>OW028589.1:20000000-22500000 GCA_932294275.1 Chloroclysta siterata
AAGATTTTATACTTCTACTTATATCAGAAGGTTTTATCTTATCTTGCTAAGTATACAAAACTGCTAGATATTGTTCATATTGAAAAAAAAATCGTGAAAGTTTTGATTCTCCGATCATCATTTTGGTTGGGTAGCGGTAGCAGGATCAGTAATTAAGTGTTCATAATAAATCTCAGCACTTGCTTTTTACGTTTACCGCTCAAAACTGTACCTATACAATTCAATATTTTTATTTTCAATACCATTACACTTACTAATAATACTAATAAAATATTTGTAGGTACGAACCAAACGGTTTATTCTTACATGCTAGGTACATTTTTAATCTGCCCTGCCTAAATTTGCTCTTGTAGGTACATCTGTCACTTTAATACTATGTATGTATATCTTTAATAATCCTCCATGTCTACGATGGATGTAGTTATTTAATATACCTACGTCGATTATTATATTTAATATTGTTCTCTTAATTTTAATTCGATCTGCGTCGTAGAGCAACACGGAAACAGGTAGCGCGACCTATGATACTATTTTCTAAAAACAACAGCAGGATTAGTAAAATGAGTAGTTAATTAATTAATAAAAAAAAATGTCTTAGTCGATGTACTTTTTTGACAGCACGACAATTGAATATGGAATAACACTATAGACAGCAATATCGATAGGTACCTTTGAGAGTTGTCAACAAGCAACAACTAGTTTAAGAGCTGATTTCACCATGCTCTGTTAGTAACTAATTAAGGATTAACAGGCCGTTAAATCTAACCATAGATGTCAAACGTGTACATTTTGACATATGTAACGGCCCTTTAATCCTTTGTTAATTTAACAGAGCATGGTGAAACCGGCCCTTACTGCTCAACTATTGCTACGTTTTTTCTTAGATGATGGAGCCGCACCGAAAGGTTGGTACGTGCAATCGTTATTTCATCAGATTTTTTCAGCTAACTTAGGAATGCATTAAATATTTTCACAAATCTCCTAAAATAGTCTTTTATTAGCTCTTATAGATTTAAAACTCTTATGTACAGGCTCGTTAGACATCTTTTTTTTTATAACTAGCTGATGGAACAAGCAGATGGCCCAGCTGATGTTAAGCGGTAACCATCACCTATAACAAAGCATTGCCTCGCAAGTCACGCACGAAAGGAACGTGCCCTACGATGCACTGCCCTGCGTCCATCAACTTGAGGCATACAGATGTTAAGCCTCATGTGCCTGTAATTACACCGGCAACCACACTCTTCAAACCGAAACACAGCAACGCTGCTAGGCGGCAGAAAAAGGCGTGGTGGTAGTACTTCCCCGGACGAGCCCTTCACAAAGAGCTCTACTATTCAAATTCTGTAGTATAATTCTGTTTTAATATTCAGTACCTACTCTTTACCTGATGTTTTAATTTTACTCTTCTTAAGTTAAATATCCTACAAGGATCTTTTACTCAATATAACGCCCTGCGGGGCTTTGTTAAATTTATGTCTGTGCATAAGTCAGTATCAATCCTCAGTTTTGGCTATGAGACCGCAATCCTTTCCTTCCCATGACTGGGCTACCTCCCATCTGTCGTAGTAGCCCCCGTAAGCCTTTCGCTTCTCTAACACCGTTGTCTAGCTGCTCAGATGGGACTGCGCAAAAATCGTCTACTAGAGGTAAGGGGCCGCTCAGTCGCTCTGAGTACTGAGATAAGCGTGATTGGTGACCAATTGGCGATGTCTTTTCCACTGCTTGAGGTTGAGGCTAAAAGAAAAATTTGGTGTTGAAAACAAGCATATTTTTGATTGAAAACATGACTTTTCACAGAAAAGGCATCTCACAAGTATCTCATAGTCGTTTAAAATAATTGGATCACAATCTGCAGGTTGTGCAGTTAGAAGGACTTGAATGAGGCAACAAAAAGGGTGTAAATGTAGGTAGTCACATTGACAACCCAAACAACATACTGGTTTGAGTGAGTTTTGACTTCAAAATAAGATCAAATAAAACTTAGCTCTACCTTCCCAGTAACAGAGGCAAGTTTATCCTGCAGCCGTTTGACGAGAGCCGCTTCACTCTCATAGCTGGCAAGGGTCGGTTGAGGCATGCACTGGAACACAGTCGCCAGAAGATTGTGCAGACTGACCAACACACTATCCTGCCATGCTCGTGTGAAATAGAGACTGAATGATGCATTCTCTTCAGGTTTCAGTACATACGGCAGCACTGAAATAGTTAAGATGAACAGTTTTAAGACAATAACACAAGGCCAATAGAAAAGCCTAAGGTAAGCTTGATTTTTTGTGTTAATTGTAGTTTATATGTAGTTCCAAAAGTAGGCTACATCTAGAAAAATAATAAGGCTGTTAGATAGCTCTTGACTTACTGAACCAGTCTCTCCACTCATTTTGTCCCTGGAGTTCTGGTAACATCTTTGACAGAAATTCAGCAACTTTGTCATTGCGCACTCCACCCGTGCTCTGAGAAGCTGTAACCAGATACAGCTTGTACAGGCTGTATTCCAGTTTACGTACCGCTATGGAAGTAAGAAGGAATTATCAACACAGATGCAGTCAATAATACAATATTACTTAAATACTTACTTCGGTCTTTAGGGACCAATGTCATTATTGATGACTTTATTTACATACCTGGCTGAACATGGACCTCTAGCTTTGAAAATACTAAGCAATCGAGGTGGGACCAATATTCTTTTAGGCCGTTTAGATCAGAAACATTGATGAAATGTACGATTTGCTCCACTATTTTATCCACTCTAAATCCCTTGTCTTTATCTGCCTTTAGATCGCTATCAAAGGCTTTAACGGTGGATGTAAAGCCTCTGTACAAAAGGTACTCGCGGACTAATTCATCTACAAATTGAGTGTGGGCCATTTTTGTAAATTAACTTTATTTCTTTCTTTTACCCACAACTATGATACTTAGTCTAAGCCCACAACAAACAAAACAAACTTATCTATCTCTTTTTTTCTTGCTCTCTCTATCTAGAATATCTTTTTTTGGGCGAAATATTATAAAAATATACCACAGATTAAATCAAATATTGAATGTTACTTGACAATGGAAAAAAGTTAAGATTATAATAAAAGATTCTTCCCGGACTGGAAGGTCATGTAAGATACAAGAACTTGACTAGAACTTGAAACTTGAAAGTGTGGTTCCAACTTTTTTGATTGATTTGATTGCAAATATGCCACATCTAGTAGAACTAGATCATTGCATGATTTGACATTGCATGCTGCCAACCTATCGACACAAAAGTTCACGAAACTATCAAAAATGTCAATAGCCTTCAATTCAATCAGCTGTCGATTTTTTATCGAAATTGAATTTGTACAAAATAAATAGAAGCAAAATGTGTTTCGTCTATAAATGGTGGTAGTTTTTCGTTGCGCAAGTTATCAGTGTAGTGTTAGTGCTGGGCGGGGGTCTGTGCGGCGGACGATGGGTGCGGGCGAGTGAAGGGAGCCGCGGGCGCGGCTCGGGCGCGGGCCGAGGCCACCAGGCATGCGGCGCCATGGCTGGCGAGGCGGCGGGCACGTCGCGCGGCCTCCGCGTCTACAAGGTCGTAGTGCTGGGCGACGGGGGCGTCGGCAAGTCCGCCGTCACTCTGCAGTTCGTGAGCCATAGTTTCTTGGACTACCATGACCCTACTATAGGTAAGTACTTGCTTGCTACCTACCTACGATACTAATCGTAGCATACGTACTACGATGTAAATAAACATTGCATTTACGTCGAAGTTATACATATAGGTACTATGACCATGAATATCTGGGTAATAAAATTCTTATTAGAATTTCTAATCAATTTATGGAAATTAATGAATACCTAATAATTCTAAACAACATTCCAAGAATATTTTCCTTGAGTATTAATACATTTTTGTAACCTACCTACTTTATGTACCACCTACATGTATTTATGTAATTGTTTTAGAGGACTCATACCAACAACAAGCTGTAATAGATGGAGAACCTGCACTACTGGACATTTTGGACACAGCTGGACAGGTATTTTCAATTAACTTTTTAAATAAGTCAAACATGTATTGCTTATAATGATTATTTAACTTATGGCACCATAATATTGATAAAATATGTTAATGTTATTCAAAAGAATACATTTGCAAGAGTTAAATCACATATGGTGATTTGCCTTGTTTATAAGATGTCACAAAGTGATCCTAGTTATTTTTGACAGCCTTCACAGCTCACTTGGTAGCAGCTTAGCTCTGCCTTCTGGGGAACTGTGGGTTCGATCCTCACCGAGAACAAACATTTGGGTGTTGAACATAGATGTTTGTTCTCTGGCTGGCTGTTATTATATATTATAAGTATGCATTCACAAAAAAAAATTACATATGTATTATATCAGCTATCTGGTTCCCATATTACAAGATTGGCTTAGCTACTAATTATTTCTAGTAATAAATACAGCCTATGTTACTCAGGGATAATGTAGCATTCTAATGGTGAAAGATTTTATTTAACAATATTTATTTATTTTATTGACTTCCCACAGGTGGAGTTTACAGCAATGCGTGAGCAGTACATGCGGTGTGGAGAAGGCTTTGTGCTTTGCTACTCGGTCACAGACAGAAGATCATTCCGAGCTGCAGCTGAGTATAGAAGGCTACTGGCGCTGGCAAGACCAACTGAGACATTGCCGCTGGTACTAGTTGGCAACAAACTGGATTTGGCACCAAAATTTAGACAAGTAAGTGTTTTTTTTATACAAATTGCCTTTAGAATATGTGGACGGCCTGCCTGATGTTAAGTGGTAAAATTACTTATAACAAAGCTTTTGTACTTCTACTCAATAAATTCTTTCAATATATATATCCTCACATCTTGGGTCATATGAGTCATGGTCATTCACCAGTTGATTTCAGAAAAAAATCCACTCGTGAAAACTTAGTTTCTGGAATCTTCTTGTCATGTCACTAGGTTCTTTCAAAAGAGTGTGGTGAACGGATTTTAAGTGCGCCTAAAAGAGTCCTTTCGAGCACTTGACACATGTTTAAGAACTAGTTAGGTTTAGGCCTAATTTCACCATGCTCTGTTAGTTACTAATCAAGGATTAACAGGCAGTTATATCTAACCTTGGATGTCAAACGCGTACATTTTGACATTTTGAACGGCCGCCTAATCCTTTGTTAATCTAACAGAGCATGGTGAAACCGGCCCTTAGTTGCTAAGATTTCGCCTAGAGACTAGTGTTAAGGGCTCTTCAAAAATTAAGTTTAGAAGTTTTGTTGATGAGACTTATATTTATTTCTTTTTAAAAGGTAAGCACAGATGAAGGCAAAGCTCTGGCCACACAGTTGGGATGTCCTTTCTTCGAGACGTCGGCTGCACTGCGGCATTTTGTCGACGATGCCTTCCACGCGCTCATCCGGGAAATACGGAGGCTGGAAAGGCAGAGACAGGTAAATAAATGGCCCTCCTGCTCCGCTACTATAAGGAATTGGGCTGGCTGAGGTGATGGTCGCAGGGGGATAATGCACAATACACCCCGTTGCGGGACGTCAGTGCAGATCTTATTCCGCTACCTTGAATTAGAATTAGAAGTCGATTTTGTGATTTTAATTGAATCATTGACTAACGGCCGGTTTCTGAAAGCTCGATCAAAACTAATCGGATTTACAGTCACTCGCCATTTCAGCTATTACAACGAATTAGATAGAGATAACAAGTGACTAGACATGCGATTAGTTTTGATCGGGCTTTTAGAAACCGGCCGTTAGACTCCCATCCATGTGAGTCAATATCCAACAAATTGTTAGCATAAGGTGGCTTAAGGTATATTTAACGACGGTCTAATCTAAACGATTCTATATATTTCGTGAGGACACAAGTTAGTATTCTAGGAGCGGCGATAGTCTTGCAACCTGTCACGTGTGACATGCAATTACTGCGAAATGTGCCTATATGCCAAATCTAATATTTGGACTACCCCCTTAGACATTCTCAAGGAATCTTGAGTTGGTACTAAGAGATCTGCAGGGACATCTACCGTGCCTTCCCCAGGCACGGTAGATCAAAGTAGTGAAGTTGTTTCAGTTTCAAGTATTGGAACTAAATAGTGTCTAATTGTGGAACCACCGTTTATCTATCTAACTTCTAATGTGGTCTTCCAGGCATCAATAATGGGTATTGGCATCTCAACTGGCGGTGGTCGGCGGCGATGGAGGCGCCTCCGCAGTATATTCGCGCTCGTCTTCAGACGCAGGCGTAGACAGCACACCGCGCCTTAAGTAAGGTCTTTAAACTTGTATCTGATTGACACCTTTTTGATTAACTAAAAAAAAACCTAAAGGGAGTGAAACCTGCAAGGTGAACCAAATATGTACCGGTTTTTAGCTCATAGTATTGAAGCTTTGGTAAAATTGTGAACACAATGGAAAATTTGATGGATTTTGAATGTGACCAGACATAGATATAGGTACATTTATGTATAAAAATTTTATATTGATATGTCTAAAATGTCGCGTTACGATGCCTATATTGGAAAAGAGGCCTATAAGCCAAGATTGATTCAAAATTAACCCCTTTTTTATTGTAAAAAGCAATAATTGTCATCGAAAAAAAAGAGATTTTATCTAAATTGCGTGTGATGATGTATCCTAACTTCCCGTTCTACCTCAATTTGTTCTTTATTAATGTCCTATTATACTACTTTTATTTTAGGTAATAAGTGAATTTATTTAAAACATTTTAAAATAATTGTAATGTTTTAAAAATGTCAAGACCACAAAACACCAATTCAAAATATTTATTGCCATTAATTTACTGCATTTATTACAATCCTTGCCATTATAAGTATGTAAGTATTATATCAGCTATCTAGTTCCCAAAGTACAAGCTTTGCTTAGTTTGGGGCTAGATAGTGCTGTGTGGAATGTCCACCAATAATTATATATATTATATGATAAACCAACGTTCACCAACGTTTCTCAAAGCTTCATCTTATATTAAAAATCAAAGTTATAGACTGTCTGCCAAACAATGCATAGCCTAAACCACCAGAGTCTAAAACCTTGAATTTTGAAGGGCGACTAAGGCGCACACTAAGAGCGAATTTTTGGATGGTTGCTTCTTATAGAAGACCAAACATTGAGGTCGCTCTTTTTTATATTAGTGAGTTCCTTAAAAGTTTATACCGCAAGGGGAAAAGGTCATGCGGACGAAGTAGCGAGCAATCGCTAGCTTAACAATAATATATTATATTGTCTGGTATGGTAAAATTGACTAAAAAACTTTGGTGGATTTGGACCTAAAACATTTACATCCTCTCTTGGTCCTCTACTAAACAAATCCCTACTTTTTAATGTATGCAATTTTACTTTATTCTACCTTTAAATAAAGGCTATCTAACTATTAGTGTTGCCCACTCCATACTATATGATTGACGTTCCCTCTCCATATAAAATATTATAATATAAACTAAGAAAATATAGTTAAAAGTATTTTGCATCTATCTTGTAGTCTCATATGTATTATTTTGTAACTTTTTAAAAGGGATGAAATTAAATATCATCGTTTACGGGTTTGACGTGTATTTGAAGACTCCTTGTTAGATTCTCATGTATATTGAGTACATCCAATAAATCTGGGTTGTCTACCGTTCCGGATTACTGTCTTAAGCCTTTTACTATTAATATCTTGATGTGTGTATTTTCAAATATATTGTTATAAAAACATTTGGTATAAGGTGGCGAGAAATAAGTCCACTGAATTATAAATTTTTGCCCAACTTACGGCTAGTTTCTGAAAGCCCGATCAAAACTAATCGGATGTCAAGTCCTTGCTATCTCTATCTAATTCGGTGTAATAGTTGAAATGGCGAGTGACTTGACATCCGATTAGTTTTGATCGAGCTTTCAGAAACCGGCCGTTGGTCACGTGGGTTAGTTGGACAGAGGGTTTGTTTTTCGCCCATTATATGATGCTACAGTAATATAATGCCGATACGTAACGTTTGTGCAAAAATAGTCTTATTGTATATTCTATTTACCAACATTATTTACTTACCCTCATTCTTATAAAGCTTGAATTTAAACATTGCTTAAAATAACCCTGTCACTTGTCGTTACCCAAAAAAACAAATTTATAGTAAGTGTTGGCAATAGTTAGGCATTGTTCATATTTGAACATATTCCTGTGAGTATACCTAATAGTTACATTAAACTAGTGTAAAGATAAACATCATTTCTGTGAGGATACATAATAGTTACATTAAACTAATTTATAGATAAATATAATATATAATCCAGTTGTACATTTTGACCGAATGCCTAAACTAGAATCGTCTTCCTAGATTTAACCCCCATGGAAAGAAATAATAATATATATAATATTTAATTTTAAAACATTTTGCTTGGTTCGTGTCATATATTCAGGGCCGATTTCAATATGCTCTGTTAGTTACTAATCTAGGATTAACAGGCCGTTAAATCTAACCTTGGATGTCAAACGCGTACATTTTGACATATTTAACGGCCCTTTAATCCTTTGTTAATCTAACAGAGCATAGTGAAATCAGATCTTAGAAGTTAAATTGTTAGCTTAAATTATGTACACGTAGCTTTATTATTCTCGGTAGTTATTTTAGTTCCTTTGGAGGAACTGCTGCGGGAACTACTGAGGGCTATCGTATTTTTAAGGATCCATGAGCACTGACGTCACATGGGATTATTAATCCAAATTGTTTAACTACTCACTCGGAAAATTGAATACTTTAAAAACTTATCATGTTCCGTATATATGTTTGGACATGCCTCTAACATCTCTAAGATATTCTCAAGGCTCTCTTGAGTGATGTCTTACCCTTCAAGCATAAAAAAGATTTTTTAGCGTTGCCCATTTCGCTATTTTCCTTCGAGAAGGAATGAAAATTCAAGGGTAAACTTTTTAAACGCTAATTATTAGACATTGTAATAAAACTTGTCAAACAGCTCGTAATATTCCAATTTGTTTTTAGCTCGCGTCAATAAATAAAACCGGCTAAGTGCGAGTCGGACTCGCGCACTTAGGGTTCCGTACCATGATCTATAAAAACGGCAAAAAATCACGTTTGTTGTATGGGAGCCCCCTTAAATATTTATTTTATTCTGTTTTTTAGTATTTGTTTTATAGCGGCAACAGAAATATAAACTCTGTGAAAATTTAAACTTACCTTTTTCACTTTATCATAAAACGCGTCAATTTATTACCTCATTATAGTTAAGGTGAAGTGATATCCAAAGTATGTAATATCAATTTAAAAAACACAAAAACCTCAAAAACAGCTTATTTTTTCCATATATTTTTTATAATATACCATTTTTATAATATAATATACCAGCTAAGTACCTAACTATTAAGTTTTACTTAAATAAACAAACTTTTTACTTTTACATTACTTGTTTTGGTTGATCATGAATTTCAATTCGTCTAACTATCACGGTTCATGAGATACAGCCTGGTGACAGACGGACAGACAAACAGACAGACAGACAGACGGACGGACAGCGGAGTCTTAGTAATAGGGTCCCGTTTTCCCTTTGGGTACGGAAACCGAATCCACTCTTTCACTATTATTATGGCGAAGTGGTGTTAAAGTCGGTTGAGGGTACGCAAGAGGGGCGGATATATGACTGGCTCGCGTGCTATTTCAATGCAACTTATGGCTTTTAAAAACAAAAAAGCTCCTTTAAAAAAATGTAAGCCTATAACAAAATTTAATATTTATCGAGATACACGGGAACATAAAACTCGTTACAATATCTCTTATAATAGACGAATTAATCTGGCTTGCTCCTAGAAAAAAATTGAGATTTTAGTCATTTGTTGACAGCCTTCACAGCTCAGTTGGTAGTAGCTCGGCCTTCTGCGCCGTAGGCCGTGGGTTCGATCCCCACTGATAACAAATATTTGTGCGATGAACATAGATATTTTTTCTGTCTGGGTGTAATTATATATTATAAGTATTTATAAGTATTTATAATATATATTATATTTACAAAAAAAAGTATTTAAGTATTATATCAGATATCTGGTTCCCATATTACAAGCTTTGCTTAGTTTGGGGCTAGATAGGGCTGTGTGGAAAGTCCACCAATATTTATTTATTTATTTATCGAACCTTCGAAACCGAAATTCTTGTTCCATAACTATATTACGAGCACATTTGAAATTCATGATCAAACAAAATTAGTTTTTTAAATTGATATTACGTACTTTGTATTGATGTATTATTGTTATAGTTCAATGTTAGTTTACCTTTCTCTTATAACACGTTAAATATTGTCTATTTGCTACATAAATCTTCATCTCCTTGAACAGAGTCTTGACATCCGTCATGTATGGCTCGTACTCAGCCATGATCAAATGTACCGTTGCTCCAGAGTCCACTATGAGTTCTACACTTTCCTATCTTACTTGCACCACATAATGCCGTAAACGAAACCTGAAATTCCTCATATTCAGTCTGCGCCATCCTACTGGACTGCCATGGCGCCTTGTAGGAACTCCGTCCCCTGTATTGACCTCGCCCCCTCGTAGTAAACCGGCCATGATGATTCCCCATGCCTCGTACCGATGATGGTTGGCCAGTCCTGCACTGGTAGGATTTATGACCTTTCTTTCCGCATCTGTAGCATGTTAAGAAACTGTGCATGTCTACTGCTGTAGTTTCTTTTTCTTGGCCCTTTAACTTTAGCTCGGCATCCAATAATCTTGATTTGACAAAATCAGTCTTCAATTCCTTATCAATTGTTTCCAAAGTTGTGATGACGGTGTCATATTCACTTGGCAAGGTAAGTAAAAGATGGCATACCTTGTCCGTTTCTTTCAGTGTAGCACCAGTTGATTCCAGTTCTGCTATGATGTTATCATATTTTAGAAAATGATCTTGTACATGGCTACTGAACATTTCATAGATAGCAATTTCTTTCTTAGATATAACTGGTTAAAGACACTTTTTCTTTCGAATACTTCCTCGTGCTTTTTTAGCATGGTGACCGCAGTTGTACATTTTTTGATCAATTCAATAAATTGATCTGAGACGCATTGCGCTATTACACTTTTTGCTTTGGCATCATCTGCTGCTTCTGATTTTGATTCCATTGCAGATCCGAGTTCTCGTTCTTCTATGATGAGTTTTACTCGAAATTTCCAGGTGGAAAAATTTGTTCCATCTCCAAGTTTTGGTAGCTGGATATTTACACCGATTGACATCTTGTGTATTTGTGGACGGTTTTTTTTATTTTATTTTCCAGAACTCTTTATGCCAAATTTCACGATATTTATTTTGATTTCGCAGTGGAAGCGTATCGTTTCAATTATAAATAATAAAATAAATAACTTCACCTTAACTATAATGAAGTAATAATTTGACGCTTTTTATGTCGAAGTCAAAAGGTATTTATTCAATAAAATCACAAGGATCACTTTGAAACGTCTTAAAGCTAGGTGACTCTAGGTGCCAGTTCCACGCGACCAAAGCCTAGAAGAGTGAGAGTGGTATGAGATGAGTTTATTTCTTTTATTTAAAAGATCATACAATTCCATATTGGTCATAAACTGTGAGACGGTCGAAAGTGCAAAAATGTATGTAATTTTTATCGCGAAATGAGATTAGGGGACCTTGTAGGGATACAGACTAGTATTTAATCGCCATTTAAGTAACCAAAGCGTAGTTACCCGTTGCATAAACCTTTGAGTACAATTAGGTTATGTAAGTGAGATCAATCGAGCTCTTCTTACTCTGTGCGACAGAGACAGCAATAAATATTTAAAAGTATAAAGAATATATTTATATTGTAATCTATTATAAAGTATTCGTACGTAGTTGGATTGTGAATAAGGTTGCTTTTACGAAGGATTTGCTGATGCTAAAACTTGTAATATTTACTTTGGACCCTATCACTTAGTGCCAATTTCACCATCTCAGTGTAACGCTATCCGTCAGATAAAAATATTTCAGTCTACTTCATTGACTTGTCAAAAACAAAGACGGGTATATATTTTTACTTGATAGCGTTTTTTTATAGCGTTACTCAGTTGTGGTGAAATTGGTACTTAGTATAAGTAAAGTACATTCGAATTTATCTTAAAAACTTGTGATCCAGTACTCTATTCTCCTTATTATTACCGAGCGACAAAAACATTCTATAAAATTGATAAAAAATTTAAAAAACGCGAAAAAAACTAAAAACTTGACTTCGGCGTAATGAAAAACGAAGATATCTGATGAATAAACTATCAAAGTTATTATTATTTTCAGCAGATCCTTTGTAAATCAACCAAATTCACAGCAATAAGGTATATCGGTGTATTGCCCCTTAGTTTTGTGAGATGTGTGGAGTTTATATAAAATTACGATACGCACAAATTAGTGTAGTGGTTACAGTGTACGGTATTCGTGTGGTTTTGGTCGAAACTATTGTTGGAAATGCTTATCATGAAAATTATTCATAGCAATCTATTCGCAATTATTATTATTGGATTTATACTCCATTTCCCTTTGGGCCCATAATATAAAAATTCAGCGAATATATACACTACAATGGGTATGCAAATATAATTCACTAAATTATATTTCTTGGAATACATAATTGTGTTCTATTTTTATATAAAATGTATAATTTATAATGAAAAGTGTTTCCAGGATTATTCCGAAAATGTTTAAGATTTTATAATGCGACACTGCTGTGTGTCATTATATTTACCATTAAATAATGGCGGTGTCAAACTAGGGTTATTTCCCAATTTAAAAATATAACATTAGTGAAATAATGGTTCTTCAGTTATGATCAGGGGTCGGCTTCGATCAACAATCAACTAGATTCCGTGTCACATACAAAATCAAAGCTAAAAACTGTCCGCTTGAACATCTACTTACACACACATAAACAGCTACATCGAACTGATTCAAAGGTTTTCAAGTTCAACCTAATTACAACCATAAACCCTTGTAATAAAATCACAAATCTTCAAAATACTATCTTACACTTATGATCATTCGTCAATAACAGCCGTCACCTTGAAATTAAAAGACATAGGTTAAATAACATTTATTGTGTAATCAACTTTATGTTGCAACAAATAAAGTACTTTTCTCCATTATTACTTTGTGAGTTACATTATTACTTTCGTTTCGTTTTGTTTCTGTTTGCTTCTTTGTATTTTACTACTCCTCACACACACTACATACAGGTGCCTCGATGGCGGACTTTGAATAAACGACAAAATATTTGTTTTTAATTTTAACAATGATTTAAGCATCGCAAAACGGAAACTGACATGTAATTATCGAAAAAAAGACATTCCTTCTGAAACCTTACTGTTTTAGGGGTTATTTTCGCAGTTTTAAAGCACACTGAGGCATTTTAGCACGTCCGCACGTTGGCTGTGGTTGGAGCATACTAAACTCAAATAAGAACACAAATTTATTTGTGCTCTTATTTCTCGGGCCGTTTTTGAGCCCGCCACACGTAATCTAGGTTGATTGTTGATCGAAGGGGGTCGGAATAGGTAGAGTTTTTAAGTACCAAATGACGTCAAATACGCTACTACGAAATCTAAATATGGATATGCCTTTTTTAATCCCCGTGTCGGAAACGAAATAGACTAAAATAGACGAGGCCTGAAGAAGCCTGTTTTTTTCTTGAACCTGGTTTAACTGTAACTATTCGACGTAAATTCGTCGTATCAGCAAGTTGAACCGCTTGCGCCGGCTTCGTGATAATTTAAAATAAATATAATTGTATAAAACTATTATTATTAATGTTCTATGTATTTATTTAAATAAAAACAAAAAAGGTAACAAAAAAATTGGACCCACCCCTTATTCCGCTCGGGTTACAACTGTCGAAATTAAACTGAAAGCATGTTAAAAAACAACTGTCTTGCCATGAAAACGTAATAAATGGACATACACGCTTTCGTAATTAATTGATATATATTTCTTAAGTCAAAGTCAAAAGGTATTTATTCAATAAAATCACAAGGATCACTTTGAAACGTCTTAAAGCTAGGTGACTCTAGGTGCCAGTTCCACGCGACCAAAGCCTAGAAGAACAGGCAACAAACTTACGGCTTGGTTCCTACCGTTAGAACCATTAAATCCTTAAACTGAAGAACCATTATTTTACGAGTAGACAATTGTATTTGATAATTAAGATATTTCTATTACTATCCTAATAAAACTAACTTAAAATCCATTCTTACGTAGCTCTAAACGTTTATACAATGTTATTAAAGTACTATATCCAACATACTGCATTTCGTGTCACGGTAATTTAGCTATAGCTTAAAATAATCTAATCTAGTCACTATAATTTCATATGCTTGCTGTTTGTAGATGTTCGTTCGTCTGTATTTTAAATGTTTTGGGCAATTGATAAAATTGATCTTTATTCGCACGTCTTATCTGTAACTTTTTTTTATATAACTTGCTGTTGGAACACTGTAGATTATAAGTGACTTAAGAGGCAATGCTTTGTTATAGTAATCTATAACAAAGCATTGCCTCTTAAGTCACGCACGCCAGGACCGTGTGCTCTGTCCTTCGTCTATCAACACTAACTTAGGTTAGGCGGTTAGCCGCCTGTAATTTCACCGGCAAACACACTCTTCAAACCGAAACACAGCAACGCTGCTTGTCGGTAGAAAAAGGCGTGGTGGTAGTACTTCCCCGGGCGAGGCTTTCACGAAGAGCTCTACTACTCTTAAAAGTAGCCTATATAAATACTTGTTTCGATCAAAATGATACTTTATTCTGATTCTTTATAATGTTATTCTTCGAAACTTGGTTGATTGCCATTTTTCATAATTACATCCAGTGCCCGAAAGGAGCCTCTTGAGGCGCACTTAAAATCCTTTCACCACACTGTTTCAAAAGAAACTAGTGACACGACAAGAAGAAGAAGGGGTTTTATATGTTCATAAATGATAATATGTGCGAGCGAGAAGATGTTTGTCGGCTGTCTTCTTAAAACATTTCTTAGAAGAAGTTCTGTTCTTTCAGAGAAACAACAAAACATTACTTATATGGTTTATGTAGACATTAATTATTCGCATGGATCAATTTCATCAATTGACGAATATAGCTGTATGTATGTAGTATTAGCGTCGTTTGGAACCGATCCTCGTTATTTATTAGTATTGAGTTATTGTACAATCCAAAGAGTTCAAACTTGACCTATTAGAATGAACGAATGAATGTTTACTTTTATTGTTTGATTGATTGACTTCTCTTGTACCCCAAGTCGTGAGTTTGGTTTTTCGTTTTCCGACTCGATCATTGCCTTACTCCTTTCACCACACGTGACACGACAAGATAGAGAAAGAGTGCCTCTATCGGGCATGCTGAGAACTCACGCGAGTCTCCATACAAAAACAGCTTACGGTACTGATGGAAAGTGAAGATACAGTTTGAGGAGGAGCACGCTTACCTATAATCCTTAGCTTAATAAGAAAAAAATTAATATTGTTCACTCTTGACTTGCATGTACCTAAATTGTAACGTGGAAATGCTTTTAAATAAATTTCGTACGCAAACTAACTAACATATATCTATTATCTGACGGGTTTCACCCGGACACTTTTTAAGAACCCCTCCCGGACGCCCCCCGGACGCTATCTAAACTAGGACAAATCCGGGGAGTCCCGGACGGATGGCAGCCCTACTTGATCCGCCCAAACTTGATCCTTAATGTTACCTACCCTTTTAACTTTTTTCAGGCTTGTGCTATTGTACTATGCTAGATAAACATTTATTAATTTATTAGTATAGTGCCACAAAATGATGTATTTTGTTAAGCAAAGAGGAACTAACGCTAATTTATTAAGCAACGCAAAGGAAGCAGCGCTATTTTAATACGTTTCGCTCCCCGTTGCATATTTTTCTCTCTTATGTTGAACAATTTTTGATAGTGGTGTCCCTATGTCCTTATGTGGTCTCCATGAGGAGATAACGCTTCTTGATTTCATTCACTCATTCATTCTTTTAGGTCACATGTTGATTGGGTTGTATATAGATCAGTAAAACTGGCCTAAGTTGTTTAAATTCTCTAGTGGTAGATATTTAATTGCGCTTATATATTATGGTGTTTATATTATACCTAAATATATTTTTTTTGTATGCTTACTTTAGTTTTGATTTACTACATTGTTCTTTGTCTAACTTAAATGTATTAATGTACCTAATAGATGGTTTAATAAAATCGTAGACATATGTATTTAAACTTGACGCTTACAAAATGTATTTCATTAATATATTCCAATAGAATAGTAGTTAAGAAAGTATATTATTATAACCCCTATGTACGTGATATGAACAATAATATATTTCGCGTTTTTATTGTACATAGATTTACAAAGTATATTTAAAAGTGTTGTAATTTTTGTTATACGGATATATTTATCGTACCTATTTTGTTATGCGTAATAATTTATAACACCAAATAGTACCTTGCAGATGTGTCATTATTACATAGAGTATGTTGTAAGCAGTGTGTAGCAGTTTTGTTGAATAAATGTCATGTTTCGAATATTGTTTTTAATCTTTACCAAATTTACCATCTATTCTTCTATCCCTTCTATCTATTCTTATATCCCATGCTGATAAGAATAGTTAATTGGTTTTAGGAATATAAATAGGTATAAGGAAAATAAAATGTTTTTCTTCTTTCGTCTTATATTGAAATAAACCAAATCATAACACAAATTATTTATCTTTCGAATCATCGCCAGCTCAGCTCACTCTATTTAAAAAAAAACTTCGAAAACATGATTTTAAAATTCGAACTCATTATTTAAAAAAACATCAGTCTTCCTCAATATTATATTTTACTAGCTGACCCGGCAAACGTAGTTTTGCCATATACTTACTACAATGACTATTAAAAAATAGGGCCTCGTGTTAGAAGGGTGAAAATTTAGGGTTGTAAGTATTTTTATTTGCCAAATTATCTTAAAATAAAAAAAAATGTTAGGGGTGGACAATCCTTATCACTTATGGGTATGAAAAATAGATAGTAGCCGATTCTCAGACCTACTGAATATGCATATAAAATTTCATAAAAATCGGTCAAGCGGAAATCGGAGGAGTATGGTAACCAACATTGTGTAACGAAAATTTTATACATACCTATATAAGATTTTATTAGAATAAAAATATTCATTCTAATAAAATAAATTGTATTTACACGAGCAATAAATATATTTTAAAATATATGAAAACTTTCTAATTAAAAAACATACCTATCAAGTAATTCTCAAGCAAAGAGAGAAAACAATAAGTAGATGCGTTGTAGCGTTCAAGGCCTTTGTCGGATGTCTGCCAGACAAAATAATTAGGTAGGTATGTATTATTTTGTCGAATAACGAATGAAAATGTTCGTAATTGATACGTCAGGACCAACGGGAAAGTTTTCTATAGCGTTCATTCAACAACAGAACATGTTTGTTTACGGCCGCTGTGGCGCAGTGTGCACTTATCAGTTATATTAAAGTTTTACTCTTTTACTTAAATAATGAGCTTTTCAACTGCATCAAATGAAACGACAGCATCGTACGAATTGACCTCGCTGTAAAAATAAATTAATAAATATTGTTGGGCTTTCCACACAGCACTATCTAGCCCCAAACTAAGCCAAAGCTTGTAATATGGGAACTAGATAGCTGATATAATACATATATACTTTTTTTGTAAGTAGGTAGGTACTTATAATATATAATAACACCCAGACAGAGAACAAACATCTATGTTCATCACACAAATGTTTGTTCTCGGTTGGGATCGAACCCACGGCCTACGGCGCAGAAGGCAGAGCTACTACCAACTGAGCTGTGAAGGCTGTCTAATTTTGATTTGTCGATTGTCGATTGACCATGTTGGCACTGTCGATTCTGACATAATGTGCGGGTTAAAAAAAAAACATCTACACCGTGAAGAGTGGCGGGGAGGCCTTTGCCCAACTATGGGATGATGCGGGCTAATAGTAATAGTAATATTTAATGAAAATCTAGGTTTTTAATTAATTTGAGTAGTGAAAGGCAATGGTAGGCAAGATACACTTTGACCCAGGTTTATTTACCATAGTAAACCCGTTAGTAAACTTTACTATAGTCGTGTTGACTGGCATGGTAAAGTTTACTAACTGGCCCTTCTCTGTCCACTCGTTAGGGAGGTATAAAAATTTATGGAGGTTTTCAACGTCTGGTCTCCTTGTTAAAAACTGAAATCGCTGCAATCGAGCAGTGTTTTCCAGACATTGCCATGGCCAGGTTTATTTTTTATGCAACTTGCTGATAGAACAAGCATATGGTCCACCTGATGTTAAGTGGTAACCATAACGTATAACAAAGCATTGCATTGCAAGTCACACATGATAGGAACATGCCTTACGATGCACTGCCTGATGATGCACTGCATCCATCAACTTCATAACATCAAGACATAACCTCATATGCCTGTACTTTCTTACTTTTAATGTCTATTCTTGTATTTTTTATAAACTGTGTATGTGTGGCATGAATAAATTATTTTGTATTGTATTGTATTGTATTGTATTGTAATTTCACCGTCAACCACTCTTCGAACCGAACACAGCAATGCTGCTTGGAGAAAAAGGCACGCTTTACACTGCCTTCGTGACCCACTCAATAGTTTTATATCTTAATAGCGGGAATGCTGCAAGCTGGTATTTTATTATGATGGCCCGGTACCGGGTCACGACCTACCAAATGGGAAACGCTGGTCTAGAGGTTAAAAAACATATAAACCTATATATATGTATATATGCTATAACAGTGGTATGAGACTGTTATGTCATAAAAATATTATGAAATGAACATGTGTGACAGCCGTAAAGAGTAGAGATTTTGATGCAGAGATAATAAACTTTGATTATTTCGGCTCGCGGATAGGTTTAGGTTTTGTATATGGTGAAAGAGTCAAGGCGACCACAATTGTTAGCCGTACCTAAATTTGAAAGTGTGACGGCCGGTTTCTGAAAGACCGATCAAAACTAATCGCATGTGTCACTATCTAATTCGATGTAATAGCGGAAATGGTGAGTGACTTGACATCCGATTAGTTTTGATCGAGCTTTCAGAAACCGGCCGTAATTTTCTTGCCTGTTCTTGGCTTAGTCGCGTCACAGAAAAGAGAATAGTGTCGCGTTTACACGGATATCTTATGGATTGGATCAATCTGGACCATCTAGGAATCCGGCTCGAAGGACCGTGTTGAGGCGTGTAGGTTCTTTAATGACGATAAATGATATAACTATGATAAATGCTAACACTAATTTAGTTATAAGTGATAGTTACAACTTAACATCAGGTGGGCCATCTGCTTGTACCACCAGCAAGTAGAATAAAAAAATCTTTAAGTACCTACTGTTTTTATCATGACGCACTTTTAATAACATTTTAAAATCAGTAATATAATTAAAAAAATTACAACACTGAAAAAAAACATGTTATAAAAACTTATCCGACTAAATGTATCGTTTAACGTTTTCGATTGAAACGTCAGAATGTGTTTCTCTTGCTTTGTTTTGTTTGCTCTCTCTCTCTCTCTCTCTTGTCTTGTCATTATTTTCTTTCGAAAAAGTGTGGTGAAAGGATTTTAATTGCGCCTCCAGGCTCCTTTCGAGCACTTGACACATGTTATAGAACTTTTTAGGTTCTACGACATGCCGGTTTCCTCACGATGTTTTCCTTCACCGTTTGAGAGTAATGCCATTGTGCACATACATTTTTGACCAGAAAAACTCATGGGTGCGCTACCGGTTTCGAACCCACGACCTTAGGATCGGAAGGCGGGGCCCCTACCACTATACCACCAGTGGTTTGCTGATAAACAAAATAGACGAAACTTTGCCTCAGATTGAAAACGTTTCCGACAATTTCAAAACTGATAAGGGTTTCGGAAATGGTTGATTGACAAACATATTTATTTGAGAGACTTTCTAAATGCTTATCTCTTATTCCGGAATAAATTGAGATGACAGCAGAGATTCTTTGACAGTTGCTCGTTTTGATGTGGCTTAAAAAAATTACAGAAATTTTTCAAATTTTTATTCTTTTCGTTGCGCACATTTTTTTCAGATTTTATTTAAACATTTCTGCATTAGTGTATTTGTATAGGAATTCAAACGAATGTAATGTTCGGACGTCCTCTCACTACCCCTTTACACATCCTCAAACAATCTAGAGGGAAAGTCTACCGTGCCTGGCGATTAAAGTCGTGCGGCTATTACTTTTTCAAATGTTTTAAGCCAACTTTAATATTTAACAAATGTTTTAAAAGTAAACGATCTGCTAACTTTTCAACTTATAAGTTTTCCCCCCACGCGCTCGTTATCTACTTACCTCTCGATCATTGCTATATCAATTTCAACTTGAAATAGATACCGAAAGTTAAATCCTACTAATATTGTAATTGAGAAAGTTTGTGAGTGTGTGTTTGGATATGTATGCAGTGGGTGTGTGTGTTTGTTCACGCTTACCTATAAATCTGTGTTGGTATTTACATAGTTTGTGACCTGAGTGTCTAATCTGACTTTTGTCAACTTGTTACTACGTAAAAAATCCGCCGGAAAACAAAATCCGAATCTGAATTACGGAATACGAACAAAAATTAAGTTGGAATAGAAACATATAAACTAAAGAAATAAGATACATGTATTTTTTTTACCGAGAGGTATCACGCGAGCGTACCCGCAGGCGGATTGGCGGATTTTAGTTTAAATATATTTAAAAACGCTGCATGACTGATACACTGTCAACAAACACACAGCCTAAACGGAGCCATTTTCTTAAGGAAAAAGTTAGCAGTACCAGTAAAGTGTTGCTTGTTGATAAAACAGATTTTCGGAAAATCAATGCACTTAACAAAACCTTTTGATCATTCTGATCACACGACAGTCGACTTACACAACAGACAGCACTGGCGATAGTGGTATGATTTGTTTATTTACATGCAACGACTTATTTCTCTGTTACTGTTATTTATTTATTTTAAAAGGGGAATTCTTCAACCGTAGACTAATCAAGCTAATAATTATGAAAATCGGATGAAAATATTTTCCTAACACCTTAAGCGCTATGCAAGCAAGGTCGCGGGCAATTCACGAGTTTTATTTTAATATAATTTGTGACGTCCTTCGTCCCATCTCATCCAGGATTAATGGCTCGAAAAGGCGGGAAACAGAAACACCTGTTGCTGTCTATATTATTATAGCCTACTATATAATATAAGCTGGGGAAAAAACATAAAAAAACAGCTTCACGACTTCGATCCCCAGTCAGCTAGATATCCCCTTAGATCTAGTACTACCAAGTACCAATTTTTGAGGATATCTAAGTCAGAAGTACATCCAAATATAACATTGGGCACATACCCTCATTTTGCAGTAGTTGGTGTTCCATAAGTGAAAGGTTGCAAGCTCATCGCCGCTGCTTGAATACTAACTGGTTTCCTCAGATATAGGGACTACCTATCAAATCCAGATATCAAATCTAGCTTACTTACATACAACTCCAAAAGGCTGTCATAATAAACAGTTGCCGCGTTGTCCGCAAGTTTTTATCTCTCAACCAATAATATCGTCAACGATTTTACGTTTGGCCAAAAGCCCGCGAAAAACGTAAACTCCTCGCCTACCTAAAAATTTAAAACTTAAATAATAATAATAAACCCATTGCTGCTGCTAGAACACACTGGTTGCTTCATTGGATATCTGAGATTCTCCTTACGAATATCTGAGATTAGATAATAACAGATATTCGTCAGGAGCCCGGATTTCAATGTCTCGGGACCTCGTCGCGACGGCCGAGTCAGTGTTGTTGAAACTGTAGCGGCGAGCGGACGCGTTCTCTCAGCCGACTTTCCCGAATATGCGTAGTTTTGTATCGCAATTTTTAAACAGATAAGAATTGTGTTTTTGGAGTAGAAACCGAAACTAGAAGAAACTTTGAATCGATCTATAGATCCTATCCAATCACAAGTTGTAGTGAAAAACATGTGAAATCGTTTTAATAACATATTATTTTACTTTAAAAACATCAACAAGCTTTTAAACCGAAATTCATAGAACATCATTTAATCAACTAAACCAAGCAAGTATTTAAAGTGTAAAATCATTCAAAATGCGTTTGATTACAGTCTACGTTTTTCTCTTATCACCATTTATCTCCGGGTCGACTAAAAGTAAAACAGTTTACAATATCGGCGTGCTGATGGCTTCTCAGATAGATTCTCCTTTCGACCTGGAGCGGTGTGGGCCGGCAGTAGACGTGGCTCTGGACAAAATCAACGAGAAGTTTCTGGCACATCATGGAGTCGAGCTTCAGAAGGTTCAAGGAAGGTAGGTTTACTGACGAACTCTCATTTTCATAAAACAAAAACAGCTTCCAGACTTGGATCCCTTGGCACGGTAGATATGCCCTCAGATCTCTGAGTGCCAGGTACTAACTTCAGATTCTTTGAGGACGTCTAAGGGTAGTCATAGGTACGTCCAAACATTACGTTTGGCACATACCCAGATTTTGAAGTAGTTGGTAATCGTAAAAGCTGCTTTATACATTTTGCTAGCTGAGCCGCTCGTAACTTTATCCGCATTGTTGTTTGCTCGTGGACAACAACAGTCACACACTGAAATCAAATTATACAACGAATTTAAATAAATAAATAAAATAAATATTGATGGACTTTCCCCATCAAGCCCCAAACTAAGCCAAAGCTAGTGATAAGGGAACCAGATAGCTGATATAATACATATATACTTTTTTTTTGTAAATACATTCTTATAATATTATATAACACCCAGACAGAGAACAATCATCTAAGTTCATCACACAAATGTTTGTTCTCGGTGGGGATCGAACCCACGGCCTACAGCGGCTGTGAATTTATTGTTTATATCAGTCAAACCTGTGACAAATTATCCGACTTCTTAATCTCTTTATTTAAGTACGTTCATGTATGCACGATTTTCCATACAATTTCACCGCAGATTCCAGGAATTCTTACAGAGTTTTCGACCTTTGTATTGACTACCCCGAACCTGGAGTTCGTACTTAGTACTAAGAGATCTGAGGGATTTTGTTTTAAAAGTTCTTTATTAACAATAATAATTCCAAAAACACTTAAAACTAAACACTGTTCAGCTAAGTTAATACCTACTCTTATGGTTAAAGACATTTATTTCTCAAAGAACAGAGTTCACTTACAGAGAATAATACATATTACAGAATGTTTGTACATAGTGTACTGGTTTGAGTCCAGTGACGTTACAGTGATATACAAAAAAAAGGTATTGAAATTTAAGTAGGTAATTGAAAGTATGCTTACATTATGGCAATATTTTTCAAAACATGTTCCTTTAATTTGTTTTTGAATGAAAGTATACTTGTGGCTTCTTTAATGTTATTAGGTAGTTTATTAAACAGTTGTGCTCCTTCATAGATTATGTTTTTCTTTCCATAGTTTGTTCTGGGTGGTATTAGTATAAATTTTTTAGAGCTTCATGTGTTGTATTTGTGTATTTGGTTTTTTTGTTTAAATGTTAAATCAGTGTGTATGTCCTTTGAAATTATTTTACGTATTAAGCAGTAAGTGTTATAAGTGTACATTTGTTTTATACTCATTATTTGGGTTTCCTTGTAAAGTTTTTGTGTTCGTGTCAGAAAGTCGTAGAATACCTACTCTTATTACAACTTAACAGGCTAAGGCGCCTCTAAAAAAGTTTTTTGACAAAATAATTATTTATGGGACATGCACACTTTATAAATCCTAACTTACGTTTTTTTTTTAAATTCATGAGCTGTTTGTATAAAAGCTCATTTTTAAAGATCTGAGGGAATATCAGTTTAAGTTCTTAAAAACTATGTATAAGTTTCATCTAAATCCTTTCGGTCCGTTTCGGAGATGGATCGAAACGTAAACTTACTCGTAATCTAAGAGTAGTAGAGCTCTTTGTGAAGGGTTCGTCCGGGGAAGTAATACCACCACGCCTTTTTCTGCCGCCAAGCAGCGTTGCTGTGTTTCGGTGCCGGTGTAATTACAGGCACATGAAGCTTAACATCTGTATCAAGTTGATGTAGGTACTGCCCTGTGCATAGGAATCGTGTGTGACTTACGAGGAAAACCTTTGTTATAGGAGATTGTTATCACTTAACATCAGGTGGGCCATCTGCTTGTTCCATCAGCTAGTTGTATAAAAAAAAAGTTTCATCTAAATCCTTTCGGACGGTTTCGGAGATGGTTCGAAACGTGAACTTACTCCTAATTTTTCACATTCATAATTGCAGTAGAACACGCTCAACAGTCCGTCGCAAAACTCCCAAGTCTACTATTCTATAATAGCTTTCCAGTTTTCAACTCGGCTGCTTCTGCACTTAGTTGTAAAGATCAATAATACGAACACCGGATGCGGAATCTCATTTCCGGTGTGTCTATTCTACACGCTACACATGTATGTAGTTACATTTTCCATTGTTATCATCACACTTTACAGCTTGAACACTGGTGGTTTACTGGTAGCAATCCGGCTATCCGATCTTAAGGCCGCGAGTTCAAATCCAGCCGCGTACATGTGGATTTTTCTATTAGAAAAAAGTATTTGTGATAAGCTGACCTGGCAGATAGCCTACTTGATGTTAAGCGGTTACATGCTTCACAAGTCACGCACGATAGGTACGTGCCCTACGTAAATAGGCATGGTGGTAGTACTTCCCTGGACGAGACCTTCACAACGAGCTCAATTACGCGGCTAAGTCAGCTCCGCACGTATACCACCATAAATGACAGGACAGCATATCCGGCTGTACATTAACTTTCCTTCGGTCGTTAACAGAAAATGCAACTTATCATTTTCAGTATTTTTTATTTCTAATACATTGAAGGGAAGGGTGAAACAGTACCATACAAGAACTTAAAAATGGAAAATATTTGCAATACTCCGGGAATTGAACCTGCACCTCAAGAGGTCACTCATCCGCCGTGCCTTGACCTTTTTTTTTCGTTAACCACTAAGAATACTTGTAAAAACCATGTTATTAAAGTACATCAATCAATTTGAAAAGACACAAAAATACGTAAATATTGAAAAAAAACGTATACTAATTGCTTCTATAAACTTGCTTCAAAAATTCAATATGACTTCGTTGCGTTATCAACTCATCACTAAAATACTGGTAATCGGGTAACAAAGTATATTTTCTTTTTAAGTTCTGCAGAAAAGTAGCTAAATCTCTCACTGCTGCGCCGTAGCATGCTATACGTAGTTAAGACGCTGACAACCGTCAGAGAACATCGCTCGCACCGTGCAACATTTTTTTTAATATGAAATCACTAATGCAATATCATAAATAGCAAAAAAGAAAATTCTGAGAATAACATAACAAGTCTCAACAAAAAATATCATTTTGACTCAAATAAATTCTCCTATCAAATATATTTTTTACTAGATTTCGCACTTAAGAAAAGGTTCTAACAAGATTATTTAAAAAATAACAATTTAGGTGAAAATTTCTTGAATTGGAATTTTCTGATATCTATTGAACTCCGGCGTAGACCTTGTAGAAGGTCTACGGAGAATAAACTCAGACGGAGATTGATAGATAGATAGATATACTTTATTGTTCACCATCATTTCAGCCATTCAGAAAACGATAAAGAACTTTTGGAAGTGATAGTTGAGTGTAATTAATCTCCGGTTTCTGAAAGCTAGATCAAAACTAATCGGATGTCAAGTCACTCGCCATTTCAGCTATTACATCGAATTAGATAGAGATAGCAAGTGACTTGACATCAGATTAGTTGTAATCGGGCTTTCAGGAACCGGACGTGTGTGCTAAGTAGTGTTTTAGTAAAGTGACAGTTAAATAAATGAGTTATCTTTTGAATGATTATTGTGCATTTTCTATCTATTCGAACCCCCGAGCTCGTAACAGTACAATAAATTGCTGGTTATTGAAGCGATCTGCAATTAAATGTATAGTTTCATTCCTATCCATAAATTCAAAGTAACGACTGAGTTCTGACATTATGTTTGATGGTAGCTCTTAACTTGCATTGCTATAAAATCTTATTGAACCATCAACTCCCTATTCTAGGCATGCACTCGGGTAATTGCTGATATTTCTACGTAGAGGCAGAATGACACAACTCGGAGTCTAGACTGAACAACGAAACTTAAATAAATAAATAATAATTAAATTATATAAATAAATAAAACATCACACACTTCAGACAACTTCACAGTTTAGTTGGTAGTAGCTCTACCTTCTGTGCCGTAGGCCGTGGGTTCGATCCCCACCGAGAACAAACATTTGTGTGATGAACATAGATGTTTGTTCTCTGTCTGGGTGCTATATAATATTATAAGTATGTATTTACAAAAAAAAAGTATATAAGTAGTATATCAGCTATCCCATATCACAAGCTTTGGCTTAGTTTGGGGCGAGATAGTGCTGTGTGGAATGTCCACCAATATTTATTAATTTTATTTATTAACTTAATAAAGCTTTATTATTTATTTTTAAGAGTAGTAGAGCTCTTTGTGAAGGGCTTGTCTGGGGAAGTACTACCACCATGTCAAGCAGCGTTGCTGTTTTTCGGTTTGAAGGGTGTGGTTGATGATAGTAGTAGGTATTCGACGACTTTGGCTCTTTGGTTGCCTCGCGCAGCGAGATTTTTTTCCTGATATTTCAACGGTAGTAGTAGAAATTTGCCGGTAAAGGCTCAAATGATCGGTTCGGCTCGGCTTGGTTCGGTTTTCGCTCGGCCCGGCCGGTAAACGCTCAAATGATCGGTTCGATTCGGCGTGACTCGGCTCAGCTCGGCTCGGCTCTACTTTCTTTACTTAATTTTAACGGGCGAGCTTAAAATGAACCTATTTTTGGGTGTAGTAGGATAGGTTGTTCAAAAAGATTTTTCAGATTGTGATACTTTTATTATTTTTCTTTAAAACACATACCAAATAGTTTATACACAAAAACATCGTTATTCAACTTACTGCTACCAAATAATTTTACGAAATCCGTCATACTATTTCCGTTAAACTTGTAATATAAATATGTTAAACAATACTCTCCACAAACTGAAGTCAAGTCATGTTGCAGTCTGTACCTATTGAAATTCCACTGTTTTGTTGTCCTGTTCAAGAAACTTCTATGATTTCCTATAGGTGGTCGTCCATAAGAATCAAAATACTGTCCAACTCCATTTGACTCTATGTGAATGGCTACCCAATGGGAGCCTGGCTCACTATCTGGATCCAAATTACTTATTATGAATGCAGGAGTATTAATATGTAAGGGTAACCTGTTTGCTGGATAAACATGCTTTTGCATCGAGGGATGTATGAAATGCAAATGTTTTTGAACTTCTAATGTGTTCATCGTTGTGGTATCTTCTATTTACAAATTAAGAATGTGAAACTAAATAAGCTGAACTTCTTTATAAAGGTAGAAATAAATAAAAGGATTGGATTATGTTTTAATGATTTTTTATTTCATATTTATAACTAGGTTTATACAAAGTCAACTTAACTACTATAGTCTACGGTTACATTACGATTCCTATCTATTTCAATAACATTGTCAAATTCTGCATAAACAATACAATTTATTGTTTGAGTAAGTGTAGATTCAAATCGAACCTCTAATCTAACACTACCATGTTTTATAAGGTTCCAATGGGTATTTGAATTTGAGCTGAGATCAGCTGTTAGATCAAATGCTAACAAACAGTATCCTTTTGCATATTGTTCCCTAGATATCCCATTACCTTCATTGAGAAAATGTATACCTGTCCCTGAAAATAGTGTATGATAGGCTGCAGTAAAAATATTACTATCAAACGATGGCTGTAAAGCTTTTGAAGGTATTTGCTGCCCATCAATGTACAAACAAAATGTATTCAAATCATAGTTTTCAAAATTAAATGGATTTTTAGTCAAACTTCCATTAAATGCGGCATTGTTTACAAAACCAATTATACATCTTTTAGGGACTTGTCCCAGAAAAATATTATCGAGAGTTTTGCCC
The DNA here is from genome assembly GCA_932294275.1 of Chloroclysta siterata. NCBI lineage: Eukaryota > Metazoa > Arthropoda > Insecta > Lepidoptera > Geometridae > Chloroclysta > Chloroclysta siterata. The sequence continues at coordinate 20,028,050 of OW028589.1, forward strand.
TGAATACCTGAAGGTATGGTTAACACTTTGACTTCCGCTCGAGTAATAGGATATTTTGCAGTTGTAGAGGCTAACACTTTTTGATGGGCTAGTAAAACAGTTGGATTGATTCGTGCTCTACGAACAATAAGGGTTGCATCTGTAATGCATACTTTAAATTTTAAATCTGTTGAAGGAGCCATAAGACTAAATGTGTCTCTGGAGCGAACTAGTTTAACACTCATTTCAACCCCGTTAATTAAAAACTTTTCCTGGTTAAATATATCACCATGAAGATGACCAATCATTTCTATTTCTTTGCTTTCACATGCTAGTTGTTGCCTTTTAGTAAATCCTTCGTTTTTTTCATCGGTTGAATTCATTTTTTCAGCTGTATCTTGATACCAAAGAGCACAAGTCAAATGAGAATCTTTGGCTGCAGGAGCATAGTTCAACAAAGTTTCTATGTAAGCACGATAGGCATATGTATTGTTTGGTGGTGATACAAGCTTCTGATTCAAATAAACATCTAGTTCTCTAGAATTGGTTACACAACCACATTCATTATTTTATCGATTTAGGTAAGGAATTTTAAGAGATAACTAGTACTATCTCATTTGGACTTCGTTTGAAGTGATTATTAATGGGTATAACCGCATTACATTAATTAATTATTTTATCAATTTAGGTAAGGAATGTGAAAGTGATAACTAGTTCTATCTCATTTGGACTTTGCTGGAAGTGATTACTAATGGTCTTGATTGTATTGAAATGTTGGGTATATAAGCTGTACATTTTTAAAAATTGTTAATATTCCCTAGCTTGTGCATCGTAAGGCTTCCGATTGAATCCAGTGAGTTGTGTGTTTAAAGTGATCTACAGAGACAATGGAGGTAAGTTATTTTCAATGTATTATTATAATTGGTATGATATAAAAATATATCACATTTATAGATTCAAACACTTAAATATTTTAAATTATTATTTGCAGAACTCATTCAATATCGAGGAAGAAAATACATTCAAACAATATTATTATGCTTGTTCAGATGATGATACACAGGAGCTTAAAATTGTAAAAGATCGATTGCCTCAAAATTTATTAAAAAGAAAACCATCAAGTGAAAGCTTAGACGCATTGTTCGAAGTCTCAAAAACAAAGAAGAAAAAGTTGTCATCCACAGTTTCTCATGCTCACCGAGAAGGTGGAAATGTTTTTTTATCTACAAATGAAGATGATGGCCCTCGCTCAGATTACATGATAAAAATTGAAGTTTTCAATATGAAAAAAATTAGTAAAGTCAATCATCAAATGAACAATGGAAGCATGCAAGCTATCGAATTAAGTATTTTGCTAATGAAGGCAATCAGAACTATGAGAGTGCAAAAAAAATAATTTTTAATGTGACTAAAGAAATTGTAACAGTACCAACATGTAAAAAATATCATTTTAACAATTAGTGCGTATGTAATTTAGGTCATTTACAACAGTATAGTAGTACTCATTATATAATTAAGTTTGTAACTGTTGTTCCTTTATATAGTTCATACAGACATCCCTGTAGCATTAGTTCAGTTTTAAACCTTTAACCGTAGCATCTCTTGAACAAAATGGCAAATAAAATTGTGGAACGTGATAGTGTATTTTTCAATACGAATTCTGAAGAAGAGTTATGCGAAAAGCTAGATAACTGTATGGTGTTTGAAGATGAATACAACGAGGATCTATACAATCTCTGCGCTTATGAAGAAAATTGTATGTTATTAGAAGATCAATACGATGAAGAATTGTATAATGAATGTACCGTCGTTGAAAACAATTTGATGTAAGTAATACTCGTAGTGATCCCATCACTTATAATGTATATTTGATTTCATTCAGGATTGTGTCTCATAACGCTTTCTTATTGTTTTAGAAAACAAGTTGGAGGAGCACAAAAGAGAAAGCATAATACTGAAAGTGCTAACATCAAAGTGAAACGAGCACGATATGAAGATGGATTCTCTTCTAGTATGGCAGGACCCAGCAATGAATATATCAATGACAATGAAGGTGAATATCCTAGTTCCATGGAAGGTGATGCTGTTATGATGACATGTAGTACATGTCATGTTTTAGTTAAAAAAAGGTATTTTTCAAATCATTTAAAAAGTAATCTTCATAAAATAAAACTTGAAAAAGTTCACAACTCTTTAAAAAATGTATCAATCGTAGAATCAGCCTTTGGTCAAAGAATAATTTCTTATAAAATTCATAGTAAGAATGATCATCATACATCAAAAAACTTTCAAACACCAGAATTATTCATGAATTCTATAAAAAATGATATTTTCTTATTAATCGAAGAATCAATACAACAGCATACTATTTTCAAAGTCAACTTTGTTCTGCACGCTGATTTCATCCAACAAACTAAAGACGATTCATTTCAAACATTTGATTTCCAAACGTATAATTACATAGTTTTTCGAGGGGATGATCTAAATATTTTGTTTTCATCTTTGTGTAACACTCTGGCAAGTAAAATCAGTACTTTTGAGAAAAAAGACAGTGGTTGGAGCCTTAAAGAATTAAGAGCAATTGATATGAATGTAAATAAGTTTAATCCACTACGTGGTACTTCATACATTGAGTTACCAAAGGACATTCGAACAAAAAAAGCAATAGTTAACGTTAAAAATGCTGACAATTTATGTTTTAAGTGGGCATTGCTCTCTGCTTTGTACCCAGTAAACAAAAATGCGGATCGAGTAACATCTTACACTGTGAATTCCAACAAATTAAAATTTGATGGAGTACGTTTTCCTGTAAAGTTATCTGATATATCAAAAGTAGAAGAACTGAATAATATTAGCATCAACGTGTTTGGTTTAGAGTTTAACAGAGACAAAAAGTGTCATAGTGTGGTTGGACCGTTATTTTTAACAAAATCTCGCAAAGATGTACACGTTAATTTATTACTGATCTCTAACGGAGCAAACAATCATTATTGTCACATTAAAAACATGTCACGTCTCGTAAGCAAACAAATTTCCAATCATGAGCACGCAGTTCATATTTGTGATGGATGTTTATTACACTTTCCTACACAACAAAGATTAATTGACCATCAAAAACATGACTGTGCTCACATTGTCACAGAATTACCAAATGGTGACAAAACGTCAAAGGATTGGTATGGTCGACCAACATCCAATGATAAATTAAAATTTGATAAATACAACAGGAAGTTAAAAATACCTTTTGTCATATATGCTGATTTTGAAGCTTTTCTAAGTCCGATTAAATCATGTTTTAACAATCCATCTAAGCCTTATACAAGCAATACTCATGAACACGAACCATATAGTTTTGGCTATTATATCAAATGTTCATATGATGATAACTTATCAAAATATGAGGCTTATAGCGGAAAAAAATGTGCTCAAGAATTCATGAATCGTTTGCATGAAGATTTAAAAAAAATATGTAGGAAAAATAGCTTTCAAGTTCCTCCTAAGCCACTGACGGTTTATGAGGAAAATGAAATTTTAAATGCGGTGATATGTCACATTTGTGAAAGTAATTTAGATGGTGATGACAAAATCGATCATGATTGGCAAACTGGTCAATTTCGAGGTGTTGCACATGAAGTATGCGCAACCAAGTTTCGATCATTACGTCATATTCCTGTTTTCTTTCATAACCTGAGCAATTATGATGCTCATTTTATTGTTCACGCTTTAAATTTTGTTGAAGGTGAAATTGATGTTATCCCTCAGACTAAAGAAAAATATATTTCATTTTCAAAAACTATCAATATTAATAATCATAAAGTTAGTTTGCGATTTGTAGATTCCTTAAAATTTATGTCTTGCAGTCTCGATCAGCTAGCAAAAAACTTATGCAATGATCAATTTAAAGCTTTAAAACTTAATTTTCCGCGCAATGAAGATTTTAATCGTCTTCGAAGGAAAGGTATTTACCCTTATGAATTTATGACATCTGAAGATAGTTTGAAAAAAACAACGCTACCTAGCCAAGATGAATTTTATAGCACATTATCTGATTCTCATGTATCAGATGCTGATTATAATCATGCCAAAGATATTTGGCAGCACTTCCATTGTCGTACTATGCTAGATTACTCTGATCTATATCTCAAAACTGATGTTTTATTGTTGACGGATGTTTTCGAAAGCTTTAGAACTTTATGCTTAAAAACATATCACTTGGATCCTGCACATTACTACACAGCACCTGGGTTAAGTTGGGATGCTATGTTAAAATACACTCAAATAGAGTTAGAACTATTAACTGATATTGAGAAGGTTTCTTTTATTAGGGCCGGTATACGGGGTGGTGTATCACAGTGTAGTAACCGCTATGCAAAAGCTAATAATGAATTCATGGAAGATTATGATAAAGATAAATTAAAATCATACTTGACTTATTTAGATGCAAATAATCTTTACGGTTGGGCAATGTCTCAATGTCTTCCAGTTGGTGGTTTTGAATGGGTAAATGTTGATACTAGTTTTGATGTGTCTGAAAATGCAGAATACGGTTTTATTTTAGAGGTAGATTTAGAGTACCCTGTCGAACTTCATGATTTGCATTCTGATTTACCTTTGTGCCCTGAAAATATCCAAATTGGAGATTCCAAAGATATCAAATTGGTGCCAAACCTGAACAATAAAACTAAATACAAAATTCATTATAGAAATTTGAAACAATGCATTGCGATGGGTATGAAGTTAACAAAAGTTCATAGGATTTTAAAATTCAAACAACGTCCTTGGTTAAAGCATTACATAGATTTAAACACAACTTTGAGAACATCGGCAAAATCAGAATTCGAAAAAGATTTTTACAAGTTAATGAATAATTCCGTATTTGGAAAGACAATGGAAAATATTGAAAAAAGGGTCAACGTTAAACTATTAACGCACTGGGAAAATAGAGGTAAAGTTCTTGGTGCACAAGATCTGGTGGCAAAACCAGAATTTCATAGTTCATCCACATTTGGAGAGAATCTAGTTGCAGTTCAGTTAAAAAAAATTAAATTGTTTCATAACAAACCAATTTACTTAGGTTTTTGCATCTTAGATATTTCAAAAACTTTAATGTATGACTTTCACTACAACTTTATGCTTAAGAAGTTTAACAATAACATTAAGCTACTTTACACTGATACTGATAGTTTGATATATCATGTTTTCACAAATAACTTTTACGAAGACATCAAACCAGATCTCTCTTCAAAGTTTGATACATCTGATTACCCGGATGACAACATTTTTGGGTATCCGAAATTAAACAAAAAAAAGCTGGGGTTTTTTAAAGATGAAAATAATGGAAAAATATTTCGTGAATTTGTTGGATTAAGATCTAAAATGTATGCGTTGGATGTCGAAAGTAAATTTGTATCAAAAGCTAAAGGTGTAAAAAAATGTGTTACGAAAAATATGAAAATGGAAAATTACAGGTCATGTCTATTCGAAAAAAATATACAATATGGTACTATGGTTTTATTCAAATCACTGAAACATAAAATATTTACTCAACAAGTTAACAAAATATGTCTATCCTACAATGATAGCAAAAGGTTTATTTTACCAAATAATGTAGACACATTAGCTTGGGGTCATTACAAATTAGGATAAGGTATCTATTGTATTTTAGACAAACTTGTTTAAACTAAATCATTAAGCATTCGATGTTATTGATAAGTTTATTGTTTTAAGTGTGTGTATTATTAAGAAGAAAAATTGTAATGTAATATATTTGTAATGTTGTCATGTTAACTAGACGATGATAGCTATATTAATGATTTTTGTAATGTGTATATAATATGCCATCTTATATTAAAATAAATATAAATAATTGATATTTGAACATTTGTTTCATTATTTTTCCGATCCTCTCACAATCAACACAAACATTAATAATGTTTCATTTTATTCATCCATTTACGGCAATAGTGGCTGGTCCAAGCGGTTGTGGGAAATCTAATTTCGTAACAAATTTTACAAAGTTTGTGAAAGAAGTTTGTAGTGTTGAATTTACTCAAATAACCTGGTGTTTTGATGAAATGCAACCATTGTATAACCTGAAAAATATAAACTATTGCCAAGGAATACCAGATCTCAGTATGTTCGATGGAAAGGAACCTCAGCTAGTAATCATTGATGATCTCATGAGAGAATCCGATGGACGCATTGTTGATATATTTACAAAAGGTAGTCATCATAGAAACTTGAGTGTTTTTTATATAACACAAAACTTATTTCATCAAGGTAAGGGTCAAAGAGATATATCTTTGAACTCTGGTTATATAATTTATTTTAAGAATCCTCGTGATAAAACTCAAATTAAATATTTAGCATGACAAGTTTCACCAGAAAATACAAAGTTTATGGAAGACTCATACAAGGATGCAACTAAAGAGGCTCATGGATATTTGATGATAGATTTAAAACAAGACACTAGCGATTTGTGTCGTTTTAAAACTAATGTATTTCCTTCAGATGGATATTGCATTGTTTATATTCCAACGAAATTATTTAAATATGCCAAGAATCATCAAATTCCTGTCATTCATAAATAATGCATCAAAGCCTACAGACGCATAAAGATTTACTTAGTGCTTTACATACACTTAAACCAAAATATCAGAAAGCACTTTTAAAATCATGTGATGAAGAAGAAATTAATTGCATTTGTGAATGCATTCATAACGTTTTAAAGGGTAAAGTACCTCTTGAAAAAAAAGCAAAGAAAAAGTTAAAAAAATACAAAGATCTACTTCGTAAACTAGTGCGAAAAAGTACTAAGTAAGTTCGGAAACGTTTGATAGTTCAAACTGGTGGATCTTTTTTACCTTTAATATTGGGATCAATTTTAAGTGGATTGGTTGGTACTATTGTTTGAAAAAATGGAACATGCTAAAAAAATGTTATTGATTGATCCAAGTTCTATTGAAAAACTGAAACAAAATGATTCTGTTCATAACCCTATGTCACGATTAGACGCTGAAATGCAAAACATTTTGAAAAGTGACATGGAAGATAGAAAAAAATGTATGCTATATTTACAAATATTGCAACGATACTTACATTTTTCCGAAGAAGAACGTAAACCTCTTGAAATATCTTTAGTTAATAATATTCTGAAAACAGAAAGAGGGGATGAAGTAGCAGATAATGGTATGGTGGATATTAAAAACAAAAATATTGATGAAAAAGAAGTAGTTGCTGATCAGACACCCATTGAAAACGATGAACAGGGAGCAATTTCTAGTTTGAAAAGAAAATCGATTTACTCTCCTAAGCATATACTCAGCTTGATACCTAAAACATATATAAAGAAGGGTGAGCGATTATTATACTTGATATCTTCGAATAAAAATATAATTGACTGGGATGATGATGGTACAATCACTGTAGTCAAAGAAAAAATTCCTGGAAGTAATATTATAGACTTAGTAAATGATTCTTTGAGACCACTCAAAAAAAATGATCCAATAGGATGGCAAAAATTTGCACAAGCATTGAAACATATTAAAATACCACTTATTTATATTGGAAATCCAAAAATACTCGATTATATGAATCAGCTTCAGGTCAGCGAATATAAAGAATACACACCACCGAGGGAGGTGGAGGAGGTGTTTTCAACACCATAAATATTTCATCACTCCAGTTGGATTCATAACCTTTTTGAAATACATGCTTATACTTCGTTATTCTTACATAGTCACCAATGCGAAGTTTTGGCAAAGCTGTACGTGTGATACTTTGACCATTTTTTCTATCATACAAGTTATTCCATACAGTCATTATATTATTCGTGCTTACATCACAAGGGGACATCTTGATACTTGAATGATAGCTATGATTATACGCATATATTAAGTCTTGTAAAATATCAATGTATTTATACGTATTTTTATGGGTGAAATAGCGCCACATTCTCATTTTGAGTGTCCTTTGAAATCTTTCAACAATGCTGGCTTTAATATCAGGGTTATTTGTTGTGTAGTAATTAATATTTTTTGACTTAAATAATCTTTGAACATCTTTTGAAACAAATTCAGTTCCTTTATCAGATTGTATATGAGTTGGTGTTGTATTAGCTTCATTAAATATGCTGTTAAAACATGTTTTAATAGTTTCAGAATTTTTACTTTTCATGGGTCGGGCGTATGCATATTTGGTAAAGACATCAATAACACAAAGAATGTAATTAAAACCATTGTTATATTTTGAGTAAGTTCTCATATCACTTAAGTCAGCTTGCCAAAGTTCATTAAGATTTGACAAGACATATTTGTTTCGTGGAAATTTTCTGTGAACCGGTTTATGTAGTGTATAGGTTTCTTGTGATTGTAACCATTTTTTCACATCTTCTTTATTCATTTTACCTTTCATAGCTTTAGCTAGTTTATCAATACTAGCATACCCAGCGGGGTGTGATGGGTTATAGTAGATATTGTTGATTTCTAGTAAGGACTCCATTTTTCCCAATCAATTTTCTGTCGGACTCTTCGAGAAACTGGTGTCAAAGTCAAAGTCAAAGTCAAAATGTATTTATTCAATAAAATCACAAGGATCACTTTGAAACGTCTTAAGACGTTTCAAAGTGATCCTTGTGATTTTATTGAATAAATACATTTTGACTTTGACTTTGACTTTGACTTTATGATAACTTCAATTATAGAACGATCTCCATTGGTTGTGTACTCGCTAGAAGATTTAAAACACGAAGCTATAGTTGGAACGTTTTATGAAAAGGAATTACAGAAAGTGTCTTATGACCCCACCTCTAAGTATAAAATAGATAAAATTATTAGTTCACGTTATTCTGGTAGCAGAAAGCAAGTGTTAGTGAAGTGGAAAGGTTATCCAGATAAATTTAATAGTTGGATTTCAGTTTCTGAATTGAAAGAAATATGATAAAAGAAAGTTTTTATTTAACATTACTTAGTAATAGTTCCATGGAATACTTTCCAGACAATATGACTACACGATTTTCAACAAAGTTACCAAAATCTATAAAACTTGAAGGAGAATGGTCAGTTGGAGTTGTTGAATTTCAATACCCTTGCACAATGTATACTGTACAAGAGCATGAAAATATAATTTACATATCGAAATTAATGTTAATGCCAAACGAAGAAAAACCTTCACTGGTGTATTATAAAACACATATCCCGGCAACAAATTATGATAATATTAATCATATTTTAACAGCAGTGAATAATATAAAGGAGAAAGTTAAATTTCGATATGATGAAATATCAAAGTTTGTGTCTGCTGCTATTATGGATGAATCTATTAAATCATTGACATTGTCACCTAAGTTAGGTATACAACTCGGCTTTGAACCGAACAGAAATCTTGTGATGAATGGTTTAGGTAAATGTCCAGCCAATTTACATTTAGGGCTACCGTATCTATTATTTGTTTATTGTGATATTATCGAACCTCAGATAGTGGGGGATGTGATGACACCTTTACTAAGAATTATACCATTGGACCCCGCAAAGTATATTTACGGAGCAAATAAAATGCATGTTTTTTCACCACCACACTATTTACCTGTTATGCGTAGAGAGTTTGATACTATTGAAGTAGATATAAGATCCGGTACGGGTCAAAAAATACCATTCCAGTTTGGAACACTGTGTGTAAAGCTTCATTTCAGAAAAACATAATAATGTACTCTCGTAATATAACTTGTCCATATGAACATTATTACTCACATCAAGCTGGTTCGGGAATTGGAGTGATTTATAAAGGAGCACCGTATCAGCGTGGTCATGGCATTGGCAGTTTCTTAGGTGGACTGTTTAGATCTGTTCTACCATTACTCTCTAGTGGTGCTAAAGTTATAGGTAAAGAAGCTTTAAACGCTGGTGTTGGTCTTTTATCAGACATGGTTAGTGCTCGACCAATGGAGGATTCAATAAAATCTAGACTTAAAGAAGCAAGTTCAAATCTGAAGAGGAAAGCAGATAGTAAAATAGATAGATTAAATATGTCTGGCTCAGGATATAAAACAAAAAGGAAACGGCTATCTTCCAACAGTCTAACACCGACCGCCAAAGTGAAAGCTACAAAAAAATCAAAAGCCAACAATTTAAAAGATATATTTTCATAAAATAAAATAAACATGTCGTTTTTACATAGTCATTCTTGTGAGTGTATAAAATCAGAGTTGGATTTATTCGCTTTACCATCCACACAAACCAGCATAGAAAGTGGGTTATGGATACACTACAAACCCATTTCATCACTTGCTGACGATGGCCCCATAGAGTTTCAAATACCGGGAACAGGGGATGATTATATAGATTTATCCCACACGTTGATACATATAAAAGCTAAAATATTCAATCAGGATTCAACCAAAATAGCTGCATCAAGTATTGTAGCCCCAGTTAATAATTGGCTTCATTCACTCTTCAGTCAACTAGATGTTTATTTGAATCAGAAGCTTGTATCACCACCAAACAATACATATGCCTATCGTGCTTACATAGAAACTTTGTTGAACTATGCTCCTGCAGCCAAAGATTCTCATTTGACTTGTGCTCTTTGGTATCAAGATACAGCTGAAAAAATGAATTCAACCGATGAAAAAAACGAAGGATTTACTAAAAGGCAACAACTAGCATGTGAAAGCAAAGAAATAGAAATGATTGGTCATCTTCATGGTGATATATTTAACCAGGAAAAGTTTTTAATTAACGGGGTTGAAATGAGTGTTAAACTAGTTCGCTCCAGAGACACATTTAGTCTTATGGCTCCTTCAACAGATTTAAAATTTAAAGTATGCATTACAGATGCAACCCTTATTGTTCGTAGAGCACGAATCAATCCAACTGTTTTACTAGCCCATCAAAAAGTGTTAGCCTCTACAACTGCAAAATATCCTATTACTCGAGCGGAAGTCAAAGTGTTAACCATACCTTCAGGTATTCAGGGCAAAACTCTCGATAATATTTTTCTGGGACAAGTCCCTAAAAGATGTATAATTGGTTTTGTAAACAATGCCGCATTTAATGGAAGTTTGACTAAAAATCCATTTAATTTTGAAAACTATGATTTGAATACATTTTGTTTGTACATTGATGGGCAGCAAATACCTTCAAAAGCTTTACAGCCATCGTTTGATAGTAATATTTTTACTGCAGCCTATCATACACTATTTTCAGGGACAGGTATACATTTTCTCAATGAAGGTAATGGGATATCTAGGGAACAATATGCAAAAGGATACTGTTTGTTAGCATTTGATCTAACAGCTGATCTCAGCTCAAATTCAAATACCCATTGGAACCTTATAAAACATGGTAGTGTTAGATTAGAGGTTCGATTTGAATCTACACTTACTCAAACAATAAATTGTATTGTTTATGCAGAATTTGACAATGTTATTGAAATAGATAGGAATCGTAATGTAACCGTAGACTATAGTAGTTAAGTTGACTTTGTATAAACCTAGTTATAAATATGAAATAAAAAATCATTAAAACATAATCCAATCCTTTTATTTATTTCTACCTTTATAAAGAAGTTCAGCTTATTTAGTTTCACATTCTTAATTTGTAAATAGAAGATACCACAACGATGAACACATTAGAAGTTCAAAAACATTTGCATTTCATACATCCCTCGATGCAAAAGCATGTTTATCCAGCAAACAGGTTACCCTTACATATTAATACTCCTGCATTCATAATAAGTAATTTGGATCCAGATAGTGAGCCAGGCTCCCATTGGGTAGCCATTCACATAGAGTCAAATGGAGTTGGACAGTATTTTGATTCTTATGGACGACCACCTATAGGAAATCATAGAAGTTTCTTGAACAGGACAACAAAACAGTGGAATTTCAATAGGTACAGACTGCAACATGACTTGACTTCAGTTTGTGGAGAGTATTGTTTAACATATTTATATTACAAGTTTAACGGAAATAGTATGACGGATTTCGTAAAATTATTTGGTAGCAGTAAGTTGAATAACGATGTTTTTGTGTATAAACTATTTGGTATGTGTTTTAAAGAAAAATAATAAAAGTATCACAATCTGAAAAATCTTTTTGAACAACCTATCCTACTACACCCAAAAATAGGTTCATTTTAAGCTCGCCCGTTAAAATTAAGTAAAGAAAGTAGAGCCGAGCCGAGCTGAGCCGAGTCACGCCGAATCGAACCGATCATTTGAGCGTTTACCGGCCGGGCCGAGCAAAAACCGAACCAAGCCGAGCCGAACCGATCATTTGAGCCTTTACCGGCAAATTTCTACTACTACCGTTGAAATATCAGGAAAAAAATCTCGCTGCGCGAGGCAACCAAAGAGCCAAAGTCGTCGAATACCTACTACTGATGATGAAATTACATGAGGCTTAACATCTGTGTACCTCAAGTTGATGGACTCGGCAGACCATATCGTAGGGCATGTTCATATAGGACGACTAGCGAGGCAATGATTTCTTGTAGGATTTTGTTACCATTTAACATCAGGTGGTCCATCTGCTTGTGCATTCAACAATAATCCTGAACGTAAAATAATAACTTTTAATCCAGTTAGTGCTATTAGGGGCTACAAGTTGTGTTAGACTATATCGTGGTTGAATTAATATTGCAAAAGTAGCTGATGCATTAGTTGCTAGACGAGGTTTTTTATTCCTTTTTTACTGGCGGAGTACAAGTTTATTCTTTTTTTAGCTCTTTCAAATATTATTCGCTGGAAATCTCTTATATTAGTTTTATTATGTTTCTGTTAATTATGCATTTAAGTGCGCTTGTGGCAACAACCTTTTTTTATTATTTCGATTTGAAAATAGATCTTCATTTTTTAGATTGTAAATATTACTGTTATGCGGGCCTACATCATCATCATCAGCCTAAAGAAGTCCATTTCTGGACATAGGCCTCCCCTATACATTTCCAGGAAGAACGATTCCGAGCCCTCTCCATCCACCGACTTCCCGCGATCCTGACAATGTCGTCAGTCCATCGGGTAGGAGGGCGTCCCACGCTTTGTTTTCCTGTGCGTGGTCGCCATTCTTGAACCTTATTCCCCAACGGTTATCAGTCCTTTGGGCTATATGACCTGCCCATTGCCACTTCAACTAGCTGATTCTGCGAGCTATGTCGACTACCTTGGTTCTCCCACGGATTTTCTCATTTCTGATTCTATCCCGTAGTGAAACTCCCAGCATAGCTCTCTCCATAGCCCGTTGTGCGACTTTGGGCTTGTTCATGAGGTCAATAGTAAGCGACCACGTCTCAGTTCCATACATCATCATGCGGGCCATACAGCCTGGCTTTTAGTGATTACTTTTTATAATGAATATGCTTGCAATAACAACCATCAATATAATAGCGCGTTGCGAAGGCATAATTATACTAGGGGTTTTACCTAGGTGAGATCAGCAGGGATATTTCAAAACATTCGTAATGTATACATAGATATACTTTTTAGACATTTTTATTATTTAAATTACCGGGAACGGAGTAGAACACATGACCGAATAATAAAGGGAAACGCCTAAATAATATATGTTACCAATCGCTATTTATTAGCGAGCGAATCCGTGAATGGCAGCTAGTTGGTAATAAGAGTGAAGTTATAAAATTGGTAGTGAGATGAACGAAAACGCGAGCACCAAAAACGCGACCAACTTTAAAGTTAATATAAATTATAATTATGTCAACGATGCTCTAACATTTACTTAAGTGCTAAAACCTTAACCAATTTATTTACGTCATCTCGCAGAGCACACGATAGAGCAATAAGCAGTAACAATTACGCCGTAGTCAAAACCGGCCTGCCCTCCGATTACGCTATTTCGATGGCTATCGACATGGCGATCATTTCATTATCCATGTCGATGCCATTATCCATTTATTTATTTATTTAATTCTTTATTGCACCAAACAAAGTTTGTACAAAAAGAGAGCTTAATGCTAGACAGCATTTTCTACCAGCCAACCTTGACAGGTGAAGAACAAGAGGTTGGCGTGCTTAAAAGCTAAAAAAGACATTTGGTATTACATTTACTAAAACAAAACTATATACTAAATATAATAAATGAAAATACTATACGAACTACAAGATAATAAAAATAAATATAAATGTATGTATTTATATATACCTTAAATATAATAATAGTATCACGTGATAGAATTAAAGTAGTGTTCATGGACAAGGCGTTTGAAAGCGGGTTTTTAAGACTTATCCATGTCATAGGATGGGACAAACAAAATTACACTGTTCCATCAGGCTGGATGGCGATCGTGAATGACTAGTTCATTCACGATTTATTAATCACTAGCTCTTACCTGCGGCTTCGCTCGCGCACGTTTACTATAGAATACTTACAAATAGATATGATTGGCAACATCTATAATAAATAAATTGTATTTTCTTCCCCATGGAACAATCTTGAGCCACGTAATTTTGTCAGAAGAAACAGGTACTAACTGACAACTTGAAGTTCCTGCCTCTTCGATTGTTTGTATAAAATATACAAAAAAAGCAAAAAAAACAAAAAAAGTCGGGATAAAAATTACCCTATGCCCGTCTCCTGGTTCTAAGCTACCTTCCCACCAATTTTCAGCCAAATTGGTTCAGCCGTTCTTGAGTTATAAATAGTGTGACTTTCTTTTATATATCATCATCAGCCCAACGAAGTCCACTGCTAGTAAACTTAAGGTTCTTCAAGGATGTGGATGTGAGCATGTGAGCATGTGAGGATGTGAGCATGCGAGCATGTGAGCATGTAAGCATGTGAGCATGTGAGCATGTAAGCATGTGAGCATGTGAGCATGTGAGCATGTGACCATGTGAGGATGTGAGCATGTGAGCATGTGAGCATGTGAGCATGTGAGGATGTGAGCATGTGAGGATGTGAGCATGTGAGCATGTGAGCATGTGAGCATGTGAGCATGTGAGCATGTGAGCATGTGAGCATGTGAGCATGTGAGGATGTCAGCATGTGAGGATGTGAAGATGTCTCGAAGGTACGTCCATTTACCCACATTTTTCAGTATCATAACACACTAAAGAGGATTTAATTTACAAACTTCATTGATTAATTTAAATTTAAGTGGATTTATTCATGACAACTGCAAATCGTACAGCTATTAATTGTATCCTTCGGCTTCGCACGCGTTGAAGTGGTGCCGTGATTGAGCCACAAACATCCAAACATCGTAACTTTCACATTGATTTGTATATTATTAGGGTAGGATTTTAAATACCTACGTAGGTATAAGAGATACCTATAAACGGCCATTACCTATATTAGGTAGGTAGGTATAGGTACTTCAGACTCAAAAACTTGCCAAATACAACAAAGACAACCTTACACGGAAAATATGTACTTATTTGTTCAGGAGGTAGTTTTACTTTGCAGGGGTAGTTTTAAAATATTGAAAACGTGATTTTAAATAATTTATTGTGGTGTATATTTACTTCAAGTTTGAAATCTATCGCACTATACTAAAAATCTCCCATGCTAACTTTTACAGTCATTTGCACCCTTTGCAGGGGTAATTATCAAAAGCTGAAATTCAAAGCGTCATTTTTAATTAATTATTTTTTAGTATATTTACTTCAAGTTTTAAGTCAATCGCACCACGCGTTAAAAAACTCCCATGCAAACTTTGACATCCCTTTGCACTTTTATTAAGGGTAGTTTTAAAAAACTAAAAATGTTTTTCCTATTTTTAGCTTTGGAGTACATCTACTTCAAGTTTCAAGTTTGTAGGTTCAAGGAATACAATTTTTCATACAATCGTTTTCATCCCTTTTTACACCCTTAGGGGTTGAATTTCCAAAAATCCCTTCTTAGTACACCTCTACGCCATAAGACCTACGTACTTCTCAAATTTCAAGTTTCTAGGACCAGTGGTTTAGGCTGTGCGTTGTCTATATGTCAGTCAGTCAGTCAGTCAGTCAGTCAGTCAGGACTTTGATTCTTATAGTATTAGAGATAGAGATGAAAACACGTTCATGTTTTTGCTTTTGTTAAACATTTTCACAATTGAGATGATTTATAGAAATTCGAATTTCTGTCAAAATCAAGAGTTTGTTCATTCATGGCCTTCAGTTTGGCTGGGTCTGGCTATCCGGCCCGTGTATCGCAGTCGATTGATGGATGGGAATCGAATAACAAATTAAAAGTCGATAGCCAGACATTAGTGTAACCGCTGGCCAACATCATCATCAATAAGTAGTGAATGTAATGTTTTTTGCAGCTATCCAACGTGTTCGGGAGCCCTAGCGCCAGGGTTGGCAGCGGACATGCACTTCAAGAATGACGTCATTGCGTTCGTGGGCCCCGCTTGTGCGTTCGCGCTGGAGCCCGTCGCGAGACTGGCCGCTTACTGGAATACTCCCATCATCACCGGCATGGGTGATCAAGTAAGTACCCACATACGAAGTATAGTTTTAACTTAAGGCGAAGACAAGAGCTAATGTACCTCTCGCTCGCACGTTTCGACACGTTGCTTATGTACAAAACTATTAAAGCAAACTTTTGAGTAGGAAAACTTGTATCGATTAAAATGATTTTTATTACTAAACTGTGTGCAATGTGAATGCAAACAAAATGGTTGATTGTGATTTTTCGAAAATGGGTTTCGTGATTTTATATCTTTCAACATGTCGAAACGTGCGAACGAGAGGTACAGCTCTTGTCTTCGCCTTAACTAGAATAACGCATTCGACGCGGTCCGTAATGTTGTAATGTTATTAATAAATTGATTTTTAATTTGAATTTGACTGTGGGTCTATAGTGAGTTTTCCCAGACTACACTCGCTAGTGCACTAGCGACTATGACTAGTAAAAAAAGTTTTTATTACTCTTATAGTTGTTGAATAAACAAGCAGATCGCCAAGCAGCGTCGGTGTGTTTGATTACTCTGACTACTCTCTAAAAGACTGTGCTGAATATCATTTTCTGCCCGGTGTCGATAAAAATCCCTCATGCCACGGAGAATCGCGTTGCAGATATTCTATATATTTATTAGGCAAAGCCAACAGCACAACACAGTATACATTCATAAAAGAGAGTAGCAGAGCGCTTTGTGAAGGGCTCGTCCGGGGAAGTACTACCACCACGCCTTTTTCTGCCGCCAAGCAGCAACGCTGTGTTTCGATTTGAAGAGTGTGGTTGCCGGTGTAATTACAGGCACATGAGGCTTAACATATGTATGCATCAAGTTGATGGACGTGGGGCCATCTGCTTGTTCCATCAGCTAATTGTATAAAAAAAAAGATCTTACCAAAAAAAACTTTAAAATGTGTGCCCCAACTACAGGAATACACAACATTTACAAATTTTTACGTGTTAAAATAAGTTAAATAATTGTTTTTGTCAAACAGTTAGAGGGCTAATTTTAAAAAATGTTTAAATGTTTTAGGGTACGGTCGGCTGTTCATAAACATTTTCGGATATTAAATAAATGTTTGTACGAATTCTAAGGAGTAAAATAAAAGCTTATTAAAATCATAATGACTTTGTCCACATACCAAAGAGTCTTACATTAGACGGATTGACAGGATAATTGGTACACTTCAATAAATCCTACTTATATTATTCACAGCCCTCATAGCTCAGTTGGTATTAGTCCTGCCTTCTGCGCTGTAGAGCGTGGGTTCGATCCCCACCGAGAACAAACATTTGTGTGATGATTATAGGCAGTTTAAGAGTAGTAGAGCTCTTTGTGTGTGTCTCGTCCGGGGAAGTACTACCACCACGCCTTTTTCTGCCGCCAAACAGCGTTGCTGTGTTTCGGTTTGAAGAGTGTGGTTGCAGGTGTAATTACAGGCACATGAGGCTTAACATCTGTATACCTCAAGTTGATGGACGCAAGGCAGTGCATCGTGCGTGACTTACGAGGCAATGCTTTGTTATTAGTGATCAGGTGGGCAATCTGCTTGTTCCATCAGCTAGTTGTATAAAAAAAAAGAAAAAAGGCAGATGTTTGTTCTCTGTCTGGGTGTTATTAATTTTAAGTATATGTATCTGTATTACAAACATTGCTTAGTTCGGGGCTAGATAGTGCTGTTTGGAAAGTCCTCCAATACTTATTATTTATTTTTTGTGGTGAGGTTCGTGGATATTTTGTTTGTTTAGTTATTCAACCCTCAACCGATATAAATGAGACTTGGAATCAATAAAGTTACAGATACGGTACTCTTTGTCCAGACTTAAAGTCGTGGGGCGAAGTAAAGGCGAAGTAATTTAATAAACAAAACCACTTTAAAATGGCAATAACAAGAATACTAAATACAAAAAGTATAACCGGCTTACTGATATCTTTTTTGAAGTCAGATTAAAAAAGTGAATAAAAGTTTGAATTTAGAACACACCAATACATTCGATACAAATTCCTTGTGCAAAGAATACTCGACATACAAACTCCTTGTGCAAATAACTCCTCGAGATTTGATTGGTCGACATTAGAATAAAAACCGTTTTGTGTTCTATTTCTTTTTCTTCTTTTTTCTTAATTAAATGTCTATTTTCGCTTAAAACTTTCTTTTTCTCGTAGTCATGTTATAAAGTATAGTATGCAACTCTTGAATAAAAAGGATTTATATCTTGAGCCATGAATCACTCGCGTCGCTCAGGATTCTAACACTTTAATTTTGAAATCATCATGAATCACTCCCTACTGTCGTGATTCAGTAGTAAGGAACCATCACTTGCTCGTGATTCATCTATGGTTCTCGCTTTAAATCCGTTCTTTATTCACTATTTGCATAATATACTATTGCAAAGCAGATTTCAACTGAAGTCAAAGACATAAGTCGAAAGTCTCATGGATCACTTTGAAACGTCTTAAAACTAGATAAATCTAGGCGCTAGTCGTGCTCAAAGCTAATTTCAAGCGACAGTGTCCAAGCGGTCCAAATTGAGTTGGTTATGTCTGGTATTCGCTTTTATGAGCTGCGAGCATATTTTTATTGTCCTCCTTGGATTTCGAATGAAATATAATGCTGGAGTTTCGTTAGAGTGCTTTGTATTATGAACGTTGGATTATATGAACAATGCTGAACTTTTAAGAATTTATTTGAAATCCAATTAAAGTCTAATGCTTACAATTTATTTAACCAGTTCAAAATGGGTTTTAAAAAGATTTTATCAGATATTTATTTTATTAAAAAGATTTTATCAGTTTTGAAATAATTAGTGTAATAAAAAGTACAAAAAAACAGAGACATTATCATGTTATTTCTAATATTACTAATTTCTAAAAACAGTAATGCTTCTTTAAGTTCAAGGTATCTCTATAGTAAATAGTAGTATAGAATCTGTCTATCTATCTAGTATAGTAAAACTGACTAACGTATTCTACGAGCGTGCTACGCCGTAGCTTGTCTACGTAGGCGTAGCACGTTTGCTTGTAGCGTGTTCCTATTTGTGTTGCAGACAATTCATAAACTTTGGTGTATTTTGACTAGATTTTTTTTTACCTCTAAGACTGTCGAGATGCCAAAGCCCAGAGGAACACTGTACTGTACACTGACTTTAAGGTTTTTTAAATTTATTTAGACTCACTAATACTTTTAAGAGTAGTAGAGCTCTTTGTGAAGGGCTCGTCCGGGGAAGTACTACCACCACGTCTTTTTCTGCTGCTAAGCAGCGTTGCTGTGTTTCGATTTGAAGAGTATGGTTGCCGGTGTAATTACACGCACATGAGCGGGCCATCGCTCATTTGCACGCACTTAACATCAGGTGGGCCATCTGCTTGTTCCATCAGCCAGTTAGTGCACGAAAGGAGCCTCTTGAGGCGCACTTAAAATCCTTTCACCACACTGTTTCGAAAGAAATTAGTGACACGACAAGAGAGATCAGCTAGTTGTATAAAAAAAAGACTTAGTGTTGATAGAGAGAGTTGAAACCCTAAAAGGCGAATAAAGCAATCAACCGAGCATAGAAAACATAAGTATGTATGTACAAAAATAAATGTGGGTCTAGTGTTAAAAAGTGGTGTCACGTAGGCGTAACTACAGTATGTACTTTCTTATAAATTTTCCTACAGGCTACTAATCGAAAGATGAAATATGAATAATTCAAAAGTTACTTTTCAGAAGCCCATTCCAAAACATTAAAACGCAGACAACCGTTAAACAACCTCTCGGTCGCATATTTCTACATATAAGGAGGTATAAAATTACTGATGAAAAATCGCTAACATAGTTTTGGAGAATAACATTAGAAAGATTCAATAAAAATATTATTTTGGTCTGTTCCTCGTAAATCGTCTACGTTTTGTTGGATTTATGAGGGTTAAATTGGCGGAATTGATATTCTTTTGCATATTATATAAATGTTATCCCAGGCTCGACTTTCCCTGCTACATTTACACGATCAGTATTGCTACACGGCAGCCAGCGTTCAGGGTGATTTTTATTACTTACAGTTATTATACAATATGTTCTACGCAACATCTATAACAGGGGTGGCGAACCTTTATCAATAAAAGTGCATATTTTACAAAAAATAAATAATATATGGCCGTCGACGTGCCCTCAATAATTTCAATTAGAATATTGTTAGCGACGCAAAATAATAAGTACTTAATTACCTAAAAGTATCATATTGTTTGTCTGTGTACCTACCTAAATATGTGCATGCTAGAATGCGCCAGGGCACGTGAGGGGTATGAAGGGCGCGCGGGGAAAGCTTGTTAAAAAACTAAGATTTAAAAATTATGTCCGGTAGTCGTCGCCAATACGAGCCCCGCGTACGTCACACGCACCTTGGCTGCTTAGCTTTTTCTAACCGCGAATAAATTAGTCTTTTACAACCGTTTTACTTTGTTTGGCTTTCAAACCCATATTTTTGCTATCACCATATTTTTGCCTGCACCGCTAACGAATATAATATATTTAATGATTATTATAATAATTTCAACAGTGCCCCACTATTTAGCCAAATAGTCACTGACCGGATCGGGTGGGCGGGTGAAGTAGCGGAGAGTTTGAGCTAAAAATGCAAACTGTTTTGATCCGTGGCGTGCCCAAAATATTGTGTCGCGTGCCATCAATGGCACGCGTGCTACTGGTTCGCCATCCCTGATCTATAACATCGTGAGGAAACCAGTTTGTATTATATTTGCATATTTGTTTGTATTATATTTACGTATGGAGTTACAACAACTGCAAGTAGGTATGTGTCAAATGTGATACTTTGAACCTTTTATTAGGGACCCGAGGACTTTAAACGGGTTTTCGGGGGTTTTTTGTCGAGTCGAAGTGACTTATGACTCAATGTTTCTGAGTATTCATCTCAGTGCATTGCCAATGGCCATATTGCCTTCAGCGTGGCGATTCGGCCATAGTGCTGGTTACATTTCGGCAATAATTTGGATCAACTATCGATCATTCGGAACGGTCTGCAATTTTTTTTATAACAAAGTTATTTATTTATTTAAATTCACAAAACAGATTACAATCGAATAAGCAAAAAATAATAGCTACAATAATATTCATTCTTAGCTCTAGATTCGTAATCAAATATGTGAATATGAGAATTATATAGCGTTTCATGCATTAATTATAAATTTCCGTAAAACTAGAAACAGCAAAGAGTATTAATTATTATTATAATTAGCTTGCAAAATATTCATTTTCATTGGTAAATAAATAAAAATCCTTAGCTAGTTTCACTCCTGGGCAAAATCCTCCCCCAAAGACTCTGTATTAGTTTTGTGAGATTGAATGATTGAGCAATCAGTGGATCCACCTATTGTTAAGCAGTTACCTCTTATAACGATTGCATTACATCACCGAGCACGTTTGCCGAGAACGTGCCCTATGTTGTTGTGATTGACTTTCTAAATTGGTTGTATTATCTACACTAATATTATAAAGAGGTAAACTTTGTATTTTTGTATTTTTGTATTTTTGTATTTTTGTATTTTTGTATGTAACGAATAGGCTCAAAAACTACTGGTCCGATTTCAAAAATTCTTTCACCATTAGAATGCTACATTATCCCTGAGTAACATAGGCTATATTATATTTTCAAAAAAATCAGGGATCCTTACTAAAACTTCAATAATGTAACCCAAGGTGGAAAACAAAAAACCTTACATCGCGTGCGCTGCGAAAACTATTGAAGATAGAACAAAATAATGTACTACGATTTTGTAGAACACGTTATCATCTACAAAAAATGTCGCGACAGCATATGTCTAACTATTATAGTTATGTCACAATAAGTGTTCTTTTATTATAAAAAATTAATTGAAATGCCTCCGCTAGAAAAGGGTCTTTATTTGTACCTTGGTATTAATCCTTATCCAAATAAATCATTTCATAATTAAGACGGTTTCAATACCTATAGATTACTTCTTAAATTTTTCAAATCGGACATTCCATTCAAAAGATATGACGAAATTAAAAATGTTTACGGGTCCACGGGTCATGCGCGGGGTGCGATTTCACTCAATCAAGGAGAAGCGCGTGCAAATGTATGAAATAAGTAGACGCGAGGCTCGAACCCACGGTCTAAGTTTATCCTAAAATGTTCAAAAAATTTATGACCACCCATGCGAAGCTGGGACAGGCCGCTAGTAGTTTATATAGTATTTGCCTCATTTAAATAAACCTGGAAACATGGATCAGAAACTGGTTAATATAGTTTAATAGTAGAAGTTAATTCGTAAATCAAACAGTATCCTTCTAAAATATAAATACAAAAGTTATATACCTCTATAACCCCATAAGCAGGTTATTCTACAGGTCATGACGAACAACTTCTGTTCTAAGACTTTCGAAATTTTGAAGTTTTTATTCATAAAATGCCTCTTGAACTTTCCTCCAAAATGAAACTAACACAACATAACGTAGCTATATTTACAGCTGTTTTTGGCCCCTTAGTTGTGAACTGCAGATGAAATAGGTACCAGAATTGCCACCAATTAGTAAACGCAAATATCGTATGTACCAAGGTCACGTACACATTATCGGGGTTATTTCAAACTTCTGAGACAATATTAATTTTACTTTTGTATGGGAATTTCAAAAACGAAATATTCAAACTTTGCACACGTCAAAGTATTCCAGTGCTTGGTCTGATCACTTGGTCTTCGGCCTTATAGGGGTATGTATTATGTTATACGTTGAATTTGCATGTTTGGATGATTGTCGCTCAATCACCCTAACCACGGAACTCATTGAAATTAAACTTAAAACAAATATAGTTTGTAACCTGGATTAACATACAGGCTACTTTTTATCTCAAAAAAGGGAACAGACTAGAAACATTTTGGAGCCTGAAAAAACCCGCCTCAAATATTTGTTTTAGCAATTAAAGCCACTATGCCATCAAAGCTGCGGCCGTAAGTAAACCAATAAATTAATTGGATTAGAAGAGACAGACGTAATTTCAGGAACGTCTACTGGTACGATTGAGGGAATTCAAAGCTAGATAGCGTGGTTCAGTAATGATCACAATTAGAGTAATTCGAGTCCAAATAGTCCCCGGGGATGAAGCGTTTAAATTAAAGGTTAAGGGGTGGTTTTCTAGTCAATGACGACCATTGTGGTGCGGTTGATGACTAGTCTTCTGGGGTGCAAGAAAATATCTTGATAACAGGTGTACAAGTTTTTTAAATGATCTGTTGTCTCACTTAACTAATTGCTATCTCGATCTATTGCAAAATTCGATAAGGTATATATTTCAATTACTATAGTACGCAAAGGCACCTTTGAGTAAGAGTGTAATGGCGAATAGTATAAATAAATAAATATTGGGGGACATTTCATCACTATATAACCCCAAACTAAGCAAACTTGTGCTATGGGAACCAGATAGCTATTGGTGTCAATTCTGTTGTTTAATTTTCCTAATTTTACCTAATTTGACAGCACTAAAAATATTGCCGTCCCTTACCAAAAGACCGAAACAACAAGGACGGCTATAATTTTAGAGCTGTCAGATTAGGTTAGTTTAGAATAATGCAACAACAGAATCGACACCATTATAATACTTTATTTGTAAATGTAGTATAACACCCAAGAGTAGTAGAGCTCTTTGTGAAGGGCTCGTCCGGGGAAGTACTACCACCACGCCTCTTTCTGCCGCCAAGCAGCAACGCTGTGTTTCGGTTTGAAGAGTGTGCATGGTTGCCGGTGTAATTACAGGCACATGAGCCTTAACATCTGTATGCCTCTGGCAGTGAATCGTAGGGCACGTTCCTATCGTGCGTGACTTATGAAGTAATGCTTTGTTATAGGTGATGGTTACCACTTAACATCAGGTGGGCCATTTGCTTGTTCCATCCGATAGTTGTATTAAAAAAAAACCCCCCAGGCAGAAAAACAAGTATCAATACACAAATATTTGTTCTGTGTAGGGATCGAACCCACGTCCTACATCACAAAAGTATCTCTAGAAAGATCTCTCTTTAAATAAATAAATATGTATAGATATTGGCGGACACAGCACCATCTAGCTCCAAACTAAGCAAAGCGTGTTGTTAATCTTTAATTTGTCCGTACTAGCCAGTATCGTGCTATTAATTATTAGCAGCTTAAAAGCTAACTTCCAGCGGAGGGTATAGAATGACCTCAGTTTAGAATTTCCCAGGTCTTGCGTGGGCAAGAAAACTAGGATTATGGCCCCATAACACTCGCATTGAAATACAACCTAGAACGGGTATACGACACGGAAAAAGCAAGTTATTGCAAGTTAATTTGCAGAGTTACCAAGAAAAGTCAGCATATTCTGCTTTATCATTCATAAGGTTTATTTTAATCATCTTATAAGTTTTTGTAGCATTTGTTTTACATGACGTGTCTTAGACTAAGAGCTGATTTCACCATGCTCTGTTTGATTAACAAAAGATTAAAAGGCCGTTAAATATGTCAAAATGTACGTGTTTGCCATCTAAGGTTAAATTTAACGGCCTGTTAATCCTTGATTAGTATCTAACAGAGCATGGTGAAATCAGCTCTAAGTGCCGCTCAAGCCATGCGTTTGTATTCATTTTTTCTACCCTGTTTCCCGTAAATTTTCGGCATAAAACGTAGCGTATATATTCTAATAAGTGTACACTGCGCCACTAAACCGATGTTCAGTGGCGCGTTATTGCACCACAAACAGCCAAACGTCGTTACTTTTTTTTTATACAACTAGCTGATGGAACTAGCAGATGGCCCATGTAATTTTAAGTGGTAGCCATCACCTATAACAAAGCATTGCCTCGTTAGTCACGCACGATAGGAACGTGCCCAACGATGCACTGCCCTGCGTCCATCAACTTGAGGCATACAGATGTTAAGCCTCATGTGCCTGTAATTACACCGGCAACCACACTCTTCAAACCGAAACACAGTGTTGCTGCTTGGCGGTAGAAAAAGGCGCGGCAGAAAAAAGGTGTGTATTTATTTATTAATAGGAGTAGGAGGGTATAAAAGGCAACAAACAGAGGTGTATTTGTAGAAGAAACTCCAATGATTGTACAAAATTCTGGAATATTCCTTTTCGTTTTGCGTCTCAGTTACAATATTACTCTAAATTGACACTTATACTGCTACGGCTCTGTGAGTTTACGTATAACCCTTATTTTCTCAAATCTCAAGTTACAGAGCTTCGTTGGAAGTTTTTACGTTCCACTGAAAATGTAAAAGTTTCGTGTGAATAAATCAACTAAGTTACAACTTTTAATACCATTTTGCCCTCTACACCCTTAAACATTAGATCTTGAGTATCATAAGATTTGAGAGAGTGGCTTAAATCCACATCATCATCATAAGCCTGAAGAAGTCCGCTGGACATAGGCCTCCCCAATACATTTCCATGAAGAACGATTCTGATACCGTCTCCCTTCACCGACTTCCCGCGATCTTCAGAATGTCGTCAGTCCATCGGGTAGGAGTGCGTCCCACGCTTCGTTTTCCAGTTCGTGGTCGCCATTCCCCAACAGTTGTCAGTTCTTTAAGCTATATAACCTAAAAGCCTAGGGACCACAGTTACGAGCTATATTTTTTCTGGTTTAACAAAATAAATGCCTTTTGACTTTACAAATACTTGATTTTAAAGCAAATCTATCGCGAATTCTAAACGAAAGCGTACTGTGAATCCTGCCTCATGACTTCGTATTTTACGACAGGTTCACGACGAACGGGTTTTTTTTACAACTTACTGGTAAAACGTTTGACCGCAATCTCAGCTGATGATAAGTGATGTTGCGGCCAACGGTGTAGCACGCTTACCTAGAAGATAGTTTTGCAAAGGAAATACTCAGATATTTTGTTGATATTAAGCTCAAAATTGTAATTGAGAAAATATTGCCCAAGCAACATTTTCTCTAAAACATGACCGCTGACTTGACTGGACCATACCACTTACGGCTCCTCCTTGTCATTTCGACAGACAACCTTGCCAAATAATAGTTACTACCCAACTCACTTGACTTGACAGTTTTGTCCGCCCAATATAACATCGGAGCTATAAAATGGTATATAGTTTTTATGTCATTTTGGGAAGCAACATAGCTTTTTCATTTTAATTGCTTTTCTTGTGTTATTTTGAGTAGTGCAGTGTGTTTCGGTGGCATTTTAATCACTTACACATACAACAACACACACATTACTACTTACATTACTTGAGGTTTTAGCACAAATTTAATTTAATGAAAGTGTATTATGTGATATCTCGATTTGAACGAAAATGTTTTATAAGTTTAAAAGAAAACGCCACCATTTTCTTCAAAACAAATAACAAGTCTATAAAGTATTAAATCTATAACTTGACACTGGCAAAATTTTCTGTCGAATGACGGACAGGTGCCATACTGAACTGAAAGTCTTCGCTATATACGGCCGTCATCTCGGTGCCCGGATTCCAGGAAGCACTTGCCACATCCCATTGGTCAAGTCAAGGGTACAAACAAATCAACGTGAAAGCTCGAAGACAGGAATGTCCCTCAGCTGAACTTGGCATTGACGGACAAAATGGTATTGGATCAAAGTGTAATGAGCTAGAGCGACCACAGTTTATGTGCGCGCGTGTGAGACAAATGCCGCTATCTGTTGTAGCTTTTATATCAATGAGAGGATTCTCGTCTAAATGAGTTGTCTATTTATAAATGAGAAAAGGTTCAATACTATGCTGTTTGTTCTTATTAAATAGCAGAGCTAATACTTATTGGTTTGAAAGGTGGGCGTTGGACTGTAATAATACCGTATGTAATCAAAACTTTATTACTCGTGACATTGTTTGATTAAACCAGCCCCGAAAGGCTGTTTCAAAATAAATTCCATAGAAACTGTTTTTTAGGGTACCAAAAGGGTAAAAGGGTGTCCGTCCGTCAGTCACCAGGCTGTATCTCATGAACCGTGATTGTTAAACAGCTGAAATTTTCACAGATGATGTATTTCTGTTGCCGCTATAACAACAAATACTACTAGTAGTTCGTCCCGAACTGAGATCTCGTGATGCGACCCTACGAACGCATAAAAACTTTGAGTAGGTAGTAGTCAGAGGCAAGTCCAAACATTATATTTGGACTTTTTTCTGACTACCGCCTACTAACTTGGTATGGTAACCAAGTTTCAACTCTATTGGCCTATTTATTGAAGAGTTCCGTTGAACAGACCTTGGCTCCGTCATCAGACCTGGTCGTCGTCACTATTTTATGAGAACTGAGTACCTCCTTAATTTATTTCAAGTAAAAAAAATAAGAAAAAGCAAAGGAACTGGCCGACCAGTAGAAAAACCTTGATGTCAACGAAACTCTTAGAGATGGGAGCTCTTGGATCGCTGGTTATCTTAATTTAACTTTTTTTGTAATATCTCAAAACCCGAGCGTCCCAAAAAAAAAGTAAAAATTGTTTTGGAATGTCCAAACAAAGCTCTTTCATACGACATGTAACTTGATTTTTTTATGTAACTTTTTTTATTTTTGCCCTCTTAAAAAACCCCATATCTCAAAAACCCTTCATCCGATTTTACTCATATACTTACCAGTAAATTTCTCAAGTACAAGCTATCGACATATCAAATTTCATGCAGATCGGATCAACGGTTCTAAAGTTATCGCCAGACAAACATACATACATACATACATACATACATACATACATACATACATAAAATGCCAAATCGCCCAAGTTGAAACTAAGATCTTCGTTCGCTTCGCTCACTCGATCAAAAAGACAGAATAAAATAAATATTTAAGGAGGCTCCCATACAACAAACGTGATTTTTTGCTGTTTTTATAGATAATGGAACCTTTCGTGCGCGAGTCCGACTCGCACTTGGCCGGTTTTTAAATGGCGTTTGACTTTTAAGTGAAGGACTAAGGTTAATAGGGCTTTGGAGTTTTGAGCGAAGGACCCTTCTTGCGAAGGCTTCACTCAATCCAATCTAAATTCAATCTTTTAAGACTGGTTTATTTTGTCATTTTGCGAAAATAGGCGCATAAGTTTCGCTTGAGTTTTACTTTTCTAAAACGACAAAAAAATGGACATCAAATTTGCCAAGTACACTCGGATTTTCTGGTTAAAATGTCCATTTAACTAATTACCTTGTAACACGGCAGTAGATCTTCAAATTGTAACTGCTGGGTTTATTTATTTTACTTCTTCATTTAATGAACGAACAAAGAAATAAATCTAATAAACATTGCCGTTTACATTAATGTAAATAAATAAATATTTATAGAATTCCACACAACACTACCTAGAACCAAATTAAACTACTTGTACTTTGAAAACCAGATAGCTATTATAAAACTTACTTTTTTTGTAAATACACACTATATTACATATAGTATATTATAATCCCTTGAGAACTAACATTTCATAACAGTTCATAACACAAATATTTGTTATCGGTAGGGATCAAACTCACCACGACCTACAACGCAGAGAGGAACTGATACCTAGTAGGGTTGTCAATAATAGTGTGAACAATTTTAGATTCGTTCATCTCTATTCAACCAGTTAGTATTCTAACAGCGGCGATGGGCTTGCGACCTGTCACATATGGAATACTAACTACTGCAAAATATGGGTATGTGCCAATTGTAATGTTTGGACATACCTCTGACTACCCCCCTTAGACGTCCCCAAAGAATAGGAAGTCGTACTTGGTACCAAAAGATCTGAGGGGATATCTACCGTGCCTGGGTATCAAAGCCGTGAAGCTGTTTCTGTTTTTTTTTCTATTGACGCTCTATGTTTAATGTTCATTGCTTATAATTACTTGAACTTACAATATAACTAATTTAATCTGAGAATGCGAAACTATAGATAACTATAAATTATAGAAGTTTTATACAATCAGTGAAATGTTCACTAAAAGTTGCTACTTTTTTACATAGTACCTTTACCTGCAGGCTGATCATGAATGAATTTTGACAATCACACAGCATTACAGTTTACAGCAATGCGCTATGGAATACAGACATTCGATATTTAACCTTATTCTCTTGTAGTTAGGGATACGATACGTTTAGGTGTACGCCACTAACGTCAAATTCGTTTGTGATTAACAGGCAGCAGGCTGATCACGAACGATAGCGATATTCAAAAGACAATCCGAAACTATAGATAACCATTTATTATATAAGTTATATACAATCAGTGAAATGTACACAAAAAGTTGGTACATTACTTACATTGTACCTACGACCTTTACCCGAGCGACGCGACGGTCGGTAGTTATATTGCTCGCGCAAATCTGATTACCCCCGACGAAGGTTTTGTTTAATATTTACTTGTCGCTCTCCAAGCCTGTACCATACGACGCGTCCATAATAATTAGCGTGTAGAAGTGAAATAGAATTTATTTATTTTATTTGATTTATTTAACAAAATCCACAGCTCATTTTTTTTATAGAAGGTAACATTTAAGTATATAGCTAAAAGCCAATAACGGATTTACATTTTTTAACAGAAACTGGTAATATAAACGACTATCACTAAACTAATTGATGAATACCAGCGCTGCAGATTTGTCCCTTTAGCAAATGTTGAGTGGTATCCATTTTCGTCATCATTATTTTTGATAATGTTCTAGTTTAGGTTTACGTGTCGAAAAAAAATATTTTACATTTTATGCTATTCTAATTTGGAAACAATTTTAAGGTCTTCTAGTGATCGACTGAATGGCGATCACAATACGGAAGGTAAGGATAGAACACCCTCTCGCCCGATAGGCTGACATGGAAAATGTATAATTGTTCCTGGAAATGAAAACGTGCGTTTGTCACGATTCAGCCGTGGTGACGTAACGACTGACGTTCTATACGCTGGCACTTGAAGCTGGGATTACGTGTTATTTAGTTAGTCGCCTTGATAAAATTAGGGAGTTACACTTCTTGGCGGCGGTTATTACCTCACGTGTGTCTGTACAATGAACTTTTTCAATATTAACTTTCTCGTGGACCATACCTTTTATGTTGTAATAGACAATTTTGAATACTTTGCCAATATCTATTTAAAAGGTACAAAGCTCGATACTTCATGCAAGATTTACCATTATTTTTTGAATAGGTACCTAATTGAAAATTTTAAATATCACTTTGTATCATCAGCGCACGGCAAAAACAAACGAGCGAAAATTTGCATTAGGTCCCTTAGACATTTGCAATAGGTTCTTACAACATCCATGGCAGGATATAATCTGTATTGAGATGTTTCAAATATGATGTGCCTTACCTACGTGTTTTTTTTCGCAGCCACCTTCAGAGGGAGAGCTCGCAGCACCGGCAAGTGTCGTCAGCCGAATGCACAGACTTCGGAATCTACGCGTTGGAACAAGAGTAAGTGCATTTAATTGAATCCTTTTTATTTCTTATGAGAACAAGAAAGTAACTAGCAGAATGCCCACCTGATGTTCCCGGTAACCTCTGCCTTACCTTTAAGAAACAAAGATACATTTTATACCGCGCACTCACATAGTAAATGTTTGTCCTTCTTAGGAGTGAGGAAACCAGTTAGTATTCTAACAGCGGCGATGGGCTTGCAACCTGTCACGTATGGAATACCAACTACTGCAAAATGTGGGTATGTGTCAAACATAATGTTTGGACGTACCTCTGACTACCCCCCTTGGACGTCCTCAAATAATCTGGAGTTAGTTCTTGGTACTACGAGACTACCGTGCCTGGGGAACAAAGTCGTGAAGCTGTTTCAGTTTTCAGTTTTTCATTCTCAGGAATCCACAACGTAAAAGGAAAATTCAAATTATGATAGGATTAGTTTTTTATAAATCTAACTTTGTCGCTGACTATAGTATTCTTCCAGCCACAGACGTTGTTCAACGACAAAGGCAAGTACCCCACGCTGACGCGGATGTCGTACTGCCAGTGCCGGCTGCCGCGCGTCTTCACCAGCGTCTTCGAGCGGTTCGGCTGGACGCACGTCGCGCTGCTTCTCGACAAGTCGGATTTGTTCTCGCTTACTGTTGGTAAGTAAAAGTCAGAGTCAGAGTCAGAGTCAGAGTCAGAGTCAGAGTCAGAGTCAGAGTCAGACATAATGTTTCACAAGGATAGCGATGGGCAACTCGGTTTAAAACACAACTCGATTAAATCGGTTTGAAAAAATTTGCATCCAAATCGAATATCAGTTTACAAAACAAATGACACCGAAATAGTATTGACCGATGTACCTAATTAAGATCGAATGGTTTGGTAGTTGTTTTATTCTCGTTAAAAATTAAGAAAAACATACATACTTACGGTTTTTCATGAATATGTCGTTGAGTCTTAAAATTGGAAAAAAAAAAAAGTTTATTGTTCAAATTAATAACACGTTTATAGGATAATGAAATATTTTTTAAACCAATTTAGTTAAACCCTTGAATAGGTTCGACTCGTTCAATCGTCAAACCGATTTAAACCGATTTGGTAAACTTTGAAACGTCTTTAGAGCTGATTTCACCATGCTCTGTTATATACTAATCAAGGATTAACAGGCCTTTAAATCTAACCTAAGATGTCAAACGCGTACATTTTGACATATTTAACGTCCCTTTAATCCTTTGTTAATCTAACAGAGCATGGTGAAATCAGCTCTAAAGCTAGCTGAATCTAGGTGCCAGTTTCACGCCACCAAGCTTAGAAGACAGGCAACAAAAGCACAATCTGATTACTTCACGGTGCTTCAAAGTAATAATGTTTTAGTAGGTACTCTTTCTTTTGATAAACGAATTTACCTTTGACATTTCTCTTTGACCAAATCTGTTGTTGGTGCAAATTGCTGCGAGAAAATGCTAGTCACGAAGTGATTAATTTTGGTTTACATGGATCCTTGCAAACAAAGCTTGCTCGCAAAATGATCGCGCCATAGTGAATTGCAAAGCTATATTTAGCAGAAAGAACACAGTACCTACAGTTTAGGCGGTAGATTTAGGAAACGTGACGTAACCCTTTTTTTTTTTATACAACTAGTTGATGGTACAAGCAGATAGCCCGCCTGATGTAAAGTGGTAACCATCACCTATAACAAAGAATTGCCTCGTAAGTCAAGCACGACAGGAACGTGCCCTACGATGCACTGCCCTGCGTCCATCAACCCGAAGCATACAGATGTTAAGCCTCATGTGCCTGTAATTACACCGGCAGCCACACTCTTCAAACCGAAACACAGCAACGCTGCTTGGTGGCAGAAAAAGGCGTGGTGGTAGTACTTCCCCGGACGAACCCTTCACAAAGAGCTCTACTACTCTTAAAATTATGAGCGGCAGACAATTATGCAGTGACTTATAACAATATTTGATGTCCCACGGCTAACTTCACGATTGTCTTTATCCTAGTAGTAGACCTCTTTGTGGAGGAAATCGTCCAATACTACCATAGTAACTACTCAATACTACAGAGTCAATATAGTAACTACTATAGTAACAACTTCTGGCGCCAAGCAGTGATGCTCGCATGTGTTTCCACGTTCACAGTAAACTGTTCTGTGAGTCGTTCTTCTAAAAATGTATAGAGGAGGCCTATTTCTAGCAGTGGACTTCTTCAGGCTGATGATGATATTGGTTAACAGTAAAAAAATGGCAACTTCATTCATACTTTAAGACCTAATATAACACTCGTCACCTCACTTAATAATTTGTGTACTTTATTTTACTCTAAAAAATACCTGACACACTTAGACACTCTTAAGTGTCTGTACTCTTAGACACAAAATACCTGATCATAAAAAGTCTAATAAAAAGTTATCCGGGTCCATGATATATCGCGTATTGCCGTCAATAATCAACCGAAATCTACAGGGGCGTGTTTGTTCTAGCCTAGATATTATATCAACTACACAAAATGTTAAGTACAGAGTAGACACTTGTTAGCGTCCTGTAATTTATCCAGATAATTCACGTAGAAATTCGTCGAATCAGAACTAGTTAGACTATTTTATTTGCTTCATTCACTCTATTCATTCCAAGAAATCTGAAGGAATATTTATCGTGCCATTTGCGCCTAGGGATCAAAAACCTGAGCTTAAAACTTCAAAAAAAGGAGGAGGTTATAACTAGGGATTATAGTTTCTTTAGAGATAAATCTGGTTTTTATAACGATTAGTCTTTTTCTTTCGAGTCAATGGCAATACAGACTTTATATGACGTCAGCCCAGTAGTTGGCGACCTCGATACCTCGTCCCGTTGCCTATCTAGGTTCCCATATTACAAGGTTTGCTTAGTTTGGGGCTAGATAGTGCTGTGTGGAAAGTGATCCAATATTTATTTATTATTTATTAAGTTGTATGATGAGGGTTTGATGGAACTATGAATAATAGATACCTACCTGAATTTGTATAACAGCATATTTTATGCTGTATAATACAGAATATAATAAATATTCACGAAAAACTGTCTCGGTGGACGCAGGTGCTACTTAATACCAACTACTCATAGTTCGTATAACTGAATGATTGATGCTTGTTTCAAACTTTATGTATGAAAACATTTGTTTTACGTGTATTTTAGTTAGGTAAGCTGCTGTAAGTGCTGAAAGGGTCACGTTGTGTAGCTAAGCGCTGTATGTACTTTTTCGTAAATTTTACATTAGAGGAGTTTTACACAAAACAGAAATATTCACGGCTTTTATGCCCAGGCTCGGTAGATACTCCTCAGATCTCTTAGTACTAAGCAGCAACTCAAGATCTATTGAGTTTTTATTATATTATTGTTTTCATTTATTTCAGGCAACCCAGTACATAGTTGAAGTATAAATAATTGAGCATATCATAATATACTATTAAACTAAAATACACAATATTCATACATTTAAAAGATTACATAATGTTATTTTGAATAATATTGGTTTGATTAAAAATCTGTTAAAGATAAAGAAATAATTAACTAACAAAATAATTAACTCAAAATCAAAATATGTTTATTTTATGTCACAAAAACATAGGCGAAAATTAAATTTAAAGAACAATACTGTGACAACAGAAACAGTCGTCACTCAGCTTTATGCTGTAATAGTGTTTGATGCACTACTACAACGCTGGTCTACCGTGACGCCGGAGTACACAGGCAGCAACTGCGGTGCACAGCACCATCATTTTCTCAAAT
The DNA here is from genome assembly GCA_932294275.1 of Chloroclysta siterata. Taxonomy (NCBI): domain Eukaryota; kingdom Metazoa; phylum Arthropoda; class Insecta; order Lepidoptera; family Geometridae; genus Chloroclysta; species Chloroclysta siterata. Next base: position 20,062,581 of record OW028589.1, read on the forward strand.
AAATCGAAATAATAACAAGAGATCAGAAATAAATTAGGGTTAAAACAAAAGACACATTAAATTCTAAAATACGGCAATATCTCTAATACTATAAGAATCAAAGTCCTGACTGACTGACTGACTGACTGACTGACTGACTGACTGACTGACTGACTGACATATAGACAACGCACAGCCTAAACCGCTGGTCCTAGAGACTTGAAATTTGAGGAGTACATAGGTCTTATGGCGTAGAGGTGTACTAAGAAGGGATTTTTGGAAATTCAACCCCTAAGGGTGTAAAAAGGGATGAAAACGTTTGTATGAAAAATTGTATTCCTTGAACCTACAAACTTGAAACTTGGAGTACATATACTTCAAGACAAAAAAATAGGAAATACATTTTTAGTTTTTTAAAACTACCCTTAATAAGTGTGCTAAGGGATGTAAAAGTATGTATGGGAGTTTTTTGTCCACTGGTCCTAGAGACTTGAAATTTGAGGAGTACATAGGTCTTATGGCGTAGAGGTGTACCAAGAAGGGATTTTTGGAAATTCAACCCCTAAGGGTGTAAAAAGGGATGAAAACGTTTGTATGAAAAATTGTATTCCTTGAACCTACAAACTTGAAACTTGGAGTACATATACTTCAAGACAAAAAAATAGGAAATACATTTTTAGTTTTTAAAACTACCCTTTATAAGTGTGCTAAGGGATGTAAAAGTATGTATGGGAGTTTTTTGACCGCTGGTCCTAGAGACTTGAAATTTGAAGAGTACATCGGTCTTATGGCGTAGAGGTGTATTAAGAAGAGGTTTTTGGAAATTCAACCCCTAAGGGTGTAAAAGGGTTGAAAACGTTTGCATGAAAAATAGTATTCCTTGAACCTACAAACTTGAAACTTGGAGTACATGTACTCCAAGGCAAAAAATAGGAAAGGCATTTTTAGTTTTTTAGAACTACCCTTAATAAGTGTGCAAAGGGATGTAAAAGTTTGTACGGGAGGTTTTTGACCGCTGGTCCTAGAGACTTGAAATTTGAAAAGTATAGGTCTTATGGCGTAGAGGTGTATTAAGAAGGGATTTTTGAAAATTCAACCCCTAAGGATGTATAAAGGGTTGAAAACGTTGGTATGAAAAATTGTATTCCTTGAGCCTACAAACTTGAAACTTGGAGTACATGTACTCCAAGGCAAAAAATAGGAAAGGCATTTTTAGTTTTTTAGAACTACCCTTTATAAGTGTGCAAAGGGATGTCAAAGTTTGTATGGGAGTTTTTTAACGCGTGGTGCGATTGATTTAAAACTTGAGGTAAATATACCAAGAAATAAATAATTAAGAATGACGCTTTTAACTTTTGATAATTACCCCTGCAAAGGGTGCAAATGGCTGGTAAAAGTTAGTATGGGAGATTTTTAACGCATAGTGCTATTGATTTCAAACTTGAAGTAAATATACTCCACAATAAATAATTTAAAATCACGTTTTCAATATTTTAAAACCACCCCTGCAAAGGGTGCAAAAGACTGACAAAGTTTCAAGGTTTGTATGGGAGATTTTTAAAGCGTAGTGTAATTAATTTCAAACTAAAAGAAAATGTGTTCTGTGGATAAATAACAAAAAGACAGTTTGATTTTCGAAAACAACCCCTAAAATGTTACCCTCCTTCGTTGCGCTCAAGTAAAAAGGATACAAAAAGGCGTCAATGTTTGTAAGGGACATTCTAAAACGGGAATCTTGAGTTGGTACGAAGAGATCTTAGGGTATCTACCGTGCCTGGGGATCAAAGTTGTGAAGCTGTTTCGTTTCGTTTGTTTTTGGGGTAGAAACTAGGAACAAATAAGTACATATTTTCCGTGTAAGGTTGTCTTTGTTGTATTTGTCATGTTTGTGCTAAACTCAGTACCTATACCTACCTACCTACCTAATATAGGTAATGTACGCCTATAGGTATCTCTTATACCTGCGTAGGTATCCTACCCTAATAATATACAAATCAATGCGAAAGTTACGATGTTTGAATGTTTGTGGCTCAATTACTACGGCTTACCACTTCAACGCGTGCGAAGCCGCGGGAAGCCACTAGTACATACATAACTAGTTATCTTATTCCAATTGGTAATGAACCAACAGCGACAGAGTTAATTTAATAAATATGAGGGTAAAAAAAATTTCAGGTAAGTATGTATTTATTTAGGAGTAATTGTAAAAAAGCCCACGTTCTCGTCCCAGGACCCTTATTTCATATAAAATCCTTGCAAAACGTTGCAAAGCGAGAACGTTGCAAAGTGTCTATAAAGACACTTTGCAACGTTCTCGCAATCTAACTGAAGTGGACTAAACTAATTCACACGTTTTCAATTGAATTTTTAACATACATTTCATTTGTGAGAGTGAAAGTAGTTAACTCCTGCCCACACAAAGTACACCCACTTCGTTTCGAATCCTTTTTGTCTTTTTTTTTACCTTTTATTTGGGTAAACCAACAGTAACACAATTTATTATGATTTACAAGTATTGGGTAACTAAATACTAACGAATTGTGGCACCAACACCGTTTACCACAGATTACTCAAATAGTTTTAAATCTTGAGTTATGAGAAGTATGTATAGTCTGGTCAAATCCTACTAATTGATCGAGTGAGCGAAGCGAACAAAGATCTTAGTTTCAACTTGGGCGATTTGGCATTTTATGTATGTATGTATGTATGTATGTATGTATGTATGTATGTATGTTTGTCTGGCGATAACTCTAGAACCGTTGATCCGATCTGCATGAAATTTGATATGTTGATAGCTTGTACTTGAGAAATTTACTGGTAAGTATATGAGTAAAATCGGATGAAGGGTTTTTGAGATATGGGGTTTTTTAAGGGGGCAAAAATAAAAAAAGTTACATAAAAAAATCATGTTACATGTCATATGAAAGGGCTTTGCTTTGACATTCCAAAACAATTTTTACTTTTTTTTTGAGACGCTCTGTTTTTGAGATAAATCAAAAAAATTAAATTACGATAACCAGCGATCCAAGAGCTCCCATCTCTAAGAGTTTTGTTGACATCAAGGTTTTTCTACTGGTCGGCCAGTTCCTTTGCTTTTTCTTATTTTTTTTCCTTGAAATAAATTAAGGAGGTACTCAGTTCTCATAAAATGGTGACGACGACCAGTTCTGATGATGGAGCCAAGGTCTGTTCAACGGAACTCTTCAATAAATGGGCCAATAGAGTTGAAACTTGGTTACCATACCATGTTAGAAGGGGGTACTCAGAAAAAAGTCCAAAAATAAGGTTTGGACTTGCCCTTGACTACTACCTACTCAAAGTTTTGATGCGTTCGTCGGGTCGCATCACGAGATCTCAGTTCGGGGCGAACTACTAGTATTATAAACGCGCAAGTTTGTAAGTATGGATGGATGGATGTTTGTTATTCTTTCACGTAAAAACTACAGAATGGATTTTAATGAAAATTTACAAAAATATAGCTTATACATCAGAATAACATATAGGCTACCATTTATAAAGATATTGTGTGACTAATCCTGCGCAGACGAAGTTACGGGCACCAGCTTGTTAGACATAAAAATAGTAATCAAATAACTAAAACTCCGACAGAGCTGAATTTTGCTAGAGACCTTGGGTACAACAGTAGAAATAAAGTGCTAAAAGTCCCCATCGATCCTATGTGTGCTAAAAAAGTTATTCAAGATTTATCCTTGTGTACAATAAAATGTTATCCATCCATCTATAATTGCATTATCCCATTGAGCGCATCTACTGACATGCCCTATGCATTTTCATACAACTTGCTGTTAGAAAATGGTACAAGTAAACTATGACTACCGGTGTCAAAGTTTACTTTAACTGAAGCTAATGTGTCAAATGTATGTCATTTCGACAGCCTTCAAAGCTCAGTTGGTAGTAGCTATGCCTTCTGCGCCGTAGGCCGTGGGTTCGATCCCCACCGAGAACAAATATTTGTGTGATGAACATAGTTGTTTTTTCTCTGTCTGGGTGTTATTATATATTATAAGTATGTATTTACAAAAAAAAATTATATATGTATTATATCAGGTATCTGGTTCCCATGTTACAAGCTTTGGCTTAGTTTGGGGCTAGATAGTGCTGCGTGGAAAGTCCACCAATATTTATTATTTATCTAATTATTTATCATGCCAAACAAGGATGCGTTTTCTACTCTAATTCAAAAAGTATAAAAGAATCGGGGAACTCTAATCCGATAAAAGGTCGCGCGGAAAGAGCTGAACAAGTGTGAAACTTCTAACAGCGAAAGTGTTTTTAACTTCAAAAATAATATGTTAAGTGACATTTCGATGAGTTTTAAATTTTGACGTTTCTAGGTAAAAGTTTGGAATGGGGTCTGAGGAAGGAAGGCGTGCTGAAGGCGGTTCGCGAGTTGGACGGCAACGAGCGCGAGTCTTGCGAGGCTCTGCTACGGGACGTCAGCATGTATGCTAGAGGTGAGCATTCTTTACTCATTACAACTTATGAAGTCCCATCATTATTAAGTAGGTATGAAAATGAAAAATGAAAAATATTTATTACAGCAAAACAGTGAAAGTTTACAATAGGTACTTATATTTAGGTTAGTGATTTACAATACTTAGGTTTAGTTTAGTGTTTTACAATGGTTGGGTTTACTTAGGTTTAGGTTAGATTTAATGAAAGTATTACCTACAAGCTGGTGCCCGCGACTTCGTCTGCGCAGGATTAGTCACACAATATCTTTATAAATTGTAGCCTATGTGTTATTCTGATGTATAAGCTATATTATTGTAAAGTTTCATTAAAATCCATTCCATAGTTTTTACGTGTAAGAATAACAAACATCCATCCAGCCATCCATCCATCCATACTTACAAACTTTCGCATTTATAATATTAGTAGGATTAGATTAGGTTTACTCAACATTTGAATGAATGATCGTTGTGTTTTGCTGAGTGATAGTTAAGGTTGGTTACCTGTTATACCCACACTAGATAAAAGTCTGTATCGTGAGTATCCATACGATTACAAAAATGGGGTGAACGGCCTCGATTTCTATTGTTTAAAAATTTTGCAGGAGGAGGAGCATTAGCTTGTGGAAATCCACTGCTGGACATAGGCCTCCCTTATAGGCATTTCCGGGAACAACGATTCTGAGCATTATTATTATCTTCATTATGAAGTCTACATTATAAGAATGAACTTGCAAGACTTCCTATTAGAATTTAACCTTTTACAACGTTATTGTATTTTTAAGATTAAATAGCAAGAAAAAATCCATTGCTAGATAAATGCCTGCTCATAAATTTCCAGGAAAAAAACGTTTATAGCCTTCTCCATCCAGCGTTTTTACAATGCCTTCGGTTTATTTCATCCTATACCCTTCGTCTTCTAGTTCGTGGTAGCTATTCTAGATTATTCCCCAGTGGTTGTCGGTTCTACGAGCAATATGACCTGCCCATAACCACTTCAACTACTCAATGCTGTGAGCTATGTTAGTGATTTTCGTTCTTTTATGGATTCCCCACTTCAAACCTTTAGTCGAGCTTTATTTAAATAAATTAGTTATTTAAATCACATTTCGTCTTCATCCTTTCTAAATAGACCCTCTCTAGATGAGAACACTTCACAATTTCCGCTCAGTAAACACTCTAAAAACAGGAATCTTACCGAGGTTCAAGATTTTCTTGAATATGTTTTCTTGAAGCAGAGGTATGTATAGGGTTGGTATGAATAGGAGTTTAATGCCATTTTAGAATAGGTTGCTAGTTAGAAGCAGCATTATAAGCTAAAACAAAAGAAGTCTACATATACAATAACTTGATATAGTCCGAGAATCCTTGAGCTGGCAAGTTCAAAGTCACGCGCTCAGCGACTCGCAAGTAATTGGAAGTAAATTGATTTCACATCGCTTGTTTCTTTTATTTCCTCTGCTTCATAAGTAGGTACAAATTGCGTTTCAAGGCATTGCCCGTGTAAACTTCGTTTCATAAAATAATTGGCTAGGAGCCTCGGCCATGCACTATTGTACCTACCAATCTACCGCTCGCTTATAGCTGCGCTAGCTGTGTTCTTGGGGAACGGACTCTAGCTAAATGTTTTTATTTATCGTATCAAGTTTGAATATTAATTTAAAAAATCATAAATTGGATTCAGATGAATATAAAGACTTATTTGCAGCAGTGTATTATTATGATGATATGGTTTGGGCATGTGGAGAGGATGGATGAAAGGAGATTAACGAAACAGGTGCATCAGGCGAGCGTAAATGGGACTGTTGGGAGGGGAAGACCTAGGCGAACGTATCTCGATAGCAGACGTTCTAGAGAAGGGCCAGGTCAAGAATACCCTAAACCGACGAGGATGTATGAAGAATGTTATGAGAGTGAATGAAGCGAAAGAGGTATGTAAGGACCGTAGCAAGTGGAAATCCGTGGTCTCTGCCTACCCGTATAGGAAACAGGCGTGATTTTATGTATGTATTATTATGACAGCCAGTTAGCTCTGCCTTCTGCGCCGCGCCGTAGGCTCGATCTCCACCGAGAACAAACATTTGTGTGATGAACATAGATGTTTGTTCTCTGTCTGGGTGTTATTATATATTATACTAGTGGCTTCCCGCGGCTTCGCACGCGTTGAAGTGGAGAACCGTGATAGAGCCACAAACATCAAAACATCGTAACTTTCGCATTGATTTGTATATTATTAGGGTAAGATTTTAAATACCTACGTAGGTATATGGGATACCTATAGGCGTACATTACCTATATTAGGTAGGTAGGTATAGGTACTGACTGAGTTTGGCACAAACATGACAAATACAACAAAGACAACCTTACACGGAAAATATGTACTTATTTGTTCCTAGTTTCTACCTCAAAAACAAACGAAACGAAACAGCTTCACGACTTTGATCCCCAATCACGGTAGATACCCTCATATCTCTTCGTACCAACTCAAGATTCCCGTTTTTAGAATATCCGATATATAACACAGAATATAACATTGACGCTTCGTTGTATCCTTTTTACTCGAGCGCAACGAAGGAGTTGTTTTCGAAAATCAAACTGTTTTTTTGTTATTTATCCACAGAACACATTTTCTTTTAGTTTGAAGTTAATTACACTACGCGTTAAAAATCTCCCATACAAACCTTGGGACTTTGGCAGTCTTTTGCACCCTTTGCAGGGGTAGTTTTAAAATAGTGAAAACGTGATTTTAATCTATTTATTGTGGAGTATATTTACTTCAAGTTTGAAATCAATCGCACTATGCGTTAAAAATCTCCCATACTAACTTTTACAGTCATTTGCACCCTTTGCGGGGGTAATTATCAAAACTTCAAAGTGTTATTCTTAATTATTTATTTCTTAGTATATTTACCTCAAGTTTTAAGTCAATCGCACCACGCGTTAAAAAACTCCCATACAAACTTCGACATCCCTTTGCATACTTATGAGGGTAGTTTTAAAAAACCAAAAATGTTATTCCTATTTTTTTAGCCTTGAAGTAAATCTACTTCAAGTTTCAAGTTTGTAGATTCAAGGAATAAAATTTTTCATACCAACGTTTTCAACCCTTTTTACACCCTTAGGGGTTGAATTTCCAAAAATCCCTTCTTAGTACACCTCTACGCCATAAGACCTATGTACTCTTCAAATTTCAAGTCTCTCTAGGACCAGCGGTCAAAACACTCCCATTCAAACTTTTACATCCCTTTGCACACTTATTAAGGGTAGTTTTAAAAAACTAAAAATGTGTTTCCTATTTTTTTGCCTTGAAGTATATGTACTCCAAGTTTCAAGTTTGTAGGTTCAAGGAATACAATTTTTCATACCAACGTTTTCATCCCTTTTTACACCCTTAGTGGTTGAATTTCCAAAAATCCCTTCTTAGTACACCTCTACGCCATAAGACCTATATACTCTTCAAATTTCAAGTCTCTAAGTCCAGTGGTCAAAAAACTCCCATACAAACTTTTACATCCCTTTGCACCCTTATTAAGGGTAGTTTTAAAAAACTAAAAATGCCTTTCCTTTTTTTTTGCCTTGAAGTATATGTACTCCAAGTTTCAAGTTTGTAGGTTCAAGGAATACTATTTTTCATACAAACGTTTTCAACCCTTTTTACACTCTTAGGGGTTGAATTTCCAAAAATCCCTTCTTAGTACACCTCTACGCCATCCATACTACCTATGTACTCCTCAAATTTCAAGTCTCTAGGACCAGCGGTCAAAAAACTCCCATACAAACTTTTACATCCCTTTGCACCCTTAATAAGGGTAGTTTAAAAAAACTAAAAATGCCTTTCCTTTTTTTTTGCCTTGAAGTATATGTACTCCAAGTTTCAAGTTTGTAGGTTCAAGGAATACTATTTTTCATACAAACGTTTTCAACCCTTTTTACACCCTTAGGGGTTGAATTTCCAAAAATCCCTTCTTTGTGCACCTCTACGCCATAAGACCTATGTACTCCTCAAATTTCAAGTCTCTAGGACCAGCGGTCAAAAAACTCCCATACAAACTTTTATATCCCTTTGCACCCTTAATAAGGGTAGTTTTAAAAAACTAAAAATGCCTTTCCTTTTTTTTTGCCTTGAAGTATATGTACTCCAAGTTTCAAGTTTGTAGGTTCAAGGAATACTATTTTTCATACAAACGTTTTCAACCCTTTTTACACCCTTAGGGGTTGAATTTCCAAAAATCCCTTCTTAGTGCACCTCTACGCCATAAGACCTATGTACTCCTCAAATTTCAAGTCTCTAGGACCAGCGGTTTAGGCTGTGCGTTGTCTATATGTCAGTCAGTCAGTCAGTCAGTCAGTCAGGACTTTGAGTCTTATAGTATTAGAGAAGTATGTATTTACAATAAAAAAGTATGTATGTGTTATATCAGCTATCTGGTTCCCATATTACAAGCTTTGGCTTAGTTTGGGCTGGGGCTATATAGTGCTGTGTGGATAGTCCACCAATATTTATTTATTTACTATCGCGGTCTTTTTGTGAAGCTTTCCAAATTTCTCAAATGAACCCCAAACTTGATAAAAAGCTGTGTAATGATATTTCATGGCGAGTGCACACGAGACCATAAACAGACAGTGAACTATTACTTTCTGTTTACGTGTTTATGTGTGGACAACATGCCTACGTGTGGGTTTTTGTTTACAAGCCTACTTGTGTACCTCTATTTGCAGATTGTGTGTGTGAGCAAATAGATAGGGCCTCTGTGCGTTTCGTTATTTTTATTGGCACTCCTGTGGAATATATAGCGTAGTTAGTTTTACCGTTTTACGAAGCCCTGTGAAATGTGGTTGCGTATTTTATTGAAAAACTGGCACAGGTAAATCATTGTGACAGCGTTCAGTATATTATTTCACTAAGATACTTGAAAACATATGGATTTTTCTTGAAACGCTGTGGGTGTTATGTGGATTTTTACACCAATAGATGAACATTTTAGAATAACTTAATTTTGTATGTGTGTTGATCTTAATTACGTAATTATGATTGTTACAATTCTGTTGAAATTTCACATTAAATCGTTTAACTCATTTTATAAGTTAATAAAAATTTGATGTCTTACCAATGGATAATGCCAAACAACAACATGGCTGGTAACTGTTTTTTTTATACAACCAGCCGATGGAACAAGCAGATGGCCCACCTGATGTTAAGTGGAACCATCACCTATAAAAAGCATTACCTCGTAAGTCACGCACGATAGGAACGTGCCCTACGATGCACTGCCCTGCGTCCATCAACTTGAGGCATACAGATGTTAAGCCTCATGTGCCTGTAATTACACCGACAACCACACTCTTCAAACCGAAACACAGCAACGCTGCTTTGCGGCAGAAAAAGGCGTGGTGGTAGTACTTCCCCGGACGAGCCCTTCACAAAGAGCTCTACTACTCTGTCTTATCGTATAGTAGTATTAGTAATGCTCTATGTGAAGTGCTCGTCCGGGGAAGTACTACTACCATATAGTCCTATCTCATGTCGCCAAGCAGAGTTGCTGTGTTTCGGGGTTTCGGTAATATATCTGCCGTCAAAGCAGCTTTCTATGTTTCAATTTAAAAAAAATATGATTTTTATAACCATTGTGGTGAAAGAGTGCTATTGTTGACAGTGGTCATCCTCAGCGTGAGAGGCTCGCTGGTCCGAGAGTTTCTTCTAGCAGCACACGCATTGGGTATGACGCGCGGCGACTGGGCCTTCCTAGACGTCGAGATATTTCAGGTAAACATTAATTGATAGTAGCTCTGCCAAAAAAATTTGAAGATTGTCATAATCCCCACTGGTGGGGACAGCTTAGTGGGGATTATGACAATAAACCCGTCAAAGTGATCCATGTGAAATAAAGACCGTTTTGATTTTGCCTTCTGAGCTGTAGGCCGTGGTTTTGATAACCACCGAGAAATAACATTTGTGTAGTGGACATAGACGTTTTTTCTCGGTCTGGGTGTGATAATATTATAAGGATGTACCTATTTATAAAATACTAAAACTGTGTATCTATCTGTGTCAGCTATCTGTCTCCCATAGTACAAGCTGTGCTTAGTTTGGGGTTAGATAGTTCTTTGTATAAAGACCACTACTTATTTATTTATTTATACTTGTCTACCAACTATTTTAAACATTCTGAAATATTACAAAGAAAATTACAATGAATACAAGTATTTACAAAATACACATGAAACAGTTGAGCTACCTGCAGACCGTTGCAAACGATCTAGAAATAGCTCAACTGATCCAAATCAGTGCCAATCAATCAACCAACTATTTAATTGAAAATCTCGGCCTGCCTCTAAATTGCAGGGTACTCTATGCAGGGTCGATGTGATACTTACACCTCTTTCTCTTGTCGTGGCACTAGTTTCTTTCGAAACAGTGTGGTGAAAGAATTTTAAGTTCGCCTCAAGAGGCTCCTTTCGAGCACTTGACACATGTTATATAACTTTTCTAGGTTCTACAACATGCCGGTTTCCTCACGATGTTTTGCTTCACCGTTTGAGAGTACTGGCATTGTGCACATTTTTTGAACATAAAAACTCATTGGTGCACGACCGGTTTCGAACCCACGACCTTTGGATCGAAAGGCGGGGCCGCTACCACTAGACCACCAGTGCTCTATATATACTTACACCTACCAACTATGTATGTACTTAAACTAAATCATGTGTAAGCAATAAATGTATTGAGTATTGGGCATATTCTGTAATGTTGTACTGATCAATAATAAATTGAATTTGAATTTGAAGTAAGCAATACGTTTTCCTAATCAAAAGGAAAGGCCGTTCGGTCATTCAGTTCGCTAGGTAGCCGTACTCGATCATGTATAACCTCGTCCAATTAGCATGAGATGATGGCTTGGTCCAATTTGCAGTTGGTCCATATAGGTACACCACTTAAATTCAATTGTCATGCAAATTGACACCCACCCACGGCCAAGTTTAGTTGATCTTGCCTCAAGTCTCATGCAAATAGGACGATACACGTGATCATGTATAGCTAAGCTCAGTGGCGGATTTACCAGCTGGCTGAGTAGGATGGAGCCTTAGGGCGGCAAATTAGGCTTCTTACTGTTATATGTATATCTAAATCTTGTTTTTGGGTATATTTTTGGGTATATTTAAGCTAAGACAAACACTATCATGTACCTTCTACTTAAAAGATTGAGCTTTTGGAAAAGGAACTGACACAACAATCCCCTAGTTCGCAACACAATCATACTAATAACGGGAAAAAGCTGATGTAATGAGCACGATAGTGCGCACAAATCATAAAGTTCATTTTTTTTAATTAATGTGTTTGTAAACTAGGGTATCGAATTGTAGGGGTCAGTAGAGGCGGTATGAATAGTTTACTGGCGGCAAATATGTAAATCCGCCACAGGCTAAGCATCGTACAAGCATACCTTCACAGCTCAGTTGGTAGTAGCTCTGCCTTCTGTGCCGTAGGCCGTGGGTTCGATCCCCACCGAGAACAAACATTTGTGTGATGAACATAGATGTTTGTTCTCTGTCTGGGTGTTATATAATATTATAAGTATGTATTTACAAAAAAAAAGTTTGGGGCTAGATAGTGTTGTGTAGAATGTCCACCAATATTTATATTTATATTTATATTATATATACCTACCTATTTCAGCCGAGAAGCAGTGATGCTCGCTGTGTTCCAATTTGAAGGGTACGGGTGTCGGTGGAATCGCAAACTCTGATACGTAGATGTATAAGAGTGAAGAGTAATCCGTTCTAAGTGTCTTGGGCATGTTCCTTTTTTTATTTGCTCGTGTGTTTGCGTATTCGTTATTCTCGTCAAGAATAGGAAAATATATACATAGTCACTTCTAGGGAATCCAATCCCGCATGTCTGCGGGACTTAGGTCAATAATCCCGCGGATCCTGCGGGATTTGCGGGATTAAGATTTTTTTACTTTTTATTTGTTTTAAGTAGTTTTAAAGAAAATGAAATAAATAAAAGTCAATTTCTGCTCTTAAAAATGTTTCCACACTTCACTGGAGCTTTGAAAATCTTTAAACACCAAATTGACACTTGCTATTTAATAATAAATAAATATATGAAAACTTAAATAACAAAAAATATTTGTATCGTACGTAACGTATCATTCACATCACAAGTAGGACGCAAATGAAGTAATAACCTTGCTTGACAATTGACTGCTCGGGAAGGTAAATCCCCGTGGGGGAATCCCTAGTACTTGAACTGACATTGATTAAGTTCCGTTCCGAATAGTTCCGATACAGGGTTCGCACAACACAAAATAGAAATTCAAAATGTATTTAGCTGTAACTTAAAAACTGAAAACAAAATTATTTTTCTTACAAATTCTATTGAAAAGTCACGAGTTCTATGGGAAAGTTGTGGAATCACTTATCTCTAATACTATAAGAATCAAAGTCCTGACTGACTGACTGACTGACTGACTGACTGACTGACTGACTGACTCACTGACTGACATATAGACAACGCACAGCCTAAACCGCTGGTCCTAGAGACTTGAAATTTGAGGAGTACATAGGTCTTATGGCGTAAAGGTGTACTAAGAAGGGATTTTTGGAAATTCAACCCCTAAGGGTGTAAAAAGGGATGAAAACGTTTGTATGAAAAATTGTATTCCTTGAACCTACAAACTTGAAACTTGGAATACATATACTTCAAGACAAAAAAATAGGAAATACATTTTTAGTTTTTTAAAAGTACCCTTAATAAGTGTGCTAAGGGATGTAAAAGTATGTATGGGAGTTTTTTGACCGCTGGTCCTAGAGACTTGAAATTTGAAGAGTACATAGGTCTTATGGCGTAGAGGTGTCCTAAGAAGGGATTTTTGGAAATTCAACCCCTAAGGGTGTAAAAAGGGATGAAAACGTTTGTATGAAAAATTGTATTCCTTGAACCTACAAACTTGAAACTTGGAGTACATATACTTCAAGACAAAAAAGTAGGAAATACATTTTTAGTTTTTTAAAACTACCCTTAATAAGTGTGCTAAGGGATGTAAAAGTATGTATGGGAGTTTTTTGACCACTGGTCCTAGAGACTTGAAATTTGAAGAGTACATAGGTCTTATGGCGTAGAGGTGTACTAAGAAGGGATTTTTGGAAATTCAACCCCTAAGGGTATAAAAAGGGATGAAAACGTTTGTATGAAAAATTGTATTCCTTGAGACTACAAACTTGAAACTTGGAGTACATATACTTCAAGACAAAAAATTAGGAAATACATTTTTAGTTTTTTAAAACTACCCTTAATAAGTGTGCTAAGGGATGTAAAAGTATGTATGGGAGTTTTTTGACCGCTGATCCTAGAGACTTAAAACTTGAAAAGTACATAGGTCTTATGGCGTAGAGGTGTACTATGAAGGTATTTTTGGAAATTCAACCCCTAAGGGTGTAAAAAGAGATGAAAACGTTTGTATGAGAAATAGTATTCCTTGAACCTACAAACTTGAAACTTGGAGTATTTATATTTCAAGGCAAAAAAATAGGAAAGGCATTTGAAGTTTTTTAAAACTACCCTTGATAAGTGTGCAAAGGGATGTAAAAGTTTGTATGGGAGTTTTTTGACCGCTGGTCCTAGAGACTTGAAATTTGAAGAGTACATAGGTGTTATGGCGTAGAGATGTACTAAGAAGAGGTTTTTGGAAATTCAACCCCTAAGGGTGTAAAAGGGTTGAAACCGTTTGCATGAAAAATAGTATTCCTTGAACCTACAAACTTGAAACTTGGAGTACATGTACTCCAAGGCAAAAAATAGGAAAGGCATTTTTCGTTTTTTAGAACTACCCTTAATAAGTGTGCAAAGGGATGTAAAAGTTTGTATGGGAGGTTTTTGACCGCTGGTCCTAGGGACTTGAAATTTGAAGAGTATATAGGTCTTATGGCGTAGAGGTGTACTAAGAAGAGGTTTTTGGAAATTCAACCCCTAAGGGTGTAAAAGGGTTGAAAACGTTTGCATGAAAAATAGTATTCCTTGAACCTACAAACTTGAAACTTAGAGTACATGTACTCCAAGGCTAAAAAACAGGAAAGGCATTTTTAGTTTTTTAAAACTACCCTTAATAAGTGTGCAAAGGGATGTCAATGTTTGTATGGGAGTTTTTTAATACGTGGTGCGATTGATTTAAAACTTGAAGTAAAATAATTTAAAATCACGTTTTCAATATTTTAAAACCACCCCTGCAAAGGGTGCAAAAAACTGACAAAGTTTCAAGGTTTGTATGGGAGATTTTTAAAGCGTAGTGTAATTAAATTAAATCTTAAAGAAAATGTGTTCTGTGGATAAATAACAAAAAGACAGTTTGATTTTCGAAAACAACCCATAAAGCGTTACCCTCCTTCGTTGCGCTCAAGTAAAAAGGATACAACAAGGCGTCAATGTTTGTAAGGAACATTCTAAAACGGGAATCTTGAGTTGTTACGATGAAGAGATCTTAGGGTATCTACCGTGCCTGGGGATCAAAGTCGTGAAGCTGTTTCGTTTCGTTTGTTTTTGGGGTAGAAACTAGGAACAAATAAGTACATATTTTCCGTATAAGAATGTCTTCGTTGTATTTGTCATGTTTGTGCTAAACTCAGTACCTATACCTACCTACCTACCTAATATAGATAATGTACGCCTATAGGTATCTATAGGTATATACCTGCGTAGGTATCCTACCCTAATAATATACAAATCAATACGAAAGTTACGATGTTTGGATGTTTGTGGCTCAATTACGGCTCACCACTTCAACGCGTGCGAAGCCGCGGGAAGCCACTAGTTATTAATAAGGCTGTGCTGGGGGGTCTTATAAATAATTAGAATGTCGTCTGAGCTCATTTTTCTAAAATAAGTTTTTTCAATCCCGCAAACGTGCGGGTTCCCGCATGAATAATCCCGTATGTTTAATCCCGCAAAAAAGGTACGGGATCCCGCGTATGCGGAATTGGATTCCCTAGTCACAACGTCGTATTTGGAAAAACTAGCCGAATACGCGAACACGAATAGCCATTGAAGTGTCACCATTAGAGAGATGGAAGCAGTGCCATGCCTTATTATATTATAGACCGAGATAACCGCTCAACATTAAGTAACCCATCGGCTTACCATCGGTTTCTGAAAGCTCGATCAAACGTAATCAGATGTCAAATCACTCGCCATTTCAGCTATTACATCGATTTAGATAGAGACAGCAATTGACTTGACGTCCGATTAGTTTCCATCGAGCTTTCAGAAACCAGCCGTTAATATTACAAATACGACGGCACATTTCTCAAAAAAAAACGAGAAACGGCGAAAGTAAACATTTGCGATTCTTAGATCTCAGATCTCTAGGGACACAAGTTCCTTGATAAAGTTGTAACGTCCGTTTGATTTACTGAAAACCATTAATATAGAAGATATAAAATTTCATAGATTTTTCAACTTACGCGCCATTGTGTTTTGAAAGTTCCCTTCATTAAGATAGTTTTATTACCATAAGAACTCATCCGTGAACCTTGGCGCCTTAAACAGAAAATTCGTTATGTGAACTCAGACGCGAGCCATAGTAATTTTATACACACCATTTTATAACGTTATATCACCATTATAAAAACCATTTTGTCTAACGAGTTTGTCATAATTTTGTTGTGTGCGAAACAGCTGATAGGCTGGTGTTGCCGTGTTACACGAGCGAGCGTCGAATATTTATCGTATCGATAATTAGATATGTTCTCTCAAGTTAAAGGGTAATACTAAGTAATCCACTGCATTTTGTTCACGATCCTCTGTGGAAACTCAAGTCAGGCAGATATATCGTTTTTATTCATTCAAATCATTTTTTCCCTCGGTCGATCGATTATCGATCATCCGATTTGAGCGAATTACTGTTCGGGTGCTGGCAATCGTAATTGAAAAAGTAGAGTGTAGAAAAATCTATGGCATGAGTAGTTTTTTTTAGATAGTGAACTTTCATTTCGAACGATTATATCGAGTCGATTAATCGCGTTTTGTTATTTTTCAGTTTTATTGGTTAGATACAGTTTTAACTTGTTTTGGATTCCTCGGGATCATTCCTGGAGGATTATAGGGATTTTTTAATTGCTTCATTACGACCGAATTGACGTAATCTTGTTCGTTTGTTTCATCGGGTATCTCGATTGTCCGAATTATAGAATCGGTCATGTACGATCTAGTTGAGTGGATTAATGGTCTATGTGTGTCTATGGCGCGGATGACACGACAAATGATGAACTGATATTATAAGGTCGATTTATTCGAATTGTCAGAGAATAGTATTTAATTCTCTGTTATTTACTAAATAAATAACCCATCGTCGATTACGAGACGCACGAGACTTAATTGTCCGACAACGCGCCGTCGTTGTATTATATTCAGTGATCATACTTCGAGGCCTGGTGAGTTGCGAAGAGATTTTGTGATATTTGGATGCTACTCTCGTGTTTCGAGTCGAGTCAGTTCTAATTCAAGTTTTATGTTTGGTCGATCAGAAAAGGCCGTACCCTGGGGCTGAATTCCTGCCCAGTCGTGTGTCGGCGCATATCGGCACCAACGTCGAAACTACCTCAGACGCCGGCAATTGCCTTTCGCCAAGCTGCTTCGGGATTGAAGTGGTTGCTCCCGCCAAGTTCTCGATATCTTCGTGGTATACTACACATAGGGACCTCGTAGCTACATTCATTCCGAGGACCCATTTAATATTCCCCAAAAGGTTAGTCAGAGGCAATTCCGATGCCCGCGTGAAATTCGTCGACGTTCTACCTCGCCTGGTTGCGGTATATCATTCGTATAAGAGCCATCAATTCAGATAAATACTAGAGAGTAAATTCTAGCCTAGTTCTGACCAAACGCTTTACCAATCCATATCATATTTTGTATTTTACTGTATACACACACTATAATTCTAAGTTTTGTGTTCCCCCAGGTATTTAGGATTTCAGAGCACTAATATTAATGTTGACATTATATGCCTCACCTTTTCTTAACCAAAATTGTACTTGAAAACACTTAGGCAATAAATAAAGCTTGTATTATTTTTAGTTCATATAGTTGTGTTTATTTACCCTAGATTACCCCTAGGTTATAGGAAAATATGTTACAAAATCTAAGCAACAAACAAAAATAAAGTATCATTACCTATTATTTGATTTTTATTATTTAGATACTGTTCGGTATTAACGAGTCCACGTGTAAGAAACTTACAGTGAACAATTATTTCGTGAGCCCCTAGAATCTCCTGGATTAATTCAGGGTGGCACCGCGCGTCGCTTTTCAATAAACTTGTTTATTTAATCCGTGGGCTTTCAAATTTCAAGTTGTATATTGCACGGTCTGTAGACTATACCTACAGATACCGACTATCAAACGCGGATCCACCATTGTGGGCACGATGGGCATGCCCATAACCCTAATAGCCGTGTGACGTCTCACACAGTGTTCGCCCCACGACTTTGTCCACGTGGAACTACAACTGTACAAAATTTTGGTCAGACCGTCATATTATATATTGTAAACATGTCTTATGATGCTGAATGCATTGTATCGATCATGAGCGAGTTTATATCAGACTTGCAGTCACATTTTCGGGTGGCTGTGACCACAAACTTTTTCGAGGGCTGGATCCGCGCCTGCCTATACAATAGACGATATGTATACACAATATCAAAATTGAATATTGGCAGACATAGATATTAATTTGTAGACATTTAACACAGTGCTGTATTGTACGGATGTAGATTACAATAACGGGTTGTTGTGTAGTCAAACAACGTATATGTAAAGCACGTTTGTTCATCATAATGCAATGTGCTAGCCACTGACTTACTGGCTGTCCTAAACAAAACCAGTGGCACTACACACAAACGGTTAGAATATTAATGAACTGCCTCACTCGTGCAGTAGTTCTGCCTTTTGCGCTTTAGGTTGGGGGTTAAATTGCAACTGAGGATAAACCAACATTTTGTTTGATGAACAAAGAGTTTTGTTTTGTATCTGGGTTATAAAACAATAATTATTTATTCATAAAAAAAACATGTATTAAAGTATTCATCAGTACAGCGATTCTGAGATTGTATTCAGTGGCGCTCAAAAAAAGACGACGGCGTCGTCTAATGCCGTGCGAGCCATTTTTTCCAGCGGTTTTTGTATTGAGACAAGATAAAAGCGCCATTAGCGGGCTTGTCTCGTGACTTCAGAGACCCGCTCAGAAACGGGCTCGCACGGAATACACACTCTGGTACCCACAGCACATAACCTAGTATGAACCTTCAAAGTCAAAAGGTATTTATTCAATGTAATCACAAGGGACACTTTGAAACGTCTTAAAGCTAAGCTACACGGAAAGAAAAAATGTTTTAAACATAATATTATTGGTCAAGAATAATATTGTTTCATATAATTGTTTCATAACTTTTGCTTCAATACTATAAGGTTCTTGGACTAATACAACTTTCTTTTATATTAAGACACACAAAAAAAAAATTTAAGACAGTTATAGTTTGTCCAGACAACACTCAGAAATTCTTCAATTAAAACATTATTTTGTTTCTAGTAAATATACTAAGAATAATATTGTCTTTCGTGGAGTATATCATGTTTTTTGGGTTGAGACTTTATTGTTAATTCAAGCACATATTTAGTTAATTTCAAACAATATTCCTGAGAATAATAATTTTCTTGGCCGAAAACTAATTCCACGAACATTTCTTTCCGTGTACCATTCCACGCGACCAAGCCTAGAAGAACAGGCAATAAACTTGATAGCGCTGTGTGAGATATCCATTAATATTTATTATTAATTTACGTACCGTTTGGTAGGGTGGGTACTGGGGTGAAACAGGCTGGGCAGCAGATGACAACAGGGACGCAGCCGCAAGAGTCGCCTATGAGGCCCTACTTCGAGTCTCATTGAAGCTCCCTACAGGAGACAGATTCGACGAATTTGCAGACACAGTGCGGGCGCGGGCTAGACAGCATTACAACTACACGTTCTCGGATGGTGAAGAGGTGGGTATAGAACTTTCAACATAAATACACAAAGACAAACCACTTCACGACTATAATGCCCAGGCATAGTAGATATTATATTGATACTAGCTTCTCTTCTTTAAGAGTAGTAGAGGTCTTTGTCAAGGGCTCGTCGGGGGTACACCGTACCACCGTGCATATTTGTGCCGCCAAACAACGTGGCTGTATTTCGGTTTGAAGGGTATGGTCGACGGTGAAATTACAGGCACATGAGGCTTAACATCTGTATGCCTCAAGTTGATGGACGCAGAGCAGTGCATCGTAAGGCACGTTCCTATCGTACGTGACTTATGAGGCTTTGTTATAGGTGATGGTTTTCATTTAACATACTTAACATCAGCTGGTCGATTTGCTCTTTCTATCAGCAAGTGGTATAAAAAAAAGCTTTTTAGGCAGATTAAACTGCATCGTCAGAATTTTCTGATAGAGTCTAGTGGAAAATTCTGAGCTAGACTAAGATTTGTGTATCTTATCAGGTGAATTTCTTCATCGGAGCCTTCTACGACGGCGTCTATCTCCTGGGGATGGCGCTGAACGAGACGCTGACAGAGGGCGGTGACATTCGCGATGGCAGGAACATCACTAAGCGGATGTGGGGCCGGGACTTTCATGGTGAGAAAGACACATGCTGGTTATGCTTTATTTAAGATGAATTTTTAATAAGATTTCAGAAGTGCAATAAATATGTTGTCTTTCTTTTTTTTTCGTTAGACTTAAGGCCCATAGATTTTCAGGAGAGGCGATTCTGAGGTTTCTTAATAAACTAGCGACCCACGGCTTCGCACGGTTATTGTGGGTTATCCCGAAGAGATTATGCTTGTATTATGCATATAAACCTTCCTCTTGAATCACTCTTTCTATAAAAAAAAACCGCATCAAAATCCGTTGCATAGTTTTAAAGATTTAAGCATACATAGGGATATAGGGACGGAGAAAGCGACTTTGTTTTATACTATGTAGTGATTAAGGTATTTATGAGAAGCTTTAATCTTTCTAAACTGACGACGTTGTGAATGAATGATGGATCTTTTTATACAACTAGCTGAAGGAACAGGCAGATGGCCCACCTGATGTTAAGTGTTAACCAACACATATAACAAAGCATTGCCTCGTAAGTAACGCGCGATAGGAACGTGCCCTGCGTCCATCAACTTGAGGCATACAGATGTTGAGCCTCATGTGCCTGTAATTACACCGGCGACCACACTCTTCAAACCAAAACACAGCAACGCTGCTTGGCGGCAGAAAAAGGTGTGGTGGTAGTACTTCCCCGGACGAGCCCTTCACAAAGAGCTCTTCTACTATTAAAATCTATCGCGTGGCCGGTGTTCTACGCCTTGTAATTAGTTACAACTAATGGAACTTACATTTGGTGCGGTCATTACCGTTAATGTGGCAGTATTTTCATCTAATTGGCTATAGCTGTTTGAAACTACCCATTTGTTTGACCCGAAAATTTGCTTATATACAACCACTGAGGCGTAACATCTGTATGCCTCAGGTCAAGAGCGTCGTCAGCCCATAGCTCAAGGGGGGGGGGGGGGGCAATGTCATATTATGGAGGATGAAAAAAATATAAATTGTAGGTACAGTCAAGGGCATGAAGCTTTACAGCTTGTAGCGCGAGTCTTTGCATCTATAGCGATTGTAATTAGAATGGTTCCAACTTAGGCCTTAGGACTTTGGTTTCTTTGCAGTTGGCTAATTTTTTTTAATCTCTAGGGGAACGGGGCAGTTGCCACTCCCTGCCCCCCCTTGGCGACACCCTTGCGGTGAAGGAAAACATCGTGAGGAAACCGGCAAGTCGTAGAACCTAAAAAGTTTTGAAATATATGTCAAGTGCACGAGAGGACCCTCTTTGAGAAGCACTTAAAACCTTTCACCACACTGTTTTGAAAGGACTAGTGACACGACAAGAAGAAGTGCATCGTAGGGCACCAATTCACGATCTGTCGAGTACAGAATCTGCCAAATTACGAATCTGTCCAATGTCCTACACCGAACAAAGGCACATTCCTATAGTGCATTGCATGACTTACGACGCAATACTTTGTTATAGGTGATGGTTACCCCTTAACATCAGGTGGGCCATCTGCTTGTTCCAACATAGAGTTGTATTTAAAAAAATCGACTTATAAAACAAGATGTTCGATGACCGTGACCTTCGATGTTGTTATGATGACAGGTATAACAGGGCACGTGCGAATCGACGCGGTCGGCGACAGGGACGCTGACTACGCTATCCTGGACCTAGATCCCGTCACGGGAAAATTCGAAGTAAGTATTCTAATTGTACATGCTTTTCTATCAACATCTTTCTGCCCTTATCCCACGCTTTCTGCTATTATCCACTCTCCTCCATCATTCGTCATCTCAGTGCTCACTCCTTTCTAACTCATGTCATCTTTCAAATATAATCTGTACATGCTTTTCTATAATATGTATTATATGTAGGTACTGTAGTATTTAGGTAATGCAGTTTTCGTAGGCAGTAATCACTCAGAAAAAATATTATTTTGATGAAAACTGACGAAAAACACAGCGACCGTGTACTTCGACGGTTTTCAATAAGTACCGGTCAGCACTTACATAAGAGGCTGAAAACCGTCAACTATCAACAATTATTGTGTGCAATCACATTTTCCACAGTTCAGCAAAAATATAATTTTGATTCAAACAACTTGGTTGATTGCGATTTTTCAGTATAAATAAATTCAGTAATTTTATATGTATATTTTATAATGTTGAAATGTCCGAGCGAGAGGTACAGCAGCTGTCAGCGCCTTAATCAATCTTCGTCTAGATGTGTGTAGGTATATTGGTAGGCAGCCTTAGCTCTGATTTCACCATGCTGTCTTAGGCCCAGTTTCACCATGCTCCGTTAGTTACTAATCAAGGGTTAACAGGCCGTTAAATGTAACCTTAGCTGTCAAACGCGTACATTTTGACATATTTAACGGCCCTTTAATCCTTTGTTAATCTAAGTAACAATGAATTAAAGGGCCGTTAAATATGTCAAAAAATACGCGTTTGACATCTAAGGTTAGATTTAACGGCCTGTTATTCCTTTATTAGTAACTAACAGAGCATGATGAAATCAGTTCTTAATGTTTTAAATTAAAAGTGATGATATAGTAACTTTATAAAAAAACCTGAGAACTGAACAGCTTAAAACTGCTATAATTTAGAATAGAATAGAATAGAAATTATTTATTTTACGACACAAAATACAATGATAAAATTGAAAAAGCAAAGATACACAGAAGACAAAAACATTAAAAATATAGTGTCGTAAAAAAGGCTTCCACTCAGTATTTGCCATATGAGCCTAGTGGCTTGCATGGCGCTGGTTTTCAGTGACGCCGAAAGTATGTGGCGCAGCAACGTCTGCGACACGGGTAATATTTAATAAAATAACTAGGTACTTACATACCTATTTCATAACTTTGTTTATGGAAAAAAATCTCATTTTTTAACAAATGTTAATTTTCGTGATATAAACCCTTCTCTTGCTTATGTCACGTTTATGCCACTGTTTTCGTCGGTCCGAATTTGTGTTAAGTTTACTGGGAGTTATTTATGGACGTGACGCCATTTTGACGCAATAACAATTGGAAGTATTTCACGCCTAAAGTTTGTTTGAATATGCAAAATTATGCTATTAAGGTGAAGAGGGTCTGAAAGTAGAAGTTTCGATCAACTGCTCGGAAAATCTATTCGTAAAACAATACCTAGAAGCCTCAAAAGAAAAAACTTTTTAGTTATTTTAGTTATCAGTGAAATGTATATGTAAACTGGTGCTATACCGCACAGCTTAGTAGCTCTGACCTCTACGCTGTAGGCCGTGGATTCGATCCCAAATAAGAACAAACATTGTTATTATTTGTACTTACCTATTTGTGATGTTTGATCTCCGTTTGAGTGTTATACTGTACAAGGTGTTTTAATACTTGTGTTTAAAAACTTCAGGGGGCTAAAGTATCCATCAATATGAATAACTTTTTCTAAGGAACCAACACTGTGAACGCGAAAAAAATGATGAGAAAATAATGGTTACTTTTGCCCCCTGAAGTTTTTAAACACAAGTATTGTGAAGACCTTGCATAAAAAATGAATTTCTGAAGAAGTGTATATACTCGTAGCTACTATATCAGCTATTTGATAAATATAGTAACTAAATATAGTACAAGCAATATATTTATGCGACTAAGGTTAGATTTCACCATGCTCTGTTACTCACTAAGGCAAGACCGTTAAATCTAACCTTAGCTGTCAAACGCGTACATTTTGACATATTTAACGGCCCTTTAATCCTTTGTTAATCTAACAGAGCATAGTGAAACCGGCCCTAAGTATATAGGTTTTATTACCTTGTAAACAAGAGATAATCTTTAACTTTATATATTGCGGTAATACGACAGGAACAAAGAAAACATCCCTATTTCAGAACGTTGTGATAGATGTGTAAATCTCTTGGTTTTGATTTTTTTCGAAAATATCTCAGTCATAAAATAAATTGTATTCAAATGAGACATGTGCCAGCCAGATACTTTAATCGCAATCTCATTACCAACAAAGAATCAATAGTTTTATTTTATTCGGAAAACAAACAGTAGATATTTAAACTATGATAATAACAACTTAAATAAACTAAATACCAATTATATGTTTTCGCATATATAAAACTAAAAAAGAAAGATGCTTATTGACAAATAAAAAACAGAAAAACACAAACCAAAAAAGTAAGCAAATATACCTTATAATATGAATCTAATTATCTTGCATAACGAACACTAATCGTGTTTAGCAAGCCGATAATTGCATTTAGAAGGCTAATTACGATTAACGTCTTTCACAATAAAAAATAAACCGCTAAACATTTAGCGAACTGTACGACAGTGGAAATCGTGTTTACGCTAATTCTGTTTAGTTTGGTAAACGGTAATAACTAAATACAATAAAATCTGGCTGTTGTGTAAGCGGTCCATATGAAAACACAGCCTAACCTTATTTCCAGAAAGTCGTTTGTCAGATCGCATACATCCGTTGCAGAATGAATCTAAGCTCACCGCAATAAAGTCCACTATACAATAAAAGTAGTTTTGGAATGCCCCAAGCCTGGTTTGACCTTGAAGAAATAAATTGCGACCATAAAAACCCGCGTAGGTATAATAAAGCAGGTCGTTTCTGGGCTTAGGGTTCTCGAGTCTTTTGTGTTCATTCAAATATTTGAGGGGTCTGTGGAGAAAGACTGCAAACATTTTGCTGGGATAGGTATCAGATATCGTTTACAGGCCGATGTTATTGAAATTGGTGTTTGTGAAAGATTGGAGTCGTATTTTTTTGCTTACGCCCACGGCTTCGCTCAGTACAGCTAGTGGCAAAAGTATATGAGCATTAGGTACATCTGGGTTGTGAAACTCAAATATTTTTAGAGCCAGCAAGCTTTGATCAAAACTTTTAACCTAGATTTGAAGATCTGTAGGGTTGCTCACTGATGTTAAGGCGAATACAAGAGCTAATGTGACTCTCGCTCGCACGTTTCGTGGTTACCAATACTCTGATAAATCTAGAGAAAATAAGCGTTGAAAACTGATAATCTGCCTAAAGCTTCATAAAAATAAGTACTTACAACAAAAAACAAAGCTGTCTAAAGCTTTGTTTTTTGTTGTAAGTAGGTACTTACTTTTTCTAGAAGTAGAGTTTATACATTCTGTATTATCGTCAACAGCCTGCAAAAGTCTAAACAAAACACAACCTACCCAAAACGCGTTGTTTGCTTTTCAAAATTCGAAGAGAAACTATATTTCTTCCGGACTGTTTTTCTCTTCGTTTAAGAGCACCGATGGTCTAGTGGGAGTGCCATTTAACGAAAAAATAAAAACAAAATGTAGACTTGGGTTACTAAAACCTTTTAACTCATTACAAATACTAAACGATTAAGTAGGTACCACAATAAAATTGTAAAAAGGATCATACACATAAACGCTAGGAACCAAGCCATAAGTTTCTTGCCTGTTCTTCTAGGCTTTGGTCGCGAGGCACTGGCGATAGATTCACCTAGTATATAAGACGTTTCAAAGTAATCCTTGTGATTGTACTGAATAAAGACCGTTCTGATTTTGATTTTTGATTTTAAACCGTTCGTAGGTGGTAGCATTCTACCACGGGTTGAATATGAGCTACAAGCCGGTCAGTGGCAAGGCTATCCACTGGCCCGGCGGCCGGCGAGGCCCGCCGCCGGACACGCCGCGCTGCGGGTTCCTGGGAACTGATCCTATGTGCCAAGGAGGTAATACTATCTATCTAACTATCTAAACCGCCTCCAGCACCCACTGCTGGGTATAAGCCTTCTCTCTACAAGGTGTTCCAATACTTGTGTTTGAAACTTCAGGGGGCTAAAGTACTCATCAATATGAATAACTTTTTCTATGGATCCAACACTGTAAACGCGAAAAAAAGAGCTGTTTCATACAAAAGTTCAATACCTACCTAGCTAAAATGTATGAATCAGCTGTTTTTTTATTTCGCATGCACAACACAAGTATTGGAACACCTTGTATAACGCCATATTACTGTCTTGAGCTTTTTGTATCCATTGCTGTCCAGTTGCCGCCACGATATCGTCGGACTGGAGCTGGAGGTCTGCCTATAAAGTACCCTTTTATATTATGTATAACTATTATTATTCTATTTGTTTACCAGTATATTAATACTAGGAAACAAATAAACATCACGACACAACATGACAGCTAGATAGCTGTCATGTTGTGTCGTGACCAGTGAACGCAAATAAAACATAATAAAGAAATCATTATTTTCAGATGAAATAGATTCATATTCATAGGTAGTTATAATGTTGGCACTCGAACACACACAGGAATTAATTAATAATAAAAATACATAATAATATGCCAATTTTAGCGATACGAATGCTTCCAACGCGAATCAGGGAAGCATTCCTATCGCTAAAATTGACACAAAAAAACATGAGATACGGTGCAGTTAATCCGTGCTAGACGCAGGCACAGGCACAAGTACGCACTGGCGTAGGAATGTCGTAGGTGACCTAGTTTCATCAATTATAATATAATAGTCGTAATAAAAATGTGACAAGAGTTGCCATGGCGTTTTAAGTTTTAGTACCACAATCCGCGTTTATTTTTATTGGAGGGACGCTTCCATTTTTTAT
Source organism: Chloroclysta siterata (assembly GCA_932294275.1). NCBI lineage: Eukaryota > Metazoa > Arthropoda > Insecta > Lepidoptera > Geometridae > Chloroclysta > Chloroclysta siterata. Next base: position 20,089,279 of record OW028589.1, read on the forward strand.
TTCTGTTTATAGCTGGTTGCTACTCTACTATAACCGACAATAGTTGGGGAACAAAGATTCTCAGTACCTAGATCCAAAAGAAATACTTACAGATCAAATACAGGTTGTCCCAAAAAGTAGTGATAAGCGTAAGTAGAGATAAAGCACCACTTGGGGTAAAAGTACAACTCATGAGAATACATTGCAAAAAAAATAAAAAGTCGAAAAAGTTTTAATTTTTTAAAGTTGTTCAGATCGAAAGTTCTCAAAAGTTCAGAAAAAAAATCATGATTTGAAAATTATGAAGAATCGCGGAACATACATGGGGGTGATTCGGGTACCCCAAGTGGTGCTCTATCTCTGGACTTCCGCTTATCACTACTTTTTGGGCCAGCCTGTATAACACCATATAGCGTCAATTTACTAAGTACTGTGTGGTACGATTAGCGACAAATGTACTACTCTCAAAAGAAATGGAAGTTTGTGTTAACAATGAATAATGTATAGCTTAAAGACTCCGTTTTCCACATAGTGCTCGGAAACATTTGGCGACGTTCCCTGAGCGATACTTTTGGTTCCTAGAAATCTGTCCCCGATGTGTGCCAAGGATAGCATAATATATTGCTCTTGACTTTAATGCTTTTATCCTTTTATTATGTTTATAGGGGATGCCTCAGTTTTGTATTAAGCAGGATTTTTTAAACAAAATATTTGCTTTAAAAAATACAAGTTATAATAATTATAAACAGCTCTAAGAAAATCACTGAGGCTTGTAGGGATAGTGCTACTATCTGGGAAGGTGAAAATGGGGCTTGTACAAAAAAATGGGGCTTGTGCAAAATTGGGAAAGTTAAGACCTGGGAGTAAAAGCTTACGTCGATAGCTTGTAAATGCAGAATACTATAAGTATTATATTAATAGAAACTGGATCTAGGCATGTTTTTATTTATTTATTTTTGAACAAAATTCACAGCTCTTAAGATACAATGTAAATACTTAGGTTTCTAACATACAGCCAATAACGGATTTACATTTTAGAACAAGAAATGTAGGTAACAAAAATCGATGACAGTTATGTACCCTACAATAATAATGACTTAATAAATGACAACTAAACAAAAACAAAGGAAATAAACTTTTAGTCAATAATAATTGTTACAAATATTAACGAGACGTGTGTCCTCAACTGTCGACGACGTGCAATGATATGATATGAATGTGTATTTTAGTAAGTAGGTAGGTGAGTAGACTTATTTTGGTATTGATAGTTTTCTTTATTAGCTATAGGAAGTGAGATTTTAGTATTAACTTTTCTTTTAATTTTATTTTATTTGGTAAACAAACAATACAATAGATCAGAACAAAAACATATAGAAACACATAAACCAACAAGGTTTCCTCAGTTAAAGTATGTTTTTATGTTCTTCAAGTCACTTTTAGGTCTTCAAGGGTTAAAAATCGGTAGTAAATATGATTTTATTTTAAATCATCCTACATTTTGTCTATGCTCAAATTACTCCCCTTATCTTTGTAAAGTTTTGCTGAAAATTACACATTGCGACATTGCGACAAGGCCAGTGGAATACTAGAGTTGATAGTCAGTGGCCTCGCGTACGAATCTGTATTCGTGAAATGTAAATATCGTTTAGTGATCAAGTCAGTACGAAGCCCAAGTAAAGGGATAGATTTAGTCAGTTAAAGATTTCAGGTTCAAACAAATCCTGCCAAGTTCATAATTACTTAGTTACCAAAAAAATCATGTTTGTTGTATGGGAGCCCCCTTAAATTTTTTTTATTCTATTTTTTAGTATTTTTGTTATAGCGGCAACAGAAATACATCATCTGTGAAAATTTCAACTGTCTAACTATCACGGTTCATGAGATACAGCCTGGTGACAGACGGACAGAGACAGGCAGACAGACAGACATACAGACAGACGGACGGACAGCGGAGTCTTAATAATAGGTTCCTGTTTTACCATTTGGGTCCCGAACCCTAAAAAAGGTAGTAAGCTTACTTGAACCGTCTTTCGAACTGTTCCCGTGTTCAGAGGGCTTAAGTTGAGGAAACTCCCAATACCCATCCTTAAAATAAAGCGAGATGAGATAGGTATAAGTAGTAGGTATCTACGTAAAGTGCTCCCTAATATCCTTGTCCCACCGTTTCTACCTTCAATTTAATTTGTAACTTTTTAATTGGATGCTCTCATTTTGCACACGCATGAATTTCTGCGTAGTGAACTGCGGATAGAATTACCATTGCTATTGTTGCAAAGATAAAGAAAATTCAATAGAAAACTTATTCAATAACGAACGTCTATAAAAACACAAAAATAATTGACTTACCTTTTCTAGAACATTGTAATTGTATTCATAGGTATAGGTGTCTACGATGGAATCGATCTCTACTTAGCTATAAGAACTCTGTATGCAAACAGACCGTCTAAAATTTACAACGAATATGGGTTGTTAATAATTAAGTTTAAAAATAACTACGTAGTTATACCAACTTCAAATAAAAACTAAGTGACAATGGTGGTACCCTCAATCAAATATATTTTTTAAATCATTTAAATCATGTCCTTATTTAAGGTTCTTTATTAATTAAAGTGGAACAATTTAAACTAAAAAGTGGATCAAGTGAGTGAAATGTTGGCTAGAATTCTTTTATTTTTTCACGCTGCCATGTGCTCTGGACAGAGGCTCAAACGGTTATTATATATTGTTTCACCGGCCTCGCCATATTTCTCACATTCGCCGTCACCGCGGCATGTGTCGCATACAAGTAAGTGGTTTTATAATACTAGCTAAGACCCTTTTTTTGCCGCGGCTTTTTTTGACCCTTTTTTATTTATGAGTAGTAGAGCTCTTTGTGAAGGGCTCGTCCGGGGAAGTACTACCACCACGCCTTTTTCTGCCGTCAAGCAGCGTTGCTGTGTTTCGGTTTGAAGAGTGTGGTTGCCGATGTTATTACAGGCACATGAGGCTTAACATCTGTATGCTTCAAGTAGATGGACGCAGGGCAGTGCATCGTGCGTGATTTGCGAGGCAATGCTTTGTTATAGGTGATGGTTACCACTTAACATCAGGTGGGCCATCTGCTTGTGCCATTAGCTAGTAGTATAAAAAAAACACGAAGGCTTTGTTTTGCGGTAAAAAATACACACTTCGGCCACCGTAGTACGTAACGTCTGCGATACGCGTAACTAAGTAATGGCGTCATTTTTTTATGCTATAAAAGTGGTAATTAACAAGTTAAAACAAATGAACATGGCATGGTAATCGCTAGGGAATGAAGGTTCTCGAATGACGACTACAAACTGAAAGGCGAAGCGTTGGACGCTCTCCCGATGGACCGGCGACATTGTGAGGATCGCTGGAAGTCGGTGGATGGAGGTGATTAATAATGGACGCTTGTCGCAGACCGTGTGTAAATGTGTAAATGAGTAGTAGAGCTCTTTGTGAAGGGTTCGTCTGGGGAAGTACTACCACCACGACTTTTTCTGCCGCCAAGCAGCAACGCTGTGCTTCGGTTTGAAGAGTGTGGTTGCCGGTGTAATTACAGGCACATGAGGCTTAACATATGTATGCCTCAAGTTGATGGACGCAGGGCAGTGCATCGTAGGGCACGTTCGTATTGTGCGTGACTTACGAGGCAATGCTTGTTATAGGTGATGGTTACCACTTAACATCAGGTGGGCCATCTGCTTGTGCCATTAGCTAGTAGTATAAAAAAAACACGAAGGCTTTGTTTTGCGGTAAAAAATACACACTTCGGCCACCGTAGTACGTAACGTCTGCGATACGCGTAACTAAGTAATGGCGTCATTTTTTTATGCTATAAAAGTGGTAATTAACAAGTTAAAACAAATGAACATGGCATGGTAATCGCTAGGGAATGAAGGTTCTCGAATGACGACTACAAACTGAAAGGCGAAGCGTTGGACGCTCTCCCGATGGACCGGCGACATTGTGAGGATCGCTGGAAGTCGGTGGATGGAGGTGATTAATAATGGACGCTTGTCGCAGACCGTGTGTAAATGTGTAAATGAGTAGTAGAGCTCTTTGTGAAGGGTTCGTCTGGGGAAGTACTACCACCACGACTTTTTCTGCCGCCAAGCAGCAACGCTGTGCTTCGGTTTGAAGAGTGTGGTTGCCGGTGTAATTACAGGCACATGAGGCTTAACATATGTATGCCTCAAGTTGATGGACGCAGGGCAGTGCATCGTAGGGCACGTTCGTATTGTGCGTGACTTACGAGGCAATGCTTGTTATAGGTGATGGTTACCACTTAACATCAAGTGGGCCGTCTGCTTGTTCTTCAGCTATTTTTAACGTGTATAAAAAAAAAGCTCCATGAGTTGCTGTGTAAAACTTTGATGTTGAACTTTGAACTGTGTAAGATGACGTGTTGCCCGTGTATATGATTGTGTCAATTTCTAATCATCATTCGTTTTGTTTGCATTTACAGATGTAACAAAGCATGTTCCAACGACAAGTAGAACAAAAAAACAAACAGATAATGTTTTCGTTCACATTTTCATCAAAATAATATTTACAGAACACAACAAAATGTTCCCCTTTCACAGATTCCATTCAAAGCCCGTGAATATCTAATAGCGTTCATGCCACGTGTGTCGTGTACGTTTCAAAGCTGGAAAAGATTTCCGAGAAAATCTGTCCTTTCATCGATTCACAGTAACTTCCTATTTAAGCTGCTTGTATCGTCATAATGAACTCGTTGAGTTTATTGAAATGAATTTCACAAAACATACTCCTTTCAAAGAAATTTATTTATTGGAAAAAATATAGTAAGCTTACAGTGTGTAGACCAAAATGCTCAATATCTTAATTTTAAAAAGTAAAATATAGTTTTAGAATCACAAGTAACACAAATTCTGTCATTAAATATTTAGCGTCTAAAAGAGTAAGTGCTCTTAGAGTTGGCGCGTTATGTGCGTGGTGAGTTTATGGTGGCAAGCGAATAGTTGGCGCAGTCAACAGCTGCAACGCACATTGATTATGATTTTAAGATGCTTTGATGTTTTATTTTTTAGGAACATAAACTGTTTGTAAATAATTATTTTAAAGAAAACGATGACATCTGTATAGAAGTTAAAAAACTGTGTCACAGACATCAACGCCCTCCTCCGTAAAAAAAGTAGGGTAGTAGTTCCTTTACATTAAATATTACACGGGTTTAGGTATAAGTAGATTAGGTGTATATAAGCAGATGGTACAAAAAAGAAGAAAAATATTTAAAACATAGTTAATTGGTGTGTACATGTGCGTGTTTGTGGTGTGTTTTTGAGAGTTCTCCTGATTACGCAAGTCTCATAAGAGCCGGGGTTTCGCAGGAGATGAGACGAGAGAGATGTATGCTTATAATCCTTATGATTGTAATCAATAAATTTAATTTTTTGGTTGAATGTATAATACGCGAAATGAACGTAAAAATATAAGATACTAACGGTTCGTCCTGACTTCGCGTCTATTCCCAGTTGCCACCACCATCTCCGCCCCCACTGGTGGCAATTGAAAAATAAAATCCCAGTTGCCACCAGGTGGTGGAGATCGAGAATTTTAAATTCTCATTTGCCACCAGCTTTAGATCACTGGTGGCAATTAAGAATTTTATATTCTCAATTGCCACCAGCTTTGCCCCCACTGGCGGCAATCAAGAAAAATGTTCTCAGTCGCCACCACTGGAGAAAAATTTCCTAATTTCCTAATACCTTCCGATTGCCACCAGTAATTCATATAGATATTTCATTCGTTTAGAATGACTTAGTGATTTGTGTACATAAAATCAACATAAATACAAATATTAACACATGAAAATTTACAGTAAAAAAAAAACTGTTTTATCCTGCATTGCTTCCGTCGTCCTAGATGATTATTTTTCGACATTTTCCTAATAAAATTTTGATTTTGATTTCGTAGATTTATGTCAATAAGATCATAAAACAAGTGCACTAAAAATGCGGAACAGGACCCGAAAACTATTGTTCGTTGGTCATAAAACACTTGCACTAAACAATGTGGAGAAGTAGGTACCTACTTTGGTTTACCGACAGTAAGTAGGCTATGCCCTGTTTCTTTATTCTTTCTCGAGGGCCTTTATATAAAAAACTAAAACTTAACAAAAAAGTATAATAATTGCGTTGTTACCCCTATAACTTATAAGACTGATTTAAAATAAAGACTGATTTTGCATGTAACAAACCAGTTTTTATTAACCCTTAAAATTTCACCTACCCATTAGGATAGGCAGGCTTAGTGACATGTAAAGTATAGGTAGTTACTTGTTTAAACAAATCACTAAGTCATTCTAAACGAATGAAATATCCATATGAATAACTGGCGGCAATCGGTAGGTGTTCTAATTAGGAAATTTTTCTCCAGTGGTGGCGACTGAGAACATTTTTCTTGATTGCCGCCAGTGGGGGCAAAGCTGGTGGCAATTGAGAATATAAAATTCTTAATTGCCACCAGTGATCTAAAGCTGGTGGCAAATGAGAATTTAAAATTCTCGATCTCCACCACCTGGTGGCAACTGGGATTTCATTTCTCAATTGCCACCAGTGGGGGCGGAGATGGTGGTGGCAACTGGGAATAGACGTGGCTTCGCACAGGGGGACATAAATTTTTAAACATTTATGTACGGCCTATGTTACTCAGGGATAATGTAGTTTTTGAGTTTATTCGTTACAAACATACAAATATTTCCTCTTTATATTAGTGTAGAATATGCGATGAATGCCCGTAATACTTTCAATACTTAAAAAAACAATTAAACAAATCGAACCCAGATTTATTTAGTTCGGCATTGGGTTTTTAGCATTTGCGTAGTTTTCAGTTATTCAGCCTGCTGAATGAAATGACTTCGTTTTCGCTACAGTCCTGTGCCAGCCTTAAATAATAAAAAATATTTTTTTTTATATGCATGTTTACGCAAGCCACAATCTCAAAACTTCGATATCATCACAGAGAAACACATCATTGAGAATACAGCTAATTTTATTAGCCAACTTTGTAAATGAAAATGCTATCATTTCTTATTATTATAGCACCTTTGTGAGCTATTGAAATTGATAAACTTGTCATAGTAAAACGGAAAATAATTTTAAAAGCAAAGTGTTATTGTTAATCTCTATAAAACTTAATCATTGACAATGTAGGCGTATTGTTGCAAAGAACATTTATTTATTTATTTATTTATTTATTTATTTCCAAAAAAGACCTCGTACAGACCACTAACCTATCTAAACTTAAAATTAACAATACGTAGGTAATAGGTATAAAATAACATTTTTATAATATAACTGGTGGCTGGTGGCCGAATCAGATTTGCAATACACTCCGAACTAGTTAAAAAACTGTATCTCGGAGGGTAGTACTCGTCCTCCTCGCGCGGTAACAATTGCCGATGCTTGACCTTGGTTCAAACACTATTGCACAGTATAAGCAAGAATTATAGACAAAATAAGAAAAGGAAAAAAAAAACTTAACTAATACAATTTTCTTAACTAAATGAAGTACCTGATTCCTTAGTTTTATTCCGTGTAAGAAAAAAATGTAAATAGTATAGCTAGGGTGGGTGCATGTGTGTGATGTGTATGTAAGGGTGTGTGTGAGTGTGTGAGGGTTTGTGTGTGTGTGGGAGAGGGTGTGTATGTGTATGTTTGGGTGAGTGTGTGTGACACTTATAGTATTGGGTAGTACATTGTATTGAGCAAAAAAGATTATGATAGTGGTGATAAATGTAGTTTTTATAGTGGGGAAAAAAAGATTGTTTTAATTTTTTATTAGACTATAGGTATATTAACTAATAAGTTTAATAATTATATGTATAAACGTATATATTTTATTTTTTTATTATGTTCTTATTATATTTTGTATTTAATAAACATTTCTGTGTCATCATAATTCATTGTTTTTAGGTATTGTGTAATATTTTTTTTGCATGCGAAAGTTGTATTTGTGCAAAGCTTACAACTAAGATAATAACAAATAAGATAATAGGCGTAGATATTCCCTGTACGTACGATTTTGATGAAAAATAAAAACATTTGGTTTAATAGCTTTTGGCCGTTCGTTTACACGGGGTAACATTATCCCCGTATTTTTTCCTCAGGCGCAAAATACCCTCGTTCATGCGTTCTTTTTAAAACTTTTAATTATGCTCCGTTCGATATTTTATCCTCGATACTTTTACCTCTTTTGACACAATAGCAGCGTTTTACCTGAAATAAAACGCATATTAATATACTTACCTCAGTAAAAGCTTTATAATGAGAATGCATTTCCGTTTCCGTCGATTTTAACCAGTTTTCGTACTTTTTACACCAAGTGCTTCCGGTCAAGTGGCGCCACCTGGCGGCCGCGCGCCATTTTGCTTCGTAAAATGTGCAGCGCCATTTTGGAATCATTGGCTTAGTTTCAGCAGGCAGAAATAAAAATGAAAGCTTTTACTGAGGTAAGTATATTAATATGCGTTTTATTTCAGGTAAAACGCTGCTATTAATGATACTGTACGCTCAGTAAAAGCTTTATAATGAGGATTTGTTTGTTATCGCCTGGTGTCGCCACTTGTAAGAGTTAGGTAACTCTAGCGCCAATGTGAATCTAAAAATATTTTACCACAATAAGTAGATAGGTAAAACACTGTAATGGCAACCTACAGTGTAGGTACAATATTAATAAAAACTTTATTTTACGAAAGTATACTATTTATCATTTGCTAATAATGATTCATTTATTACGATCACAACGTATTACATATTATCAATAATACAACTGATAACGTACAATATAGGAATAGGAACTAGCTTCCGTTTGGTTAAATGTACCGAATTCATTTATTTATATCAGATTTAGCTATGATCTGATACTAAATAAGCGATCGTAAGTAATCATAAATTACCTGCTAAGCATGGTGACTAGGGAAAGCTTTCCCATAGACTACAAAATCTGTGGAGGACATTGTCTGGCAATAGACCTCTTCAGTATGTTATTTCAGACGAAGTAAGGATGTTTAATAAGTCAAACAGATGTATGATATTAATAGATTTGTGATATTAATTGTTGTCTTTTATACCTCTCAATATCAAATTCATTAATCAAGAAGATAATTTTTTGTGAATGCGATTCATAGATCGAACTCTAGAGGTGCTGTAATAGCAGTCCCTCTAAACAACGATTTGATCCTCCAGCCTGCTATTGACTGTGCGTGAAAAACGCTTAACAAAATCTTTTATTTTACTGTAACAAGCAAATTAAATAATTTGGCTGTGTTGCATAATTAAGTTATTCAATAATTAATGAGAAGGAATTTGTGTTAGCATGATCACTAAATTAATAATAGTTAACAAACATCTATAATTACTGCAATCAGTATTGAACAAATAAATGACAAAACTATTAAGTAGGTACCTACAAGATCTAATGTGGAATCATCAACTGCTAATATTATCTATAGTGATATTTTTTAGTCTTATTTTATTGAAACCACTTTTTGTCAACGTCTCAAACCGGAAACTTTGATTACTCTGACTCTCTACTTACTCTCTTCTCTTACTGACTTAGGAGTATCCTAAACGAGAGACCAAGAAAAGCGTCTGCATCATAACGTAAGAACCAAGCATTTATGTGTATCGAATGAACAAATCACAAAGAAATTATACTTATAATAATAATTGTGTGTTCAAAATTTCATTTTAGTGCTAAACAAGAAGTTAATAACGGTTGCAAACTACAGTCATGTTATCAGGGTATTTAAAACTATATTTTTTGTTTAAACAAAGATAAAAATAATTATTGGTCCGTATTCAATAATATACTAGCATTTGCTTACTACAAAAATTAAATCTTTTATTAGAGGTTGATAATTTGATAGGAAAGGTTTTCCAATGTGAAAGGTGCTGCTAGAGCTCAAATATTGAGGTTAGCGCGTCAAAGTTTTACTGCGGAACTATTCCATATGTTCCAGTAATATTCCATTGACAGAAATAGGTCAGCCGCGACATTGGGGATAACCGGTGGTAGAAATACCCACGTGAGTGGATAGTCTATTGAATACTAAACGCATCGTGAAATAGAGTGATGGTTCCTTAGTTCTCAAAAAATATGCAAATAATATAATTGTAGGTAGGTTGAATGTCCTCAAATCTCAAAAATTATAATTGTAGGTAGGCTGCATGTGAAATTTCAGAGGCAAATAAATCGATTACGCAAGTTGACTACTTTATAAACACTATGTTTACAAAGGCTAGTCATAGATGCCACTCGGGATGATGGTAGTGACATAAAAATACGGCCTGATTTTCGAACTTGGACACATGCCAAAGTGTATTTCGAATGGTAACGGTACGGTAGTAATCGTAGTAGTAAAAATACGTTATTTCCATTTGATTGACATGAATTGATTTCATATCTTCTGTTAGTAGGCAAGCGACTGCAGTACAGACTGGTCAGCATCTCTTTTTAGTGTAAATATTTTGGTAACCAGCTGATAGGATTGAGCAATATGGAGTGTACCTACTCCAAGACCATATATTCAAAACATCTTTTAGAAATCTGTCAGAGTTAGGTAATGTAGCAACGATTCTTTTAGAACGCCTGTTGTAGGGTAGGGACTAGTCTAGTGAGGAATTCATGAACTTTGTTAATGATGAACATAATATGGATTAAGTTTTTATGAGCACTGATAATTGATTTCTCAAAATTAATAACGACGCTTTGCTTTTTAATGTTTAAACTGTAAATTTCTTCGTCGTGGTGTGCCTAATCAAAAACAAGTGATCATAGTGATGCACAGATTTTTGATATACATATAAACTGAATCTGAGCCAGTAATACTTAATAAACGTAAAAAGTAAAAATTAACTCAACTATATAACTTGAAGCTCAAAAGCTAAGTTAAGCATACACTACCATTACCCAAACACCTAGGTTAGGTTTTATGTCTGGAACCTACAATACTTATTATACGTAAAAATAAACTCATCTATATAACTTGAAGCTCAAAAGCTTAAGTTAAACACACTACCAGTACCCAAACACCTAGGTTAGGTTAGGTTTGGGTTAGGTTAGGTTAGGTGGTTTTTTTTTTTTTTTTTTTTTTTTTTTTTTTTTTCTGGCGCCAGCAATACCAGTGCCCAAACACCTAGGTTAGGTTAGGTTTGGGTTAAGTTAGGTTAGTGTTGTGTAAAAAATGGCCAGAACTATCAGCTTTGGGTCCATAACCAGATAGGTTTTACTCTACAAAGTATGTAATGTTAAAATAATATTCATAAGAATATTGAAAATCATTATGAAACAAATTTCAGCATATTGTTATTACTTATTTTTACAGCCAGCTAGGCGCTTGGCTAGGCATTTGATACGATAACTTTATCAATTTATTTTCTTCCATTGTGAGTGGAAGAGTAATAATAACTGTTTTGCTTATCACGTGGCTTATAACTGACTTTATGAGGTATTTATTTATATCTGTACTTACCATATTAATCTTCATTATTTAGCCATCTAAAACTTCTCTGAGCCTTAGGTTTTCACGATAAAGTCGCTAGTTTCTATTATGGAATGAAACTTTCTTATTTTCATTCATCATTACAATAGTGAGGGTTGAGAGATTTTAAATGGAAACTGGCTATAGGAACATACACCCCGCGAGGATGTACTTGTTACAGGCATGTTTGTGCTTTGAAAGGCCATCGCACAAAGGATCGCACAAATTTTCACGCAATGGAACAGTTTTGCAAACGCCTAACTCTCTCGAAAGGCGGCTGTATGCTTGATAAGATTTCTCTTGCGAGAAACCAACAAATTTAGAAAAGAAAGTTCGTTTACTAAAATCTCATCTCAATCACACGTGATTGAACACAGTTTTACTAACGCCTAAACCCCCTTGAGAGGTGGCTGTTAGATTGATTGGATTTCCTTAGAGAGAACCCAGCGTATTGAGAAAGCCATATATACTAATAGTTTTTACTAGTATTTAGTTCCACGCGATGAAACATAGGTTTTCAAACGCCTAACCCCCGCGAGGGGCGGCCAAAAAGGCTTTGCCTTTTTAATTTGACAGGATCAAACTTTGTTCACGTTCACCAAAAGCTACAGTTTCATGCGATGAAACATAGATTTTCAAACGCCTAACCCCCGCGAGGGGCGGCCAAAAAGGCTTTGCCTTTTTAACGTGACAGGATCAAACATTGTTCACGTTCACTAAAAGCTACAGTTTCACGCGATGAAACATAGATTTTCAAACGCCTAACCCCCGCGAGGGGCGGCCAAAAAGGCTTTGCCTTTTTAACGTGACAGGATCAACTTTGTTCACGTTCACTAAAAGCTTATACAGTTCCACCTGATGGAACATAAATTTTTAAAACGCCTAACCCCCGCGAGGGGCGGCCAAGAGGGCTTTGCCTTTTACCAAACTATGTTCGTTATAATCTACGACATTTGGGTTGGTGACCCGCGAACTAATCAAAAGTGATATTATATTACTTATGAAAATAATAAAGTGGGTAGGTAGCAAAATTCAAGAAAAGTGATTCTTCAGTTGTACGACTCAGATAAGCCCAAGAAAAAAGATTGTAAATACATCATGCAATATTTTTGTTACAGATAAAACTAAATTTCTGTTTAATGCAGTTTAGTATAATGCAGTTAGTTTTAAGACGTATTTAGGCATGTTAACGTAAGGTATCATACGTTTTCCCCCCTTCGTTTGTTTCCAAAAGTCTATGAATACCTGAAGTATGTGAAGTAGCTATGTGCAGACTTCTAGCCTAAGCACTTGTTTCAAACAGCTATGGGGCTATTTTAAAGCAGATAGATCCTTTCTGTCTTGATATTAAAATTTGTGATCTTGGACCTCATCGCAAGAACAATGATGTTATAATATTTCCCGCTAACCATATTAATAAAAATGGAATCCTGAACCTGTTATACACCCTGAACCTGTATTGACAGACTGGTTAGTAAAGAAAATAGAAATATAATTTATTCTGCAGGTTTCTAGACTTAAAGAAAAAGAGCACGTATGCTCGCAAGTAATAGTACCATACAGCTTCTGTGTGAAAGCAGAGGCTTTTATATCTAATATATTTCTGAAAAATTAACTTTGTACAAAATATAATACCTACTAAATACACGTTCAAGTACCTAAACTGGTAATTTTTTGACTATGAGAACGTGATCCGAACGAAAAATCGTTAAAAAATTGATCACGGTCATCTATTTAAAATAAAGAGGGTTGTACTCACGGTTTTTTCCCTCTTTGCACAGTTTCACTTCACTTAATAAATTAAAATTTTCTTCATCTTTTAAGAATAAGATAAGATTTGAACATAAAATATTTATATGCAACGGTCGTCGCAGAGATAGCTGCTAGACACAAGTTGCTTCGACGGAAAACAAAACGCCAATGATTCCAAAATGGCGCTGCACATTTTACGAAGCAAAATGGCGCGCGGCCGCCAGGTGGCGCCACTTGACCGGAAGCACTTGGTGTAAAAAGTACGAAAACTGGTTAAAATCGACGGAAACGGAAATGCATTCTCATTATAAAGCTTTTACTGAGCGTACAGTATCATTAATCTATTATTACAGGCAAGCACGGATAGACGCAGAGCTAAATAACATGGCGTGGCGAGTGAGACCGGAAGAGGTTCTAGTCGAAGTTGGCACCGGCTTGGGAGCGAGTCCAGCTTTGCACAGCATCAATGAAGTTCTGAAGGTATTCTCGTCTGTTAGTCGCCCTGTTAAACTTTTTTTATATAAAAGGTAGAAAGGTTGCCTTCTGACTGAATGTTAATAATTTAAAACGTAAACGTAAACGTTTAATTTAAAATTAGAGCTCTTTGTGGTTTGTTCGGGAAAGAAATACCACCATACCTCCAAGCAGCGTTGCTGTGTGGAGGCAGAGCTGTGCATCGTAGGGATGTTGTGTGCCCTGTGAGGTAATGATTTGTTATTTGTGTTGGTTACTACTTAACATCAGGTAATGTACAAATGGTGTTTAAATAAAATGGCACCCTCGCCGTCTGATTACAGCGTTAAAAGGATAACACCCGTAAAACAATGTTGAAACGTGCGAGCGAGAAGTATATAAGCGGTAGTCTACGCCTTAATGTCAATTTCATACGTCACTTTTGTGATACAAAAAGCCTTTGGATTAGAACACATCTGTGTCGGAACATTTATGAGCCTCATCCATCATAGAAGTTATTTAGGTTTCTGTTTTCAGTTTTCAATCTTTTCTCGTCCGTTCGACCTTTTTACGTTAAATCCCATTAGCCTTTGTTTGTTATTAGACTTTTGGTAATTATTTCTTAAACTAGAAAGTCCATATACAACGTGTAACATAATACCCCTGTAAGGCCAAAGACCAAGAGATCAGACCAAGCACTGGAATACTTTGACGTGTGTAAAGTTCGAATTCTTCGTTTTCGAAATTCAAATGCAAAAGTAAAATTAATATTGTCTCAGAAATTTGCAACAACCCTGATAATGCTGATAGTACGTGACCTTGGTACAGACGCTATTTGCGTTTACTAATTGGTGGCAATACTGTTACCTATTTTATCTACAGTTCACAATTAAAGGTCAAAAATCAGCTGACAATAGGGCTGCGTCATGTTGTGTTAGTTTCATTTTCAAAGACTTCGACTTTTCAAAAGTCTTGGAACACAAGTTGTTCGCCATGATCTGTAGAATACCCTGCTTCGGGGGTTATAGGGGTGTTATGTTACACTTTGTATAATAGACAGGGACCATAACCTACTGAATACTGAAGTAGAATATTCCACGAGTAAAAAAAACTCTAATATCCTATCTTATATTTATCTCTAAATCATGATAACGTATATCGTACATACCAAGGTTCTTAATAAGATGGCTCCCTAAACAAACTTAATTTTCGAGCTGTGAATAATTAATTGTCAAGAGATAACCCTTATCTAACGCTTTGGTACGCCACCTGGATTCATTCATGATAAGATAATCCGGATAAACCCCTCTCTCCTGTATTTTTCGAAGGAATGTTGAGAAACATCCTACTATTTTTATAAACGTGAAAGTTTGTAAGTATAGATGTTTGTTACTCTTTCACGTAAAAACTACTGAATGAATTTTAATGAAACTTTACAATAATATTATATACTAGTGGCTTCCCGCGGCTTCGCACGCGTTGAAGTGGTAAACCGTGATTGAGCCACAAACATCCAAACATCGTAACTTTCGCATTGATTTGTATATTATTAGGATAGGATTTTAAATACCTACGTAGGTATAAGGGATACCTATAGGCGTAGGTACATTACCTATGTTAGGTAGGTAGGTATAGTTACTGAGTTTAGCACAAACATGACAAAGACAACCTTACACGGAAAATATGTACTTATTTGTTCCTAGGCTCTACCCCAAAAACAAACGAAACGAAACAGCTTCACGACTCTGATCCCCAGGCACGGTAGATACCCTCAGATCTATTCGTACCGACTCAAGATTCCCGTTTTTACAATATCCCTTACAAACATTGACGCCTCGTTGTATCCTTTTTACTCGAGCTCAACGAAGGAGGGTAAGGTTTTAGGAGTTGTTTTCGAAAATCAAACTGTCTTTTTGTTATTTATCCACAGAACATATTTTCTTTTAATTTGAAGTTAATTACACTACGCGTTAAAAGTCTCCCATACAAACCTTGAAACTTTGGCAGTCTTTTGCACCCTTTGCAGGGGTAGTTTTAAATTATTGAAAACGTGATTTTAAACTATTTATTGTATATTTACTTCAAGTTTGAAATCAATCGCAATCTGCGTTAAAAATCTCCCATACTAACTTTTACAGTCATTTGCACACTTTGCAGGGGTAATTATTAAAAGTTAAAAGTGACATTCTTAATTATTTCTTTTTTAGTATATTTACCTCAAGTTTTAAGTCAATCGCACCACGCGTTAAAAAACTCCCATACAAACTTTGACATCCCTTTGCACACTAATTAAGGGTAGTTTTAAAAAACTAAAAATGCCATTCCTATTTTTTTAACCTTGGAGTACCTATATCTACTTTAAATTTCAAGTTTGTAGATTCAAGGAATAAAATTTTTCATACCAACGTTTTTACACCTTAAGGGTTGAATTTCCAAAAATCCCTTCTTAGTACATCTCTACGCCATAAGACCTATATACTCTTCAAATTTCAAGTCTCTTAGGACCAGCGGTCAAAAAACTCCCATACTAAGTTTTACATCCCTTTGCACACTTATTAAGGGTAGTTTTAAAAAACTAAAAATGCCTTTCCTATTTTTTGCCTTGAAGTATATGTACTTCAAGTTTCAAGTTTGTAGGTTCAAGGAATACTATTTTTCATACAAACGTTTTCATCCCTTTTTACACCCTTAGGGGTTGAATTTCCAAAAAATTCTTCTTATTATAGTTCTACGTCATAAGACCTATGTACTCTTTAAATTTCAAGTCTCTAGGACCAGCGGTCAAAAAACTCCCATACAAAGTTTTACATCCCTTTGCACTCTTAATAAGGGTAGTTTTAAAAAACTAAAAATGCCTTTCCTATTTTTTTGCCTTGAAGTATATGTACTCCAAGTTTCAAGTTTGTAGGTTCAAGGAATACAATTTTTCATACAAACGTTTTCATCCCTTTTTACACCTTTAGGGGTTGAATTTCCAAAAATCCCTTCTTAGTACACCTCTACGCCATAAGACCTATGTACTCCTCAAATTTCAAGTCTCTAGGACCAGCGGTTTAGGCTGTGCGTTGTCTATATGTCAGTCAGTCAGTCAGTCAGTCAGTCAGTCAGTCAGTCAGGACTTTGAGTCTTATAGTATTAGAGATAGCTGATAAATCAGAATAAAACATAGGCTACAATTTATAAAGATATTGTGTGACTAATGCTACGCAGACGAAGTCGCGGGCACCAGCTTGTCTTTAATAAAAAAATGCAGATTATTTAAAGGAGTATGTTCATGGATGAGTAAATCATGTTGCTCTAACTTTCAAAGCCTGTGAATTTAAATGTCGAAAAAAAAAACGACGGTATATTTCGGAATCATCCGTCTTTCTTTACATACGATTTACTAGTAGTTCCTAGTAGTACGATTTAGTAGTAGTACTATTGAAGTAGCTTGCTAAGTAGTTGTAATAGTCTACTGAGTTATGAAGCGTCTTGTTGTCATCTTATGTATTTTTGTAAGCGTGTACGTGTTTTGGCATGTTAAGTAGTCGGTCTCAGCTACAGCAAAATCTTCTTAGTTCTACTACGATTTGTGATTCGAAGGGGGAGAGTGGAATAGTTTCTGCAAGTTTCAGAACAACAAGACAGTAAAACCATTCTGATAGACTAGCCTGAACTTCAGATAAACGTAATGCCCTTCGGCTAGGCAGTTCACATAAATCAATTTAAATAACAAGTTATTGGAATGTTCGCACCGACCCTACTTCCCCTTTTTCAGAAAGTTTTACTCATATTTCATGAGCGTTCTGTGAAAACACAAAAGTTGAAGGAAAACCAATTCGTTAGGTCCGAACATTCGCTTCTAACTTCTCGTCAAATTTATCTTCTACGAGATTAACCTCGCCTTCAGGTAAACGCGTAGGCAATAGCATTTACGAGTAAGGTTAGTTTGGTCTAGATTGTAAAAAGTCTCTATGAGCAAAATGTCGGGGTAGAAAAAAAATTTAAGAATAAACAACGTCTTGATTGTAAAACGACTGAACTTAATTGTTAAATGTTTAGGTAGGCAAAACGACGTAGATGCAAAAATACTTGTTTGTAGAAGACCTAAGTTGCAAAATGACTATTTGCAAAACGTCTAGGTAAGCAAAAGGCGTTCTATGCGTGCGTAGATCAAAACTAAAAAGGGCAATAAAAAAAAAAATTGGTTGACATTCCACACAGCACTATCTCGTCCCAAACTAAGCCAAAGCTTGTGATATGGGAACCAGATAGCTGATATACTACTTATATACTTTGTTTGTTTGTAAATATATATTTATAATATTAAATAACACCCAGACAGAGAACAAACATCTATGTTCATCACACAAATATTTGTTCTCGGTGGGGATCGAACCCACGGCCTACTGCACAGAAGGCAGAGCTACTACCAACTGAGCTGGCAGAAGAGCTGAGAGCTCTTCAGCTGAGAGAAGGCTGTCAATAGTTTTGCAATAGTTTAATAATATGTCTAAAACCTTATACATCAAAATATTTTATTTCATCAACATCATAGTCAAAGAAGTCCGCTGGGCATATTTCATAAATTGTGTTTAATCAGGCATCCATAGAGGACCCAACATAACTTCAGACATGTCGATATGAACTTGCGATATTCACGGTTTCTGCAAACTCATCCAAGTAGAAATCGCATAAAAAAGGGGTTAAAATACTTAGCTCATTTTAACTGGTCGCAAAGCCAAAAGAGCGCACTTCGACTTTAAATTTAATTAAAGACCAGCGTCACTTCATTAAAAAATCGTTTGACATCGCCTCGAATTGTTCACTAATTTTGACTCGGTACATTTTGTGCAAGGATATAATTATAGAGCTTTCTCAGAACCTTCTAGTAGAAACTACACCTTGTTAGAGAATTGTTGGCCGACCGGCCGGTCACATAGATCAAATTAAAAAGAATTATAGGCACTTGGCCGGCGCTTGCAGCAATAACTTTGTTTAACTGCGCTGTTGCTCTCGAGTTCGTGATTAGATTTAACAGCCTCTCCTAGATTGTGTTGCGTTTGTTTTTTCTTAGCCAGTACTTGTCGCCGACCTAATATTTCTTAAAAAGCAGAAAAAAATAAACAGCAATATTTTTTAATTTTTTAATAAAAAAAAAAAAAAAAATCACCACTTTGATTCCAGGTACGATAGATATCCTCAGATATTTTAGTACCGATTACCAACTTTAGATTTTTGGTTGTTTAAGGAGGGTTTTTTTATACAACTTTCTAATGGCTCAAGAAGATGGCCCACCTGATGTTAAGTGGTAACCATCACAAAGTATTGCCTCGCAAGTCATTCACACTAGGAACATGCCCTACGATGCACTGCCCTGCGTCCATCAACTTGAGTTATTCAGAACAGATGTTTAGTCTCATGTGCCTGTAATTTCACAGACAACCTCAACTCAAATCATCACATTTGGCACATACCTACAGTTTTGCAGTTTTGATATCTATTTTTATAATTTTGTTTCAAACTCACACAATGAGGTTCGATGGAGAGAGAATAATGCTCAGACAGAGTGACGTGCTAAACTAAAGCCGGCTTAGACAACAGTTGCTGGGCGTGCACTGTTTGGATGGACGATTATATTGTTTGTCATTATACTTGATCCCTAACCTTGACGAGCTAAGCTCTAACTTGTCAAGGCTGTTATAAACAGCTAGTGGAGTGTATGGCTTTGTTCGCATGGCTTATTCGTAAGCCAAGTCATTGCATCTCTTACGAGACACACAGCATATACAAATAGCCTGAGTGCAAAACGTGGGTATGTTTCAAATGTTATATAATATATATAATATTTGGGCGTACCTCTGACTACCCCCTCAGTCATCCGCAAACAATCTTTCGCTTTTTCATCACATCAGCTTTGCTTATTTTGGCGCTACATGGCGATGTATTTTCATTTATTTATAATCTCTCTTTTTTGTCGTGTCACTAGTTTCTTTCGAAACAGTGTGGTGAAAGGATATCAACTTAATCCTTAGCCAAACAGGAAAGAAGGAATACTTCTATGTTTTATTTCCGCTCACAAACAGCAAATAAAAATGACATCGAGCTTTCTAGTTAACTAAAATGCAATCGTCTGTTATTAATTTCAATTACTGACACGGAGTAATTGGACAAGGCGTGTGTTGATGCATACGGTGTTTTTTTGCAGCACGAATGAGCTTGTGTCAATTAATATTTGTATGCGTCATGTGTGTTGAGTGCAAATTGAATGGAATGATACTTAATCCATATATTTTCTTCATATGGTACAAAAATTACAAAATCACATACATTGGCAAAACGACACGAATATATGGATCTGTAGCTATCTCGGCATAGAGTCTCTTTCCTAGCCACAGTGCGTGGATATTTTTTTAGTAGGTGACTAAGGGAACGAATTAGGGGATATAATGCCATGCATGGTGACTTCTGCCCTCAATATATGATGGAGCGCTAAGACCAGCTGAAATTCAGGCTGATGACTGAGTTAATAAAATGTATTTTTCATACCACTTGCTGGTATAACAAGCATATGACCCTAATGATGTTAAGTGATCCGGTGGTCTGATGTTATGTGTTACCATCATCTATAACAAAGCACTGCTTCGCATGTCACGCACGATATGAACGTGCCCGGCAATGCACTACCCTGCGTCCATCTTGAGGCAAAGAGATCATAACCCTCATGTGCCTGGTAATTTCACCTGTTACCACACCCTTCTAACCGAGACACAGCAACTCTGCTTGGCGGCAGAAATAGGCATGGTAGTACTTCCCCGGACGAGCCCTTCACAAAGAGCTCTACTATTCTTGAACTCTACTTCTCCCTAGCTATCCCTCGGTTGGAGCACTCGAGGCAACGTCAGTGCGCCGACAAACGTCAGTGCAGCACTCAACTTAACTTCCTTCACGGTCGGACTCTACAAGGGTAACAGAGTTGCCGTGAAGAAGATCCACAGGAAGAAACTGGATCTGAATAAGAAGCTGCTTGGAGAAATCAAGCAGGTGAGTTATGTGTTTTAAACAATGGCATTTTTGTAACTGATGAACTGCATCCTCGCATCCTTTCTCATCCTTTCGTATCGTTTCGCATCGTTTCGCCTCCTTTTCTCAATTCTTAATTTATTGCACACAATACAACATTTAGGGAAAAGACAGATATAGAGGACATGTACAAAGGCGAGCATAACCCTTACAAGAGCTTATAAAATATAATACAATACAATATCATTTATAGGCCACACGTAAATACAGTTTGTAAAAAATACAAGAAGAGACATTAAAAGTAAGTAAGTGACATAAATTGGCCGTCACTCAGCATAAATGCAGAAATGCTATATCAGCAACACCCAGATAGAGAACAAACATTTATATTAATCACACGAATGTTTGTTCTCGGTGGGGATCGAACCCACGGCCTACAGCACAGAAGGCAGAGCTACTACCAACTGAGCTATCGAGGGCTGTCAAAATGTTGTATGATATGTCATCAGTCGTCAGTTTTTACGATGCGATAAATCTGAGCGGCAAACATAATAAGCAGATGGTATAAACCCGGTTGATAGTAAGTGGCTGGAGAGTGTGTTGGCATAACTGGTGCGTTAACAGGCCATCAAATTTGTTACGACATATTTTGACACCCTTTTTGTGTACCTACACCTACATTGTTTTGCCAAAGGAATAACTTTCTTTTCAGTTTAGAATAGAATAGATTTTTATTCAACAAACACATCACACAGAAACAATGACACAGAAAGAGTAATAGAGCTCTTTGTGAAGGGCTCGTCCGGGGAAGTACTACCACCACGCCTTTTTCTGCCGCCAAGCAGCGTTGCTGTGTTTCGGTTTGAAGAGTGTGGTTGCCGGTGTAATTACAGGCACATAAGGCTATGAGGCTTAACATCTGTATGCCTCAATTTGATGGACGCAGGGCAGTGCATCGTATAGCACGTTCCTATCGTGCGTGACTTACGAGGCAATGCTTTGTTATAGGTGATGGTTACCACTTAACATCAGGTGGGCCATCTGCTTGTTCCATCAGCTAGTTGTATAAAGAAAAAGTACGAAAAATGTACAATAAACACAAGCTTATCTATAACCTACTTACTTCCCAAACTATCAAATTAACATAGACACAATTACAAAGAAATGAATACTATAAATATTAAAAGTTAGCTAACAGAAATGTGCCAGTTTATCTCCTTGTGCGGTTGCGGGTCAAAAAGGTCCCATCTCGGCATAATGTCGATCCACACCGCAAAGTAATGTGAAGCGACGCTGGTAGATGGGGGCACAGTGCGGCTGACCACGTTTAAGGGTTACTTTACCATAATTATAAGATACCGTTTTGATTTTGGTTTAGTCCAGTTCAACCTTGATATGCACCGAATAATATTCCAATCAAAAATAAACAATTTTGAAAACAATACAGTTGGTATACTGCAGCGATGTTAAATACCCCATAACTGATGAAAACTTTGCTAACTATGTATAGCTGATCTTGCTTGTGCGCCATACTTGCTCCTACTCGGATAAAAGACTAGTGGCAGCTTGCTGACTAACTTTACTTACATTACATTAAGTCAGGTTGGTCTTAACTGAAAACCAGCGCTGCGTCGTCGTCGCCTTGGCGGCGGTGGGGCAGCATTTAGCTGAGTTGAGACCATTTTGGCTCATAAAATACTGGTCGGCATCCATAGTACCTACTATAGGTTTATGTATAGGAAACCTGCATTGTTGTTTTTTGTGTTTTTAAATGTTTCTTTCCATATTATATGTACCTATCTACCTACCTACTATATACCTACCTGCTATGTTAAACAGTTTGTTTTTCTTGTTACCTATACTTATTAGGTATGTGATGCTGTACCCGTGTTTGTGTGTCGAATAAAATATCTTCTATTCTATTCTAAGTCAGAGTCCGCTTTTGCGCTACTATCAGTTTTGGCTTCTAAATCAAAGTTTATTTCATATTAAATATGACTAAGATCATTTTGGAATGTCTTAAAACTACGTGTATATAGGCGCTATATTCACGAGACCATGCCTAAAATATGCTAAAGCGTTTGCAAATAATACGCTGAGAGCTAAGTATTTGCAAATAAATACGTACATTATTTTTTCTTTTAGCGGAAAAGGAAAATGTGCTTAGCTAAGATCAAAGTTAAAGTTCAAAGTTCATCGACTGATAACACAGTTACCTATTCTAATGCGGTAGAATTTCTTGATAGAATTCTACTGTATGCTGGTTTTCAGGCTCGTAACGTGTCCCACGAGAACACAGCTCGGTTCATCGGCGCGTGCGTCGACTGCCCACTCGTGTTCGTACTGACAGAGTACTGCCCTAAAGGCTCGCTGAAGGATGTGCTGGCCAATGATGAGCTGCAGCTGGACTGGAACTTCAGGACGTCCCTTGTACATGATATTGTGCAGGTAAGATATTGTAATCACTACATACTCGTAGTATAAAACCAAGTCGCTTCCCGCTGTCCCTATATATGCTTAGATCTTTAAAACTACGCAACGGATTTTGATGCGGTTTTTTAATAGATGGAGTGATTCAAGAGAAAGTTTTAAATGTATAATACATGCATATAGAAGAGAAACACTGATAATTTTAAAGGTTTCTAATGTGATGTCGTAAATAAACCCAGTTTTTTGCGCTTAAATTGCAAACGCTGGCTGAACCCTAAGACATAGATCAAAATAATGTACTACAGTATTGTACACCTTAAAAAGGTCTACAAAAAAGTCCGCAATGGTATATATCTATCTCGTAGGGATAACCCACAATAACCGTACGAAGCCGGGGCGGGTCGTTAGTTTTGAATATAAGTGTGTTTTTTGAGTTCTCGATTATATCCGAATGGTTATCATTTCAACTAAATTTAGACAGTTGTGAAGAGGATAAAATCAACTTTCCTTAGGAAATAGTATTTTATAAAAAACTAATAATCGTCACTTATATCGTCATCATCATCATGAGCTTGAACTTGAAGAACTCTACTGCTGGATATTGACCTACCCTATTACATTTCCAGGAAGAACGATTCTGAGCCCATATTTACCGAGTTCCCGCAACTTCTAATCGGTTATTTTTTATTTTATCGTATGAGACACTGCGATGGTTAGCGAAGTTACAATAGCCTTATCTGACAGGCCTGTCAACTGAAGACACGTCCTATGTGGATTTACACTGCTTCCATCACTCTAAGACAGTGTTGAATCTCATGTGCTCCGAGCACAATTCGCATTACTCTTATTCAATTCAATTGCATCAATGCAATTTCTACACTTGTAAAAATTAAGATAAGGTACAAAAGTGATAAATTTACACTAAACTTGACTGTTGTCAACAAAACGAACGAATACTACGTCTCAGATATAGAAAATTACCGATACCGTCGATATAAAAGTGACAATAACTTGGGATGTCAAAGTGTAATGTTACGGCCACTAGATAGTGGCTCAGTGCTCGAAACAAGTAAAAGGATCAGCTATAAAAATACACTTAGAGCTCGTGAAATATAACATTTTGTCGCGTAAAAACACTCGACTGCCTCACAGCTCAGTATTCTGTAAACAACACATTCACCGGGTGGTTCCTCGCTCACTTCGATCACGAAATAACAAAAAATACAATACAAGAACTTGGCTGAATATTGTAAATGTTTGGCGATGTCTGTTGTCACTGAAACTTGTTTGATGGCTTTTCATGACTACATTCAATGGTTTTCTGTATTAGAAACTGTTAAAGTGCGAGCGAGGTAGTGGTCGTCGGCGTCTTAAGATCACCTAACTTTATTTGGGTATCTACATTCGTTCACATCATAATTCGTTTTTTATATAGAATAAATTTAGAGTAGAAGTCCTTTGTGACACCGCCATTTGACATTATTAAAATTCTGTCCATCCAAAGGATGATCGCTCATAGCGATAAGATCGCCCATTTTACTTCGCTGTAGTTTAAATTAATTCTTAAATGTTATGTTATTTTCTTGTGGTGTACAATGAAGAGTTTTCTATGTATCTTATTTAATTACCATTTTCTTATTACGGATGTCAGTTATGAGCCTAGTCGTGTATTTATTAAATTTATCACCCTTTTATATGAATCAAATCATTGTTGTGTAAAGGTATTTGGGGTCGTTAAACAATATTTTATTTTTCCTCAACCGGAGTCGCTTTTTCCCGTGTCATCTTAATATTTATGAGACAATCAATATTTTGTAGATGTGTGTTCATAAATCCTGGTTACAATATTATGAAATATACAATGTTTTTTTCCTCATTGACTTAACTGTTCAGTGGGGAGTAGCTCTGCCTTCTGCTATTCTATGAAAAGATTTATTATTATTATGGGTTAAACTATAGCAATCCGGTATCTGGGTTGAGGGTAGGGGGGGTCGCAAGAAGTCCTACCCTCGAGTCCTTTTGTCCAGGAGATGAAAAATTATAACTTTACTTTTTTAGCTGGATTTATGAAGCGACTCTAAATTTTATTCATACTAATTTTTTTTTCAAAGTATGATTTCCCGCTAAGATCATGACGTAGAGGTTGTTTTTGACAAATATTTTTTTTGTATACATTGTTTTTGTCGTAATATTTTGAAATGCTTCTCCTGGATCAAAAAATAGCTCAAAAGGTTTATGCCTAATCCTAACAAGACCCTAAGTGAAAATCATAGTTAAAACCCAGATACCGGATTACTATAGCCAACCCTTATTATGTTTCTCGTTTCATAGGGTATGTGCTACTTACATGGCGGGCTCGGTGCCCACGGGAAGCTTCGCTCTTCCAACTGCCTCATCGATGGACGCTTTGTGCTCAAAATATCGGACTACGGACTCAACACGCTCTGCACGCCGACGGATCTCATCAAAGACGATACTTATTATTACAGTGAGTACCGAACCTACTATATCTTCATATGAAAAATACATTTATTGTTCTTCGTAAAAATGTAAGTGCAATGTAATAATGTGTCTTTATGACACCGTTGTGTAATGTTCAAGTAAAATACTGTCCATCCAAAGGTTGTCTGGAAGAGATCGCTGTCAGCGATAAGACCGCCCAATGTACTTCACTGTAACTTTTGAACTTTATTTTTGTTTTTGTAATGTGTTAGAGCGAAGACAAGAGCTAATGTGACTCTCGCTCGCACGTTTCGACATGTTGAAAGATATAAAATCACTATCCTCATTTAAGAAAAATCGAAATCAACCATTTTGTGTGCAATCACATTGCACACAGTTTAGTAAAAATTTGATTTTGATCGATACATGTTTCCCTACTCAAAAGTTTGCTTTACTAGTTTTCGTACATAACCAAACTTTTAAGTAGGAAAACTTGTATCGATCAAAATGATTTATTTACTTAACTGTGTGCAATGTGATTGCACACAAAATGGTTGATTGCGATTTCTCGAAAATGAGTTTAGTGATTTTATATCTTTCAACATGTCGAAACGTGCGAGCGAGAAGTTGTTTGATAGTTGTCAGCCCCTTAAATGTCGTGGTGTGCAATAAAGAGTTTTCTCATTACCCAAAGGTTAGCTGGTAGATAATGCTATCCAGCATTAAGCTCGCCTATATACAGTATATTTTATTTGTGCAATAAAACATTTTCTATCTATCTATCTATCTATCTAAGTGCGCAATGCCAGTGCTAACCAATTGTGAAAGAAAACAGCAGCGTGAGGAAACTAGTTAGTTCTAATAGCGGCGATGGGCTTGCAACCTGTCACGTATGGAATACCAATTACTGCAAAATTTGGGTATGTGCCAAATTAAATGTTTGTACCTCTGACTACTCCCCTTTGACATCCTTAAAATAATCTAGAATTCATACTTGGTACTAAGAGATCTCAGGGGATACCGTGCCTGAAGATTAAAGTCGTGAAGCTGTTTCAATTTTTTTCTTCGTAAAAAAGTCAAATCGAATAATCCATACGTACACAAAAGTGAAACAAAGATAGATAACATTTCGTTACCGATCATCACCATGTGGGTAGTTTCATGTTTCATTATCATTCACTGTGTGAAATGTGAACCTGTATACAAGGTGTTCCAATACTTGTATTTAAAAACTTCAGGGGGCTAAAGTACCCATCAATATTAATAACTTTTTCTAAGGAACACTGTGGACGCGTTAAAAAACTGCTGTTTCATACAAAAGTTCAATACCTACCTGGCTAAAATGTATGAAGCAGCTGTTTTTTTTCGTGTTCACAGTGTTGGTTCCTTAAAAAAGTAAAGTAAAGTAAAAAAGTGAATAACTCACTTTGATGGGTACTTTAGCCCCCTGAAGTTTTCAAATACAAGTATTGGAACACCTTGTATATTCATTTCATCTTACCAAATTGGTAATGCTCGTCGATTTAAGCTGTTTTACATGTGTGTGTGTATCTGAATACGTGAGTAACGTGTAAGTTAGGTGCTGCATGTGTAGGCGTTAGTATATATTTACGCCCACACATGCAGCACTAGATGCCAAAGGTCGATATGATCCCATTTATAGAAACCACAAGACAATTTTTATTCTCTACTCCCTTTCGTCTTGTAGGTTTTATGTGCCTTTGTAAGGCTACTCGTCGGACCTAGTAGTTCAACGTATAACGAACAATAGGAACGTGCCCTACGGTGCACTGCGTCCATCCACTTGAGGCATGCAGATGTTAATTCTCGTGTGTCTGTAATTTCAGCAACTCCACACCCTTCAAACCGAAACACAGGAACACTGTTTGGCGGCAGAAATAGGCATGGTGGTACTTCCCCGGACGAGCACTTCACAAAAAGATCTACTCGTAAAATGTTGGGTGTAATATAAAACAGATTTTTAAGTAACTTTCAAGGTCTTCTACTTTCCTCTATCAGCCGTCATGTGATCTCTTCGAGTCCTACTTTAAAAGTACTTAAGTAGTCTAAAAAGCCAGCTTGAATGGATTCTCGTGATTCATTCAAGAAAGTACAAAGAAAAGGAAATCTTGAAAGAAAGTTGAAAGTATGTTTGTGACGTTTCATTAATTAGCTTTCAATTCAAAGTGTACATCATTATCATCATCCACA
The DNA here is from genome assembly GCA_932294275.1 of Chloroclysta siterata. NCBI lineage: Eukaryota > Metazoa > Arthropoda > Insecta > Lepidoptera > Geometridae > Chloroclysta > Chloroclysta siterata. The sequence continues at coordinate 20,117,063 of OW028589.1, forward strand.
TAACCACTCACTGCTGGGTATAGCCTTCTCATAATGTTAGTAAGAATACACTAGTTAAAATACAAAAGTAGATTTTGTTATTTGTGGTTATAAGTCATCAACGTCATCAGTTAAAATGCCCATTTTTTTATACTACTAAATAGGAAAAGCATACGGTCCGCCTGATGGAAAGCAGTTACCGTTGCCTATAGACGCTTGCAACACCAAATGCATCACAAGCGCGTTGCCGACACTTTAAATATATCAATATTAAGTATAATATCAATCTGGCAATTACTGTAAACATTAAACATAATAGCTCGTAAACATTAAATAATATAGCTCGCACTATACAACGTGTAACATAATACACCTATAAGGCCTAAGACCAAGTGATCAGACCAAGCACTGGAATATTTTAACGTGTGCAAAGGTTGAATATATCGTTTTCCAGAAATTTGCAATACCCCTGATACTGTTTACGTAAGTACCAAGGTCACGTACATACGGAACGTACAAACAGCTGTGAATGGGGCTGCCTCATGGTTATTTAGTTTCATATTGGAGGAACGTTTAAGAGGCATTTCATGAATGAAAAACTACGAAATTTCAAAAGTCGTAAAACAAAAGTTGTTTGCCATAACCTGTAGAATACCCTGTTTCCGGGGTTATAGGGGTATTATATAACACGTTGTTGTGTGGGTAAGGAATCTAATTTATTTTTATGTAATTCATGTACACTCACTTTGTTGTTAATTATGTAATTTTTAAGCTTAACTAAATAGGTAACTAAGTTAGCACGATTTTAGTATAATTGGCTGTAGGTATAGCCGTTATAATTATTATGAATAAATAAATAATAATGAAAACTACAATGAATACAAGTATTTACAATATGCACAAAATACACATGAACAGTAAAGCTATCTGCAGACCGTTAGGAACGATCTAGAGATAGCTTAATTAACGGCAATTTTATCCAATCATAAAAAGTAGCATTAGCTATTTAACAATGGTTTAGCGGTCGGGTACTGTGAAGTAAAGTACAACCTCAGTAGGTAGGTACCTACTTAAATTAAGTTATACTGGAAAATAAGAATTACGCCAAAGTATTTTGAGATCCAGAATCTTATTAAAGCTTCACAATTTGCGACAAAAGTTTTGATTACAGCCTCGAATAGCCTGGATCTATTCGGAGTGCTTTATCAAGAGCTAGATCTCTGCTAATACAAACGGATTTGAATCTCTAGTTATCTCACTAAGCCCCCTTGGATAGGTAAAGTCAGCGACAAAAGTAGAATATAGAATAAGTTTTTAATTGACACAGAGACAATGACTGCATGGTATTATAAAAGGCACAAATTTGAAAATCAAACGAACTAAGTGAAGTTCGATGACAATTATGTGAGCAGCTTAATTCGATGCGATTTACTGTTTACGAGTTGTAGTAGCGCCACCTAGCGTCAGCCTTGCACGGATATTTAGAGGGTTTTTTTTTTTTTATTTACACTGGCAACACTTTGGGAGCTGTCATTCAACTCATTCCTACCCCACCACCGATACTTCGAGAACGGGTGGTAGGCAATCTAGAACTCATTTTGTTTAGAGCACACATTTTGTTTACATTTCTCATTTACATTATTATAGGGCCGGGAACATAAATAGTTAGGTAATAACCTAATAAAACATTTTTAATCATAAATTCTAGGGAGGGTATGCGTAAATCGCATCGAATTAAGCTGCTCACATAATTGTCATCGAACTTCACTTAGTTCGTTTGATTTTCAATTATGTTTTGCAGCTTAATTCTTAGCGATTTACTGTTTACGAGTTGTAGATGTTCAGAGTAAGTAAATGTGAAATGAAATAAAAACAATCAAGTAAGTATAACTTCGTTGTTTTATTTGTACTTATATAAATTATTATCTGTTATAGTAATAACAATCAAGACATGAAATAATAATTCTTGAAACCAAAGTAATGAAATAGTATAAGTTTAATTACAAATCAACTTTATTTTACAGGTTACAATCATTAGAAGAAAAAACAGCTGTAGCAAAGGAATTGGGATCATCAATGACTGGTCTATTATAGAACTTAGAGCAAAAACTGAAGAGGAATTAGTCCATCCTGCAGTTTTTCTAATAAGGTCAATACTGACCCCAAGTCTGTTGGCTGTGGACGTGGCTGCATGGCGAGTACTATGGGCACTAAATATTGAAGTATCTACTCCACTGCTATGAAGTACATATTTTATCCATTTACTCAGTGTTTGTGAGGTTACATTGTTGTGAGGTCTTTTAAAACTGATAAACAAAGAATCATTTTTACGGAGTGTTTGAGTTTTATTTATGTAGGTTTCCAAACACCGTGCTGGACATACTTCAGGACGTTTTTCAAAATAAGGTAACCTTAACACTGGCTGTGAAGAGTTAGGTTTGGAAGTTTTAATTAGTTCAGGTAATAACTATATAATTCGGAGATTGAATCTTAGTGTCTTTTAATTTTATTAATGAAAGAGTTTGCACGCGATGTGCCGTTACCAAAGCCAACAGAGCTGCAGTCTTTTTGGAAAGAGTTTCCAAGTTGAGCTCCGTATTTGGCCAATTATGTGCCAAGTAGTCAAGTACTAAACTTGGGTCCCATGTAAGGTTATATCTTGGATTGGTAGGTCTCAACTTGAAAACTCCTTTCATAAACCGTTTTACTCTAACATCATCTAAATTACCTAATAACAAAGATAACGCTGATTTGTATGAATTGATGGTACCATATTTGGCACCTTTATTGAAAATATCAGTAAGGAAATGTAAAACTATTGGAACTGAAGCTGTGGTATAATCATAATGGTGAGAGTTACAGTAAATTATCCACGCTTTTATACAGCCGTCATATTGTTTGTAGGTAGAGCTAGTTAATGATGAGAGCATAATTTCAACAGTACTAGGTGATAAATTTTTCTTCAGTAACGAGTTCCGGAAAGCTTCACGGCAACCAACTTCAGGGTTCTGTGAAGATTGTGATTCACCCTGAAAGGAGAAGTTAATAGTTCAATGTCAGGGCCGAAAAACAATAATTCAGAGTTAATAATTTTATGTAAGACAGGGAACCACGGTTGAGATGGCCAGTATGGTACCACAATTATACCGTCAGCTTTTTCTTTAATTATTTTTTGCAGTACCTTTGCTATTAAGGCGAAAGGTGGAAATGCGTAAAAGAACTGATTTTTCCATGATATGGTAAAAGCATCAACCGCCCATGCTTCAGGATCATTTTTCCACGTTACGTAAGTATAACATTTTGCATTACATCTACTTGCAAACAGATCGATATCCGGAAATCCAAAACAATGCGTAATTTTGTTGAAAACATCATTGTTTAGTTCCCATTCTGTATCCTCAAATCTTTTTCGGGATAATTGATCTGCTTCGCAGTTGTCCTTCGTGTTGATATAAGATGCAAAAACAGTTAATTTACGCATTTCACACCACTGCCAGATTTCTCTGGCAATTCGATTAAGATGTTCAAATTGAATGCTACCCATTCTATTGATACATGAGATAGCAGTTACATTATCAATCCGAAATAGTATTTTTGAATGGTGTAGGTTTCTTGCAAAACATTTTAGTGCGAGAAACGCAGCTTTTAACTCCAACTCATTTATATGCAAATCCTTTTCACAATCTTTCCAATATCCAAATCCTTCATTTTTATTACAATAGGCACCCCAGCCACTGGTAGATGCATCGGAAAATATTTCCAAATCAAACTCATCATAATGTAGGTGATTATATCCATGATCAATATGATTCAACCACCAAGTAATATCAGATTTTAATTGTTTTGGTAATGTCACTACTTGGTCATAGCTGGGGCTGTGAAGTAAACAAGAATATTTAAACTGCTCAAAATATTTAGTATATAACCATGAATATTGAATTGCAGGACAAGCAGATACTAATAAACCGACGAATCGGGCAAATTCACGCAACGTACATCTTTTTACATTTAAGATATTGGAAAGCTTGTCTTTAATTTTAGTTTTCTTAGAATCAGGTAATTTTAACAACATATTCACGGAATCAAATACGAAACCTAAAAATTTGCATTGAGTTTTAGGTTGTAAGCAACTTTTCTCAAAGTTAATCAAGAACCCTAGACATGCAAACAAAGTCCTTGTTACCATAATGTTATTTGCACATTCTGAGGATGTTCTGCCAATGCAAAGAATATCATCGAGATAAACCACTGATATCATTTGATGCTTTTTTCGTAACCATTCCATTACAGGCTTTAATAACTTGGTAAAAACGTACGGGGCTGTGCACAAACCGAAAGGAAGACAATTAAACTGGAATAAACGATTATCATATTCAAAGCGTAGGTACTTTCGCTGTGATTCATTTACAGAAATTAAAAAATAAGCATCTTTTAAATCTATAGATGCCATATAACAGTTTTCGGTTATTAGTTTTGAAGCAGTGCGGTAATCTTCCATTTTAAAATGGTTTGTCTTAACAAACTTATTAAGGCATTTTAAGTTTAAAATAAATCTTTTATCACCGTTCGATTTTGGCACTAAGAACACGGAAGATAAAAATTCGCCAGGTTCATGATCACAGTGGGATATTGCGTTGATGCTTAGCAAATTATTAATACAGATATCAAAATCTTGGCGTTCTTGTTGAGATTTCGGGAAAACACTGGGTTTATCAGTCCGAAATGGAGTAGACTTAAATGGAATAGTGTAACCTTCTACCCAAGATAAAATAATGTCGTCATCAGTTATTTTAGACATTGGTCAAGAAAATGCTGAAGCCTGCCAGCATATCGTACCTGTAGTTCTACTATCTCCGGTGATGAGTAGCAGACGATGACTTCACTGGAGGCGGCCGGTCGCTGGGGCGTCGCGCATTGCTGCTGCTGTGTGACTGCCGCTGCGAGTAGTTGGTTGTTCTCCGACTGTTGTTCGGCTTGTTGTCTGTTTTTCGATGAGGCACGAAGTTTAAATGACTCTTGTTTCCACTGGTCGAGGCAACATTTGGTCGTTGAAACTTCTGCTTCTGAGCATTTTTCAAGGCTTCACCCGACTGCTGAATGGCCTTAGCGGCTTTCAGTTTCTCAGACACATTCTCTCCAAATAAAAGCTTATCCCGACTGGATTCAATAAGAGTGTCTTTTAACTTCGTGTTTATAGAACTTATGACAAAACCTCTGCGAGTTCTTGTCTCAGAAAAGTGGCTGTCACAGAGAATACGGCAAGCGTCACTATGCGGTTTTAGAATCTTTTGCTTTGACGTTTCGTTGGATATAATCATCTCTGTAGCTGTGGCTAATGCCGACAGTGCGACGCCAAGCTGCTTTTGCTTATGTAAGAGTGAAGAATCTCTTTTTACCAAGGCATCATGTAGGGCAGCCTTAACTTCCAGGTTGAGAGCAGGAGCCAGCAAAAAATCGCAGTTGCTAGGGACTAAATAATCCTTAAGGAGATTCTCCTTTACGTCCTTTGATAGGCCTTTTGAAAGGATATCTTGCCATCGCTGGGCAACGTCTTTGTGAATCGGCGGACCCAAAGGAGTCTCCGCTTTTGGAGCATCGCCCAATAACTGGAGGATTTCATCGTCCAGTTCCAGTTCACCTGTTTTATTTTCTTCCGACGTACCAGGCTGTGGAGGCGGTGATGAAGCGGACTGCTGCGGGTTATCAATCGCGGCGGGACGCGGCGAGTGCGACTGCGGCGAGGGTGGACTCGGTGAGGGTAGACTCAAAGCAGGTGGGCTCGGTGAACGTAAATGAGGCGGTGCTTCCTCATACTGAATCGTATTCATCGCAGACTCGCAATATGGTGAGCCATAATAGGGCGTGTCCAGCGGAAAATCTGCGGATAAAAAGTATACATCTGCTTAAAATGTATATTTCAAAATAATGTGACAGTATCAGCTCAAAAAATTATTAGCAGTACGCATCACTTTTAAAAAATGACAGAGGCAACCCAGGTGCGGTACCCTCGCATCATATTTTTTGATCAAAAAATGTGACAGTAACAACCCATGTTTAGCAGTACGCATCACTTATTGATCAAAATTTATAAAACCGTTCAGAACTTTACAAAAGATAGGCTTACCTTCAAATCTTTCTTCCGATAAAGAACGTTCATTTGTAGTCTTCGAAAGTCGATTTTGCAACTTTTGAATTTTACGACGAATTTCTTCCTCTGTTTTTTCGTGTTTCCTCTTTTTTCCCATCTTCGGAGACCGGACTTCTTTTTTAAAAGTTTAAAGTTGGGGAGACGTGCGAAGGCTTGAGCACGGAAACGCAGAATGAGTTCTAGATTGCCTACCACCCGTTCTCGAAGTATCGGTGGTGGGGTAGGAATGAGTTGAATGACAGCTCCCAAAGTGTTGCCAGTGTAAAAAAAAAAAAAAAAAAAAACCCTCTAAATATCCGTGCAAGGCTGACGCTAGGTGGCGCTACTACAACTCGTAAACAGTAAATCGCTAAGAATTAAGCTGCAAAACATAATATACGTTTAAATTTTATTCGTTTTATTTACATCTTGTGTTTTACAAACATACAAACACACTTACACAATATAATATAATTAATATTTAGATAGTATACTAGATTGTAAGTAAATTACAAATAACTTAACCAATAACCTTGCTAAATTCAGAGAAAAATAACATGCATAAAATTAAACTATTAATCTAATTTTGTCGCTAACTGCACCGAGTCTTCAAGGAGAAAAAGTACCGGAACAAGTTAATGGCCCTGTTAACGACTAACGCTTCTTTTAACCCGTCTCTTCATAATGATTAAATAGTGTAATGATGGACATCTGACTACCCTTCTTAGATATTCTCAGGGATTTTATCAAAATATCTGAGCTCAAGGAGCTTTTAATCGTCTAGCCTATTTTATTCTCAGAAATTTATTAGGTACTAGAATATTACTAAAGTAAAACTGATGAGTTAAACTAACTTCACTATTGTACTTTCGCAATGATATTAACATCTAATGAACAAAACTTCTGCATTCCTTTGTTAGTTCAAGTTTGCAACAAATTAACCTAAATTACATTAACTAGAATAGAGTAGAACAAGTTTGTAGTTTCTGGCTCGCTCGTACATTTTCGTGAAATTGAACACATGCAAGGTCAGAAACGAAATAAACATAAAAGTAAATAGTCTTGCTTGAAAAAATCTGTAAATCGAGCAGGACTCTTGACAGTAAAGTCAAAGTCAAAAAGTATTTATTCAATAAAATCACAAGGATCACTTTGAAACGTTTTAAAGCTAGGTGACTCTAGGTGCCAGTTTTTTTTTTTTTTATACAACCAGCTGATGGAACAAGCATATGGCCCACCTGATGTTAAGTGGTAACCATCACCTATAATAAAGCAAGTTCCACGCAACCAAAGCCTAGTAGACATAGGCAACAAACTTACGGCTTGGTTGCTACCTTTTTTTGTATGATTCTTGTTACAATGTATTATAATACAATATTGAAACTCTAGTGAGGTGCCAATCGAATTTAGTGAGGCGTAGACATAACAGAAAAAGGCAATCAAGATCAGATCTCTATAAGTTGTTTGGGTGCGATTAGAGTCCGATGGCGCAGGTGGCTAGCGCAGCTCCGTATCTTCTTCTTCTTCTCTCCATTTATGGCTCCTGTCTGTCATTCGACAGACAATCTTGCCAGTGTCAAGTGATTTGTATTGAATAAATACTTTTAGTCAAGTCAGTCCATAGTCACGTCGGCCGTTATTTGTTTTGAAGAAAATGGTGGCGGTTTTCTTCAAAACATTGGAAACATTTTCGGTCAAATCAGGATATCACATATTACACTTTCATTCCAAATGCTTACACTTTGTGCTAAGACCTCAAGTAATGTTGGTTAAAATACCACCGAAATTACACAACACAACTCAAAATAACACAAGAAAAACAATTAAAATGAAAAAGCTATGTTGCTTCCCAAAATGCCAGAAAACCAATCCCAGCTCCGTATCAAGGGGAAGATCGTTGGTTCAAATCGCACACAGATAATAACTTTTGGGATGTTATAAAATTGCCCTCTCTTACCAATGTGTCACATGACATGACAAACAGTGACAAAACAAATTTTAGGATGCTTAAGATAGTTTTTTTTATGGCTGAAAAATAAAAACTACGAAAACTAGTAAAGCAAACTTTTGAGTAGGAAAACATGTATCGATCAAAATGAAATTTTTACTAAACTGTGTCCAATGTGATTGCACACAAAATGGTTGGTTGCGATTTTTCGAAAATGAGTTTAGTGATTTTATATCTTTCAACATATCGAAACGTGCGAGCGAGAAGTTGTTTGATAGTTGTCAGCCCCTTAAAGGGAACTTCACATGACTTTGCGTTTGTAGTTTCTTGTCTTTGTAGCATGAAATGTAACTATTACGTTACAAGATGTCTAATGGAGGAACCTGTAGGTACGTCCAAATGTTAATGTCTATACTGCACGGACGGGACTGTCCTTTATTATTGTGTTTTTATTTTTATTGTAATACTAGTGGCTTCCCGCGGCTTCGCACGCGTTGAAGTGGTGAGCCGTAATTGAGCCACAAACATCCAAACATCGTAACTTTCGCATTGATTTGTATATTATTAGGGTAGGATACCTACGCAGGTATAAGAGATACCTATAGGTGTACATTACCTATATTAGGTAGGTAGGTAGGCATAGGTACTGAGTTTAGCACAAACATGACAAATACAACCAAGACAACCTTACACGGAAAATATGTACTTATTTATTTGCACGGTAGATACCCTCAGATCTATTCGTACCAACTCAAGATTTCTGTTTTAGAATGTCCCTTACAAACATTGACGCCTTGTTGTAAGTATCCTTTTTACTTGAGCGCAACGAAGGAGGGTAACGTTTTAGGGGTTGTTTTCGAAAATCAAACTGTATTTTTGTTATTTATCCACAGAACACATTTTCTTTTAGTTTGAAGTTAATTACACTACGCTTTAAAAATCTCTCATACAAACCTTGAAACTTTGTCAGTCTTTTGCACCCTTTGCAGGGGTGGTTTTAAAATATTGAAAACATGATTTTAAACTCTTTATTGTGGAGTATATTTACTTCAAGTTTGAAATCAATAGCACTATGCGTTAAAAATCTCCCATACTAACTTTTACCAGCCATTTGCACCCTTTGCAGGGGTAATTATCAAAATTTAAAAGCGTCATTCTTAATTATTTATTTCTTGGTACATTTACCTCAAGTTTTAAATCAATCGCAACACGCGTTAAAAAACTCCCATGCAAACTTTTACATCCCTTTGCACACTTATTAAGGGTAGTTTTAAAAAACTAAAAATGCCTTTCCTGTTTTTTAGCCTTGGAGTACATCTACTTCAAGTTTCAAGTTTGTAGGTTCAAGGAATACTATTTTTCATGCAAACGTTTTCAACCCTTTTACACCCTTAGGGGTTGAATTTCCAAAAACCTCTTCTTAGTACACCTCTACGCTATAAGACCTATGTACTCTTCAAATTTCAAGTCTCTAGGACCAACGGTCAAAAACCTCCCATACAAACTTTTACATCCCTTTGCACACTTATCAAGGGTAGTTTTTAAAAAAAAACTAAAAATGCCTTTCCTATTTTTTTGCCTTGAAATATAAATACTCCAAGTTTCAAGTTTATAGGTTCAAATATTACTATTTCTCATACAAACGTTTTCATCCCTTTTTACACTCTTAGGGGTTAAATTTCCAAAAATCCCTTCTTAGTACACCTCTACGCCATAAGACCTATGTACCTTTCAAGTTTTAAGTCTCTAGGACCAGCGGTCAAAAAACTCCCATACATACTTTTAAACCCCTAGCACACTTATTAAGGGTAGTTTTAAAAACTAAAAATGTATTTCCTATTTTTTGTCTTGAAGTATATGTACTCCAAGTTTCAAGCTTGTAGGTTCAAGGAATACAATTTTTCATACAAAGGTTTTCATCCCTTTTTACACCCTTAGGGGTTGAATTTCCAAAAATCCCTTCTTAGTACACCTCTACGCCATAAGACCTATGTACTTACCTTTCAAGTTTTAAGTCTCTAGGACCAGCGGTCAAAAAACTCCCATACATACTTTTACATCCCTTAGCACACTTATTAAGGGTAGTTTTAAAAAAAATAAAAATGTATTTCCTATTTTTTTATCTTGAAGTATATGTACTCCAAGTTTCAAGCTTGTAGGTTCAAGGAATACAAGTTTTCATACAAACGTTTTCATCCCTTTTTACACCCTTAGGGGTTGAATTACCAAAAATCCCTTCTTAGTACACCTCTACGCCATAAGACCTATGTACTCCTCAAATTTCAAGTCTCTAGGACCAGCGGTCAAAAAACTCCCATACATACTTTTACATCCCTTAGCACACTTATTAAGGGTAGTTTAAAAAAACTAAAAATGTATTTCCTATTTTTTTGTCTTGAAATATATGTACTCCAAGTTTCAAGCTTGTAGGTTCAAGGAATACAATTTTTCATACAAACGTTTTCATCCCTTTTTACACCCTTAGGGGTTGAATTTCCAAAAATCCTTTCTTAGTACACCTCTACGCCATAAGACCTATGTACTCCTCAAATTTCAAGTCTCTAGGACCAGCGGTTTAGGCTGTGCGTTGTCTATATGTCAGTCAGTCAGTCAGTCAGTCAGTCAGTCAGTCAGTCAGTCAGTCAGGACTTTGATTCTTATAGTATTAGAGATGTTTTTTTTTTATTTGGTAGGTACCTACCTTCCTATTGGTTTTGCCGTTTTGCCCGTATCTGTCCATTGTCCGTTTTGTGTGTCAAATAAATGTTTTTTCTTTTCTTTCTTTAATTTTACATTTGACACAATTTTGGAGTTTTCCCTGGATTACACACCGCCGTGTTTTGGAAAATACGGCGAATACGCGAACAGAAGTCCACAGTGTAACCTTATTCTATTTTATATCCACTATCATCCCTTGCAATTCGCCAAACGACATAAGACTTGTTTCCTAAAAGAAAAGCGCTTTATCTTTATGGTAATGTCTATGGAATAGGAAAATGAAGGTGTATTGGTCACTAAGGAAAACTGTAATAGTGTTTTCTTTTTGCGTATTATTGTTATTATTCATGTATTCATTAGATTTCCCACTTTAACCTAAACTGAAATAAACATATGTATTTATTTAGTAACATCAACTAGGTAGGAATAAAATATGACAAAAATAATTATTACTTGAAATGATTATTTATTTTTTTAAGTTCTTTACTAACCATATTAATTCAAACACACTTAAAACTTAACTATTGTTAAACTTAAATATTGTTTAGCTAAGTTTAAAACTCTTCACTACAACTTAACAAGCTAAGGCGCCTCAAAAAAAAAATCTACAAATATTTTTTTTGTCAAAAAAATTTTTGTTTTAATATTGTTTGATTTCGTTGAAAATTTAACGGCCCTTACACCTCAAGTTAATGGACGCAGGGCTGAGTATCACCTGGCAGGTTTCCAACATGCGTGACCTGCGAGGCAATGCTTTGTTATAGGTGATGGTTACCATTTAACATCCAGGTCCAGGATCCCTCTGCTTGTTCCATTCTCTTGTCGTGTCTTTAGTTTCTTTCGTTCGTTTCACTTGAATATAATTGCCTATAGATAGTTGCGTTAAACTCTCGCCGCAGGCTCGGTCATAAGTTATCGGAACGAGACAGCAATATTGCTCTCTCTCTCTCACACTTAGGAGAACGGACGATCCTTTTGTTTATGTGTGTGTTAAGATGATTTATGACCGAGTTTTCAGCGGGAGAGTTTAACGCGACTATAGGTTGAGCACTGACCTAGTTTGCAGCGAGAGTTTAACGCGACTATAGTAATGTTCTTGATTTCTTTATCTCTAAGAACTGCTTTGGACTGCTCCCGAGCTGGTGTCCGGTAGCATCTACCCCGGCTCGGCGGCGTCACTCAAGGGTGACGTGTACAGCTTTGGCATCATACTGGAGGAGATTGTGCTGAGAGCTGGACCTTTCCATCACTACACCCCGGCTTTGACAAATAAAGGTAAGCAGCTCTTATTGTTATAAATTAAGCCTGTATCGTCCAACTTCAATGCCTTTTAGCATTATTTAAGTTTGTCTTGCATTACTGCTTTATAATCTTAGCTCTGAAATGTGATTCTCGAGCAGTAATAGATAACTTCATTGTTCGGTATAGGGAACAAGATTAAGTAAAACTTTAGGCTTTAAACTAGTACTGATTTAATGCATTACAAATATGCAGATAGACACATTAAATATAACATAAAATTATAATAGGGAGCACAGGTTGTGCGTTGGATCGTGGTCGAGCGAGTATTCTCGCGTGGCTTGTCGCTTCCCCCGAGGAAGCGCGTATGACGTGATGCACCTACCTACTAGCTGACTACCAACCTTATCCTTTAACTATATACTAGAAATTGTATTTAGACTCATTATAAGTGAATTGTAAAGTCCTGCTATGCGTTACATTTAATAAGAATAAAGAAATCATTAAAATAAATCAAAAGTTGCAAAGTGTGGTTATGTACCAAATGTAATATGTGGACGTACCTCTGACCCTTAGACATCCTCAAAAGAATCTGAAGTTAGTACTTGGTACTAAGAGATCTAAGGGGATATATACCGTGCCTGGGGATCAAAGTCGTGAGACTATTCTGTTTTCAATCAAGAGTATGCTTAGGCCTGCTTCTTAGTTCTATTTACCGTTGTATTTAAAAAACGATGTAATTTTAATTACATCGTTTAGACTTTACATCGGAGAATGTCCTGTGTAATTAGAATGTCAATGAAATTCTGTTTGTAGCACATCTGCGTAGCACCCGTAGATCTCGTAGCAAGCCGTAGCGCTCGTAGCAAATCGTAGCACATTGCTTCGTCTATCTAAATTACAGCTAGTTAGTCATGGAATTTCAATAGTCTTTAGAACAATGTTCTTTAATTTCAACCTTGTGGCCTTTGAAATAGGTATCACGTTTCTGCCCGCAAGGTTTTACTCACGTTTGTAGTACTATATAATCTTACCCTCGTAGCTAGAGTACCGTTGCTTTGCAGTCTTATCTAAACAATAGTAGGGTTGTTATTAAAATCTATTCAAAGATTTAATTAAAATTAGATATTTATTTGACGGGATCTGTGGCGCAGTGTGAGACGCAATAGCTGCGGGTTCGATTACCGGGTACTGTCATACACAAGAACTTAAAAAAATAAGTTTTGTTTTTATATGACTGACTGATGGAACAAGCCGATGGCCACCTGATGTTAAGGGATAACCTATAACAAAGCATTGCCTCGCAAGTCACGCACGATATGAACGTGCACTACGATGCACTGCCCTTCGTCCATCAACTTGAGGCATACAGATGTTAAGCCTCAATTTAATCGGCAATTTGAGGTTTGCGGGAAGTGCATGAGTAGAAGATCTCTGCGGGAAGTAGATGCATGAAAAGCATTTATAGTAATGTAGATGATGATGTGTGTTATTATAGGTAATGCTTTAAGTTATATTTTGTGTATCTACTTCGGTTTTCTCTCTCTGGTAAACCTTCCTCCTTTAGTAACAAATTTAGTGATTTGTTTATTTACGTTGTTTATCCCTCGTTTTACATTGTTTGTTTTACGAATTAAAAAAACTATTAAGGCCATCTTGACATAATACTACCGTATGATGGTACCGCAATTGCGGTAGTATACAAAAAATGTAGTAGTAAAAAAAGCTCATACGTACTTTATGCATTATTAGAAATAGTATCCCGCGTGTGTGCCCGCGAGTCGCCCCCCTTCCGTCCATCGGCGGGGGTCAGCGAGGTCGCGGCGGGGGGCGGTGGCGGCTCGGCCGTGGAGCTGCTGGACCTGGCCGCCAAGTGCTGGGCCGAATCTCCGGACGATAGGCCCTCGTTTGACACCATCAACGCTAACTATATCAAGTGAGTGCATCGTTACCTTATTACCTTAGGTTTCGGCACCAATTTTGCTGGATCAATAATTTTTTCAACCCACCTTCTTGGATCTTCGTGGGTTCAAATCCCACTCGGATAATACTACACTTTTGGCATACCTATTATAAAAATCTTTGTGATTTCCTTAAGTGTAGTAACACTATAAAACTAATAACAAATCTTATTTTTTTGTTTTAATACCTGTAGATCTTTTGTATTCATACAACAACTAATATATAATTGTGAAAGTTACGATATTTCGCTGTTAGGATGCTGGTGACTCTATCTACTAACCACTGAACCGATCGGGATGAAACTTTGAAAAATATACTTCGTAACCTAAATTGGCGTTTAAGCTACTTTTTATCCAGAAAAATAGGAAATATGACCCAACCCAATCGGCGGAAAACGCCTTAAATATGAATGTTAGCAATATTACCTCTAGCGGTCGCTAGTTATAAACTAATTTATCTGACATATATACATACTCATTTATTATATATATATATACTCATTTATCTCCATAAAAAAGACATTCAACTTTTGACCCCGAAGATCAAATGTTATAGCAAATAAAAACATATTTCTCTCGCAGCTAACATACGAAAATGCTAATTTTCGAATAACTTATATCATACATACAAATTAAATGAATAATACTTAATAATTTCCTTTCATTTCAAAGTGATCCTAGTGATTGTGACTGTTTTCCTTGAGGAGCTCTGAAACGAAACGAAATTATTCGTACTTAAATATTCATTACTTAAAAATCCTAAAATGTACCCCAAATGAGTTCCCCCCAAATTACGACGCGTGGATATCCTTTTACACTCCCCGTATTATATTGGGTTTATTCCTAAAATAACCCAAAATATCCCAAGGGAATGGTAAGATTTGACGATAAAATATAGTCCTCTAATCAGTAGTGCTATTCCGTTAACATATACAAGGAATTTTAAGAGTAGTAGAGCTCTTTGTGAAGGGCTCGTCCGGGGAAGTACTACCACCACGCCTTTTTCTGCCGCCAAGCAGCAACGCTGTGTTTCGGTTTGAAGAGTGTGGTTGCCGGTGTAATTACAGGCACATGAGGCTTAACATCTGTATGCCTCAAGTTGATGGACGCAGGGCAGTGCATCGTAGGGCACGTTCCTATCGTGCGTGACTTAGGAGGCAATGCTTTGTTATAGGTGATGGTTACCACTTAACATCAGGTGGACCATCTGCTTGTTCCATCAACTAGTTGTATAAAAAAAAAAATAACAAGGTGTTCCAATGCTTGTGCTTAAAAACTTCAAAGAGCTAAAATACCCATCAATATGAATAACTTTTTCTAAGGAACCAACACCGTGAACGCGAAAAAAAAACAGCTGTTTCATACATTTTAGCCAGGTAGGTATTGAACTTTGCATGAAACAGCAGTTTTTTTCGCGTTCACAGTGTTGGTTCCTTAGAAAAAGTAATTCATATTGATGGGTACTTTAGCCCCCTGAAGTTTTGAGTACAAGTATTGGAACACCTTGCATATGTGTATCAAGCCAGTGCTCTTAAACGGTGAAGGAAAACATCGGAGGAAACCGGTTAGTATTCTAGCAGCGATGGGCTTGCACCTGCCACGTATGGAATACTAACTACTGCAAAATGTGGGTATGTGCCAAATGTAACGTTTGGACGTACCTCTGACTAACCCCCCTTAGACGTCCTCAAAGAATCTGGAGTTCGTACTTGGTACTAAGAGATTTTAGGGGATACCTACCGTCTGGGGATCAAAGTCGTGAAGTTGTTTCAGTTTCAGGTATTGATATAACTTTAAATCAGCTACCTTTGGTCACGAAAATGTGCGAGGAGCTTGAAGCAAATTCCTCTTACTATACAAATGTTAGCTCATGGTACAATACATTTAAATTATACACGCGTTGCCACAGAGAGATTTTGGACGACTTGAAATCTGAACATTAGCGAGTTTTATTACAAAACGCACTCTAAACATTGCTTCCAATGAGATGGAAACCCGATACTAAGCCTGGTATTAAATGAAATATAAATATAAATAACTAGTAGTTCGCCCCGAACTGAGATCTCGTGATGCGACCCGACGAACCCATCAAAACTTTGAGAACGTAGTAGTCAGAGGCAAGTCCAAACATTATCTTTGGACTTTTTTCTGACTACAGCCTACTAACTTGGTATGGTTACCAAGTTTCAACTCTATTGGCCTACTTATTGAAGAGTTCCGTTGAACAGACCTTGGCTCCATCATCAGACCTGGTCGTCGTTACAATTTTATGAGAACTGAGTACCTCCTTAATTTATTTCAAGAAAAAAAATTAAGAAAAAGCAAAGGAACTGACCGACCAGTAGAAAAACCTTGATGTCAACGAAACACTTAGAGATGGGAGCTCTTGGATCGCTGGTTATCTTAATTTAACTTTTATTATTTTATCTCAAAAACCGGGCGTCCCAAAAAAAAAGTAAAAATTGTTTTGGAATGTCCAAACAAAGCCCTTTCATATGACATGTAACTTGATTTTTTTCTGTAACTTTTTTATTTTTGCCCCCTTAATAAACCCTATATCTCAAAAACCCTTCAATCGATTTTACTCATATACTTACCAGTAAATTTCTCAAGTACAAGCTATCGACATATCAAATTTCATGCAGATCGGATCAACGGTTCTAAAGTTATCGCCAGACAAACATACATACATACATACATACATACATACATACATACATAAAATGCCAAATTGCCCAAGTTGAAACTAAGATCTTCGTTCGCTTCGCTCACTCGATCAAATATTGCTGAACTTTACACAGCTCTATCTAGTCCCAAACTAAGCAAAGCTTGTAATATGGGAACCAGATAGCTGATAATTATACTTTATTACAATTTTTTTTGTAAATAAATACTTATTATACAAGGTGTTCCATAAGTTGTGTATGAAAACTTCAGGGGGCTAAAGTACCCATCAATATGAACAACTTTTTCTAAGGAACCAACACTGTGAACGCGAAAAAAAAAACAGCTGTTTCATACATTTTAGCCTGGTAGGTATTGAACTTTTGTATGAAACAGCTGTTTTTTTTTTCGCGTTCACAGTGTTGGTTCCTTAGAAAAAGTTGTTCATATTGATGGGTACTTTAGCCCCCTGAAGTTTTTATACACAACTTATGGAACACCTTGTATATAATTACACCCAGACAGAGAACAAACATCTATGTTCATCACACAAATATTTGTTCTCTGGGAACGAACCCACGGCCTACGGCGCAAAAGGCAGAGCTACTACCAACTGAGCTGTGAAGGCTGTCAAAAAACCATTATATTCTATTCATATTCTCTTAAAACTACAGTTTGCGATAAGGGGGAGAAAGTCGACTCTAAGATAACAAGTTTTATTGTCCTTTTACGTACCTATGTCCATTTATTTTTAGTACAATTTTATTTGGCTTTTTTTTTCCTACCTATTTATGTTGTGAACGCCCGTTTTTTCTTGCCAAAAGTTGGGTGCTGGAAGCGGCGACACAATTTTTACTAACACAGTTTTCAGTGTTCACTTATAATATTGTCATCTGTTTTATGTTCACTAAATAAATAAATTGAAAAAAATAACTGTAAGCATCGCAGTATTTTTTGGGTTCGCTTCGGAGTAAACTGAGAAAGGGAAAACGCTACCTCCGTATGTTTTAACAGAGTTCTGAGAATTTCCTATTAAGTGCGTACAGTAGGTATAACCTTTACAGCGTTATACGTACCAGGTGTAAAAAGACAGCATAGCATTAACCTACCTTATATCATGACAAAATTTCTCTCTATCTTTCTATCTTGAAGGCTTATCAGTTTGACTGTTTCGATCTCTTCTGTAGAAAATACGATCTATCAGCACCTGTAGCAATGTTTTATTTTGGACTATATTATGACGTCGCAGCAAAATCCGAAAACGTATTTTGGCAAAATCATTTGACGCATGTCACCGAAATGTCACGTGGTCTGTTTTTTTTTGATCATGGAATAAATGTAAATTGTTATGAACCTACCTACAAAATAATTGTTGTAAATCAACTACCTACCTACATTTTTTTTTAGTTTAGTTTAAGTTCCTTTATTGTTGTAAGACAAATTATTTTTTATCACATCAATTCGAAAATAGATAGTTTTCTCTTCGAAAACAGGTAGCAAAATAGCACTTTGATCCCAAGGGCGGTAAAGTACTATACCGCCCAAGGGCGGTAATGTGATTTGAATTTGGAATGTGCTTATTGAGTAAAAGTTCCAATCACCAAAGAGATCACGAACACTGTATGAACAAGCAGGCTTTATGATTAAAAAAAAAGCGCCTGAACTAAATAAAAATAAACAAAAACACGTGAAACGCGCATTCCACCTTTGTTCATAATTGTTTACTCAAATTCAGATTTTACTTAGTTTTATGAAAATAAATAAAATTACAATAAATACATGATTATGACTATGAGATTATGTGACATTGTGACAATGTGACAATGTGACTTTGTGACTTTGTGACTTTGTGACTTTGTGACTTTGTGACTTTGTGACTTTGTGACTTCGTGACTTCGTGACTTCGTGACTTCGTGACTTCGTGACTTTGTGACTTTGTGACTTTGTGACTTTGTGACTTTGTGACTTTGTGACTTTGTGACTTTGTGACTTTGTGACTTTGTGACTTTGTGACTTTGTGACTTTGTGACTTTGTGACTTTGTGACTTTGTGACTTTGTGACTTTGTGACTTTGTGACTTTGTGACTTTGTGACTTTGTGACTTTGTGACTTTGTAACTTTGTGACTTTGTGACTTTGTGACTTTGTGACTTTGTGACTTTGTGACTTTGTGACTTTGTGACTTCGTGACTTCGTGAATTTGTGACTATGATTATGATTATTCATAAGTTGCACTAAGTTATTTTCTCATAGAGGGTGATAAAAAGTAGAGTGTCCACCTCGGGAGCAACACTATTTTAAGCTCGAGTGAAGTACTTTGAATCCCTCGCTACGCTTAGGATTCTACTTTAGAATCCCTCGCTACGCTCGGGATTCTACTCTAGAATCCTTCGCTCCGCTCTGGATTCAAAAAACACTCTCGCCATAAAAATAGTTGTTTGCTCCCTTGGTAAACAATCTACTAATATTTTTTATCATTTTAACGAATCAACTTTTAAAGTCTCCCTTGGTTTACTCAGATCTCCGCCTTTTTGTTTTAAGTCTATAACAACTTGACATTGGCAAATTCGTGGCAAACCCTATCGGCCACTGAACAGCCACAAATAAAAGAAGAAGAAATCAACAAAAATTCAAGTAAAAATGCGTAGTGTAGCCAAGTGTTACTCTTTAAAAGCTTTGGAACATAATTATCGATTTAAAATAATTTTCTTTCAAATCAAAAACGTAAAAAAAGCGGAAGATGTTTTCGAACAATGACTTTATATTGGAGATGTACGTATAGTATGTCTCGCTTTGTTTAATTTCAGAATTTTCCTCAAATAAAATATTTGAATAATTTTTACCATGATGATTTTTACCATTAATTACCATTATTTTTCTTTCATCTTTAATAATAACGGCGTAGATAAGGGATAGAATTTTTAAATGTTCCAAATTATTAAAACATCTTCCAAGTTTTGGAAAGCTTTCTCGAGCAAACCAGTCCCTGATCCTAAACAGTTCGATTCGGCTGACTTACTTATAATATACGTTACTAGTGGAATTCACGCGGTTTTCTTATTGTTTATTTTCTATTTTCTTACAACCTTAAACCGTACCACTTTTTGTTCTTCTAACTACTGTTAGAAGCACAAAAAGTTTTTTTAAACTATTCCGAATTCCTATTACTGCGTTTACATTTAGGCATTCGCGCTGCCATTCGCGTGGACGGAAATGTTGCCGTCCTTATGTCTGCGGCAGCGTCGCCGGCAATGTTTGTTCACGTTTCTGTTTAATTCACTTGCTTCTCTATATACTTGCTTCAACAATTCATTATGAATTCGTTGCTTTTATCAACTCATCAGTCATCAACTCATCACGCAACACGGGCAACGCGAGTGGACATGGAAGTGGCCTGTTTACATTCTCGCATTGCCCAAGTCCCTGCACATTTCCACGGACATGAGCTAATAGTGTAAACGGGGTATATATTTGTACACCTATGCATTTAGTTTTTGCATTACAAAAACTAAAAATTAACAGTTCTTTGCATCTATTTGTAAATGATTTATACAACATTAGAGGCAATACCAACAGTATTACAGCGAAGTAACGTAAGTAACGTAACTGTAAAGGGCTCGTCCGGGGAATTACTACCACCACGCCTTTTTCTGCCGCCAAGCAGCGTTGCTGTGTTTCGGTTTTAAGAGTGTGGTTGCCGGTGTAATTACAGGCACATGAAGCTTAACATCTGTATGCCTCAAGTTGATGGACACAGGGCAGTGCATCGTAGGGCACGTTCCGATCGTACGTGACTTACGAGGCAATGCTTTGTTATAGTGATGGTTACCACTTAACAGCAAGTGTCATCTGCTTGTTCCATCAGCTAATTGTATTAAAAAAAACTAGCACCATGCCTATTTTTGCCGCCAAGCATCATTGCTGTTGTGTGTTGGACAAAATTTCATTTCATTTCATTTCATTTCAAAGCAACATAATCATACGGTCCCGTATCGAAGGAAATAATTCTCCAAGTGGTAATCAAATAAACTTTGCTTTTAGGGGTTTTAAGATACAATTTGTTTTAGGTAAGGCTACTACTGTTCTTTTACGTGTTTATGTTTCCCATTCATACCATCATCATCATCATCAGCCTGAAGAATATCACTGCTGGACATCAATTTTCGTTTAAATGGTTCTACCATTACACTACATGGATAAAAAAAGTTTTAAAAGTTCCATCGACCAACAGTTCTATAGAACTAATCGAGGTTCCCAGTCGTTATTAGTTCTATAGAACAAATGAGCTAGTTTTCGTTTCAATAGTCCTACCATTGAACTACAAAGATAAAAAAGTTTTAACAGTATGATGTAACAGTCCTATAGAACAAATGGGAGTTACCGTCTCCATCCACCTTCTTCTTCTTCTTGTCGTGTCACCAGTTCTTTCGAAACTGTGTGGTGAAAGTATTTTAAGAGTAGTAGAGCTCAGTGAAGGGTTCGTCCGGGGAAGTACTACCACCACGCCTTTTTCTGCCGCCAAGCAGCAACGCTGTGTTTCGATTTGAAGAGTGTGGTTGCCGGTGTAATTACAGGCACATGAGGCTTAACATCCGTATGCCTCAAGTTGATGGACGCAGGGCACTGCATCGTAGGGCACGTTCCTATCGTACGTGACTTACGAGGCAATGCTTTGTTATAGGTGATGGTTACCACTTAACATCAGGTGGGCCATCTGCTTGTTCCATCAGCTAGTTGTATAAAAAAAAAAATAAAAAAAAATAATTAAGAGCCTCCTTTCGAGCACTTGACACAGGTTTTAGAACTTTTTAGGTTCTACGACATGCTAGTTTCCTCACGATGCTATCCTTTACCGTTTGAACAGAAATCTCATTGGCGTCCGATCTGTTCTGAACACACGACCTTAGGATCGGACGGAGCTGCTACCACTTGGCCACCAGTGCTCCCTATCCTCCGACTTCCCGCGATCCATAAGATGTCGTCGGTCCATCGTGTAGGAGGATGTCTCTTGCTTCCCCTCTCTCTTTATTCCCCAGCGGTTGTCAGTTCTTGTTATAGTTTAAATAATGAATGGTCCTAAAATCGAATCCTAAACTAGCAAACCATACTTTAAAATGAATGAATATTGGACATTACACACAGCACCATTTAGTTCGAAACTAAGCAAAGTCTACTAATTTATATTTTTTGTTTTTTGTAAATACTTCGGCAGTCCACAATATTTAACCTCTCACATGCCGGAATTCCAGACACAATTGAAAACGTATTGTGTCTCGTGTTGATCTACGTTTCGGTATGTCAGAGATTAAGTCTTCTCTCAGATTATCTATCTGATCGTAAGCAGAGAGTTAAAATCGGTGACTTTATCAGTGATGACGAGATCATTAGCTATGGGGTACCGCAGGGAAGTGTTCTTGGACCAACTTTGTTTTTAGTTTACATAAATGAACTTTGTAACCTCAAAACTAGGGAAGAGACATTTTTTTCGTACGCAGATGACACGGCTATCGTCTTCACTGGCACATCTTGGAATGACGCTAAAATAAAAACTGAAATGGGACTTGCTAAGATATTTAAATGGCTCAACTCGAATCTACTTACCCTAAATGTTACTAAAACAAATTTTATGACTTTTACAATGTATAATAATACCCAACCCAAACCTGACTTTCACATAAAAATACATAACTGCAATAGCACCGAAACTGGTTGTAACTGCCCTAATATAAATAAAGTAACGACCGCAAAGTACCTGGGAATTATGATTGACCAACGACTATCATGGCACGCCCATTTAGAACTTCTCATGGGCAGAGTACGTAAATTGATATGGATTTTTAAAATCCTGCGACATGTTGCGCACGTGATCTAATCAATCAGATATACACATCATTGGCCCAATCTATTTTAAACTATTGTATACCAGTCTGGGGTGGTGCTACAAAGAGCAAGTTTTTAGAGTTAGAAAGAGCACAAAGGTCCTTACTAAAGGTAATGTATTTTAAGCCTTACAGGTACTCCACCGATATGCTTTATTCAAACTCGAGTTTATTATCAGTTAGGAAACTATATGTACTACACTCTGTTTTAAAATTGCACAGGTCTCTTGAATATGACCCTACCAAACTTAATAAAAGAAGAAAAGATAAGGTAACACCTAAAATGACTGTTCGTAGTGAATTTGCCTCACGACAATACTTAACACAAGCAACACATATCTATAGTAATCTGAATAAGAATTTAAACATTTATTCTATGAACAATTACAAATGTAAAACCACCCTCAATGAATGGTTACTGACACTGAATTACGAGGAAGTTGAGAAACTTTTAGGTATTGTTTCATAGTAAGTAGGTACGTAGAGCAATTCACACAAGAGGGTTTATTTTCTCTAATCAGATAATCTAATCGGAACAACCCTCTACACATTCAAACAACATAAACACACACACATACCCTCACACACACACACACACAGGTTTCTCCAGTAAAACCTTGACTCTTGAGAAGCTTGTTATCAGGAGAAACCTAACTCACACACATTTCACACAACCACACACCACGCCTTATTTCGTTCCCACACACAAAACTCACTTGTATAAGCACTGGAGGGTTTCTTCTCTATAACCAGACTCTTACGAGACTGGCGTACCAGAAGAACACTCAAAAAAAAAAAAAAAAACACACATTCACGTCTTTTGCTACACCCACACATTTTATATTTAGTTTAATAGAATAGTTTAGTAGAATAGTTAGTTTTTTAGTTTAAGATACAAGCTACAGCTTCAATAGTACTTAGTCTTTAATATAATTGTCACGGGAGAGCGGGATTTCCTAACACAGGTATTTATATACTTAAAAGGAGATCTCAAACCCATAAAATGTAAACATAGATTAAGTTACTGAATAAACATTTGAAAAAAAAAAAAAAAAAAAGTCGATAGGTAATCGAAGCTTATTCGTTCAATAGGTATGCTCGGCCACGGAGTCACGTAACCATTACTAATTAAAGTTCTTATCGCGTATTTGGTTATAGTTTTTGTCTAAATAAATAACTATTTCAAATTTACTCTTATCGTTTTATTTGAAACGATAAGTTAAATTTTCCTTTTTTTTTGTCCTCATTTTTTTTGCTTAAAATGTTTCATATTTCAGATTTATTTATTGCTAAAATGTATATCAGTTATTTAGCTTAGTTGTAAGGTAGCTATTATACGAGCACATGTACCCTGTAGGGCAAATTATGTAGAAATAAGTAAGGTACAATTCATCCTACTATGGGTACAATAATAGGTAAGCTCATTGATACAATAGGCAGATAGTAAGTCACATGAATTGCAAAAAAACTGCTGTTTCATACAAAAGTTCAATACCTACCTGGCTAAAATGTATGAAACAGCGGTTTTTTTTACGCGTTCACAGTGTTGGTTCCTCAGAAAAAGTTATTCATATTGATGGGTACCTTAGCCCCCT
This sequence comes from Chloroclysta siterata, assembly GCA_932294275.1. Taxonomy (NCBI): domain Eukaryota; kingdom Metazoa; phylum Arthropoda; class Insecta; order Lepidoptera; family Geometridae; genus Chloroclysta; species Chloroclysta siterata. The sequence goes on from OW028589.1 coordinate 20,141,172, forward strand.
AAAGTTTTAGACACAAGTATTGGAACACCTTGTATATAATTATTTTATGATTTAAGAATATAATATGTTTATTATATTTAAAGAGGATACTGTGACAATCTCATGGATGACCTGCTACGTCGTATGGAGCAGTACGCGAACAATCTCGAGTCCCTGGTGGAAGAGAAGACGGAACAGCTGTCTTTGGAGAAGAGGAGGTCGGAAGAGTTGCTGTATCAAGTTCTGCCAAGGTACGTGATAGACTTTATTACAATGTAATACAATACAATTCAAAATCATTTATTCCTGCTACAGATAAACAATACAATACAATAACTTGTACTTGTAATGTTTCCAATCACTAATAATACGTGGGCTTAGACGCGGGAGGCAGCTAGTAAGGTCATAGTTAGTAATTAGAATTTTAAAATGTTCCTACTTAATAATTCATGCACATATCTAATTGGTTTTTGAAAAGAAAATACATTTTATTGATTTATATAACTAGAACGGTTATATAAAAGTTTATTTGACCGTATATGACCTTGCACCGAAGTCAACTAGCTCATAAGAACCTTGCTCCAAAGCTACTCTTAGTTGGCTTTAGTGCAAGGTTGTAAAGCTCATACAATCTCATTTCTAGCACCAAAAATGTAAGGTCATAAAAGTGTGTTTGACCTTACATGGCCCTGCTGGCTTTGGTGCAAGGTCATAAACCTAGGACTTTGCACCAAAGGTCATACAAACTCATTTATAGGCCCGTAGCGCAACATCTGATGGCAGGCGAGGTTGTCCAACCCGAGCTATTTTGAATGCATGATGATGTACTTCACCTTACATGGCCTTGCTCCAAAACTAGCGTCTTTTGTGCAAGGTCATAAAGATCATGCAAACTCATTTCTAGCACCAAAAATGTAAGGTCATAAAAGTGTGTTTGACCTTACATGGCCCTGCTGGCTTTGGTGCAAGATCATAAACTTAGGATATTGCACCAAAGGTCATACCATCTCATTTATAGGCCCGTAGCCCAACAACTGATAGCAGGCGAGGTTATCCAACTGGAAAGCTCCGAATGCGTGACGGTGTACTTCAGCGATATAGTCGGCTTCACTTCGCTTTTCATGTTCATTCAGGCTTTGGTGCAAGGTCATAAACTTAGGATCTTGCACCAAAGGTCATACAAACTCATTTATAGGCCCGTAGCGCAACAACTGATGGCAGGCGAGGTTGTCCAACCTGAAAGCTTCGAATGCGTGACGGTGTACTTCAGCGATATCGTCGGCTTCACGGAGCTCTGCGCCGCGTCCACGCCGATGCAGGTCGTCGACCTCCTCAATGACTTGTACAGCACTTTCGATAGGATCATCGGATTCTATGATGTATACAAGGTTAGTTGGTCATCCAACTGTTTGATGGCTATGTTTCAAATAATCGTTTTGTTTTTAAATAAAAAAATGATATTTTCTTACAAAACTATCTAGTCCCCTACTGTTGATCGACTTTGTTCCCCAGCCACGGTGAATGTCTTCTTAGATCTCTTAGTACCAAACCTAGTACTAACTTAAGATTAGAAGAAGAACTGAACTTAGAGTAGACGTCCAAATATTAAATTATGGCAGATAGGTACTTACATTAAAAAAACTTCAAAACCTACCAAACTCATATTTACATACTCATATTTTCATATTTAAACGTACGAAATTTGTTATTCCAATATTATTATTCTCAGCAAGTGAATTTATGTAATTCTTTTGAGAAAATAAAGATACCACAAAAAAAACTAAATCATTAAACAACATATAATATCCAGGTGGAAACAATAGGAGACGCGTACATGGTAGTGTCAGGTCTGCCCGAGAGGAACAGCGACCTGCACGCGCGCGAGATATGTCTCATGGCGCTGGCGATAGTGGAGGCGGTCAGGAGCTTCGTGGTGCGGCACCGACCTACGCATCGTTTGGAGGTAATCATTAAGAGTAGCAGAGCCCTTTCTGAAGGGCTCATCCGAGGAAGTACTACCACCACGCCTATTTCTGCCGCCAAGCAGCGTTGCTGTGTTTCGGTTTGAAGAATGTGGTTGCCGGTGAAATAACAGATACATGAGGCTTAACATCAGTATGCCTCAAGCTGATGGATGCAGGGCAGTGCATCGTAGGGCTCCCATCGTGCATGACTTACGAAGCAATGCTTTGTTATAGGTGATGGTTACCACTTATCATCAGGTGGGCCATTTGCATGTTCCATCAGCCAGTTGTATAAAAAGAAATAGGCTGCAAATTCTTCGAAGAGACAAAAATGAAATACTATTATGATTATTGTGTTATAAGGTCCGCGTGGGCGTTCACTCCGGGCCAGTATGCGCAGGAGTGGTTGGCGTTAAGATGCCACATTACTGCCTCTTCGGAGATACAGTGAACACTGCCAGTCGTATGGAGTCTACTGGACAACGTAAGTTACCTATCATAAAAAAAACAGAATCATTTTCACGACATTGATCACCACCAGTCACGGTAAATATCTCAGATCTCTTAAAACCAAGTACCAACTATCAAGATTGTTTGAGGATGTCTAAAGGGTAGGTATTAAATTTTAACATCTTTTACCAAAAATCTGTTCCAAACAGTTAAATATGATTCTACGACTATTGTCAGAAACTTCCGCCATCTGCGGGGTATAATATATTATGAGTATGATTTCCAACTAAGCAAAGCTTAGTTTGGGGCTACATAGTTGTTTGGAAAATCCACCAATGTTTGTTTATTTACATTATTATTTACAAAGGGGTTAGGGATGCCTTCGCCCTGCAATGGGACAATGCAGGCTGAATTAATAATATATTATGTTCTTTTTTCAGTTTTTTTTTATAAAAGTTATGCTAATTTAAAAAAAGTTAAATACATACATCGTTAACATACTTTTTAATGAGAACCCATTAAGAAACTGGAACTAAAGGTCTTGTTTAAATTTGCCTTTATTTCCTGTATTTTAGATACGAATTTCTACAGAAACATTTCCATTACATAGTTCACAAAAAAAAGTATGCTATATATATTATATCAGCTATCTGGTTCCCATATTACAAGCTTTGGCTTTGTTTGGGGCTAGATAGTGCTGTGTGGAAAGTCCACCAATATTTATTTATTTATTATTACAGCTCTCCGAATCCACCTGAGCGAAAGCACACGAGCTTTGCTCGACCAATGGGGGACCTTCGTGGTCGAACGCCGAGGGGATGTCGAATTAAAAGGCCGCGGTCGGATGCTCACTCATTGGCTATTACACTGCTCAGAGCCCGAGGCCAGGGCTGTGACCCAGGACCCCCAACCGCCCCCCCAATACCCCATACTGTTCCCAACTCTACCCCAACCGATAGCATTACAAGTCCCCTATTTAGTTGTGGAACCGCCGACAATGGTCGCATGATGCCAGGAGATCATCATTTAGGATGATGTGATTAAATACTCTGATATTGAGAGAAAGTGTGATTTAGAATTTTGGAAAGTGTTTTTTTGTTAACGTCTGGAACTTTAATACTTCGGGGTGATTTTAGAAAGTGATTTTTTTGACATCTCGAAATTTACTATTAAATTACGGGATTTAATAAGGTATATTTCGCATTGTTTACTTAAATTGTTTTTACTATTTTAATAATAAGAGTTGCATTAGTGTTGCCTAGAATTTTGAATTTCATAGTAAAATAAAGTACCTTTATTTTTATTTACACATTCTAATCCAAGTTATACAACGTGTAACATAATACCCCTATAACCCCGGAGGCAGGGTATTCTACAGGTCATGAGGAACAACTTTTGTTCTAAGACTTTTGAAATTTCGAAGTTTTTCATTCATGAAATGCCTCATAAACTTTCCTCCAAAATGAAACTAACACAACATGACGCAGCCCTATTTACAGCTGTTTTTTGACCTTTAATTGTGAACTGTAGATAAAATAGGTACCAGAACTGTCACCAATTAGTAAACGCAAATGGCGTTTGTACCATGGTCACGCACACATTATCAAGGCTGTTTCAAATTTCTGAGACAATATTAATTTTACTTTTGCATGGGAATTTCAAAAACGAAGTATTCAAATTTTGCACACGTCAAAGTATTCCAGTGCTTGGTCTGATCACTTGGTCTTTGGCCTTATAGGGGTATTATTTTACACGTTGTATATAAAATCCAGTTAAAGAATTGGTAATAAAAAAAGCTAACAACTAGACTAGATAAATATATGTTTGTATATTATTCTACAGTGTGAAATGTAATGATCATACTAGATGTTGGTTCGATTTCTGGGTATTTTTCTGTATTTATGTATGTTCATATAAAATCATTCATTTGACTGGTACCTATACAGGTATATGGCATCCATAATACAAGCTTTGCTTAGTAGAGTTCGAAGTAACTGTGAGAAAGAAATATTCATTTATAGACAAGTCAACAATTTCAAAGTCCAGCTAGCTTGTAAATGAAACGGCCCAGTTCAAACTATAAATTCAACATATCAAACTCGTTGTTAATCCTAATCACTTACCCGTGTTCGGACTTAACGACTGTAGAGCAGTAACATTTACATTTTACAAGCGAAGGCGACTAAGCGACGCTCTTTAATGAAATCTGAATAATTTACTTGTTTATGGAGATTCTTGGACTTCTTGAACTTGATTATTTCGTTTACATTTGAATGAATCTCATAGTTAGACGGTTCTTTCCATTATTGTATCGTAAAAGCACTATACAAAGTTTGACTGGAAGAAAATACTAACTAGCATTAAGTTCGCCTATGTACTTATTTTTGTGCATTAAATATTTTCTAATCAAATCTAATCCCACTTTGGAACTGTGTTATGTTCAATTTGTAATACTCATATCGAGGTAGTTTTAGGTGCACTTAAAATCCTTTCACCACACTGTTTCTGTTTTTTCTTCTGTTGTTTCTATTTATGTTGTTCACCAATTTTTATTTTATGTCTATTTTAACTTGTTATAGGTACTTAACATAGAAAATTATATGTAAAATATTTTGATATTCTTTCTACTGCGAGTAGTTACTTAGCAGTTAGTATGAATAAATAGATAGAACATTTGATAATATTTTCATGGTCATAGTTATTGTAGAGTTAGAAATCTTAAAACGGCTCTAAATGTTTCGCTATAATAGTATATATTTTTATATGAATGTTAAAGTATAATATCAATTTATAAAAAAATGTATTTGTTTTTTAGGTCAATTAACCAGTGATATCAAAGATATTTTGTAATATTCCACGTCTTAAATAAATACTGAGATTCAATAAATCTAGTTTTATTATCCTAATCCCTATAAGGAGTTTTTTTCTCCATTCTGTACCTGTCGGTTTTGTATTTACAGATTTCTGCAATAAACACTATAAAGGACACTATGTAGCCAAGGCATAAGCACACAATGCAACTAGTTATTTGATGGTCCGTCAATGGAGTAGGTTCTGAGGAAATTGGACAACAACGAGAGCTCTTTATTTCGGAGTCCCTTTCTAGCAACCCACTTTCCATGAGCCGCGGAAGCCAAGTAGACAAAGACCTATGGTACGGAGAGTGTTCCTTCATCCAAATAACCAAGGGCACGGACATGATCGAATCAGGAAGAATATGAACGCATTCCTTCTCTTTCTTACCACGAGAAAGGCAGAAAGCATACGCGTATTCAAGAGACGTGGCCAATACAAACTTCTTCCTCCCTTCCAGAATATCACGAAACAGGTCATCAAAATCAGCATCGGGTATTACTTCGAACTTCTCTTTGATCACCGGGTCGTATTCGAAATTAGAGTAAATTCCAGAACGACCACCGATTTGGTACCCAGCTCTGATAACTTCCCTCAAATCAGCATAGTTTCCTTCGACAGTTTCAGTTTTCAGTGCTCCGATCAGGACGCTCTGGTACGCACTTCGCACGACGAATGTGAACCAAATCCACAAACCGACGATGTAGAAATCTCTAAACCGTTTAGGGGCTAGATAAACAGGCTGTCCCATCAGAACTCCCCATATTCTGAACACAGTCCCTCGAAGTTTGGTCGCGTTTCTCAAGTAACGCAAGCAAAATCTTTTGATAGGTTTAATTTTCATAGCGAAAGGTAGAGCGTTGACGAAAAATGTTGTGATTAGTAGTATAAGCCATAAGTAGCCGTTCAGCGGAGAGATCAGCCTCCACCAACCGGGGCCGGGGGTTATAGGAGGAGCGAACCACAACAGACGCATTCGGAAGTATGGTGCCGAATAGTCTAGAAGACCCAGTTTGTTAATACCTAATGGAATAGTACATGTGGAAATGTTAGCAACGCCTGAAATCACATCGCTCAGTGAATCGGACCAATTTTTCGCTCTAATGGAATCTATGCTTATATAATCTTTCACGGATATAATTGGAGTGAAATTCATAATGTCTCTTAAAAGTTTCACCATAGATCTTTTGATGATTTCGAGAGGAATCTTCTTTTCTGTGGGAGGACATTTTATTTTGTTTGTAGATATGTAGAGAGGACATTCGTTCATATTCCGCATCTTATCTGGGTACAGGTTCTTTAACTTTGATGTTTCATTCCATGTTCCAATCAAAGTAGGTTCTGTGTTTCGACAATTCAAGTGATTCTTGTATGGATAGTAAGTGTATAGAAGAATTGTGTTTCCATTACCTTTGGTGACGATGACTACTTCTGTCACATAATAGTTCCATAGAATACTGTTTATTTTTTCAATTTTCTTTCTATTAGAGAAAAGCAAGATCAGAAACTTCGCTCCGCCGTTGAGTAGTGACTTTCCCTTTAAGTCCGGCTTAAGTTTGCCTAAAATCTTGACGAAACTTTGAAAAGATTCCACTATAACCACCACCTGTCTGGTGAGCTCTGCGTCTTTACTTTCCACCATCACCGTCCCATTGTAAGAGTTTATAAACTTATTGACCAAAGCTATTTCGACGTCTTTGAACCATATCACAGTTTCTTTCCGAAATCTAAAGTTCGAATTCGCTATTTCTATAGCACATTTAACGATTTGTTCTTGAGTTGCGTTTTTATCACGTGGGATGTTCAATCTTGCTGATGCAAGTTTCACACACAGAAAAAACGTAATTATCTTAAGAAAAAACATGACTGTCTTTTTTTAATCCCATTTATCGCAGTCTTCAACTAAGTATTCTTCCAAGCTTTTTGCTAAAAAAATCCGTAGAAGTTTTTCAAATACTAAAAAGCTACTTCAGTCCCTGCAGTGAGACATAAACTACCTCTAGATGTGCCACGGTCCGTTTACCGCATATTATTAGAGTAATGTACCATGATAATCCGTCAAGGGAGTGGAGTGATAAGGCTGCTACATAAATCACGCTTTTGTCCAAGGTTTTTTAGTGCAGTTAGCATTTTCTGATGATCGATGTGCAGCTTTTAAAAGCAGATAGTGGTTAGGTGAGTGATTAATGGGACGTTTTTTGCCTTTTAGGTCTTGTTAGTAAAAACCTAGTTATTTAAGTTTAATTTAAGAAAAAGGTGACCTGACTAAGGCAATTCGAATCCCCTTTTTTTGTACCAATTGAGACAAGGACCATAAAACATGTACCAATTTTTTTTCTATAAATTAAAACTGCGTCGATATTTTACCTACTTAAGTTTATATTTAACTTTGTTTCATCATTAGTTACTTAACATGTTTATTATAACTTAAGAGTCATAATGATAGCCCCTCTTTGACTGCGTTTGGTCGGTAAAGTCAGACGCCTACGCGTCGCTAGGCAACCAGCATTTACAAAATCAAAACAAAAGAATTAAACTCGATTTTATTATTTGAGTTCTCTCTTTTTTTTCTAATAACGGCATCATTAAGACAAAGTAACCTGATTTCGCGAATGACGTCACAGTGTTTGGGCAATTATGCCCATCGTCAATGACGTAGAAGTGACCACTTACTTATAATGTGATCGCAAAGCAATAACTATAGGTTATGTTTGTTTTAGTCTAGGCTTGTTATTGTTTGTTGGACCGGGGCTTCCATCAAAAGACGTTTTTACAATTACCTATTCTAATCAGTTCGTGAAGTGTTTTGGCAAATATTATTCAGCTCGTTACATGAAATGCTAATGCTACTGTGTGCTTTCTATTTCATGGAGTTTTTGGGTCCCTAAAAATCAAAACGGTCTTTATTTAGTTTGATCACAAGGACCACTATTGAACGTAATATAAATTAGGTAAATCTAGGCGCTAGTTCGCGACCAAACTTTATTATACTCAAAAGATGCTTATCTTCGCCTTTATTGTGATGATGCTTGGAGCCTATGGAATGGAGTTGCCTGACAGTTGTAACATGGACCAGTTTTACGACCCTGGTACCTTCGCGTGCCAGACTTGTCCAACCAATAACTCGATGGTCAGATCTTCAGATGGTAAGTATTTAATTTAACTTATTTAGTAAACTTTTGACTAAGTTTTTATCTAAATTTTTATTTTGAATATTAAATTAGTAATTAGAGTTTTAAAGTGTACTTAATCATTCGTGTAATAGGATTTTAAAACCGTTTTATTAATATAAATTAAATTAGAGTTGTTAGCAGTGGAGTAAAATAAAATACTGACCTCACCGCACAGTCAATTACAGGCACATAAGGTTTAACATCTGTATGCCTCAAGTTGACGCATGATGCAAGATGGACGCAGTGCATCGTAGGGCACGTTCCTATCGTGCTTGACTTACGAGGCAAAGCTTTCTTATAGGTGATGGTTACCACTTAATAACAGGTGGGCCATCTGCTTGTTCCATCAGATAGTTGTATAAAAAATAAAAAATAAAAACTTAGGCCGCACTGCTTTCTGCGGTGTAGGGTGGGTTCGATCCTTCCTAAGGATAAACATTTGTATGATGAACAGATATGTGTCTAGGTGTTATAAATTAGTATTCTGCATAGGAAAGGAACCTTATTCACATAGTACAAGATCTGCTTAGTTTGGGGCTAGATAGAGCTGTGTGGAAATTTCCACTAGCATCATTCATACAGAAAATTACACATGCATTTTATGAGGAGCTCCATACAATAGCCCTCGTACAAATTAATGCACCCAGTCAGTTACCAACTGAAATTAGATAAAATAACTCTTACACAAGGGCACCTGAAACGCGCTGAAAATGCCCGGGCACGATCAGATTTAGGGGCGCATTTATCACTTGCTCAAGAGTAGGGAAGAAAACATCGTTAGTTCACTGACTAGTTGAGTTACGAGACAAGTGAAATTTTTATTTGCGTGAAGGTAGGAAGGTTGGTAGTTTCACATTTTTTACCAAAGCATTAGCATGAAGATTTAAGCTTTGTTATAATTAAATCTTTAATTAAATTACATTATAATAAAGAAGTCCAGTACGAATTAAAAGAATTACCCTTAGCAATTTTTTAACGCAGACTTAATAAATGGTTGTTAATAAATTGCTTTTACACAAATGTAATGATTTCTCGAATTTTATAATTCATTTTGTAAATATTAAGCTTGTTTTTTTAGATTAAAATTGAAGTAGTATAATTAATTTTATATCTTCCTGTCTTTTAGTCAGTCAATTGACCGCCAAATCATAGCTTTGGTCGGCAAGGTTGGTAGGATTGTTAACGTTGGTAGGTCCCCGAACCGTAAAAAGTGGGGAAAGGAGATGATTGTAAAAATGTGGGATTCTGGAAGGAGACTTGGTGGAAACTTGACTGGCTAACATACTGTCATCTGTAACAAGTGCGAAGAATAAAAGTGAAATGGTTTTACCTGTGTTCTTCGAATAAATAAGAGGTGTTAAAGTGTTCATCTGCTGCAGTTCATTTCATCTCAGAAGTTGGATTGAACCAAGGTATGTAAGATGTTACCTATTCTGCCCACATGATATTATTTTATTGCCGCTTGGAAGATTGGTACAATATTTTATTCCATTTAAGTATAATGGAGATACAGATTTCACTAGCATGTATCGGTCGGGATTGACCCGAGACTATCCGATCGTGCTAGTTTTGTTCAGTTGAAAGCATAGGTACTTAGCGGCTTTATTTCTACTGAATCTTTGTTGGCGTGGTCCAGTCGGGATTGCCCCGAGACTATCTGGCCATGCTAGCACTATTCGGTTTATGGAGCTGTTGGTACTTGTGCCTACCCATTAAACATAAAATTTACAAAGTCTGGATAGATTTTCTAGAAAAAGCTGATAGAAATCGACAAAGAATACCAATCTACTAAACGTGCAAGTGACTGTGTGTGATCATGAGTTGCTTTTCTCTGTACCATATCTATGAAAATATTTTTTGTTAATACCGTCACAAAAGTTTTTGTGATAACAATTTTTGCTAAAATTATATTTTTTAACAATGTGGAGTCTAACGAATGCTAGGAATAAAATTCATGCTGTTTCACTCGAAGTATTAAGTTTGAAACTTATTGATGTCTTTCATCAAATTTTTACCGCAGTTACTTGATAAAATTATTACTGGTGAAACTTTTTGCCACCATGGCATGTTGCTAATTGAAAGAATATTTTACGATAAAACGTCTACTTACATAAAAAAAAAATATTTAAATATAGTGATGTAGAGAACCAAGTGAGTTTTGGAGGCTATGTATGCCATAACAATAAGTAGGGTATGCTGTGATGGACCAAGTGAGTTCAGGGGGCTATGTATGCCATAACATTTTTTTTATAAGCAAGGTATGCTGTGATGGACCAAGTGAGTTCAGGGGGCTATGTATGCCATAAAATTTATTTAGATAATGCTAACAATTTTGCTACGTACACAATGCACTGATATTTGCCAAATAATTACCTACTTGGTAACTGTAGCTGTGATTAAAATTTATTTCATCCACATTATGATATTTTTATTTCGAGTAAAAGGTTATTAAACTCGACTTATCGAGATTGCCCCGAGACTATCTGGCCGTACTATTCGTTTTTTAAAAATTGTCAGGTCCTATACCCATGAACATTCAAGTTGAATACATATCGAGCAAATTTTTCTAGAATAAAGTAGGTGAAATCATACAAATTTTAATATTATCCGATAATTTTAACATTGAAGGGTAGGTTATTTTATCTTATTTTATATTCCCATTTTGAATTGTTCCTCACACGAACTGGTCTGTACTGAACAGAGACTATCCGGTAGTGTTAGCACCTTTCAATTCGTGGATTACCTACCTATCATTTATATATTTTTATTCCATTTCACATTACTGCTACTATCAATATTCCAATAGCAATAAAATTGTCTTACCTATATCAAGCAGAAATTAACTAGGTATACTATAGTTGTCACCTGATAAACTGTCGTAAAATTATAAATATCGATGATCAAGCCTACCCTCTGATGCGAGTCTCTGAAGCAAAGTGTACTAAATTAAATATCTATAAAGTTAAAATTTATAGATATATTTATAGGTAGGTAGTAGGTACATGCTATGTATGCAGGTATAGGCTATGTATGCCAGAGTTTAGCCATGTGCGCTATTAGCAGGCTATGTATGCCAGAGCTTAGCCAAGTGCGCTATTAGTGGATTTCTTAGTGAAAAATGGGGTATGTATACCTGTAAGTTCAAAACTAACAAAATAATTAGTACAATGGTGCAAAAATATATATATATATATAAGCATTTAAGCACTGGACCTGTAAGTGGCTAAGTACGTCGCAAAATTACATGGACAGCTGTTATGCTAAGCCAAGTAAACCATATGAAAAATTAAAAAAAATAAATAAAACATGAATATAAATAAAAAACAAAAAAATTAGAAACTAAGAAATAAGTTTTATCTGGTGAATATGATAACTACAGTATTTTTTTTCTCTTTCTATGAACTCTGACGGTTCGATGACTCCTGAGGAGGATCCTCCTGTTACACACACTCATTCTAAACGAAAGCGAAAGTCTTCGAAGACATCTGCAGGAGATTTGGCGTCAACTTCAAACAACAGTTTAGCGCTTGGACGAAGTATCATACTGGACGGAGCCTTTCGGTTTTTGGCGTGTCCGTTTTTTTTGTTAGTGTGCAGTTGTCGATATTGTATTCGTGTGCGTTACTAGAGAAGGGACTACATTGACTAACCTATCGATAGAATAAGAGATGGATGAAAAAGGCGTTTTAATTGGAAGTCAACTTTTTAATTTTAACTGGTTGCTGACTTTTATGGCGACAACCCAAAACCAATATAGATACTGGAACACTATTATCGTCAATATTATTTCCCATATTGACCTGGCCGTGATAGCGATGTCCATCCCACTCGATACTTTCTTAGGGTCATTTCGTTTCCATGCATAGGAAAATTTTGTGGACTCCTAGTTTTCACGCCTAACAGCTTTTATCCACACCCGTCTTCATTCTGGGCATTTTGGGAACCTAAAAAAAAAAAAAAAAATGTAAAATTTAACAAAAATTGAGCCGGCGCGAGACGCCTAGAAGGTGTGAAATATAAAGCTAAATTAATCTGTGTATGTACATCACTAGAACAGATGACTAATAAATTTTATTTTACAATAATTAATGGGTTTACATCGTTTTCATATTGGAAAATATGACTAGTACTAATAAAATGTAATTATAGTCTGTAAATTGAAAAAGAATATTACGTATCAAATGACAATTCCGGGTCTTTAACCTCCTTTTGTTTTTTTTTTGTTTTGTTTCCTTTTGTTTTTCTTGATGCACAAGACACAGCTGCACGGGATATAATTTCGCCTTTTCAAATATATTTTGCTTAAACAATAATGATTCTTTTGATTTTTCACCATTTATTTCGCTTCACCGCATATTTCAACCAACTCCAACTAGAACATCAAAGCATTGCATCAACTGACGGACACTATTTACACAGACAGTGAGTGAGTTGGAGTGAGTGAACTTACATCTTTTCTTTTACTTGTAGCTAGGCTGCGTGGGAGGAACAAAGATAGATGATCACTGTTTGATACACAGTTGCAAATGGTTGTGGATCTTATGGCACTCTCCATTATGATATTACCTCCATGGTTTAGCGACTTTTTTTTAAATGTCGCGCAAAAGGTCACTCTTACTTTAAATGCCCTAAGCCGTTAGTAAAATGCCAAAAGTGTCAAAGGGTTGATCACGACAATGAAAACTGTAAACTTCTACCAATGATACCGCGTTTCGCGTACGGACGTTGAAGAACGGAAAACTTTGACTATTTCCACGACAGTGATACTAACAGTATTTTTTTCAAATAAATCGAAGTTCGTGAAGATGATGCTCAAGACCTAAACTTCTTAAAAAGATACACACAATTGCCTATCATCAAAGGTTTCGGTAATTCTGTAGTTACATCTGTCTATAGGAGCTTTGTGAACATTGAAATCGATGATATTGAGGCGACGATCGAAGATCTTGTAGTTACTGATGAGTTTGTGACAACAGCATTGCTTATAGGGCAAAACTTTATACGAGTTTTCTTCTGTGTCTGTGTTCAAAGACAATTGCAAACTATTCTTCTACAAAAGTCCTGCTCTTAACGCAAACTTGACTACATTAAATTCTACCCAAGTTCCTTTGTCAGGGTTAGTTGAAGTTATAGCGTAGGGATCTAACTTTTCAGGGGATGTGTATGTGGAAGGTTACAGTAGTATTGAACCGGGTAAAGGAAATCAATCGATCAAAATTGCACCAAGGTGCTTATCACGTAGTTAATGGAAAATGTCATCTTACAATACAATACAATATAAAACAGAATCATTTATTTATGCCACACGTAAATGCAGTTTATAAAAAAAAAAATACAAGAAAAGACAATACAAGTAAGTAGGCAAGTGATATAAATTGGCAGTCACTCGGCATTAATGCTATAGCAGCATACGCTATTATAACGCTGGTCTTCCGACACCCATGTCATCGTTACAGTTACAGTAAATAATAATAATATTCTAATTTATTTCTAATAAAAAAACCGAGAACCAATTTTAACAATAAAGACAATAGACTAAGCTCTTATAAAAATTTATAGGCTTCTTTAAAATCACGGAAGTATATAATATAATGATCAATATAAATTTTTTTGAACTTAATGGATTTAGTACTCTTAAAATTAAAAACGATAGCGAAGTTGCTTTTGATCGGATTCGACCTTGGATCAATGTTAACCTTCTCATAACAACGATGCTAATATCTAACAAAAGTTATACGTCATCCGAAAGCGAGGATAATGATGACGAAAATATGCCTACAAAAGGTCGGCAACAAAATAATACAAGCAGATCTGATACTAATTATATGCCAAATGTAATGATTAATAATTTAAAGTAATATTGTTAGTATATTAATGTAGCGAAACACTGGGAGTTATTGTTTTTTTTGTTATTCACATGTTGTTTTTATAATTACTGAAAATGTAATTGTGTTAAAATCGTAAATTCAATTTATTTGAGTATTTTCTATAATCATTTAATAAAATAAATTTGAATAAGAAATTGAAGTTGTTAAGGGCTAAAATAATAAAATGAATTTGTATGTAAGCTATTACAATAAAAAAAAAAAAAATTTTTTTTTGTTCTTTAAAATTAAAATAATCTAAATATTCTTAATTGATTAGTACGTTCAGTTTATTTATTTGATCATGCGTCAGGAGATCGCATGATGGCGGATGGCCGAATGTAATGATTTCTCGAATTTTATAATTCATTTTGTAAATATTAAGCTTGTTTTTTTAGATTAAAATTGAAGTAGTATAATTAATTTTATATCTTCCTGTCTTTTAGTCAGTCAATTGACCGCCAAATCATAGCTTTGGTCGGCAAGGTTGGTAGGATTGTTAACGTTGGTAGGTCCCCGAACCGTAAAAAGTGGGGAAAGGAGATGATTGTAAAAATGTGGGATTCTGGAAGGAGACTTGGTGGAAACTTGACTGGCTAACATACTGTCATCTGTAACAAGTGCGAAGAATAAAAGTGAAATGGTTTTACCTGTGTTCTTCGAATAAATAAGAGGTGTTAAAGTGTTCATCTGCTGCAGTTCATTTCACAATTGATGAATATTTTCGTTTTTAAAATAGGTGACATTTTAATATTTTGTAAGATTAAATTGAATTTTGACATTAATGTAGGTATTCTTTTATTATATTAAATTGTTATTCATTAATTTTAAGTTCAAAAATGTTTCCACGCCAGGACTGTAACTGTTAGAATTTATTATGCTCATTTTTTTGTACATTTACCGCCGGTTTCTGAAAGGATGATCAAAACTAATCGGATGTCAAGTCACTTGCTATCTCTATCTTAGTCGATGTAATAGCTGAAATGGCGAGTGACTTGACAGCCGATTAGTTTTGATCGAGCTTTCAGAAACCGGCGGTAAGACTAATGTAAACCTGACACTCCGCAAATAAATGTCAAAAATAAATAAAATTAGTAAGATACAAATTAGATTATTACACAATTATTAAAAAAATCATTTCAATTTCAATTCAGATACTACCTTTTGTACCAAACTCGAATTAAAAGATTTTCAAGCTAAGGGGCAAACTATTTGAACAGACAAAGGAATAATAAAACGTAAATGATTTTGATAAGAAGGCAAATATCCAAAATAGCGAACAGAACGTGCTCATGTGTAAGAGAAAAATAAAGCCTATTGATGATTTTTTAAATGCTTCAATTACAAAACCTAAAATTTCACTATTCAGGTTTCGGCTGCGCATGCGACGAGCACAGTGTTCCATACAGCTCCACCAGCTGTAGACCCTGCAATGCCACTCAGGTCGTGTCTGCCGATGGCATGTCTTGTATCTCAAGAAAATGCCAGACCACTTCGGGAAGGGTCGTATGCAGAAAATGTCCGATCGATTATATTTCTGGTAAGACCTATTTTGAAACAGAAACAGCTTCACGACTTTGATCCCCAGGCACGGTCGATATCCCCTCAAATCTCGTAGTACCAAGTACTAACTCCAGATTTTTGAGGACGTCTCAGGGGGGTAGTCAGAAGTAAGTTCAAACATTACATTTGGCACATACCCACATTTTGCAGTAGTTGGTATTCGATACGTGACAGGTTGCAAGCCCATCGCCGCTGTTAGAATACTAACTGGTTTCCTCACGATGTTTTCCTTCACCGTTTAAGAGCACTGGCATTACGCACATACATTTTTCGATAGGAGAAATTCATTGGTGCACGACCGGATTCGAACACACGACCTTACGATCGGAAGGCGGGGTCACTCCCACTAGACCACGGGTGCTCTTGAGACCACCGGACCTATTTTGAGATATAATAAATGTTGGTGGACTTTCCACACAGCACTATCTAGCCCCAAACTTATCAAAGATTATTATGGGAATCAGATAGCTGATTTAATACTTATATATCTACATACTTTTTTACTCGTTGGGGATCAAACCCACGGCCTAAGGCGCAGAAGGCATAGCTACTACCAACTAAGCTGTGAGGGCTGTCAATGAAAATTATAATGTTTAACGTTCACCTCTGCCTGTAACAATTGCCTACCTCATAAAACACGTCAACCGAAGACGTGTCCTTATGGCATTGCACTGTGTCCATCACGTAAGACGTAGAGATATTAGGTGTAAGAAGACCTACTCTCTAATCTCTTGGTACTCAATATAAGGTACGATAACTTCTAAGACCAAAAAATACATTTTTACACGCTCAGAATTACGCAAAAAACAAATCGTGTGTACTAGGTTAAGTTTAATACGCTTTTTGAAGTTCGATTGATCTACAAAACGTTTGTTTGTTGTTTTATTTAACAATCGCAACAATACACAAAAGCGGAAAAATAGATAAAGAAAATACGCTATTGAGACTGAACAATTAACCTGACGCTTTGTTCAGAAGAGTATTTACATCAAATGAACAGTATTTACTGAGCTTCTATCCATTATGTACATCCGGGTCAGACGATTGTACGAGGTAACCTACGACTTCGGTGAATTCAACTTAAATGGGCAGCATTCAGGAAACGTTGAACTTCTTCAGGCTAATGACAATAATGATGACAGTGCTTTTGCTGTCAGCCACTAATAGGAGTTATCTAATAATTTTATTGGTCCAACATATTAACCGCTAGATAATCCAATTGTAAATTGTACTAGCCATTCTTATCTTTTGTTAAATAACCTTGTTCGCTACTCTCGTGGGAGTTTCTAAGTTCCTACCTTCTTTATCTAACCTTTACTTATATTAATATACTAGCGGCCTGTCCCAGCTTAACATGGGTTGTCATAAATTTTTTGAACATATTAGGATAAACTTAGACCGTGGGTTCGAGCCTCGCGAGCCTACTTATTTCATACATTTGCACGCCAGAGACTGAAATCGCATCCCGAGCGTGACCCGTGGACCCGTTAACGTTTTTAATTTCGTCATATCTTTTAAATGGAATGTCCGATTTGAAAAATTTAAGAAGTAATCTATAGGTATTGAAACCGTCTTAATTATGAAAAGATTTATTTGGATAAGGATTAATACCAAGGTACAAATAAAGACCCTTTTCTAGCGGCGGCATTTCAATTAAATTTTTATAATAAAAACACACTTATTGTGACATAACTATAATAGTTAGACATATGCTGTCGCGACATTTTTTGTAGATGATGACGTGTTCTACAAAATCGTAGTACATTATTTTGTTCTATCATCAATAGTTTTCGCAGCGCACGCGATGTAAGGTTTTTGCTTTCCACCTTGGGTTACATTATTGGAGTTTTAGTAAGGATCCCTGATTTTTTTGAAAATATAATATAGCCTATGTTACTCAGGGATAATGTAGCATTCTAATGGTGAAAGAATTTTTGAAATCGGACCAGTAGTTTTTGAGCCTATTCGTTACATACAAAAATACAAAAATACAAAGCTTTCCTCTTTATAATATTAGTGTAGATAGTGTAGATGTTAATGTTCCATACGTTCCTGCCCTTAATTAGCCAATTAAAGGTGGTTCACTATTTTCGTCTCACGTCGTTTATAAGTCTAAACTTATAACAATAAAAATAAATATTTTAATCCGACGGATAGCATTATGTACTTGGAATTGGTAAAAGAGAACTAAACGGTATATAAGGGATGTTGTAAGCTCATTTCTGCCGATAGTTTTTCCTGCCCACTACAATCCGAATCTCTTCAAGTTAAGACTAGGTGTCTTCTAAACCGCCCCGCTCCAACGTCAGCACCATCTTATCAAAGGATGGTCTATTCATTGTAAAAAGAAAAAATTGTAAGATTGTAATTCATACAACATTTCAGTAACTCAAAATTTGGATGGTTCTCCAATGAGAGAAGTGCTGTGCGTCAAATGCGCTAAAGGATACAGAGCTCAAGACAACACATGCGTCAGATGCGAGTCCTGTACTTGTAGTAGAAGCCAGGTGGTGGTGAAAGGTATATGCATACCGAAGGCCTATGTGAACTCCAGGCCGAAGTATGAGGAGAAGCTGCTCCATCCACTGGAACTGCTAGATATTGTGAAGCAAGAGTATTTGTGCACTGTAAGTTATTGATTGTTAGTCTTCAACCAGTGTGTGTTGCACGTGATGACGTATGGAACTAAGACGTGGTCGCTTACTATTGGCCTCATCAACAAGTTCAAAGTCGCTCAACGGGCTATGGAGTGAGCTATGCTGGGAGTTTCACTACGGGATATAATCAGAAAACCTGATGGACTGACGACATTGTCAGGATCACAGGAAGTTGGTGGATGGAGAGGGCTCGGAATCGTTCTTCCTGGAAATGTATAGGGGAGGCCTATGTCCAGCAGTGGACTTCTTTAGGCTGATGATAATGATGATGATGATGAAGTTATTGATATCCTTCTGCTCGCGGCTTTGCTCGCGTGGTACATCCTGCGCACTGTTAGACTTTAATTTTCAAAATATTTATGTTCTCGTCTGATAGATCTTACAAACGTAACTTGGAATAATTATACTGAGAAATGTAATGACAGAATCTACCTCAAGGCTAATACACGTAATTAAATCAAGGATCAGGATTTTAAATGCGCCTCTTGAGGCGCATTTAAAATCCTTTCACCACACTGTTTCGAAAGAAACTAGTGACACGACAAGAAGAAGAAGAAGAGCTGGATAAAGCTATCCTCATGCCAAATAAAATTAAATATATTTATTTAACGAATAATTTATACAATTTTAAGCTGAGAGTGGTTTTTAATCCTTTTCCATGCATTTCAGCAAAATAATTTTCGAGCGTGTCGCGCTCTGTCCAACTTGTGCGTCAAGAATTTCTACTCAACTGACCTCGGTGGCCCTTGTCGGCTTTGGGTGCAACCGAAATTAACTATTCCTAAGGGTAAGCACTCTTATTTTATGTGCTACGAACTCGTAGAGGTACATGACTACTACGCAATCGTAGCAAATGTCTACGAATGCGTAGACCCAAAGTTACTTGTAAACTTTGAGGGAACCTAACTTTTGTAGAGTAGGTAATGGATGTTCGAGCCTACAGAGTACCCTGAGCCTTAACTTTTTTATCCTAATTGCTGATGGAATAAGCAGATAGCCCACTTTATTAACCACTAAGTGGTTACCCGCACCTATAATAAAGCATTGCTTCGCAAGTCACGCACATTTGGAACGTGCCTTAGTATGCACTGCGCTAAGTCCTTTTAAATGAGGCATAACGATGTGAAACCACATGTGCCTGTAATTTTACCGGTACACACACACTTCAAACCGAATCACAGTAACGCTGCTTGGGGGCAGAAAGTATGGTGGTTGTACTTCCCCAGACGAGCCCTACACAAAGAGTAATCTCGGTCATTTTATAGCTGCTCTCTAAGGTCTCACTTTTTTTTATATACAAGTAGCTGATGGAACAAGCAGATGACCACCCACTTGATGTTAAGTGGTAACCATCACCTATATATAACAAAGCATTGCTTCGTAAGTCACGCCCGATAGGACCGCGTCCTACGATGCAATGCCCTACGTCCATCAACTTGAGGCATACAAATGTTAAGCCTCATGTGCCTGTAATTAATTACACCGGAAACCGCACTCTTCAAACCGAAACACAGCGTTGCTGCTTGGCGGCAGGAAAAGGCGTGGTGGTAGTACTTCCCCGAACGAGCCCTTCTCAAAGAGCTCTACTACTCACTGTCTCATTCATGTGAAAGAAAAGAGATAGCAACTGTCTTATCGGCCATTTTAACAAGTGGAACCCTTAGCGACCAATATGAAACCAACCAATAATCTTTGACAGGTCTTCCGCCGTTGATTATTGCTCCAACATCAAGTGATAAAAATCCAGGCGAGATGATCGTACCCCGTCATGGCAAGGTAACAAATAAAAGTATATTACGCGCAACGGATCTGTCAATTATCATTAATCGAAATATGACAGATTAGTTTATTAATTGATTATCGTATTAGGTATTTGCTTGCAGAGTTTCTTAATATGTATAAATATCAGCTATCTGGTTCCCATATTACAAGCTTTGGCTTAGTTTGGGGCTAGATAGTGCTGTGTGCAAGTCCACTAATATTTATTTATTTATTTTAGTTTTAAAAAGATCCTTGATTTTTTTCTTGTGACTTATTTCTTTAGGGTCTTGATAACATGTGATTGAGGAGATGTCTACTGTGCTGTTTCCAGATCTCCATTTTTATCGCATTAGCTGTGTACACCTATAATGGAGGAATACGGTTTCTTCAAGATGTACAGCAACGCCCAAATCAATGTCAGTTACCAATAAATGTGAAAGTTGGAGAGCTTTTATCGTAAGTATCAGAGAACTATATCATTCTGTAGGTTCTACATTTAGGTATTATACATTTATTTATGTAGGTACAGGTATTTATGTAGGTACAGCTATTGATAAAAATAGAGGTACCTGATAATTTATAAAGCAATATTTAAAAAGAAATAAGGAATTATAAGTTTCAAAGATTTTAATATAGTCCCAAAAGTTATTATACTAATAAAAATTAAAAATTATAAGTTTGTTCGAGAGAATGGTACACACGGATACTATACGTCCTGTATAAGCATCATTTTTCTTTTGTTTTGTGTAGTTTGATCTGTATTCGTCTATATGTAATTATCTTTGCTCAGTTTAACCTTAATTCACCTGGATTAAATCACCTGGGTGTATTAAGTGCTACGCACGGTAGGCTTGGTGCACCTGGGATAACTAACACAGCTTTCAATAAAGTAGTATCCCCAATCCGGTAGACTTAATTCACCTGGCTTAAACATAAACAAATGATCCATTGTTGCTAGATGGCTGTGTTTAAAATATCTACCGATATTCATTTAATTATGTGTTTCAGATTTGACTGTCCAATGAATTTAACAAAACTCGATTCATTAGAGTTGAATGAAACATTTGCGCCATTTTTGTACGTTGACGGAGAATATAGACCACTCCCGGTTTCACTTATAAAATCAAATGGTTATAACGTACAGGTAAGATAACGACGAGTTTACGCCTTTTTCTGCCGCCAAGCAGCGTTGCTGTGTTTCGGTTTGAAGAGTGTGGTTGCCGGTGAAATTACAGGCACATGAGGCTTAACATCTGTATGCCTCAAGTTGATGGCAGTGCATCGTGGGGCACGTTCCTGTCGTGCGTGACTTACGAGGCAATGCTGTGTGATGGTTACCACTTAACATCAGGTGGGCCATCTGCTTGTTCCATCAGCTAGTTGTATAAAAAATGGTTGTTAGCCCTTTAAATGTTATGTTTTTTTTTCTAGGCTTGGACTAAATAATTATTCATAAAAGTGACCGTTGTTAATTTTTTTTTTTATATTGAAGTTTAATTTCATATTTGGACGTGGCCCTGACTAGTGACTACTCTTAAATCTTAAATAAATTATATAAGCACTTGAAATGAAGTAAATAATTTAAAACATAAAAAATAAAATTCAATGTTCTTTCAGAATAAGAAAGACATTTTAATACGAGACATATTTATACCTCAAATATTAGCACTTGAAATGAAGTAAATAATATAAAATAAGATAAGAAAATATTCTTTCAGTAAGAAAGACATTATCAAATTTCCAACATAAGCACTTACCTACAAAGGCAGGGCGTAAATGGCACTTCGCTAATTTGATTCTAATATTTTAGAGAGGAACGTGGATGTCGAGCAAATTCAGACGCTATTTTATCGTTCATAATGCAATTTCAACCACGTCAAACATCACAGATACAATATACCTGCGCCATTTACTGATACGAATTCGGTAAGTGAATATTGAAATTGAATACATAATACAAAGTGATTCGGGGATGTTCATTATGAAACCACGTATTTTGTGTACCTTCATAGCTAGCTAACACCCGTCGCTTTTCTCTCATATTAGTGGTGGTTAAGAGCACCATTGGTAAAGTGGGAGTGACCCCGCCTTCCGATCGTAAGGTCGTAGGCTCGAATCCGGTCATGCACTAATGGATTTTTTATTTTGAATAATGTATGTGCGCAATGCCAGTGCTCTTAAACGGTGAAGAAAAACATCGTGAGGAAACCAGTTAGCATTCCAACAGCAGCGATGGGATTGCAAAATGTCCCGTATGGAATACCATGCAACTACTGCAAAATGTGGGTATGTGCCAAAAGTAATGTTTGGACGTACCTCTGACTATCCCCCTTAGATATCCTCAAAGAATCTAGAGTTAGTACTTGGTACTAAGAGATCTGAGGGGATATCTACCGTGCCTGGGGATCAAAGTCGTGAAGCTGTTTATTTTGTTTTGTAGTAGTGTTTGCGTTTTCCCTTATATAGGATTTGTTAATGTTTGCTACCTCGTTTCCGGTATTTTTTCTGCCTTATTTATACA
Source organism: Chloroclysta siterata (assembly GCA_932294275.1). NCBI lineage: Eukaryota > Metazoa > Arthropoda > Insecta > Lepidoptera > Geometridae > Chloroclysta > Chloroclysta siterata. Next base: position 20,163,957 of record OW028589.1, read on the forward strand.
ATAATGATTCTTATATATTCTAATAATGTTGCTTATTCATTATACACTACTAACGACCCGCCCCGGCTTCACACGGTTATTGTGGGTTATCCCTAAGAGATTATGCTTGTATTATACATATAAACCTTTCTCTTGAAACACTCTTTCTATAAAAAAAAACCGCATCAAAATCCGTTGCGTAGTTTTAAAGATTTAAGCATACATAGGGATATAGGGACAGAGAAAGCGACTTTGTTTTATACTGTGTAGTGACGTTCACACGCATTTTTATTATAACATTTTGTATGAATAAAACACGTTCGAGTTTTCAATAATAATATAAAAGTTTGGCACAACTTTGGTTTTAATACAATTCCATCTTGCCCCAAACTAATCAAAGCTTGTACTATAGAAACAAATAAATAGAATATTATTAAACTTTTTTTGTAAATATCTTACTTGCAATAAAAACATTAAATTGGTAAGTTACTTCGTCAAGCCAGTTATATTTTCATTTTGTTAATAAAAATTAAAGATGAATACTGAGGGAACATTATTAAACATTCTTCAAGTTCACGATGAAATATTAATATCGTTGTTTCAATTCTTTGGAATATTTCGTATTTTTATATTTTACAAGCCGGTGCCCGCGACTTCGTCTGCGCAGGATTAGTCACACAATATCTTTATAAATTGTAGCCTATGTGTTATTCTGATGTATAAGCTATATTATTTTAAAGTTTCATTAAAATCCATTCAGTAGTTTTTACGTGAAAGAGTAACAAACATCATCCATCCATCCATCCATACTTACAAACTTTTGCGTTTATTATATTAGTTAGGATTTTATGGCTGCTATTTTTCTTTTTGTTTTTCATCGTAAAATACGTGAACGAGCGTTTAAAAAACGATATGATATGATTGAAGTTATTTTTGGATAGTGATACCTATGTATTTTTTTATTTTATTACATGACTTGGAAATCTGAGATTTCTTTACTACTCTTTATATATCAGCGTTAAAAAGTAACTTAGGTATGTGTTGTTCCAGATCATGAACTTTGTATATTCCAAGTTTCATCTAAATTCGTTTAGCCATACAAAAATGAGTGGGAGCAAACACTTACAAACTTTTAAATCCTACTTATATATATATGAGTAAGCTACGATGCTTAGATGTTATCACCTCAACCTAACAACTGAACCGATTGAAACTAAACTTAAAATAAGAATAGTTCGTAACCTAGATTAACATAAGACTACTTCTAATTTTTATCATATAAAAATAATAGGAATAAGCTAGGAAAAAATCACGAGTCCGAAAAGGGCCTTAAATATTAATGTTACCTGCTAGTTTATAATTATCTATATCCCACTAATGTGGGATAGAATCTTACACAAATATTTTTCTTATTCTTTATACTGTTTATAATTGGATCGTAACCCGGATTCGAAGACAGGACTGAAATACAAAATTATATTATTGGTTCGTAACCCGGTTGCGAAGTAAGGAAAAATATCCTTCTACGTAGCTGTTTACGAATCTCGATTACGTATACAGACTAAGCTCTGATTTCCCCATAATGTCTTCTTCTTCTTTCAATTTATGGCTCCTGTCCGTCATTCGACAGACAATCTTGCCAGTGTCAAGTGATTTGTATTGAATAAATACTTTTTAGTCAAGTCAGTCCATACTCAAGTCGGCCGTCATTTGTTTTGAAGAAAATGGTGGCGGTTTTCTTCAAAACATTGGAAACATTTTCGGTCAAATCAGGATATCACTTAATACACTTTCATCCCAAATGCTTACACTTTGTGCTAAGACCTCAAGTAATGTTGGTTAAAATACCACCAAAATTACACAACACAACTCAAAATAACACAAGAAAAACAATTAAAATGAAAAAGCTAGTTGCTTCCCAAAATGCCAGAAAACGAATCCCCACCATAATGTCTTTGATTAACAAAGTATTAAATGGCCGTTAAATATGTCAAAATGTACGCGTTTGACATCTAGTAAATAACATAGCATGGTGAAATTAGCTCTTAAATATTTTTAACTTTCATAGCCTCGAAAGAGTGAAGCATGTGAACGGATCGCTACGTATAACAACCACAGTGGAAGCCCAATACGCCGTCAAGCCGATCCATGAGCATACCATCACCACGACCCTGACGGTGGACCATGACATGCCTAATGCTGGAGTTATACGAGGACTTGAGGTTTGGATTCATGTACATGTAACAGGAAAACAAAGCGTGGGACAGCCTTCTACCCGATTGATTGACGTCATTGTTAAGATCGCGGGAAGTCGGTGGATGTAGAGGGCTCAGAATCATTCTAACATGTGTCAAGTGCTCGAAAGGAGCCTCTTGAGGCGCACTTAAAATCCTTTCACCACACTGTTTCGAAAGAAACTAGTGACACGACAAGAAGAAGAAGAAGAAGAAAAATCATTCTTCCTGAAAATGTGAAGGGGAGGCCTATGTCCAGCAGTGGACTTCTTCAGGCTATCGATGATGATAATATTAACATGTATACCTACTATGTGTAACATATTTTTTAGCAGTTTTCATTTTCTCTTAGAAGCAGATTTCTTTGTAAAGGGCAGGAACTACTACCACCATGCCTATTTCTGCCGGTAAGCGCAGTGTTGCCGAGTTTCATTTTGAAGGGTGTGGTTACATTACAGGCACAAAAGGCTTAACATCTGTATGCCTCAAGTTGATGTACGCATGGCAGTTCATCGTAAGGCACGCGTACTTTCAAGTTTAGGTAGTTATCGAAAGAAAGTCCCGTACTTTCAAATGTTGGAGTTTAGCGTATTACAAGAAGGTCGAAGGAAGGTGATGTGGTAAAACTTATACGAATAAAATTATATAAATTGTATGATTTGGCAGATATGGGGCGGAGCACTAGGAGCCTTCCTAGCGTTGTTTGCTTTAGCGCAATGGCGCGGAATCCTTTGTCGAGGCGGCCTGCACTTCACGGTAGTGCCACTTCTAGCCGGATCTATCGCCGATACTCTATACTTTGTAAGTCTCCTCTAATTCTAGGCTTATGTCTATAATTACCTAGCACGGCAGATGTACCTGGTGGTACAAGTGTTGTTGGGTATAAAAGCAGCTAAAACGTTGTATTTCCAATGCCCAATCATAAGGAAGCCATACATACATTTACATTAGGAAAAGGTTTTTTTTATTATTAGCTTCATCGTAGAACAGTTCTACGTAGATTAAACCAAATTTAGAGTAGTAGAGCTCTTTGTGAAGTACTCGTCCCGGGGAGTACTACCACCACGCCTTTTTCTGCCGCCAAGCAGCGTTGCTGTGTTTCGGTTTGAAGAGTGTGGTTGCCGGTGAGATTACAGGCACATGAGGCTTAACATCTGTATGCCTCAAGTTGATGGACGCCGGGCAGTGCAGGGCAGTGCCTGACTTACGAGGCAATGCTTTGTTATACTTAGGTGATGGTTACCACTTAATATCAGGTGGGCCATCTGCTTGCTCCATCAGCTAGTTGTATAAAAAAAAAGAATCACGAGTGATCCTTGTGATTCAATTGAACAAATACCTTTTGACTTTGCTCTTTTCTAGTTATAGTAGTTAAATCAATAGATAGTCCAATACACTGATTGATAGTCTGTATATTTCATACGCCCGCATAATTCAACATGTTGACGCTACGCCGTAGCACCGTGCTACGGCGTAGCCTGTCAAATCAATCTAGCCAAATCTAGTGACGGTAACCAAATATTGCAAAATGTGGGGTGTTATCGTAAATTTCAATCAAAAAATGTGAATCCGATTTTGACTTTAGTTTGCGTAGCTTTTATTGGCGTAGTTATTATGTTTTATTTTATACATCTGAAAAGCTGTGGATTTTATTTAATAAATAAAATAAAATGTGGCAAACCTTATGTTGGGTGTCTCTCTTGACCTCTAACACAGATATGAGAATACTAGTACCTCTAATTACCCCTTTGATTAGATTTCTTGAGTATTTGCCTTACAAAATCGACCAAATTAAGAAACGAGAGCAATAAACGCGCTTCTCTAAGCTAAAAGCTTTTACTTTTACTCATAATCTCTACGCTATCTTTGGATGGAGAGAATTGATAGAAAAATGGTGTAGTTGCTGGTGTAATTACAGGCACATGAGGCTTAACATCTGTATGCCTCAAGTTGATGGACGCAGGGCAGTGCATAGTAGGGTACGTTCCTATCGTGCGTGACTTGCACAAGGCAATGCTTTGTTATAGGTGATGGTTACCACTTAACATCAGGTGGGCCATCTGCTTGTTCCATCAGCTAGTGGTATTAAAAAAAATGTACTGTAAATCAATCTAACAAGTTTGATACATTTGTATTTTTTTTTTATGTTTGTTACATTTCGACAGCTTTCACAACTCAGTTGGTAGTAGCTCAGCCTTCAGCGCTGTAGGCTGTGTGTTCTATCCCCACCGAGAACCAACATTTGTGTGATGAACATAGATGTTTGTTCTCTGTCTGGATGTTATTATATACTATAAGTATGTATTTACAAAAAAATAAAGAGTATTTAAGTATTAAATAAGCATCTGGTTCCCATAGTATACAAGCTTTGGCTTAGTTTGGGGCGAGATAGTGCTGTGTGGAATATCCACCAATATTTATATATCAACCGACATTTATCATTTATAAACCGATTTGAAAAATTATTTTTTTATTTGTTACTTACAGATTGGTCCTTTTGGCATTGGCATTTTTATCAAACGTTCAGTTATTTCGATTTTAAATCAAAATAACAAGAAAAAGTTATGTCATCCACGTAAATGAAATTGCGTATTTTGCTGTTTTATGATTACAGTGTATTTAAAGTCGGTTATTTATGTAGAAAAGTTATTAATATTTAAAACATTGTTGTTGTAGGCAGCTCTATTCTCAACCCTGCACGCGTTAGCAGCCGAAGCCGGCACACTTGGGATGACGTTGCCTCTATCTCATTCAGAAGAAAGGATGATCAAAGCGCTTCTATACTCTGCTGTCGGATTAAAGGTACGTTAAAACAAACCTTCGCTTCACATAGATTAGGTGCATTTTTGTTTATTTATATGTTTGTTCGCAGGCAGTTAAAGTAGCGTGGATAAATTGGAAACAATGCACTTGTGACATTTTCTTTTTGGACTGGTCGCAATATAACCCTCCTGTTAAAGGTAAGCCCATCATTAAATGTTAGATAATTACAACTATAGTGTACCCGCATCCTTCGGCGGCTCAACTCGCGTGTTACCTTACTTATCTTTTATGCATCAGTTTTATTCTATTTCCTGATCATTTCGAATAAATTCTGAAAACGCGAATACGTTGGTAAGTTTATGACATTTGTCTATATGTATTGTATATTATATATTATAATATATTTAATTATATTATATTGTTTTATATGTATAAATATCAGCAAATGGAAAACATAATAAAGTTCAAGGTCTTATAAACAAATAAATTCTTTTTGGTGCATATTACACACAATACTATTTAGCCCCAAACTAAGCAAAACTTTTTCTATGGGAACCATGTATTTGATATAATATAATACTATTATATATAATTGGTCACTAGTGATTATAATATAATAATATAATTGGTCATTGGTGGTCTAGTGGTAGCGCCTTCCGATCCTAAGGTCGTGGACTTGAAACTGGTCGTGCACCAATAAGTTTTTCTATTCAAAGATATATGTGCACAATGCCAGTACCCTCAAACGGTGAAGGAAAACATCGTGAGGAAACCGACATGTTGTAGAACCTTAAAAGTTCTATAACATGTGTCAAGTGCTCAAAAGGAGCCTCTTGAGGCGCACTTAAAATCCTTTCACCACACTGTTTCGAAAGAAACTGGTGACACGACAAGGGCGAGATTATATAATAGCACCCAAACAGAGAACATAATATGTTCATCACACAAATTTTTATTTAGGGATCTATAACATTATTATTGAGCTGTGAGGACTGTATTCTGTAAAACAATATTGATTTATTTGATACTGGCAGTTTTCAGTTGAAACCTGTGCTCAGTGCAAACAGTTTCAGCAAGTATTGTTCTAAATTCTCGAGCATATTATTTGAGTAATATGGATACGTTATTTGAAACAGCAAACAGAAGGTTTAAAACATTTTTCAGAATCCTTGGTGGAAAACGAACGTTGGAAGGTGACAATATTAGCTAGAGAATGGAGTTTGGTGCAAGCTGTACGTAGGGCATCACCAGGTTATACTGTCCCATTTGCACTTTTTATTTTGCATGTAAGTATTACCACCATGCCTATTACTGCCACCAAGCAGCGTTGCTGTGTTTCGGTTGTTGTGTGTGATTGCCGGTGTAATTACAGGCACATAAGGCTTAACATCTGTATGCCTCAAGTTGATGGACGCATGGCAGTGCATAGTAGCGCACGTTTCTATCATGCTTAACTTGCGAGGCAATGATCTGTTATAGGTGATGGTTACCACTTTACATCAGGTGGGCCATCTGCTTGTTACGTCAGCTAGACGTATAAAAAAAAAGAATCACCACCATGCCTGCTGCTAACCAGTGTTATTGTGTTTTGGTTTAGTAATAAATAAATAAATAAAAAAATTAAAAAGCAAAAATTTTTCATTTATTAATAGGCAGAGGTAACCGACCGTTAGTCGCGTAAACGTATCGTATCTCTAACTACAACAAAATAAAACCGAATATCGGTGAGATTGGTTAACGCCACAAATGTCAAAATGTATTCGTGATCAAGGCCCAGGTCATCTCTTCGTATATACAAGGTGTTCCAATACTTGTACTTAAAACTTCAGGGGGCTAAAGTACCCATAAATATGAATAACTTTTTCTAAGGAACCAAAACTGTGAACGCGAAAAAAAAGTAGCTGTTTAATACATTTTAGCCAGGTTGGTGTTGAACTTTTGTATGAAACAGCTTTTTTTTCGCGTTTATAGTGTTGGTTCCTTAGAAAAAGTTATTCATATTGATGGGTACTTTAGCCCCCTGAAATTTTAAGTACAAGTATTGGAACACCTTGTATAACAATAGAACTATATCTTTTTGTTAAAAAAAATGCTCGAAGTATTTATAAATATTATCATAGCTCAATCTTTTCTGTATAACCTCCACTAGCTCTTATCTTCTTGGAAGTCACTCTTACCTCAAAACGACGGGTACAAATGGGCCGTCGTATCCATAGCGTGGTGGTCTTCCTACGGCGTGGTTCTGCTGACCAGCTGGCTGAGGGAGAGGCTATTGTACTCGCACGTCTCCGCTCTTCCGAACATTTGTACTGGAGTCGGGCTGTCACTGATTGTTTTTCAGGAAGAATTCTACGCGCATTATGTTCATGGCAGGTTCGTCTTTTTTTCTATAATTCATAGAATCTGGAGAGACGTGGTGACGGCAGGTGGTACAAAAGATTGATGGAGTGTAGCCGAGGACTGTGAAGAAAAGCATCGGACGTCCAGTCTTCTTCTTGTCGTGTCACTAGTTTCTTTCAAAACAGTGTGGTGAAATAATTTTAAGTACGCCTCAAGCGGCTCCTTTCGAGCACTTGACACATGTTATAGAATTTTTTTGGTTCCACGACATGCCGGTTTCCTCACCATGTTTTCCTTCCCCGTTTGAGAGTACTGGCATTGGACACATACATTTTATACAACACTAGCGGCCTGTCCCAGCTTCGCATGGGTGGTCATAAATTTTTTGAGCATTTTAGGATAAACTTAGAACGTGGGTTCGAGCCTCGCGTCTACTTATTTCATACATTTGCACGCGCTTCTCCTTGAGTGAGTGAAATCGCACCCCGCGCGTGACTCGTGGACCCGTTAACATTTTTAATTTCGTCATATCTTTTGAATGGAATGTCCGATTTGAAAAATTTAAGAAGTAATCTATAGGTATTGAAACCCTCTTAATTATGAAATGATTTATTTGGATAAGGATTAATACCAAGGTACAAATAAAGACCCTTTTCTAGCGGAGGCATTTCAATTAATTTTTTGTAATAAAAGAACACTTATTGTGACATAACTATAATAGTTAGACATATGCTGTCGCGACATTTTTTGTAGATGATGACGTGTTCTACAAAATCGTAGTACATTATTTTGTTCTATCTAATAGTTTTCGCAGCGCACGCGATGTAAGGTTTTTGTTTTCCACCTTGGGTTACATTATTGAAGTTTTAGTAAGGATCCCTGATTTTTTTGAAAATATAATATAGCCTATGTTACTCAAGGATAATGTAGCATTCTAATGGTGAAAGAATTTTTGAAATCGGACCAGTAGTTTTTGAGCCTATTCGTTACATACAAAAATACAAATGTTTCCGCTTTATTGATCGAGTGAGCGAAGCGAACGAAGATCTTAGTTTCAACTTGGGCGATTTGGCATTTTATGTATGTATGTATGTATGTATGTATGTATGTATGTTTGTCTGGCGATAACTTTAGAACCGTTGATCCGATCTGCATGAAATTTGATAAGTCGATAGCTTATACTTGAGAAAATTACTGGTAAGTATATGAGTAAAATCGGATGAAGGGTTTTTGAGATATGGGGTTTTTGAAAAGGGCAAAAATAAAAAAAGTGACATAAAAAAATCAAGTTACATGTCATATTAAAGGGCTTTGTTTGGACATTCCAAAACAATTTTTACTTTTTTTTTGGGACGTTCGGTTTTTATATACAACAAAAAAGTTAAATTAAGAAAACCAGCGATCCAAGAGCTCCCATCTCTAGGAGTTTCGTTGGCATCAAGGTTTTTCTACTGGTCGGCCAGTTCCTTTGCTTTTTCTTATTTTTTTTTCTTGAAATAAATTAAGGAGGTACTCAGCTCTCATAAAATGGTGACAACGACCAGGTCTGATGATGGAGCCAAGGTCTGTTCAACGGAACTCTTCAATAAATAGGCCAATAGAGTTGAAACTTGGTTACCGTACCAGTTAGTAGGCAAAAAGTCCAAACATAACGTTTGGACTTGCCTCCGACTACCACCTACTCAAAGTTTTGATGCGTTCGTTGGGTCGCATCACGAGATCTCAGTTCGGGGCGAACTACTAGTAATATTAGTGTAGATACACAACCCACGACCTTAGGATGTGGGTCATTGTGGGTAGTACCATGAAGAGAAGACCTATGCTTTAATATTAATCTTAATTTGACATTAACTTTCGTACTTATGCAAACTTTTTAGTAGGAAAACTTGTTTGTATTAAAATTGTATTTTTGCTGAACTGTTAATTTGGTTGATTGGAAATTTTTCATTTAGAAGATCAATTGTTTTATATCTTTCAAAATGTTGAAATGTGCGAGCGAGAGGTACATAGGTACATGCTTCCACTTTTTTTTACGATCATGGTTATTTTCTGAAAATCTTTTTATGTTTATAGAAATGATGACTGTAAAGAAGTGCAGTCTATAGCGGGGCCGTTGGCGACTTGTCGAGTAGCGTGCGTTCCTCAACTGAGGTAAGTTATTATATATTCATGAATCTTTATTATCGTTTATTGAATTCTTCCTCTCCAAAGCTAAAATAATACCGTTAACCTAAATGTTTTGTGTTTGTAGGTCTTCTTCTCTTTAAGACCTCATTTGTCCACAGAGTCCTGGTGACCTGTAAACAGGTTCTTACGAACCTACCACCAGTCTTCCACAATGTTTAGCATTTCATAATCATTTGTAGTTTTAAGAGTAGTAGAGCTCTTTGTGAAGGGCTCGTCCGGGGAAGTACTACCACCACGTCTTTTTCCGCCACTAAGCAGTGTTGCTGTGTTTCGGTTTGAAGAGTGTGGTTGCCGGTGTTATTACAGGCACATGAGGCTTAACATCTGTATGCCTCAAGTTGATGGACGCAGGGGAGTGCAACGTAGGGCACGTTCCTATCTTGCGTGACTTATAAGGCAATGCTTTGTTATAGGTGATGGTTACCACTTAACATCAGGTTGGCGATCTGCTTGTTCCATAAGATAATTATATATAAAAAACAAAAATTTGTAATAATTGCTGTTGTAATTGTGTAAAAGAAAATAAACATCTTTTACTTTATTAACAGAAATATAACGGAGGCCTTAGGGCGGCCTGAAAAATCCATCACAAGAATTTACTACTAACTAGGAGCTTACTAGTGTTTTCTTATTAAATACCAGGGTTTTATCATGCTTGGAGATCGGACAAAGAAAACAAACCAACTAGGTAGACTATGGATGACAGTTTTATAGGCTAGGCGAGCTAACCAACGCAGGCGCCAAGTTAATGAAACTAAACTTAAGGCGTATTCACGATACAGCGGGGTTATTATACATATCAGAACGCGCCGCCGTAGCAACCGCAGAAAATTGATCTGTTGTGTTTTTTATTCTTATTTTTGATCGAACAAATAGATGGCCCACTTCATGTTAAGTTGTAACCATCACTCATAACTCTTGCATTGACTTTTAAGTGACGCACGATAGGAATGTACCCTATGATACAGTGCCCAGCGTCCATCAACTTGAGGCATAAGTATAGCCTCATGTGCCTGTAATTTCACCGACAATCACACTCAAACTGAACACAGAAACGCTGCTTGGCGGCAGAAATAGGTATGGTGGTAGTATTTCCCCGGACGAGCCCTTCACAGAGCGCATTACTCTTACACTTGTACGACAGACAGCAATAGCGATAGCGGTGATTTGTTTATTCAACAAGCAACGACAACAACTAGGTAACCTGTGGCCTAATCACGAATTAATTTTGTATATTGTGGGGTTTACGTATTCTAGAGATATTCGACTTTATTGTTGTAGTTAAGGATACGATACGCTTACGCGACTAACGTCAAATTTGTTTGTAATTAGGCGTCTGTATCCTTCCAAATGATTTGTCATGATTAAAACGTGTTAGGTGGGAGAACTTTTAGCTAGGTCAATCTGGAGTTACTTGGGATCAGGAGGTCTGAGGGGATATCTACCGTGCCTGGGAATCAAAAGTTGTGAAATGAAATGAAATGAAAATACTTTATTGTACACCAAACAAAAAAACAGTAGGTACAATAACAAATAAAAATAAAATAATAAATGTAGGTACAATGGGCGGTCTTATCGCTGAAAGCGATATCTTCCAGACAACCTTTGGATGGAGAGGATTGTAAGAGTAAGGAAGATTGGTTGCAGGTGCACGCGAAAAATAACAAGATAGTAATTATAAAAATCAAATTACACTCTAAATAGGTAATAAGGTAGGTACCTACTTACATACTTAAATAATAATAAAATGCATATATAATAATACATAAACATCATAACTATATATAATATATAGTAATATAATATACTTACCTACATATTATACAAAATAATATCTATGTAATTAACAAATGAACGATCTATGACAACTCATCAGACAAATAAAACTGTTTTATTCTTAATTTAAAAACAGCCAGTGAAGGAGACTTTCTTATGGAAACTGGTTCTTATGTGAAGCGGTTTCAGTAGTTTTTTTTAATACTATGTTGTCTGAGCTTGGGCGCCCCGGTGCACAGCACTGTCTAGCCCTTCGGTAGCTGCACGATCGAACGATTCATTTTGTTTCTACTGCTAACTGCTATCGCTACTGTTTTTCTAGTTTAAGAACTTTTACTGTTTTAAAATAAATAACAAAAAAATCATTTACCTAACCGAGAATAAATATCGAACACTAACAAATTTATAAGCTACACGTTCACACTAAAAACGTAGATAACACTAGGGTAGGTACAACAATTTACCTGCACATACCTGCATGTTTTTGAGGTAAAGGCGCTGAATATTGTCTTTCATGTCTCATCTCCAGAGTAAGCTACTAACGAGTACAAATTCAACTCATTGTTTAGACAAATGCGTTCAAATTAAAATGACACCACAGGATTCTGCCTGTGGTGTGTCCGGCCCCATGAATCCACCTCAAAGTAACCGCACAGCTTATATTTCACGATTGTTATTTCTTTCAGGGCGGTGTACCAACAGCTGTCGACACCGGCGTCCGGTAAGTGGGTCAACGAAGTAAACATTGTAACACTATAACACCTTACAATCTAATCCAATGTGTTTTGCACGCTTCTTTGCGTGAAATAATTTAGTCACATTATTAGTTTCAAGCTAAGGAAGCTTAGGGAGTCTTAGGTATTCTTCATCATCATCATCAGCTTGAAGTTGTTACAGTCGGCAATACATTTCCAGGGAGAAAGATTATGAGCTTTCCCCATCCATCGACTACCCACGATTTTCACTCCATCTTTGTAACTTTATAACTTTTAAAGCGCATGTTGTGGATGCCTCTAAATAATTGAAAGAAAATTAGATATAAGCCATGTATACTAATAGTCTCTTCTCTTGTCGTGTCACTAGTTTCTTTCGAAACAGTGTGGTGAAAGGATTTTAAGTGCGCCTCAAGAGGCTCCTTTCGTGCACTTGACACATGTTATGGAACTTATTAGGTTCTACGACATGCTGGTTTCCTCACGATGTTTTCCTTCACCGTTTGAGAGTACTGGCATTGTGAAGAGAATACTAATAGTATTTTTGTGTTTCTATTTTTGGCAATCCTAGATAAATAAAAATAGAACCTTCTAACCTAGAAGTGTAATTGAATCTGTCCCATCTTCTTTCTTTATGTCGGTAAACATAGAAACCTTTTCAAACAACAAATATTCAGTCGAATCATCCCTTTACATTAAATGCTTGACAGCCTTCACAGCTCAGTTGGTAGTAGCTCTGCCTTCTGCGCCGTAGGCCGTGGGTTCGATCCCCACCGAGACCAAAACATTTTGTGTGATGAACATAGATGTTTGTTCTCTTACTTGGTGTTATATAATATTATAAGTATGTATTTACAAAAAAAAAAGTATATAAGTAGTATATCAGCTATCTGGTTCCCATATCACAAGCTTTGGCTTAGTTTGGGGCGAGATAGTGCTGTGTGGATTGTCCACCAATATTTATTTATATTTATTTATTTATTTATGCTTATTTCCGCCGTTAAAAATATATTTAAAGTAGGTACGCTGTGTCTGTTGTTATTGAGCTACTTATACTCCTACCAACATATTGGAGGATTTTATATCATCCCAACACATAAGACCTTTTTAATATAGTAATATTATTATTCTACAAAACAGGAAAACCCATGTTTTTATGTATTTCTGAAACAGGTATTTTGGGAGAATCCGAATCGAGGCAAGCGTTGTTATCGCGTTTCCTGGCTGCCTTCTTTGAAAGGGTACGTACGTTTTATAAACCAATTGGCAAAAATACCATAAGTCAAGGGTGGATGATGAACACAATAACAAAGTGTAGCCTTAAATAGAGACTGTAAGAAAAGTGCCAATGGACACATTCTTAGTAATATTATTTCTATAAAATTAAGTCAAAGCAAAACTACTCAATAGCCTACTTGGCTAGATTGTAATGATATTAGGGTATCGCATATCAAGCGCTACAGTAATTTAGTAAAAAAAAAAGGGTGGATCCAGGATTTTTTTCTGGGAGGGGCAAAAGGTTCGGACTCGGACGGCCAAAAAATCAACAATGTTAGAAATAAACTCTTAAGTTCAAGTATGTAAAGGAAGGTTAATGAAAGTGTCAAAACTATAGAAAAATTAAATGTTTAGTAAAGAGAATTTTCTTTTATGTTTCCTGCTAAAGATGTCCAGCACTTCATTTGCGTCCATTTTTGCCGCAACGTCTTGATGGATATGCTAAAGCCAATCCATTCAAACGCTCTTCTGTCATTCTGTTCCGAAGATATGTTATTTTATTCATATATTTTAACAACTCTGATAATTTGATTTGCTTCTAAGTACTAGTGGGGGGGTGCACGGGGGCATGAGGCTTAACATCTGTATGCCTCAAGCTGATGGACGCAGGGCAGTGCATCGTAGGGCACGTTCCTATCGTGCGTGACTTACGAGGCAATGCTTTGTTATAGGTGATGGTTACTTAACATCAGGTGGGCCATCTGCTTGTTCCATCAGCTGGTTGTATAAAAAAAGTGTTTTTATTTTCATTTTCAGGCTCTAGACGGCTTGAACTGGGTGGCGAGTGAGCGAACCATCTTTGAAAGGCTCTTGGACGTTGAGCTGACATCCAGAGACGCAGGCACAACCAGCGCCTTGCTCTATGATGATGACGCCATGCCGTCGTGTCTTGCTATGACTTGGTAACCAAAGATTGTAATAAAAGCCTTACGTAATTGACACAATGGTACAATCTACTAACGGCCGCTTTCTGAAAGCTCTATCAAAACTAATCGGATGTCAAGTCACTCGCCATTTCAGCTATTACATCGAATTAGATAGAGATAGCAAGTGACATGCGATTCGTTTTGATCGGGCTTTCAGAAACCGGCCGTGAGGGTTTTTAACATTAGATACTATCATGGTTATGAACATTATTTTCATTTAAAATTGGGTATTTGATCACAATTCGTGGTAAATACCTGTTTTTCATGAAAATTATAGTCTCCTAACGATCATTCTACAATAATAGCAAATATTTAAGAAAATATTGTCAATATAAAATAGTCTTTATCATAAATATTAATTTCGGAATGTTACATTTATAATAATTTGGGTCACGAATTCTTTAAAAAATCTGCTCGTACTTTATGAAAATAAGGAGAAGGGTAATTTTAGCAATTTTGATGTTCAATAACTTTGGAGATTACTTATTTTATTTTATAAAGCCTGCTGACGTGGTAGCCCTCTCCATGTTAGTTGGAGATCATAATAAACTACTTAAACCTTGTAATATCATATAATAAATTTGAAAATTTAATATATCCTTGCTTGCAGGTGGGGGGAGGAATGGAATCTATCGACGTTTGATGCAATGCTGTTCAGTTGCGTGTTCATTGCGAATGACGATATTCTGTTGGCCGCATTCGTCGCTATTTTAGTGTGGCAGGTATATTATATAAAATAATATTTAAAATGATTAATAATATTTGATACATAATCAGACACAAAGACGTCAAAATTCTAGGTCTTTTTTTATATGAATACAAGTATTTACAATATTTACAAAATACAACTCAGTAGCTCTGCCTTCTGCGCCGTAGGCCGTGGGTTTGATGCCCACCCAGAACAAACATTTGTGTGATGAACAGGGGTCGGAATAAGTAGAGTTTTTAAGTACCAAATGACGTCAAATACGCTACTACGAAATCTAAATATGCCTTTTTTAAATCCCCGTGTCGGAAACGATTCAGGCTCGAAATCAAATGTGATACAAACGATTTTACCGATTGGAAACCTTTCCGAATGTTTTAAAATAGCCCTGCTGTACGTGTAACGTGTAACGCTACTTAGTTTGTGTTTAACATAGGAAAAAAGAGTTTTAGAAGACAATAATATCAATCTTAACATCAGGTGGGTCATCTGCTTGTTCCATCAGCTAGTTGTATATAAAAAACCCATAAGTTTTAGAAAACAATTTTTATTAATCCCGACCCCTGGTGATGAACATAGAATTTTGTTTTCTGTCTGGGCGTTATTATATAATATGCATTTACAAAAATAAACATCTATGTTCATCACACATACCTTTCTCTAGCTAGACGAATAAAACATCGTGAGTAGACAAAAAACAGGCTAGGATTTTATGGCCTTTCGAAGTTGATAAGTACATTTTCACATAAACCACAGTAGGTATAGAAAAGAAAATGTTAGCAGACATTTTATTTCTTTTCAGACGATGAAACAGCTCAGAACATTGTTTGGTAACAAGAATCAAACTGAGAAAACTGGTGTTGAAGTTCGTTTCATTTAGAATCTAACTACAATGAAAATACAGTCGAGATTACCAACAGTAGCGAAATGAGAATATTTTTCATATACATCTACACTATCTACATCTACACTAATATTATAAAGAGGTAAACTTTGTATTTTTGTATTTTTGTATTTTTGTATTTTTGTATTTTTGTATGTAACGAATAGGCTCAAAAACTACTGGTCCGATTTCAAAAATTCTTTCACCATTAGAATGCTACATTATCCTTGAGTAACATAGGCTATATTATATTTTCAAAAAAATCAGGGATCCTTACTAAAACTTCAATAATGTAACCCAAGGTGGAAAACAAAAAACCTTACATCGCGTGCGCTGCGAAAACTATTGAAGATAGAACAAAATAATGTACTACGATTTTGTAGAACACGTTATCATCTACAAAAAATGTCGCGACAGCATATGTCTAACTATTATAGTTATGTCACAATAAGTGTTCTTTTATTATAAAAAATTAATTGAAATGCCTCCGCTAGAAAAGGGTCTTTATTTGTACCTTGGTATTAATCCTTATCCAAATAAATCATTTCATAATTAAGACGGTTTCAATACCTATAGATTACTTCTTAAATTTTTCAAATCGGACATTCCATTCAAAAGATATGACAAAATTAAAAATGTTTACGGGTCCACGGTTCACGCGCGGGGTGCGATTTCACTCACTCAAGGAGAAGCGCGTGCAAATGTATGAAATAAGTAGATGCGAGGCTCGAACCCACGGTCTAAGTTTATCCTAAAATGTTCAAAAAATTTATGACCACCCATGCGAAGCTGGGACAGGCCGCTAGTTTTATATATTTTGACAATGAGGTACATGCGGATTACGAAAGCTTTGAAGATGATCTAGAAGTATCGAAATCAAATAAAGTAGCAATAAGGTGTGGCCCGGACTTAGCTGAAGATGAGTCAAGTGGCTGCCCATCTTCAGAAGACACCACAGTCAGAACTGTTCCAACCACGACAGAGGCCATCACCACAGCGAAAACAACAATTATCCCCAAAGGACCACTCTTCAACTTTATCGTGAACATTTGTAATTCATTATTAAATAAGTTCTCGCATTTTCTGCAGCGCTTCGGGCATGTTTGCGGAAAATAGAGTGGATGGCTTTCATGCCATAGTACGCAAACGATGCGCCTCAATAAGAAGACGAATCCGTGGCAGCCCGAACAGTATAGTGAACGCGTTGTCTGAGAGGTGGGACTGTCCCCTCAATGATTACTGGATGCAGCTGCACACTCATCAACACGAATTTCAAATAAAATGTCACTAACACTATTTATAAGTTAATAAGTTACTAACAAATTTCTATGGACTAAGTATGTGTTAAATAAATTGAATTGAATTGAATTGAATTACAGGATTACCTACCAAATATTTCAACGTTATTGAGCAAAAGCCTTAGAGGACTTGGATCCAGGCATCTAATGAAAATGTTACTAAATAAGTTCTGTGACAAGTTAAAAAAGTTCTCCGATTTAAACGGTAAGAAGTTGAAAGCGAAAGTAGTTGAACTCCTGACAATATTAACTGAAGGGAATCATGTACATAACGAATTCTTTTACGCTGCAAATCGTATTTTTTTTTTTATACAACCAGCTGATGGAATAAGCAGATGGCCCACCTGATGTTAAGTGGTAACCATCACCTATAACAAAGCATTGCCTCGTAAGTCACGCACGATAGGAACGTGCCCTACGATGCACTGCCCTGCGTCCATCAGCTTGAGGCATACAGATGTTAAGCCTCATGTGCCTGTAATTACACCGGCAACCACACTCTTCAAACCGAAACACAGCGTTGCTGCTTGGCGGCAGAAAAAGGTGTGGTGGTAGTACTTCCCCGGACGAGCTCTTCACAAAGAGCTCTACTACTCTTAAATTAAAAAACGTATTTACAAAGTTTGGGACGATAATGAAATGGACGACTACATATACCTTTTACGCCAATACGGACAAGGCAGGACCTTACATATTGGTGAAAACACGTCAAATATTGCAACAACATGTTTTCTACAGATTGAGTAAACAAAAAGATAGTATACGAAGCGATATTGAACTAAAATTCAAATTAGCTGTAAGAGTAGTAGAGCTCTTTGTGAAGGGCTCGTCCGGGGAAGTATTACCACCACACCTTTTTCTGCCGCCAAGCAGCAACGCTGTGTTTCGGTTTGAAGAGTGTGGTTGCCGGTGTAATTACAGGCACATGAGGCTTAACATCTGTATGCCTCAAGCTGATGGACGCAGGGCAGTGCATCGTAGGGCACGTTCCTGTCGTGCGTGACTTACGAGGCAATGCTTTGTTATAGGTGATGGTTACCACTTAACATCAGGTGGGCCATCTGCTTGTTCCATCAGCTGGTTGTAAAAAAAAATAGAATATCATGACGAAATATAAGGACAAGCATAAATTCAATTTTGGATAAGGGATTGGCTCGGTCACCGAGCGTAAAATTAACTTTATGATAAGCAAGAATTATGTAAATATAGACCTACTAGATATACAAAATGTGTCCATTTCTCAAATATTTGTTAGTCATTACTTTTCTTGGAGTATGTTGCTGTTTAGGCATACAAGGTATAGTTAAATCACAGTATATCGATGACAATGGCACACGTGTGCTTACTCAATTTTCTGATCAACACGGAGGCCTCAGAAGTGAAGGCATATTTGTAAGATTTCTAAGAAATGTCTTAGATTTATTATCAACAACATTCCCCGAACGAAAACTTATAAGATACTGTAGAGTGGTGTGCAGAGAACTGGATAAAATAGAATATAAATACACTAATAACCGCCGGTTTCTGGAAGCCCGATCAAAACTAATCGCATGTCAAGTCACTTGCTGTCTCTATCTAATTCGATGTAATAGCTGAAATGGCGAGTGACTTAACATCCGATTAGCTTTGATCGGGCTTTCGGAAACCGGCGGTAAGCAGTTAGCAAAATATTTCAGACGCCTATCCAGAATGTATCGGGAAGAAATAAAGTTACAGATGATTCAGTATAGCCAGGCGTTGAATAAAACATTGAAATTCAGAACTGAATTCCTAGAAGCTATGAATAATGTTTTTACATTGAGAGAAAACTTGCAATTCAGTGATTACGTCCATGATTTGAGAAACTACGGCAGTGAAGACAAGCTGTTTATTGACGAAACGCAAACTGCTTAATGACGTCATATTAGGCGCAATAACTAAACTAAGTTCAAGAGATCAGAGGGATCTTGTAAAGAACATGAAAAATGCTATGTCTGAGTTTAAAAGTGAATACGAACGATACGTAAGTAAATAGGTATATACACTACCTAAGCACACAGTAAGTAGATAGGTAGATGCCAAGCCACGTTCTTTAACATGTTAACAAGTATAAAAAATAAATCAAGTAATTATCATAATACAAAAGTTTTATTTATTCTCCCCACAAGAAAAAAAAAAGTTTAAAAAAGAATTAGGTTATAGGAAGAATTAAATAAGTAGGTGCTAGAAAATCCACATTTAAAAAACTTAACTGCTATGGCCGAAATCGGCTAGGACAACATCATCTTGCTCATGACGGAGTTAATAGACAACCATTCCAGGATAGGATTACCTCGGTCACCATCCGTGAAATTGACCTTACTTAATTACTACCAAGATGTAAATAGGTAGACTACCTACTAGATTAGAACACGTGGACGACGGACGTGCCCCTGCCTTGGCAGACCGCGCGATGACTAGCACTTAAATGATGCCTTGATAGCTAGAAAAGCTAATATCCGGCGTTAATTTAGCAATGATCAGTCAGTTGATGTAGGTAGGTATTTATCGATTTGATAGAATCTTGCACCTACTAATGCAATTTAGTGACATAAGGTAAATAAATTAAATAAAAATAGGTAAATCTTTGATTTTGCCGCCATTTTTTAAACGGGTGCTACTATAATTTGGCTGGCCATAAATTAGAGCGCCAAGCCAACTAATGCTGTGTACACAAGATCGTCTAACCCGAACTCCAAACTTATCCCGCGGGAAATTTATCTAAAAACAAGCTGTAAATTAAAATAACAATATCATTATTTATTATCATTTCACTACAAGCTTTGCTTAGTTTAGGGCTAGAGTGGAATGTCCATTATTATTTATTTTCATTTATAATCGGCAACTTCCGAAAATTAAAAACTTTAACTCATAAACTAAGGGGAGTATTGTATTTCTTAGTCTGTGGGTGGGTAACATTTTGACTGGCAAGGCAACTGGCAACATCACCGTCAAACTAACTAGAACAAATGAAATACGGCAACGTCACGCACGGGCCGAAGTAAAGTGATTCCGTTCGGTATTTTAGTAATAAATAGTTTTTTTCTGAAAATTACTGCATAAATTTTTGATAGAAATGGCAGACAACAAAAGGTAAGAATTTACTATTCAGATATAAACTTAGGCTTCGGTATTTCACATGAAAATTTGGGTAAAATCGGCGTTCTCATTGTATGGTTGTTCGAATTTGGCTTGTCATCATGTCAGAGTATCCAAACCAAGCTGCTCTGCTAATCGAATTTGACTATTTCATAGAACGATTTGACTACCGAACTCCGATTAGAAAGACTTATTTTCCAGATTAGTTCGTTTCCTATAGTATTTGAGGATGCGTGTTGTTCTTTCACAGTCCTGATGATTTATCGACCGCGATCCTCCGCCGAAAGGATAGGCCCAACCGTCTCATCGTGGAGGAAGCCGTCAGCGACGACAACTCTGTCGTCTCGCTATCACAGGTCAGTCAGCCTTTGTTCCTATCTCACTAGTAGCCTTATCTGTCAGACCTGAGCAGAGTTGCTTGAAGCTTCTACTGATGATGGATTCAGTTTTTAAGATGCAAATTATATTTCAAAAGTTCAAAGTTTTGGGATCTTCAGTCACTTGACTGAATATCCCAAAGCATCTTTGCTCAAAATGAAATAGGAGAAGCAATTAATGGTAGATACCTTTTCAGCACAAAAAATGACCTCTGTTGAACTCAATTTCTGTTTAAAATAAGCTGTGATCTTTATGTACAGAAGACATGCCTTAAGATCTTGATGATGATGATGTTTATTTTATTTAAGTAACATAAACATTCACAGGAAATGGATGCCTAGTAAATTCATGCACATAGTGTATGTTTATAAATGGTGTTGGTTGACTAAGTACCACTTACATTTGCCTACAGGACACAATTCTCAAACTATTAGAATTTTTACATCAAAAACATATTTTCCGCTTTATCATTCTAACCTAAAAATACTTGGATATGATGAGTAACTCGGCAATGTTGTGTAAATATTAGTAATGCTCAATACCAAGCTATATGTCTCCCCACAGAACCATAATTTTCTTAAATGTAAGGAAAAAACTAAGCACCAACTATTAAAGTTCAAGTTGTTGCTGGGGATTACCCTGATAATTTGCAGACTCATTCATTGTGAACTGTTTGGTTTTCAGTGAACACAAAATGAATAAACAATGTAGCTTATTTATATTTATTCCTGACACCAACCAACACTAACAGGAACTGTTTAGTTGTATTTTACATGATTAGATAATTATCAGACATGTCCATTATGTAGCTTTTTTATAGGGTCACAGTAAAGGGTAAATTAACTGGCCTCACAGATTAGCAGACACTTGGCTTCTATACTCATCGACTCCTGTGATGAACTTTGATATTTATTTTTGTTCCATTTCTGTGTGTATTTTATAAGTTATCTGGTTCTAATAATACAAGCTTTGCTTAGTTTGGCCCTGGATGATGCTGTGTGAAATATGAACCAATATTTCATTAGCTTATTTTTTTAAGTCTTAAAAATGATCAAGGGCAAATGAACACTACATAATAATTAGTTATAAACATCTTCTGGAAACTAGTTGGTATTCTAGCAACAGTAATGAACTTGCAAACTTTCGATCTATCATGGCATGTCGGATGAAAATGAAGAAATTATCTATTTACTGCTACACAAATTTAAAAAGGTCTCATCAGGATTCCATGTCCAAATCAAGTTATTCTTCTTGTTGTGTCAATAGTTCTGTTGAAGCAGTGCGCTCAAAAGATTATTAGTGCACCTCAAAGAGGCTCCTTTCAAGTACTTTGCACATGGTTTATTTTATTGTTAAATCTATTTTTCAAGGAACTTTGCGTCTTTTAAAGACTATGTCAGTTCCATCATATCTTCATTTTGTCTCAAGGCTCAATGAAATCAAGTTAATGAAAAGATGGTAGACAAATTACTTTATCAAAAGGTTCCTGCACTAGACAATATTGGAGGTGTATTTTAGAAACCTGAAATACCTAAATGTGTGTACATGTACCATTTCAACATACCTTTGGTTTCAAACAAACAAGCTAGTTGTTTTGCCATTACATGAGGTAATAATTTGCAATCTTCTCATACAGGCTAAAATGGAGCAGCTTCAACTATTCCGTGGTGACACTGTCCTGTTGAAGGGCAAGAGACGCAAGGAGACCGTCTGCATTGTGCTCTCCGATGATAACTGCCCGGATGAGAAAATCCGTATGAATCGTGTGGTCAGAAACAACCTCAGAGTTCGTCTATCTGATATTGTGTCTATTGCTCCGTGCCCGTCGGTCAAATATGGAAAGAGAGTTCATATTCTGCCTATTGATGACTCAGTTGAAGGATTGACTGGGTGAGTTAACTATTTGACTTTACTATTTATGTAGTGAGCTGATGTTGGACTCAGGTTTACAGATTTACATTATATTGGGTACACACATTCTGTAATATGTATTATTCTCTGTAAGTGAACTCCGTTCTTTGAGAAATAAATATCTTAACCACATATTATGCATGGGACTTATATGTCTAGGCTCATAGCCAGTCTAACTAATCCTTGAATAGAAGTCTTGTGTCAATAATTTTTCCTCCAAGAAAAGTGGGTTTCTTGGAAGAAAGATTATTCCACGTTTCCCTCAAAAATTATATCGAAGTATATTGCATCATCATCCGACTTTCCGCGACATTGTGATCGCGGCAAGTATACGTGGGTCTATTTTCTTTTAGAATAAAAACATAATTCTGTAGCCGCGCAATGGCATAACAATGTGACCTTTTGAATACGTACTAACTGAGAATAACTTGCCATTGAAAAAAAAGGCTATAATTTTAATTATAATTTTAATAGGTATAATTTTAATGTTTATTCTATGTAAATTCCTCAGAAACCTATTCGAAGTCTACCTGAAGCCCTACTTCATGGAAGCGTACAGGCCCATCCATCGCGATGACACCTTCATGGTCCGCGGAGGCATGAGGGCCGTTGAGTTCAAGGTGGTGGAGACAGACCCATCGCCGTATTGCATAGTGGCGCCTGACACTGTTATACATTGTGAGGGCGAGCCTATCAAGCGTGAGGTAAGTCGCAAATACATTCAATTCGTTATTTCAATAGAATGTACCTACTGACGTATCTAAATTTTTCAGTGACCTGCCATCTCTTACAATGTGTCTTGACAAAGAGAAAATTTTAGCATGATTTTTAATTTTATGTGCCTAACGGCCTAACGGCCGAAAGCCGGAAACTTATCGAATGTCAAGTCACTTGCTTATCTCTATCTAATTCGATGTAATAGAGAAATGGCGAGTGACTTGACATGCGATTAGTTTTGATCGAGCTTTCAGAAACCGGCCGTATAGGTACTGTAGTAAGTCTACTGAGTTTTGTTTATCGTAACTTCAGGCCTTTTTTGTATGGAGATTCGATAAGTGACGAGTCTCCATACAAAAAAGATGGTTTCTTTTGGATTCTGAAGAACATTACGAAAAATAAAACTCAGACTTGGGGTACTGGTAACAGACTTTAAATCAACGCGCAGCTCAAACTATAAGTTGTCGATTTCCTTTCGTGGTCTAGCGATGTGCTATGTAAAAGTAATTGCTTAAACTCAAGCCATAAGGGTTACAGCAAATGGTTTTTGTAAGGAAATACACCACGCGAATATTCCACTATTAAGTTAATAGGTATATGATTTAATGAACTAGGTAACTACAGACACCAATAAAATCATGACAATAAATTTACCAACAGCACAATAAATAATAGTATGCCCAGGCTAAGCTCGAGGAAAGATCCTATGGGATTTGTATTTTCTTCTATTTATTCTTCATTTAAGGCCGATTATTCAATTTCTGATGCAATATTCAGATTTGTGGCGAGAAAAATGACTACCTTTTGTTATTCACTGATTTAAATATCCTGAGTCCATCAAAATAAACAGAACATCAACTCGTACTACATAAGGCTCAATTTCCAACAGGAGGAGGAAGAAGCCTTGAACGCTGTCGGCTACGATGACATCGGCGGGTGTCGCAAGCAGCTCGCTCAGATCAAGGAGATGGTGGAGCTGCCTCTTCGCCATCCGTCTCTCTTCAAGGCTATCGGTGTGAAGCCTCCGCGCGGTATCCTCATGTACGGACCCCCCGGTACCGGAAAGACTTTGATCGCCCGCGCTGTTGCTAACGAAACCGGTGAGTTTTGGAGATATATACGTAATTAGCAGGCTTTTACCCTCAAGGAATCCACATCCCACACTAACACTTAGGATAAGCTAAAATTATTAACAAACATATTTAAAAAAATGTACATGTGTAATGTGGAAATAAAAAGATTTATTATACAAGGTGTTCCAATACTTGTACTTAAAACTTCAGGGGTTTAAAGTACCCATCAATATGAATAACTTTTTCTAAAGAACCAACACTGTGAACGCGAAAAAAAAACAGCTGTTTCATGCAAAAGTTCAATACCTACCTGGCTAAAATGTATGAAACAGCTGTTTTTTTTTCGCGTTCACAGTTTTGGTTCCATAGAAAAAGTTACTTTTTATAAAAAACTACATTATTTTTTAGCGTCCCCATTTTTTCACCTACTTAAAAACCACTATAACTAGTAGGTAGTACACAACGGCGCTCAGGTCTCAAGTTAATTCCCCCCATTTTTTTTTCTGGGTATCTTGCCGCCCCCATTTAGGCCTGCAGCGCCCACAGAGGGGCGTTATCGCCCACTTTGGGAAAGGCTGCTGTAGAACGATACTTTGGTAAAATTTAATGTTTTTAGGTCATGGTGAGTCATATTCGTTTTATAATGTAGGTATGTGTGTAAGTTCTGACGTGGTAGTATGAAGTCAATTTAAACTGCGTTTCTCCGATTAGGTATTTTGTAGGAATATAAAAAATAAACTTTATCATGATAACATTAAATCACTGTATGTTGCCCGTACTTCGAAGAGCATGTTTTAGATAAATAGGTTTTACCACCTTGTAGATGAGTTGTCTAAAAGAGATTGCTCTTAGCGCTGAGATCGCCCTTCTTAATTCGATTTTACTATCTGCGTATTTATTTATTTATTCATAGTGTTTTCTTTCGAAAGCTGCACAAAATTTTTCATATTCATATAGCTATTCCCATGAACGAAATGTTTATATTTTAAATTATACGTGTTTTAACACATATCGCGTAAATTTGCATTTTCTTTCTCATGGTGGTAATTTCACATGACTATTCGGTATTCGCGTTTTTATTTGTTTAGGTATTATAGTTGTATTACTATAGTTGTATCACTATATATTGTATTATAGTGCGTATTCGTCTTGCTCGTAAAAATAGGCGAATAGGGTCGTTACACGTCGTATTTGGAAATATAAAAACCATAAAAAGACCCATCATCGGGATCGACCACTCATACTTACTATTTCCACAGGCGCTTTCTTCTTCTTGATCAACGGCCCCGAGATCATGTCTAAGCTGGCCGGTGAGTCAGAGTCGAATCTTCGTAAGGCGTTCGAGGAAGCCGACAAGAACTCGCCCGCTATCATCTTCATCGACGAACTGGATGCCATTGCGCCGAAGCGTGAGAAGACGCATGGGGAGGTGGAGAGGAGAATTGTCTCGCAGCTGCTTACTCTTATGGATGGTGAGTGAACATTTTAAGTCTTTTTTTATTCACAGTAATACTATCTTAAAATAAAAAAAATATAAACCCCCAAGCATGCCGGCAATATGTATCTACATATATTTGTTGTGATATTCAATACAGAGTTATCTATCTATCTCCCAAATGTATAAACCGGTTTTGATATTATTGAAAAGGTGTCATAATCATGTTTTTAGCTACGATTCAAGAAAATCTTTTCAGACGTTTGAAGATTAGCTCTTATTATGACCTAGCTGTAATTTGAATTTTAAAAAACTGAATTTATTTTTGTTTGTTTTTGAATCCCATTTGGTGGACTATAGGCGGACAAATTTAATGGCGATTTAGTTCCAAAAGCAGTCCTTTTAACCTTTTTTTTAATACTGTTTACCGAGCTAAACCTACCAAATTAGATCATCACGATCTAACAGCATAAATGCATTTATTCAGTTATTTATTCGCGATGTTAATTTCGACATTGTATCACAGGTATGAAAAAGTCGTCGCACGTCATCGTAATGGCGGCCACTAACCGTCCGAACTCGATCGACGCGGCGCTGCGTCGCTTCGGGCGCTTCGACCGCGAGATTGACATCGGCATCCCCGACGCGACGGGACGCCTGGAGATCCTGCGCATCCACACCAAGAATATGAAGCTGGGGGATGACGTCGATCTGGAACAGGTTTGTTCATATTTGTGCGTTATTTACATCTGTATGCCTCAAGTTGATGGACGCAGGGCACGTTCATATCGTGCCTGACTTACAGGCGATGCTTTGTAAAGGTGATGGTTATCACTTATCATCAGGTAGGCCGGGTATCTTCAATCAATCAATTCAGCCTGTATGCACCCACTGCTGGGTATAGGCCTCCCCTTTAAAACGCCACTCTCCGGTCCTGTGCCAGTCTTTGCCATTGCCGCCAAATTACTTCGACTATATCATCCGACCATCGGGCGGGTGGTCTGCCTCGTGGTCGCTGAGCGTCTCTTGGCCACCACTCCGTAATCGCCGTTGTCCATCTTCCGTCATTCCTTCTTGCCACATGTCCTGCCCATCTCCACTTCAGGCTTGTGGTCCGCATACCTACGTCTACGACTTTTGTTCGGCGTCGTATCTCCAATTTGGGTATGTGATCAAGCAGTGAGATTTAAGCATTTATCTTTGTTATAACTTTTTATTATTCTTTTAATTATATTATTTTTTTGCTACTGTTTCCCATATCAATTTTATGTTGTTGTATTGTTTTCCATTTTTAAACAATTTGTAATATGTGTTGTAGCAATGTTCTTCTATAACTTGGTTAATGTCCCACAGATCGCCGCCGAGTCGCACGGCCACGTGGGCGCTGACTTGGCGTCGCTGTGCTCGGAGGCTGCTCTTCAGCAGATCCGCGAGAAGATGGACCTCATCGACCTGGAGGACGATCAGATCGACGCGGAGGTGCTCAACTCTCTCGCCGTCTCTATGGATAACTTCAGAGTAAGTATAGCCTTTTATTTTTTGAGGATAACATTGGGCCTCGTAAATTTTGGCAGCATATTTCTAGCCTGCGATCAAAGGCGAAGTTTGAGCCCAGCATTCCCTATCAGGGTACAACTTACACAGTAGCAGGTGCTGCGGAGGCATTTGCATCTTACTTCTCTAGTGTTTTTCTTCATGATGAACCCCAACTTAACGCTGCAATCAATGACTCCCATAACACTGCTGCTAGCAATGGTATTGGCATCTCAACGTTTACGACCCGTGACGTTATTGATTGTATCAATAAATTTAAACCGTTAAACCGTAAAAGGGAGCTCCGTTGGCCCTGACAACTTGCCACCTGCCTTTGTAAAGAATGCTAAGAAGTTGCTGTGTGGTCCACTTTGTCATATTTTTAAGGTGCTGACAACTATCAAACTACTTCTCGCTCGCACGTTTCGACATGTTGAAAGATATAAAATCACTAAACTCATTTTCAAAAAATCGCAATCAACCATCTTGTGTGCAATCACATTGCACACAGTTTAGTAAAAATTTCATTTTGATCGATACATGCTTCGATCAACAATCAGTTGATCGAAGGATACATGTTTTCCTACTCAAAAGTTTGCTTATGTACGAAAACTAGTAAAGCAAACTTTTCACATTAGCTCTTGTCTTCGCCTTAAGCTTGCACTGACAACTGGATTATATCAACAACAGTGGAAACTTAAATAAATATTTTTTTATTATCTAAACAAAAACATCAGGCCTTTTTTGTATGGAGACTCGTGAGTTCACAGCACGGCCGATAGTGGCGGTTATCGAATCTCCGTACAAAAAAGTCCTGACGTTACGAAAAACTAAACTCACGACTTGGGGTATAGGTCAGAGCTTACATTTTTCTATTGAAAATAATAGGATATATAAAAGAATGTGTTTTTATGAACTCGCTTTATAACGCACAGCACTTTTCCAGATATTCCAAAACAGAAGTCTGAGCTGAAATTTTTCTATTGTTATTTAAAAAAATGTTACTAAAATTGTTTTGTATAGAATATAATGTGTTCTTATGACTCACATTATGCCCATAGCACTTTTTCAATGTTTGCGACTTTCTAATACACAATGCTTCTGTCAGTGTATCACAGAAAAGAAACATGGCCCTGCGTGTAGGATTTTGATGAGAATATTTTTAATGTTATTGTATTATTAGGAATAGAAATACATTTTGCGATACCCGAAAAGGGTGGATAAGTCTAAAATGCAGTCTCTTCTCTTGTCGTGTCACTAGTTTCTTTCGAAACAGTGTGGTGAAAGGATTTTAAGTGCACCTCAAGAGGCTTCTTTCAAGTACTTGACACATGTTATAGAACTTTTAAGGTTCCACGACATACCGGTTTCCTCACGATGTTTTCCTTCACCGTTTGAGAGTACTGGCATTGTGCACATAAATTTTTGAACAGTAAAACTCATTGGTGCACGACCGGTTTCGAACCCACGACCTTAGGATCGGAAGGCGGGGCCGCTACCTAGACCACCAGTGCTCTTACATAAGTTACATAAGTTGTTAAAATGCAGTGCCTTCACTAAAACAACTTATGTAACCCTTATTTCTGTGAATCTTGTATCTTGGTATTGTTTTTATCTTATTTGTTTTTTTTACCAGTACGCGATGACAAAGTCGTCTCCGTCGGCGCTCCGCGAGACTGTGGTGGAAGTTCCCAACGTGTCGTGGGGCGACATCGGAGGCCTACAGAGCGTGAAGCGCGAGCTGCAGGAGCTCGTCCAGTACCCCGTGGAGCACCCCGACAAGTTCCTCAAGTTTGGCATGCAGCCATCCCGTGGAGTCCTGTTCTACGGACCACCGGGTTGCGGTGAGTACTAAAGAAGGTATAGGGAAGCATCTCTAGTGAAGAAAGTTTCCCGACTCTTTGTGGTGTAAAATTTAATATTATATTTATGCTAGTTTTTAGGGTTCATGTTTAAATATGGACTAGAAATGACATTTCAAGTTGTTTGTAATAAAATTTATATTATTATTAACTTAATCATGTCTTAAACTCCACTTTGTGCGGATCCTAATGTACTTAGTACTTACAAGAGGAAGATAAAAATACTATCTGAAATCTAACGACATTTTCCTAATAGCGGCTCGTCCTGGCTTAGGATAGGTGAACATTGTTCAACTTGAAAATCCTTTCTTTAAAAAAAATCGTCAAGAACCATGCCATATGCTTCGTTCCTGTTCTTCAGAATGGGTCGCGTGCAATAGTTTCTAAACTTACATTAATAACGCATAATCCTTGTGACGTTATTAATACAGTGGAATCTCACTAATCCGGCACTATTAAAACTGTATTGAGATATTTAAATTGTTTTATGATATCAAGGATGACCAAAATTATCTTTTCTCCAATAAACATGCATATCAATTTCAGGTAAGACTCTTCTGGCCAAGGCTATCGCTAACGAGTGCCAGGCCAACTTCATCTCCGTGAAGGGACCTGAGCTTCTTACCATGTGGTTCGGAGAGTCCGAGGCCAATGTTCGCGATATCTTCGACAAGGTAAGCCGTGTTAATAACTAGAAAAATATGTATTAGATGTTATTGATGAGATGCGAATGGGTTTCCACAAGGCGAGAGTGAATAGGTGTCTTCTAGACTGTTCTGTTACATTGTCGGCTTCATCGTCGCTTACCACCAGGTGAGATTATAGCCAAAGGAGGACAGTAAACTTTCATTGCTTGTCCTAATATGGGGGCCACCAGTATAATCAAATCAAATCAAATAACTTTTATTTCGGCATTCACACGAAAGGTATTGGTATATTGGTAAAGGTATATACTCAAAACTAGGTAGATACATTTAATATTTGTATGCCTACGCCTCACTAAACTTCAATAATATATTATATTATTACATTGTAAAAGGATCATACAAAAGAACGGTAGGAACCAAGCCGTAAGTTTGTTGCCTGTTCTTCTAGGCTTTGGTCGCGTGGAACTGGCACCTAGAGTCACCTAGCTTTAAGACGTTCCAAAGTGATCCTTGTGATTTTATTGAATAAATACCTTTTGACTTTGACTTAATAATTAAAACCGAGCACACAAGCTAAGAGTCCCAGTGCTTCATGAACACTGTGTCGACGTCCAGTCTGTCCGCTATCAATCGGAGGCAGCTGTTGGTGCTTCCGCGCACCCTGTTCTTAAAAAATTCGTTGTTAAAATAATATTTTGTTTAATTTAACCAACATAAAATAATTTTATACGTTTTTAAAGTGTTATACAAAAAGTACTTACCTAACATATTAATAATTAGTTAAGACCCCTTTTGGGATTCGTCTCTTTCATCATAGGCCTCTCCTATAAATTTCAAGGAATAATGATTGTTATCCCATTACCATGTCGACGGAACGGCATTCTTCAACGGTTTCATCTAAATCGAACGAGTCAGGACTTAGAGCTGATTTCAACATACTCTGTTAGTTGATAATCAAGGATTAACAGGCCATTAAATAAATAAATAAATAAAAGTTAAATCTAACCTTAGATGTCAAACGCGTACATTTTGACATATTTAACCGCCCTTTAATCATTTGTTAATCTAACAGAGCATGGTGAAATCAGGCCTTAGAATGAGAGTATATACAAAAAAATACGTCCCAAATTGAAAACATTCATTTTTTGGAGTCCGTTATTGACCTCCTAGTTTTGAAATGTAATGGTGGTGTATGTACCATGCCTATTTATACAACTTGCGGATGGAACGAGCAGATGAAACGAGAATTATTTTGATTTGACATCTGATTACTATTGTTTGTTTTATATTTATTGTGAATTTTACTGTTGTTTGTATAAAAAGTACCTACCCACCTCCCAAATGTATGAAGCCTACAATTTGCATCCCAGCTATGGGGAATAAGTGCTACCGAATTTAATTTTGTCAGCTTTAGGTACTACACCATTAAAGCAAATAAATGATTTATTATGGCCCACCTGTGGTAACCATCGCCTATAACAAAGCGCACGATAGGAACTTGAGGCATTCAGATTTTAAGAGCTGATTTCACCATGCTCTGTTAGTTACTAATCAGGATTACTAAAGGCCGTTAAATCTAACCTTAGATGTCAAACGCGTACATTTTGACATATGTAACGGCCCTTTAATGCTTTGTTAATCTAACAGAGCATGGTGAAAGCAGAGCTAAGGGCCGGTTTCACCATGCTCTGTTAGTTACTAATCAAGGATTAAAAGACTGTTATTTTACTGTACGCTCACTGAAAGCTTTCAGTATTATTATGAAGAAAGGCGACTTCCGTTTCCGTCGATTTCTAATAGTTTTCGTACTTATATACCCTTGTGGTTCCGGTCAAGTGGCGCCACCTGGCGGCCGCGCGCCATTTTGCTTCGTTAAATGTTCAGCGCCATTTTGGTTTCATTGGCGTTTTATTTTCCGTCGAAGCAACTTGTGTCCAGCGTTATCGCTGCGACGACCGTTGCATAAAATATTTTAGATTCTTATCTTTTATTTCGTGAAGTGAAATTATGTTCTTCGTACTGTGCAAAGAGGAAAAAACCGTGAGTTCTACCCTCTATACATTAAATGGATGACCGTGATCAATATTTTAACGAATTTTCGTTCGGATCACGTTCCTATAGTTAAAGAATTAACTTTTTGGTTACTAGAACGAATGTAAGTGCAAACTTTATTATTTTATAGAAATAATAATTTTAGTTTGCAACATAAAGAATGTATTCTTTTTGCCGTAAACTAGTGACACGGGCTCTGCACCGGTAGATGATACTTTATATGTTGAGAAGATGTAGATTTTCTAGCAGAAGCTTTGTGATTCAATTATTGTTTTATAAGATTATCATGTTCTTGCGGTGAGGGTGAAAATTAAAGTTATAACTTTTAATAAGAAATTAAAGGAACTAGCTACTCCTAAAGCCCCCGTTATCATAATTTAAAAACCCCAGTTATCATAGACTGGGAAACAAACAAATTGGGAAAAATGTATGATATCTTACGTCACTAGCTTGTTTATTGCTTGTTATACAAAGAAATTTAGTCTCATTTTATCTTTAGACAATAATATTGGTTATTTCTTTCTTGGACTATTCAAACGAGTACCTACAGACGTTTTAATTGTAAGAATTTGAGGAGTACTAAAAGAACTTTGTTCTTTAACTTCTGTTATAATTACTTTATAATTCATAGGTTTTATTATATCGTTCTGATTAAGTATGCAGGTCGCCGATCCGAATGCAACGAAAGTATGATATCTTCATTAAAAAAAGGCAAAACCTTCGTGGCCACCCCTCGCAGGGGTAAGGCAAACGAAGTGTGTTGAGAGATTATATCAAACAAAGTATGATATCTTCAATGAAAAAGGTAAAACCTTCCTGACCACCCCTCGCAGGGGTAAGGCAAGCGAAGTGTGAAGAGAGAGCATATCAAACAAAGTATGATATCTTCAATGAAAAAAGTAAAACCTTCTTGACCGCCCCTCGCAGGGGTAAGGCAAATGAAGTGTGAAGAGAGATCATATCAAACAAAGTGTGAGATCTTCAATTAAAAAAAGCATAGCTTTTTTGGGCCACCCCTCGCGGGGGTAAGGCATTTATGAAACTGTGTTCCATCGCATGGAACTCAAAGAAATACACCCTCGCGGGGAGGATGTGCGTTTTAATATTCCATCGCATGGAACTATAAACGTAACGTGAATATGGCCACTATTTCATATATAAAATGAATATAGCGAGGGTTTCTAGCTAGAGAAATACAATCAATGTAACAGCCGGCTCGCAAGAGTTTTGGGCGTTAATGAAACTGTTAATGACGTGGTACTTTTTGGGTTCTCGCTAGAGAAATCCAATCAAACTAACAGCCGCCTCGCAAGAGTTTTTGGGGGCGTTAGTGAAACAACTTTATAATGAGTGAACATAGTCTAATGGTTTCTTGCAACAGAAATCCAATCAAACATACAGCCGCCTCTCAGGGGGTTCGGCGTTTATAAAACTGTGTTCCATCGCATGGAAGTCGAACAAGCACACCCTCGCAGGGAAGATGTTCCTATAGCCAGTTGCTATTTGAAAACTGTCACGAATAGTTACAAAGAGAAAGTTTAATTTGTTAATGAAGTCTCGCAACTTGATAAGGCTCAGGGTTTTAGGCTACTAAATATGTTAAGTACAAATATGACTCGTAATGTCAGTCTTAAACCACATGGTAATCACAAGGATCACCTTGAAACGTCTTAAAGCTAGATGAATCTAACTAAAAGCTAGGTGAAGTTAACGCTCTTCCACAAGGGATGAAAATGCGGGCACCAAACTTGATAAAAGATTATCGTATCAAAGCCTACGCCTACCTAATGTTGTAAAAGTATGACTCATTTTACAATCTATTGATATTCGTATCATAAGCATTTTTAATATAATTATGCATACTACTACCACTGTACCAGCTCTAGGTGCAATAAAAAAGTATACCCCTAATGCTTTCTGGGCCTAGGGTTCCTGATGGTTTAGCCCATCTTTTCAAATCTATGTTTTTGGAAAAAAAAAAAAAACTTAACCTAACCGTTTCAGGTACTGGCACCGGGTTTGTGTTTACGGGTTTCTAAATTATATTAACATTTTTATCATTTATATTTACTGGCTCAAACTTGAGATAATATGAATATCTAAAAACAGGTGCATCTCTACGATCACTTGTTTTGATAGTAAACGAAGACATACATTCATCATGAATTTTTGGATTACAGTCAAGGTAGTTATCATAGTAGAAACCAGTTCTCTACCCTCACAAAAACTTAATAGGACTTGTAAGCTCTGCCAGCCGTGTTGGTAATGAAGTATTTGAATACCTTACTAGACTACCCTACCCTACCAAAGGCGTTCTCAAAGAATGATTAGGGTACCGTTGCGTATCCTTATTCACAGCATCGCTACATTATCTAGCTCTGAAAAGTCTCTAAAGTATGTGTCAAATGGGCTTGGGGCACACAATATAAGTTGTTTTACGCTGCTACCAAAAAGAGATGCTGAATACACTCTTGCTAAAGCCAAGTTCATGTACCTACCTACTGCATCGCAGTGCACTTAAATACAGTGCGACAACTAAAGGTCTTTAGTCGCTTATCTACTTAAAGAAGGTATGAAATCAATTCTACTTGTGGAAACAACTTGTCACATATGAGAAATATAGAATCAGTCATGGTTAATCATTTTCATTATTTAATAGACTTCAACATGCACTTATCCTAGGCAAGTTCGAAAAGCAGGCCGCTTATTGATGTCATCACTACAGATGACGAGTGTCCTATGACCAGCCTATACGAACAGGGCTCGGGACAACGACTCAGACTCGTTTATTACGATATTTGTGTTTTATTGGATATCTAAAGTATCCCACACATACAACTATATATAAATATTATTAGTTTTGAAAACTAATAAACCTTCTTTTTTTTTATAAAGCATTTAGTATTCCATGGAATTACCCACACACGAGGTGTTTTTAGTCTCAAGTCTCGGATCTATTCTTCATTATAGTTCCCGGTAGCAACTGCCTTTTTGATGAGACAACCTCAAAACTCGAGCTATGGTAGCTCCGTTAACATGGATAACCCGTAGAAACTTCAGTCAACAAGGGTTTTTATTAATTTTGAATTAAATATGGAAATGTTAGTATAAATGTGCAATACGGACCGATAATTACTCCTACAGTTTACAACCATTAACTTCTTGGTGTAGCTCTTAAAACAATCCTTTAAGGTTACTAATATAAAACAAGAATTTCGCTGTGTTTTACAATGGACTAATATACTTCAATGTGACACTTTCGCATAAATGCTTGGTATCTACATCATAGCGTCATAGCCAAATATATAATATCTTAATCGTGAGATTATATTATAATCTCACGTTTTTGGATACTCAAGTGTGTAATGTTTTTTTTCTCAGAAACAAAGTTTCCAGTTTATGACGTTGAAAAGTGTTTTTATTAGAATAAAATATAGACCGCAGTAATACTATACTATACGTCGGTAACTCAAATACCTTATCATGGGATTGGGAAAACCCATTAATGAAATAAAATTGTAAGATAATTAGCTAAGCCCGCATCACGCACTGTTATTTCAGGTTGGACCAAAACATTGTTTGGGACGGCCACTATTACAGTATTTCCAGATAGCGTTCGATCTGCGTGATCTAAGGATAGACTGAAAATTATTGAAATTAATGAGCAGCATTAATTCTTATAATATAAGGCATCTATTTGACGCAATCAATAGCTTATCTATGCTATCAAATAACATGGCACCTATTATGATTTATGATCATTATCATCAAATCAGCTTGAAAGAGTCCATATTTGGTCATTGGACTCCTCCACAAATTGTCCAGTCATTGTGATTATTTGCCTAGTATGCTTGACGGGTTTTTTATGATTACTTATTTGATTTCAGATCAAATCGAATAAATAGTTAGATTTATTATGAATAATAAAGTTTAATCACAATTATACATAGCAGGTTGTAGATTCATCGTTGTACCCTTCTTATTGTGGTAAAATATTTTAAAAATCACATTGGCGCTAGAGTAACCTTGATCTTACAAGTGGCAACACCAGGCGATAACAAACAAATCTTCATAATAATACTGAAAGCTTTCAGTGAGCGTACAGTAAAATAATAGCAGCGTTTTACCTGAAATAAAACGCATATTAATTTACTTACCTCACTGAAAGCTTTCACTTTTATCTCTGCCTGCTGAAACTAAGCCAATGACACCAAAATGGCGCTGAACATTTAACGAAGCAAAATGGCGCGCGGCCGCCAGGTGGCGCCACTTGACCGGAACCACAAGG
Organism: Chloroclysta siterata; assembly: GCA_932294275.1. Taxonomy (NCBI): domain Eukaryota; kingdom Metazoa; phylum Arthropoda; class Insecta; order Lepidoptera; family Geometridae; genus Chloroclysta; species Chloroclysta siterata. The sequence continues at coordinate 20,200,053 of OW028589.1, forward strand.
GTATATAAGTACGAAAACTATTAGAAATCGACGGAAACGGAAGTCGCCTTTCTTCATAATAATACTGAAAGCTTTCAGTGAGGTAAGTAAATTAATATGCGTTTTATTTCAGGTAAAACGCTGCTATTAAATCTAAACCTTAGCTGTCAAACGCGTACATTTTGACATATTTAACGGCCCTTTAATCCTTTGTTAATCTAACAGAGCATGGTGAAACCGGCCCTAAACCTCATATGTGCCCGTAATTTCACCTACAACCACTCTCTGCAGGCCCGATCGGCGTCTCCGTGCGTGCTGTTCTTCGACGAGCTGGACTCGATAGCGAAGTCTCGCGGCGGCTCCGTGTCGGACGCGGGTGGTGCCGCCGACCGCGTCATCAACCAGATCCTCACTGAGATGGACGGCATGGGCGCCAAGAAGAATGTCTTCATCATTGGTGAGTGCATCTATGATATTGTAAAAACTATTTACATTATGGAACTCTACTGTTGTCGTTAGTATTTCCGGATGACTAGGAATATAGAATTTTACATGTAATAACGCGTTTCATTAACGCATGTCTTAGTATCAAGTCTCTCTCTCTATTTTGTCGTATCACTAGTTTCTTTCGAACATAGTGGTGAAAGGATTTTAAGTGCGCCTCAAGAGGCTCCTTTGGAGCACTTGACACATGTTATAGAACTTTTTAGGTTCCACGACATGCCGGTTTCCTCACGTTGTTTTCCTTCACCGTTTGAGAGTACGGGCATTGTGCACATACATTTTTGAACAAAATCAAGTAACAACTCCAGATTATTTTAAGTGAGTCAGAGGTACGTCAAAATATTACATGTGGCGCATAGCCACAATTTGCATTAGTAACTAATGATTAGTTGGTATTTCCAATGTGAGAGGTTGCAAGCCCATTGCCGTTGTTAAAACACTAACTGGTTTTCTCACGATATTTTCATTCACCGTTTGAGAGCACTGGCATTGAGCACATACAATTTTCACGATTGGATTCGAAGCCACAATGTTACCATCAGAAGGTCATTCCGACTAGACCACCATTTCATGCATTACAATTTAATGCATGCTCTTGTAGATGATCTAATGATTAGATAATCTACAACAGACAAAAGCTCGAATTGGGATACTGGGTATTTCAAGTAGAGCATTCTTCTATAGTCTTCTAAAAGCCTAGTTTCCTCCAGGTGCAACAAATCGTCCCGACATCATTGACCCGGCGATCCTGCGTCCCGGCCGTCTGGACCAGTTGATCTACATCCCGCTGCCAGATGAGAAGTCGCGCGAGGCGATCCTGCGCGCTAACCTGCGCAAGTCGCCTATCGCTAAGGAAGTCGACCTTTCTTACATTGCTAAGGTATGACTCACATTATTCATCGTAATTTGAGTTTTTTTTTCTCTTATTATCTTGCGATCCGCCGATTGAGTATTGAGCGAGAGTTTCGAAGTTCCACGACGCCAGGCATGAGTGGTATGCGTCCAGTGACACATCCAACTATGGTCTCTTAGTTAAGACCTACCTACTTGAGCTCTGCTCCTTATTCTTGTGGAAGTTATGGTGTCAGGGTTCATTAGGTCACAGGCTAGTTCGTTCGGATTGCGGTCCATGCGTTTGGCGTAAGATTTGAGCTTAGTTATAACGTCTTTTCTAACGCTTATTCATATTAGTCGCTGAACGCTCCATAAGCTTATCAGACCGATAAGTCTGCTGTTGTCTCTTTTCGTTGGCATGAAAGTGACAGTGACAAGGTATACTCTATAAAAGGCTCTCTTATTTTAAAATAGATGGGCTACCATAAAAGTTGAAACCATAGATTGTTGAAGCCATTAGTTTTGTTGCCTGTTCTTCAAGGCTTGGTCGTGGTCACTAGCAGCTAGATTCACCGAACTTTGATACTTTTTAAAGATCCTTGTAATTCAATTGATTAAATATCTTTTGAATTCGACTTTGAATAGTTTGACATAACTTTGCGGGGTATAGTTCTAACTTAGTTTAGTATAAAGGGGCTGCCAAAGATAGCAACTACATCTTCAATATTTATTTATCATTATCAATACAGGAGTTCTTAATGCGATAGTGTAGCAGGATATTTAAAATAAATTTAACTTTATCATGATAATAATCATATAAACAAAAATTCGTAGTTAATCAAATAATAACACTAATAGCAAATAATAAAACAATAAATTTTCTTCTAAAACACTGCAGAAGAATGGATTGCTGATAGTTATATATTCGCAGGTGACGCAAGGCTTCAGTGGCGCTGACCTGACGGAGATCTGCCAGCGCGCGTGCAAGCTCGCCATCCGACAAGCCATCGAGGCGGAGATCGGACGGGAACGCGCCAGACAGGCCAACCAGCCCGCAGCGGCCGGCGTCATGGACGTGAGTATACCTATATCCAGCATTACTGACTATGACGTGGTCATCCCTGGTTCTATGGTCATCTAGTTTTAGAGGCCCCGCCTTTGATCCCAAATCTTGGTTTCAAAAGCGGTCGTGTAAATGAGTTTTTCTGTTCAATAATGTATGTGCACATTACTCTCAAACGGTGAAGGAAAACATCGTTAGAAAACCATGAAGTCGTAGAACCTAAAAAGTTCCTAAACATGCTCGAAGGGAGCCCCTTTTAGGCGCACTTAAAATCCTTTCACCACACTGTTTCGAAAGAAAATAGACAAGAAGAGTCGTTTTGTTTAACAACTAGATGATGGAACAAGCAGATGCCTCACCTAGTCTTAAGTGGTAACCATCACCTAAAACAAAGCATTGCCTCGTGTAAGTAACGCACGATTGGAACGTGCCCCACGATGTACTGCCCTGCGTCCATCAACTTGAGGCATACAGATGTTAAGCATCATGTGCCTGTAATTTCACCGGCAACCACACTCTTCACATAGACGAGACCTAATACTAAAAATATCGAAGTGTGTTCAACAAATGTATTGTATCATGATCACGAAAGTTTAAAAAAATTAACTTTTTATAATTTATTCGGTAAAGTATTAATGGCTGTGTTTATTGCCAGATGGACGAGACCTAATACTAAAAATATCGAAGTGTGTTCAACAAATGTTATGTATGTTATAACGAAAGTTTAAATAAATTAACTTTTTATAATTTATTCTGTAATGTACTAATATGTATGTGTTAATTGTTAGATGGACGAGGAGGACCCCGTGCCGGAAATCAGCCGCGCGCACTTCGAGGAGGCGATGAAGTTCGCGCGCCGCTCCGTGTCCGACAACGACATCCGCAAGTACGAGATGTTCGCGCAGACGCTGCAGCAGAGCCGCGGCTTCGGAACCAACTTCAGGTATATTTTATTTTTTTACATCTCTCATGTTCGGTAAGTAGGTTCTTATAACCTCCAAATGGGGCTCGTAGGTGACTAATTAGCGCTCTAGGGTAATAATGTAGCTAGAAAAGCCCTAGGGCGGTAAGTAATAAAAAAAAACACTTCTTTCTTTCAAAAAGTTCGCGTACATCTAACCATCATACTGGCAATAGACATCATGCATTCAGCCCAATGACCAAAGAGGTCGCTTTGCTATTCAGCCTTGTCTTCGTGTGAGTATAATAGTCATCAATTTTAAATATCGAACGGCGAAGCTCAATTTCGATCTTGAAAAAAAAAATTAAAAAGTTCTTTACTTGATTCTTTTTAATGAAAAAAGGCGGGAATAGAAAACTTTTACTTTCAATATTGTTTATTCTTGTAATGGCGGTTTTTTTCTACTTACCTCACAATCGAGATGTAAAGCAGAATAGTAAGCTCGGGTGTAAGCACCAATTGCACCCTCGAACTATAAGCGCCCTCGCTGCGCTCGTGCGCCTAAATATCTCGGGCTGCAATTGATGCCTTACAGCCCTTGGCTACTAATCTACTATTATTTAACAAATTCATTTTACAACATCGTGAAACCTAGTAAGGTTTGTGTCGTAGTTGGCACTGACTTGAGCTGTTAGGTACATATACAAACTAGCTGGTGCCTGCGACTTCGACTGCGCAGATTCTTTCCTACTTACTTGACACAATATCCTTATAAATGGTAGCCTATGTGTTATTCTGATGTATAAGCTATAATATTGTAAAGTTTCATTCAAATCCATTCAGTAGTTTTTACGTGAAAGAGTAACAAACATCCATCCATCCATACTTACAACCTTTTGCGTTTATAATATTAGTAGGATAACCATTTTATTTAAACTACATGGTGATGGATCAAGTAGATGGCCCATCTGATGTTTAGTAGTAACCATCACTTATAACAAAGCATTGTTCGTAAGACACGCACGGGTTGAACGTGTGCATCGGGCACGTAAATATCGTCTCTGCGTCCAGCAACTTGAGGCATAAAGATGTTAAGCCTCATGTGCCTGTAACTTCACTGGCAACCACACCCTTCGAACTCTAACACAGCAACGCTGCTTGGCGTCAGAAATAGGTAGTACTTTCCCAGACAGGCACTTCACAAAGAGCTCTACTAATCTTAATTTGTTCATTGTTTTTTTTGTGAAGGATTTTCTTTGAAGGAAGGACTTGTCTTTAATTAAGATAATCAATGCATGTAGCCTGTTGAATGGCGTGACTTCGCTCATGTCAAGCTTTTTCCATACAAATTTTAATACCCGTTCAGCACCAGTAACAAGGCATAGGTTAGGTTATAAGTGTAGATTCAAAAGTTCAAGTCAAAAGTAAGTTATCTGTGTCAGAGATCGATAACGACGGAAACTTTAATTACCTTTTCCAGGTTCCCGACGAACGCTGGTTCTGCGGGCGGCACTGGCACGTCAGGCGGCGACCAGCCAACGTTCCAGGAGGAAGGAGGGGACGATGACCTCTACAGCTAAGCGACGTCGCATCGCTAGCCCTCGCCCGCCCCTGACCGCATTCCGACACTTACCACTTATCTGTACCTATGGATAGCCTTTACTGTGCAAACATTAGACCTCATATACTAAGAATCTGGGATTTCCCGCGCATGAAGTATCAGTAGTCGCAATGGATCTCGGTGGCTATGGAGTAAGGCCCTGTGTTGCGAATGAGAAGCTTGAGCGAGATGAGTTACAGAGATGCGCTGTTACCACCATACTTCGTTAAGGGCCGGTTTCACCATGCTCTGTTAGATTAACAAAGGATTAAAGGGCCGTTAAATATGTCAAAATGTACGCGTTTGACATCTAAGGTTAGATTTAACGGCCTGTTAATCCGTGATTAGTAACTAACATAGCATGGTGAAATCAGCTTTAAGTTTAGTAGCTTCCTACTGCGGCTTATGTAGTGTGTACCCAGATAAAACATACTACTGTTTTGCATTTTCATCCTATTATAGCGTCATTCTACTTTCTAAACAACATCACGCATGATCCAAGCAGCCTATCCTCAGATACAGATCAGTGAGTACAAGTTAGGGCGTCGATTTGTGTACTAATCACAGTTCGCATTTGCACACCCGTTGTCGAAGGGAAGCATTCCAGAAGAGGTTAGGTTGGGATGTGGTTGGTTTCGTCGCCAGCGCTGAGGCGGCCCGCGATAGCGTCACCAGTTCTAGGACTGACATTATTAAAATAAGATTTAGGTACACGAGCGGACTTTCGGAATCGGGACGTATATTATGGTAACGCCGCCGCAATCTAGTATCTCTTAAATATAAAATAACGGCGCGCGAGTCAAACTGCGCGTCGTGGTCTCATAAAATTCACTATCTATCTGATATGTAAATGTATTTAATTCAATCATTTATTTCTGTTCTCATTTCGATTTTGTTTAGTTTTAATTTGTAATTGAATGTGTGTCCGCTTCGGCGGCTGTAAGATCTTGTACCTATTGTATCACCATGTGCGCAGCCCGGCACGTAACTGCCCAGTTTACACAATGTTCAGTGTTTTAATAATAAAACATTTTTATAGACCAAACAAGTGTTTTTCTTTAGTTTAGCAATATACCTTTTAAATCTTCAAAAATTGTTGATAGACAAGAATACCTTTCAAACAAATCTCAAAGGGGATCCTGCAGAGTTCGTTTATCATAATTTCTAAAAGGAGTAGACGGACACTACCGAAATCTACCAAGAAGTAGGTAGGATACAAGATATTTATTCACAGAAATAAGAATACAGAAAGCACGTTCACTGAACTTGTATACTTTTCATGACTTTCATAATGGTTTTCACAGCAGTACAATGAAAATGTATACAGTCAAAAATAAATTGACTTTGGAACCCTGGGCTCCTAGCTAGAAGACTGTTTTCTTTGTAGTGATTCTGGAGTTCCCTAAAAGTATTCATTTAATTTGTATTTATACATTTATTCGCATTAAGGTGTGCTCTATGGTCTGACCTCAGGTCATTAGCACCCTAGTCCCCTTCGTAACTGAGGGCTTGAGATAATCTGTCAGTAGCCTAGAAGAGTTCGTAGTGGATTACACTTTTTTTTAGGCTATAGTGGCGTCTCTGCAGCAGAAGGACAGATAAGCAAAATCCCAGTTTAGCAAAAGGACAGATTCTCTTATAGGCAGATAATGTACTGTCGTGCAAAAAATATACAAACCTTTTATCAGCTTTATACCTTGCACGTAGCACAAATAAAAAAAAGTATTTCAATAATCAGTTGATCTTGCTTCCTCTCGGACCTCGACACCGAGTATACATTCCACACAGCACTATCTCGCCTCAAACTAAGCCAAAGCTTGTGATATGGGAACCAGATAGCTGATATACTACTAATATACTTTTTTTTTGTAAATACATACTTATAATATTATATAACACCCAGACAGAGAACAAACATCAATGTTCATCACACAAATGTTTGTTCTCGGTGGGGATCGAACCCACGACAGCGCAGAAGGCAGAGCTACTACCAACTGAGCTGTGAAGGCTGTCTATGTCGAAGATGTATCTGTTTGAAAGATATGAAATGTATATTATCTCATTGGTGACGAACAGGCTCAGTAGGACCCTCTTGGAGATTTGTCTGAGATGTCTTTGGTGGTCTAAATAAAATTATAATAAACTCATAAATATTATTGTTCGGTCGTCATCACTACTACCCAAGCAACATGATCACGTGAAAAGTGACGACAAACTGACGTCATCTTTGAAACAATGACGTCCTTCGCTATAGATGACGTGATAAAATGACGTGATTCGGAGCTATATGTCGTCGTTTGCTTTATATGACGTGATAAAATGACGTGATTCGGAGCTATATGTCGTCGTTTGCTTTATAAGACGTCATCAAATAACGTGATTCGGAGCTAGACATCGTCGTTCATTTTTTAAGACGTCATCAAATGACGTGATCCTACACTCTGTATCGTCATTCGCCTTTAATAACGTAATCAAATGACGTGACCCTGCGCTGGATATCGTCTTTCACCATACACAACGTCACCAAATGACGTGTCCTTGCGCTGTGTATCGTCATTCGGCTTAAATAACGTCATCAAATGACGTGACCCTGCGCTGGATATCGTTTTACGCCTTATATATCGTCACCAAATGACGTGACCCTGCGCTGTGTATCGTCATTCGCCATAATGTACTGTATGTTTCACATTTATTATAGAGGTATTATAGTATAATATACTGTACTGTACTGTACTATACTGTAAATACTGTACTGTACTGTACTGTACTATACCGTACTATACTGTACTATACTGTACTATACTGTACTATACTGTACTATACTGTACTGTACTATACTGTACTATACTGTACTATACTGTACTATACTGTACTATCCTGACCGTACCGTACCGTACCGTACCGTACCGTAACGTAACGTACCGTACCGTACCGTACCGTACCGTACCGTACCGTACCGTACCGTACCGTACCGTACCGTACCGTACCGTACCGTACCGTACCGTACCGTACCGTACCGTACCGTACCGTACCGTACCGTACCGTACCGTACCGTACCGTACCGTACCGTACCGTACCGTACCGTACCGTGCCGTGCCGTACCGAACCGTACCGTACCGTACCGAACCGTACCGTACCGTACCGTACCGAACCGTACCGTACCGTTTCGTACCGTACCGTACCGTACCGTACCGTACCGTACTGTTATAGTATTGTACCGTACCGTACCGTACCGTACCGTACCGTACCGTACCGTACCGTGCCGTACCGTGCCGTACCGAACCGTACCGTACCGTACCGTACCGTACCGTACCGTACCGTACCGTACCGTACCGTACCGTACCGTACCGTACTGTACCGTACTGTTATAGTATTGTACAGTATTGGACAGTACAGTACAGTACTATACTATGCTATATTATACCATAATAAATGAGAAAGGTGATGTGAATGTTTGTTACCACGTATCTCCGTAACTTATTTTATTTAGATGAAATTTGGTATGAAGATAGTTTAGGTTCTAGAATAATACATAGGTTGATCTATATTTAAAATGAATCTCTGAGGGGGTTTAAGTTTACAGGAATATTATTATTCCTTGTTCGATTCACGCAAAACCCGGTATAAATAAAATACAAAGTAAATAATTTATCACGGGGGTGTGCAATTCTGCTTTTTTTTCTAGCCGTGCATGCTGTTTGGAAAGCAATGCCAAACTATTTACTACCTACTGAAGGAATACAACGAAAGACCAGGCGGTATACATAATTATGACTATAGCCTGTTGAAAAAAAAAAAGTACGGTTTATTGTTTGACATTTTTTTATGGCGGGCATCGGGCATCACAACAGTAATTAATACATAATTTTGTGAAAAGTTTTCATTAAATTCCTAGGGGTTAGTAGGTATGTACGTGGTTGCTGAAGAAGAAACGAAGAATGAGGAGATTGCTGTAAACGTGGTCATAGTCTCATCAGTTAAGTTTATCTTTGTAAAATGGAATATCTTCACAACAATGATTCCAGTATTTTGTCCGTAGACTTTGTTAGTGTACAAAATGCACGTGATAGGCCTTGACTAACAGTTTTTAACTACAGTATGCCTGCATGTCCTTTCGTTTAATTATAATGATATAAGTACTTTAAAAATAAACATTACTATTTTACTTTTTTTTTTTGAAGGTTCAGTCCAACCATTTCTGTCTACTGATGGTGATACAACAAGTATCCTACGCATAGAGGTAAAGTATTATCTACCTATATTTTTTTTCATTATGTTTATATTGGATTAGTTACAATCTGATAGAGGTGTTTACTAATAACATTATAATTTTGTTTTTAGTGCCATAACAACCGTTCATGCCTACTGAAGAACTAGTAAGTGTTAATACTACACCTACACCATAAAATTGAGAGGTAAGTCTTTGTCTTCATATGACTTTTTTATCACATTGCCTGCCCAAAACATAGAAGATCTGAGAGAATAAAAGAGTTAAAATATGCACAAACCTATGGCTAATGATATGGCAGCTTCCATACAAAAATGTTGAAATGAATGTTGAAAAATGACTGCTGGGTTTTATATTTACTTTAAAGAAAATTATTATGTGTTTTAGGGTCATCACAATCATCGTTGCATACTGAAGAATTAAGAGTTCCAACAACGCATCATACCAAATTAAAAGGTGCTATGCCTGCAGATGGCTTTTCTGCAACTACACAGCATTGGAAGTTTGAGTGGTAGAATGTACTTAATATAATTACTTAATTGGTTTAATTATAAGTAAGTATTTTAAGGTGTGGAAATGTAGTGAATTATCCATGAATTTTGTTGTGAGCATTTTTTGTGTAATTTTACCCTATTAAAACTTATTGTCCTACTAACCTACCTATTGTGTTTGTTTTTAGATGAGGACTCAGGACGTAATATAAGGTTGTTTGAGAAGACGAATACGGCCGGCAACATACGTCAGGTTACGCATCGGGTTCCTCGATCAGGTTACCGAATACGGGCACCCGACGGGAAACCCGATGCAAAAACCTGACGTATCTTGCCACTCTACGACGACATTATGACGTTACAGGTGACGTCAAAATTGACGTAATTTAAGACGTGATTGTCACGATGAATACGACGACATTTTAGACGTTACAGTTCACGTCAAAATCACGTTAGTTAATCACGACAAATTTGACGCCATTTATGACGTGATTGTCACGACGTATACGACGACATTTTAGACGTCATCGTTGACGTCAAAATCACGTAAGCTAATCACGTCATTAATGACGCACTAATTTGTGACATCCTCACGTCAAAACTGACGTCTTAAATGACGTGATGCGACGTCTTTCGATGCCGTAAAATTCACGTCATTATTCACGTGACCATGTTGCTTGGGTACCAAAAAGCCACCTCGTTGCTTAAGAGATTTAAAATATGAAAACCATACTTTTATAAGGAATATATATTTTGATATTTAGTACAACAACAGTATACATCTCAGGATAACTAACTAAGCAATAACTATTACATAAATAATAGGGTACATTCAATCGTTGTTATCGTTACGTTCAAACTTACAATCTCTTTTCATAAATAACTCCCATAGCTCCGGAGAGCTATCTAACAAGTTTCTCAACGAATATGCACGTTCCGTAGCAAAGGAACTTGCGCGCCTGCTGAGGTATGATGGAGACATATCTTCGCCGATTATTTTGAAATGAGTATTAGTTTCCTTCAGCGATTTGGAACCTTGCATCAGCTCTCTGAAAAGCTTTTCCACTTCGTCATCAGAAAAACAATTGCACAAGAAGTCAAATTCCTGATCTGAGTATTGAGTACTGACATCGTGAGTTTTCGAGGGTGGTTTAGCAGGCGGCGGCGTTTGCGGACGTTTCCCATGAGCTTTTTTTACCAGTTTCTTCAAAGTACCCAAATCGCACATCTCGTAGTTAGGAATATCAGGCGAGTCAAATATGGACATGTTTCTCATGTACGGCGGCAAATGCTCTTCAAGATGCTTCTTCGCTGTTTTAGAGCATTTACATTTCTTGGATTTAACATACGTCATGTAGCTTTCCCATTTCGGCTCCCGCTCGTGTTCAAGCTCCATGCTGCGCGTTTCTATTTTATTTCCTGAAAAAATCGATTGCAGGGATGGCTCTTTCCTCGTTTCTTTCCGTGTGTGAGGCATTTCCGAGGCGTGGAGTGGGCTACAGAAGCAGTGCGGGATCTTGCAAATGCAACACTCTATTGGCACCTGTTTCACGTTCGGCAGCTCTTTTTGCAAAACTTGAAGTAGTGAACTCTCTAATTTCAGTTCAAGCAGTTGCTGGGAGCTGGTTATTTTGACAGGAATATCATATTTGTAATCGTGCTCGTCCACGAAATCGGCATCGTCGCCGCGACGTCCGTGAACAAATTGCGTTACTTTATCTGTGAACTTTTCGAAGTTATCGCATGCTGCGTAGATGCATCGCTTGTTTACTATTATCACGGGCATTTGGGACGCACTGGAGGTGCAATGTTTAGGACAAAGACTCTGGTCGATCTCTGGTTTGTATCCTTTGTCGCAGAAGAGATAGAACGGATGTGGTTTGGCGACCGGAGTGTCGAATTGGTCCTCATCGACTTCGAAAATGCTTTCAGCGGTTGGATTCTCGATGGCATCATTTAACTGCAGCAGCATTAGTTTCTCCATGTCTATGAAAAAGTCTGCGTGCTCCGGAAGCGTGTTCAAACAGAACGATACAAATATTTGAAACTTTTTCACTACTTGGCATATTTTCTTTTGCCATATTCGGATAAACTCCTGTCGCTTTCTCTCTTTCTCCTGTTCTAGCCTTATTTCGAAGTCCTTAAGTGCTATCTTTTCTTTGAGGACCTTTACTTTCTTTTTATGTTCATGCTGAGAGAGTTCCATTTCTTTTGCACATTCATCTCGTTCTTTGAGAGCGACGTAAGCCTGGCAGGCCAAGTTCATACTTTCTAATAGCTGCCTTAGTTTTTCAACAACAACATGCTTCTCGACGTTTACATCATGTATCTTATTACCCATGCTGGTGCGAGATTCTTCCACGCTTAGTATAAATTCGGCTTTCAACCTTGCTTTCTCTTTTATCAGTTTTTCTGTATATCTGTCGTAAAGCATGGTAGCTTGCTGTTGCAAGAGAATTGCGTAATGCTTATTCATTTTACTAAAAGCCTCTTCTCTCATAGCTTGTATTTCTTTGGCAGCACCATCAATGAGAATTGTTTCTATTTTAGTGATCGAAGTGGTGTACAAAGTTGAGAACTCACGGAAGGCGTTTTGGATGGCTTCAGTGTTATGTTTGGCCGCTTCTCTCGAGGAGTCTTCCCATTGCTGCCGGCAGTTGACTTCGATAGTCCTCTTCCAGTCTAAATCACTTTCCAAGAGCACTTTCTTCTTCTTCTCTTCCATTTGTTTGTGGTGGTCTGCGACGAATTTCTCCCCGTAAAAGCCTATGCCTTCATAGCTTAGCTTCTTGAGGTATTCGTTTTTTACTGGTCTCATGACCGCTCTGCCTTCAAGGATGTCTTTAGGAGGTTGGTACCAGTCGCTACCACCGCCTTTCATAGGCGGTTCTAAGCCAGCTAAGATTTTCAGCTTAGGAGTCATGGATTTGAAGTAAACGGCTGCAAGTGGTGGTGCCATCTTTTGTATCATAACGCTCTGTGTCGGCACCTGTTCCCTCTCTAGAAAACATTTTCTGAGGTAATAGTTATCGCTCAGTTTGAACATTTTCGTTTGATAAATAACAATAATAATTTATGAAAATAAATGGTTACAAATAGTGACACTTGGCGCCTTCATCTTACATTAAAACCTTTATTGATGCCGGCATAAAAACTTTTTGTGGTGCATCGAACCTTGGCAGTAGTAATCTGTACAAGGTCAAAACAAGACTTGTTGCAAAATTCATCAAAAAATTTTGCACTTCTATAAAACTAAAATAACCTACAATTGACATTATTATGTTATTTTTTGTGTATAACTTTACGCTAATATTTTGCTGAAAAATAGTAGTTCGCAATTAAAAACCAATTTCTATCAAAAGATAGGAACATTAAAAAATTATTTATATGTGATACATTATAAATATTTCTAAATCTAAAACGATACATAATCTAAGTAACTTCACCCACTGCCATTTGTTGTAACAGAGTCATAACGTGACAAAATCTATCTTTTATTTCTGTTTCCGATCTATGAGGAAGTAACTCTCTTATTCTACCGAAAACCTTCTCCGAGCTAGCTTCGCCTTTCAGCACTTGAAGCATCGTTTTATCTTCATCTCGCGTCCAGTTGCCGATCTTCTCAATGGGTTTTGTCTTTAAACTAACCGTTGCCTCTATTTTAGGCAACTTATTTTGTTTTGCTTTCAAGTCTTCATTTGGTGCTTTGACTTTTTGATTGACAGGTGCTATTTTCGGCTGTTTAACTTTAGGGGGTTCTACTTGGTCGTTTTTAACTGCCGTGTGTGTTTCTGTATCTTTTTTAGCTCCTGCATTCTTACTATCCTTTCTTTCCTTTTTCTGTGTATCCTTAACATCAGGTTCCTTTTTTCCGTTCTTGGTCTTCTGCGGCTTTTTAGGTTTCGGACTCATCGTGAGATCTTTGTTATCTTTTCTTGTATTATCGTTGACGTCTTTCTTCGTGGGAGATTTTTGTTTCCTGGGCCTTTTTTGTGGTTGTTTTGTGTTCTTCTTGTGTGCTTCGTCGTCCGAGTCCGGTGGGGAGAGGTGGCAGTGAGCTGGAGCGAGTCTCCGCACGTGATCCCGGTAAGGTTCTTTGGAGTAGGGGAAAGTGACCCGCGCTGAGCGGAGTAGCCGGCCGTGTTGGAGGAACACTCGCCCATTGAGGTACTGAAACAATTGAGAACTAAGTTCAATTGGCTTCCAATTTTTTGAGTCTCCGAGACTACTAAGTACTAACTAGACGGCTTTCATGCCATAATACGCAAAGTATTCGCGTCATTAAATAATACGGTCCATGACAGCTCAAACAGCATCGTGAACGTTTTCTGAATGGTGGGACTGTCCCCTAAAAAATTACTGGATGCACAGATTGCTCAGATTGAACAGTACACAAAATGTCGCTACCACTAGTTTTTAAGATAGACTTTAATGAACACAAGGATACATCATAAATCGTAAGACGTAAATTATAAAGTACAATGGGCGGCTTTATCGATGAAAGCGATTTCTTCCAGGCAACTTAGGATGGAAAGTATTTTGATCTGAGGGCTTATTGCGAGTTTAGTGCCGATCGTCGATCGTTACGATACACCGAATTTTCTATGAAAATAAATCAACGGCATCTAGCGTATTCTTTGAGAAACCGTTTTTTTTTCATAGAAAATTCGGTGTATCGTAACGATCGACGATCGGCACTCGATCGGCACTAAACTCGTAATAAGCCCTCAGAGCGGTAATCGACGAGCACCGTCGTCAGATCAAATCAGAGCGATCAGCGGTGCACGTCCATTACCGCTCTGATCTTTAAGTTATAGTGTAACTAACATAAATATGGACAAATTTTGAAATTAATTATTTTAAATTTTGAAAGAATTTATTTATTTTAAACTATAATTTTATATGCCATCCTATCACAGTTTTAGTTTACAAAGTGGGGTGTGGACACTATTTAACTGTTTCAGTAACTTGTGGCACTAGGTAACGTATCAACTCACCAATGTGTCGAGACTCTTGTTAGCGTCGAGTTTCCGCTTAGTGGTAGAGTCATCATCTGCAAACTCCCAAACGTCGTAGCCGCGATCGCTCGTGAGGAAGTTCTCGTTTAAAATGTCTGTGCCGGTCTCGTATGCACTGTTGATCAAATAAAGAAATCTTAAATTATTTATTTATATGTGCCAATGGTACCTACATAAAGATGTCAAAATGAGTAAAATAGGTTACACTCATTCCCCATAGCTGGAATGCTGGGTTAGATATGGATGTGGCTGGCCAAAGAAATGGATGGACTGCGTGAAAGATGATTTGAGTAAGAAAGAAGTCAGCACCGAGATGACGATTGTTAGAGGAGAGTGGAAGAATAAAACCGGCTGTGCCGATCCCATGCAGTGTGGGATGTGGGCTGGACGATGATGTAACAAGCTCTGTAGTCCACTATATACTTTGAATCAGATCTCTAGAGTTAACACTTCACTTATTATTATTATTATTATTTATACAACTAGCTGATGTAACAAGCAGATGGCCCACCTGATGTTAAGTGGTAACCATCACCAAAGCATTGCCTGGAGACTTGTATTACAGGTTTTTTTAACCTCTCTCGAGCTCCAGTCCCTTGTAAAGTGGGTACTGATATACCTATGTATAGGTATCTCGTGCCTACCTACTATAAGTTGTAAAGGAAAATAAAAACATTTTTGATTTGATTTGATTTGATTGCCTCGTAAGTCACGCACGATAGGAACGTGCGCTACGATGCACTGCCCTGCGTCCATCAACTTGATGCATACAGATGTTAAGCCTTACGCAGTTCGCACAATAAGATGGCTTACAGATGAAGCTACAGCTAGACTAGTATATTTTAGCTACTTCCATAGTGTAATGTCTTATGGTATTTTGCTCTGGGGGAAAGCTGCTGATATACAAAGTATATTTGTACTTCAAAAACGTGGCGATACGTGCCATTTATAAAATGAAACCACGTGACTCATTAAGGGAGCGATTTAAAGAAATTAATATTCTCACAGTCATTTCACAGTATATTTATGAAAATCTATTATACACTCATAAACACATAGATAGCTTTAAGAAAAAGAGTGATGCACATAACGTTAACACTAGAAATAAAAACAAATTATGTATACCTAAATTTCGACTTCAAAAGGTAAATGGCTCGTTTATGGGGAACGGTATTCGCTTCTATAATAAACTTCCAGAAAGTGCCACTGGGCTTCCTATTAGAAAATTTAAAGTGTACATTAAGAATAATCTAATAAGGAAAGCTTATTATACTTTAGATAGCTATATTGTTGATAAAAATGCGTGGCCCGATGTCCCGGTCGCTCTGCCCATCGGCAGCTAACATGTCTGCAATGTCTGTACTGTACCTACTATTGTGTGTTTTTTTTTATTTTTCTCTGATTTAATAGATTGTATTTATGCATTAGGTAATATTAGTTTGAGGCGTAGCGTGTGCTGTCTTATAAATTTGATTATGTTTACCTTTTTCTGTATGCCTACGCCTCACTAAACTTCAATAATATATTATACTAGCGGCCTGTCCCAGCTTCGCATGGGTGGTCATAAATTTTTTGAACATTTTAGGATAAACTTAGACCGTGGCACAGTGGTTCCAAATCAAAAATAAGTGGACATAGGGTCGAAAGTCGGAATTTCGATCTGATTTTTTTATACAGAATAGATCTCAGCTATCCTAACAACTTTTGTTCTATGAAAAATCTGTAAGAAGCGTAGTTTTTGAGAAAAAAAATAATCAATTATTTTTTGTATGGAGAAAAACATACTTTATTTTTTTTCTCGAATTGGATCAATTTGGCCCGTGTTTGGTTGGTACTGTGTCATAGCCCAGGTGATATACTGACATAAAAAAAATATAACACGCGCAGTCACTTGCAGCCACGGGAGAAAATTGACTCTAAATAAAAAAAAAATATTTTGCTTGTTTTGCGAAGAGTTCTTATTTCTTCATATCTTTTCATGGATTTTCGTGTACTGTAGTATATTTTAATTGACTCCGTGAAGAGAAAGTAATAAAAAACTACATTTTAGTTATATTTTTCTGCCATATTTAAAATTTTTGCTAAGGTACAAGAGACTGTACGTATTTAATTGAAAGTGAAGATCAGAAATTAAATTGTAAAATAACAACGCAATTTCAGTTGTTGACAAGGGTTCAGTCCAGTACCCAAGCTAGGTGCAGGTAGTTTATTATTTGCAGGTGGCTAAGTGATTAGTGGTAAAGAGATTATCTTATTTACGATTTACGATAAGGGCCAATTATCTGAAATGGCTCATTCTTTCGTACAGGTAAAAATAAGTTTGTTTGTATTTAAGGGATTAGTGGTAAAGATAATAATTAATCCTGATCTACTAACAAATTGGTCATTCCGGTACTGGGCTGTGATTGGTCGTTAATAGACAAACTCATTACGGACACAGCTACAAGACTACAAATATATTGCAATGATTAATTTCATTTCATTCTATTTTCAACTCTTAACTGTGAAAGATTTCGGAATAACGTTTTTCAATCTAAAATGGCTGGTTTCGGTTCTTATCTCGATTTGTTTCCGAGTCTTAGGGGGAGTGGAGATCTTAATAATTACAATCATCTCAGTGAAGTTATAATTTCTAAAATTCCAAGTGAAATATCTGAAGAAGACCGTAGGAAAATCATTGAGTTTTGTTCGCCAAACGAGTAATAACGAAATGGGCAGAGTCAAGCAGATGCTTAAAGACATTTCTGAATCAGGAAGCTAATAGCAAATGGCTGGAGACAAATATCAAATGGCCTACCTGTGATACGGTTGATTTAATTACCGTAATGGCAATTCCTGAGGACTTGGTTGATGCGCCAGAAGTGCCAGAATATTTGCTGGAACCTATTCTAAATGTCTGCACTTCAGAAGCTGGAACCTCTACAGAGAAGGAGAAAATAATGCCATTCGCGGATTTGAGCAACAAGCAGAAGAAAAGGCGTTCTGCCTCCATTATAAATGACAATTCTGAAGAAGAACTGGAGTATTGTTATATATCAAAGTTAAAAGAAACGGGAAAGTTAACTTTGGCGAAGATTGTGGATCATCTAAGCAAGAATCCTGACATTGTGCCAGATTTGTCAGAACAGCTTATTAAAGAAATTAAACCAGAATACATTTCTGAGGATAAATCATTGGCACTCTGCGCATCCCTCAAAACTGTCCAAGTGGCAGTACCAATCGCTAAGAACGTTCCTCAAAGAAGAAAATTGTTCCAGTGCTCTTCAGTCTTATCTGAAGCTTTTGTGCGCTAAAAAGAGGTGTTACTCTTCCGATGAACATGTGAAAGTAACGGAGAAAGGGGCTCGGATCAGGTTATTTTCATTTTAAACTATCCTATAATATAATTATATTATAAAGCGTTGAGATTCACGTTATTTATTTATGTTTTTATTTTCAGACTACAAGGACTTTTGGACCACACTGTTCAATGGATTTTGCTAGACTTGGGACCCATCGAAAGTTTTAACGAAAAAGGGCTGAAGTTAACATGGAAATGGGGCCTTGACGGATCATCATCACAGAGTAATTACAAACAGAGTTTTTCAGATACCGAGTTTGACGATTCCTCTGTTGTGATGATCAGCATTGTCCCTCTCCAACTTGTTCATGGAGAAGAGATGATGATTTGGGAGAATCTGAACCCTTCTTCCACATATTACTGTCAACCAGTGAAGTTCACGTTCAGTTCATAGACAGCGGAGTACACAAAGGCAGAGCACTTGGAAATGCAGCAAGAAATTGCAGAATTGGTACCAACGAAGTGTGGAGATGCCGAGATAGTCCACGAACTCCACATGACTATGATCGACGGGAAATTCGCTACATGTCTCAAGAAGCAGAAAACATCGTCAATCCTTTGTCTTAGAAACCAGAATAAACAGTTATTTTTAAGAACTATCGACATCTTAAGCAGCTCTGAAAAGCTGCTCTTTTCAGAGCTACAGATAAATCTCTTGTTTCTGAGAACTATGACAAACGCCATACACGACTTTAAGGATAGATCGTAGTCGCAGAGTACGTACAGAGTACATAGTATTTTTCAATGAATAAGTCAACTATAAAAATAATTAGTCTAACCTTTTTGGAGGCTGCTAATACCTGCACGAATTAATCCGTCATCCGGCTTGGGTACTTGACTTTTGATAAAACAACAGCAGATAGAAACGAATCAAGGGCGCTCACAAAAAAATACTCATCTATTATTATAAATTTATATAAAACTATGGAAATTTAACATTTTACAATTTAATTTCAGATCTCCACTTTCAATTAAATACGTACAGTCTCTTGAACATTAGCAAAAATTTTCAATATGTCAGAAAAATATAACTAAAATGTAGTTTTTTATTACTTTCTCTTCACGGAGTCAATTAAAATATACTACAGTACACGAAAATCCATGAAAAGATATGAAGAAATAAGAATTCCTCGCAAAACAAGCAAAAAAAAATTTTTTTATTTAGAGTCAATTTTCTCCCGTGGCTGCAAGTGACTGCGCGTGTTATATTTTTTTTATGTTAGTATATCACCTGGGCTATGACACAGTACCAACCAAACACGGGCCAAATTGATCCAATTCGAGAAAAAAAATAAAGTATGTTTTTCTCCATACAAAAAATAATTGATTATTTTTTTTCTCGAAAACTACGCTTCTCACAGATTTTTCATAGAACAAAAGTTGTTAGGATAGCTGAGATCTATTCTGTATAAAAAAATCAGATCGAAATTCCGACTTTCGACCCTATGTCCACTTATTTTTGATTTGGAACCACTGTGCGTGGGTTCGAGCCTCGCATCTACTTATTTCATACATTTGCACGCGCTTCTCCTTGAGTGAGTGAAATCGCACCCCGCGCGTGAACCGTGGACCCGTAAACTTCGATCAATTGTTGATCGAAGCCCGTAAACATTTTTAATTTCGTCATATCTTTTGAATGGAATGTCCGATTTGAAAAATTTAAGAAGTAATCTATAGGTATTGAAACCGTCTTAATTATGAAATGATTTATTTGGATAAGGATTAATACCAAGGTACAAATAAAGACCCTTTTCTAGCGGAGGCATTTCAATTAATTTTTTATAACAAAAGAACACTTATTGTGACATAACTATAATAGTTAGACATATGCTGTCGCGACATTTTTTGTAGATGATAACGTGTTCTACAAAATCGTAGTACATTATTTTGTTCTATCTTCAATAGTTTTCGCAGCGCACGCGATGTAAGGTTTTTTGTTTTCCACCTTGGGTTACATTATTGAAGTTTTAGTAAGGATCCCTGATTTTTTTGAAAATATAATATAGCCTATGTTACTCAGGGATAATGTAGCATTCTAATGGTGAAAGAATTTTTGAAATCGGACCAGTAGTTTTTGAGCCTATTCGTTACATACAAAAATACAAAAATACAAAAATACAAAAATACAAAGTTTACCTCTTTATAATATTAGTGTAGATTATTACATTGTAAAAGGATCATACAAAAGAACGGTAGGAACCAAGCCGTAAGTTTGTTGCCTGTTCTTCTAGGCTTTGGTCGCGTGGAACTGGCACCTAGAGTCACCTAGCTTTAAGACGTTTCAAAGTGATCCTTATGATTTTATTGAATAAATACATTTTGACTTTGACTTTGACTTTGACTTTGACTTATATGCCTGTAATTACACCGGCAACCACACTCTTCAAATAGAAACACAGCAACGCTGCTTGGCGGCTAAAAAAGGCAGTGTGGAAGACTTCCCCGGACGAGCCCTTCACAAAGAGCTCTACTACTCTCAAAATTAGGTTATTAGGTTGTTGCTTGAAGTGAAACAGTGTCATTATACTCATTTCTTTCAAGCAGAAATGGCCAAAATGGCACCTAATATGTAGTCGTAATAATCATTTATAACAAAGCATTGCCTCACAAGGCACCATATTAGGAACGTGCGCTACGATACACTGCTCTGCGTCCATCAACATGAGGCATCCTCAATGCCTACCTCATGTGCCTGTAATTCCACCATTCAAATTGTAACAGCAATCAGCTTGACTACCGTCAAGCTATTTCTGCCAAAATAGGCATGGTGTATTGCTTAGGACTTCCCCGGGCAAGCCTCAAAAAGAGCTATACTCTTGTCTTTCTTTCTTTTTTCGTGTCACTAGTTTCTTTCGAAACAGTGTGGTGAAAGGATTTTTAGTGCGCCTGAAGAGGCTCCTTTCGAGCACTTGAGACATGTTATAGAACTTTCTAGGTTCTACCATGCCGGTTTCCTCACGATGTTTTCCTTCACCGTTTGAGAGTACTGGCATTGTGCACGTAAATTTTGAACTGACTTTGTACTCTTGTGAAAATAGCTTACTTATAGGTCTAAACGCAGCTGTTTAAAGAGCATGCAATGTAAGGCTTATAAAGTACTTAGAATGTCAAAAAGAGTGATAGGAAAGGGCGGCTGTTTTTGTCATAACATAAATACCTTTCAAGTGGTCTCTCGTCAGGGAATAACGAGTGAAACATCTGAGTGAGTCGCGGGTGAGCTCGGAAGTGTGGCAGGACCATCGAGCGCGCCTGGGAGCTGTTACCGGTGTCAAGTCCGGTGGTTAGCGCACGAATCACTTTGCGGAGCACCGTCGGTTTGCGCGCGAACGTTTTCTGCAAATAACATAACAATACCTGAGGACGAAGTCGGTGGATAGAGAGGCCTCAAATTCCACCATCCTTGGAGATCTCGACAAGATCCACTTTCTGTTTGCGGAACACTCCTTTTCTGCAAGCAGCGTTGCTGTGTTTCGGTTTGAAGAGTGTGGTTGCCGGTGTAATTACAGGCACATGAGGCTTAACATCTGTATGCCTCAAGTTGATGGACGCAGGGCATTGCATCGTAGGGCACGTTCCTATCGTGCGAGACTTACGAGGCAATGCTTTGTTATAGGTGATGGTTACCACTTAAAACCAGGTGGGCCACCTGTTTCTCCATCAGCTAGTATTATAAAGAAAAAACGCCAGCCACGACTATAAATTGTATCAAACTGAAATCAGCTTATCAGATGCTGATACACTATAATACCTATGCCACTAATTTCATTTTCATACAATTTATCTTTCCACAAGCATGTTTCGCATACAGAAAGTAATTCTTGTCTAGAGCCCCTAGAAATATATGGGAGGCCTGTGACCAGTGAGGACTGGCCTCTGAAATACTCAAGCAAGACTATCTCGTACACACTAGTACACTCAAAATAAAAACAGATCATGCAAAACGCTTGTCCCGCGGGAATCGAACCCATGTCTTTCTAATCATTCAACTCAAGCTTCGCAAACCAACACGTTCTACCTAAGTTTGCGAACAGTTATGTACAACGACTTTGTATGTGCTTGTTCAAAGACAACGTCACAGTAGAGGCAGGGCGACCGCTTTAGTTTACAATTCACTTCAAGTGGTTTTAAGTTGGAAACTTAAGTCAAAAAAGGCCGAGAAAATGGCAATTGAAACTAGATAAATATTCTAAAGCAGTGTCAAAGCGTGACAGTCAAAATATACAGTGCAATTCAAAAACATGACAGTGAAAATTCAAGAAACTTAAAAACAACAAAATTGCAAATTAAATCATTTCGCGACGACGCATGTGGAGCTTTTTTTTTATACCACTAGCTGATGGAACAAGCAGATGGCCTACCTGATGTTAAGTGGTAACCATCACCTATAACAAAGCATTGCCTCGTAAGTCACGCACGATAGGAACATGCCCTACGATACACTGCCCTGCGTCCATCAACTTGAGGCATACAGATGTTAAGAGCTGATTTCACGATGCTCTGTTAGTTACTCAAGGATAAACAGGCCGTTAAATCTAACCTTAGATGTCAAACGCGTACATTTTGACATATTTAACGGCCCTTTAATCCTTTGTTAATCTAACAGAGCATGGTGAAATCAGCTCTAAGCCTCATGTGCCTGTAATTACAGCTTCCGATTTTTCAGTCGTCCATAGACTAGCCGGCGTCCATCAGGCTGTTTTTTCATTGCAGCATAACAACAATACTTACATGCAATAAATCAAGGAAACCAGTCATTCGCACCAACGAGAATCTATCCATGAACCGGCCCACTTGAGCAGCCTGCCCTGGCTTGAGAAACAGCAGAAAATCTTCTACCATGTCTTTGTGTTCGGGCCCAAAAAGGTCCTCAACCTTCTTGTACAAATCTACAGGAGTCTCCTTGATGGGGTTGAAATCCCTCAGTAAACTTTGGAACTGCGTAAATTTGTTTGTAGGCACGGAGTGGTTGGAGGAAAATCTCTGTTGTACTCTTGTGTAGTATGACTTAACTAATGCTGGAACAAAAAAAACAAGTCAGATTTGTTCAACACTAGCTATTACTTACAGTCTGTCTTGCATGTTACCCATATAAATATGCATTTGTTTCAGAACTAGTAGAAATAAGCCAATATAATTAAATTTCCTATATTCCCAATAACATTCAATCAAGTAAATAAGGTTGCAATTAAGGAAACTCTATTGGCTTTTGGCACGAAAATCAAATCTATCCCTAAACAACAAACTCCTCCTGTACAAATGCATACTCAAACCAGTCTGGTCTTATGGAGCTGAACTATGGGGAACAGCGGCAAGCTCGAATCTGGAAATAATTCAGCGCTTCCAATCCAAAATACTACGTATGATAGTGAATGCTCCGTGGTATCTCACAAACAGTCAACTCCACCATGACCTTGAAGTTGCAACTGTCAAACAAGAAATAGCCGACAAAACAACATCATACGCAAAACGTCTAGAGCATCATCCAAACGAATTGGCTAAACATTTAATGCAAAATACCACTTCATTCAAAAGACTCAAAAGGAGAGCCCCTCAAGACCTAGTAATAGGAATAAAAGAATAACAATGGAGGCACTATTGGGCGTTTTCCATACATGTAAATGCAAAGAGAAAAAAAAAAAAAAAACTAAACTCTAGCTCAATGCCCGCACGGGCAGATTGCAAGACATTGAGGAGATTTATAAAAAAAAAAAAAAAATAAGGTTTCAGTGCCGTCTTTCCACAAATGACATTGACCTGTTGCTTTATCTTGTTTCTATAAAGATATGCATGCACCGAAGTAAACACACATTCTGTCTGTACATTTTTATATGTTCCCAATTAAATAATAATAATAAAGCTTTGTATTTCCACATTACACATGTACATTTTTTTTTTAAATATGTTTGTTATTAATTTTTGCTTATCCTAAGTGTTAGTGTGGGATGTGGATCCCTTGAGGGTAAAATCCTCCTCCAAGTTGCTTCATGCGCCTCTGTTATTTACAGTGGTTGTCCACCTGCATCCATCTATTTCTATTATATCATCGGCCCACCGCTTTCTTGGCCGACTAGTCTTTCGTTTTTCTTCAGGGCCCTTTGCTTGTTATATGTGTCTATCTGTTATCTTTATATCTAGAGATATGACCAGCCCATTTCCACTTAAGTTTTAGTGCATCTATGACATTTGTCTGTTGTCTAATGTCATCACTTTTTATTCTCTATTTTTCTATTTGTGAGACTCCTCTCCCCTCTCCCAATTAAATCATAATGAAAGATAAAATAAATTAAAATCATGGCAGTGGAAAGACCAAGATCCAAATTTGTTGAGGAACCACACTCAAGTAGGAAGGTACTTGGATTTTCAATTAGATTACACTGCATAAAAAAAAGCTTTTTTGTAAACAATATTTATTTTATAATTACATACATAGTTTATACTTTAAGTTTGTTACAGAAAACTTAGCAAATAATTTTAACCCACCTACTTTGATAATTACAGATATTTTCTAGAATCTCCTATTATTTTACAATGCCCATAGCTTATGTATTAGAAAACACAAAGCATGTCTGGCAATTAATTTTCGTAATGCACCTTGAATTAAATTCTAGTAAAACAAACATATAACAATGCACAGTCACTCACCATTTTCTAAGGCATTTTCGTCAATATTAGGCGGATCATTTTTCTTTTTTTTTTCAGGTTCACTCTTTGTCTTGACCTCTTTTTGTACTCTAGTAGCCTCTGGAATGTTTTCAGGAGGTGGCTGCAACAGGATTCGAATGTAGGTCACGTAAACAAAATGTAATTCAATAGGAACGTCGTCGTAACTTAAAAATGGCGACAGGGTAATTACGTAGGTCAAAATATAAGTTGAAAATAGACGAGATACTTGAACAGGAACCTTCAATAATATAAAGTAATGGATAAAATATTATAAACGATGGTTTAGGGGATAAAACTCAGCCATAATGTTTAAGCTTTGCCATTCTAAACATAAACAACTAATGCATCTTTTCTGACTCACCTCAGGGTTGATAACGGGTTTGGGAGCAGAATTTTGACTGAAAAAGCTTGTGCTTGGCTCTATCTTATTCCCAAAAGCATCCTGGCTTTCCTTTGAAAACAGAATTGGCATTGAAGGCAGCATCTGGAAGATCTGACTTCTCTTCTTTCGATAGAAAAACGTAGAACGCAACTTCACAAAACAACACGACTTCACAATTTCTACAACGATTATTCATAAACTATCGAACTAGAAAAACATTAACATTTTCATTATAAAACAAAGCATTAAAGATTATAATTATTTACATTAAAATAACATGATTTTTGTTTGTTTTTAGCCCACAACAAAAGACGAAAATATAGGAAGGAAAATTGAAAAGAAACATTTGTTGGTTTGGTTTGTAGTTTTCGTTCGTTCGAAACAACTTTGTTGACATGACAGAAGAGCGACGACGTTTCATTCTACATAGAAATCGGGCAAAATACAAACTAGGTACCTACTCAGCTAATAAACTTGAAAAACTACGGTTTTTCTGGTTTCTCCTTTGTAAAAGTCACAAATTACTTAAAGTTTCATAGACCTAAGTGTTAAGGGATGCAAATGAATTATACTGGATGTCATGTCACAAAAATTGGTAAAATAATATAAATTAAGGTGACTAATTAACCAAAATAAAGTTTAACTTTTTATATTAAATGTAGGTAAGGTACATTTAATATAAAAAGTTAAGAGGTAAGTAAGTATCTACTACCTAAATGTAAATACAGTTTCTCTCCATTAAATACACCATCCATTACAGGTATTGCCATTACCGTCAACCCCGTATGCCTCTTATGTCGTTTGCTTTGTGTTAAACTTGACCTTTTTTTCATTTAGTATTTTTCATTTGTTTTGTAAGATAATCGGTACCTAGGTAAGTTACCGATCGTGCAAAACTCATTTTTGTAAATTAGGTAGTTACGTACCACTATCTACCTACCTAGAGAATTTGACAAAAAGTTCAATTAGTGGGAAGGCCCGCCTTTATTTGAACCATCTACATACTTACCTAACTTTTCAATCAATGGCTTTTGTGTATTCCCCACGGTTGTCTAGTAACCATCGATTTTGCCCATCTTGCATTCGACACTATCGACTGGTTCTACCAAACGTACATTGCTGCAGTGGTCACTGTGTTCCGTTCTCTTTATACTACACTATTGTTTCAAGTTTCCCACGGCAGAATACGGCAAAAAACAGCCGTGATGGCTCATAGAATATTCAAGAGGAATCAGCATTTAAAATGAGGTGTTGAACTGTGTAGCTGAGAATCAAAGACACAATGGCTGCTATTTTACCTACAGGAATACGTAACGGGGTATGTTTCAGACACGTGTGCGTGTCTAACTTAAGTTTTTTTTAACAGAATACCAATGCGTTAGCATCCTACTAGTCTGTGCAGAATACCTACCAATGCATAAAAGAACATACCTAACCTACACCTATTAAGTACATATTTTTTACCTAATTATGGATATGTCTTTCCCAATTTGGTGGCTGGCTGTGTGACAAAGCAGCCTGTCTAGTATAATTTTGACAAAAAGCGGAAACTAGCTAGGGTAGGGTAGGTACCTCGGGGCATTGAGGTAGAGACTGTTCGTTCAATGGCTCCGGACCTACAAAATGATGTAGCAGTTTGTCTCCGATTCCCTGAAAGTTATGGCCAAGATGTTATTTGACTGAGTCGTAGTTTTGACTTGACTCTTGCCGTGCGTTCACCGTCCTGTGAATATTGCTTGGTATATTAGTCGAAGTAACTTATCTAAGGAGAAGGACTAAGGAAATAATGGTAATAAATTATCGGGGTATTTAACGACATGCAGTTACTTTATTATTTTACCTACTTATTAAACTAGCAGTATAATAAGTAATCAACTAACCTGCCCACGTCCTACCTACT
Organism: Chloroclysta siterata; assembly: GCA_932294275.1. Classification (NCBI taxonomy): domain Eukaryota; kingdom Metazoa; phylum Arthropoda; class Insecta; order Lepidoptera; family Geometridae; genus Chloroclysta; species Chloroclysta siterata. The sequence goes on from OW028589.1 coordinate 20,226,956, forward strand.
TTATTTCCGGTCGCACTGGAAGAGAGGAAATACGGTAGCTACCTATACCTACTTCCGTTGGAGATTTGATTAGCGATGATCAATCTGTTGATTTTTGTACGTACAGAAAGCCATTAAAGTTGCCAATATTATTGATCAAGTGAGCGAAGCGAACGAAGATCTTAGCGTCAACTTAAGATATTTGGCATTGTATGTTGGTCTGACCACAAGCGGGCAAAATTAAGTACCTACCTACCTTGTTCTTTTACTGATGTTTGTTCTGTCTGGGTGAAAGTTATTAAAAGGATTATTTAAAAATAAAACTAAGTGAGAATTACTTATGTTTACCAGGCTCTCCATTCTTATAGGACCTACCTACAAGCTTTAGTTCTAGGACTATAGTGCTATGGCACCGTGTGGAGTGTTCACTATTTTTTTTTTAATAATTTGAATTCACCCAGTGAGTCCTATTACACGGACTCACTGGGTGAATAAATAAAAACCTTCAAGTCACCTACGAATGTTAAACAGTCTCAATTCTGAGAGAAACCTTAGTGCTAGCTAACAAGCTCAATGCTTCTCACCGACCTTGCCAGGAGGAAGTGCATCCTTTCCATCAGATGTAACCCATCAGTTAACATCTTAACGCGATCAGAAACGCACCAAAATTGATCGTTACGTGCTTAGCCAGTTTGTGAAGATGGCCGAAGAGGCAAAAGAAAAAAGCGATAGTGAGAGGAATGATGCAACGGACAGTGCTGACGATGTCTCCAAGAACGAGGCTTCGACTGATATCGTCTGTGATGTTGTAAATATTCATAATTTTTGATAAATATACAAAGAAAATATACAAAGAAAGAAATTATCAAATAGCGCCTTCTAGCCCTAAACCACAGAACACTAGGTAGGTATATCCTAGCGCCTTATACTAACCAACGCACACTTATATTCATATTTACAATACAAATTTACAAATAATTGACTGTAGTATTTAAAAATCATTTAAACTACCAATGTGCACTAAGGACTTAAGTATCCAAAATTTTAATATTTTTAGATACATATAAAGCGCCAAGTATATAGGCTTAATGATACCCGCTTGTAGTTAAGTAGCTACGGTAATTGTGTGGAAAAAATAAGTTATCGATTGCGTAACTAGGTCAAGTACGTAAGCAATTATTGAGGTATCTACTTAGGGTAGGTACGCGTATTTACGTTTTAATAATTTCTAAATTAATGATCCTATAGTTAAACGAATAAGTGAATCTCCCAGCACTGATTATTAAAATCCTTGCAGAGAAAGAAAGAAAGAAAATTATTGTAAAATAAATAAACTTTAGAAAACTCTGCGTTTTAATTTTTGTAAAATTAACTTCTTATGTTTTATTGTAACTTCTGCATGATACCAAATCGTATCTCATTTCGCAATTTACAATATAAAAATATCAAAACTAGCCTTCTTCTTTCCAGATAAAGGGGTTGGACGCAAATCGCTATGCCACTAAGAAAACTGTTGCACAAGGAATGCTCGATATCGCCTTACTGACCTCGAACGCATCGCAGCTAAAGTACGTGCTGCAAGTGGGGCCTAAGCACGAGTTTTACACGCTACTGGTCGTGCTTATTTCAGTATCCATTGTCTTGCAGGTAAGATTAATTTTTTTGTATAATCCTACCACATATCTAGGTTGGTGACAATCCATAAGAAATATAAAAGAAAAAAAGGAATAGTAAAGATAGTCAATCCCCAGGTTCGGTAGGAATCCTCTCAGACCTTAGATCTTAGTACCTACATACTGTACCAACTAAGTAAATACTCAAAGCTGTGAAACAGTGCTGGGATAATCTCCAGGAATGGAAAAGGAGGTGGAAATCTATGCCGACTCGATTAACGTCCCACAATAGATGAATTGGTCCTGTTTCTGTATTGAATGCGGCTATTTCAACAAGTTTTGATAGATTTATAATAATGGTGTAGGTGGCGATGGGTCTGGTGCTTCTTTCCCTGAACCTGCTCCGAGACTGCCGGTTCCACGACCCTCGGCACCGAACTTCCGCCTTGAACATCAACTATGCCACGACAGCTTCAGCATTCGTCGTGACTGTCATCAACGTTCTAGTTTCCGCTTTCGATTCTTCGTTGGCTAGTTATATGGAGATCGATTAAAATTCATTCAAATACCTAACTTAAGTACCTACACAAAGTTATGATAAGAAACTGCATTACAGTAGCTGCCTGTATTTTCCCTACTTTAATTTAAAAGTTCTAGTGCCTAGCTGGAAAAGAAAGGTTCAAATTTAACATATTACATTTTGTTTTAGCTCCTAGTCGGATTGCTATTCGTGGTGATCGGAGGGCTGGATCTTAACGACCGCGAGGATCAGCCTTCAGCTCTCATCCTCAATGACGTCATTGTCATATTTATATTCGTCATATCTGTCATCAATATAGTTAATTCCGCTTTTGGTATAGAGTATTCGAACAGTCCTCTGGTTTTAGAGCGACTAAATTATAATAATAATGAATATCTAAGAAAATCAAATGGAACTGCTCCTACGGCGTAGGCTTTGATGTATGTACTCACCTAAGTTAATAGTAAGCAAGTAATGTAAGTTGGTAAAATACCACATTCAGAAAAAAAACCACCCAAACACTTTACAAAAAACTAAACATTTTTTGCAGGCGAGCGCGGGCGTTCTGGCTCTTATAATATCATATTTGGACGGTGGTGGTGAAGGAAACCAGTGGCAAAAGAAGATTGCCGACTGGCTCTACCACACCTCTGTTGCCATGATGACTGGAGTGGTTTTCTGTGATGTCATCAAGATGACGTTTGGCCTAGACCCCGCGCTCTCCGTACAAGACTATTTGGGGAATAACACCTCGATTTTGTATAACATGTTCTTAAAAGTTCATTAGACTTAGACCTTTATTAAGAAAGAACAAAGTGCTACAGAAATCAGAAATATTTATTGTATAACTGTAGTACGAATCACAAATACAAAGTACACATTACAATATATCGTACATGTTTACCTTACTTGTATTTAAATAAACAAACAGTCAGCTACAGGTATTAGGCATTAGGTAACCAAAATATTAAATTAATAGAATTGAGTCTAGACTCAATTCTATTAATTTAATAATTTGGGATTCAAGGTGTGGCCACTGATTTACTCGTATGTAAGTGGACCCGCCTCGCCATAAAACCATTAGGTATTCTGAGGGTTTGAATTAAACACTTCTGTCAAAAACAGTGTATGATAAGGTAAACTGTTACATAAACCGTTATAAACAGAGTAGCCTGCTCACCTGTGTCCATCTCTAGAATGTAAGCCAACCTATGTCAATTATTTTACAGGCAATTGCAATTTTTTTCAAGACAAAAAGGTATTCACTTCCTCTGTATTTTATATAATAAGTAAGCAGTACCTTTTTTATTAACAAGATTGCAAAAACTGTAGATACTCAAGATAATCACTTTTGTGAGTACCTATCTTGAGTGTGACTCACTCATTACTACATGCATGCTTTTATTTTTTGTTATATTTTGTTTTTTTTTTTCCCTAAGGTAATCTCAGCCATGGTCGCGGTGGTTCTCAGCTGCATATTCAACATCAATCATGAGCACCATCAACGCAAAGCCGAAATATTAAATAACATCAGCTTAATGTTCAAAGTTATGAGCATTACAGTCAATATTGTTATTAGCATATTTTATTCTATTGAGTTGGACAGAAAACTTATTTAGCTAGATTATGTTGGACCAATCTACCTGCATAATTCTTACTGAATAATATTTTTATTATAAAATGTCATGTAAATTCAATTTTATATTATTCATTACCAGAGTTAATAAATTTGACAATAATTAATTAATGTTGATTGATGTTCATAATGTAACCATATATTTTGGTTTTATTAATTACGATTTATTATTATTTACATTCATATTATCATTTATATCATAATTATTCATTATTATTATTTTTTTATTAATTTGCATGCCCAGCTATCCGGCGAAGTGTGAATCCAATTAAAATTAAGACCTAAAACCATACTTCTAGCAAATAAATAATTTCATATCATTTCAAGAACCACAAGATTTTTTACTTTTACAAATGAAAATTACACAGGTACCTATTTGATTGGACCTTACGAATGGCAACCTGGGCGGCGCAGCAGCGCGTGTCCTATTTTACTGCTGTTGTCACTACACTACGGCTTGTCTTTACATTATCGATGATTATTTAATAAAATATTTCTATTAATCGGTAATTTTCCACTTAATGATAAATTATACATAGAAGTGGCACATCCGTAGTCTTCTTCGCACCCCTCGCGATTGCCTTTATTCTAACCCAAAATTGGCTCAGATACCTACATAACGTATGTGCTCTATGTAGGTAAGTACCTATTTATAAGTATTTTCTATCTAGGTGGGGTAGGTACGGGCACGGTGTATGGTTGGTAGCCTTAGATCAAGTATACAAGTAGCGCATGGTGACATGACTGACAGCATTATTTAGTAAACTTTACAAATAAACCAGAATTTGAAAAAAAATTATGCTGCATTTTATTTCATTCCTTTTTACTCGTACTAGATAAATATTGCAGATATGTTATATTACAAAATGGAAACAATAAAACGCATTTGGCTCTTTGCCTCATATTGTATCGTTAATCATATTGTAATCACAAAATTCCGTAAAACGATGAAGTACATAAATAGCTTCAACTTAAGTTCAACTTAGTTTTTCATTATCTGGAATCGAATTATGATTCGACTTCAAGAACAAAATATTAAAACAAAATATTGATAATGATTAGATTTATGTACCTACGTAATATTTGTTTTTCGAAATAGAAGCGTTTTATGCGATATTCACGTAATATAAGCGATAAATACGAAAAAATATTTTGTGTAAGTATTTAATACTTTTTCGACGAAATTTCGAAGAAAAACATTTAAATAAAATTTAACTCAACACTTCTCCAAAATCCATTTTTTTAGGGATATGCCACCCACAGGATGAACTCTTCTTCTTCTCTCAGTTTATGGCTCCTGTCTGTCATTCGACAGACAATCTTGCCAGTGTCAAGTGATTTGTATTGAATAAATACTTTTTTGTCAAGTCAGTCTATAGTCAAGTCGGCCGTCATTTGTTTTGAAGAAAATGGTGGCGGTTTTCTTCAAAACATTGGAAACATTTTCGGTCAAATCAGGATATCACAATACACTTTCATTCCAAATGTTTACACTTTGTGCTAAAACCTCAAGTAATGTTGGTTAAAATACCACCGAAATTACACAACACAGCTCAAAATAACACTAGAAAAACAAATAAAATGAAAAAGCTATGTTGCTTCAATGCTAGTCATTGCTTTAAAGCTATGTCAATGTGGTTCAGTCAATGTTGACATTGACACTGACATAAACAAAAAAAGGGCTGGCTAGGCTGGCTCCTCCACCCTCCCGCCCTCCGCCCGCCCGTGGTCTTTCTTACGATAATTTACGAAATGAAATAGTACGAATGGAGAAATTTTTGAATTCAAGTAATTGAGCTTTCTAACTTTGAATTTTTATTCTACGAATAGATTCGATACAATTTGTGCCTCAGGTACCATAACAGTAGAGAAAATCCCCTATTCGTTTAAGAGCAAACAATACATAGAACAATAGAATTACTAATTAAGTACTTGCAGGCGATTTAAGCACACGCACGACTGCTCGTAGCAAAAAGTGAGAGTCGAACGAGGTTACCGCAGGCGCGTTGATAGCAAGCATTGGACATTCTCAAATTTCCAGTTCGATTGCACCCGCTCGCCAGCAAGTCGGTCATTTCAGTTTGTTGCTAACGGTGACCATTGCAAGACGTGATAATGGCTAGCGGCAGGATCGTAGTTTACGGAGGACGGGGAGCTCTCGGCGCGGCTTGCGTTAACCATTTCAAATCCGCCAACTGGTGGGTCGCCAACATCGACCTGAATGTCAACGAGAGTGCCGACTTCAATATCACCGTGCCTAAAGACGCGTCGTGGGTCCAGCAAGAAGAGCACGTCGTGAAAGAGCTCGCCTCAGCGCTACAAGGTCAGAAAGTGAATGCCGTGATCTGTGTCGCCGGCGGCTGGGCCGGTGGCAACGCGAGCAAGGACCTAAGCAAGCAGGCGGATCTCATGTGGCGCCAATCTGTATGGAGCTCTACAATTGCTGCTACCGTTGCCTCCAAATACCTCGCCCCTGATGGTCTCCTCGCCCTTACTGGGGCTAAAGCCGCTTTAGAAGGAACACCTGGTATGATTGGCTATGGCATGGCTAAAGGTGCGGTCCACCAACTCACAAAATCTCTTGGTGTCAAGGATTCTGGACTTCCTGAAAACTCTCTAGCAGTTGCCATCATGCCTGTTACATTGGACACTGAAATGAACCGCAAATGGATGCCAAAAGCTGACTTTAGCTCATGGACCCCGTTGACCTTCGTGGCTCAACTGTTTGATAAGTGGATCAAGGGAGTTGACAGGCCGGCCAGCGGCAGCTTGGTAGCTCTTGTCACTAAAGACAACATTACTGAATTGATTGTTGAATAACTTGCCAGTAGTTTTAAATAATTTTATGTTGCAAGTACAATTTTTTGATTGCTCAATTGTGCATTGACTTTCACAAGTGAGTTCTTAATGTGTTTTATTGTTAAAAAGACAATAAGGGATCAAAATCTCATATTTATCCATGAATGTATTGTGATGTAATGTTAAAGTTGTCAGTAGGTTAAATGTTTATTGGTGCAACATAATCCCCTAGATGTGATATTTAATTGAACTTTATCTAAATAAATGTTGTTGTGAAGCATTTTGTGTCTATTTCTTCTTAACGAGGTACCTAAATGATGTAATTTTGATTTGGTGACCTTTAGCTATCAAGTTCACTACCATTATCTTGCATTTATCATGTTCCTATGTTCACATGACAACATTATGAGACTCAATTTTAAAATAAAAGATGGGTTGTGTTTTATTTGCCTGCTTAAAAATAAGTTTTTACTTTTTTATAAAGTATAAGTTTTGTTTTTCTGTACCAAAAAATATATGATTAAACAAAAACATACATTTATAGAAGAAGGCTAGTACTTAGATACCTACATAATAATTATAATAACTGCCTCTACTTAAAAGTAGCTAGATTGTAAATTTATGTAATTTAACAAGAAGTAAAACTTGTACCAAAATAAAACAAGGAAATTTACTGAGTTAACATAGTGAAGAATTTTGTGAAGTGAGTCACAGAATTCGTAATTCCTACAGATTCACTGGTATTTCCCCAACACATTAATGACTCTTAAACAAAGGTACTTATTTGTTTTTTACCTTTCCTAAATTATCCTCAAAATCCTTGCTTAATGATAGATGAGTAGATCCAAATCGCTAGCTAATGATAGTTTTTAAGCTATAGGAAAGACCAATAGGTACCTACCTAGGTACCTTTGAAGCTGACTAGCCGCGGGATTTTCCTCGATGTATTCCTTCATCGTTTGAAAGTAGGAAGTTTGGGGTAGGTTAGTTTTGCGCACTTGGTTACCTACAGGTACAGCTGCCATCACGCACTATCTAAGCAAGCGCCTAAGGAAAAATACAAGGCAAACGTCGGTTTAGCTTACCCATCATTTGATGTTTTATATTTTTTGCATTGTCTTAAGATGTATAACTCTAAAACGCTGAATACTTATTGTATCTAATAATGGTAGGTAAAAAACGAACTAAGCTTTTTTCCCTTTATAGGTATGCCTGTGGGTAGATTAGCTCTTATCTACCCATAGGCAATCATGTGGCCAAATCTGGATGACAGAGTTACTAGGCCGTTCTAGTAAGGTACCTAGTCTGTTTGCTAAAGCCGGGAAAGCAAGGAAAAGGAATAAATTACCTAGGGAAATTAAAACAGTTAATTTATAAACTACAAAATTATTTATTTTATAATAAATACCTAACGGCATTCTTTATACTTAGCCAAGTTAGTTACCTACCTACTTACTCTACTTTATTATACGCATAGTCCTCAATTCTGTATAAATTAAATATTAAGTATTTTAGAACACTATTTTATAATGTTCTCTTACAATCTTCTTGTAATCGGGGACTGTAGATGCAGCTATTTAACTACCTACCTATCTCATTCCTTATACTTATACCTATTATATTATATTACGTATATTATTATACCTTTTAATTAAAATGTTTATTGTTCTTATTGTGGAAGTACACGTTATAAATAAATTAACACTTAGTTATTATATTGAGATTCGTTTTTTCCAACAATCCTTTTTTGCTTTATCGTGCAAAGTATTGAATGACAAATAAACTTATTAAAAATTATAATCTCAGATTGGAGAAAAAAATTGTAATTCTAAAAGAAATGTAAAGAGCAACTCGAATAGCCCAATTATGTTAATTTTTTAACATTGCTCTGATATATTGGCTAGGTGTTCCAAAAGTAGGAAGTTATGGCCTGATTTCACCATGCTCTGTTAGATTAACAAAGGATTAAAGGGCCGTTAAATATGTCAAAATGTACGCATTTGACATCTAAGGTTAGATTTAACGGCCTGTTAATCCATGATTAGTAACTAAAAGAGCATGGTGAAATCAGCTCTAAGAGAGGTAGGAGGTAGGTACCTAATTGAAAAGTAAATGAATTTCGAGCAGTTCCGAGTAATTTATGTGCCAATGTGACTAGACTAGATTTCTATTGCGCTGTCCGCGCTAAGTAGATAGGTACCTCCGATTTGTCAATTTTTATTTGAATATTATTAGCAAGCTAGTGTGCCCCTCGTGCCTAAATACCTGTACGAGGGAAGGCCTCAATGCAGCCACAGGTAGCGCTATTGAGGTGGCGACTTATTTAGCCAAAATTATTTAAGCATCGACACAATATGAAAAAGAAGCAAGCTGAGCTAGCCTAAAAAGTCACTAGGTAGGGCGATATTATATAGCCTGCTGAGCAGGGAATTTTTATACAATGACTAAGAGCACTAGTATTATCATCAAGTAACTAATTTTGCTTTTACAATATGACAGTAGATACAAAACTAATTCAATAAAATAAATAATCGGACATAACTATATCGAAGCAAAAAGTTGAGCAAAGAGTTTTACTATTTTATCAGCCATAGGCGTAAAAACGACAGACGAAGGCACAAGACCTGAGGCATAATCACGAACGAATTTGACGTTAGTCGCTTAAACGTATCATAACAGCAACAGAATAAGGTCGAATTTCGCCAGGATACGTTAACGCCTCAAATGTCAAAATTAATTCGTGATCAGCCCGCTGCGCTGGCAAGTCTTCTTTTAGAGTGAAAACCGTGGTATTATAGTCTGTGACATCGCCTGATGGCGGTCAGCCAACGACGGCTCTGACAGTATTCCTCAACAGGTCTGTCACCAGTTCCGTGGTACGGATGATCTTGTACCCGATCTGGTCTATGAGGGTGATGGCAGTGGAGTACGGCGGAGGCAGCTCTGTGGTCGGCCGTAAGGGGAATCTCGTCGGCATTGTGCTGGGTACTGCTGCCCAGGTCATTAGGGATGGTCTGGAATAAGAAAATGTGTGGTTATGTATCAGGCTTGCATGTTTTTTTCTTTAAGTGGTGGAACAAGCTAAAGGCCCACCTGATTTTATGTGGCCATCGCCTGTAACAAAACATATTGCTTCGCAGGTCACGCACGATTTGAACCTGCCCTACGATGCACTGCCCTGGGTCCATCAACTCGAGGTATACGGATGTTGCCTTCAGACCGAAACAGCAAAGCTGCTTGGCGGCAGAAATATATATGCATGGTGGTAGACGGAACTTCCCCGGACGAGCTTTTTAACTTCTACTGTAGCTTACCTACTATCCTACCCCGCACGTGTTGATCGTAATAACGTATTTCCTGCTTGTCCGCAGGCTGACAGGCCAACATACACTTTAGGATAATGAGAGCCTTACAGGGGTGAATCCAGGATTTTAAATTGGAGAAGCCCTTTATGTCTAGTTAGTTAGATAAGTATAACACTTATAATAGAAGGATATTAAGTGGCAAGCGGAGCAAGAATCAGAAATTGGTGTCTTTTTCAGTATTTGAAATACCCTTATCAGTACACCACAAATTTATGGTCAAAGTTTTAATAGGGTCATTTTGGATTGAGTTTTTTTTTTCAAAGAAGAATTAGTTAAAAAAAACATTATCGTTCATGAAACTGGTCAAAGTTTTAATTCATAAATCGTTTTCGATTCGGTTTTTTTTTACAAAGAAGATTTATGTAAAAAGAATAAACATTATCGTTTATGAAACTCTTTTGAAATCGCGGCCGATACTCATTTACTTTGATACTTCATACAAAATAAGCTATGTTATTTTATTAAATTAAAATAACTGTACAAGCACTTAATGATACCGTAATATTTAAATAAGGTAGGTAGAGTTTTTACACGACACTTCGATAAAAAAAACAATTACTTATTTATTATAATGCTGTATGATACTTGTCTTGGCAATACAGTTAGATTATCTAAGTAGAAACTAAACCATCAATGAAAACCAACGGTACTTCATACTAAGTAGGTAGACGAGTGCTCTATGTGGGAGGTGAAGGCTTTTATTATAACTTATAAAATATACCTACACTTAAATACAATTAGTAGGTCCTTAGTCAAATATAAACTAAATCAGAGAGTCTGAGTTTCGCTCACTGAAGTTCGTGCGGTCCAACCCGTTTTGAGCAGATTTTTGTATGGAGTTACAAGACTTCTCAACTCGTTCGTTATGGGTTCGCCTATCGTGTCTCATACAAAAACAGCTGTTTTTTTTATACAACTAGCTCATGGAACAAGCAAATGGCCCGCCTGATGTTAAGTGGTAACCATCACCTATAGCAAAGCATTGCCTCGTAAGTCACGCACAATAGGAACGTGCCCTACAATGCACTACCCTGCGTTCATCAACTCAATGTTAAGCCTCATGTGCCTGTAATTACACCTGCAACCACACTCTTCAAACCGAAACACAGCAACGCTGCCTGGCGGCAGAAAAAGGCGTGGTGGTATAATTCATCTCGTCCGGGGAAGTACTATAGTACTTCCCCGGACGAGCCCTTCACAAAGAGCTCTACTACTCTTAAAAAATAGCACTAATGTTAGGGAGCGCAACACAATATAAATCTTTTTTTTGACCACGCAAATATGCATCTCTTCAAGGCATGAGTGGAGGTGCTTCTAGACCGTTCTGCTCCAACGTCGGCTACATCACTTACTATCAGGTCAGATGATAGTCAAAGGACGGTCTCCATTGAGAAAAAAAAACGCAAATCGTAGTATTGTAGCCGATGCATTTGGAATATTATTCGTGTATAATTTTACTACCTAGAAAATACATCAACGCGCTTCCCTACAATTGGTCTTTTTTAAACCGATAAAAAAGGAGGACTATTTACAAAGCTTAATATTTTTTAATGCTTTAACTAGGGAGCTATGCTGGCAGTTTTACTACATAAGTGATAGTATCAGAAATGAGGAAACCCGAAGAACCATGGGAACCGTTATAGAGCGTTAAAGTTATAGAGCACTGGTGGTCTAGTTTCCTAAAGTCGTTGGGTTCGGGTCGTGCACCAATGTCTTTCTGTTCAAAAATGTATGTGCACAATGCCAGTACTCTCAAACGGTGAAGGAAAACATCGTGAGGAGACCGGCATGTCGTAGAACCTAAAAAGTTATATAAAATGTGTCAAGTGTTCGAAAGGAGCCTCTTGAGGCGCACTTGAAATCCTTTCACCACACTGTTTCGAAAGAAACTAGTTACACGACAAGAGAAGAGAGCAAGTTAAAGCGGCAATGGGCAGGTCATGTGGCCCGAAGAGCCAATCGTTGGGTTATAAAGGATCTAATAAGACCTAGTTAATTTATTTACTATCTGCCACTTTTCAATCGATACTATGAAATAGGTGAAATCGTTTCCTGAATCCACATTTCTACGTTTTTTTTTTCAAAACCAATTACATCGATTACTTATCGATTAATCAAGCGAGTAAGATCATAAATTGAGTTATAGTAAAACCGGCCAAGTGCGAGTCGGACTCGCGCACGAAGGGTTCCGTACTGTTATCTATAAAAACATCAACAAATCACGTTTGTTGTATTGGAGCCCCCTTAAATATTTTTTTTATTCTGTTTTTTTAGTATTTGCTGTTATAGCGGCAACAGAAATACATCATCTGTGAAAATTTCAACTGTCTAATTATCACGGTTCATGAGATACAGCCTGGTGACAGACGGATGGACAGCAGGGCCTTAGTAATAGGGTCCTGTTTTACCCTTTGGGGTCTTTGTTTAACCCTAAAAAGCAACTTCGTACAAGTCAGATCATAAATTAAGTTATGATGGCTAGTTTGGTAATCAATTATATTTATGGAATTTCACGCTATTGATCCGATGTAATAATAATTTAATAATTCTATGACGTTCATACGTGCTGGGGATTTCTGGTTTAGATGTAAAATCTCGAATCCAATTTCAAGAATACAAAAGGTGCAATTATTTATAATCCGTCTTAATCTATTTTTAACTCGTAACGATAGCTTTGTAATGTTGTTTTGTCTGTAGTTACGGAAAACCGAAACAACTTTATGACCAGCCAGCCACCCAGCCAAGTACAAGTCAAAAATACTTGTTTAGATCTTTTTTTTTTACAACCAATAGGTAAAACGTTTGACCGCAATCTCACCTGATGTTAAGTGAAGATGCGGTTTACGGTGTAGCATTTACCTAGATCTAGAAGATACCTATTTACCTAAAAGATACCTATTCACTCGTCTCTTGAAAACATCCAAATTATAGGCATTCGGAAAAACGGACGGATCAGAATATGTTTTTGCTGAACTGTATTGCGAGATTGCGATTTTTTATACAAAGTTCAGTGATTTAATATCTTTCAAAATTATGAAAAGTGCGAGCGAGAAGAACATAAACGGTAGTCTTCTACTAAAATGTAATTCTTTCTTGTTTTTTATAAATGAAGTGACGACATGGGGTCCTTCAAACGGCGGGATTTTGTTTTTTGTTTTTATACAACTAGCTGATGGAACATGCAGATGGCCCACCTGATGGTAAGTGGTAACCATCACCTTTAACAAAGCATTGCCTCATAAGTCACACACTATAAGAATGTGTCTCACGATACACTGCCCTGCATGTGCCTGCATCCATCAACTTGAGGCATACAGATGTTAAGCCTCATGTGCCTGTAATTACACCGGCAACCACACTCTTCAAACCGAAACACAGCATCGCTGCTTGGCGGCAGAAAAAGGCGTGGTGGTAGTACTAGTGGTAGTACCCCGGACGAGCCCTTCACAAAGAGCTCTATACTACTCTTAAAACTACTACTACTCGGGTTTATCATATCTTGAAAGGCTTGCAGCGCATCAGCATCGCCTCTGGTGTTGCTGGTGTCTATGGGCGACGGTGACCATTTCCCATCATAAAATTGGCATATTTTGGCATACAAAAAAAATATTAATACATACTTGGGCCGCATGGTAGGCCACATGGTGCTGGCTGGCTTCATGGTGGGCGCGACTGTTGGCCGCGTGGTGCCCGCTGCCGACGAGGGGCTGCCCATCATCAGCTCACCGTCACCGCCAAACCTGGAATGAATGAATCAAATATTACCTGTAGCCAAATACCGAATAAGGCTTTAGGATGGCAAAAAAATTCATCATCAGTTTGCCACTACGAACTTTACCAATGACTAGTAATTCTAATTTTAATTCGTGGTGGGGGAATATGATCTGCAAGGGCGTAGCCAGGGAGAGGCAGGGAGGGGCAGCTGCCTCCCCCTAGAGATTAAAAATAAAAAAATGTAGCCAACTGCAAAGAAACCAAAGTCCTAAGGCCTAAGTTGGAACCATTCTTATTACAATCGCAATAGAGGCAAAGACTCGCGCTACAAGCTGCAAAGCTTCATGCTCTTGAATGTACCTAGAGTTATTCAATTCAATTCAATTTATTTAATTCAGACTTAGTCCATAGAAATTTGTTAGTAACATATTAACTTATAAATAGTGTTAGTGACATTTTATTTGAAATTCATGATTATGAGTGTGCAGCTGCATCCAGTATTGATGGAGGGGACAGTCCCACCTCTCAGACAACGCGTTCACTATACTGTTCGGGCTGCCACGGATTCGTCTTCTTAATGAGGCGCATCGTTTGCGTACTATGGCATGAAAGCCATCCACTCTATTTTCCGCAAACATGCCCGAAGCGCTGCAGAAACGTGGCAGCCCCAACAGGACCCTGAACGCGTTATTATATTGTATCCGTAAGGCGTTGTATGCTTTCTTCGTATATCTGGTCCAGAGGCTGCAAGTATAAAAAGACTGGCAATACGCTCTGAAGAGTGTTATTTTAACATTTTTAGTATTTGTTGCAAACCTCCGGGCCAGCATGTTAACACGAACACACAACGCCCTACGTTCTCTCTCCAAGTCTACATCATCGCTCAGGTTATCAGTGACCCAATGACCCAGATACTTAAATCGTGAAGTGATGTTCAGGGTATTGCCATTAATCGTCACGGGTGGTATATTAGAATACGTTTTGTTCCCTGATTTAAACAGCATCAACTCGCACTTTTTTTCATTATATCTGAGTCCGTGGGCCACCGCAAAAGACTCACAGACGCGAACCATTCTTCTGAGTGCCCTGATCGAGGGACTCAACAGCACCATGTCGTCAGCGTAGCTCAGGTTATTTACACTGATCCCATTTATACGGCATCCAACGTTGGTGCTGCTGAGTTCCACGATCAGCTGATTAATATACATATTAAAGAGTCTCGGCGAGGATAGCCCCCCTTGTCTCACGCCACACTCGGATCTGTAGGGCTCTGATATCCTACCGGCCCAGCGAACATGGTTGACCTGATTACTGTACCAGTACTGAAAAATATTTATCAACTCCCGCGGTAAATCAGTGTCACTTCGCAGTTTCTGCCATAAGATATCATAGCCCACTAGATCGAAAGCCTTCGACAAATCTAAGAAACACGCATATATTGGGGTGTTTCTTCTAGTGTAATACAGGACAGTCTGCTTGAGACAAAGTATAGCACTTTCAGTGGAAAGGCCGGCTCTGAATCCGAACTGTGCATCGTGTAAGTGTAAATGTTTACTCAACTGTTTGTCAAGCAGACTATCCAGAATTTTGGCTATAACAGTGGCGAGAGAAATAGGCCGATAGTTGCCGGGGTCAGACACATCACCAGTTCTGTTTTTAACTATAGGCACTACTAGGGTCTTCATCAAGTTGTTCGGTAGGTATGCATGAGAAATGCAGCAACTATAAAACATAGCTAACACCCTAGGCAAGTGTACACCAGCATGCCTCAGATGTTCAATGCTGAGGCCGTCGTTATATAATATCTTTCTCATTTCCAAAGATGGGAGGTCACGGATCAATGATTACCTAGTTTTACTGTTTTAATTGCATTTCAAAAATCATGTCTTAGAATAAAAATAAAAATTGTTTTGTATCTGCAAGTTATATAAAAGCTATAGTAGGTATGTTAGTGGTAAACTAAAGGTAAAATAAGGAGGTACTACATTACTTATAAGTAGGTATGTTTTTCACAAAAATGCCACAAAAAAGAGGCCTTTACCACAGTTTACGTTTTTATTGTTTTAACAGCAAAAAAACTAACTACCTATGTACTTAATTACACATTAACCTTCAGTAACATTCTATTTCAGATTATGTTTCGTTCCGGCAGTTTAAATATATATTGAGTTTCTTTCAATGTCCTATCCTCACTTGTAGGTAACACCTATGTATTCAAGGGCGGATTTAGGGGGGGGGGGGCACGGGGGCACGTGACATACTATAGAGTAGACTGTGTATACAACGTGTAACTTAATACCCTATAAGGCCAAAGACCAAATGATCAGACCAAGCACTGAAATACTTTGACGTGTCCAAAGGTTGAATATATCGATTTCGAAATTCCCATACAAAAGTAAAATTAACATTGTCTCAGAAATTTTCAATACCCATGATACTGTTTACGATACAGCGCGGAAAAATAAGAAAACAAAACAATAGCAGTCGAGACAAATTCTTATAGTTCGGATCGGAAACTTGAACAAAATGTTTTAAAAGGGCCCTGCGGATAGCTGTTATAGCCTTATTTTTGTTTATAACACTACCTACCTATAAGTACCCAACGAGAACATGTTTATAAATACCTACCTACTTTGCATTAATTATTAAAATGTTTGAGCATCTCCGCGTGTTAGAGAATAATGCGTCTTTATCAAAATAAAGTTGGGCGAACTGGTTTATAAAACTAATTATTTATTTATGGATTTATCGGAAAACTTGATGATCATATTGTTCAAGATAATACTTTAGCAGTTTTGATAATACTTATCAGCAACAATTCTTATGGATCTTTTGCTATTTCACCCCTTTTTTATTTAGTAAATAAAAGAAAAGACCGAAGGGATTACTTTTTTCTGGAGCCTCTACATCCTACAATCTATTAGTATCTAGGCAGGTACTTGACAAACACTGAAAAAAATAAAAAGAATATAAATGATAACAATAAAATTTGATATAACTATTGTTTTTGATAGAATACCTAAATGAAAACAATATATTCTAATCACTTATAATTATTTTTATTTATAGAGTCCCTTCTTTTATTTATGGTCTTCTCATCTTGGACGTTTCTGCTAGTATAGATACCAGTCTTTTGCAGAATAATAAGCTTAGGTATTTCTTGTGAGAGAAAATCGTGGCCATATTTTTTTCTGCTAAGTGCTGAATAGTCCCACAGATTTAACCTACCTACATCAGTTTTTAATGGGATATTTAAAAATAAACTTATGAACTCACCAAAGTCAACGTCAACGACAACAAACAGTGGGTTTTAAAACATGTTATTTACTTGATGTTATGTTATAGTCTTGTTAATATTGCTTCGCTATCTTTGACCAACAACAAAAAATATTTTAATATTTTCAATGGAACTTTCACGTTTAAAACATTCGGACAAAGAAGCGTTTTTACTACTAAAACAATATAATTCTCTACGACTAATATATCTTTACATAAGTACTGTGAGTAATGTAGGTTTGTAACTTGGCAAAATAATTTTTCACTTTCAAGAATTTCAATTAGCATTATAATTAATGTACATACCTTGGTATCTTTTCCTGGGAAAATAGCGACTTACAAAAACTTTGAAAGACAATGTACATTCCAGCAAGCAAATTGTATAGGTAGGTACTAGTAAAACGTCACGTCGCTAATTTAACTACCTAGTAAAAGTACCTACTACAGATTATTTTCTAAACATAATTGATTGGAGATTATGTGGTGACAAATACTACCTACACCGTTAAGGCGAGGATTCCCGACACCGTTTTAGGTATTTGATGTCACAGAGAATTATTTTAAGAAAATAGGATTTTGTTATTGAAATGATAATTCATGAACATAATTCCTTACAAAAAAGGCAACGTTATTCTGTAGGGTGACCTGACCTACCTGATGACCAACAATTAAGCGTTTCTTTTTTGTTTCTAAGTTTAGTACAGCGCTTTGAAAACGAGAAAAAAGGGAAAAAATTAAGTTACTTTGAGACTTTTCTATCTAGTGTGTAAATCTGATAATTATAATCTGTTCGACATGTTGACGTATGATATACCTATACGAAAATATTTAAAATACATAGTTTGTTTTATTATAGTAAAAAGAAAAACAACTTAAACGTAAAAAAGGGGAATAAATAAATAAATAAATATTAGTGGACTTTCCACACAGCACTATCTAGCCCCAAACTAAGCCAAAGCTTGAACTAAGTGAACCAGATAGCTGATATAATACATTAATAAGTTTTTGTTGTAAATACTTAATTACAATTTTATATAACACCCAGACAGAGAACAAAAATCTATGTTTATCACACAAACGTTTGTTCTCGGTGGGGACCGAACCCACGGCCTACGAGAAGGAAGAGCTACTAACTGAGCTGTGAACGCTGTCATTGTAATACGTTATTTTAGAACTAGACTGGAAGGCATGGAATTGGCCGGCCTTAATACTAGGCTGGTAGGTATTGACATGTAGGTACTCAAACAATGCCTACAAATTGCAATAGATTGATTTTATTCCCACAATTCTTGTGTCTTGCATGCGCTGTTGAAATTTGTCGTTGGGTCACAACTGATCAATGTGAACCTATCATCTGTGAGAGGACTGCTTAAAATTCCTATGCAATTGTTAAGCTATAAGACTTACATATTATAGAACTTATACTATAGTGTTTTATTGTAACTATGGTTTTTAAAAGAGTTAGCTAATAGAGCGCCAAGCTACCTTTATGAATAGGACCTCTAGAAACCTGAATTCTATAATAAAACTATTTGAATAAGGCCATTAAGCCAGTGCTTTTGTTCCATGCCATGATTTTTTATAGTCTTCATAAAGGTCATTTTTTTATACATCTAGCTGATGGAACAAGCAGATGGCCCACCTGATGTTAAGTGGTAAACATCACCTATAACAAAGCATTGCCTCGTAAGTCATGCACGATAGGAACGTGCCCTACGATGCACTGCCCTGCGTCCATCAACTTGAAGCAAATTACACCGACAACCACACTCTTCAAATCGAAACACAGCATCGCTGCTTGGCAGCAGAAAAAGGCGTGGTGGTAGTACTTCCCCGGACGAGCCCTTCACAAAGAGCTCTACTACTATAGTAAGTAGTAAATGAGTAACTATAAAATTTACCTGTTCAAAATCATAGGCCTTGGAGGAGTGGACATCACTGGGGGCGTCACTGGGGGCTGCGTCGGCGCATTGGTCAAAACCGGCTGGGGCTCCGGGACTGGCACAGGCCTTGGAACTGGCACTGGTCTTGGAACTGGTGCGGCTGTCGGTCTAGGCTGGGGTTGCGTCGCCACTGAAAGTGGGATCACGTTACCTGTGTAAAAACAAATAAAAGTTATTTATTTGTGTGAAGTTATTTATTTATTTATTTAGTACATAATTAGAAATAAAGTACGAACTTCATACATAATAAAAAAATATGATTTCCCTCAATGTACATAATTGATCGAGTGAGCGAAGCGAACGAAGATCTTAGTTTCAACTTGGGCGATTTGGCATTTTATGTATGTATGTATGTATGTTTGTCTGGCGATAACTTTAGAACCGTTGATCCGATCTGCATGAAATTTGATATGTAGATAGCTTGTACTTGAGAAATTTACTGGTAAGTATATGAGTAAAATCGGATGAAGAGTTTTTGAGATATGGGGTTTTTTAAGTGAGCAAAAATAAAAAAAGTTACATAAAAAAATCAAGTTACATGTCATATGAAAGGGCTTTGTTTGGACATTCCAAAACAATTTTTACTTTTTTTTTGGGACGCTCGGTTTTTGAGATAAAACAAAAAAGTAAAATTAAGATAACCAGCGATCCAAGAGCTCCCATCTCTAAGAGTTTCGTTGACATCAAGGTTTTTCTACTGGTCGGTCAGTTCCTTTGCTTTTTCTTAATTTTTTTTCTTGAAATAAATTAAGGAGGCACTCAGTTCTCATAAAATGGTGACGACGACCAGGTCTGATGATGGAGCCAAGGTCTGTTCAACGGAACTCTTCAATAAATAGGCCAATAGAGTTGAAACTTGGTTACCATACCAAGTTAGTGGGCGGTAGTCAGAAAAAAGTCCAACGATAATGTTTGGACTTGCCTCTGACTACTACCTGCTCAAAGTTTTGATGCGTTCGACGGGTCGCATCACGAGATCTCAGTTCGGGGCGAACTACTAGTACAATTTAAATCAAAATAAAATTAAGACCACATCAATACCTAACGCATTGCTCAATTTAGATCTCTATCAGATCGGTCTAGTAGTGAACTAACATTGGCTGATGACGATGACAAGATACAAGCCACGACAAGAAATGGCCATAAAATCAATGGTATATTATGAAAAGAATATGTAAAATGAAACATAACGTTTAATAAGTATTCTGTGTGAATGGGTTGAAAAACTTTCACACGAAAATCTATAAAAAGATCTGCTAGATTCTCTATTCAATATTGAAATACTAGGCTTAATAGTTTGTCGATTGGCAAACTTCTTTTGAACTTGATCTCGAATAATACGCTGATTGACCCGAATTCAATTAGCACTTCAAAGACTACAAAAACTATTATACTATTGTGTGTTTAATGATTAATCATGCGCATAGTGCAGAAGCCACGAGTAACTCTGGTTACTTCAATTTTATTTATTTTTTATCAGTTGTATTTGAATGTCAACTTATTTTGATGAAAACTTAAAGATTCATAATTCCTTTTTCAAAATCCCCGCCATTTACAGGCTCTTAATGTTGCACTGTCTACTCATGTCAAAAAAAAAGGATTAAAGGTTAGTTTTATCAGCTATTTTAGCTAGTGGAGCCCTCAGCAACCACAATGAAACCCTACAAAAAAGACAAACTGATTTTGACGAAAACGGAACGTTGCGGGTATTCAATTCCTCGTAATAATACTAAAAAGGGACGAATTGCTTCCAACGTAAACGTCATCTCCATATCTCGAGGGCTTAATCTCCCTTAAACCAAATTAAATACCATCTTAAAAGTAGGGATGACAACTGATGACAGTGATGTTCAAGGTAATGCCGTAAGTTAACTGTCGCTGACTCTCGAGTTATAGCCATAAAGATCTATGAGCATTTGAGCATTAATTTTGACACACTTAATGTTTTTTCTACCTCTCATAATTCTGAAATATTTTTGCCAAGTACATCTATCTATTAATACATTTGCACAAGAGGCTAACGTTATTCTCTGAAATATTATAGCCAAGTAGGTACTTACAATTTTATACACTTGCTATACAGAGTAAGGTTAGCTGAAAGAAAATGATAACTAGCATTAAGTTCGCCTATGCACTTCTTTTTGTACAATAAAGAATTTTCTAGTCAAATCTAAGGTTCAAAAAAATATTGCTAGTGAAGTGTATTGGTATTTTTTATCTGTTTTGCGAAATAAAGATGTTGTAGGTTTTATACAGGTTTTGCCTCAAAAAATTATCTATATATGGCATGTGTTTTTTTATAACGACAGAATTATTTCTGGATCAACTTATTATCAACACACCTGATCCAGGAATGCTGTTAAAGTGCTCCTTAGCCAAAAACTCCTCGAAGTATCTGGTGAAGTCTCCGGTGGGGTCCCAGCGCGCCTCCAGCTTCGCCCACTCATCAGGGAACTCGTACTTCAGCCGGTTGATGATCTTGACTGCTGTCCGCTTCTGCCGCTCCGTGCAGCGGACGCACTTTGTTCTTAGAGCTTCTGGGAGTAATCCTGGAAAGATGAAAATTATTTGTAAGCTCAAACTGATTACTAATCAAGTTAGTTAGTTACTAATCAAGTTTTAACAGGCCGTTAAATCTCACCTTGATGTCAAACGCGTACATTTTGACATATTTAACGGCCTTTTAATCTTTTGTTAATCTAACAGAGCATGGTGAAATCAGCTCTAAAACAATATAAATATTATATTGGTGTACTTAATGCTGAATACCTCTGGATATATTTTTTTCGGGAGGAGGGCTTTGATGTTTGTGTCTGTGTTTCTTTACTTCTACAGATGTCACCGTTTTATTAAAAAATATGTACAAACTGTTTTCTATTCGTAATAATTAAAGCATTATCTTATTTAAGTGAACGAGTATTTGAATATTGCCTAGTAAAGTACCCATGAAAAATATTCCGGATCTAGAAACCTTGTGGAAACAAGGTAAATAATGATACTGAAAAAACCTAGCTAACTTATGATTAATGTAAAATGAAAAATAGATAAAATTTTAGTTGGTGGTTGCAAAAAGTCAAGCAAAAAGACATATTTTTGAAGAAGCGGCGCCGTCGAAAGACGATCAAATATTTATGATTACAATCACTAACTTCTATTCATTATTCAATTCAAATTATGTTTGTTGCGATCATGTAATATATATAGGATCTTTAAAATAAAGGTGGGGCACGACAATCAACCGCTAGGTGGCATTATGTTATAATTTTTACATAACTATAAGTACTGAGATCTTTAAAGAGAAACATCAGACAACGCACAGCCTTAAGTGGGCGTAGAGAATTTTCAATAAATTAATTCAGCCCATAATGGGTTAAGGAATTTCTTAAGGTTCCTAAAGGTTTGAAGTGGGGGTTGTAGTTTGTATGTAAATAGCTTCATTCGAATGAAGTCCGGGAACCCAAAAGTGTTATAAAGTATTTATAAAATAATTATTTGGGAACGATACGAATCCACGCTAACCAATTCTCTCACTCGACCCGATTCTCGATTTAAGTACTAAATTGGATTGGAACTACACTGGAAGTTCACTATTCTTTTATTTTGAAAATGGGATCATCCAAGAAAACGGTAGGATCCAAGATGTAAGTTTCTTGCCTGTTCTAGGAGTCGCGTGGAACTGGCACCAGGAGATCCACCTACAATACTTGTGTTTTTTTTATACAACCTCCTGATGGAGCAAACAGATGGGTCCTCGATGTTAATTGGTAAACATCTCCTATAACAAAGCTAGCTACAGTAATAATTATAACACCTAAATACCTTTTGGCTTTGATTTTGTTCCCAGCCCGTCAACCCTCGTAGGTTTGAATAAATGTTTATTTATTTATTTATTGGATACAAAGTTACTTAAATAGATAAAAATAAATAAATATTGGTGGACATTCCACACAGCACCATCTCGCCCCAAACTAAGCCAAAGCTTGTGATATGGGAACCAGATAGCTGATATACTACTTATATACTTTTTTTTGTAAATATATACTTATCATATTATATAACACCCAGACAGAGAACAAACATCTATGTTCATCACACAAATATTTGTTCTCGGTGGGGATCGAACCCACGGCCTACGGCACAGAAGGCAGAGCTACTACCAACTGAGCTGTGAAGGCTGTCAAATATTATTACAGTAGTGGTTTAAAGTCTCACAAAGACTGAAAACCAGTGCTGCTTGGCAAGTTAGATTATTTACCTTGCTACGCAGCAAAAGCTGAGTCTGAGCCTTTTTGGCATACCACTCTCTGCAACAGGACGGGACTGGCTATGACCAACTTTGTATTTTAGTGTATTTTTTCTTTTTTATTGTTGTGTTTTTTTAGTTGGTTAGGTATTCTTTTTGTCTGTACCTATCCTTTCTGTTTTTTTTTTGTGTGTATGTCAAATAAATGCATTTTGTTTCTTCCTTTATGTATTTTCTAAAGAAAAAAATCATTAAAAATCTTTGTTAAGTATTTTAAACATGGAAACCGCTGTCTTACGACGGTTGTAGTTTTAGAAAATCCAGAGCTCAATTACATTTGCACTACGCTGCACACTTATTTTAATACATACCTATTAAAAATCTGATTTAGTAATTTGTAATTTGAGTCGGTATATTAGGGGAACCTTGAAAAATCCTTGTGGATACTATTTTACAATCACCAACATTTTGGTTTGGAGAACGCTGCGCCATAATTGCTTCACCTAAAGGCGTAGGATGCGCTTGAGTTTCGTTTTAATTCTGACATTATTGACATTCTGATATATCATTTATTGATATTGATTGTGGTATTTAGTATCCGTTATTTATTATACATTTTAATGTGCAGTAAAGTATTTTCAAAAAATCAACATTACTTTACTGATATTATAATACTTTATTCCATAATTAAATAATAGTAGAACCTTTTTTGGTATTGGTTTTGGTCGAGTGATGTAACACAAACCTACCTTTAGCAATTTTCTGGTATATATTTATTAGTTTAGCTGACCATATTTATATATACATTCTGTTGAGCTGATATGAGTAGTACGCCACGCCTTTTTCTGCCGCCAAGCGGCGTTGCTGTGTTACGGCTTGAAGAGTGTGGTTGCTGGTGTAATAACAGGCATATGAAGCTTAACAATTGTATGCCTGAAGTTGATGGACGCAGGGCAGTATAGCTTGTTCTATCAAAAGTATAAAAAATAGCTGGCGCTATTCTCTTGAGAAACCAAGTGGTTAACGACGATATAAAAATGTCAATAAATGCAAAGACCAGTGAATTTATAGGTAGGTAAGAGCAGTGGCGTAGCTATCGTAGGGCCAGGTGGTGCAGTGCACCAGGGCCCCGGAGCTCAGGGGGCCCACTCACCGAAGCTTTGAAAAGAGAGGATCAGCAAGCTCCCGAAGCTAGAAAACCTTGAGCCTGCTCACATTTTTTTTAATGATTATTTTAAAGACCTATACGTTCAAGCTATGTGGAAAGAGGGGGTGAGGGACCGATTCTTTATCTATGCACTGGGGCCCTTGTCCACCTAGCTAAGCCACTGGGTAAGAGATACTATTAAAACCGTTGGAAGGTTTGCTAGTAAACAGTGGGCCAAGTAAGCCCTTGGATCAGCGAACAAGGAAGCTGCAGTCTCATCGTCTGCCAGTCCGTAACACTCATCACACGAGCACGATGAATACAAATCATCTAGCTATGAGGCTATGACGCTTTTGGCTTATCTCGTTAATAATGTAACAGGTGTAACCTAACATGCGTATTGAAAACAATGGAAGTATGCAAATTTAAGCACGGAAGTTCTATATTTTCACGAAAGTAAACGTAATGAAATCAACGTCCTATGAAAATCTTAAAACCTTATGAATGAATGGCAATATTATATGAATTTTTAGTATTATTTATTTATTATCTACTTATCAAGCATTATTAAAAAAAAATTATACAACTAGCCGATGGAACAAGCAGATGGCCCACCCGATGTTAAGCGGTAACCAATAGAACAAAGCATTGCCTCGTAAGTCACGCACAATAGGAACGGGCCCTACGATGCACTGCCCTGCTTCCATCAACTTGAGGCATACATGATGTTAAGCCTCATGTGCCTGTAATTACACCGGCAACCACACTCTTCAAACCGAAACACAGCGTTGCTGCTTGGCGGCAGAAAAAGGCGTGGTGGTAGTACTTCACCGGACGAGCCCTTTACAAAGAGCTCTACTACTCTAAAGTTTATTAGAATGGAGAAAGATACTATACATACATTTAAACAACAAATATTTTTAAAAGCGAAACCTAATTTCAAAAAAACGCTATAACCGGACTATCCTGAAGTTACTACATATAATGCCTACTCGTTTTTTTTTCTCATAGCCTATAAATCTCATTTCATGCTCATTCTCATGCTCTATAGTCTACACAGTGGCTAGAATGTAATCATAATAGGATACAATCATAGTAGTAAAATCCAATAAAATAAAATATGAAATTATTGATATATTTATTATTTCTGAAACTATAGGTGATGCATGGTTTTCGGACCACATTCTGGTTCCTTTGAACTTAGGTTTTATCTAATAAGAATAACCTCCATGACTAATGGGTCATGGCCCTCGTTATTCAGATAATTATAATAATTATATGCAAATTTAGGCATTATATAACATAATATCATTATATAATAGGTAGTTATTGGTAATGTCAAGGTTCCGACTGGCCATAAAAACATCAATTCAACTTTAGAATTGAATGAAATAGAAAATGTCACAAAAATCTTGACCAAGAAAATTATTCATAAAACAATAATAAAGAAACCCACTGCAGTATTTTTAATCATAAGTAGTTTTTTATTATTGTTATTGATCGAGTGAGCGAAGCGAACGAAGATATTAGTTTCAACTTGGGCGATTTGGCAGTTTATGTATACACATTTTATGATCTGCATAAATTATGATAAGTCGATAGCTTGTACTTGAGAAATTTACTGGTAAGTATATGAGTAAAATCGGATGACGGGTTATTATGATATGGGGTTTTTTAAGGGGGCAGAAATTAAAAAAGCTACATAAAAAAATCAAATTACATGTAATATAAAATGGCTTTGTTTGGACATTCCAAAACAATTTTTGCTTTTTATTTGGGACGCTCGGTTTTTGAGATACAACAAAAAAGTTAAATTAAGATAACCAACGATCCAAGAGCTGCCGTCTTTAGGAATTTCGTTGACATTAAGGTTTTTCTACTGGTCAGCCAGTTCCTTTGCTTTTTCTTATTTTTTTTTTCTTGAAATAAATTTATAAGGTACTCAGTTCTTATAAAATGGTGATAGCGATCTGGTCTGATGATGGAGCCAAGGTCTGTTCAACGGAACTCTTCAATAAATAGGCCAATTCTGTTGAAACTTTGTTACCATAGCTTGGTTAGTAAGTGGTAGTCAGAAATAAGTCCAAACACAATGTTTGGACTTGCCTCTGACTACCACCTACTCAAAGTTTTGGTGCGTTCGTCGGGTCGCATCACGAGATCTCAGTTCGGGGCGAACCACTAGTATATTTATTTAAGGGCTTTGTAGCTGGGCGACCACACTGCCCTATAATAAAACATACAACAGTAGCACATAGACTATATGACAGTTATACAGACAGTACCGTAGTAGGTTTATTCTTTGTAAAATATTCATTTAGCTTTCCATCAACGATGTTTTGATAAATGAAATTAGATAATTCGTTTTAATACTTAGTTACTTAGTTTTACTAATTAGTAATACTTTTCCAACTCTTTTGTTGTCTGAATCTTAATTTTGCTTGGCATTTATGATGGCTGTCAACTTTGTTAAATCAATCTTCTTAAAATAAGCTTATTACCACTTTTCGAGAATTATAGGTAGGTACTCATCAGTTCAAATTAAGGGTTTCTGTGTATCTGTAAAGGAAGATTACCTCCGACTACCTAAGTTTCTTGAACTCTAATTTTTCTTTACTACCTACTTAAGGTACCTAAGTAATTAATATCAAGTTTCAGGTATTCAAATATTTTACTGATTCAAAGTGATCCTTATGATTGTACTGAATAAAGACCGTTTTGATTCATTGATTGATTCAGGTTGCTCAGAACCGAAATTGACCGTGCCGGTATACTCTTATTTTTAATATAGTTATAATCCGTTAGTTATTACTTATATGTTTTTATATATTTTTTTGGAAAGGGAAGAGTGGAAGAGCTTGGAGGAGGCCTTTGCCAAAAAAGGGCAAAGTCAAAAGGTATTTATTCAATAAAATCACAAGGATCACCTTGAAACGCCTTAAAGCTAGGTGACTCTAGGTGCCAGTTCCACGGGACCAAAGCCTAGAAGAACACGCAACAAACTTACGACTTGGTTCCTACCGTTTTTTTGTTTGATCTTTTTACAAAGTAATATACAATACTAGAAGCTTCTCGCGGCTTCGCACGCGTTAAAGTGGTGAGCCGTGAGCCGCCTATTGCACCTTTTTCAGGGGTAATTTTCAAATATTGAAAACGTGATTCTAAATTATTTATTTTGGGGTTTATTTACCCCAAGTTTAAAGTCAATCGCACCACACGTTAAAAAACTTCCATACAAACTTTGGCATCCCTTTGCACACTTATTAAGGGTAATTTTAAAAAACTATTAATGCCTTTCCTATTACTATTTTTACTTTAGCCTTTACTATTTTTTAACTTTGGAGTACACGTAATCCAAGTTTCAAGTTTGTAGGTTTAAGGAATACAGTTTTTCATACCAACGTTTTCAACCCTTTTTACACCCTTAGGGGTTGAATTTCCAATAATCCCTTCTTAGTACACCTCTACGCCATAAGACCTGTGTACTCTTCAAATTTCAAGTCTCTAGGACCAGCGGTCAAAAAACTCCAATACAAACTTTTACATCCCTTTGCACACTTATTAAGGGTAGTTTTAAAAAACTAAATATGCCTTTCCTAATTTTTAGCCTTGGAGTACATCTACTCCAAGTTTCAAGTTTGTAGATTCAAGGAATACAATTTTTCATACCAACGTTTTCAACCCTTTTTACACCCTTAGGGGTTGAATTTCCAAAAATCCCTTCTTAGTACACCTCTACGCCATAAGACCTATGTACTCTTCAAATTTCAAGTCTCTAGAACCAGCGGTCAAAAAACTCCCATACAAACTTTTACATCCCTTTGCACACTTATTAAGGGTAGTTTTAAAAAACTAAAAATATCTTTCCTATTTTTTTGCCTTGAAGTATATGTACTCCAAGTTTCAAGTTTGTAGGTTCAAGGAATACAATTTTTCATACCAACGTTTTCAACCCTTTTTACACCCTTAGGTGTTGAATTTCCAAAAATCCCTTCTTAGTACACCTCTACGCCATAAGACCTATGTACTCCACAAATTTCAAGTCTCTAGGACCAGCGGTTTAGGCTGTGCGTTGTCTATATGTCAGTCAGTCAGTCAGTCAGTCAGTCAGTCAGGACTTTGATTCTTATAGTATTAGAGATTGAAGTTTAGAGAGTGAGTGAAATTTAGCAAAGGTGTCGATGTCGTAGTGTAAAATATTATTTCCTGAAATGTATCTGAAATAAAAGGCTTAAAAGAAATAAAATGAATATTGTGTGCACTAAAGAATTAAGAATAAAGTTGAAGTCCTTTCGAATGGAATCATAAAATAACAGGACCTCAAGAACTCGCTCCGGAAACCGTACCTGCCTCGGATCTAAAAATAAATTCACTGCTTCAAGCATTTTTTGCAGTTGTTTTTTGTTCATGTTTCAAGTTGACACACTTAAAATCTTGTTCCATTCATCTTGGCTTATGAACTCACACTTGAACGTGGCCCATGAATATATTTAAAGGTAAATGTAGGGCAGCTAAAAAAACTGCTAAAAAACTAAAAAACGTAAGTTTTTTAGTGTTCCGGTTCCGTTAAAAAACACTGGTTTCTTTCCGGCATCCGTCTTAGGTGATAAATAATCATCAACGATCATCAAGGGCCTCTCTTGCACCACTTTCAGCGATTATATCGAAAATCTAGAGACTTGATAAAAAAGCATATTATTATTGTACCTACGTATTTTTTTAATTTCATCTAATCTGAGTATTTTATCTTTCAAGTAAAAAATATACCCGTCTTTGTTTGATGTTAAGTGATAACCATCACCTATGACAAACATTTTGCCTCGTAAGTCACGCACGATAGGAACGTACCCTACGATGCACTACCCAGCGTGTTTTTATTATCATATACCAAAGTAAGTAAACGCCTTAGCATCTATTGTTAATGGTATAAACAGCGTCTGGGGCATTTTTTTTAACCCGACCCATATTTACGAGTTCCCGTAGTGCCTGAGGTTTTAGATGGAAAATTAGAGAAAAATTAGAGAGGACCCTCTTTGAAGGGGCACTAAAAATTCTTTCTCCACACTGTTTCGAAAGAGCTAGTGACACGACAATAAGATGAAGAAGCCTTGCCTAGCCCTTATCTATACCATCCTCACAGCTTAGCTGTCATTACGTGCGGAACTGACTAAGCCGCGTGTGTAGACTGTATAATAATAGCGTATACAAGGTGTTCCAATACTTGTACTTAAAAATTCAATAACTTTTTCCAACACTGGCACACTGTAAAAAAAAAACAGATGTTAAACCAACACTGAAAAAAAAACAGCTGTTTCATACAATTTAGCAAGGTATTGAACTTTTGTAACAAGACACGGCAAGAAGAAGAAGAATAAATATAAATCTTACATCAACATATTACATAAACCATATAAATTTTGCTCTTAAATATATGTATCATAATATTTTATTTAAAATAAATTTAAATAAATATTTTCCCATATTACTAGCTTTGGCTTAGTTTGGGGCTAGATAGTGCTGTGTTGAAAGTCCACCAACATATTTTAGTCCATCAATATTTAAGGATATTATAATGTCCTTAAACTATACTTAACCTTTATAAAGTAGGTCGTAACCTAACCTAGCAGTTATAAATAAAATATTTCGATATTATACAAAGGTTATAAGTTATTATAGCCTTAAAACTTAACAGTAAAAAAAAACGTCGCCAGTCAAGGAAATCATTGTCTTTTGAATAATGGTAGTCGTGAGAAGATCTCATTAAAAATAGTCCAAGAGCCATCTGTGCAGACGTTACGTCGATTTATAAATTATTGTCACGGTATATTTTTATTGTCTAATAGGCTAGTTAATAAAATAAACTTTTTAATAATACATATTTTTATATAGACCTAGTAAGTACACTTTATTTTTATTTAGTTATTTTAGTTACCTAGTAATTAAGTATATTGCCTACATATAAATAATATCAGCAAGCACCTATTTTTAAGTTTAATAAACACAAATTGTTTATATTGTTAATCTGCACTTTCTCTTTTTACGTGTATTTGTTTGTTTTTTCTGAAGGGTATATTATACTTCTTGTTACTAGCTTTTAAATCTAAAGTCCACGTATGTTTGTGTGACAAATAAATACCTTTTCTTTCTTTCTATATTAAAAAAACGACTTGCTGATGGAGTTGGGCGAACCTACCCACCCTAGGCTCACGACTGTGATTCCCAGGCACGATATCATCCCCTGAGATATATTTGTACTTATCTAGTATCTATATGATAATACTCAAATAAAAAAAAATTGAGGATGTATAGGGGGAGGGAGGAGGAATCAGAGACACAAACATAATTTTGTAGTAGTTGTATATTTTCTTGAGGTAAAGTTAATAGTGCAACCTCTTAGTGGATCGACAATATTATAATTATATCGATTGCAGAAGTTAGGAATGAATGGGCTGAAAACGTTTAAGGCGAAGACAAGAGCTATAATGTGACTCTCGCTCGCACGTTTCGACATGTTGAAAGATATAAAATCACTAAACTCATTTTCGAAAAATCGCAATCAACCATTTTGTGTGCAATCACATTGCACACAGTTTAATAAAAAGTGTGCTTTTCTAGTTTTCGTAATCAAACTTTTAAGTAAGAAAACTTGTATCAATCAAAATGATTTTTTTACTAAGCTGTGTGCAATGTGATTGCACACAAAATGGTTGATTGCGATTTTTCGAAAATGAGTTTATTGATTTTATATCTTTTAACATGTCGAAACGTGCGAGCGAGAAGTTGTTTGATAGTTCTCAGCCCCTTAAGGGAGGCCTATGTCTATGTAATGAAATTCTCCAGGCTAATGATGATGATAATGAGGTAACTATAGTAGTGAGGTAACTTATTACTTTATTTATTTAACAAAATCACTAATTACAGTATTCATTTTACAACATCGTGAAACCTAGTAAGGTTTGTGTCGATTTTGGCACTGACTCGAGCTGTTACACTTTTTAAACACAGAAATTATAGTGGGTTTAATTTGGTAAGTAAACTTCTTAAAATTAAAGTTAGGACTTTACTGCATGCATAACATAACTATAGTAGTGAGGTAACTATAAGTAGTGAGATAACTATAGTAGTGATTATAGTGGTTGGCTTCAAGACTACTTATAGCGAGATAATCAACCTATGGATATATATAGGTATAGTTATATCTAGGTATAGCTAGATTTAAATGAATGTTGTTTATTAACATAATGTTTAAAGCGTTTTGCGTCTGTTCATAGTTATTATGATGCGTAGCTATTATACGCTTAAGGAAGTATTTATATTTCTCTATTGCAAAACCGTTAGATAACTTTGAAATGTATAATTATATATATACTAGTGAATCCGGCCTGACTAGGCGCGGGTCCCCATTGGTACCTACTTATATAATCCTTCATTCTTATTCTTCTTCTTGCCGTGTCACTAGTTACTTTCGAAACAGTGTGGTGAAAGGATTTTAAGAGTAGTAGAGCTCTTTGTGAAGGGTTCGTCCGGAGAAGTACTACCACGTCTTTTTCTGCCGCCAAGCACTGTTGCTGTGTTTCGGTTTGAAGAGTGTGGTTGCCGGTGAAATTACAGGCACATGAGGCTTAACAACTGTATGCCTCAAGTTGATGGACGCAGGGCAGTGCATCGTACTTACGAGGCAATGCTTTGTTATAGGTGATGGCTACCACAGGTCGGCCATATGTTTGTTCCATCAGCTAGATGTATAAAAAAAGTGCGCCTTAAAGTGGCTCCTTTCGAGCACTTGATACATACTTTTAGAACGTTTTAGGTTCTACGGCATGCCGATGCCGGTTTCCTCACGATGATTTCATTAAATAATCAAAGCAAACTATCCGAGAAACCACATCGTCCTTGGTTTAGCCCTAGATATGTCAAGCTAACCACAGCTATCCCGACCACAACAAGAGTATTGTCCAACGGTAAATCTATTTTAAGATAAACCGCAAGATTATCTACCGGCATAATCATAATATTATATCATACACACATGCATCTTTTTTTTTATACAACTAGCTGACGGAACAAGGAGATGACCCAACTGATGTTAAGTGGTAACCATCACCTATAAAAAAGCATTGCCGCGTAAGTCACGCACGATGGGAACGTGCCCTACGATGTACTGCACTCCGTCCATCAACTTGAGGTATACAGATGTAAAGCCTCATGTGCCTGTAATTACACCGGCAACCACACTCTTCAAACCGAAACACAGCAACGCTGCTTGGCGGCAGAAAAAGGCGTGGTGGTGGCACTGCCCCGGACGAGCCCTTCACAAAGAGCTCTACTTCTCCTTGTTGTGTCAATAGTTTCTTTCGAAATAGTGTGGTGAAAGGATTTTAAGAGCGCCTCAAAGAGACTCCTTTCGAGCTTTCGATGTTTAAGAAAATTTAGGTTTTATAACCTGCCGGTTTCCGAACGATGTTTTCCTTCAGCGTTTGAGAGTACTGGTAGATACTCGGTTTTGAACCCATGACCTTAGGAACGGAAGGCCCGCTAGACCACCAATGGTCTCACTCGTACTTAACCCACATTCCATTATGTTAATAACATATCATTCTAATTTATTATCATTGCAAATTAACGCAGGTGTTCAAGTGAATATTATACGCAATAAAATATTTTTATTTGTATACACTTATGTGTAAATTCCAATCAATTTATGTACCTAATAATAAGCATGGCCAAATTCATTCACAAATTCACACATCTGATATAACTCTTCTTCTTCTCTCCATCTATGGCTCCTGTCTGTCATTCGACAGACAATCTTGCTAGTGTCAAGTGATTTGTATTGAATGAATACTTTTTAGTCAAGTCAGTCCATAGTCAAGTCGGCCGTCATTTGTTTTGAAGAAAATGGTGGCGGTTTTCTTCAAAACATTCGAAACATTTTCATTCAAATCATTTAATACACTTTCATTCCAAATGTGCTAAGACCTCAAGTAATGTTGGTTAAAATACCACAGAAATTACACAACACAACTCAAATAACACAAGAAAAACAATTAAAATACAAAAAGCTATGTTGCTTCCCAAAATGCCAGAAAACGAATCGATATAACTCTTCAGTTGTATCTGATGATAATTTGAGTAGTTGTCAGTTGAACTGACTGAATTTTGGCTGTAGCCGAAACTCAGACCAATCGGACTAAACACCCCATAAATTCAGGCCTCCACACACACACACACACACACAAATTCAGCTAACGCAAGCACACAACACACCCTATATTATATTTATATTTTTGCATTTTTTTTTTTAAAATCAGTCTATACTTGGGTACCTATATATCTTGTATTACCTTAAATTTATCATCAGTAATACGGTGTATTGAATACCATTCAATAAGAGTCATGATCGCAAAAGTTTGATCAATCTACTTGGTATGTTATTGTTTGGAGTTCTGAAAGTATAATCAAATGTAATCGTTTTCTATAATTATATGTATTGTGCCGTGTTTCAGTTCCAAAATAAGCATTTTTTTAATATTTTTTTTACTAAACAATGAATGTTCATAACCTAAAGGGGTGCATGCAGTGGTTTGAAAATAGCTTTATACGAACTAAGTGCATCAGTACACAATTATCGGAAAGATACAATATAAAAAATAATTAAAAGAACGAGTAATATACCTACTTACTAATATAAACCTTTTTTAACCTAATAAATAAATAATAAATAAATATTGGTGGATATTCCACACCAGCACTATCTCGCCCCAACCTAAGCCAATGCATGTAATATGGGAACCAGATAGCTGATAAACTTACTTTTATACAATTTTTTGTAAATACATACTTATAATAAGATATAACACCCAGACAGAGAACAAACATCTATGTTCATCACACAAACGTTTGTTCTCAGTGGGGATCGAACCTACGGCCTACGGCGCAGAAGGCAGAGCTACTACCAACTGAGCTGTGAAAGCTTTCATATCTACATTCTTATTACAGTTTACGTTCGTATGCAATGTACATCAATTAAAAAAACATTTGTTAGCATCATACGGTGGTCGTTGCGTGCGTCACGGTTGAATCATTGATGATCTACGATGGTGACCACCATGGTTCGCACTTTGCATTATTAATTTCACTTCTGGAAATAAATTGTTTCCTTTATTGAACTGTTATTCTTAGAAACAACACACAATTTAAATGTACCTTAGTATCATGACACTTTATTGTTCATGCTTATAAAAGCAAGCCATGTATTGTATATTTTTGTTACCAGTACAAAGAAAATAATAATGAATGCAAGTATTTACAAAATAAACATGTAACAGTTGAGCTATCTGCAGACCGTTGCGAACGATCTAGAGATCTCTGTATGTTTTTTAATGTAATCCTACTAAATTATAAACGCGAAAGTTTGTAAGTAAGTATGGATGGCTGGATGTTTGTTACTCTTTCACGTAAAAACTACTGAATGGATTTTAATGAAACTTTACAAATGTATAGCTTATACATCAGATATTTTGTTGACCTTTTTTGATGATCGCTCTGACCTTATTTATCGTCACATTACTAGTTACCTATTATGTTTATATAATTTTTTTGGCGTGCAATATTTTTTTCAGTTCTATTCTATAGTTTGAGCGAAGTTGAGTTCGCTTCTATAATTATATTTATACAATAGAAAGAGAAAGTTTAGGCAAGATTTAGTCGCAAATTATGCTATAGCGCTTGTGAAAAGTGATACTTGAGTTGGTATCGAAATATGAAATCTCTGGTATCTTTTTACAGATTACAAAAGTCGATTATCATGTCTGTAAATCTCAGACAACCCAAGTATTTTTTTATTTATTTGACTGCATTTAGATTTAATGTAAGCTGGATGTACTTATGCCAATAATGGAATCGTACTTTGTAAATAAAGCTATTATATGAATACTTATAGTCACTACAGAAGAATTTTATAAATGTATGATTTTTTTATAACTACTAGGTACGGTACCTACCTAATCGAAAAAGCGCATAGAGTGTTTATGAGTGAGTTTTCCGTTGATAAGTGCAATTAAATACTTTTTTTTATTTAATATGCCGATGTAACAGATGGCCCACCATCACCATCACCGATAACAAAGCATTGCCTCGTAAGTCACGCACGATATGAACGAGCTACGATACACTGCCCTAATACGTCCATCAACATGAGGCATACATTTTAAAACTTTGCTGTCTATCCTATCCTACTAATCTTATAAACGCGAAAGTTTGTAAGTAAGTATGGATGGCTGGATGTTTGTTACTCTTTCACGTAAAAACTACTGAATGGATTTTAATGAAACTTTACAATAATATAGCTTATAAATCAGAATAACACATAGGCTACAATTTATAAAGATGTTGTGTGAGTAATCCTACGCAGACGAAGTCGCGGGCACCAGCTTGTCATAGAATAAAGAATGCTACTTAAATAATCCGTTCAATACAACGGTATTGATATCAGGAAACTGCTAATACATGGTTATACACTCGAGTGATGATTGGTATGATTACATTACTATTGAAGTGGAAACATGCTTGCAAAAGTTCAATGATCGAAGGAGCACTCAGATTCTCAAGTATAGAATTACTAGTTTATCAACTACCCATGCTAAGGCTAAAGGCTAACCAGTCTACCAGGCCAGGCCTTTCTGATCGTTACCTCAGCGAGAATAATATATGCACGTATAAAACGAGAAATAATAGCTATCGGTATTTTATGCAGAAACGTATCAATTCACAAGGTCAAACAAAATGGTGTTTTTATGTGGATTCCTTTTAAGACACTCGCGGATTTTTCCAATAGCATTTTGAATGCTAATATATAATATGATATTTTGGTCTGTGACAAAACCTAGACACAGATAACTAGTTATGGTAGTGCATGACTTATAGATGAATGACATTTTATAAGAGTAGGTAAAACTAGCATAAAACTTAGCAAGATCAGTCAAGTTTGTGGCAATGGAAAAAATATAAAAGCTGGTGCCCGCCACTTCGTCTGCGCAGGATTAGTCACACAATATCTTTATAAATTGTAGCCTATGTGTTAATCTGATGTATAAGCTATATAATTGTAAAGTTTCATTAAAATCCATTCTGTAGTTTTTACGTGAAAGAGTAACAAACATCCATCCATCCATACCTACAAACAAAATATTAGTAGGATTATTGATAGTTTTTTCTAAAATAATGCTTTTAAAACCATGTTTCCTTCACCGTTTGAGGGCACTTGTTTTGCGCACGTCTTTTCCGAAGGGTAGGGGAATTCCATTGGTATTTATGTATACTGCAATTTTATTCAATCACCACATTCATATTCATTCATCGAATTAACGACAATAGTAGACGAATATTTCTGAATCAAAGCAAGTTTTCGTACCAAAAAAACAATTTAGTAAAATTGTTTTCGTACATAATATTTATTTTTGGTAGAAAAACTTGTTTGGATCATTATTATATTTTATTTGTACCTTTGTAATGTTATTCTCCGAACCTTGGCTGTTATTTTCAAATATGACGTCATGACTAGGACTTCACACATTAGTGATTTTATAACTTCAAATTTGTGGAATTTACGAGCGAGAAGTTGTTTGACGGTTGCCAGCCTCTTAAAAGCGGCTAGCTCTACATTATTTTGTGCGACATGTTAGTGGGCAAAACGCCTTTTGTAGATTGACATAATCCCCACTGGTGGGGACAGCTTAGTGGGGATTATGACAATAAAGCGAAAATTTGCCCATGTCCCTGCACATCTTCACGGACATAAGCTGAGTGTAAACGCGGTATTAAATAAATAAAAACAAATGCACGGAGAGCGCGTGCTCGCAATACATTTTTAAAGATTGACTTGACCACTGACCTTACTTTATGTTGTTCACCTACCTTTTCGTACCTACTATATAAATATAACTTTGAATGTTATGAATTATAACTTTTTTTTAATATCCTGAAAAAATAAAAAAATCTTAAGTAAAAGTCTAAAGGCATTTACTTAATTGAATCACAAGGATAAGTTTAAAAAATACAAAACTGTCTTTATTCAGTACATTCACAAGGATCACTTTGAAACCTTTTAAAGCTAGGTGAATCTAGGTGCCATTTCCACGCGGCCAATCCTAGAAGAATATGCAAAGAATTTACGGCTTGGTAAGGCTTGAAAGGGAGGGAGGAGGTTTAGCAAAAATCACGTAAAAAAATGCTAAAAAAACATAACGTGATTACCTTACTTGTTAAAAAATAATACCTACAATAATAAAGTTCCGTTATCAGGTATCTACAGATACCGTCTACCATTGGTTAGTAGATTGATACCTCCCCATATAAGCAAAGGAGACAGGATACTGGGTGACCTCAGTCAATACCAAATCATTGAAATTCTCTCGAAGCAATATCGAACATGGTTCTCAATCGTGAGAGCATTGTATGTGGCTTGTGATACTAACACCTGGAGGAGTGACTTCCTTACTTCCGCTTTTAAACCGTGTGCTGAATAAGAAACAGTAGTAAGTACCATCCAACCCACAAAAAAAATATGGTATGTTCATGTAGCAAAAAAAATATAAATTTGAGATTTCAAGAGATGATAAGTTTGTAAGTAGCTACGGTACCTGCAATAAAAGAATTAACCCTACTAATATTATAAACGCGAAAGTTTGTAAGTATGGATGGATGGATGGATGTTTGTTACTCTTTCACGTAAAAACTACTGAATGGATTTCAATGAAACTTTACAATAATATAGCATATACATCAGAATAACACATAGGCTACAATTTATAAAGATATTGTGTGAATTGTCCAAAATATGACGATAAGTAAGTAGGAAAAAATCTACCATCTGCGAGCTATTCTGGCGTGCGCTGCCAAAACCGCTAGAGTTACACATATGTACTACGCCGCCACGCTTATATAAGCTACTCGAAATACTAATCCTGCGCAGACGAAGTCGCGGGCACCAGCTAGTCTGTTATAAATGAAACTTACACAGGATCATTTTTTATAACATATTTTTTTTTATCATAAAGTTTTTATGATGTATTCCCGATCGGCTATTTAAGAGTCCCCAAGGAAACCCCAAGTTGCAAGCACTATTTTTTTACCAAATGTATTGTTTCTGAACTAAAATACGTAACAGAAACAAAGGCACGTGACAATGAAATACCACGCGGCGTGAATGATCGCTCATGACGAATTGAAGGCATGTACGAGATTGGTAATGACATTCATGCCATGAAATTCCGTAATCAACAAATCACGAGGTGTTTCACCTAGTGAATCTTTTTTTTATAGTACATGCTGATGGAACAAGCTGATGACCCAACTGATGTTGAGTGGTAATCATTATAACAAAGCATTGCCTCGAAGTCACTAAAGCAACGCGCCCCACGGAGTACTGTCTTGCACTAGAGGCATACAGATGTTAAGCCTCATGTGCCTGTAATTTCACCAGCAACCACACTTTTCAAACTGTAACACAGCAACGCTGCTTGGCGGCAGAAAAGACATGTCGGTAGTACTTCCCCGGACGAGCCCTTCACAAAGAGCTCTACTTACTCGTACTACTTTTAAATCTGCGCTCACTTCGATCACGGGCTTCACCTCACTCACGTTGTAATTCATGAAGAGTAGTAGAGCTCTTTGTGAAGGGCTCGTCCGGGGAAGTTCTACCACCACGGCTTCTGCCGCCAAGCAGCAACACTGTGTTTTGGTTTGAAGAGTGTGGTTGCCGGTGTAATAATAGGCACATGAGGCTTAACATCTGTATGCCTCATGTTGATGGACGCAGGGCAGTGCATCGTAGGGACGTTCCTATCGTGCGTGAGTTACGAGGCAATGCTTTGTAAAAGGTGATAGTTACCACTTAGGTGGGCCATATGATTGTTACATCAGCTAGTTGTATAAAAAAAACCTCTGCTAAAAGACTAATGGGCGGCGTGGCGCTAGTGTATCAGCGCAAGTTATTATAGCTTGCATATGCTGAGTTGGGACCATTATGCAACTGTCTTGGTTTTATTAATTGTCTGTGTTTTAGTTTAAGTATAAGTTAAATATATGTTTCCACCTTTTGATATTAAGATACCTAGTTGCAAATAAACATTTTGATTTGATTTGATTTATTACAGAATGCTAAATTGAAAACTTACCGCAGATTCTGCCGTCACTTGGGTGAGTGTTGTTGACAGAATAGTGGTTCAGTTGAAGACAAGGAATACGTTATTATGGATGTAGGTATTTAGAATGGAAATTACCATAGACTCTACCGCATCGATGTTGCAATACTGTTCTGTTACGACTACGACTAACTGTTCTGTTACAAAAATACACAATTTGAGTACAATAATGCATTTCCTACCAGCTAACCTAAGTGGTGGTGTTGAAAAAGATTGAAGTGACGTAACTTTACAAAGGAATCACGGAACGGGCAGACATTTATAGCTCTTATATTATTACTAGAACTTTCTTTATCGAACTTAAATATACATATTTATGTGATTTATAGGTATTTATTATTACTAATTTTTAATACACATCAGTTTCCTTGTCAGTCCGGGAAACTGAAACAGCTTCACGACTTTGATCCCCAGGCACTGTAGACATCCCCTCAGATCTTTTAGTATCTACTAAGTACGAACTCCAGATTCTTTGAGGACTTCTAAGAGGGGTAGTCAGAGGTACGTCCACAACATTAAATTTGGCACATATCCAACGGGAAACAATAAGGTAATACAATAGTACAATACGGAAAATAAATTATGGTAATTATCGCATTTTATAATACTTATCACGGTGGCCTATTTTGTAAAACCAACACACATCATGTGAGGTGAATACTACCCTAAAACTTAACGTAGCAGGAACTCCTGTTAAGATAGAATAGTGAAAAAAAAAAACTATATGACGAAGTACCGTCGCAAAAATTGTGACTTTCATAATGCTAATTTCGTAAGGCAATATCGGTTAGACCACAGCTTAGACTACGCAGGGTTTAAACAACATGTACCATAATACCCCTATAACCCCGGAAGCAGGGTATTCTATAGGTTATGGCGATCAACTACTGATATAAGACTTTTAAAATTTCGAAGTTTTTCATTCATGAAATGCCTATCAAACTTTTCGCCAAATTAACACAACATAACGCAACCCTATATTTACACCCCTTAAAGGTCATGAAACATCATGACCTTTAAGGGGCTGACAACCATCAAACAACTTCTCGCTCGCACGTTTTGACATGTTGAAAGATATAAAATCACTTAACTCATTTTCGAAAAATCGCAATCAACCATTTTGTGTGCAATATGATTGCACACAAAATGGTTGATTGCGATTTTTTGAATATTAATTTAGTGATTTTATATCTTTCAATATGAGCTTAGTAATTTTAAACGTGCGAGCGAGAGTCACATTAGCTCTTGTCTTCGCCTTAATTGTGAACTGTAGATAAAATAATTAGTAACAGAACTGCCAATCAGTAAACACAAATAGCGTATGTATGTACCAAGGTCACGAACACATTATTCGGGCTGTTGCAAAATTCTGAGACAATAGGTATTAATTTAACTTTTGGATAGGAATTTCGAAAACGAAGTATTCAAACGTCAAAGCATTCCAGTGCTTGTTCTGATGACTTTAGTCTTTGGTCTTATCGGTGTATTATGTGACACGTTATATTAATAAAATCACAGACATAACTTTGAAACGTCTTATCAAAAGGCGTTTCAAAGTTATGTTCTACTAAGTGGAATCAATTTATTCTGTGGTGGTGCAATATTATCATTATGATTGTAGCTTTTGGTTCTCGCGAGCTGTCTTTTTACATCCTATGTTATATAGAAACCGGCTCTATTCTCAGTTATATGATAACTTCCGTCAGTATTGTAAAATATAGGTTCTTAATTGCGTTGTCTGTAATTTATTACATGATAAGGTGGGCAACTAATAGTTTTTTTATAATAACTAATAGACAAACAAGCTAATGAAATACAAGGCACGGTGCCGCCGCCTCGAAAATATAAATAATAAATATTGAAAACATAATTCAAATAATTAAAAATAAAGGCTTTAAAAGACCGTCAAATACTTTTTTTTTAATTAATTAAATTACTTAATACGTTTGTATCTTTTCAAATGGTAAGCGGGTATTTAAGTATAGAATATAATACAAATTATTTATTTTACGACTCAATATACCTAGATAGGTTACACACATTATATTAATTCAAAATTACGACGTGACGATTTCATATTATATCTACGAAACAAAACAAAAAATGACTAAGCCAGAGGTACGTGCAAACATTACATTACGCATAAACCCACCTTTTGGACTAAAATAAAATATAATTCAAAATAAACCGCATTTCATGAGAACTATTGAAACCAGGATCCTTCTCCTGTCCTGCGACATCATTATCCTTACCAGGAACAGTACTGACTGATCCAGTTACCCGTGACGAGAATTATTAATATCGACCTTATTGTACACGCACAGTCAGCAACATAAGATTATAAACTATTTTTATAAACATAAAAGTAGGTAAACAATGATTTGATTTTTATATGACTGTGTGTCAAGATAGTCGTTCTTTACTATGATGAAGCTTCGGGACCTATCCAATCATCATCATCACATACAGACATAGAACTCCCCCATACATTACGGAAGAACGATTTTGATTTGAGCAGTCAACTCACCATGTTATTAAAAAAAAAGAAGTTCTAGGCTCAAATTCTAAAGTAAATTAGGTTAAATTTAGAAGAAAAAAGTCTCTAAAAATTGGAAGAGCTTTTTAGATAGATAGATAGATAGAAAATTCTTTATTGCACAGAACAAAATGTATCGTACATAGGCGAACTTAATGCTAGAGAGCATTCTCTTCCAGTTAACCTTTGTGTAGTTTAGCAATAAAAACTTAAATTTAATTGTACATTTTTAGTTAATTCTTGTTTTACTGCTATATTTCCTTTGTTAGTTTGTAAGGTGAACGATAAATATGTTTTATTTATTAATTCACACTTATGTAGCTGACTGTACCGGCCTACTATTATGTACTCTGTGACCTCCGGAACTGTGTCATGCAACGGCCCGTGCGCCGATAGGTGAAAATGTAAACAATGATACACACCTACACACCTACTGACTCACGGTCATGTCAATCCATGTCAATATAACAATAACTATTTCTGTATTCAAGTGTCAATGTCAGAAATGTACTTTTACTTCACAGAATAAAAAATAATTAAGAATAAAAGATGTAGGTATCTACGAAGGTCAAAAAAAGAAAAAAATATTCTGATGGCGGAAGATGCGGTATTATGGTTTTAGGACTTTAGCTTGCCCTATGCATGGAGCAGCAACAATGAACCAAAAAAATAATAAAACTGAAACGAATATATAATCATTATTATGCAAATATTACGCATTACTGTTTCAGGCGTGACGTAACGCGTCCGTGTAACCATCTACTTTTAGTAAAGCATAAAAGCAATTTTTTGTTTGTTTATCTACTTCATCGCTCCATTGTTACGATAGTTTGTTCGGGCTCATCAGTCACAAGTGGGCATGCCCATCGTGCCTACAACTAAGGCCCACGATTATGGGTAAATTGGGAAGAGATGACATGACACAACAGCCACAGTGCCTAACACGTGCCACGTGCGTATACGCGGTCCTCTATTAAAACATCAGTACTAGTTCTAGAGAGTAGAGCTCTTTGTGAAGGGCTCGTCCGGGGAAGTACCTACTACCACCACGCGTTTTTATGCCGGCAAGCAGCGTTACTGTGTTTCCGTTTGAAGAGTGTGGTTGCCGGTGTAATTACAGGCCCATGAGGCTTAACATCTGTAAGCCTCAAGTTGATGGACGCAGGGCAGTGCATCGTAAGGCACGTTCTTATCGTGCGTGACCGAGGCAATGCTTTGTTATAGGTGATGGTTACCACTTAACAGCAGGTGGGCCATCTGCTTGTTCCATTAGGTAGTTTATAAAAAAAAAACCTAACGTGATCTTTACCAGAAGTGACAGGAAATATGACATTTACTAACCTAGTCACGTTGGCACGTATGGATCCGAAATCTAATTCCTTTACATGGACCGATAGCGTTCTGTCTATCGGTGAAAACATTTGTCACGGTCTAGAAACCTGCTTACCAAGTTACGTTACCAGTAGCTACCTACCTAGTCCAAATATTCTGCAGTACCTCGAGTCTGTGTTTTTCGCTTTTTGTATTTGTTTTTCCGTATTGCTAGCTTGGGTTTTGTATGCCACGAGAGTTCTTAGCACGATAGAGAAGCTAATCGAGTCTCCATCTCAACGCTTGTAAGCAAAAACGCATAAGCTTTAGTTAGATAGACTCCTCTATTTTTATCTAAGAAATGGTAATGTTGACTAAAACTCAGTATGTAATTAACTTTAAATATTTAAATTTTGACATTGTTATCAATAAATAATAAATTATATTATTTTATTTATACTTAAATATAATTAAATATGCCATCCAACATTCGATATTATTTATTCGATTTCAATACCGGACAACACCGGTATTGATTTCCTTCAATCCCGGTATTGAAATACCGAAAAAATCTTCCGGGATCCCGGTATTTCGGTATTACGGGATTCCGCTATTCATGCCCTAGTCTCCATACAAAATCAGGCCTCGCAATACCCAAAACCAAAACTGAGACTTGACAGATAGGAAACGGTTTATTATGTTCGTCACGCATTAACTTATCTAAGCCGATTTAAGAATACGTAATCACCAATTTATTTTTGTTTTGGCAATATATTTTATTTTTAAGAACGTGATTCTGATCTTGTTTTCGTGACGTGTCAAGTATTTTAAGTTCACGTTAAAAACAAGGATTAAATCGAACGATAGGTAAGAACTAGTGACCATTATCGTGAGAACGAAATATTATGACAACCACCTTATATACGTAAACAACTATTTGATTAATAAATCATCTCTAGATCTCTATTTTGTGGGTTATTTTGTAAATACTTGTAATAGCTGTGATTTACCTTGTAAATAAAGAAATATAAAAAAAAACTGAAGGCGAAAATTTTGTCAATTTGATGTTTAGAAGAATCAATAACGTGGCAATGATTGAGCGATTTGGATGAGTCCGGTTATTGCACGACATGATTAATGTACAGCACGTTAATGTACAGCGTGTTAATGGGAATCCACTTTGGTACTTTTTGGATTCGTTTTAACTGGGTGTG
Organism: Chloroclysta siterata; assembly: GCA_932294275.1. Lineage (NCBI taxonomy): Eukaryota > Metazoa > Arthropoda > Insecta > Lepidoptera > Geometridae > Chloroclysta > Chloroclysta siterata. Next base: position 20,271,455 of record OW028589.1, read on the forward strand.
CAATATTGTCACGTGTAGTTAATGTGCAGCCAGTTAATATACAGCACGTTAATGTACAGCACGTTAATGTACAGCATGATAATTGGAAACCACTTTGGTACCGTATAAAATAATTTCTGCCACTTCAGCGGCCGCTGCCGCGGCCCGCTCGCTTTGCTCGCTCGCCTCGTGCGTAATTTAAATGTTTCAACCAGTGATTCAAACCAGTGGACACGGATTAACTGGGTGTACATTATCATGCTGTGCAATAACATGCTGTAAATTATTTATACGTACATTATTGGCTCCCTTTTGGATATAACATAGAGCAAATAGTGACCATAATTTTATTTTTTATTCAGGTATCACTTGAGAAGCAATACAACAGTATTTTATATTATTTTAATAAGTAAGCCTTTATTTACTCTACTTGAATTGCAGTATTTTATAGACTACCTCAAATAATAACTTTGCAAAAAGTACCTACTGCCTTATATCTGAATTTTGTTCAAAAACATTTTGTTGTTTTTGTAGTTATTATAATTAATTTGAGATCTCGCTACAACGTTAATTACAAGATTGAAGATTCCGATACTGAACTTGAGTAATTTTGTTTTGTTGGGGGAAAAAACATGTTTTTGGATTTTAATGAGGTCAACCAAAAACTACCTAATAACCTATATACTAGATTAACTTTTCTGGTGTGTTGAACAAGATTCTGACGTCACGGAGCATAGATACCTAGGGTCTACCTCCATAACTTTGAAACCACACCTGAGGGCTTATTACGAGTTTAGTGCCGATTGTCGATCGTTACGATACACCGAATTTTCTATGAAAATAAATCAACGGCATCTAGCGTATTCTTTGAGAACCCATTTTTTTTTCATAGAAAATTCGGTGTATTGTAACGATCGACGATCGGCACTAAACTCGTAATAAGCCCTCAGCAGAGCTATTTGAAGTTATTTAACTGCGACACACTTACTTACGCAGTTTTCAGTGTTCACTTATAATTTTGTCACCTGTTTTATTATAATATACGAAAACTAAATTAAAACATTGAAACAAAATTGAAATTTGAAGACATTCTAAACAATCATTCGATTTCAATCGGAAACGTCGGACTTTGACTAACTTGCTTTGTTTGTTTGCTTATAAACAAAAGACAGAAGCTGACGTTAATAACCCCGTAGTCCTTCTGGGAGCCAGGACTAATATAAACCCTATACAGATTAGAAGCCTGACAGTTCAAAGGTTAATTTATAAAGTTCTAGACGTTTGCCGAATAATAATTTTAGTAGTAGGTACCTATTCATATTTAATTAATTCGTGAGAATCTTTGAAACTGGTTTTTATTTTTGATACTCACCAACGTCATAATTGCTATAGGAACAAATTATAAATTATCTGTAGGTATCACTGGAAAATTATTTATGATCTTTATATGAAGTGCTATTTTTAAACATTCGGAAGAGTTTCCAATCGGAAACGTTAGAATTTGTCTCTCGTGCCCTCGTTTTGTTTACCTACTTGTTAACGAAAAAGACAATAACTCACATTTCTGATCGGGTAGTTTCCTCATGTTTTAAAATACCCTGTCAGATAAAGATTTATTACTCAGGTTTGCCCTATAGCAAATGGTTTTATGGTAGACATTTCCAATAAATCAACAAAATGTTTTTCCGTTTGAAAACGAACACACAAAATTCAATGTTACACAAGAAATATAAATACAGCATCAAATTATTAATTTGTATATGAGCGGGAATATTCAACATTATGTAGGTGCACAGGTAGAAAACTGGTCGCCAACTGGCACAGGCCAATGATTCCAAAAGGCTGGCAATGTAACCTCTTTCGATGACTAAACTTATTTGTTTTATTTATTTCTCTTACTTAGGATTGTGACGTGGATGAAATTAAATCTAGAACATATTTTTTCATACTTAACTGAGAGCTGTATCGTAATATTCAAATTCGTCCCTCTTGCTTTGTTTCTTTATAAATAAAAAAGAAAGAAACTGACGTTCCCATTCGGAAGAGTTTTCAAACGATTTAAAACAGTCCTGCTGGCGCCCAAAAAGGTTTAGTTATTAATGTTTTTTTTTTTTTCTAGAAAATCGAATGCCGTAATTCCAAATTTAAATAATTCCATTTGACACGTTCTTTAAAAATAAACGATATTACGAAAGATCTCACTGATCTCCATCATGGAGGTCAGTAGTGCTATTCCGTAAGCAACAAAATCACGGAGAGTACCTATAACTTCGTGGATCCGCACTCACTTCGATCACAAGCTTCGCCTCACTCACGCGGGTGGCGATAAAGATGAGTGAATGTATTACAGAATGCCAAATTTTAATCTCACCGCGGACTCTGCGGTCGCTTGGGCGAGTGTTGTTGTCAGAATAGCACTTCAGAAGATTTGAATGATTATCGACATTAGACTATTGCTTTTATTAATTACCTATCATGTTGTGTAAATCGTCTTTATTGATTTATTGGTAGGAATTAGCTAATTGCCTGTTACCAATCAAAGTGGTAATTTTACCGAATTGTAACCTTACTCTGTAGAATTTTGTGTGGTAAGCTGAGATGCAAGGTATGCTGGTAACCGCTCAACATCAATCTGAGACTTAAATCTAATTGAATCAGTGGCACAATAATATAACCATCAAATTGGAACAAGGGAAGTCCGTGGATGAAGAAGGCACTGAATCGTTCTTCCTGGAAAATGTACAGGGGAGGCCTACGTCCAGTAGATTTCTTATGGCGAAGACAAGAGCTAATGTGACTCTCGCTCGCACGTTTCGACTTGTTGAAAGATATAAAATCACTAAACTCATTTTTGAAAAATCGCAGTCAACCAATTTGTGTGCAATCACATTGCACACAGCTTGGTAAAAATTTCAGTTTGATCGATACATGTTTTCCTACTCAAAAGTTTGCTTTACTAGTTTTCGTACATAACCAAACTTTTAAGTAGGAAAACTTGTATCGATCAAAATGAAATTTTTACTAAACTGTGTGCAATGTGATTGCACACAAAATGGTTGATTGCGATTTTTCGAAAATGAGTTTAGTGATTTTATATCTTTCAACATGTCGAAACGTGCGAGCGAGAAGTTGTTTGATAGTTGTCAGCCCCTTAAGGCTGATGATGATTAACGCGAGCAACACTGCTTGGCGACAGTAATTGATGGGGAGGTAGTACTTTCGAGCACGAACTCTTTCATGTACAGCTCTACTACCTACTTCTACAAATTTTTTTAAAAACAAAATAGTCTATGGATTAGATAGTCTTAGGTCAACTGTTTATGGTAGTTATATACCTAAATCTTTTATAGATGGTCAAGTTGTTTGCTGAATATTCAATATTTGAATATTGTGTGAAAACACACAATGTAAGTAGGTATTTATAACGATTAAAGGTACCCTTAATAACTGAAAAACTTTTGGAAAAAAATATTACGAATATTATGTTAATTAGATTTTTTTTTTATACAATTAGCTGATGGAACAAGCATGGCCCACCTGATGTTAAGTGGTACCTATAACAAAGCATTGCCTCGTAAGTCACGCACGATAGGAACGTGCCCTACGATGCACTGCCCTGCGTCCATCAATTTGAGGCATACATACATACATACCTAGGAATATTTAAGACAAGAGTGAACAAGTGGATTATAGGTAAGCGTGCCCCACCTTAGACTGCATCTTGAATGTTTAGCTATTAACAATAAAAAAAAAGTTACAGATGTTAAGCCTCATGTGCCTGTAATTACACCGGCAACCACACTCTTCAAACCGAAACACAGCAACGTTGCTAGGCGGCATAAAAAGGCGTGGTGATAGTACTTCCCCGGACGAGCCCTTCATAAAGAGCTCTACTACTCTTATATTATGTTAATTATATTCCATTATTATACAATACTAGTTTCTGCATGTGACTTCGCTTGTCTGGTAGGTACTTTGATAAAAAGTACCCAAAGTTATGCTGCAGTATTGTTCGTGGCCGTGAATACATCACGGCCACGAACAATATTTATTCCAAACTTCATCCAAATTTGTTTATCCGTCACGGATGGAGTCACAAAAATTTGCATTCATAATTATGTAGATAGATAGTAAGATCATTGAAAACGGATGGAAAAAATATGTTTTTCAAGGATTTAGTATCAAAATTTGAGGTTTGAGGTCGAAAAATTGTTTTAGTAAATTGACTATGAAATTCTCAAAACAGGTAGCGATTGTGCGCAATTAAATTAATGATCGTAGATTCTCATCGTTTCTAATTTTTATTATTTTTCTATTTATTGTACCTATTCTTAGTAGAATAGGTACAATTCTTAGTAGAATAGGTACAATAAATATAATTGCGCTTATTTAATTTTATTTAATTTAGTAGCTATTAAGTATTTTATTGTATGTAGCTTTAATTGTAACTGCTTCTTATTTGATATAATATAATAATGATTTATAAGGTTTTATGTTAGAGAAGGTTTTTATGTATAGCTGTTTTTTTTCGCGTTCACATTTTTTTTTTAAAATTCTTTTAGCTAATGGATCAAGCAGATGGCCCACCTGATGTCAAGTGGTAACCATCACCTATAACAAAGCATTGCCTCGTAAGTCACGCACGATATGAACGTGCCCTACAATGCACTGCTCTGCGTCCATCAACTTGAGGCATACAGATGTTAAGCCTCATGTGCCTGTAATTACACCGGCAACCACACTCTTCAAACCGAAACACAGCGTTGCTGCTTGGCGGCAGAAGAAGGCGTGGTGGTTACTTCCCCGGACGAGCCCTTCACAAAGAGCTCTACTACTCTTAAGGTGTTGGTTCCTTAGAAAAAGTTATTCACATTGATGGGTACTTTAGTTTAGGTACAAGTCCAATTCAAGATTCTTCAATTATGTCTAAGGAGGGTAGTCAGAAGTACGTCCAAATATTACATTTCGCAAATAGGTGCTCATATTTTGCAGTATTCCATACATGCCAAGTTACATGCCAATTTTAGTATCAAGTTTACTAATTTAAAAGATTACTCAATCTAGAGGTACCTAAGTGATTTATAACATAGATTAGAAGGTGCAAAAAATGTGTTATGATGAATTAGGGGTCAAATGAGCAATTAGGAATCTGTTCATTTTATTTTAGTTGATATTTTCGAGTGAGTTTTATAAAAAAATATGAAATATTATAATTTAATAAATTTGTAATAATATAAGATAACTCAATAAAAATATAGGTTAATATGAAAACATAATTACTAAATTGAACTGAAAACACAAATAAAATAAAACTCTACTCTCATATAACAAATATTTTTTTACGGTGTCTGCCTGTTATGTGGTGTTGAACTTAGTCCAGAAATAAACATAAACGTAATTGAATTTTCAATTACGTTTATGTTTATTATTATGTTTATTTATGTATATTCTTCTTGTCCTGTCACTAGTTTTTTTAGAAACATTGTGGTGAAAGGATTTTACGAGGCTCCTTTCGGCGTCTTGACATATGTTTTAGAACTTTTTCTGTTCTGCGACATGCCGGTTTCCTCACGATGTTTTCCTTCACCTTCTGAACAATTGCACATACATTTTTGTGCAGAATAGGTATTCTGCACAAAAAATTATGTGCAGAAAAATTTATGTGATGAGGTCATCACGATCGGTTTTGAACCCACGACCCTAAGATCAAAAGGCGGGACCGCTACCACTAGACCAACAGTGCTCTCGTGAATGTCTCAGAATTTTCATTGTGATACTCGAGTGTTATAAAATACGATCCTGAATACTGGCCAGTCCTTGCACTTCACCGGCCCTATGTTAGTTTATTACTAGTTTCAACCCACAGTTTCTCTCGTGTAGTACCCGGCAGTAAGTAGTCTATCTATTTTAGATCAACTAAAAATTTAATTGGCAAAACAAAATGTTTATTTTGTACATTCCAAGTTTCATTCAAATCGATCCAGCAGTTACAAAATGTAAAAATGAAATGTATTTATTTGCCTACAAATGAATTACTACAAATGAAATTGAAATGTATTTATTTTACAGTGTGATATAATCACAAATATCCAAAACTTTCGCTTTTAAAGTGTTACTTAAGTATTATTTAGGACTAGCTGGTGCCCGCGACTTTTTCCGCGTGTTATTCTGATGTATAAGCTATATTATTGTAAAGTTTCATTAAAATCCATTCAGTAGTTTTTACGTGAAAGAGTAACAAACATCCATCCATCCATCTATCCATCCATACTTATAAACTTTCGTGTTTATAATATTAGTAGGATGTCCAGCAGTCCTACAGCTAAAATTGTCCAAAGGTCTATAAATAAAACTTACTTTTAAGAGCTTTTCCTTCGGGCGTGCATCGGTTAGAATTTATAAGACAATCCACATAGTTCCTTATCAGTCTCTTATTATTAAAAATAGCATCTACGTCCAAATAGTCATATCGTTCATCGTATTTCGGCATCGCTGACATTTCCTTCGCGTCTTGGCACCACACCACGCACACAAACACAGAAAAAAAAATCACTGCGCGCATTTTGACGTTTGAAACGTCACTATTCAATTGTCATAATATTTTATTGGCGTGCTTAAATCGCGTGTTTTGTAAATACATAAATTTCTGCGAGGTTCTTCTCCACAGTGGCTTTTATTATTCGTTAGATTTCATGAAATAATTCTCCACGATTTATTTTATCGCAGTACTTTGACGTTTTTATTTCAGGAGTATAAAAATACAGATATAGTTTAGCGCGGTATCGCGTCGATGCGCACGCGCGTCCGTGCTGACCGGCTCAGGTATTGTGTTTGCACGAGAGAGGCTGTTGATTTTGTTGAGCAAGCTTTCTTCGCTGCTAATGGTGTCCTGGGTAATACAGGTTCGTTTCAAGGGCATGCCGATAAATAAGGAAGCTTGAAACTTGTTCAATTGTTTTATTTTATTAAAAATAAATAAATAGGTCAAGTGCATATTTATTTATTTATATATCTTTAACCTTACCCTATTGTTACTGGTAAATTTAATACTATAGTATAGCGTAATTCCATAATACATTTTTACAATCAATTTAAGTAATCAAAAAATACGAAATATGAAAAATATAAATAAAAACATTGAACTGTAGTGGTGTTTTTGACACGATAATAAGCTTTACTAGGCCAAGTTGATAAAACAATGTAACTATCAATTTGTGTCGCTTAATATGTATGTGTGTATGTTTATTAGAAACTATACTGTAGGTTCTAAAGTAAAAGTAAATAATGAAAGGTGAGAAAATCTGGCAAAAGTGTTTGCCAGATACATTTCGCAGATTCTAACCATACCGCCGAACTTCGGCTTTTAAAAAAAAATCGAACTTCGGCTTTTTAAAAAAAAAAACATAGTTCGGCTTCAGTGGCGCTTAGCTTGGAAAATCCTACGTCCTAATAATAATATGATGATGATGTGGTACTTGTACTAGAATCAAGAGTGAACATAGGACGCCATGTAGACTTTTATGGATGACTGCGATAAGCAAGATCGTTGAGAAAAATATTATGCTCATATTTTTTTTTATTGCCACAGTAATTAAAACCCTTGCCCATGTTTTCTAGAAGGGTAACCATTATACAAGGCGTGAAAAGACAACCCCAAGATCTTATATACCTAGTACCTTCAAATTTTCACCTATTATTGGCTAATATTAGTCTAAGACAATGATACAGTACGCCTAAATAAGTAACCATACGTAGCGCTGTTGGCTTTCCTATTTATAATAAATTAGCGGCCCGTCTCGGCTTCGCACGGGTATTAAACAAAAATTATAAATTTTAACACATACACACTCACACACATACACCTGTGGGATTCTTTAGATCCAATAAAACACAAATATCGTACCCAGTGACGCCTCGTACATCGCATAGTTAGCCGAGCGGAGTGAGCGGCGACCACGCAACTTTTTTCTAATAGGTAGGTACTTACATTTTTGAACTCGTGATATCTTTCGTATGGAATCCGAATTGAATTATTCAAAAAGTTATACATATAATGGTATTAAAGCAGTCTTGAATATGAAGTGATTGAATCTTGAATATAATATGAATATGATGTGTTCTACAAATTCGTAATGCATATTTTCTTCTATCACCAATAGCTTTCGCAGCGCGTGGCAGCGCACGCGATGTACGGAATTTTTTAGGTAATTTTTTTACACCTTGGGTTACATTATTGGAGTTTTAGTAAGGATCCCAATTTTTTTATATATAATATAGCCTATGTCACCCGGGGATAGTGTAGCTTCCCAACGGTGAAATAATTTTTCAAATCGGTTCAGTAGTTTCGGAGCCTATTCATTTCAAACAATCAAATATTTCCTCTTTATAATATTAGTATTGAAATATAGCTTCGATCGCTTCATTCAGTCGATTTGTTCAATCATCGATCGATCAGGTGGGTAAAGAGTAATTTACTTGGTGAGGCAAGGAATAGAGACGGAAGAATTTAATTAAACAAGAAAATGACTAGTTTTTACAATTGATTACTTGTGCACATGTGCATGACCACATGCGCACTGATGTGATGCATTCTTATGTGGGTAATAATTATATGGATATATCAGCATTAATTTAATCATTTTTTCTGTCTGCATATCTCAACTGTTTCATGTGTTTTGTACATTTTATAAAACCAAAGTCAAAGTATATCTATTTGCTGAGTTAGATGTGAAATAAGTTGTTAAAAAGTTTTGTTGTATCAACGTAATTCTACCTGACAAGGGCATGCAAAATGAAAGTTTATAAACAGTTTAAAAAACATTAAAATAATTAAGTATGTCGATGAAAAATAACATATTTTCTTATCTTAATATCTATAAATTACGCGTCACGTTGTTTGTCCGCTATGGACTCCTAAACTACTTAACCGATTTCAATCAAATTTGCGCACCGTGTGCAGTTTGATCTAACTTAAAAGATAGGATAGCCTTCATCTCAATTTATAGCCGCAATATTATTTTATTGCAAATTTGACACCGCCCAACAAAGTGGGCACGAGTCAACTAGTTCTAAATATTATTTGAAGGTTCATTTTTTTTTGTAATACGTTAGGATATGTACTAAATAAATATTTTGGAGACAACTTGTTTTGTGACAACTTATTCACAGGTAAAATAAAGATCTAAGTTCATATTAAAATGTGCTAAAGTTTATGATGACGGCGACGTGAGGTAATTTTATCACGATTTCTCAATTAAAATTCTGACACCATTTTTAAACTGTCAGTGCACAGTTGGACCAAAATTCTACCAAAAAAATACCGTTTCATGTTTGCATTTAAGAAAATACCTTGTTTGGATTAAAATTAGGGTTTCCTACCGAAAAGTTTGCTTATGTGCGAAAACTAGTAAATCATTTTTTTTTTAAAACTTGATTGTTTAATAATTATATTTTTTTATTTTGAAGAAAATGGTGGCGGTTTCCTTGAAAACTGTGCTCACACTTTATAAAGACTTCAAGTAATGTTGGTTAAAATACCACCGAAATTACACAACAGAACTCAAAATAACACTAGAAAAACAATTAAAATGAAAAGCTAATGGTGCTTCCCAAGATGACAGAAATTATCTCATCAAGGAAGTTTAAGGCCAAGGTCATACCCATATTACACGTCACGTAAATCTATCACGTTTTTTCCCAATGGAGATAAACTCTAGGTTAATTTACTTCGATCCCATGTGGTTTAATTTAATTGCAGTTTAAGATGAACGTAACGAGGAAACTTCATTGTGTGTGGGCAGCGGGTCGGAAAAATTTGTGCGAACATCTCCGTTGCTTCACCTGGATTTGCGTACGTAATGTAGGCAAAGTGGGTATTTAGTGAGGCAACGAAGATGTGCTTAGTGATTATTAGGGTTCTGTACTAGAGCACCGAAGAGAGCACTCCAGACAACCGGTGGTAGCGGCCCAACCTTCCGATGCTAAGGTCGCGGGGTCAAAACCGGTCGTGTTTAACCAATGAGTTCTTCTGTTCAAAAACTCTCAGACGATAAAGGAAAACATCGTGAGCTATGTCGAAGAGCCTACAAAGTTCTAAAACATGTCTCAAGTGATAGAAAACAGTGACACGACAAGAAGAAGAAGGGTTCCGTACCTGGAACACCCTATGGCCTATATGATCACTTTGTTGTCCGCCTGTCTGTCTATCAAGCAAGACCCTCTATCTCAGAAACGTTAAAGATATGAAAGTACCAAGTATAAAGGTCGGTGACCTTTTGATTTCATCAAATCTCATTTATTGTTAAAAAGAATAAAAAGGGTACTTTCAATAAGCTCACAATTAGAAGAGCCTTGGAACAACGCAGCAACCAGCAGCGCGCGTGACCAATATAGATAAACAGTTGACATAATATAGATAAACAGTTTGAAAGTGTTTAATTAATTACGATTTTAACCTAAATGGAGGGTGAAGTGCTGTTTTTTTTATACGGGCTTTCCACGAACTAGTTTACTAATTTTTGTGTGTTTACATAAACAAATAAATAAATAAATGTCTATGTCTAGAAAGTCCTTGTACAAGTCTGCATCTACCCTTTGGTTATTTTTTTTTTGGTTTGTTTGCGAAAATGACGGAAAAAGCTTCGCTACCTTTTGCATTACTATCTCTACTCTTTCTGTCTTGACGGTTTGCTTGGTCCAATACATATATAATCGAAAAATCTGTATAATACTTTTACTATCAAAATACATCATCTATCATGTCATGACGTTTCACAAAATTAGATAAAACTTTAAAAATCCTGCAAGATTTAACTATCAGATTATTTTGTAATAATTGATCAATCGACTCGCTTAACTCTGAGAAGTGAGAAGCTTGTGTTGAATATTGAAAAAACAACAAGTAATAAAAAAACAAAATGTAATCGAGCATTTTGTTAGAAGTATAGCACTTTGGTGGTCCGGCGAAGTACTACACCATGCCTATTTCGGAGGCCAAGCAGCGCTGCTGGGGTGTAGTTGTAAATAGAATAGAATAGAATCATTTATTGCACTTATGTTGTTACATATGGATCTTAAAGTAGGTAGGTACATTGTTTGTTTCAAACATAAACCCTGTTAGGGCACAGCAATATTCCACTAGGGGCGCTATAGTATAATATGTAATTGTACTTAGTCTAATTAATATAAGAATCTGTTAAGAATTCTTGTAATGAATAGAAACAGTTTTCAGTTAGGTACCTTTTTAATATATTTTATTAACAAATAAACATTAGTGGACTTTCCACACAGCACTATCAGGCCCCAAACTAAGCCAAAGCTACCATACCAAGCTACCAAATCTATATGGGAACCAGATAGCTGATATAATACATATATAGGTACTTTTTTTTTGTAAACACATACTTATAATATTATACATATAACACCCAGACAGAGAACAAACATCAATGTTCATCACATAAATGTTTGTTCTCGGTGGGGATCGAACCCACGGACGGCCTACGGCGCAGAAGGCAGAGCTGTGAAGGCTGTCAAAATAACAGGAACTTATGCCACAAATCGATGGACGCATGGCAGTGCATCGTATGTCACGTTCCTACTGTGCGTGACTTGCGAAGCAATGCTTTGTAGCGTACGTTGCTTTTTAAGGTGGGCCATAATGCTTGTTCCATCAATAATCAATAAATTGTATAATCAGAACTCGGAAATGATTTATTGTATAACTGTAGTACAAAAAATATCTAGAACATCTAGATCTAAAAGATATGAAAAAAACAGTATACCTACGAGCACATTTGTTGCTAAAATTATTTGAAATCACAGTTATTCGAAAGTTGTTGCAGACAAGTTCACCTTCGAATTTATATTTGCATATCTTATAATTATGATTAAATAAAATACATTTGTTACTGAACGAACCTATTAATCGTAATCTACATATATTATTAGAAAAAAATTGTAAAATGGGCACACACCCACATTCTGCAAAGAAAAAAGAGATAGGTATGATGCAGAATCTACTTCAGGCAAATCTGTAAAACGAATAGCAAGGTTACTTTGGACTCTTTGGAACAACTATATTATGTGGATATTTCACCATTTCTGAGTTATGTATCCGTCAGATAAAAATATTTCAGTCTTTGCTTTACATTTTTGAAAAACAAAGACGGGTATATTTTTACTTGATTGCGTTAGAGATAGAACTGAAATACATTTTATTATTGACTAGCTGGTGCCCGCGAAAGAGTAACAAACATCCATCCATTCATCCATCCATACTTACAAACATTCGCCTTTATAATATTAGTAGGATTTGTAACCCAGTTTCGAATAAAAAAGTTCTCGTACCTGGTTATGAGACTAAGGGCCGGTTTCACCATGCTCTGTTAGATTAACAAAGGATTAAACGGCCGTTAAAAATGACAAAATGTACGCGTTTGACATCTAAGGTTAGATTTAACGGCCTGTTAATCCTTGATTAGTAACTAACAGAGCATGGTGAAATTAGGCCTAAAGGGGTGAAATAGGCGCTAAGTACAAATCTTATGGTTTCAGGTTTTATATCACCTGTGGTCTTCGATCAAAAAAAATGCATACCAGCGGACGCTACCATACCGGCCAGCATGTAAAGATGATGTGTTTGTTATTTAGTATTCCACGTTTTTGTAAGTAAGCGCAGATATTTCGCAGAATTATTTATATTATTTTATTGTTTTCGCAGAAATAGAGTCAAGCTGATCCAATAATCTATAGTATTTAAGTATTTATTATAAGGAAATGCCAAAAGAAAATCCAGTTTTGTGCTTTAAATCTAAATATTTAAAAATATTACGTTACTGAACGACTGACGACATTTAATGCACAGCCAGGAGTTAGGAGCGCGTCATAGACTAGATTAGAACAACGACGTGTTATTTGAAATTGTACGTCCAAATAAGACACGTAATTTGCGTCGAAATAAAGTTCAAAACAGTTCAACAGCTTGCCATATCGAAAATGTGACGAAGTAAAATTTTTTTGATGATACCTTGAAATGTGCTTTTAATAAAAAACAAAACTATGTAACCTTGTGAAAGTTATTACCTGTTCTCAGAGTAAAAATGTCAGGGTTCATAAGATCTAGATCAAAAGATGTGCAAACGACTGAAACATGTGTTTTTTTTTGTTAAATTTGGTCACAACTAAGCAATCAGTGGTAAAGGTCAAAAGGTCAACTTCCAAGTATTTTCATCGTAGATTTCTTAGATCAGAGTTCGAGGTAGCGTAACTGGTAGTAATATAGGTATGTACGTCATCAATCCATTCAATAAACGAGAAGGATAGGCACCTATCTAAGAAATTGGTATACCGAATTCTTATGTATTTATTATTATTATTATATATTTTATATCCTTATTTAGTATACCGATTTCTTACTTATTAATAAATTTCAAAAACACAGATTACTAAATACAAATTTAAGAATAAAAATAATGCTTTTACCGTTGATAACTATGATTCAATCGATCTGTAGTTTAATATGTATCATTTTATTACAAGGAAGATTATTAAATAGGTAGTTACACAGACTTCCTCTTATTGATACTCGATAAATACTCGTATATTACTACTATCAATTGTAACAATCACTCTACCTTATAATTATTTTACATTGCTCTAAGTACAAGAACAGAGAAGTACAAAGCACTGGTGGTCCAGTGGTAGCAAGGCCTTCCGATCCTAAGGTCGCGGGCTCAAATCCAGAGGGAACCGTTAGATATCGTTATTTTTTGTAAATGTACACCCTTAAATAGTTAAAATACTATAATATATATAGAGGTAAGTAGAGTCACTAATAAAATTACTAAGTAAGTTTTTATTAGTGACTCTACTCACAATTCCCGTGTAGAGGCAGGACATGGCGTCTTGTTCAAGACAGTAGGCACTTATTAAACCTATGTGCAGTAAATGTAACCTATAAGCAGAAACAAATTACTGGTTGGCATTCCATTTGTAAATGACGATATAATTGACCAGTTATCAGATGCACGGTGGAATGATAAGATTCTAGAACAGATACTAATTGGCCGAGCGCGTGACAATCTCCCTTAGTAGTTTTTTTGGTTTGCAGAGAACATATACTACGAGTACTTGCGGGCAAGAGTGTGATAAACTCGCAAGTAAAGGTTTCCGGACCCTTAAAATATGTCCAGGGATCATTCCGAAATCAAAAGTTGATGACTATTTCAGAATATTGCATTTCTGTTTTTTTTTATTGAATATTAAATAATTTAGAGTAGTAGAGCTCTTTGTGAAGGGCTCGTCCGGGGAAGTACTACCACCACGCCTTTTTATGCTGCCAAGCAGCGTTGCTGTGTTTCGGTTTGAAGAGTGTGGTTCCCGGTGTAATTACAGGCACATAAGGTTTAACATCTGTATGCCTCAAATTGATGACCGCAGACAGTGCATCGTAGGGCACGTTCTTATAGTGCGTGACTTACGAGGCAATGCTTTGTTATAGGCGATGGTTACCATTTAATATTAGGTGGGTCATCTGCTTGTTCCATCAGCTAGCAGTATAAAAAAAACAGAATCTGCATTTTCACTATGAGGAAGCGATATAGAATTTTTATTTGTTAATCAAAGTTTGTGAGCCTTGTTGGACTTTGGAGGCAAAAAGGTATTAATAATAATAACTTTATTGAGGACAGAATGGAAAAAGTTATAAACGTAAATGTACATAGAGTCTGTCCTACAATCAGCGGTCTTATCGCAAGTAGCGATCTCTTCCAGACAACCATTATTTTAATCAAAACTTAGGACTAATGTTTTGCGTCACTGACTGCGAAGTTGAGCTGATTTGGTATCCACAGCCCCCCGAACTGTTAAAAACTGTGTTTCAAGAGACTGTTTCACAAGATTGCACAAGAAATTGGGTGATTATAGTTTTTTTGAATGTGGAAACTCCACCTTTATTTATTTGCGTAAATGTCAATGTCAAAAGGTATTTATTCAGCTGAAACACAAGGATCACTTTGAAACGTCTTAAAGTAGAGTCTCCCTTGCCTTGGTATAATCAGATCTCCGTCTTTTTGTTTTAAGTCTATATAACAACTAGGTATAACAAATATTGTATTATATTACATTGTAACAAGGATCATACAAAAGAACGGTAGGAACCAAGCCGTAAGTTTGTTGCATGTTCTTCTAGGCTTTGGTCGCGTGGAACTGGCACCTAGAGACACCTAGCTTTAAGAAGTTTCAACGTGATCCTTGTGATTTTATGGAATTGAACCTTTTGACTTTGACTTTGACAACTTGACATTGGCAAATTCGTGGCAAATCCGATCGGCCACTGAACAGCCACAAATAAAAGAAGAAGAAACGTCTTTAAGCTAGGTGACAGTTCCACGCGACCAAGCCTAGAAGAACAGGCAACAAACTTACGGCTTGGTGAAAAACAAAACAATAGATCCGCGTAAAGAGTACTGAGAGAATACTTAGAAACGGCTAGCGAATTCCACTGTTTCCTTGTATTTCTTACATGACAAGGTATGCACAAAGTGATGGTCAAACCAACGTGTTCAACTTGCGTCATGGCTTAGCTCTGAAAATATCGATATATTTTATCGGGAGAGATAAATTAAACAGCTTTAAAAACTCCCCCGCTGTCGCCGACGACCGCCTCGAAGTTATCCTGTTTTGAATAAAATATGACGTCATCTCTCCCCATGCCATGAAATTTATTGTCGAACGATTTCGAGCTAACAGCTTTACACTTTTAAGGCAATATGGCGCATCCACAAAATTTCTCAATTATTACAAATTTCAAAATACTCGTTCGCTTCAACAGGTTGAAATGTGCACATTTCAACCTGTTGATAGATATTAAAATAACTGAACTTATTCATGAAAAATCACAAACAACCAAAATGTTTGAAATAACATTACACACAGTTCAGAAAAAAAAATGATTTAAAGAAGTATTCCTACTAAAAAGTTTTGCATATACTCGTACGTACGAAGCCAATAATTATATGGTATATAAACTGAAGCAACTGAAACAGCTTCACGACTTTAATCCCCAGGCACGGTAGATATCCCCTCAGATCTCTTAGTACCAAGTACTAACTGCAGATCTTTTGAGAATGTCTAAGGGGGTAGTCAGAGGTATGTCCAAACATTACATTTGGCACATACCCACATTTTGCAGTAGTTGGTATTCCATACGTGACAGGTTGCAAGCCCATCGCCGCTGTTAGAGTACTAACTGGTTTCCTCACGATGTTTTCCTTCACCGTTTAAGAGCACTGGCATTGCGCACATAAATTTTTCGATAGGAAAAATCCATTGGTGCACGACCGGATTCGAACCTGCGACCTTACGATCGGAAGGCGGGGTCACTCCCACTAGACCACCGGTGCTCTCCTAGACCACCGGTGCTCTCTATGGTATATAATATAGTATAAATCAAACTTTTTGGCTGGAAAACTTGTTAAAACTTTGTTGTTTTGCGATGTTATTCAAAAATGTTCAAATGTGCAATCGAGAAGTTGTTTGACTGTTGTCTGCTTCTTAAAAATCCGTCCTTGCACGTCAAATGGTATTTTATGCCATCACTTACCAATTAGTAAAATCCAATACTTAAACAGTGACAGTTAAATTAATGCAACGTTTATAAGTATGGGGATATACGCAATACCGTCAATCAATCAAGTTACTTCGTATGTTTATCCAAGCAATAGTGCTATTCCTTAAACAAAATTCACCCAAGTGACCACGGAATCCACCAGTCAGTTTTCAATTTGGAATTCACTTCACATTGACCCATCAGCCGCGTGAGTGTTTTGGCGAGTGGAAATGCCAACGTGAGTGAAGCTCGTGACCGAAGTGATCGCAGATTCACTAAGTAAAACTCCCCATGATTTTGTTTGCTAATTTACAACCTTCGAAAATGAGTTATAAATTATAATAAATTCTGAAGTTTCCGATTGCTTTTAAAAAGCTCTGCTTACGTACTTTCTGCGACGCTTATCATAGGTGGACGACGCAGAAAGTACGTATAGGCTGTGGCCTAATCACAAACGGATTTATCGTGAGTCGTGTAAACGTATCGTATCCCTAACGACAACAGAATAAGGTCGAATATCGCTTGGATACGTTAATGCGACAAATGTCAAAATCCATTCGTAATCTACCGGCTTGTGTCGATTTTAGCAGTGCGACGTCTTATGCACTATTCTTAGAAGTAGTTTTCTTAGACAAAGGATACAAAGGACATCTTCACGACATGCTCGTACCAGGATATAAAGCTTCACGGACACTTCTTTTTTTGCGACAACTAAACAATCGCACAACTATTTGTCGTAGGATTTACCACCAACGCATGTCGTGTTCTAAAATAATTTACCATTGTATTTTTTATCTGCAGACGACATCTTCGGATTACCGGGCTATTGTGTTTTGAGTTTATTTAAATTCAAATACTGCCTGTATTTGAATTTAAACAAATAGGAACAGCCTCACGACTTTGATCCTCAACGGTACCCCTCAGTCAGATCTCTTAGTATTAAGTACCAACTGATTGTTTAAGGGTATAACGACCAGTTTCTGAAAGCTTCATCAAACGTAATCAGATGTCAAATCACTCGCCATTTCAGCTATTACATCATATTAGATAGAGACAGCAAGTGATTTGACGTCCGATTAGTTTTGATCGAGCTTTCAGAAACCCTGCCGTAGGAGGTCCAATATTGCATTTGGCACCATTTTACAGGAGCTTGTAATCCATACGTGATGGCTTGCAAAGCGCCGCTGCTAACTGGTTTTCTCACGATGTTTTCCATCACCAATTGTGAGCGTTTGCACTGAGGCAAAAATCCAGTGACACCCGACCGGATTTGAGGCCACGATCTTACTTTCAGAGCGCGGGGTCTCTTCCACCTGACCTCCGGCGTAAATATAAATAAATTCCGCCCCAGAGCCGTACTTAGCAGGACGCTGCCCTGTCAGACTTAGTTATCAACTCCTGAATCGTCTCCTGAAGCACAGTTTTTAACTAGTTCGGGGGACTGTGGATTCCAAATCCAAATTCCATAAGGCCGCCGATTGTAGGACAAATCCAAAGTACTTTTACTGTGTATAACCTTTTCCATTCTGTCCTCAATAAAGTTCTTATTTATTTATTTATCTATTATAGCTATAGTACCTGGCATATTAGTAGATTTGTGTGATCGTCAATGTTCCAAAATTCGGCACGTGTCGTACGGTTGAGCCCCTGCATTATTATATGAGAAAAAGTGATGAAACATGCTAATTCATGGATTTCTAGGTGAATTTATGGGTCGTAAATATTAGTTTGCACTTTTAGTTATCATTTTTTTTCATGACTATTTATTGCAAAATGATTGCCAAAGAGACCAAGATTACACATAAATCCTACTAATATTATAAACGCGAAAGTTTGTAAGTATGGATGGATGGATATTTGTTACTCTTTCACGTAAAAACTACTGAATGGATTTTAATGAAACTTTACAATAATATAGCTTATACATCAGAATAACACATAGGCTACAATTTATAAAGATATTGTGTGACTAATAATTGTAATAAATAAATAAGTATTGGTGGATTTTCTACACAACTCTATCCAGCCCCAAACTAAGGAAAGCTTGTAATATGGGAACCAGATAGCTGATATAATACTTAAACAATTTATTTATGTAAATACACTTATAATACATAATAACACCCAGACAGAGAACAAACATCTGTGTTCGTCACACAAATATTTGTTCTTGGTGGGGATCGAACCCACGGCCTGCAGCGCAGACAGCAGAGCTACTACCAACTGAGCTGTGAAGGCTGTCACATAACTTACTTACTTTAAGAGTAGTAGAGCTCTTTGTGAAGAGCTCGTCCGGGGAAGTACTACCACCACACCTTTTTCAGCCGCCAAGCAGCAATGCTGTGTTCCGTTTGTAGAGTGTGGTTGCCGGTGTAATTACAGGCACATGAGGCTTAACATCTGTATGCCTCAAGCTGATGGACGCAGGGCAGTGCATCGTAGGGCACGTTCCTATCGTGCGTGACTTACGAGGCAATGCTTTGTTATAGGTGATGGTTACCACTTAACATCAGGTGGGCCATCTGCTTGTTCCATCAGCTGGTTGTATAAAAAAAAAAAAAAAAAAAACTTAGTACTTAGGTCCAACCTAACTTACGTAACTACCAGCTGTTAATGTCATTGACCTTAGTACAGCGGCCGCGCCGCTGATTTAGCGGATCTTTCACGATTTTCTCTGAATGTTTTTTTTTTTATACTGCGGCAGAAAAAGGCGTGGTGGTAGTACTTCCCCGGACGAGCCCTTCACAAAGAGCTCTACTACTCTTTAAATTTTCATAACATAACTATTATTTTTTTACTACTGTCGTTGTTTTATGATATCGCAAAAATTGCTATCTGAGTCTAATATATTTTGGGATATTATAAAAAGTCTTTATAACTTGAAGTCTCTACTCATTATACTCTATCTACATAATGTTCATTGTTTTATTTATAGAACCTGTTTCCTGAATTAGCTCATTATAAAATAGCCTGTATAAGTATAACATTATCTCACAGAGCACGTTCTCACAGAACGTGCCCTATTTGTCGCTGCACATCGTCCATTACTCAGAGATTACGCCTGTAATTGCACCGACACCCACACTTATACTCTTCAAATCTAACAAATACAACGATGTAAGCATATCTGCTTGGTGGCAGACAGGTAATTAAGCATTGTTTGTTTATATTTTGACGTTAATTATTAGCTCAATTACCTACATTATTATTCTATAATTTGTTTATGTTTTGATGCTCATTACTAGCTCAATTAAATTATTATTCTATAATTATATGTGTAATCTGAATTTGATTACCAAATTATGACTAATTCTTAATTCTAATAACGAACTAGGTACCGGCGGGCGTTATAAAAATTAGCTTTTATAAGATAGATAAATTAAACAAAAAATTAAGGGGCTGACAACTATCAAACAACTTCTCGCTCGCACGTTTCGACATGTTGAAAGATATAAAATCACTAAACTCATTTTCGAAAAATCGCAATCAACCATTTTGTGTGCAATCACATTGCACACAGTTTAGTAAAAAAATCATTTTGATCGATACAAGTTTTCCTACTTAAAAGTTTGATTATGTACGAAAACTAGTAAAGCAAACTTTAGAGTAGGAAAACATGTATCGATCAAAATGATTTTTTTACTAAACTGTGTGCAATGTGATTGCACACAAAATGGTTGACTGCGATTTTTCGAAAATGAGTATAGTGATTTTATATCTTTCAACATGTCGAAACGTGCGAGCGAGAGTCACATTAGCTCTTGTCTTCGCCTTAAGCTAAGTAAAGTGTGCAAGTGCCTTAAATAATAATATATTCTAAAAACTTTTTTAGAGGCGCCTTAGCCTGTTAAGGCGAAGACAAGAGCTAATGTGACTCTCGCTCGCACGTTTCGACATTTTGAATGATATAAAATTAATAAACTCATTTTCGAAAAATCGCAATCAACCATTTTGTGTGCAATCACATTGCACATAGTTTAGTAAAAATTTCATTTTGATCGATACATGTTTTCCTATTCAAAAGTTTGGTTATGTACGAAAACTAGTAAAGCAATTTTTCGAAAATTGACTGCGATTTTTCGAAAATGAATTTAGTGATTTTATATCTTTCAACATGTCGAAACGTGCAAGCGAGAAGTTGTTTGATAGTTGTCAGCCCCTTATGCTGTATTTTCGAGTTTTAAATTTTACTAAACAGTGTTTAGTTTTAATATTGTTAATAAAAAACTATTAAAACAAACCGGTGCGTAAACAAATATCAGCTTAAAAATATATGCATAAAATAATCTTTACTGTAATGGCAATTTAAAATTTAATATATAAATAAATAAACATATCCTACTGAATCTGATAAAACGAAGTGTACGACATCCGCTCCACTAGACGTAACCGGTCAAAAGAAATCAGTTCCGGTCCTGCGCATGCGCTAAACTGTTGCGCAATTGCAGTAAAAGTTGTTCATAGTTTGCAAATGAGTGCCTTATGGTGGCTCGTTTGTCGACGCCATTGATGAACTCGTTCTATGGGATTTTAAGCGCGTAGACTACTGGCGCTAGTGAAATCAGTCTAATTTCGATTCACTCATCAAAATCTATGGCAAAATAAACATTGGCATCTCCTAACAATGGGTATTGACAAATAGGTTGTTTTAAAAGTTACATTTGACTGACAGTCGGTTTCTGAAAGCCCGATTATAACTAATCGGATGTCAAGTCACTTGCTATCGCTATCTAGTTCGATGTTATAGCTGAAATGGCGAGTGACTTGACATCCGATTACTTTTGATCGAGCTTTCAGAAACCGGCCGTAAGAGCCCCCGCAGACTACAGGCATCCTATCGGCCGATACTTTGGTCGGGCTCAATCAGTATGAAAATGTTTGCAAGTGTGCCTACTACAACCATTCGCTATCGGCCGTGATGGTATCTACTGGCAGCACAACCCGATCAAACTATCGGCCGATAGAATGTCTGTAGTCTGCGAAGGCTCTAATCCTGATTTGTAGCCGACCTGCACAATAAAATAATATTAAAAAAAAATAATTACAAATGTAACAATATTAATTTAATAATACTATATTTATTAAAAAAAAATTGGGAAACGTTTCGGAAACGTCAGCTTCCGTCGTTTTTTTTAACTATACCACGTATAATAATGCGTTGTAATGGATCGACGACAAAAAAATACTCAATAAGTACTTTCATGTACCACAGTCAAGGAACGCTAGAATCTGTATCGTTTACCTAGTTCCAGCGGCCGCCATGACGTAATCAATTACGTTTTTTTAAGTCATGGAAGTTATATAACACTAGGTTTATTCAATCTGTTAAAGGAGAAATCTGCGTTGAGGTTACTCGGTCACTTATTCAACCAGATAACATAATTTGGTGGCTATGAGCCTGTAACCTGTCACGTATGCAACTTCTTTTTCTTCGATATTTTCTCCAAGATTCGCTCCATTTATGGAACCTGTCCTTCATTCGACAGACAAACGTGCCAGTGTCTAGTGAAATAGAATAAATACTTTTTAGTCAAGTCAGACCGTAAAGTCAGCCGTCATTTGTTTTGAAGAAAATGGTGGCGGCAGTATTTAAGCAATAAGAATCAGAATAATCTTTATAAACTGTTGAATTTATAAAGTGGTGAGTATATAAAAAGTACAAACAGTCTGCCCTATTCGGACGTACAATTAAATGTTACAAACATTTTAACTTAAATTTTATGAATTTAAATGTATAACATAAGTACCTAAACTTTTAAAATATGTATTTTATCTAACTTAATAAATCTTCTTAATTATAAAATTAGCTTAATTTTAAAGGAACTATAGTTTACTTTGGTAGGCAAGTCCACTCATTTCACTCTTCCAAGCTATAAAATTCTTATGATATAAGCCATTTTTTTTTAATGTTACTAAAAGCATTTTCTTTAAGTAACTTCTTCTTCTCTCCATTTATGGCTCCTGTCTGTCATTCGACAGAAAATCTTGTAAGTGTCAAGTGATTTTTATTGAATGAATACTTTTTAGTCAGGTCAGTCCATAGTCAAGTCGGCCGTCATTTGTTTTGAAGAAAATGGTGGCGGTTTTCTTCAAAACATTCGAAACATTTTCAGTCAAATCAGGATATCACACTTTCATTCCAAATACTTACACTTTGTGCTAAGACCTCAAGTAATGTTGGTTAAATACCACCGAAATTACACAACACAACTCAAAATAACACAAGAAAAACAATTAAAATGAAAAAGCTATGTTGCTTCCCAAAATGCCAGAAAACGAATCTCCTTCTTCGCTCATCTCGCTTCATCTTCGTTTATGGTACCTGTCCGACATGCTACAGACAATCTTGCCAGTGTCAAGTAAAATAGACTAAATACTTTTTAGTTAAGCTCTTCCATGGTAAAAGTTATATTTTGTTTTGAAGAAAATGGTGGCGGTGGTATAGTAAGCTCAAAGGTCACTGAGCTACATACTTACATAGACGTCCGTTACGTCAAAGTATTGGCCGCAGTGCAATGCCATGCCACATACTCGTCGACCTTTTTGGTCACGATATGTGCCCTTAGCAGTCACGTTGACAACTCTCGTGACACTGTATAACGGACTCGCATTTATAAAAAGATCATGAAGGAAATATCATAAAGAGAGAGCCATAAGACTTACAACCTTTTACAACTGTGTATCAAACAGTGATCATATATCTTTGTTCTTCCCACGTAGCCTAGCTACGAGTAAAAGAAAAGAAGATGTAAGTTCACTCACTTCAACTCACTCACTGTCTGTGTAAATCGTGTCCGTCTGTTGATGCAATGTTTTGATCATGGAGGAAATATTCGTCTAATAAGCAAAAGACAGTCATCACAACTCAGACTGGACGTCTAGTGGTAGCGGCCCCACCTTCCGATCCTAAGGTCGAGGGTTCGAAACCGGTCGTGCACCAATGAGTTTTTCTGTTCAAAAATGTATGTGCACAATGCCAGTACTCTCAAACGGTGAAGGAAAACATCGTGAGGAAACCGGCACGTCGTAGAACCTAAAAAGTTCTATTACATGTGTCAAGTGCTCGAAAGGAGCCGCTTAACTACGAGAGGTGCTACGCTGCCGCTATCAAAGTTTAACAATTATTTTATTGTTTTTTATTTGTTGTAAAATTATCAGTAAAATAATAATAATAGGTCATAGGATACTCAGTGTTAATGTATACATTTTCTTATGAGGAAAATGAAGAAAAGTGCCACAGCGAGCAAATGACGCACTTAATAATAAGTGTTTTTTTTCTGCCTGCAAACAATTGATTGCACCTACTTCGAGTCTGTGTTTTCTCTCTTGTCGTGTCACTAGTTTCTTTCGAAACAGTGTGGTGAAAGGATTTTAATTGCGCCTCAAGAGGCTCCGTTCAAGCACTTGATACATGTTGTAGAACTTTTAGGGTCTACGTCATGCCGGTTTCCTCACGATGTTTACCATCACCATTCATTTGAATTCATTCTGTTTGTATTTAACGACTGTCAATACATTGTTAGAAGTAATCTACACTAATATTATAAAGAGGTAACATTTGTATTTTTGTATGTAACGAATAGGCTCAAAAACTACTGGTCCGATGTCAAAAATTCTTTCACCATTAGAATGCTACATTATCCCTGAGTAACATAGGCTATATTATATTTTCAAAAAAATCAGGGATCCTTACTAAAACTTCAATAATGTAACCCAAGGTGGAAAACAAAAACCTTACATCGCGTGCGCTGCGAAAACTATTGAAGATAGAACAAAATAATGTACTACGTTTTTGTAGAACACGTCATCATCTACAAAAAATGTCGCAACAGCATATGTCTAACTATTATAGTTATGTCACAATAAGTGTTCTTTTATTATAAAAAAATAATTGAAATGCCTCCGCTAGAAAAGGGTCTTTATTTGTACCTTGGTATTAATCCTTATCCAAATAAATCATTTCATAATTAAGACGGTTTTAATACCTATAGATTACTTCTTAAATTTTTCAAATCGAACATTCCATTCAAAAGATATGACGAAATTAAAAATGTTAACGGGTCCACGGGTCACGCGCGGGGTGCGATTTCTCTCACTCAAGGAGAAGCGCGTGCAAATGTATGAAATAAGTAGACGCGAGGCTCGAACCCACGGTCTAAGTTTATCCTAAAATGTTCAAAAAATTTATGACCACCCATGCGAAGCTGGGACAGGCCGCTAGTAGTAAGAATATAATCATTTTATCAACTATATTTTAACTAATAATTTCATAACAAATAGAATAAATTACAATAAAGCGTAGCACCTCTCGTAGCATAGTAGTGCGCATTTAAATCTCTTGTATTAAAAAGTTTATAAATATGATAATTCTATTTTATTATACCCAGGATCTTTTAACTACTACATTATGAGCTGATTTCACCATGCTGTGTTAGTTAATAATAAAGGATTAAGGGCCGGTTTCACCATGCTCTGTTAGATTAACAAAAGATTAAAGGGCCGTTAAATATGTCAAAATGTACGCGTTTGACAGCTAAGGTTAGATTTAACGGTCTTTTAATCCTTGATTAGTAACTAACAGAGCATGGTTAAACCGGCCCTAACAGGCCGTTAAATTTAACCTTAGATGTCAAACGAGTACATTTTGACATATTTAACGTCCTTAATCGTTTGTTAATCTAACAGAGCATGGTGAAATCACTCATAAGAAGCGTCAGGAACTAAACAGTTTACAACCCGTATTTCCACCTCATTGCGAGCGATAGACCCGTTACGGCGCCGGCCGGGCGCCACTAGCTCCTGCCGACTGGATTCACAAGAAACAGGCTTCATAATTTTCAAAACGATACCAAATGCTAATGCAAAAACTGCTTTAAATCTAAAATAATAATGACACCCAGATTATTTGCATTTATAAGGTCGGTGCTATTAAAAGCTACTGATTTATTCAAAGGTAAGCTATTCGATTCTTAGGTGTTTTTAAAGGAGACATAAATAAAGTAATACCTAAACTTGTTCAATTTCGCAACCTGTTTCAAAGCACCGTGAGTATTCTAGCAGCGGCGTTGGGCTTGCAACCTGTTACTTATGGAATACCAACTACTGCAAATGTGGGTTTGCGACAAATGTAATATTCAGACCAGCGTTGCCAGACGTCCCGATTTTGGCGGGACCGGACGTCCCGATCTTTTAATCAAAATTAAATGTCCCGACAGGCCCAGTCCCGCTTTTCGGGGATAGCTCGACGACGACTCGACAAATATTTAACGATAGGGTAAATCTCATTTAAAAGATCATATTTTTATTAAAATACATTTTCTGTGGCTATTTTTGCTATCTATTGTCATGTAAACGTAATTTGAAGTCAAATAAAAAGATAAATATTTAAAAACTTCTGATTACTATAGTTTTTTTACTATATACTTTCGACGAAATAATCCCGCTTTTTTACTCAAAAAGTTTCGAAATCCCGACTTGGTAAAAAAACCGGGAAACGCTGCTACCTTCCTACCTCTGAGGTAGTCATGCTTAGACTTCTTAGATTCTCAAAGAATGAAGAAGAAGAAGGTTGTACTTGGTACAAAGAGATCTGAGGGGATATTTATCGTGGCTGGAGATCAAAGTCGGCTGTTTCGGTTTCAATTTCCAATGTTTATAATGCCATATTCCTTTGTTGCAGAGTTCACAAAATCGATCTGATTAAAATCCGAAGCTAAATGATTCTAATACCAAAAACAACAAAAACAAATACCACTGGTATTCGTTTTTGTTATAAGTTTCAACAAAAACAAATACCACTGGTATTAGTTTTTGGTATTAGAAAGGAATAGATCGCAAAATCTAACCTTAGAAGGAACCTGGCGCTTGCTCTGTATGTTTTCAAGGTGTTCCGGGGTAAGATTGCCAATGCAGACATTCTAGAGGCGCAGGCGGTAAGATTACGAGTGCCTAATGAGTTTGTGCACCGGCGGAGGCGGCCACCTCTACTGGATGTGCCGCGCGCTAGGACAAACCTTTTGGGCAAGGCACCTTTGACTCGGGCGGTTAGAACACTAAGAGCTGATTTCACCATGCTCTGTTAGATTAACAATGGATTAAAGGGCCGTTAATCTAATAGCAGAAAATATTTACATATTTCAATGCTCTTTGAGCGAATTCGCAAAGGCTTCCTTGCATATTTTAGAATTTTCTAATTTGTAATAATTGATAATTTTACTTTATTTCTAATTTTTCCATTAGTTAATTGTTGTTTTTATTTTTATGTGATTAAGTACGATTTTATTTTGATTTTTTAATGTTATTTATGATTGATATTTGGTTTTTGATTTGTTGGTTAATTATAAAAATTGTATACTTAATGAAATTAGGATAATTTGTAAGGATAGAGTAAGGGTGATGATAAATAAATAAATCACTTGTTTTGGAAGGACTGTGCCAAATTTTCCCACACGTGCCAGTATTGGCGATCTCAAAAAATACATTCATAAATTTTAGGTTAGGCCACTGTATAGCCACGTAATAGGGATCACTTTCAATAATATATTGAGTAGCAATTGAAAACTTTACGTTTGGACATCGAAACAGCGCCAGCAGCGCCTTGATCACGAATAGGTATAGTTACATTTTGACATTATCGTACCGATACCTTATTATGTTGTACTTAGAGATTCGATACGCTTATCTACTTACTACAAAGAAGCAAAGTGATTCTTGTGATTCAATTGAATTTAACCTTTAACTTTGACTTTACGCCACTAAAAATAATTAAATATACCTACTTAATAATATAATAATTATATTAGGCCCCAGTTTAAAAATAGCATGATTGATCGTGTCCTATTTGAAAACCTTTGTACCTATCCATAGATAGATAAAGTAATCCTGATTTACTTTTTGTTGCAAAATAACTGTAAAGCTACCTTTTATAGCCTTGATCTTGCCATTGTACCGAGTTGTGCCTTTGCAATCTGAGTATTCTTGAGGTAGGTATGTATGTATAGTCTTAATGATAGAGCTGGCTTCCCGTTTCTATGTTATCTATTCTTACAGTGTTAAAATAGACGATGTACACGGTACTTAGCACATAGTTAGATAGGCACCTCCTGCACTTTAGCTGGGTTTAGAACTGGCGTTAGAACAACAAATTTATAAAAATAACTAGCTGACCCGTGCCCACTTTGTTGGGCGGTGTCAAATTTGCAATAAAATAATATGAGATGAAGGCTATCCTATCTTTTAAGTTAGTTCAAACAGCACACGGTGCGCAAATTTGATTGAAATTTAGGAGTCCATAGCGGACAAACAACTTGACGCGTCATTTATATACTTACCTATATTAAGATAAGAAAACAGGCGCGGATCCAGCCCTCAAAATATGTTGTGGTCACAGCCACCCGAAAATAGCCAAGTGTGAGCCGGCCAATGTATGAACTCGCTCATGATCGATATAGTGCATTCCTACAAAGGAGATGTTTACAAAATATATGACGTCCTGACCAGGATCTTGTACAGTGTATTGTTCCACGTGGGCAAAGCCTTGGGGCGAATAATGCGTGTGACGTCACAAGTCTATTAGGTCGTGGGCATGCCCATCGTGCCCACGACGGTGGATCCGCGCTTGTAAGAAAAAGCACAGGAACTTCCCGACTAGTTACAAAACTATGATGTCAACAAACCCGGAGAAGGGAGCTCTTGGATCGTCGGTTATCTAAATTTTAGTTATTCGTTGTATTTTAAAACCGGGCTCCCTGGAATAAATGTAAAAATTGTTTTCTCTGTCTTGTCGTGTCACTAGTTTCTTTCGAAACAGTGCGGTGAAAAGATTTTAGTTGCGCCCTAAGAGGCTCCTTTCAAGCGCTTGACACATGCTTAAAATTAAAATTGTTTTGGAATGAAACAAAGCCATTTTATATGACACGTAATTTAATTAAATTTTGATATATTTGAGTAATTTTATTTGCCCCCTTATAAAACTCCATATCTTAATAACCCCTTAACCGATTGAACTCATATATTTACCAATAAAATACTCAAGTACAAACTACCGACTTACCAAATTTCGTGTAGATCAGATTAATGGTTCGAAAGTTATGGTTCGACAAACATACATACACTGCCAAATCGGCCAAGTTGATTGTAAGATCTTCGTTCGCTTCGCTCTCAAAAAATTACTAATACTCGCCATCGGCAGAAAGCTTCATCCTCACACATTAGAGCCAGGGTGATCGTGTACCGTTCCAGAGGAACTTCCTCCCGCGAACACTTAGGCTGTGGAATGATTTCCCTGCTGAGGTTTTCCCGATAAACTATAGTATGGGGCTCTTCAAAAAGGGCGTTTTAAAATTTTTAAAGGGTCGACAACGCGCTAGTGATTCCTCTGGTATCGCAGGCGTTCATAGGCTGCGGTAACCGCTTCGCATCAGGCGGGCCGTAAGCTTGTTTGTCTAGTTTGTTGTATAAAAAAATATATATGTTAACGGTAACGCGAAAAAAAAACAGCTGTTTCATACATTTTAGCCAGGTAGGTATTGAACTTTTGTATGAAACAGCTGTTTTTTTGCGTTCACAGTGTTGGTTCATTAGAAAAAGTTATTCATATTGATGGGTACTTTAGCCCCTGAAGTTTATATACACAATTATTGGAACATCTTGTATATTACTCAAAACGTTTCCTCAAAATGTACTCATACATAGGTACAGTTAGAGAAAGTAGGCGCGATCAGTTGGCACTTGGCACTGCCAGGTCCTTTCTCCTCGTTCCGGTTCTGCGTGGGCGCACCTTGCAACAGAGCGATGCACGTGCAACCATTCAATTGCACTCGGTCGCACTCTTACAGCACTTTGCGGAATGTAAATATGAGATTCCTTGAAACATTGTTGTTTTGTTTTTAGTTTGTAGATGTAGCATTTGCATACCCAGTTGTGCTACAGCAAATAATAGATACAAAAGTTTACCTACCGAAACAATGTTACGTCATCATCATTATCATCAGCAACCTTAGGAAGTGCACTTCTGGGCTATACTGCGCAATACCCTTTAAAATGGAATGAAATTAAGTAACGTAAATCAGTAACAAATTTTGTGTTTTTATTAATATTTCCTATACAATGATGTTTTTATTTTCCCAAATGTTATTATCCGAGTGGGATTTGAACCCACGGCCTATAATAACTTTTAGGACAGTATAAAAATCTTTGTGATTTCTTAAAGTTTAGTAAACACTATAAAACGAATAAAAATAAAACCGGCCAAGTGCGAGTCGGACTCGCGCACGAAGGGTTCCGCAACATTATCTATAAAAACGGCAAAAAAATAACGTTTGTTGTATGGGAGCCCCCTTTAATATTTATTTTATTCTGTTTAGTATTTGTTGTTAATAGCGGCAACATAAATACATTATCTGTGATAATTTCAACTGTCTAACTATCACGGTTCATGAGATACAGCCTGGTGACAGACGGACATACAGGCAGACGGACGGACAGCGGAGTCTTTATAATAGGGTCCCGTTTTACCCTTTGGGTACGGAACCTTCCCAACAGCCTTCACAGCCTTCGACAGCCTTCACAGCTCAGTTGGTAGTAGCTCTGCCTTCTGCGCCGTAGACCGTGGGTTCGATCCCCACCGAGAACAAATATTTGTGTGATGAACATAGATGTTTGTTCTCTGTCTGGGTGTTATATATTATTATAAGTATGTATTTACAAAAAAAAAAAAGTATATATGTAGTATATCAGCTATCTGGTTCCCATATCACACAAGCTTTGGCTTAGTTTGGGGCGAGATAGTGCTGTGTGGATTGTCCACCAATATTTATTTATTTATTTATTTATAACCCTTAAAATTTTATACTTTTCCAAGAAGAACGATTTTGAGCCCTACATCCTCCGACCTCCCACGATCTTTACAGTGTCGTCGTTACATCGGGTGGGGAGACAAGATAAACATTGTTTATATCGTTGTTATATGTAATGTATATGCAGATGGGTATCACGGTCCGTAAGTAACGTGCCTATAACTAGGCGGCATGCTCACGGCGAGTACAGTAAATGTTAATTTAATTGGCATTCAATATGCGAACTTGTAGCATGACTGCAAAGAATATTCGATGCAGATGGGCCTTATAGTAACGCTATCTCTACCTCCTACTCCTTAAGCTTACCTAGTTCAATCAGTCATAGATTTTATTGAGCACAGAAGAACAGTAGATAATAGAGATTTTTTGTTGAAGGTAATGAAGGTAAATTTTGATGAAGGTTTAGTTGTTTTTTACAAGTGCTTTACAATGCACTGCTCTGCGCCTATCAACTTGAGGCATACAGATGTTAAGGCCCAGTTTCACCATGCTCTTTTAGTTACTAATCAAGGATTAATAGGCCGTTAAATCTAACCTTAGCTGTCAAACGCGTACATTTTGACATTTTGACGGCCCTTTAATCCTTTGTTAATCTAACAGAGCATGGTGAAACCGGCCCTAAGCCTCATGTGCCTGTAATTACACCGGCAACCACCCTCTTCAAACCGAAACACCGCAACATTTCTTGGCGGCAGAAAGGGGCGTGTATTTATTAAATGATCCTCCTCAGTCGAAATTCAAAGCCTTAATAAACAATATAACCTAAGCAAAAAAAAAACAACTTCGCATACACAAAAAATCGCCGCCAGACCACTTGTACCATTAGGCAGTACCATTGATGGTATGGGATATGGGACATAAATGTGATATGATATGATATGACATATGATAATTTGTCCCATATCATAATATGGGACAAATAGGTGCCAATTGTACCATGATAAATATAACTAGGATGCCGACCGGGTTTTCTCGCATTTTGGATTAATTAAAATAAGAATTCATAACAAAACATCTTTCCATAAAACTAGCTCGCGGTTACTTAAATGACAACTGTGAAAATGTTATTTTTGACAGCTGTCAATAAAGCAATCATAATACTTTTGCTAAAGGGAAACCTAAAATTGTCAATGAATATTCTGACTGTCTCATCTATATATTGGCCGATCCTCTCATCTGTGGCCACCGCACCGTTGAGTGCATTACATTGCACGGAATCTAGTTAGTCTAGTCGACCATCAAGGCGAACGTGCGCCTGCACACAGCGTCTACCCTACATAGCGCCCTGGCCTTAACATTTACTTGCTAGTAGGCACACGTTACTTTAAAAAAAAAAAAATAGCCCTCTTTATCATACTCTGTGGCATTTTGAAGCGAAACTCTTTGGTCGAGAAAGTTTTTTTTTTAAATTATTTTTGTCGGAGTGTTGATGTTTTCCCACATATTTTGCATGCCACAAGGCACAGACAGAAAGCATTAAATATTCTTCTTTTTTTTTAACTTTTAATGGAGATTACAGTCGAGGTATATTATTTTGCTTATTTTCGTCTCACAGCTCAGTTGGTAGGAACTCTGCCTTCTGCGCTGTAGGTCGTGAGTTCGATAATCCATACCATTATCAAAAGTCTGTCTGTCCGTCTGTCACCAGGCTGTCTGTCTCATGAACCGTGATAGTTAGACAGTTGAAATTTTCACAGATGTTTTATGTTGCCTCTATAACAACAAATACTAAAAAACAGCATAAAATAAATAGCTAGGCGAGCTCCCATACAACAAACGTGATTTTTCTGCCGTTTTTATAGATAATGTTACAGAACCCTACGGTCGCGAGTATGACTCGCACTAGGACGGTTTTATTCTTTATTTTTGTTTTATAGCTTTCTCTACTGAAGAGGAAACTGAGTTGTTGTTCATATTTATCGCATTTTGTGTTTTGTTTTGTACGGTTAACCTTCGCATTCCAGACACCATGAAGGAAATATTACCAGACACAATAAAACATAAGCCGTGTCTCGCATGGATCCACGTTCTGGCATATAAGCTGTTAATACATTGAAGAGTAGTAGAGCTCTTTGTGAAGGGCTCGTCCGGGGAAGTACTACCACGCCTTTCGGTTTGAAGAGTGTGGTTGCCAGTGTAATTACAGGCACATGAGGCTTAACATCTGTATGCCTCAAGTTGATGGACGCAGGGCAGTGCATCGTACGGCACGTTCCCATCGTGCGTGACTTACGAGGCAATGCTTTGTTATAGGTGATGGTTACCACTTAACATCAGGTGGGCCATGTGCTTGTTCCATCGGCTAGTAGTAAAAAAAATCAGTTCCGCGTAGCTCGCGTATGAATGTAAAAAGCCCCTGTCTCATTTTAAATTTTCCGTAATAGAATAAGTCGTCATACAGCTATTATTGAAATAGGCAGGTGTTGAAAATAATAAAAAATGCCGCAAAAACAGTCGTACACAGGAAGACTCTTATTTATGTTAATAGACTAGTTCGACGGCACTTGGTTTTTGCATGTTTATATAAACACTGAGTAATAGTGTGTTTAAGTTTAAAATTACACTCATTATTTTCTTATACTCATCCAATTTGTAATTTCCAAAAAATGTTAGGTCTTCAAGGTACAAAACTTGTGTATGTGTCTGATGCGTATCTGTACAAAAAATATTATGAGCGTCAATTTTGACGTAGGGGCTCACAGCTCGTTGGTAGTAGCTCTGCCTTCTGCGCCGTAGGCCGTGGGTTCGATCCTAACACAGAACGAACACTTGTATGATGAACATAGATGTTTGTATTAGTTAAATCTATAAATAAATAAATAAATATTACTGGACTTTCCACACAGCACTATCTAGCCCCAAACTAAGCCAGAGCTTGTAATATGGGAACCAGATAGCTGATATAATACATAAATACTTTTTTTTTTGTAAATACATAGGTACTTATAATATTATATAACACCCAGACAGAGAACAAACATCTATGTTCACCACACAAATGTTTGTTCTCGGTGGGGATCGAACCCACGGCCTACGGCGCAGAAGGCAGAGCTACTACCAACTGAGCTATGAAGGCTGTTTGTTCTCTGTTTGGGTGTTATTATATATTATACGTAGAAGTATAATTGTACTATACTTTAGTAGGTATTATATAGACTTATTACAAGCTTTGTTTAGTAAGGGGCTAGATAGTTTTTTATTTTGTAAAATTATCATCTTCCTGCCCTTATCCCACGCTGCATGGGGTCGGCACAACAGGTTTTCTTCTTCCACTCTCCTCTATCATTCGTCATCTCGGTGCTCACTCCTTTCTTACTCATGTCATCTTTCACACAGTCCATCCATCTTTTCTTTGGCCTACCTCTCTTTCTAAAACCATCCACATCCATGTCTAACACTCTTCTCGTAATATGACTTTCTTCCCTCCTCATGACATGCCCATACCACGCTAACCTATTGCTTCTCAACTTATCTGTCACAGGCGCCACTTTCAAACTTCCTCTAATATACTCATTCCTTATTTTATCCATCCTTGTCACTCCGCACATCCATTTTTTTTAATGACGCTGTAATTCTTTTATAAATAAATCTTTTTTTATGGATTTTTTACTCGTGCACTACGGATTAGGATGAGGTGAAGAATATATGCATAGAATCGTGCAAATCGGATAACATTATCTATGGTTCATGCAGACTCTGCAGTTATTGTTTTTATTTTGTTTATTTTAAGACCACTGTGACCAATCTATTAGTCTGCACCTTAGTGACCTTACTAAGTGGTTTTGGTTTGAAATATAAATATTATTTATAACATATTATATATCATTAACATCATAAATATCAATATATCATTTAAAGTTTGGATATTTAAGAGTAGTAGAGCTCTTTGTGAAGGGCTCGTCCGGGGAAGCAGTGCCGGATTAGCCACGTAGCAAGAGTAGCAAATGCTACGGGCCCCGCGCATTTGGGGGCCTCGCGCTCCAACGCCTGTCTGACCATAATCTGTACTATGTGTCTGGTTACCTACCGGTGTCGGAGACTTTGGGGGAGTGGGGGGTGTCGACAAATCACCATCCCTATTTTTTTTTCTCTCTCCATTATAAAATGGCAGCCATTTTGTTTTCTTTTGCCCCAAGCACGGGTGCTTGTACTGATTAAGCTATAGCTACCCGTGAAGGGGTCCTAGGAAGACGACAGAGGACTCATTTGATAGCCAATAATGTAGACAATAAAGTAATCATAATATTGTTGCAATTTCTATTTTATAATAGAGGAAAAGAGAATTGATAAATCAAAAAAAAAGTTTTTGTTATCATTTTTTTTAAATAATTAGCTTTTTCATACAGTCTAATCTGTCAAGCTACTTTATTTTTATTTCTGAATGATAGTACAGAATGTGTGCTTCAAAATAAGTCTTACATCTTAGCTCTTAGTAAGATAGTTTAGAAGTTATGATAATTTCAACATGGTAAGTGTTACTAAATCCTGGAGTACAAAAAGAAAACAAAATAAATCGATTACCACTTATGGTTCTATCAAAATCAATACAATACTAATCTACAACAAAGCACAGCATTGTCTAAAGACACGCCTTTGGAATTTCTCGAAACCGTGAGTCTAGTTGTTTATTAGCGGGATATTTAGCTTTGAAGGGTTATATTCAAACCGTGTCATAACTTCTAAACTATCTTATTATGGGCTAAGATGTAAGACTTATTTTGAAGCACACATTTTGTACTATCATTCAGAAAAAAAAATAAAGTAGCATGACAGTTTAGATTTTATGAAAAAGCTAATCATCTACACTATCTACCTCTATACTAATATTATAAAGAGGAAAGATTTGTATTGTTGTATGTAACAAATAGGCTCAAAAACTACTGGTCCGATTTCAAAAATTCTTTCACCATTAGAATGCTACATTATCCTTGAGTAACATAGGTTATATTATATTTTCAAAAAAATCAGGGATCCTTACTAAAACTCCAATAATGTAAGCCAAGGTGGAAAACAAAAACCTTACATCGCGTGCGCTGCGAAAACGATTGATGATAGAACAAAATAATGTACTACGATTTTGTAGAACATGTCATCATCTACAAAAAATGTCGCGACAGCATATGTTTAACTATTATAGTTATGTCACAATAAGTGTTCTTTTATTATAAAAAAAATATTGAAATGCCGCCGCTAGAAAAGGGTCTTTATTTGTACCTTGGTATTAATCCTTATCCAAATAAATCATTTCATATTTAAGACAATTTCAATACCTATAGATTACTTCTTAATTTTTTTAAATCGGACATTCCATTCAAAAGATATGACGAAATTAAAAATGTTAACGGGTCCACGGGTCACGCACGGGGTGCGCTTTCACTCACTCAAGGAGAAGGGCGTGCAAATGTATGAAATAAGTAGATGCCAGGCTAAAAAATTTATGACCACCCATGCGAAGCTGGGACAGGCCGCTAGTTTATGATAAAAACATTTTTTTTTGTTTTATAAATTATCTTTTCCTCTATTATAAAATAGAAATTTCAACAATATATTATTAACATAACTTTTTTGTCTACATTATTGGCTATCAAATGAGTCCTCTGACGTCTTCCTAGGACCCCTACGTGGGTAGCTATAGCTTAATCAGTACAAGCACCCGTGCTTGTACTGGGGCAAAAGAAAATAAAAGGCAAAACTGATTGACTGATGTATCAACGCACAGGTCAAACCCTTATTAGGGCTAGAAACATGAAATTTCACACACGTATTCCTCTTATGACGTAGGCATCCACTAAGGAAGGGTTTTTTCAAAATTTAAGCCCCAGGGGCGCTAGCAGCCCGTCCGACTATGTAGAGTATTTTTAATAAAGTAGGTAACAGTGCGCGAAGCGAAGCCGCGAGCTATAGCTAGTAAAAAAAATATTAATTAAGATAGAAGCGTAAAATATTTTGCATGCCTTAAACACGAAGCGCTTAGGCTATACTTCAGACTTGAAAATCTAAAACTCGATTTCGACTCGTTAAATCGTAAAAATAAGTAGGTACATAGGTATTTTACGAACTTTAACGTTAATGTATCGATATATTCGATCAAATCAAATCAAATCAAATATTTTATTTTGTCAGAATTTTAGGTACGCATCGAGTGAGCGAAGCGAACGAAGATCTTACAATCAATTTAGGCGAATTGGCATTTTATGTATGTACTAGCGGCCTGTCCCAGCTTCGCATGGGTGGTCATACATTTTTTGAACATTTTAGGATAAACTTAGACCGTGGGTCTCGCGTCTACTTATTTCATACATTTGCACGCCCTTCTCCCTGAATGAGTGAAATCGCACCCCGTGCGTGACCCATGGACCCGTTAACATTTTTAATTTCGTGATATATTTTGAATGGAATATCCGATTTTAAAAATTCAAGAAGTAATCTATAGGTATTGAAACCGTCTTGAATACGAAATGATTTATTTGGATAAGGATTAATACCAAGGTACAAATAAAGACCCTTTTCTAGTGGCGGCATTTCAATAAAAATTTTATAATAAAAGAACAATTATTGTGACATAACTATAATAGTTAGACATATGCTGTCGCGACATTTTTTGTTGATGATGACGTGTTCTGCAAAATCGTAGTACATAATTTTGTTCTATCATCAATAGTTATCGCAGCGCACGCGATGTAAGGTTTTTGTTTTCCACCTTGGGTTACATTATTGGAGTTTTAGTAAGGATCCCTGATTTTTTTGAAAATATAATATAGCTAATGTTACTCAGGGATAATGTAGCATTCTAATGGTGAAAGAATTTTTGAAATCGGACCAGTAGTTTTTGAGCCTATTTGTTACATACAAAACAACAAAACAACAAAAATACAAATTTTTCCTCTTTATAATATTAGTGTAGATAGTGTAGGTGTAGATGTATGTTTGTCTAGTCATAACTTTCGAACCGTTGATCCGATCTGCATGAAATTTGATAAATAGATAGCTTGTACTTGACAAATTTACTGGTAAGTATATGAGTAAAATCGGATGAAGGGTTTTTGAGATATGGGGTTTTATAAGGGCGCAAAAATAAAAAAAGTTACATAAATAAATCAAGTTACATGTCATATGAAATGGCTTTATTTGTTGACAGTTCTCATAAAATGGTGACAACGACCAGGTCTGATGATAGAGCCAAGATCTGTTCGACGGAACTCTTCAATAAATAGGCCAATAGAGTTGAAACTTGGTTACTATACCAAGTTAGTAGACGGTAGTCAGAAAAAGTCCAAACATAATGTTTGGACTTGCCTCTGACTACCACCTACTCAAAGTTTTGGTACGTTCGTTGGGTTGCATCACGAGATTTCAGTTCGGGGCGAACCACTAGTTAGACTAGTATCTACACCACATTTCTACCCTCCAAGCGGCCAGATTTTAAGCAAACCAAGGGCCCCTTGACAGAATTTGCTACAGGCCCCGCGCTGGCTTAATCCGGCACTGCGGGGAAGTACTACCACCACGCCCTTTTCTGCCGCCAAGCAGCGTTGCTGTGTTTCGGTTTGAAGAGTGTGGTTGCCGGTGTAATTACAGGCACATGAGACTTAACATCTGTATTCCTCAAGTTGATGGACGCTTGCTTGGTTATAGGTGATGGATACCACTTTACATCAGGTGGGCCATCAGCTTGTTCCATCAGCTAGTTGTACAAAAAATAAAAAAAACCTCTGACTGAGATTCTGAGGTTCTTTAAGAATCTGCAGTTCGTACTTGGTACTAAAAGCTCTGAGGAGATATCGACCGTGCCTCTACCGTGATTTACATACTCAAGCAATTAAAAAAAAAATATACACTATATATGTATATATACAAGGTGTTCCATAAGTTGTGTATGCAAACTTCAGGGGGCTAAAGTACCCATCAATATGAACAACTTTTTCTAAGGAACCAACACTGCGAACGCGAAAAAAAAAACAGCTATTTCATACATTTTAGCCTGGTAGGTATTGAACTTTTGTATGAAACAGCTGTTTTTTTTTTCGCGTTCACAGTGTTGGTTCCTTAGAAAAAGTTGTTCATATTGACGGGTACTTTAGCCCCCTGAAGTTTATATACACAACTTATGGAACACCTTGTATACGAGATTAGGTTTTTATGTAATTTCTTTGGCATTCAGAGCCGGTTTGGCTCCGTTATCTATTATATTTCAAAGATCCATATATTAAAGTTTCAATTGGTGAATACAACGTAGGTTTTGATATTAAACGACTTCATTATCTGCAAAGATTATTGCCACGGCTAGCTACGGTACCGCTAAGTAATGCGAAGCTGTTAAGGCGATGACAACCGCTAATGTACCTCTCGCTCGCACGTTTTAACATAATAACCGGCCAAGTGCGAGTCGGACTCGCGCACGAAGGGTTCCGTATATCTATAAAAACGGCAAAATCACGTTTGTTGTATGGGAGCCCTTACGAGGTAAGGTGCTCCGGGGTAAGATCGGATCTGGGGTAAGATCGAATAAATCGAATATCTCCATAACGTAGGGTATTTTTTGATTCTTGGCAACATTGCCAGCAACGCCATTTTGTTGGGCCCATCCCATTAGTCGCCGCCAGTCGATCGGACCATCAGCGCGCATTTCATTCACTCGGATATGAAAAGGTACGTAAAATGTGATTTTTTAAGGATCCGGACTTACCCCCGGCAACTTTAATCGTAAATTCTGGTATAACGGCTGTGTTTTTTACGAATTTTATGGCTTATCATATTAATGCGGCAACTTGTTTGCTGATTAAAGTGGTCTAGACATGCTAGAACTGTATGTAGCCTGAGATCCGGTCTTTCCCCATCAAAATTTGAATGGGTAAAGTTCGGATGAATTCTGTCCGATCTTTCCCAACTGTAAAATATAAACAGTTTCTCAAACTTTTAAAAAAATATTTGAACTAAAAAGGCATTTGCTAGAGGTAGTACCTACCTACGTCGCTCAATTTTTTTTATTTTGTGAACTAATTGTCTGTTAATAAAAGCTAAAAGCTGTAATTATGTATGTCCGGTACGTAATCCCATGCACGCTTAGCTTGCGCACACTTTTAGCTATGGTGTGTTTGCTTCAGTTTATTTTGTTATTTTATATTTATTATTATGCCTAGAAACTACAAAAAAAATCTTTGCGGGCGACTTCCTACTCAA
Source organism: Chloroclysta siterata (assembly GCA_932294275.1). Classification (NCBI taxonomy): domain Eukaryota; kingdom Metazoa; phylum Arthropoda; class Insecta; order Lepidoptera; family Geometridae; genus Chloroclysta; species Chloroclysta siterata. The sequence continues at coordinate 20,311,079 of OW028589.1, forward strand.
AAAAGATTTGAAGAAATGACTTTTAATAGAAATAAGTAATTTATGGTTAATAATTTATTAACTAGATCTAATTTGCTTCATTGATCAGGCTGGTTAGTTATTAAAACCAACTATGAGATGCTTGCTAAACCTTTGTATCTCCGTATTCCTACCTACGCACCATAGTTAGAGTGGAGGTGTCAAAGTTTGAGAAACATAGAAACTTCATTTTTTCTGAACCGGGGTAACATCGGATTATAAGAATGAAAAAAACAATATTTTGCCTCTCACTTTTGTCGTTGAATCAATATCTCGAAAATCGATATTGATGCTTTATTATTGGATAAAACCGGATATTTTCATTGTAGGTAGCTTATGTTTGGAGCTACAGAGGCGATTTTAGAATGTAGTCCGATGTTACCCCATCAAGGTCCGATCTTTCCCGTGGTTTTATAAAAATTACTATCACTTTAATCCCCTATAACTCGGCCACCGTTGTGTTTAGAGGGTTATCGGATAAACCGATTTATAAAACTGTCTTTTATACAAAGCTCTAACTAAATTTTAGGTTCGCCAACATTTTCATAGTCGAGAAAAAAAATATTTTGCAACATACGAATGGTTTGCTAAAAAACCGTCCGGTCTTACCCCGGAGCACCTTAATGCTTTGTTATAGGCGATGGTTACCACTTAACATCAGGTGGGGTATCTGCTTGTTCCATCAGCTAGTTGAATAGAAAAATAAGTTAAAAAAAACTAGTTTTCGTAGGTACTCATGCAAACTTTTGAGTTAGAAAACAAGTTTGGATCAAAATATCATTTTTGCTGAACTGTGTGCAATGTGAGTGCACACAATTTGGTTGATTAAATTTTGTCATTAATATGTTCAGTGATTTTATATCTTTCAAAATGTAGAAATGTGCGAGCGAGAGGTACTTTAGCAGTTGTCTTCACCTTAAATGATAAACGAAACAAGATGCTAGGGTATAATGGAATTGAGATGCAAATTTTATTAGTGTCGCTTTATTACAGAAACAGGGTACTTAACAGAACATGTTCCTGATATAGGTACTTAGTACCTTTATGTATCTACCTATAGTATATATTCTACCTATATCCTCTACAAATTATAACCTATCTTTCTGTTTGCGGAACACGCAGAAAGTTAAATTGTATTTTCTTTATACTTTTTTAAGAGTAGTAGAGCTCTTTGACAATAAACTAGTAGTTCGCCCCAAACTGAGATCTCGTGATGCGACCCGACGAACGCACCAAAACTTTGAGAAGGTGGTAGTCAAAGGCAAGTCCAAACATTATGTTTGGACTTTTTTCTGACTACCGCCTATTAACTTGGTACGGTAACCAAGTTTCAACTCTCTTGGCCTATTCATTGAAGAGTTCCGTTGAACAGACCTAGGCTCCATCATCAGACCTGGTCGTTGTCACCATTTTATAAGAACTGAGTACCTCCATAATTTATTTCAAGAAAAAAAAATAAGAAAAAGTAAAGGAACGGGTCGACCAGTAGAAAAACCTTGATGCCAACGAAACTCTTAGAGATGGGAGCTCTTGGATCGCTGGTTATCTTAATTTAACTTTATTGTTGTATCTCAAAAACCGAGCGTCCGAGAAAAAAAGTAAAAATTGTTTTGGAATGTCCAAGCAAAGCCCTTTCATATGACATGTATCTTGATTTTTTTATGTAACTTTTTTTATTTTTGCCCCCTTAAAAAACCCCATATCTTAATAACCCTTCATTCGATTTTACTCATATACTTACCAGTAAATTTCTCAAGTACAAGCTATCGTCTTATCAAATTTCATGCAGATCGGATCAACGGTTCGAAAGTTATCGCCAGACAAACATACATACATACATACATATATACATACATAAAATGCCAAATCGGCCAAGTTGAAACTAAGATCTTCGTTCGCTTCGCTCACTCGATCAATAAATAAAATATACATTTCCAAGAAGAACCTGTTTCAAAAGATCTCAACTAGTAATAAGTTTTTATTTTATACCACTAGCTGATGGAACATGCAGATGGCACACCTGATGTTAAGTGGTAACCATCACCTATAACAAAGCATTGTCTCGTAAGTCACGCACAATAGGAACGTGCCCTACGATGCACTGCCCTGCGTCCATCAACTTGAGGCATACAGATGTTAAGCCTCATGTGCCTGTAATTACATCGACAACCACACTGTTCAAACCGAAACACAGCAACGCTGCTTGGCGGCAGAAAAAGGCGTGGTGGTAGTACTTCCCCGGACGAGCCCTTCACAAAGAGCTATACTACTCAAGGTCCCAAGGACGGCTTAGTGGGGATTATGACAAGAAACCGTCCTCAGAGCTTCCACAAGGCTTCCACTATTCATGGTATTATGAGATCCTTCAAACTTGCTTTTCCTGGAAATGTTTGAAAGGGACCTATACCAGCAGTGTACTTCCACAAGCTGTTGATGACGCTGTAAACTGTAACCAATTGAGTCTAGTCTCAACTCGACAAGTGTTTAAGCTCTACGCTATTAGTAAGCAGTACCTCCATGAACAACTTGACTAAGACGACGAAGTAGCACTGTAGGTAAGTATGTTGATCTAGGTCTGGGTCAGGCTATCTAACAGTAAACGCAGGCTGGTAGAAAATGCTTATGCATTAAGCCCTCATTTTGTGCTTCATACCCCGATTACACTCAGCTCATGTCCGTGGAAATGTGCAGAGACATGCGCAGGGACTTGGACAATGCGATGATGTAAACAGGCCACTTCCATGTCCACTCGCGTTGCCGCTTTGTTATAGGTGATGGTTACCACTTAACATCAGGTGGACCATCTGCTTGTTCCACCAGCTATTTGTAAAAAAAAAACGAAAAACAAATCTCAGACTAAGGTACTGAGGTACTGAGTAGGGCGTCGACATTCTAAAGATTCTGCAAATTATATTTGTACATAAGTTCTGCTTACTTATGAATAATTCGCTGCTACGTGCTAAATACAAAGGATTTACCATTGTTACTTTGTAAGAACTTTCTTTTGTGTACGCTTGTTAGCAGGCGTCAGTCAAAACATGTCTGTTTTTTTTACAAAGTCATGTCTTATTTACGATGTACAATGCTGAATGTAAAATATAAAATATTGGTGGACATTCCACACAGCACTATCTTGTCCCAAACTAAGCCAAAGCTTGTGATATGGGAACCAGATAGATGATATAATACTTTTTGTAAATACATACTTATAATATATAACACCCAGACAGAGAACAAACATCTATGTTCATCACACAAATGTTTGTTCTCGGTGGGGATCGAACCCACGGCCTACGGCGCAGAAGGCAGAGCTACTACCAACTGAGCTGTGAAGGCTGTCGTGTGTGTGTAATGTGTAAAATGTTCTAAAGAGGCGCATTTAAAATCCTTTCACCACACTGTTTCTAGGCACAAAAAGAAGGTGTACAATGGTAAATTTCTCCGTTTTTGACTACACAGAATCTTTTAACCATACTATGATCATGATCAAGCTGAAAGTATCAAGCGAAAGAAACATGCTCACTTTAATCATTCAAATTTGAGATTGCTTTTTGATTTGATCTACTTAATCTGGCTACTAAAATTTAAATTCCTGTTTTAAGATTTAAAATAAAATAAACGATATAAGTTATTTAAGCTAGAATAAAGTATGCTTATGTCGAGACATGTTTAATTAAAAATGTTTCTGTGGTGAACGACCGTATTACCCTTATCCGAACTTGACGGACGATATTTTTGTAGAATACCTAGTTTATATTAATATATTATCGTTTTCTCAGGTATCTGATTTTAATAAAACGGATCGTTCTCGGTTTGCACCGGAGTGACAAGAATGTTGCCGCAGGAATGTTTTCGTCGCAAACGAAATTTACACCGCACCGCCCTTTTTGTACATACATAGTAGTATCAAAGACGGTAGTGTAGTAGACCATAATGTATATCTGAGCAATCTGAGTCAGACGATTCAACTAGCGAGGTGCAACTTTGAAAAAAGGCGACCGACGAATCCAACTCGGATGGGCAGCGAAAAAAGCGGCAACCAACGATTCCAACTCGGATGGGCAGCGTTCGAGAAATTGCACCACTTCTTCTTGTCGTAGATGCCGAGTCTCATAAGACGAAAGTATTATGTCAGGGATGATTTATTGGACTAAGAAGTCTCTCTATTCGCCTCAATATAGGCCGGTTTCCACCACGAGAGCAGCGGAGCCATTAAGGTCTCCGTTTAACTCGCAAGAATAAACTACATACTTGTATTTCTAACAACAAATAGTCGAGCAATATGCAGTTTATTCTTGCGAGTTAAACGGAGTCCTTAATGGGTCCGCTCCGCTCGCGGTGGAAACTGACCTTATGGTCTAATAACGGGTTGGGTTATGGAGACAGAGAAATAATAAAATCCAAGAAGAACACTGACATAGCTCGCAGAGTTACCTAGTAAAAGATACAAAGAGGTCATATGTCGTCGTTGTGGTGCGAGAAGTCACTAAGTGAATTTTTTTGCCAAAATGAGTTAATGATGTTCAAGTGTTTTTCAACCCATTATGTACCTTCTCAGAAAGTAATATAGCTGCTTTTATTAAAATGTTAGGTAATACAAGAATGTCAGAAGTGCATAACTACCCGTAGAGGCATAAATCGGTCTAAATACAAAAATCATCTAAGGGTTCTTAAGTAATCTAATTCAATCGCTTTACTGACAATATTTTGCAAGTACTGGGGCTGCACTGCTCATTAAAGTCACTTAGTTACATTTCGCATATTCGACGCACGCGATCCACCTAATTAGAACAATGCTGTACGCAGAATAATAACTTAATGCACACAGAAAGTTTAACTCACCAAATATCATCTTGATGAGTATGCCAGAATTTATTAACTTACTTTTTATTATGTATCTCAGTAACCATAGAATTATTTTCATAATTTGTTGAACGTTCGTGTGTAAGGTAAATTTATCTATATTTTGTACCTATAAAGAAACCACTTTTGTAACTATAAGCGTTGATAAGTAACACCAATTTTAAGAACAAAAAAACTTTTAAACGCGGTTATCTCGAAACTAGCTTTTTACACTTAATTACTTCTCGCACAACGACGATGTGTGTCATAGTGGGGTGATGTATCAATTCCCTTGTGTACCTACGATTACCCACGTTAAATTGCTCCTGTTTTTAATTTAGTTTAGTTTTAAGTTTTTGGTATGCTTTAAATTAGTTTTTTGTTTTTGGAACTCTCCATACCTAAAGCCCGAACTCCACCTCAAAAGGGTAATGAGCGGGAAATGGTTAGCGGAACGGGCTCCTTTTCAATGAAATAGGTTTACGTTTCCACCAACAAAGAGTTTTATCTTTTGACTTGCACTGAAGAGCTGAGCGAGTTCATTTCAACACTTTCTGGTCACTCAGTCCTTTCCGCTCGACTATTTGTCGGTGGAAATACAAGTATGCAGTTTATTCTTGCGAGTTAAACGGAGTCCTTAATGGCTCCGCTTCGCTCGCGGTGGAGTTCGGGCTTTAATCTTTTAAGAGGTGGGCGTTGATAGTTACGTCACAGTTTTTATAACTACTGTAGCTATCATCGTTTCTTATTGTGTTACCTACCCCATATGTTTAAAGTTCCGCAATAAAATATTTCGATTTTTTGATATTTTTGATTATTGATTTAGCTAGAACTACCTATACCTCTAGGTTCTATTTTTTTTATACAGTCTGAATAGGCTTAGCCCCAATCCGCTTAGCCATGGCATTGCTACTCTCGATCTGTCCTTGTGAGTAGACGATGGTGCCTCGCTCTGCCGTCTTCTGTCCGTTGATGCGCTCCTTGTCGCCTGGTGCCAGAACTGGTAAGGATGGATCCACCTGGAAATAACATTTTTACTGTACAACTTGCTGATGGAACAAGCAGATGGCCCTCGTGATGTTAAGTGGTAACAATTCATTGCGATACGATGCACTGCCCTGCGTCCATCAACTTGAGGCATACAGATTTTAAGCCGCATGTGCCTGTATTTTCACTGGCAACCACATACTTCGAACCGAAACACAGGAAGGCTGCTTGGCGGCAAAAAAAGGCATGGTGGTAGTACTTCCCCGGACAAGCCACACATAAAGAGCTCTACTACTCAAAAGATATAAATATTGAGGTAAAGTAAGATCCAAAGTTCCGTGCGTAATAAAAAAATTTAGAACTAAAGAACTACAAAATTGTATTCTTTTTTGGTGGCTCATGAAATTCAAATATACTGAAATTTAATTATGGGATCAGAATTACGCTTTACCACATTTGGATCGATAAAAGTAAACACAAGATTTGCCTAGAATCTCAATTTTTTTTCTAGAAGCAAATTAGTTTCATTCGTTTGTGATAATGATAACAATTTTTTTGACAACTATAAAATAAAGATTTTAAAGAGTCTTTTTTTTACACTTCACAAATGGAAAAATAGATTTGTGGAATTGGATTTAATTGATCTAGTTTTTAAGACGATTTAGGGTGACCTTTGTTTTATTGAATAATAAAGTTTCGTTGCATTGGACGAACTTTAGTTTTCTTATTATATTTTACGTGTTGTTTTTTTTGTTCCTTTTTATAAAGAATATCATACAAATATCATCATCATCACATCAAAGCCTGTAGAAAACCACCGCTGGAATGAGATAGGCCTGTATATAGGCATCCCCCATTAATTTTCAGTACCTAAGAATTTTAAGCTATCTTCATCCACAGACTTTCCGCGATCTTTACGGTGTCGTTGGTTCATTGGATCGTCTTACTTAAAGCCCTTATTCCCTGTCCTTTATCTTTAATCCCTGGCGGTTGCCGGGATAGAATAGAAATACAAGTAATTTTCAATTGCTGGAAATATCGTTAAAAGCTTTTAATTTTTTTATAAATTACTCATATCCCACCATACATATAGATATGAAATACTAGCTGGCTAGCTGGCCACGAGGCTAGGTGGTCTAGTGCTAGCGGCCCCGCCTTCCGATCCTAAGGTCGTGGGTTCGAAACCGGTCGTGCACCAATGAGTTTTTCTGTTCAAAATTTATGTGCACAATGCCAGTACCTACTCTCAAACGGTGAAGGAAAACATCGCGAGGAAACCGGCATGTCGTAGAATCTAAAAAAATCTATCATGTGTCAAGTGCTCGAAAGGAGCCTCTTGAGGCGCACTTAAAATCCTTCCGCCACACTGTTTCGAAAGAAACTACCTCTAGTGACACGACAAAAAAAAAAGAACTTGCTGGCGCCCGCGGGTTCGCAAGTTTATTAGTAGTGCACACAAAATGGTTGCATACAAATTGCACACAGTTTAGTAAAAATTTCATTTTGATCGATATAAGTTTTCCTACTTAAAAGTTTGCTTATGTACGAAAACTAGTAGAGCAAACTTTTGAGTAGGAAAACATGTATCGATCAAAATGAAATTTTTACTAACAATGTGATTGCACACAAAATGGTTGATTGCGATTTTTCGAAAACTTTTGCTCTTGTCTTCGCCTTAAGTCTCTGAAGGTTGAAGCTTAAAATAGCTACTCAAAATTAATGTAGGTATTTCTCCTGTCCTACCTCCATGGGTATATTCCCAAGCCTTAAATCAATTATTCTGAGTAAATGGATATACAAACAGGTATGAATGCATCAGGTAAGGTAGCTAATAATAGCACAATCATGAGAATCTCGACCAAAATATCAGAAAAACTTCTACCAAGAAGATTCGAATCTGCGTTTGGTAATTAAATAAAGATTGGTAGGTAGCTGCACTTTATAAAAATAACAGATTAGCTACGAAATATGATTTTAAATTTTCCTGTTTTCGTGACCTTCTCAATGTTTAAGTAACCTACCTATTTATATGCTTTACGGTAGAAACCAAGCCAGTATCTGGCCTGTTCTTCAGGCTTGGTCGCGCGGAACTGGCACCAGAGATTCCCTACTAAGGTTTTCCCTCAAAACGATTATAGTATGAGATTTATATAGACTTATAAAAGGCGTTTAATAATTTTGAAAGGGTCGGGAACGCGCTAATGATTTCTTCAGGTATTGCAGACGTTTAAAGGCTACGTTAACAGCTTTCCATCAGGCGGACCGTAAGCTTTGTGGATACATTAGTGGATTTAAAAAAATAAAACACTATTTTTAAGACATAAGTGACCCTTTTCTTTAAATGAATAATAATAATATAAAAGATTATTTTATTAAAAAATATTATGATATTTACAAGCCTGTGCATCTATCTAAGATGGTTCATACTCATACAGCAACAAATTAACCTACACCCCTATTTACGGGACGTTGTAGTGCTTGCCTAATGGGAGTAGTCAGAGGTTCATCCTATTATAAAATTTGTCACATGCCCACATTTAAACTGGAACTTATATTTCACGATTCCAAACCAAAACACGCCAGGTAGGCTTTATTTAAACAATTAGATCTAGGATAGTAAACCGGTCCAATAAACAAGTAGTCCACCTTCAAAAATAACTAGTAGAAAAATATAATTTTAAACGTGTTTGCTCCTTAATAGATGTTTGGCACTTCACATCGCTATTCGGTATTTGCGGTTTTATTCGGTTTTGTCTGCACTAATATTATAAAGAGCAAAGATTTGTATTTTTGTATGTTTGTAGGATAGAATACAATAAATGTTTATTTAGCATAAGTAGTACAATAACACAAGCCAGAAAAAAGTCAAAAGGGTAGGTACAGGGTAGGGTTTGTAACGAATAAACTCAAAAACGACTGGTCCGATTTCAAAAATTATTTCATCATTAGAATGCTACATTATCTATGAGTAACATAGGCTATATTTATTACTAGAAATGTTTAAAAATAATTACTAGAAATGTTTAAACACGTGCGGAGCCGGGACAGGCCGCTAGTTGTGTATAAGTCTGAATAACTCGAACACATCGTCCGCACATCGTCACGAACAGCGGTATTCGTGTATTTGCGTATACGTCTTGTTCGGTAAAAATAGACGAATAAAGTCACTATAAAGTTTTCTACACCATAAACAACATGTAACATAATATCCCTATAAGACCAAATACCAAGTGGTCAGACCAAGCACTGGAATACTTTGACGTTTGCAAAGGTTGAATAGGTATATCGTTTTCGAAATTCCTATACAAAAGTAAAATTAATATTGTCTCAGAAATTTGCAACACCCCTGATACTGTTTGCGTAAGTACGAAGTTCACGAAAACACGTAACGTACAAGCAGCTGTGAATAGGGCTGCCTCATGGTGTGCTTAGTTTCACATTGAAGAAACGTTTATGAGGCATTTCATGAATAAAAAACTACGAAATTTCAGAAGTCGTATAACAGAAGGTGTTCGCCATGACCTGTAGAATACCCTGCTTCCGGGATTATAAGGGTATTATGTTACACGTTGTATAAAGTACCTAACAATTTGTAATGGTGTACTTCAGATCGCTATGCGTGTTCCGCGTATTCGTCATTTTCCCAAATCCGACGATATGTGTAGTGACACTATTTGGCTATATCTGCCTATTTTTACCGAACAAGACGAATGCGCAAATGTACGAATGCTGCTGTTCGTACCGATTTTTGGACGGTGTATATCTACAGAATAAGCAAATAGAAACGCAAATACCGATGCGACGTGAAGTGCCACCAAAAAAACATGGTAATAAAACATCAGGCTGTCACATGAGAAAGTTCATTTGATTAAGCTGTTTTTTATTAAGAAAGTATGCTATATGTAGGTAATTTCCTAGCAAGTTTATTTTTCTAGGATAACCACACAACTTTCGTCTGCTTGTTTTACTAATTATTAAAAGATAATGTAGGCCATTAGCCGGAAGAAACCGAACTCGAAAAAATCGCTCGATTCGGCACCAATTTTTCTGTCTGATTGTTAAGAATCTCGTGGGTAACGGCCCTTTTCATAAAGCTCGATCAAAACTAATCGCATGTCAAGTCACTTGCTATCTCTATCTGATTCGATGCTGAAATGGCGAGTGACTTGACATCCGATTAGTTTTGATCTAGCTTTCAGAAACCGGGCGTAAGTCAGCTCCCTACGTATTAATGTCATTCTCTACTTCCTACCAGTTTGTGCAAAAACAGTTTTACAGTTTGTCCTTTAAACTATAGGTAAAAACAGAAGTAATTTTAATTAGAATCATAAAACGTTTAACTAACACGGGCTAATCAATTATTATTATATAAATTTCTTAGTAGATTTATTTTATTATATTCAATTTAATTTTAGACTTTTTTATTGAAGCCGTTTTATATTTTTAATATTGTCTCGTAGCTAACACTTGTGCTAGCTGTGGCTAACTTTATGGAGCAAGCACACGAAATGTATCATCTTTGTTGTTTTTATTTGTAAGAATTGTGTATTACAGGAAGCCTTGTCAAAGCCAAATTATCAATTTTAAGATATATTTGTCTAACAAAAAGTTTTTTTCGTTTTTAGTGTTTTTGGGTAAGGCCAAAGTGTAAAACTGGACCCTATTACTAAGACTCCGCTGTCCGTCCGTCTATCCGTCTGTCTGTCCGTCTGTCACCAGTACCCCAAGTATGAGTTTTGCTTACGATATTTCATTTTTCGTTTTACGTTTTTGTTCCGTGTTCATTGCAGGTTTTGTATGAAGACGCGATAGGGATACCGATATGGAACTTTACAAAACCCGCAATGAACACGGAGCAAAAACGATTCGTTTTTGTTCCGTGTTCATTGCAGGTTCCGTATCGGTATCTCTATCGCGTCTTCATACAAAACCCGCAATGAACACGGAACAAAAACGAAAAACGAAATATCGTAAGCAAAACTCATACTTGGGGTACAGGCTGTATCTCATGAACCGTGATAGTTAGACAGTTGACATTTTCACAGATGATGTATTTCTGTTGCCGCTATAACAACAAATACTAAAAAACAGAATAAAATAAATATAAGGGAGCTCCAATGCAACAATCGTAATTATTTTGCCGTTTAAATTGATAATGGTACGGAACCCTTCGTACGCGAGTCCGACTCGCACTTGGCCGGTTTTATTCTTTTTCTATTCGTTGTTCGTCGTTTCTACTCGTTGCTCTGTGCGTTGGATTAATAGATTAGCCGACGAATGATGTATGTATACCTAATCACGTATAATGAAGGAACCGCGGGTAGAGGGGGAAGGTAAGTCCAGGTGGGTGGGTATGGGTAATTCTTACCGGCTCCATGGATCTCCAGTGCTGCAGGCAGTGTGCAATCCTCTCTACAAAGCCAGGCGCAAAGTGCGAAGGGTCTATGACGATGAAGCACTGGCCAAGATCCGGAGCCCCATCGTCGGATACCAGCTCCCAGCCTCGGATTTGGTGCGTCATTTTAGACCCTTGAATTAAATTGAATTTAGAATAAATATGTCAGTTCGTCAATAATTTAGAGTAGTGTATTAGAAACTTCAGGGGGCTAAATAATAACATTTTCCAAGGAACCAACACTGTGAACGCGAAATAAAAACACATCTGTTTCATTTCATTGTTTAATTTATAAGTAGGTATTGATACTGTTTTTCTGCAAATAAATGAATACACTAAATAAATGAACGTTACCTGATAGTCCACTGCAGAGTACTTCGACCATAGCACTGAGAGCATATCCTTTGTAACCGCTCGTCTTCTCCGTTCCTCCCAACGGTAGAAGACGGCCCGCATTGAAAGCCTGCCAAGGAATAATACTCTTTATGCTTTGGGGATAGACGTTGTTTTGCTAGCTACACAGTCGTCAGGTAAAGACGAGTTTGGCAGGTAGCTTCAATGCCGGAGCATTTTTTTAACCTCGGAAAATGAAGCGATTTTATTGATGGGATTTTCACTTTATTGTTGGAAAGTCATCCCAAGACTTGCTAAGACATTAGTTATTTTAAAAATACCTACGGCATTAGCCAAAGGGGGGGGGGGATTAAATCCCCTAGGGGTCTAACAATATCCACTTTCTATTTGCGGAACAGGCCTGCGGAAAGATAAATTGTATATTTTTTTAATTTTTATACAACTAGCTGATGGAACAAGCAGATAGCCCACCTGTACCCGAAGTATGAGTTGTGCTTACCATATTTTTGGTTTTTCGTTTTTCGTTCTTGTTCCGTGAAAAATCAAATATGGTAAACACACCTCATACTTGGGGTACTGATGTTAAGTGGTAACCATCACCTATAACAAAGCATTGCCTAGACAGTCACGCACGATAGGAACGTGCCCTACGATGCACTGCCCTGTGTCCATCAACTTGAGGCATACAGATGTTAAGCCTGTAATTACACCGGCAACCACACTCTTCAAACCGAAACACAGCAAAAAATGGCAGAAAAAGGCGTTGTGGTAGTTCTTCTCCGGACGAGCCCTTCACAAAGAGCTCTACTACTCTTCAAAATTACATTAGCTTGACAGATACACACGCCAAACAAATGAGATTTTCGCTAGCAAAAAGTGAATCTTGTCTAGACGTCTAGGTTTCCTAGATAATGTTTTTCAACGCCTGATATTTTTTTAGCAACCATTCTAAGCTTTTTCTCTGTACGTTAACATGATATTTTCTTGATCGATCATCCTGATTATTAGTTGGCTTGAGATATCGATATTACACAAAGATAAGATCTGAAAGTATTAGGTGCTACTAGTGTTCAAGTGATTCTTTTCTATTTTACTACTGACTCAGCGCCTTTTGTAAAATTCTAAGCAATGCAGTTGACTGTGCAATTTTAAACTAAGGCAAGTTTAAGGAAAATTTTAAAAATCTGATTTCTGAGTCTTTATCATCTGCATGCCTTAGGTTGATGGACGCAGGGCAGTGTATCGTAGGGCACGTCCTATCGTGCGTGACCTTACAAGCAATGCTTTGTTATAGGCGATGGTTACCACTTATCATCAGGTGGACCATCAGCTTATTCCTCCAGCTAGTTGTATATTGTTAAATTATTATTATGCTTGAATGAATAAAAAAAAATAACAAAAAAAAAACTATTGTTATACTATTTTTATATGGCCCACCTAATTCTAAATGGTAACCATCACCTATAACAAAGCATTGCCTCGCAAGTCACGCACGATAGAAACATCCCCACGACCCACTGCCCTGCGTCCATCAACTTGAGGCATACAGATGTTTAGCCTCATGTGCCTGTAATTACACCGGCAACCACACTCTTCAAACCGAAACACAGCAACGTTGCTTGGCGGCAGAAAAAGGCGTGGTGGTAGTACTTCCCCGGACGAGCCCTTCACAAAGAGCTTCTACTACTCTTAAAAGCTGCTAGCTCTACGGTGAAGGTATAAATAGTTATACAGAAGATAGGTGAGTGTTATACCTTTTTAGGGTCTGTAGTGACTTGTCCATCAATGTCCATTGCCCAGCCCTCGGGCAGGGGCTCATCTTTGTGAATTTGCACCTCTATCTGTAACGTGGGGAAAAATAAAACACAAGTACAGTCGCTAGCCATCAGAATAGAGTATCTATTCCCATTTTCACTGAACGCTTCCGATTGGCACTGATTTGGATCAGTAGAGCTATATCTAGATCGTTCGCAACTGTTTCATGTGTATTTGACAGCCTTCACATCTCAGTTGGTAGTAGCTCTGCCTTCTGCGCCGTAGGCAGTGGGTTCGATCCCCGCACCGAGAACTAATATTTGTGTGATCAACATAGATGTTTGTTCTCTGTATGGGTGTTATATAATATTATAAGTATGTATTTACAAAAAAAAGCATTTAAGTAGTATATCAGCTATCTGGTTCCCATATCACAAAATTTGGCTTAGTTTGGGGCGAGATAGTGCTGTGTGGAATGTCCACCAATATTTATTTATTTTGTACATTTTGTAAATAATAATAAACTTTATTCAGAAAATCAAGCAATTACAATAATTAGGGTATGCATACAAGATCAGTTATTAATTGTATTTGGCTTGTTTACAAATAATTGTTATACTACAGTATCTACATTAAGTGCTGGACTTGTGTCGTAGATACCACATTACCTTCCAATAGTTCCAATGGTAGATAGATAGATAACACATTTATTTGCCTAACTAATACACACAGACACAAAAATACAAAATCTAAATAAAAACAACAGAATGAAAACAACTAATACAATAAGAAATAACTAAAATAAAAACAACCAAAAGAAAATTTTAAGTTAAACAAACAATGAAATAATAGATCCGTGTGCGTTGCAGCTAGACAAAAACAGACAAAAAGGTAATAGCTCAGCGCATAATATTGCTCGAGAGCAAAACACTGATAAACAGGTTTTAAAAATAAAAAAATAAAAATATTAGTGTACCTATGTATAGAAATGGTGATGTATAGAAAGCCATGGTGGTACATGTATAAAAAGCCATGTTGTTGGTATAATAATATTGTGCGGACCGTAAGTACAATTTTGTTTTCTACTTCCTACATACCTTAGTACTTCTTCATCGTAATTTTCTTTTTAAATAAATTATATTTCTAATTGTATTTATAAAATATATATTTTACTTACTTTTCCCATGGCAACAGACGTGGTAGCCATATCCACGACAAGAGAGTCGCCCTTGCCGGCAGGTGCCGCTAACGCTATGGGATTTGTTCCCAATGCACCCTGGAAGAGACAAAAAAGTATGTATCTTCTTCTTATTGTCGTGTCACTAGTTCCTTCGAACAATGTGGTGAAAGGATTTTAAGCACGCCTCAAGGAGGCGCCTTTCGAGCACTTGACACGTGTTTTAGAACTTTTTTACGACATGCCGGTTTCCTCACGATGTTTTCGTTTACCGTTTGAGACTACTGGCACCATGGTCATCAGAAGAATAGAAAAACTCATTGGTGCACGACCGGTTTTGAACCCACGACCATAGGATCGGAAGGTATCTCAGATTACCTTTGTTAATATTCTGAGATATCACAGTTGGGTTTGTCGCATACTTGCAGGAGGAGCCAATAATGTACGGCCAAATAATGTACAGCATATTATTGCACAGCATGATAATGTACACCCAGTTAATCCGTGTCCACTGGTTATCGGGGTGTACATTATCATCCCGTACAATAACATGCCGTGCAATGTTGTCACAATGCTGTTAATGTACACCCAGTACAGCATGATAATTGGAAGCCACTTTGTACCGTAAAAAAAAATTGGCACAAGAAGATCGCGGAAAAACGTGAATGCCGAATGTTACTGCACGGAAATACGATTCAGCGGAAGCCGTCACAAATCCTCTAGACAGCTCTACGCATGATGGAACTGACATGTCATGCCTAATAAGTTCTTTAAAAAAAGTAGGTGGTCTATAGTAGATCTAGTTCTTTGTATATTTGCGAAAGGTACCTACGTATTTAGCTCTGGTAGGCACCATGATGGGCGAAGTGTTGGTGAATGCCATGCCTATGAGACCTTCCTTCTCCGCTTGAATCGCCCAGTATCCAGCCATTCCATAATGATGGCAATCTGAAAAGAAGCCTCTGTTATCAAGAGTAGTAGAGCTCTTTGTGAAGGGCTCGTCCGGGGAAGTACTACCACCACGCCTTTTGCTGCCGCCGAGCAGCGTTGCTGTTTCGGTTCGAAGAGTGTGGTTGCTGGTGTAATTACAGGCACATGAGGCTTAACATCTGTATGCCTCAAATTGATGGACGCAGGACAGTGCAAATGTAATAATGTCCACCAATATTTATTTATTTATTTATGCTACACGTTGTGTACTAATTCAAAGTATGGAAGTGTTATATCAGCTATCTGGTTCCCATATTACAAGCTTTGCTTCGTTTGGGCTGTGACCACCAATCTAACTTACTTTTAGCAGAGACCAGAGCCACGCCAGATTCTCTCGCTTTGTTAATCGCGAGGTTGATGCAGAAGTGTCCAGAAGTGGCCCCAAGGGTGTCGCATCCGTCTACCCACGCGGTGGCCGCTGACTCCTTCAGGATGGAAGGCGTGGCCTGGACCCTGACGAACCCGGATATAATGTCGTTTATGTAGAACTCTGGGGATAATGAAAGAAAAATATTAGTAGGACTTAATTTTTATCTTTAGTAGATTTTTTATGCAGATGACCCACCTGATATTATGTGGTAACCATCACCTATAACAAAGCCGTAAGTTTGTTGCCTGTTCTTCTAGGCTTTGGTCGCGTGGAACTGGCACCTAGAGTCACCTAGCTTTAAGACGTTTCAAAGTGATCCTTGGGATTTTATTGAATAAATACCTTTTGACTTTGACTTTGAAATCATTGCCTCTCAAGTCACGCATTATATGCACGTGCCTTACCATGAACTGCCCTGCATCACAGATAAGAGGTACAGGTTTATATCTGCGTGACTTACCTACGTGGCAATGTTTTCTTAGTTCTGGTTTTCTTAGGTGATGGTTACCACGTAACATCAGGTGCTTAGATAAAAAATAAATAAAAAATAAATATTGGTGGACATTCCACACAGCACTATCTCGCCCCAAACTAAGGCAAAGCTTGTGATATGGGAACCAGATAGCTGACATACTACTTATATACTTTTTTTTTGTAAATACATACTTATAATATTATATAACACCCAGACAGAGAACAAATATCTATGTTCATCACACAAATGTATGTTCTCGGTGGGGATCGAACCCACGGCCTACGGCACAGAAGGCAGAGCTACTACCAACTGAGCTGTGAAGGCTGTCAAGATAGTTGTATAAAAAAGCGATCTGAGAGGAAATCTTCCGTTCAGTAGGATTAAAGTTTGCAACCAACTTATTGCTGAATCATAGTCCGTTTTGCGACGCACAAAGGTATTTTTTTTTAGTTAGTTAGGTATTAATTACTATACGATTACTAGTTACTATACAATTACTAGTTACTATACTATTTCTAGTTACTATACAATAACTAGTTACTATACTATTTCTAGTTACTATACAATTACTAGTTACTATACTATTTCTAGTTACTATACTATTTCTAGTTACTATACAATAACTAGTTACTATACTATTTCTAGTTAATATACAATAACTAGTTACTATACTATTTCTAGTTATTATACAATAATTAGTTACTATACTATTTCTAGTTACTATACAATAACTAGTTACTATACTATTTCTAGTTACTATACAATAACTAGTTAGGAACTTTACAAATTTTCTTTTTGTTCTTCTTCCAAAGCTGTGAGTCTATTTTCGTGTGAGGCTATTTTCATTTCATTTCTATATTATTGACTTACTACAAAGATATTTCTAGTAAGGTCTTCAGCACATCAAGAACACATAATCTTGAATGAGGTATTAGCCGCCTGAGACGCGGCCGCCATACAAACCTAAATAAGGCTTCGAAGGTCGGCCTTGATCTATAAAATACAGGCTTGGGTATCTTAAGCTCGTAAATATACTACTTTTTCTCCATTTTTTATAAGAAAAACTGACGGGAAATATACCTCCTGATCTTGAGCTGCTCTTTCTGTTCTATAACAAATTGTATTCTCCAAGAGCACGTCCAAAGATATCACTCTGAGATGTAAAGTTAAGAGGGGGACAACCGTCAAACAACTTCTCGCTCGCTGCGTCTCAAGTCTCATGTTAAAGATATTTATTTCTCAGAGTTCACTATCCGAGAATAATATATTTTACAGAAAGTGTGAACGTACACAGTGGCATAATAGTGATATACTAGGTGTTCCAATACTTGTATTTAAACCTTCAGGGGGTTTTATTTCATTACTTGTAAACGTATTATTTTTATTGATTCAAAATACAATATAAAATCTATCTTGCCACAATTTAGAGGCTTACGGCCGGTTTCTGAAAGCCCGATCAAAACTAATTGGATGTCAAGTCACTTGCTATATCTATCTAATTCGATGTAATAGCTGAAATGGCGAGTGACTTGACATCCGATTAGTTTTGATCGAGCTTTAAGAAATCAGCCGTTACTCGATTATTATAGCCATTCCTAAAAAAACTTGTCAAGCAGTTATACCAAGGGCACAGATAAGCCTGCATCCATAAACTGGAGGTAGGTATGTGTTAAGTTTGAGTTGTTTTTTTTATACTACGTGCTGATTGGACAAGCAGATGACCCACCTGATATAAAGTGATAATAATCACCTATAACAAAGTATTACTTACATCTCAAGTTGCACATATTATGATAGTTACGTGCCCTACCATGCACTGCCCAACGTCCATCAACTTGAGGTACAGATGTTAAGCTTCGTGTGCCTGTAACTTCACATGAGGCATAACATCTGTATGCCTCAAGTTGATGGACGCAGGGCAGTGCATCGTAGGGCACGTTCCTATCGTGCGTGACTTACGAGGTAAAGCGTTGTTATAGGTTACCACTTAACAACGGGTGGGCCATCTGCTTGTTCCATCAGCTGGTTGTATAAAAAAACTTTCTTCCTGGAAATGTCGACGCTTATGTCCACCAGGAGACTTCTCCAGGCTATATATTACATTGTAAAAGGATCATACAAAAGAACGGTAGGAACCAAGCCGTAAGTTTGTTGCCTGTTCTTCTAGGCTTTGGTCGCGTGGAACTGGCACCTAGAGTCACCTAGCTTTAAGACGTTTCAAAGTGATCCTTGTGATTTTATTGAATAAATACCTATTGACTTTGACTTTGACTTATAATAATGATGAAGAGATACAAAAAATAACTCACCAAGCCTGTTGAGCCCATGGCTGAAATGGCCCACAGTGTCAGCATGCAGCAGCAACGCTGCCTGGGCCCTCGCTGCCTCCAGAGGCGCTCCGACTGCCAGCAAGCAGTCTTCGACAAACCGCAATGCTTCTTGTGTTGTCACCTCCGGCATGGTGGACGCTGATGTGAGAATAAATAGCTTGTTTATAGATTTCATTCTATAAATAGGGAAATATGAGTGAAAGGCATACAGGGTGTTTCAAAAAGTCGATCACTTGTTTTCTTTACAATATTTAGACACTGATTAAACTTCTTCCTACTTCCTATCTGTTTATGTGTATAATATAATGTGTTGTGACCAAAATAAATGTATTTTCTTTCTTGTCTTTCTTATTTTATTCTACTTCGTACTTCTTATTCTATCGTATCTTACTCATATATAAAAATTCGTGGCACTTGGTTAAGGCCCTAACCACTGAACCGATCGGGATGAAACTTAGAACAAATAGTTATAGAACGTAAACTGCATAAGGGCTGCTTTTTATCCCAAAATATTACTAAGAACGGAGTTAAAAAATTATGAATGAATATAACTAGTAGTTCGCCCCGAACTGAGATCTCGTGATGCGAACCGACGAACGCATTAAAACTTTGAGTACGTAGTAGTCAGAGGCAAGTCCAAACATTATCTTTGGACTTTTTTCTGACTACCGCCTACTAACCTGGTGTGGTTACCAAGTTTCAACTCTATTGGCCTATTTATTGAAGAGTTCCGTTGAACAGCCCTTGGCTGCATCATCAGACCTGGTCGTCGTCACCATTTTATGAGAACTGAGTACCTCCTTAATTTATTTCAAGAAAAAAAATTAAGAAAAAGCAAAGGAATTGACCGACCAGTAGAAAAACCTTGATGTCAACGAAACTCTTAGAGATGGGAGCTCTTGGATCGCTGGTTATCTTAATTTAGCTTTTATTATTTTATCTCAATAACCGAGCGTCACAAAAAAAAAGTAAAAATTGTTTTGGGATGTCCAAACAAAGCCCTTTCATATGACATGTAACTTGATTTTTTTATGTAACTTTTTTTATTTTTGCCCCCGTAAAAAACCCCATATCTCAAAACCCCTTCATCCGATTTTACTCATATACTTACCAGTAAATTTCTCAAGTACAAGCTATCGACATATCAAATTTCATACAGATCGGATCAACGGTTCTAAAGTTATCGCCAGACAAACATACATACATACATACATACATACATACATACATACATACATACATACATAAAATGCCAAATCGCCCAAGTTGAAACTAAAGATCTTCGTTCGCTTCGCTCACTCGATCAAAATTAATATTTACTTCTATTGAGTACGTCTACTATACAAAGGTTTTAATAACCTCTCATAAGCTCCTGTCCATTTCAAAGTGGGTAACCACATAGCTGTGTATGACAGAATAGTAATTGAAACTAATTCGACCTAAAATCTATTAAAACTGCGTTTTTTTATGACACCGTGGCGGCCGTAAGCGCCACGACCGACAGAGAGTATGTATGTTGTGTTTAACTTTAGGTAATTTGATTTCAGTGGAAAGTGCGTAGATTTTTATTAATATTTTATATTTTTTCATCTCACTTTGTATAGGAAAATAAATGCTTTATTTATTATTATATAATCACAGTGAAGTTGTTTACCGAACTGATCGTCTACAGAGACAAAAACATTCTTGTTTTCAATGTTTTATCTTGATACCTCAAGATATGCTATATTTATCTTATTTGCACTCGTATATTGTCACGTAAATATGCTTTAGATTAATTTACTTATGGCGAAGACAAGAGCTAATATACCTCTCGCTCGCACGTTTTGACATATCGAAAGATATAAAATCATAATTTTTTGTGCAATCATTTTAAGTAAAAAAATCATTTTAATTGATACAAGTTTTCCTACTCAAAAGTTTGCTTTATGTAGGTACTACTATTTTATAAACTTATGCAAACTTTTGATTAGGAAAACTTGTATCGATCAAAATGTTTTTTTACTAAACTGTGTGCACATAAAATTGTTGAATGCGATTTCTCTAAAATAAGTTAAGTTATTTTATATCTTTCAACAAGTCGAAACGTGCGAGCGAGAAGTACGTAAATTAGCTCTGTAATCGCCTTATGTACCCTGGAATAAAACCTTTTCACACACTGAAGGTTCTAGGTTATGTGAATAAGTCAAGTTCAGGGCCCTCCTCAACTATCTCAAAGAAGAACAAATATACAAAATGTGAAAAACAAATCCTAAAGAAATACTTTTTATACGAGGTGTGCCAATAATTGGGTTTAAAACTTTGGGGGGCTAAAGTACCCATCAATATGAATAACTGTTAAGGAACCAATACTATAAACAAGAAAAACAAAAACAGCTGTTTCATACATTTTAGCCAGGTATGAATCAGCGGTTATTTTTTTCGCGTTTACAGTGTTGGTTCCTTAGAAAAAGTTATTCATATTGATGGGTATTTTAGCCCCCCGAAGTTTTAAAACCAATTATTGGAACACCTGTTTAATATGCAAGTGACAAAATATTTATTTTTTATACTACTTATTGGTGGAACAAGCATATTCCTGATGGTTATGTTATCACTTAACAGCACCTGATGTTAAGTAATAACCATCACCATATCAAGGCATTGCCTCGCCAGTCACGCATGGGAAAAACTTGATATTAATTGATTAGTCAGGTCAGTTTTTTTTTTTTGCGACTTAGTTTTCAGTAACGATACGAGCCCGGGTTTTGTATAGAGCCACGAGAGTTTTCAGAACACCCAATAGAGGCGCTCATCGAGTCTCCATATAAAATCCAGCCGTCGATATATAAAACGCGAAATGCCATGCCAGTTTTTTTTTATTATAATATAATCATAAATAATCAACCTGTACATGACACTTATTTAGTGATCGTATTTCCAATACCGCGGTGTGTAATTAAATACCGGCTACATTAGCTTTCCTTTAGAGCACTTTTAACGATTTTAATTGAAAAAACAAGTAAATAAATATTGGTGGACTTTCCACACAAAAAGAGTAGATAGAGTCTAAGAATTGTGTTTGATTTTGGCAAAACTTTAGGCAGACAAAACGAAACAAACGAGATAAATGCTACTGACAGCCCTCACAGCTCAGTTGGTAGAAGTTCTGCCTCTGCGCTGTAGGCCGTGGATTCGATCCCCACCGAGAACAAACATTCATGTAATAATATGGATTTTTGTTCTGTGTGGGTGTAATTTTGTATGAGTGTGTATTAACAAAAAAAGAAAATAGTATCGAAGTATTATGTCATTTATCGAGCTCTCATAGTACAAGTTTTGCCTTAATTGGGGCTAGGTAGATAATTAAAATAATAAAAAAAAACTTTTTAACAAAATGGGGTAAGAAAATTATGAATGCAATAGCGATTGGAAAGTTCTTCTCTTTTAAATGAAAAAGATATAAAACAAATTAAATAAAGGTAATAAGAAATGACCAATGACTTACCGAATATGAAACTCACTGGAAAAGAGAACCCTAATGTGCAATATAAAAATAAATTATATGATTCATAGTATGTTAGTATTTTTCCGTTAAAAATATCGACCGAATCTTAAAAGTTCCAAAAGTTAACTGATACTTTAAATAGTCTCAGTTGATTTATCATAAATTTTTGCGCCCATTTAGATAACCGCAGGCGTACACTTAGTGGCAATAAAATGGGTACAACACAACGTGCCATACGGTGCACTGTCATCCACTTGAAGCATACTATAGCCACGTTAAACTCTCGCTGCAGGCTCGGTCAGTGCTCAACCTATAGTCGCGTTAAACTCCCGCTGCAAACTCGGTCATAAATCATCTTAACACACGCTTAAACAAAACGATCGTCCGTTCTCCTAAGTGCGAGAGAGAGAGAGAGTAATATTTCTGTTTCGTACCGATAACTAATGTTATGACCGAGCCTGCAGCGAGAGTTTAACGCGACTATAGAAGAAACACCGGGAACCGGTAAAAAAATAAAAGAATACAATACAGTTAGAATTGCAATCACTACTAATACCCGAGCGAAGTCTTTGTCAAGTTAGACGCAGGGCAGTGCATCGTAAGGCGCGTTCCTATCCACCCGTTCTTCGCCTTCACATGTGCTTTTAATAAATGAGCATGATGCATGAGCATTATGTAGCGTAAATCCTCTTTTGTGGTAACAGTGAGAAGTAGGTTAAGTGGCGGGAGGACGAGGCTCACAACTAAAACGTTTCTGCACTCGCTCGGTAAATTGAAGTGACCTAAATAAAATAGAGCTATGGATTTGCCTCATAAGCACGTAATAACATTCCTTTTATAGAGGTCTGAGCGTTGCTTTGTTATTTACTGACTTAAGGCCGGTTTCAGAAAGATCAATCAAAACGAATCGCATGTCAAGTCAAGAAGGTAATAAAGGTAATAATTCTTTATTTATTCTTATTATTAACTCTAATAATAAGAATAAGTTATTAAGTTACTTGCTATCTCTATCTAATTCGATATAATGCTGAAATGGCGAGTAACTTGACATCCGATTAGTTTTGATCGAGCTTTCAGAAACTAGCCGTTAGACATTTATTTGGGCACAGTTCTTGCACAAAATGCGATGGTATTTTAGTAAAAAGTAATCGAATTACATTTGGGTAGCAAAAAAATAATGTTATCTACATACAAACAACTTTAGAATGAAAAACCTCCCAATGGTCATTGGAAGTTGATGCGAACGTACCTATCAGGTATCGTCATCATTATTATATGTTCCTTGAGTATATTAATAATTCGTATTATTGTTACTTATGCTATTTAAGATATTCATTATTAATTGTTTTACTCACGACATAATTTTAAAGAATAAATAATAGAATAGAATTAATTTTCAATTATATTTTTTATACATCTATTTAAATGCAATTTGCTTATGTGAATTTAACATTGCACGCCTGACGTGGCCAAATACATTGATACATTGATCCTATAAAAATTGTAACATCTGCAACTTTGACAATGTCGTCTAGCCTACGTCCAGTCCACCCATCCCTGGCTCATTTTTATTCTATTATTTGGTTATAAAAAATATGCGAAAGTATTAACATTTTATTATATTATGTACTATGTACTTGCTGATGGAACAAACAGGTGGCCCACCTAATGTGTATCGGTAACCATCTAACCATCACACAAGGCATTGCCTCGCCAGTCACGCACGATAAGATGGTGCCCTAAGTTGCACTGCCCGGCGACTATCAACTTGACCTTTATATTGGCCTGCAGTGTACCCATGTGTTGTTAGGTATCTAATAGATTCAATAACATATTTAAGATGTGGTGATGTTACTACATTATCTTGTAATTTAAAACTTGTTTTGTTTTCGCGCTTGTTAGGTCAATGTGGTTTGTAAACATGATTATTGTTACCTACTGCTTGTACCGTAAGTAGTAAGTACAGCCGGCTACATAAACTACCTACTGATTGCAAGTCAATGTCGTAGCATTGCAATGCACATATAATTCTGGTAGAAAATGCTTGTGCATTTAGACCTCCTTTTGTGCTCTCTTGTCGTGTCACTAGTTTCTTTCGAAACAGTGTGGTGAAATGATTTATAGAACTTTTTAGGTTCTATGATATGCCGGTTCCTCACGATGTTTTCCTTCACCGTTTGAGAGTACTGGCATTGTGTACCTACATACATTTTTAACAGAAATACACATTGGTGCCCGCCCGGTTTCCAACCCACGACCTAGGCCGATAGGTGGCGCTAGCTCAGGTAACATTAACTCTGTGATAATTTATTATTTTATATTGTTATACTTAAAAGTTTAATTACGAAATAAGTATTATCCACATTATATAGGATGTTCTTATTCTGACCGAAACCTTTCTTACGCCGGAAGATGTTGATATTAATAATAATAATAATAATAATAAATATTGGTGGACTTTCCACACAACACTATCTGGCCCCAAACTAAGCCAAAGCTATACTTTTTTTTTGTAAATACATACTTATAATTAATAATAACACCCAGACAGAGAACAAACATCTATGTTCATCACATAAATGTTTGTTCTCAGTGTATAATATTATTGTTATACAAGGCTATACTCACGCTAGTCACTTTGTATAAGAAATAAACGTATCCATGGTGGTGTTTCTATTTTTATTAAGTAGTTCATACCTAAAGTTTAAAAAATGTTTTCCTATAGACAACCTATGTACTGAATATGAATGTGAATTATGAGCCATAGAATTTGTTAGCGAATCAGACAATATTCTGATTATAAAGAAAACGCGTTCTGATTGTATAGAACGGGAAATGGTACTAACTTTCAAACAATGTTAAATACTCTCATCAAACTTTTCGAATTGTTATCTCTTTAAGGCGAACAAAAAAGTATTATTAATGGGAGACTGGAACGTAGATTTTATGGTTGACTCTTCATTCATACAAAAGTAGCGTAAATAATATATTGCTGCCAAATGGATTTTTAAAAAAAATTCTGTCTGACATCCCGCAATGGAGTGTATTGTGCATTGTGCCCCTGCTAACAACTCGAGGTTGCCAGATGGCCGGGATTTCCGGGAAAGTCCCGGAATTTCACATGTGGTCCCGTGTCCAGTAATTACACTTAACTGTCCCGAAATTCATGAGCACTAGTTTTTTTTTTCACAATGTAACGACACCAAGGGGCGGCGCGCATACTCGTACCTCGGACCAAAGTACTCTGTGCCTCGGACGATCGATACGATTTTTATACATTATAAAGAGTAGCTTAATTTTTATTTAGAACTAAAAATTCTAATATGTGATTGTGTATGGTATGTATACAAATTACAGTGTGTTAATTAATATCTACCTACAGATTTTATTAAAAAATAAATATATTTTTAAAGTCATTTGTTTTTCCTTTTTAAAATAAGTAACCTAACTAGAGTATAGACAGAGTAGTAGAGCTCTTTGTGAAGGGCTCGTCCGGGGAAGTACTACCACCACGCCTTTTTCTGCCGCCAAGCAGCGTTGTTGTGTCTCGGTTTGAAGAGTGTGGTTGCCGGTGTAATTACAGGCACATGAGGTTTAACATCTGTATGCCTCAAGTTGATGGACGCAGGGCAGTGCATCGTAGGGCACGTTCCTATCGTGCGTGACTTACGAGGCAATGCTTTGTTATAGGTGATGGTTACCACTTAACATCAGGTGGGCCATCTGCTTGTTCCGTCAGCTAGTAGTATAAAAAAAAAAAAAAAAAAAATTTTTGTAATATTTTTTGTATTGCCCGTTCAACAGCAAACAGAAATGTCCAGGAAATAATAAGCCCGTATCTAGCCACCCCTAACCCCATCCAGCCACAGATAAGAGAATACATCCAGCCCACCTCCGCAAATGCTTAAAGAACACACGGGTGTTCGCTAAGTTTGAAAGCACCGCGTGTTCGGTGAACACACGAGTATACACAAGAGTTCGAGCCCATTGGTTGCTTGTTTCCTTCAAGGTCGGATTATCTCAAAGCCCATTGGCTGCACTCATTGTGTAGCTACGTTCAATGCGCAACGCAATACAGACAATAAATTGAAACCGAGATCGGAAATTCATACTGACCGAACGAAATTGTCAAACATCGCGTTGACGTCGGTCGCGTAGGTCGGTCGGCTCGTTTCATTTCAGTCATCTTTCTTTCCTAGACTCACTGCTTGAAATATTTCGTCTGAGCTCACGGCATTCCCCTGAGACATTATTACTTATTTCTTTGACTCACGGCAAGTGGTGTGTTGTGTACAGGTATACTCTTGAGTATAGGTGTTGGTATTCTTCTTTCTGTGGTTGTGAAGTGAAAATGTCAACAAGAAAGAACCAGTGAGTATTCTATGATTTGGGAAAATACTGTAGATTACGTGTAAAGTTATAGAATCACAAAGTGGTAAAATTCTAATGAAAAAATGTACTTAACTAACTATTGTAACGCATGTTTTAAAAGCAAAAGCAGATAGAAATAATTTTGCGTAATGTTGAACAACCTTACGAACGCCATTTTATGTACCGGACAGTACCGGTAGGGATGAATCGATACTACCAAGTACTCATATGGTATCGATACCTATCATTCGATACTACTACTAGTACATACCATCAACATTCGATACTGAGTAGGTATCGAAAGAAAACAATGGTATCGTTTTGTCACTCCCGCCCGGGCCGGTCGGTTGACTCGATTGACCAATAGCGGCGCTGCAGGTGCACGGGGACGTATGACGCAGGCGCAGGGAGTATGTTGGTTGGTTCATTTTCAATTTAGTTGTCATTTGGCGTAACAGACTTAAAAGCAAACATTTGGACAAGTTGCTGTTCTTGGGTGGAGCTACTCATAGATAATTTTTTGGTTAATATTAATTATTTGTGTCAATAATATGTAATAAAGCATTGATTAATAAACTACTTTTTAATTTTGGAGTCAGCATAACTGGCATTATTATGAATTTATAATGTCTAATAAAATTGAATGAGTACTCACAAGTATCGATGCTTTAATATGGTATCGATACTACTTTCGAGTAGGTACTAGTATCGAAGAAAGAGTGGTATTGATTCATCCCTGTATACCGGTCGGTACCGTCAGCTCAACAAATAGGTAGGTACCTACTTACCTACCTATTGACAATCTACAAAAAACTTCGCAATAACATGTCTCCCCGATGGATTGTTAGGTACCTATGTGTGGGGACACATGATAAAGAGCTAAGTTTACAACGAACTTAATCCAATCACATCTGTTGATGTTTTGAGACAGAGAAGAGACATGAAGAAGGGGTTTAACAACTGGTGTAGTAAAAAGTACATAAGACACAGAATGAGAGTTTGTGTGCGAAACATAGGCGGACACATGGAACATAAATTGTAATATATAGGTATATATTGTATTTGACAGCCTTCACAGCTCAGTTGGTAGTAGCTCTGCCTTCTGTGCCGTAGGTCGTGGGTTCAATCCCCACCGAGAACAAACATTTGTGTGATGAACATAGATGTTTGTTCTCTGTCTGGGTGTTATATAATATTATAAGTATGTATTTACAAAAAAAAAAGTATATAGGTAAGTAGTATATCAGCTATCTGGTTCCCATATCACAAGCTTTGGCTTAGTTTGGGGCTAGATAGTGTTGTGTGGAATGTCCACCAATATATAATATATAATAATAGGTTTAAAATAGTAATAAACGCCATTTTGTACCTAGGTATTTGGATTGTTTTATTGTTTTCTGACGTAGCGTAGGTACCTACCATTATTTTATACTACTACCTGGGATCCTTTTATAATTTTTTTTTCTAAGAATTCTGATAATACCCTAGTTTGTTATACCTTGCTGGATAGCTAATGAAACGTAGATATTTTTAAGCACATCTGCAGCATGACTGTCATAGACATTTTTTTGATTTGCACGAATAATGTTCAAAAAGAAAAATGTCCAAGAGCAAAATAATGCCCAACTATAAAAACGTCCAAGTATAAAAATGTCCAAGTATAAAAGCGTCCAACTAGAAAAACGTCCAACTAGAAAAACGTCCAACTAGAAAAACGTCCAACTAGAAAAACGTCCAACTATAAAAACGCCCAACTAGAAAATTGACCATATACAGAAAAGGCCCTCTAGAATCAGGTCAATTTTGAGATTCAAAACGACTTCTTCACAAGTCACACTTCTTCACAAGAAAAGTCTTTGACAGCTGTCAAAATGACACTTACTGTCAGATGTGACGGAAACTGTCACAAATGCAAGTTATACAATGGAAAGCACAAAAAAAATTAATGTCAACCTGACATATGTCAAATTTAAAACGGCCTTGGAAACTACTCGTACATCGGACAGAAACTGTCAGTTTGACAGCTGTCGTAGAAAATGTAGATTTTGTTCTTTCCTTTCATTTGAGCTACGAACTGAAAGTCTAGCTCGAGTAGTTTCCTAGTTATGACCGTTTCAGTTTTGACATCTACTGTCAATTCAATATTCATTGTCAATATTGACTGAAACAGTCTGTTTTCCTTGATTATCTTGGATTTGAGACAGTTTCTGTCACATCTGACAGTAAGTGCCAATTTGACAACTGTCAGTCTTTTCTGCACTTCTACTCTGTAGTTTGCGAATAATCAATTTGAAACGCTGATAAATAACACTTGACTGTACCGATTAGAAAGCTACTATTTGAAAATCTGACCATTTGAAAGTCTGACCATATGAAAATAAAGGGACAGACAGAACTACGCAACAGAAAAGGTGGGAATAGTTGAGATTGAAACCAGGTGTAAAGCATAGTCTTTTAAGCCACATAACTAATGGAAAAAAAAACACAGTAGTTCTGTGAACAGAACTACTCAACAGAACGTGGGAGTAAACGGGCACGACGAGCCGGTATACGACATGATTCTACACATAACGATTGAAGACTGGCTGGACATTTTTACTTTTGGACCATTTTATTATTGGTCATTTTTACTTTTGGACCTTTTTATTATTGGTCATTTTTAATTTTGGACATTTTTATTATTGGACATTTTTACTTTTGGACATTTTTATTATTGGGCATATTTACTAATGGACATTGGCTTTGGACATTTTTCTGTTTGGACATTATTCGTGCAAATCATTTTTTTTTTAATATTTCTGTGATAATAAAATATTTTTTACGAATTTCTTTCAATTTATACCTAACTATCAATCGTCTACTGCGACCCATTATTTAGTGTTAAGAATAAGAAAGCAACTCATCTACTACACAAAAATCGCAAACACAAATAAATTAGAGGCCAAAATCCCAAAGAAAAATTGCCAATAGACAAACAACCGGTATTTTAAAAAAATTACCTACTTTAAATTCCGATATCTTGAAAATGGTTAAGTTTGAGGTTTAGGGTGTTTCATAGTCAAATCATTCAGGAACTATGGAAGCTACAACCCGCTCCATGATTGATCTAGGTCAACTTAACCTGTAACCCTGTATAGGGAAACGTTTGATTGCAATCTCACCTGGTGTTCATACAACATTACGTGCATTGTTAATATAGGTATGTATATATTTTTTTAGAATGCAGCGATTGAGATCGGCCAGCCCTTCTCCGGACCGCGGACGATCCAATAGCGCGTCCGCAGCCCGACGAGCCAGTTTGCTGGGTCCAAAAGACCCTCTGCTGGAGTTGCCACCACGGAAGCAGTACGTATTGCATTAATTTTAAGTTTAATTAAATTTCTGCCGTCCTATAGCTAAAAAAAAGCCACATCGACCAATTTTATCAGAATTCAAATAGCTTTAATAGTTTTCGAAATATGAAAAAATAAAATGTCGTTACCGGAACCAAATAATATCAATTCAATGCTTAAATGTTGCTAAGTGTCATTGCTAAGCTTAAAAATGGCTATTTCATTTTTACGTCAACATAAATGGTACGTTGGTTACCTAGCTTGACTGCCGTTAATTATTTTTTGTAAGCTTTCCCGCCTTTTTTGTAAGATTTTGCATTTAACGGCCTTTTAGCTATAGGGTGGCAGATTTAAAGTCCTCTGTGTCTGGATCTGTATCTGTACCTCATCATGCATCTGTATCTCATTGTCCGTAGTCATCACAATACTGAATCAAACGAGATTTAGTGCTGGTAATCGATCATTTTCATTTTCTACAGCCTACCTGCGCTTCTGGACCGGACGCCGAAGTACTCGTTGCGTGTAAAGGCCTTGGTGGATTTACAGCATATGCCGGGAGATCGCGTGGTGGATGAGCCACCTCAACCATGGTAAATTTATTTCCCTTTGATGAAAATAAATTATTTAAATTACTTTCTGCAAAATAAACATTTTGCACCTATTTGTAGTTAGGCTGTTTTTTGTAACTTGACATATTGTTGCAGTGTACCCGTCATCGAGCTCATTGAGGCTATGGACCTGTCCGACGAAGAGACGGAGGAAATGCTGGCGGCCAACCCGGGCCACGTAGAGCGCTGGTTGGGACGTGGGAGGGACGCGGAGGCTCAGGAATATCCATATGCTTGCAAAATTGAATGCTTTGACAGCGCTTTGGGTGATGTTAGTGTTCACGATCACGTAAGTGATCTGAATCCTAGCATCGCTGAAAGCAAGCCGAACATTTGCTCTGCAGAGGCTGGTGTTCGTCCGTCAACTTCGGGAGTTACGGCAAAAACCATGCCAGTAACTCGTTCGGTTGCTTACGGTAGTGATTTAGATAGCGAGTTCGACGATGAGTTCGACGAACCTTCTATCGAAACCACTGCCGTGGAGACTGGCAAAAGTAGGGATATTCCTGACGACGAGGATCTAGACGAATCTGTTCGGAATGTAATAACTATTATCGAGAGGGCGATAGATGATGAGGCCGATCTTATGAATGGCATATCTTCTAATTTTACATGGCAGGAAGACTTTGATACATTTGGGGGCATCCAGGAATTTTTTTCTGGTGATTCTCCTGGACCTATCAAAGACTACGATACGCCCTATGAATGTTTTATGGAAATCTGGGATAAAGACATCATAGAGCATATCGCCCAGGAAACTAATCGGTACGCCAAGCAAACGATCGGCAGTATGAAAGCCAAAGGAGAACTGAAGCCATCATCTCGTCTACATCAGTGGAAACCCACAGATGCAGACGAGATAATTGTGCTTTTAGCCGTTATTATGTACATGGGTATTGATGCACGTACATCGCAAAATGAATATTGGCGGTCAAATGATTTTCTTGAAATGACCAAGTTCAAGCAAATCATGACCTACGAGCGCTATGTTTTGTTAAATAAATTTCTTCATTTCGTAGACAATTCTGTGGTGGAGTATTATCTACAAAATGAAAAAGTTACTACACCAAAACTAGCAAAATTAGAACCTGTAATCAGGCATTTAAATTCAAAATTTTCCACCCTGTATAACTTGGCTCGTGATGTTTCTCTCGATGAGTCTTTGACCTTATTCAAGGGTCGGTTGTCCTGGATCCAGGCAATAAGGACAAAGGCTGCTCGTTTCGACATAAAGTCGTTTGAGCTTTGCGAGTCACGTACTGGGTATATGTATAAATTTGTAATTTATACGGGGAAGAACTCGGCCAGCCTCACTGCCGAGCCTAATACTGATTTGGGTAACAAGAGTACTAAAGTAGTACTCGATTTATTGAAAGGTCTCGAAAATCGGGGGCACTGTGTTACCATGGATAATTATTATAATTGTCCATCGTTAGCACGGTATCTCAAGAGTTTGGGATTCGATTGCTTGGGAACATTGCGTACGAGTCGTAGGCACGTGCCCGATGACATCGCGAAGTTACCAAAGAATGTGGCTAAGGGTACTATGATGGCTCGTCACTGTGGAGATGTTTCCGTGGTATCATGGAAAGACTCCAAATTGGTGACTATCATATCCACCTATCACAACGATGATACCTACGTTGGATCGAGGTCAGGTAAGGTGCTAGTGATACCGGTTAGTGTTAGGGACTACAACAGATCCATGGGAGGGGTTGATCTGAAAGATCAAAAACTCTCAATGTATCTGTTAGAGCGCAAGAGAGGTCTGAAATGGTATGTAAAGATGTTCAAGAGGCTGCTGAACGTAAGCATACATAATGCTTTCATTATGTACGTCAGTTCGTTGAAGCGGCAAAAAAAAGTTTCAATGACGCATCGCGAGTTTCGGTACAGTTTGGCTAAATCTTTGGTCGTCCAGCATCGCACTTGTCTTCCGAAGGTTGTCCAGCCTGTAGAGGAACTCATGAGGCTGAGAAAGGATGTGATTCATCTTCCCAAGTACGAGATAGGCAGAAACAACAGAAAACGTTGTGTTGTTTGTTTTCGGCAGAATACCACCAAAATGGTTCATTCACAATGTGTCACATGTGGCGTATTCGTGTGCTTTGAAGTCTGTTGGACTGAATGGCATAGTTCAGTTAACCTCAAAGGACAAGAAAAACGCGGGCGAAAAAGGCGCATTGATGAATGAAGCTGATTTGTTGAGCAGGAATGATGTATGTAAGCGAGATTTGTTGAGGGGCTTACCATTTTTATGCAATGTTGTGTAAGTAATTGATGTTCTTTTGATAAATAGGACAATTGTTACTCGGTAGTCGGTACTTATTTGTACTTGCCAGATATTTACACATATGTAACCGTCAGTATTAATTGGTATTAGGCAGAGTTCTTGGGGAAGGTACCTACTTGGCCAAGGGGTTTTTTTTATTACACCACGGAATGTACTTATGTACAGCAGTTAGGACTACCCGATGATGATTCAATATTTATTTTGATATGAACGATCGACCTATGTACATATTATAAACAAATAGCTTTTTTACTTCGGATTTATTTATTTGAGTCCGGTTATTGTACGACATGATAATACATTATCGTGCTGTACACGATAATGTACAGCATGATATTTGGAATCCACTTTGGTACCTTTTTGGATTCGTTTTATCTGGGTGTACATTATCGGGGTGTGCATTATCTGGATTTGCAATATCGTCACGTGTCAATAATGTACACCCAGATAATGTACAGCATGATAATTGGAAGCCACTTTGGTACCGTAAATATTAATTTCTGGCACTTCGGCGGCCGCTGCCGCGGCACGCTCGCTTTGCTCGCTCGCCTCGTGCGTAATTTATATGTTTCAACATAACCTAACCAATCCGACTCCACGGTACTAATGTAGCTTCCAATTATCATGCTGTACATTAACTGGGTGTACATTATTGATACGTGACGATATTGCACAGCATGTTATTGTACGGGATGATAATGTACACCCAATAATTCAAACCAGTGGACACGGATTATCTGGGTGTGCATTATCGTGCTGTGCAATATCATGCTGTACATTATTTGGCCGTACATTATTGCCTCCCATTTATTTCTTTCACAATTCCTGATAGATAACATGTATTACATTCATTCAGCTTCTTCTGGATCTTCTAGTTCTTTTTTTTTTTACCTCATTTGTGTTTTTTTATTTTGTACAGTTTTTGTGTAGTAAACCACAGTTTTCCATTTTATAACATTTTGTGTTTTTTATATGACGTGTGTTTTTTTTTATTTACATTAATTATTATAGGTTACCCTCGCCCTTCCTTTCCCCAGTTTACGACGTATGGTAATTATGGTTAGCGGAGTGAGACTTTCTTGGAGATATTATATCCAACAGTGTATTTTTTTCGCCTGATGATGGTCATTTTTTTTATTTTATTTTTTTATTTTATTTATTTAACAAAATAGTAATAGTCATGAGTTCCTATGTAGAGTACCTACCTGCACATAAGTAGGTAGTTCTAGGTATTTCAACAAACTTTTGTAATAAACTTTTTTTTATCAAACTACCACTTTTTTTTATCAAAAACCATTAACTTATCAAATATTTCCGTAGATACCTCCCTAGTAGGTATTTACGGAAATATTTCCTCTCGAAGTAATTTTTATAATGCTAAAAATAATTGCAATCCAATACAAGCAAAACGGCAGTACCTAACTACCTACTACCAACTAAAAAAAAATGCAAGGTAATTTGTGTGGATAACTAGGTAGGTAGGTAGGTATGTCGCTTCACAAGATGACCGATAACGAAACGTCTTCTTTTTGCGATTGCTTAGAGATAGATATAGGTATCCTAAATGTGTGATGTAGGTAGATATGTTTACTTTATTCATGCACACGGCATAACGGTCACTGACCCTTCACACAGGTTAAAAGGTAATAACCATGTATTCTACCCTAACACAGCACTTAATATCTAACCTAAAAATGATATGGCTCATTATCCTTGCGAATAACATATTCACACACAAGTCTGAGTAGTCTGAACCAAACAAACACATTAATGTTAGAATAGAGGCCCGCGTAAATAAAATAGAACGAACGAAACGAACAGTCAGCCCGTTAGGACCGTAGGAGGCGCACGTGGCCAGTGCAGCTTAAAAAAACTCCCATAGAAAGAGTATTTTTTAATAATACTGTTGAAGTTTTGAACCTCTTTCGTCGGTAAGTTTATTTTTTTTAATCTGGCCAGTTTTTGAGCAAGGTTTGGTATAATTTGCAACTAATTGATCATGTTTAGACTGATGATCTTGATTAAATGATAAGGTCATCCGTGTGTGTGCCATAATAAATCGTCTTCTGCGAAAATCCACCAGTAATAATAAAACAAATGTAGAGTCAGAATTTGGATGTAGAGTTATTTAAAAACGTTATTATGGCTTAGGTGACCTACCTACATTTTAAATTACTTACCTATTTATCCTCTGAGGATAAACGCCAACGGATATTTTGCAATAGTCTGCCGCAATGCAGAGCTCTTTCCAGTGAATTATAGTAAAGCGATTAAGTTTTTATCAGAACGAAAATCTAAATCGATCGCGGTGTAATCTGCCAAAACGTTCAAAAAATAAATAACTTCCTTAGAATTTAGTTTGATGATGATGATTATAGCAAACATGTTAATCAAATTAAAAGTAACAAATAAGAGTGTAGATAGGTAGGTACTTAATTGTTAGTAACACGAAAATAGATAAGTACTTAATATTATTGTTTTCAGAAATTCTTCAAAAATGGGCAAAGTAGCAACAACAGAAGCATACAGGTTTATGACAGACTGCCTCAAAGCAGTGGGGGCTGCAGCGCGGGCGGCTGAGTTGCAGGCAGAGCTGCTGGTACAGGCAGACAGGATGGGCCATCCCAGTCATGGGCTCAACAGACTTGGTAAGGAATAAGCACAAGAGTAAGAATAACGGATAAGTGGATAATCTCTTGATTATTGCAACGGTAAGCCAAATCAGTTCCAATCGGCAGCGCCTCCAAGACGCTGTGTGCATTGCCACGCTAGAAAGCACCGCTGATGTGCTGAGTGAGCTAAGTAATCACCAGCCCTCAGGTCGCCCAGAGTATAAACGTACACACGGACGTATAAATTTATATTTCCGTAATGTATAGGTACACAGAAAGTTGATATTGGCTAGACACCCAGATGTTTCCGGTCTGTTAGGACTGATTCTTATTGTAGGTGCTGATCTCCTAATGAGCAAATCTTAAAAACACCTTTTCCCAATTTTACTGCATAATTTTCACAATAACAGCAATATTACAACAGTTAGTTGAGCTCTTTGTGAAGAACTCATTCGGGGAAGTACTACCACCATGACTTTTTCTGCCGACAATCAGCGTTGTTGTGTTTCGGTTTGAAGAATATGGTTGTCGGTGAAATTACAGGCACATGAGGCATACCTATGCTACTTTGGCTTGTATTTCAAATTGTTCTCATCTAATGTGTTTGGAATAGCCACAGAAAACCATAGTCTAGAGTTTAAGCAAAGACTGCGAGGTAAATTCAGATGTTTCTTTCTGCTATCATCATCGGCAATTTAATGGTTTACTGCTAATAAATAGAGCTAGGGAAGTCAGAGTAAATACATAGATAAGTGGGTAAATGTTCCCATTATTCTGTTTATTTATTCTTACTTATGTACTTAAGTTATCTATGTACAAGACAGATGAAATGCTGTAGTTTTCTTATCATAATCAGGTAGGTACCGAAGTTGGTAATTTACCATGATATATTGGAGTAGAGATAGAGACATAAACGCGAAAATTTACGAAG
Source organism: Chloroclysta siterata (assembly GCA_932294275.1). Taxonomy (NCBI): domain Eukaryota; kingdom Metazoa; phylum Arthropoda; class Insecta; order Lepidoptera; family Geometridae; genus Chloroclysta; species Chloroclysta siterata. Next base: position 20,347,406 of record OW028589.1, read on the forward strand.
GTCGCATCGTCTGTAGTTTAACATGGAGAATGCCCAAAATCGTTTGTCCATGGTTTGTCCCAAGGAATAGGCATGTTCTTCTTCTTCTCTCCGTTTATGGCTCCTGTCTGTCATTCGACAGACAATCTTGCCAGTGTCAAGTGATTTGTATTGAATAAATACTTTTTTGTTAAGTCAGTCTATAGTCAAGTCGGCCGTCATTTGTTTTGAAGAAAATGGTGGCGGTTTTCTTCAAAACATTGGAAAATTTTTCGGTCAAATCAGGATATCACAATACACTTTCATTCCAAATATTTACACTTTGTGCTAAAACCTCAAGTAATGTTGGTTAAAATACCACCGAAATTACACAACACAGCTCAAAATAACACTAGAAAAACAAATAAAATGAAAAAGCTATGTTGCTTCCCAAAATGTCAGAAAATGAATCCAATAGGCATGTTCAGTAAACTTTAACAGGGTGCACATCACTTTTATTGACACAAATTATGAAATCTTTTCCATATTTCAGAGATGTACGTGAACGATATACAAGCAGGTGCGTGTATGCCGAATAACGAACCTGAAGTGGTGAAAGAGAACCTATCCACCGCCCTGGTGGACGCCAACAACGTGCTCGGAGCCACAGCGAGCACCTTCGCCATGGACATAGCTATGAGGAAGGCAAGGGAGACTGGAGTTGGATGGGTTACTGTCAGAGGTTCGTATATCTTCTAAGGTTACGAGCACATACCTACAAGGTTTAAAGCGGTCTTGTGGTCGATTTTTGATACAGATAGAAAACAGAAATAACTTCACTACTTTTATCCCTACAGTAGATCCCCTCAGATATCTAAGCACAAAGTACGTACCAAGTCGAGATCGTTTGAGGATGTCTAAGGGGGGGTAGTCAGGGGTACGTCCTAAATACATTTTTTACATACCCACATTTTGCAGTAGTTTGTATTCCATACATGACAGTTTGCAAGTCCATCGCCGCTAATAGAATATTATCTGGTGATACCAGATTATACACAAAAAAGAGTAAACAAAGTCAAAGTCAAAGTCAATAGGTATTTATTCAATAAAATCACAAGGATCACTTTGAAACGTCTTAAAGCTAGGTGACTCTAGGTGCCAGTTCCACGCGACCAAAGCCTAGAAGAACAGGCATCAGATACAAAATTTTCCTACATGCTCCTTAAATGCTCCGTATATTATGGGAACGCCTGGGTAAAGGATTTAACCCAGGCGTTTATACCATTTAAGAATGGTAGGCGCTATACCATTCTTACAGCTTAGTCGGCCTAATCCACAGAAAAGATATGGTCAAAAAAATGATTTCCTTCACTGAGTGAGATCAATAGATTTTCGAATAGACAGATCTATAAGTGCAACATTCGCCCACGACCGAAAGGCGAGGTTAACTAAGGCGAGGTTACACTAGACCTCGTGTTCTCATACCTACAATTTAGGTAGCATAAAGCATAAAACTAAAATCTGAATGTGTGTAAAGGCTCAAATCACAACGGCATGGCGGGATGGTGGGCTAGCAAAGCAGCAGACAATGGCCTTATTGGAATGGCGTTCACCAACACATCACCTCTCATGGCACCTACGAGAAGTAAACAGGTATAATCTCTACTACCACTTCTATACTGTACAGTAATAGCTTTTCATCACGACCACCGTGCACTTCAAACCAGCTCGAATCTACTGCGAGGCATAATGTTTGCATAGATAGATTGAAAATTCATTATAGCCCAAATAAAAACCGACCTGAGGGCGCCCCTCTTTTTTCTTATACCTCCAGCTGATGGAACAAGCAGATGGCCCACCTGATATTAAGTGGTAACCATCATCACCTATAACAAAGCATTGCCTCGTAAGTCACGCCCGATACGAACGTGCCCTCTGATGCACTGCCCTGCGTCCATCAACTTAGGCATACAGATGTTAAGCCTCATGTGCCTGTAACTACACCGCAACCCTTCAAACCGAAACACAGCAACGCTGCTTGGCAGCAGAAAAAGGCAAGCTTATTGCCAGCTAGCTAGTTGTAATATGGACGTAACTTCTAATGGAACGTGGATCCAGCGTAGAATAGGGTCCCTCCATATCCTCTCGTGGATATCGTAAAAGGCCACTAGAGGAAAACACTAAGCGATGGGATGGGTAGTAGATCGCCCTAGGGATTTCAATGTTAGGACTTCACCGCCATGGAATTTCTTGTTAGGTTGCTTTTAAGACGTAATTACTCTGTTTCAGTCTGCTCTCGGCACAAATCCCTTATCAGTAGTGGCGCCAGCGTCCAACGGTGAATCCTTCTACTTGGACATGGCAACAACTGCTGTGGCAGTTGGAAAGGTAACAAATATAACTTAACTCCTGCATGTCCTCCTGCGCATGCCTCCTGCTTCCTCTTCGACTTCGATTCGAATCGTTAGGTTGACTCATTGTGTTGGAAGAATCAGCCAACCTAGGACACTGAGTAACCGTGCCCTAGCTGTTACTGAGATACACCACGTGGAGGCTCCTTCAATGCATCTTGCTTGCATATTGGTAGGTAGGTACATACAAAGTCAAAGTGTATTTATTCAATACTAGTAGTTCGCCCCTAACTGAGATCTCGTGATGCGACCCGACGAACGCATCAAAACTTTGAGTACGTAGTAGTCAGAGGCAAGTCCAAACATTATCTTTGGACTTTTTTCTGACTACCGCCTACTAACTTGGTATGGTTACCAAGTTTCAACTCTATTGGCCTATTTATTGAAGAGTTCCGTTGAACAGCCCTTGGCTGCATCATCAGACCTGGCCGTCGTCACCATTTTATGAGAACTGAGTACCTCCTTTATTTATTTCAAGAAAAAAAATTAAGAAAAAGCAAAGGAATTGACTGACCAGTAGAAAAACCTTGATGTCAACGAAACTCGAAACGAAGATGAAAACGAAACGAAGATGGGAGCTCTTGGATCGCTGGTTATCTTAATTTAGCTTTTATTATTTTATCTCAATAACCGAGCGTCACAAAAAAAGTAAAAATTGTTTTGACAAAGCCCTTTCATATGACATGTAACTTGATTTTTTTTGTAACTTTTTTTTGTTTTTGCCCCCGTAAAAAACCCCATATATCAAAACCCCTTCATCCGATTTTACTCATATACTTACCAGTATCGCATATCAAATTTCATGCAGATCGGATCAACGGTTCTAAAGTTATCGCCAGACAAACATACATACATACATACATACATAAAATGCCAAATCGCCCAAGTTGAAACTAAGATCTTCGTTCGCTTCGCTCACTCGATCAAAAATCACAAGGATCACTTTGAAACGTCTTAAAGCTAGGTGACTATAGGTGCCAGTTCCACGCGACCAAGCCTAGAAGAACAGGCAACAAACTTGCGGCTTGGTTCCTACCGCTCTTTTGTATGATCCTTGTTACAATGTAGGTATTATAATACATTATAACAACGATGTTATAGTGTTGTAGTAGCATCTATTAGTATTTTTAATTATTATCTGTGTACTTTAACCATTCCAGATAGAAATGCAGCGAAGAAAAGGAGAGGCTCTACCAAATGGATGGGCGCAAGGACCTGACGGCAAGGAGACGACTGATGCTGAATTGGTTTGTAAAGTTTATGATAAGGTTACCTTACGTATTACAGAATAGTCTAAGTAATCCGCTGGCAGGGCTTATAGTGATCAATTGAAATCAAGGATCCTTCAAACACAGGTCTAAAACATCCAAGAAATAAGAAAAACGCTGAGAATGGTAAACTTACAGTTTTTTTCCACTTTCAGGCTTTTAACACAAGTTGCTTGATGCCATTAGGAGGAGGCGAAAAGAACTCAGGCTACAAAGGCTTCGGGCTAGCAGCTATGGTGGAACTGTTCTGTGGAATATCATCAGGTAAGACTCCTAAAGTTCGAAAAGTCCAAGACTGGCGCATGTGCCAGTATCCTGTATTACACGTTCTCGACGACCATACCCTGTGAGGTAATGCAGAAGTGATGTGTACCTATCAACGTAGCAATACCTACTAGCAAACGACCTTTCTAGTGTAAGGCAAGTTTATTACTAGACACACAAGTGACAGCAGCTACAGATGTTCGAAAGGTAGCAAGTAGGTGGGTACATACAGATAGAGAATGCCCTATGCCTTCTCTATCTGTATGTACCCACTTACTTGCTACCTTCTTCTTTCTTCTCTCAATTTATGGCTCCTGTCCGTCATTCGACAGACAATCTTGCCAGTGTCAAGTGATTTGTATTGAATACTTTTTAGTCAAGTCAGTCCATAGTCAAGTCGGTCGTCATTTTGTTTTAAAGAAAATGGTGGCGGTTTTCTTCAAAACATTGGAAACATTTTCGGTCAAATCAGGATATCACATATTACACTTTCATTTCAAATGTTTACACTTTGTGCTAAGACCTCAAGTAATGTTGGTTAAAATACCACCGAAATTACACAACACAACTCAAAATAACACTAGAAAAACAAATAAAATGAAAAAGCTATGTTGCTTCCAAAAATGTCAGAAAATGAATGTACTTGCTACCTTTCGAACATCTGTAGCTGCTGTCTCTTGTTAATTTTATTTATTTATTTATTTATTTAGGCACACAAAACAGGGTACAATCAGTTAAATGACAAAATAAAATACAATTAATTATGAGCTAGACGGCACCCTAAAACATGCGTACACAACATGACATATAAACAGAACTTAGTTAATTAAATGAGCTTATCAGTTGGTAGACTTGGTAGGTAGGAAAGAGAACATTGGGTAGGGTTACAAAAATTGGTAGGTACACGCATTTCGAGCTAAGACTCGAAGGGTGCTGAATTAATTAAATTACAATCGAGTTTTCGGCACACTCTACAGAGTGGCCAAAGCGGCTTTCTTGAATTTTGACTTGTGTGTCTACTAATAAACTTGCCTTACACTAGAAAGGTCGTTGGCTTTCTTACCTACCTACCCACCAACACACCAAGAAGTAAAAATTATAAGCAGAGGTCCCAAGACTCAATACAAGACTTTCCTTCTTTTATGTTTTTTCATATTTATATTCAATTTATATTCAATACAAATCACTTGACACTGGCAAGATTGTCTGTCGAATGACGGACAGGAGCCATAAATTGAGAGAAGAAAGAAGAAGGTAGCAAGTAAGTGGGTACATACAGATAGAGAAGGCATAGGGCATTCTCTATCTGTATGTACCCACCTACTTGCTACCTTTCGAACATCTGTAGCTGCTGTCTCTTGTTAATTTTATTTATTTATTTTTTTATTTAGGCACACAAAACAGGGTACAATCAGTTAAATGACAAAATAAAATACAATTAATTATGAGCTAGACGGCACCCTAAAACATGCGTACACAACATGACATATAAACAGAACTTAGTTAATTAAATGAGCTTATCAGTTGGTAGACTTGGTAGGTAGGAAAGAGAACATTGGGTAGGGTTACAAAAATTGGTAGGTACACGCATTTCGAGCTAAGACTCGAAGGGTGCTGAATTAATTAAATTACAATCGAGTTTTCGGCACACTCTACAGAGTGGCCAAAGCGGCTTTCTTGAATTTTGACTTGTGTGTCTACTAATAAACTTGCCTTACACTAGAAAGGTCGTTGGCTTTCTTACCTACCTACCCACCAACACACCAAGAAGTAAAAATTATAAGCAGAGGTCCCAAGACTCAATACAAGACTTTCCTTCTTTTATGTTTTTTCACTTCTTTCCTGACACGGCTGCGTTTCAAATTAATCTTGCAACTTGAGGCAAAAATAGGCGAAGTAGGTGTCTAGGTGGGTATATTCCGAAGAGCTTGTATCTTGAGACAGATAACAAAGAGAGATGTGTTACCTAAGTGGCATTATCCATATAAAGCCATTTTCATAATATTTTACCTTGCGTTTCCAGGAGCAAACTACGGGCACCACGTCCGCTCCTGGTCACACAGCGGGTCTGGCGGGCCAGCTAATTTAGGGCAGTGCTTCGTGGCCGTGGACCCTGAGAGCTTTGCGCCAGGGTTCGGCGACCGCCTGGCTGAGAGTATACAGCATTGGAGACAGTTGGAACCGGTATCTATTTACCTCATACTTATTGCTTAGCATTAGCTGATAAGGTACCGTTCTAACATCGGACCACCAGACGTACAGAAACGAGACATCCATTCATGGTTGACATACCCACTGCCTGCACCAAGCACTTTGCTTCAACATTCATAATGCGTACGGCCAAATAATGGAATTGCTTACCGGCGTCCGTTTTTCTGAATGACTATAATTTGGATGTTTTCAAGAGTAGAGTGAATAGGTATTTTCTATGTAAACGTGCCACATCGTCGACCGCATCATCACTTAACATCAGGTGAGATTGTGGTCAAACGTTTTAGCTATATTGTAAAAAAAGGCAAATGCTAAGCAATAAGTAACCTAATATAAATATATGCTACTAATATTATAAACGCGAAAGTTTGTAAGTATGGAAGGATGGATGGATGGATGGATGTTTGTTACTCTTCCACGTAAAAACTACTGAATGGATTTTAATGAAACTTTACAATAATATAGCTTATACATCAGAATAACACTTATGCTACAATTTATAAAGATATTGTGTGAATTGTCCAAAATATGACGAGAAGTGTCAAATAAGTAGGAAAAAATCTACCATCTAAGAGCTATTCTGGCGTGCGCTGCCAAAACCGCTAGAGTTACACATATATACTACGCCACGCTAATAAAAGCTACTCGAAATACTAATCCTGTGCAGACGAAGTCGCGGGCACCAGCTAGTATAACCTATAAAAACCTAAATTACTCAGGTTTTCTGAATCTCCCACAGACGGACCCAATGATGCCAGTGCTAGCGCCAGGAGACAAAGAGAAAGCGGCAGCAAAGGCCACGGACGCGAGAGGAACCGTCTCATACGTAAAACAGCAAATCGAGTCCAGTGCAGCCCTCGCCAAGAGGCTCAATGTGAAGCCTATGGACGTGGAATTCGAGGGAGACACTAGTCAATAGTCATGTTAAGCCTACAAATTGTAGAATTACTACTTCGGGACCTTCCTCAATCCATAACAACCAAGGGGTTTTGTAAGAGAAGCAACCGCTTGGCCGAAAACCCATTTAACATGGAGCCTGACCTAAACTTACATCACTGTATTTGGAGCAAAACCCTTAGAAACTCCTTAGAATCGAGAAGTCAGGGAGCTCGCTAGTTTGATCAAAAAGTCACTATGACATGATGTAACCTTAAGTAATATAGTAAAAAAGTCGGTGGAGGTAAAAGCTGCCATATGTTTTTGAGAAAGAAGTCGATTTTTTATTGTAAAATAATAGTTTATACGAATATCTACCCATAGTATTTTGGCTGTGATAAACAATTCTGAGCTTTGAATATTGTTTATTTTTTTAAGATATACCTAATAAATAACCTATACCTAACTGACTAGATACTTAAAATAACCCTATTCTCAAATAACTATCATCATCATGACAGCACGATACCTATAAGATATACCTATAACCTTTAAGATATACCTATAAGATACCTAAGTCATATTTAAATAGTGGTAGGTTTAGGTTCAGTGGCGTAGCTAGGCGGACAAGGGCCCCGGTGCATAGAGAAAGAATCGGGCCCTCACCCCCTCTTTCCAACTTGTCGCTCATTTACTTCTCGCACTTCTTGCTTGAACTTATATTTACCTTTAATCATCATCAACCTATGTTCGTCCACTGCTGGACGTAGGTCTCTCCCAAGACGTGCCACTGAGCCCGGTCTTCGGCTCTTCTCATCCAATGTTTGCCAGCTACATTTCGCAGATCGTTGCCCCACCTCGTCGGAGGGCGTCCTACACTACCTTTAATATAAAACATTAAAAAAAAATTGTGAGCAGGCTCAAGGTTCTCTAGCTTCGGGAGCTGGCTGACCCTCTCTTTTCAAAGCTTAGGTTTGAGGGCCCCTGAGCTCCGGGGCCCTGGTGCACTGCACCACCTGTTACGCCACTGTTAGGTTACTAAGATACAATTCAAAAGGTCTAGGAACGCATAAAGGATGAAATAAATCTCATGCTTCCAAGTCCAAACTTTTTTTCAACCTCTAGAAGAATGACGAGTGACTTTGAATGACACTTTTTACTTCTATCGGGAAGAAAACATACGATATTTCGGAAAACATATTTATACGATTATTGGCAATTTTGTTAACCAGAAGAACGTTTTGGAAGGAAGTCTATAATATCTGAGTAAAAAACCACAGTGCTCAACTATACCGTATAACTGATTTTGCAAAAATGCTTTAGAATTTTTGTTGGTAAGTTCCAGAGATATATCGTATATGCTTGGGTAGGTTACCAATAAACAAACTCAGCCGAGAAAATAGGATTAAAGTAAAAATCAATATATCAAATCAAAATGTTTATTTGCAACTAGGTATCTTAATATCAAAAGGTGGAAACATATATTAAACTATTAAATATAGTACTACAGGTAAATATGTACTAATAAGGGTATTTTACTTATCTTACCTGCATACATAAAAATCAACACGCTAATTACCTACCTTATTTTGTTTTGACCGTGAGCAACACTAATCCTATCTCTAAGATTCCTTCTTAGATCTTAGATCCTGGTACATACCTAACCTACTGTATGCAATAGGTGAAGTACCTACCTACCAAATGAAGTAGTTTAAATATAGTAGTTAGTGGTAGTTTTTCTAATCTTTAGCAGGTGGTAGGTTTGTCACCTGCTAAAGATTTTAGAAACTTAAATAGACGTAGGTACCTATCTCTTTTTTTCAACTGAAGAATGTAAATATCTGTACCAAATCATCATCTTCCTGTCCTTATCCCACGCTAAGTGGAGTCGACACTATAGATTTCTTCTTCCGCTCTCCTCTTACCTATCAATGTATAGTTATGTACCGAAATGTACCCTGATTTATAGTTCTACCTTACACGCTCTACATTTCCAGTGCAACTTTCACAATGGGCAAAGTAGCAACAAAGGAAGCTATGCGGTTTATGAAGGATTGCCTGAAAGCGGCAGGTGCGGGTGACAGCCCAGCCAATCAGCAAGCAGAATTGCTGGTCCAAGCCGACAGGATGGGGCATCCCAGTCATGGACTCAATCGACTCGGTAAACCTTTGAATTCTTCGATTTCAAAGGAAAACATCGTTTGGAAACCAGCACTCTATAGAAAAAAAAATTGATGGCGTGCATTCGAATCAGTGAAAAGTGTTACAGGAGCGACAATAGGGTTGCATATGTTGCAACCCTGCCATAGAATAATGAATAAGTCGTTACCAGCATCATAAGCCGTGGAGCTTGAAGAGCTAAGTATACCTACTTAAGTACTTATTTACCTCATTAGGCGGTAGGTACCCTACCTACTACTAGGTACTAAAGTCGAGGAAGTTGGTACGCGAATCGCGAAACTGAAGAGCAGAATAGTTGGTAAGAAGGGACGACGGGAGATGGGCGAAAGCAACTACAGAATGGTGGCCAGGGGAGGGATGCTCGATGACCACGAACCTACTGGGTCTCCTTCCCAGTAGGCGGTGAGGTGATACACCGACGTGGCGCGTCCCCGGGTTGCGGATAGGGGGTCTCGGTTTGTCGATAGCTTCGAGTTAGAAGCTAGCGACAAACCGGCGCGGACAGAACACACTGGGGGGGAAATGGGAAAAGGAGTGGCGCCGCTGTGCAAAGCAGAGGGTGCAGTGGAGACTGAAGGAGTTTCTTCTCCTTCCGCGGGAATTGATGTCACTTCTTGACATCAATTGGAGATGGCGGACTGGTTAATATTAACAGTATTAATCAGTCTGTCGGAGAGGGTTTGCCGCCTCTCCTACCGGTATCCATGCTGCTGCTTCAACGACCCCTGTTGGGCATAAAGGGGTACGTCGTAGCAGTATGGACCGAAGGGGTGTTGCCTTAATTGGCCGGACCCAGAGAAAGGAAAATCTTGAAACAAAAACCCGTGAGAAAACACGTAAAAACCTGTGGATACCAGGGGACCTCCACAGTATATACCCTTCCCCGGCCACAGGGGGCACTGGTCGGTGGCACTTCGGTGGTGACCATTTTTTTTCCCCCATACTCGTGGGACTTAGTATGGATGAAAATAATAAAAACAAAAATGGTAGTGGCCGTTCTGGTCAGAAGGAGGAGAAGAAGAGTGCAGGCGCATTGGCGGTTATGCCTAAAAAGCGGACGCGGGACGCCTCCGGGCGCTTCACAAAAGGCCCTTCTCAGGGCCAATCAAAAGGCCCTTCTCAGGGCCAACCAAAAGGCCCTTCTCAGGGCCAAGCCGAAGAAGGCGCGTCGGCGACGGCGGTCAGCCTGTACGGCAGGGCGGATGAGTGGTCGGACTCCTACTCCGACAACGAGTCCGTTGCGTGTGAGTCGGAGGGTGGTCCGATTGCGGTCCGCCAGAAGCGGAAAAGAGACTTCCTTAAGGAAGGCTCTGGCTCGGACTCTTCCAAGAGTGCCAAGCCAAAGCGGAAGGCCCTGAAGGCTATTAAGCCTTCCACCGTTGCCGATACCCACGACGTGGGTCTGGTAGATGCGCAGCACCAGCTGAACCTGGTACGGAAGGTGCAGCTCCAGCAGGACCTGGTAGAGCAGGTCGCTGCTAAGGAGCAGAAGGCGCGCGCTGCGCGAGCCAAGGCTGGCTACGGCGTGTCCTGCGTCCTTTACGTGGGCCACTCCTTGGCCGAGTTGGAGCGCATGGCGCAAGAGGACGCTGAGGAGATAGCGCAGGTCGCCTCCAAGTCCTCGAACTTGAAGGGGACCTTCCAAAAGTCCCTGAAGTGCCGGGCTGCGAGCATGCGCGGCATCGTTAAGGAGCTGGTGCAGCGCACTGGCTCTGACGAGACGCGGCAGCTGCAGGCAAGGGTTGACCGCTTGCAGTCGGAGGTCAGCCAGCTTCACCAGAAACTGGCTGAAGCCACGGCCCGGCCTACTCAGGCGGACCCCAGTCCGGCAGCAGCAGCCGCGGCCCGGCCTACTCAGGCGGGCCCCAGTCCGGGAGCAGCAGCCGCGGCCCGGCCTACTCAGGCGGGCCCCAGTCCGGCAGCTGAAGGCTCCTCCTCCAACCTTGAGGATATCATCCGGAAGGTGGTCATGGAGGAAAGAGCCTTCACAAGAGCCTGCCTCGATGGCATCGAGGACAGGCTCCTACCTGAGAAGCGCCTCCGACCGCCACTGGCGGCAGACAAGAGGCCGAACAAGCCGGGGCCTTCCTCCCAAAGGGAGGACGCCCAATTACCCTCCACCACTCCGTCCAACTCTTGGACGGAAGTGGTGAGGGGAAAGGGCAAGGCCAAAAAGCCGAAAACGGCCGCCACCCTGGACCCCCCGCCCCCACCCCTCCCTGCCCGTCCCAGGCGACTGGCAAGGGAAAGGGGAAGGGGAAGGGGAAAGGAAAGAAGTCGGCCCCCAAGCCCGCCGCCGCTGCCCCGGCAGCCAACAGGGCCCCATTGAGGAAGCTGGTTCCTCCCAAGACCGCAGCCGTCGTGGTGACACTCACCGCGGAGGCTGCGGAGCGAGGTGAAACCTACGAGTCCGTCCTCAAGCGGGCTCGTAGCAACGCTGATCCCACCCAACTGGGGATCGGAGCGGTCACGTGCCGCCGGACCCAAGCTGGGGCTCGAATCTTCGAGTTCCCAGGGGCCCAGGGTGGAGCCAACGCTGACCTCTTCGCGACCAAGTTGCGAGAGGTCATCGTGGACGCGGCCAAGGTGGTCCGTCCTATCAAGTCTGCGGCCTTGGAGGTGACCGATCTCGACGACTCGGTCACCAAAGAGGAGGTGGTGGCGGCGATCGCAGCATTAGGTGGCTGCGACGTCGCGGCGGTGCAGGGCCGGGATATAAGGCCCGGCCGCGGTGGCATGGGCACTATTCGCCTTGAGTGCCCAGTCACCGCAGCTAAAGCCGTCCTCGCCAAGGGCCGGCTAGTCGTGGGATTTAGTTCCTGCCGGCTCCGGGCACTTGAGGACCTGCCTCTAAGGTGCTACAAGTGCTTCGGAGTCGGGCACACGCGGGCCCTCTGTCCGTCCTCAGTGGATAGGACGGACAGCTGTTACCGCTGCGGCAAGGAGGGGCACAGGTCCGCCTCCTGCAAGGCCGCCACGCCGCGCTGCGCAGTGTGCGCGGCCAGTGGCTGCCCGGCGGGGCACATGATGAAGGGGAGGAATTGTAATCCTCCCCCGAAGAAGGGCAGAACGCAGGTGACGACCCTGCCTGCCGTTGCGACCGCTGCCCCTAAAGCGGGGACCTCGGCGGCCGATGAGGGGGGTGCGATGTCCGATTGATGGATAGGACCGGACATCGCATCCTCCAGGCGAACATCAACCACTGCAAAGCCGCCCAGGACCTGCTGATGCAGGTCATGGCAGAGTGGTTGGTGGACGTGGCGGTAGTCGCCGAGCCGTACTCGGTCCCCAGTCGTTGGCTGGGCGATCGAGACGGTTTAGTGGCGCGGTCTTCCACAGACTCCCCTCCCCTCTCGCTATTAGAGAGGGGACCGGGATACGTGGCCGCCGCGTGGGGGGAAATAGCCTTGGTGGGCGTTTATTTCTCCCCAAACCGCCCTCTACAGGATTTCGAGGATTTCCTTGAAATCCTCACCGCGGTAGTCAGTAGGGCGGCGCCTCGTCAGGTCGCCGTATTGGGTGACCTGAACGCCAAGTCGGCGGCCTGGGGCAACCCAGCCGCCTCTTGTAACGTCCGGGGACCCGCCGTCGAGCTTTGGGCGGCCTCGTCCGGCGTGTCCCTCCTCAACAGGGGGACAGTCCAGACGTGTGTGCGGCGATGGGGAGGGTCAGTGGTGGACGTCTCGTTCGCCACCCCCATCCTAGCCGCCCGCGTCGAAAACTGGCGGGTCGAGATGGTGGAGTCAATGTCGGACCACCGATATGTGCGGTTCGACATCTCCACCCAGAGCCCCCGGAGGACGGCCCTCTCGGGCCGTTCTCCCTTTCCACGGTGGGCTCTTACCCGTCTCGACCGTGAGGCGGCTAAGGAGGCGGCGTTCGTTCAGGACTGGCTCGCGCCCCCTGTCCAGGTCCTGGACGTGGACTCCGCGGCGGCTCAACTGCGGGAGTCCCTGACCGAGGTGTGCAACTCCAGCATGCCTCGGTCTCGCCGCCCGCCTCCCCGACGTACCGTCTACTGGTGGTCGGAGAGACTGGCGGGACTCCGGGCCGCTTGCGTGGCGGCAAGGCGGGAATACGCGCGGAGTCGGCGGCGCAGCCGGAGAGACCCCGAGAACGAGGACCTTCTGTATGCCTCTTACGTAGAGGCAAAGAAGGTCCTCAAGTCGGAGATGGGTTCCGCCAAGGACGCCGCGCGGGTGGAGATGCTGGAGGGCCTCGACAGGGACCCGTACGGGAGACCATACAAGGCGGCGCGGAACAAACTGCGCCCCTTTGGTCCCCCCCTGACGGAGTCCCTCGAGCCAGCATTGCTGGATGGGGTGGTTCGGTCCTTGTTTCCGGCAAGGACTATCTTCGCCCCACCAGCAATGGATCCCCCGCGGGAAGCGTCTCCGCCAGAGGTGGAGGTCCCTCCAGTAACGGCGGAGGAGCTTGCTGCGGAGGCCCTCCGCCTCCGCACCAAGAAGACGGCCCCAGGGCTGGATGGTGTCCCCGCGGGGTGGTGGCGATCGCTGCCGCCCAGATGGAGGAGAGGTTTCGGAACCTTTTCGGCGCGTGTTTCGCGTCGGGGAGGTTCCCGAAACCCTGGAAGGAGGGGCAACTATGCCTCCTCCGGAAGGAGGGACGCCCGGCAGACTCCCCCTCGGCATACCGACCCATCGTTCTGCTCGATGAGATCGGTAAGTTGTTCGAGGGGATTGTCGCCAGCCGGCTCAATGGCCACCTGCTGGAGGTGGGGCCGAACCTATAGGACGCCCAATTCGGCTTCCGAAGGGGGCGTTCGACAGTTGACGCGCTAGCCCGGCTGAAGGGCCAAGTGAGGGAGGCTGTGGAGGCAAGGGACGGAGTTTTGGCTGTGTCATTTGACGCCAACGCCTTCAACTCCATCCCCCACTCCACAATACTCGAGGCGCTCCGCTACCATGGAGCGCCTCAGTACCTGCGGAGCCTCCTGGCCAGCTACTTGGAGGACCGAGCGGTCCTCCTCGTAGACAAAGCTGGCCGCCTTCGGCGGTACGGCGCAGAGTCCGGTGTTCCACAGGGGTCCGTCTTAGGACCTCTCCTGTGGAACATCGGATTCGATTGGCTCCTGCGGGGAGCTCTCCTCCGTGGCACGAGTGTCATCTGCTATGCAGATGACACTCTTCTCACTGCCCGGGGGAGGAGCTTTCGGGATGCGGCGAGCCTGGCCTCGGCTGGCGGATCCTTGGTCGCGGGAAGGATCCGCCGGCTAGTGTCGCGAATGCGAAGCAAATATACGAGTATATGTACATATAGCTAGTATAGGCTGAACGCTCAGGGAGAAATAGTGCTGTGTGACGTCATAAGGAACAGGCGGGGTGAGCGGGTGCGCGGGCGCGCGCTCCCGCCCCTCTGGCCCGGCATTGAGCCATGAGACGTCCAGGGAGAAGCATTGGTCTTCTTCTTCTTCTCGTGTCACTAGCTTTGTAGAGACAGTGTGGTGAAAGAGTTACAGGTGCACCTTAGTTCTTCTTGTGTCACTAGCTTTGTCGAGACAGTGTGGTGAAAGAGTTTCAGGTGCGCCTCAGAGAGGCTCCGTGCGAGCAATTCGAGTTAAGTACTAGAACATTGGTGAGTGAGCTTGAATTATAACTGAGCATGAGTTACCAGATCTTACTGCCTTTTATGTTGAACAGTTTGCCGATGTGTTCGGCCTGTTTGCGAACAGTTACCAGAGTATGTTAGACCAGACGATCAGATTAAACAGCATCAGTACCAGACCAGAGTTTTAGCGAGGCTCGGGGTGGCTATAGGGGAGGTTGGAGGCCACACCGGGGGAACACCCCCCAATACCTACTCCAGGGGGAACAGCCCTCAATAAGTACCCAAAGGGAACAGCCCCTTAATATGTATCCAGAGGGAACAGCCCCTTAATACATGCCCAGGGGGGAAAGCCCCCAATACATACGATCAGGAACTTACGATCACGATATCAGAATCAGTCGAAACCAGTAAACAGAACATCAGCTCGGTAATCAGATCAGATATTCGTCGTACCTCTTAGTTTATATAGGTACTTGGCGACATGGTGGAGATGCAGGGATGTGTTTCAATGAACATTCTCGAGAAAATTATTAGAAGCAGAAAATTTTCAAAGTATAAGTTACATTAACCCCTTTGACTGCTGTAACATAACAGCGTGTAATACGTGTGCCACAATACTTATATTTTTCAGGAGAAGGATAGTCAGAGGCGCGACCGAGTGTTGCAGTAGGCAGGCACATAGAAATGTTTAGAATACTCGTATTACAAACGACGTTGGGTGATGACGCGCCATACCCATAAAGTTGTTTACAACTGAGTGGATGGTTTCTTTGTTCTTTGGTTAACAATACATAGTGTACCTAGTAGAATTAACTAAAAGCTGTTCGTAGAAAAATTCTAGATAGGTACATATCGCAACATATACAGCCTTATACTGGTGTATTTGCGTGTGTCCGCTAGTAGGTATGTAACCAAAGTTTTATTGATCGAGTGAGCGAAGCGAACGAAGATCTTAGTTTCAACTTGGGCGATTTGGCATTTTATGTATGTATGTATGTATGTATGTATGTATGTATGTATGTTTGTCTGGCGATAACTTTAGAACCGTTGATCCGATCTGCATGAAATTTGATATGTCGATAGCTTGTACTTGAGAAATTTACTGGTAAGTATATGAGTAAAATCGAATGAAGGGTTTTTGAAATATGGGGTTTTTTAAGAGGGCAAAATTTAAAAAAGTTTCATAAAAAAATCAAGTTACATGTCATATGAAAGGGCTTTGCTTGGACATTCCAAAACTATTTTTACTTTTTTTTTGGGACGCTCGGTTTTCGGGATAAAATTTAAAAAGTTAAATTAAGATAACCAGCGATCCAAGAGCTCCCATCTCTAAGAGTTTCGTTGACATCAAGGTTTTTCTACTGGTCGGCCAGTTCCTTTGATTTTTCTTATTTTTTTTTCTTGAAATAAATTAAGGAGGTACTCAGTTCTCATAAAATGGTGACGACGACCAGGTCTGATGATGGAGCCAAGGTCTGTTCAACGGAACTCTTCAATAAATAGGCCAATAGAGTTGAAACTTGGTAACCATACCAAGTTAGTAGGCGGTAGTCAGAAAAAAGGCCAAAGATAATGTTTGGACTTGCCTCTGACTACTACCGACTCAAAGTTTGGATGCGTTCATCGGGTCGCATCACGAGATCTCAGTTCGGGGCGAACTACTAGTTATTTTGTTTTAGATTTTCGAACGTACCTACCTCCGTTTACGAAGAAAACAGTTTTGCTCTTGGGTCTTACTGTAGGTAGTAGGTACTGTATTAAGAATGGACGACGTCCTCCGAACTCGTTTAAAATTGATATATGAATCCGTTCAGTCTCACATAAGTTCTGCTCAGTGTGAACTAAAGAAATTAACAGAAAGTTGTACCAACTTAAAGGAACTAGAACTGACTGGGTCTAAGCTAAAAGGTGCCAATCAAAGGCTTGCCTCAGAAATTCATAATTACTACAAAGTTATTAAAGAACCCGATGTTGACGTAATCAGTCGGTACACACTGTCACAAATGCAAACTGAAGATTTGATATCCGAAATAGATTTTATTATTAAGCGTAATGACAGAAAACGTTCAGTGGTTACCAGCAGCGAAAACATGAACATAACTAGCAAGTTGCCAAGAATGGAGTTACCCAAGTTTGACGGTGACGTTCTCAAATGGTATCAGTTTTGGGATCAGTTTTCATCAAATGTAGATAGTCGCAGTATCAACGAAGTCGATAAGTTGTTATACCTACAATCTGTTCTCGAAGGTGATGCAAAACAGGCTATCGAAGGGCTAGACACAACCAATACGAACTATAGTATCGCCGTGAAAACTCTCAAAGACAGATACAACCTAGCGCTATTATCGACGCTCATTATGTGGCTCTTTACAGAATAAAGACGGCAAAAACAAATCAAGTTAAGGATTGCAGGCAAGTTCTCAATGAAATTGAGAGACATCTTAGAGTGCTTAGTTCATCAGGTGAAGACGTGAATCATAACCATCTCAGAGTAATGATTATGGAAAAGTTTCCAGAAGACCTAATTTATGAATTGAGAATGAAGATGACAGGCGAAGACGAAAAAATAGATGACATCAGAAAATATTTAGAGTATATAATATCAGCTAGAGAGACATCGAATAGGCTAAAGAATTGTATAGAAACGAAAGATACAGACACAACAATCAACGAGAGCAAAAGTGTCAATTTCTCTTTAGGTTCCATGCCTGTTGGGGGCAGAAGATAGATAATAGATAGAGGAGTGATACTGAGTCACGTAGATTCACAGTTTTTAGAAAAGATATACCAAAATTTGATAGTAGATCATTCAATAAATCACAACCATACTCAAATAAAAGATCATGTGACACGTTAGACAAAAGCGATGAGCAGCATAAAAGGAAAAGTAGGTGTATATTTTGTAAACAGCAACATTTTAATGATGAGTGTACTTCTTACAAAACTATGCAGGATAGGAAGTCACAATTAAGAAACCGTTGTTACAGTTGCTTCCGTGAAGGACATAAGGCTAACCTTTGCCAATCCAAACGTAAGTGTCGACATTGCAATGAAGTTGGTACACATAATCGAGCATTATGTCCCGCAAAATTGTTACAGCCAAAAAAGTCCATCCAGACAGAGTAAATCAGACAAATTCATTTTAGATATGAAGCAAATTTTACGTTGTTTTTCAAACTTGTACCGTGGTGGTAAATAACTCAGAGACAACATCGAAATCATTGCAATCAAACAGAAGCTACGGCCAACGCTTTGAAGCTCTTGATTGCAAAGAAATCAAATTTATCAGTTTTATATTTAGAGCGAAATCATCTCTTCAAAAACATGACTCGAATCAATGTTACATGTTTTATTCACGCCAACCTCACATTATGTAGGTTTATGAACTCAGTCAATAGAAACACATTGCAGGTATGGAGCGATACTCGACAGAAATAAAGGAGCGGTACCTACTCAGACAGAAATAAATTAAAATGGCAGACAAAAAAGAAAATGATTAAAGCACTCGTTTGAGTCACCTAAGAAGATCTTGGTTACACAGGACCCTTTCTTAGTAAATTCAAAACATGGTTCCTCATCACTGCGTTCATAGTCTTGATAAGACAAAAACCTACATGTTGTGTGTCAGCTAAAACAGATAATCGATGTGTTGAAAGTATAATATCGAGGGCTATTGATGTTATAGACTCGACTGGGTTGTTGGTTAAAATCAGAAAACATAGGCATACCTAGTCGCAGACGTAGAAAAGGCTTTCTTACAGTTAGGTCTCCAAGACCTAGACTGAGATGTGACAAGACTTCTTTGACTAAAAGACATAAAGGGTGATGCTCGGTCAGATAACGACTTGCATCTATGGTTTTGCCGCGTCCCCTTTAGTGTAATTGCCAGTTCATTTTTATTGAACGCCACGATAAGGTTCCATTTAACGAGATTAGACAGTTTTCTCATGAAAAACCTAGCAGAAGATATTTACGTAGATAATATAGCTGCAGGCGCACAGAAGGTACCTATCAGATGCACTAAGATTGTATGAGACATCTAAAAAATCAGTATTCAGTATCAGTAAAAATCAGTTTAGAAGAAATATAGTCAAAACGTGATGTTTCGAAGAGCAAAGCTTCATTCTACGGCCCATGTGATTTTACAGGTTTCGAGGTACCTCAGTCAGCAAAGTTATGGAAAATAAGAGTAAAATAGAACGTTAAATTAAATGAGATGGCAAAACATAGCGTCAAAGTTTGCTTATCATAAGGACATATCACATCAGTCAGTATATTATAACGTCTAAACAGAGGCGAAATAGGAAATCCGATTATGAGCTCGATCACAGACCAGCTTACGGATACGTACACAGTGGTCATAGAATGGCCGCGGTTCTTTAGTAATAATAATATTTTCATTTTAGTTATTAAAAAGTCTAGATTAGTGCCCTTAAGGGACCAAATTAACCTACCCATTTTTACGTCTTAAGATTATGAAATCTGAAGAAATGTGTGGACAATTTTTGTGGACCGATAGGTAGCCAATAAGTTTGAGTTCAGACAAATCTCAAAAACTGCCACTGTTTGTTTCCCGTAGAATAAATGAGATAAAGCAGCGCATAATCTCGCAAAGTTAGGTATGTACCTACCAATAAAACTAGGCAAACTAGCTACCATTAGACATAGGCACTAGGGCAGATAAGAGTAGATTCTTAAAAAGGGATGGCCTGATATTTTGACGAAAGATTCAGATAAGTGGCCTACGTATACGTACCTATCCTATTAGCATGGATAATGTTCAGACTCAAATTTTTTTTGGCCGGGAGGGTCTTGCGAATTTGAAACAGACTAATCTTAGTACATAACCAGAATAAGAAAGTGAACCAGCCTTATTAAGTAGTTCTCAACACTATGGCTCTGACAAGACAAAGATAATGTCGATGCCACCACCGTCAAACTATCAGCAATGCCTTGTTTACCAAAAGAGAGAGTGAAGCTCAGACTATCTTTGGGTTTTACTGGTTTATATTAATTCGGTCCTCATAAGATGTCTCAAGAAAAACCTATTATTTTGTTGTGCCTATTTACGTATTTAACTGTTAAGATTATACATAGGGAAGTGGTTAAAGTCGTAACCGCGGACGAGTGTTGGTATATTAGCCATAAGAAGATATGTTACAGTGAGAGGTGTCATACAAGAGACTTACTATAACAGATATCGCCACACAATTCAAGCCAGATGTACGAACTTCAGACTATTGTATTCCCGCAGAACAATTTGCGTTGTAAGGTTGGAGAATTTTAAGAACGCTTGCTAGGTTTTGTTAAACATAGTATGAAAAGGACTCTAGACAAACACTTTATAAACCACAGCGGTAGGTGCGGAGCTAGAACATGTTCAGACGCCAGTGTAGGAGGTCCAGTGACAACTCATATCTCAGACCGCGATTTCTTAGAATCAGCAATGTTAAACAAATCTAATCGATGATGATTGATGGTTCGAAACGCGGTCACATATTATAATGGAATTTGCGAATAAATTTACCAATCAGTATTTGACTAGTCTTCGTGAAAGACCATGGGACAGGCAACCATGAGTAGTAGTTAATAGAGCACCAAAGTTATCAGAGACAGTTCAGATAAAAGCAGACGGCAGTAGTAGGACACACTGGAAAGATGGAAAAATAACAGAGTTATTTAAGGGTTCGAATGGACATGATAGAGTAGCCAGAATAAAAGTACCATCAGGGGCATCAGGTGAAACATTCACTCGTTCTATAGGTCATCTGTTTCCACTTAAAGTTGAAGAACAGAATACAGTACCTTAACTAAATCAGAAAGATCCCACGATTAGAGCTAGTCCTGATTCAGAGGCAACTCATGTTGAACAACCAGCAACACCAGACCAAATATCACAATAATGGCAGTTCTTCGACAAACATTGAAGTCAACGAACCCATGAGCATTAATCGATCAGAAACTTCAGCACAACCAGCATCAGAGACTAGAGCGAGACCAATCAGAGCTTCAGCGGATAAAGCTAGACAGAAGGTCAAGGAGTGGACCTCCCAGTTGATGATCACATTATTTGAGCAGTAGCATTAGACAGATACAAAGTACATAGCAGTAATTAAAGTATTTTATGTTTAATCTCAGTTGTAATTTCTAAAGGATTAAAATTAGAAGTAAATCGAATCAGATTTTTATTTCTTTTCTCCCAGGGGGGAGTGTCGCGAATGCGAAGCAAATATACGAGTATATGTACATATAGCTAGTATAGGCTGAACGCTCAGGGAGAAATAGTGCTGTGTGACGTCATAAGGAACAGGCGGGGTGAGCGGGTGCGCGGGCGCGCGCTCCCGCCCCTCTGGCCCGGCATTGAGCCATGAGACGTCCAGGGAGAAGCATTGGTCTTCTTCTTCTTCTCGTGTCACTAGCTTTGTAGAGACAGTGTGGTGAAAGAGTTACAGGTGCACCTTAGTTCTTCTTGTGTCACTAGCTTTGTCGAGACAGTGTGGTGAAAGAGTTTCAGGTGCGCCTCAGAGAGGCTCCGTGCGAGCAATTCGAGTTAAGTACTAGAACATTGGTGAGTGAGCTTGAATTATAACTGAGCATGAGTTACCAGATCTTACTGCCTTTTATGTTGAACAGTTTGCCGATGTGTTCGGCCTGTTTGCGAACAGTTACCAGAGTATGTTAGACCAGACGATCAGATTAAACAGCATCAGTACCAGACCAGAGTTTTAGCGAGGCTCGGGGTGGCTATAGGGGAGGTTGGAGGCCACACCGGGGGAACACCCCCCAATACCTACTCCAGGGGGAACAGCCCTCAATAAGTACCCAAAGGGAACAGCCCCTTAATATGTATCCAGAGGGAACAGCCCCTTAATACATGCCCAGGGGGGAAAGCCCCCAATACATACGATCAGGAACTTACGATCACGATATCAGAATCAGTCGAAACCAGTAAACAGAACATCAGCTCGGTAATCAGATCAGATATTCGTCGTACCTCTTAGTTTATATAGGTACTTGGCGACAGCTAGGTTTGGGGGTGGCGCTGCAGAAGACCGAGGCCGTGTTCTTCCACGGGCCTCGGCAGCGCATCCCCACTGACCCCCACATCGTTGTGGAGGGCGTCAGGGTCGAGGTGAAGGCCCAGATGAAATATCTGGGCCTGGTGCTTGACAGCAGGTGCCGCTTCGGCCCGCATTTCAGCGGGCTGTCGACGCGCCTGCTGAAGGTCGCGGGTGCCCTTTCTTGGCTCCTCCCAAATATGGGGGGGCCCAAAGCGCGGTGCCGGCAGCTATATGCCGGCATCCTGCGCAGTATGGCCCTGTACGGGGCCCCCATCTGGGCGGACTCCCTTCAAAGAAGGGAGAACGCCGCCGCGATTCGCAGGCCCCAAAGGGCCATCGCGCAGCGGGTCGCGAGGTCCTACCGCTCGGTGGGCTTCGCGGCGGCGTGCGCTCTGGCGGGCACCCCTCCTTGGGAGCTCGAGGCGTGGGTGCTCGCCAGAGTGTACGAGTGGACGGCGGGGCGTAGGGCGCTCGGGGAGCACCCCGCCCCGGAAGAGCGGGAGGCCGTCCGGCGAGAGGCGAAGGACGCCATCGTCCAACATTGGACGGTGGACCTCGCCTCCGCCGCGTTTGGCCGCCGAACGTTGGACGCTCTCGGGCCGGTCCTGCAGGACTGGCTCGAGCGGCCCCACGGCTTCCTCTCGTTCCGTCTGGTGCAGGTGCTATCCGGGCATGGCTGCTTCGGAACGTACCTGCACCGAATAGGAAGGGAGGGAGCCCCGTCGTGCCACCATTGTGGCGCGGCGGAGGACACGGCGCAGCACACCCTCGAGGTGTGCCCGTCGTGGGCAGAGCCGCGCCGCGGCTTGGTGGCGGTAGTGGGGCCAGACCTCTCGCTTCCCAGTGTGGTGAATTCCATGCTGGGGGACGGGAGGGGCTGGGCGGCGGTCGCCTCCTTCTGTGAGGACGTGATGTCCCAGAAGGAGGCAGACGTCTTCTTCCCCCTCAAGGTGGTGAATAGCGAGAGATAGGCGTGGAGGCGCCATCTCTCGCATTGCACTGTTCGCCACCTCCGTCGGGCGGGAACGGCCAAGCACTCGTGGTCGTTCCCGGGCCCCTCCCTGCAGGGGGGGGCGTTTAGGCCCCGCTGTAAAGGCGGGCGGTCGTCGGCGGGGGACTGGAAGAAAAGGCTCTGCCGGTTTCCCAGTTCCCCTCCATAGTAGACGACGCGGGAGTGCCGCTGGGTTATTTAGTGGGTATACCGGCCCTCATGGGCCGGGGAGTCCCAAATATCCCCTCCATCCTCTAATGGGGGGGAATGCGTAACGCATTTTTCCCCCAGCGAAAAAAAAAAAAAAAAAAAAAAGGGATGCTCGATGAGCTGAGCTAGAGGCAGACCATCCGCCTTTTGGTACCTAACGACATTGTAATGAGTGCTGGGACTGAGTGGATGAGACTCGCAAGGGACCGGAAAGAGTGGCGTATTAAAGAGGAGGCCTATACTCAGCAGTGGGTGCAAACAGGCGGAAATGATGTTGATGAACCCCTAACCCTACCCTTACGCTATCCTTAAAAATAAATTAGCAAACAATGTTGACTTTCAGAAATGTACGTAAACGACATCATAACCGGAGCTTGCAAGCCGAATGAAAAGTGTAAGATCGTAAAAGAAGGTCCTGCGACCGCATTGGTGGATGCCATGAGCGTGTTAGGAGCCACCTCTGGACATTTCTGCATGGAAGTCGCTATAGGAAAGGCGAAGAAAACTGGCGTCGGCTGGGTTTCTGTCAAGGGTTTGTATGCTGGTCTAATTGATCGAGTGAGCGAAGCGAACGAAGATCTTAGTTTCAACTTGGGCGATTTGGCATTTTATGTATGTATGTATGTATGTATGTATGTATGTATGTATGTTTGTCTGGCGATAACTTTAGAACCGTTGATCCGATCTGCATGAAATTTGATATGTCGATAGCTTGTACTTGAGAAATTTACTGGTAAGTATATGAGTAAAATCGGATGAAGGGGTTTTGAGATATGGGGTTTTTTACGGGGGCAAAAATTAAAAAAGTTACAAAAAAAAATCAAGTTACATGTCATATGAAAGGGCTTTGTTTGGACATCCCAAAACAATTTTTACTTTTTTTTTGTGACGCTCGGTTAATGAGATAAATTAATAAAAGCTAAATTAAGATAACCAGCGATCCAAGAGCTCCCATCTCTAAGAGTTTTGTTGACATCAAGGTTTTTCTACTGGTCAGTCAATTCCTTTGCTTTTTCTTAATTTTTTTTCTTGAAATAAATAAAGGAGGTACTCAGTTCTCATAAAATGGTGACGACGGCCAGGTCTGATGATGCAGCCAAGGGCTGTTCAACGGAACTCTTCAATAAATAGGCCAATAGAGTTGAAACTTGGTAACCATACCAAGTTAGTAGGCGGTAGTCAGAAAAAAGTCCAAAGATAATGTTTGGACTTGCCTCTGACTACTACGTACTCAAAGTTTTGATGCGTTCGTCGGGTCGCATCACGAGATCTCAGTTCGGGGCGAACTACTAGTTAGTTAGTTTTATCATAGTCTTGACAGTCGATATACGTAAACTAAGTAGCGGTAGGCGGTAGGTATAATTTTTCATACATAGTGGATTGATATGGGTGGTTATAGAAGAAGTCGATCAAAGAAAAGATGAATAGAATATGTGAAAGAAGCAGTAAGAAAGGAGTAGGTAAGCATCGAAGATGATGAATGTTAGAAGAGAATCGAAGAACAAAACTTGTTGTACTGACACTTAAGATAAGATAAGAAAATTCTTTATTGCACATTAGTAAAGTACATAGGCGAACTTAATGCTAATTAGCATTTTCTTCCAGTTAACCTTTGTGTTATGTGGAGTGGACACTTAGCCTTGAATAAGGATAAGAAGATGATAGTGATAGATTTATAGGAGGCTCTTAGACTAACAGTGCTCATAAATTCCTTATTAAATCCTGCTGACTACATGATGTCCTATGGGGACTGTTGGAAATCATCATAGACCTAACCATTATTATAAATGCTCTTAGGAGCTAACCACTACGGCATGGCGGGCTGGTGGGGAAAGAAAGCAGCAGATGTTGGCTTCATTGGCATGGCGTTCACAAACACATCACCGCTCATGGCACCGACCAGAAGTAAAAAGGTAAACTACATCCAGGAGTAAACTCATGTGTGGTTACAAAATATCTTGGTTTCAAAAAGTAGGCATCACACACTGAATTTAATTCATCACGCTAAATATATGACTTCCATGGCGGGGACTTGGTGCCCGCGCCAAGGTCCCGAAGAATTTGGACACCATAAATGAGGTGAACTTTCAAAACTGAAAGGAACTTAACTACCCTAGTGGCTTAGGCTATGCGTTGTATGTCAGCAAGATGTGTGAAATGTTTACAGTATTTTTTTATTCAATTTGGAATGCTTAATTTCAGCCAGCCCTCGGTACTAACCCTCTTGCAGTTGTCGCTCCCGCATCAGGGGGAGAAATGTTTTATCTGGACATGGCCACCACTGCTGTAGCTGTTGGAAAGGTACCTTTTAGTTTTACTTAAAACAAGATGCTTCATCGAGACGGGTCTGAAACTGTAAGAGTGTAAGAGGAACGATGGCGTCCGCCAGCTTAATTTTTTTCCAACTGCCTCTTATTGACCAGTTTCGAAAAAAACACCATGATAGGACACACCTAATTTTGTGGTTACCTATCGTAAAAATTACTACAGTTGCGGCTGTCAATCACTTCAACGGTTCACTGCCCTTAAAACTATTTTGTTCGTATTTAGACTTAGTTCCTTAAGCTTAAATTATGATCCTAAAAATGGTTTGCAGATTGAAATGCAGCGCCGAAAAGGAGAACCATTGCCTTCTGGATGGGCCCAAGGACCTGACGGCAAGGAGACCCTTGATGCTGAACTGGTAAACATTGTCAACTTGAGTAGGTAGGTACAAACATTTAAGACTGGCGCGCTTACATACGACTAGGCTAAAACGATTATCCTCGTTGACAAAGACATAGATAATAATTTCCTGGTTAATTTATATCCTCGTGTGAACCTTATCTCTTTACTGGCACAGGCTTTCAAAACCAGCTGTCTAATGCCGCTGGGGGGTGGTGAAAAAAACTCTGGCTACAAGGGATTCGGATTGGCAGCCGTAGTCGAGCTCTTCAGCGGAATATCATCAGGTAGGGTAGGTACTTAAGTAATACTAGTCTACAGCAATACATCGTTGAAATCGAATAGTGTCCATGTCAGACATATTGGACCGTAATGACATGAACTGAATAGCTGTTCTCTAACAACTCTAGAATACCTACGAGCTATGCTTAGTATTCGTTTTGCTTGTTTCTACGGTTAGGTTATGCCAATACCCCATCCGCACTCCTTTTGCTTGTTCTGGCCGGTTAGGTTATGCCAATACCGCCAAAGATGCCTCTGGTTTTCCATTCAGGAGCGAACTACGGTCACAAAGTGAGGCCTTGGTCCCACGGGGGGTCCGGTGGGCCGCCTAACTTGGGACAGTGTTTCGTGGCTGTGGATCCGAGTCACTTTGCACCTGGTTTCGGCGACCGACTGCTCGATTGTATACAGACTTGGAGGAAGTTGACGCCCGTGAGTTTTATTTTTAGTCCTCACTCCCTTCTTCCTTCCTCCGTTCTTTTTATGCATTTTCTTTATTCTTAATTGCCCACTGAATAATTAAGTAAAGGAAAACAAAGATGCGGGGAAGCGCCATTTATGAGTAGTCAAGCTCTTTTTTAAGGGCTCGTCCGGGGAAGTACTACCACCACGCCTTTTTCTGCCGCCAAGCAGCAACGCTGTGTTTCGGTTTGAAGAGTGTGGTTGATGCCGGTGTAATTACAGGCACATGAGGCATAACAGATGTTAGTCATCAACTTAAGGCATACAGATGTATGCCTTAAGTTGATGGACGCAGGGCAGTGCATCGTAGGGTACGTTCCTATCGTGCGTGACTTACGGGGCAATGCTTTGTTATAGGTGATGGTAACCACTTCACATCAGGTGAGCCATCTGCTTGTTCCATCAGTTAGTTGTATAAAAAAAAGAGGATCGGTAGGTAAGCACGCCTTTTCTCCAAGCAACTGCATTCCGCTGCCTGTGTATGTTTCATAGGCCACAGATTTCAACTTCTAGATAAGCATTTCCCTTTGGGTAGGTATTTACTTAGCGCCTGCCAAAAATGTGTCATCAGTCAGTTGACACAAGTGGTAGGTACTTCTATTTTACAAGCTTTT
Organism: Chloroclysta siterata; assembly: GCA_932294275.1. Classification (NCBI taxonomy): domain Eukaryota; kingdom Metazoa; phylum Arthropoda; class Insecta; order Lepidoptera; family Geometridae; genus Chloroclysta; species Chloroclysta siterata. Next base: position 20,374,427 of record OW028589.1, read on the forward strand.
TTCTCTTCTAGACCGATCCAAAACTACCGGTAATGGCGCCAGGTGACAAGGAAAAGAAGTTCGCCGCAGAAACAGATAAGAAGGGTACCGTATCTTACATAAAGCAGCAGGTAGACTCGAGTGCTGCTCTCGCCAAGAAACTCAAAGTGAAACCAATGAAAGTAAAGATGGATTAGATACCTATGTGAAATAAAAAGATAATGTATTCATACCTATAGATCCTGATTTTATTTTTTCGCTGATTCAAATTTGGTAGCATATGTAGTTACACTTGACTTCATGTGTCATTTCATCGAGATTGCTTTTACGCAGATACTTTTAGCAAACAGGAACACTTTCATATATAAATAGACTGGAAAGACGTTGTCGCTTTTATAGTAAGGGACAGTCAGAGACACATCTTATTAATTAGATAATCTTTTATAGAATCTTTTGCTTTTCTGTTTTCAGCCTGTTTCATACTATCATCTATTTTTTTTAAAGGTACAGAAGAATCTTTATAGATAAGTAGGTACCTACCTACTTTTTTATATTTATTTACCTAATTCAGTTTGTTTAGAGTTTATTTAGACCATTAGACCAGCTAGGTACCAGACTCTTTCAAAAAGTTCCGTTCCGTGTAGCTACGTCTGTGATATACCTACTATTTATATTCTGTGGCTCCGCGCTGTCAGATTTTGTTTTTTTTCGCAGTTGATGTCATCTCTCGGCGCGCTCGTGTCGCGCATCGTCGCGCATGTATTTCTGTCTCGTTCGATCGTAAAAAATTGAGTGCGTAAATCTTGTTATTCTACGAAATTTGTCATTCTTTTATTTTATTTTTGATTAGTGTTTTGATGTGCTAAGTTTTACCATTACTACTAGACTGTACTTACTTCATCAACTTTCACTTTTACGTGCCAAAAGGGATAAAACGTTTCGTTCGGGATAACTGTCTGTCAAGTGTCAAGTCAGGACTCATCAGGCAGAACTTTGTTTTGATAAAATTAGAAGTGTTTTTATTGTTTTAAACACGAAATAACTTATAAAAAGCTTAATGAACATTGTTTGCACAACTGAAAAGCTGACGCCTAACTATATTTGGGACTGTTCTGACTTCTGTAGCTATAGTAAAGCTCAACACGAACTGTGAATAAAAAAGTGAAGATAGTGTTTTGTTTTAAATAAAAAAGCACATCGCAAGAGTCGTTGGTTAATCTGCCAAATAGACCATTGGATGTCCAAAGTGCAGTATTTACTTGTGTAATTTTGGCAGCAATTCCAAGGTAAGCTCTAACCAAATTATATCCATGTTTATTTATTTGTATAATAGTGTCATAGAAAATAAAATCTTTTTCTTTACAGAGTCCTTCCTATCCTATTCCTCATCCTACCTTCAAGCCTGAACCCAACTCACATTGCCTAGTTTACCTGGTATTAACAACCGCAAGATTTAACCTCCTACTACCAGCAAAATGTAATAAAATTTTACTTGCTAAAACAAAACTTACCAAGCAATTTTGTATTTATTCCTAGAATAATGGAATTTATGTACTAATATTTTAGGTGTCCACCGCTGTCTAGTGTAAAAGAAATTTGAATGTAGAATAATCCAGGCTGAATTGAGGCCATTAGATCTGATTTCACCATGCTGTCTTAGATTAACAATGGATTAAAGGGCCATTAAATATGTCATAATCGTTTGACATCTAAGGGTAGATTTAACGGTCTGTTAATCCTTTATTAGTAACTAACAGAGCATGGTGAAATCAGCTCTTAACATAGTGTGTTTTACTCTTTAGTGTATCTGTCTACCGTTGATATTTCTAATATAATATCATGATGTACCTGTATTTGTGAGCTAAATATAACTTTTTCTATTCTATTTAAGATAAATGTTCTACAGACAAATAATAAGAACTGTAAGTCGCGGCTATAAACTGCATCACCGAGTAATTACCATAAAAATTTAAGTGCTTACTCTTCAATTTTTATATTACTGTAAGCTTTGCATCATTACATAAATAAAAGTGGGTGTTTTAATAATAAAAGGTAAAATGTTATTATATCCATTTTAATTGGCAATTTATTATTTAATTAAATTCATGAAAAAATCATCAAATATAATGACAATTCCATCACTGCTTTATAGACACACCAGCCCCAGCTGCTCATCCATAAATAAATATTAAAGTACATAGGAGAGAATAAAAGATTGTTCATAGTCCAAATGGAGAAATTAAATGAGTTGATTGGCACTACACTAAAGCTTCATTATTATGAGCAATATTATTTTTTAAAAGGTAGGTATTATGCAAAAAATCGTAAGAACAAACCAAGCTGCTGGTTTATTGCCTGTTCGCCTAGACTTGGTTGTATTGAATTGAAAAAGAAAGAAAGAAAATACATTTATTTGACATACACATAAAAAATAAAACAAAACGGACAGGTACAGACAAACAGATTAAATATGTAACACTTAAAACAATAAGAAGAGAAAATACAATAATAAATATCAAATAAAGTTCGATATAGCCAGTCCCGTCCCGTTGCATTGGTATGCCAAAAAGGCCCAGACTCAGCTTTTGCTGCCTAACAAAGTAGCTAAAGCTACCTTGCCAAGCAAGAATTGGCACCTAGATTCACATAGCTTTAATTAAAATCTTAGTGATTCTTTTGATTGAACTGGCTTAATGCCTTTTGAGATATTTTGGAGTAACCATGTGTAGGTCAATTACATTCCAAGCATTACTGTGTTAAGTTTGGATCGTTTGAGCCTTCGAGAGATCAAAACTAACTAACTGCCTCCCTAAGACTTTATATTTGATTACTAGGAAAATGGGACTAGCTAGTAGGTATAGTATTTAGTCAGCATTACTCTCATGAGAGTAGTAGTTGACCTCTTTGTGAAAGAGTTTGTTCGGGGAAGTACTACCACCATACCTTCACATTTCTGCCGCCAAGCAGTGATGCTTGCATTGCTGGGAAGTAACCGCTCAACATTATGTAGCCCATCAGTTCATTCTATCATCAAGTCTCATAAAATAAATCTTCTGTAGCTAGAATTACTTACTACTAGAAATTAACAATTAAAATTATTGTTATGCCTCCAAAGCTAGTTTTATCTATCACAAAACGATGTTTTGTTAGCCAACACAGGATGTCATAATACCTATCTATGGTTGCAAGCGATATGCTGGACGCACCCTGTATCCTGCCTCACACGCTATAACTAATGGCCTAATAAAAATATCGTGAAAGCTAAACAAAGCTAATGCCCTCTCTTGCAAATGGCTAATGAGCAACAGTGACGGGACTAATTAAAATCTGGGGGTAATTCTGGATCTTACTTCTTGATAGACCGTCTCTGCTATTGTCACCACTCACTTGATAGGCGGATTGGTCACCGCTGTTCGTACTTCAGCGTATTCCACTTGCGGTGGACACCAAAAGACTTTGTAGAGAAAATTAAACATAGTGTCATAATTATGTAACACTAGACACCAAATTCGAAGACTTCTTCGAATCTAAACAGGTACCTAATAGCTATGGAGAATAACTGAAATTGACTTGCCTCTGATTGTGCTTTGACATGCATATTATTGCATATGGCTCTACGGTATTGGTTTCTAGCCGAAAGCACGGACAGAAATGAACACAACGTCGATAGCTCATAGAAAGCAGGTGGGTAAGACCCTAGGTCAGATTATGTCAAAAATTGATCGCTTACGAAATTCACCGATACCACCAAACCAGCTGATTGGCTTTGTGCCAATACCGCCACGGTTGCTGTTACAACAACAATATACGTAAATAGTTAAGCACCCAACAGGAGAACATGTATAGTTTCCCTGTATCGTGGGTGTCCGTAAAGTGACCACTACACAGTAAATACAATTTTATTTGTAAATAAATGGTAAATAAATGTTATTTATTATGTGACTCTTTGAGAACAATATTAAGAGATATACGCACAAAGATCGATGGACTACTAGAAATATACTCCGCTATGCCTATGTGCCTACAAGAAAAACATTTTGAAAAAGGTATTTCCAGGTGTATATGGTAGAATCTCCTTATCTCCCCCAATTAGATATACCGGGGGAGCTAAGTCCACTTAGCTTATCTACTTATCGCCTATGTACCTAATAATCGGAATAGATTCGTAACAACAGCGCTTACTTATCTAAAAATCGAATGAAGCTAAACGTTTGACTGCCACCAAACGACGGAAAAGTCAAAATGTAGCCTAAATAACGCTAGATTACTTATCGGAAAAAATCTTTTATTTTTATTATCATCATTATTATTTAAGTAGATAAATAAATATCGAGTACCTATATTGAATAACTATCAATGCAGTAGCAATGAGGTCATCCGATAGAGATTAGGTAGGTACGACGCTACGCTGCCCACTGATGAACGGGAATTATCAGCAATTTTGCGCACGAACAGCTAATTTACCCACTGTCATTAGCTGAATATTGAATAATACTTTATATATTTTTAACCGAGGAGGGTAATAAAGGAGGTTCTTATTTCGACGCAAAATACCTACTAAAATTTGAATATGGGTATTTGCCAAATGTGATATTTGGACGGATTATCCCCCTTTAGAAATCCTTAAAGAATCTTTAATTTGGTACTAGCTTCTAAGAGATCTGGGGGCATATCTACCGTGCCTGGGGAACAAAGTCGCCATACAGTTTTTTTATCTTTATCAGCCTGAAGCAATCTGCTGCAATCCTTTCCAATAAATTCATTTACGACGGTCGAAACTAAATATTTCCCGAGGAACACCCAGGTGGACCGAGGTGAACCGTTGTAAAAAAAACTTTCCATGGTTCACCTTGGTGGTCCCAGGAGGTGGACGGTGGGTAAGAACTGACCTATAAGACGAGGTATTAATTATTCCTTATAACTAAAATAAAAATAACCATTTCACCTTAGTATCACAGGTACTGAACAGGTGGGAGTAAACGGTACTGCATGGTACAATGACATTTACCTACCATACCTTAAAGTTACTATTTTACAATAGTCAAAAATCGCAGCGAATAAAACAAAACAAGGTAACCTGATAAGACTGCGAAATTCCATCCAAGGTATTTGTACAAAACAAAACGTACGAGACAAAAAAATACATGCGTTTATTACACACTAGCTCCATCTATTTGCCATCAACCACGACTGATAATAGCCAACATTTAGAAGGAACGAGCTTTCTCAGCAAAAGGCTTTGCTAAAAGCTTGCACAAGCTTCCAACAGAATCAACTAGGTGGCGTTCTAACTTAGCCAGACAACTGTAGGAAGGTAAAGTAGACAACCTAATAAATAAAGGACGTCCAGAGTATTTTTTTTTTTTCAAATCAGAATCTTTAATTCATATTATGCTAAAAACGAGAATTTTACTAACCGCGCATGAATAAAGAATATTGTTGCAAACGAGAACCAATCGAAATAAATAAGTTTTTTACACTTTGATAAATATACAGAGGAAAACCCATATTTAATTATCTGCGTTTTTTATTTACTAGAACGTATTTTACCAAGTTATTTCTAATATTTTTTTATGTAGGTAAGAGGAAAAAAGCTTAGTACCCCTGCCTGATGGAAAGCGTCGTCGATTGTCAGCCTATGGACGGCTGAAATACACGAAGAATCAAAGACGCTTACGCTTACGCTTTTTTATTAAGAATCCCATATTGTTGTCTCTATGATGGCCTCAGCAGAGATATCATTCGACCACCGTAAGATATAATTCCCCTGAAACCGAACGACCCGACAACTCTGGCTCCAAACTACGAGGACAAACTCAACCGATTTACTTACAAATTACTTAAATTGGGATAATTCAAACGATAATGATTATGCAACGATAATAACACAGAATATTAGAAAAGATAATGGTATACAATTATCCCAACGAAACTATCGTTTTGAGTCCGGCTTCTACTTGCCGCATTTATTCTCATGTACTCGCGCATTCACGAAAAGTGCCACCGTTTAGATTTTACAATCTAATTAAACTTTTAATAGGTTTTTCATGTTGCGGCTTCAAATTGGCTGCAATGTAGAAAACTACTAGCTATAAATGTTCCAGTCAAAGTAATAACTTTGTTTGAGTGTTGAACTCCCCCATTGACTGTGGGTTCTTCGTTCAAGCTATATGACACTTCAACTTGATAAATTCAGCGAGCTATATCGATGACCTAATGTCTCACTGGCAACTGTCAAATAAGTACTACTCGTTTGCACATTTTATTATTTTTGAAAATACCAACAAGTGTCGTTAGGAAAAATGACACTTATATTTCGGACATATTTATCATACCAAAAGATTCGTTTTCTGACATTTTGGGAAGCAACATAGCTTTTTCATTTTAATTGTTTTTTTAGTGTTATTTTGAGTTGTGTTGTGTAATTTCGGTGGTATTTTAACCAACATTACTTGAAGTCTTAGCACAAAGTGTAAACATTTGGAATGAAAGTGTATTATGTGATATCCTGATTTGACCGAAAATGTTTCCAATGTTTTGAAGAAAACCGCCACCATTTTCTTCAAAACAAATGACGGCCGCCTTGACGACTCGACTAAAAAGTACTTATCCAATACAAATCACTTGACACTGGCAAGATTGTCTGTCGAATGACGGACAGGAGCCATAAATTGAGAGAAGAACATACCAAAAGGTTCAACGATTTTGATCCGAACAAGCTATTACAATCATCATCATCATCTTCCTGCCCTTATCCGACTTCATGTGGGGTTGGCTAGTTGATACAATTTTATTTACATTTTAGACAATCTGTGTAACAAATCAGACTTGGCAAAAAGACAAGATTCCAGCAACAGAACAAAAAAAGTCGACAGGTAGAATAACAACGTAAGAAATCTCCATCCCATTAATTAACCAGATTTCTGAGAATGAGTTAGCTAACAAGTTTTGTAGATGTACTTCCTTATTTTCTATCTATAGATAGGATGTATTTTTTTATGTTTTATTATAAAAAGCAGTGTTGTATTGTTATTAGGTGTGTTGGGCAATGTTGTCTGACAAAGACCTTAAATTAAAAAAAACGTAAGAAATCTGTAAAGTTGATAACTGCCGTTCTCACTTTAACCATAACATAAACATCATCTCTGGTGTTCTAAAGCTGGCCGCCGCAAATTATAAAACTTATTTTGGGAGCGCAGCGACAATCCCCTGTGGTTTGGTGTCATTGGAAAGTACCCAGCCATTGTTGTGTTTCACATTCGCATTGAATATTAATTAACCAATTTTGCATCACTTGATTTACTGCATACGTAGGTTGAATTTTGTTTATCCTGTGCTAGACTAAATATAGAAAATCCTAGACTTGATGCGTTTTTTTAAAGAGTAAGTAGAAGAATAAGAAGGGAGCATTACTATCCCTAAAACGTTAGTTATGAACGTATACATTCTCCCCATCCTTAGTTAATTACGGCGCGCAGAGCTCGTCTTCGACTGTTCCGCAGATCCGGTACCTACCTACTAAAATTTTTGATGTTTCTCAAAAAGCGGCAAGGCTCAAGTAGGGCTGTGGCCACGTGTGCCGTATATCGGAAGAACTATAGGCATGAGCAATAACAGAATGGATCCCTTACTCTTGTTTTTTTTTATCACTGCCTCTTAGCAGCGTGGATGACTGGATCTCAAATCACAAGACCGTAACGTGTGGAAGGGGCCTTTGCCCTCAAGTCACATAAATTATTCGACTCTAGGATTTTCTGACGTTGATACTGTGGTAGACATCAAAAGCATCATTTAGTAGTAGTAGTATCATTTGGTTAGTATCATTTATCATCAACGATAAAGTAGATGAAATAATAATGTATGTCTGTATCAAAGTTTTAAAAGTTATATGTAGGTCCGCCGCGTTGGAGCCATAATTCCCTGCAAATAAAGTTGCCACTTTACTAAATGCAGATAGAAAAGGCATTCAATATAGGTAATACTTTAAAAAGGAAACTGCAACCCGCCATACAAATAAAGTTCGCACATTGCATAAAATATAGAGACTGTTGCAACGGAATCGTCGCTTCCGTCGCCGTCGCATCTCCATCGCGGCTCCACACATCATGCAAAGATTTACACTCCTGTACTTTCTACATAGTTCTTCAAATAAATACATTTAAGTTCATTCAAAGTCCGTATGAAAGTTGAAATATTTCAAAGAATTATTAACCAAGACTGATCAAATAGTGTGGCGTCCAAAGCAAACTCTCGTAAATATAAAAATCGTCTCGTAATTTATAAGCAAAAATACTGACTCATGTTAATTTTAATCCACATCCGATATTCAGATATTCCTTTGACCATAGTCTGGGCTTATGAACGCGTCCACTTAAGGCGAAGACAAGAGCTAATGTGACTCTCGCTCGCACGTTTCGACATGTTGAAAGATATAAAATCACTAAACTCATTTTCGAAAAATCGCAATCAACCATTTTGTGTGCAATCACATTGCACACAGTTTAGTAAAAATTTCATTTTAATCGATAAATGTTTTCCTACTCAAAAGTGTGGTTTACTAGTTTTCGTACATAAGCAAACTTTTAAGTAGGAAAACTTGTATCGATCAAAATTAAATTTTTACTAAACTGTGTGTAATGTGATTGCACACAAGATGGTTGATTGCGATTTTTCGAAAATGAGTTTAATTATTTAATATCTTTCAACATGTCGAAACGTGCGAGCGAGAAGTTGTTTGATAGTTGTCAGCCCCTTAACTCTGATTATTCAAATACTTGGCCCCGTTGCACGAAAGGATACTTTCCTGGTCGTTTTGAATAAAAACAAAGCGAGTTCACTATGAATAAATCGGCAGTATTAAATACGTAAACTGCTTTGTAAACTACAGTTCGAGAAACAATAAATTCGCAAATAGATTTGGCTTGTGTTCACACAATTTAACGGCGGTTACCTACTGTTTAGTTGCTGATAGCTGTTAAAAGGTCGGCTTTTGTACACAAACGCACTCCAAATCACCAGATATTCGAAAGAAAAAAATGTTGCGAAGCTTCTATTTTCACGTTCTGTTGGATTTTTCCGCAAGCCTTCGCGGCGAGTCCTGCGTCCATCAACTTGAGGCATACAGATGTTAAGCCTCATATGCCTGTAATTACACCGGCAACCACACTCTTCAAACCGAAACACAGCAACGCTGCTTGGAGGCAAAAAAAGGCGTTAAGGGTCGCCTCGCCTTTGTACATTTCGTCCATTTTTGTCTTTTTAATATGTGATATGTGTGAAATAAAGAATTAAATATGTCTTTTTAACTAAACTCGGCATAAAGTCTAAGCAAAGTGAGAAACATTGCGGCTGGCCGTAATGTCCCGAAGAAAACATCCTAATAAGTCTTTATTTAAGCTAATTAAATGGCGGACTGCATCTGGAAACCATGATAATAATGCAGTCTGCAGTCTTAGCACTGCAGTCTATTTTTGGGACACCAATATATTTTCATATGACGTCATTTCCGTAATTAGGGGGATAGGGGTACCAATGTCAATTTTGCGGTAATTCAGTCCCAGCTGTAAGGGTTGTTAACCTATATGTTTCGTCAATAAAACTGTTCAATAAAAATATTTCAGAGTTATGATGCCATTTTGTCACATATTTTCGGTACATATGAGCGATTATTGGCCTAGTTTATTGCCGGTCGTAATATCCGGTGGCTTTCGACCACTAATAAAACATCTATGAGCTTCAAATGTCATAAAAATTATATCAGTATCTGAATATCTACCAACAACGCTGCTACCAAATTAATCTTCTCCGCAGCTACATGTTTCCATACTCCACATACATATAAATTCATACTCAATACACACACAGCACTTTCAATAAATGCAATTATTAGTTTATGCCGTCAATTAGTTTAGTGATAGTCATATATCTTGCCAGTTTTAATCAAATAATGTAAATCCTTTATTGGCTTTCAGTTATACTCATTACTCATGTTACATTTTATACACCTGGTGTGCTGTGATTTTTAGAAATGACGGTCGACACAAAACTAGCGTACGTAACTTAGCTATCACTTTCGCAAAACCAGACCCTCTCGCTTGCATTCATTCGCTGAATAAATCCGTCAGAAATCTGATAAAGTATTCCTGCATTTACAATGAATTACCTAACTATAGCGGTAAATCCGCGCACAATTTGAGCAGCCTACTGCGAAGCGGACTGCTCGTTTCGCAGTAGTAATCATCACGTTACACAGGGTGAATAATTTTAGACCGTTCTAAGTGCACACACGTGCAAAATCTGCGACAATTACTGCTGTAAAACCTCACTTTTTTGGTACAAAAAGTGACGTTTGACAGTAAATTGACAATAATTATGTCAATTTACTTGTCACATACATATCGCGGCGTGTCACTTAAAAGTTTAATACACTCTCAACATCAACGTGTACCATAATTTGATGAGTTGTTTTTCAAATCAACAAGGATTTTAACGTTTTCACGTGGTCACCTGGTCACAATTTTATAAAGTGTAGCAGTGTAATAATTAACATTCAACTATTCTGATTTTAGGAGTGCACGCACTTGTTTTGCTCCCAAAAAATGCTCTCTGACGACATTGCACGGCTCGCTTTACTCACTAAGACTAACCACAACGTCTTAACTATTACGTAAAATACCTAGGTAGCTTAACTTTCTTAAGTGCTATATTTTCTCGTCTTTCGTTTACTGTTAGTCTGCAGCGAAGTGCATAGTAAAGAGCAACGTAACCGTTACAATCACCCTCTAGACAAAACTGTCTCCCATGTGTCCCTGCCTCTAACGGGCTACAACTTTTAATGGGTAATTAGCCAACCAGCTATCTGCAAGATCGGCTGTGACACGACCTCATTTCCTGTTTACAAACTCGCAAGTCCTCATTGCGCGGAAATTACGTGAAGTAGAGGAATTGGGAAGAAACTAACTAGCGCTCGAGATGCCCTAGATGCCTGAAGATATGGATCTTTCAATCAAAGAAGCAGCAGTGTGCAACGACCCTTGAAGAGTAATAAATACAGTGCCTCTATAAGTGGCAACTCTACTGTGGTAACCCACTTGATAAAGCATCCGAGTAGTCTTGTTTCTTATAATGCGGTGATCGTGCTAACTGTCCAAGACGACTGCCGCTATAAAAACGAAAGGTCAAAAAAAGGTTAAGGTAATTTGGATTATTCCTCCGTACCATCATAAATACTTGGAAGTACGAAAAAATATCTTCATCACTATTATCATTTTAAATATCTTAAGTGATGATAAAACATATAATCATAATAGTAATATTATTACGACACCCTAACAATGTTATTATTATCGCCTGTTCCACATATTCCTGCTAATATATTCTTACTGGTAGGGAAAAACGCATTTTTTTTCCATCACTACTAAAGAAACGTGGATGTTTTACTTCCATGCATTTCTACTATGATAAAGTATCTACTCCCGCGGTTACGTTTGCATTGCACCATGCCTATGCTATTTTGAGCGATAGAAAAATCGTATTCCCGAAGACCGTAAATGATTCATAAAAAAATGACGTATGACAACATCTACAATTCGGTTATGCGTTTCCCCTTTTTTTTCTATACATACCTATTGCTGTTGGAACAAGCAGATGATGTTAAGTGGTAACCATCACCTATAACAAACCATTGTCTCGTAAGTCACGCAAGATAGGAAAGTGTCCTACGATGCACTGAGGATCCATCAACATGAGGCATACAGATGTTAAGTGTCCTGAGCCTGTAATTACACCGGCAACCACACCCTTCAAACCGAAACACAGCAACGCTGCTCGCGTCGCTTCTTGCTTATTAGGTACGGACGTCTTTAGATAAGCACCAAAAAAGTTGAATTCGCTAAAACAATTTACTCTCCCAACGAGAGCCATTGAGTGAAATGAATACAATTCGAAATGTGCGGGTTTCCAGATATTCTCGGAGCATAGCAATGGCTCTTCACATTCAGCCGTTTGATTTTCCAATGGCCTGAAGAGGCCACAGCGATGCCCGGTGCCGGCACTCACCAGTCATTTACTGTTATTTCAAAATCTCAACTCGTTATTCATATTTTTTGATGACTATTTGTAACGAAAAAATAAAATCTGCAAGAGTTTTTCAGTTCATTGGATATCGGATTATTACGAATTAAGAATTTTATAAAAATAACCATTTTGATTTCATAGTTGTTATTAAATACGTGACAGGTTGCAAGCCCATCGCCGCTGTTGGGAAAACTTGAAGAGCGGTAGCAACCAAGCTATGTAAGTTTGTTCCCTGTTCTTCTAGGCTTTGGTCGCGTGGAACTGGCACCTAGAGTCACCTAGTTTTAAGACTTTTCAAAGTGATCCTTGTGATTTTATTGAATTAATACCTTTTGACTTTGACTTTAGATTTTGGATCAAAATATATTTTTGCTGAACCTTTTAATGTAAATCCGAAGCTTAGTTTTTTGAGATTATTCATCTACATTCAGGGATTTTAGTATTTTCTTTTCGCAAAATCAGCTTCGCAATAAACCTAAGGCCATCCGAAATTAAACTAACTAGGTAAATGAACACCGACGTCGTATTTGAGTTGAAACCGATTTCTTGAACCGGAAGTTGACGGAAATGAGCAATATATCCTACTAATGAGTAGGTTCCTTCCTACCTAGCTAAGAGACATGCAGAAACACGGAAGCCTACTGACGACACGCTCATCGTAAAATTACAGGTACATCTCAAGTTGATGAACGCAGGGCAGTGCATCGTAAGGTACGTTCCTATCGTGCGTGACTTACGAGGCAATGCTTTGTTATAGGTGATGGTTACCACTTAACATGAGGTGGGCCATCTGCTTGTTCCATCAGCTAGTTTTATAGAAAAAAAAAGAAAAAAAACTGCTGTAAATAGGGCTGAGTAATGTTGCGTTAGTTTCATTTTGGAGGAAAGTTTAAGAGGCATTTCATGAATGAAAAACTTCAAAAATTCAAGCCTTATAAGTACCTACTGTTTATTTTGAAACCTAAATGTTATAGGGTTTTTCAAAAGACCTGCCAATCCGTTTCTCTCCGTTTCACCACAGGCCACCTATTAATACCCCAAAAATAAAACTACAATAGGTTCAGCCTGCTCTATGCATGAGGGCATCCCAGGGCACACGACACAGTTCACAAGAAGCAGAAGAATCAAGACCTCTGAGTTTACTTCTGTTCTTGTTTTTTTTTCCTGTTATTGTTCTGAAGAGCTTTATGTAGGCAAGGAATAAATATTTGATCAAAGAGTTTTAACTTAAAACTTAATACTTATATTGACAGACTTCACAGCTCAGTTGGTAGTAGCTCTGCCTTCTGTGCCGTAGGCCGTGGGTTCGATCCCCACCGAGAACAAACATTTGTGTGATGAACATAGATGTTTGTTCTCTGTCTGGGTGTTATATAATATTACTAGAGGCTTCCCGCGGCTTCGCACGCGTTGAAGTGGTGAGCCGTGATTGATCCACAAACATCCAAACATCGTAACTTTTGCATTGATTTGTATATTATAAGGGTATGATTTTAAATACCTACGTAGGTATCAGAGATACCTATAGGCGTCCATTACCTATATTAGGTAGGTAGGTATAGGTACTGAGTATAGCACAAACATGACAAATACAACAAAGATAACCTTACACGGAAAATATGTACTTATTTGTTTACTTAGTTTCTACCCCAAAAACAAACGAAACGAAACAGCTTCACGACTTTGATCCCCAGGCACGTTAGATATCCTCAGATCTCTTCGTACCAACTCAAGATTCCCGTTTTTAGAATGTCCCTTACAAACATTGACGCCTCGTTGTATCCTTTTTATTACACAGAACACATTTTATTTTAGTTTGAAGTTACACTACGCGTTAAAAAACTCCCATACAAACATTGACATCCCTTTGCACACTTTGCGGGGGTGGTTGTAAAATATTGAAAACTTGATTTTAAATCATTTATTGTTGAGTATATTTACTTCAAGTATGAAATCAATCGCACTATGCGTTAAAAACTCTCCCATACTAACTTTTACAGTCATTTGCACCCATTGCAGAGGTAATTATCAAAAGTTAAAAGCGTCATTCTTAATTATTTATTTCTAAGTATATTTACCTCAAGTTTTAAGTCAATCGTACCAATCGTCAAAAAACTCCCATACAAACTTTGACATCCCTTTGCACACTTACTAAGGGTGGTTTTAAAAAACTAAAAATGCTTTTTCTATTTTTTGGCTTTGGAGTAGGTACATCTACTTCAAGTTGTTTCAAGTTTGTAGGTTCAAGGAATACAATTTTTCATACCAACGTTTTCAACCTTTTTTACACCCTTAGAGGTTGAATTTCCAAAAATCCCTTCTTAGTACATCTCTACGCCATAAGACCTATATACTCTTCAAATTTCAAGTCTCTAGGACCAGCGGTCAAAAAACTGTTGTACAAACTTTTACATCCCTTTGCACACTTATTAAGGGTAGTTTTAAAAAACAAAAAATGCCTTTCCTATTTTTTTGCTTTGAAGTATATGTACTCCAAGTTTCAAGTTTGTAGGTTCAAGGAATACAAATTTTCACACCAACGTTTTCAACCCTTTTTACACCCTTAGGGGTTGAATTTCCAAAAATACCTTCTTAGTACACCTCTACGCCATAAGACCTATGTACTCTTCAAATTTCAAGTCTCTAGGACCAGCGGTCAAAAAACTGTTATACAAACTTTTACATCCCTTTGCACCCTTATTAAGGGTAGTTTTAAAAAACTAAAAATGCCTTTCCTTTTTTTTGCCTTGAAGTATATGTACTCCAAGTTTCAAGTTTGTAGGTTCAAGGAATACGATCTTACATACAAACGTTTTCATCCCTTTTTACACCCTTAGGGGTTGAATTTTCAAAAATCTCTTTTTAGTGCACCTCTACGCCATAAGACCTATGTACTCCTCAAATTTCAAGTCTCTAGGACCAGCGGTTTAGGCTGTGCGTTGTCTATATGTCAGTCAGTCAGTCAGTCAGTCAGTCAGGACTTTGATTCTTATAGTATTAGAGAAGAGATTAGAGATAAGTATGTAATTACAAAAAAAGTATATAAGTAGTATATCAGCTATCTGGTTCCCATATCACAAGCTTTGGCTTAGTTTGGGGCTAGATAGTGTTGTGTGGAATGTCCATCAATATTTATTTATAAATTTAATAAGCGAACTTTTGACCTTAATTTCGTAGATTTCGCATTAGTTTTTTATATATTATCCTGTTTGTCTGTGAATCCAGGCGTAAAAAATAATAAGATGGTAGATGGCTAGTATTTTGCTACCACTGTGAAAATTGTGATGCATCGTTTCCAAAATGCGAGAATAAAATCGATGTTTTCATTAATAATATCGTTACCTATGTATAAAAAATATCTTTTGGTAGTTATAATAATGCTATTGTTTCATGATTCGCCTTTCATTCGTCTGTCTTCGTTGATACTCTGCAAAAAAATGTTAGATACTCGTTCATAACTTGCTGTATTGTATGCTATTTGTATATCGTAGTTATAGTATTACACAGGCTCGGCACGCACTTCATTTTGACACATCCACTCTCGCCTCAGGCTCTCGTGCAACTGATGTGGTGCGCTCGAGACAGTGACATGTATGTTCTATGTGTGTTTGTGTGGAATAAGTATAATTTCATTAGCTTGTACGTTCACAAACACTACACTTGCCTTACCAGCTTTTCCCACGAAACTTCATGAATTTCTTCACTTTCAATCCACAGTCTTTTTTGTATTTTGTAATAGGGCAACTTCTGATTATAAACAAAATTTTACATATCTATAACTTGACTTACCTCTTTCCATGAAACTGTGGCCAAAGTCCGCCGCAGACTGGCCTGTTCGCCAGGTATTGCCAATTTTCTATACCGGTGCACCGAACAGCCGAAAATTCAGCTGAAAATACTTGTAAACAACGAGCAAAACCGATTGTCTGCAAATTGGTCATTTCATCGACGTTTCGTAGTAATAACGACAGGTAATTGTCCATTGAAATGAAAGACAACTGTTTTTTTCCGTTTGTATGTTTTGAATACGATGAAGTACTACCACCACGCCTTTTTCTGCCGCCAAGCTGCGTTGCTGTGTTTCGGTTTGAAGAGTGTGGTTGCCGGTGTAATTACAAGCACATGAGGCTTAACATCTGTATGTCTCTCGTGACTTACGAGGCAGTGCTTTGTTATAGGTGATGGTTACCACTTAACATCAGGTGGGCCATCTGCTTGTTCCGTCAGCTAATTGTATAAAAATATATATATAAAAAAAAAATATTTAACGATCCTTTGTTAATCTAACACAGCATGGTGAAATCAGAGTTAAGGTAGGTAAATAGTAGTAAATCTAAGCTAAAAACAGCTAAGTGCAACGTAGCTACAACGTAGCTGTACGTGCCTATCATTTTTGCTAAATTCTTAAAGCAACTACGCATTGTTTCTTTAAGAATTCTAACTTTCTTAAGCAAAGACGCGGCAACTGAAAAAGTTATTCCACAAAGAAACGCTGTTTATACAACTTTTCAACCGCTACACAACAATCCACAATAGAATTTTCTCGAACAATAGAAAAAATTGACAAAAAATGCCACTCGAACGATGGCTAGGACTTACGTTCACCAAAACATTTTGTTTTAACCATCAGTTAAGATGACAGATCTTTTGTTGTGTAATTGTTCGTATCTTTTCATCACACAAGCAGAGCGATACATGAGCAATAACGATGAACGCTAAATAAATAAAAAACTGATCAACAACTAGAACTAGGCTGTTACAAAAGTAAGAGCTAATTTCACCATGCTCTGTTAGTTACTAATCAAGGATTAACAGGGCGTTCAATCTAACCTTAGATGTCAAACGTCATTTTGACATATTTAAAGGCCCTTTAATCCTTCGTTAATCTAACAGAGCATGGTGATCTCAGCTCTAAAAGTAAAAATCAATAGACAATTTTTCAATTGAATTACAAGTATCACTTTGAAACGTCACTGAGGCTAAAACTTTTTTTTTTATTAGGCATGCCTACAAGAACAGGCAACAAACTTACGGCTTGGTTCTTACCGCTGTTTTATCTGACCATAAGAATTATATCTATAATAATAAAGCTGCAGTGTGGCGCCAATCAAACTTAAATAATGTAAAGGCAATCATGCAAATACTAAAGCATAAATAATAAAGCATAATCCATGAGGTTGTGGAACGTCCCGCTAACCGGAAACCGGAAAAAATGTTTAACGACTTGCTAAACGGCTGGTTTTATAATTGGTGAATATTTGAGTTTTCTTCGGCATATTTCCGTAATTTATCAAGCTCTACCTACATTATGTTTGTTAATGGGCACCACAACAATAGGTCTTAAGTCCTAAGTACTCTTTTATGCAGTTTTTGTAAAAATCACCAAATGAGGCATTGGTGTCGTTTTTTTTCGAACTTACGTACCTATTCACCTTGTTCGTGAAAATAGGCTACTAGGCGAACAGAGTATTACAGATATTTATATTTGGGGAAATAAGACGAATGTGCAAACATAAACCGCGATGTGAAGTGCCATCATATTGTTATTTATATTTAGGTTTTATGTATAGGTAGGTATGTATTTACAAAAATAATGTAGGTATTTATGTATTCTATCACGTATCTTCTTCCCATAGTACAAACTTTGATTAGTTTGGGGCTAGATAGCGTTGTGTGAAAGTATCCAAAAATATCTTTATACACTTCAAAAGTTGCTAAAAAAAATAATTAAACAAATTACTAAAGAAGGGATGTAGGTACTGTTTTATCAATATATTTTTGCACGATATGCATGTCATATGCATATAAAGTGAATCGATTCTTGCACTTCCGAATGCAATCAACTCTTTTGCCGTTTTATTTAAAAACAGCTTCTCGTTTTACTAAATTCTCGCCATAAAAAGTTTATTTTTCAAAAGTATCCTTCACCGTTCCCTAAGGATCGTTCTAAAGTAGTTTGCAAGTGCACTTAGTGAGCAGCTTTACGGTAGTATGACTACAAGTAGGTATATTAGTGCCTTATTTTTAAGTGTCCTAGCATAATAACACGTGGCTTTACTGGATACTGTTTAAACCCTATCCTACTAAATACCTGTTATGTATTTCTTGCCTGTTCTTCTAGGCTTTGGTCACGAGGAACTGGCGGTAGATTCACCAATAATAAGACATTTAAAAGTGATCCTTGTCATTGTACTGAATAAGGAGCCATTTTGATTATAATGCCAAAGTTACGCTGTTTGGATGTTAGGATTTTCGTGGCTCAATCACGCCCTACTCATTGAACCGATTTGAATAAAACTTGGAACAAATACATAGTTTGTAACCAGTAGGCCGATCGGTTATCTGTTGTTGCAATCAAAATCTATTTGCATCTGTCAATTTTGACAGCATTGCGATCAGATTAGACTAATGATAGACCAACTTCGATTTTAGTTCTTTGTTATGAGAAAATTCTGTTCAGCCTGGTGAACTTCAGCTCTTTTCTAGTTGGTGAAGGGGGTTCATTTATTTTGGAAAATAAACTTATACAACGTGTAACATAATACCCCTATAACCCCGGAAGCAGGGTATTCTACAGGTCATGGCGAACAATTATTGTAAAAGACTTTTGAAATTTCGAAGTTTTTAATTCTTGAAATGCCTCTTAAACTTTCCGCCAAAATGAAATTAACACAACATGACGCAGCCCTATTTACAGCTGTTTTTGACCTTTAATTATGAACTGTAGATAAAATAGGTAACAGAGCTGCCACAAATAAGTAAACGCAAATAGCGTATGCACCAAGGTCACATACACATTATCAGGGTTGTTGCAAATTACCGAGACAATTTAACTTTTGTATGGGAATTTCTAAAACGAAGTATTCAAAACTTTGCACACGTCAAAGTATTCCAGTGCTTGGTCTAATCCCTTGGTCTTTGGTCTTATAGGGGTATTATGTTACACGTTGTAGGTTTAAGGTGGTCTAACATAGGGATATGAAACGGCTACAAATTCTTTGTATGTAAAAAAGTTTTCTAAAGAGTCAGTTAACAATGTCGAAGCCAACTGCATTGTAACCACTTTAGATCTATATCGAAGTATGTCTTCCGGCAGCTGGTTAGTATTACAATTTACCTCCTGCAATTAACTCTTGACCTTCCAATTAAACTAGAAGTAATTGATAGAGTTCCGGTTGGAGTAAAGTACTTACGGTGACAGCGACCTGATGATCTGAAGAAAAGACTGGTACATCACCAGTCTTTCCTAACCTCAATTTTGATAAATATATCTAGTGGACCCGAGTCGGTCACGGCCTGACTACCTCGGGGCCAAAATGACTAATGAAATGACTAAACTAAATAAATGAATACTTTATTGTACACCAAATTAACTTTATTGTACGCAAAAGTATTTACAAAAAAAAAAATGTATTGTAACAGCTAGTTCCCATATTACAAGCTCTGGCTTAGTTTGGGTCTAGATAGTGCTGTGTGGAAAGTCCAACAATATTTATTTATTAATTTATTTAAATAGAATACAAGTACACTTAAAAATCCTACTAATATTATAAACGCGAAAGTTTGTAAGTATGGATGGATGGATGGATGGATGTTTGTTACTCTTTCACGTGAAAAGTACTGAATGGATTTTAATGAAACTTTCCAATAATATAGCTTATACATCATAATAACACGTAGGCTACAATTTATAAGGATATTGTGTGACTAATCCTGCGCAGACGAAGTCGCGGGCACCAGCTTGTATTAAATAAAACAGTACAATTGGTGGTATTATTGCTGAGAGGCAATCTTCCAGGCAACCGTAGGATTGATAGGATTGTTAAATTATTCTGATACGGACCGGATTTGTCGCATGTGCACGAGGAATATTTTAAGATAAATAATAGTCAAAAACAAAATAAGAATGGCGACCACGAACGTGCAAGATGACCCCCACCCGATGGACCGACGACATAGTATATTAAGTGCAAAGTGTGAAACCTTTCTTACACCTGATTAAAGTATGAACAAAGTTGAAAACACAATAAAGCTACTTTACGCCAACTTTGAAAGTTAAAACTGCGAAGAAAGAGGATTAAAAAATTAAACTGTTAAAAGTAACATAGAGTCTGCATTTTCGTTAAAAGGTATGACTTTAGAATGTAGGAATAGCTAAATGTTATTTATATATGAAAATGTAATGAAACAAGCAAATGGCCCACCTGATATTGAGCGATTACCTCTGCAAATAACTATTTTATTGACATATACCTAGCAGTACTATTCCGTAAACGACAAAATCACGGGGAGTTTTACCAAGTGGATCTTCGATCACAAGCTTCACCTCACTCACTTTGGCATTTACACTACCAAAACACTCACGCGGGTAAGGGTGAATGTATTACAGATCTCTATATATATAAAAATCAATTATCGTTCGTTTGTCTCGCTAAAACTCGAGAACGGCTGGTCTGATTTAGCTGATTTTGGTTTTTAAATGTTTGTCGTAGTCCAGGGAAGGTTTAAACGGTGAGAAAATATATAAAATTTGGGAGGATAGGTGATACGAAGTACACCGGGTCATATAGTTGCTAATAGAAAACTCAGCGCGGATTCCGCGGTCACTTGTGCCTTTTCACAGACCGGATCCACCACTGTGCACATGCTTTCAATCGCACTGATGGCCAGTCGCCCATGTACAACCACTGAGAGAGCCTACGCGACCGTACTCGCGTCGACGGTAAAGACGCTACTGGATACTAAATCGGGTCGTGAGAAAGCTGAATGTGTTCCCGGACAGTCGGCATCGGCTACCCGGCAACCGGTACGTGTGAAAAGGCACTGAGTGTTGTTGACAAAATAGCACTTGCGTCCACCAAAGATGTGCCTTATTATGACACTGAACTACGTCTATCACCCCAAGTGTAATGTGGTCATGTGCCTGTAATAACGCCAATAAAATACAATTTGGTACAGTCAACAATTTTAATTTCACATTTTACATTGGCTACAAAAGCATTTTTGTGAAAATTACGTAATCCAAGTTCTAAAATGGTGTTTTCCTGCATTATCATTTTTTGCGATAGCTAATCTATACTTAGGTACCTACTATACTTGTTCTTGTTGTATGTTTATTCTTGGAATGAGTTTATCAGCCAAAGATAAGATTAAAAAATAATCGACAAACAGAAAAATATGTCGTGTCATTCTACTGACTTTCTATAAATAAATAAAAAAAAAACGTTTATTTCAGGCACAATTTGTACAAAATATACCCACATCACAATAAATGTAAAATAAAAATAAAAACAATGTTTACAATAAAATTATTGTAAAAAATCAAATCAGATTGTCTTCTTCTCAATTTATGGGTCCTGTCCGTCATTCGACAGACAATCTTGCCAGTGTCAAGTGATCTGCATTGAATAATTTTTAGTCAAGTCAGTCGATAGTCAAGTCGGCCGTCATTTGTTTTGAAGAAAATGGTGGCGGTTTTCTTCAAAACATTGGAAACATTTTCGGTCAAATCAGGATATCACATATTACACTTTCATTCCAAATGTTTACACTTTTTTGTGCTAAGACCTCAAGTAATGTTGGTTAAAATACCACCGAAATTACACAACAAGTCAAAATAACACTAGAAAAACAAATAAAATGAAAAAGCTATGTTGCTTCCCAAAATGTCAGAAAATTAATCTCAAAATGAAATAGTCAAATAAATGTAAAAAATTACTGACACTGACAGGACTCCCTAACAGTGTCCGTCATTTTTTATTTCTGTCCATGTGGATATAAATCCAGTGCCTGAAAATGGGATAACAACTCTCTTGCATACCACTGTCAACATAATGTCTTTCTCATAGATTTCTTGTCCGACTCGTGTTGAATGGACTGCTGGACATAATTGCCTTATACATTTCTCGTCCGGCTTGTCCGGGGAAGTACTACCACCATGCATATTTCTGCCACTAAGCAGCGTTTCTGTGTTTCAGTTTGAAGGGTGTGGGTGCCGGTTAAATTACAGCCAATTTCCATTTTATCTTGTTTATTCTGAGGGCTAAATCGGTTCTTCTACGGATTTCTTCATTTCATTTCATTAAATTCTATCCATTTTATGGGTGTTATTAGAATGTTATTGATCGAGTGAGCGAAGCGAACGAAGATCTTAGTTTCAAGTTGGGCGATTTGGCATTTTATGTATGTATACAACGTGTTTATTAAGAGTTGTAGGGATCCGAAAGCAGGATATTCTACCGGTCATAACGAACAACTTTTGTTCTACGACTTTTAAAATTTCAAAGTTTTTCATTCATCAAATGCCTCTTAAACTTTTATCTAAAATGAATCTAAACGCATCATGAGGCAGCCCTATTTACAGCTGTTCTTTGACCTCTAGTTACAATACCTTAGATAAAATAGGTAACAGAACTGCCACCAATTACCTAGTAATGTGCCTACCTAATAATGATGTTGCTGTTTTTAAAGATCTTGGTATGTAAAAGAAATATTTTCGCGACTGTAATCCCTAGTCACGGTAAACATTCTCTGAGATCTTTGGTACTAATACCTATTCAGTAACTAGGTACCTACGTGGCTACGTACTCAATATTTAATAGAATATTTATTTTTGTTTGATTACTAGATGTCGTAAAGCAATGTTTATGATATTCATAGTTCTTTAAATTGTAACATGTTACTTTACCACCATGGTTCATTGACACGACAAAATTATTCAACTGCAATTTTGGGAAGTGTCTAGTCTGTCCTATTTAATCTTTGACTTACCTGTCTGTCATTGGTTGCATTTAAAAACGCATATCCAATCAGGACGGCCGACGGCCGCCGATCAGTGTTACCATTTGTGGCAGATTTCTGCCATTTGGCAGATTTTAAATATTTCAAGAAAAATCTTATTAGTTTGAATTTTTAATGAAATAATATTTATAATTTATTTATTTTTTACCGAACTGGAAACTTCTTATTCTTTTTTACCTTTATTGATTTGGTTTCTAAACAACTTTTATCTCGTTTTAGATAACTGCAAACCGTTACAAACGATCAAAAGATAGTAACTAAATGAAATGTAGGTATTTAATTTATTCCGTAGCCACGAAGGAGATGGTATGAAGTCATATTTTTGGTATTTTTATCGTCAAGCTTGGTAGATTTTGACAGATTTTTTGGCAGGTGTGTGGTAGAACCGCCACTTTTGAGATGGTCACCCTGTTTGTGTTTACATGCGTTGTTGTACATTGTTTTGTTGAGAAAATGTCATCAAACGTGATAAAATGGTGATTGCTATGGTAAAAGCCGTCGTCAGTCAGTGTGTGTATGAGCAGTGCCTACGAGGTAATGGTTTAGTGTGAAGTTTGAAGCCTGTGCCGTGCGAAATCTCGCAAACTTACCAAAATCCAGTTTTATCCAGTGTTATTATAGCCAGTAAATAATGACAAAATCCATAGGAACCAGTAAAAATATCGTGTCAGGGGATTGGCGGCGTACCTACCTACCTACCGAAAGGTAAGTATTTCAAATTATCTCGTAGGTTATCGTTGTTTTTCTCTTTCCTAGATAGAAGCGCGCGTGCGTGTGACCTTGACACGTACACAGACAGGGCTGTTGCAAATTTCTGAGAAAATATTAATTTTACTTTTCTATGGGAATTTCGAAAACGATGTATCCAACCGTTGCACACGTCAAAGTATTCCAGTGCTTGGTCTAAATACACGCTCTTTGTTTCCCTACATAACTTCATCAACACGTTGTATATGTATGTATGTATGTATGTATGTATGTTTGTCTGGCGATAACTTAAGAACCGTTGATCCGATCTGCATGAAATTTGATATGTCGATAGCTTGTACTTGAGAAATTTACTGGTAAGTATATGAGTAAAATCGGATGAAGGGTTTTTGAGATATGGGGTTTTTTAAGAGGGCAAAAATAAAAAAGTGACATAAAAAAATCAAGTTACATGTCATATGAAAGGGCTTTGTTTGGACATTCCGAAACAAGTTATACTTTTTTTTTGGGACGCTCGGTTTTTGAGATACAACATAAAAGTTAAATTAAGATAACCAGCGATCCAAGAGCTCTCATCTCTAAGAGTTTCGTTGGCATCAAGGTTTTTCTACTGGTCGGCCAGATCCTTTGCTTTTTCTTATTTTTTTTTCTTGAAATAAATTAAGGAGGTACTCAGTTCTCATAAAATGGTGACAACGACCAGGTCTGATGATGGAGCCAAGGTCTGTTCAACGGAACTCTTCAATAAATAGGCCAATAGAGTTGAAACTTGGTTACCGTACCAAGTTAGTAGGCGGTAGTCAGAGGCAAGTCCAAACTTAATGTTTGGACTTGCCTCTGACTACCACCTACTCAAAGTTTTGGTGCGTTCGTCTGGTCGCATCACGAGATCTCAGTTCGGGGCGAACTACTAGTAGGTATGTATTTACAAAGTATTTAAGTATTATTTCAGCTATCTGGTTCCCATATGACAAGCTTTGGCTTAGTTTGGGGCTATATAGTGCTGTGTGGGAAGTCCACCAATATTTATATCTATTTCACGTAGGTAATACAGTACCATAAATAAAACTAGTTATTTTATATAAAGTGTCGTGGGTTATTAACAGATTCAGCAATAACCTTGTGCTAAATGTGGCGCGTAATGACGTAATCTACTTAAATATAATTTTAGACTGTGGGATTCGAGTTTGGTTCCATGTAGGTACTCCACTTGCTCCACGTGCAGTCTCTCAGTCGAAAACATCCAATCCTCGCAAAGGAGCTGTTTCATCAATATGGAGCCGGGGTCGGGTCTGTGTATTATTATTGCTTAGCAATAGGTTTGATAACCGTTTTAATGCTTATTTGCTTTATTTTTACTCCGTTTTCTTGCTCATCAAGATTTTCTTGTTCAAGGACAGCAACACAATGCACTAAAAATATGGCAGACTGACATGAGTGAATGTCATTTTGACAACTGTTGTATAAGGCAAGCTTGAGAGTGAAAAAAAATTAGTCAAAAAAAGCAACAAGTCTGTCTAAAAATTAAAAATTGCATTGCGTCATGTCAAACGTACAGACTGTCATGGCGGCTCTAGAAATGTGTAGGTACATAGTAAGAAATTCGAACCGATCAACATTTAGTGATGACAACTTTATTAGCCTACATATTAATTAAATTGCATTTGAATGGTTATCTTCAATTTTTTTCAAATTTTTCTATGTGCGGTAGGTACCCGACCCGGAATAAAATATGTTCTTACGATGTTTCGATGTTTGTAGCACAATCACGAATTAACC
Source organism: Chloroclysta siterata (assembly GCA_932294275.1). NCBI lineage: Eukaryota > Metazoa > Arthropoda > Insecta > Lepidoptera > Geometridae > Chloroclysta > Chloroclysta siterata. Next base: position 20,399,768 of record OW028589.1, read on the forward strand.
ATAAACAATTATAGTGCACTTAGAATAAATATATTCTGTAACCTGAATAAGCGTAGGTATAGGTTATTTTTTTTTCCAAAAAATTACCGGAAACGGCTAACGAAAAGGCAAAAAGGCTTATAAATGTGCGTTGCAATACTACTAATATGCGAGCAAAGCTGCGGAGGGCAGCTAGTAATCTCTCTTTGTCGTGTCACTATTTTCTTTTCGAAACAGTGTGGTGAAAAGATTTTAAGTGCGCCTCAAGAAGCTCCTTTTGAGCACTTGACACATGTTATAAAACTTTTTAGGTTCTACGACCTGCCGGTTTCCTCACGATGTTTTCTTTCACCGTTTGAGAGTACTGGCATAAGAATAATAAAAATAATAATGGCTAGTAATAATAATAGGTAAATAGTATTATGTTTACTAAAAACATAGCAGGAAAACAATAACAAGCCGTAACTATATAATTTACTTGTTTCCCGATTCCGAAGAACCCATTCAGTGAAAATTATTACCTATCTAGAGGTATAAGCTTAAAAAGTTAGGCCCTCCAATGTCGAATATAAACAAAAGCCTTAGATATTTTTTGCCTTTATTTGCAAGGTCATACTTGCAACATGTAAAACCAGACACTTGAGTTATCTAAGCCTTCATTGTAGACATTCCCCTCGAAGGCCCTCGAAGGCCCTCGAATCGAGCACCAGTTCGCAGACAATGTGGAGCGTCTCTCTTCCCATCTTCGCACATTCTTGACATACAAATGGGTAGTAAGATAGAATGTTATAGTGTAAACGCCTAAACGTAGGTACTAAGGACAGAAAGGTACAAACAACACGGTGTAGCATTAAGTTCTGTGTAAAACTCATAACATAACAGGTAAATAAATTTACAAAGCACACAGAGATCATATAATAATTTGCAAGAAACAGCTGCCTTATGTACCGCGAAACCAATATGGTTATCGGAATCAAAACTTTCATGAAATTTTTTGCAATACTCGTATTAGCAATATCTAGCAGTTTTATAGCATGATTAGATAAAAGCATTTGATACAAACTATTTGAGTTTTTTTTATACATCTAGCTGATGGAACAAGCAGATGGGCCCACCTGATGTTAAGTAGTAATCACCTATAACAAAGCATTACCTCGTAAGTCCCGCGCGATAGGAACGTGCCCCAAGATGCACTGCCCTGCGTCCATCAACTTGAGGCATACAGATGTTAAGCCTCATGTGCCTGTAATTACACCTGTAGGTACATACTGATAAGATTGTAAACATCAACATCAAAGCTTTGATTCCCATTACTGGTTAGGATTTGGGCAGCAGGAACGTACGATCTCATTTTGAATCACTGGTTAACCATTCTATATTTGAATATGACAGATTGGAAGCTCATTGTCATTAAATTAAAAAGCACAAATTTAAAAACAAATGACGGCTGACTTTACTATGGACTGATTTGACTAAAAAGTATTTAAACTATATCACTAGATACTGGCAAGATTGTCGGTCGAATGACGGACAGGTACCATAAACAAATAAAAGAAGAAGATCTACGTACCATCGACATTTTTTTAATGTGGTTTATGATTTTTTTCTTGTATCATGATTAAAATGCTCTGATAGTGAATATTATTTGCAAATAGCGTAAAATTTGATGTAACCGCACATGCGTACCCTAGAATGCCCTCAATACAGGAACGCATTAGTAAATGAAACGGCATACTTTATTTTCTGTGGTTTGTGCTATCTAACTAGCCTAGTTTACGCCTACGTATTGTGGAACAAAGATATTTCTTATTGTCAAAGATTAATGGTTGAAGTGGCCCTAACAGCTCAGTTGGTAGTAGCTCTGCCTCCTGCGCTGTAGACCGTGGGTTCGATCGCCACTGAGAACAAACATTTGTGTTACGAATATAGATGTGTGTTCTCTGTCTGTTTGCTACAATATGTATGTGTAGGTACTTATACAAAAGTACATAAGTATTATATCAGCTGTCTGGTTCCCATAGCACAAACTTGGATTAGTTTGGAGCTCAGGTAAGTAATACTGGTGGAATGTCCACCAATATTTATTTATTGATGTACTAGGTACCTACATACGGATAGGCTCGCTACATTTTTTTCACTGTCCATTCATTTTTCATTTGTTGTCCATGTTGTTTCATTTTTTTTATAGTAAGCGTCATTTTTATTTATGTATAAAAGTATATAATATGTATTAAATATCAGCTATCTGGTTCCCATATTAAAAAGAAAGAAATACACACATATATAGAACACAGAAATAACAATAGAGAAAACAATACAAAAAAAACAGAAAAGGAGAAAAATACAGTAATAATTTTAGAGGCCAATTAGTCTCCTCTTGTGTTTTGTAGGCCAAGTATATTACAAGCTGTAGCTTAGTTTGGGGCTAGAGAGTGTTGTGTGGAAGATCCACCAATATTTATATTTATTTGGCTTTTTGTAGCTTGATCGGTATCCGAGTGTACAGATCTTATATCCCTGTTTTATCCGGTTCCGTGCCTTCATAATAACTTCACCTAGCCATGAGCTAGACCAATCTTGTACTTATTGTGAAACATAAATTTCTGTAAACAAGCTTTCAAAGGAAAAGAAAAAACTTTTTTGTTTTCTCATTATTTGTATAATTCACACGCATTGCAGTATAACATTTTACCAGCTGTGTCGACAGTTTGCACACAGTAAACTAAGCTAATTGTAAAGCCACACATAATGGGTAAAAAATAATATAAATGCGATCTTTTATATTTTAAACAAGTGGAATTCGAATCTGCTCCTCCAACAAGAATTGACAAATCGATACATATTACATACCTACTAATATAGTGCTAGTACATGATGACGTCTTCTGATCTTATTTATATTGGTCGCTGAGCGCTCAATTGGCTACAAAAACTGACAAGTCAACGTAAGTAAAAATGTTGCTGTCTCTTTTCATTGACATGAAAATTACAGTGACAGGTATACTTAATATATCTAAAACGCTTATTATATTCCTCGCTATAAAATGGCGGCGAATTTGAATAAGAGCTTTGGTGTTTAAAACATACATACAAATAGCAAAACTATTCAAAAGTTATTACAATTTTCAAATGTAGAGTTTTATACCAAAAGCGCCCTATTCATTTAAATATAATAGCTATGTTTTATTTGATTGCGGCAACACTGCGTTAAAAATATTCGCACAACGGTTATCGTTGATTTATAGTTATCAAGCTTTTTACTAATAATATCATCTAATCACTAATCTGATATATTTCTTATTCTAGTCATAAGATTCTGAACATTTCGTTCATGTAAAGATATTATGTAAAATACACACATAGTTTTAAAAATGTATACCATTATTTTTTCCTTGTAGCCCTGGCATCCCCATAATTTTAATTTGACGTATCAAGACTTGTCAAAATTGCTTGTTTGACAGGCGTTTACGATAAAAATGGTAAGGAGTGCCAAAACTGGATTGCACATTAATTTTCTTATTTAAGGTGCCTACTACTTTAACGTTGCGTCTTATCTAATTGGTGTTGATAATATCTAACATTGTATTTTTATACTCACACACTTATTTTTAGAAAAAAAACAGCAAATGAAAATAATCTTCCAACAAAAATTATTTACGCGCCAAACAAAATTTAAATTATACGAGATTCTAATTTCGAATTTGAATTGACTGCAAAGTTTTTTTTTAAAATCACGATGACAATATATCATACAGCTAAGCTCGTTAATCCGTGAGCTGGCAAGTCACGTGACTGCGGGGATCATCACGGATTCCCGGTGCACTGGCAATTTCCTCACTCATCCCACCCAATCTGACAGTTTTGATGAATAGCCGTGTCTGGGAGGATAGGACCTGTCAGTATTATGCGAGAAAACGAAGGTAAAGGTTCGGACTAAGCTAGTAATTTAGGCGAGTGTGGGTCTGCTACTTAGCTGAACGTGACGAAACTGAAGGAGGGTGGAGTAAAGTACTTACTCGGATATAGACCACATCCTCATAAATATTGTCCAATAATGTCGCATTTTGGTGGTTAACTTACGTCCAAATAACAAACTAAAATTAAATATTGAAAACTGAATGTGTTGAGTTAGAATTAGGGAGTAGAGTGTTTAGTAGAGTAAGTGGTAAGTAAGATGCTAGGTACATAGGGAGGTGGAGGTTTAAGTAAGTGGTAAGTAGATGCTTGTCTAAACAATACAGGAAGGCTATTTTCAACTTTATCAACACGTTAAAAGGTTTCGGATCTTGGACAAGACAGATCGGAAAACGGTTCAAGAAATCCAGTGACAATATGTCAAGTTAAATCGCTATTTCGCCGACACTAGCACAGACCCTACCAGTAACGGAAAAGCTTCACAAGGTTACTGAACTGTGTGGACTGCAAAGAGTTCTTTCAGTGGCTCTCAAAGCTCCGACAGTGATTCAGCGCGCTGTTTTGTGTCTTAAAAGGTAAACTTGATTACCGTTCTGCAGCTTTACAAACTTGAAAAATGTTTTACATTAACGTCATAAATTGTTTTTTTCTATAGCTCTTTACATTACTCCTGTAAGACGAGCAGCTGAATTGATTTACCGTCGCACCGCGACTTTGAATCTTTGCTTGTGAATAATTTATTATTTTGACAGCCTTCACAGCTCAATTGGTAGTAACTCTGCCTTCTGCGCCGTAGGCCGTGGGTTCGACCCCACCGAGAACAAACATTTGTGTGATGAACATAGATGTTTGTTCTCTGTCTGGGTGTTATATATTATAAGTATGTATTTACAAAAAAAAAACTATATATGTATTATATCAGCTATCTGGATCCCATATTACAAGCTTTGGCTTAGTTTGGGGCTAGATAGTACTGTGTGGAAAGTCCACCAATATTGATTTACTTATTTATTATTATTTAATTCGAGTTAACAATCACTGCTGTTACTGTTATATTATGACCGTCAGTTAAAAATTACTAATTTTGGAGTTAATCGTTGTACTATAACTTATTCGGTACCATAGGAATTCTAAGATAGTTTTTGTATGACGCCCTCCGGCAAAGTGGGGAACGTCATGTAGCAGTCAAACATTGGATGAGAGGAACCGAAGACCGGCCTCGCTGGTGCTTCTTGGTAGACCTACGTAATGATTTAAATCTTTAAAAATGCGACCGAGATTTTACCCAGTTACAAACTAAAACGATAAGGTTCTAAAATATAATTTGATAAAATCGTCAATCTCTATTTTGTAGTGTGTGTTCAAAAGTTCTAGTAATTCATACTATAATCCGTATATCTGGGTCTCGACCATAGCTGGAGCAAAAGACAAGACTGAAGTAACATGGTTGTAGAGCTCAGTATTGTCTATTGAGGCCACTGACTGAGAAGAACGAACATACATAACTGGATATCAGGACACATTTATGGATCTAACTATTTTAAACGCTGGCAATTGTAGGTGAAAATCATTTGATTTAAAACCAAGTCATTTGTAGAAAGAAGCTACAAAACTATCGTTATCTCATCTCGCGCTCCGCTCTTACAAACTATTTCCAGCCGTGGTAAACACCCGTGATGTTCTTCTGCCTATAACTTGGTGTCCTTCAGCATAACAGCAGCCTCGTAAGTCGGTAGCTCGTCGCAGGGCGCGTTGTGGCATCGCTGACACGGCTCAGTCACCACTTCCTGGAAATATATTACAGCTCATTTAAAAACCCCGTAAGCAACCCAATCCATGACATTTTCCCACTCTTTTTTATTTTTTAAGCTCTCGCGATCATAACACATATTGAAGTATTACACGGGTATTTATCGCGTTTTTCTTTATTATTTTCCCGACATTTCTGCCCGCGACTACGGCTATTGCAACATAGCCGAAACGTCGGGAAAATAATTAAGGTAAACGCGATAAATACCCGTCTAATACTTCAATATTTTCGCACTCATTTGGGTGCAGACTAAATTGGTCCTTAAACAACTTGCTGATGGAACAAGCATATGGCCTGATGTTAAGTGGTAGCCATCTCCTATAATAAAGCATTGCCTCATAAGTTACGCACGTTAGGAACGTGCCTTACGATGTACAGCCCTGCGTCATACGTCCATCAACTACAGGCATACAGATGTTAAGCCAAAGATGCCATGGTTCCCTGGACGAACCCTTTACAATGAGCTCTACTAATCTTAATAATTTATTAATTAAAATCTCTGTGTTTGTTCTCCAAATTGCTTGTTAAAGCATGAGTTAATAATAAGTTTAGGCCCAGTTTCACCATGCTCTGTTAGTTACTAATCAAAGATTAACAGGCCGTTAAATCTAACCTTAGCTGTCTACCACATACATTTTGACATATTTAACGGCCCTTTAATCCTTTGTTAATCTAACAGAGCATGATGAAACCGGCCCTTAGACTATTGCCCAATAAATAAACATGAATGATTTACCAACTGATGATGATATTTGGCAAACTTATACCCAAATCCGGTAGTTTAGTTTTTAAAACTTATACAGAACAGCAAAAGTTGAACTCGTTAAAATTGCGTGCACATTGATACAATCAGTTGCACGCCGCCACTCGACATGAAACTAAAACAGTTATTATGATCCGAGATAGTATTTAGAAGGTATTCATGTAACATAAAAAAAACCATTAAAACCAGGAAATGGTGGCGTTTGTAAAGGTAATGGCAAAAGAGTTCTACTACCTATCCGTTACCGGAACGTTGAAGTCGATTCATCATCATCACAAGACTGAAAAAGTGCACTGCTGGACATAGGCCTTCGCTATACTCTTCTCTTGTCGTGTCACTAGTTTCTTTCGAAACAGTGTCTTTCACCACACTGTTTACTGATTCTAAGTGCGCCTCAAGAGGCTCCTTTCGAGTACATGTTATAGAACTTTTTTGGTTCTACGACATGCCGGTTTCCTCACGATGTTTTCCTTCGCCGTTTACAGGGGTACAGTTCGTGGTCGCCATTCGAGAACCTTTACTCGAAAATTGATCCAGAGACCGGTTTTTCGTGACAGAGAAGAGGTGATGGCCGTGATGATGAGTAAGAAAGGCACTTACCTGTAGCATACAGTCCTTATGTTCGGGGGGTCCATCTACAACGGTCTCGTAAGCTGGTGGAGGGCCTGGGGGCTCCATCTGGACCTGTAATAAATGAACAAAATCTTTTATTGTAATTCAACAATTCATGTAACATTTGGCACCCCTGACTAAACCCCTTTAGACATCCTCTGGATCCTATGGAGGTGGCACTTAGATTCACCTAGTTTATAAGACGTTTCAAAGTGATCCTTGTGATTTTCTGTTAAATCACAAGGATCACTTTGAAACGTCCGACCGATTTTTGAAATAACCCCTCAAAATCGGGTTCTTTAAAATGCTCGATTTCATTCGTTCACCGAATTTTCATTCATCTTGATTTCATCTGTCGCATCACGCTACTAGTACGCTATCACGGTCGTGAATCAAACGAATCTAAACCACTTACTTGATTTATCGCCGTATAAACTCTATCTTGGATGGTTTTATTTAGTAGGTTGGACCGTAATCCCTAACTTAATATATAACTACTGGAGCCGTAATTTTACTTGGAACTAGATTATATTGGTATTCGTTCTTTTCAAATTTTAGTTTTTTATTTGTGTCAGTCGTTCTCTCATTGTGTGTGTATGTGTGTTGAATAAAAAAATCATTCATTCATAGATAGAAAATACATAATTGCGCATTAAAATAACAGCACAAAGGCTAACTTAATGCTATGAAGCATTATCTTCCTGATAAACTTATTTAAAAGATGTGTCGATAGTGCCAAGAGATTATATCATTTAAAGGGAATAAACTGATAGTTTAAAAAAAAACAGGTCACAAACTATTTCTGTATATTCCAAGTCCATTCTGCCACAAATTGTATTATTATTATAGCCAAGTTCGTTAAATTACATTACAAAAATATTCTATAACATATACCGTCCTAAAACAACTTTGAAAGGGGTGGCCAACTGACGAGTGATTCGAACTTAGTACTAATATTACTAAAACAATATTACATTTTGTTAGTTTGGCTGTAACGTTAACATAAAACAGGTCAAATTCTGCCCAAACTTAAAAGAACATGTCTTTGGGAGAACATTTGGGATATCTCTAATTCCTTGAAGTTGTCCAATTAAAAACAAAAAAGTGTCCAATTCTGGTACCGAGTAATGAATAAACACTAACATACTTTTTCTGTCTTTTCAGATGCTCAAAATAATTTGATAACCATCGTATAAAAATTGAATGAAACAATAAGACAATGGTAAGTAAAACATGCTGCAATGTCTTGACGAATCGATATCACAGTACAGGTATACAGGGTAGGTAGGTATCTTTAAGTACAACGCCGACGATCAAACAAAGGAAAACTACGCAAAGCAGGTGAAGGTTCCCATCGCCTGCGTTGATATGAATAAGCATCGTCAGTGCTCAATTATTTTTAATTCTACGATAAGGTTGACTATTTCTGTACGTGGCGTTACTTACTTGGTCATTGCTGCGGGTCAATTATATAAAAACAAGCCGCTGTGAAATAGGATTTTCGATCGTCAACTGATCTTCTGCCGGAAAATCGATGAGTAAAAAAATTATGTAAGCTTCCATGTAAACTTGTTAGTTGGTGAGTTGGCCTTCCGATCCTAAGGGGTTCGAAACCGGTCGTGCACCGATGAGTTTTTCTATTCAAAAATGTATGTGCACAATGCCAGTACTCTCAAAAGGTGAAGGAAAACATGGTGAGGAAACCGGCATGTCGTAGAACCTAAAAAGTTCTATAACATGTGTCAAATGCTCGAAAGGAGCCTCTTGAGGTGCACTTAAAATCCTTTCACCACACTGTTTCGAAAGAAACTAGTGAGACGACAAGAGAGAGAGTTGGTGACTGGCTGATATGCGATGCTGCCATAGAGCATCAGCCAATCACAAGAGATTCGAAATTTGGATTTTTAAACAGGAGCATTGATAAGCTGCGGATCAGCGATGTTTTGTTTTTGGTAGTCGTGACAGAAAACATTCTTGTAAAATCTTGAAAGGTGTTTCCAGCAAATAAAAAATACATTTTCATTAGGCATTTTTGACAGCACGACAATCGACTAGCATGTCAAACAGCAATATCCATAGCGGTGAGATTTGTTTATTCAACAAGCAACGACTCATATTGCTGCTGTTGCTTGTTTTTAAAAAAATCCCGATTGTCCAGTTACCCGTGGCAGTTCATACGGGGATTTTTTCCGAATGAAAATAAGTGCACGCACGCTCTTGCTTACTTAATTAAATACCATCGCTTATCCAGTGAGTGGTAAAAACTCTTATCGAAATGGCAGGTCGTAAAGCCTCTCATTATAAGATAGCATAACTCGGTTTAAATTCTACCTATTTCTCATTTGTAGTCTGTAATGTTGCTCTTGATTTTTGCACAATAAAGCAAACTAAACAAAACAGTGAATATTCTTCTTGTCGTGTCACTAGTGTGGTGAAAGGCTTTTAACATCGCCTCAAAGAGGTTCTTTTCGAGCACTTGCCGGTTTCCTCACAATGTTTTCCTTCGCCGTTTGAGAGTACTGGCACTCTGAACATAAATTTGGACAGAAAAACTCATTGGTGCACGACCGGTTTTAAACCTACGTCCTTAGGATCGGAAGGCGGGCCCGCTACCACTGGGTTAAAAGCACACAACTCAGTGGCAAAACAGCCATCTCTAATTGAGATTGAAATTGAGCTCTCGATATAGATACCAAATGGATGACGTATGTCGATATCAATTTGTAACCTGAAACGAAATTACTGACGATATCGTTCTCTATTTGCGCGGAGTTAATGCACGAATGAAAAATCCGTCAAATTTGTAGATCGGGCAACTTTGCGGTCGAGCTATTAACTGTTTGTGCTCTGTTTCTGACGTACGTGTGGTTCGCTATTCGGAAATAGGTACTTAAATTGTCATTATTGAAAACTGCCTAAACCTATCTGGAATTGTTTTATCCGGATGATATTCGATATCCAATCCGATGCTAAATTGGTTTAAAATGAAATAATCTCTGGGCACATTGATATCACCTCTGAACTCTCGGTATTAGTTCTAGCAGCATGTAGTACTATTATTTATCATGTGCTGTAGTAGTTAAGTAGGTGGATGAAATCGGGCTGTGGATAATGATGATGAGTAAAGCACTATACCAAACTCTTTAAAGATGTCTCTGGTTGTCATAGGCACATCCGTCATTTATCCGGCCGAAAACTTATTTATTTATTTTTATTCTTAGATTCACAGTTTTTTTTATTGTCTATTTAATCTATTAAATGTACACTGTGCATTAACCAAATTGAATCTACATTCTGTAAGCAAAGTCGGTAGGTAGATTATACTGAGAAGACAAACTTATATGCCAAGTATCGAATGCTTGGCATATAAGTTTTCTGACGGATAAATCCTGGTAAACGTAATATTTAAGTTAGTTATGAGTAAAAATGGGAAATAAACCATAAAAATATAGGTAGGTATTTTTGCTACAAAGGATTGCTGTTTCTTAACGAGACAATTAAAAAAAAAAATGACTTCTGATAAAGAAACTGTTACTTCAACTAGTTTACCTCACCGCAGGTTTGGCCGAGGAACTGGAACTGGCACCTAGATTCAGCTATTTTATGACACGTGCAAGTGTCCTTAGTTCTTATCATATGATATTTCTGAATAAAGTCAATTTTGATCAGTCTGGGTCAGAAATGAGGTTCGTTGCATGGATAAAAAATGCTGGTATATCATGTGACGAATCTTGGTTCATACTTGGCCAGGGACCTAATTGGCCTAACATAGTTATTGTTATTTATTGTATGTATATCTCTGTTCTTTTTGTGTTGGTAAATAAATTGTTTTTCTGTCTTTCTTTCTTCATACTACCATTTATTTACCTTTTATGCTGATTCTCGTGCTATAGAGCTAGTGTTAAGATGGCTGATGAATGAATGAATCATTTTGCGATTTCATATCACCACATATCCGGCTTAATTTTCGAAGCATTTTCTTAGACGTTACGTAGACCTATTATTTAGTCGGGCTTCCGATAATCGTGTTAAGGGCTGGTATTCAGTCTTCCTCAAAACAATGCGAGGTCAAGAGCTCGCCCGAGGTTCCAATTACTGCTGTGCGGCAGATTGCTTAGGTAACCGGTAGGTATTTATGAATAACCAGTGAATATACCAGTTGCATCGACAGCTATAAACCTACCCCTACATTTATACTTTGGAGCTATACATAGAGTAAGGATATGAGAAGCGTCGTGAGTTCTACCCCCACCGACAACATACATTTGTCTGATGAAAATGAGGAAAAAAATAGGCTTATAACATTTTCCAGAAATTTTCGTGAAAATATATCACAGTATCAGTATTTTTAAGAGTAGTAGAGCTCTTTGTGAAGGGCTCGTCCGGGGAAGTACTACCACCACGCCTATTTCTGCCGCCAAGAAGCAACGCTGTGTTTCGGTCTGAAGAGTGTGGTTGCCGGTGTAATTACATGCGCATGACACAGGTTTAACATCTGTATGCCTCAAGTTGATGGACGCAGGGCAGTGCATCATAGGGCACGTTCCTATCGTGCGTGACTTACTAGGGAATGCTTTGTTATAGGTGATGGTTACCACTTAACATCAGGTGGGCCATGTACTTGTTCCATCAGCTAGTTGTATAAAAAAAATAAAACATCCTATCATAAATATTGGTAGTAAATAGATTCTCTAGTGTGTCTCGACTAGATGACTAAAGGATGGGCAGAGGTTCGTTTAAATAACACCAAATAGCACATACCAACTTTTTTATAGGTTAATGCCGGGCAGAATAATGTAAAAAAATCTCGAAATTCAATTTACATAGAAAGGTGTTACTGAAACTCTTATCGCGATAAGGACTTGCAAGTAAGCAAGGCATGTAAACCCGGCTGGCCCAAAACCAATTATCGTAAATGCGAGTTTTATTCGATCGGATCGCGTTAAACCGAGATCTTTATACTCGTGGGACCGCTCCGTTGCTGCCACGGACCTCCGATCTGATTGCTCATAATTATTTAATGATTTCTGACACAAAACTGTTCCGAACACACATCGAAGTTGGAAACCGATGGACTGACCCTTGTTACTGTTTTTATGTAATGTGCAAATTCTATTCCATGCCAGTTTGCCGATAAACAGCGTTGCTGTTTTGATTTGAAGAGTCGGCAAGGTGAAATGGTAGGCACACGAGGCTTAGGCCCAGTTTCACCATGCTCTGTTAGATTAACAAAGAATTAAAGAGCCGTTAAATATGTCAAAATGTACGCGTTTGTTTGACATCTAAGGTTATATTTAACGGCCTGATAATCCTTGATTAGTAACTAACAGAGCATGGTGAAATCAGCTCTTAAGGCTGAGCTTATGTACCTCTCGCTCGCACGCTTCGACAAGTTGAAAGATATAAAATCTCTAAACTCATTTTCGGAAAATCGCAATGAACGAAGTTGTGTGCAATCACATTGCACGCAGTTTAGTAAATAAAAACATTTTTATCGATACAAGTTTTTTTTTCGAAAAAGTTTGCTTTACTACTTTAGTTTTTGTACTTATGCAAACTTTTGAGTAGGAAAATTTGTATCGATCATAATTAATGTATGATGTATCTCGTAAATACATAATCTTTACCATAATAATCACAGTTTCAGGGGCCGTATGCTCACTTCGTGAGAGATTATCTCACGGTGGAGATGACGTCATATCTCGTTCAATAACTCGTAGACGTTGCGTCTCGCATGAACTTTGAATGAGAAAATTGGGGAGTGAGATGGTGAGAATGGGTATAAATAGTTATCGAACGAGATATGACGTCATCTCTACCGTGAGATAACCTCGCTCGAAGTGAACATAAGGCCCCAGAAAAAAAGTCAGTGTCAATAAAATGCTGTACTTTCTTTTTTTCTTTCTTTCTAATGATAATCCTTATTTTTAAAGGCAACTTGGTCAGAACAGCTTGGAGATTTTCACTTAGCGTGTCTAGATGAAAATAAATTTCTCTGCAGCGGGATAAATTGGATTAGTGGCTCAACATCGATTTCCCATTTTCCAGCTTCTAAAGTCAAAACAAGAGTTTAAAGTGCAGTTAACTAGTTTAAGAGTACATGACCGGTTTAATGAAACCTTTTTAAATTTATGATCTTTTTAATCCTTTTTCGGAACTAAGCCTCGTTCGTTCTGGCTAATGAGAAGACTACCCAAAATTTCAATTTAAAGATACTTATTGCCTATAGAAACTAGGTACAAATTTGGTGTCAGGGTTAGGTTTATTATACGGTAGAGAACTGGGGTCCGATTACGCTAATGTCTGGCTATCGAGATGACATTTGATTCCCATCCATGGCTTTCAGTTTGACATTTGATTCACATAGTGTAATAGCAATTGATGGATGGATGGAATCTAATGTCAAACTGAAAGCCATGTACTAATAGCCAGCGAAATAGCGTAATCAGGGTGCTGTTTGGCACAAAGTCCTAGTCCCAAAGATTTTGTTATGCAACCTGGAAAAAACAGATGGCCCTCCTGCTATTAAGTGTTAACCATCATAACAAAGTACTGTCTCGTAAGTCACGCTCAATAGGAACGTGCCCTACGATGCACTAGGTTTCGTCCATCAACTTGAGGCATACAGATGTTAAGTCTCATGTGCCTGTCATTTCACCAGTAACCACACCCTTCAAACCGAAACAGCAACGCTGTTTGGCACCACCAAACAAGCAAACACAATATAGATTTAAAAGTAAAAATTGCAATGGGCATAATATCGGTGACAGATTTTAAATTATATAATACCAAAAAGTAAAATAAAGGGAAGATAGGTACTCCTGTCTGTATTTGCTTTGGAAATAACTAACTTGATGACTCCTCTTACAAGGTGTAATAAAACCAGTCGCGAACTGCAGACTGAGTGGCGCAGATTAGAGGAATTCAGCTAATTCTGACCAATTTAAGGGCTTTGCGACAACTTGGAGCCACGACTTCGACTGACGATTACTACGTTGCACAAGTTAAGCTTTCAAAGTAGGTATTTACTATGTAAGTAAACTAGCTGCCGCCCGTGGCATCGTTCGTAGATAATACTCATAGATTTTATCATAAAGTTATAAATAATTTTATTTAAAAAACATTGTAACAGAACAAAGACAGTTTATGCTTCTTGTGCCTGTTTTTTTACCGGCACCCACACCCTTCAAACTGAAACACAGCAACGCTGCTTGACGGCAGAAATAGTCATGGTGGTAATACTTCCCCGGACTAGCCCTTCACAAATAGCTCTACTACTCACTAAACTACTTTTTTTTTATACGGCTAGCTGACGGAACGAGCAATGGCCCACCTGTTGTTAAGTGGTAACCATCACCTATAAAGCATTGCCTCGTAAGTCACGAACGATAGGAACGTGCCCTACGAAGCACTGCCCTGCGTCCATCAACTTGAGGCATACAGATGTTAAGCCTCACGTACCTGTATTTACACCGGCAACCACACTCTTCAAACCGAAACACAGCAACGCTGCTTGGCGGCAGAAAAAGGCGTGGTGTTAGTACTTCCCCGGACTAGCCCTTCACAAAGAGCTTTACTACTCTTAACTTACTTTTTTTTACTTTTCGTTCAGATAAGGTTTTTGCTTCCCTTATTTTCCAAGCCACGGTATTTATTTTATAAATCCAAAACCCGATATTTTCCAAGTTCAACCTAACTGAAGTTCGCGAGAGAAAGAATATCCATCTTGTTATTTTCTCGAACTGTACTGAATATTCATTGTGAGATAAGTAATGCAGCTAACGTTCAGACGTCAGGGTTCACGGTCTGAATGCCTTTCGTTTAATAGCTGGAGACAAGTGGATATTAGCATAATTAACTGACACCAGGAATGGGCTAAATTGGCTGTTTATATTGTGTTTTGTTTTCGGAAAAAACGAAACAGCTTCACGATTTCGATACCCAGGCACGGACAAACTCTCTCAGTACCAAGTACCTACTCAAGATTCTTCGAGGAGGTTTAAGGGGGTCAGAGGTACTTCCAAGTATTACATTAGGTATATACCCACATATTGCAGTAGTTGGTATTCCATACGTGACAGTTTTATGAGTAGTAGAGCTCTTTGTGAAGGGCTCGTCCGGGGAAGTACTACCACCACGCCTTTTTCTGTCGCCAAGCAGCGTTGCTGTGTTTCGGGTTAAAGAGTGGTTGCCGGTGTAATTACAGGCACATGAGGCTTAACATCTGTATGCCTCAAGTCGATGGACGCAGGGCAGTGCATCGTAGGGCACGTTCCTATCGTGCGTGACTTACGAGGCAATGCTTTCTAAATAATCCTAAATAATCGGTATATAGGCAATTCGTCTCTCGCATTTTTGAAGTAATTTCATTTGTCGGGTAACCATCACGTAAACGATGTCATGAAAATTCATCTATCACTCGTAAAAGAGCTTATCTTATCTTATCTTAATCTTATATTAATCTTGATCTTAAGATCTACTGTCTTCTATAAATAGTCCGAGTGCTAAAGCCCTAACAAAACTACGAACCTACCTTTTGTAAATAAAACAATGTATTACGCATTATGATTTCATATGAAAACGCTGTTCGTAGATTTCCCATGTCAGCGATAAAGCGTTTGTTTCTTAAGAAACTTCGACCGTAAGAAGACGACCGCAAAATATGAAGGGAATATACAACAATCGATTAATTCTATGACAAATAAAATCGTCTTCGTCTTTCTAGCTTAAACACTGCATCACGTCAACGACGCTTAGCTTTGGTTGCTCTAAAAGGAGCCTTATGATCAACGGAGTAAGGACTAAGAAGGCTTCTTTTGTGCATCCTCCCTTGTCCTTTTATCTACTTCAGGACAGATCTATCTCAAACACAATAGAAATGTATTATGTCTGAAATCTCCGCCATCTAGCTAGACTACGCAAGTTTCACATAGCTTGACGCCGGTTTTAAGAAAACAAGGTTTTATAGCGATAATATTCTCATCCCTGAGGGCTCGATCATCTTGGAACCGCTGATAAAAATCACATTAGCCGTAATTCGCGTGGTTCCTATTAGCGCGTCGTGTTGTGGCCTGGCTTGTAACGATCCCTGCTAGGCAACAACCAGGCTCAGAAGATTCGAAGTTCCCTTGTGCCTGTTGCCAAAAAAATAGGTTTTCCTTATTTACTTGCCTGTGTTCTAGTTAATAGTTTAATACTATGTTACGAACCTTTTGTCATCGCACTGAAGTTGCAAATAAACTTTTTGATTTGATATAATGTAAGTAAGCTCGTATGAGTTTAAAGACCCTCCAAGGCTTCTTTTGACCGACCGCTAGAGCCGTGCTTTTAGAAGCACGAGGGGCCTCATTGAGGCGTACTTAAAATTCTTTCAACACACTGTTTCGATAGAACTAGTGACACGTAAAGAAGAAGCACGGAAGCACTCAGACGTAATTGCCACTAGGTAGCAGTCACATAGCAGAGCCAGTACTTTGGAACGGAAACGTTGTCATTGGTATCATCCGATGATTTTTATTACTATAAGGATTTAAAATAAATAAAATCTTTATTAAAAAAAAAAACCCGTCTGCCCAAACTAAAAGGATGGAAGTAACTTCAACATTTTGCGGTTGTCGGGTTAAAATTACTTATTGGCGGGTTGTTATCCAATTTTCATCAAATTTCCCATCGTAAAAGTGGCCGTGTACAGAAAATGATTATTTTTTAATTGTAAACCTTCAGTGTGCTTAGCACTTACCGTTCGGTTAATGTGGCCGTTAAACGTTTTTAATCACTAACAGGGTTACCTATTTATGTACCCCACTAAACGGATTTTACCATACCTTAACGCCACAGTACATATAATTTGTCTTTTGTGGCAACACTAAATAGTCGCTAGATAAAAAGTTTGTGGAGGTATTTGTTTTTTTAACGACTTTTGAAGGAGGTTCTCAATTCGACTATATTTTTTTGTAGATTTATTAAGCGATTACTCTCCCAATAATTATAATAAATATAACGCGAAAAAAAAACAGCTGTTTCATACATTTTAGCTGTTTTTTTTCGTGTCCACAGTGTTGGTTCTTTAGAAAAAGTTACTCATATTGATGGGTACTTTAGCCCCCTGAAGTTTATATTCACAAGAATCACCAGAGGTACCGTATAAGTTAAAAAACAAAAAATATATACACTGATGAAGTTTTGGCAATATAGCATTCTATGAGAGAAAAGGTACTCAAGAAGCTATTTTTTTTATTAAGGTTTGATAAGACTGTCAAAGTTGTGTATTGAAATAGCTTGAAGCGAATCGAAGTCGCGCGAGATTCCACTAGTTTTCGATAACCAAAAGCACAATAATATCAATTTCAGAAACCAACGAAGCTCAATTACAATCCACTAACCGCAATCCACTCATTACACGCTAATACATCACTATAATGACGTCACGGACTCATTTCTCTAATTCAGCCAACCGGCGGCGATATATCCTCGTGAACTGACAAAATCTAATTACTAGCCTATCACCAGCGAATGGGACACGTGTCGTTCTTAAAATGAAATTGCTGAAGTATCTACGTTTCGTACGAGTGTGACAATTCCATAGCATAATTCGATATCGCACGTGCTCACATGCAACTGCTACATAAAAAAATAGGGTTAAGAGTAAGTAAATGTTATGAGCATAGATAATGCTTAATATTGTTTCATAATAAAAACGATAGACAGGTAGGCAGAGAGAGATGTAAGCTTAATGGTAAACCAACAAAGGACGCGCCGCTCGTTTTGAAATAAGAAAAAATAACCATTCGAATATCGAATGAATCGTCTACACAATCATCGATGAAGAATTTAAAAAATATAGGCACTTCTTTATTGGCCAATCGTTACCATAGACATATTTCGGCGGCAATCTTTATTTAAAAAAAGATTGCTTATTTTATTGAAACGAAGCGAAGAAGCAAAATAAATATGACTGATGGAAAACGAAGTGGCGGAAATGTGGCTTCGACGGAAATTCTGTCTGCTCGATCGAGTGACGAATATCCTCCCTTCTTTTCAACGTTTATTTGATGCGTTAACAGACGACATTGGTTACAGTAAGCATTAAAAGCCGTTTGAGGTTCGCTCACCTCAAGGGCTCTGTTTTTTTTTAATAAATTCTATTATTTTTACAATTATTTAGTCCTTGAAGAAGCGATCCTCTTGTTATCATCATGTACATAAACAACTTTCGTGACCAAGTCTAGAAGACCTAGCAACAAATTACAAATTGTCCCTCGCGTTTTTTTGTCTTTTCATAACAAGGTAGGCAAAACACTAAACCCGAGCGTTATTAATTAATCAATATGGCATCAAACGATTCACATTGATAGCCATTATCATTTATTTACATTCATGTTAGGAATCGGGTTGTTAGTGATATAAATTGGGTTCAATGGCCGGTTGGGCGCAGCGGGAAACTGGCTGAGACGCAAAAAATGAGGGCAAATAAAATGTTGGTGGACTTTCCACACTGCACTATCTAGCCCCAAACTAACCAAAACTACTTTAAAACCTTTTCTTTTCTACATACAAACCTACTTATAATAATAACACCAAGACAGAACATCACACAAATGTTTGTTACCGGTGGGGATCGAACCCACGGCCTACGGTACAGAAGGCAGAGCAATTGTGTGATAGTAAGCCTCCACGACGACGCCAGAAATTTTAGTAAGTGTAAGATTCTCAGTCCTGGGGGCCTAGCACGAATAATTTTGACATTAGTGGAGCCAACTATCGTACCAATATCTAGTGTTATTTTGAGTTATGATGTGTAATTTCGGTCTCATCACAAAGTGTGAGCAGTTGGAATGAAAGTGTTTAAACGAAAAACTTTGACGTTTTGAGATTTCCTCGAGCACAACTGACTTAATTTGCAAAAAAATAAATATATCCGTTTTACTTCACACTGGCAAGAGTTTCTGTCGGTATGACAGACACGTGGAGGGGAGTGATCTCAGACAGTGATTATCAATAGCAAAAACAAAGCATCGTTAGACTATAATTTTAGTTAGTGAGCATCAGATTGTTTTTTTTTTAAGGGCTGATTGAGCCTATTTATACATTTTTAATTTTGTTCTAGCGCTGTAGTCTAGTCCTTTTGCCAAGTCTTATCCTACCTATATGTTGGTTGCTGTGTTGTCGACAGGTTCCGGAACAATCCCGGAGCGGAAGCGGTGCCGCTAAACGCATTACTCACCGTGCTGATAGAGAAACCGCTTTTATAACTCGCCTGAATAGGCCATGGTTGCTTTCTAATTAGCGAATGAGGTAGTAGTTCAGGGTTAGTTATAGTTTTACGGAGGAATATTTGAATGTAGAGGTTGACCTTCGTTTCAGAACCACCATAGCGATCACGACGTAAAGACTAGAACAATTTGGATGAAACTTGGAATAGATAAAGTTAGTTCTTCTAAAAAGTCAATTTTTTCGGCGTGTTGATTACTTAATAACAACAGCAACAGCAGCTTTTAGCAAATAGCTACAGACTCGCCCTCAGTCGGAAAATTTATTTAATAACAAGCACCGGCAAATTATATATTTATAATTATTATAATATATATATATATATATTATATAATTGCCAACCAGTACTGCTGGTTCTTACAAAATAGCCTCACCCAAATCTACATGAACAAAATCTTTGAGTCGTCGCATCAGGTAAATAAAATTCGATAAAAAATTAAGACAGACTAAACTATAATGCCAATATAACTTGAACGCTGTCTAAACGATACTTTTTTTTTAAGGGATTTTTCGCTAGGCGACAACTTTAACCTATAATAAAACATAAAAATGGGGGACACACAAGTTACTTGAAATAACTCAAAATTATCGAAAAATGCTCAACTATGTTTCGGCTAACCTACGAACTCCGTCATACCAGCTCAGGGTTACCTCTGTCTATTCTGAGCCTCAAGGCTGACGTGGAAGTTACAACTAATCTGAAGGCTATCAACGAAACCGTTATACGCCTACCCCTTACTTATAAACGGTATGTATAGCCTAAAATTAGCCCTGTTGTTGTTTTCAATTAGTAAGAGATGGCATTGTTATTACTACTACCATAACGAGCAGTATGACTTTATATGTACCTAACAACTACATACGATGCGGCCGTCGTCGACACCAGTTATTTTCGTGTCACATAGCGCGAACCCGGCATGCTAACAACGCACCGACTCTACCGGCGGGCGCTTACAATTTTAAAATGATTTTCTACATGAGTTCCAAAATGTCGACATTTTTTAGCGTAACCTTAGTTCTATTTATAAGTCCTTAAGGCATATTTAAGTCTATCATTAATTAAGATTACATTTTTATCGTTTTGGTGTTATACTGTAAGCTAACTGTCAAACTTTAATAAATATTCTATTCCATTGTTTATTCTTTGACGGAATTTTATTAGATACTAATCAATACTACTCAAACTAATACCTTCTTATTCCATATAGGTATATGTATTGGGCATATAAGTATTAGTTTGATTACTTATTATGTCGTAATGGTACTGTGTAATATGGTTTGATTAAAGTTAATATGTTTTTTTCATTACAAAAAAATAAATTTTAAGAACAATTAAAAAATATGACTGTAGGCACATAAACGTGATACAATATATAATGTAGGTATCAAAGTTATCTAAGTAGGTACTTGTTCGGAATCCGCTGCAAAGCAATTTTAAAATTCAACTCCAAAAGGGTCCCGCTTTCCCGGTTAAAAGTTTCACTTCATGTAGGTAATAGCGGGTATCCCAATAGTTAGACAGACGAGTTAATGCTACTGCACTGCGAGTGTTTGATTTGGCCGAATCCAAGTCAAACAATGTAAACTCTACACTAGACAAAGTATAACGTTACACAATAGATAACAGCTAGGCCACACGATGCGATGCGGCAGCGCTGCGGTGCGACGCGACATTCTACATGGAAATATTCATGGTATGACGCACGGCACGTTCGTAGACCATAGGAAAGATAATGCGATAAATAGGCTATGTTGGAAAGGTATTACGTGTCCTCTAGAAATGAATACAGAAGTTTTTGCATAAGTATTTTACCGTACCTATTTATGACGGCCAATCTACACTAATCTACACTAATATTATAAAGAGGAAAGCTTTGTATTTTTGTATGTAACGAATAGGCTCAAAAACTATTGGTCCGATTTCAAAAAATCTTTCACCATTAGAATGCTACATTATCCCTGAGTAACATAGGCTATATTATATTTTCAAAAAAATCAGGGATCCTTACTAAAACTCCAATAATGTAACCCAAGGTGGAAACCAAAAACCTTACATCGCGTGCGCTGCGAAAACTATTGATGATAGAACAAAATAATGTACTACGATTTTGTAGAACACGTCATCATCTACAAAAAATGTCACGTCATCATCTACAAAAAATGTCGCGACAGCATATGTCTAACTATTATAGTTATGTCACAATAAGTGTTCTTTTATTATAAAAAAATAATTGAAATGCCGCCGCTAGAAAAGGGTCTTTATTTGTACCTTGGTATTAATCCTTATCCAAATAAATCTTTTCATAATTAAGACGGTTTCAATACCTATAGATTACTTCATAAATTTTTCAAATCGGACATTCCATTCAAAAGATATGACGAAATTAAAAACGTTAACGGGTCCACGGGTCGCGCTCGGGGTGCGATTTCACTCTCTGGCGTGCAAACGTATGAAATAAGTAGACGCGAGGCTTGAACCCACGGTCTAAGTTTACCCTAAAATGTTCAAAAAATTTATGACCACCCATGCGAAGCTGGGACAGGCCGCTAGTATAAGAGTATATTGGCCGTCATAAATAGGTACGGTATTTTTTATAAAAGAAGTGTCAATGACAAAAACATATACCGTGTGACTAGACGGTAAGAGTACCGTCGGTATATGTTTTTGTCATTGACACTTCCGCCCCCAGGGGTTTGCGACAATGGTTTTCCTACAAAATATCCCTGATAGTCCAATGTGTATTCTGGTGCCGTTGGACACATACAGGAGATGAATCTAACGGGACAATGCAAAGTGTGCACTTCTGTGGTTGTAGGCAGTAAAAAATACACCGTAAAAATGGTGTTGGAATGGAACCATAGCGGAGCGACGAGGACGTGTAACGCATCGTGTAGCTCAGCTCTTACGTTGCGATACTTACGACGAACTGGCATGGTTTATCCTAAGGCAATTGCAATTCCTATAATATTCAAGACGAGATTGGTAGTAAAGCCAATATACAATCCAATGCGGGGAATATATGCGAGATCAGGGCAACAATGCATTCTGACAAGTCAATGTTCATGCCTGCATAAGTGGGGGCCATTCATGTGTAAAGAAATGCTTTGTTGAAGGCATGTTTAGGTGCTATAGGAAGGATATTGATCTGATAGAATACAGGTAGCCTTCACGGCTGTCACTATCAAATGAAAGCGATTTAATGAATAGTAAATTAGATGTATGTGAGTTATTGGATCGGTTGATAGTTTGCCGCGGTATGTAGAAAACTTAACTGTTTCATCTGTATTTTGTTAATACTTGAATAAGTTTATTTGTTTGTTTATTTAATACAATAATAAAACATTGTTGTACAACGGGTGATAGTAAAAAAATAACATTATTCCTGGTTTCACAACGTTGGTACTCAAATTCCCTAAGTTATGGCATATTTATTTATTTATTCATTTATTCAGGTCTACCAACAGCTGTTTCAACAATACAAATTAATAATTAAAGTTACATCTACGTACGTACATGTACTATTCAGAGCTAATTGCACAACGAATTATAGGTAAACACTACATTCATTGAATTTAACTAAGTGGAAAAAGTAACATGGTATAAGAAAATAGAACAATGATTAAAAAATAAGTTTTATTTTGTTGATGACAATTATTTCCTTATCAATTTGGTAAGTTCTCGACCAAGTGTTGGCGGAACTTATGGAGGTATACCAATGCCCGCCGCCGAAAAAATAAAGCATTTGAACTGATGATGAATAAAATTATAAACCACAACTGAGGATTCGAAGCCCCCCCCCCCCCCTTCCCCTTAGAATTCCCCCTCTCGCAAAGCCCTTCCTTTCACCAACAATGCTCTCAGCGACACTGTAAAGTCTGCAAGCCCCTTACGCGAGACTGCAGCGTTGGCTGTAGTCTAAATTCGGGGCTGGCCTGGACTTAGGTACTTACATCCAATTTATGGCGGAGCCCGTTTTAATTAAACAGAGTTATCAATGGATCTCTGCTAAGTCACTTTATAATGAACCATACGTCATGCAACTAGGATATAAATTCGCTTAAGCTGTTTTATCGTAAAAATGAAGATCGAAAGCGCTCTTCGCGTATATAAAGCTATCCGATCGACTTAGTTAAGTCCCAATGAGGATAAGTGACCTCTAATTAAAATCCGAGCGTTCTCGTGCTCCGCAAGGCATGTTAAGAGACTGATTCTAAAACTTTTGCTACCAAGTTTGCGTTTTCATAACAACACTCAGTGATTTTATATCACTGAATCACTCACACGCAGTGGCGTTACTAGCCTTTTCGGGCCCCATGCAAAAAAAATCCGATGGGGCCCCCCCTGTGCCTATTATGAAAACGAACGTGGACTGTCGAGCGTTCAACGAAAATGAATTTTGGTCTTTTCAAAATGGTCTTTATTCAGTACAATCACAAGGATCACTTTGAAACGTCTATAGACACCTAATAGACACCTTGAGCCTAATAAACACCTGGAAAGCCGGGTTGTATAATTGAATTAAATAAATAAATAAATAAAATTGAAACTGAAATTGCAATTGTTTTTTATTTTCAAGTTGTAGTTGTTACACACAGCACAATGACAATATAGGGCTGTGGTAATATAAGAAAATTTCAAACGCATGTGCCGGAATTTAAGACACTTTTTCCTTGCGGTTTTTTGTTACTTTTATGAGGTCCAAGTATTTTGAAATAAAAGTATCATCTGTGGCCCGCCGGGGGCCCTTTGGAACAGGGGGCCCCATGTGACCGCATAAATAAAGAAAAAAATAAAGAATAAAGCTAAAGAAAAATGAAACCTTACCTCTTCTTATCGTGTCACTATATCTTTAGAAACAGTGTGGTGAAAAGATTTTAGGTGCGCCTCAAAAAGGCTTCTTTCGAGCACTTACTTCAAAGATATAAAGCGAGCAGTGTATACCCTGATGCGTATCCATGTGTAGATACCCATCCCAGTAATGCAAAGTGGCAGCCAATGTCCATACCGTCTCGAGGCCATTGTGACCACAGCTCTCAAGTCTACACGGTCGTGTCCTCCCAATTCCATTCATACCACAATAAGCAAAGACGGATTCACCTGATTTTGGAATACAATGCTTGATACATCGTACGTGCAAGAGCGATTCTCTACAATACTATGATCTGTTATTCTATCGAAATATTATAATAGTTTAAAGTTTTGTTTCAGATTTATATTAGTCTCTTTTTTTTTTTATTCGTTTGTTTTTTTTAATCTTTTACTATTCTATGTAAGTTCGTTTATTATCATAGAGCATGCCAAACCAAATACTAATGCATAGTATTAGTATTTGGTTTGGCATGCTCTATGATTTAAAGTTTGGAGTCTGTGATTTATTAGGTACTAGCGGCCTGTCCCAGCTTCGCATGGGTGGTCATAAATTTTTTGAACATTTTAGGATAACCTTAGACCGTGGGTTCGAGCCTCGTGTCTACTTATTTCATACATTTGCACGCGCTTCTCCTTGAGTGAGTGAAAACGCACCCCGCGCTTGACCCGTGGACCCGTTAACATTTTTAATTTCGTCATATCTTTTGAATGGAATGTCCGATTTGAAAAATTTAAGAAGTAATCTATAGGTATTGAAACCGTCTTAATTATGAAATGATTTATTTGGATAAGGATTAATACCAAGGTACAAATAAAGATCCTTTTCTAGCGGCGGCAATTCAATTAATTTTTTATAATAAAAGAACACTTATTGTGACATAACTATAATAGTTAGACATATGCTATCGCGACATTTTTTGTAGATGATGACGTGTTCTACAAAACCGTAGTACATTATTTTGTTCTATCTTCAATAGTTTTCGCAGCGCACGCGATGTAAGGTTTTTGTTTTCCACCTTGGGTTACATTATTGAAGTTTTAGTAAGGATCCCTGGTTTTTTTGAAAATATGATATAGCCTATGTTACTCAGGGATAATGTAGCATTCTAATGGTGAAAGAATTTTTGAAATCGGACCAGTAGTTTTTGAGCCTATTCGTTACATACAAAAATACAAATGTTTCCTCTTTATAATATTATTACTAGCGGCCTGTCCCAGCTTCGCATGGGTGGTCATAAATTTTTTGAACATTTTAGGATAAACTTAGACCGTGGGTTCGAGCCTCGCGTCTACTTATTTCATACATTTGCACGCGCTTCTCCTTGAGTGAGTGAAATCGCACCACGCGCGTGACCGGTGGACCCGTAAACATTTTTAATTTCGTCATATCTTTTGAATGGAATGTCCGATTTGAAAAATTTAAGAAGTAATCTATAGGTATTGAAACCGTCTTAATTATGAAATGATTTATTTGGATAAGGATTAATACCAAGGTACAAATAAAGACCCTTTTCTAGCGGAGGCATTTCAATTAATTTTTTATAATAAAAGAACACTTATTGTGACATAACTATAATAGTTAGACATATGCTGTCGCTACATTTTTTGTAGATGATAACGTGTTCTACAAAATCGTAGTACATTATTTTGTTCTATCTTCAATAGTTTTCGCAGCGCACGCGATGTAAGGTTTTTTGTTTTCCACCTTGGGTTACATTATTGAAGTTTTAGTAAGGATCCCTGATTTTTTTGAAAATATAATATAGCCTATGTTACTCAGGGATAATGTAGCATTCTAATGGTGAAAGAATTTTTGAAATCGGACCAGTAGTTTTTGAGCCTATTCGTTACATACAAAAATACAAAAATACAAAGTTTACCTCTTTATAATATTAGTGTAGATTAGTGTAGATAGTGTAGATATATATATAATATAATATAATATTATATTAGTGTAGATTGTCTATTTATATAATACATATTTTCCTTTGTTTTTTAATACATTTTACTATTGTATGTTAAGTTCATTTATTATTGCTGCATGCTGTGGTTGCCTATAATAATTGAAAGAGCACCTGATATAATCTACACTGTATAGAAATTATTGTAGTTTTGTGTATCTTTTGTTGGCAATCCTAAATAAATAAATAAACGCTCAAGCCATATTTTGGAATCAGTTTTATGAAAATTTTAGCAGACAAAGTGATGAGATAAGTGAGGGTACTAGTAGTACACTGACCTGGCTCAGTCTGCAGTCAGCGCTGACGGTGTAAACACCACGGCCCTGCACGTCCTCTGGCTTGTCGACGCGTGGTGAGCGGCGCCAGCAAGCCGCGCAGACGGCTACCAGGACGCCGCATAGTGTTGCACTAGTAAACAGAAATATAAATATTGTACCAAACAGCACTATCTAGCCCCAAATTAAGCTAAATGAATGAAAAATGTATTTATTCTCTCTTCACAAAAGGTTTGCCTTAACTAGGTCTAAGTACTAAGTAGTGTAATCTAGATATAAACCTACATTGCGAGAGACTGGTGCCTGTGATAGGTTTGATAAAACCTGTGTTACAGGTCACCAGGGCCCCACTCCGCGGATGTTATAAGCAGACACGGTATACTGTAGTGTCGTAGACTGAGATAGTAGACAATAAACAATAATAACAGGTAAAAGAGTGAATGATAGAAGTCAAATTATAAACCTAAGGTGAGAATGAAAAACTAAAAACTATAATACTAGTAGTGAGAGTTAGGTGTGATATTGCGTAAGGGTGTGTGTGTGTGAGAGGGTGTGCGAGTGTGTGTGAAAGTGAGGGGTTATATGTTTAATGTATTTGTATGTGTTTACGTGGGTAAGTATGCCTGCGTGAGTGATTCCGTATGGGTGGCTGATTGCGTACGTGTATAATTTATGCAGGGGTACATATGTACGGGTAAGTGTTCGTGTTTTGTGTATTTATAGATGGGATCAAGCGAAAGTGATAAGCAATCTGTTTTACATAAATAAATATGGGACTAGTTTACCTACTCAAAAAGTGTGACAAAGGGCTTTGGAAAATTAAGATCTAAAAGATAACTGGAGAGTTCTTTTAGTGAGAACAGTGCAGCAATTTTTCAGTTTCGTCGTAATTATGCAATTTAAGATGTTTTGCCACTGTAATTTTGCATCTTGATCTCAGTAAGGGGTAGATATTTAGGGTGCTATTTAATTTATTATATAAGTACGGTCCTAGAAAACAGAAAAAGTTGTTTGCAGTTTGTGTGCGAAGTGATTGAGTTGGACAAACTTTCCCTTTTCTCCGTTTATCCATCTTTAGGTTCGGATCATATTTCAACTGGGAGTGAGCTTTTAAAATAGTTTGCAGGATAAAAGTTTGTCTAACCGTTAATACATCCCAAAGCTTGTAATATCCCATATTACAAGCTTTAAGCAGATCGCTGCGTTAATACATAATGTTTTTTTGTAAATACATACTTATAATATGCATTACTCAGTCTTTTTCGACTGAATTGGACACAGTAACTTTTGTTCTTGGTTGTGAAAGCTTAACAAGTCCGTCCCTGAAAATCGATAGCACATTAGGTTTATGAAGAAAATTTCAAGAAAACAAGGTAATAATACATATTGAACCACCTTTGTGTAGTTCTACTACTTGTTTCACTACACTCATTATTTTATGGAAGCTCATTACTCAATAATGATAACAGAAATTTCATTCGTTCTAAGTATAATATGATGAATTGCTGGTTTTAAACTTGGAGGTACCTATAGCCTCGGTATATTTTCTATAGGTACATAATATTACATCCTATGACATTTTTTTTTCCTGTACTATTAACAAATTTTAATATGCCTACCCAAATACTTGAAGACACATAATATAAAAAAAGATCATGTTGGAAGAAAGGTGTCTATGGATAAGCTTCAAGTCACAAAAAAAAGCGCGTATTCTAGAATTTTCTCGCACGGGTTCGGGGAATTTTCAGGTTTTTCTTCATAATTACTGATAAGCCCTTACTTTGGGGAGGTTAACTTTACGTTTGAAATCAATAATATTGCTGGTATATTCATTGGGAAAAACTGTTACAAAATATATTCATATTGTTCTTTTGTATGAAGTCAACTGTATTTCAAAGACATTAATCTCTTTGAAAACGCTGAAAATGACAATCTGTGTATTAGATGCAAATATAGACATAGAAAAGTGCTCACAAAGTTCTGTCAAAGCTTCAAGCTTGACAGAACTCTATATTCTTAGAAAATATGATGTTTTCATAAGGCATAGCGGTGGTGGTAAATACTACGGGTATTGTAGGATTTAAACAGGGAAAAATTATTATAATATTTATTTATTATATCTGGGAATCGATTGAGTAGAATTTTATGAATGTTTCTCATATACAGGGTGTCCCAGAAACCGACGTCAACCCGGAAACGGGTGATCAAAACAAATATTTTATTTTGTCAGAATTGTAGATACAAACATAGGCCATCTTAAAAATTATAGGCCAAGTCATAATAGTCATGTCAGTCATGGGAGCAGTTGGTTGAAAATGTTTGATAAAAATTTACAGAGGCATTATTACATAATAAAAATAAAGATTTGTAGAAACGCGAGTCAAAAGACCATCACGGGGTGTAGATTTTCTCGATTATTTTTAAATGTCAATAACTTTAAAAATAGGTACTTAACTTAGTCTTTTTTATAACTATTATGACTTGGCTATGATACTTACAGAAATACCTAGGTATTTACTTATTTATTTTGATGCCCAGACGGTTTATATCCCCTCAGCCTCAGCAAATAAATCCTTGCTCCTCACACCTTTTCATACTAACAACCAACTCAAAATTATTTAGGAACTCTTGAGTTAAAGGTACCTATGTCTAAATTACACTTGGCAAATACCCACATTTTGCAGTAGTTGGTATTCCAAACGAGACAGGTTGCAAGCCCATAGCCACTGCAGAATACCTATTACAATACAAACAGATTTTTAAGAGTAGTAGAGCTCTTCGTGTGTGGCTCGTCCGGGGAAGTACTACCACCACGCCTTTTTCTGCCGCCAAGCAGCAATGCTATGTTTCGGTTTGAAGAGTGTGGTTGCCGGAGTAATTACAGGCACATGAGGTTTAACATCTGTATGCCTCAAGCTGATGGACGCAGGGCAGTGCATCGTAGGGCACGTTCCTATTGTGCGTGACTTACGGGGCAATGCTTTGTTATAGGTGATGGTTACCACTTAACATCAGGTGGGCCATCTGCTTATTCCATCAGCTGGTTGTATAAAAAAAAAAAAAAAAGACAAACCAAAGGTGTAGAAACTTTTTATACAAAAAGTTGCCATATATGGCTCCTGCAACCTATTTCACTCCTTTGTTGCTTGATTGAGGAAATTGGGAACGGTAAACGAACATGTAGTTCAATTCAGAAATGTTCGATTGCTCTTTGTAAGTAAA
Source organism: Chloroclysta siterata (assembly GCA_932294275.1). Classification (NCBI taxonomy): domain Eukaryota; kingdom Metazoa; phylum Arthropoda; class Insecta; order Lepidoptera; family Geometridae; genus Chloroclysta; species Chloroclysta siterata. Next base: position 20,429,444 of record OW028589.1, read on the forward strand.
TCGAATACCGTGACAGTGCACAAACTGAACAAAACTGGGGCATTATTCTCTATGACATAGGAGATTCCATGCCATAACCGTGTGACGTCACAGCGTGGTCTAAACGCAAACGCGATTTATAAACCAAAAAATGAACTAAGAATGACAACTAGGAATGACTACTAAGTCATAGGGAATACGGTTTTGTCCGATTTCCCGCCGCTGTCTAGTCGTATCTGTGTAACGCGATTGCATTGGCAATAGAGAATAATAATAATGCCCCTGGTTTGAAAGGATTTCAATCATTTTTATTCGTCGAAAATCCTCTGTTTAAAGGTAGGTATCGATGTTTTGAAACATTACACCCTTTTTTTGGAATATATAAAATCTTACGGTAATTCGAAATACCGATAAGTATTATTGTCATATAATTTTGTCATTCCGATATTTTAAACAGAAGTTTCATTTAACAGCAATACGTCAGATTATCAGTTTTTTTTTATTTGTTAACAATATTAAGTAGAAGTTCAAAATACAGCTGTAACTTTAACCACACAATTTTCAGACAGATACTACCTTTTCCATCTCGACAGGAACACTAAAATGTCAGATTATTATCTTTTAATTTTTGTACTTTACTTTAGCTATTGAACATGTTTGTTTTTAATTTATGAAATGTTCCTGTGTGTGTGTTAAACCAACAGCAATATAATATTGTGAAGATCTATGGAAGCCGGTGGATGGAAAGAGCAAGAAATGGTTTTTTTTTTTTGTAAATTTGGGGAGGCATAAGTTCAGCATTGAGTTTTATCAGATTGATGGCAACACACGTCATTATGAACATCCATTAGGCAACATGTCAACATACGTTCATATTGACCACGAAACAAACATAATTCTGTTCATCCATTCCCGTTGATCAGCCAAATACCTGTTATTTGCGGTAATGGAACCCTTCATTATTTACTGTTACGTGACACGAACTGGGTGTCGATTCTAAACAACATAATCACGGAGAGTTTCACCTAGCGGATCCGCGCTCACTTCGATCACGAGCTTCGCCTGATGCCACCATGCCTTTTTCTGCCGCCAAGCAGCTTTGCTGTGTTTCGGTTTGAAGAGTGTGGTTGCCGGTGTAATTACAGGCACATGAGGCTTAACATCTGTATGCCTCAAGTTGATGGACGCGGCAGTGCATCGTAGGGCACGTTCCTATCGTGCGTGACTTACGAGGTAATGCTTGTTCCATCAGCTAGTTGTTTAAAAAAATAAACTCATGTTGGCATTTACACTCGCCAAAACTCACCAGTTGGCGCTTAGTAATGAGTATGGCAAAGTATTACAGTATGCCAAATTGAAATCTCGCTGCGGAATACGCAGTCACTTGGGTGAATGTTGTTTGCGGAATAGCACTGCTGAGCTTGATTGCTTTTTAGTTTACTATTTTACATTAATTTTATAGAAATTTATTTAACAAAAAAACTCTAAACCCTTTTTTATCTAGAACTCTGAATCAAATAAATTACCATTCTAAACAAAAAATCGAGTCTTCCGTTTCGGAGTTATATGAGAGCCACAGACAGATACACAAGTCGGGGGTAAAAATAAAAAAGAAAATAATAAAGCCAAGGTCCGGGAAAGTGACTGGATAGAGATCAAACCCGTTTCCTGAGAACTTATTCGATTGAAATATTTTGATTGACACAACGTAACGTTGTTTTTTTTCGATTTTGTTTTGATATCGTTAAAACAAAAGAAAAAAGAATCTGCTTGACTTTGATGCCCACATTAGATACCTATACCTTCAGATCTTTTAGTATCAAACAGGTACTTACTCATGTATTTCGTGGAAGTCAAGAGAAAATATAATATTTTGCAGTAAGTTAGTATTCCATACGAGACGAAGGCGATATTGCCAATGGGCAAATTTTAAGTATCGAAGGGTGTGGTTGCTCGTGAAATTACAGGCACATGTAGCTTAACATCTGTATGCCAGGTTGATGAACGCAGGGCAGTGCACCGTAAGGCATGTTCCAATCGGGCGTAACTTACGAGGCAATGCTTTGTCATAGGTGATGGCGACCACTTAACAACAGGTGGGCCATCTGCTAGTTCCACCAGCTAGTGGTACAAAAAAGTTTATATTTTGAAATTAGTACTCAAAGAACGTAACAATTTAGTTTTCACACGCAATAATGATGCTAAATAGTGGTACTGGTGATAGCATAAATTAATTATGAAAATTCTGAAATCGACGCAGATTACAGAGCGAATACTCTGTACTATCATCCCGATATCTTAATTACTAGCAGCGTTAAGCTGTGCTCATCAGATATCATTTAATTCGCTGGTTGTGGATGGAAAAGTTGATTAACTCAGTTTATAGTAGAATAGATGGTAACCTAGTTTTAGAACGCGACAAAAACAAGGCGTGCCTTAATTTTATTTATTCACCATGCTTAGTAAATGAAAATGTTGTTTTAAAATATGTAAATACAACAGATGATGATGATTGTAACAGATTTGATTAAATATTTGTAGACATTTCATCTGTCCCCTTACTTATCAAAGTGTATACCACTTGGTACTTGGTGAGCGGACTGGTTTCCGCAAGTAGGCCGCTGGTGGGCCCTTTTTGCGTGAAGTGTATACCACAACTAAGCAAATCTTGTATATGGGAACCAGATAACTGATCATATTTTGTGTATAATACTTTTTTCTCACCATAAATATACTTTAGACTTTATTTGGTAACTTTTAGTTACCGCCGCCTGTGCTCTGGTACTCAAGACCGTCCATCTGCGCTTATAATAATTGCATCACTGACAAGTTCCCAACTTTCAACTCTAAAATAAAAAGCTTAATAAAGTATAAAAGTTCCTAAAAGTTCCGGCACTAAGGCATGGTGTGCAATGACGAATTTATAGCTCAAGACTAGGAGTGAGCGTATCGCGCCGTTCAATAATTCACTGTTCTGTTTTCGAACCCTGCCGTGTAGGCTGGTGTCTCAAATACACAACTGCAAATGCCGCTTACGAAATTCCTCAAATTCAGCAAAATTCATTGTGCATCAAATAATTTCCTTATTATATTAAATTAGTTGCAAACACTCATCGGCAGTGAACGCGTGGTTTTAAATAAATAAATATTGGTTAACTTTCCACACAGCACTATATGGCAATCAGATAGCTGAATTAATACTTTTTTTTTGTAAATATATACTTATAATCATAATCATAATCATAATCATAATCTTTATTACTCTTTTGACATTTCACATGTACTTAGATACGTCAAAACAAAATAATCAATACAAAAATAATTCAAATTAATAATAACAAAACATTAAGAAATACAATAAAATAAAATAAGTACAAAAGTAGGTAAATTTAAAAAACAATAATAAAATAACACTATTCAATAGGAATAGAAAATTAATAGGTAAGTCACTCACATAATTGATCACAAAATATAAATTTATCAGCCAGAGCTTCGTCAATTTTATAATAACTTTTAGATAGCAGTTTATCTTTAACAAAATTAAAAAATTCAATGTCACTCTTAAGTCTGATGTCAATTGGAATATTATTGTAAAATTGAATAGACATAAAGACAAAACTTTTTTTTGTTTTTGCTAGTCTAACAGCTGGCGTCACTAAATTGTTCTTATGTCTTGTGTTATAATTATGAAAATCCTGTTTTAATGTCATCAGACTTAAATTTTCCCTAACGTATACAATATTCTGGTAAATAAATTCACAGGTCATGGTCATAATACTTAACTCTCTAAATTTATCTCTACAAGTGTCCATTTTTTTCATACCTAAAATGTATCTTATGCAACGTTTTTGAAGTACAAAAATTCTATTTGAGTCAGCTGCTGCACCCCAAAACATTATCCCATAGGTCATTAAAGAGTGAAAGTAAGCAAAATATACATCTCTTGCTGCTTTAATACCTCCTAGTTCTTTAATTTTTTTTATAGCATACGTTGCTGATCCCAATTTCTTTGTCAACTCGTCTATATGAACCGCCCATGTCAATTTTGAGTCTAACCACACTCCTAAAAACTTCATGCGATCAGTACTGGGCAACGACAGATCCCGTAAAGTTTCTTGTACTGATGTATTTGGCGATATGCTGGTTCCTAACCAAAAATTTACAACATGTGTTTTATTTACAGTTAGTTAGTTAGTTAGTTTTTATTTTTCTAAGTTGGGCATAACATCCCTAAGTATAACACTAAGACCGTCATTCGTTTTGTCCTTAATAATTAAACTAGTGTCGTCAGCAAATAAGACCATGTCAATATCCTTACAAACTACAGATACGTCATTAATATAAATTAAAAATAACAGAGGACCCAATATTGACCCCTGCGGAACACCTAATTTTACAATACATTTGTTTGATCTTACACCATTTAACTCCGTGACTTGTTCTCTTTTACATAAATATAATATGTGTAATGAATGACAGTTTAAATCACTAACCCGGGCCCATAGCAAGTATCATTGTAATGTGTAGGGATGTGCACGTAATAAATTTATTAGTACGTAACTGAACAATCTACAGTTTGAAAGTAATATAAATCACCAAAAAACAATAAACACATAATATAGTCTATGTTTTAGTAAGGCAGCGAGTACACTGACGAATTCACCGTTCGAATGGTATTCGTAGCGCAGCTTGTTCAATAATTCAGCTCCACCGTTGGAGTAACTGTCTTCAGTTTGAGAAGCCAGACAGCTATATTGCTGGAACGAAGAATTTAGTTTAGCTACAACGTTCATCACAAAGCCACTTTAACAAAACACATATTTTACAATGTAATGTGGAAATGTGCCGAATGTAATGTTTGGGCGTACCTCTGACATTTTACACGATATCCTTTGGAGTGTAAGAATCTGGAGTTCGTACTTGGGACTAAGAGATCTGAGGGGATATCTACCGTGCCTGAGGATTAAAGTCGTGTAGCTGTTTCAGTTTTTTTTTTTCAGATTAACCAACCAAAAACAGCGTATTTGAAGAAAAAAATATATTTACACCCACAGTGTATACAAATCTTTATTAAATAAAAAGTAAAAGTAAGCATTTAGATATTGTTATTACTTGCATATTTACTTATTTACGTAAATAGATGTGAAAATATTATAAAACACAAGAACTCGGCGTGAATTATTTGGTAGAAAGATGACTAATGAGTGTACAACAGAACAGGTGCGTGTAATTCGCTCGTGGAAACATTCCTAAGTAGCAGTTATGTGTAGGAATAGGAAATGAGTTGCGAGCCATTATAATGTGTTTTATTTATGCTACTATAAATACCACTTAAGGACGGATTTCACCTTCTTTGAGAGCACTGGTGGTCTAGTGGTAACGGCCCCGCCTTCAGATCCTAAGGTCGAGGGTTCGAAACCGGTCGTGCACCAGTGAGTTTTTCTGTTCAAATCTGTACTTTCAATGTATGTGCACAATGCCAGTACTCTCAAACGGTGAAGGAAAACATCGTGAGGAAACCGGCATGTCATAGAACCTAAAAAGTTCTATAACATGTGTCAAGTGCTCGAAAGGAGCCTCTTGAGGCGCACTTAAAATCCTTTCACCACACTATTTCGAAAGAAACTAGTGACACGACAAGAGAGAGAGAGACCATCTTTGAGTAACGCTATCCAGATAAAAAAACAAAAACAACTTCCGTAGACACGGTAGATATCCCCTCAGTTCTCTTAGTGCCAAGTATCAGCTCAAAATTCTTTGAGGATATCTAAGGGTGGTAGTCAGAGGTACGTGCAAAAATTACATCTGGCATTCCCAAGAAATGGTAAACCCGTCCTTATTTGATAACGCTTTGTCAAGTTCGTTGCCTTTTCCTTATCACATGACAGTTTTTATGGTGTAAAGATTTCATGTGCTTCGAAAGAGATTCCCTTTCAATATGAAGGCCCTCACAGCTCAGTTGATAGTAGCTCTGCCAACGCTATAGAACAAAGATGTTTGTTGTTTGTCTGGGCGATACAACTACTATAAGTATGTATTTACGAAAAAATAAAAAACCGGCCAAGTGCGAGTCGGACTCGCGCACGAAGGGTTCCGTACCATCTACACTAATATTATAAAGAGGAAAGATTTGTATTTTTGTTGTTTTGTATGTAACGAATAGGCTCAAAAACTACTGGTCCGATTTCAAAAATTCTTTCACCATTGAATGCTACATTATCCCTGAGTAACATAGGCTATATAATATTTTCAAAAAAGTTAAGGATCCTTACTGAAATTCCAATAATGTAACCCAAGGTGGAAAAAATAATCCTTACATCGCGTGCGCTGCGAAAACTATTGATGATAGAACAAAATAATGTACTACAGCTTTGCAGAACACGTCATCATCTACAAAAAATGTCGCGACAGCATATGTCTAACTATTATAGTTATGTCACAATAAGTGTTCTTTTATTATAATAATTTAATTGAAATGTCGCCGCTAGAAAAGGGTCTTTATTTGTACCTTGGTATTAATCCTTATCCAAATAAATCATTTCATATTCAAGACGGTTTCAATACCTATAGATTACTTCCTGAATTTTTCAAATCGGACATTCCATTCAAAAGATATGACGAAATTAAAAATGTTAACGGGCCCACGGGTCACGCACGGGGTGCAATTTCACTCACTCAGGGAGAAGGGCGTGCAAATGTATGAAATAGGTAGACGCGAGGCTCGAACCCACGGTCTAAGTTTATCCTAAAATGTTTAAAAAATGTATGACCACCCATGCGAAGCTGGGACAGGCCGCTAGTTATCTATAAAAACGACAAAAAAATCACGTTTGTGGTATGGGAGCCCCCTTAAATATTTATTTTATTATGTTTTTTAGTATTTGTTGATATATCAATAATCTAATCCATTTCAATTCAAAGGTATGTTTTCTTTCTTTTATTCCACATTGTATGTATAATTCCTTAACAAGGTCTGTGCACATTATACGTCCAATTAGCACAGCGTGCGCTTGTCAGTTGGCAGTGTCTGTATTTCGGTGGCGTGCATAAAGGTACCAGCTGTGGAGGTTCTATGCTCTATTTCGAACTTAAGCTCTGTAATAAATGAGTGTGTTTAACAGAGACCCCTAGGTTTTCTAAGATACGAGAACCTTGAGAAAGTGCCCTGAATCTGACCGGAAAAGGCCGAATGTTAAGCGGTTACCATCATCTATAACAAAGCACTGCTTCGCAAGTCACGCTCGATAGGAACGTGCCCTACGATGCTTGCCCTGCGTCCATCAACTTGAGGCATAAAAGATGTTGAGTCATATGTGCCTGTCTACTGATGTTAAGCGGTAACCATCATCTACAACAAAGCACTGCTTCGCAAGTCACGCTCGATAGGAACATGCCATACGATGCCTGCCCTGCGTCCATCAACTTGTGGCATAGAAGATTGTAAGCTAATGTGCCTGTAATTTCACTGATATCAAACCGAAACGCAACAAAGCTGCTTGGCGGCAGAAAAAGACATAGTGGTATAGTATTTCCTGGACGAGCCCTTCACAAAGAGCTACTCTCAAAAACCACAGCGTCCTTCAACATTATTTGCAGACATACCGTCATCATTACGAGATCTTCATCTCGTATCTCCCACTTACAAATTTATTCGCCTTCGGAAGCCATCAAGGAGATAGCACTTCATTTTCCGTCCGTTTATCTCGCAGTAGGGACGGGACGGGACATTTAGTCCGAATGAGTACGTTTTCTTACGTACGGTGCCTCCGCAGACAAAATAGAATAGATGGGGCACTTCAGATATCTCAAGCTACGCATTTAGCTATATTTGTGCCAAATTCTTGTTGAAAAAAACTGGTTGTCAGGTTCCGAATAAATCATATTGCTATGAAATTTTCCATTCCATCCGTAGATTACGATAACCGTTTGGCATATTTGGACCAAAAGCTTGTTGACTGTCCTTAACGATTTTGATTCTGAAGTCTTTGCAATTCATTTACCATTTTAAGTCTCAATGACTTGTATTACGTCGCCAGGCGCCATAGAGCAACACGGAGGGGAGTGGCCGTAGCGTTTATTACCGATACAAAACTGTCTGCCATTTTTTGCGGGGGGAAATTTGTGTTACGCACACTTTCTCTAATTCCCACACAAAAATAATCGTCTGTCACTACGAAACTCACACATACCTAATTAAAAATACACTAACAATTTCATGCACACATAGATACATTCTGTGTCCTAACAGTATGAGGTGACACTGACAATTTGCTTACAGCCGTAGTTGTAACAACTGTCGATACGCAAATGTCTCATGTCTCTGGAAATGTCTCGGATCAGTCGCTCGACCGATCCGCTTATTGTATGAAGGCGAGCGGCCTGTGTTTGTTAACAAATCGGAAACAACACGACCGATAATATTGTGATTTTTAAGTTTAAAAGAAGTTTAAAGTAATAATGTGATTAAAAATTACTTACATATGAAAGGTAACGCCATCTTTTTGTAAATTTGACGTGGCAGATGTCTTTTTGCAGCATAAAACAGAACAATTCGACATTTTTTAAAGGACATTGATTCTGTCCCGCAACTAGATTTAGTCTAGTGAGCAGTGCGGCTGCAACTAGTTTTATTGTACGTCTAGGACCGCGTGGACTTGTACTTTGACAGAGGGGAATGCCTGCGAAGGCTACTCCCCTCCGGTCCGCCGGTGGCCCGTGTTGCTCTAAGCCAGGCGCGGATCCAGCCCTCGAAAAAAGTTGTGGTCATAGCCACCCGAAAATGCTATTGCGAGTCTGATGACTCGCTCATGATCGATATAGCATTCTGCATCATTAGGTATGTTTACAATATACATATACCTTTTATGACGGTCTGACCAAAATTTTGTACAGTGTTGTAGTTCCACGTGGGCCAAGTCGTGGGGCACTGTGTGAGACGTCACACGGCTAAGGGTTATGGGCATGCCCTTCGTGCCCACAAGGTGGATCCGCACTTGGACGTCGCCGTGTAGTCCTAATTTTGATCTATTCATAACAACTCGGTCTGTGCATTCGACCGCATATCTCTCTTAGGGTTTCCTTTTTTTTATCAACCAGAAACAAATCTATATATATTTTATAATAGCTGCCGTCCGTCGCTTTGCTCGTCATATTTAAGGCATTTTCTCTTTATTGAATTCTTGCAAGTTTTCTTCCCCGTTTCCCCGAAAAAAGTATCTATAAGCTAATTCGCCGTCTCGAAACGACACTAATAATCAACTTAAAAACTCCCTCAACGAGAGTTGAGGACCTTATATATCTTTTTGTTTATTTACCTACATTGAAGATGAATTTTTTTCATAATATGATAATATGGAGCTAATCCAGGTTATAACTACATTTATTCTAAGTTTCTATGATTGAGTCACCAACATCCGAAAATCGCAACTTTCGCATTTATATATAAAGTAGGAAAGAAGGTTTAGCTATTTTACTTGAGCTGCGAAACATCTAGGAATATTTCCAGCTGATTGTTTTAGATTGCAATTTTCTGTGGATCGCTGTGGTATGAAAATGCAGCTATTTTTATTCTTGCTTTTTCCTCGATCTTCTTATTTGAGTTTGATGGTAACAAGATAACCTTTGAACCTATTTTTATCAAACCCGATGAGATGAAGCTTAGGTATGCGTTTTATTTCTGTGGTACTAAAAAATTGTCAAAGTCAAAAGGTATTTATTCAATAAAATCACAAGGATCACTTTGAAACGTCTTAAAGCTAGGTGCTAGTTCCACGCAACCAAAGCCTAGAAGAACAGGCAACAAACTTACGGCTTGGTTCCTACCGTTCTTTTGTATGATTCTTGTACAATGTAATATAATACATTATTTAGTTAGTGAGGCGTAGGATAGTGAGGCGCGTATTGGGTTTTTTATCTGAAACTAAATGAATTGAATTGAATCAACAATGACTATATCATGTATTTTGTGTAAATGTATAGTTATTTAGTATAGACAGCCTTCACAGCTCAGTTGGTAGTAGCTCTGCCTTCTGTGCCGTAGGCCGTGGGTTCGATACCCACCAAGAACAAACATTTGTGTGATGAACATAGATGTTTGTTCTCTGTCTGGGTGGTATATAATATTATAAGTATGTATTAACAAAAAAAAAGTATATAAGTAGTATATCAGCTATCTGGTTCCCATATCACAAGCTTTGGCTTAGTTTGGGGCGAGATAGTGCTGTGCGGAATGTCCACAAATATTCATTTATTTATTATTTATATTTGCAAAAAACGTGATATTATTATTATTAATATCTTAATGTTAATAATATATCTATCTAATCTATCTTTCTAATCTTTTCATAGAATTGGGTCACGATAAGATAGCCGGTAGAATTTCCATCAGTAGTGCTATTCCGTAAACAACATTCACACAAGTGACAGCGGAATCCTCAGTGAGTTTTCAATTTCATCATCATAATCATCTTCAGCCTAAAGAAGTCCACTGCTGGATAGGCTAGGCTAGGATAGGATAGGCCTCCCCTATAAATTTCCAGGAAGAACGATTCCGAGCCCTCTCCATCCACCGACTTCCCGCGATCCTGACAATGTCGTCAGTCCATCGGGTAGGAGGGCGTCCCACGCATCGTTTTCCTGTTTTTGTTTTCGTTTTCAATTTGGCATTCTGTAATACGTTCATCTAGCATATCATTAGCGCCACCCTCGTGAGTGTTTTGGCAGCTTTTGGCGATTGAAAATGCACTCCACTAGGTGAAACTCCTATTGTTGTTTAGAGAACCGACACTGGAATTCATTCCAAGTTGTTGACATGATACTCTGTTAGTGCAATCCCGCCGGCGCGGTCGAGGGCGACGCTAACTTGACATGTGATCACTAATTTGTAGGCCATTCCGGTTTCAGGATTACATTAGCGCGACTAATCTCAGTAGATTTCAAATTCCATTCGATTTAGAGGAGTGTGGACTAGTAAAGTCGATATGTCGTTGGCGTGGGATTATTTTATATATTTTTTTATATAACACAGTAGACAACGAAGCCTACGGCTCGCCTGATAATAAGCAGTTATCACGCCTTCAATGATAGAGGATTCATAATTGCATTACCGGCCCATAAACATTTTAAAACGCTCTCTTTGAAAAAGGAAGGATGATCATTCCATAACCTGAGTGTAAAAATAATAAATTGACGAACAGATTTCGCGGTCACCTTATGGTGGCACTTTTGTGAAGTGGCGCTATTCGTGTGCGCGTATTCGTCGTATTTGGCCAAATAACGACGATTTGTAGTGACTCCATTCGCCTATATTCGCCTCTTTCAAGAACGTAAGTTTAACACTCCCAAATATCGCAGTTTTTTTTGTGCCTGTAAATACATCGGCAACCACACTCTTCAAACCGAAACACAGCTACGCTGCTTGGCGGCAGAAAAAGGCGTGGCGGAAGTACTTCCCCGGACGAGCCCTTCACAAAGAGCTCTACTACTCTTAGTAACGATGTGTTCGAGTTATTCCGACTCAATAAAGCCGAAGAGCAAATAAAAATGCGAATACCGAATAGCGACATGAAGTGCCATATAGGTTTAGAAGGCAGAGACCTAGCAACCCCAGTTGAGTTGGAATCCTTGAATAGTTGAGTACGTGTAATCTGTACGTTACGATCTCGGTAACTTCTGACAGCTGTAATTTGTTTGAAGCAAGCGGCTGCTGGCAGACACTCGTATGTGGCCGAAGTTATATCATGAATATCATAGTTGGTTCTAAAATGTGTTGCACTGTAAATTGAATTAAAGGAATGAAGTTTTCAGTTAAACCCAACTGTCCATAGTAATTTGAATTAAAAATTGACTTGCCTCACAATTCAGTTGGTAGTAGCTCGCTGTAGATTTTCGACGGGTTCGATTCCCAATTAGAAGCATAGTGTTTTTCTTATCTCTGGGTTTTATAACATAATTTCCTTCACTCTCAAACGGTGACGAAAAACATCGTGAGGAAACCGGCATGTCGTAGAACCTCAAAAGTTCTATAACATGTGTCAAGTGCTCGAAAGGAGCCTCTTGGGGCGCACTTAAAATCCTTTCACCACACTGTTTCGAAAGAAACTAGTGACACGACAAGAAGAAGGTGAACATAATTAGATCTTTTTTGTAATTTACTAGCTCCTTCCCGTGGCTCCGCTCGCGTGGTACCTACCCGTATAAAAAGTAGCCTATATTTTATTCCAGGTTAAAAATATATATGTTCCAAGTTTCATCCAAATCCGTGCAAGTTTTACGGATATGAGTGGCAACGGACATACACACACACCCTCCCACACACTTTTAAATTTATTATTAGTAGGATAATATCGTATATGTTTTTAGTACGAGTATATCAACTAAAAACATAAGAAAACAGTGTGTGCTAAGATAGGTACCTATTTATTTCGTAGCTCTTGCGTAGCACCTGTGTAGCAATGCATGTATGCAGGCATTTGTCGTAGCACTTTCGTAGCGATACACTAATCTCTTTGTGAACGCGCGCCGTAGCACACGTGTACCGCGAACAATTTTAATAACCCTTTAGCTAAGTTGACTTTTCAGCATAGCTGCGCGTATGCACAATAGCATTTTTTTTTATTCCTCAAGAATCTTGAATACTTTAGATGTTTACTTATATTGTTTACACGTTACAGTAATCGCTAAGTTTAAGCATCTCATTATTTGACTGAAAGTAGTACTTTGAATATGGAAAAAAGATTCGTCAAAAAAGTGCATTCAGCGAGAAAAGTAAATAAATAATTTCAGTAATTGAATGGCGTGTTTACCCTGCTAGGCACGATCTGTTTCAAAAGATTAAAGTCTGTTGAAAACTGAGGCTGTTTAGTTTTTTTACAAACCACATTGTCATCTACTTTTGTCGCAGACTTTACATTTGGGGATGTATAATATTCGTGTATAATATAATACTATAGTATTTCATTACGGCACCTAATTATATAAACTCTCCAAAGTTTCAGAGTCCAGAATATAATTTGGTAAAGGTCGCGGGGTGCACCTGCTATTGTAACATTATTTTAATTCTTAAATCCCCACTTGCCCTTCACATAATCTCCCTGAATAAATCCCGGAGATATACTAGATTTCGAAGGATTTGTTCCACCAAAGTAAATGTATGTATTTACAAAAAAAAAAGGATTTAAAACTAGAACGAAATTAACTTGAGATTTCTGGTACCCATAGTACAACTTCGTTAACCACCAGTACCCCAAGTATGAGTTTTGTTTTCCATATTTGGTTTTTCGTTTTTCGTTTATGTTCCGTGTTCATTGCGGGTTTTGTATGCAGACGCGATAGAGATACCGATACGGAATTATTATGTTCTACTACTAATTTTCATCATACTTGCAACATAAAGTTCCGTATCGGTATCTCTATCGCGTCTTCATACAAAACCCGCAATGAACACGGAACATAAACGAAAAACACTTGGGGTACTGGTGTTAAGAACTAACCGTCATCTATAAGAAAGCATTGCCTCGCAACTCATGCACGATATAAACGTGCCCTACGGTTCACTGCCCCGCGTTCATCCACTTATGTTATGAGTCATACAGCCTTATATGCTTGTAATTGCACCGACACCCACACCCCTCATACTTAAACAGCAACGCTGCTTGACGGTAGATATAGGCATGGTGGTAGTAACTTCCCCGGAAGAGTCATACACAAAGAGCTCTACTACTCTCAGAAGTTTGACTTTAGGTTTTGATTAAAGTTTTGAACATTGACGGCCTTTTGACGGCCTTGATACCAAAAATCTGTCAAACGATAAACTATGCTTAAATTATTGCCATCTCTTACCAATGCGTAATGGCAAACAGAGACAGCGCTAAGTTTAGGCATTATTTAAATGTAAGCACCATTTTATAGTATGAGGGTGAAGATCTGCCTTGAACTATGAGAAAGAAATACCAATAAAAACATCTTAGGTATTTCTTTCTTCTCTCAATTTATGTCTCCTGTCCATGGCTGTCCGTTATTCGACAGACAATCTTGCCAGTGTCAAGTGATTTGCATTGAATACTTTTTAGTCAAGTCAGTCCATAGTCAAGTCGGCCGTCATTTGTTTTAAAGAAAATGGTGGCGGTTTTCTTCAAAACATTGGAAACATTTTCTGTCAAATCAGGATATCACATAATACACTTTCATTCCAAATGTTTACACTTTGTGCTAAGACCTCAAGTAATGTTGGTTAAAATACCACCGAAATTACACAACACAACTCAAAATAACACTAGAAAAATAAATAAAATGAAAAAGCTATGTTGCTTCCCAAAATGTCAGAAAATGAATCCATCTTAGGTATTTAAAAGTACTTCTTTGCTCATTTAAGGCTCATGTCCGTCATTTTGATAAACAATCTTGCCAGTGTCAAGAAAAATAATCAAAAAGTTTTTGGCCAGTCACAAAAGGGGAGGGGTAATAAATGTTTAGAGGTTAAGATGTCAATGCGTAGTGTCATTGTCAAAATGTACAAATTGATTATGAGGTCCATGCTTCTTCTTTTTCTTTAAGGCACCTGTGCGTTTTCGACAGAAAATATTGCCAGTGTCAGGTTATATAGAATAAATACTTTTTAGTCAAGTCAGTCCATAGTAAGTCGGCCGTCATTTGTTTTGACGAAAATGCGGCGGCTTCTTTCAAAACTTACGAAACATTTCTTACAAATCGGGATATCACATAATTATACACACTTTCATTCCAAATGCTTACACTTTGTGTGAAGTTAAAATACAATGTTTTTTTTTCATTAAGGTTGGCTGGAATTAATCGCTGTCAGCGATAAGGCCGCCCATTGTACTTTTTTAAGCTACACCTAGATTTATGATGTATTCTTGTGTACAATAAAGTGTTATCTATCTATCTATATATATCTAAAATGAAAAAGCTCTATGTTGCTTCCCAAAATGACAGAAAACGAATCGTAAGTATCAAAAAGAGTATAAACACGTTAAAATTGTTTATGTCAGCAATACGTCACGTTATCACCATAAAAGAGTTACGAGCGGCTAGCGCTCTCAACTAGAGTTTAAACTATGTCCATCTCGTTGCGATATTTTACAGTTCAATTTTACTGTTTGGTATAAAAGTTTAGCACGGCCTTTTAGATTTTGACGAATCCACAGAGATTTTTCTATCAACATTATCAACAGTCAGTGACGTAGCTAGGTGGACAAGGACCCCGGTGCATAGAGAAAAAAATCTGGGCCTCACCCCCTCTTTCCACATTGCTTGAACTTATATTGGCCTTTAGAATAAATGATTTAAAAAAATGTGAGCGGGCTCAAGGTTTTCTAGCTTCGGGAGCTAGCTGACCCTCACTTTTCAAAGCTTAGGTTAGATTAGAGGGCCCCTGAGCTCCGGGGCCCTAGTGAACTGCACCACCTGGCCCTACGATAGCTACGCCACTGTCAACAGTATAGGTACTCCAGGAAGAACAGCTTTGAGCCTTTTTATCCCCCGACTTTTCGTGATCTTTACAATAGACATCCTAGTGTGCTATCAGATCAGGCAGGACTATATAATGCATTTGAGATAAGTTTTATAACTTTCAAAGACTGGATCGATCCAATAAATGGAGTTTTCGTGCGGTGCCCTAAACACGAAGTCCACTATGACAAACAACTGTGCAATGCGTGCGGCATTAAAAAGCCTTAAAAATCCAATCCTTTTATCCCTGAGAGCCACCAAACCATGAAGCGGCTTTTTTGTGGCTTCCACTTTTTCTAGTTAACCACTTAGCAAGGTAGCTTTTAGCTAAATGGCTACTAAAGCAAGAAATATGGATAGATACCAAAAAGATAACCAAATCATCATCATCAGCAACCTATGTTAGTCTACTGCAGGTCTCTCCCAAGACGTGCTACTGCGAGCCCGGTCTTCGGCTCATCTCATCCAGTGCTTGCCAGCTACATTTCGTAGATCGTCGCCCCACCTTTCCGGAGTGCGTCCTACACTACGCTTACCTAAACGTGGTCTTCACTCAAGTATTTGTATTCGAGTGTCAAATCAAACATCTGGTTAAAACACCTTACCTGACGAAGAATATGTTGAGATTGTAGGGATTTGGCTCGTTCTGCGTGGCTGCCGGTTGCGTGTTGTTGTAATAGTGCTTTGCGTGCGAGACCGCCGCGACCGCCGCCAGCCGCTGCGAGGAGCCCATGGCCCAGCTGAGCGGGCTGCGCTGAGCGCTTGCGCCGCTGGCCAGACCCACCGCCAGCAAACACCGAGCCACCGCCCCGAGCGGCGCCGCTTGCGCGCGTACCGCCAATAAATACTCGCCTTCTTTTTACAAAACTTTTTTTGGCAAATTTTTTTTAATCTCAGCCAGAGCGGTTGTCCCAACTAAACACTCGCGTTCCTTTTCCAAAACGGTTTTTTTTATTGCAACTTTTTCGTTCTCAACGTGATTTTTTCAGCCAGTGGTCACGCGTTCCTTTTTCAAAACTTTTTTTAATTATAGTTATTTTTTCCCCGACAATGAGTCCTTTTCAGCCAGTGCGGTGAATTTACGCGGTTCTGTCACTGCTTTTGAAATACGAAGCGCGCATCTGGAACAAAAATGATATCATAAATCGATATTTACCCTTAGGTTCACTTGACAGCAATAGTTTTGTAAGCATTCAGCTATTTCAATGTAACTTAGGCAAAAAGTACTGGTATTCATTAAGTTATTTCTCTTTCCTTTCCATTATTTCTTGGAAAGGAAAGAGAAATAACTTTAATTAAGTATTTCTAAAAGCATTTCCCCCAATCGTATTTCAATGTCGAATGGTGCGTGATTGAACTGATAAGACTCCCCAAGTGGAAATTGTAACGCGTTCTGGAGGAAAACAATAACTTCAATTAAAGGGATTCCAACAAATTCCGAAGTTTCGAACGGCTTTGCATTCTCTTACAGTATTTTCTTAATCCCAAGTAGATATAGATTTAACGCCCCTTCCTCGGATACCGACTGTGCAAGATGCTCCGTGCTCATTCTTTTGGGTACCTTTCATTTATCTTGGAAGTACTTCTGACTAAATGGGTTACTTATACATCCTCAAAGGATCTTGTGTTCTTACTTGGTACTAAGATATCTGAGGGGATATCTACCGTGCCTGGGGATTAAAGTCGTGCAGTTGTTTCAAGTATTCATAAAATTTAAATCATCAACTGTTTATCAATTTCCTTCACAATTTTGAATATACCTATAGTTTTTACATAATAACGTAAAAAACGACTAGTATATAACTAAATATTTTTTGTATATAAAAACCATGATAGAAATAATTGGTTTATAAAGCCTTAAAGGCCACTTTTCATGAATTCCTGAACCAGTAAAACAAGAAGCACAACAATAAATCGTCTAGCATTAATAATAACTACGCTTGCCCTGTGCTACGTCAAACGGCTTGAAGATAATAGTAAATTCTCCAGACGGTAGACGGCTGAATAAATCATAAGTAGACTTTTACACAAAAATAAGTGCTCGTCTAAACGCGCCGGTCACGCGAGTGAATGCTTGGCAAGAAAATCATATGAAGGACAGTCAACATCGATAGTAAACGATGATCGGACAAACTTTCAAAAATAATTTGGAAAAAACAAAAAAATACTTACTGTTATTGAGAAGTATATACTGTAACTTTAAAGTCGGGTGAAAAACTATAGAGTATAAAAAAATATAAATAAATCGATATTTCGAAAAATAAATATTACTGAACCTTCTACACTACCTAGCCCTAAACTAAGCAGAGTTTGTACTGTAGGAACTTTATTATATACTTACTTATAATAATTTATAACACCAATACAGACAACAAACATCTATGTTCATTACACAAATGTTTGTTCTGTGTGGGGATCGAACCCACGGCCAGAAGACAAAGCCAATACCAATGAGATACCATTTGATACCAATGAGGGAATAAAAGTATTACAAACTAAAATCATTTGATTTTATTTCGGACGAAAGTAGGTAAGTCAACCCCTGTGGCTTTGACGGACACTACAGAATAATTTATGTGAAATCTTTTTAACCACTAAACTGCCTCTATTTTCAGAATGGCCACGGAAAAACAAACATTATACGTAGCAAAACGAAGGTGGATAAATTCCCTCAGATTTCCTTTTTCTTTATTACATTAATTTGAAAACAAAACAATGTAACTGCTGATTTATAAAAAAAATACCAGCAAGTTGATATACCCTTGATATACCCAAGTTGATCGCTTAGTGGATAGATATAGATCAGATTTTTTTAAGATTTCGGGCCAGTTCAAGCATTTCATTTCGAAGTTAGATCAATTATATATCAGGTAAATGAATTAAGAAGCTTATGACGTCATACTCTGGCATGGTAGACATTCCCTCAGATTTATTGGTATAATAAGTTTCTATGCTAAAGCATATCATAAAAACCAGCTTGTATTTTTTACATATGTCGAAACTTTTCAAACGACTTTATTTTAATATCTTAATAATACCGAGCGTACCTTCAGAATACTATACATTTTCCGATTAATTTATCAAAATAATTAGGTACTTACCATTATTACAATTTCACTATCTAAACCGGATTTCAATCACTAATTACTAATAATGACTGATAACTGACCGAATCCACATAATTACTAATAAATACAATTTAAAGTGTTTTCGAAATTCTTTCGCGAAATACGGTAAAGTTAAGATCATAAAAGTTCCCGATATTCTCGCGTCGCGTATAACTTCGGCCGTTGGGCGGGCAATCATCCGCCCTGCACGAGGACCGGCGTCGGAATGGTCGCTCCCGCCCGCCCTAGGTGACGTCGGTTGGTCGAAACACGTGCGCGAAAACTTCCGTCTGACATTTAAAGTTGAATAAATTAGTGCGGATATAGGTAAGTGTGATATGAAATTGGTTTAAAAATAAAATGATCTGTAAGTAGCAATTTAGGCATATGTAATCTTATAACATTAATATTGAAATTAGAATACTTAACTATACTTTTAATACATACATAATCACGGGCCAATTGAGAATTTATTCTATACCAACAAGCATCCGCGTAGCGCCCGAATAAAAAGTAGCCTATGTTATTCCAAGTTACAACGTTACTATATTATAAATTCACCCAAATCCGTGCAGCCATAGAGGGAACAAACATACACACACACACTCACGAACTTTAGCATTTACAATATTAGTACAATGATAGTAATTAGCTGAAATTCAATGCCATAACTACTAAAACAAAATCCATCTAAAATAAGCTTGAAAACAGTATCTAGTATGATGATACGTGTTTATTTCTTACTCTCAAAACAAGAAGAAAATTACAGGCCGATTGTTAGTTTATTTTTCATCGATTGTCTCCTCCATACCACACCTCATAATTCCGGCGTGGAACGGCCAACTCGCGCCAACACTAGGACTCTATTGGTCGGTCGGTACACTCAGTCTACGGCCGAGCTCGTCCCATCACGCCGCCGCGACGTATACGAGGTACGACATACTTTGTATCACGCTTCACTGCCATGCAAAAACACGCCTTATTACCTTAGCAATAGCGCCAGCTTGCCGAAAACTCGCTGACATTTACTGTTCAATTTTAAGGCCCACCGATAATGTAGAGAAAACCACTGACGTGTGACATTTTCAAATGTCAGGGACGAACTTTGTATGTGTTTGTAAGGTTTGTATCATTGTAATCGCTTGCGGTTGTAAACTTTGCATGAATCTTCTGAATGCGCATGAATGAAAATCCCACGCAGATTAAATTATATCCTGAATGTCAAAGCATTGAATTAACTATACACTTCACACATGCCTTCAAATTATAATATTTGTGATTTTGTATTGCTGCTTCCAATTCGTGCCAATTAACATTTTTTTTTATAATACTTCGTATAATTCTTAAAACATTTTTTTTTATTATTTTAAGGGCCTTGTCGCTGAGCGACCACACTGCCCTATAATAAAACATAAAAAAATACATCTCGTATCAAAACTTACGGCCGGTTTCTGAAAGCTCGATTATAACTAATCGGATGTCAAGTCACTCGCCATTTCAGCTATTTCATCGAATTAGATAGAGATAGCAAGTGACTTGTTATGCGATTAGTTTTGATCGGGCTTTCAGAAACCGGCCGTAGGTAAATCTACTTCATTAATCCTAATTATACAATAAAAATGCCAACCTATATAGTTATATAAGGCTTGACACGAAAGAAGTTTTTTTTTCTTCTTAAAGTAAAATCTTTTAAGAAGGAAAAGGAGTTTTTAAGCATGGTGCCCTAGTTAGATGACTGAGGAAATTATGTTTTAGCTGTATGAAATTCTTTTACATTCATTACAGAAAGAGGATAATCTTCGTATTTTGTCCTAGATCTAAAGATTATACTTAAGCGAATGTTTTATTTATGAAATAAACCTTTGTAGTTAAAATCTCCGTAATAGCTGATAGTGCTTAATTTCGTAAACAATTTGTAAGAAATTAGAAACGAATTTGGTTATTTTACGTCCATGTTTGGTCAATAACCTCACTGTGGCCAGAAGCCAAAGACCGTAGCAACAAGTACTTACAAAAATATTAAAATAAAAAATAAACAGAAACTTCACGACTTTTATCCCCAGGCACTGTAGATATCCGCTCAGATCGCTTAGTACCAAGTACCAACTCAAGATCCTTTGAGGATGTCTAAGGGAGGTAGTCAGAAGAATATTACATTTGGTTCATACCCACAATTAGCAGTAGTTAGTATTCCATACGCGACAGGTTTTAAGCCCTTCGTCGCTGTTAAAATACTAACTGGTTCCCTCATGATGTTTTCCTTCACCGTTTGAGAGCGCTATCATTGCGCACATAATTTTTTCGAAGACAAAAATGCGTGGGGTACAACGGGATTCGAACACACGACCTTACGACCATCCCCACTAGACCACCGGTGCTCGCTCTCCAACAAAACTAAGTACGAGTCAGCAACAAGTAACAAATATTAAAAATAAAAACTATACTACGCCTATTCATATCTGTAATATGAGCTACTGGAAGCAATTAAATCGCCGCTTATCTTAATCACCGCGTAATTACTCATGATACGATGCCACATGACTACCGAGTGTCGATTCTCTAAGCAACATAATCACAGGGAGATTCACCTAGTGGATCCGCGCTCACTTCTATTACGGGCTTCGCATCACTCACGTTGGCATTTTCAGTAGCAATAACACACGGGTGGTGCTGGACGATGTACTACAGAATGCCAAATTGAATACTCACTGCGGGTCCCATGGGAGCCCCCCTTAAATATTTGTTTTGTTTTAATTTCTTAATTTATTTTGATATATTCAATACCTATAACAAAATATTCTGTGAAAACCAAGTATTGGAACACCTTGTATTTGATGTAAACAATTTCGCGAATAAAGTTATAAGTTAGTTTATATTTCTACCTGTTGCCGTTTTCAATACTGAGCAAAAACGAGCAAAAAATCACGTTTGTTGTATGAGCCCTCTTATATATTTATTTTATTCTGTTTTTTAGTATTTGCTGTTATAGCGGCAACATATTAGTGAAAATTTCAACTGTCTAACTATCACGGTTCATGAGACAGCCTGGTGACGGACGGACAGACAGACAGACAGACAGACAGACGGACGGACGGACCGCGGAGTCTTAGTAATAGGCTCCCGGTTTTACCCTTTGGAACCCTAAAAAGTTTGTTTATAATACGGATAAATAGTTTTTTCAAAATTAGTCATCATATTATAAAATTGCATATAAGCTGTGGCGGCCAATATTATGTCACTCATTTTTCATGTGCTATAATTCTTCTAAGTCATTTATTTACAAAGAAAATAACAATAAATACACGTATTTACAAAATACTCATGAAACTAAGCATGAAACATATTTTTTTTTTTACTCATGAAACAGTTGAGCTATCAGCGGCCCGTTGCTTAATCTAGAGATAAATTTATAAATTGTTTTTATGTGTGGCAAAAATATATGATATTGTACAAAATAAAGTAATAAAGACACCTTTTTGTTATGAAAAGGATAAATGAGATATTCCTTCGGCAGATCAAACCACAAACAATATCAAAGTTGTCTATGTCTATCTGTCAAACATTAAGGTTATTTCCGGCAACAAAATGTTTTATGCTCAACAAAGGACGGATTTGATGTGACTACATAAATCTCCGAACCCCAACTACGAAAAGATAATGAAAATAACTGCATTCGGAATTTATGTTCGCTTTAGAAACGGTAAATGTTTTAGAAGCTTTACACTATTTTAAAGTTATTATTTAACGGACCTTATCATGCTCGTGATTTGGGTACGAAAATAAACCCGTCTGTCAAATCTACGGGTAAACTATGTTCGTTATAAGTTTATAACTAACAAGAGGTCTTTCTAACTTTATTCGGGAAATTGTTTACTTCATAATATATTCTTTTACATTTTGAAGAGATCGCTCTTAGCGATAAAGCCGCCCATTGTAGGTAAGTACTTATATTTGCAAAATTTCTGTATGTTTCCCTTTATGTTGTTAACTTCATATATTCTTATACATATAGACATAACGGAAGAGATCGCTCTTAGCGATAAGGCCTCCCATTGTATCTAAGTTTGTAATTCTTGTATATTAAGTTTCCCTTTGTGTACAGTACAGTATTTATTTATCTTATAGGATTAAAAAGAGTCCCGGAAACCAAGAAACATTTGCACGACATTTTTTTATTATTGATAAAAAATAAATCTATTTTTATGTTTTACTAACCAAAAACTTCTACGTAAAAAGGAAAAAGGTTAATTAATAGTAGTAGGTACAATTCTGTCGTTTTGTGACTTTTTTTAATAATGAAGAAATTTTAGGGCAAATTTGATAAAGGAAGAGCTCGAGATAAAGCTCCCCGAAATATTGCAGACTGAAAATTGATCAATTATAATTATATGTATAGCTATTTTATTCCACACTCACTCACCGATCACTCGCTAGTTGGTAAAGATAGCTGTGTACCGCCTTTTGTACTTACTTAGTAATAATTTTAAGTTTTTGAATGCAATAAAGTATTTTTTTTCTAACTATATAGGTAATAAATATAATATAAATAAATATTGGTGGACTATCCACACAGCACTATCGAGCCCCAAACTAAGCCAAAGCTTGTAATATGGGAACCAGATAGCTGATATAATACTAGCTGATAAATAATATTATATAACACCCAGACAGAGAACAAACATCTATGTTCATCACACAAATGTTTGTTCTGTGTGGGGATCGAACCCACGGCCTATGGCGCAGAAGGCAGAACTACTACCAACTGAGCTGTGAAGGCTGTCACTTTGTTCACTTTGCGAAAGTAATCTACTAGAGACCGAATAGTTGGGAACTTGATCTGTGTTTAGTCAAAGGAGGTTTTACATAATTTCTCTTGTTTGCGTGACGTGAGGTGAACGACACAGGGCGATGACACCTACGTCACGCCAACCTATAGAAAATGTACTGCATAACGTTATTTGCGTTAAAAATTCATAAGCGGGGAACATTTTGCACCTCGCTTCTAACAAAGTCATAATTTATGTTTGAACAGCCTACTTTGTTTGAATAAAGGTAGTGTATGTATTGTTGGTACCTGTACAATAGTCCCCAAGCACGGATCCACCGTTGTGGGCACGATGGGCATGCCCACAACCCTAATTGACTTGTGACGTCTCACACGGTGTTCGTCCCACGACTTTGCCCACGTAGAACTATACACTGTACAAAATCTTGGTCTGTGCGTCATATTTTCTGTATACATCTCCTTTGTAGGAATGCACAATTATAGATCATGAGCGAGTTCATACCCCGACTCGCACTTGGCTGATTTTCGGGCTGCTGTGTGTGACCCCTTTTGCGCGGCGCGCCTAGGCGCGGATTCAGACCCCAAAAAAATTCAGGGACTAGTCCCTATTGAGCACAGGTCAAGTGGTACCAACCCCGAATTCCGATCGGTCGCGGGAACGAAAACAGTGGTCCTAAGATTTTAACTTTAAGAAAAAAAATAAGGAAATCACTCTGAAAAAACCCGCGGCTTAGTCGGCTCCGCACGTACCGGTCCCCTATGCTGTTAGGATGGTACGATCAAGAGTAGTAGAGCTCTTTGTGATGGGCTCGTCCGGGGAAGTACTACCACCACGCCTTTTTCTGCCGCGAAGCAGCGTTGCTGTGTTTCGGTTTGAAGAGTGTGGTTGCCGGTGTAACTACAGACACATGAGGCTTAACATCTGTATGTCTCAAGTTGATGGACGCAGGGCGGTGCATCGTAGGGTACGTTCCTATCGTGCGTGACTATGGCACGTGAGTAGGCAATGCTTTGTTATAGGTGATGGTTACCATCTAACATCAGGTGGGCCATCTGCTTGTTCCATCAGCTAGTTGTATAAAAACATAACGTAAGTGTAGGTGTTGGATAACCCTCTGTTTTGTATATTAAGTCACTTAAAAGATCCGCGGAATGAGAGCACCTGGTGACCTGTAACATAGGTTTTACAAACCTATCTCTAGCACCAGTCTCTCACAAAAAAGGTATACACAAAGTTTTTGTTTATCCATACTAAACCCAAATTTTTAAGAACTTTGTGAGAGAGAATAAACAATTTTCTTATCAAAAGCCTAAAAACCTATTATTCTGCATAACTACTCACCACTCGACGATATGCCACAAATCAATACTTATTAATAAAGTGGTATAGGACAGTGTGATTGGGCCACGTTGTTCGCTAGCCATAGACGTCAGAATTCTTACTAACTCTATCTATACTTACTTAATTAAGAGACTGGCATATCACCATTAGTCTAATAAGTCCACTGCTGGACATAGGCCTCTCTTATTTCATATATTTGAAGAGGGTTTGGCGTCATCACCACCACACTTGGCAAGCGGCATCGGTGATTGTAGTAGATATTAAGAGACGCGGTTCCTCATCCCCCGGTGTGTTCCCTTAGTCGCCTCTTACGTCATCCAGGTAATGGAGGCGCTAAAATCATGCTTTAGAAGTTCTCTGCAGCAGAAGGACAGATAAGCAAAATCCCGGAATAACATAATCCCAGATTAGCAGGACAGATTCGCATAAAGGCAGATAATGTACTGTCGTGCAAAAAATATACAAGCCATTTATTAACCTTTCATCACCTTTATACCTTGCACGTAGACATTACAAGACTAAGTAATGTCGGAGACACTGTCAGTTGTGTACTTCTTTACATTCTGTTACCAAACAAATCAGAAACTACGTATTAAAGACTTTTTTTAATACTTAGAGACCAATTTAAAATGAATATTACAGTCTACAAAGGTACCAGCCAACCAAAACAAAAATTATTAAGAACAATGTTTTGCTCAACCTTTGTAACTTTGTTCCGAAAATTGGCTCCTTGCGATTTTTAATAACAATACCTCCGGAAATGTACAAGCGAGAAGTACTCTAGCGGTTGTCAGCGTCTCAAAGACAGTTGTGTTTATAGAGTCTTAATATGCGAATTAGTTCGATCATAATAATAAGTAGTAGAGTACCATCAGTAAAACAATCTTCCATCTAAAGAAGCCCCTATTCGGTCGTGTCATTCAGACTTAGGAAGTTTTGAACGTCAAGCAAACTCACAAGTTCAAAGGACTTGACTCACAATTAAATGTAGACAAAATAGACCCCATCGGGACTTCACTAATAAGTCAATGCACTATTCCAAATTCCAATAAGACGTTAACTAACCATGCTTTTGAATATGAATTAAAACTTCTCATAATATCTCGCTATAACGCTTTAGACTCATGAATTCGTTATTGTATCGAGTTAAAGACAGATGTCGGTTCCCTAGGGATGATTTGCAGTCGCCACACGTCAGCGAGATGGCTAGAAACTAATAAAAGCGCTTTGTACTTTATGTCGTCCTGGTACTTTGTTGCATTCTTCAGAAAGGCTTTTATCAAAATTGTACCTATTCTGAGACCACTGGACATGTCTGTGTCTCATTTATCAGAGCACTAGTGGAAAATCGCGTGGGTTCGTTCGTGTGAGGACTTGTAATGTTTTTCTTCGCACGAAGTTTGGTCAGATTTCATTATTCCTAATAATTTTATTATCACATACATACTTTATCGTAGAGATCATCTTGGATTGATCTTCAACATGTTCAAAGAATCTTAATCTTACTTGGTATTAAGAGATCTGAGGAGAAGATCTTACCGTGTATGGGAGATCAAATTTGTAAGCTGATTTTTATTTTATAAACTAGTGCCCTCTATTGAGAAAGATCATGAACCATTGCATGGATCTTACAAAAGAACGGTAGGAACCAAGTCGTAAGTTTATTGCCTAATCTTCTCTTGAAACTGGCACCTAGCTTTAATGCGTTTCAAAGTGAATAAATATACATACTTTGACTTTGAGCCAAAGGTCTCTGTCACACCTCAACGCAGCAATCAGCCAAGACCTAGGTACACACACATTTATACTTTATTTTAGCTTCTCAACTTCATAAGTACCTGCCAGCATCACGTTCGAAGCCTCGCGAAGTTACCGAACTGTGCATTCTTTATGCTCTCCTGGTAGCTCGGCGACCCTCAAGATTCTATTATACGACACTGAAAAGTAACATATTCATGGGTTTTAAACTTTTACTGCGTTTCCTTACAAAGGTAAAGTTTTCCAACTTAAAAAGGTCAAAATGTATACTTGAGCGAAAAATGTGACAAGTTTTTACGTAGCTTACCTACCTACATATTATTTTATTCGATAAAGTCGATAGTCAAATAATCAGTCCTGTTAAGAAGAACAATGAGAGAGACATGTCTTTTCTTTATGTATTTGCTACATAAGCATAACAAACCTGTAAATATAAAGATAATAGAGAAAGCCAAATAGAATATAAATGTTAGAACGAGCCAGGTCTTCAAACATTTCTGTTGGAGATGCCCCTAGGAATATTCATAATACAAAACGTTCACCCGATCCGTCATGCACCAATCTTACATTATAATTTTCACGTTACACAGAATATTAAGTTAAATTAATTAGCAAAACCACGTATGGAGTTTCTAGGAAATTATGCCATATCACACTGTTATAGAGTCTAATATCCACCTGGTAATGTCCACCTGAGCAGGCATATTCGCCTGACGGGCCCAGCGCCAGTGTATGCCAACTATCAAATATGCAACTACGTAGCTTCAAACCACTTAAACCAAATTGCAAATGTTGAAAGTATCCTCTTTCCGGGATACTTATTTCGTAACGGATGAACTGGAAATGATAGCATACATCTATCCTGCTCTATTGCAATGAAATTTCGTAACGGATGAACTGGAAATGATAGCATACATCTATCCTGCTCTATTGCAATGAATAAGAACGAGACATGGCATATAAATGAAATGAAAACTACTGTCATGCGGAATGCGAGATCTATATTTCGATCAGTGAGCCATGAATGTTATTTCAAGTTTTCCACAATATGATGTTGAATGGATTATATTCGTGTTTTCAAAAGCAATTTGTTAGGAAATTTCGGATGAGTTATTGCGACGACATTGCATTTCAGTTTTAAGTTTGCCGAAATGTAAAATGTTTATTAGAATAGAATAGAAAAATCTTTATTTTGTCTGTTAAAGATCGAAATTTACAAGAGCTGAATTACTTTTACTATTACTGAATTATTAAAACAAAAATCTTAAATATTGTGTGCAACAGCAGCAAAAAGGCATCGACTCAGTGCACTATTATAGGTCACGTTTATATGATAGTCTTCATGACGTATGTATGTACCCACGTACTCAATGAAGGGTATATTAGGGCGTGTTGATGCGTGGGAGTGGCCCCGCTTTCAGGTCGTGGGTTCGGATCAGTCGTGCATCAATGGATTTTATGTACGCAATGCCAGTGCTCTCAAACGGTGAACGAAACCATCGTGAGGAAACCAGTTGGTATTCTAGCGGCAACGATAAGCTTGCCATCTGTCACGTATGGAATTCCAAATAATGCATAATTTGTATGTGCCAAAACAAAAATATTTTGCCTACCCCCTTTAAATTTTTAAGAGTAGTTGAGTTCTTTGTGAAGGGCTCGTCCGGGAAAGTACTACCACCACGCCTTTTTCTGCCGCCAAGCAGCGTTGCTGTGTTTCGGTTCGAAGAGTGTGGTTGCCGGTGTAATTACAGGCTTAACATCTGTATGCTCAAGTTTATGGACGCAGGGCCGTGCATCGTCGAGCATGTTCCTATCGTGCGTGACTTACGAGGCAATGTTTTGTTATAGGTGATGGTTACCACTATCAGGTGGGCCATCTGCTTGTTCCATCAGCTGTTTGCATAAAAAAAAACTTCTTACAAATATTCCTCCAAAGAATCTTAAGTTGGTACTAGGTACTAAGATATCTGAAGGGACTTCTACCGTATTCCTGGGGATCAAACTTGTGAAGCTGTTTTAGTTATTTTTCGACCTATAGATTCCTATACATATATTAGCGAGGGAATATTACTTCCAATACTCGTGTCGTGGGTTCACGTTTTACCAATCGTGCATTCAGAAAGAGTATAATATTAAATCAATATTCGATCTCTTTTCCACGTGTAACAATAATTGGTTACCACCCAGAACTCCATCAAAAATCTATTGCGGCCAAGGCTTCGCCCATTCGCACAAAACAGCCAGATTGTACTATGGCTTCTCAACAGAGGCAATTAGTCGCACCAAGTGTTGTACAATTAGCAACTTTGGAGAATTAGGTAACTTAGTCATAATAAAATGTGCTAAGTGTTCACACGCCTGTACCCAGCTCCATTTTGAGAATATTACACTAAGCTCTGATTTCATTATGCTGTGTTAGATTAACAAAGGATTAATAGGGCCGTTAAATATGTCAAAATGTACGCGTTTGACATCTAAGGTTAGTTTTAACTGCCTGTTAATCCTTGATTAGTAACTAACAGAGCATGGTGAAATCAGCTCTAAACGTTCATAATTCGTGTATGAACAGGAATTCTAATCTTTGGAAATTTGCGGTACGAATTCCGAGCTAATCAATTTATTTTACTTTGCGAAAAAACATCAACCAGAAAAAATATATTATCAGTTTGGTCAAATAAGAAGTGCGTTTAAAAATTATCTTTTCTACATAGCTTTCCTAAGAGTTTGTATCTTGTGATTTGAGTTTATAAATAAATAATTATTGGTGGACTTTCCACACAGCACTATCTCGCCCCAAACTAAGCCAAAGCTTGTAATATGGGAACCAGATAGCTGATATAATACATTATATACTTTTTTTTTGTAAATACATACTTATAGAGGCAAGTCCAAACATTATCTTTGGACTTTTTTCTGACTACCGCCTACTAACTTGGTATGGTTACCAAGTTTCAACTCTATTGGCCTATTTATTGAAAAGTTCCGTTGAACAGACCTTGGCTCCATCATCAGACCTGGTCGTCGTTACCATTTTATGAGAACTGAGTACCTCCTTAATTTATTTCAAGAAAAAAAAATAAGAAAAAGCAAAAGAACTGGCCGCCCAGTAGAAAAACCTTGATGCCAACGAAACTCTTAGAGATGGGAGCTCTTGGATCGCTGGTTATCTTAATTTAACTTTTATTATTTTATCTCAAAAACCGAGCGTCCCAAAAAAAAAGTAAAAATTGTTTTGGGATGTCCAAACAAAGCCCTTTCATATGACATGTAACTTGATTTTTTTATGTCACTTTTTTTATTTTTGCCCCCTCAAAAAACCCCATATCTCAAAAACCCTTCATCCGATTTTACTCATATACTTACCAGTAAATTTCTCAAGTACAAGCTATCGACATATCAAATTTCATGCAGATCGGATCAACGGTTCTAAAGTTATCGCCAGACAAACATACATACATACATACATACATAAAATGCCAAATCGCCTAAGTTGAAACTAAGATCTTCGTTCGCTTCGCTCACTCGATCAAATATTATACATATAACACCCAGACAGAATTAGTTTGTTGTGTTTTTGCGTTTCTATCTTATACCAAGGTATATTTCAATATCATACTACTATAAAGACACATAATAATGCCTATCTTAGATACTATAGCTTTGTATTGCCCCACTTGACCTGACTGTCATATTTTAGAGGTATAATGTTCCAGTCTCTTTCGGGCCCCAGAGAATACGTTTATAGGTGTAGCTTTCAGACAGAAAATACATACTCGTATATAAAATATTCCGTTTTTCGATCCGTCAAAATGTCAACTTACCCAAAACTAATTTAAACTTCTACGAAACATTGGGTCCAATATGGATCGGTCGGAAAGCCAAAATGTCCAATAGAATGTCCTGACATGAAATTGGTACCCCTACGACGGATGTGAATAAATAATAAAATATTAATAAATAAATATCGGGGGACTTTCCACACAGTACAATCTAGCCCCGAGCAAAGCTTACTCTATGGCAGGAGTATCTTAGGGGTATCTTAGGGGTACCTTATTGAATCAACATGCCATTTTTTCTATGAAAATATATGAGGCCATAGACGTGCCCTCAAATAATTTCAACCATTATGTATTAAAATAAATAAATTAAAAAAGCCTTTTTATTAATAACTAAAGTTATGTACGCAACCTGTCACCTATGGAATACCAACTACTGCAAAATGTTGGTAGGTATGTGTATAAATGTAAAATTTTGATGTGCATAAGACCCAGTATCTGAGATAATAAAGATAAGATAATGTTTCCTTTGGTTATGAGTACCTCCACATCCTTAAAGAATCTTGAAAAATACTTCGTGAAGCTGTTTAATGTATAAACCATTAATGTTACGTTTCCCTTACAGAATGCATTTAATTACTCTAGCTTTATTACACCTAAGCTGCATAAAGGCCAAGTGTGAGAGAGCAGTGAAACAATGAACATGAATAAAGTTTCCTTTTACGATCAGTCTCAGTTTATTACTGGCTGATTTCAAACCATAAACCACTTTGTCTGAATAATTCTGTTAAATCATCATTCATATAATAAATAAATATTGGTGGACATTCCACACCGCAGTATCTAGCCCCAAAGTTAGCAAATCTTGTAATATGGGAACCAGAAAGCTGATAATAATACTTATATCCTTTTTTTATAAATATATACTTGTAATATCTAATCTTCTTCTTCTTGTCGTGTCACTAGTTTCTTTCGAAACAGTGTGGTGAAAGGATTTTAAGTGCGCCTCAAGAGGCTCCTTTCGAGCACTTGACGCATGTTATAGAACTTTTTAGGTTTTACGACATGCCGGTTTCCTCACGATGTTTTCCTTCACCGTTTGAGAGTACTGGCATTGTGCACATACATTTTTGAACAGAAATACTCATTGGTTCACGACCGGTTTCGAACCCACGATCTTACGATCGGAAGGCGGGGCCGCTACCACTAGACCACCAGTTTTTCAATATCTAATATAACACCCAGACAGAGAACTAATTAAGGTATATTGTACATCACTCAAAATGTTTGTTCTCTGGGGGATCGACCCACGAGCTACAGTGCAGAAGACATAGCTACTACCAACTAAACTGCGAGTGTTGTCAAACTTGTACAATGTTTATATTATGTTGACATTTTATCTTAAAATAAAAAAAAAACCTGACACTATTTTTGACTCCTTTGTGTCTTTTTTATTTTTTAAATTGTGCTATTTCATAAAATTATCATCATCGTTAATTATTGTAAATTGGTCGAATCGTTTTAACTAAAGTAAAATAAATAAATCCCAATAATTTACTTTCGATGCTGACTGTACTTTTCTTTCCGATGTAACGTCAGTTTTAGAACGTTATTTTTGGATCGCCTAGCTCTAGACCATTCGATCTTTTACCAGATATATTGGGTTTTTACCATATCTATTCACTACAATAGAAGATATTATGCGAAATAGCGAGGATATTTTTTCAATAATGCTTACATTTGTGAAGGGCTCGTCCGGGGAAGTACTACCACCACTCCTTTTTGTGAAGCCAAGCAGCGTTGCTGTGTTTCGGTTTGAAGAGTGTGGTTGCCGGTGTAATTACAGGCACATGAGGTTTAGCATCTATATGACTCAAGTTGATGGACGTAGGGCACTTTCCTATCGTGCTGACTTATGCTTATAAGGCAATACTTTGTTATAGGTGATGGTTACCCTTTAACAATAGGTGGGCCAGCTAGTTGTATTAAAAAAAAGGTGATGTTTGACCGTTGTCGTGGAACCTAAAAAGTTATAAAACATATGTCAAGAGCTCTTTGAGGCGCACTTAAAATTCTTTGACCACAAGAAACTAGTAACACGATAACAAGTAGGTAAGGTTAGTTACTGTCAATAAACTCCATAGTACAAAGAACACATTTTTATTCTGCGGTTCTGTCTATTTTTAGCCCAAGTCCGTAAAATGCAAGGAAAGGTAAAACCTACGTCATAGTTGAATTTCCCTATATAAAACCATCCTATAGGACTACTATAGCTGAGCATAGTGACCTAAAAGCCCGAGCGTCTGGGACGTCGCTTAACTCACTCACTTCAGAAATAGACACCTCGCGCCGACACCGTCTGCTGAAACGAATACGCTAGCAGCGTTTCCCATTTGGTGGGCCGCAGCCCGGTAGCGGGCCACCAAAAAAAAATACACCTCGCCGCGCCGTGTCGAGATTTTTTGTACCCCAAGTGTTTTTCGTTTTCTGTATATTATTCGTTGAGCGCCTCTGTCGGGCTGAAACAAATACGTTAGAGCAGCGTTTCCCATGGTGCGTTAGCGTTGGTGGGCCCGGTACCGGCCTAAATAAAAAAAAAATATTGGTGGACTTTCATAACGCTATCTAGGCCCAAACTAAGCAAAGCTTGTAATATGATTGATTGAACATATCAATATTTTTGAAGATATAAAAAAACAGAACTTTTTTTTAAATGTTGTAATATTCAAGCGGTGGTT
The DNA here is from genome assembly GCA_932294275.1 of Chloroclysta siterata. NCBI lineage: Eukaryota > Metazoa > Arthropoda > Insecta > Lepidoptera > Geometridae > Chloroclysta > Chloroclysta siterata. The sequence continues at coordinate 20,462,398 of OW028589.1, forward strand.
AGCCTCTAGCCCCAAATTAAGCAAAGCAGTAGCGTAGCTAACGTAGGGCCAGGTGGTGCAGTGCACCAGGGCCCCGGAGCTCAGGGGGCCCTCTAACCTAAGCTTTGAAAAGAGAGGGTCAGCCAGCTCCCGAAGCTAAAATACCTTGAACCTGCTCGCAATTGTTTTTTTTAATGATTTATTTTAAAGGCCAATATAAGTTCAAGCTATGTGGAAAGAGGGAGTGAGGCCCGATTCTTTCTCTATGCACCGGGCCCCCTGTCCACCTAGCTACGCCACTGAGCTGATACTTATATACTTTTATTTTACTTAAATGTAACCTTGTTAAAACTATTGAGTGGGTCACGAAGAGCTCGGCCGGGGAAGTACTACCACCATTTCTGCCGCCAACCAGCGTTGCTGTGTTTTGTTTGAAGGGTGAGGTTGCCAGTGCAAGTTTTTTTTATACAACTAGCTGATGGAACAAGCAGATGGCCCACCTGATGTTAAGTGGTAATCATAACCTCATAACAAAGCATTACCTCGTAAGTCACGCACGATAGGAACGTGCCCTACGATGCACTGCCCTGCGTCCATCAACTTGAGGAATACAGATGTTAAGCTTCATGTGCCTGGTAATTACACCGGCAACCACACTCTTCAAACCGAAACACAGCAACGCTGCTTGGCGGCAGAAAAAGGCGTGGTGGTAGTACTTCCACGGACGAGCCCTTCACAAGGAGCTCTTACTCTTAAAAAAATTACAGGCACATGAGGCTTCACATGTAGGCTTTAAGTTGATGGACACAGGGCAGTGCATCGGATGGGTCATCTGCAAGTAGCATAAAAATAAAATATGAGAATTACCGGGCCATAGCAGATCAATGTCTGGAAAGCACTGCGCTAGAGTTGCTTCTCTTAATGTTTCGGATAAGACAGAAACACGGAAAATGTATTTGGGGATTCGAAAGTGCGGTTAAAATGGGTGTTTATGTTATTCTGAACTAAGTTTTGTAATAGATTTGAAGTTATCGTATTGTAGAGTTCTCCAGGGCTTTTACCATTATCGTCTACAATACTTATGCTTTGGTCGAATAATGTCATGATAGGTCAAAGTCAAAAGGTGGTTCAATTGAATCACAAGAATCACTTTGAAACGTCTTAAAGCTAGGTGAATCAAGGTGTCAGTTCCAGTGTTGGAAAGGAACCTAGAATAATGTTCTCATAAGCTAGTAACAAAATAAGCTAAAGACTACCTAACCTATTCCTGCCGCCAAGCAGCGTTGCTGTGTTTCGGTTTGAAGGGTGTAGTTGCCAGTGACACATGATGCTTAACATCTGTCTGTATACCTTTATGGACGCAGGGCAGTGCATCGTAGGGCAGTTTATATCGTGCATGATTTGCCAGGCAATGCTTTGTTATAGGCGATGGTTACCATTTAACATCAGGTCGTCTGCTTATTCATTTAAAAAAAAAAAAAAACTGTCACACTAACGGCCGGTTTCTGAAAGCTCGATGAAACGCAATCGAATGTCAAGCCACTCGCCATTTCAGCTATTACATCGAACTAGATAGAGATAACAAGTGACTTGACATCCGATTAGTTTTGATCGTGCTTTCAGAAACCGGCTGTTAGAGACATAACGATTACTTAATCCGCTCCTTAGTATGTTATTCTCTAGCGAAATCTAAGGAGCGTATTAAAGTAACCGTTAAACGTCCCTGCGTGTGGCAGTAAGACACCATTCGATGCTCGTAATACGAAAATTATTACAAAAGGTATTCCAATATTACTTAAAAAGTGGCAAAGTGTGAGCATTGCAAGCAGATAGAGGTTCAATGGGGTCGTTCCACAGAAACGAGCTTCGAGATAAACTTAAATAGGTAATCGAATAAAGAAAGAATACCTACCTACCATACCGACATGATATGTAAATGTTCTGTGGTTTGAACGTGCTCAAACATTGCAAAATATAAATACCTATGTGTGAAGAGATCAAAGCCGGTGTTCAACACAACACACTTAAAAGAAACAGACACAGCCTCACGAATGTAATATTCACGCACGGTAGATATCCCCTCAGGATATCTTAGTACAAAGTAACAACTCAAGATAGATTCTTTGAGGACATTATGATATTCGGAGGTGCTTAGGTACCTACGAACATAATTTAAATACATTCTAATAAGCCTAAAGGCATAATACCCATTGTAATGCCCCAACGGGGCTCATGTCCTGGACATTTTGTTACCCCTTCACCTATTTTAACAACATGAAAAAAATTATAAATGATATTTTAACCAATAAAGTTACGGAAACGTCCTTGTCTTGGCGAATAATGGCATAAATAATCACACGCATGTACAGCTGACTACACATCAAGTTACACACACGTGGGTATATACCACAACTACGCTCCATACATTCGAGAATCGTAGAATAGGGATAGCGCGATGGCAGGCGGCGCGTTAGTACGGCGATAAAAATAGGTAGGTATCATCTGTTTTTGTCGTTTGAATGTGAGTACCTAGTTAGACAAACCTGTAAAAGTTTGTTGGTACAACATCTCAATATACATGTCAAAATCAAAAGGTATTTATTCAATAAAATCACAAGGATCACTTTGAAACGTCTTAAAGCTAGGTGACTCTAGGTGCTAGTTCCACGCGACCAAAGCCTAGGAGAACAGGCAACAAACTTACGGCTTTGGTTCCTACCGTTCTTTTGTATGATCCTTTTACAATTTTAATATATTATTGAAGTTTAGTGAGGCGTAGGCATACAGAAAAAGGTAAACATAATTGATCGAGTGAGCGAAGCGAACGAAGATCTTAGTTTTAACTTGGGCGATTTGGCATTTTATGTATGTATGTATGTATGTATGTTTGTCTGGCGATAACTTTAGAACCGTTGATCCGATCTGCATGAAATTTGATATGTCGATAGCTTGTACTTGAGAAATTTACTGGTAAGTATATGAGTAAAATCGGATGAAGGGTTTTTAAGATGTGGGGTTTTTTAAGGGGGCAAAAATAAAAAAAGTTACATAAAAAAATCAAGTTACATGTCATATGAAAGGGCTTTGTTTGGACATCCCAAAACAATTTTTACTTTTTTTTTGGGACGCTCGGTTTTTGAGATAAAATAATAAAAGTTAAATTAAGATAACCAGCGATCCAAGAGCTCCCATCTCTAAGAGTTTCGTTGACATCAAGGTTTTTCTACTGGTCGGCCAGTTTCTTTGCTTTTTCTTAATTTTTTTTCTTGAAATAAATTAAGGAGGTACTCAGTTCTCATAAAATGGTGACGACGACCAGGCCTGATGATGGAGCCATGGTCTGTTCAACGGAACTCTTCAATAAATAGGCCAATAGAGTTGAAACTTGGTAACCATACCAAGTTAGTAGGCAGTAGTCAGAAAAAAGTCCATAGATAATGTTTGGACTTGCCTCTGACTACTACGTACTCAAAGTTTTGATGGGTTCGTCGGGTCGCATCACGAGATCTCAGTTCGGGGCGAACTACTAGTATATATAGTGTTCATAAATAAATAAGTAAAATAACAACATATCACACCTCTCACGATTCGCAGCGTTACTAACTTCACACAGTTTAATATGATGCGTAACCGTGTGAACGCGGCAGTAAAGAGATGCAGATAGAAACGTGATTTTATGTAGGTTAGGTCCCTAACGGTATGAATTTGTCGTTTTGCATCGATCCGGTTTGGATGCAATGTTGTTGTCTGGCTGGATTTTGTAAGGCTATTTGTGTTATATCTGTTTTTATACCATTTCCATAATCCACACTGTTTTCACTTGTGATATTTCTATTATTTTCATTAGCAAATATAAAAAAAACACCTAGGTACTTGCTTACCTTGATTCTATCGTTAATTTGGCGTCTGTTCTTTTCCAGATGCGCAGTCGGTGATCCAAGATGAAGTCGTGGGGCGAAGCGATCTCGCGCAGTGCTTCGGTGCCGTTCTCCCGCGTGGGTCGCATGCGGCGCGCGCTGGTGCTTCTCGCCGCTGCCGCCTGCACTGCCGCAGCGCTTCTCTACTGGCGGCAGCAGAGCGATGGAAGGGAACGGAGGCCTATGCATAGCATGTACTCGTAAGTACTGAGCCTCTTCTTTTAAACTTATAAAGTATCCTTACATAATAAAAACATATATCAAAAGATTAGGTACCTACACGATTGACTCTTCCTACGAAGAAAACACAAATAAATAGAGTGCGAAGCTTGGTTCATTGTCCCGGCAATTCTAAAATTGTGTGTAAAGTGGATTTTTCTCATTCCAGGGGCATTGAGCCACAATGGTCATGGGTCTGCCGAAACGACCGATGCGAACGGTTACCAGCAACTGAAACATCGGTCCTACAGTCATTGCCCACATGCAACATGCTGTGTGCATCCACGCAGCTGTGGCCGCAGCCGACGGGACCCGTGAGCCTTGCAACTGCGGCCGTCCCGGTCAAAGCTAACTTGTTCAAACTACAAATAATAGCAACTACCTCGAGAGATGTGACTGAACACTTGACAGAAGCATTCGCGCTTATGCTGGAGGAATTCAACGCGTTAGAACGCAGAGCGGCATCGCGGCATGCAGATCTGGGAGCACCGAGAGCTGTCACCGTTCATGTCGCTGTCAACGGTTCTGGCGATCCAAGAATGCGCCTCGACACCGACGAAAGCTACAAGCTGCAGCTGAAACCGGTCGGCTCCGGACTTGTTGCCGATATATCTGCTCACTCCTTCTGCGGCGCGCGGCACGCCTTTGAAACCTTGTCACAAATCGTCTGGCTGGATCCTTATGCGGGTTCGCTACTGATTCTCGAAGCAGCGACGGTGACTGATGCACCGAAGTTTCCATTCAGAGGACTTCTGCTGGATACATCTAGAAACTTCTTTTCCACGAGTGATATCTTGCGGACGATAGACGCAATGGGCGCGTGTAAGATGAACACGTTTCAGTGGCACGTGAGTGATTCGCAATCGTTCCCGTTGAAGCTGGCGAGTGCACCGCAGTTGGCGCAGCACGGGGCGTACGGACCTGGCGCTGTTTACTCTCCTGATGATGTCCGTACAATCGTTAAACGTGCCAAATTAAGAGGCATTAGAGTTCTGTTAGAAGTGGACGCACCAGCGCATGTGGGCCGTGCGTGGAGCTGGGGTCCAGCCGCTGGATTAGGTGACCTAGCATTCTGCGTCGAAGCCGAGCCTTGGAGCGCCTGGTGCGGTGAACCACCTTGCGGACAGCTCAATCCTCGTAACCCGCATATCTATACCATACTTGAGAAAGTCTACGCTGAGATTATTGAACTGACCGGTGTTGACGACCTGTTTCATTTGGGAGGGGACGAGGTGTCGGAACGGTGCTGGTCGCAGCATTTCAACGATACGGACCCGATGGATCTTTGGTTAGAGTTCACGCGCCGCGCGTTACGGGCCTTAGAGCGTGCCAACGGCGGCAAAGCGCCCGAGCTAACTCTACTGTGGTCATCGAGACTAACGCGGACTCCATACCTCGAGAAATTGGACTCTAAACGCATAGGTGTACAAATATGGGGCGCATCACGATGGCCAGAGTCTCGTGCTGTCCTCGACGCCGGGTTCCGGTCGATAATCTCTCACGTGGACGTGTGGTACTTAGACTGCGGGTTTGGCTCCTGGAGAGACAGCTCCGACGGGCACTGCGGGCCGTATCGCTCGTGGCAGCAGATATACGAGCACAGGCCGTGGATCGAGGAGGTACCGGTGCCGGGAATGATGAACGTGGGCGGGCCAGGAGGGGGTGGGGATTCGGGGATCGTGAACGTCGGAGCGCCGCCGCCGTTGCCGTGGAAGGTTGACGGCGGCTCTGCTTGTCAGTGGAGCGAACAACTCGGGCCAGGGGGTCTGGACGCTCGCATGTGGCCGCGGACCGCTGCCTTAGCGGAGCGCCTCTGGTCGGATCGAGTGGAAGGCGCGGCAGCTGATGTTTACCTGAGACTAGACACACAACGCTCGAGACTGCTCACCAAAGGGATAAGGGCGGCGCCATTATGGCCGCGGTGGTGTACGCACAATCCACACTCTTGTCTTTAGCCGCTCCAGCCGCATTGCGAAACTGATTGTACGCTTGCTTTTTCGGTGCAAATTGTCAACCGTTACTGTCTCATGCAGTTGTTGAAGAGAACGGCCGTACTAGCCATAAAGACGCAGGGAACATAATGCAATCGGCGTAAGCTCGTAAACGCCTTCGCCTTTGCGCTCCGAAATATCGGAAGTATTTTGTACGCGTCATGTGACATGTGTTAAATGTACGAACAGCCGTACACCTATTGATTAGTTTTAAGGCTAGATAGTGATATGTACAGAGCTTGCTGACCTCGCGAGCTAGCTGATAGATAGGTAGTCTTGGAAAATACTTAGGATAGAACAGATGTTTGACTAGAACTTCGATATAACTGTCTGACTTCGCTATCAACAGATGAAGTTTCTGTTGGTACTAAAACGACTTTTTTGTTTTGAAGCAATATTTTTCATTAAAAAAAAAGAAAAAAAATGTAGGTGCAATTCTAACTACCCACTTAGGTACAGTCAACGACAAGTGACAAAGTGAATGAATCAAAATATTAATATCTCGACACACTTTTGATCCGAGTTTTAAACATTATTATAAAATCTGCCTTGAGCCGCCGGTGGCCCGTGTTGCTCTAAGGCCTTGAGCCATGACTAAACTTGCAATATTTTTGTAAAATACAGAGAAAAGGGGCATTGCCCAATTGAAACTATTAATCTAATTTAATCGCTGTCAACAAAATAAGTAGTACCAACCGGTGATAGTAGATTTATAAGTTTCAAGTTTTTGGACTAAGTTTAAACTGTAGTTGTCCGGAGTAAGTTACCTATCTACCGATGTAAAGAGGCTACATAACATGTACTGTTGTACCTTACCTTAGTTAGAATGAAACACAGGATTTTTTAAAATCTTGTTTGAAATTGTTACATACCTAAATACTTTTTACTTAATACTTTAAAACCTAATAAATATAATACATGGTACCTACCCTAACGAAATAGGAGTGACATATAACCCGCGCCAAAAGGAAAAGAATCTAAAATGGCGCCCATAACATCACCTCTCACACGTACGCTATTGTTAATAATAGTTTAGACTTTTAGAGGTAAAGATTAGCTACACTTTTTATTTGATTATTTTCATTATCGGCGCGGTTTATACCTAAAATACTTATTAAAACATACGATACGTTGAAATAATGTTGAGCGCAATTATTAAATTAATACTAAGTAATTTAATTAAATTAGTACCTAGGTTTTTGACAAATAATCACAAGTAGATATTTAAATTGTTTTGCATCACATTTGTTTAACTTGCTATTTATTTTGATATTTAGATTATTTAATTTTTTCATCAGTTTAGTTTAGAAGGCCTTATTTTTATGTAGTTAATATTTTGTAAATACCAGATGCAATAACTGTGTAAAATACGAATGAGATTATTTATTTATTAATTATAATTTTATTGTAAGTTACAAGCATAGAAATAGCTTTGTATATGAGCATAAATAACTTATGTTGGCACATACGTGCTACATTTTATTGTTAATTTATCTTTTCTTGTGTTCCGCATTTGCACAAATAGAAAATAGGTAGATATTATAAGTTCTCAAAACTCTATAAAATGAATGTAGGTACTTGTACTTATGTAAAATAAAAATGTTGTAAAAAATAATTTTCAATATATTTTTGCAATAAATATTGCGACATTACGAAATAAATCTTACGTTGAGCATTTTTAGAAATAATCAATAATCATATTACCCGCACCAGTACAGAAACGAATCTTAAATGGCGACCTTTCACGGGTGCGACTGAAAGGTTACTGCCGCCATTAAGGATTCGTTTTTTTATTGGCGCGAAAGATTCAATGGACATGCGGTGAAGTTATCATAATATTTTATCTTAGAATACGTCAGCAACAAAAGTTTATTAACAGTTGAATTTTATATAACACTTTTCTTCTACCTTGAAAATCGAAATGAACCAATTAAAAACTTCAAACGTTAGCTAAAAATTTGATAATTAGGTTGTGTTGTTTATCAAATGTTCATGAACTTCCGTTGCTGACTATACCTACCACCGATAAGGTGCTCCGGGGTAAGATCGGATCTGGGGTAAGATCGAATAAATCGAATATCTCCATAACGTAGGGTATTTTTTGATTCTTGGCAACATTGCCAGCAACGCCATTTTGTTAGGCCCATCCCACTATTTGCCGCCAGTCGATCGGACCATCAGCGCGCATTTCATTCACTCGGATATGAAAAGGTACGTAAAATGTGATTTTTTAAGGATCCGGACTTACCCCCGGCAACTTTAATCGTAAATTCTGGTATAACAGCTGTGTTTTTTACGAATTTTGTGGCTTATCATATTAATGCGGCAACTTGTTTGCTGATTAAAGTGGTCTAGACACGCTAGAACTGTATGTAGCCTGAGATCCGGTCTTTCCCCATCAAAATTTGAATGGGTAAAGTTCGGATGAATTCTGTCCGATCTTTCCCAACTGTAAAATATAAACAGTTTCTCAAACTTTAAAAAAAATATTTGAACTAAAAAGGCATTTGCTAGAGGTAGTCGCTCAATTTTTTTTTATTTTGTGAACCAATTTGCCTGTTATTAAAAGCTAAAAGCTAAAATTGTATTTACGGTACGTAATCCCAAGCACGCTTAGCTTGCGCACACTTTTAGCTATGGTGTGTTTGCTTCAGTTTATTTTATTATTTTATATTTATTATTATGCCTAGAAACTACAAAAAAAAATCTCTGCGGGCGAATTCCTACTCAAAAAAGATTTGAAGAAATAACTTTTAATAGAAATAAGTAATTTATGGTTAATAATTTATTAACTAGATCTAATTTGCTTCATTGATCAGGCTGGTTAGTTATTAAAACCAACTATGAGGTGCTTGCTAAACCTTTGTCCGTATAAAAAATACCTACGCACCATAGTTAGAGTGGAGGTGTCAAAGTTTGAGAAACATAGAAACTTCATTTTTTCTGAACCGGGGTAACATCGGATTAAAAGAATGAAAAAAACAATATTTTGCCTCTCACTTTTGTCGTTGAAACAGTATCTCGAAAATCTATATTGATGCTTTATTATTGGATTAAACCGGATATTTTCATTATAGGTAGCTTATGTTTGGAGCTACAGAGGCGATTTTAGAATGTAGTCCGATGTTACCCCGTCAAGGTCCGATCTTTCCCGTGGTTTTATAAAAAATACTATCACTTTAATCCCCTATAACTCGGCCACCGTTGTGTTTAGAGGGTTATCGGATAAACCGATTTATAAACCTGTCTTTTATACAAAGCTCTAACTAAATTTTAAGTTCGCCAACAATTTCATATTCGAGAAAAAAAATATTTTCCAACATACGAATGGTTTGCTAAAAAACCGTCCGGTCTTACCCCGGAGCACCTTACACGAAATAACTTGTGAAAATGTTGCAAAAATGTATACTTACGGCCTTTCTGAAAGCCCGATCAAAACTAATCGGATGTCAAGTCACTTGATACTCTCTATCTAATTCGATGTAATAGCTGAAATGGCGAGTGACTTGACATCCGATTAGTTTTGATCGAGCTTTCAGAAACCGGCCATTAGTATTTTAGTCGTTTGTGACACCCCCACGGTATAATAGTAAACAAGTTCAAACCACGTGAATATTGTGCACAGTGCCTGCTCGATGTTTTCCGTTCAGCGTCACAGATTCAGAGTCAGTACTCTCAAACGGTGAAGGAAAACATCGCGAAGAAACCGGCATGTTGTAGAACCGAAAAAGTTCTAAAACATGTGTACCTAAGTGCTCGAAAGGAGCTTATTTGAGGCGCACTTAAATCCTTTTACCACACTGTTTCGAAAGAATAGTGAAACGACGCAGAAAGCATTTTTTATAAGAATTTTAGTTCTCTGCAGCGCATCTCACGTGGTTCTTCATTCACAGAACAACTTGTTTGACACTGTCTTAGTAACTTTGACATGTGCATTTTAAGGAGTCACCCGACTCAGTTCCTACTATAGTATTTTTTAAACTCTTGCGATCATAACACGTATTGACGTATTACACGGGTATTTATCGCGTTTACCTTTATTATTTTCACGACGTTTCGGCTATGTTGCAATAGCCGTGGTCGCGGGCAGACTGGAGCATTGAACTTGAGATCTACCGTCGTCGAGAAGTGGAAGCAGTTTCAACAACTACCCTCACTTGATCGTCAGAATCCATAATGTTCGTGTTCACACTACGACACACAACACTGACAGTGTCCGCACACTTTGACAACACATCGCGACACGTACACAACATAGCCGAAACGTCGGGAAAATAATAAAGGTAAACGCGATAAATACCCGTAATACTTCAACAGTAGGAGTGTTAAAATTAACATAACCGGCCGGCACATCCTACTAGACTAGTTGCTTTTCTAATTTAACCGTAAATTAATGTAGTTAAAGCTAATTTATTGAAAATACTTTGATGATTTGTGATGTGATCATTGACATGCACAATTTTGTACATTTTGTATGTAATGTTTGGTGCTATAGTGATTTTTGTGGTGTACTTCTACGGAATAAAGAATTAATAACTATTTGTGTATTTTATTATCAAGTTATTGAGTTAAAGCATGTGGTCTAGTGGTAGCAGCCCCGCCTTCAGATCCTAAGGTCGTGGGTTCGAAACCGGTCGTACACCAATGAATTTTCTGTTTTAAAATTTATGTGCACAATGCCGGTACTCTCAAACAGTGAAGGAAAACATCAGGAGGAAACCGGCATGTCGTAGAACCTAAAAAGTTCTATAACATGTGTCAAGTGCTCGAAAGGAGCCTCTTGAGGCGCACTTAAAATCCTTTCACCACACTGTTTCGAAAGAAACTAGTGACACGACAAGAGAGAGAGATTATTGAGTTTTCAACTATAGTCGCCTGGTAAGGGCCTTAAGACGATAGGATACCGGCTCTTTCTCCATACAAACGTAGTCGACTATTTCCTCCGTGGAAACATCAGAGCAAATATTTTTGTACAATAAAACTTTTAAAAACCATAACCATTCCCCTATGTTATATTCTAATTATAATTTTTTTAAACATTTTAAGACACTCATTCAAAAAAAAATCGCATATTAACAAAAAAATGAGAACAGGGGCAAAGCCAAAGGTTTTGTATAAAAAAAAACAATTGGTCATGTTTTGGGGGAGTAAATAGTCAACTACGTGATGCTGTTTTGGTCAATAAAAAAAACAAACATTGGTGGACATTCCACACAGCACTATCTCGCCCCAAATTAAGCCAAAGCTTGTGATATGGAAACCAGATAGCTGATATACTACTTATACTTTTTTTTTTGTAAATACATTCTTACAATATTATATAACACCCAGACAGAGAACAAACATCTATGTTCATCGCACAAATGTTTGTTCTCGGAGGGGATCGAACCCACGGCCTACGGCACAGAAGGCAGAGCTACTACCAACTGAGCTGTGAAGGCTGTCATAGTTATGTACCTAAAACGTTCTGAGCTGCAGTTGTCCCTTTCTTGCTTGGGGCGCGGCGGCGGCATGCAGCGAGACAGGAACATTTTATTCAAATACCTATTCTTTAAAATTCCCGGTATCCTTTCCTCTTAAGGCGAAGACAAGAGCTAATGTGACTCTCGCTCGCACATTTCGACATGTTGAAAGATATAAAATCACTAATCTCATTTTCGAAAAATCGCAATCAACCATCTTGTGTGCAATCACAATGCACACAGTTTAGTAAAATAATCATTTTGATCGATACAAGGCTGTAGAGATTTTATATCTTTCAACATGGCGAAACGTGCGAGCGAGAAGTTGTTTGATAGTTTTCAGCCCCTTAAATATGAAAATTAACAATAACTGCCACCACGCGAGCGAAGCCGCTGGTGGCTACTAGTACTTTGTTGCCTGTTCTTCTAGGCTTGGTCGCGTGAAACTGGCACCTAGAGTCACCTAGCTTTAACACATTTCAAAGTGATCCTTGTGATCCAATTGAATAAATATCTTTTGGCTTCGACTTTAGGAGTAAGTTCTTGTAGAGGTAGTGTATAAGTGAAAAATTCAATAAAAAATAAATAAGTGCATTTATTAGGCACACAACAATTTAGTTTTAACGTATGTCATAGTAATTATCGATTCTTTCTGAATATGTTGCTCAATCTTCTAGTCCTTGGAGTTCCCTGAAAAAAAAAAGAAAAAAACTTATGTAAAAAAAACAAAAATAATACCTATGTACCTTTTTAATTTAAATATAAAATAGATACGGTTGGACAGTTTTACTTAACAGCAGATAGCGATATAGGTTATACCGTATTGTTTTTTTGTAATTTCATACTTATACAACATAACACCAACAGTCAACTAAAAAAATATGTTATAACACCCAGACACACATGTTATAACACACATTTTAATGATAAATAAATACATATTGGTGGACTTTCCACACAGCACTATCTAGCCCCCAACTAAGCCAAAGCTTGTAATATGGGAACCAGATAGCTGATATGTTTATTTTTTTTTGTAAATTATAATATTATATAACACCCAGACAGAGAACAAACATCAATGTTCATCACACAAATGTTTATTCTCGCTGGAGATGGAACCCACGGCAGAGCTACTACCAACGGAGCTGTGAAGGTGAAATTAATAAATTACATTAGTAAAGCTTTGTTATAGGTGATGGTTACCACTTAACATCAGGTGGGCCATTTTCTTGTTCCATCAGCTAGTAGTATGAAAAGTATGTTATAGGTGATGGTTACTACTTAAAATCAGGTGGGCATTCTTCTTGAACTAACAGCTGGTGGTATAAAAAAAACCTAGGGCTTTGATGCCTCAATCACAGAGCCAAAGCGACTTACTTCGTTGGTATCATTCTTGTTGAATCGTAGGAAGTTTCTGATGCGCGCCGGCGTGCTGGTCTTACGATCCGCGTGAGGGTCGTTCTCGACCCGCAGCGACTCGCGGAGCTCCGAGCCCTGGGGATGGAGCACATTACATAATTAATCTGTCAGTCGAAATCTAAGGGTATTTATTCAGTTGAATCACAAGGATCACTTTAAAACGTCTTCAAATATAACAACATATCTAATAACCTACACCCAATTATTTTTTTTGGCATTCTTGTCGTGCATTATAATATCGTGCCCTATGCACTGCCCTGCGTCCATCAACCTGAGGCATACAGATGTTGAGCCTGTAATTACACCGGCAACCACACTCTTCAAACCGAAACACAGCAACGCTGCTTGGCGGCAGAAAAAGGCGTGGTAGTACTTCCCCGGATGAGCCCTTCACCAAAAGCTCTACTACTCTTAACATTACAATGACACATTACACTACACATTAATTAACGATCACGTTTTGCACACTAGCACACGTTTTTTTGCGATTGACGCTAACTTCAACTTTGATTATTGTTTTATTTTTTGACTTTCACCTTATTATTTTTGGTTGTCTACTACTACTACCTACCTACTTACTTTACTTATAAAATGTAGATTCAATTTGGTTAGTGAACAGTGTACATCAAATAGATTAAAAAAACCGGCCAAGTGGGAGTCGGACTCGCTCACGAAGGGTTCCGTACCATTATCTATAAAAACGGCAAAAAAAATCCCGTTTGTTGTATGGGAGCCACCTTAAATATTTGTTTTATTCTGTGTTTTAGTATTTGTTGTTATAGCGGCAACAGAAATACATCATCTGTGAAAATTTCAACTGTCTAACTATCAGGGTTCATGAGATACAGCCTGGTGACAGACGGACAGCGGAGTCTTAGTAATAGGGTCCCGTTTTACCCTTTGGGTACGGAACCCTAAAAAAAAACAATAAGAACTGTGACTCTTATCCCGGCGCCAGATATAGCTTCACTTGTTTGAACACTATGTGTGGCACGAGACTTTGATTCAAAGTGTCGTGCCACACATAGTGTTCAAACAAATATTCAAACAAGTGAAACTATGTCTGGCGCGGCTTAAAAATACATAAATAAATAAATCTAGGTGCCAATTCCAGTTCAGATAATTACCGTTGCCGATAGTCGGCCTGCTTGTTTGCTCGGCGTGGGCGGGCCGGGTTTCTTATAGGCAGTGATGCCTACCTCTTTTCGCTGCGGCTTCACAGGACCTGCCCCAGCCTGGTAAACAAACACAGTGTAAAGATTACTCACAGTTAAGGCGTTTATAAGTCTCGTAGAGCGCTAACAAAACGAGATAAAACGGAAAAAAATGAGGTAACTTGGGGTTTTTTTTCTACCTAAAAAGTAAGTCAGACAATTTTATTATAATCTCTTCGTCATGCTATATACGTCATGTTATAACGTCAGCTTTGTAAATATATAGTGTTTTTGTCATGGTCAAAAATGGGTTTTTTTTGTACTAGTCTGGAAGTATACACAACACCTAGGAATAATTCATTGCGGTGCCCCAACAGTCACCCAATATAACAGTTAAGTTTAATTGTTATACCGAACATAATAGAAACATGTAGAAGCAATCAAAATCAGAGAGCTGACACATACCTTCAGGTCTTCCTCATCTAATACTGTGGCAAACTGAGTCTCGGCCGGGTAAGAGCTCTTAAGGTGCGGAGGGCAGAGGGAGTTCCGCCATTTTAGTTCAGATAGTCGCTTTCCGGGCGGCGCTTCGCGACGTGGTGTCGCAGACAGCTCCTTAAGCCAGCGGTTGTCGAACACCTCGCCTTCTTCATCAGACATGTGCATTTGCCGCCCTTCTGTAATTACAAGTTTTGTTAAGACCACCCAGAAAGTGTTTTTTTATACAACTTAGTGATGAAACAAGATGGCCACCAGATGTTAGTGGTAACCCTACTAATATTATAAACCCGCAGCCAGCGCGCCACCAATCACCACCAACCCAGCGCAGAAAGCATAGCTACAACTATCTAAGCTGGGAGGTCAAGTATTTTCTTCTTACATGCGGTATGTTCAACAAAAAACACAAAAAAAAAAAAAACTATTATGATATATATTTATTAGTATAATCCGCCAAACGGCGACACCCCAAGACCCAGGGGTTACTACCCCTGGTGGTGAAAGTTAGGGCAAAGACTTAGGTTGAGGCCCTTCCCTCTCCTCCCTCACAAGGGGAGGAAAGAAGACCTTGTTGTTGCGGTATGTTCCTTCGGCTAACATCTGTAGGCTTGTTGGCTATTCTGTAGGCTAGCATGTTTAAGAGAGTTAACTACTTACCACGCTTATTCGTATTGTTGGTAACTGGCAAGGAACGCAATGAAGACGCATCTGACGTACGGGATGGCAACTCTTGTTGTTGAATCAGACCAGACTGAAAATAATAAATCGTCAAAAATAACATTTTTAAAGCCGGACTTTTTTTAGTGGACGACAGAACTCCTTGATTGATAATGAAATATTAAACTGATATTATTATTATCCTCTAACTACCCTCCTTAAGCTTTGGTCTCACGATCGTAACGCACAACGCTGCGGTATGCGGCTCTAACGCAGCGTCACGACGCAACGTTTGCAGTCTCTACAGAGAAGTGGTCAGTTGAGTTTGCCGCAGCTACCAAAGTAGACGTGTCAAAATTAACAATATTTTTGAAATTTGTGCTTTGCTTGAGGGGGAGGACTTTTATATTTTTTGTCTTTATTTTAATATAAAGAAGGATAATTGCGGACTAATTCAATTAAATTATCTTCAAACAAATCCATTGTCAACCCGTGACGCACACCGCAGCGTATGAACGAGCACGACGCCGCGCTGTGCGGAGTACCCGCTCCCCACTTCACCGCGCTTGCTCTTCGCCGCAGACGCATACATGCTGCGACGGAACAAGAGACCATTCTAGACGTTTTCCATACGATTATGTGTCCGGCACCGCATGTCGCATCAGTATGTGACATGCGGTGCCGGACACATAATCAACCGCACAACGCTGCGGTCAGCGTTGTGCGTTACGATCGCGAGACCAAAGCTTTAGATATCCTTAGAGCATCTTGAGTTAATATTTTGTATTGATAGATCTGACAGGATATCCTGGATATTCGGTCAGATCTCTCAGTATACTGATACCTGGGGACCAAAGTCGAGAAGATTCATTATTTTTTTTTAAATAAAATTTTGATAAGCTTTCGCAACGCAAACTCGAAACGGGTATGGAAATCAACTTAAGTGATAATTTGTAGAATATCAGCAGTCCCCTAAAAAAACCCTCAAGTATTCTCTTATCTGTGACTTTAATAAATATCTATTTATTTAAAAAATATCCCCTTATTTTAAATCGTGTCTGTTATATCAATTGTTAACTTAAAGAAGTAAAAACATAAATTATACTTACAGAATGCACATGCTGCAAAGACATCAGCGATCCAGACCTCTGTTTCTTTCTCAGCCACTCAGCCTCGTCATTCTTAACCAAATACTTCTCTCCCACAATCCAGAGTTCCCTTGTCAACTGCTTGATATGCTTCTCGTACTCTAGCTTCGAATCTTCCATTTTCTCTCTCGTCTTCAACAACTCTCTCTCTAGGAGAGAGATTTCCTCCTTTTGCTTCTCTTTGAACACCGCCATTTGTTCGTTGAAAAGCTCTTTCTGTAATTATACAACAATTTATGGATTTCCCTCGGTATAAGGAAGTTTTTTTAAAGCCAAAGACATGCATAATTCAGATATATTGAATTGTATTACCCAAATATGCCAATAGCATGCATTATCATGCCCATGCGTAAATACGAAACAAATTACCTTTTTCCGGCATCAAATAAGCACTACCATAAAAAAAACTCTTAAGCAAAACTGAAAACTTAAATAAAACAAAAGCATTCTTTGAAACATAACTTTATTTGTTTGATTGTATAAATAATTGACTTTTAAAGTCGAAATAACAATATAATAAAAAAGTAAATAAATAGGTAACTGAACCACAAGCGTCATTGTTCCGTTTGAAGGAAAAACCACCACAATACTTGGTATAGTAAAATGATAAACAGTAGGGGTAAGATACTGACCATTTTAGCCTTCATTCGGTTGAGTTTGTCTTCGTACTCCGCTCTGACTTCCATGACGGTCGTCGCTTGTGTGTCCTTCGCTCCGTCACCTTTCTGCGCGCGCGCTACTTCTTCTAGAAGCTTCTGGAACGATTTGTCCAACTCCTCAAACTGTATTTCCAAACCTGTGTTCTGGAAACTGGGGGATGCGAGGCTAGATCGCTCGCTATCGCTAGTGAAAGCTTGCTTTATCTTTTCAACCGACACTGTCCTGCTAATACATCTTTCCACCCATCTTTCTAGATTCATAGCGCATTCGGACAAGTCCTGCATAACAGCTGCGTAACCTCTTTCTAACTTGCACATCATAGAGTCCGTGATACGACTGTCAAGATTCAAAATCTCGCGCCTTACGGTCCTCTGTACTGATATAACTCGACTAAGCTTTTGCGCGTACATGTCTTTTACCGAAGTGAAAGTTTGGAAGCTCACAGATAGCTCAGTCAAAAACTTTTTCAGATTCAGTATCTCCGATTCGTGTATTCGGTTCACCTCCGTCAGTCGGTCTCTTTCTTTCTGCAAAGCTACCTGTTTTTCCGCACAACGCTTCAGGTGTCTGTCAGTTGTTTCCAGGAAGTTTTCTAAATCTTCCATGGTCACTGTTCCGGCGGTCAAACTACGTCTTAGATCGTTCTCACAGTTATTAGTGTTCCCAAAGTTGGTGAGTTCCTTCAAGATAGTGTTAGACTTTATTTCCGCTATTCTCCGTAAGATTATTGCCTGATATTTTGAGGAAACTTTTATGATTTGCGTGGCTCTGTTTTCTGTGACGCTCATTTTGCTGATTTGTTTTTTTAGTTCGGCTATTTCTTCGTTCTTATGTAAGACTATTTTCTTTAACTGACTCGATAGCTGCTGGCAGTGTTCTTTACTAACTTCTAACTCCTTGTTCACATCTAGAAGTTTGGTTTCTGATTCGGCCATTAAAGATTTAAGGTAGGTGACATCTTGCTGTAGCGTAGTTAGGGATCGGTTTTTGTCGTGTATGATTTTCTCTAAGTCTGTAATAGTTTTAAGGCTCTCCATGGATGATTGTGTGTTATCTGAGGATGTGTTATCTACCTGATGGACTTCACGATGCTCCTGGTGGTACTTCTCAGCCGCCTTCTCTTGGCACAGTGCTGCAACTGTAAAAGAGATAATGGTGTAAGGCTTGAATTATATAAGGCCCATTATAGAACCTTGCAGGACACTATGGTTAATCAGATTACTGCTATGAATTACTGTCTAAATTACTGTTAAATTCAACGAAGCAAAGCAAATGGTAACTATAAAAACTTCTTTTGTAAATAGATATCTATAAATAGTGATGTATACAAAAAACAGATGTAGATAGGGTAAATTGGAAACAGGTGCGCAATTTACTGAACCATAAACTTAACCTTTTGAATGAGCAGGTGTATGGGTAAACGACTTTGTACATTCAACCGTTACCGTTAGTTTATGAATGACCTACAGTTCAACAAGTATAACTTGGCACGCTTGAGGTAAACCATTTGTACGAATGGCTAATGTTAGATTCGCCAAGGAGCTAACTTCAAGGTCATTAAGTTATGCATTTTTTAACAGCTGTTGTTGATTTTAAGAATTTAATTCAGTTTTAAAATACTTATTCAGAATTTGTGAATGGTTAATATTTAAAAAAATAAAACACCGTTTGCACATTGATGAGTTTATATTAGTATTCAATGAGGAATGCAGGGTTTGTAGTGTAAGTAAAATTACTTTATCTGTTAATAATTATAAGTCATAATTATTATGACTTAAGCCAGTTGACAATAAATGATGGATAAATTGAGGAGCAATAGGTTAGCGTGGTATGGGCATGCCATGAGGAGGGAAGAAAGTCATATTACGAGAAAAGTGTTGGAAATGGATGTGGATGGTTTTAAAGGAGAGGCAGGCCAAAGAAAAGATGGATGGATTGTGTGAAAGATGATATGAGTAAGAAAGGAGTGAGCACTAAGATGACGTATGATAGAGGAGAGTGGAAGAAGTAAACCTGTTGTGCCGACCCCACTTACATGGGATAAGGGCAGGAAGATGATGAAGCCAGTTGATAATATCAACCCTACGATGAAAAAAAGTGACTTAACTAGGTACCTCCTAAATAACAACATCAAGTAAAAGGCCGGTATCATGCGACATAGCATGATACCCCATCACAGAAGTAAAACAGAACTTACAAGTCTCTTGCTGCCCAATCGCTCTGATCAGTTGTTCGTTCTCCTTCCTCAAAGCTTTGACCTCTAAATTATTCTTCAGTTCATGCATTACAACTTTTTGATTTTCTAATTCTTTCTCATATTTTTCCCTTGTAACTTTCTCCTCAAGAAGCTCTTTGCTAATAGTGCTTATTATTGCGTCCTTCTCTTTACTCATTTTGGATATCAATCCATCTTTTGCTTTAGAATCTTGCTCGCAAATCTCGACCTTAGCTTGTACTGTGTCTACTTCTCTTTGCAATGAGACAACTTCTTTTTGCAATGAGACAATTTCTTTCTGCCGTTCTTCTAATACTTTCTCTGCTTTTTCTTGGTAGTCTTGAAGAGTAGATAATTGATTGACAAGCGACACCTTTTCGTCATCGATGTTTTCGCGAAGCTTACGGTTTTGTTCTAATTCGTGTTTTATTAGTTGCTCTAAATTTGTTATCACTGAAATAAATATAACTTTATTATATTACAATATTAATATATTTGTAGTAATTAATTATTAAAAATATATTATTGTACCTGTTTTGTTTTCTACTGCAGCTGCGATAAGCTCCTGATTATCGTTCTTTAGTTTGGTTACTTCAATTTGTTTCGATTCGTTTGAATCAAGGCTTACTTTCAATTTCGCTATCATTTCTGCCTTTTCAAAATCCAATTTATCTTTTTCTAAAATAACATTGTTCATTGTAGATAGACGTTCATTGATAGCGGTTTGTGTATCAGTAAGGTCATTAATTTGTTTCTCAAATGTCTTCTTTGCTTCAGATGTTTCTAAAAATACTTTAGATAGCTCATCTGTTTTATTTTTTATTTCATTTTCAAGCGAATCTTTTATGACTTTAAATTCGTCATTATTTTCTTGAAGAACTTCTAGATCTGCATAAAAATACATTTAAATTAATAATACTGTTACCTACTTATTAAAGTATTAATTCAATTTAATGATAATCAATAACCATACCTTTTTTGTATGTGTTCAAGTCATCCATCAGTTTTTTGTTACTTGTTTCTAAAGAAGCAACCATTGATTCTTTGGAAATCCTTTCATTTTTTAGTTCACGGACTACCTCATTTATAAATTCTCTTAAAACCTCTGATTCTTTTTCGACGAGATCTTTTTCTATCCTTTCTCGTCTGAGTAAAGACAGTATAGAAGCAAACGCTACTTCAATTGCATGATTCTTATTTTGCGTATCTTTTATCTCTATAGTGAGCTTATTGACTTGTTCTTGTAAAGTCTCTTTAGCCTTAAGATGGTCCGAAATAACGTTATTGAGACTTGTTTTCTGATCTTCCATCACAGATTCAGTAACTGTGACCATATTTTTAAGCACTTGACGTTCCGCGTCAAAGTCTGTGATAATTTTATCAACGTTTTGTTTTTCCGTTTTAACTTCGTCTTCTAATGATTTGATAGCTGAAAAGATCAATGTAACTTACAATTTGATATTTACGCTTTGCCATTATCATCCTAAACTATTTCTATAGTAAATGTCAACACTAATAATTAATAAAATAGAACTAATTGTGGATGTCTGTTTGGACGATTCATTGCTTTTATTAAATAAATATATATAGGTATATCTATAAAATATATAAAAATAAATCATAATTCTGTACTTAATTATTTAGTCTACTTAATAATATATTATATTACCTTTTCGATGTTCCTCAATAGTTTCGTTTAGATGTTCCTTATCTTTTCTAAGCGCATCCAATTCCTGGGTTTTATCTTTCAAATACTGAGTAAGTTTCGTTATCATCACGTTCAAGTTATCAATCTGGCATTCATATGTTTTCTTCAATTTATCCGTCAAGTTTTCGTTGTCAACGAGTTTCTCTTTGAGAGAGTGCACTTTGATCTCTAGTTGGACCTTCACATCGTTCAGATCATTATGAAGGGTCTGATTCTCAAGTTGTAGTGTTTGTATGTTCTTTATTTTTGCGTTCATTGAAGTGCTGTATGTCTCCGTCTGTTTTGATTCCTCTGAAAATGTAGAAATTTGACTTATTTTGTCTTATTTTACATGTTTTAGTACTAAAGTATGTATTGAATGTTTGGCCGGTCATGCACAATTCGATGACTAGATTATATTAAAGTTTCTAGGAGCCAACAATATGACTTACCAATCTTCTTTTCGCTTACGATCTGTTGTAGCCTGTTGACTTCAGTCTTTAATTCGAATACCTCTATTTCTTTTTGCTTCATAGATTCTTGCATCGCAACTAGAGCTGAATTCTCGTTTTTCAAAGCTTTTTCTACATTCTTCAAGTTATCAATTTCAGAAATCAAAGACTCTGCTATGTACATAACACTAAGGCATTTGTCGGTTAGATTCATGTCTTGGAAATCACTTTCAGCCTTAACTTTTTGCAATGTTTCATTGCCATAGTTTTCTGATTTTATTTTAGTTGTCAGTCGGTTGAGACCGCTAAGGATACGATCTGATAACATTAAGTCTGCATTTTTTATGCCTGAAATATAACATTTTATTAAAACATCTCCACAATGAAGCTCGTCTGTGGAAGTACATGTCTATTTCGGCCGCCAAGCAGCGTTGCTGTATTTCAGTTTGAAGGGTGTGGTTGCCAGAGAAATTATAGACTGGCTTAACAACTGTATGCCTCATGTTGGTGGACTTGGTTGGTGCACGTCCATATCGTGCGTGAATTATGAGGCAATCCTTTGTTATAAGGGGGTGGTTACCACTTAACATCAGATGGGCAATCAGCTTATTCCATCAGCAAGTAGTATTTAAAAAAAATATCGATGAACAATAAAAATAGGCTGAAACTTACTTTCACACTCTTCATTTTTAAATTTGAATTCTGTGTTAAGACTTATAAGTGCTTGTTCCTTATTTCTAAGCTGTTCCGCTGTCTTGGCGCACGTATCTTGCATTCTAATGATGGTTTCAGCAGAGTTATTTTGAATTTCTATTAATTGTGCTTGTAAATCCATTAATTTCTCTTCAAAATTATTTCTTTCCTTCTCAATTTCATCGCGGGTGGACTTTTCTATACTCAAGGATTCTTTAAGTGTGTCATTTATACTTTGAAGCCTTTCTGCATCTTGCTTGAACTTAATACTGTTTTCTGCCACTATCTTTGCATTTTCATTTACTTTTGCGGTAGCATCATCTGCTTTGTGTAGTCTTTCAATTTTATCGTCAACTGATTGCTGTAAACTGTTAAGTTCCTGTTCTTTTTTCTTCAATTGTATTATAATTTCTTCAAATTGAGTTTCTTTATTTTTTAGTGTTTCTTCCATATCTTTACATGTATCTTGTAGTATATCTCTTTCTGAATGTAAAGTATCAACTAGAGATTTCAATTCAGATTTTTCAATTTCAAGCATATTTACTTTGTTCATTTGAGTCTCTAAAGAATTTACAAAGCATTGCTTTTCTGTAACCAAGGTTTCATTTTCGCCAAGAAGAGAAGCTTTTTTTGTGTTGATTTCTTCCAGTAGCATTTTCACATTATCATTCACTATAACTAAGTCTTGATTTTCCTCCATAAGATAATTGTGATTTGTTTTAACTAGATTCAATTCAGTATTCAAGTTCTCCTTTTCTTCTTCTAGAATACTGATAGTTCCTATATTTTCTTCAACACTAAGCTGTAACTTTTCAATTTGTTGGGTAAGCGTTTGTAGTTCCTGGTATAACTCTGATTTCACTTTTACTTCTTCTAAAAGCTTTTCCTCAAGTAAATCTTTTTCTTCTATCAAATTATCTTTCTCTTTTACTGTAATTTCCCTTAAACTTCGCTCTTCAACAAGTTGTTGAGTGAGGCACTCTTTATCTTGTAACAAAGAAGTAACAGTCTCTGATTGTTTTACCAAATTTTCTTTAATTTTAATTTTTTCAGACAGCAGTGCATTTTTTTCATCTTCAGCTGTCTTTATGACACACTTTTCAAGAGTAATTTTTTGAGAGAGCTCAGATATCTCCGTTGTTAATTGATCTTTTACACTAAGAAGTGCTTTATTCTCATTTATAACTTGTTCCTTTTCCGTTTCTATTGCATATAAAAGTCTCTTAATATCCTGCATACTTTCTTTGAGTTTAGAGATTTCTTCACCCAATTCATTAGTGTTATGTTTTGACTCTAAAAAGTCCTTCTCCATAACCGAAATGTTATTTTTGACCGTCAAAATTTCATCATCTTTTTCTTTTATGGATTTCGCGGTGTTCATTTTACATTCTTCCCAAGATCTTATAAGATCTTCACTAAAATCGTGCAATGTTTTACACTTTGTAATTTCATCTTTGATCGTTTGCTCCAACTTTTCAATAAAATCGTTCTTTTCATTGATCAAATGTTCATGGTTAGTCTTCACAAGCAACATTTCATTATTCAAACTTATTATTTCTTCTTCTTTTAATTTTAAAGACATTGTTGTGTGATTTTTATATTCCTCCCATGATTTTTTAAGCTCCTCGCTATATGTATGTTGATCATTAAATTTAACAGCGTCACATTTAACTGTTTGCTCCAACTTATCTATCAAGATATCTTTCTCTTTCATTAAAACTTCATGATGGCTATTATCTTCTTCAACAGTGTAATGCAACTGTTCATTCTCCTGTTTTATAGCTTTTACAATGAGGTCATTAGCATCCATTTTATTCTTCAGTTCTTGTTCAATTTCATCATTGAGTGCTTCCAATTCAACAATCTTGGCTTGCAATTTCTTCGTTTCGGTCTTCATTTGATAAGCCAACTCACTATTGGCTTCCATTTCTCGTCTTATTTGTTCTTGTAATTCTTTAACTTCTGTTAAAATAAAAAACAGTCAAAATATAGTTCCTAACTATTCTAAATAATTAAACAATAGTTTTATAGAATACCTGACACTTACCTTCAGATTTGTCTTCAATAGTTTTTGTTAGCGTTTGTATTTCTGTTTTAAATAGAATAATATCAACATTTCTGGATTCATTTTCACTGTTGAACTGTGTTGTTAGATTTTCAAATTTACTGTACAGAATTTGGAATTCCTCTTCCAGTTTAGTTTTGCAATTGATTTCTTGCGCCATATTTTCTACTAATGTTTCGATTTCTTTTTGAGCTTTTATTAAATCTTCTTTTAATTTTTTTACTTCTGTGCGTAATTCATTATTTAGCGTATCTTTTTCATATATTACTTTCGTCAATACATCCGCACATCTACCCGAAATATTATTAATTTCATTCAATTTATTGGTCAGTTTTTCAATATCAGTGGCAGTTCTCAATTCTAATTGGTCATATTTCCCACATTCTTCTATGAATTTCTGTTCAAGAGCTTGAATTACTAAAAAACAAATAAATTTAGTTATCCCACACATAAAAAAAATGTTTTGAATATAATAATTATATTAATTATTACTGAAATTCACGTGAAGCTATTTTCATACAAACATATTTGAATTGTTCTTCTTCTTGAATTTCACGAATTCCTTCTTAGCACTCCCCTACGCACTAAGTTAAATATTCCCCTTAATTGTCTTTGATCAACCGTTTAGGCTGTACAGATAATTCAGGACTAAGATTATTTTAGTATTAGATATTTTTACTTACTTGCTTTTTTATGGTCAAGTTGTTGAGACAATTCCTTAACCAAGTCTTTAAGTTCTGATATTTCCTGACATTTCACGGACATGTCTTTTTCTAGCTGAGCATTGTCTTTACATAGTGATTTCACTTGTTCGCGTAGCGGTTCTAATTCAGAAATCAAATCGTGTCTTTTCTTAATTTCTTCTTGTAAGAAACTATTTAGCTCTTTCAGTTGGTTATTAAGTAATTGAATATCACTTTCTTTAGCTGCAATATCCTGTTCCATCTTATGTATCTTTTCATTGGCTTGTTCGTCACTTTTCTTCATTTCCTGAATGTAAAGATCCATTGCATCAATAGTTTTCTCATTGTTTTCTACTTCCGATTTTAATTTGGATAGTTCTATCTCAAGCTTTTCAAGGTTCTCGTTCAGTGTTGTTTTATGATTGTTTAACTGTGACAATTCCGATTGCAAGTCAATCTTAAAGTCAATTTCATCTTTTAGTTGAACTTGCAGAGAGTTTATGGTCTCATTTTTTTCATCTAAGTCAAGCATCAACTGTTGTTTCTCTTTGACATATTCCTCTTTGATCGTTTGGATGTCTTTGATAGTTTCTTCGATTTTACTATCGCGATCTTTAACTTCGGAGACTAGTGTATCTCTTGCGGTTTCTAGGTCTTTGCAATTTTGATTCAAGTCGGATATAGATGTTTTGTGGTTAGATATTTCAATATTCAGATCTTCAATGGTTTTAATTCGAATTTGCAAATTTTTTTGCAGTTCATTTATTTTGTGCGACTGTTGTTTTAAATCACTCTCCATTGCAAATTTCTGGCTATTTAGACTGTTACAATAATCTCCAAGTGCATTAGCAGCCTCTTTCTCTTTCTTCAGCTGAAGTTGGAGCGATTCTATCATTTCACTCTTTTCGCAAATATTATTTTGAAATTCTACAAGCTCATTATTTCTTTTCAATACTTTTTCGTTTAGTTTCATCAGGTGATTTTCATAGCTATCTTTCATGTTGGATTTAGACTGTTTTTCTGAATCTATTTCGGCTTTTAAATAACTTATATCTTTCTCAAGTTTTGTCGTTTTGTTGTTCAAGCTTTGAATCAATGACAACTTTTCTTCTTGAAGTGTTTGTATTTCTTGCATCTTCTTTTCAATGACTGCTCTAGAATGATCATTGTTGTCCTTTAATGTTTGTTCCAATTCATTAATTTGGTTATTGAGTTTTGTGACTTCATTATCGCAGTGGGATTTCAGGTTGATTTTGTCTTCTATTTCTTCGTTGATGCGATGTTTTAGATTGAATATGTTGTGGTCTCGTTCTGCCACGACGTCTTTTAGAGAAAGTTTTTCCGCTTCGGTTTTTGTATTTAGGTCAAGGATTTGGTCCTACCGAAAAATATATAAATAAATACACTTTTTGGTTTAGTTTTGTCTGTTTAAGGTATTATCATCATCATCTGCATGTAGAAGCCCTCTGCTAGACTTAGGCCTCTCCTATTAATTTCCAGGAAGAACGATTCTAAGCTCTCTCCATCCACCGACTTCCCGCGATCTTCTCGATGTCGATATCGATGTCGAACAAACATCTATGTTCATTACACAAATGTTTGTCCTCAGTGGGAATTGAACCCACAGCGTAGAAGGCAGACCTACTACCAACTCAGCTGTGAGGGGCTGAGGGCGGTCAAAAGAAGCTTACTTATTTACCTGTAATGACTGTATTTGTTGTTTGAGCAACACAATCTTAGCTCTTTCTTCTCCCAGTTGGACTTCAACGACGTTGGCACAAACTTCGCTACATACAGCTGAAAATTTAGCAAGTTTGTTTTAGTTAGTAGCTACGCCCGAATCAGTAGTCCCTTCACTATGATATGGTATTGTAAATTGTTTGAATTTGATTCGGGCGATAAAGGCCCTAACGCCTCTGTCTTGGCTCTGTCTTAACAACCTTAACCTCTCTCTCAACCTGTCTTAACAACTGTGAAGAAAAACCAAGACCGACTTAACGTCCCGAAATACGTTACTCTGTCCACTACCCTCCTATAAGTTTTTAGATTTTAGTTGCGTTTAGTTTAATTTATTGTTTGCAACCGCCTGTATTATTCCTCAACGATTTCTTGTATGAATAAAATTAACACTAGTTACAAGTTTTTTTTTCAGGCGCAAAATATTATATGTACATAAATACAAATACCCTATTTTATTGACTAACATAAATACATTATTTAAACATAATTTAAGCATTTAATCATTTCACACTACTTCTATGATCTGATAAAAGTTAAAATGTTTAAAAGTTATCTAAATAAATATTTAAAAAATAAATACTCCCTGAAACTTACACTGGAAAGGGTAAACCTAATAATTATTATATACCTTCTTTTTGAATAGTGTGATAAAAATTGTACTTACAAGCATTATGCGGCATTGAATGTATACTAGCATCGGGATCATCACACTCCAAAGTGGAGTCTAGACCGTTCAGTTTGTTGTGCTGTCGGAGCTCAGCCAGCAACTCCTGGAGGGTCTGGTTCTGACGCCGTTCCGCCTCCAAATACTCGGATAGTTGAGAGGCTCGGGTCGCCTCCTCTTGATGAAGAGTCAGCCATTTATCACGCTCGTGCTTGAGCTCGTCTATCTGTTTGGATGAAATGAAATGAAAATTTTAATTATTTATTTTCACAGCCTTCACAGCTCAGTTGGTAGTAGCTCTGCCTTCTGCGCCGTAAGCCGTGGGTTCGATCCCCACCGAGAACAAACATTTGTGTGATAAACATAGATGTTTGTTCTCTGTCTGGGTGTTATAGAATATTATAAGTATGTATTTACAAAAAAAAAAGTATATATGTAGTTTATCAACTATCTGGTTCCCATATCACAAGCTTCGGCTTAGTTTGGGGCGAGATAGTGCTGTGTGGAATGTCCACCAATATTTTTTTATTTATTTATATTATTTATTGATAACTAAAGCAAACACATAAACATTAATAATAAATAGTATTGCTAAGTGGCGTTAGTATTTTGTCAGGTTTAACATAAATATAAATAATATAGGCGGTGATATTAATAATAAATATTCGAGGACTTTCCACACAGCACTATGTAGCATAAAACTTAGCAAATCTTGTAATATAGGAACTAGATAGCTGATATATCGTTTATATATAGTTAGAATAGAGCACCGGTGGTCTAGTGGTAGTGGATTCAAATCCAGTCGTGCACCATTTTATTATTCTCTTCGAAAAATATATGTGCGCAATGCTAATGCTCTCAATCGTGAAGAAATCAGTTACTATTCTAACAGCGGCGATGGGCTTGCAACGTGTCACGTATGGAAAACCATTTTTAGCAAGAAGACTGTTTTTGTTGTTAGGGTTTGATTGAACCACAAACATCCAATTATTAGGAAGTAGGATAGGACAGGAGATGCTCACCTTAGCTTTGTAAGTATCTCTCTGATACACCACTTCATCCAACTGCTCCTGAGTCTCAACCAGCTTCTCTTCGAGGTCATGCAGTTGCCTCGTCAGTTTCGATGGCCGGTCGTCGGCCTCTGCCCCTTTGTCTTCGGACTCCTCGCCGCAGTCAGATATCTTGGCCTTGAGGTTTACTATGTCTATCTTGTGCTGCTCTTTTTCTTTTACTGTAACAATTTTTTATAACATGATGAAGATGAATAGCAATGTGAAGTTGCCACCATTAAATCAGAAAAATAGAGCATAGTTTTTTTTTTTATACAATTAGCTGATGGAAGAAGCAGATGGCCCACCTGATGACAAGTGGTAACCATCACCTATAACAAAGCATTGCCTCGTAAGTCACGCACAATAGGAACATGCACTGCCCTGCATCCATCAACTTGAGGCATACAGATGTTAAGCCTCATGTTCCTGTACTTACACCGGCAACCATACTCTTCAAACCGAAACATAGCAACGCTGTTTGGCGGCAGAAAAAGGCGTGGTGGTAGTACTTCCCTGGACGAGCCCTTCACAAAGAGCTCTACTACTCTTAAAATGCTTTTTTTTTTTTGCATTGCATTATGAATAAAATTATGCATTTTTTTATGTTCAAATTTAAAGTTAATAATTTTATGCTGGACACCATTTACAATTAACAGTATTACATCAGGTTACAACAGGTTATAACATCAACCTAGATACTTACAAAGTTTATCAACTCTGGCATTGGTCCTTCCAAGTTCTTCCTGCAGATAGTTACGGTCAAACCTTTCTGCATCGAGAGCTGCTTGGAGCCGACGGACCTCACTATGCAAGGACCTGAGGGCCGGGGGTGTCTCAGTTACCGAGGCCCTGCTCTGCAATTCCATTGATGCTACATCTTGACCACAGGCTTCTAAAAATTTTGGCATTTGGGTATATATTACAAGTACCTAGCAACTTACTTCACTAACATCATTAAAAAAAAAACAAATAGGTAGGTACTCAATAGTTCCTAAGTCTGCACCCAATGTAGCCTACATTGTGGTGAGTGGGTAGGTATAATTTGATGCACAATAAAACTAATGTGTGCCAAAGTGTAAACATAACAGCAACACCACCCCTCCCATATGTTAGTGCAGCTGCCACCAAGCAGATGTTTATATGAATACCCAAAGGTACTGTGTAATAATAATAAAACAGCAAACTAGTAACTAACCTGTGATAGCTGTCTGCACAACCCTGTATGTTATTGTAGAACATTCCAGCAAACATTTACTAAACTTCAGTATAGTTTCCTGGTCTCCAGAACACAACTTGCTGCACATAGCATTTTTTATATGCACATCTTTAGAATTCACACACACAAAAAATAGTAGCAACGAAGCCACCATGTAAATCTCATCCTCGGTTTTAGGTTCTGCTGTGCCATTGTCAAATTTGAAACCTGGATATTTTTCAAGAACAAACTCGTTGATTGTGTGCGCTTCCAGTAATGATGATTTAGACTCATCTAAGTTGTAGTTTTGTCTCAAATATGATATTATGTTTAAGAGAGACTCTGTGTTAATTGTCTGCTCATCTTTATGCTTCTCGACAAAGTAACAATTGTTCTGAAATGATAAAATCAAATTTTATTTGATTGAACACTTACATGAATGGATCACACATTGGTAGAAAAAAATACGAAGTTAATAATATTTTTTTACCGTTTCTATACCGTTGATATACTTATTTGTTTATTATTGTTTCCTATATAATTCGTTTACTTGATGAACGAATTAATAAAGTTTCTTCAAATTACTTACCCAATTTGTTAGTATTAATTTCCAGCGTTCTAGCATGTTTAAATTAAATTGAATCTAGTCCATGAAAAAATATTTAAGTAATTCTATTACTTTTTACCATAGCTTCCGAGTAAAACCAATAATTTCACCGTTTCTTTTCTCGAAGTTGAAATGTTGTTACATGCCGTTGCAATTTGAATTTATTTTGTTTGTCTTGCTTGTTTCAGTTTTTTTTCGACACTTGACTGTCAGGACAGAGTATATCCACGATCACAGATGATGGTTAACGAAAACGCCATTATCAGTTTTTTTATTCTCTTTGACTTGCTTGATTATGGACTGATGCTAACTTCTCTTCCATCTTTTGGAGTACATAGTTCACTACACACACTACAATCATTTCATTCTTAACACATCGATCGATGTACATTGCGGTTTTTCTTGTCTACATCATGACGTTTTAGATTAGACCGTAAATGTTCGTAAGTGTCCTTGGCATTATTAAATTAGCTGTTACAAAAATAATTTCTTGATATTGTAATAATTGAAATATGGCACCAACGCGAGCAGCAGGTCTTGTTATATTTCGAAATATGAATCAAATTGTGCAGTATCTTATGCTACAAACATCGTACGGTGAACATCATTGGACTCCTCCAAAAGGTAAACAAACGTGGAGATACAAGGAGGGGGACGTTTTAATTGCTGTTACTACAAGAGCCGGTAGAACCATTATACCATACGATAAATTAACTTAGGTGGCCTCATACGATAAATTAACACCAGTGAATTATAGACTTTTTGTGTTACTAGATATCTCAATCAGATCAACCCATGTGATGTGAGTGATGGCACAGTGATGGTTCAAATTCAAATTCAAAATTCATATTCAAATTCAATTTATTAATAACTGTATAACATTACGGTTAAAACTTGCTATGGTACTTAAGGTACCTAATATTATACCTACTTACTGACCATGGGATTGTTTTTGCTTAGTCAAGCAAAAAATAATAATTTTAAAAATTGTTCATAACTTTTTTTAAATTAAAAATTAAATTGATGATCAGACTTTCAAGTAGTTTTTGAATGAAATTTTGCAATATTTATATACCTAGTATATCAAACTGCTTGAGAAGTAAAACCTATACCTACTTACTGAATTGTCTAAAAATTATAAATACCCAAGGCTAATGTTATACAATTTCCAAATTTTGAAAATATCTACGTCTGATGCTGACTGTTCACTTTGCAAGGCGCGAACCGTATCGCCTGCCCAGCACTTATGCTGGGTATGCTTAAGTATCGCGCTATGATATGCGTAATCGAAGTACCTTTCAAACATACCTTACGAGAACTTGGTTGCGTGCGAGAGCAAGCTAACTTTTGTCGGTAAAGTGGGGATTATGACATTAAACCAAACCAGCCGTCGCGTGATATCAAGCCAGGTGGCGCGGCGCGGTGGCGTCCGCATCCACCTCACGAAGCGCGTAGCGTAGGTACTTATTGGGTCTACCCTTGTTGGTTCACCACCTACCATTTTTAACTTTGTGTATTTCTTCTCCAGGTCATGTTGATCCTGGTGAATCCGATTGGGTGACTGCATTAAGAGAAACCAAAGAAGAAGTTGGACTATCAGATACTGATCTGGAGGTGAGGAACATTCTTATAAAATGCTTCTATAGGATTAGATGACGGTAACAAGCCGAGGAATTGGTGGGGATTCAAACAGGAAAAGTATTTTATATGAATACCTGTCTGTGCCAGATCAATTGAAAGAAAGGAAAGTTAATGAAACATAAGTTTCCAGATGCTTAAAACGCCATCTGAGAATAGATTCAACACTATTAATTATGTATACTTACCTAAAAAGCATAACGCGAGCCAGTAAAGAAACAAATTCAAAATAGCGCGCGCGACCCACACGCGACCCCACCACCATGCGCTACCGACCCGTGGTCCAACCGCTTTGTCCAACTGTTTGTACCACGGGTAAGTGAAACTATCTATGTAGCCATGGGTAACTCACTCAAAAAACATGATCTGCAGCGCATCAGCTCATTTACAGTCTCGAGCCGGAGCCGAACCGCGGTTCAAACGGCTCAGAATTTCAGGACCAATTTATTTTCATGGTACCTTCAAAGACTTCAAACAAGCACCGATAAGACTTGGCAAAAGGACTAGACGCCAAAACAAAAAAAAACTACGATAAAAATAATTTTGTAGAAAAATAAACGAGTCTAGCGGAAAATAAACAGGAAAAAATCCGAGAATTTGTATGTTAGCAATAACTAATAAATATTGCTAACAATGAACGACGGAATGAAAAAAAATAAAGTAAAAGTTCTACTATTCAAAATGAACCTTACTTGATTAAACGATAAAACGGAAAATATTTATGCAAATTATGACGAGCCTAGAACGCAAAATATCCTTAAATATGTATGCTAAAACGCGAGGGCATCCACGGGCTGTTGCTAAAACAACTCAAGTTAATAATTCAAATTCGTAACCCATACCATTTAAAAACATGCTTTTCTAAAAAGAACCATAATCCTTCAATTCATCCTAACTCCACTCACTCACCCGCGCAGATATTACTTCAAACGATTCAACGGTTCGAGTACGTAGTAAACCTCCCAATGAATCAAAATAAATATTCTACTCAAACGGTTCAGGGTTCTGTTTATCATAAAACCAATCTTTGAACCGTTTGAGTTGTATATCACATTTTATGAGTAGACCTGAGAACCGCTCCACAGATGAGCGGCTCCAAAAATGCAGCATTGGAAATTAGATCTTATTATCTAGACGAAACAATTCAAATTCATATAGCAAAAATTTTGAGCCGGATATCTTTTTTCTAATATAGACCCTACATTTCTAGGAATAAAACTTATATTAGGCTGGCATGAGAGCTGTTGAGCCGCCCCTAAAGAAATTGAGCCGGTACTGACGCGATTACTACGGTATGAGCCGCTCCAAACGCGTACGTCCGACTCCTTCTACCCACGGCTATCTATGGTCCAACCGGTTGTACAACGGGGCAGCAAGTTTACCCGTTGTCCAACACGTTGAACCACAGGGAAGTAAATTTATCTTAGTCCAACACTAAAAAAGATGTTTACCCGTAGTCCAACATGTCCCTCGCAAACGGGTATTATGGTTCATGCTCGCTGACGATTCGTTTCTTTATTGGCATGGGTCAAAGGTACCTACATTTATTTTAGGTGCTTACATAATTACCTACATTTTTATATTTACAGATTTACAAAGAAATCACTAAAACGCTCGACTATAAAGTAAAAGGTAAACCCAAAACTGTGATATACTGGCTAGCAAAACTAAAGAATCCAGAACAAGAAGTTAAACTTTCAGATGAGCATCAAGATTTAAAGTGGCTTAGTTTACAGCAAGCACAAGAAATTTCTGGATTTGAAGACATGAAGCTACTATTGGCAGAGTTTCATATGAAAGCAATAAAGTTGCCATGAGTGGTCAATAAATCAATAATATTATAATATGTACTATGTAGGTACCTGCATAATTTTAAGGCTAAAATGAATAATTTGTAAGTTATTTATAAGTAAGTAAACAACGAATACAGCATAAACATATGTATAAATTATTTAATCAGGTAGTAATGTTTACCCTAAGCAATAAAATCACGAGTTGAAAGTTAAGGTTTTGCTGTAGGCACCTATCATTCAGCTGGTGGGACCTCATCCAAAAAATCTCTAGGATTTTTTCTTGTCGATTGATGATGAGCATCTTCAACAGTTTTATAAATGATGTAACCTGTAAGTAACGGTGGTAGCCAGTACATCCAGTTAGGTGCTGCTCGTGTTAAAAAATTTGGGATTCCGTAGGATATGGCTCCAGCGAATGGTTTCTGCTCGTGGGGTGAGATCTTGTAATAAACGATTCCACGAATAAATGCTAGTTCTCCAAAGTGTTTACCCATTTTCTTTATTGCTTTTTCATTTAGTATAGTATCGATTTAATAAAGAACTTTTAAGAACAGAATCGGATGCCATAAAACCGTCAATTTAAAAAAAATATACTAATGAGTTTACGTCTACCTGTGGCATCATTTAAGTATTTACTCGGGTGCAACGTGCTCGGATATAAGAATCAGCTACTGAGTGCTCTGATAGTTGTCGCATTCACGATCTCGATTTGGTATAAATTGACCAAGATGGATAGAGAGGTATTCTTCATGACATAGAATACCTCAGTGCAGTGGTCAAGCTAATTTTTGTGCTTACTACGCCTTATAGTAGCAGAGTTGGATCTTGTTTCTTTCAAAAAAACCTTCTCTTCGTTTATGGCACCTGTTATCCATTTTACACTTGCACCTTAGGCTTGCACCCTTTGTGGCACCCTTGCACCATTTTCCGTCGAAATAACAGAAAAGAAGATAAGACAAAAGTTTTAAATCAAAGAAGGGAAAAAAACAAAACGTAAGACTAGGTGGTATGGTCCTAGAACTAAAGCCTGCTCCGAGAGGAGCGAAAAAAAAAGAAACAAAGAAGAAGAGAATTCGAAGCGAAACTGTTATGTTAATAAATTATTAAATGTTTATTTATTCGTATTCGAAACAAAACTGTATTTTTTCGCTTTTGCTGAATTAGTTATGGATAAAAAAGAATTTAGTGGAAAATCTACTGTTACTGGACCGTTAAATACCACTGAAGACTCCACTTCCAAAAATAAACAGAAAACCCGTGTAAGGAAACGCAAGCGGTAAGATAACAAGTTCAACCTAGTTAAAAATGGAAAGTATGCTGATTTTCTGAATTATAGAGTACCTAAAGCTGCCTACTATACAAACTCCAGTTGCACAGCACCATCACAGATGTTATACCTACATAAAATCACCGTCATAGTGAGGAAAGAAGAATGCTGGGATTCCAGACACATAGAGAACATTATAATTGTGCATTATCCCCTGCTTACCTCACCCTGGCTAGCCCAACTCCTTAAACTATCGGAGAAGGACTTTGGGTTGATGGCAGCAATGTTCTAGCATCCCCGGTGGTGATGTGGATGCAGAGGAGCATCCAGGAGGAGACAGTAGCATCTAAACCATATTTTTATACAATAATAATGAACTTTTCCTTTTGTCGGCAGTTGTACCAGTAGCAGTAGTGAAGATGAAATCATTCTACCTGCCAACACTATGGAGACTGAGAGAAATTTGCAAGCAGCAGCATTAAAAAATAACCTTGATGATAACAGTGTTAGAAAAATATTAAAGGTTTTTATTTACAATTATATTAAATTTTAGCATTACAAACTGAGTGGTAGTGGCCCTGCCTTCCTTCGGTCGTGAGTTCAAAACCGACTGTGCACAGTGACAGTACTCTCAAATGTTGACGGAAAACATTGTGAGGAAACTGGAATGTTGTAGAACCTAAAAAGTTCTATAAATTGTGGCAAGTGCTCAAAAGGAGCCTCTTAAGGCGCACATCCAAGCATCCAGCAAAATCCTTTCACCTAACTGTTTCGAAAGAAACTAGTGACAACAAGAAGAAGTTTTGCAAACTGAACAAACCTATTTCTAAGGTACACTTATAAAAGCTCTGGCAGTGTTTTTGTTTAGCCCGCACACTGCAATGACTAGAGTCGCTATGCAATATGGGTTCTTGGGGTGGTATTTGGAGGGTGCGTGTAATGATAGATGTTCATGGTGGAGATATGTATACTGTTAAAATTTGTTAGGAGTAATGTCTTTATGGATGAGCTATACCTTAATCTAGGGGTATAGGACTGAGATGTGCGCTCACACCACAGCCACATAGCCTGTGAGACAACACATTATCTACTTACAATATACTTGCAGTTTGTCTTTGTGTGGGTAGAGTAGGTAAACATCTACACACCTTATTCTACCGCCAAGCAGCGTTGCTGTGTTTCGATTTGAAGAGTGTGGTTGCCGGTGTAATTACAGGCCATCTGTATGCCTCAAGTTGACGGACACAGGGCAGTGCATCATAGAGCACGTTCCTATCGTGCGTGACTTACGAGGCGATGCTTTGTTCTAAGTGATGGTTACCTCTTAACATCAGGTGGGCCATCTGCTTGTTCCATCAGCTAGTTGAATAAAAATTAAAAAAAAACTAGCTTACAATACCCACTGCCATACTTTTGCAAGAATAGTTTTCTCTGCACTTTTCATGCATTATAATTAATTACAAGAACCTAAGTTGTGAACCTAACCCAGAGAGTGGAAGTCTGTGGTCTTTCATGTATATATGTGTTTATATACTTTTTAGGTTTAACCTATGTTTGTTATTTACAGAAAGTGGTAACCAATGATCATGTGCTGGCTCTAGTTCAATTACGAGAGGAAGAGGAAGGGGATTCTGGATCAGAATATAAAAATGTTCAGCCGAAACTGACAAGGGCGAAAGCAAAGTCAGTATACATCAATAATAATATATTGTTGTTTAACTGTGTACATAAAGGTGCTGTAAAATTAAAAGGACCAACAGTTTATCCATTTCGGACGTACAATATTACTATTTACCTACAAAAAAAATTAAGGTAACAGACAAAGTCAAAACTTAACAAAACTCTGAGATCACAATAAATCTGAGGCACTACTAGATGAGATCAAAATACTACTTTCAAATGTATGGAAAGTCCATCAGTCCACCAATATCAAGTTACTTGCTGATACCGGCAGTGATTAATGTTAGCCAACATTAATATTTTTTTAGAGAACACTGGTGGTTTAGTGGTAGCGGCCCCGCCTTCCGATCCTAAGGTCGTGGGTTCGAAACCAGTCGTGTACCAATGAGTTTTTCTGTTCAAATAATTATGTGCACAGTGCCAGTACTCTCAAACGGTGAAGGAAAACATCGTGAGGAAACCGGCATGTCGTAGAACCTAAAAAGTTCTATAACATGTGTCAAGTGCTCGAAAGGAGCATCTCGAGGCGCACTTAAAATCCTTTCACCACACTGTTTCGAAAGAAACTAGTGGCACGACAAGAAGAAGAAGAATATTTTTTTCCCTTATTGGGTTGGTTTTCCACTGATGATTTTCTGTTCTTTTATGTGTAAATGTTATGTAGTATGCAATAGAATATTTTCTATATTACCTAACTTGAAATTCCGCAGAGAACTGAAAAAGTCATCTCCACGCCTACCAGCATGGAACCTTCAGAACCTGGAGCTGACTCCCATCAACCACATCCCCGTGAAGACCAGGCCGGAGGTGAAAGCTCTCATCGCCCAGGAGCTGCCGGAAGATGAGGACGATGAGGAGTATGAACCTACCCACGATGATGTGCCGGTGAGACATACATAGAAGATGTAATAGGCGCGACTTTTTGGTACAAATCTTCTGATCAGTGGCGTAGCTATCGTAGGGCCAGGTGGTGCAGTGCACCAGAGCACCGGAGCTCAGGGGGCCCTCTAACCTAAGCTTAAGCTGAAAAGAGAGGGTCATCCAGCTCCCGTAGCTAGAAAACCTTGAGCCTGCTCAAGCGTCCTCGATAAGCATGTGCTGATTTTTATTGTTATTTGGTAGTTTGGGTGTGTACGCCCGTAGCACATTGCATCAGCGATAAGCTCACGTGCTTGAAGGTCGTGAGATCAATTCGACAATTCCATCCGTCAACTTTTTAGTTAAGTTTTCATCCCGATTCTTTCTCTATGCACCGGGGCCCTTGTCCACCTTGCTAGGCCACTGCTTCTGATATCGTTTACATACATAAAATGCCAAATCGCCTAAGTTGTAAGATCTTCGTTCGCTTCGCTCGCTCGTTCCTCACGATGTTTTAAGTCATCGATTGAGAGTACGGCATTGCACACATAATTCTGTCGAAGAGTAAAATCCATTCGAACCTACGACCTTGCCATTAGAAGGCGAGGTCGCTCCTACTAGACCACATGTGATCATTATCACCAAGCTCCATTTTTTTTTGTTTTTTTAATAATTTACTTTCAGAGTGATGATGACCACGACCACTCGTGCAGTGATCTAGACTCGCAACCCCGTACCCCAGCGACACCGGCTAGCCAGTGCACCCCGAGCCCTAAGGTGCTCAAAGATGGACCTTTTAAGGTTCCCCAGGTAAGACCAACATTAAAAGTATTTAAAATTTAATTCTGTGTGATGAACATAATTTTTGTTAAAAAAAGTAGGTAATTTATTTATTTATCTCAAACACAGTTGCCATTCTTCTGCTTAATATTTGCTTACTGTATTAATTATTTTATTTGTTTGTTATATTAAATTTAGTTTATTTTCAACACTATTAGCCCGACAATTTTTTGTTACTTTTAAATTGTTATCTCATGTAAGTGAATTGTATTCTTTTTGAGAAATAAATCTTAAACCCGAATTCTTTTTAGCGCATTTAAAGATTTTTTACTTATTGATTATTTATTGCACCAAACACAATGTTATAGCACAAAAAGAGGGCTTAATGCAGAAGCATTTTCTACAGACCCCCCTAAGTAGAGGTATATAAACCAAGAATGACGTGCGACAAATATGAAAAAGTTTAAATGTAAACTTTAATGTATTTATTTGTTCAGGACGTATCAACAGCTCGCCGCAAACTGAACGTAGACGAAGAAGAAGCGACCATAGCTGAGCGCACGCGTTCCAAGCTAAGCCTTTCCACGACCACCATAGAGCATATAGAAAGTTCCTTCATACCACCCGATGATGTGCAACCCCTGGTGGATAATCTGTGGAGCCAGTTCTTGAGCGACTGCCTGGATCCAGCGGCCACGCATGAGGAAGATGATGAGGCGGATCCGGAGTATAATGCAGCCGCTGATGCAGACGTTGGTGAGTTTAATCTGTGGAATGTTTATGTATTATCTGTGGACAAGGTACCAATACAAGGTGTTCCAATAATTGGGTTTAAAACTTCGGCGGGCTAAAGTACCCATCACTATGAAAAACTTTTTCTAAGGAAACAACACTGAAAACGCGAAAAAAAAAACAACTGTTTCATACAAAAGAGAATGTATGAAACAGCTGTTTTTTTATTCGCGTTTACAGTGTTGGTTTCTTAGAAAAAGTTATTCATATTGATGGGTACTTTAGCCCCACGAAGATTTAAACCCAATTATTGGAACACCTTGTATAAATATAGGTTTAATAATAAAATTAATTAATATAGATATTGGTGGACATTCCACACAGCACTATCTCGCCCCAAACTAAGCCAAAGCTTGTGATATGCGAACCAGATAGCTGATATACTACTTATATACTTTATTTGTAAATACATATAATATTATATAACACCCAGACAGAACAAACATTTATGTTCATCACACAAATGTTTGTTCTCGGTGGGGATCGAACCTACGGCCTACGGCACAGAAGGCAGAGCAACTGCCAACTGAGCTGTGAATATTGGTTTAATAGTGAGTTTATATAAACATATGATTATTTTTCAGTGGACGAGGACGAAGACTTATTCGGAAGCAGTATCAGCAAGATCTCCAAGAAGGAGCTGAACGATCTTATGACGGAGCTTTTCAACGTGATGCCGTCCCCTGATGAAGACTTGACTTTGGAGGCTTTGGCTAATTCCGTACTCACTGTCACCAGTCAGGCTGAGGTGAGTTGCTTTACGCCTTTGATCCATAGGCACGGTAGACGTCCCCCTCAGATCTCTTAGTAGCAAATATAAATATTGGTGGTGGACTTTCGACTTTTTCACCGTTATTCACTACCCATTAGTAAGAGATGGGCATTGTTTATCTTTTGACAGGTTTTTATTAATAAAGCTATATAAACTCGCTACGCAAATAAATCGCCAACTCTAAGGGCACTTACTCTTTTAAACGCATTTATTGAATACAGTAGGGACTCGTTAATCCGGAGAAGCAAAAACAAGACCCTTTCCTGATTATCAAGGCGTCCGGATTATAGTATGCCATATTTAATGGTAATACATATGTTTAACCATAGTTTCTTTAATCAATTTTTCAATTAAAGCATAATGACAAAAATGTACATGTTCAAAATTACAACCATGTAATAAAAACAGTAAGTTAAAATAAAATATTAGTTAATTCTTCTTGAAAAAGTCTGTAATACTCTTCTGTTTATAAATTTCGCACTTCATTGCCCGGCCGGATTACAGCGATCACCGAACAAGCGAGAGTCCGGATTAACGAGGCCCTACTGTATATATTTAATGACGAAATTTCTTTTATTTGTGGTTCTTTAACTATATTTGAGTATAAAATTACGATAATAAGCATTTTGGTCCGCAAACTGTAAACGTTCCCGCACACGGGCCTCCGGCCATAACCACAAAACGCCGCCACTGGCATATTTCCCGTAGTTTTCATACATTTTACATGGACTCGCCGCACACGGTTGACGCCGGTAGCCGCCACACGCTACAAATCGTCGCTGCTCGCTTCGTATGAAAACTACAGGAGATATGCCAGTGGCGGCGTTTTGTGGTTGTGGGCGGAGGCCCGTGTGCGGGAACCCTAAGTCTACTAGGTATCATTTATGTAACAAATAAATATAAACGTTTTAGGTACCGCACTGGGAAGGTAAAACTGAACCGGTATCCGACGAAGAGAGCACAATAAAGCCGTCACAGCGATTGGCCTTCGAAAAAGGAAACGGCGTCAAGTTCTCTCCAGGAAAGAGAGAGATAGATACACCCAAAGCACCGACCAATCATGTGCCGTGCGAGAGAGTCGAACCTATGAGTACTCGGGCGAGTATGCGAGCAAGAGAGAACGCTGTTGGGAAAGTGATGAATAAAAATACAATGTAAGTACCGTAGGAACTACGCCGTAAGCCTTGTTGCCTGTTCCTACACACATTAGAGAGGAACACAGAACAGAGAAGTTAACAGATGAATATAAAACAAAATAAAAATTAAAAAGTAACAAAAATAAACAAAATATGTCAAAAGTCCTACTCTGTGCCTGGTGAGGTTAAATTGGTTCTATCTCAGTGTGATGCTACCCCGACTTGATTTTAAGTGGTAGCCATCACCTAACAAAGCGTTGCTCGCAAATCACGCACGATAAGAACGTGCCCTACGATGTCCTACCCTGCTTCCGTCAACTTGAGGCATACAGATGTTAAGCCTCATGTGTAGTTTCACTGGCAGCCACACCTCTAAAACCGAAACACAGAAACGCTGCTTGGCGGCAAAAAAAGGCATGGTGGTAGTTCTTCCCCGGAACAACCCCTCACAAAGAGCTCTACTACTCTTACAGGCTGTTTCGGTTAAGGTTGAGAGTAATAAGTAGATTATGCAGTATACGTTTATTTTTATTTAAGGCTGGACAATCCCATGCCTTCCGGCATAGTTCTAAAAAAATGCATTACAATGATTCATTATGATTCCATTTTTTTTATTAAATTTGTTTTTCTAGCATGAACTAAACACTATATATTTTCAAGGATATAGACGTCAGCATGACGAAGAGATTATAATTGTCTGACTTACACGCTAGATTGAAAAAAATCGCCAAGTTACCTCAATTTTTTCTGTTTGATCTCGTTTTATAGGAGCTATTTAAGACTTGGAAACAACATTAAAACAATTTTTGTTGGTCACGATGTAACCACAGAATAACGTGGGTATTTTTATTTTGTCATTTTTATGTTCATTGTTAAATAATTAAAAACTTAAATATTTCATAAAATTTCTTTAATTCTTTATAGAACAAAATATCTAAAACTGTGTCAGGAATCCTCGCCTTAACCATTAATTTCCCACTTTAAAAAAAATTTACACAAATTCAAATAATCTTACCTAAGCGTTACATCGTATACATCGGTTACCATTGGGTATATTAAATCGAAATTACAATTCCAGAAAAACACCTACAAAGCGAGCTTCCTCCGACGTACACATCAGCATAGAAGAACGGGATCCCTGTCCCGGGCTAGATTCCTCCGGTGTGCCTGCTTCTCTCCGCGGGAAAATAGAACCTGAAACCCAGACCGTGCACATACAAGTACAAGCTGAAGCTGTTGTAAGTCTTTTTATACTACTTGCTGAAAGAGAGAAAATAGAAATAGACGTCTATTTAAGGCGAAGACTAGAGCTAATGTACCTCTCGCTCGCACCTTTCGACATGATGAAACAAGGGCGTCGCCAAGGGGGGGCAAGGAGGGGCAGCTGCCCCCTCCCCTAGCGATTAAAATAAGATTAAAATAATGTAGCCAACTGCAAAGAAACCAAAGTCCTAAGGCCTAAGTTAGAACCATTCTTATTACAATCGCCATAGAGACAAAGACTCGCGCTACAAGCTGTAAAGCTTCATGCTCTTGACTGTACCTACAATTCATATTTTTCTCATCCTCTACTTTTTTATAGTCAAATCAATTATTTTCTTGTTATTTTTAGAATAATATACTAAGTTAACAAACTACCCATTACGGAAGAGCGAGACTCTCTATCACAGGTATTCCCATACTTAAAAGAGGGTCTCGAACCCATGAAATGTACTACTACTAAAGTTTACTGAATAAATATTTTGTATTTTGTATTTTTGTATCTATAATATTAAATTATAGGAACGTGCCCTACGATGCACTGCCCTGCATACATCGACTTTAGGAACTGGCACCTAGTTTCATGACGTTTCAAAGTGATCCTTGTGTATTTTAATCACTTAACATAAATCAATAAATACAAAGTGTATTAACACTGAAACTGAGAACCTAAAACTGAAGGGGAAAATATACGAAACTACGATCTGTCGTTTTGTATGGATCGGAGTGTTGTGCCACCAAACGGACGGATGAAAGAAGAGTGCATGTAGCGGAGATGCGAATGTTGAGATGGATGTGTGGAGTGACGAAAATGGATAAGATAAGGAATGAGTTTATTAGAGGTAGTTTGAAAGTGGCACCAGTGACTGAGAAAATGAGGAGCAATAGGTTAGCTATAGTCGGTGCCAAATAACGTGGCAATACAGGTCATTCACCGATCTTCACCACGATGTCGCAAAATTCAATTTATGTATCGCTATTTCTATCGTTTTCCATACATACCAGTCGCCAGACGGTATCGCTCGAATCTCGTGGTACTGGGTGCGTGAACGTCCATGATTGTTTGTCTAGACATGGCAGAAGTTGCAAACCTTTACGCCTATCTACTAAAAAGTGATCCATACTCATATACTCAAAGTTATCCTTGAGATTATAATGTATAAACATTTTTGAATTTGACTACTTACCTACTACACTGTGGTAGGGGCTACTATTATTTCTTCTGTGGTAGTAGCACATAATAAATAAAAGTACAGGTACAGAAGGTTCACTCCGCAGATTATTTCAATTAATAAACAACCGTTGCTGCGACATGATAAAGCGCACTTCACCTTGCACAGCGATACCTGCCTTACCTCGATAATTGCCTAAATATTCGCCTCCCTTTCTAACACGTAACTCTATCTCGCACTTGTAACGTCTGTCGTCTCGTGAGTTCGTACTACTTATTCACCTGTGAATAAGT
Source organism: Chloroclysta siterata (assembly GCA_932294275.1). NCBI lineage: Eukaryota > Metazoa > Arthropoda > Insecta > Lepidoptera > Geometridae > Chloroclysta > Chloroclysta siterata. Next base: position 20,505,996 of record OW028589.1, read on the forward strand.
AGTACGAACTCACGAGACGACGTGCGCGTGCGTACGTGACGTAGTACTTAGCTGCCAGGTAGGTAGGTAATGTATGTAAGTATGTATTTAAAGTCGTTTATGTGTAACGAGCTGCTGCCCACGGCTCCTCCCGCTTTATTACGCGAAAAACTAAGACTAAACTACCTATTAAGGATAGTTTACCTACAAGTAGGTAGGTACCTACTTAATAAACAAACCATAGCAAGTGAGTAGGTAAGTGTCTACGCCTTACCCACTTATTACTCAGACTATTGGCAAATACTTAGGCTACCTAGAGGCAATATTGTAATTTGTTCTAAACTGGGCCTAAAGGGTTTATTAGTGCAATACTAACATACTCATATGTTAATAAATACAAACCTACCTAAATCTATTTGTTAGGTACCTATTTGATAGTATTTCTTACAACTATTAATTTTTTTATACTTATACCTACACCCTAAAATACGTACATTATAGTAATCTTGTTTTTATTATAACACCCACTACAGTTATAGAGTACCTACCTATTTATGTGGCGAACGGACCATACCGAGCCACAGTCGTGCACACCTGACGCCACAGTGACTTGAAAGTAAAGGGTCACAACTTAAAATTTCGCCGTTTTTGGGATTACATAATTTATTGAAGTTTATTTCGCATACAATAAATGGATTAAGTATAATTTTGAATTTATAATGTTCTCGATATTTAAATTATATTGATACACACAAATCAGATGTGTTTTTGACATGTTTATGTAATTTGGTAATCATAACAATAATATTGTTTTCAAAATTTATTTAAAAAATCACTGGTTTGAAATAAGGTCTGTATTTTTAAACAAAAAAATACGTACATAGAACATTGAAAACATCAATTTTCATAATTTCATATTCCCCGATTTTGTATATTTTTGAGTTGTGTTGATTTTCCTCTTGCTTTCTTGTAGCCCGCGTACCACGATAAGCTTGCGATACCGGTTTTGCGACTGGTTTGTATGGAAAACGATAGAAATAGCGATACATAAATTGAATTTTGCGACATCGTGGTGAAGATTGGTTGAATGACCTGTATTGCCACGTTATTTGGCACCGACTATAGCGTGGTATAGGCATGTCTTGCGAAGGGAAGAATGTCATGTAACGAAAAGAGTGTTAGGTATGAATGTGGATGGATATAGGAGTAGAGGAAGGCCAAAGAAAAGATGGATGGATTGTTTGAAGGATGACATGGGTAAGAAAGGAGTGACGACTGAGATGGCGGATGATAGAGGGAAGTGGAGTGAAAAATCCTGTTTGTGCCGACCCCACATGAAGTGGGATAAGAGCAGGAAGATGATGATGACAAAGTGTAATAAATTCAATGAAACATATACCTTTTGACCTCTTTAATATAGTTTTTTTCTTTCTAGTTCACCCAAGATCAATTGCTCATTCTACAGCAACAGTTGAGAATACACATACAGCTCGCCTCCTCTAACTTCCTACAGTTGTTCGTGCACCCTGTACATTGGCGCATGGGACCCACATACAAGGATTATTTAGTAAGTTTGTTGGCTGTTCTTCTAGGCTTGGTCACGTGGTACTAGTACTTAGGTTTTTTTTAAATAGTGTACTTTATTATTTGTATGTTATAAAATAATAAAGTAGGTCCACCATTAGGTCTTATTATTATTGGTCGCTGAGCGCTCCATTAGCTTATCAGACCGATAAATCTGTTGCTGACTCTTTTCGTTGGCATGAAAGTGACATTGACGAGTATACTCTATAGAGCCGCTATAAAATTGCAGGTAATATGAATAAGGGACTAATAATATTATAATCTAGCCATAATTACGGCTAATAGGTAATTTAATACTGTCCTAATTTTCTCTCTCTATCTAAGCCAAAGACACTTTGTTCTTGTTATCTTGATTATAGTTTTTCTGGAAATGTATAGGGGAGGCCTATGTCCAGCAGTTGACTTCTTTAGGCTGATGATGATGATGATGATGATGATGAAGTAGGAAAAAATCTACCATCTGCGAGCTATTCTGGCGTGCGCTGCCAAAACCGCTAGAGTTACACATATGTACTACGCCACGCTAATATAAGCTACTCGAAATACTCATCGGGCACCAGCTAGTGAATTATAATTTTACACTACAATAGTTCAATACAATCCACCTTTAGGAAACAATTTTGAAATTGATATTAACGTGATTAATTTCTGTTTAGGAAGCACTTGAAAAAATATCAGAAGAGAACGAAAACTCTGTAGTGAACGTTTGCAACCTCAAACCAGCCTTGGAGTTGACGCGGAGCTGGGCTCGGGACGTCGCTGAAGAAACACCCGAAAACAATGAGATGATCCAGTGAGCTCATATTTTACTTGTTCATTATTAATATTAGAATTAATATTACTTTAATATTAAGGGGAAAGTATACAAGACGATCATAAGACCTGTCGTGCTGTATGGATCTGAGTGTTGGGCAATCAAAGGGACGGATGAGAGAAGAGTGCATGCAGCAGAAATGCGAATGTTGAGATGGATGTGCGGAGTGACAAGGATGGATAAAATAAGGAATGAGTATATTAGAGGAAGTTTGAAAGTAGCGCCTGTGACGGATAAGTTGAGGAGCAATAGGTTAGCGTGGTATGGGCATGTCATGAGGAGGGAAGAAAGTCATATTACGAGAAGAGTGTTAGACATGGATGTGGATGGTTTTAGAAAGAGAGGTAGGCCAAAGAAAAGATGGATGGACTGTGTGAAAGATGACATGAGTAAGAAAGGAGTGAGCACCGAGATTACGAATGATAGAGGAGAGTGGAAGAAGAAAACCTGTCGTGCCGACCCCATGCAGCGTGGGATAAGGGCAGGAAGATGATGATTACTTTAATATTACAATGAAAAATACTTTATTGTATTGTATACCGGGGAAGTACTATCGCCATGCCATTTTCTGCCGCCAAAAAGCATTGCTGTGTTTCGGTTTGAATACATATCCGGTGTAATTACAGGCACATGAGGCTTAACATCTGTATGCCTCAAGTTGACGGATGTAGGGCAGTGCATCGTGGGGCGCGTTCCTATAGTGCGTGACTTGCGAGGCAATGGTTAGTTATAGGTGATGGTTACCACTTAACATCAGGTGGGCCATCTGGTTGTTCCATCAGCTAAAAAAAACCCCAAACTGAACAAAAAAACACTTAAAGAGTAGTAGAGCTCTTTGTGAAGGGCTCGTCCGGGGAAGTACTACCACCATGCCTTTTTCTGCCGCCAAGCAGCAATGCTGTGTTTCGGTTTGAAGAGTATGGTTGCCGGTGTAATTACAGGCACTCGAGGTTTAACATCTGTATGTCTCAAGTTGATGGACGCAGGGCAGTGCATCGTAGGGCACGTTCCTATGCTTTGTTATAGGTGATGGTTACCACTTAACATCAGGTGGGCCATCTGCTTGTTCCATCAGCTAGTAGTAAAAAAATATATATTTAAAAGTATAATGGGAGGTCTTTTCACTGAAAACGATCTCTTTCAGACAACCTTTGGATGAGAGGATTGTTATAGTACAGAAGATTAGTCGCAGGTGCACGAGGAAAGTTATAAGAATAGTAGTCAAAAACATATAATTTAAAAATAACTTGTACACTAAATTACATTACATACATACATAATAATACTAACACTGTATAATTATAATAAACAAGATAGATAAATTGTCTAGAAGACAATTTAGTTATGGACATGGAAGAGCGACATTCTCTAACACAAGTATTTAATACTTATATGAGGGCCTCAACACTGTAAATTTACTTATATTTGGCTACAAATATAAAATATTTTTAATTTTTAGGGTTCCGTACCCAAAGGGTAAAACAGGACCCTATTACTAAGGCTCTGCTGTCCATCCGTCTGTCACCAGGCTGTATCTCATGAACCGTGATAGTTAGACAGTTGAAATTTTCACAGATGATGTGTTTCTGTTGCAACTATAACAACAAATACTAAAAAACAGAATAAAATAAATATTAAAGGGGTCCCCTTTAATATTTATTACCCCCCTTACAACAAACGTGATTTTGCCGTTTTTATAGATAATGGTACGGAACACTTCGTGCGCGAATCCGACTCGCACTTGGCCGGTTTTATTTAAACTACTTGCTGATGGAGCAAGCAGATTGTCACGAAGCAAAACTCTTTTCTAGTGGATCAATGGAGTTGAGGGTTTATAAGTATTTTTGTTTCAGATTTATCACTGACCAATCGGAGAGAAGGTATGTTATTTTCGTTATAAAAGGTTATGAATTCTAAGGTTTCCATTTCGCCCTTCCTCCTTCATTTTCTGCCAGACTTCTGGCCGGTTTCTGAAAGCCCGATCAAAACTAATCGGATGTCAAGTCACTTGCTATCTCTATCTAATTCGTTGTAATAGCTGAAATGGCGAGTGACTTGACATCCGATTAGTTTTGATCGAGCTTTCAGAAACCGGCCGTTTGTCCTGTGCGTCTCTTGTCATTTTTATAGAAATAAAATGTTAGATAGACAACCAACCACCACATCAAATTGTACAATACAATGGGCGGCCTTATCGCTAACAGCGATCTCTTCCAGGCAACATTGGGATGGACAGGACTGAACGTAAAAAAAGAGAGGGGGTGGGTCAATGTTTTATATAATTGACAGCCTTCACAGCTCAGTGGGTTGTAGCTCTGCCTTCTGCGCCGTAGGCCGTGGGTTCGATCCCCACCGAGAACAAACATTAGTGTGATAAACATAGATGTTTGTTCTCTGTCTTGGTGTTACACATATAATATTATAAGTATGTATTTTAATAAATATTATATCAGCTATCTGGTCCCATAGCTCAAGCTTCGGCGAGATAGTGCTGTGTGGAATGTCCACCAATATTTAATGAATATTTAATATATTTATTTAATGTTCTAAACACAATTTTCTGAATGCTTTCAGCCGTCGTCGGTACGCGCAAAACGCTCTCTACGTTGGCGACTTCCACGACCGGTTACTGGAGCTAGTGGCGAAGAGTCCAGTGTTCCTGTACCCGTACCTCCTGCCAGCGCATCCGTACAAGTCGGATGTCGTCAGGCGGAATGTGTACCTTCGCTCTGAAGATGAGTGAGTACTTCTCAAACCATTTCATTCTTATAGAGACCCAGCTAAGAGAGCAGGCTGCCGCCAAGCAGCGTTGCTGTATTTCGGTTTGAAGAGTGTGATAGACAACCATGTTAAGTAAGAGTAGAGCTCTTTGTGAAGGGCTCGTCCGTGGAAGTATTACCGCCATACCTTTTTCTGCCGCCAAGCAGCGTTGCTGTGTTTTTGGTTTGAAGAGTGTGGTTGCCGGTGTAATTACAGGCACATGAGGCTTAACATCTGTTAAGCCTCATGTGCCTGTAACGTTCCTATCGTGCGTAACTTGCGAGGCAATGCTTTGTTATAGGTGATGGTTACTACTTAATATCAGGTGGGCCATCTGCTTGTTCCATCAGCTAGTTGTATAAAAAAAAGCTAGCTTCCCCCTCCCCCTTTCCAAGAAAGAGCTCATTGGTAGTAACTCTGCTTTATGCACTGTAGGCCCTGGGTTCGATCCCCACAGAGGACAAACATTTGTGTGATGAGCATAGATGTTTGTTCTCTGTCTGGGTATAAGCATGTGTTTTCAACAAAAGAGTATATAAAAATTATATTAATTACCTGGTTCTCATAATACAAGCTTTGCTTAGTTTTAGGCTAGATTGTGCTCAGTGAAGTCCACCAATATTTATTTATAATCGGTAAAAGTCTATTTATATTAAAAATAAGGTACATATTTTAAAAACATTGCCATACCCTCAATTATTTATAGTTACATATTTAGTATTATGTATTTAACTGTTAAGCTACTGAACTCAAACCAAGTACACTGTGTAAGTCAAAGTCAAAAGGTATTTATTCATAAAAATCACAAGGATCACTTTGAACTATCTGTTCAACTCTCTTTGTACATACTCTCTGTAAAATGTTTTACTATCTGTAAGTGAACTCTGTTCTGATTTTATATTCTAGATAGGACATTTTGTTTATGCTATAATCTTTTGTTTAATTTAATTTGAATTATATTTATATAATTAAAATTCACTTCGTTGATGACCAACATACAACATAATTATAATTATGTTGTATGTTGGTCATCAACATACAACATAATTATAATTATGTTGTATGTTGATGACTATATATTATGTATTATGTATTATATATTATGTTGTATATTAATCATAATTATAATTATGTTGTATGTTGGTCATGTTATGTTGTATGTTGAATCGACGAAGTGTGTGGGACCAATTAGACCTTTTAGACCAATTTATTACACCAATTAGACCTTATACCATACTTCAGGCAGATAAATACATTTAATTTAATTTATTTGAGAACATTTTAACCGCTATATTTATAACCACGGCCCACTGAATCTTGAAAATCGCTCCAAGGCTTCAATTATTCCCAGCCATTAACCCTGCAATATATCTTCCAGGCTGATAGTACTTGGGCTGGACCAGTTCTGGAAGTACATAGAAGAGAACCCGAATATCTTCAAGAAGCCGAAATCGAACAGCCGCCACCGCTGGGGGCTCTCGACTGCTCTGCAACTCGTCTCCAAACACATGTTCCCCTGGATGACGCCCAAGCAGCTGACTGCTCACGTGACCACCATGCGAACTCACCAGGACAAGGAACATAATCCTATATACGTGAGCGCAATTCACTTACTTGGTAGCCCAAAGAGTTGACAGAAAGACATTTGTGGCGTTAATGTATCCTAACGAAATTCGACCATATTTCGTAGTTAGGGATATGATACGTTTACGTGACTTAAGTCAAAATCGTTCGTGTACAGGCCCCAGGTAGAAGCTCTGCCTTCTGCGCTGTAGGACGTGGGTTCGATCCCCACCGGGAACAAACTTTTGTGTAACGAATGTTTGTTCTTTGTCTCGGTGTTATAATGAATAAATAATAATGTATTTACAAAAAAAAGTATACAAGGTGTTCCAATACTTGTATCTAAAACTTCAGGGGGCTAAAGTACCCATCTATATGAATAACATACTAAAGTAAATACATTTTAGCCAGATAGGTATTGAACTTTGTATGAAACAGCTGTTATTTTTTATGGGTACTTTAGCCGCCTGAAGTTTTAGATACAAGTATTGGAACACCTTGTATAAGTATTATATCAGCTATCTGGTTCCCACAGTACAAGCTTTACTTAGTTTGGGACTAAATAGTGATGTGTGGAATATCTACCAATATTTTGGATATGTATGGGATATTCGTCTCAGGACCGCATCTACCTAGTTGGTTCCGTGTCTGTGGGCTTATATTTTAATTAAAAAAAGAATAAAAATTACCTTTGATCCTCAGGCATGGTAAATAGTACTCTTGAGTTTTTTTTAGAATTTCTTCACAAACAACGAGGTGCCTACAGTACAACACAGCATTCTGCCGTTCAACCCTAAACTGACGCTGTATGAACAACCGGAGCATGAAATGCCGCGTCTCTGGGTGCGATATCTCGCCAAAACCAGCAAGAGATTCAAAGTAAGTCAAGTCAAAGGTAAACGTCTTAAAGCTATCTGGTGAATCTAAGTGTCAGTTCCTCGCGACCAAGCCTAGAAGAACAGGCAACAAACTTACGGCTTAGTTCCTACCGTTCTTCTGTATGATGACAATTGACAATTATTACAGGCAGAGGTACTTTTTTTATACTACTAGCTGATGGAACAAGCAGATGGCCCACCTGATGTTAAGTGGTAACCATCCTCTATAACAAAGCATTGCCTCGCAAGTCACGCACGATAGAACGTGCCCTACGATGCACTGCCCTGCGTCCATCAACTTGAGGCATACAGATGTTAAGCCTCATGTGCCTGTAATTACACCCGCAACCACACTCTTCAAACCGAAACACAGCAACGCTGCTTGGCGGCTGAAAAAGGCGTGGTGGTAGTACTTCCACGGAGGAGCCCATCACAAAGAGCTCTACTACTCTACATCAGGATGTCTACTTGTTCCGTTCCTTTTTTCACAAACAAATTTCAAAGTCAAAGTCAAAAGGTATTTTATTCAATAAAATCACAAGGATCACTTTGAAACGTTTTAAAGCTAGGTGACTCTAGGTGCCAGTTCCACGCGACCAAAAGCCTAGAAGAACAGGCAACAAACTTACGGCTTGGCTTCTACCGTTCTTCTGTATGATCATTTTACAATGTAATATAATACAATATTGAAGCTCCACTGTGGTGCCAATCGTATTTCGTGATAATATTTCATTTTGCTTTTGCTTTTTAATTTGTTTAAGAATATATCTTTAAAAATCTTATTATTTCAGAATTTCTTATCCCGTCGACATCACGAGACCGGTGCTATACCAACGGGAGTACCAGTGCAAAGTGTAACGCCACAAGACACTGTCAAACTGCCATTACCACTCGACTTCACCAAGCAAATAACAAACACACGCAACCCAAAAGATCCAATGACAGACTCAGATCCAAACGGTGCGGTAAGCAAAGCGAAGCCGATCGAAGAAACGCCCCTAAACATGTACAGACTAGTCAACACTAGCAAAGGTTCCTTCCTAGTACCTCTAGAAATAGTGAAGGTAGGCAGCGACAATACAGGCACGGTCGTCACCACTCCAGCAAGAGAAGTACTGGAAGTCAAAAGCAAGCTTACTGTCAGCACCGGGACTGTACCCACTCCAGCTGAAGTTACCAGCAAAGTCGTCCTTAACTCTCCAAAAAAACCAGCTAAAACAGACCCTACACATTGCAATTGCTGTATTTTACTGAGAAAAATGACCAAGAAACAAACGGTTATAGAAGATTTCTTTAGTAAAGAGAAGAGTAAAAGAAAATGTTACTGCAGTGAAGTAAAGTATCCGAAGGTCACGAATAAGCTGAGGTTGTTGTCCAACAATTTCAAGAATCATTCCGGACTGGTTTTCAAGGATTTGGAGAGGCGGCTGGAGGAAATTAAGGATGGGAGAGCGAGCGAGGCTGGGGAACTTGGCGAATGGACTTTGGATGAATTGGGTACGAATCATTCAATACATAATTACCTAATAAAAGTAGTAGAACTCTTTGTGAGCTCGTCCGGGGAAGTACTAACTTTTTCTGCCGCCAAGCAGCGTTGCTGTGTTTCGGTTTGAAGAGTGTGATGATGTGATTTATATGAAGCGTGGGAAGCCCTCCTACCCGATGGACTGACGACATTGTTAAGATCGCGGAAAGTCGGTGGGTTCAGAATCGTCCTTCGTGGTTTTCTTTTATACAACTATCTGATGGAACAAGCAGATGGCCCACCTGATGTTAAGTGCTAACCATCACCTATAACAAACTATTTCCTCGTAAGTCACGCGCGATAGTAAAGTGCCCTATGATGCACTGCCCTGCGTCCATCAACTTGAGGCATACAGATGTTAAACCTCTTGTGAATGTAATTACACCGGCAACCACACTCTTCAAACCGAAACACAGCGAAACACAGCTGCTTGGCGGCAGAAAAAGGCGTGTTGGTAGTACTTCCCCGGACGAGCCCTTCACAAAGAGCTCTACTACTCTTAAAATGTGTAGGGGAGGCCTATGTCCAGCAGTGGACTTCTTTAGTCTGATGATGATGATGATGAACTTAAGATGCTGATAACCCTTCCAGATACTATAAATAAAATTTCCCTTCCAGTCTCAGTCACGACGTTCCAGCTCAAAATCCTCTCGCGATCGCTAATGTCAAAATTCTCGTACCTAAAAGTTCGGTGCAAAAACCTGCTGACAAGATTCAACCCAGACACAGGGGACCCGATACGTCTCGCGAACGCACTCTTCAAGACCTGCCAGAAGGAGATGTTGGATCTGTACCTCGACTTCTTAGGGTTCCTGACGGCGGAGCAAGTGGATAGGATCGACAAATTCAAGGATTACTTCGTGAGGAATTGTGCGAAGGGTCTCATTGATGAAGTGGAGGTGAGTTCGGCACACGTGAACCGATCACGCTGTGATAAGATCGGGGGGAGCTGGTCTTCTTCTTGAAAATAGGGTTTTTTTTAAACAGCTCGCATGAACAAGAGGATGGCCCACCTGATGTTAGATAGTAACTATCACCTATAACAAAGGATTGCCTCGTAAGACACGCACGATAGGAACGTGCCCTACGACTGCCCTGCGTCCATTAACTTGAGGCATACAGTTAAGCCTCATGTGCCTGTTATTACACCGGCCACCACACTCTTCAAACTGAAACACAGCGTTGCTGCTTGGCGGCAGAAAAAGGCGTGGTGGTAGTACTTCCCCGGACAAGCCATTCACAAAGAGCTCTACTACTCTTAAGATTTAAAGGATCCCAGATAACTTTCAGGGAGATTCAAAGAATTTATTTTACGTACACTAAAAACTTAAACTAAACCTTTTTGGAATTTTATGGCGGGAAAATGATAATGACAACTATTATTTGCCTGAAGTTGATAGACTCAGGTGGGATATGGTAGCGGAAGCGTGTTCCATCGATATGACACGAACCGAAATAGGCTAGACATGTTCATCAAGTGAATTGTATAATGGCACGATGTCACGTATACTTTAGTATATAAGATACGACTTATGAAAAAATAAAGGTTAATCATACAAGATGTAACTGTACGTTTTATTTCCTCCACGCCTCCGGCACACGATATTACATGGCGACCGTGACAGGACATACACGATATTACATGGCGACCGTGACAGGACAAAGACCGTGATAAAGACCGTGACAAAGACCGTGACAAAGTGATAAGAAGGAAAAGGAAGAACCGTAGTGTGCAATGGCAGCTCCAGTTGCAATGGCAATTGATTTTCTGCTAAATCCGAGGTATGGATTGGTTTTTTTTTACAAGTTATGGGAGCTCAGAATTCAGATGGACAATATTATAGTAGAGCAGTCACCGGCTATCTCTACTACGGCGACAGCTAAAGCGCAGCTAATCGAAAGGATATTTTGTTAGTACATTGAGAAGAGGATGGACAATTCAAGAGCAATTCAAGGAGCGAGTATGGCATAAATACGCGTCCGGAGAGGAAGAATCTGGTGAGGTCCAGCAATTTTCACAAATTGGGAAGTGAGTGTGATTCTCTACAATTTTTTTTACCGGTTTTAAAAGTGGTTAGAGACTATTATTGTGAAAATAGGTTAAAGATAAAGAAAGGGTTTAGGAATTGTTTTAACGTTTTGTTTAATAAGATAATTAAAGCGACTTCAGAACCAGAGGTAATGGCTGTTGATCTCATGCAGGTAAATACTGATTTTGACAATCTATCCCGGAAGTAGAGTTTTTAGTAATGTCGATATCTTCGCAGTCTCGCTAAGGAAAAGCTAAGGGGGAATTTGATCTTAAAACATAATGTCTCGATTAGTGAAATGCAGGGTTTTAATAATTAGCACGCAATGCAAGGTCAGTTACGTAACGCCAATTGGCGAAGTCAGCAAGGTCAAGTAAGGAATTTAATAAAATGTAGCTATGCAAACAATAGGTCAGCAGATGTGCTATGTGTCGAGGCAGCAGAAACGCCTATTGCTGATACTGAAGAAATTTTTCATGACCAATCTCAATAAAGTAGAAATATTATCGTATAATAGCGGGATTCGCGTTCAATTATACTGTGCGAAGGAAAATATTAGTTTGTTAAAAGACTCGAGAGCTAGTGTGTTATTTTGAAACATAGTTGTGTGGCTCGGATGTAAGAGGCTAGAGTAATAAATTATAGGAGTATTACTATAACAGGAATGTGGGAATTTGAAGTTTACTGGTGGCATTGAATTAAAATTGAGGTACAAGAATGTCTGTCTAAATCATGTTTTTACGTTTTTGAAGGGTTGCAGTTTTAGACGGATGGTATATTATGATATGTATAATATTGATGGTAGATATTTTTTTCACAAAGTAGGCAGAATAATTGATAATAAATCAAAAACAGTTAGCATAAAAGTTGGAGAAGGTGATAGAAAGTTAGAGATGCACATCTATAGAGATGTTAGTTCGCAGCGAAATAATGAAGTGTTTAGAGACAAAAATAAGTGAAGTGAAGTGAAGATGGAGTGGTATTGCCAAAGGAAATAGCCAGAAACCTTTCTGGTTGGGTTTTATTGCAGGTAGTGTGGTCAGTTCTAGGGAACGTAGTACCTAATAATGGGTGCATGTACAAGTGGTTAGTAGTTGAACAAGCAATGACATAATTTAACCAAAATTCTTTATTAACAAAGGCACGCATAGACGAATTGTTAAAAGAATTAGGTAGAAATGTTTTGTGGTAATAATGGGTGAATGTACAAGTGGTTAGTAGTAGAAGAAGCTACGATATAATTTAACCAAAATTCTTTATTAACAAAGGCACGCATAGACGAATTGTTAAAAGAATTAGGTAGAATTGAAGGAGGATCAGATATCAACGAGATCGTGGTAAATAAGAAACGATTCGTAAGGATTATAGCGCGAGTTATTGCAATACGCAGCACACATTGCTGAGGAGATTGAGATTCTGTATAGTTCAGGATGATAATAGATTGATATAGAGATGTTGCAGGAAAAAAAAATGGTACGTTGGTAAAAATACTTACGAGAGGTCATGTGGAATTAATAGGATGACGAATAATATTAAAAGGAGGTATTATTGGCTAGGAATGTATAAGGACATAGAGGATTACGTAACAAATTGCAAGGATTGTCAAAAACAGAAGCATACCAACAAAAATATTAAAGAGAAAATGATCATTACAACAGCAGCCCGTATCTCTCTAGGAAACATATTTTTAGATTTTGTGTTTCCTTTAGATGTATATAAGAGTGGTAATAAATACATTTTAACGTTGCAATGTGAATTAAGTGAATTTGTAGAGGCTGACGAAATAGTTTTGTGTCTAAGTGAAGAAGTTGAACCATTGTATTTATATGATAATTACCCTTTAGAGTTAAACTATCGTCTTCAAACTGTATTGCTGAAGCTTGAAATCATCTTATAACATGTAAATTTTTAAGGAAAAATAAATGTGATTTAAAGTCCCATAGTGTAACGTATTCGTACGTATTCGATATTTTCATACGTACTCATATAAATTACCGATTGTATACTTTTATAGAATTAAAATAGAAATAAGTTTCAGAAGTATTTAAGGACCCTTACCTTATTCAGTAGTATTATATTCAGTAGACTTAGGAATAAATGTAAAGATAATGAAGGAAGGAAAAATGTATAGTGCATAAAAATAGAATTAAGTTATTTAGGGCTTAACTTTGGAAGGAGGGGTACCTACTCTCAACCTTTTTCGGGGAAGATGAGATATGGTAGCGGAAGCGTGTTCCATCGATATGACACGAACCGAAATAGGCTAGACATGTTCATCAAGTGAATTGTATAATGGCACGATGTCACGTATACTTTAGTATATAAGATACGACTTATGAAAAAATAAAGGTTAATCATTCAAGATGTAACTGTACGTTTTATTTCCTCCACGCCTCCGGCACACGATATTACATGGCGACCGTGACAGGACATACACGATATTACACAGGGTAATGCATCGTAGGGCACGTTCACATCGTGTAACTTGCGAGGCAATGCTTTGTTATATGTGATGGTTACCAATAAAATCAGGAACCATGCTTGTTCCATCAGTAAGTAACAAAAAAAATGCCTGAGGGCGGTCCAAATAAAATTTGGCAGATACCCTCATTTCAAAAAAATCTGTAAATAGCGGCGATTTACTTTATTACAGAAGCTAGTCCAGAACAAGGAAGCCCGCGCTAGGATCCTATCACAGCTGAGACATGTATTCTCCGACAACACGTCGAGTTCCTGTCAGATCTGCAGCTACCTGCTAGAGACTATGGCCGGGTACGACGCACTCGCCGTCTATACCTTCTCGCTGTTCCCGCATAGGAAGGAAGCTAGGTATGATCTCACAAACTTTTTTTTATTTTTTATACAACTAGCTGATGGAACAAACGAATGGTCCACCTGGTGTTAAGTGGTAACCATCACCTATAACAAAGCATTGCCTCGGAAGTCACGCACGATAGGAACGTGCCCTACGATGCACTGCCCTGCGTCCATCAACCTGAGGCATACCAGATGTTAAGCCTCATGTTAAGAGTGTGGAAGCCGGTGTAATTACACCAACAACCACACTCTTCAAACCGAATACCTTCTATACCTTCTCGCTGTTCCCGCATAGGAAGGAAACTAGGTATGAACTGACTAACTTCTGTTAATATAAACATTATTGTAGACAACTTAGAAATTAGAGTAGTAGAGCTCTTTGTGAAGGGCTCGTCCGGGGAAGTACTACCACCATGTAGAGTCCAGGACGGACCTGTTTGGCCGGGTTGCCATCTCCAAAATTTTGCGACCTGTACCCCAAGTATGAGTTGTGTTTACCGGAACTTTATGTTGCAAGTATGATGAAAATTAGTAGTAGAACATAAAGTTCCGTATCGGTATCTCTATCGCGTCTTTATACAAAACCCGCAATGAAAACGGAACAAGAACGAAAAACGAGAAACCAAATATGGTAAACACAACTCATAGTTAGGGTACTGGAAAAGACGCGTGAAAACCCCGGATTTTGGAACCCAAAACCCGGACTTGTCAACAGGTTTTTTTTTTAGTATAGTAAAAAAATTGTTAAATAAAAGTTCTTAAATTGACTTTTTATTTATTATCAAAGCGCCCGTATCGCGTCACGTGTCGTTTGACATTTAAAATGATGTTAAAAGATTAAATTTAATTATCGTCGACCGTCGGCGGTACAAGAATTGAAATTTCTTTATATTGGGCGGCCTTATCGCTAACAGCGTTATTTCACGTTATGTTTTCATTCATTAAAATCTGGAACCTTATTCTAACTGGTTTCTTCGCTATCTTTTCCTTTACCGTTTGAGAATTTGCACAAGAATTCTCAGTATTTCATTATTTATTTCAGAGTATCACAGCTGGATGGTAACAGAATCTCCGAACCGTCTCCCGTCGCGCACATAACTATCACCCAGACTCAAGAAAATGAAAATCCTAAAGACACCGATTCTGAAGAGCAGAATGATGGCATGGATATTGAAAGTGGTAACTCGTCAGGGTAAGAACGAGATATTATATTATCTACACTAATATTATAAAGAGAAAAGCTTTGTATTTTTGTATGTTACGAATAGGCTCAAAAACTACTGGTCCGATTTCAAAAATTCTTTCACCATTAGAATGCTACATTATCCCTGAGTAACATAGGCTATATTATATTTTCAAAAAAATCAGGGATCCTTACTAAAACTCCAATAATGTAACCCAAGGTGGAAACCAAAAACCTTACATCGCGTGCGCTGCGAAAACTATTGATGATAGAACAAAATAATGTACTACGATTTTGTAGAACACGTCATCATCTACAAAAAATGTCGCGGCAGCATATGTCTAACTATTATAGTTATGTCACAATAAGTGTTTTTTTATTATAAAAATTTAATTGAAATGCCGCCGTTAGAAAAGGGTCTTTATTTGTGCCTTGGTATTAATCCTTATCCAAATAAATCTTTTCATAATTAAGACGGTTTCAATACCTATAGATTACTTCTTAAATTTTTCAAATCGGACATTCCATTCAAAAGATATGACGAAATTAAAAACGTTAACGGGTCCACGGGTCACGCTCGGGATGCGATTTCAGTCTCTGGCGTGCAAATGTATGAAATAAGTAGGCTCGCGAGGCTCGAACCCACGGTCTAAGTTTATCCTAATATGTTCAAAAAATTTATGACCACCCATGCGAAGCTGGGACAGGCCGCTAGTATTGTTTAAAGACGTAGTCTTCTTCTTATTGAGTTCTTCCGAAACAGTGTGGTGAAAGGATTTTAAGTACACCTCAAAGAGGCTCCTTTCGACACATGTTGTAGAACTTTTTAGAACGGTTTCTTTCACCGTTTGAGAGTTTACTGTGCATATAAATTTTTGAACTGATACACTCATTGGTGCACGACCAGTTGAACCCACGACCTTAGCATTGCAAAGCGTGGCCGCTACTACTAAACCACCAGTGCTCTAGTGACAAAACTTAGTGTGTAGTTCAGTTTGCTTAGTTAGGGGCTAGATTCAGCTGAGTGCAATGTCTACCAACATTTTTTAAATTTTGTCTGACAAAATTAAGTAAATTTGATACCAATGTGTTATAGTTTATACCTTTCTTATATGTTGCAGTAGTGAAGAAGTCAATGAGAAGGCCGCAACTTCGCCTTTGGTTGAACCAAAAATACAAAGTAAAATTACGGAAACAACACGAACTGAAATAAAAGTTGTAAGTATATATTTATTTACAAAGAAAATTACAATGAATACAAGTATTGACAGCCTTCACAGCTCAGTTGGTAGTGGCTCTGCCTTCTGTGCCGTAGGCCGTGGGTTCGATCCCCACCGAGAACAAACATTTGTGTGATGAACATAGATGTTTGTTCTCTGTCTGGGTGTTATATAATATTATAAGTATGTATTTACAAAAAAAAAGTATATAAGTAGTATATCAGCTATTTGGTTCCCATATCACAAGCTTTGGCTTAGTTTGGGGCGAGATAGTGCTGTGTGGAATGTCCACCAATATTTATTTATTTACAAAATACATCTCTCAGCTCAACTGATCCAAATCAGTGGCAATCGGAAGCGTCCCCAAGACACTGGCTAAATTGCCACGCTGAATGGCAATGCTGATGAGCTGAGCCAGATACTCACCAGTCACGCGTCAAAGCGTAATTAAGAGGGTACTTCAAAAAGGCATTATAAGAATTTATTAAACATTCCAGGAACCTGACCTTACAATGGATTTTGAGGACAGTCTTATGCCCACACAACAATCAGACGGTCACTCATTCATCATAACTTTGGAAGAGGAAGTGATCAAAGAAGAACCTATCGAACCAGAGTGGAATAGGGAAGAGGACAAACTCATTCTACAAGTCCTCAAACAACAACTAACGCCAGAAGAAAGAAAAAACATACCAGAAATGTTGGAAGAGAAAAACGTATTTGGGCTTATTGCTAAAATTATATCCCATAAGTCTTTAGAAGAAGTTACAAACAGAGTTTTGTATATATTATCATTGTTAGTAAGAAGTGAAAGATGATCTCAATAAATTATTAAAGATAATATTTTCTATTTTAATTAGATATCCCTATTCATAGATATTCCTATCTGCCTATCATAGATATTCTATCCACCATTTGGATAAGCCTAAATGTTTAAGTTACTATGCTGAGAGAAAATAAACAATTTATATCTTCACCTTGCTAGTTAGTTCATTATTAACATTTAGTAATAGTATCTCTTTGTGAAGCGTTCGTCCGGGAAGTAGGTAGGTACTACATGATGATAAAATTCTTCCCGGAATATATTTCTGCCGCTAGGCAGCGTTGCTGTGTTTCGGTTTGAAAGCTGTGGTTGCCGGTGACATTACAAGCATAATGTGTCTAAACACCTGTATGCCTTTGGACCGTTCTACGCCTACCCACAGTAACAACCTGTGTGGCACCTGGCCACGCAGCTAATAGATCGTAGGTTCGATTCCTGCCAATAACGAATATTTGTGTTTACAAACATAAGTTAATTACAATTCTATCAGAAATCGGGTTCTCAAAATACAACAAGCTTCTCTCAGTTTGGACATTTAATAGTCTCCAATAATTATTGAAAGAAGCACAACAAAAGGTCTGCAGCGGAAGGACATTTAGGCAAAATCCCGGAATAGCAAAATCCCAGATTAGCATAAAGGCAAAAAAGTACAGACCCACACAGAAAACAAAAATAAAATTGAATAGTTACAATTCGTAAAGTTATAAGCAATAAAAGTAAAAGCGAACGAAATGTCAAATCATCCGACCTTGACCCTTCTTTTATTGACTGGGAACACCCCAGTTCTCAAATCGATTGACATTATTTGCCAGTTCAGCAATGTATCTGTATCGTCCCTTTTCCTCCTACGAATTTCTTCCCAAAGCTATCCCTCTCTAACGCTGAAAAAGATAGTTCAGGTTTCAGGAATCTGGAACAGATTTTAGTAAGTAGGTACCTAAATAGCGCCTTGCAGGCGATTTTGATTGTGTTTGTAAATAATATCCCTAATTCTCACAAAAATGGCTCGAAACTGCAATGAAAATGACGACGACAATAAAAAAGATCCCACTTCCGTTGTGTTCAACTTAACGACGAGCACTTTAAAACCAGTAAGTAAGACAACCTATGTCATAAGATAGAAATTCGTGCTTGAATACATCTTACGCTTTAAAAGTGTCAATTCAATGTAGCAAAAAACAGGAGATTCTATCTCAATTCTTCGTCCTTTACGCTGTTTAATAGTGGTAGGGGAGACCTAGGAGGGTTGTGACAGTTTTTACTTTTGGGGCCATATTTCGTTCAAGAAACATTCCACAGTTATGAGTCCTTGTGATTAATTTAGCGGCATTCATTCTGTTTTCAAAACAATCACCAAAACTAATTTAAGTATTATGGTTTCTGAGAAAATCGACAAAATTAAAGACCACTTCCCCTGTCACAACTCTCCTACTACCGAGGTAAGTTGTGACGGGTACTGAGGTAAGTTGTGACAGCATTATATTAGGTATAAAAAATATCATTACACTTAATATTAATAAATGAAACATGTTTTTTTAGGAAAAAGTACTTATATTATGCTTGACTATCAACAAAATTAACATAGCACAAATTATCATAACATTAAATAAATTAATAGCTTGAGCCACACTTCCCCTGCTTTTTAATTTTTGTCCCATGACTCTGGATCTTTTTTATTATATTTTTTGGCTAACTTATATGCAATGACTCTAGTTTCTTTCGTTGTCAGCCCATAATTAGATGCTGCACATGTTAGCAAATAGTCGCTTAATATATTCTCCTCCTCTTCTGAAAAAATAGTCGGAATGGTATAACCCATAGCCGGAGCTTCGCCTTCTGGGTTTGCTTGAAAAGACTCTTTCTTCTTAATATATCTTGATAAAGACATGTAGTTTGGATTGTAAGAGGCCGCGGCATCTCTAAAACTTAACTTCTTCAAAAGCCAGGTCGTAGATTTCGACACTAGCGGTTCCTCTATCAGTCTTTCGTGTATAGTTATTAGGCATTCTGAAACAAAAAAAAGTCATTCAGCATGCAGTATGCCATTATATACATTATGTACCTACCTACAAAGACGTAAACAAACATCTAAAATTAATAAAAAACATTAAGGAATTAGCCAAGATTAAAAATGGGAGAGTTGTGACAGGCTGTCACAACTCGCCTAGGTGTTTCAAATGACGACTTGATCTGAATAATAATTCATATTTTCTAAACAAGATGCGCACACAAAATATTATTGCAACGTTTTTAGAGTTGATTAACCATACAACTTAAGAAAAAATAAGAAAGCAAAGCACATATAATAAGAAATGATATAAATTCAAATAACATTTTGAAGAAAAACTTACTTTTCGCATTTTTTTGTACACAACCGTCGTATTTACGAAACAGCGCCTCGTGCGTCGCCGGGATGTACTGAGTCGAGTAGCGCATATCGAAAGCGTCATGCATGCGGTGTTGACAGCTCGCTACCTATAATAGGTTGGGAGAAATCGTCCTTGTCACAACTCACCTCTGTCACAACTGTCCTAGGTCTCCCCTAATACAATAAAGTAGTAAACAGGAGTTTCCTTATCTCAATTCTTCGTTTGCCAATTTCAGGAACTTATTAAAGAGCTCTTAAATAACTCATTTCAAGACAATAAGATGAAGCTTGGAAATGACGCCCTTACCTTAGTGGTGGAGGTAGCCAAATGCCTCGTTACGGAGACCTGCCTCCGGGCGTCCAGCCATGCGCTGGGAGAAAGCTCTGAGGATATTGAGCTTGTTGACAAGTGCCTGCCCCAATTGGTAAGTAATTCTTGAACAAATATACAGCCACATTAAATGCGGAGTCAACATAATCAAAAGAATTGTAATTAATTGACCGAATTATGTGTATTTCAAAGTGCCTTTTATTTCTTAAATGAAATGTAATTTCTTTCCAAATAAGTATTATGTAATCATATATTTTTCAAAGTTATGAAGATAACTAATGAATAAAAATCATTTATTGTATAACAACCAAAATAAAACTGTACATTGGGCGGTCTTATCGCTGAGAGCGATCTCTTCCAGGCATCTTGGATGGAAGAGTGATGAATTCATTTTCAGAATTTGTGACTAAATGTTGGTATAGCAGGGCTTCTAGGTTTCTGGCCATATGGTTAAGGTCAATTGCTTTATGATGTTGACTGTACATTATTTCATTAGTACGACGCAAAGAAAAAAAGAAAACTTAATTTCGACTTGACCGTGATATGGAGTAGCCTCAATTTATATGGACCTTTTATGGCCAGACACCTAGTTGCTATGCCAATACTTAGTTACACAGTTTGGAAGTTTTTCAGAATTTGTGAGTTCCTATAGTGAATTAATTGCTAAACGGTCATAACTTGCATTATTTTTGACATACTGATAAATGCGTACCTACAGCCAAAGAGTGGAATCCCTTACGGGCGCGGCGACCGTTTTTCCTAATGCCTATAATTTTGATGTTTTCAAAAGAGTGAATAGGTATTTTGTAGGTTACCGTGCCACATCGGAGACCGCATCATCACTTAACATCAGGTGAGATGGCGATCAAACGTTTCACCTATAGTTTGTAAAAAAAAAGAGTTGTTTTAAGTCAATAAATCGTTGAAACCTTTTCAGATGCTGGATTTTCCATAAAGCAGATGGGCCTTGAATTTGAAGCATATTCTTATGATTGAGAGTACAATGGAAATACGTCAGCATTTACCCCAAACAATAAAAAAAAATGAATGCATCTTAAGAATGATGAACAAAAAAAACCTTGTTTTTAATTTGGTTACAACACAGTTTGCTGATCAAAATGATGAAATCTACCAATCTCTCTCTGTCTTGTCTCACTAGTTTCTTTCGAAACAGTGTGGTGAAAGGATTTTAAGAGCGCCTCAAGAGGCTCATTTCTAGCACTTGACACATGATAAACTAGTATATAGTTCGCTTCGAACTGAGATCTCGTGATGCGACCCGACGAACGCATCAAAACTTTGAGTAGGTAGTAGTCAGAGGCAAGTCCAAACATTATCTTTGGACTTTTTTCTGACTACCACCTACTAACTTGGTATGGTAACCAAGTTTCAACTCTATTGGCCTATTTATTGAAGAGTTCCGTTGAACAGACCTTGGCGCCATCATCAGACCTGGTCGTCGTCACCATTTACTGAGAACTGAGTACCTCCTTAATTTATTTCAAGAAAAAAAAAATAAGAAAAAGCAAAGGAACTGGCCGACCAGTAGAAAAACCTTGATGTCAACGAAACTCTTAGAGATGGGAGCTCTTGGATCGCTGTTATCTTATTTTAGCTTTTTTTGTTTTATCTCAAAAACCTAGCGTCCCAAAAAAAAAGTCAAAATTGTTTTGGAATGTCCAAACGAAGCCCTTTCATATGACATGTAACTTAATTTTTTTATGTAACTTTTTTTATTTTTGCCCCCTTAAAAAACCCCGTATCTCAAAAACCCTTCATCCGATTTTACTCATATACTTACCAGTAAATTTCTCAAGTACAAGCTATCGACATATCAAATTTCATGCAGATCGGATCAACGGTTCTAAAGTTATCGCCAGACAAACATACATACATACATACATACATACATACATAAAATGCCAAATCGCCCAAGTTGAAACTAAAGATCTTCGTTCGCTTCGCTCACTCGATCATAAATAACTTTTTAGGTTCTAGTAATAAAAATATAGTTTATTTTTTACTTTACCTATGTAAAAAAAACTAAGCTGAGGAGAAAACTAAACAATATACAATTTTATTTTACAACTTTTATTATACAAATTATTTCTTAACGTTTTTTACATCCCAAAGAACTTTCATTACTAGCTCACATCAATATCATACCTTTTTGTATAAAAGACAATCAAACCAGCCAAAAGGTACAGTGACAAAGGCCTGTATTCTAAGACAAGGCACAAGCATAAACTAAGACTCCATCATATATTTTTGGATAGTTCTCAATGAAAACCTGTCTAGAAATATTTGCTAGAACCTCAATTTAGTTGAGTTTAGTCAAAGAATACCAGAATGGCCGTAAAACATTCACATTCTGGAAAGCATCGCCAAAACATTTCAAATCGCTGACACTATAAATAAATTTGCCACACTATCTTAGTACCAAAATCTGCACCCTTTTTGCAAAGCTAAAACATTAATTTTACTTTACGTTAGCAATATTGGGGAGACAATACTTTTCTTTAAATACCTAGATGGTAGTTAAAGTATCGGGTTAATAAGTTGAACTCTGTCAAATCTACATAGCCACTCAACTGTGAGGCGGATTTTTGCAAAATGGCGTTGACTGTGAGGCCCGTTATGGCCTCCCCTCACAGTTAGGGCTTTGCGAGTTCAGCATTCTATTAAAACTGCGTTTTCTATTGTTTTTAAGCAGTTTAACTACCTAATTTAGGTACACACTGATTAAGAAATAATTTTATTGCCATTTCATGTACTTTAAATGGTACATACAAGAGAAAATAAAGTATAGTATTGCAATTGTAACTTGAACCACCTAATTTGTGGCACCAGCACCAGCACCGATTCATAGCTGTTTTTATCACACAAAAAGTACTGGAAACACAGCCAGGAGTATTAAAATCAAGAATACTTATATTTTTCTTGGTTTTTCACAGCACGTTCTAGCAATTACTCATTAATTTTTACGTTGACAATCAAAACAAATACGACCTTTGGCAAGTGTCAGGAAGTGAAGTTCGATTAGGGATTGCGCGGAATTTTTGTATGACGCAACACGTGGACGAGTGCTAGATACCCATCTTGCTCTAACAAGAACGCATTTCAATAGGTTAAAACAAGATAGAAACATAAATTAACGTGAATATCGGCGTAAACTGGGTGCCAGCTGAGCGGCCCGATATGGGCTTGTTCACAATCATCGCACATTTGACAGAAGCCAAGAAAGGGCTTTTTCACAGTTGAGTGGCTAGGCATCGTAGTAGCGAATTTTAGAACATCGACATGCAAAATTAAATACAAATAAAGAATTATTTATTCGAGACTTCATTTTAACAAGAATCAAAGCGGTCTTTATTCAGTAAAATCACAAGGATCACTTTGGAATGACTGACTAATATAAGCGATTCCTTCCGATTAAAACCCAGAAAAACGGACCTTAGAATTTTTGTAGGTAGGTGATTATTCTTATACACTTACTACTTTACTACTTTGTAAAAGGATCATACAAAAGAACGGTAGGAACCAAGCGGTAAGATTGTTGCCTGTTCTTCTAGGTTTTGGTCGCGTGGAACTGGCACCTAGAGTCACCTAGCTTTAAGACGTTTCAAAGTGATCCTTGTGATTTTATTGAATAAATACCTTTTGACTTTGACTTTGGTAGGTACTACATTTTTTGTTGTTTCAACGGCTAGGTTTACAAAGTTCAACGTATTTGCCACTATAATGATTACATAGGTTTGCTTAAGTAACGGGAAACACATTTAAAGATTATAAAAAAATACGAAACAAAAATATCACCAACAAAAAAATAATATTACATTTTCGTAACAATAGCCTATATGATTTTCTAAACGTAGGATGATTAGTGTTAACAGAATAATTGTAAAATAAATAGGTACTCATAATATTTGAAAGACAATTTTGAGATCCAAGCTAAACTAACTCCAATTTCAATATTTTTTAGGTTAAGGAATTACACATGTTATTTAGCACTAAGTTATCTTACCTAATTATTTTTAATAGTTCGAATTCACATCAAATTGCAGTCCAAAAATAGTTAATTTTAGACCAATGTAGGATTTAGTATTTTCGTTTCTTACTTTAGATACTAGTTTCCATTCTTAAATGAACATACCTGATGTTATACTTTCATACTAATTCTAGTTTAAAATACATTTCAATTCTTATTTTTTAGATTTATCAAGTAAACTGGCAGTGGAGTATGTCACTTTAAATCGTAAAAGCTTTAAACTAACCTTATTTCATTTAATTTATAGGTAAGAAGTAATTTCAAGAATCCATATTTTATATATTAAACAGAACTATGTATTTAGGTCTTCGGAATAAACCTATAATGAACAAACTAGTTTTTCTCTAAGAGCACAAATAATCAGGGGCTAAGTCAATGTTTTTCATGAAAACCAAAAGGAGCATGTTGGTAAGAAAGAAGTTCGTATAAGCTGTTCAACTCTAGTGACGGAGTTTTAAGGCTAGAGCATTCCAGCTCTAGCCTTAAAACTTCTATTTGCATTCCAGAAAAATAAAATGATTTATGAAAATTACATTAGTTTGATAGATCCTCACGCCAACCTAATCTCATTTATCTCCAAATTTCCAAAGGAAGTTGATCTTGTCATCATAAATTTCATTAGCGGGCACGCATCTAAATGGTGATAAGGTACAGTACAGCCATTCGGTTAAAACTGACAGCTAGCAAACTGAGATCTGATTTCACCATGCTCTATTAAAATAATAAAGGATTAAAGGGCCGTTAAATACGTCAAAATGTACGCGTTTGACATCTAAGGTTACATTTAGCGGCCTGTTAATCCTTTATTAGTAACTAATAGAGCATGGTGAAAGCAGCTCTGAATCACAGAAATCCTAAGCGGGCGAACTGACACTAAACTTCTTTTTAAAAAAACATTACATGAATCTGAACACTACGCACAGCCATACACGTATCAAACCAATGCTACCATTTGTAACAACGTAAAGGTTGCGAAATGCTTGAGGTAAAGCATGAATAGACTCAACCATAGATTTTGAGACCGTTTTCAATCAAATAAGTTAGAATGAGATGTTTTGAATTTTTGTTACCGACAAGAGCATACAGACGGCCTATATCTTAGCGTGCATGTTAGCTTATGTTGAATTTAAGCATGGAAGTTATTGGAAAAGTTTTTTTTTCTTCAAAATACTAGTACACTAGGTATTGCTATGGTAACGTTGCTAGAAAACTATTTCGTAAAACAGTTAAAAACACTCAACCATTCTACATACCTAATATGTAACTACGGCTTAATATGTAATTAGGCCCTTATTCATAATGCCCGCATTTTTGTAACTGCTCTATGTATACTTGTCAATTGCATGTCAACGAAAAGAAATGGCAACAGACTTGTCATTTTAGCTAGTGGAGCGTTCAGCGACCAATATGAAAGGGACTATTCGTTTTCTGACATTTTGGGAAGCAACATAGCTTTTTCATTTTAATTGTTTTTCTTGTGTTATTTTGAGTTGTGTTGTGTAATTTCGGTGGTATTTTAACCAACATTACTTGAGGTCTTAGCACAAATTGTAAGCATTTGGAATTAAAGTGTATTATGTGATATCCTGATTTGACCGAAAATGTTTCCAATGTTTTGAAGAAAACCGCCACCATTTTCTTCAAAACAAATGACGGCCGACTTGACTATGGACTGACTTGACTAAAAAGTATTTATTCAATACAAATCACTTGACACTGGCAAGATTGTCTGTCGAATGTCAGACAGGAGCCATAAATGGAGAGAAGAAGATGAAAGGGACTATTACTTTATACGATACGGAGCAGTGGGGAATTGAGACGACCAATGAAGTTATTTGAAATGACGAGGTGTGAGACGGTGGTACCAGCATGAATAGAACAAATCTAATCTCCCGTGTTAGGGAACGCACTAGGGGAACAGAATATGACATAAGCACTGCGCCGCCTGCCAGGCGTGGTGACTACGGCTAACTCCCCAGATATAAGGGACATCTGTCTAGCTGATGCAGCTTATTCAGGCTGTTGATGACGAGATGTGTATTACAAACAATCTATTTGGTCAACCGTACTCCACCTTTCTCTCTGTGGAAACGCACCTCAAGAGTTATCAATGAAAGATTAATCATAATAATGCAAACATGGTTCCAAATCCCATGCAGTATCTAAAACATAAATATGTAACTATTATATTGAAACTGCCTGCTTTAAGGCAAAAAGGAACGTATTTTACAAAACTGATCTTACAAAACGCTCGCGATGTAAGTATCAAAATTTGAAAGTTTTCATGTGACTAAAGAAACTCCTGGTCTGACCTTACGGTAACAAAGACAGAACCACTAACAGAACATCCTCAAGGATTCTAGTACATCTGAGGAGGTCTACTAAGGAATAAAGGAGAATCTAATTTCAAAATCGCTCCATCAGTGATTTTTGAACTTCAAAAGAGATCCATATCATCGTTGCACATAACCTCTAGATAGTCTCCATCGTCGTATTCTTGTAAGGCACGCGGGTCTTGAGGCGGGTGAGGGGTGAGGGGACGGTCCTCCGTGTGAGTGTCCACGTGACCGTCAGTGTCGCTCGAGCAGTCGCGAGCGTCGGTCGCGGGCGATGGAGGGGGGTTGGAGCCGTGCTCTGATTGGACGACAGCCTCGCCCCGGGATAGGGAGGATATTTCTGAATCTGTGAAAGAGGACACTAGGTTAAACTTCTTGCATTGCTTACTTAAGTCTGTTTATGCATAAATTGGGATGTGACATTGATCTTATAATTAAGTTTTCTAATTACTTCTGTCCTTAATAAATTATTAATATTATGAGCCCTCCGGGTCCCACTGCTGGGCAAAGGCCTCCCCCATTCCTTCCACACGTCGCGATCCTGGGCTATGTTTGCCCAGTCCGTCAGGAAAAGGATGTTTTCCCAAATAAATAGTCAATAATAATAATCGTTTATTTCCTAAAAGTTAAACTGCTGAAGTTTTCTTCAGAACTCTAATCTGATCTCATCTAAATAGTAGACTGCACTATCCAAAATTTTATATCTTTGTCATGACTTTTCTTTAGACCCAGTATTAACTAGGCACACTTGGCTAATAAGCTACATACATAACTTTCCTTGGAACCAGTATTAACTAGGCGCCACTTGACTAATAATCTAGGAATATCCAGTTAAGGATTTTTCTATCAAGTCCAGGTTTTCACCTTTCAACTCACCTGTAAGACTCTGTTTTAGCTGCTCCATAACTTTCTGTCGAGTCTTTGCTTTGGATTTCTTTATCTTCCTCTTGTTTTCATTCTTGTCTTCGTTCAGAATCTGATTGACTTTCTCTTGGGATATGCCGTCGTCGCGTTTTAGTAAGAAGAAGTAGATACCGCCCGGCGTTCGACGGCGTGTGCCATTCTGCAAATCAAAAGGTTTAGATATTGAGAAACCGCCAAATTGTATGTGTTAGTACTATTTGATGCGTGGTATAGTCTTTATTTTAATATACATATTTTAGATGCGCAAAAGCCTCCCCTTCATCATATTCTCCATTGATTTCAGAAGTTCAATCATCTATACAAGGTGTTCTTGTATTTAAAAACTTCAGGGGGCTAAAGTACCCATCAATATGAATAACTTTTTCTAAGGAACCAACACTGTGAACGCCAAAAAAAAACAGCTGTTTCATACATTTAGTAGGTATTGAACTTATTTATGAAACAGCTGTTTTTTTTTCGCGTTCACAGTGTTAATTGGGCCTTCTGCCCCGTAGGCCGTGGGTTTGATCACCACCAAGAACAAACATTTGTGTGATGTACATAGATGTTTGTTCTCTCTCTGGATGTTATACAAATATTATAAGTATACATTTACAGAAAAAAGATATAAGTTTTATATCAGATATCTGGTTCCCATATAAAGCTTTTGCTTAGTTTGGTGAGATAATGCTGTGTGGAATGTCCAACAATATTTTTTTACTTATTTAACTTCTTTTTAACATTCTTTTACTAGCTTCACTTGAAAACAAACTACATACATATTATAATTACATTTAAAACCCTACCGAATGTAGTAGACACTCTTACCATAACTAACATTCCACCATCAGCCTCCACCCGTTGTGTTTCTTTGTAAATATCTATAGCCTTATCAGCACCGAGCACTTGTACAATCCTTACTGAAAAAAAAATAAGCATCACAATTTAATTATAAAAAAACCTCTGCCAGCCACCTTTTGTACTCTTCAGTTCCAGATTGTACTGCTGATAGGGTTTAATAATTGTCTAATGAAGCCACAGGCCTATATTTTAAAAAGCTTTCTGAACATTATTATTAACACTTTCATAAATCTTAACAGCTTTAAATCTGAAAAGTTCAAACTAATAATAAAACTTGAAAAAAAACATTTTAAACACAGTGATACTTACAAATTAATTCTGTTTTCTCCTCATTCAATTTCTCAGCTATATCTGTAGCTACGCTTTCCTGAGGGTCTATGGCAGCCACCAGCAGATCCGGCAAGAACCTCGGTTGCTGTTTTTCTTGAGGAAACTGATGACTGTTCACCCTTTTACCGAGCCTTAATTTAACATTAGACCTATCGGAGTTCTTCCGTTTGTTTGATGTTCTATCTCTTACATCACTGTTTTTGAATGCCTTCTTAGAATAATTATCATCTAACCTATACTTAATTGTGTAGTCATAAGATTCAACACCTAAACTCCTCTTTTTAGTTACATCACAGCTGACCATGTCTTCTGTTAAAAGGTCTTCCTGGAAAAGAGATTATTGGAGTTAAATAAAATGTTAAAGAATGCTGAATTTATACTGATAAAAAATACAAAATAATGATTTCCATAAAACATATAAACATAATTAAAGCACTGGTGGTCTAGTGGTAGCGGCCCCGCCTTCCGATCCTAAGGTTGTGGGTTCGAAACCGGATGTGCACCAATGAATTTATCTGATCCTAAATGTATGTGCAAAATGCCATTACTCGCAAATGATGAAGGAAAACATTGTGAAGAAACCGGCATGTTGTAGAAGCTAAAAGTTCTAAAACATGTGTCAAGTGTTTGAAAGGTACTCTTAAGGCGCACTTAAAATCCTTTCACCACACTGTTTCGAAAGAAACTAGTGACATGATAAGAGAGAGAGAGAACATAATTAAATAGCAGACTGTGTGTCCAGTTTTAGTTTTGGAATAAACTGTGTTACAGTATGCAGTGTATTCTAATGTATTCTGATCAAAGTTTTACATTGTACATTCTATGTACATCTATAGAATGTACAATGTAAAACTTTAAAACAAAAACAAAACAAACAAACAAACAAACAAACAAACAAACAAACAAACATTAAAACAAATGCTAAGTGTCTATTGATATAACTGGTTAGGTTAAATACAGTCGGTATTTAGAGCAATTTTTTTAAATAACTAGCTGATGGAACAAGCAGATGATGGCCCACCTGATGTTAAGTGGTAACCATCACCTATAACAAAGCATTGCCCCGAAAGTCACGCACGATAAGAACGTGCTGTACAATGCACTGCCCTGCGTCCATCAGCTTGAGGCATACAGATGTTAAGCCTCATGGGCCTGTGATTACACCGGCAACCACACTCTTCAAACCGAAACACAGTGTTGCTGCTTGCCGGCAGAAAAAGGCGTGGTGGTATTACTTCCCCGGACGAGCCCTTCACAAAGAGTTCTACTACTCTTGACTACTATTTACTATTACTATTAATTGGTGTCTGTTGAGACTTATGAACTTACTTGTAAAGCCTTGCACCACACATTGTATTTGGCCTTTTTATCTGGCAGGGCCTGCGGCTGTGGCCGGCGTGGCCTAACTTTCGTGCGCTTAGGACGTCTCCTCAGATCCTCGTCAGAATCACTACATGATGACTCTTGGGCAGACGCTTCGTCGCTAAGCTCATCCTGAATCTGCATATGCACTAAGGAAGGAGGGTTGAAAGCTTCAGGCCGAGCCAGAGGAATATATGTCCCTTCTTCCACGTCAGAATCTTCCAACTGAAACGAAAAATACTATTGGAACTGGCACAGAATGTCCTAAACGTCATTGCACTTTCAAGGCAATTTAGGACTTCATGTACCCAGTCACTGAGATAAATTAATAAAGAGGAGCAGGGTAAATAGATGGTATTATTTTTGTAACTGCGTTTGAAGCCCATTATTTTAGCGAAACAACGCAAAACGAATAAAAAGGCAAGTGAAAATATGCAATCTAACCTCCCCTTCCTCGCGTTCTAGGGCCACCTCGATGTCTAGTTCTCCTTCTGTTGTAGACATCATTCTCAATTGCTGATGGTATTAGGAAATCATTAAACTATTCAACGAAACGAAATAAACCGAATTCCGCCTTTTACAACTTTCTGCTTCTGCGGGTGCCAATAATGTACAACCAAGGATTGTACAGCCGAGGAAAACACAGCCCGGAATTGATGTACAATTTGGTCGCGAAATCCATGGCTGTGTAATCCAAGGCTGTACATTCCAAGCCGTACAAATTCAGCACACCTTTGGAAAGCACGACCCGATAAAACGCAGCCAAAATTTTGATGCCAAAACTTAGGCTTTGTTTACACTCGTCAATTACTTACTCACTCACTTGTTGATCCGACTCGGATTGGTTAGGTTATGTTAAAACATATAAATTACGCACGAGGCGAGCGAGCAAAGCGAGCGTGCCGCGGCAGCGGCCGCCGAAGTGCCAGAATTTTATTTTTTTCTAACATTAATCTCTGAATAATTCTCTTATTTTATATAATTTTTAATCTGTGCTACTTGCCTATACTTACTGTGTAGTGCATCTAAACAGAGCATAGGCTTTCGACCAATCAGAGCATGGTCACAGAATCCATGGTCGTGCAATCCTGGCTGTACAATCCCGACTGTGCTGGGAAAGCACAACCTGGAAAACACGGCCCGGATTTCATGTACATTTTGTACATGGAATCCGGGCCGTGTTTTCCAGGCTGTGCTTTCCGGGTTGTACATTTTCGGGCTGTGTAATACTTGGTCGTAAATTAACCGGACCCTGCTTCTGCGACGCTGTCATTTTGTAACCAAAGACTAAAGAGTAAAACATTATGTCAATCAATCAATCAAAATGACTATCAATGTTATTTCATTTCGAAAACCAATTTATGCTGCAATACAACTGTACATTGTAGTATAGGTATGATTATAATAAAGTGTTATA
Source organism: Chloroclysta siterata (assembly GCA_932294275.1). Lineage (NCBI taxonomy): Eukaryota > Metazoa > Arthropoda > Insecta > Lepidoptera > Geometridae > Chloroclysta > Chloroclysta siterata. The sequence goes on from OW028589.1 coordinate 20,537,128, forward strand.
TTAGTTTACTTACATTATTAATTACATACCTACAAAGCACTATAATTTTTGTTAATTTGAACTGCATTCATAGACAACGCTGCTTGCATACACTGTATCATCTATGTTCTTCATGTCAAAATGACAAATTGAGTCAACTGTTGGGAGATTTGTTTTTAAAATTATGTGGCGCGAATAATTTAAATTATATACTATCGTTTATATTTTTATATCATCGTATTATATTTTATTTGATATTTAACAATATTAGAGGCTCTAGGATAATGAGCGCCAAGAACACTAAGCTACGTATCTGTGCTAATAAGATTTATTAAAATTTAAAGCTATTCATGGCGGCCTTCGAAAACGTTAGCAAACTCACTCTTCGGCCTTATAATCGTCAATCCTCTATTGATATTAGATCTACAAGACTACCATCCGTGCTATCACTATCAAATGAATTTGATCCACAAATGCACCGTGAACCAAGAAACCCTATCAAGTAAGATTTACTTATTCTTCCTAGTCCATACAACCTTCATTTTTAAGTAAATTTTTAAGGATGTTACTTAATAACTACTTACTTAAAACCGGCACCCCAATGACAGTCTGTGTGTTATGTTTATAGTCAGAACTCCTCTTCTAATAAACACTGTCTTTCCTAAGGGTATGGATGGCCTACTTAAATCTTGTGAGGACAGGCTTGGGCGCAGGTGTGCTGGGCGTCCCTCTGGCGATCAGTCAAGCTGGCATCGTACTGGGCCCTCTGCTACTCTTATTTACGAGTTTTCTCGTTATTCACACTCATTTGACATTGGTATATCGAGATGTTTTTATTTTCTCATCATTGCATTTTAGTTTGATACGTAGGTTCATACATCGAACTTATATTAAAGAAAGAAGAGTTTAATTTAACTTTTTTTTGAACCTAGCGCTAATTTGAAAATGGTCACTAATTTGAATGACCTTGACATTTGCTTGATCCGAAAATAATCTTAGTGATATCCTAGTGATGTTCTTAAAATTTCTAAAGTATCGATAACTGTCTGAAATCCTATGTAGGTTTGATGTAACACTGACGGTCGGTTTCTGAAAGCCCGATCAAAACTAATCGCATATCAATTCACTTGCTATCTCTATCTAATTGGATATCCGATTAGTTTTGATCGAGCTTTCAGAAACCGGCCGTAAGTGTGATGTAAATAATAATATAGAGTCATATTTCTAGCTTAGATGCCTAAATGAAGTCAGCCGACATTTGAGGATTCCCTACATATCCTACAGATATGGGTTCCGTATAGCCTTATTGCACGGGCCACCTATTTTTCAAGGCATCGGACATCGAGGACCGTGAGTACTTATACCCTTTACTATTATGAAACTTATAGATTTTTCTGAGCTAAAATACTATTTGGTATTGACTTTCGTCACAAATCTGGATAATTTCAAAATAACAAAATTATAATTCATTCAAATGTTTTCACTTTCACCAAACATTGTACTTTTTTTAAGTTTTTAGCTTATGTTTTATTAATTTGCAAGTTAAACTAGACCTAATCGGCGTAGGTACCTACATTTATGTACACACTTAGAAGAATAGGTACCTACAGTTTCTTTCATAGATCATCAATTTGTTGTTTTACAGCAGTTTAATTATTTTCAGCACAATAATTGCAACTTTCATGATTCTGAGTCAACTTGGAATTTGCACTGTATTTGTAACTTTCACCTCCGATAGTCTGCGAGATGTAAGTGAAATAATCAAGTTGATATGTAGTTTTAAAAGACATTCTGGTTGTGTGTAGGTATATAACCAATGGGTACCTTTACCTTCATCATTATGTGGTTAAGATAAATGTATAAGTTGCAAAAGTACGTACGTAATAAAGTTTTTTTTTAATTTTAGATAATGGATTGGCAAGATTCGAAGCCTGCTCTCTTGTCTCTACTAGTTCCATATCTACTTTTGCAATTCTTCATGAAAAACCTGAAAATTGTCAGCTACGTTTCCATGATGGGTAGGTAAAGTAGGTCACCTCGGTACTTAAGCTTTAAGTACCTATTGACCAGTAACATTGGTTTGTATGATTTTATGATGATGAATCCAGAAATAGCATTTGAAGTTGAGGTGGCAATGGGCAAGTTGAAAGGTAAGCTGGAGAATATACGTTAGCTAATGGTGACCTTGGTCTCGAGAAAAAGCTTAGGATGTCCCCCCCATGCACCAGATACATTGTAAAGATAGCAGTATCAGAATCGTTCTTCCTAAAACCTATGAGTGGTTAGCCATATATTCTTCAGGCTGATGATGCTGGTGACAATATGAGTATTTAATCTTCTTACTGTTTCTTTAATTTTCAGGTAACTTAATGAACATGATCGGGTTGGTCCTAATATTTTATCATATCTTCAAAGAGCCGCACGGTGAAGTAATCAGTGCTACGACAGAGGCACTGCCTGTGCTTTTCGCTTTTGGCACTTTTCTTTTCAATCTGAGCGCTGTTGGAGTGGTTAGTTCATCTGTTTTTTTATTTCTTGCTGATTTAACAAGCAGATGGCCCACCTAATGTTAAGTGATGATGATGATAACGCGCCCCACGATGCACTGCCTTGCGTCCATCAACCTGAGGTATAACTCTTATCAACAGTAATACCAAAATAAAAAAAATATATATGTCGCCATATCCAGGATTATCTTAAATTGCTAGTTCATGATAACATAGAACCTTCAAAAATATAAAGAGTTAAATCCTTAAGTTTAAACACCTGTAATTTCGTTTAGATCCTGTCGTTGGACAAAGCACTCGTGGATCCAAAAGTAATGATAAAGCGCTGCGGAGTCGTCAAAGTAGGCATTATGGTACCCACAGTGATCGTGACCGTCTTTGGGGTGCTAGGCTACTGGTCCTTTGGAGTGATGGAGGAAAACGTGCTGAGATCGCTACCATTTGATGATGAGTTTAGTACAATACATAGTCTGAATAATGTCTGTAAAAAACAGACATTATTCAGACTTCAATCAAGAAACTACTATGTATACAAAAATTGAACAATAATTGCAATTCGGACTATTCATTCGTATCCCACCCAGACGATAACATATTGGATGATATAACTGTTTGCACATAAATACATACAAACATTTTAAGCTATCCGCACGTTTTTTTCCTTTTTTTATGCCTGTTTTCAGTTCAGCCATGGCCTCCATCGGACTGTACATGATCGCTATAGCCTTCGCGCATCCCATCCAGTGCTACCCCGCTATTCAGATAATACTGGAAATCATCAGAAATCGCGACTCAACTGACGAACCTTCCCAGCAAACAATGAGGACTGTAGAAATTATTACGAGACCCCTGTTTGTCTTATCATCATGTAAGTAGATTATGTACCTAATGTTAAGAATATATTGTCGTATCTACAGATAGCTTTCATGCGTGTTTTTTTAACTTAAGTAATCTTGTAACTTGTTTTCCATTTAGCTATCACAACTCAGTTGGCTAAGATCTAGTCTGCCTTCAGCACTGAAGGCCATGGATTCGATCCCCACCGAGAACAAACAATATTTTATATTATGATATGAACAAATATTTATTCTCTGTCTGGAGTTATCATCTTCCTGCCTTTATTCCACGTATTATAATATATTAAATATGTATTTACGAAACAAAAGGTATTATAGGTAGGTAATTCGGTTGTCACGCTACAAGCTATAATTAGTTTTGGGCCAGATAGTGCCTTTTGGGATGTCCACCGATATCTATTTATATTTATTATCTTAAAGACTTACGTAATTACTTTTCAGTTGCGGTTTGTTACATGGTGCCGTTCCAAGGTCCGTTTGTAGCATTCGTTGGAAATGTCTGCACAACTATGCTGGCTTTAGTCTTTCCAGCTATGATGGAAATCAGTCTGATGTATCCCGGCCCTTATGGAAAATTCAACGTATACTTTATCAAGGACGTCATCATTATGATCATCGGCTTGATCTCTTGGGTGTTTGGGGCCGTTTTGTGCGGATATTTGATTTATGTTCGGATTATGTCTATGTATTCGCCAAATAATACTGATTATTTTCGATAGTATGTTATGAAGACGATGTGTAAAAATTTATTTCTCATCAAAGTAAGCTTTCACCCAAATTAAACTCCATATTAGAACTTAAGGATGGTAGGTTGGTATTGGACTCTTGTCAGGAGTATTATATTAGATCAAAAAAAATCTCTATAAAAACGTATTCTCTAACTAACCCATAATAGATAGCTAAATACTGCTAAATATCACCTTGTGGCAGTAGGTTGCAGCAGAGGTGGTAGATATCCTTCTATTCTACAATTATGTTCTATAGAAAAGAGTATTGTTAATAAAACTGTCTGATTGACAAATGCCTATTAACAAAACTTCGTCCGAGAATAAAACGGAGGGAAACATATTTGTAAATAAAAATTAATAGCTATCCAATTTTTACGTCCATGTATTTCCATTCTTATTTTCCCTACAATCTTCAACGGTTGATTTTGGAAATGTTATTTTTCTGCTTTAATTAGTTGGGAGACTTAATTTCATGGAAATGTTATTTGGAAATATTGTTATCCTATTTTGTTTTCATTTACCCTGTATAACAACATCGGTTTCGTAAGTAACCTTGCTTTGACCTACCCACTCTACCGCTTCCTAACAACGCTTACCTAAGTACTAATATCAAAAAACAAATCAACAAAACCAAGTTGGATTTAGTACCAAGTCTTGATAAAAATCCTAGATTAAAGTCCAAGTCGATCTGTATTTCAAAATAATATCTCAGTACATAGAATGTCTATAGGATGTCAATTATGAGAATACTAGAGCAATGTAACATTCTCAACGAGCGTGTATGTCATGTAAGTTACAAAAATGTATGCTGAGCTCGTAACGAGCATTGCGGCTCACTGTAGGTATTGTCTAGGTACCCTACCTATATCCTTAACGCACAATGGCGTCCAATACAAGTTACTACCTATATCAAAATACGATACAGGACCTACCTCAAGTCCGAGTTTTGTTTTTCGTTATAGGTAGGTCGCGCCCTTATCGAGTGTGCTGAGGACTCTAAACCAAAGGTACTAAACACGGGCTGAAAATACAGTAAACCAAATACCAATAACTAACTAATAACGAAAAAAACTCAACAAACAGGTCAATTGTCAGTCCTTTACACGTAGTCGTTAACATATATTTTTTCTTTTAGGATCAAACTACCACTGTGGACTTGGAACTGTGTGAATGAAAGGTGTGTGCCATACAAAGCAACGCAAACTGGAAAATTACAGTCATTAGAAACATGCAATATGCTCTGTTCATCGATTCAACTCTGGCCACAGCCAACAGGGCAAGTAAGTCTGGCTACTACAGCAGTACCAGTACGAGCGGATATGTTTAAGCTGGAAACAGTGGTTGCACGAACCAGAACCGTTCGACAATATATCAAAGACGGTTTTGAGCTGTTTCGACAAGATCTCCATGGCATGGAAAAAAATTCTCGTGGATTCGAGGAGTGGCGCAATGTGCTGGTTAACATCTTTGTCACCGAAAGCGGTGATCCACGCATGCGACTGGATACAGACGAAAGCTATGAAATATTCCTACATCCTACGAAAAAGACGGAATTTACTTTGTTTGTGAACATCACTGCACGTTCATATTGCGGAGCAAGACATGCACTTGAGACACTGTCACAGCTGATATGGCTGGATCGCTATGCAGATTCTTTGCTAATACTTCAAGTAGCCACCGTTAAGGATGCGCCCAAGTTTCACTATAGAGGTTTATTGATCGATACAGCGCGCAGCTACTTTCCAACCAGTGCATTGCTACGCACGATTGATGCCATGGCCGGTTCGAAATTGAATACCTTTCATTGGCATGTAAGTGATTCTCAAGCATTTTCTCTTCAGTTGAGTAGCATACCTCAGCTGGCACAGTATGGTGCTTACAGTCAGAGAGATATTTATACAACCGATCAAGTAAGAGCTCTAGCACGCAGAGCCAGGTTGCGTGGAATACGAATTTTAATAGAAGTCGATACGCCAGCGCATGTTGGACGGGCTTGGAAATGGGGCTCTAGAGAAGTTGGAAATCTAGTGGACTGCATGGAATCCGAGCCATGGCCTGCGTATTGCACAACGCCACCTTGTGGGCAGTTGAACCCCAATAATCCACATGTATTCGAAATACTAGAACGCGTCTACTCAGAAATTATTCAGCTAACTGGAGTTGACGATTTGTTTCATCTCGGTGGCAGTGATATCTCCGAAAGATGTTGGGCAGAAAAATATAACGAAACCGATTCTACAGATCTTTGGATAGAATTTACAAGATCTGTACTTCAAAGCCTTGAATCTGTTGGTAATTTACCGAACCTGACTCTTTTTTGGACTTCTCGTCTTAGTGAACGCTTGAAAACGGATTTTAAAGGCTATGTTCACGCCTTGGGTCTGCAAACGCGCAATTTTGAATGGGCTAAAAAGTATGTGAGTGGATTGCGCACAGTCCTCTCGCATGAGGACTCTTGGGACCTAAATAGTGGAATGGGAGATTGGTACACACAGAACGGTGGTGCACCGTATACCTCTTGGCAGAGAGTTTATGAGCACCGGCCATGGGTGAGAAATAACTTAGGAGTCGTTGTAGGTGGTGAAGCCACTGTATGGTCTTGGTGTTTAAGTGATTGCGAGCTAGACAGTAGAATATGGCCTCGTGCAGCGGCGCTAGGTGAGAGACTGTGGACCGATCGGCCAGAAGGTGCAACTCGGACAGTACACGCGAGACTTGATGTGCACCGCTCACGACTAATAAACCGGGGAGTGCAGGCTGCACCCTTATGGTCTAACTGGTGCACACATAATACCCATACTTGTAATTAAAAGTCTTATCAATCAGTCATTATCATTGAATAAATAATTACTCTGGTTGTATATATTTCTGAACTTACTGACTGATTATTTTAGACTGAATTTTGGTTTTTGACTTAGGTAGTACCTACCTATAGCATTGGGTTGGCCTTGGGCAGTAGGAGTCATATGTATGTTTAATTGAGGCAGCTCAAACCATAGTGATTTCGTCAACATCAACTCTATTCCTTTCACTGTGACTCAAAGAACTCAATAGCCAAGCTAGCGTAGATAGTATTATCTTTTAGTTCATAGAGTAGACCCTAGACCGACCCGAGTGCAGATCTTCCTGCTAACCTTTTCTAATATCTATATCTGTTAAAAGTACTAATTTGCTTTATGAAAGCGGCCGTTAGTGTTTTATTCCGCGCGCATTAAGGTCGCACGCGTACGTGAATGGTTAATAATTACCCCAACCAAATTACTTACCTATAGTAAAATAGGTGTCCACATGGTTAAAATACCTACAGTTATTGTTTAGATTAATCTTTTGGACAACAGGAGTACAAGTTATCCTGACTTCAATAATTAGCCCCTTCCATTACTTAGACTAGCCTCACAACTCCATTTATAATAGATCTGACTTCTGCACAGAATATTATATATGGGATATATGGGATGAAATTGTGTTCGATCCCCTTAAAATATTAGTTATAGGTATGACATGTTATCCTGTTTCCCACTTCCCATTATATAAGTCTTGCTTGGTTTGGAGCTGGATGGCGCTGTCTGTAATGTCCGTCATTCCAAAAAAAAAGCTTCTTACCTCGGTCACAGATAAGAGAATACTAGTACCTCGGTACTGTATGCCTACTACATCTACTGTTACCTGTGTTTAAGGTTAGGTAGGTACCTACACCGTTCATACAGAAACCCCCTAATAAGTTTATTGTCTAACACGAAATGTAGAAAAAAACCGTAAGGTTATCATAACTATTAACGTTACATTAATTCGATTTACTATTTGACATTTATTGCAAAACCTCTGCTTGAAATAACCCCGGTAGCGGGTCTGAAATACCCTACAACACTTTGTTTATCGATATCGATAAAAATCAGGTAGGTACATCATCATCGACTAGGATACGGAAACACGGACGACGCCCCTGTCTTCGTTTAGGTACTTGTGCTGGCTAGGATCTCAAAATTAAATAATCTTCTGGAATGCCTATGCATACATACGGTAGGTTTATTAAAAAATATTAATCAATTAAACAGATTAATAAAAAAGCATCACCTCCTCATATTTCAAAAAATAAGTACCTACCGAATATTATTAGAGCGTTTTTTTTTATAGAAACTAGGCAAAGCTTAACATGCACATTCTACCTACCTGTATTGGGTGTGTAAGGCATTTTACACACTAGCGATAACAACGCGGCGTTTGTTTTGTTATGGTGATATGTAACTTGAAAGCCAAAAGAGCCTTTCTAAGGAGAAACAATGATTATACGAATATGCTGGTTTTGTTACAACAACAGTTCGCTCCCGCGGTACATACCTCAGTGGCTCCTCTTCACATATTTCATTTGTATTCCATTCGACTTAGCGCCGTTGTTCGAAACTGCCATTATTGAAAACGTATTAAACATGTTCATGGTTGAAAGTACTAGTGGTGGGTTTCAGGACCGCTGAGGGTTCCACTAATGGCCAATAAGACGATACCAATAAGACGTTATTCTCGCTCGAAGTGAGCAAGGCCCCAGGGGCCTTATGCTCACTTCGAGCGAGATTATCTCACGGTGGAGATGACGTCATATCTCGTTCAATAACTCGTTGACGTTGCGTCTCGAATGAACTTTGTATGTAAAAATTGGGGAGTAGGATGGTGAGAATGGGGATAAATAGTTATTGAACGAGATATGACGTCATCTCTACCGTGAGATAATCTCGCTCGAAGTGAGCATAAGGCCCCAGTTGTACCTACTACCTCATTCAAGAGATCTCACCTAGATAAGTTAGTTGTATATGTCAAATATTAATGAAAATGTTGAGTCCGCCTATTATTAGCGTATATTTACGTCTAACGGCCGGTTTCTGAAAGCCCGATCAAAACTAATCGCATTCAAGTCACTTGCTATCTCTATCTAATTCGATTTAATAGCTGAAATGGCGAGTGACTTGACATCCAATTAGTTTTAATAGAGCTTTCAGAAACCGGCCGTAAGACACACAATGTGCCGAATAATGTAACCAAACATATCGCTGTTGGCGTTCCTATTTTTAAATAAATAAATATAATTCTCTTTTAGTTGGGATGAAGAGCCGCTCTTAAATTGTGGGGATTATAAACAAGCCTTAGATATCTAAAATAGGTAGGTAAATATAGGACGGAATTAATCAAATAGGTAGGTACGAATATACGGAATCATAACCATCAAAAACGGGCTGATACGGTCTAACTGGAATAAAGGTGTAGAAGCCCAAATTAAGGCTTTATTACGCTATCCACGCTATGCCATCCAATCCCAAACGCTTTTGTAAATATTCTAAATTTATAAATGAGTGTGTACGATGTCCCATCACTAAAACGGAAACAGATGTGACGTCGCAATTTTGTCTATGATTTAACTTTGTGGACGAAGCCTTACTTCTTAAGGTAATATATTTGCAAAAACTGATTTATTCACTTCCAAAATGATGATCATTATTTCGTATAACATAATCGATCATGTTTTTTTAATATATCCCGTTTAATTCCTTGAAACAAGTAGAAATAAAATATTTTATAAAGGTGCGGATACATTGAGCCTAAAAAAAAGTTTATTTTATTTATGGCTATGGTCAATGTGGCGGCCGAATGGCATGGCAGGCGCAGGATAAGCGTCAAACTATGGCGTTCGTTCGTAAAAGACTCTAAAAAGTATTAATTGTTGTTATTTCAAGAAAAGTGAAGTTTTATGTGTGAAAATAAATATGAGTAGATATTACGATTACGGTAACTCGTTATCTTGGTGAGTAGTTTTCGATATCAACACCTGACAACCATATTGCTTGCATTTTGTGTACGTTTTCTTAGAAAACAACATTTCTATTTGAACGCTATTCATTCCTATTAACTGTTAATAAAATCTAAAAATGCATCTATTCCTGTAGATTATTTACATAAGTAATGATAAATGGCTTTTGCCGGGCTTTTTGAATGAATATCGTTTACTTACATTACATCTAGGGACCCTTACACACAGGGTGATAACGTGGTGGCCGTAGCTAGACACAATTTTCTACAAAAAACATCAAAAATTATTGAAAATAATTTCATTGCAAGATTTTACGCAATGAGACAACTTTTTATAAGTAATCAATGATAACTTTTGATGTGCTAGTAATTATATATGTACTTAGTATTTTTCATGGATGTTGAGCGCTGGCAGGCAGCAAGGGATAGTTTGCGTTTGTTGTTTATACTTACTTGGAGAGTTGTTTCGAGTACCCAGCCAGCACTCAACTTACATGCCGGATACTATAGAAAGGTTGGAATCCTACTAGTAGTCTACTAGTAACTCTTTTATATATAATAATATTATGTCACACTTTCATGCAGGTGAGATAAATCTAAATTTGTTGACAGAAAAAAATCAGAAACTGAAAAAAAAAGCTGTTGGAATAAATATCATCATGTTGTTAGATCCTGTATTTTTTACTGTTGCTTTATTGTGAAATATCTGAGATACATTTGTTTAGTTGTACGGATGGGTAATAAGGATTCATCCATGATCTTAAAAGCTCATGTTTCCTACATGTTATGGTAGCTACTCCCAAAATTTGAGACCTGTTGCGTACATCCTATTATATCGCTACTTGACAGAATTTTTTCTTAGTTTCCATGTACATAAATGTCCTGTTTGCCTCAATATATAGCAATAAGAAATAGTTTTCTGGAAAATTTCTCCGACAGGACTGCCCCTTATTTCTCTTGCCATTAAATTTCTGTATTGCGATTTTTCTCGGTTTACCAATAAAGAATTAAATCTGTTAATAAATTTTCTCTCCATAGCAATGACCATTCACAGCTGCAGTGGAATAATTTGACAAATCATTTTCTAAAGGATCACCAAAACAACATAAAAGTTCAAATTCTGCGTTTATGGACCTATGATTTATATATCTAGACATTAAAATTCTAAAGCTGCAAGACTTGTTTTAACCATTGACGACTTAATGGATAATTATTCAATTGCAGATGTACCACTATTAAAATCCCCTTTCCCCGTCGTTGTCCAGTGGTGTATGAGAAATAAGGAGTAAATGTGCCATTTCTTTCGGGTCGACAAAGAAATTTTCCAGAAAACCTTTATGGTTGTAACCCTTCATTTACATTAGTTCGTCCATTTTTGGACTGCTGAATTTCAGTTGACATGAGACGGTCGCACGTCAACAATGGTTAAAACACGCTCTTCAGCGAGAGTAGGCAGTGCGGCAACCAGTGCGCCCGCTGAGAATGGAACCTCCTCTGAACTTAGGAGTCGACTCCGTACCACAGAGAATGGCCACCGCTCACAAAGAGCCACTAATCACTCTAGGCAAGTGTCCTCCTGTCGCGTATACGTCACTAGCTGTTAGCATGCCCCAAAACCGTGATGTCAATGTTGACTATGCTATGCTGTTCCCTGAAAGCCAAGGTGAAGCATGTTCACGCTTCTGGTGTCGGTATCTCCGTGGTGATGTTATTAGTTCACTCGCGGGGTGGAATGCTTGAATGATGAAGGATATTTGGTTGTATTTTGTGAAGTTTATTGTTGTTTGTCAGGAATGGGCCGGGGTCGATGTCATCGGGCAACGTCGGGCAAGGCGGCTCGCAAGGGAAGGACCCCCTTGCGCCCGCCTTGCCCGGCTCTCGGAACGCCGGCATGTACCAGCATCCCGCCGTCACCGGGTACAGCACACAGGACTCGAGATCACAAGCCATGCCCTCGGTAAGACATTGTGTACAAAATTAGTTCTTATTCTATTAGGTTACCATTGTAGCACTGGTGTTCTAGTGATCACAACCCTGCCTTCCTATCCTAAGGTTTCAGGTTTGGATCCGAATGTGTACCTATGGTTTTTCCAATTGAAAAATGTATGTGCACAATGCTAGTGCTCTGAAACGGTGAAAGAAAACATCGTGTGGAAACCCGCGGCTCAGCTACCTCTGCGCACAGTCATTTCTTTAGATTAAGCTAACCTATGAGGATTGTATAATATAAGGGTTACCGGCTACTCTATCTAAAATCCTGTCCCAGGGTCTAACGCATCCTGTAAATAGAAGCATGAGTTACAAATATCCTCCTAACTCTGTGTAAATCATCTACAATAGATGAAAAGGCTTGTTTACTTATTGTACCAAGTTTTGCTTAGCTTAGAGAATAGATAGAGCTGTTAAATGTCCAACAATACTTATTTAATTAAAAAGAGAAGCCAAATTGGTAGGTATACCTACCATTTTTTTACCACTCGCAAACGAACTTTCTCCAAGATCAGCACACGCGAACGGCGAAGATTGTCTCATGGTGGAACTACACATCGCTTCGCTATTCGTGTACTCGTCTTTTCTCCCAAATACCACCGTCGTATTTGGGAGAAAAGACGAATGTTCGCCTATATCTGCCTATTTTTTACCTACGAACAAGAGGAATACTGCTGTTCGTAACGATGTGTGGACGTTGTGTTCGAATTTCGGACTTCTACACAATAAAGCAGCTTAGAGAGCAAATAAAAACGCGAATACCGGATAGCGATGTGAAGTACCGCACCACCATCAAGACAAGGTCTCGAAAGAAGGACAAGGTTACTTAAGGCGAAGACAAGAGCTAATGTACCTACCTCTCGCTCGCAATGTGATTGCACACAGTTTAGTAAAAAAATAATTTCAATCGATTTAAGTAAGTTTTCCTACTCAAAAGTTTGCTTTACTCGTTTTTGCACTTATGCAAACTTTTGAGTTGGAAAATTTGTATCGATTAAAATGTTTTTTTTACTAAACTGTATGCACATTGCACACAAAATTGTTGATTGCGATCTTTCGAAAATGGGTTTAGTGATTTTATATCTTTTAACATGACGAAACGTGCGAGCGAGAGGTACGTTAGCTATTTATATCTTAGTGCCATAAGGCAGGACTCACGAGTTCGCCTTTTGAAGGAAGACCTCAATGCAGCCACAGGTAGCGCTATTGAGGTGGCCACTTATTTAAGACAATTTAAGCATCGACACGATAAGAAGGTAGGACTAAATATAATCCCTCTTACAGGCTCGTCAGAACCAGATGTACGCAAGCAGTATGTACCATGGCTATGGCGCCGGGGCTGGCTCCGCGACCCTGGCTCCCATGCCTTCCCCCTCGCCCACACCCACCTTGCCGCCTTACCCCGTGCATCCAGACGTCAAGTTTAAGAAGTAAGTTTACGCCTTTTTCTGCCGCCAAGCAGCGTTGCTGTGTTTTGGTTTGAAGAGTGTGGTTGCCGGTGTAATTACAGGCACATGAGGCTTAACATTTGTATGCCTCAAGTTAATGGACGCAGGGCAGTGCATCTTAGGGCACGTTTCTATTGTGCGTGACTTACGAGGCAATGCTTTGTTATAGGTGATGGTTACTTAACATCAGGTGGGCCATCTGCTTGTTTCATCAGCTAGTAGTATAAAAAATAAAAAGTTGATAAAGTCAATAGGTATTTATTCAGTAAAATCATAAGGATCACTTTGAAATGTCTTAAAACTAGGTGAATCTAGGTGCCAGTTCCACGCGACCAAAGCCTAGAAAAACAGACAACAAACTTACGGCTTGCTTACGGTTTTAAGGTTATGGGTGTGAGCTGTGCATAGCATCTTTGCCTATTTCTGCCGCCAAGCTGCGCTGCTGTGTTTCGGTTTGAAGAGTTTGGGTGCCGGTGAAATTGTTTGCAGAAGAGGCTAAACATCTGTTACGCCTCAAGTTGGTGGACGCAGGGCAGGGTACCGTAGGGTACATTAATATCGTGACTTGCGATCAGACTTAACATAAGGGACCATATGGCTCCACCTAATGTTAGGTGTACTTGTACCAACCGCAAGTAGTATAAAAAATATTCATCAGCCAACTGTTAGCTAAGGACACAGACACTTTCGCTTTTATGAAGAGGTTTGGATTTATTTAACCACACTTAGCCAATTTATTTGTTTTTAAGAATAGTCTCCTTACAGATTGCCATTCTATGACGTGCTAGCCGAGCTGATGAAGCCATCTACCATGATGCCGATGCAACAAGGCCGCATGCAAGAAGGCACCTATGTATTCCACCTCACCCCACAGCAAGCAACTGAGATAGCCTCTGGGAAAGACATCATTGGCAACACTAACAAACTAGACTATGTAGTACAGGTGAGTTTACAAAAATGATAGAATAGATAAGTTTTATTTGGCATACAGACATTAGTAGGTACAGGACCGAGATGACGAATGATAGAGGAGAGTGTAAGAAGAAAACCTGTTGTGCCGACTCCACTTAGCGTGGGATAAGGGCAGGAAGATAAATACATAAATAAATATTGATGGACTTTCCACACAGCACTATCTAGCCCCAAACTAAGCCAAAGCTTGTAATATGGGAACCAGATAGCTGATATAATACATATAATATTTCTTTTTTTTTTATGATGATGACATTGGTACAGTATTACACTAAAGAAAAATACAATAAAAATAAATGTGGAATACAGTTATAATGGATTCACTGATGAGTAAAACACAATAAAGAACAAATAATTCATCTAGGAAGGTTATCCTATTGTTGTGCATCTAGAAATGCAAAAAAGTACAGAAAAAAAGTTGTAGTGGTCAGAAAAAACAGACGACAGTAATGAGTTCCACTCCTTAGCGGTTCGCATAATGTAGCTAGAAGCAAAACGCTTAGTGCGAATAGGTGGTATGCTAACCAGATATGGATGATACCCGGATATGCATTGTATATTTTTGTTTACAGGCACAACTCAGGTTCTGCCTACTGGAATCCTCATGCGAGCAAGAAGATCATTTCCCACCTAGTGTTAACGTTAAAGTAAACAACAAAATGTGCCCACTACCAGTAAGTATTGAAACAACATTTCAATCAAATACAGATTAGAATTTCATGTGTAGAATTTGGAAAATATATGATAGCCAAATGATTTTTTAGACTTGCCTTTAACTAATCACAGTCACAGCATGTATTTGTGGCTATAAGTTATTCGGTGCAATCAAAAGGATCACTTTGCGAAGTTTTATAAACTAGGCGCCAGTTCATCGCGACCAGAGCCTAGAAGAACAGGCAAGAAACTAAAGGCTACGATTAAGGTTACAACTCATCATCATCCTAGAAAAAAGCCTCTTCGACGCGCACTTAAAATCCTTTCACCACACTGTTTCGGAAGAAACTAGTTGATACGACAAGAAAAAGAATCATCGTCATGAAGAATTCTATTGTTGAACTTAGGTCTCCCTAATACATTAAAAAAACTAGTTAGAGTTAGATCTTTTGATATGATAATTGATAATACACAATGAGGAATGACAATGAGGAAGGAAATACAGTGCACTTCTAACTGTGTTCCAAATACTTCCTCAATACACAATGCCTTTTTCTGCCGCCAAGCAGCGTTGCTGTTTCGGTTTGAAGAGTGTGGTTGCTGGTGTAATTACAGGCACATGAGGCTTAACATCTGTATGCCTCAAGTTGTTGGACGCAGGTCAGTGCATCGTAGGGCACGTTCCTATCGTGCGTGACGTACGAGGCAATGCTTTGTTATAGATGATGGTTACCACTTAACATCAGGAGGGCCATCTGCTTGTTCCATCAACCAGTTGTATCAGTGCACTTCTAAATGTGTTCCAAATTCCTTCCTCAGAACCCAATACCGACGAACAAGCCTACACCAGAACCAAAGCGACCGCCGCGACCGGTGAACATTTCCTCGCTAGTAAAGCTCTCGCCGACGGTAGCCAATCAGATCCACGTGACGTGGGCGGCTGACTTCACTAGGGCCTATGTACTGGGCGTGTTCATGGTCAGGAAACTGTCCTCTGCGGAACTGCTGGGAAGATTGAAGAACAAGGGCACTAAGAATCCGGATTACACGAGATCGCTGAGTAAGTTTTTGATCATCTGCCTGTAAAGTTCATTGCTCATACATTTCCAGGAAGATCGATTTCCCGCGATTTTTACAGTGACGTCAATCCATCGGGTATTGGCTACCTTTAGGGGAATCCTAAGGAAGACTAACAGCACGTAAAAGCAGCAAGAGTAATATAAATAACAAAAGCCATATAACAAGTCTCCACAAATAGAAACAACATTAAAACTTAATGAGCACAACAGATACAGGTTATTATTATATTTAAACAATGCAAATAAATGAATTGACTTGTGTAATATTTTATTAATCTTTAGTTCTTTTATTTAACTTTGTCATGTGAACTGATATTATTAATTATGTGTAAATGCTTACTAACCCTCCGACAGCTTTGCTAATTGTTATTCCTGACTATTAATTGTGCCTTTAAAATTATTTTATGACATTGCAGTGCCCAACTGGGTGCATGTCATTGACTTAATGCTAAAACTAGACCTAAGCTATTTATTGATGTACATGTCAGCAACTAATGAATAAATGAAAATGCTGTAAAATGTAAAATGAAAGACATTTCTAATCAATAAAACCTATTACAGCATAAATGAATATTTAGAATAATCAAATAAACCATTGACATTAAAAATAATTTATGTAACTTATTTTAAATTTATTATAACCTAATATTTAAACTTACCTTAACTTTGACATTTTTAATTTTAATACTTGACATTATCACAATTTGACCTTAATATTTTCAATTTCTCATTTTAAATTAATAAACAAAATTTGACATAAATACCCAATACCTACATGACTATATATATATTTTTTATATGCCTACAACGATTAAATAGACCTACCTAAATAACTTAAACGGTATCTATTAAGCAAGACTATACCTATGAACCTACTAGTAAATTGAAAACCTCGGCCTGCCTCCATGTTGCCATACCCTATGCAGGGTCCATGTGATACTTACTAACACCCAATAACTATGTTTGTACTAACCAAACCATGTGTAAGCAATAAATATATTGAGTATTGAGTATGATGCATCATTATTTTGATTGGGTATGCAGTAGTCATCATATAATCTGTAATTCCAGTCAAAGAGAAGCTGTCAGAAGACTACGACAGCGAGATAGCGACGACATCACTCCGCGTGTCGCTGATGTGTCCTCTCGGCAAGATGCGCATGTCTTGTCCGTGCCGGCCGGCCGCGTGTCCGCATCTGCAGTGCTTCGACGCGTCTCTCTTCCTGCAGATGAACGAACGGAAACCGACGTGGCTGTGCCCGGTGTGTGATCGACCTGCGCCGTACGACACTTTAGTGGTGGATGGGTGAGTATCATTCCTCCTTTGCAGAATAAAAATAATAAAATAAATAAATATTGGTGGACATTCCACACAGCACTATCTCGCCCCAAACTAAGCCAAAGCTTGTGATATGGGAACCAGATAGCTGATATACTACTTATATACTTTTTTTTGTAAATACATATTTATAATATTATATAACACCCAGACAGAGAACAAACATCTATGTTCATCACACAAATGTTTGTTCTCGGTGGGGATCGAACCCACGGCCTACGACTCAGAAGGCAGAGCTACTACCAACTGAGCTGTGAAGGCTGTCAATAGCAGGGGGTTTGCAGAATACGCCTGCTGGAAGAAACATTTAATGATAATAACATTATGTTCACAGAGCTCATGTAATTTTCATATACTATTTTCGACTGACCGCGTTTTTAATCGTAATAATTAAATCTCAAGAATTTCTTTATAATAGACACACTTCAAGACAAAAACCACAAATTATTGAAATAAGAAAAAAATAGGTTCACATCTATAATTCTCAGGCCCTCAGACTAGACCCTCAGATTGGTACTGTGTAGTGTGTAACCTACTTAACATTTTTTTTGTCAAATACATTAGCATTCTTTAAAGCTGATTGTAAGCTAGCATAATCCAACTCTTATTATATTGACAAGGGGTAGAAGATTGACTGTCGCAACACCAACACGAGTAGTTTTTTACCCATAGACACTATAAACTTCTATGAGTATCTATTTGTCAGAAGTAACAATAGAATTGAATCTCACACAGATACTTCCAAGAAGTGCTCGCGTCCCCTCGCCTGCCATCCGAGTGCAACGAGATCCAACTACTGAAGGACGGCAGCTGGGCGGCCAACATGCCGGCGCCGCGCGCGCCGCAGCAGGAACAGACGCAGGCGGAGACCTCCGTCACTCTCATCTCCGACGATCTAGGTAAACATCTGGATCTGTATACCTCAGTCAAAGTCAAAGTCAAAATGTATTTATTCAATAAAATCACAAGGATCACTTTGAAACGTCTTAAAGCTAGGTGACTCTAGGTGCCAGTTCCACGCGACCAAAGCCTAGAAGAACAGGCAACAAACTTACGGCTTGGTTCCTACCGTTCTTTTGTATGATCCTTTTACAATGTAATAATATAATATATTACTGAAGTTTAGTGAGGCGTAGGCATACAGAAAAAGGTAAACATAATCAAATTTAAATTTAAAACTCAAGTGCTAATACAGCTGACAGCTAGGCAGCTGCTAAAACACTTACACTCATGCCTTTTTCTGCCGCCAAACAGCATTGCTGTGTTTCGGTTTGAAGAGTGTGTTTGCCGGTGAAACTACAGACATCTTTATGCCTCAATTTGATGGACGCAGGGCAATGCCTCGTTCAGGGCACGTTGCTATATTACGAGGCGATGCTTTGTTATCGGTGATGGTTACCACTTGGCATCGGATGGAGCTTCAATATTGTATTATATTACATTGTAACAAGGGTCATACAAAAGAATGGTAACAACCAAGTCCAATCCGACCAATTCTAATTCTAATTCGTGGTGGGGGAACGAGATCTGCACGGACGTCCCGCAATGGGGTGTATTGTGCATTGTCCCCCTGCTAACCTCACCCCAGCCAGCCCAACTCCTTAAAATAGCGGAGAAGGACCTTGGGTTGGTGGCAGCAATGTTCAAGCATCCCCGGTGGTGATTTGGATGCAGATGAGAGGAATGACCCGATCAGCTTCTGCAGTCCTGTTTTGGACCTGGCTTCGTTAGTTGCGGAGCAGTGCAGTACCACATGCTCCACAGTTTCTTTTTCCTGAAGACATCCACGACATAGGTCGCTGTCTGTCGCTCCGATCTTGAAAAGATGGTAGTTGAGGTCGCAGTGGCCCGTGATGATTCCGACCATCAGCTTTAGATCTTCGCGTCTCAGCTTTAACAGGATGGTTGTTAAGTGCCTGTTCGTGGCTGGAAGCATTGTTTTTGTATGTTTGCAGTCTGATCTGCGCTCCCATTGCTTTTGGTGTTCCTTCTGGGAATGCATCTTCAGCCTGTTTTTTATCTCTACCGACGTAGGTTTGCATAGACCTATGTCATTTATTGTCGGTGGCTGTTTCGCGCCCTCTCTTGCTAGGGAGTCAGCCTCGTTGTTACCTGAACATGAGCCGTGACTCTTTGTCCATCTTATTTTAACACTATGCGTGTCAGACAGATTTTGAAGCGCAGTGTGACACTGTACAAGGGAAGCTGACCTTGTGTCAGATCTTCTCAATGCGTTAATCAGTGCTGCGCTGTCTGTTGTGAAAATAATAGTTCTGTTCGTTTGCAGTGGCTGCGGCCGTCATAGACTTTACTGATGAGAGCATTTCTCCTGTTGCCAGGGAGAGCCCAAGTGTTTCTGCCTGGAGGGCGGTCGTTGATTTACTGAGAGGTTGCGCACGGGATAGCCCTGTTTCAGGACAGTAGAAGCCGCAACCCGCTCCTAGTTTTTGTTTCGAGCCGTCAGTGTAGACGTGAAGGACGTGGGGGGTCGGAGTCGGATCCTCAGTCTTTTCTCCATTTTCTAATTGGTACTTTTTGTTCGTGAGGTATGTTGTGGCAATTCTGTCGGTGCCGTTTCGAGCCTCCGGCATAGCTTGGATAGCTTTGTCCAGAATCCTGCAATGATTTGTTATTTTACCACTGCCATTCCATTGGTTTGCGGATTTTATTCTTAACGCTGCTGCCATCGCCTCTTGTTGTATGTAAAGATGAAGGGGCGTTAGGCCTAGTATTATATCCAGCGCCACAGATGGTGTGGATATTGAGCAACCGCTGATCAGGGAACACGCGAGCCGTTGTACCTGTTGCAGCTTGTTGATTGTTGTGACTAAGTTTGTTCTTGGCCACCACACCACGGCACCGTAAGTTAGTACCGGTCGAACCATGACAGTGTACATCCACAGGCAAAGCTTGGGTTTAAGTCCCCAATCCTTACCAACGGCGCGTCTGCACTGCCATAGCACATTTGTGGCTTTCGTCGTGATGTGTTCTAGTTGCTTACCCCATAAGAGTTTGCTGTCTAGCCATATTCCGAGATATTTGACTTCCTTGCTTAGGGTCAGTTTGGTTCCAAACAGCGATGGTAGGTTCAGATTCGGCAGCTTTAGTTTGCGGGTAAAGAGCACAAGTTCTGTTTTACTGGGGTTCACTGTTAGGCTATGAGCGTGGCACTATGACTCCACCATGGCAACAACCAAGTCCAATCCGACCAAGTCGGATGGAGCTTCAATATTGTATTATATTACATTGTAACAAGGGTCATACAAAAGAATGGTAACGACCAAGTCCAAGACCAAGACCAAGTAAGTTTGTTGCCTGTTTCAAGGCTCTGTACGCATGGAACTGGCACCTAGATTCACATAGTTTTAAGATGTTTCAAAGTGATCCTTGCAATTTTATTGCATAAATATCTTTTGACTTTGAACGTAAGTCAAAAATCAAAAGGAGGAAATCACAAAGATTTTTTATAATATCCCAAAGTAATTTTCCGAGTGGGATTTGAACCCACGACCTTTGATTTCCTTGCATTTCCGGTGTGCATAGTTTTTTTTATATCAACAAACCATCTAACCACACATTCCATTGACAGAGGTAATACCAGTCGACGGCGACAAAGGTTCCGACGCCAAGCGCGCGGCGGTAGGCGAGGCCCGCACGCCCAAGCCGGCTGAAGCCATGGTGGACCTCACATCAGACTCCGAAGATGAACTGCCTCTGAAGAGGAAGATACCGCTCCCCAAATCATCTCCTCCCGAGCCGAGGGAAATCAAAAGCGATGACAGCTACTCTTCCTCTGGTAAGTCTACATTCTCAGAAAAATAAACAGATACACCTACACGACTTTGATCCTAAGGCCTAGTCCTCTCAGATCTCTTAGTAAATACTAAATCAAGACACTTTTGAGGTTGTATAAAGGGGGGTAGTCAGAGGTACAATCAAATATTTCATTTGGCACATACACACGTTTAGTAGTAGTTGGTATTCCTTATGTGATAGGTTGCAATCCCATCGCCCTTTTATAACGATGTTTTCCTTCGCCGATTGAGAGTACTGACATCTATTTCCTCAGATGATCACATGTGTACATGATCATGCATCAGCAAGTTCGAAGCTAGAATAAGTTATCTCTTTTAATAAATTACCTAACAGTATTAAACAAGCCACAAGTCTATATAAATAAAAAAAAATACCGAACATATTTTAAAAAACATTTCCATACTGTCAATTATTTGTATTTAAATATTTACTATCATGTATACCACTGTGTACACACTTTCTATGAAATTAATTATACTCTGTAAGTGAACTCTGTTCTTTGAGAGTATAAATATCATTAACCTCATGATTTTTTTTTTGAGAACTGGTGGTCTAGTGGTAGCTGCCCCGCCTTCCGATCCTAAGGTCGTGGGTTCGAAACCGGTC
Organism: Chloroclysta siterata; assembly: GCA_932294275.1. Taxonomy (NCBI): domain Eukaryota; kingdom Metazoa; phylum Arthropoda; class Insecta; order Lepidoptera; family Geometridae; genus Chloroclysta; species Chloroclysta siterata. The sequence continues at coordinate 20,558,898 of OW028589.1, forward strand.
GTGCACCAATGAGTTTTTCTGTTCAAAAATTTATGTGCAATGTGCCAGTACTCACAAACGGTGAAGGAAAACATCGTGAGGAAACCGGCATGTCGTAGAACCTAAAAAGTTCTATAACATGTGTCAAGTGCTCTTGAGGCGCACTTAAAATCCTTTCACCACACTGTTTCGAAAGAAACTAGTGACACGACAAGAAGAAGAACCTCATGAATGTTGATGTCTCACCTACAGCATTAGAAGCGGTATCGTCCAGCGGGTACCGGTCGCCGAGCGCGGGCGGCGGCGTCATCTCCCTGGACAGCCCGTCGCCGCCGGCGCCCGCGTCGCCGCATCCCGCCATTGCCGAGCCGCCCATCGGCAGCGATAGACCGCATCTCTCCATCACGCCTATTGAACGATGTAAGTATTTATTTTACATTTGAGTCGAATAGTTTCAAAACCGACAATCTGACTTTTGCAAAAATGTTGGTAGATTGCCGCGTTTGAATTTAAAGTATTACAGATTGCCGCATTTGAAACTAGACGACTAATTTATCCATCTCTACATCACACCCAATAAACGATGTTAGTATTTCTTTTACATTTATTCATATCTCCATCACACTCATTGAACAATGTAAGTTTTTTCTTTTACAATTAACGTACATATACTTACTTGGTGCTTGGTGAGCGGACCTGTTTCCGCAACTATACCGCAGATGGGCAACTAGCCGAAATTTTCTAAACTCACGTGCTGTAGAAACCTGCACTACGATGCACTGCTCTACATCCATCGATTTGAGACATTAAGAGCTGATGATACCACGCTCTGTTACATTAACAAAGGATTAAATTGTCTGCGTGGTCTTCCGTACTCTTAAATAAAATGCTATCTCTTTGTTTATAGGCACGAGTAATAACACAGAACGCAGCGAAGAGAGCGACGCTGCGCCAACACACTGGGCGCCGTACGCCGACAATGAAAGGTAATGAATGATACTTGAACCGCTCAAAGCTGGCCCGGTTTTCTTTTAACCCCCATACATTTATTGGAAGAACGATTATGCGCTTGCTTTATCCACCGACTTCCTTTACCGCCCGCGCCATATCAACTTACTATTTTGCTTACAAAATAGTAGAATTATAAGAACATAGAAAAACTAAGTTCACCGACATAGTGTTTTTTTAAACTCTCGCGATCATTACACATATTGAAGTAATACACGGGTATTTATCTATATCTATAAAAATCAATGCCACTTTTCGTTGTAATTTTATAACTCAAGAATGGGCTCACCTATCCAAACCAAATGTTTAGGCTTTGTTCGGACTATTAAGTAGATTTAGTTTATGTGAAGTTTGCACAAAATCGGTAGAGCGGTTCTTCATTAAATACCCATGCGAAGCCGGGGCGGGCCGCTAGTCTTATATATTTAAATAGTCTGCCCGCGCCCACGGCTATTGCAACATAGCCGAAACGTCGGGAAAATAATAAGGGTAAACGCGATAAATACCCGTGTAATACTTCAATATTCACCGACATAGCTTTTTATGTCGGTGAACTTAGTTCTTCTACGGATTTCTTCATTTCTGATTCTATCATGTAGTAAAAGCTCTCTCCATATCCCAATGACCATTCATGACCTTCAGCTCATGTATGTTAATAACAATATTTTCTTTAAATCAGATACTGACTGAGGCCGAAGAGTGACCGCTCAGGGTATGGAGGCGGCCATTCTTCAGAAGGCGAGGCGCAGTTGGAGCAGGACTACCCAGAAGTCCCGGTTTTTCAGAGCATATAGGCTTCTGTATAACACCGCGAGTGACGGCTACCACTGTATTACAACGCGAGGAAAGGGCGGCTTACATTGTACAAGTGCTTTAGGAGAGTAGAAGAACTAACGATAGTTCTGTTATACAACTCTCATAGTGCACTCTACTATGTAAATTGGAATTGCCATCGCGATGCACAGCAGTGTTATATAAAACCAGTGTAAAATGGACTTGTGTATACATTTAAGCTTGTTCTATGAAAGGGTCAATGAAAATTAACTCAATGTTTTGTGGTAAATCCTAATAAATTAAAAAATAAATGAATTACTTCAGAAATCAGGCCAGTTTTTATTTAGTATTATTGAAGTTAGAAGTTAGTATGCACTGATCTATATTTTTTTCTGGAGATCGTGTTTTTTATTTTTTTAACAATCTAAGTGGTACTTGACCCAATCCTCAGAAACCATAATTTCGTGCAGCCTGTAAATGAGTCGCAACTTAACATTGATCAAACGAAGTGTTATTTTCTTGCACCCTTTCACAAATAACAAGGAAAAATTTTACTCGCTTAGCTGTGTTTATAATTGCTAGTGTATGTCCGTGATTGAATATTTTGAAAACCAAAAGGTTTTGACATAAATGACGAATATTTAAATTGTAGTTTGTAAGTTAGTTAAGAACGAACACAGTAGGCCGTATGTCCCAAAGAAAGTTGTTTTTCCGCAGCGGTCGTAATGTATTGTGTTTTAGTTTGTATTTTAAATTTTTTACTCTTGAAAATATCATTGTTTATTGGTCAGAGCTTCAGGACTAAAGGCTAGTTTTACCATCTGTGAGTACCGTCAGTTAGAAATATTTATGTCCCTTTGTATCTTTAGTTGAGGGATAGCTCTGCCATGGGATAGTGAAACAGGCCCTTACGGCCGGTTTCTGAAAGCCCGATCAAAACTAATCGCATGTCAAGTCACTTGCTATCTCTATCTAATTCGATGTAATAGCTGATATGGCAAGTGACTTAACATCCGATTAGTTTTGACCGAGCTTTCAGAAACCGGCCGTTAGTCTGGTACAGTCAGTCATCAAAAGTAAACAATGATTGGACACAAGTAGGGAATGCAATCCCGCAAGATAATTTCAATCCCGGTATTTGCGGGACTGTCCCATCTAATTTCCCTTGGATCCAGGTATTTGCGGGATCCAGCCGGGTGGACTTAGACCTCTCAAATCAATCATAATAAAGACCTTATAGACCTTGTTATCATGGTTTTAATTTTAACCCAAATTAAACAAAGTTGTTTAATACATTTGAAATGGTTTAGTAATACTTTTTAAAACTTTTAGACATAAATTGACATTGAATATTATTATTATTTCCATTTATTTGAGAAAATGATGGTGCTGTGCACTGCAGTTGCTGCCTGTGTGCCTCGGCGTCACGGAAGACCAGCGTTGTAGTAGTGCATCAAACACTATTACAGCATAAAGCTGAGTGACGACCGTTTTTGATGTCACAGTATTTTTCTTTAAATTTTATTTTCGCCTATGTTTTTGTGACACAAAATAAACATATTTTGATTTGATTTGATTTGAATAAGTTAACACAAGGCATAATTTGACATAACAACATAAACATCAGATATATACATTGACGACTGGCATAATCGCGGTCATTTAAAGCTCAGAAATATAAATGACATTAACATAAATATAAGTCCACCGCGGGCCACCGCTTGCAGAGTAACTCTTATGATCCACGTGTAAGTGTAATCCCGCCAGTCCAGCAGCGGGATCCCGCAAAATTTTCAACCGAGATTAGTCCTGCAAAATGTAAGCGGGATCCAGGAATTAGGGATCCCGGTATACCGGGATTGCATTCCCTACTAGACACAAGTTAAAACAGTATTTTATTAATGAAAACTATCATTATATTATATTCTTTATCAAAGTATGATTTGAAGAAGAAAATGATAAACAATTTCGATATTTTGAAAAAGTCAACTTTTGATGCTGACTGTACAGTCATCGGCTCGGTAATATTCAAAGTTATAGTTTAAATTTAAAACCCGCTGGTTCCAGAAATATATGAGATTTAGAAACCGGAAATCTACTATACTTTTTCGTTGACTGCACTTGCTTCACTTGGAATAGAAAATGTACACAAATGTTTGTGATAAATAGGCAGAAACGAAACTATGATTTCTTAATGTTTTGGTCCAATAACGCAACAAAATAATTAGAAGACAACTGTCTCTGTAAAGTATTCATTTATTTACATTGTGCAAACCACTTTTACAAACTTCTTAAATACGAGAAAAACAATTAAAGCTATGATACACACGATGATAAAGCTATGGTCATATGATAAAATTCGTTGATACCTACTCACGTCTGTCACGTAAATAGATACACCATTATATATACTGCGTTTACATTTAAACATTCGCGTGGACGGAAATGTTGCCGTCTTTATGTCGCCGGCAGCGTCGCCGGCAATGCGTGTTCACGCAACACGGGCAACGCGAGCGGCAACGCGAGTGGACATGAAAGTGGCCTGTTTATATTTTCGCATTGTCCAAGTCCTTTTCCATGTCTCTGCACATTTCCACGGACATGAGCTGAGTGTAAACGGGGTTTTACCTCTCACACTAATGTGACCAATAATAATGTAGACAGAGAAATAATGATAAGTGGCGCATCACAGTTCACTATCCGTAGTCCTCGGAAATCATAAATTGTACTATGACCACAGAGGATAGACCACTAACGAGTAAACCAACCCAATAGAAGGACTATTGGCGTACCTCCTACAGACTTCAGAAACCGCCGTCGTCTCCAAATTGACCGCGCTACAGTAACAAGACGACGAAGATTTTAGAATGAAAAAAATGCTAGTTATATTACGGTGGAAGTTCTTCGCTTGTAATGTATACTTATTTATAGAACAATGATATTTAAAGAACACGTGGACATATCTAAGTTCCTCATTTTACGACAACTAACCGCCGGTTTCTGAAAGCCCGATCGAAACTAATCGAATGTCAAGTCATTTGCTATCTCTATCTAATTCGATGTAATAGCTGAAATGGCGAGTGACTTGACATCCGATTAGTTTTGATCGGGCTTTCAGAAACCGGCGGATAGTCTTTCTATTGTATTTACTCTTTTGTGGGACAGATTTCATAATTCCTTTAATGCTCTGTAGTATAAAAAAGGAAACTAATGTCTTATTAGACGATAATTATGCTGCCAAGATTATTTCCGATTTAATTAGACAAGATAGGTATTCATTAAGCATCTTTTTATCATCATTAGCATAAAAATTTCGACCATCTGTTTATAAATCACTTCATTAGAATTAAATATTAGAACACTGTAGATTATTTGTTTTATTAATGCTTTTATAGTAGGTAATCAGCTGCCTACCTATCAAAGTACCTACCGAATTGAAGATCTTGATAAAATTATACTATTTTAAGAAGGTAGGTCAAAATTTTCATACTTTTCTTACATAATAGAATTTAATTTATTTATGGTAAGAATGTGTGAATGTTTTGAGTGATTATTTTTGAAGTAACTAAGATTTGAAGTGAAAACAGTAGATTCTTATGGTGTTTAGATAAGATATTTACCTAAGCTATGGTTATGTAGAATTAAATAAATGTAAATACTTGCAATTTGTATTTTAATACCTTTCAAATCCTGTACCACCCATCCTTGTCCATGTTTTAGTCGAAAGTCAAAGGTATTTACTCAATTGAATCATAAAGATCACTTTGAAACGTCTTAAATCTAGGTGAGTCTAGGTCAGTTCCACACAACCAAGAGTAAAAGAACAGGCAACAAGCTAAGTAGGTAGTTAGTATTCTCTCATCTGTGGAGCAACTTTTTAATTTGTACCTTTTATGTCTTTCAATAAAATCACTGTGAAACACCAATTATTATTATTTTTATTGTTGAATTTAATTCCCAGATAAATTGTAGGGTCTGTTGTTGTGTTGCGGTATAACATTGAAACTGAATTGGTACAATAGGTAAATGTGGAGACGGAATTTTAATTGAATCCTGAATGTAGTAGGTAGCTTACCTACAATGTTTGTAGTGTGACACTCGCACTTTTTATTTTATTTCTTAATTTGTTTGACCCTCTTTAAGTCAACCTACCTAGGTAGGTACTTCAGATTTGCCGAATTGAGATATTTCTTTTCATCTATTTTAAAGATTTCATTTGGTCGTTGTCTTGAGAAAAAAACACACGGCTACCTACATGGGAACCCGTTTCCGAAAAGATTAATTGTACACTACCTATATTTTTTATTAAAAAAAACAGGTGTTTCGAGACCTAGTTAGTAGTTCATTTCATACCTACCTACCTAGATAGATGCTACAAAAAATATCAAGCTGTCCCATACGATCCATCAACAATTACGAGCGTAGCAGTAAACTATGCAGCTGGTACCGGAAAGTGCCAATAAACAGAGAAAAGGCAATAAAACATACAGCGGCCAAGCGGACAGAAACATCCAAGCCGATTCAACGACCTCGGCTCCGCGCGATACTTAATTGTCGGATAATTATTGTAATGAATGGGCGACTGTGCTGTTGCCGCCACAAACTTCATTTGTCTATTCTGCTGTCTTGTCTTGTCTGTCTGTATTCCCCGCGGATCAATCCCAGATAGCTTTGCGGTTCGAAGCAGTCTCTGTTCTGTAGTGTCTACTCTGTGCGCGCCCTTCTCGTATTTTTATGCCGCCCCATAAAACTTTTTCTCTCTCGCTCATACCTAGCTCTGCTCGCATATACGTATCTCGTTTCCTCGTACACCTCGCGGACAGGGGGACACGTAGCGTAGCGTGCCTCGCTTTGACGGAGTTCCGCGGTCGTCCGCCGACTCGACGCGGCGCTGACGTGCGTTTCGCTCCACGAAAAGTGTTCATTGCAATAAAACCAGTGTTATTCAATTGATATTTGTTTACTGTAAAACTTCTCCAATGGATTCTGCACAACGGAATGCTTCCCGAGGATATTTGACATGACTGTGTTGAGTTTACTGTTTGTGTGTACGAGTCTTGTGAAACTGGTTGGCCGTGTTGTGTGTTGAATGGTGATTAGTAATTTACTTTGGTTTTACGGTGTTCGGTCGGTGGTTATCGATCGTTGAGAGACAAAGCGGTGGATTGTGATCTGTTGCTGTAAGGTAAGTTATTTGTGTATGATGTAGCATGATAGCTTGCTTGGTTTGGAAGCAATAGCAAGATATAGATGTAAACGAAACGGCCCTCAGCGGCCGGTACCGCGGTGCGGGTGCGGGGGTACTTGCCCCACCGACCTCAGAAAAGTTTACAGAAGGGGCACTTACTGCAGGCCTTAATTTTGCCTACATGCTATTCATGACGTTAATGTTGACAAGCTCAAGTTTATTTGTGTCCTGTCCATCCTGTCATACAGATATACATACCCTGGATTGGTAGATGCCGCTTTTTGCACTCTCACCTGCTTCTGAATACCTACCTACCTACCTGCTTCCTAGGTTCCATCCAGTATTTACTTACTTTGTTATGTAGATAGGTACTAGGTACCACCTATGTTAGAAGAATTTAAATGAAATGCATCAGGTAGGTATCTAGGTAGGTTTTACCTATCTATTATTTAAACATGTAGGTATTTTAAACTTGACTAGAAGGGTAAACTCCAGTTACCTATGTAGATAGTATTTAGTTTAGCTTTTAATTAAAATACACCTTTTTCTATCAGTTTTGCTAATAGGGATAGAATTTGACTTCCGGTAAGTTCGTTTTATCTTTTATGTAGGTAAGTAGTTTAGGTACGTATTATGCACCTTTTACTTACCTACATTTTCGCAGGCTATTTTTATTTGGTTAAAATAGTAAAATCTATGCGAAATTCCCTAAACCGATAATACCTACCTTTAATATGTAATACATGCATAACAAACGCCAATCAAATAGAAAAAACAAAAAAACATTGAAATTACGTTATGGATTCGTAGGTAAGGTATAGTTATAGCAACCTGGGTAATATAGGTATTATACCTAATTCAGCAGGATGTTTTTCTAAAACTAGATCAATAATTTGCCTGTGGTTATTAATTGCAAACATCACCATTTACGAACTGAAAGATCAAAGGACAATCCTTTGATCTTTCAGTTCAAGAGAAGGACGGAGACTGGTAAAAAAATCCAAACCGGGTAGGTTAGGATTTTGCCGTCCGTTCCGAAATATAATATACCTACTAGGTACCGCAGAAAACTTGTTCGTCGCAGTCGCACATCACATCCAAAAGAACTAATAGCTTCACATTCTGAGTAATAAATGCCCTTCCCTAATGGGATAATGACACGCCGCGCTCGAAATATTTATAAAGCGGTCGAATCGCGCCGTGTCAACAACTGGCTGTTTGCCGTCCCATTTAGCTGGCCGGCCGAGGAAGCCGATAAGGCGACCACCGATCGCCTGTATTACACATTTACTAAGGAACAGCTCTTACATTTAAATTCTGTTTTCTGTGGCTTCCATATTTAAGTATGAACCAGCGAATGGAAGTTTATTTTGAGTAAATAAACCTATGTCGGAGAACGTTTTAAGTTCAAAAAGACGAAAATAGGTCGCACCTGTATATTTTATTAATTAAAAATAAAACATTCGTAATAATAAAATAAAAAGAATTGGCTTACTCAAGCAAAGATAATTCAAAACCCTATAATAAATAGGTGATAAAAACAATGCTTAAATCAGTTTAATCTAACATCACGCAGAATAAAGTAAATACTGACTGACATAAATCTAATGCGACATGTCGTTATACTCATGAATAAGAAATAACTAGTTCCAGCTTTATGCATTATATAAGAAGGATTTAGATCTAAACTGAGCCGGAGGCAGCTAGAATCCTATTTACGGGCTCCGCAAGTCCTTACGTATTATCGACGCTTCACAAAGGAAAATTGAAGAGCCTCGGGGCCTCAAGGGCCTTAAACTACGCTTTCCAGCTCAATAGCACTTACGAATGATAAGTAAACACTCGCCACCTATCTTTAAAGATATAACTAAACTGATGCAAACAAAGCTTTTATGTTTTCACCCCACACGAGGTAAAGCGACGTAAAACAGTTAAGAAGTTACAAGGGTGTCAGTTGACAGCCGGACAAGAGCGCGAGTGTAGGATGCCGTTTTCTCATTTCCTTTTATGAAGTGGTATTTCACTTCACATAAAACATCGACAATTTACCTCTGTGCGCCGTGCTCGTTAAACATCGCATCTTTGGCTTTCTGAAAGTTCCTCTGTAATTGACGAATTTATTTAGCAACTTATTAAATATGTTTAAGGAAACTTGATTTATTTACTAATAATACCACTAAATCAGTAAGTAAAGATATTCTAACGTAGCTATGTAGGTAGGTATATGGTAGTTGTGTTAGTTACAGACAAGGCAACAGAAAACCGGTCAGTTTGACTTTGTCACTATCAGATATCGACGTATAAATTAACTCATATACAATATAGCATGTGCAAATCCAATTAGGATGTAGTTAATCTCACCGGTCGACGATAAACACCCAATGAACAGATAACAAATAAAACTGACTCTGAAAGTAGGTAGTTAAGATACAAGTCCCTACTACTGATAAAATTATAAAGATACATGAATTGCCAAGTCTAGTTAAAATTGTGTACATATTTGTTGTTCTCTCTGCTCGTGAAAAAATATGTGTGCGTTGCAGTTTACTGTGTGTAAGTACTAAGGTCTCCACTTAGTACTTACACCCAGTAAATAGCAATAGTTTATCTAATAATAAATAATATCTAATAATTAACTTGTACGATATAAAAGGTAACTAAGTAGACATGAATGCCAGGTACCTAGGTTTCCTTTTCGTAGGTGCATGTGTACATGCATCGTTACTCTAAATCAATGTGATCAGTGCTACTTTTATTAAAGCAATAAAATTCATTACGAGCAAGAGCACTTTTGTTCGCATTGAATCGCAAAAGGTGCTATTCTACTACTCACTAGTTGAGAAACATGAGTGAATGTTTAAAACATTGATGCTCGTTAGTGGTGTTTCAAGTACGCTCTTCGAGTTCAATTTGTTTTTTCGGCGATCGCAGCGCTATGGGAGCCTCGGCGGGCGGTCCGCGAACTACTCGCTTTGTGCACGAACCTCGAGCCTTCCCTTTCATGGCGCGGTTATTGTACACCAACCGTATTGCTTTACTCTTTGTGGCTCAAATGTTTAGAATAGAATCGCGATCACCCGAAGCGTTTTCAAACATACTCTCGATAGATTTATAACGAGTTGTTTGTAAATGATTCTATCTTTGGACGTCGCAAGCTATTTAAGTTTTTTTGTCGGTACTCGGTAGTCTATGTTATCGTTTGTTGATCAGATGACTAACTTGTATTGTAACGGTCTTGTCTTGATTCGATACTGATATTATGGACGGTTTCTAATAGTAATAGGGGCACAGAAGAGAATACTAGGGGTTAATAATTCAAGAAATGGTTGGAGGAACCGTTATTAAGCGCGTTGTCCTCGGTTGTGTAATGACTGTATGCCCCCGCATTGCCGCACATTACTCGATCAGCAATACTATATTAAAATCACACTTGATTAGATCAAGCGCGGTATAATTGAACCTCCAGTAGCGGTATGCGCGCCTGGTACTCGGCACTCGCACAGAACACCCGTCGTCAGAGCGAGAACGCTTTCTTTTTGCTCTGTCCGATTCCTTTTGAATTCTTCCTTTGTTCCTTTTGTTGGATTTTCATATCCTTCTCTTTTCCAGATGGATTATTTTTAATTTAAATTCAAAGACTTTCAGTGTTGACTGTGTTTTTTCAACGAATTAACGAGTTCATTATGTTGTTTTGTCGGTGAAAGGCAGAAAGTAAAGTAGTAAAATAGTGTAGGAACGCGAGTATGATCTTGCTTGAATGTAATATTTATCGGAGGGGTCGCGGGATCACAGTACCCGCCGCCCACAGCCAATTTGCCGGCGGACGACAGTCTGTAAAGAGAACAGCTGGCCGAGTCGATACGAAACTATTCTTCGAATTTGATTAACAGCGTACATTGTGCATCATGGTTTCAAAAGAAATATTAATTAGTTATGTTGATGTTCATTAGTAGTCCTTCGAGCCGGATAAGTACTATTCCACTAGAAAAGAACTTCCTCACAAAAGTTTTTGTCTAGAATATTAATAATCATCAACATGGAGTAGTTCACACATTACACATTTTATTCATCAGCGCCAAAACCATTTGACACTAGTTTAATTGTTATACAAGCTGGTGCTCGCGACTTCGTCTGCGCAGGATTAGTCACACAATATCTTTATAAATTGTAGCCTAGGTGTTATTCTGATGTATGGGCTATATTATTGTAAAGTTTCATTAAAATCCATTCAGTAGTTTTTACGTGATAGAGTAAGTAAAACATCCATCCATCCAAACTTACAAACTTTTGCGTTTATAATATTAGTAAGGATTGCTATTTGCGAATTCCTTTGTGGTATCCGGTAAAAAGCCATTGAATTGTAACCGCATACTGAGACAATAAACAAACAGCCCTGACAATCCCAGCTGATATAGACCTAGCCTGTGTCCTGCAGCGCGCGGCGTGCCACACTCAGTGCTCGCCTCTCGGCTAAGACATTCTCAAACTAAACGCTATGCTAATGTAATGGGCCCATTTGATCACGGCACGGCCCACGGCTAATTTCAAATTTTCAATGAGACGTCTGTGCCAGCAACTTTATTAGATGATTACTTATTAAAAGCGGTCTCAGAGCTCACAGCTGGGATGGTAATTCAATGCGAATTGAGACTCAACATTTTACGGTTATTGGACGAAGGGGAAATTTTTAGTCTCGTTGAGGACAATTTATATGAAGTAAAAATGTTTTTTAACATAACTAAATTCTTTAAATGTTTTATGATGCTTAGCGTCATAATTCCTAAGGTTATTCGCCCATTAGCCGCTTTAACGTTGACGATAATGATCATCATAATCAGGCCGACTACTGTTAAACGTTTCTCGTAATAGCTTGTAATGGGTGCCACTGAGATCACCTTTTATTAATATTGTTTCACTGTAAATAAGTTAGTGGAAAAAGGTTTTCTTTGTACCACTAGCTGTTGGAACAAGCTGATGGCCCAGATGATGCTAAGTGGTAACCATCACCTATAACAAAAGCATTGCCTCGTAAGTCACGCACGATAGAAACGTGTCCTACCTACGATGCACCGCCCTGCGTCCATCAACTTGAATCATACAGATGTTAAGACTCATGTGCCTGTAATTACACCGGCCACGCTGCTTGGTGGTACTTCTCTGGACGAGCCCTTCACAACGAGCTCTTAAAGAATCTACTACTCTTTAAAGATCTGTATCTGTAAGTCAAAATCTGCCATCCTTTTATTTAAGTATACTATCGATCCTACAGCTGTTTCTCCAACCTACCTACACTTCCGTTGAAATTCTAATGACTCAATACTATTGTGTATCTTTTTTTCTTGCTCAATAATTCTACCTGCATCACAATGTTTCTTCCCAGAACGTCGATCCTTTTTATCGCAGAACCTCTGATAGTTGCCAGTTCATATGTATTTGAGCATTTATTTCGAGTTCAATAAATTAAACCATAGTGCGTTGAAATTAAATCATTTTCGTTTAGCTAGTGTTTTTGATGATAATATATTATGTGATTGTTTTTATTCAAGAGATTTTACAATTTCTATTGGGAATACCTTTACCAACGCATGGTGTTAGTCCATAGGCATCTCTTGGTGGGATCGTGAGTAGATTTAATTGAGTACACTACCTAGGTATTTCGCGAGAGCCCATAATATCTTGTTTATGGGCGCCATTTATGCAACGTCTGAGCTGGCATGTTTAACACTCAATTCACGTCTGTTTCTCAACCAGGTTATGTCTTTTCGCTCGGTAAAACCGGTATAATGTAAGGTACGTGAGCACCGTGCAAGTACCTCATGTGTCGGTAGACATGTGGTGAAGGCAGTGTGGCTCGAAGGACCAACCTGCATATTATAATATCGAATCTAAAAAAATTGCTAGCTAATTACCTTAATTAAGTTGCGTTGATACTGACCTAAATTTTTATCATTAAATGAAATGGTTAGACGTACTACTATTACTACTACCTAGATTAAATTATTAGCATAGAATCGTATACAGCACACTGTCGGGTATATTACTAGCTTCGTGTACACGCACCTTTTCATGTGTGGAGCTATAATAGTAGTCGGCTCATAAATCACTGCCGCGGTAATGCGTAGATAACAGCTCTCTCATTTGTTTTCCCATTTCCCAAGAGAAATTTCTTGGCGACATTACCACGTCGTGTGACGTAACGAGCAATTACCATAGCTTCGCGGGGAACCTCGCATTATCATAGACAATTCTCATTGTACACGCTTTGGAGATGAACGATTTAGACATAGTCACGTTTTTCAGCAAATAGAATAGCTAAAAGCAATTTGTGTGGAAATCCAAATACGACACGAACTTGGAAGACCTAACGCCATTTCCTCGAGAAATTCCAGGAGCGCCGATATAAATCCACTTCAACAATTGAATAAAATAATCCTCAATTACGATTGCAAATGGGTGAACATAGAACCAACATTGCTCCGACTTCGCTCCGTGCACGCCATCTCGCTTGATTAAGGCCAATTATAGTCTTCACGCGATTATACTGTCGCGATTTACGGATAACCCCACCATTTAAAGAGAGACGCCTCCTTCATTACATGCCATGAATTGCCGTGCCATTTCCATGTTCGAAGCGTAATGGCCGTACATTAAATTAATAGAGGAAACGCATCATTCTCGACGACAAATTACAATTTTGTTGATGGGTAAAATAACTGACCTTTTCCAGAAGCGAGAACAAATTACTTAAATTTAACTAGAAATCTACAATAATAGGAATTAGTTCAAAGCTTCATAATTACCGTGGCGTGTTACATAAGTAAAGGCCAGCCAAGGGCTCGGCCCGGTTCAAACAGATCACAGCGATAACACGACGTTTATCGGAAATACAAATTGATTGTCGTTTAAACGTGGTTCCACTTCCAATAATTTTGTTTTATGTGAAGAAACTTGTGAGTTTATTTCTGTTCCAAAGAATGCCTCAAGCATTCGAACACTTGTCTGCCCAGAACGAGAGAACAGTAAAAATACAAATATTACACCGGTTTTATGTTGTTTCCAACTTCATTTACATTATTCTGAAATAAGAAAGTTCCAAGTAATGTAATTTATTATTTACGTAAGATAAAAGTGTTTGGAGTTTTTTTCCGGGTTCTGCAAATTCTTAATCGTTGATCTAATTTGTGTTACTTGGAAGTAGATGGAATAACGTTTGTAGATTTTTTTACGCACCTATGTTTATTTTATAATTTGCTTACTTTTAATAGAAAATATTGTTTGCTTTTATCGATGAAACGTTAAAAAACGTTAATCTCTGCACATTTTTGGTTAAGAGCTTTGATCGATTAATTACAGATTATCAGGTCAAAAGGTATCTATAAATTTCCGATAACTCCCTCCTACCTATTACAATAAAATCAATCGACCATAGTGATCCGAGCCACCAGGGGAGCATGACCGCAAAGAGTGAGACGGCGGCGCGAAGGTCGCCTTCGAAACCAGTTTCACTGGACATAAGCCCGCAAGGTGCCGGCGGCGGCCGGGTTAAGTGCACTGTATTAGCATCATCGCCTGCCCTTTCATGTCTGCTTATCTCCTGGTCTAGGCAATTTAAATGGGCCTATTGAATTGCCTCGGAAAGTCTTGTGTGCGCGTTCTCGGTCCCATCATTTTTATGGCCTGACATTTGTTTTTTCAGGTGTAAATTACTGTATATAGATGACATTCTTCCTTGTAGCAGGGCATCTTTGTACGTGTCTAGAAACACCTCGAGTTTTTTACCATGTTCGTTATTTTGTCGTTTTAGGAATGGACTGTGTTCGAATTAGTCATTACATTTAACTAATTGAATTGCGTTGGCAGTATTAACTATATGCTCAACATTGCCACAAGCGCATTAGCGTCGACATTAATTACTAGGTAGGTAGGGCAATTTATAGAAAGCATTAAGTCCATCGGATTGTATAGCTTTCGATAGCTATGATGGCACAAATTGATTGTTGTATTTTGATATACATACCTAAGTTGTTTTATATCATAACTTTGATAAGCTACTCTCTTACATCTATTATTATACTATACTATGCTTGTATTAATCTTTCAGCATAATCATTTTGTTTTTTATCAATTTCATTTACAGAGGTTTTAAAAACGAAATGGCTTCTGTAGGTATCATAAAATAATCGTGCCTAACCTACCAAAACCTTGATTTTCTTAAACCAATGATTTCGCTATGATAATTTCACGGATTTCGGGTAGGTACATTAAAATAAACATAAAAAATACAATATCAGCCAGTGATCTCCTTTGTTTAATTTACTGGGACAACCGACAAAATCTGGAGGTACAGCAGGCTACGGTTTCCATAACAACACGCCGGTTGTCCCCCTTCTCCCTGCTACAGTGAGGGGATCTCCCCCCGCGGCATATCGATCCCGCGCCGCTCGCGCCCTCTTCCCCTCTCCAAATCAAATTACAGGCGAGCTCGCGGGTAGCGCTTCTAACTTAGCGCTTTTCGCGCCAAATGTAGCGCATTTTTTTACTAAAGCTGCTTTGGTTTTTAAGTAATTCCTACTACAATTTCATAATTGAAAACGCCATAGTAGTAATAGCCGTTCCTCCAAAAAGAATCCTGAAGTAAGCTGCGTTGCTGGTTCTTGAATGGAAATAAATTATAGATGAGAATATTGTTTTTAAAATTAAATACTTAACTATGTTCATTAGAAATAAGTAATGTTTCTGTACAAATAAAACGAAGCAGGCAGGTTGGTGCTTTAAATAAAAAAAGAGCACCCCACTTGATGGGTAGACAAATATTTTTATTTAGCTCTTAGAGCGGTGTTTCGGTATTTTCCAAAACTGAACTGGAAAACTAAAAACACTTTTTATTTGTTTAAGTCTTCAACCATGTTTTCAAGGAAATGCTTTTGCAATGTTTTGGCAGCCCTGCGGTCTCGTCGGTTGCCCTCTTCAATCAACTTTATATTGCCGTTCTGCTATAGTATTTTAATTCTATCGCTTTTGACGGGCACCCTAAATAGCTTGTTTGCAAATTGGTACCAACACGTGATTACATTGGCATCGGGTTTGGCACATTAGAACGCGTTGAACAATGGACCCCTCTTGTTGTGTTAATTGATAAAGTTTGACGAATCACTGGGTTATTAGTGAACTGATAATTACTGTTTCGTTGTTTCTGTTCTGGACTGTTTTTGAAGTAGGTAAATTAGAAACATGTATTGTAAGTAGCTATTAAAATTACTATAAAATAAAGCTTTCGCTAGGTAGGGAAGGTACTAAATTTTATAGTATATCCGCTCGCTCGAGTACCTATTATGATGAGGTACCTAACAAGCGCTGGGAAATTAATTTTATAAGGATGAACTAGGTAGGTAATTATTTGTTAATCCTTGTGAGTGTATGTTTCTTATCAAAGAAAAAATAAGTAAGCTTACTAATAATGTCATTGTAGCACAAAAGATACGTATCCAGCTCCAAGGACCATTTATGTCTACCAAAGCTAAGCAATTGTAAGAAAATTCCTGCAGTATCCGATTGAATTTAATGAAGATTGGCGTCCGTTTGAATCAGTTCCGCTTCGCACGAAGGCAATTTCATTGCGAAGTTTTCTTTCACCTTTCGAATTAGCGTCTCAAATTGATTGCAATTTGCAACTGTTAAACTGAAACAATGATCGATTCTCAGCAAGTACTTGCACCACAAATGATGGTTAATTACGATTAAAAGGGATTAAGGATTTTTCTTACGAATGAGCGAAACACTTAAAAAAAAAGTTTTTAGATAGGTACATAAGGAATTCTAGATGGCGTTAGTATTTGTAGGGATTCAAACAGGTCATGCATTTAAGTATGTTGTCTGTGCCAGATCAATACGAAAGTGAATTAGTTTCCAGGACTTACAATGCCACCTAGGAATTGATATGATCCAACGCCACATCGTTAAACAAAAAGCAAGACACATCGATCGCCCCAAACTTTTCGCAACTAAAACCTAAATTTAGTGAAACGAACATACCGGAAGTGAACATTCTTTACGAATGTTTTTTATCAAGTAAGCGTTCAGTGGAACAAACAAAAGATTTAATAGCGATCAGCAATAAAATCGATTATCGCATAAAATCGCCTGCGGTTGGGGGCCGCACTACCGTAGGTACTCTCGGGGCTTAGGGTTGAGAGATGGAGAAAGCCGTGCAAATCGGTATACCTACCTACTTATCACACTTAATATCGGTATCCACACGTATACATACATATTTACTGTTGATATTGGATAGGTACGACTACTATTGTATCTGTAATGTTATATTGAGGTGTAAATAAGGTAGGCACGGCAGGTACTTAGGTACATTGTTAAAGTTAGTCAAACCAGGAAAATATTTTTTTTACTCAATAAAATAAAGTTTTTTTTTTTATATAGGTAAGGTTACCACACTACTACGCACACCTACACTACAGTGGCCAAAGTAAAGGGCAGGGCTACTGGAGTTGATTATAATTACGAGGCCCATAATCTACACTAATATTATAAAGAGGTAAGATTTGTATTTTTGTATGTTTGTATTTTTGTATGTAACGAATAGGCTCAAAAACTACTGGTCCGATTTCAAAAATTCTTTCACCTTTAGAATGCTACATTATCCCTGAGTAACATAGGCTATTTTTATTATTGTAAAAAATTAGAGATCCCTTCTAAAACTTCAATAATGTAACCCAAGGTGGAAAAAATAATCCTTACATCGCGTGCGCTGCGAAAACTATTGATGATAGAACAAAATAATGTACTAAGACTTTGTAGAACATGTCATCATCTACATAAAATGTCGCGACAGCATATGTCTAACTATTATAGTTATGTCACAATAAGTGTTCTTTTATTATAAAAAAATAATTGAAATGCCGCCGCTAGAAAAGGGTCTTTATTTGTACTTTGGTATTAATCCTTATCCAAATAAATCATTTCATAATTAAAACGGTTTCAATACCTATAGATTACTTCTTAATTTTTCAAATCGGACATTCCATTCAAAAGATATGGCGTAATTAAAAATGTTAACGGGTCCACGGGTCGGTGCGATTTCACTCACTCAAGGAGAATAAGTGCAAATGTATGAAATAAGTAGACGCGAGGCTCAAACCCACGGTCTAAGTTTATCCTTAAATGTTCAAAAAATTTATGACCACCCATGCGAAGCTGGGAGAGACCGCTAGTTCTTTATAAACAGAGGTTGATGGCTATTCAATAAATAAATATATCTCACCTAAATCTGCCCGCCTACGAAAACGTCTTACGTGTAAATAGTGTGAGAATGATTGACAGTTGCCAACCCTGTTCGAGGATACTTCAAATGGGGGAATGTCGTGACGCGACGAGACGGTGCATTTGTCTCTTCGAATGTCCCCCGAATAATGGAAAAGCTGAAAGGGATATTTATCTAAACCGTCGAATCTCGATGCTTATTGAAATACTAATTCTACCTAATAATAGGTAGGTAGGTAGGTATAGGTACCTACTAAAATATACCTATTAAATAAGATCTTGTCGCATCTTATTAGCAGATTGTTAATAGGTATAAAGAGCGGCTATTCAGCGTTAATTCACGTTTGTGTTTTTGACAAAGTGAAATAATAACTAGGTCAATATAAGTAATTTTGTAAGTTGGTAGGTAAGTTTTAAAAACTCAAAGTAAATTTGTCGCTTAATGATGTGTCTGCATGTTGCGTGATAGCGACGAACAGTTCCTGGATGATTGCCAGCAATACAAACACTTCCACCAACAAGAAACGTTTTTACTGCTCGATCTGATTCACTTCTGCATCATTTATTACATTGTACGGCCACACACGGCTGTCAAACAAACAAATACTCCCAAACACTTGTTAAATAAACTTGTAAATCGGTGCAAAACTTCGTAGGTAGATAGATACCTAACATTTCGAATGGCTCATGTTCATATTCTATACCAGAATTGTAGACGATGTTGGATTTCCGCCAATGCATTTTTGTCCTTAAGTTCCTCAATAATACAAGCCAAACTACGGCTCGGAATATTTCGGATCATTTTCACACGAGTGAAGTGAAGTAAACTTTGTGTAGAGATACCTAACGGAATAATCGGGTTAATTGGCTCAAATTACTTTGAAAGCGAACGGATTGGAAAGTTTCAGTTAAATAATTGGGCCGTAATCGGAATCTTAGCCTCAGAAGCACGTGTTGGATACCGACTGGGGATTCGTGATCGAAATGATAGTGAGTGACCTCTGGGCAAGGGGAGAGCGGGGCAGGCCGGCATAGCGGCGAGCGGGCCGCTCGACCGCGTGTAACTAAGTACACGTACATATTAACACAACCAGAGGGCGCTAATAAACACCTACGAAGCTACGCACGTACGAGCCGCTCCGTGCGGACACAAATTGCTTTTGTTCGGTTCCGAACGTGCTATCATAGAACGATAGAACCTGCTGGGAATTGCGCCCGACAGCCGATGGACTCACAATGATCCTCAACTCCGATAATTACTCAACTTTTACCATTTCTAATGACTTGCCGTTGCAAGGTTGACGTCCTTTCATTAAAAGCTGGTCAGTTGAGTTTGAGACATGTTATTCAAACAAACGGTTAAAATACATGGATACAAACTTATTATTTTTGTATGTAAGTACCTATAATACACACACATACATGCATACTTCTACTGTACTGTAGGTCCACGCTATACACGTGTATACAAACCATGTGGATAAATGTTCATTATCATTCAAATGATAGTGATATTGAAAGATAAATAAGTATCTAAGTACTGTTATTATCTCTTTTATGGACTGCATTATAACAAATCTCAGATAAGACTTATCCTTTGTAATGTTACGTCTTAACTTATCTATTGAAATAGAAAAGAGACAAGGTTATATATTAAGCGCAATAAATATTAAGCTGGCTCAAACATTACCTAGGTATATCTAAAGGAAATAAATAGTAGGTACTTAGAGCTTATTTTACGTTATCTAAGTTGTTTGTCGTATTTTTGTTTGGATCAAATATTGAAGTCCGATTTTTGTATTCGGTTTTGTAAAATAGGTACTATTAGGTAAGTACCTAACTACCTACCAATGTTAAATCGAAAGCTATTTCATCATTGGTTGTGTGATTGATTCGTTCATTTGCAGGTTATGTACAAACAACAGCTTTACGGTCTTTTTTTGTATGAGTTATCAAAACATTATTCAAAAGGCGTTAAAAATCAAACAAAGGTCGAACAACACAAGTCCAACTAAACCAATAAAATATTCAAAGAAGGCCACTGTCACATGTTGCGCGCAAATATTGTCTTCAGTTTCTCTACAGCACCCATTGTACTGCTCTTCTAGTACGAAATAACAATATTTATTTCGCTACGGGCGTTTCCACGCTAACATAAAAGTCTTTCAGACATGAAAACCAGCGAGGGACCCAATGTGTTGGGTATATCGTCGTAAAAATTATAGCCATAAAGACCCACTCACATAAATAGAGATTAGGATGAATTTACATTATTCAAGTTCAGCTGCCGCGTATAAAAGCAGCTAACCTGCGTATTTCATTTCACTCAAAATGAATTCTGCTCGAGAAGCAAAAAAATATTTATATTAAGTATATCAAAAGAAAGATCAAAAGTGGTACGAGTAGAACCGCGAACGGCTCCAAGCGAATATCCGAGTGAGTAGGGGAAAAGGGGGCCGTGTGGGATTTTGTCGAGACTCCCGCATTGATGTTATGAGTTGACTTATACGATATAGCCGCACCGCGTCGGAAATATTGTAATCTAACATGAATACAGAATTCAGATATAGGTAATATGTTTTACGATAGCTCTGCCCGTAATACCGACGGAGTTTTTACGTCCACGTTTTATATTAAGCATATAAATTGATTTCTTTCATCGGATAGGTAAGTGGTTAACTTGAGTGGATGAGGACGTTGTTTAAGAGTTTATTAGCGAGTTATGGGCACTTTGGCGTTGTAGACTCAGAATTGAATGGATAATAACTTCGGGTTGGGGCATAAAGTTTAATGAAGATTACTCATACATAAAGTTAAAAGATACCGGTTTTGAGATTCTACAAAAGGTCAATAAGGACGTGGTAATTTTACTGCTGTTGGGACGTGCATAAAATTATTGATGTTATTAAACCTCGTCGATAATTTACATAAACAATATTTCGTTGCTTACGTTCAGAGGATTAAAATACACGATAATGGTTTTATTGTGCAGGTGGGCAATAAAACCAAATTAATACTAGCATTGAAATATTTAGTTAGACAATATTATTAATTCATTAAATAAAGGCTGACCTACCTTTATACCTATACCATGGCGCGCTTAATCTCATTGAACTCGCAGTTTTAGATTTTTTTTTATACGAGGCAGGGCGATGTTCATATAAGTGTTGAGCAGGAAACATTGATATTTTCACGCAGTAAGTAATACAGAAGTAACGAGCGGGAACAACATGCAACTGCACGTACTTATTACAAGAGCGAGACCGAGGGGAGACCGGCCCATTAACATTGCACGTCGTATTTCATACTCTATAATTTATTCGCTGGGTTTTATTTTAACCGTTGAATACGAATAAAAAATAACAACACAGTTTCTATTTGTTTATGTAAAAACGAAAAGCTGTGTATTTTCGTAGAAGTATCTCTTGAATAATTAAATTAAACTGAATCGTAATATTTATGAGCCCTATCTAGGGTAGCGACTAGCGAGCTTAACAAAGCTTTCTAGAGAAAATAAATGTGTTGAGTGAAGAATATTTTGTGGGGAGCGTCGACAGAGGGTAGCACAAGCTGCTCGCTGTATTGTCCAAATTGTTCGGGGCGTTAATAATTCGTCACACGCCTCACTTCATCGCTAACTGTTATTTTCGTGGGTAACGTTTTTTATTTTAAAAGTAAAAGAGTCATTTGTCTTGTAAAAAATGAATGACTTCTAGCAGAACCAGTCTTGTGCAATTAAAACGAATCGATCCGACCTTTGTTAGTAATGAAAAAGACGAGCATCGTTTATAAATTAAAATGAGACATAAACACGATCCTAATCAGCGTTTTTGCTTTTGTTCATTGAATCGATTATCCCACGCGCCTGTTGAGATTATTACTTGTAAAGTATTTTATCGTCGTACCGATCTATCGACGCGACTCGCATGACTCGCACGTATCTTATATTAAACCTATAAATATTATTAAATTACTTTGTTGATAGCACAAAAAAATATTATCCGACAAAATGCGGTGCTAGATGTAAATGGACTCCATTAAAACGAAACTCACTCTGAGAACAAAGAAATTACTCAAGCTAAAAGAACAGCGTCTTTGTGATTTCATCGAAGCAGCGAGCGGCACGAGTGTTTGCCTAACTTATTAAATTAAAGTTTAAACGAGTTATTAACTCACTTTAATATTTGTCGAACTCGTAAAATGCAACAATT
Source organism: Chloroclysta siterata (assembly GCA_932294275.1). Classification (NCBI taxonomy): domain Eukaryota; kingdom Metazoa; phylum Arthropoda; class Insecta; order Lepidoptera; family Geometridae; genus Chloroclysta; species Chloroclysta siterata. Next base: position 20,581,332 of record OW028589.1, read on the forward strand.
TGGTAGGGGAGCCACAGAGTCGGTGTTGTGATAACACGAGATTGACGCCGCGCAATCAATCACTTTAGTACGAGTGGGTCGATCCACTATATGGGTAAATGGGTAGGTGTCGTGTTGCAGTTGTGTTTATCGGGTAAATTGCTGTCACCCTAGTGATTAACAATGTGGCTCTGTTACGCCGAAAACACTGACGAACCGTAATAAGCCACACAAATAGAAATGTAACATACCGAAATACCGATCCGATAAACAACGCGTGTGCAGCAGTAATATAATTCTCCCGCTCGTGTAACACTATACCGCGTATTCAAAACATCGAGTCAAAAGATTTTGCGCAAGCTCGATCGAGGGGAAAGGATTTGAATTGATATTGTCAAGTATGACTTCGAAGACAGGTTTTTGAAGTATGTGACAATCCTTGAAAAGTAATCCCATGTCAATTATAATTTCCGGTTTTGCTCAGGTCCATTGTGTGCACGTTGTGGTCGATTCGGGTTGGGACTTGGGAGTTAGGACGGCTCGGTTTCATCCGGTGGGCATAAAGTCGATTCTCGGAAAGCCAGCTGACGAAGTTCTCAAATATCCACGGATCTGTTTCATTACTTGGCTAAGCTAAGATTACAATGTCAATACACGCCTAGACCATTCAAATGCCTGCAAGCATGGGAAATAGCTTCCTCAAATAGCTATTACAAACAAACGAATATTGTTGTGTTTGCTCTCTCTTTGCCACTCTTAGTTCATTTCGACGTCTTTTGTTCTTGCTTTTAATATAAACATTAATTTCTGGAAGAAACCACTTAGCCTAACTTGCTACAGTTTTATGATGAGCTTTTATTTGCATTCACCATAAAACGTGTTCTCTTCTCCGTTCTCACATTTCACGACAGCACAGCAAAGTTTCGTAGTTAACGTTCTCAACGTGTTCCGGCTGCGAGAGCGAATTCTGAATAATACTTCGGTTTTTCTTATTCAGTAAGTCTTCGTATAACTCAAACAACAAAGAGCTAACCCCTGCGGTTAGCTCTTCCTAACAAAAGAATATGAGAAATATCTGCACCCCTACAATCGCATTGCTACTTCGATTGTATTGGAAGATATTTCTAGCTTCGTTGCGGCTCACGACGCAATGGCTTTCGGCGACCAAATATTTCCTATTACAAATAAGCGTTGAATAGTAAAGTTTATTAGGTTGTTTTATTTAAAGAATAAATAGGTGGCATTCATAACCTACCCCGGAGAATTCCCAATGATGCTCTGATTAAATTTCTGCCGCTTCATATAGTCTTTGTTGCCTGTACAGTAGCTTCTATCGCGAAACAAAAACTAGTTAGTTAGTTCATGCAAGGCTTTATTTTAAGAGACTCTGCATCACGTAACTGTACCAGTGGATTTGTATTTATTAAAAGTTTTATTATTTAAATTGCCAAAGAACTGCTATGTGTAATGTTAGGTATTTTGGTTTTAGTAATTATGATAGGTGAAGAGTAGATAGAAAGATAACCTTATCTACCTCGGTCAAAAATTATTCAAATAAGCTCTAATGTAGCGTAGTTCAAAAAATCTCAACAGCATTAAACATATTTTTATTACAGCTATTATATTCTTGCTATTAAAAATACAAAGGTAGTTTAGGTACCGCAATTTGTTTGGCGCGTGCATATTTAGGTAAATCACCACGAGTTTCCAGGAAAGCGGAGCGATACATAACCCATCTGATTCCTGATTATTCAGAGGCAATCCATTGCAATAAATTATTCTACCCGGACGGCGAGCGCCGCAGTAACGGCCCATAAACGCTTTGTAATTATCCGTTTGTTTAAAGAATGCATTACACAAATAAACTTTACGAGTCCAACGTTCAACATTTTATTATCTCACATGTTTTCTACAACGCACACAGAAAGAAAATGTTTTATCACCACACCTACCGCGGTCTCATTACACGGCGTTCCATAATTTGTCCATTATGTCAACTGCGATAGCCGGCGATCAATCATCTTTCGATTCGACTGCAAAATAAATAAAATATCCTCCAATCTGAACGGCATAACAGCAATAACATTTTGTTATCCCTTCATGCATAAATGTTTTTGTAATATTTTGGAAGCCATATTCCTGTTTCGTCCTCTTTCCCCTTGCCAGCCGCCTTCGTGCCACGTTGCATTGCCCTACTCGCTCTCTGTGGAGTTTCTCTTTCTAACTTTAGTTTTGTGAATTCAGTGTGCGGTAGGGACGGACTAGGGACTGGAATTTTTAACTAACCATTAACAAAACATAACTTATTTGTTACTACTCATTAAACTATGGTGGTTTTTGTAAAATTTAACAATAAGAGTTTCAGGTTCGGTACCTATCTATATCTCTAAATAATAAATCAACTGATGGGATTGTTATTTTCGTGGTTTAGTTTTCAACTTAACCTTTACCTAGTACCTCCACTTACCTATTTTATTAAAAAAGATACGAGTAAGCTACATAATAATATAGCAGCCAACTAATGGTAATGAATGCAAATACGTATAAATTACTATTTGCGTGTGATTTTACACTTTACTCTTATAGTTAGTGAAGCATGAAATGATTGTTGCCGCGCACAGAATATCACGTTTTGAATTGAGCACTCGACTCGGTCGCTCGCTCGCTCGACCGTCCAAGTCAGTATTCGAGTAGCGTGCGATTGCGACGCGCGGCTATTTGTACTCTGTACGACAGAGTTGCTATAATAACACAACTGTGTATCGAGTGCTTACAAAATTCATGTTTAGTGTGCAGTGTATGCTGATATTCCCTTTGTTTCTCCGTAGGTGTAAAGGAGCCAGTTCCGTGCAAGGATCGCTACCGGGATGCCAGTGTGTCTAGTGATGGTGCATTGAGGTCGTGCCAGTACCTAGTCTAGCATAGTGTCAGTGTTAACTATAGTGCTACAAAGTGTTGAATGGATTGTGTCATTTTTGGATTGCCATCGCGAGTCGTCAATAGATCATCTTGGGAACGGTGAGAATTTGCTATTTACATGTTATTTGGTTTAGAGAGTTAGATTTGCATCATTAGCCTATTTATAAGCGGTTAGGTGTTTTATTACCTTGTTTGTTTTGCATTAATGAGTTATTTTCATTTGAATAATCTTGTTTGTATGAGCATCATTAATGCTCGGTAATGTCATGCTTTATATTATACCTACCACGTTATCTTATCATTTTAATTAATTATGAACTGCCATCAGGCGTTCAAATAAACTCTTCCAGATAAACTGTCACTTGTCCATAAATTATATAGGTATTAAATTAAGAATCTACAGTTACTGTCGAGTATGGTATTTCTACAATAAAATCTTGAAGATACGTCACCAAAGTTTTTGGAATTACCCAATAAATTTTGTGTTTTACGGGCGCTTAGAAGTTTGGATGAATATAAAACTGATTCGTTTCAATTAAACACACAAATAGATTCATGTGACTGGTGACTCTGGTGTGTCTATTCACAATGTGTAATGATGGTAATGATCGTTAGATAGCAAAAACAAACAAGATCTTTATCCGCCTACATTTCAATCAACGTTAATGGCTAAGAAGGTATAGGTAAAACATTGTAACACTAATAAAAAACGACATTGTTATTTCTTACTACAAAATAATGATATCAAACATATTTTTTACTACCTAGCTAGGTAGATAAGTACTTAGTAATAACGAAAAGCGCCGAAAGGAGATAAATTGCTAATAAAATAGCAAAGTAAAGTATCACCTATCTGTATTAGAAAATGTTGAAAGTCAATTTACGGAAGTAATAAAACGGAAGAAGTATAATTTAAATTAATCGATAACTCATTTAAATTTAACATATTGTGAAACCTAATAAATCATTTTTCAGACATAAGCGAATGCGAATACATTCTAACCAATCAAACTGCATAACTTAAATGGAAGTTATATTAACCGAATACATTCTAACCAATCAAACTGCATAACTTAAATGGAAGTTATATTAACTGTACAATTAAGTTATGAATTCAAGGGTCCAAATTACCCCGCTCTCCCCTTTTTTCACGTAGACGGAAGTTTACTTGTACAAAATGGCAAATTATGAATCGGTGCGAGAGTCCAAATTACCCCGCTCTCCCCTCTTTTCACGTAGAAATGCTAACTAAATAACACCGTGTGTTGATTTCGCGTGTCTTTGAGCAAGTAAACCTCAATTTGAGTTTTTGTGAACGTGATCCCTTTGTTTATTTTAGACGGGAGGGTTGGACCAACCCTATTAGGGCAGTGCACGACACTGAAAGGGCTTCGGCTTATTGAAAAGGAAATTACGCGACGATGGAGTGAAGATCTCTTTGGCGTTCCTTGGTACATTGGACACGAATGTGGTAATTTTGTGTTGTAGGTAGTTTGGCTTTATTCTTGTGTCACTCGAATACTGACTTCAGTTTCTTTCGAAACAGTGTGGTGAAAGGATTTTAAGAGAGCTTTTTAGATATAAATCCATTGTTTGACATTGATAAGTTTGACATTCTTCTTGTCATGTCACTAATTTCTTTGGAAACAGTGTGGTGAAAGGATTTTAAGTGAGCACCTTTCGATAAAAATCCATTGTTTGACGTTGATATAGTTTGACATTCTTCTTCTTGTCATGTCACTAGTTTATTTCGAAGCAGTGTGGTGATAGGATTTTAAGTGCGTCTTTCGATATAAATCCATTGTCCATCTAGTTTAACACTGTTCATCTCAGTCAGAACCGGATGCTGAGGGTTTTTGAAGAAAAAATATTTTTATTTCTTCTCTTTGTTGACTGTTACTGTCATATATGGAATACACCAACTACTGCAAAAGTGAGAAGACGTATGAGCCAAAAAAAATTTTTTGGACGTTACACATACCTTCTCAAATATTCTTAAGTTGGTTACTAGTTACTAGTACAAAGTGATCTGTGGTGACATCTATCGTGCCTGGTGAGTAAAGTTGTGAAGCTGTATCAGTTTTATGGTTTTAGTAAGTTGGCTACTTTGCCAACTATGTATAGAGAAGGTCCAGTGGCCTGTGCTAGTCGCGGATTTACCAGCTGGCGAAGCAGGCTGGAGCCTAGGGCGGCGATGTACGGGGGCGGTAAATTAGGTTATTGTGTTTTTGGGTATATTTCTAAGCTAAGAAAAGCTCAGTCATGTACCTTTTACTTATAAGATTGAGCTTTTGGAAATGGAACTGACACATCCCTTAGTTCACAACACAATCATCTTAATAACGGGAAAAAGCTGAAGTAATGAGGACGATAGTTCACCAATCATAAAGTTGCAATTTCATTGTAAATCTACACTATAATATTATAAAGAGGTAAACTTTGTATTTTTGTATTTTTGTATGTAACGAATAGGCTCAAAAACTACTGGTCCGATTTCAAAAATTCTTTCACCATTAGAATGCTACATTATCCCTGAGTAACATAGGCTATATTATATTTTCAAAAAAATCAGGGATCCTTACTAAAACTTCAATAATGTAACCCAAGGTGGAAAACAAAAAACCTTACATCGCGTGCGCTGCGAAAACTATTGAAGATAGAACAAAATAATGTACTACGATTTTGTAGAACATGTTATCATCTACAAAAAATGTCGCGACAGCATATGTCTAACTATTATAGTTATGTCACAGTAAGTGTTCTTTTATTATAAAAAATTAATTGAAATGCCTCCGCTAGAAAAGGGTCTTTATTTGTACCTTGGTATTAATCCTTATCCAAATAAATCATTTCATAATTAAGACGGTTTCAATACCTATAGATTACTTCTTAAATTTTTCAAATCGGACATTCCATTCAAAAGATATGACGAAATTAAAAATGTTTACGGGTCCACGGTTCACGCGCGGGGTGCGATTTCACTCACTCAAGGAGAAGCGCGTGCAAATGTATTATGAAATAAGTAGATGCGAGGCTCGAACCCACGGTCTAAGTTTATCCTAAAATGTTCAAAAAATTTATGACCACCCATGCGAAGCTGGGACAGGCCGCTAGTTTTTAATAAATAGCTACTGGCGGCATAATATATGTAAAACCGCCATCGGTAGGTACTAGGAAAGTAGCTAGCTAGATATACTTTATTATGTACTAGGTATAGGTACCTACATCGAATTTTTAAATAATCTTGGAACAAGTTATTTTATTTTTTTAATCTTTATTTAAATGGGAGTTTTGTCACAATGACTATGTCACCCCCGTATGGAACAAGCTATACCTACCATGTCAAATTAAACAAAATTCATGTCATGCGAAGGGAAGAAATGTCATGTACTTAACGAAAATAGTGTTAGGTATGCATGTAGATGGATAAAAGAGTCGAGGACGGCCAAAGAAAAGATGGATGGACTGTGTGAAGGATGACATGAGTAAGAAAGGAGTGACGACTGAGATGACGGATGATAGAGGGAACTGGAGAAAAAATCCTGTTGTGCTGACCCAACATTAAGTGGGATAAGGGCAGGAAGATGATGATGATGATTTTCAGGTATTCTTCCCGTTAGTAGGTAAGGTACTTTTTTTATACCACTAGCTGATGGAACAAGCTATTGGCCCACCTAATGTTAAGTGGTAACCATCACCTATAACAAAGCATTGCCTCGTAAGTCACGCACGATAGGAACGGGCCCACGATGCACTGCTCTGCGTTCATCAACTTGAGGCATACAGATCTTAAGCCTCATGTGCCTGTAATTACACCGGCAACCACACTCTTCAAACCGAAACACAGCAACGCTGCTTGGCGGCAAAAAAAGGTGTGATGGTAGTACTTCCCCGGACGAGCCCTTCACAAAGAGCTCTACTAGGTACTTTTATAATCTATCTATATTAGCGCAAAGAAAACCTTCAGAATAATAACTATACTATTGAGAGTATAATAAAGTTATTATTGTAGGTAGGTAGGTACCTATAAGAGCAAAACAGAGCGAAACGTTGTACAGTTTGCCAAGTTCAGTCAGTCAGGATTAAAAAAAAAGATCATTCTCTATACATTCGATTTATTTGGAGCGGATACACCACACGCGCTACGCGAGTTGCCGTTGCTAAAAAACGCAGGTATAAACTACTCGTCGTTTCATAAAAGTTAATTTTAGTAGAATTATAAAATCTGTGTAGAGCTCCGGTGGTCTAGTGGAAGTCCGGTCTGTCCGTAAGGTCGTGGGTTCGAATCCGGTCGTGCACCAGTTGATTTTTAGATAACAATACAATTAGGTGACATAATACATAACATAGTTTTATTAATAGTAGAAGAGCTCGTTGTGAAGGGCTGTAGTAAGGAAGTACTTTTCTGCTACCAAGCAGCGTTGCTGTGTTTCTTTTGAAGAGTGTGGTTGCCGGTGTAATTACAGGCACATGAGGCAGAACAGTTCCTATCGTGCGTGGCTTACGAGACAAAGCTTTTTATAGGTGATGGTTAACACTTAACATCAGGTGGTCCATTTGCTTGTTCCAGCAGCTAGTTGTATTAAAATAAAAATATATAATTATGCTATACAAAAAAATTGTTTAGAAAATATACAAGAATAGATATGAAAAATTAATGATATAAATAGTCTGCCACTAAGCATGAATGATAGCAGCATAGGTACGCTACTATAAGAATACTTTTTCAAAGAGTCTTTAGTTTTCCTTTGCGAAAACATTGTAAGTAAACCAATTAGTATTCTAATAGCGGCTATGGGCTTGCAACCTGTCATGTATAGTAGGTCATTAGTAGGTTATAGTAGGACATTTCATAGATTTCCAAGTAGGAAAACTTGTATCGATTAAAATGATTTTTTACTGAACTGGGTGCAATGTGATTGCACACAAAATGGATGATTGTAATTTTTCGTAAATTACTTTTAACATGTCGAAGTGCGAGCGAGATTTTATTAGCTCTTGTTAGTAGTTAGTTACTAGCCACAAAAACTAGTAAAGCACCGTTTCAAAGTGATCCTTGTGATTCAATTGAATGTATATTTTACCTTTTGACTTTGATCTCGATCCCGATCCAGATTCGGCCACATTTGAGAGCAGCAGTTAGTAGCATCTGCACTCTGCAGAGCTACTATCAACTGAGCTGTCAGGGCAGTACCAGAAGTCTGAGATTTCTGTTTTCTGTATCGTCAGTTTTTGTATGAAAACTTGATTAGTGCCTCTATCGGGCTGTGAACTCACGAGTCTCCATACAAAAACGGCCTGACGGTACAGAAACTTAAAAAACAAAACTCAAAACTACTAAGACTAATTACCTTCTCGACATCGTATTATTAGTAGTAGGTATACCTTACGGTTCACGACACATCCATTGAGAACCTCAGATTATCTCACGCTAATGATGTAATATTCTGCTGCGAAAATACGATGTGTCTACACGAAGCGATAAAAGGTAAGTACTTACATTATAATTTATTACACGCTCATTAGCTATGAATCCGGGTCATCAACAACCTAAATATACCCAAAACCAAGAAAGATATCTCCTAGGAATTAATTAGGTAATATAAATAAATATTGTTGGACATTTTACACAGCACTATCTAGACCTAAACTAAAGAAACTGTACTAGACTATGGGTACCAGATAGCTGATATAATCGTAATACACGTTCTAATGCGAATGTTGAGATGGATGTTCGGTGTGACAAGGATGGATAAAATAAGGAATGAGTATATTAGAGGAAGTTTGAAAGTAGCGCCTGTGATGGATAACTTGAGGATCAATAGGTTAGCGTGGTATGGGCATGTCATGAGGAGGGAAGAAAGTAATATTATGAGAAGAGTGTTGGAAATGGATGTAAATGGTTTTAGAAGGAGAGGCAGGCCAAAGAAACGATAGATGGATTGTGTGAAAGATGATATGAGTAAGAAAGGAGTAAGCACTGAGATGACGAATGATAGAGGAGAGTGGAAGAAGAAAACCTGTTGTTCCGACCCCACTTAGCGTGGGATAAGGGCAGGAAGATGATGACACCTTCTATGGGAATCGAACCCACTACCTACAGCGCAGAAGAAAGAGCTACCAACTGAGCTGTGAGAGTCGTCACATCAAAATTAAACAATGTGCTTGAGAAGCTAAAACGCCAACAATATTTATATGGGTGTGGGAAATCCAGCAATATTAATTTACCCATTTATTTACCAATATTTAAGTAGGTAAGGTAATTAGTATAAATTTGGGACAACAACCTTGGTGTTCACCTGTTTTCGTCAGAATTATAACTTCCTCTCTCACTCCATGAGATATATCGAACATTTCCCTGGCATAGGTCCTACTACTAACATTATCTTATCTATGCTACCACGTAGGTAGTACTTATTTATATTCTTACGGCCGGTTTCACCATGCTCTGTTAGTTACTAATCAAGGATTAAAAGACCGTTAAATCTAACCTTAGCTGTCAAACGCGTACATTTTGACATATTTAACGGCCCTTTAATCCTTTGTTAATCTAACAGAGCATGGTGAAACCGTCCCTTACTTGGTGGCGTGGTGATTCTGTTTTGCATTAGTTACAATACAAATACATTCATGCCATACGTACACAGTTTATAAAAAATGCAAGAAAATACAGTAAAAAAGTAAGTAAGTGACATAAATTGGCCGTCACTCAGCATAAATGCTATAGCAGCATACGCTACTATAACGCTGGCCTTCCGTGACACCAGTACCAGTTAATGGTAAAATTATATCCATCCTCGTTGTTTCAGTTTATAAATAAGAGACTGCAGCATTTTAGTGCTGTCAAGTTAAGGCGAAGACAAGAGCTAATGTGACTCTCGCTTAAGGGGCTGACAACTATCAAACAACTTCTCGCTCGCACGTTTCGACATGTTAAAAGATATAAAATCACTAAGCTCATTTTCGAAAAATCGCAATTGTGCAAAAACCATTTTGTGTGCAATCACATTACACACAGTTTAGTAAAAAATTCATTTTGATCGATACATGTTTTCCTACTTAAAAGTTTGCCTATGTACGAAATCTAGAAAAGCAAACTTTTGAGTAGGAAAACATGTATCGATCAAAATGAAATTTTTACTAAACTCTGTGCAATGTGATTGCACACAAAATGGTTCATTTAGATTTTTCAAAAATGAGTTTAGTGATTTTATATCTTTCAACATGTCGAAACGTGCAAGCGAGAGGTACATTAGCTCTTGTCTTCGCCTTAAGTTAGTTTAGGATAATGCAAAATGTAACGTGAATTTAGTATAGGTAGGTATAATCACGTAAATATGCGTAAATATAAACTAAACAGAAACATACAGCTTAAGGAATGTCAGCCTGAGGTGGTATGCTAACGGACTTTAGCGTAAAAGAATAAGATCTTTCATATTTGTCACAAATACAACAAAATTGCCACCATTATCTTATCTGTGCTACTACATCGTACTTATATCTATTCTTACATTATCTTATCTGTGGCCTGCTGTCTACCTCATACCAAATCAGTTCACATGATGCGAACGCAGCTCGTCCACTAAGCCGTAATATTCAAGTGCATTCGAAAAGCCGCGATATTTCCGCACGACAAGCAATTCTTCTCCCCGGACTGCACCCAGTTCGGGTTCGATGCTCGGGCAACGCGCCAAGTAGCGCGACGCGACGGCTCGGTAAATCATTTAGAGCGAGAGCTGGGGTTAAAGTTTATATTTTTAACTAACAAAAAAGGAGTTCAAAGTTTGTCAAGTCGAGTTGTCATTTATGTATGGCCATGCCAATTAGAATTATTTATTCTGTGACTTCGCTTAACTCTTTCAAGCAAGGGGTTGATGATTATTTTGTTTCATCTTAAGATTGGTCACATTTATTCATGTCATCATGACACAATATAAATATACGTGACACAATTTTTTTTGTTAGTTTTAAAAAAGTTAAAAAAACTACGTCATTTTTCGCTTGCTCTAATGAAAAATAGAGTAATGGACTTTTTTCCGTAGTTGGTTTTAGTTTACACATTTTTTTTTAATACTTACCCGTTTGTATGTTGATACCTATTTACTTATCCAATATTAACGCAATACATTGAATTTGGAAAAGTACTTTTTCATTCAAAACCTCTCTTTTTCTCGACGGTTAAAAAACTTAAGATTAGCACAGAACTGTCATGTAAACTAAAAACTAAACCGTCAGTACGTAAAATGTCGCTGGTTCTCAGACTAGGTACCAGGATCGCAGATGCGACGAGCTCCAATCAGCCGCTATTGACAAACATACGGCCGAATGTAATGGAATCTTTACCGATTTGTCTTGTTCATTGACATTTTAGATGACAGCTACTGGAGGGGTTTGGATAAGGACCTTTTTAGTCGGTTTTTTACTTTGCTTTAGCTGCAGCGGTGTTGTATGGCTAATGGTGGCTTTCATAATGGTCGCTAAGGGCTCAACTGCCTAGCTAAAATGGCGATCGAGTGTTGCCATCTCTTCTCTTCGTTCATCATGAATGTGACAAGAATACCTTACAGAAAAAAAAACTGAAACAGCTTTACGAATGTGATCCCTAGGCACGGTAGATATCCTCTCAGATCTCTTAGTAACAAGTACTAATTCCAGATTCCTTGCAGAACCTCTATAAAATGACGGGATTTTGAAATAAGCCATAAACCATTATAATTTGTTCTTACTTATAAACGGCACTAATACTTATCTATAAATTGACGATAGATCATCGGAAAATATAGAAAAAATAGTTCAGTTAATTACAGTACAAATAAAGTGAAGAAAATGTCATTCTTTTAACAACAGAGGTACTAACTAAAAATGTAATAAACACCGCCAGTACCAGGCGCTCATAAGCACGAAGGTTGTAAAAAAGTTACGAGTTTGTCAAAAGGGCGAAGGAACCTAGCGACAAACGCCGGCGGCAACAGCGGCCGTTTCATAGCTGCTCGCCCCTATTCAGGACCATTCAATTTAATATTATTATCTGCGTCTAAGAAACAAAACAGAAACACATTCACGGAACATATCCCTTCAGGTCTCTTATTACCGAGTACCAACTCAAGATTTTTTGAGGATATCTAAGGGGGTAGTATTTTTTTATTTTATTCAACGACAATCTTTGTTTTGGTAGGTACGTTATAGGTACCTAATAATATTGACTAGCGGTCTCCCTTTCTTGTAAAAAAACCGACAACACGTTTCTTAGCATTTGCATGTGTTGGGTGAGAGAATTCAATAATTTGGAGCCCAGGACGCTCCTTTCGTGCAAGAGGTAGTACGAGTCCCTAGTACGAACTGATCATTCGATTAGTATCAGCAGAATATCAGATTTAGGGCGAATTTACCGTCGCAGAGTAACAATATCCGTCCGATGAAAATACTTCCGTGTCTACTTTTACTTGATAAAAATAAAGACGAAAATTATATCAAAGTTAGTAAAACCTAATTATTTATTATTATTTTAAGGAATTATAATCTGTGGAACTAGCACAGATTATTCTTCACTTCACTACACTTCTTTATTAGTTCGAATTTCTACCTCGCGAATCGCGAGACACCACAGATAAATAAATTCTCCCTCGTTCACGCACCGGTTACGGGTACTCGAGACATTGGATATTTGGAATTGCTCCCTCAGGTCGAAGTCAATACAACTTTCTCGGTTTATCCGATAGCGAGTACAGCTTTTGTTCTATTCTGTCTGTTTGAGACGTGTTACGGGATGGAATTTCTTTCTTATCATAAAAAATTTAAGTTAGAATAGGGTCGGACGAAAAGGTTTTTGGCATCAAGTAGGTACAATAGTTAGGTAGGTTATTCTACCTTTATCTGTTAAATAAGTTCAGAATATGTTGAAAGTTTGTAGAGATACCGAACCGATCGACAAGATCGACTTACAAAATGATTTTTCATTTAATAACATTTTGATATTTGTGAGCAGATCAATAGCCAACACCTATTGATTTAAACATGAAGCAGTCGATTAGCAAATTCAAAACCATAATAAAAAGAAAACTTTTTACAAAAGCTTAATTATAAAATATCTGATTATATAAATGACTAGCGGCCTGTCCCAGCTTCGCATGGGTGGACATAAATTGTTTCAACTTTTTAGGATTAAACTTAGACCGTGGTGGGTTCGAGTCACTTCTAAATCGCGCCTTGCCCGGGCCCGCGCTGGGTGAGAACGGGCCCCGTGACTTTATATTTTTAAAATCTTTTGAATGGAATGTCCGATTTGAAAAATTCAAGAAGTAATGTATAGGTATTGAACCAGTCTTAATTATGAAAAGATTTATTTGGATAAGGATTAATACCAAGGTACAAATAAAGACCCTTTTCTATCGGCGGCATTTCAATTAAATTTTTATAATAAAAGAACACTTATTGTGACATAACTATAATAGTTAGACATATGCTGTCGCGACATTTTTTGTAGATGGTGACGTGTTCTACAAAATCGTAGTACATTATTTTGTTCTATCATCAATAGTTTTCGCAGCGCACGCGATGTAAGGTTTTCTTTTTCCACCTTGGGTTACATTATTAGAGTTTTAGTAAGGATCCCAGATTTTTTTGAAAATATAATATAGCCTATGTTACTCAGGGATAATGTAGCATTCTAATGGTGAAAGAATTTTTGAAATCGGACCAGTAGTTTTTGAGCCTATTCGTTACATACAAAACAACAAAACAACAAAACAACAAAACAACAAAAATACAAATCTTTTCTCTTTATAATATTAGTGTAGACTAGCGGCCTGTGGTCATAAATTTTTTGAACATTTTAGGATAACTTAGACCGTGGGTTCGAGCCTCGTGTCTACTTATTTCATACGCCCATCTCCTTGAGTGTCGCACCCCGTGCGTGACCCGTGGACCCGTTAACATTTTTAATTTCGTCATATCTTTTGAATGGAATGTCCGATTTGAAAAATTTAAGAAGTAATCTATAGGTATTGAAACCGTCTTAATTATAAAATGATTTATTTGGATAAGGATTAATACCAAGGTATAAATAAAGACCCTTTTTTAGCGGCGGCATTTCAATTAATTTTTTATAATAAAAGAACACTTTTTGTGACATAACTATAATAGTTAGACATATTCTGTCGCAACATTTTTGTAGATGATGACGTGTTCTACAAAATCGTAGTACATTATTTTGTTCTATCATCAATAGTTTTCGCAGCGCACGCAATGTAAGGTTTTTGTTTTCCACCTTGGGTTACATTATTGGAGTTTTAGTAAGGATCCCTGATTTTTTTGAAAATATAATATAGCCTATGTTACTCAGGGATAATGTAGCATTCTAATGGTGAAAGAATTTTTGAAATCGGACCAGTAGTTTTCGAGCCTATTCGTTACATACAAAAATACAAAAATACAAATCTTACCTCTTTATAATATTATACTAGCGGCCTGTCCCAGCTTCGCATGGGTGGTCATAAATTTTTTGAACATTTTAGGATAAACTTAGACCGTGGGTTCGAGCCTCGCGTCTACTTATTTCATACATTTGCACGCGCTTCTCCTTGATTGAGTGAAATCGCACCCCGCGCATGACCCGTGGACCCGTAAACATTTTTAATTTCGTTATATCTTTTGAATGGAATGTCCGATTTGAAAAATTTAAGAAGTAATCTATAGGTATTGAAACCGTCTTAATTATGAAATGATTTATTTGGATAAGGATTAATACCAAGGTACAAATAAAGACCCTTTTCTAGCGGAGGCATTTCAATTATTTTTTTATAATAAAAGAACACTTATTGTGACATAACTATAATAGTTAGACATATGCTGTCGCGACATTTTTTGTAGATGATAACGTGTTCTACAAAATTGTAGTACATTATTTTGTTCTATCTTCAATAGTTTTCGCAGCGCACGCGATGTAAGGTTTTTTGTTTTCCATCTTGGGTTACATTATTGAAGTTTTAGTAAGGATCCCTGATTTTTTTGAAAATATAATATAGCCTATGTTACTCAGGGATAATGTAGCATTCTAATGGTGAAAGAATTTTTGAAATCGGACCAGTAGTTTTTGAGCCTATTCGTTACATACAAAAATACAAAAATACAAAAATACAAAAATACAAAGTTTACCTCTTTATAATATTAGTGTAGATTATATATTACTAGCGGCCTGTCCCAGCTTCGCATGGGTGGTCATAAATTTTTTGAACATTTTAGGATAAACTTAGACCGTGGGTTCGAGCCTCGCATCTACTTATTTCATACATTTGCACGCGCTTCTCCTTGATTGAGTGAAATCGCACCCCGCGCGTGAACCGTGGACCCGTAAACATTTTTAATTTCGTCATATCTTTTGAATGGAATGTCCGATTTGAAAAATTTAAGAAGTAATCTATAGGTATTGAAACCGTCTTAATTATGAAATGATTTATTTGGATAAGGATTAATACTAAGGTACAAATAAAGACCCTTTTCTAGCGGAGGCATTTCAATTATTTTTTTATAATAAAAGAACACTTATTGTGACATAACTATAATAGTTAGACATATGCTGTCGCGACATTTTTTGTAGATGATAACGTGTTCTACAAAATCGTAGTACATTATTTTGTTCTATCTTCAATAGTTTTCACAGCGCACGCGATGTAAGGTTTTTTGTTTTCCACCTTGGGTTACATTATTGAAGTTTTAGTAAGGATCTCTGATTTTTTTGAAAATATAATATAGCCTATGTTACTCAGGGATAATGTAGCATTCTAATGGTGAAAGAATTTTTGAAATCGGACCAGTAGTTTTTGAGCCTATTCGTTACATACAAAAATACAAAAATACAAAAATACAAAGTTTACCTCTTTATAATATTAGTGTAGATATAAATGACAAAAAGCTTGGGACTAAACTATGCTCCAACTCATTACAAAAACTAAACAATTAAGTAAGTACCATCATTGTAAAAAGGATCATACAAAAAAAGCAATAGGAACCAAGCCGTAAGTTTTTTGCCTGTTCTTCTAGGCTTTGGTCGCGAGAAACTGGCGGTAGATTCACCTTGTATAGTATAAGACGTTTCAAAGTGATCCTTGTGATTGTACTGATTAAAGACCGTTTTGGTTTTAATTTTTTGATTTTGAATGAAAAAACATAATCTTTGAAAAAGTCATCATCTTCTAATGCTGACTGTTATACGTACTACTACTAGTAACGATTCATGGGATGCATTAGTTATGAAAACATATATGTATATTGTTTTTAATTTACAGCTAAAAAAAACTATTTGTACTTACTCGTATCAACTTGCTATTATCATATTTTTATGACGATATTCGACTAATTTTAAACGTTCTAAACGGCTCGTTGGCACGACACGTATCGCTTGTCCTATTTCTCGACTGTAAACTAAACAAGTCGACATGCTTCATTGATTTAGCTTGTATAACATGATACGCCATAGGTGCCAATTATGTATTCGATAAAAGTAACCGAAGTGAAATACCTAATTAATGGGATGAATTATTATTTCAAAACGAGACTAAATGGATAAACAATATCCTTTTAGATAGGTAGTGATATTTACTTATAAGATATAGGTGTTAAAATGTAACCTAGACAAAATATCTGTCAAATGCTATAGGTATTTCTTTTATTTCTTGAAATTAAGGCGAAGACAAGAGCTAATGTGACTCTCGCTCGCACGTTTCGACATGTTGAAAGATATAAAATCACTAAACTTATTTTCGAAATAAAGTTTTCCTGCATAAAAGTTTGCTTATTGCTTATTGCGAAAACTAGTAAAGCAAACTTTTGAGTAGGAAAACATGGTATCGATCAAAATGAAATTTTTACTAAACTATGTGCAATGTGATTGCACACAAAATGGTTGATTGCTATTTTTCGAAAATGAGTTTTTTGATTTTATATCTTTCTCTTTCTTTATTGTAAAATTTGTGTGCCTGTGTGCACACAAATTTTACACAGTTCAGTAAAAATATCATTTTGACCCCAACAAGTCTTCGTACTAAAAAGTTTGTTTTCCTAGTTAGTTTGGTGTACTATACAACGTGTAACATAATATAATACCCCTATTAGGCCAAACACTAAGTGATCAGACCAAGCACTGGAATACATTGACGTGTGCATAGGTTGAATATATCGTTTTCGAAATTCCCATACAAAAGTAAAATTAATATTGTCTCAGAAATTTGCAACACTCCTTATACTGTTTACGTAAGTAAAAGTAACAAGATCACGTGATCACGTCCACACGCAACGTACAAACAGCTGTGAATAGGGCTGCCTCATGGTGTGTTTAGTTTCATATTGGAGGAAGGTTTAAGAGGCATCTCAGGAATGAAAACCTTCGAAATTTCAAAAGTCGTAGAAGTTGTTTGCCATGACCTGTAGAATACCCTGTTTTTTGGTTATAGGGGTATTATGTTACACGTTGTATAGCTTAGGTCGAAAGAAGCTATTAGGCGAGTACGCGAACCCTGTAGAGCGCTGCAAATTATGTTTAGTAAAAAAGGGCAGGGTAAAAGGTTGACGCTGTATAAAAAAATATACAATCTACTCGTATATAGGTTCACTAAAGAGATTAAAAACAAGCTCAATTACAGTCGTTTCTAATTGTAACCAATTTAGGAAACGGTCAGCGAGGTTACATCGCTTCCGTGCTTTGGAGGGCACGAAGTTGGTCGTTATTCATTTCTTGACAGCAAAGAGTTTTCAACAAGGCAGTCACTAAACCTTTTAGAAGCATTAAAATGAATCCACGAACACTACTGAAAGAACAAAAAACAATATCGAATTGGAACGCTATTGTTTTGTTTAATTTAATCGCAGCACCTAGGACCGATTGACATGTTTGAGACTAGACAATAAAATCAGTATTGAGTAGAATAAACATAGAATACCCCAACACTAGAAGCTACTACACAGCAGGTGCTATACGAAGCATTTTAAATATTCCTCGTAGAGCACCCATCCAAATATTGATTTGTGCTCTACAAGGAACAAGATCAGTATCATTAGTAGAAGCTGAGTTTTGTTTTTAATTTTCTGTATCGTCAGGTCTTTTTTGTATGGAGATTCGATAAGCGCCTCAATCGCGTGCTATGAACTCACTAGTCTCCACAAAAAAACGGCCTGACGATACAGAATACGAAAAGCAAAACCTCAGACCTCGGGTATCGTACTCAAAAATCGGTGCTCTACGAGGTACGCCTTGAAGAGACAGATCCATTGTAAAATAGCAATCGGTTGGCAACATCTTCTATTTAGCAGGTGATTCTAAATCATCTTGATATAGCTTTAGCACAAAGTACGCGCTACGGGTTTATGTTACGCCGAGAGTAACCAAGCTTATCTACACTGTTTTACGATCATTTTACGATTATAGCCCCTTCGAATCGGTTATAACATCGTACGATATGAAATTTCTATAAAGGAATAATTTTAAATGGACATGTTCATTTAAGTGGCTTTTATAGCGACGTATTAATTTTTATGGAGCGAGGCAGCCATTCTGAACTGAATCTATCGTCCTGCCTTAAAACACGGCGATAAACTCCGGCGTTCGATGCAGTGATTTAATCATCTACAGCGGCGTTTCGTCCTTTCTGTTTATCACAAACATTATGATAATTGAAAACCGCTATAGCGTGCGATCATGTCTATAATGAAGATGAAGAAATCGCCTCAGCACTCGTCATGTTACTTGTTACTGTATCAGTCGGACGCTATTTAGGGTTTTTAAGTTTAACATACAGAGATTCAGTCAATGCGTACCTAACTCTTTACACCTAATCATTACGAACTAGCATTAGTTTTATTTTACTGAATTAAACTAAGTTGTCAACTTACTTTTCTTATTTGTTTACTTATGTGTATAGAACTGTTGTTTCGTGATGTGGTGTTGTATAATGTTGTGTTGCGTTGTTGCAGGGCTACAATGGTGTGTGCGTGTGGCGTGCAGCGGGGGGCGGGCGAGGCCTTGCGGCGCGCATGGCGGCGCCAATGAGGGAGGGCGCGCCGGCCGGCGGAGCTCGCCCCGCGCCCCACGCGCACCCCGCCAACTTCGAGTACGATGACAACGAGTGGGACATCGGCATCGGCGACCTCATCATAGACCTCGATGCCGACATAGAGAAGACCGACGAGGCGGGCGGCATGGCGGCGCGCGCCGAACCGGACGCGCAGCGCACCGCGCTCAAGATGAAGATCAAGCGCACCAAGCCCGGCACCAAAAGCTCCGAGGCTAAGCACGAGATCGTCAAGTCGAACGAAATGAACGGCGAGGCCAAGCCGGCGGGCGCTGCGAACCAGCCAGCGGCGCCCGCGCCCTCGCCCGCCGGCCCCGGCGCCGCCAAGCGCGGCTCCGGCGGCCACCGGCGCGACAAGGCGCGAGACAAGCACCACCACCCGCACCCGCATCCGCACCCGCACGCGCCGCACGACGTCAACGGCGCCGCGGCCGTGGCGCGCGTGCCTCCGCCGCCGAACGCGCCGGGCCCGCCCGCGCCCGCGCCGCCCGCGCCGACCGCCGGCGCCGGCTCCGGCTCCGTGCCGCCCTCCGCGCCCGGCGCCGCTCCCGGCCCTGCGAGCGGACCCGCACCCGCCAAGCCCGAGCCCCGGCCGGCGCTCGCGGCGAGGCTCGACGCGAAGCCGCCCCCGCCGGCGGCGCCCCCTCCGCCCCCCGCGGCGCCTGCGCCCCCTCCCCCTCCGCCGCCGGCGCCCGCGCTCGCGACTCCTTCCAAACCCGAGCCGGACGACTCCAGGCAGGAGCCCCATCCGTCGCAACCACCGCCTAAGAAACAAAAAACTGAACCTAAGGTAAGCTGCATGTTCGTTCGCCGATTCTACCGGCCGTATCTTTAGTTTCACATCTCTTGACATTTCGTTTCGAGAAGATAAGAGGTGAAACCGTCGCAAATTGAACAAAGATTGAATCGTTTAACTTTCATAAACGCGATTCGTTTTGTCGATGCAAATAGCCATATTACCGGAATGTCCCATTGAAAAGAAATTATCGACGAGGGGATCACCCCTTATTTGAAACTCGCTCGTAATAATAGTGTATTATGTGACAGTTGAGCATTTGGGGATACGATAGATACGGGTGCGGATAATGTGTTTGATGTTGATATAGAAAACACAACAGATACTGAACACCCGGCCTTTGCCGGAGCCGAGCGCTGTGGATCGAATAGTGTAGAATAGAGCGATACGGTGAACGCTCGAGCGATATCATTATCAACGCAGATTGCCTTCCATCAATGCAGATACTGTTTGTCCATACAGAATATCCATTATCTTGTACCTTACCTACCTAATCTACCTATCTATCTGTAATCATAACGCTATTTCCGCATTCCACAATCAACATGTCGATAATTTTATTAACGTTAAATTTATTACTATATGTATTTATTTTTACAATCACAATTCACAGCTAACAATGCAAAAGACGTTGTGAGAGTCATAAAACGGCCGTTCGTCATAAAATCTCACAATTCCACAAGTTATTTCAAATAGGTTCACTACACTACTATACATACAAGTGTGTTTAACAGCCTCGGCGAAAGCGAGCAAAACAAACTAAAAGTAAAGTACATTGTTGTACAAGTAAAGACTTGGAAATTGATATCTCGTCTTTAATTATCACGCTCAAACTTTTCCAGTTAGGGAGCGAACGTTAAATTGATTCCACAAGCACTTTAGAAATTTTTAGAGCCCTCGACAGTGATTAATGGAAGGAATTCTGGAGGCTGCGATCTGTGCGTACTTTCGAACAATAACAGGGGAGGGCGACGACGCCCCTATACATTCACCGTGTCCATTTAGGGCTGGCTGGATTATCTTATAGTTTTGAAATATTGCGGCTCACCATCTGCCGCCGATAAACTAGTATCTGCGGGCTAGCCATAATTGTATGCGGTTAAACGTGATGAGTTCATAAGTCGACTTTGCATAAACCTTTGGCAATCCTCGAGTCACGTCGGCGTGATTAATGACGCGTGTCATACATTCGTTTACGCATTGTGAAAGATGTTCATTGCCCGTCGCAGGTGCGAGTTGCAGCCAACTGTGCAAATTCCTTTCCATATTTTATCTCTCGACTGTTGTTGGTCGCCATTTTATACAGAAGTTTTGGATGTTTGACTGATTTGCACGACTACATTTTCTACATTTCACCGTAACCTCATTACGAAAACGCCTGCGGGTGATGTTTTGGGCACGCCTTTGTCACACGAAACACTCGAATTCCGTTTTAGGGAAAGCCAGCGAAACCTGTTGTTCCTACTTTAGAGCTGACAGATTTATTGGTGTTATCGTGATACCAATTTTGGAGACAATTTATCGTTGCTGGATTCCGAACGACTTGTAATACTTGCCTTTGGTGTTGCGGGAAATATAGAGAGTTATTTGCCAGTGAGGCCACAATCGCATTAATTTGTGGAGTGCAGTGGGTATTGTGCGGGGTGTGAGCCGCTCGGCCGGCGCTGCTGGGGTGATTTAATGAACCGATGCGGCGGGCGACAGGCGCGGATTACACCCCACGACCGTTTGCACTCAATCAAGCTCGCAAACAGCCCTAAGCCCGGACAATTAAATACACTGTTTCGAAACAATCGGAAACATGCGTGATAAGAGCAATCGGTCAATTAGCGATTACTATCTGCAGGATATTCGATAATCAACCTATCTAACAATTAATATTTCCGAGAACAAGAATAAAATGTGGAAGACTTGTCCCAGCGGATGTCATTACCACGTTATCCTGCTCTGAACTAAACCCGCCAAGCACAGTGTAAACTACTTATTGATATGAATCCTTTTCTATCCAGTTATAAAACGAAGTGAATACCTACATCACACATCACAACAAACACACATATTATCATAAAAGTGTTCTTCGGCCTTGAGGTGTATGGATATGGATAAGATAATAATGTTGAGGTCAATGGCGTTGATAGATAAAATTACATTCAACCCACTTAAAATTCGTGTTTTTTTTATGCATTAAATATGGGTGACTTAGACTCATTCTTATCCTAGTGCGGTGTCTCAAGTCCATCAGAAAGAAAGAGACCTATTCGTAAAATTTACATTACAATACTGCACAAAATCA
Source organism: Chloroclysta siterata (assembly GCA_932294275.1). Taxonomy (NCBI): domain Eukaryota; kingdom Metazoa; phylum Arthropoda; class Insecta; order Lepidoptera; family Geometridae; genus Chloroclysta; species Chloroclysta siterata. Next base: position 20,603,380 of record OW028589.1, read on the forward strand.
ATACACTTTCATTCGTTCTATTATTATTCACTCCATCCAACTGAACCCACTGTGTCCTCAAAAATAATTGTTAAAATACCCCACGACATCACAAAAACGATATTATAATTATGTAAATGTCCATATATCAAAGATATACCGAGAATATTTCAGCAAAATATGAAGTGATTTGAGCTAAATTGCAAAAACTTACGATAAGAAACAAAACTTATAAAAGTTATACTCCAAACTGGTGATTGAATAACATTATACTATATGAAAATTATCCATCGTAATATATGTGTCGCCCCGAATGAGGTTAATACACCTCAGCGGCCGATTATACCGATCGCTGAATAAATTTACATGTTGATCAACGTGATCAGTGTTCTCACTAAGCTAACTGCTAACCATTTGCCAAGCTCAGCGCTTACATTAAGTAAATAACTTGGATCAGTTGAATCACTTTGCGGCCCGTTGCCGGTGTCGAGAATAAGAAAAACAATTTATGTTCACTTAGCCGCGGTTTATTTCCTTATGCAGCTTCAAACTGATATTTTATGGGATTGCTCTCGTAAAGGACGTAGCGGGACTCAACCGACACCCATAAACTCGCTTCACTAAAAGGGGGTTCTGGTATTATTTGATATGGTGATCTGTTTGTTTGACTGATGTTTATTATACCTAGCTACTGGTACGAGCTACGAGCACTGGTGGTCTAGTGGTAGCGGCACCGCCTTCCGATCCCAAGGTCGAAACCGGTCGTGCACCAATGAGTTTTTGTATTAAAAAATGTATGTGCACAATGCTAGTACTCTCAAATGGTGAAGGAATACATTGTGAGAAAACCGGCATGTCGCAGAACCTAAAAAGTTCTATAACATGTGTCAAGTGCTCGAAAGGAGCCTCTTGAGGCACACTTAAAAATCCTTTCGGCACACTGTTTCGAAAGAAACTAGTGACACGACAAGAGAGAGCTACTGGTGATGCAACGAGGTATAGCTACCGCATAAAGCACTTCTGGGTTTTGGAATGGCCGTATTTTACTGTAAAAAATGTAAACCGAACTCCCAATACATTATGCGCTTCAACAACTTTATTTATACAGGCCTGTATTATCTGCCGGGGGCGTATCATTATTCATCTCACAAAGCTTTATTGCTGGCCAAATTCGAAATTCGAATCAGCTTGTCAGTCTCGCCATGAATAACATTTTTAATAACCTATACGCTGAGTAATTGATTGATGCGATATTATAAATCGCTTGGCCGCGCCGAGGTGGGACTGCGGAACGAATTGTGATAATTAAAAGGACTTCTTTGATAATGAACTTTATCTTGGTATCACGTAGAAAGAGATCAGTTATGAAGATAGTCTTATAACTGGTATGATTATAAATCAAGATATTTATGTTGATAGCTAAGCTATACATCATTTATATTACTTGCTTCAGCGATCTTGTAAAACATAATGAATGACTCGACCATGAGCATTACATGTGTTTCTTGTCGTACCTATAACATCTTTTGCGGAATGACATATAACATCTTACGTTTTCTATTTATTTATTTTTGTATAAGTAAACCTTACCCAAATACAGTTTCACAAAATTCGATCGTATAAAATAAATATCTACAATGCCACGTCAAGTTTCATTTATTCAAACCACGAATTTAGGTCGCATTTGTTCCGAATGGCTGACTCCTTCGCTGTTCTACAGTCCTGGTTATATTGACCGATATCGATCCGCTATAATGGAAAACTGCTTTCAAAAAATATAATGTTCTGTTAAATAACTACAAAAAATGTACGTGTTTAATATGTTGTGGTTGTCCTGTAAGACTTCACAGAATTTATGTTAAACAAACATCGACGGATGGTGTAAATAATACCAATGTTGAACCTCTAGTCACAACCGAACAAGTTATGTAAACGTCTAATAATGTAATGTTAGCGCAAGTTGAATAAGTTCATAATGTTATTAATCAAGGTAGAACCGGCAGCAAGCAGCTGCTACGTAATTATTATTGGCGTAATTAGGATGTGAGGGCAAGGCCCGAGGCGAGACGGCTCAACGAATGCCATTATTATTTCCGGTTCGCATTACGGCAGTTTGTACTTGTTGTTTAATCTGTGGCTGCATTGTGGAGATTGTTACCTCGTTGTCGTGAACAATAACAGTCCTAGCAATACTATGTATAGACAAACAACTTTCGATTAGCTGTTTACACTGCAATACAATCGTTTGAAAAGTTCAGCGACTGATGTCTTTATTTTAGTTCTTTCAAAACATAACTTGCCTTCAAGAAAATTTAGTATAATAAACTCAATTTGAGTTTATAATGTGTTAGAATAGATGATCACATTTCATTGGAATGTTTGATAAAACGTGCCGAATGTCATCCTCGTAAACTGAAACGATCCATTGTGTGCACACTTACCTGTCGAAATGGCACTTCATCGAAAAGCTACATAAATTAAATATGTTTTTGTATCGTATAACAGATAAGTAACATAAGTACTAGCAATAGTAGCTTACTGTGTAGGTTATAACCACTCCAGCGCTTGACGTTCAAATAGTTTATTTACAGTTACTTATTTAACTTAACGGTTCCGCAAGCCTATGTAATATTCCACTTGAAATATTTACCGTGCAATTGACAGCGCCATAGTAGTATTACTTGCCGCAATTATAGTTGTATTGTTGGTTTCTGTCGCGCAAATAACACGTCGTGTTCTCTTGTTCAATAAATTCCCTGTTTTAGTTTTCATAAACCCATTTAAGTTAGTTTACGGTATTCTGACTGCGGGAGTAGTTGAGAGAAGGAGCAACTTGCTTATCGCATCGAGTGAAGCGCGGTTCGGTCGGTGTCTGTCGTCGGGCTACGTAATCTGTATACCTGCGCCACGCTCGACTCTTTGTTCACTTCGGAAAGCCAACAGATGCGGGGCATATTAAAGCATCTATGCTTCAAAAAGCTAACGGTAATATAGAGCGATTTTTTTTATTGAAATTACGGAAAATCTTCATCTATATAAGAATTCGAAACTAAACTAGCTAAAAAAACTCAATCCACTCATAAATCCAATCGCTGGGCTAGTACGCCGTCGCCGACTAATAAAACGTTCGCAGACAGAATATAGGGGAGCCGAGGGATCAAAAGGCGATTTTTTGTAACAATTTTTTAAAAGCCGCTATTTTGCCCTCTTTTGTGCCCGTGTTGTTTACTAATGGGTTCTGTTGGGTTCGACTTAAGATAATAACTTTGGGTTTTTTCTCGCCGCCCATGTGTCGTTGGGATTTTTTGCCGCCGGAAATGCGAGAGCGCTGTTGGGTCGGATTAAAATATATTTGTTGATCTTTCAGCTTAATCTGTAAATGGGCGAGTGCCGCGCATCGCATGCATGCACGTCGCTTGTTTTGTTTTATTTTTGTTGCGACAGCCGATTACGACTTTTTCGATTCACTTTCGTTTCGGATTCCGATGACTGTTTGTTTTAGTAATCGTTTTATTGAACCGCGACTCGCGCCCTGCGCCCTTTCCCCCAATTTTTTTATGCAGCAACGCAATATCCGCAAGCGTTATCGCCGGTTAATCAATCATCACACCACTCTCGTTTAATTCCCCAATATCCTGCGGTATCCGACTAACAATTACATGTGAGGGTCCCGTATCGCAGCGTCCAGCTCTGTGCCAATAACATAAATTGTCGCGGGTGGTCGGAAGTGCCCGCGCCCGCCGCTTCGCTGGCGGCCTCCTCTCCACTCCACTCAGATTGCTGTCGGTCGACTCGACAATCGATATTCAATCTCTTTTGACGTTTTATACGCTCCCTACTTTCTTACTTTGTGTCGACGTTTAGGGGCAAATGATTGGGATTGGTGAGCATTTTTCGTTTCCTTAATCGATGTCTGCCGTTCCTTTGTTCCGTCTACTTGTCGAGTTGTTTCATTGTTAGCGCAAATGTTTTTTGTGATTTGGCTTTAATTCCACCCTGTGAGAGTATATACGTATGAATTGCACGTAACATTCAATGTCACAGCTGTCAAATCTATTTCATACATGCCTGAGCCATCTATTTTGTGTTTGTGTTTATGTTTTAGTGTCGTCTATAATCATTAGACACGCTTTTGGCTTTATTTAAATGCCTGGTCGTACTTTGATGTCTCACGTCATGTCCTTGTAACGCCATTTGACGAAGTTAAAAGCTCTTAATAGTACGTTTGTGATTTGAACGTGCTCATAATTGCTACATGGTTGAACTAATTAGCGAATTCCGGCGTCGGCGAGCGGCATCGGGTGAGGTAATTACAAATCCAGCCCGCGTCGTTTATCCTTTCGTACCAAGTTATAATTGAAAGCTCGGTGGCCCAGAAGCCGACAGTTCGTGTATCGTGTTATTAGGTGCGCATACGTAATTTGTTTGTTAAAGACGGCACGCAGTTGTACCCGCTGTGAATAATTTAAATTCATCCCTTCGTCCCCCGCGGTGGCGAGGCGCAGGGGCGGGCGCGTATCGATTCAGCTCCGCGCCCGGTGTGTGCGTGAGGCGCGCTGTGTGCCAGCTACTTTCGGCTGTGCCATGTTCCCCCAGTATTACTGAGCACGGATTCTCGGCTCGTTCATTCGGTAAGCCACAAAGCCCGACTATCAGTTGACACGGAGCTAGAGCTAGGGTTACCAAACTCCGTTAGTCTCGGACCGGTTGCTTTGTTTCCGTTCAATGAAACTTTAGGTGTTATCAAACTATTTATTTGCTTTTCCCATAATTATAGCGTAAACACAATAAATTGAAACGGAAAATACGTGGAAAAATCACCCAAGCTTAAGAGAATTCACCCGAGACTAATTTGGAATGTTTGCATCCATAATATTTGTGCGGCCGCCTCCCACGCAACTGCGCGTCTATTTTCGAACGAAGCTAAATGTTTTGGAATCGAACCACTGAATTTAAACACTGTAGTTTCTTTTAGAAATGCTGAAACAAAGCCAAGATATATGATAGATCTGTTTGACACTATTCAATTTGTCTAAACCATAAGCCTCACTGAATTATTCTTAAGTTATGTTATTCTTGAGTTATTGGTCATGTTCATACATTGTTCAATATTTATTACATAGTGTTGTTGTCTCTGTTGGTTTGTTTTTTACCGTTGAAGAAATCAGAGCAAAATAAGTACTAGACTAAATAGTAGATGGGTACTGGATATAATAACACAAAGTCTGACTGAATTATAGATTTACTAGAAGCTTCTCGCGGCTTCGCACGCGTTGGTGAGCCGTGAGCCGCCTATTGCACCTTTTTTAGGGGTAATTTTCAAATATAAACTTCCATACAAACTTTGACATCCCTTTGCACACGTATTAAGGGTAGTTTAAAAAAACTAAAAATGCTTTTCCTAATTTTTAGCCTTGGAGTACATCTACTCCAAGTTTCAAGTTTGTAGATTCAAGGAATACAATTTTTCATACCAACGTTTTCAACCCTTTTTACACCCTATAGGGGTTGAATTTCCAAAAATCCCTTCTTTGTACACCTCTACGCCATAAGATCCATGTACTCTTTAAATTTCAAGTCTCTAGAACCAGCGGTCAAAAAACTCCCATACAAACTTTTACATCCCTTTGCACACGTATTAAGGGTAGTTTTAAAAAACTAAAAATGCTTTTCCTAATTTTTAGCCTTGGAGTACATCTACTCCAAGTTTCAAGTTTGTAGATTCAAGGAATACGATTTTTCATACCAACGTTTTCAACCCTTTTTACACCCTTAGGGGTTGAATTTCCAAAAATCCCTTCTTAGTACATCTTTACGCCATAAGACCTATGTACTCTTTAAATTTCAAGTCTCTAGAACCACCGGTCAAAAAACTCCCATACAAACTTTTACATCCCTTTGCACACTTATTAAGGGTAGTTTTAAAAAACTAAAAATGTCTTTCCTATTTTTTTGCCTTGAAGTATATGAATTCCAAGTTTCAAGTTTGTAGGTTCAAGGAATACAATTTTTCATACAAACGTTTTCATCCCTTTTTACACCCTTAGGGGTTGAATTTCCAAAAATCCCTTCTTAGTGCACCTCTACGCCATAAGACCTATGTACTCCACAAATTTCAAGTCTCTAGGACCAGCGGTTTAGGCTGTGCGTTGTCTATATGTCAGTCAGTCAGTCAGTCAGTCAGTCAGGACTTTGATTCTTATAGTATTAGAGATGAGAATGCCATTTGGGCTGAAAACAGCACCATTGATCTTCCTTACTTTCACAGATTTCACAATAATGCCTAGTACTGCTGGTAGTCAAAGATATTATTGTAGGTACAGCTCTAGGCCGTAGTATCGTTTTATACCACCATCTATATAAATTACTAGCGGCCTGTCCCAGCTTCGCATGGGTGGTCATAAATTTTTTGAACATTTTAGGATAAACTTAGACCGTGGGTTCAAGCCTCGCGTCTACTTATTTCATACATTTGCACGCCAGAGAGTGAAATCGCACCCCGAGCGCGACCCGTGGACCCGTTAACGTTTTTAATTTCGTAATATCTTTTGAATGGAATGTCCGATTTGAAAAATTTAAGAAGTAATCTATAGGTATTGAAACCGTCCTAATTATGAAAAGATTTATTTGGATAAGGATTAATACCAAGGTACAAATAAAGACCCTTTTCTAGCGGCGGCATTTCAATTAATTTTTTGTAATAAAAGAACACTTATTGTGACATAACTATAATAGTTAGACATATGCTGTCGCGACATTTTTTGTAGATGATGACGTGTTCTACAAAATCGTAGTACATTATTTTGTTCTATCATCAATAGTTTTCGCAGCGCACGCGATGTAAGGTTTTTGGTTTCCACCTTGGGTTACATTATTGGAGTTTTAGTAAGGATCCCTGATTTTTTTGAAAATATTATATAGCCTATGTTACTCAGGGATAATGTAGCATTCTAATGGTAAAAGAATTTTTGAAATCGGACCAGTAGTTTTTGAGCCTATTCGTTACATACAAAACAACAAAACAACAAAACAACAAAACAACAAAAATACAAATCTTTTCTCTTTATAATATTAGTGTAGATATATATATAAATAGTATTATGACAAGCGATCGAAAAGTAGACTTTTATTCTGCACTAGTGGCTTCCCGCGGCTTCGCACGCGTTGAAGTGGTGAGCCGTAACTGAGCCACAAACATCCAAACATCGTAACTTTCGCATTGATTTGTATATTATTAGGGTAGGATACCTACGCAGGTATAAGAGATACCTAGAGGCGTACATTACCTATATTAGATAGGTAGGTAGGTATAGGTACTGAGTTTAGCACAAACATGACAAATACAACAAAGACAACCTTACACGGAAAATATGTACTTATTTGTTCCTAGTTTCTACCCCAAAAACAAACGAAACGAAACAGCTTCACGACTTTGATCCCCAGGCACGGTAGATAGATACCCTAAGATCTCTTCGTACCAACTCAAGATTCCCATTTTAGAATGTTCCTTACAAACATTGACGCCTTGTTGTATCCTTTTTACTTGAGCGCAACGAAGGAGGGTAACGTTTTAGGGGTTGTTTTCGAAAATCAAACTGTATTTTTGTTATTTATCCACAGAACACATTTTCTTTTAGTTTGAAGTTAATTACACTACGCTTTAAAAATCTCCCATACCAACCTTGAAACTTTGTCAGTCTTTTGCACCCTTTGCAGGGGTGGATTTAAAATATTGAAAACGTGATTTTAAATTATTTATTGTGGAGTATATTTACTTCAAGTTTTAAATCAATCGCACCACGCGTTAAAAAACTCCCATACAAACATTGACATCCCTTTGCACACTTATTAAGGGTAGTTTTAAAAAACTAAAAATGACTTTCCTGTTTTTTAGCCTTAAAGTACATCTACTTAAAGTTTGTAGGTTCAAGGAATACAATTTTTCATACCAACGTTTTCAACCCTTTATACATCCTTAGAGGTTGAATTTCCGAAAATCCCTTCCTTATACACCTCTACGCCATAAGACCTATATACTCTTCAAATTTCAAGTCTCTAGGACCAGCGTTCAAAAAACTCCTATACTAACTTTAACATCCCTTTGCACACTTATCAAGGGTAGTTTTAAAAAACTAAAAATGCCTTTCCTATTTTTTTGCCTTGAAATATAAATACTCCAAGTTTCAAGTTTGTAGGTTTAAGGAATACTATTTCTCATACAAACGTTTTCATCCCTTATTACACCCTTAGGGGTTGAATTTCCAAAAATCCTTTCTTAGTACACCTCTACGCCATAAGACCTATGTACTCTTCAAATTTCAAGTCTCTAGGACCAGCGGTCAAAAAACTCCCATACATACTTTTACATCCCTTAGCACACTTATTAAGGGTAGTTTTAAAAAACTACAAATGTATTTCCTACTTTTTTGTCTTGAAGTTTATGTACTCCAAGTTTCAAGTTTGTAGGTTCAAGGAATACAATTTTTCATACAAACGTTTTCATCCCTTTTTACAACCCTTAGGGGTTGAATTTCCAAAAATCCCTTCTTAGTACATCTCTACGCCATAAGACCTATGTACTCTTCAAATTTCAAGTCTCTAGGACCAGCGGTCAAAAAACTCCCATACATACTTTTACATCCCTTAGCACACTTATTAAGGGTAGTTTTAAAAAACTAAAAATGTATTTCCTATTTTTTTGTCTTGAAGTATATGTATTCCAAGTTTCAAGTTTGTAGGTTCAAGGAATACAATTTTTCATTCAAACGTTTTCATCCCTTTTTACACCCTTAGGGGTTGAATTTCCAAAAATCCCTTCTTAGTACACCTCTACGCCATAAGACCTATGTACTCCTCAAATTTCTAGTCTCTAGGACCAGCGGTTTAGGCTGTGCGTTGTCTATATGTCAGTCAGTCAGTCAGTCAGTCAGTCAGTCAGTCAGTCAGTCAGTCAGTCAGTCAGGACTTTGATTCTTATAGTATTAGAGATTTGGGTGTGGTGTTGTATTGTAATTTCTTGTATTCACAAAATAAAATATTTAAACGTTCTGGTTCCCGTAGTACATGCATTGCTGCATTGATTGAGACTAGATGTATTTGTGTGCAAAGTCCTCCAATATCATCCCATTCATGACATGAAGACGTAGTTTATTACACACTTCACTATAGAATAAATCTTTTATGTTATATCAACTGTCCGTTAGAATCACCATTTGGATTGAAAAAGTTCCAATTCTCTTTCACAATTTGGTTGAAACATAAATTGACACAAGCTAGGTATGATTATGTTATTTAATTAAACCAGTCTGTAACAAGTTGGCAGCGAGCCCATAAAGGTAAGGCAACATCAAACTGTAGCTGATTCATCAAATTAATTTGCATAAATTTACTTAAAAACCGTACATTTAAGTGAAATATGTACTGATAGTTGCTATATATATGGTTGTTGCTAAACATCCACGTTTACAAACGAAACAGCAAAGCAAAGGCCTTACAAAAGCTGAAAAATTCAGTTTGCTATTCAATATGACAAATCTGTCGTGTTCCGTTATGCGCAATGTATAGTATTTTTTGTAGGAAATTGAATATGTTGCACGCCACGCTCGCCGACTACGTAGCCGTTTGCGTACATTGGCGCGTGAAAATAAACTAAAGTTTTATTTTTATCATTCGCTGCACCACCGTTCCGTGACAGACTAAATCCGATAAAAATGCCAAATAAAACCACTTCACACCGCACAACGTAACCACTTCACAATGTTCACAATTAAAATAACAGATGTATGCAAATCCCTATACAAAATCGGTGATAGCAGTGAAATAAAAACTGTTATCGATAAAAGCTAAATTCATAGATTTTACATACCTTCGAGCAAGCGTTTATCGAGCTCGTAATCATTTTTCCTTTAGTACAGCGAGCTTGCGTTCTTTTTGCGTTTCGTTCATCAAGCTTTCGTTCTTTTTTCGAAACCATGTACTTTCGAAATGCCATTTAGCGGCATTTCAAGCATCAAACTTCAGTTACACAGCTTGAATAAACTGCTCTGCATGAACTCAACATTTTTTATGCTCCAAAAACTATTGGTTTAGACGAAACCCCATTTTATTTGTATCTGTCTAGCCGTCTGCTTGTAAATGGTCTTGATGTACAATTCAAAAACTCGAATTGAAGATCGCTTGCCAAACTAATAAAAACGAATGATGTTCAGATAGATTCACTCGAGATATTATAATTTTAATACGACGAATAATTAATATACTTGATTAAAAAGGATATAAACCGACACCATGTCTGAAACACTACGGATAGAACATGCATTCAATTGTATTGTATAGTTCATGATTGTATACGAGTCTATGTACCAACCAATGTAGATAATTCTGTTGAAACGGGAAAATAACTAGCTAAATAGCAACTATGCTTGCAGCAACAAAGTAAAAGCTTAATGCTAATCTCGCTCGAGCTCTGCATGTGCTGGAAAAAGGCCTTCACAAGATACTTAAAGCAGAGGTGCGGCCAGACAACTGAATAAAGTTTTGTAAAGAGTAAATTGCCACCAGAGCCGAGTCGAGTCGAACGAACCAGCAAAGGCACGTCTTTAATGAGACGGCTTCTTTAATGGAAATACCGAGAGCGTTCCAGGGTTGTCAGACCGCCGGCATTCAGCCCGAGATTCCCTGATAAATGCCCGAGGCAATAAATATGGATTTTGAATTGTCGATTCTGTTAGAAACTGCGCAATCTTCGCTAAGCCAATAATGTGTGGCTCTGAAGCTGTTTATTTCTTATCAGAGCGAGATTTGTAATCAATTGACTTTAACAAGATACGCTTCGACGACCGCTTGTTATATCAACAAATTGATTTGTAATGAGCGTCATTGTTCGGCGGACAATATGAATCAACCCTGTGCCACTTCACTCAAGCATGTAGTTCCGTTCGCTGCAAGCGGGTACCATAAACGAGGAGTAGGTTTTTATTGCGTCTGGTAATAATTAAACGGCAGATAGATGCCTAATTGAAATAGCGTGAATAATCGAGTCGAGATACCGGCGACTGCACTCGGACACGTCACATCGCGTGCGAAAAATAAACACAAAAAAATAAATAAGTTATCGATATGATTCGCAGTATTGTCTCAGACTGCGAAGATTCCGATTATTGAATAAATACTTACATGAGAGGTTGTCTTTCGCATTATGTTCGAAATTATAGTTATTTAATGTGGATAAACCATTTAAAGGAGACTTTATTCTTTTATTAATATTTTTTTGTAATCTCGTAAGTAATATGTAATTGATCGAGTGAGCGAAGCGAACGAAGATCTTTAGTTTCAACTTGGGCGATTTGGCATTTTATGTATGTATGTATGTATGTATGTATGTATGTATGTATGTATGTATGTATGTATGTATGTATGTATGTATGTTTGTCTGGCCATAACTTTCGAACCGTTGATCCGATCTGCATGAAATTTGATAAGACGACAGCTTGTACTTGAGAAATTTACTGGTAAGTATATGAGTAAAATCGGATGAAGGGTTTTTAAGATATGGGGTTTTTTTAAGGGGGCAAAAATAAAAAAAGTGACTTAAAAAATCAAGTTACATGTCATATGAAAGGGCTTTGTTTGGACATTCCAAAATAATTTTTATTTTTTTTCTGGAACGCTCGGTTATTGAGATACAATAAAAAAGTTAAACTAAGATAACCAGCCATCCAAGAGCTCCCATCTCTAAGAGTTTCGTTGGCATCAAGGTTTTTCTACTGGTCGGCCAGTTACTTTGCTTTTTCTTATTTTTTTTTTCTTGAAATATAATAAGGAGGTACTCAGTTCTCATAAAATGGTGACAACGACTAGGTCTGATGATGGAGCCAAGGTATGTTCAACGGAACTCTTCAATAAATAGGCCAATAGAGTTGAAACTTGGTTACCGTACCAAGTTAGTAGGCGGTAGTCAGAAAAAAGTCCAAGCATAATGTTTGGACTTGCCTCTGACTACCACCTACTCAAAGTTTAGGTGCGTTCGTCGGGTCGCATCACGAGATCACAGTTCGGGGCGAACTACTAGTTAAATTATCTTTATCAAATGTCTTTTGCAATGTTATTGAATAATTTTGTTCTCTTTCTCTCTTGTCGTGTCACTAGTTTCTTTCAAAACAGTGTGGTGAAAGGATTTAAAGTGCGCCGCAAGTGCGTGAGGAAACCGGCATGTCGTAGAACCTAAAAAGTTCTATAACAGCGTCAAGTTCTCGAAAGGAGTTCTACGACATGCCGGTTTCCTCACGATGTTTTCCTTCACCGTTTGAGAGTACTGGCATTGTGCACATACATTTTTAAACAGAAAAACTCTTGGTACATGACCGGTTTCGAAGCCGCGACCTTAGGATCGGAAGGCGGGGCCGCTACCACTAGACCACCAGTGCTCTCAAAAATATTTTTTTAATATAACTTACGTGATTATCATTATTAACATTATTCATAGTTGCAATATAACTCGTGCTTCATATTTCCATTTTAACACAGAGTTTTAATGAGCTTTTAACTGTTCATGATGGTGCAATGCTATTTTTGAACGCGTTGTAAACATTTTGGTTATGCAGTCCGTGCAAAAACACAAAATATTGAACTACCCACGCTTTATTTTAAAAAGTTAATGGAATCTTTGAAGTGAAGCGTGACACATTTAAAAATAAGCTTCATGGAAAATGTTAAATATTACTCTTTGTTAGTCAAATGATGCTTAAATATAAGGCTAATACTTTAAATATATTAGAGAATATAAATAAAATCAATTCTGTTTCAGTTTATCAAGATTCAACAAATATTCTGGTATTGCGTGTCAACGAAAAGAATGATAAACAGATTTTAAATCAATAATATTGATCAACAAGCTTTTAAACTTAGTAAATGTCAGTAACCTTTGTAAATATTTATATTTTTAGGGAGGATGCTGTTAGGTAAAGCACTAATAGCTTTCAGAAACGGTCTCTGAAGCCATTAGTTATTGTAGACTTGTGAAACAGAATGTTATAATAGTATTAGTGAGAACAGTTATAAAATGCATAACTTTCCATTGAAATAAATACAGGACAGCGATTATCTGTATTTACAGATCTGTATTTACAGAAATGTCTATTTAGGACGCAGACAAACGTCAAACAACGTCTCTCTCGCACGTTTTAAGTTATTTGAAGATATTAAAATTACTGAATCTAGTTATTGAAGTTTCGTAGATTTACATTAAGCAACCAATTTTTTGACAGGAAAGCTTGTTTGAATCAAAATTATATTTTTGTTGTAATTTATTTTATTGTAGTTATTATCCGAAATGTAGTTGTTTGAGTTGTCAGCCTCATAATAAATAATATTTACGCCGAAACGTAGCGTTGTCGGTCTGCATGTGATGATGATCATGATGAAAAGTCGATTAAAGTGATTCTAGTTAAATTATTTTACCAAGCAGTCAAAACATAAAGCGATCAAAACGATTCCGAGCAATTCTTGCTTTATCCCCAGAACCAATTCGAGTACCGACAATAAAACAATGTAGGCGTCCATTATGCTGTAAATCTGAGTTGACGCGCCGTAATTGGCTCGACCGCTGTCCGACTGATCGCCTTCCGTTGATGCTCCCCTGGTACCGTGATGTTGATGGCTTGATGGCCACTCTCATTTTCCCCCTACTAGATTATGATTATTGAATGAGCAGCTCGGTTTGACGTTATTTATTACTTAATGGTACATTTTTTGACGATAAAACTTCGAACAATTGCGTAACGTAGGAACAAACTAGGAACCTAAGGGGTAGAAAAGTTTGTCTGTTCTTTTAGGCTTGGTCGCGTGGAACTGGCACCTAAATTCAACTAGCTTTAAGAAGTTTCAAAGTGATCCTTTTGATTCAACTGAATAAATACCTATTGGCTTTGACTTTGAAAACATAATCCAACCAAAAATACGGGAGCAAAGCCGCTTGCGTTTAGGTTTGTAATAAAATCACAGCGACGATTAAACCAAAGAAATTACGAGCTACTACGAGTAGCGAGGAAAAGTTTGTAAGAACTAATGACACCGGAAACTATGGCCTAAGTGGGCCAATTGCTGATATTATCTCTGTTGATATAATACTGGGAAAGATAAAACGGGTGAGTAGTGTATTGTAAGTCTACGTAGAATACGAAATTTACTAAAGTACGACATTACTAAAGTAAGGGCCGGTTTCACCATGCTCTGTTAGTTACTAATCAAGGAATAAAAGACCGTTAAATCTAACCTTAGCTGTCAAACGCGTACATTTTGACATATGTAACGGCCCTTTAATCCTTTGTTAATCTAACAGAGCATGGTGAAACCGGCCCTTAGACACTGCAGAATATTTTCATTTGTTTTTTTTATAGCTTTTTTCGAGAATTCTTTATGTAGTAGGCACGTGTAGTAGGCATCAGCACCGCCTCTGGTGTTGCAGGTTCAATTAAATTGAAATCGAAAGAAAAAGAGTTTATATTCAGACTTTTGACAACTTTTTTTTACGTTTTTCTGATTTTGCCCTTTTGACCCTCAAACATAAATTATTTATAATTAATTAGAAAAATATAAAATCAACGTCTCTCAGACTACCCTCCTTAGAAATCCTTAAAGAATCTTGAGTCGGTGATACAAAATCCAAACAACGGAAAAAAAAGTTGTCCAAAATTCGGAATCGATCTTTAAGGATCATTAAGACCTCTGAGCAGAGGTCCTAAATACCGATTTCAGTCAAGAATTTATGGAATTTATGGTAAAATAATACAGAAACACACACTGTTATGTGTTCAATTATGTATTTAAGTACCTATCTACCGATACAATAAAATACTGAGCAAGGCAATTAACAAGTTTTAATTGTAAACTATAAATATTAATTTGTGCTAATTTACATTGTTAATCATGGCCTGAAATAAACAACGTCATGACATTTTAAAAGCAATTATTGTTAATGGCTTTTCAATATCGAATTATGATTTTTTTGCTGTATTTAATATGTTGGCATCCGTAAGTATTTATTTCTGGGTATTGGTAGGTAAAAACTGCAATAATACTATTAGAATTTTTAATTAAAATTTTACAACACAATACACAATCATTTATTTGATGCCACACAAAAACATAAAATTGGTAATTCAGCACATAATTATTCGTGGACATTTCACACCTCTATTCGTCACATTTTTGTTCGCGAGTTTATCGTACAGTCGCATCAGACTACTCGCTTTTATCTTCTTGTAGTAAGCGTCATTTGGATTTGCGTAGCTGGATCTGTACATTGTTGGCTTATAAGTACAAAGTTAAGGCAAAGACAAGAGCTAATGTGACTCTCGCTCGCACGTTTCGACATGTTGAAAGATGTAAAATCACTAAACTTATTTTCGAAAAATCGCAATCAACCATCTTGTGTGCAATCAAAATTCATTTTGATCGATACATGTTTTCCTACTCAAAAGTTTGCTTTACTAGTTTTCGTACATAAGCAAACTTTTAAATCTTGTATCGATCAATATGAAATTTTTACTAAACTGTGTGCAATGTGATTGCACACAAAATGGTTGATTGCGATTTTTCGAAAATGAGTTTTGTGACTTTATATCTTTCAACATGTCGAAACGTGCGAGCGAGAAGTTGTTTGATAGTTGTCAGCCCCTTAACTACAAATTCTCGACGCGAGAATCCAACCCGCACTCCCCACTCTCTTTTGTCCCGGTCAGTCACCCACCGGACCACAGAAGACGTCAAAAGGCATAAGTTTTAGTTTATTTCTAGAATACGAGGCTGGAATTCCTCATTTTGTTTCAATAAAGCTAACAAAGATGTGTGCAGTTGCAACGAATGGTCTCACTTCTCCGTAAATTCTGCTGAAAACATTAAATTGTGGAACCATTCTTTCGCAGAGCAGCTCACTTTATTGACTGTCCAGGGTTGCCAACGACAGACCTGAAACACCATGAAATTCACAAATATATTTGGCAGAATGAAAAGTCTGAATTAATTAAACCGCATCTCATTAAGTCAAAGTCAAAAGGTATTTATTCAATAAAATCACAAGGATCACTTTGAAACGTCTTAAAGACTCTAGGTGCCAGTTCCACGCGACCAAAGCCTAGAAGAACAGGCAACAAACTTACGGCTTGGTTCCTACCGCTCTTTTGTATGATCCTTGTTACGCATATTGTTCACAGAGCCTATTGCCAAATTCACAAACAATTTTTTATTTTTTTTAATTATTTAAAACATGAAAATGAGAATGAGTTGGTACCAGCTCAGTTTAATGATTTACTATAAACATTACTGGCTGCCCATTGCCGTTTGCCATTTCAACTTGCTAACTCTGAGAGTTATGTTGATGACCTTTGTTCCTCTTAGATTCGAATAACTCAAGTTATACGAATCTTAGATAAAAAATCCTTTCATTTCATAGCATTAGCAACCCTAAAACTAACATAGCGCATTTTGTCCGAGCATTGCGTCCTCTTTATTTCTGCTTCGAGCAACGCCTCTGCATTATGCCTGCGATTCCACGATGCAAATGACAATTCAACTGCCGTACTCCTGGGTTTTTATGATCGCCTGGTAGTTTGCTTTTGAAATAGCTTCTAGACCAGACAACGTTTGCCTAGCCAAATGCAGGTGGTAGAAAGCTGGTGGTACATTCACATTATATATAATTATTTTCACAAAAAATATATTAGGTTAGGTTATTCACTATTCAGTGACTAACTAACTAAAAAAAATACTGACATCAAAAGTACGCAGACGATGCGAATATGACGTACATCTTCAAGGATTTTAAAAAGAGTCGCTTGCACTAAAAAGACTTAAATTTCATCATTTTCAAAATAATGTCACTACTCTTGTATTTGCTTTTAGTAAAAAATAATTTTCCATGTATTCATTGACATCATGTTTGTAGCTAACATACGTTTCTTTTTTACAGGTAAGGATAAACTTTAAGCTGTTAAAAGTAGCCGAGCGGGTAAGAGCTATATTATATCGGCCTGGGCATGGACAATGTGCGAACTTTATATTGTTTCTTTTATTGTCGGACAAACGACACCTCGGCCCGCATTCTACCGCAATACCTCCCCAGCGGGCTCGTGGCATCACTAATGTGCCAAAACACAGAATGTCCGTTGTATTTTAGTTTACCTTCTGTCATTATAATACGTAATGAAACTAGAATTCGTTTTCTGCCATCTTAGGAAGCAACATAGCTGTTTCATTATATATTTATACATTATACATTCGTTATAGGTACCACAAAGTGTTAGTAGTTGGAATGTTTATATAATATCCTGATTTGAACGAAAATGTTTATCGTATAAATCTCCACCATTTTCTTCAAGACACGACAGTCCGATTTTACGTAATGTGACTAACTTGACTAAAAACTTTTTGATTAATTCCATTTGTGCCTTGCATGATTGTCTGTCAAAATGACGGACAAAAGCCATAAATGAGCGAAGACGAAAAAACTATAGAACTTCAAACTGAATGAGCATAGTTTGTCTTACGTTAATCTAATAGACATGAGTTTATAGGGAAAATGTAATGCCTGACAAACATAGTAAGTTTGTCATGTTAGGTCAGGTTAGGTCCTTTGTAATTAAAATGTAGTTGCGCAGACTGTTCGAGACTTCGAGCATTGATAGGCACTCAGGGCTAAGTTCGTTCGTCCCTGTTACAAAGTATGCCTTTATAGGTACATGTTTATTTACTTAAGTACTTTATGCTATCGCAAAGTTTAACACAGTTGGAAACGGTTTTAGCATAAATACGAATGCTAAGTAAAGACTACTTTGTTTGATGAGCGACGATGCGTGTCAACTTCGGCGTTTGAGCCATTATCGTGATCATCGTGGCTGATCCGTCTTCTTTTTATTCTTTGTATGCTTACGTACGATTGTACGTGGCTCGGTATTCACAAAACCACTTCTAATCAAGAAGTTTTACCATAATTTTAATACTTAATGTTTTAAAACGTGATGCGATAATCTTTGTATTATTTAAAGGCAAAGTGTTTATTTAAAAAAATCACAAATATCACTTTAATACTCATCAATGCTGGCTGAATGGGCTTGACAATTTCTCAAATAATGTCTGAAGATACAGTTATGACATTGAGTGGGGGACTCATAACAATAAAACCAGTGTAGCAAATTGGTATTTATTGCGTCTATTTTGATGTGACACATTACTCAACAACGTGTGACTGGCCACATTCACTAGCCTGACCTCATTCGAGTGACCGTTTCAAATCGTTTGTATCTCACAGCCATTTGAATAGAACTTAAAAGATTCTCGGCTCTACAATTCTTCTGTGCTTGTCCTTGGTAAGACCAAGTTTAGCAAAATTGATGTTAAAAAAAACTTTTGTTTATCCCTTTTGGACTTTATAAAAAAAACATTTGAATTTAGAATACTTTCTAATTTTATTTGCATAGTGTACGTCACGCCACGTTCCTGACCGCGGTTTTGGAAGGAAATGTTGCCACACTAACATACTTAACTTATCACGTATGTCATAGACAACTGTCACTGTCAAAATGAAACTAAAATCACCCCAAATATGCTAACGCAAACTGTGAATACTGGTTGTCTTTGCCAAATTTATCTCGATCGTTTAAGCAGTGAAACGTATTAACAAACAGACACAATCTCATAACGTACATATATAAATTGGTATAGATTTATTAAGACCGATTTGGCAGTCTATTATGCACGGGTTGAAAGGAGATTGATTGATTTTCAGTCAGTCACGTGAAGCGACGTTTACGACTAAAGTTTTACTGTCTCACTTGCGATATAATGAGGTCGTTTCTCGACTAATGGCCGGTACGGTATTTATTGCTCTAATTTTATACGGTAATTATATTGGCTATTCTCATGCACGATGCTCACCTTTCTGACAAAACAAGTGACTAAATTACCGAGGTATATCGCCTAAATCTTTCGTTATAATACCTACATTAATACCTACTCTTGGGGTTAGACTCTGTAAGGAATGTCCGTCCTTTATTATTAAAAAAATATTGGGTTCATAAATAAGTAACTCTTAAAAGCGGCAGTAAGAGAAACTTGCGACAGTTGTGGACAAATGCGGTTGAACCAGCCATTTGCATGCCCGTGAGTCCTGGAAACTGCTGGACTTGGCGTTTCCGCGTATTGAACTTTTTATACTCAGCCAAAAACGTACGTGCTGATGACAAGAATATAAAACCGAATAAGTTCATCTTTTCCACTTTAAGCCCATTATTCTTTTCACTGTCTTTGGTTCATGTTTTCCAATTACCGTGTTTTTGATTCGTCTTTGATCTTGATAACTAAAAAGCTTCTCTCTATTCCTCTTTGGAAAATTCTCAGTCTCTCGCGCGTTCTTTTTGTTGTTGGCCATGTTTGGAAGGCATAGGTAAGGTATCGTTAAAGAAAAATGCGTTAGGTGCTAAATGTATTGCCATGTAATAAAAACAAATAACATTAAATAGACTAAAAGCATAAGCGAGCACAATAAGCACTTACCTACTCAATCAATATCAATAAAGTAGAGTTATTATAGGGCCTCGGATGAAGGAGCAAAATAAAATAACAGAGGTAATCTTCAATAAAAATCCGCCCAATCTACCTTCAAATAATCAAGAGCCATCCAATCTTTTTTTAGTATATTCAATTTGTATTTATAGTCCAATACATATATTTTAAAAATACAACAACGCGTTTTGTTTGAGTACGTGACAGGCTCGTTCGGGTCGGGCTGAATTCCAAGCTGTTTTGACGTAAATCGTTTGTCAGATTAGTGACGTCCGAAAAAATTGGCATACGTACTATGTTGTATGCGGTGGCCCAACATAAAATTTTTAACTGAGGTTTTATAGTGCAAAATAAGCTCGATATGCCGACTGTTTTTTGTTAATTTGTTGTTTTGAGTATTTAGATAGAAGATAGAAAACTAAGACTTTACTAAGATAGATACTTTATTGCACACCACATATCAGAACATAACATCAAAGTGCATTACAATAGGCGGTATTTATAGATATTTACTATTAGATAGAAGATAGATAGAAAATACTTGATAACATACAACAACTTAAGGATATAACATAACAATCACTTAAAACGAATTTGCTTAGTTCAATGGGCGGTTTTATCGCTAAGCTTATAGGTTTATATGATACAAAACCTTATTTAAAATATATTCGCTAGTAGGCCGTAAATATTCCGTTCAAAATACCGCCTTTGATACTAGTAAATTACGTTATGAAACGAATGGCAGTAAATAAACGCGGAAGAGTAATTTGTGCAGTTGACCTACATTTTGCATTGAAGCTTTAGTCTCTGGCTGTGTCGGTTTCAGGTTTTGGTGCCAGACTTTCTGTGTGTAACAATTCTCATTGTTTTAAATAAAACTTTTGTGTTTACCCCTTTTATGTTTGAATTGAAGTAAATAATTGCTGTTGTCGGTAACGTTTTGGATTCTTGTTGTTTTAGTATCAATTGATTTAGATTATTTATTTATTGCCAACATGCTCATGCTCATATATCAGTTATATAGCTTGGGTCTAATGATAGCTATTAGGTGAGTTCAGGTACCCTGTAGGGCGCTGCAAATTATGTACAAATATAAGGCTGGTATATAATTCAACTACTATGGACTATTATTATGCATACTACTATGGAGGTTAAAAATTGGTCAGACTATTGTAATTATTTTTCGGTTTTTTTACACTTCTACTGTTCTTGATACCTGTCTGCTCATATAGCTATGATGTAGGGCTTCAAGCAGAATCTACTTCGTATCGAGCACTTACTTTTTAAATATAAGTATATTTAAACCTACAATACTATCTATAATATAATTATTCGATAAATATGTTTCAAATTCAAGCTCAAACAAATTTGTTGATAATCAGATCAACGGTTCTGGTTTATCTTTTAAATCTTCAGCATAAATAATCCGATTCATATCTCTTCATCGTATTAGATATTCAAATAAGATTTCATATAATTATACTCGTTGGACTTGGCGTAAATCTCCTTGAGTTTCTATGAACATAAATATCCTGTCTTTTATACCACTTAATTTTATATCTGTCTGGCCAATTTATATAAGAAGATTAGTGGATTTATTGTTATTATCTTCCCGTAAATCATTACTTGTCTCTACACTAAGGTGAAAGATAAAACGACAAAGTACAAGAAAACAAAAACTTGCAAACAGCGCCTTCGAGAAGTGTTTGAAAGGAATTTGGATGAATTGAGTAAACTTTTTACTGCCGATAACACTCTGTTGCTTTGTTTTCCTTTATGTATCGTGATAATCAATAAAGTTGATTCTCAGATTTTATTGTATTCTGTAAACTCGTTTAAGCTTGGTTTCTTGTGTATTCTGTAAAACACCTATATCAGTAACAGTCGTTATTTTTTCTTCTGTTATCCAAATAGTAATGAACTTTTGGCACTTTGATACAAAACAGGCCGGAAAATATATTTTTAATCATCGTTACACGAAATTAACATTCGCTACCGACAAGCTATTGCCATTGTCGAATTATCCCAAAAGCGGGTTCATGCTTTTTTGAAGTCGTAGGTAGATCATCGAGCTCTGCCTTCTCTGTCGGTGGCCGTGGGTTCGATCCCCACCGAGA
Organism: Chloroclysta siterata; assembly: GCA_932294275.1. Lineage (NCBI taxonomy): Eukaryota > Metazoa > Arthropoda > Insecta > Lepidoptera > Geometridae > Chloroclysta > Chloroclysta siterata. Next base: position 20,625,033 of record OW028589.1, read on the forward strand.
ACACATATTTGTGTGATGAACATAGATGTTTGTTCTCTGTCTGGATGTTATATAATATTATAAGTATGTATTTACAAAAAAAGTATATAAGTATATCAGCTATCTAAAAAGTACCTATAAAAGTATATCAGCTATCTGGTTCCCATATCACAAGCTTTGGCTTAGTTTGGGGTGAGATAGTGCTGTGTGGAATATCCATCAACATTTATTTATTTTATTTAACCTCACATGTTAAGTCGCAGCCTGATTGATGTTTGTTTCACATTAAATTTTCTACTTTTATCTTCGTTTGATTGTGTTATAATTGGCCTCCACCCATCTCTAACCATCTCTAAAACTCTTCTTAAAATCTGACACCTATCTCCTGGCCACTAAAGTATGAACTTCAGACCTATTCTACATTTTACATCATATTGGAGGTTCATCTCGGGTGCCAAACGTTTTACGATCCATTCCGTTCAGTAGTAAAACTACAATGTCCTTCTAGCTAGAATAACCATTAACAATGTCGGTATTTTCGCTCATCTCTGAAACATGATAATGTAACTGCAAATACTTTTTAAGAACACGTACTTTATATTCTAGGTAAAGTTTCCGTTGTTGGTAGTTAAAGCCTTTTATTCCTATGTAATTAAAAGCAGGTGTTTGTTTTTTGTTCCCTATTAGTACTTTTAAACGGCTATTAGAGTAAGTGCACACTGTTATATTAATTATGATAGTGGCGGTCCTGTCTCGGCCATCCCCCCCGCGACTGTCCTCCGAAATGTGCTTCTAATTACAGCCCTACTTTCAACTAATAACATTCTAGTGGTAATTATTCTTTCTATATATGGAGTCAACATGATATTATTCAACGCTTCAAAAGACCCTCCGTAATTACTTACGACACGTTTTTTTTCTCAACTCTTCATCCGAGCGAACAGTTTTATCACTTCACGAATAACGTTAGTAAAATTATATTCTGTGATTTTACTAAACTTTGGCAACGTAACCGTTTCTTTGAATCGAAGTTCCTTCGACGATTCCCCGCTAAATTAATAAAGTTTTAATTGAATTCAGCTGGAAAGCAATCTTACGTGGATGTCAACTTGGATCTTTCCAGTCTTTAACTTTATAAGAGGATGAAAACAATCTTAAAGCATCTCACTTATCTGGAAAATAATATCTGTCCGCTGGCCGAGGGTCGGTCACGTGTTTGCAATGCCTTTGTCCGTGTGACAGAAATTCTCGGGGCTTTTGTGATCAGTCACGATAGCTATCTCCGACATCCCGAGGAGAATTTCTCGCTAAATCAGCTTTGCAGCCATCATTTCTTTGAAATACCCTGCGTGCCGTTACCACACTGTCAATTATTGTATCCATGAGAGGGCCGAAACAGATAATACTTTATGTCGTAATATTATTCGCAGTTCATTTCATAACATAACGTGTGAACTGTGAGGGAACATTACAGCGCTCAAGGCTCTCATGTTCACTCTCAGTCCCGTCACGAACATCGCAAATGTCTGTAAATCAGAGTTAACGCTTTCTTTGCTCCGTAGGATTTATGGGAGAAGGCTCGACGCCTCGCCGTGTATCTTCTCGGTTTTATACTCTCCTGTTACTCGCTCACATCTGAAATCTAGGACATAAAATTTGCAGAGAGCATTCCGCAGTTAACAATGCGTTTTGTTTCAACAAACTCATTGAATGGAGTAAACTAAACAAACAAGCTAGCCGAACATCACGAGGCGATATTTATAAAACACCCATCAACTCTGCGTAGTGTCTAGAGCGAAATAAAATGGTTCGAATATGACAGGAATAAATGAGACGTCTTGTAGTTGAAATAGTGCGACGATAGTCATGGCAATCGATCACAGGAACTCGCACGAATTGCAACATTTATATAGATCCGTCCGGGCTTTCCCACTTTTATCCCGGCGGAAGATTTATATTCACGCGCGACACCTTCGCCCTTTGAAGTTGCGAGATGGGGGAATAAATTCCGACCGAGCTCGCGCGCGTTGATTTTAATTAAAACGCTATGAGGTTTAACGGTTTATTACTTTCAGAAGGAGTGGTTTAAAGAACATAATTGTATGATAAATCGAGTGAGAGGTGTTTGTTTTAAAGAGAGTGGAGAGCTATTACGGAAGCCATTGTCCGCCGGCTCGAGTGTGATCCTCTACTTAATCGGTTGGAGTCGGATAACAACGCAACGCTAACAATGTGATAAAGCGGGCTCGGACACGTCGCGCTTGCAATAACTATAAACTATCAACCGCAAACGTCTGCCATCTTGTACCCGGAGTCCATGAAACATACACCTCTCCTTCACTCCCGCCGTCTCCCTCGAGCACCCTCGAACAGTCGGGCTCGCAACACGCACTATCATATCACTGATATCTCATCCAATTGAGCTTGAACTTTCACATCATTAATGAACTAGGCTCTTGAACAAACGATGTACCTATTAATGTACTTATAACAGCGATTCAGTTTTTATTTCATTTATTCTTGTTGTTGGGTCGGGTCACTAATTAATGATGGATGTCATGGATAGACATAGGAATTCTAAAACTCAATTCAACTTGTACAAAAACTAAATAATGCTGAGGTAGCTAATTTAAGATCATCATCAAATAATATTAATTCTCCATAAAAAAAATCATTATACACATTAATTTAAACGTAAAAAATAATACTATGGCGAATTATTCCAAGTTCATTCAAATTTATTGTTATCAATGCATCAGTTTTGATAATGAGCGTCGTGCTCGTCCGTCTGTGCAGCCGGAGTATGAATAGCTCCCGAGATTTCTATTCTCCTGGTATTGGAGTTTAAATTACACAAATTAATCCAGGCGGGTAGCCCCGCATCTCTGGGGAGGCTTACAGGCTCTATAAAATTGCTCGGTATTTTTTGCGAACCCTAATGCAACAGATTTTAACTGAAGTTTTGCCTTGTGCTCTCCGCTAGTGTAGTCTTGCTTTGAAACTCGACTATCGCGAACTGAATCTCTTCTTAAATGTTTACTGCTGCCGCGTTTGCTTTTTATTTCCATGTAAAAACATGGAAAAAAAAGTTTCAAGTTATAATCGTATCATGCTTTCAACGTATTTAACTCTAAACAATTCAAATAGCTGGCCCCTTTGTGCTCGCATGTCGAGAACCACACAAAGAAATGTTTTAGTGATTCAATGGGTGAATTAGTATGGCGTTCAGAGAGCACTTTCTCAATGGCGCGATGTCGCATGAATTATTGATGTAGTAGAGACAGAGGCAGCCAGACGCGGCTTCGCGACATCTCCGCACACCATTTTATTGTTATAAATTGTATTATTTCTTTCTCTACCATTTTTATTAGTACGTCATACAATTCCCTCGTTTTATTGACTCTCATCACGTTAACTGGCCATAGAACCTTATTTATTCTCGCTAATTTACACGAGTTCGTCGTGGCATTTCAGGCTGGCGATAAAACACTTAATTGAAATCGTGCCAAGGGAAGCTATAAAACGCATTAAACTTCACTTCAAAATTGATACGATTGAATTGTAAAAAGAGCAACATTGAACGAACGTGTTATTAAAGCCCATTATTGAAATAACAGTCGTTTCGAGAGAGCAACGTAATTTGAAACTCGTTTCGCACCGTTTACTATCGTATCTACCTACTGGAAGTGGAATGACATGCGTTTATTAAGATTTTAAACTGAGGAATGAGACTTGGAACCATCATCGCGGGGGGCTGCAGCTTGCGGAACGCCCTGCCCGTCAACGTCGACAGGTTCTCAAACTGTTAATCAATTACACACACCGTCAGTCGCATCGGTTTGCGCGCTTTTTCCGCCTCGTAATGGATATGGCGAGGATACACACCACACGTACCGATAATAAGTACGTAGATATGCGGTGCGGCGAGTCGGTCGGGTTCACGCACGAATGCCTCCACAAGTGCGGAGGGTAGGCCGGTACTAGTACTGCGTTGGTGTGCGTTTGCCTGTTTTTATTTATTCTTGCATGTGTGTTAGCTTTATGGTCTCAGGCGCGGACGACCGCAGCACGCGGCGCGTCGCGTGTGAGCCGCTGCTATTTTTCGAGAGCCCGCTTGCGTGCTTGCCGTCGTTTTTGCGCTCTCTTTGTTTTATTGTTTTCGTTTGAAACTACAGAAATGAGCTGCACCGTGCACCTTCGTCGTTATTGTTCACTCCGCTCTTGTCTTCAGCCCTGCCTCTCCATTGCTATTTCTCCGATTCCGTTGCTTTGTAATAGCATTATTAAATGCTGTAATAGTCCATGGTTTTTGCCCTGTTAACTCTCCATTCAAGCGTTTTTGTCCGCCTTTTCTGGTTCAGTTAATTGCTTTGTTAAACCGGATGATGAAAAACTAGACAAGACTAGTTGACATTAAACGGTTTATTTTATGCTTTTGAAATTCGGCGATTAATCTGTTTGAACAGTTTACACAAAGACGAAGACCTGATATTTGCATATGCTAATATCTGAGGTTTTCATGCAAATACTGGGTTGGTGTAGGTATTAGTATTACAGTCGGCTTAATGGTACTTACACTGCCTCTAAGAACCCTCGGGTGCTCCTGTTACAGACGTATTAGTCTATCTATTCCAGTAGCTATTTGAACACGACTTATGCGACTCATTATTAATTTGCATGACATCATGTTTGTTTGAAACGCCTCTAGATTGATTTCTGCATATACGAAATGGGAATAATATTGAAGTGTGTTACAAGGCGCGATTCGTGCCAGATGGTGCCCCGTTTAGCGAATAAAGATGAGTGTATTGTGTATGTTTACGTACACACAATGAAGCTCTCGAACTAAACCGGTTTCACGGAGCAACAAAAATGACAATCATGCTATAGAATCGAGAGATGTTTTATGCCTCAAGCTTGTCAAGAGCAGATAGTAACACTTGCACGTACCTAATTGTGGTGTCATTACCGTATGCCTGTGTTGTTGTACATTAGCATAACCACATCTCATTTTGTATAATATACACGTTTTGTAATGGTATTGTTGGGCTAAATTTATACTGTCATTAATTGTGTGAAAAGACGTTAAATAATTTGATTTGTTATTGTAAGGTTGGCTTAGAAATCACTATAAACGAGTGGCCTCGATCGTATTGTTGCAAACATTGTATATTTTAGTGTATTTATCTCTGTATCGCATGCCAATGCTGTTTTATTCCTTACAAACATTGTGAACATCGCGTTGGCATGTTCAGATATAAACAGATATAAACAGATATAAACATTTTATTAATAATTTTTACAATTATAGGTCATATTACATAGTATTATTATATTCAGTTTCGCTTTACACGCTTTATATGCTGTTCCTTTATAATGTATGCTTTTATAGCTGTGTTTATGTTAACCTTATCGCGTATGAGGTGCTAAGTAATACCTTCGACATTCTATTTAAATGGAACGTTGTGTGACAATCACGAGATCATGTTTTTCCCGAACACAAATATTATTTGACGTAAGTTAGAAGTATGTACTTACCTACTAATGAAGACACTTACGACTTTCTGTGTGAATATTTTTTCATTTAAAATTTAAAGGTATAGCTGACATGATTGGTTTATTAATAATAGGTATTAAAATTTGATCGGGTAGATAGTAATTAAATGAATGATGTCTCAATAAAGATCTCTCAAATAAAGATACCTATTACCTAATTCATCGGTAGCATTCATAGGTCATCAGTGGTTATAAGATATTCTATTGAACCATTCTTGCCTTGCCTTTTTATGGGTATTTGAATCGCATTAGATTTATTTTCAGCTTTTGTATAAATATATTATATAATAAGCAGTAAGGTAGTATTGTGCATAGGCATAATGTAATAAATGCTAATAACATAATATATTTGTAGAAAAAGTGAAAATAAATATAATAAATGTAATGCGGCTAATAGTAACAGATTCTAAGTCCAAAAGTAGTAAATATCGGCTTTGTAAGTCAGTCGGATCGCATGATCTTGAATAATCAGAAAACAAAATACTTAACAAGATCATAAAAAGAAACCAAAGAATTTCTTATTACCGAGCAGCTGAGCTAAAGAGGCGATAATCTCGAGCCAAATGCTTAGTTGCTCAAAGTATTATCTGCTGTCGATGTAGACAATAAACTGGTCGTGTCGGTCTCGCCGCAGCCTCCGGGCGATAACATCTCCACTCGCTGTACAAATAGCGCTATTAACCTTAACACCGCTAAACGCGACATGTTGAGATCCACTGGACAGCCCGTCCCTTTCCGTCGCACGTCGAAAATACTCCGTTTCAGTCACACCCGCTCCTAAGCCAACATGTTTTAAAATAAACGCTGGGCGAGCGATGAATTAAATTGATAAGCCGACTTGTACCTAGTACCTACCTCGTGACATAATACGTAGTAATTGATAAAGCCAACATTATTCGCGCGGGCGGCGTGGCGCGCAGCCGACCCACTCTAAGAAGATAAAATCTATTGCTAGACGCGAACTCATCGTTTCATTGAAGCTTCCGTTAAACTTACGGATGAAACTAATCCAGCATCGTGACATTTTCTTTGTGTTTTGAGTTTGATATGATGACATTGTTTGACTGCTTTTTGTTCTATCATTATTCTACTTTAGTGTGGAATTGACCTAACGATTTTTTGTTACGTGATGCCGGTAAAATGTATAGGCATACTACTGATAACGTTAAGGTTGTTGATTCTCAATAAAAGTGTCTAATATAATCTAATTTAATACCACTAATAATTGGATTACCATGCACATTTAGTGTATGTTTGGATACTACGGTAAACATCCATATCTCATGTTGAATTTATTATGTATCTGACTGCAATATCGCTAATAATGTCGTCTACGTGGACGACATTTTATATAGTGCGTAGTAACGTATAATCGGCATTCATAACGTCAAATCTAGTTGTTTGACTTAATGATAAATGGCTAAGGAAACATGTGACTCGATGAACGAACAAAATAATAAATTATGTAGATTAGGATGAATTATTGTCTCCATTATAAAACTAGAATTACGGATTCATCAAAGTGTTTGAACATCAGAGGCTCCGCATAATATCTGGCATAATTAGTATTTAATTGATATTGATTTAAACCCGCACTGTGCACGTTATTGTACAATAGTTTCTCGGTAAATACAGCCTATAGAAAACAAAACTTAATAATAATTAATGTATCTGAGAAATTTATACGCATAAATATAGGAGTTTTACAATCTTGCCCATATTATGTTTACTCGGAGTAACTTATTAGTCATCTCACACACGCTCTGATTGTTGATCAGTAAGGTCATTATAAAACGTTGTTTATCAATCTTAAACACATTTTATTTGGAAACTCGTCCGCTCGTAAAAGCCGGTAAGGAAGAATTAGAGATGTCATGTCCGCTTTCTTTGCGCTCGCTACGGTCATAATTTCATTTTCTCCACCGGGGTAACATGAGGCAACGGAGCTCATTTCATAACCCATAATGTGCTAGCTACGTCCCTTTCGCTCGTGCGCGAGGAAGCGGAGCGAGAGGCTCGTAAAACTGGTACCGTCGAAGTTTGAGCTCTACGCTCTTCCGTGTAGACACAGTTTCGGGTAAGACGGATCTCCGTGGTGTCTTCCGCCCTCGACAAACAGGCGCACTACACAAGTAGAAGTTTTCTGCTTCATTTATTAGCAGGCGAATGTCGTCGGAGCCAATAAACCGGGAATACTCGCCACCCTCTCCAGACGATTTATGAGTGAAACTCGCACTAATTCCACTAACAGCACTCCCCCAATTTGAATGTTAATTTTTAACAATTTAAGACTGTTTAGTGACTTTGTTATGAGTTGAGGCGCGTCTGTTGAATTCGTAATTCCTTAGCTCGTTCGTTTCAGATTTACGCCCGAAATAGCAGCCTTTAAGGTTGACTGTGTAATGCGATTTTACGATTATCGTGTACCGTAGATTCGTGCAGGTACTTGGAAATTTAAACAACCTTTACAAACTTGAATGGGATTTTCATTTGTTCAGATAACATTTTTGCCGAGCTTAATTTTCGTAGGTAATTGGATTTTTAATTAAAATCCAAATTGTTTATATATAAGCATGAATTTACCTTTGATGATAGTTTATATTTGTTTCAGGTAAGTGGCCGTTACACTTCGCTAGCTTTTCAAGTGTTATCTGAGGTAAGCCAGAGGGTAACCACAAGAGTAAAGGTTACATTATCTACCACTTTCTATTTATACTCATTGCTATTCATAAAACACTTAGTGGGATGGTTTGTATTTTGCATAATGTAATGTTTTCAGTAACCTTTAAAAACGGCTTCTTATATCAGTTGACTATTATGGTAAAATATACGACGCCCTTGTCACGAATATAGCATTAGGTTATAGCTTCTGATGCCATTAAGATAGTTAAGGTTTCACAAATATAATATTTTCCAAGTCGCATCTTTGTTTCGATATCTAACGATAACGATAAACCTCAAATTACTTACTGCTAAATAACTAACAACCGTTGTACACAGCAATTACTAGCTAAACTACTATTAATAAATAAGTCTGCTTGTACCTCGGTCTAGTCTAACCGTTTTAACAAAGTAATTGCCTCAATTATTACCTAGTTGTTACAATCCAATCCAATATTTCTCCTACCGATAACTATTTGACGGAATAGTTAATTTGGATTGAGGTGAGCCGTCAATAACGGCTTATACCGTTTTCTAATGGGTATATTGTAGCAGAGAAATGTCGAAATCCTGCTCTCCTTTATTATTTACAAGAGGGGGAATGTCTTTGATCTCCCTACATTCAGGGCCTTATCCAGGGTGTCGAATGTCGACGCAGAGAATAAAAAAAACACCATATTAAAGAAGGAAACAATTTGCGCCAAATAAGCGGAGATTTTCATAAGAAAAGAAATGCTCCTGACGTTTATTGAAAGACAATTGTGCTTTGCACAGACTAATATTTACTAAACTGTTCAAATACCTTGGATTGCAATCAATTTTTTTTTATCAATTTATAAATCATTTGAAGGTTCATCTAAAAAAGAATAAGTAACAGATAAAATATTATCAGAGTTCTCAAGTTATAAACAAAATTGGTAAAAGTAGTACTGAAGTTCAAAACGAATTCTTTAAATAGTGATATAAAATCTGGATCTGTGAATTTAAAAGCAGCACATGAACTAGCTTAAATTTAAGACAGCTTTTTAATAAGAACCGAGCTTATAATCGTCAGCACACTAATCCTAGCTCCAAGCCTGTCCTCTCGGCATTTTCTTATACCCTCCGCTTTAATTATTTCGCCTTTGAGCCTGCTTGAGATCGTGGAGTGAATTCTAAGAGGCTGTCACAAAATGGACTCTTAATTACGAGACCGAGTTTTATTTGTAATAATTAATAAGTTTCCTACGACTTTGTGGTATGCTTGGACTGTTATTGCGTTTATAATTGAAGCGTATTGAAAATATTTGATTTGAGATTTCTACGTTGAAATCATTGAGGCATTTGTGGGTCATTGCAGATCTAGTAAATTTTGTAGCGAAATTAATTCTGGTGTGTTGAATTGAGCATAAAACAATAGCTAAGAATTCTTCTACTACTTACCAGAAAACAGAAACTTTTATCCACTGGCACGGTAGATATCTCCACAGATCCCTTATCTCTGCTATCTGGTTCCCATGTACTTACAAGATTTGCTTGGTTAGTATGTCCACCAATATTAATTTATACTTAAAAGTTGATATGTATGTATGATATGTATGTACATTATTCAGAGAATATCAGTTTCGAATCAAGAAAAGAGAATCTGATATTATAAATAAATAAACTTATTAGCATTTTGATATAAAAATGTGTTAAATCACTCGTCGAAAACACAAAGCTAAATAAAGTGGTTCATTTAATGGTATCTTTATTCAACAACGAACAAGTAAAGTCATAAGAAATGCGGCTGTGAACTCGACGGGACGATTTGTAATGTAAGAGGAGCAAAAAGTTTTACATCCGAAGAACAACATAATAATATATTTTTGTTCCCTTTTCCTTTGTTTTCCGTACTTCACCCTTATTTACTTTGATCGTGTTATGCCAATTTGTTAAGTTCCAAAATGTTTTCGTATTTGTAAAAACAGATTTTATCAAATACACTGAAAAAACGAAAACAAAAGTTTTGCTGAAGGTAACCACAACCCAAAACGTCATCTGTGTACATATTTTTTTTTTGTATTGATGATTTTTCAAAATTTCTATATATTTAATATGAGATTACCCCTGAAGATCGTCAAAATCAATTCATAATTGGAGAAGTAATCGCGTAACAAACATATAAAAAAAACATACAGTTGAACTGAGAACTTCCTACGTTTTTTGAAGACGGTGAAGTCAGTTTAAAATGATAAGTTATGGCATGATCTGTTACAGAGCTCATCCATTTTATTAAGTTTTGTATCCTTGAACAGTGAAGCGATGGCAGACAATAATTTTATTGAGGAAGTTGCCCCAGGTCGGTCGTTAAGGCCGACTGCGGCGATCGACTTAATCCATTACGATTTTATAATGTCGTAAACGTTTCACGAGTCCCGTCAGTTTAAAAGTTTATTTTAATTATAAAATTAAAATCCTCGATTGAGTTGAAAATTTGAAAGTTTTGAGATGAATACGACGCGGCTTTTTGGGAAGTTCTTAATATAATATTCATTCGACGCTGTTTGCTAAGTGAGATAATAAAATCAACGTAAATATAACTTCTTTCGCCCTTTCGCCGTGTTTGTGGAAATGATGTGACGGATATAATTGAAGCGAGTAAATAAAACTGTTTTGGAGAAATCTTTTAATGTTTACAGGAAAACCGACCGATATAACTTTCTTTTTGAAATCTTTTCCGGATAAATGGTATGGGTACAATCCAAATAACTGGCATATTTGAAGAAAATAACAAGAACATGCTGGTGACACAAAACTTGCTCTACAAAAATGAATAGATCAACAAACGCTTTAGTAAAAATCAGAACACAACCCGAAAACGCAGGCCCACGCACGTCGAAGTGCTAAAAGTGAAATCAGACAAAATAGGTTGTTACCTACCTTATATTTACTAGATAGCTAACAGGATCATGGGACGGTGGAATGTAGCGCGAAGCTTAGCTCGCGAATTGGCGAAGAAAGAGAGGTAATCGATAATCTCGTTATCGACTACACGTTTCGATGATGGCCTTTCGTTTCGATATCTCGATTCTTCTAGGCTTAGTCGCGTGGAACTTCACCTCGTTTTAAGACGTTTCAAAGTGATCCTTGTGATTCAACTGAATAAATACCTTTTGACTTTGATAGTTCTTAACTTAGAAAATCCCGAAATAAATTTATATTTGTTTGTGCGTTTACCTTTCCTTAATTTACTCGAAGCTGGAAGAGAACTTTTAGGGTTGAGCTCGCCTTTGATTTTTTTTTATATTCAGGTATATAAAATCTCACGATGTAACATTAAAAAAAAATCGTTTAAAATATAAAAAAAAGTAGATTTTAAAGACTTAAAAACTTAAATACTCAGAAAACTATTTAACTTTACAACTGTTCAATTGATATTTAAATTCAAGTAGGTATTTTTGTACAGCACCCGGTTTAAACGTCTACATAAATAAAAAAAATACTACAACATTAAATCTTTTTCCGGTCAACTTCTGCATTGCAATATCGATTCACAAAAAAATAAATCTTTCAAAGATACGATGTTATTTACATAATATAACAGGTACAAAGGGATAGTATTAATTTAGCTGTCAATCATACAAGCCTCATTTAACACCAACGCTCGCTAGGAGGGTGCATGTCGGCTAATTACAGCCTTAAACTAATTAAAATGCCTTCTTTTTACATTTTACAGGTGTGAGTTTCTATTAAGGGAATGTTGTATAAGAGCCTGTATTGTTATTTATTCTGTGGTAATATGTAGGTTACTTGGTGTACTATAATGGAGATTATAAAGATTCTACCTCGTGTGTTCATAAGTCTTGAGACACAGTAAAACTAAAATATTTTTGGAGCTAAGTTGAGTATTCATTTATTGGATATTAAAATTAAAACTACTGACATCTAGATCTGTATTTAAAAATAAATCATTCAAAATGGTCGCCTTTGCATTCAATGCAGGCCTTCAAACGCGTGCGCCATTCATCTATGGCGGCACGAATCTTTTCAATGGGAATCCGTTTCGATTCTTTAATAAGGGCTCGCTAGAGAGAATCCAGGTTTGGGTGAGACTTTCTGCAGCCCTCAGCTCCAATTCCGTCCATAAAGAATAATCCAAAGGATTCAAGTCAGGGCTTGACGAGGGCCAATCTTCGCTCCGAATGAAGCCTGGCAAATTGGCCTCCAGCCAACGTTGGGTAGTCTTAGCTTTATGGGAGGGAGCAGAGTCCTGTTGGAAAACCCAGTATTTTCCAGCGAATAGCGTATCATTTAATGGTTTAACCACCGCTTCCAATATGTCGGTTTGGTAATTTTGTGCCTTCACCTTGACGCCTTGCTGGCAAAAATGAAGCGAAGTGACCCCCTCGTAGGGATTATTAGGTATAGGTGACGGATGGGAATAAAAAGTGCGATCTGTCACCCATTTAGTAAAGAGGTGACGGATCGAACTTTTTGAAATTGAAAAAGTTCTATCTGTCACCCAATTGGCAAAGGGGTGACAGATCGAACTTTTAAAATTTTAAAAAGTTCGATCCGTCCCCCCCTACACAAGCAGAGTATCAGGGTAGAAGGTTTGAACCCTAGGCACGGTAGATATTCCCACAGATCTCTTAGTACCAAGTTCTAACTCCAGATTCTTTAAAGACGTCTAAAGGGGGTAGTCAGAGGTACGTCCAAACATTACATTTGGCACATACCCACATTTTGCAGTAGTTGGTAAAGCCAAAGTCTCCATGCATTGTATGTAGCTGTAGTAATGGTTCAGGGCCGATTTTGAAGGTTCCATCACTAAGAAAATCTTCCAATTGACACAAAAGGTTTCTCATGTCTTCAGCACAGAAAAAATATTCTATAACCTTCGTTATTGTAATCGGCTAACAGAAAGAGTTCAAATTTAGGAGGAATCACTACTTCTTCCACATCAATGAAACAATTTTTTTTAACTTGCAGAGCTTTTTTTAGCTTCTTTCCGGGCTTTGTACAAATTACTATTAATTTTTTGAAAGAGTTGAAGTTTTTTTATTTGTCGATCAAATAAAAAAAGTCCTTCATCTTTCATAGAAGTCACGGCTTCTTTGTAAATTCCTGGGATGCTTTACTTGCTTCAGATGCAATAACATTTTGTTTGACTTCATGTAATTTTTGATCCAAATCATTTTTGGTAAAATCGGGCGCATGGAATGTGGAGTTTTTCTGATAATAGAACTATGCAAATGCTTTTTTTTATATCTAAGCGAATGTTTTAGGAAACAAATAAAAAAAAATCTTGTTCTTAGCCTTGAAACACTGGTACATTCGCTTCCGCGGACTTTAACAGTTGTATTGTTTGAATATACCGAGTAGAAAAAAAAGGCACTGGAAGTGAACGAAAGCAAAGGTAATAAAAAAAATCGTAGCATTAATGAGATCATCACTCACACTATAATTATTTTATAAGGGACTTCATTAATTATTTTCATATTTAGTGTTATTTTATTATAAGGCTAAAAAAGAGTATCACAACATAATATTCTATGTAACAAAGCTTCGCGGATCACTATAAATCTATAATCTATACTCAGTTATCATAGCGTATTGTAGAATTGGTTTATGTCTTACTAAAATGTTTAGCGAACCATGGCTAGTCGGCTTCTTTGTATAACAAGAACATTGTATTTTCGACCTTATTGTATTGTTTTTACGAACTATAAATGCAGATTTATAGTTCGCAAAAACTACACTCGGCTACCATCGTGTTGGTTTGGATGCACACTGTTCAATTGTTCTTAGTGCGTTAAAATAATCATCAATAAAACGGGTCAGAATGTTGCATTATTCGCGAATCTGATATACACTAAAGGTGGTAAACAGCAGATTGTATGAGGTCAAATCAGAAGACTGACCACCGGTTTCTGAAAGCCCGACCAAAACTAATCGCATGTCAAGTCACTTGCTATCTCTATCTAATTCGATGTAATAGCTGAAATGGCGAGTGACTTGACATGCGATGTTTTGATCGAGCTTTCAGAAACCAGCGGTAAATATTATTGTGAGTTATAATTTTGATGACCTTATCTCAAACTTTCTTTCAAATCGAATCTATGTGTGAACAGATAGAAATCAATAGTTATGTCCGTCTCTCTGTAAGTGACGGAGGGTGACAGATCGAACTTTTTAATATTAAAAAAGTTCGATCCGTCCCCCATTTGGCAAAGGGGTGACGGATCGAACTTTTAATATTTTAAAAAGTTCGATCCGTCACCCAGCTGGTGAAAAGGTGACGGATCGAACTTTTTGTTCCCATCCGTCACCTATAGGTGACAGAAATGGGTGACAGATGGGAACAATCCCCTCGTAGGAAACACCCCACCAAACCATCACACTTGCTGGATGATGAGTACGCTGGACATTGCGTACAGATGGCTGGACGTCCTTTGAACTTCTGGCGTAAACCTTATTGTTCTGCCGGTTAAACTTTTCTTCCACCGTGAAGATCTTTTCATCGGTAAACAGGATATTTTTTGGATCGTGTCTCTTCAATAGGTTCCGACATCGTTCCAGTCGCAATTTACGAAGACGCTCGTTTAAATAATGCACTTTCCTTCGACTGTAGGCCTTTAGTTTAAGATCATATTTAAGTATCCTGTTCACGGATATTCGCGAAATGTTGGTCTGCAGAGCTAATTTCTTTTGAGTCCGGCAAGGGTTGCGACGAATTCGCTCTCTGATTACTTTGATGTTGGCGGGCGTCCTTACAGACCGCGGGCGGCCACATCTTCCACGGTCTTCTAAAGAGCCGGTCTCCTTGTACCTCTTTATGGTATAATACACAAAGTTCCGACTACATCCCAAACTTTGGATTTCACTAAAAACTTGCATTGGTTTTTTTCCTGCTTGAAACAGTGAAATTACAGTCGCACGCAAATCTTTTGTTGGCGCCATTTTCACGGAGAATGAAACAAATATTCAAATGTATATTTTTTCTGATTCAAAACATTCAAAATTTAAAATTTTAAAAGTTTAAAAAAGGTTGCATGAATTACTTTCTTGGACATGGACAGTCATCATCATCTTCCTGCCGTCATTCCACGCTATCTGGGGACGGCACAACTGGTTTTCTTCTTCCACTCTCTTCTATCATTCGTCATCTCGGAGCAAGACAGTAGGACAGTAGGACATGAGTAAGAAAGGAGAGGACCTTTCTTACTCATGTCATCTTTCACACAGCCTATCCATCTTTGCTTTGGTTTGCGTCTCCTAAAACCGTCCACATTCATATCTAACACTCTTCTCGTAATCGTAATATGGCATTTTTTCCTTTCTCATGACATGCCCATACTACGTTAATCTATTACTCCTCAACTGGTCCGTCACCGGCGCTACTTTCAAACTTCATCATATACTATGTTACTTAAGAGGAATTATTATTCGTTGTCCATTCTTTCGTGAAAATACGTGTTTTTTTTTCACAATTGAGTCGGTTCGATTCCCAGACGAAACAAGTAATTTTTAGAAAATCTTTGATTTCAGTATTACTAAGTTTTAAAAATAAAATAAAGTCTCCTATCAGCAAAATATCTTATCTATAATATTTGAAGTACTTTACCTTCATGTCGCATAGTCTTGGGACGCTCTGTATATTCATTCCTTATTTTATCATTCTCCTTTGACAACAATCTAAATTTTTATTGTTTTTATTCATTTTCCCACCTCGGTTGATATGTTATAGTAACTTTTACTGGATTCAGTCTTATCCTGTAGTTGTTGTACCTACTTAATTGTTGTTCTTCGGGACACTGCTGAACTACTAATTCTACTGTAGCTTAGGTAGTTCGTATTGTTCCTAGAGTTTCTTACACCTCTATCTTCTCTAAATAGTTACACTATACTGTGAGATGTACCTACTTAATAAGCATTTGAAGGAGTGGTACATCTGCATCGAATCTTGCTTTAGTTATTATTCTGATTTCATAATTGTTTTGAACGATAGTGGTGGCAATTCTGTTGTAAAAGAAACTAACTAAAATTGTTTAAAACATAAAAGTCTTTCAAATAATTTAAAATTAGCATAACACAAATTAATACTAAAATAACCCTTTTTTTATTTCATCGTAAGTAATTCTTATTTCAAATTAGTCAACATCAATTTACGTGGTGACTAAAGCCGCGTCAAAATACCCGCAACTGAATAAAAAATGCTTATGAATATCAGTCTGAGGTGGTATGCAAATTTCCACTTTACTTTAGGTAGAATAAGAACTTTGATGTTACGCAATTAATGAATACAAGCTGGTGCCCGCGACTTCGTCTGCGCAGGATTAGTCACACAATATCTTTATAAATTGTAGCCTATGTGTTATTCTGATGTATAAGCTATATTCTTGTAAAGTTTCATTAAAATGCATTCAGTAGTTTTTACGTGAAAGAGTAACAAACATCCATCCATCCATACTTACAAACTTTTGCGTTTATAATATTAGTAGGATACTATTGCGTTACATCTAATCTCGATGTAGGAACACTGCTGAATGGCTTACAGAAAGCCGCATAACAAAAGAGTAAGTATACGAACTCGACGAACGAAACCTCTAAAGTACCTACCTACTTAAATAAGTTCGCTGAGCTAAAGGCAGAATTGTCAATTGAAAAGTTATTTAGTTAGAACATCACAGGATCACGAGTGATATCGAAATAAAAAAAAAGTTACAGTTATTTGTTTGTTATAAAGAGATTATCCCTCATAAATACGTATAAACAATGCTTAAAATTAGCCCTGTCACTGTTTGTCGTTAACTAATGCTAAGAGATGATAATGGTTTAAGCAAACTCTTGACTGACATATTTTTAAAAGCCGTACGTATTGCAATTTTTAAAAATAGAACACCTTTATTATTTTTAATAAAATCCACGAGCCAACATTGCATTGATCAATCCGCATTTTGAAAAAGGAATTCTAAAACTCAACGTTCCACGACATACATGCGTTCTAAAAAGGTTACATATCTAAATCAAATTTTCACTGAACTTTGTGGAAGCAATTTGTTTTCCCCCAGTAAGTAGCAGAACAAAGGAAAGCTCTGGAAACCTTGTTAACTTTTTAAAGCATTCGCTGCTTTTGCATTATTCAGTGGGGCCGGGTACAGTTCTGCACAATCTACCTACTAGTACAGCCTTGTAATATGCTATTTCATCTTTA
Source organism: Chloroclysta siterata (assembly GCA_932294275.1). Lineage (NCBI taxonomy): Eukaryota > Metazoa > Arthropoda > Insecta > Lepidoptera > Geometridae > Chloroclysta > Chloroclysta siterata. Next base: position 20,642,407 of record OW028589.1, read on the forward strand.
TAAGATCCTCTTTTGAATAACGCTCTCAATTTAACAACAACGTATTGCACCGTCGCTGTGGTTTAGATGTCAGTTCGATTCCCGCTGCGGGATATAGTCCTCATAATAATTGGTATAGAATCTGGGTAGACTATCATACATACTGTAGTTAATGAGGACGTTAATACTCGTGCTTAAAGATTCATGTAGAATCATTAGGAATACCTAAATAGGATCTTTAAAACTTAGGCTTCAACTGTGTGTGATCCCCAGGCAAGGTAGACATCCCACAGATCTGTTAGTAGTTTACTTACACAGTGCTTAGGTACCCTTATCAATGTCTTGAGAATTGTCTTATGAGAGTTCTGAATGTCTAAGGAAGCACATTTTGAATCACTTACTTAAAGTTATTTGCACCAAATATGCTTTATTAGCGCAGTGATTTTAATTACCATAAATGGAGATGTATTAAATCGTTATAAAACACATTAAAGTCCAATGAAATTTAGTAGATTAGCTTGCCATACAGTATATCATCTGTATAGAAACGTTACGTCGACTCACACACACAGACATATGCACATTAAAGTCAGTTTTAATGATAGTATGTTAATGCAGTATATCATCTTCAAACGTTAGCAACGCACGCACGCAATACCACGCACGAGTAATCACGGAAGGTGATGCCGATGCCGGTAGAAAAGGATTCAAATCATACGTAGGTAGGTAGGTAGATACTCATTTTAAAATTATCGAGTCTTTGAAGTTTCCTTAAATAATAAACAAACGAAGTTCAATGGATCGCTTTACCGCTCTGTATCTCTTCCAGATCCAGAATGGATCTATTATTTATTTGGTCACCTTTGACGGATGCTTTTTTTTTATAAGTAACCCCATTTTTAAATAAGAGTTCCCAACTGGCCCAGTCTAAATCGCTGGGACGTTTTATGTAAATTCACTGATCACCGCTTAGATACTGTTTAGATAGTGCAGATACTGTGGTGTGTACGTGTTTGCTTGCACGCGTACGTACATTGTGTGCGAGATCTCGGTTCGAGGCGAATCACTAGTTAGAAGGTTAGTTTTTTTTTTACTATGTATTGTAAAGTTATCCTATTCTACAAAAGCTTTTACTTACCACAGTATCTTACTACCCACATATTGGTTTTAAGATTTTATTCGTAAGAATGTGATCAATAGCGCAAATTCCCGGCAGCGACTTAAATGTTTTCGTTGAATATTTTAGGTTTACGAGGGAAATTAAGACAATATTGTTGATTTTGCCTTTTACTTAATAATAAATAATAACGGAGGCCGAAACGAGGGTTGCGGTTGGAATAAATTAAGATTCTGACACGTTAAGCTCTCGCTCCATGTTTTGAGTATGATGACAAGGCGTCTGAATCCATGCCCTGTCTTTTAGCATCAAATAAATCATGTGAAAAGCATTTTGTTTAAAAATGTTACACAAAATATTGCGGGCAGAAACCGTTTAAGAAAAAAAGTTTTTAAACCAAAGACCAAATGGATTTTATTTTAAGCTTTTATAAAAAACAGTCCATTAATAATCGGAAATTTTCCGAATATGAATGTATGCATGAAATTATGTATGTTAAAATTAAACTTAGGGACTATGAAAAAGCGACTAAAACGTTAAAGACAAAACCATGTTCTCGTCTCCGAAAGATAAAAGATGGCAAATTTAATGATTCGATATGTCAAATTTACCATCCCACCTACCATCTTATTATTTTATTGTAACCTGGATTCACAAACAATAAATGATTTATGAAATTTCATATAGATCAGTACAGTGGAAAAATAACAGATAACCGCATTTAAAGATTGGTATATTATTGTACGCACAACCCTGTGTTTCAGATCGTGGAACATGAGTAAAACCGCAAATGAATGAATTTAAAAAAATTGTAACCACAACATACAATATTTTAAAATGTTGCCACTGCTAGCCGCAAGAGTCATTTAATGAATTCAAATTTCGAATAGCATTTTTTAAGCGAAATGAGGTCATCGTGTTTTCTTTCGTTATTTTATTGCAAATTAATTTATCAGATTCTTATAATTTTATTTTACGTTCATGAATATTATTGTTTTATTTCAATTTAGCATCTTGTTTCATTAGAGAACTTGTCTGTCGTTGTATTTATTATTTATGCGAGTGGCATCATGAATATTTAAAGTGTGCCCCCGGCCCCGCCGGCGAACAAATCGTAAGTTTCTTTATTTGCTTAAATTATGATTCTGTGTTGCGCTGTTTATCTCGTTTATCCCTTTTTGAATAACTAAACGCATTTTGCTATGCTTTTGTTTGAACGAAAAAAAGATTCGAAATATTTTCTAAAACAAAAAACAGCCACAGCGGTAGATAACTAGTTTAAAATTAAATAATTAAAACAGCTACATTTCGCTGGTTTTCATAGTGTGAAAGCGAGAGGGAATGTTTTTTTTTTAAATTTATTTTATGGGCTTTGTGGCTGGGCGCACACTGCCCTATAATAAAACATTTAAAAAAATACATCTCGTAACAAAACTATCTACCTAATTAACCCTCATTCTGCCAACCTATTAACATCTTGGCTTGACCCGAGAGGGAATGATTAGAGTGGTCATTTTGGATCGGCGCCTTGATCACGGAACATTTTGACATTTGTGGCCTTAACGTATCGTGCTGATATTCAACCTTATTTTGTTGTTGTTAAGGATACGATGCGTGACTAACGTCAAATTCGTTCGTGATAAGGCCCCAGTTTCTTTACCGGGTTAAAAGCCAAATTCACGAGGAATTTATTTCATAAAGATCACTTTGAAACGTCTTAAAGCTAGGTGAAACTAGGTACCAGTTCCACGCCGGCCATACGTTCCACCATAATCTACACTAATATTATAAAGAGGAAACATTTGTATTTTTGTATGTAACGAATAGGCTCAAAAACTACTGGTCCGATTTCAAAAATTCTTTCACCATTAGAATGCTACATTATCCCTGAGTAATATAGGCTATATTATATTTTCAAAAAAATCAGGGATCCTTACTAAAACTTCAATAATGTAACCCAAGGTGGAAAACAAAAACCTTACATCGCGTGCGCTGCGAAAACTATTGAAGATAGAACAAAATAATGTACTACGATTTTGTAGAACACGTCATCATCTACAAAAAATGTCGCGACAGCATATGTCTTACTATTATAGTTATGTCACAATAAGTGTTTTTTATTATAGAAAATTAATTGAAATGCCTCCGCTAGAAAAGGGTCTTTATTTGTACCTTGGTATTAATCCTTATCCAAATAAATCATTTTATAATTAAGACTGTTTCAATACCTATAGATTACTTCTTAAATTTTTCAAATCAGACATTCCATTCAAAAGATATGACGAAATTAAAAATGTTAACGGGTCCACGGGTGACGCGCGGGGTGCGATTTCACTCACTCAAGGAGAAGCGCGTGCAAATGTATGAAATAAGTAGACGCGAGGCTCGAACCCACGGTCTAAGTTTATCCTAAAATGTTCAAAAAATTTATGACCACCCATGCGAAGCTGGGACAGGCCGCTAGTTCTATAATATGATAAATAATATGATATAACAATAGCAAGTATAAAACGCATCTCCAGTTGTATTGTTATTTAATTTGATAGTTTTATTTGCGGTGAAGGCACAATGGAGCCGTGGCCCGAGGCAGTGCCGATATTGTGCTCGTAAAGGGTGCTCTACAGGGAATAAATAACTCCACGGAATACCCGCCCGAACACATAGATAGGACTTATAGGGAGCAAATCCAATTTAAGTATACGACATCAAATATGAAGGGAGATTTCGGTACGATACTTTTTGTATTTGATACACAAAGTGCTGACATACCTATTGTGTAAAGTGAAATAAAATGTCTGTTTATTTTCATCGAATAATATGAATACTGAGTTTATTATTAACATTGCGTTGTTGTCGGCGTACTATTCAACGATTTTTTACTACCTTTTTGTGTAGCATGGTTTTCCTTTTTATCGTCATACATAAGTCATAACAAATACAAAACTAATTCAAAATCAAAAAACGTTTATTTTGGAATTGGTGGATTTCTTATAATGTTTTGCTTGATAGGTAGAAATAAAAACGATTTTTTTTATTCTAGCCAATTCTAACCAAAATAAGAAATAAAATTTAAAATAATTTTCAGGAACGGTATGACTACCGTGCCCGACTCGTAGATCTCAAAGTATACATAGCTAGTACTTTATTTGTATGCAAGTAATCTACATTTTTTTTACTAAATAAAAATACTTATAAAAAGTGATCATAAAACGACGATATAAATCAGATACAAATGTCTACAAAAAACAGATTTTAAGTGAAAAACCGGCCCAAATTTTCTAGATTAATGTCCAGCAAAAGAATGTTGAAGCATAAACCGATGTTGGTTCGTTTCTCTCTGAATTCTGCAATATGTCTGCATTGCGAGCCGAATTGGTAGAACCCGAGCGCGACTTACTAACATAAAAGCTGGTTTTTTCAAAACTAGTTTCAGTTCCCACGTTTTTCTCTTTTCCGTTCGCAACCGACATTTTTATCGGAACTGTAGAAAATATAAAAACATTACTCGGATTTTTCGAGTTAAACTTTTTTGAGTTTCTGACTTTTTTAACAGTCTTTTTTATTTATTTATTTTTATATTGGTGGACTTTTCACACAACACTAACTAGCCCCAAACTAAGCCAAAGCTTGTAATATGGGAATCAGATAGCCGATATAATACATACTATAGGTACTTACTTTTTTTTTGTAAATACATACTTTTAATAAATAATAACACCCAAACAGAGAACAAACAAAAGTTTGTTCTCTTTTAAATGAAATACTAGTCTAATAACACGTTTCTGCAAAAAAAATGCATGTTTTGTGTAAAAAATAGAAAAATAAAAGCACTTAACTGAATTCGCGTGTTTTTCCAGAGAATTATGGTGGGTGGTGTGAAAGAGGACATAAATAAGAAACACGGCCTCAAGCATAAATCGGATTACTGCCGCAACCGACTGCTTCTAAATGGCTTATAACAAAAGCAATGATGTTTTTGAAACGCTTAGCATTTTTGCAATAAAATCTTTCCAAATACACCGTACGTCGTCTGTGGTCGAGATTTCGTCGGAAAGCGATAAAGTCATAACTGCTTTGTAGTTAAATCAAGATGTCATAGTCAAAATGAAGACACGGCATATTTAATAAACTTGGCTATACCTATGGCTATGGCTATACTATAACTATGGCTGCACGCATATTTAATAAACTTCCAAAGTGTATATTAGAGACTAGCGGCCTGTCCCAGCTTCGCATGGGTGGTCATAAATTTTTTGAACATATTAGGATAAACTTAGACCGTGGGGTCGAGCCTCGCGTCTACTTATTTCATACATTTGCACGCGCTTCTCCTTGAGTGAGTGAAATCGCACCCCGCGCGTGACCCGTTAACATTTTTAATTTCGTCATATCTTTTGAATGGAATGTCCGATTTGAAAAATTTAAGAAGTAATCTGTAGGTATTGAAACCGTCTTAATTATGAAATGATTTATTTGGATAAGGATTAATACCAAGGTACAAATAAAGACCCTTTTCTAGCGGAGGCATTTCAATTATTTTTTTATAATAAAAGAACACTTACTGTGACATAACTATAATAGTTAGACATATGCTGTCGCGACATTTTTTGTAGAAGATGACGTGTTCTACAAAATCGTAGTACATTATTTTGTTCTATCTTCAATAGTTTTCGCAGCGCACGCGATGTAAGGTTTTTGTTTTCCACCTTGGGTTACATTATTGAAGTTTTAGTAAGGATCCCTGTTTTTTTTGAAAATATAATATAGCCTATGTTACTCAGGGATAATGTAGCATTCTAATGGTAAAAGAATTTTTGAAACCAGTACTAACCAGTAGTTTTTGAGCCTATTCGTTACATACAAAAATACAAAAATACAATGTTTCCTCTTTATAATATTAGTGTAGATTTCCCGTGTAAATCCATTCAAGGCTAAAAAAAATGCTCTTAGGAAAAGCCTACTATAGTACGTGTGAGTTTTTAGAAGATAATAACTTTGAGACTTATAATATTGTAATTTAATATTTTTTTAGGGACATCAGAATTTAATTTTACTCGCTCTTTAATGTTTGTATGCCGCCAGGTAAAACACAGAGATACTAGCTTATGCTTACCATCTACTTTTATGTAAAAATAACCTGTGTTTACAAACGAATAAATGAATTAAGATAGTAGTAGTGTCAAGGTAGTCTTTTTTCTTACTTGGGCTTGCATTGCAACCTGCCACATATGTTTGCCAAATGTTGTGTTTGGACGTACTGTAGGTACTCCCCTTAGATATCCTTGGAGAGTCAGCAGTCAGAGAGAGTTCGTACTTAGTACTAAGATATATGAGGGGATATAAACCGTGCCTGGGGATCAAAGTCGTGAAGCTGTTCTGTTTTCTTAAGCTGTTCTCTTTCTAAGGGTAAAACGGGACCCTATTACTAAGACTCCGCTGTCCGTCCGTCTGTCGGTCTGTCTGTGCGTCCGTCCGTCCGTCTGCCACCAGGCTGTATCTCCTGAACCGTGATAACTGTTGAAATTATGACAGATGATGTATTTCTGTTGCCGCTATAACAACAAATACTAAAACACAGAATAAAATAAATATTTAAGGAAGCTCCCATACAACAAACGTGATTTGTTTGCCGTTTTTATAGATATGTAATACGTTTTTATGATAATACGGAACCATTCGTGCTCGAGTCCAACTCGCACTTGGCCGGTTTTGTTAATTTAGGCAGCTTCTTACAGGAGATCAATCTCCACTCATTAAACATGATAAAATGATAAAACCGGTTTTGCATTGCTACAGCTACAGAGTCGATTTAATTTATCTAACCAATAAAAACTATGAAAACAAGTCTGAAAAAAAAAGTTATATTTGTTACGATTTATATTACCATTTGCAAATTGGTTTGCTATTAAAATAATTGCTCAGGTATAAGTATAGTGTAAAGGTAAGCGCCCATTAGTGGTTATTACAAAACATTAACCTTAAAACGGACCATCTAAATCACCTCGCATTTATTTATTGCTTTATTCCTCGGTATTTATTTATTGACTTCCCAAAACCGGTTTTGCAAAATCAAATTGTTTGATGAAACTTCTGTTCATAATGTTAATCTACAAATTAATGCGATATTTTAAGTTTAATACATATAATAATATTGAATTAAGTTATTTTTGCAGTCATTATCAACTTCCGTTTCCATTTAAATTACTTTATTAACCGTTTGGACAAATTTAATACCATATTTATATTTAATCGTAGGTTGTGTTGAATCTACTATTATATTTCTAAACTAGCGGCCTGTCCCAGCTTCGCATGGGTGGTCATAAATTTTTTGAACATTTTAGGATAAACTTAGACTGTGGGTTCAAGCCTCGCGTCTACTTATTTCATACATTTGCACGCCAGAGAGTGAAATCGCACCCCGAGCGCGACCCGTGGACCCGTTAACGTTTTTAATTTCGTCATATCTTTTGAATGGAATGTCCGATTTGAAAAATTTAAGAAGTAACCTATAGGTATTGAAACCGTCTTAATTATGAAAAGATTTATTTGGATAAGGATTAATACCAAGGTACAAATAAAGACCCTTTTCTAGCGGCGGCATTTCAATTAATTTTGTATAATAAAATAACAGTTATTGTGACATAACTGTAATAGTTAGACATATGCTGTCGCGACATTTTTTGTAGATGATGACGTGTTCTACAAAATCGTAGTACATTATTTTGTTCTATCATCAATAGTTTTCGCAGCACACGCGATGTAAGATTTTTGGTTTCCACCTTGGGTTACATTATTGGAGTTTTAGTAAGGATCCCTGATTTTTTTGAAAATATAATATAGCCTATGTTACTCAGGGATAATGTAGAATTCTAATAATGAAAGAATTTTTGAAATCGGACCAGTAGTTTTTGAGCCTATTCGTTACATACAAAAATACAAAGCTTTCCTCTTTATAATATTAGTGTAGGTATACAAATTAGCGTAGCGTAGCCTATCCTACGCTTCACTAAATTCGATTGGCACCATTCTGGAGCTTCAATATTGTATTATAATACCTACATTGTAACAAGGATCTTACAAAAGAGCGGTAGGAACCAAGCCGTAAGTTTGTTGTATACCTTTCGAATTTGACTTATCTTTACGCCTATATAAGAGATCGCTTAGCCATAAGACCGCCTATCATTTGTTAAATGTCCTTGTGGTGTGCAATAAATAGTTTTCTTCTGTCTATCTAAAACGAGTTGTTTAGTAATGATCGAACTTCACTTAAATAAGTTCGTTTGATCTCATACCATAGGTATGTAAGTTCGATTAAAATGTAGATTTCGATAGGCCATAGAATCAGGTGATAGGTGTAGGAAGCGTGCACACTATGGAAATGGAGCGCGTGACGCTCTCCAGTGAGTTTTGGCACTATATAGCATAGATAAAGGCTCTCTAAATTCGATGCAATTTCATTTTATCGGGTGAGCGAGGTTTGATATTCCGTGTCGCATCGTATAGATCTCCCGTTCCGTGCCATTTCACTAGGCAGCAGCACTTTCCAGGCCAGGCATGCCTTTACCAATAATGTAATACTCAGTTGAATTCATTTCTAATAACAAGCTGAAAAAACAAAGACTGTCTGTTTTCAGACGTGACTTAGGTACCTTACCTTTATGTATGTAAATTATTTCTTTGAGCTTATGTTGAATCACGTAAATATTTTAGCGTCCAGGATACCTATGTTACAAAAAAACGTAAAAAACCCTATAAATAAAGTTAAAAATTGTTTTTACAATTGAATGTAATAAAAATTATAATACATATTATAATTATATTATTATAAAGACTAATTAGTCTTTTAGTTTGTTCATCTTAAAAAAATATAATAAATATTTATTTGCAACATTTTTTGCTTGCTTTTGTTTACTTTGCCAGTTTTTTTTGGTACAGGCAAACTATTTATATGTAGGTTACATCAACGTCATATTCATTACAAAAAACAATTCATGGACGGTGTGATTACTGGTATTATTACTGATAATTAACCTTACATGCGCAAACATGAAATTAATATTTAGATACAATATCTTAGATTAAAGAATAAATGTAGATGCTCAAATAGAAAACAAAATAAAATTATATTCAGTAAATCTGAATATATTTCTTATGTTTTTATTAAACGAATAAAGTGAATAAAATTGAAACCAATATCATTAATCAAATTGAATCCAATATCATTGATGGCAAAGCTCATGTCACAACCACATCACCCTTCCGGGGCGTCCCGAGAGCACAAAGGCCGCTCTTCAGTTGCATTCTTTTACTCTTCTACTCTTACTCGACGCGAATCGTTCGCCGACTTCGGTTTTAGATCTTTTGTGATAAAATTCTTTGTTTAAGAGTTTGCCCTCTGGGGACTTTGTAAATGAAAGATTGTAAGCGGTTTTCATAATAAATGTTCACTGGCTAGACGCATTACTGGAAGTATATTTAACAAAACAGCACTTTGGATGGGACGAAAAATTATAATTATTATTTGTAAAGAATATTTATTTTTAATTGGGATATCGTATAATAAGAATTAAATGTCACGGAAAATCAAAGTCTAAAGTTCAGTTTTTGTCAGCATAACAACAGCATAACAAAAAATATAAATTCGCCTTAAAATAAAGACAAAGTTTGTTTTCGTCTGCTAATTCTCTCGCTAATTAGCACAGCGACTCCCGAACCGGCTAACGAAGCTTTAAAACTAAAAGAGAGATTAAAACACATTTATCCCATCTCTTTTCCGTAATTGAAACTTTCGTTTATACCTGTTAATTACCAGGCCCTGGGAGGGTATTATTTTTAATTAATCTTTTCGACTTTCCGAACTGTTTGACAATGGCAGCGTTGTTATTCCAATAAAAAAACGTTTTCATTGTTGCCGTGTGACAAAAAAAAGCGACAGATCTGCCATCGTCGGTTCCATTTTTTAAAAATAATATTGGTTTTATCCGAATTGTAACCTATCGTTTTGCAATATTACGCTTGACGTAGTAACGATTGTTTATTAACCGAGCGATGTTCTTTATTGTATTTTTATTCCATTCGGTTTGAAAATATGTTGAATAAAAAATGGGACGTTTACGTTTAGCCAACATTCATCTTTTTATCAACACTTCCTTTATAACACGTATTTAATGGCGATCATTTAACCCACATAATGTTATTTATATTTAAAAACAAATAAAACATTTAAACAAGCGACTGGTTTACTAAATTTAATTTGTTTTTTCGCTGCCTTGATGATAGAACTTGTTGATTGCATCTTAACTATTTATTGATCGAGTGAGCAAAGCGAACGAAGATCTTAGTTTCAACTTGGGCGATTTGGCATTTTATGTATGTATGTATGTATGTATGTATGTATGTATGTATGTATGTTTGTCTGGCGATAACTTTAGAACCGTTGATCCGATCTGCATGAAATTTGATATGTCGATAGCTTGTACTTGAGAAATTTACTGGTAAGTATATGAGTAAAATCGGATGAAGGGTTTTTGAGATATGGGGTTTTTTAAGAGGGTAAAAATAAAAAAAGTTACATAAAAAAATCAAGTTACATGTCATATGAAAGGGCTTTGTTTGGACATTCCAAAACAATTTTTACTTTTTTTTTGGGACACTCGGTTTTTTAGATAAAATTTAAAAAGTTAAATTAAGATAACCAGCGATCCAAGAGCTCCCATCTCTAAGAGTTTCGTTGACATCAAGGTTTTTCTACTGGTCGGCCAGTTCCTTTGATTTTTCTTATTTTTTTTTCTTGAAATAAATTAAGGAGGTACTCAGTTCTCATAAAATGGTGACGACGACCAGGTCTGATGATGGAGCCAAGGTCTGTTCAACGGAACTCTTCAATAAATAGGCCAATAGAGTTGAAACTTGGTAACCATACCAAGTTAGTAGGAGGTAGTCAGAAAAAAGTCCAAAGATAATGTTTGGACTTGCCTCTGACTACTACCTACTCAAAGTTTTGATGCGTTCGTCGGGTCGCATCACGAGATCTCAGTTCGGGGGGAACTACTAGTAGTTTTGATTTAAAAAAGTCTCGTTGAAGGTTGTTTTTTTTTTGTGTAGACATTCTGACTAAGAAATGAATATGTGGGGAGTTCCAATACGAATAATTAGAATATGTTCAATGTTTTTATGTGGATGGTTCGTTTTTGTCTACGCTTTTCGACTAGATAACACACAAAAGTTAAAAACATTACTCTTCTCACATTTCCAGTTAAACATCAACGCTTATAATTGTACAATAAAATATTCATATTTCTAAAAGGGGTTCGCTGCTTCATAACCTTCGAAGAATAACGTTAAATAAAAAAACCTTTCATTGAGGGGACTGCCCTATTGAAACAGTTGTGTCAAATCGAATTGTACGAAGTTAATTAACCCTGCGTCAGCCGGTAGGGTCTTCTGTGCCCTAGGGATCAGTAATCTAATACAGAACCAGTAGCCCACCTTTATAATGCAAAGCATGCACGCACGATACACAGTTGGGTTGGGTCCTTTTTGCACAAACAGAAAATATTTAATTGAATTGTGAAAATACACGGTTTTTTAATATATTTTTTTGTTCTGATAATATATTTCTGTATGAATATTAACCAAGAGTACGTATTGTACAATTAAAACAAAGACTTTGCAATACAGCAAATTTTAAAAAGAACAATTTTCATATTGCAAATTTTTATCTATACTATACTATATATAAATTTGTGCAATATTAATAGTTTAGGGGTTCAAAAATGCAAATTAAGAAAGAAAAAATATTTAACTAGAATCAATCGTCTTTAATAACATAAATGAATCCCGGACAACTACTGTAGGCAGATATAAGTACTATATAAATCTATTTTAGAACACCTCTAATAAAATAAGCAATAAAATTGTCTTCACGTCCTTCCCTCGTAGAACGGCAGTAGACACTTAACAATGGAGCAACGAACAGAGCGTAAATAATAATTAATACAATCACAATGTGGTCACTGAGGTGGGAGAGACTGTTGAGGGCACAAACACAGTCACTTTACAAGAGAATAAGAATGGTGTCAGCTATTTCTGCTCTTATATCATGGAACTTTCTGCGTAATTTTAGAATAGTGAGCTCTTTGTGAAGGGCTCGTCCGGAGAAGTACACCATGCCTTTGGTTTGAAGAGTGTGGTTGCCTGTGAAATTACAAGCACTGTATGCCTCAAGCTGATGGACGCTGGGCAGTGCATCGTAGAGCACATTCCTACCGTGCGTGACCTATGAGGCAATGCTTTGTTATAAGGTGATAGTTACCACTTAACATCGGCTGGGCCATCAGTTTGTCCACCAGCAAGTAACATAAGATCAAATACATATAGGCAAATTAAATTACTTGCACAAGTTGTTAAATTTATCTTTTTATTGGAAATAAATATAATTTGGTGATCAACTTTGTATTTATTGTGTGTGAACAAATGTTTTGTTCAATTAACCTTTTTGTTATTTATTATTTCAAAATGTTCACGATTTAAACCACACAAGCTTTGTGACACATAAATATTATTTTAATTCACGTACTGAAATATACGTTTTGTATCATGTTACGTAAATTATGTATATGTATAATATATATTTATAGAGGGTATTTCGTTTTATGAAAAGACATTTCTTTATACAAAATGTGATGCTAAGTGACATGATAAAACAGTAAATGAAAATGAACCTATAGTATGCGAGTTAGACCCGAATTAACTCAAACTACACCTAGATATTTTTTTTTACATTCACATTCATACTCAATACACACTAATACACAACACTTTTAATATATACACATATTATTAGTTTATGCCACCAATTAGTTTAGTGACAGTCGTTTATCTTACCAGTCTCAATCAAAAAATGTAAATCCTTTATTGGCTTTAAGATATATTTATATGTTTCACCTAAACTGTGGATTATGTTAAATACCATCCTTAAATTACCTTAAATACCTTCTCATTTCCATCACTGACTCCCCTTCCTTAATCACGTTCTAATCACTACATAGCATAAAACAAAGTCGCTTTCTCTGTCCCTATATCCCTATGTATGCTTAAATCTTTAAAACTATGCAACGGATTTTGATGCGGTTTTTTTTATAGAAAGAGTGATTCAAGAGGAAGGTTTATATGCATAATACAAGCATAATATAGTAGAGAAACACTGATAATTTTAGAGTTTTCTAATGTGATGTCGTAAATAAACACATATTTTTGCTCTTTCATTGCAAACGCTGGCTGAACCCTACGAGATAGATCAAAATAATGTACTACAGTATTGTTCACCTTAAAAAGGTCTACAAAAAAGTCCGGGATGGTATATGTCTATCTCTTAGGGATAACCCACAATAACTGTGCGAAGCCGGGCGGGTCGCTAGTGTTAAATAAATTAAATAAAAAGACTACATTTTCTGTCTAATTTACCTTCTCATTTCCAGCACTGACTCCCCTTCCATAATCACGTTCTAATTCAATATACACCGCAAATAATAAATCAATGGAGTTGACAAATGATATGGAAATTCTAATTTCGTTCTACATTTCAGTATGGTTTTGTCAGAAGTCTATTGGTAAATTGGCTACTAAATGATTCAATAGCGTAAACCAATTATTAATTATCCATTATAGCTTTTGTACTTCTACAAAGTGAATATTGTTTATGTTCGTGTGCCTGTATAGGTGTTGTAGGCTGGTGTATGTAGGATTGCAGAACTTCTGGATGGAAAACACTGAGTGGCACTTTTTAACTATTTATGACAGCCTTCACAGCTCAGTTGGTAGTAGCTCTGCCTTCTCCGCCTTAGGCCGTGGGTTCGATCCCCACCGAGAACAAACATTTGTGTGATGAACATTGATATTTGTTATCTGTCTGGGTGTTATATAATATTATAAGTATGTATTTACAAAAAAAAAGTATATATGTATTATATCAGCTATCTGGTTCCTATATTAAAAGCTTTGGTTTGGAGCTAGATAGTGCTGTGTGGAAAGTCCACCAATATTATTTAGTGTAGCACATGAAAAGGTTATAATAATTGTTTGACAAGTCTTTGAACCATAGACAAAATCTATGGTTTTTAATTTTTTATATAATTTCTGTTGGGATGCCAACAGTTTATTCTTAAATATTTATGAAACAGACGTAGACAGACATTGACCACCACATTGACATTGCCTATAGCACACACACATTACAAGTTATTAAAAAAAAACAACACTATAAAATTTATTGGAGAAACCGAGAAACAATAGCAAAAAAAATGGACGATGAAAAACTCTAGTAAATACTTTAATAAGCATCTGTGATGTTTGTAAAGACCAAGTGTGGCTCTACTGATGGTGTTCTGGGCCATTAGGTGGCCTGGCACGAACACTCTTTGTCGCCACTTATTCCGCATAGCAAAATTAATGTTCCGTAGTAGGTGGTGTAAACAAAACGGTGGGTGGATGGTGCCAGGATTATGGGGATTTAGAATTTCTTGAAGAATATTGTAAACAATCCCTCACAGAATAAAAGGACGTTTATTTAACGATCCTGTCAAAACCATTCTATCTTTTGTCTGGGGCAGTAGGCCTGCCATCGGATGGATTCTTCTAAAATTGAATTTCAGTTGTTTTCTTATTCAACTATCTGACAGAACGATATATCTTTTAAATTTAAATGTAGTTTAGCTAGCTAGACATTTGTTCTATTCATTTTGTAAATCTTACGACAAGTCTAGAGATTAATAAACAGTTAAGATCCGGTTTTTATTCTGTTTCTATTTATCTTAAATCAGGTAGACAACATAAAGCTATACACCTCAATTTGAAGCTGGTGTTATTTTATAAACCAGTTTAAAATTGTTTGAGATTTGTTCCTGTAGCATTTCTTTTAGACCCCCATCTCCCCTCGGCCCGCCCCGGTATTTATTGCTTCTGGCACGGCGCGGGCATTCACTGCCATAAACGGGAGCACTAAAACGTGCAGTTTCCCTAAATTATTTTAATGACGTATGTTCCCCTCGGTTTTGTGGATTGTAATACAGTTACAGTTTCACATTGGAAGCTATCCGACACAATGTTGCCAAATTCAACACTTTTGGAAGTCTATCTCTACGTATAAGTTTCTCGTGTTTTTGTGATGGTAAGCTAAAAATTTATATGTATTTTTGTATGTCGTTTTCATAGTTATTATGAAACAAAGATGAATTTATGACAGAAACGGTACTCAATTGTTCAAAATCTATAATCAAACACCGCAGTATGTATAAATAGTATGTAATTTCTATAAAACATGCCATAAAATAATAAGAACGTAACAAGAGCCACATGGTATAGTATAGTTCAAAATCTTTGTCTCAACCAAAATGTTCCACCCACTTTAGGAAACGACCAAAGACGTTCGTTGTTATGATTATGAGTCAGAAACAAAACGAAATGTCTCGGCCCATTAGACAAGTCGGTCGGTTTCCTCTTTACGCCGAATGCGATACGATACGACTGCAAATTAGTTCTCCCGGAAGATCTTCAAAGTCGAGCTTCGTCTTAATAGAGTCGAAGCAGTCGTGAAGATCATTACACCTCCACGCCGCCGCGGCGCCGCTTTGTTCGCGTCGTGGAATTGATTTACTTGCTATTGTTTCGTAGACACCTCAGCGTTGGTTACTTGATATTTAGCTTTAGATACGGCCTCGAGCGGTATTTCAATCGTATTTTTTTCTGGGTTCGTTTGTCGAGATAAAACTGCAGCTGGGTGTCGTGACGACCCTCCGGTTGGCAGGCGGCTCGTAACTTCGACCCCTGCCTGTTCCGAGCGATGCCTCCCCCCGTCTCGACTTGTAACGTTCTCGCTGCCACCCATAAAGGTTTTAATAGCGATATGGCGTGTCGAAACATTAATATGCTTGTGGTGATAGTAAATCAAGCGAGGATTGTGGATTGTCTCCGTTGATAATGTATGACGGGCGGTGGGCGTCGGAAGATAGCGCATTTGTCATTCCACTAACAATAAACCGTTTAATTTTATTTATAGCCCGCGTGGGCTTGTTATCGATTATTTGCTGTTATCGCACTTCGATATCCAAACATATGACTTCATCTGGCGGATCTCATGGATCTCACCAACACACAGTTGTAAAATTTGCGATCCTACTAAAACATAAAGACCGATAAAAAACGAAATGAAATTCTGCTTAAACGATACAGTTCCACGGTTTCAGACAGTAAAATAAATTCAATATTGTTATTGTTCTTTCCCTATTGATACAGAAATATGAAAAGATTATCGTGCGGATATAATACCTGTCGGTTCGCATAAAATTTTGTTATTTTTCCAATATTACGGTTTGGAAGTCGACAATCTCTCGGATTCGGAGTTAGAGTGCTTTAGTTCTCAATTTGTGATGCCATTAGCTTCGTGCGTGAGGGAGATGCCGTTATACCGCCGTTCCTTTTTGGGAGCGAGCGCTGAATGTAAATTGCTTCATTTGATTATGTTCTACGCCGTAAACGCTCTTTGCATTTATGCAATCCTGGTAACACGAAACCGCAATCGGCAGAAACATCATTCCAAGTGTGAGCACAGTGTATGAAAAAAATGAGAACGGTTTGAAATGAAAATCATAATTATCACTTCATACATAGTAGGTATAACTAATAGTTTAAACAGGCTCCGTCAGTAAACTTGAATGGAACTACCTATTGTTGAATAAATATAAAATGTATGAAGTTATCGAGTGCACAAAATCCGGAAGTAGCGCTCCACAAACAGATGAAATACATAATTTTCCACGCGAAACCATTTTGAATTGCTCGGAAACTCGGTGCGGGCGGTAGCCTATCGAAATATTTGATTTGTTGGAGAGATGGAGGAGCCGTATTTCAACAAATTGAGTTCTATATACTACTTGAATAGTCTAAGTAAGTCTAAGTAGGTCGTTTTTATTTGAAAATTCCGGTGGGTAAAAATATGCTAAAGAGCAACCCAAAAATTGAGCTAAAAATACTTACCTCAGTAATTTTATCTTTTGTAAATGAGGACGGCAGGTTGACATACGTGCGTTCATTTATGTTAGATTCGAGCATCACTGGGTTCTTTAGTTATTTGAATAATCAATTTATTTTGAGATTTGCGTACTTGAAACGCATTGAGGTCAACGTGTGGTTTTATTGATCCATTGTCTGTTTAGTTTTTAATGTATATTTTTTATGTTACAATCATATACATACGGGCTAAACTGACACCCCAAATTATAGGATTAAACATAAATACACAAACATGAGCATATTTACATCGGTAGTCGGTGCGCTAGGCAATATGCGATGCAAATTATTGTGAAATTGCATTTCATAACCAATCAGTGCTCAGTGAATAATGTCCGGAACTATAGGGATTAAATTACATTTTAATTTATTCGATCATCACATTTCTGTCGGCTAATTAGCGTTTTATTTTTTCATCTATTTATTCCTCTTTTCATCTTTCGTAGATCGTCTATTAGGCACTTCTACCAATAAATAAGTCGCCAAATTAAAAAAATTCTTTTAACTTCATACTTAGCTATAGTTGCCGTTCGTGAAGTCACGTGACGAAAAAATTTGACGTGTACCGCATTATGTACCATGTATCATGTGCCGTGAATCATGTAAACTACGGAACTAAAGCGACGGTCGTCGGTTCTTAAGAAGCGTAGTTTAATCTAGTGTGTTCTATAGATCTCTCTGGAAGCTTTGACGGCTCAAGCAGCGAGACACCCACGTCTCAGTAATCCAGGCTTTCCTATTGGAATCCGAGCTAGCACGTCTATCGCTTTCGTGATCATTAGACTAAATATCTAGACTAGAGCAACTAGGAATTATAAGAATTATCCTTGTCAGATATCTAAGATAGTCTAATCTAAAAAAGACGTAGATAAAATACATAAATCTGATTCTAAAAGACTGGAAATTACTTCAAAATTTTCATAATCAAGACTGAAGAAAGAAAGCTTGTATGTAAAAATACATGTACAATAAATTATATGTAATCGGCATAGGTATATAATGCCAGTCATTATAGTTTGTCTCGCCGATATCATAACTACCTATATTAAATTGAATGAATGCGATGAAGCAACCGATCATAAAAAGTTTTATCCACAGATATCGACAGTGCAGCTTGGAATTACACTTCTCTCTGTCAATCATGACAATCGTATCGTATATTTTTGAATATCGTATATTCAAACAAGTTCCGCTCGAGCCGAGATTTCCTAGTAACACAAACCTTTTTATTCGCAGGAAACGGCAGAAGTATGCGTCGGCACTTCCGTCGGGACGATAACCGAACCAGACTGCCTCGGGCCCTGCGAGCCTGGTACCTCGGTCACGCTGGAGGGCATCGTGTGGCATGAGACGGAAGGTGGTGAGTTTTTACTAAGCGCACGCACTGTAGCGCCCCATCTCATCACCGCACGCTTATGCACGCCTGGTACTTGTGTCAGCTTTTGCGATGAATGTCACTGTGATTATTTGAAACTTTAGAACTGAGACTGACTACACGTGATGCTCCTTTTAAAGTATAAAGTTCAGCTTCAGGTTTCAAATAAGTTCTCGGGGCATTGATTTCACTTCGTTCATTGCATTTGTCGTACAACTTTTAGTTGGAGTTGAAATTAAAGAGCACGATATCTCTTTGAATCCTCTCCATGAAAGGAATTAAGTCGCAAAGATTTGTAAGATAGTTGCACATCGTGATTCCATGATATCTGTTTAGTTAGATATTATCATACAAAACAGTAATGATTATTGTTTACTTTAATTCCTTAAATTACCCTCTTAAATGTATAATTAACTTCGTTAAAGGAATAGAGAGAAGACCTCCTGAATGAATGGCCTTTTAGAATACCTATATCTATAAATTAGGAGGGACACTTAGCAGAAATACCAAGCTATTAATAATAATAGCGGCCCTCGTTAGAATGATTAAATCGTCATAAACCCACAATTACTCGACGGGCGGCCATTTTACAGAAGCTATAATAATAATTTATTTATTACACCTGGCTTGGCTGTAGCGATTATGGAGTGTTTCAACCTTTTTTTGTCCTCGCTCGCGTTTCTCGACTTACAGTTTTTACATTCCTTAGTTTACATTTACAAAGAATCCCTAGCTATTAGTATTAAAATATTCATGGACTACATAAACAGAGGAGACAATGAGGCTCCACATAATTACGCGTGCTGATTAGGCGATGGCATAGCAGAATATTTTAATAACATCCACTAAACCGATACCTCTACACCTTTTATGTCATTCTGGTAATAAAATGTCCCGCAACGCCACTCGTTAGGCAGGCCAAATAAATACCAAAATGGTTATTTCATTTTGTTTACGACGAAATCAATTCTTTACTGCCAATGTTCAATTTATCGTTTATTTTTATAGCTTGATACTTTAACGGCCATATAGAATTGTAGTAGGTACATCACTAAAAATATGAACGAAAATATCCTAAAATGCAATAAAACCGAAAAATCGACCTATCTGCATTTTGATTAGAAAAGAATACAACGATGTTTGTAGAATTAAAACGCAAGTTTCAACGTGATCCTTGTGATTGTACTGAATAAAGATCGTTTTGATTTGATTTGAGTTGAATTTATTCCACATCACGATCAAACGGAGCCGGTATTCAATCCATAATATTAGTTGAGGATTTTGTGAATTAAATTCAATGAACAGATTTCTATAATTGTTTTGTAAAATCTAGAAAAAGCATTGACATCGTATGTGATAATGATAAAATTCTAAACAAAAATAAAATAGAAACCAGAACAAATTAATTTGTGTTCTGCGTTAGATCGCTATAATACCCTATCTCATAATTATTATAAAACGCTATAATAAATCACCATCTGCCGCTTCTGTTGGCACTTTCCGAAGTTATCCGCCGTGGCCCTGCTCCCCTGGTACCGTACCCTCGGGGTGGGGAGGCCATTCTCGCCCTTCTGGGTATATTTATTTTCGGCTAATGGCGTAGAGATGTCGGAAATTAAACACTGTTGTGTGGCTTGACTTACGACTACAAGATTATTTTTTACATTTGTTTTGCAAAAAGGATCCAACCACTCTGTACTTTCGTTATTATTTGGACAAAGAAATGTGTTGAATGGATCTTTTTTGTAACAAATAACAGCGCCCCTATCATTTATAGGGACGTTGTTTTTTGTTACCTACACAATTATTGTGATTTTGTTTTACCAACGGCTCTGACATTTTATTGTAGAATAACATCATTATAGCAATAACTATAAATATTGTTTTACGATGATTATAGTTAGTTTGATTATTATTACCAACGTCGTCACTCAAAAAGTACTTTGTTTACCCTGTAACGATCTCGAGAAGATTCTTTTATCAGATTAAAGTCTAGTTTAGGTATATTTATAAAAACTCCTTAAAAACGTGAATTTTCGTCATCTTTTTTTTTATTTCATCAGTTTAACTATTTTAGTCAAAAAGATTTTATAA
This sequence comes from Chloroclysta siterata, assembly GCA_932294275.1. Lineage (NCBI taxonomy): Eukaryota > Metazoa > Arthropoda > Insecta > Lepidoptera > Geometridae > Chloroclysta > Chloroclysta siterata. The sequence goes on from OW028589.1 coordinate 20,663,037, forward strand.
TGTCCACAGGAGTGGGTCTTTGTTACTTCTGTGCCTATGTGTTCATATACGTGAACATTATACTACAAAAAAAAACATTTTAGGGCTTGTTTAACCATCTCAGAGTCACATAAAAGTATTCCGGGGAAGTACTACCACCACGCCTTTTTCTGCCGCCAAGCAGCGTTGTTGTGTTTCAGTTTGAAGAGTGTGGTTGCCGGTGTAATTACAGGCACATGAGGCTTAACATCTGCACCCCTCAAGTTGATCGACGCAGGGCAGTGCATCGTGGGGCACGTTCCTAACGTGCGTGGCTTGCGAGGCAATGCTTTATTAAAGGTGATGGTTACCACTCAACATCAGGTGGGCCATCTACTTGTTCCATCAGCTAATTGTAAAATAAAAACCTAGACGAAAACAAAGCCCTCCTTATTCCACTTGATACTGACAAGATTGTCTACTGATACTGATAAATGACCTAAGTATTTTTTTTTTAAACAACATAATTCGATTTCTAACAACAGCCAAATATAATTCGATTATTCTAATAGCGTCAGTGTATCTCAATGTACTTAACAAAACAAAAGAACAATACCTACAAGTCTTTAGTGAGCGATCCGGCTTGAATTCCAGTGAATTGAGAATTCACTGATGATGGTCGTAGCCGCCCACGTGCTGAGTTTACAAGCTCTTGTTCGTAAATCAATCTACTCAATAGTGCTTAAAGAAAATAAAATTGCCTTACATTACAGGCTTGCTTCTACATTTTAAATCATCGTCATCATTATTGGATTGGAGAAATCCACTTCTGGACATAGGCCTCCTATACATTTCTAGACATATTCTATTCTGAGTACTCTCTATACACTAACTTCCCGCGATCACAATGTCTAATATTTTGAATATTGCTATGTTTTACTGCGTTTTCTTTCTCACAAAAAATTATACAAAATGAACGATACAATTTTGCTAAACTATGCAGACAACTGTCGAATGTTTATGATAATATGTAGGTTTTCTCGGTTAAAGTTCCTTGTAAATAAATTACAGTTCTTATATAAAACTAGCGACCCGCCCCGGCTTCGCACGGTTATTGTGGGTTATCCCTAAGAGATAGCCATCATCGACTTTTTTGTAGACCTTTTTATGGTGTACAATACTGTAGTACATTATTTTGATCTATCTCGTAGGGTTCAGCCAGCCCAAAATATGTTTATTTACGACATCACATTGAAACCTCTAAAATTGTCTGTGTTTCTCTGCTATATTATGCATGTATTATACATATAAACCTTCCTCTTGAATCACTCTATCTATTAAAAAAAACCGCATCAAAATCTGTTGCGTAGTTTTAAAGATGTAAGCATAGATAGAGACAGACAGCGGGAAGCGACTTTGTTTTATACTATGCAGTGAAGTGAGTTTTTTGGTATGTAACTAGTATGGTTGTCTAATAATTTATGTCAGACCAATAATTTGTTTATGCCGTGCGACTTATATTATTAAGATTATATATATATGTATATACATATATAATGCAACAAAGGGTTTGCCATATTTGAACACAAATCGTGTAGGAAAATTAGGAGTATAATATGATGCTGAGTTTGAACGTTAAAAGTTTTTTGAAGGAGCCAATAAAGAAAACCAACATATCGAGTAATGTTTATCCAATCATAGTATATCTGTGTTTTTGAATATTACAACTTATTTTTAATGGAATGCCAAAATTGATGACTCAAAACTTTGTTTTATGCCTAAAGTGATGGAACGAGCTGAAGGTATGTAATATTATTTAAATATATAACTCTATAATATACATATCGACAAAACACTGGCTGTAGTGGCTAAAGAACCCGCATTAATATCCTCTACATCAAGTTTTTGTAGATTAGGTAATAAATATAATTTACCAATATACCTATTTGCAAATTTTCGCATTATTTTGAGAGTAGTAGAGCTCTTTGTGAAAGCTCGCCCGGGGAAGAACTACCAGCCTATTTATGCCGCCAAGCAGTGATTTTTTATCAGTTAAACGGACTCATATAATTTATTTATTTATCTCGCGATGTAACCATAAAAGTGCCAGTGGCACGACGAAGGAAGCGTATCGAACCCTTATTTGGAATAGGCTCAATGGATAAAATAACTTGTTTAGCTATCCATTGTGTTTCTGTTGAAGTACTATTCTCAAGCTAGAATTTATTAAAATCGACAATAGCCCCGTTCTTGATAATATCTATAAACATCTCTAACAATGGTTACTAATAAAAACTATAAATTCTCTTCTTAGAATCTCGCTGAATACTTTACAAATAAATAGGTTTTTTTCCATAGGTACTTGGCGATATTCTGAAGAATTAGCTCTATTCAGTTCAATATTAATAATATTCGTAATTGTATGTTATATTAAATAAGAACATTATTTGGTGTCGTAGGTACTCTCAAAATGAGAAAATATCGCAAAATCAGTAGTAACTTTTAACCTAAAACTGAATAAACATGGATAAATGCGAGCTAAAATTCGCTACAAAGAAAAGTGCTCTCTCTCCCATTTGAAAAATTCTGAAAGCAAAGCAACCAACTGAAATAGGATAATCTTTTTATTCGTGTTTAATCTAGTCGACTTTCCTTTGAAACACATGAGTCAGTCAATATTGATGGAGGTACTAGGCTTTCAGAGGCTTGTAGTGGTATCGTAGTGACTAATAAATGTGCTGTGGTGGGTCTTCCCCCTCCGGTGGGAGGCTGATTACCCGCCCGGGCGCAATTAGCACCTCAATGAACTACTTCCGTCTTATGTTCGCCTGGTATGCTCAGTTCAGTTTTCGGATGAATTCTATTATATTCTTCGTTACTACCAACACCGTAAACGTTTTTATGCATGGTTATGACAGACATATTGCGGTCATGGGTTTGTACGGCTTTACGGTATTTCAGACGGTTTATTAAAATAAGCTTGGTAAATGTGTTGATATTATTGGCCTACCTACTTACTGTAGGTTGAACATTTGATTTTCCCATTGCGTATTTATAAATATAAAACAAACACAGCTTGAGAATCTGACATCAAATTATAGGTAAGGTCTAATGTTCAAACTTTAGATAAAGATATATTTAAAAAAATCGGTACTATAAAAATAGAAAAATATCAATGTAAAGCGGGATCTAAAATGTCGGTAATAAAGTTTTCCAATGCGGCCGCTACTAACCGATGCCGCACAAATGACCACCAATTATTGACACGACAAATCGTACGATCACTCACAAATAACAGGACAACCACTAATTCAAGAATTCCGTGACTGGCAGCGGGCTGTGCCACTCCGATTAGTAGGTACTTGCTATTTTATTTGGAATCTGAAACCGCCACGTTTTTGATTCTAAATAAAAAATATATCTTCGCAGTAAAATAATTAAATTAATTGGGGTGCCTGTCTAGTTTTTCAAATTGTGGCATATTATTGGAATGAGAACCTGTGATTTCGATCGCGTGGTGTTATTTTCTTATAAAGAACCCTGTGGGGCATCATAGCATCATATGTAGGATTTCTGGAATTACCAGGACCATTGAAACCTGCGCTAATTTTCTATTCAGCGACAATAACAATTTATTTTAATGTATTATCAGTATTACGCGTGTACCTACTTAATTGCATAGATAAAGTTAGTCTTCGTTCGAGGGAAACTTTTTGGAAAATGTTGATCTTTGTTTATCTTTTTACCGGGGTTTTAGACAATTTAAATCATAATGGTTTTAGAATTGTTTTTTATGTTTAGAAAATACAGCCTGAAATGACACGAGTGTCATGGTGAAACTTGTAGTACTGCACCGGCATTCCGCATTAACAATTTATAAGGGTGTTCCACCCCTAAATAATAAAGGAACGTAAAAGTGCCGCGGCCGGCAATTTCCTTTCGAGCGAACGTGGAAGTGGGGTGCCATCTGCCCGCGTTTCCGAACACCACCTTGGTAGTGCTGACATCCTGGTACTCGTGTATTCGTTTGTTAGAAAATGTCTTATTTCTTGGAATTCCTACAAACATTTATGAGCCGTCTTTATGATTTTATATTGTTGTAGTCTGTCTATGTTGTTTTTGTCTTTTTATTTCATTCGAACTAAGGTAGGCAGGGTTCATTAAGACTACCTTACCTAGACGGATTTCTTATCTCATTTGTCATATTATCATGTCTCCGACTCGATCTCATGCTAATGGCTTCTAGAAATGCTTTATGTGTCCATTGTTCACTTGAACAATAAATAATAGTAGTTATTGAGTATAATCTAGTTGTTGTAGATTGTTAAATGTTGCTTCTGTCTTATTATGCTTTAGATTAGTTTTGCCTGTACACGTTTATTAATATTGTACTTGTATTGATTTTTCGCCAAATTGTATGTATCTGTTACTGTTACAACCAGCATGAGCAATTCTTTAAGATTCTTAAATCCGAGATTTTCTCAAATCGCAGAGCATTCATAAAGAATAAATATCATATAAAGCTGTGCGAATCGCTGTGTGGTTATTGAATTTTCCACGCCTGATAATAATTCTCCACAAAATATGACAGCCTACACAGATCCACAAAATCTCATAAAAGCCAGTTTTCGAAGATACTTGATACTTATTTAGAATTCAACGAGACCGTTTCATACCTACTCTTGCTATAAATCGACACGGCGAAAGCTCGCCCGGATTAAAAAGGGATTGTCCTATCCGAACCCTCATTTTTATCCCAATTTGTTGCTCTTGTTTACGAAAAACGACGACAAAAAAAGAAGATTAACTCGTCCCGGATCGTATCACGAAACGGACTCTATTCTGTTTTTATAAAATAAATAAATCTTCGTTCCATAAAAATACCAAGCTTCATATTTCATGGAATATCTTTATAACGTCGTTTATTTATGTTCTATATGCATGGTGGGTTCGGTACACGTTTGTGTAAAGATAGTAAAACAGTTATAATCTGACTTAAAAAGAATCTGTCAGAAGATACGCTATTGACAATGCTAGTACCTACCTTAAAAAACAGTGACAGAGGAATTTTAAATAACATAGGGTTGTTGGCTGAATGGATGATTAAATAATAACACTTTAGAATACATCTAATTGACATCACTATATCATATTGTAACACGGAAAATACAATAAAAAACATAATATGTATATTTTATTTAACCATTTTCCGTCTTATTATAAAAATATCAGTTAAACTAGGTTTAAACCTGGTACCAACTAGTCTTGGTTTAACCCGGTGTCAAAGTTGGTTCCTGGTCTAAACTCGTTCGTATTACTCCGCCTTATTATAAAACGTGGCCTAAAGATAAATCAAAGATGTTACTATACTTAGACCATGACTTAGACAAACGTTATTAGAAAACGTAGTTTATCTCATAAACCATTGTTCGCCTATGGTCTAAAGATAAACCCGATAGACCCCTAGTTTAAATATGGTTTAACTGGTAAAACTCGTTACTTTGATTTTCGTTTTTTACTATGTTGTGTGTGATCAATGTTATAATATAACAATTTATGTGAGTCCTGGTAACTAATAAAAGTAGGTGATTGTTTTAATTGTTGTATGAGGAAAGTATGAAATCTGCCTTTTTTTACAATAACTACTGTTTTCTCCTGTTTTTTTATTGGTGAGCTGATGTTTCATGTCACTGACCGCCACCACTCTGACGCGCTTTATTAGACGGCGTGATCGAATAAATCCATTCGACCTATGTGATGAAGATTTTCGATATAAATATCGTTTTACAAAACGTTTTGGCGACAAAATTGTAAAGCTAGTGCGTAACGATTTGCCCCACGATCCTCGAGGATGCCCCTTTAGCCCTGAAATGCAGGTGGTTTGCGCGTTACGCAACTGGGGTCGTCATGAAGTAAGTTAACTTTTTAATAGTTTTTTGGCAGTTCTTCTGGTAGGTACCTACGTTTCAAGAATACGTACCTACCTACGTAAAAACAATCACAAACTAATTTCGGGGAATTGGGTTCCTATAAAGAATTGCCATACTTACCTTACTACCTATTAAATCTTTTGACATTGACTTTTGATATGAAATGCCAAAATATGAATTAAGCTAAATGCAAAATTTTCATGCAAAAGAGTCAAGAAATATGCTAAATTTAGCACTAAAAATGCTAAAACAGCAACACTGCGCTCTACTCCGATAAACGCATCCGTACCCCAAGTATGAGTTTTGCTTACCATATATATTTCGTTTTTCGTTTTTGTTCCGTGTTCATTGCGGGTTTTGTAAAGTTCCATATCGGTATCCCTGTCGCGTCTTCATACAAAACCCGCAATGAACACGGAACAAAAACGAATCGTTTTTGCTCCGTGCTCATTGCGGGTTTTGTAAAGTTCCGTGTCGGTGTCCCTATCGCGTCTTCATACAAAACCCGCAATGAGCACGGAACAAAACCGAAAAACGAAATATGGTAAACCAAAGTCGTACTTGGGGTATATAAAAAAAAATCGTGTGAAATATAAATTCTAAACTAAATTAAAAAAAACTAAATAAATATTTTAAGAACAAATTGATTAATATTGTACTTAATTAAAAAAAATCTTCAAAAGACATCATCTGTAAAGAAAATATCAACACCTCTTATACGGAATGTTGCATCGGGATTGTGCTTGAATGACTGAGAAAAAAATACAACGAAAACGTGGTAACAACTAGTCTTGGTATCAAAGTTAATTCATAGTCTAAACTTGTTCGTATTACAAAACACAGTTTAATCAAGGATTACATAAAACCAGAGTTAGTCCATAGTTTAACTAATATCCACAGATATTATGCAGGCTATAGTCATATAATCATACTACCTCGTCTTTCGTTGTATTTTTCCCTCAGTCATTCTACCACCAACAGAGTTGTTTGTTGATATTTTCTGTATTTTGATGTTTTAGATACATTTTTATAAATAAAATATTATTCAATTTGTTGTTATAATAACGTTTTTTTATATCAAGCAAGCACCATTTAGTTTAGAACTTTTTACACACAACCTACAATATTACTATCTGACTGATGCGTGTAACGGAGAAGTGTTGAGCTCGCTCCATTTTAATAATATTGATACGATATCTACTTATAAAAAAGCACGCAAGATATAACTGCAAAAATAAACAAAAGGAAAAAAAAACAAAACGTAAGACTAGGTGGTATGGTCTTAGAACTATAGCCTGCTCCGAAGAAAATAAAAAAAAACCATTTTAATAATATTGAAAGAAAAAGGAACAAAATTCTCCACCGAGCATTACCGAGGGCGAGAGATAAAAGAAATATGATATAAATACTTACTAAATTTATCATTGATGGGACAGAAATACGGATCCAAAATCCTGAGAAACCTGTAGCCCAGCAAGCATCATGGAGCAGTTACAAGCATACCTAACAATACATTGAAGATGCTAGTTGGAGACACACTTGGAGGTCTACTCTACTATCATATTGCTTCCCTGCGTATGCTGGTTCAAGTCAATTAGCGACAGACAAATGTAGAAAGAAGTGACTTATTCAAATTGTGTGAGCCCGGAGACAGTATCATAACAGTCGGAGGTTACAATATTCAAGATCTGTTTATTGGAAAAGATATTACTACATTTTTAGAAGGAAAGGCTCTATACCGGATTTGAAGTGATAAAAACTTGTTAGAGAAGAATTACATCACTATTCTGTACCCCTCGCATCAAAAAACTATTTTGTGTGTCTAATGTGCTGCAATTTTAGGTTCAATAAATGAAACTATTTAAATACATTAATTTGGTTTTATTACAGAATAATAATCCTTGTATAGGTAAGTATTTAAAAATTGCTGGTTTTAATTATTCTACATATAAAAGGATATTTTAAAATTTCTTTGGGAATACTGTTGGCTAATGCCTGCTTGATGACTTCCAGATAAGGCATATTGCTGCCCGAGGTGCTAGAAAATCTTATTGCTAAATTTTGCACATAGACTTTATAATTGTCTTCTTCTTTGACTGGGTTATAGGCACAGATATATATATTATCTGTGGTTATAGGTATATTACTTTCATAGACTTAGACCGCTTGCTATGTAGCACATGTGATGATTCAATCAGGGAGTCTGCACGGACATCCTGCAATGGGGTGTATTGTGCATTGCTCAATACATGCTCACAGCTCAGTTGGTAAAGTTCTGCCTTCTATGCTGGAGGGTGTGGGTTCAATCTCCACCAAGAAGAAATATTTGTTCTCTGTCTGGGTAGGTATTATAAAATATTATGAGTAGGTAGTTATTTACAAAAAAAAATATCCAAAGATTATATCAGCTATCTGGTTCCCATAGTACAAGCTCTGCTTAGTTTGGGGCTAGATAGTGTTGTATGGAATGTCCACAATATTTATTAGTTTATGATATTCTATTATTATACGATTTCCTCGCAGCATTTAAGCAGATATTATCTTTTAGCTTTCTGCAAACTTTTGAATGCGATGTTTTGAAAACGCCGACAGATTAGTGCTTGCATTTCGTCCCTAAAGCTATCTAAGCCAGGAAATTCCGGAATCTGATCGTCCAACTCGTCTTCTACTCCATTAGGATTGTTCCTATCGTACGAATTCAGCCTACAATGACAAAAAACAGTTGGAATAATTGTGATGAAACTTAGCCTCTGATTATTGATAGATGTCTAGATATTTACCTTTTCTATGAGAGCGCCTTTTTTACCAGTGGTACCTACATGCTTTTCTTTTCCGTAGCTCATCCTTTATTTGAAGTGCACTCCACTTCGAATACATTTTAGAGATCTTTAAACCTACAATTAGGTTTTTGATTTGACAAAAACGTAAGTAAACAAATCATATCAGCTGTGCTGTGGCGGCCATTTTACCAGATAAACCATTGTTAAACCAAGGATCTATCAGGTTTATTTATACTAGATAAACTACGTTTTATAATAACGTTTGGTCTAAATCACGGTCTAACTATAGTAACATCTTCGATTTATCTTTAAACCACGTTTTATAATAAGGCGGTTTGAGTCCTATTATTGTTCGGGTATGAAACGCTGTCGCGCCAGGCCAACGAAATGTTTTAAAACGCGTGTCAATAAACCAGGAAAATGAACCGCGTCGAGCGAAAGATGTCAGAAACGGGGATGAAATAGATTAATTTAATTTGCATAAGTTAGCACGCTACGCGATAAGCGCGTCGTGTACCGAATATATGCTGTAAAACTTTTGAAGCAAAGTCACGTGCGGCGGGCTTCTTGGCGAACCATCGCATCGCTTGCGTCCCGACATGCAAATGAGGGCTCCCTCGTGACAAATTGGATCGCAACGACTTCACACAGATAGTTTATGGTCTACGGCGATACAGGTTTTAACTTTTAAGGCGAAGACTTTATCTCGCCTTAGAATGTTTTACTGGCTTTTGAGAAATTGTGTTCTGTCAAATAAAATGAAAGAAACTAGTTTCGATCTAGTGTAAGTAGGTACCTATAATATTATGTACGACACCTTCGATCAACAATCAACTAGATTCCGTGTCACATACAAAATCAAAGCTAAAAACTGTCCGCATGAACATTTACTTACACACACATAAACAGCTACATCGAACTGATTCAAAGGTTTTTAAACACTTTCAAGTTTAACCTAATTACAACCATAAACCCTTGTTGATCGAGTGAGCGAAGCGAACGAAGATCTTAGTTTCAACTTGGGCGATTTGGCATTTTATGTATGTATGTATGTATGTATGTATGTTTGTCTGGTGATAACTTTAGAACCGTTGATCCGATCTGCATGAAATTTGATAAGTCGATAGCTTGTACTTGAGAAATTTACTGGTAAGTATATGAGTAAAATCGGGTGAAGGGTTTTTGAGATATGGGGTTTTTTAAGAGGGCAAAAATAAAAAAAGTGACATAAAGAAATCAAGTTACATGTCATACGAAAGGGCTTTGTTTGGACATTCCAAAACAATTTTTACTTTTTTTCTGGGACGCTCGGCTTTTGAGATACAACAAAAAAGTTAAATTAAGATAACCAGCGACCCAAGAGCTCCCATCTCTAAGAGTTTCGGTGGCATCAAGGTTTTTCTACTGGTCGGCCAGTTACTTTGCTTTTTCTTATTTTTTTTTCTTGAAATAAATTAAGGAGGTACTCAGTTCTCATAAAATGGTGACAACGACCAGGTCTGATGATGGAGCCAAGGTCTGTTCAACGGAACTCTTCAATAAATAGGCCAATAGAGTTGAAACTTGGTTACCGTACTGAGTTAGTAGGCGGTAGTCAGAAAAAAGTCCAAACATAATGTTTGGACTTGCCTTTGACTACCACATTCTCAAAGTTTTGGTGCGTTCGTCGGGTCGCATCACGAGATTTCAGTTCGGGGCGAACTACTAGTAATAAAGTCACAAATCTTCAAAATACTATCTTACACTTATGATCATTCGTCAATTACAGTCGTCACATAGAAATTAAAAGACATAGGTTAAATAACATTTATTGTGTAATCAACCTTATGTTGCAACAAATAAAGTACTTTTCTCCATTATTACTTTGTGAGCTATATCGTTTCTGTTTGCTTCTTTGTATTTTACTACTCCTCACACACACTACAGGTTCCTCGATGGCGGACTTTGAATAAACGACAAAATATTTGTTTTTAATTGTTAACAATGATTTATGTATCGCAAAACGGAAACTGACATGTAATTACCGAAAAAAAGACATTCCTTCTGAAACCTTACTGTTTTAGGGGTTATTTTCGCAGTTTTAAAGCACACTAAAGCATTTTAGCACGTCTGCACGTTGGCTGTGTTTGGAGCATACTAAACTCAAATAAGAACACAAATTTATTTGTGCTCTTATTTCTCGGGCCGTTTTTGAGCCCGTCACACGTAATCTAGGTTGATTGTTGATCGAAGTACGACACGCAAAAATATACAAATCTCTCAAAAGATCAACAATGCTTAAACTATTCTCATCTTCAATCTTCCAAACCACAACAAGTGGCGCGGTAATTTAAACTTAATAAGACGTTAAGAGCTGATTTCGCTCTGTTAGTTACTAATCAAGGATTAACAGGCCGTTAAATCTAACCTCAGATGTCAAACGCGTACATTTTGTCATATTTACCGGCCCTTTAATCCCTTGTTAATCTAACAGAGCATGATGAAATCAGCTCTAAATGGTTGAAATCCGACTGAAACTGAGAAATCACCAGATCCCTTTGCGTTTTCCTTGTTTATTTTTTTAGCAGATCCTTCAAAGGATATCTGCCAGAGCGAAAACATAGTTTATTTCGATTAGATAGAATAAAACATCATTGGCTTTGCCGTCCGCCGCGCCGGTTTGCGCTGGATCTTATTTCTGTGTTGGTGACCCCATCCCAAAGTAATCCTATTTGTCGATCCAGCGAGCCAAGGAAGCCATTTGAACGTGTTACGGTGTTGTTACAGGTGTATTAGTAGTGAACGTGACGTGGCGAGGGAAGACCTATGTGGGCACGCTACTTGACTGCACGAGGCACGATTGGGCGCCGCCACGGTAAGTAACTACTTTACTACTCGTAACTTATAAATTTACATCAGAAATCAAGTCTTTTGGTTTATCTAGAACTAGGTACATTAGATTCATCGTTATTTGAGTTTATGTATCAGCAACAAAAATTGCGTTTTGTTTTTAAAAACGCTATATGAAATATCCCCGTTATGACCTGCAATTTGTTGACACTTAAGCTTGACTATACGACTTATCAAGTTGTTAAGTCGTCAAGCTCAAGTGTCAATATGTATTTTATACAAGGTGTTCCTTAAGTTGTGTATTGAAACTTCAGGGGGCTAAAGTACCCATCAATATGAACAACTTTTACTAAAGAACCAACACTGTGAACGCGAAAAAAAAAACAGCTGTTTCATACATTTTAGCCTGGTAGGTATTGAACTTTTGTATGAAACAGCTGTTTTTTTTTTCGCGTTCACAGTGTTGGTTCCTTGGAAAAAGTTGTTCATATTGATGGGTACTTTAGCCCCCTGAAGTTTCTATACACAACTTAAGGAACACCTTGTATAGCGTTTTTAAAAGCAAACGCAATTTTACCTTAAATAAAGTTGACAGACAAACATCACTAATTAAAACAATATTGAAAAACTCAAACCCACATCAAAGTATTTTATGGATAGTGCCGAAACGATAAAGTTGAGAGATCTTTATCTAATTATGAACCATAATTTTATTTAAAAACCTTCCAATGTAGAATGTTCTGTGGTAAAATTTTTGATGTAATCTAAATATAATCTTCCAGGTTTTGCGATTCACCGACTGAAGAGTTAGACGCGCGGACGCCGAAAGGGCGAGGGGCGAAGCGCGGCCGAGGCGCTGCGGCCCCCAACGACATGACAAACTTCACCGAGACGCGATCCTCCGTGCATAGCAAACTTAGGAACGGAGGCGCGAAGGGACGACGGGCCCTTCCCTCCCCTACACCTTTCACTCCCCCTCGACCTGACTCGAAACGAAAACGGACGAGTGAAGCGGAAGAGCGTCCGCCAACGCCGAAGGCGAAGCGACCGCCCCCTACCCCGTCATCGCCCCCGCCAGACCCAGTTTTACTAGAGTGCCCGGAGCCCAATTGCTCCAAAAAGTACAAACACGCGAATGGACTGAAGTACCATAGATCGCACGCGCACGGGACGGACGTGGACGACGACAAGGACGGCTCTAGTTCTGAGCAGGAGGAGGTGCCCACGGAACCTGCATCGCCGTCCCGGCCGTCGTCCGCGCCTTCGACGCCGGCCACGCCTGTTAAATCTCCAACACCTGTCAAATCCCCCACGCCACCAAAGGAGAAAACTCCCGAGAAGTCTCCGGAGAAAGCTGTAGTTCCTGTGGAGTCGCCAGCGCCGGTTCGGTTCGATGAAGCTCCTACACCGGAACCTACGCCCGCGCCGACGCCTGAACCCGCACCGGCGCCAGAGCGGCCCGTGACGCCGCCTAGCTTGCCACAACAGTTCAAGGTAATAAGCTAGAACCTCATTTGTAGAATAGCTCATTAGCTCTGCCTTCTGGCTGATCCAAAAGGGGTATGATATGTCTGTCGCAGACCCTAGTCTGCGACAGACATATCATCGAAGTGTCATCGAAGTTTGTTAAGGACATATCGTCCTTAACAAACTTCGTCGTCGTACGATAGGAGAAACTGATGTCCTGAGATAGCAAATGTCTTTCAAGATTCTGGTTTTGTCTGCCGTAAGCAACTAAAATATAAAAGCGTTTGTGCGTATCGCCGGTTTCCGTTAATTGCAATCTCTAACCCCTTGCATTTAATTCCAGGTGAAGCCCCGATCAGCTCTCATGCCATCAGAAGAGCGAAAGTCAACAGAATCCCCAGCTGAAGAGTCGCCTGGCAAGCGACGGCGGCGGTCGCCCACGCCAGGAGTCAGGTCACCGGCGTATTCAGACATATCTGATGACGCAACCCCTGATGCACCACCCGAGGCTGACCACAGACCCTTCCCGGTCTATCACCAGGTAACAATGAGTTCTCTGTGCAAGTTTTCTTTTCAGCAAGTTGAATCTAAGTTGTAGGGAGTCAGATCAATGGCGTACTCAGACGTATCTGATGATGCAAGGCTTGAACCGCCCAAGGCTGACCAGGTAACTATAAAGTCTAACAGGTGACATTATGGTCTACCAGTAGACCAGCGGTTATGTCGCGCGCATGTTCAATCATATCTGATGACGCAACATCTGCCACTACCACCAGGTAACTATAAAAGAGTTATTCCCAGAGGACTGGGAATAAGGTCTATTATTGCCCAGCAAGGCTACCTTGTTAATTTAGCCTGATTCACCGCCCTCCTCAGTCTTCCACCAGGTAACAATAAAGTCTATCCGCTAGTAATAACGCCCACAGTTGCCTAGCAAGCCCCGTTGTTAGGTAACCGGCATATCCGGACATATCTGATTGATTTTGTTGGTCAAATAAACAAGGTCTCTTTCCATCTTCTTTACTGTCCTTCAACGAGGTCTAGGCCAAGTTGTAAGGAAGTCAGGAGTCAGATCGTCGGAGTATTCGGACATACCTTATGATGCGTCGCTCGATACACCGCCCAAGGCTAAATATAGACTCTTCCCAGTCTACCACCAGGTAACTATGGGTTCTCTGTGCAGGGAATAAGGTCTACTGTTTCCCAGCGAGGTCTAGGCCAAGACGGAAGTCCGGCGGCATATTCGGACATATCTGACGATGCAACACCTGATGCACCGCCCGATGCCGACCACAGACCCTTCCCGGTCTACCACCAGGTGACTATGAGTTCTTTTTGCAGGGGATAAGGTCGAAAGTCCAGCAAAACCTCATATGCCTGTAAATATATCGCCAGCAAATAAAGCCAAAGTCCATTTGGTGCCAAACAAGGTTTTGCAGAATTCTGCTCACTGTTATACCAAGGAACTGTGGACCTAATATATCTTGGTACTTGAGAATGTCTAAAGGGGTCCCAATAGGTCCCTTATTCTCTTAACCTAAATATCATATTCGGTACATGTCATACAAGCCAATACATGGATAGATAAAAGCCAATCGCCGCTCGCCACCAAAAAGTTTCCTCACGCCTTTTTTTCATCATTCGAGATTTTACTACCCCATCATCATCTAAATTTACCATTGTTCGTGTTGTAATGATGTTATTTCATTCCAGTACTACGGCCAGCCCCCTTACCTAGCGCCCACGCACCCCGCCACGGCGCCACCCCCCTCAGATAAGGGCAAGGAGGAACTATCCAAAGGAGATCCTAAGGCTGATTTAAAAGTAAGTTATCTTGTATTTCTTCGTCTACTGTGAAACAGAGTTTTGATGAGGTCTATGTTACTGATAATAATATCAGTAACATTATACTAATGCATAAGCATTAGTAAATATAAGCATCCATAGACCGTAAAGACTGATTTCGAAAAAAATCTTGATGAAATATTGCTCTTATACAAGGTGTTCCAATACTTGTATTTAAAAACTTCGGGGGGCTAAAGCACCCATCAATATGAATAACTTTTTCTAAGGAACCAACACTGTGAACGCGAAAAAAAACAGCTGTTTCATACATTTTAGCTTTTGTATGAAACAGCTGTTTTTTTGCAAGGATTAAAACACCTTGTACATCGACCCTTATTTTTTCTGGATTTTGTGTAAGTGACACAGGAAACCTTGGCAGAGCATTTAACTATTATGTGATTGTAAAAAAACAGTATGAATTGACTGTTAGGTATTTTATAGAAACCAATAGTTTTTTAAATAAGGTAAATAATCAATTATTCTTTCTAGGACGGCAAACCCGACGTTCAACCCCCCAAAGTGCTTCCCCAACACTTCTACCCTTACAACTACGTACCAAATTTTCCGTACAACGTGGAACCGGGGCCTGGGGGGCCCCCTTTAGAAGACAAGAGCAAAGACGACCGGTCCAAAACGACCCCCAGTCCGTTAGACAAGAGCAAAAGATCTTCGGAAAAAGAAAGGCCGAACGATAATCATCAGATCCTGAAGGAGAGTATAGAGATGAAGGCGCAGATGGGACCATATGGCTTCCAAAGACCGCCGCACACAAGAGAGGAGGAATTGAGAAGGTAATTGCATACTGAAAGAATTTACTGTAAAACTTAAACTTTAAAAGTATAAGAGCTCTTTGTGAAGGGCTCGCCAAGCAGCAACGCTGTGTTTCGGTTTGAAGAGTGTGGTTGCCGGTGTAATTACAGGCACATGAGGCTCAACATCTGTATGCCTCAAGTTGACGGACGCAGGGCAGTGCATCGTAGGGCACGTTCCTATCGTGCGTCACTTGCGAGGCAATTCTTTGTTATAGGTGATGGTTACCGCTTAACATCAGGTGCATCTGCTTGTTCCATCAGCAGTTATATAAAAAAAAACTATTTTGAAAGATCTTACAGTAGGTAAGTATTTTCTTTTAAACTGTCACCCGTATTCGTGGTAGAATAATTTGCGAGTGAAATTGAAACTTAAAATCAGCCGTTGACCGCTCAGTTTAGTTAATACTTTATAGTTCAACTAGGAATTAAACAATTAATAGGGATAGTAAGTACCTCAAGTCCGAATTTTGCGTTTCGTTTTACTTTTATGTTTTCTAAATTGCAACTTTGGCTTTTGTATGGAGACGCGATAAGCTATAAGATAAGTAAAGATAAGATAAGATAAGCTTCTGAGATTCCATACACAAGTCCACAAGTTCCATACGCAATAAAGAAAACAAACACCAAAAACAAAAATTCGAATGGATGGTTCAAGTTCCAAGATTCCTTTGTCATGATTAAAGTATCGCGTGTTTTTTCTGAATGTGATATCAAAGACATCCTAAAAATAGAACAACATTTTCACGAGCATTCATATTTGGAAGAAGCTTTAAGAACACAATAGATGTAGGATTGAGCCTATTTCGGTTTTCCCCTTATGCCCTTCATCATAAAAGGATTCTGCGTGAGTAGACTTTATTTACTTACATTTCAAGCTTATCATTTAATAAAAAGCGTTTGAATTATAAGAGCTGATTCCACCATGCTCTGTTAGATTAACAAAGGATTATAGGGCCGTTAAATATGTCAAAATGTACGCGTTTGACATCTAAGGTTAGATTTAACGGTCTGTTAATCTTTGATTAGTAACTAACAGAGCATGGTGCAATCAGCTCTAAGACACGTTTGAGGGTGCGGGTTTGATTTCCTATAGGAACTTCTACCTAGTATCTGTTACCGACACAGGGAATGTACCTACTTGACCTTTTTTGAAGGAAATAAGTTGTCTGACGATTGGCTATATGTATGACGTAACTCGCGACAGGTCTGCGATAGGCGGGCAATCATAGACATAGACAATCATTTATTTACTACTTAGCACACAACATACAAAACATGATAATGAAATAAACATAAAGAAATTATAATAAATCATAACAATAGAAAAACAAAAGGGGGAAAAAAAATATAAGAACAAAACAATGTTAAAAACCTACATGCTTAAATATGATGTATGCTACAGCAGCAAATGGGTCTTAAGCTCAGCATAATGCCCACTTATCAGTAGACGCTGTTATTCTGCCAAGACCCTAACTGCCACAAAACCCTGTGAGAACGTGTGTAATGCGTGGAGAATAAAAGTGTAGTGTAAATGATAATAATCAAAGATAAATAGATGAAATAATGAATATCTCTGCTGTCAAATGCCACTTTTATAATAAAAGGGCGTTTGACTACAATCTGTAATTATAGTTTTGATCGCAGACCGTCTGAATTACGTAATAAGGGGGCTCGGGTTACTAAGAAGAGCGAACTAAAAAAAACACCTTCACGTCTTTTATATCTCTTAGTAAAAAGTACCAACTTAAGATTTGTAAGGGGGGTGATTTAATTGTATTTAATTAAACCGACAGACAGATAGAAGAAATAAGCCGCTAATCATTTTTGGCGGCTTATTTATTCTTAAGCAAGACGGTATTCGTGATTAGCGTCATAAATGCGATTGTTATTAGCGAACGCACTCGCACTTCTCAATACTTTGATTACTCAGAAACTTGATATACCTAGATGCGTTTTACATGAAGCTACATGTATCTACTGTGACTTCATTAAGTAATCAAACTGTATGTATAGGCATTATGTATACAAGGTGTTCCAATACTTGTGTTTAAAAACTTCAGGGTCCAAGTACCCATCAATATGAATAACTTTTTCAAAGGAACCAACACTGTGAAAAAAAAACAGCTGTTTCATACAAAAGTTCAATACCTACCTGGCTAAAATGTATGAAACAGCTGTTTCTTTTTTCGTGTTCACGGTGTTGGTTCCGTAGAAAAATTTATTCATATTGATGGGTACTTTAGCCCCCTGAAGTTTTTAAATGCAATTATTGAAGCACCTTGTATAATATACATATTTAATGAAGGCTGAAAAAGAGCTGGTATCGATGGTATTCTATTATACTTTAACTGGCAAAGAGACGTTTTGGACCAGGCTGTTAGTTAGCGTTGTATTGTTCAATAAATAAATAAATTAGGGCGTCGATAAACACGTTTAGGGAGCCAGCGCCGACGGTGTGGTGTGACTGTTGCGTGTAATTCAATGTTATTAACAATGCCTTCCAGATACTACATGAGTCTGGAACAGCGGCGGAAAGAGGGCGGAGACGTGAAGCCCCCCCTCGGGCCGGGGGGCCCCCCTCGACCGGCCCCCGCGCACAAACAGACTAACAAGGACAAGGAAGACAAACCTAAGGAGGAGGTCAAAGTATGTCGTCTACCTAACCTACTATTGATTATATAAATATATAATGCCTTTTATTAATTATAATATAATTTATAATTATAATTTAATTAAGGGCGGATAACTATCAAACATATTCTCGCTCGAACATTTCAAAATTTTGATGATATAAAATCACTGAAATTGTTTATGAAAAATTGCAATGAACCAACTTGCAGACAGTTCAGCAAAAATATCATTGTGATCCTAACAAGTTTTTCTACCAAAAAGTTTGCTTATGTACGAAAACTAGTAAAGCAAACGTGTGTAGTCGCCCAATATTTATTTATTTAAACGGTGCTTACTTTTGCTTTTGCTTTTGTGCTTAAATTTAAAATACGCCAACTCGCGTTAGCACTAGCACAAACGAATTTCAGATAAAAAAAAATTAACAAAAAATATTTATATGTATATGAACGTGCTCTATCGTTCTTTTCAAATCCAATCCTAAGGTTGTCTGGAAGAGATCGTTTTAGCCATCAGACCGCTCATTTTATTCCACTTTGATGTTTTTTGTTCTGTTCTGTACAATGAAGTATTTTTTTTCGATGTGTATCCAGTTGTAAAATATTTATTTAAAAAAAGCCTAGTTCCGCTCACTAAGTACCTTTGCGGATCTATCATAATTCTCCAAACTCCCTTCCAGGTAAAACAAGAAGGCCAAAAACCAACAACCGAAACTCAAGGTCCGCCTCCCCCACCCACGTCCCAGTACTACCTGCCGCCGTACATGCAGACCCCCCACTACGGGGCGATGCCCTTCGAGGGGGTCTACCGCGCGCCGCTGAGCCCCATGCTGGTGGGCGGGTTCGGCGGCGGCTGGCCGGTGCCGCGCTACCACGCGCCGGAGGACCTCTCGCGGCCGCAGCCGGCGCCGCCGAAGCTGGAGCTGCTGCCTGCGCACGCGCACCCCGCGCACCCCGCGCATCCCGCGCATCCGCATCACGCGCAGTACTACCCGCATAAAATACATGAGCTGCAGGTAACTTACTGATCAGTGTCCTACTTATAATTTAGGTCCTTACATATTCATATTACTATTATGAAATTGGCGTTTTATATGGAACAAGTAAAATTAAAGGTTTTTTTTAATTCATCATCATCATCAGCATGTAGAAGTCCACTGCTGGACAGGTACATCCCCTATACATTTCCAGGAAGAACGATTTGCAATATTCACAATGGTGTCAGTCCGTCAATTTGTATTGTTTACTTTTTATTTCATTGTGCCTATTTGATATTTCGATACTTTATTAATTTATTTTATTTTATATCAGAAACAAACAGTACAATAGATTAGTAAAAAAAATCTATACCAATATTCAATAATAAAAAAAATACTTATCCTAATCAAACCTTTGTCCCCAGGACCACGCTAAGTCCCCCTCGGGCAAGCCCCCACCTGCCCGCACGGAAGGCCCCCCCCACAAGGAGGGGACGCGCTCCCCCCCACCGCAAAGACACGTGCACACACACCACCACACGCACGTCGGACTAGGATACCCGATCTACCCGCCGCCTTATCCCGGTAAGTATACGCTAGCGCCATCTAGTTCGAGATGTGGTAACCACGCATACTCAGAGCCTAGAAAGGGAAAAGGGACCTTGATATAAACCAGGTGAATATTATTAGGTAGTAAATACAGAGAAAGTACACCATACAGTCAATAAGACTGAGGAATCATAATTATGGTGAATTCTGTCCTACCATCTATTTTCATTATGCAAATGTTTACCATTTTGGAATCCTGACTTAATGCGCCATCTTTTAAAGTTGCCAAAATAGTGTAGTACATTTTTTTTACGGTACAGTCGGTTAAAGTTGAGTGATGTAATTATTTTAAATTATATGTTGGCCAAAAATCCAACATTTTTTTTAAAACTGAGGCAGTTATGATTTAATTTTGAATTGTATTTTACAGAAGGGTTATTCATGGTTACATTACAGAAAAAAGTTAAACTAAAAGTTAATATTTGTAGTCACAGAACTTAAAAGATCATCACAGGATGTCAGTTTTTCTGTTTTTTTTTGTATTACTCATAATTCGAACAGTGCATGACTTATATTTTTTTTTTAAATTTTCTGATAACTAACATGACTTGGCCCATCGCCCGTTTTCGCCTTGACGTTGATTTCTGGGATACCCTGTATACATACTAATATAATAGCAATATAATAAATAAAATTACTATACAAACTACAAAAAAAAAAGTACCTATGCATTTATACCTATATATAAATAAATAAATATTAGTGGACTGTCCACACTGCACTATCTAGCCCCAAACTAAGCCAAAGCTTGTAATATGAGAACCAGATAGCTGATATAATACATATATACTTTTTTTTGTAAATATTTACTTATAATATTATATAACACCCAGACAGAGAACAAACATCAATGTTCATCACACAAATGTTTGTTCTCGGTGGGGATCGAACCCACGGCCTACGGCGCAGAAGGCAGAGCTACTACCAACTGAGCTGTGAAGGCTGTCAGGCTGTCATATACCTAAAATATAATAATAGTATCAGGGGCCTTATGCTCACTTCGAGCGATTATCTCGCGGTGGAGATGACATCATATCTCGTTCGATAACTATTTATCCCCATTCTCACCATCTCACTCCCCAATTTTCTCATTCAAAGTTCATGCGAGACGCAATGTCAACGAGTTATTGAACGAGATATTACGTCATCTCCATCGTGAGATAATCTCGCTCGAAGTGAGCATAAGGCCCCAGGTGGTAGAATGAAAGTAGAATACATCGAACAGCGATGTCCTCAGCGAGCAATATGTGTGGTTGGTTGCAGGGCCGGGGCCGCGGTAGCATTCGGTGGCGCGGGGTAAGGCCCCGGATGGCCCGCCCGCGCCCTAGTGACGTCACTAACGGAGGTTGTCTGTTGCAGCCGCGGCGGTACTCGCCAGCACGCAAGCTGTCGTCAACGCCTTCCCCACGCCGCCCAAGTGACCGCCGCGACCCGGCGACCCGCGACCCGGCGACCCGCGACCGGAAAGTCGCGCGACCACAGAGACTCCTGTGCGACCCAGAACCTTAGCCATAAATAAAACACTGTGATCTCGCGTAACCACGATGTGTATGTGATGTGCGCTTTGAATGTTAGATGTGAACGGATAGTTACCCCGTAGCAAGTGTTGTGTTGAACTCCCTGTGAACGTTACGCGGGGCGCGTGGACCTGCGCCCTGCCTACCCCCTTTACTAGTAGCACAAACTAGCTGTAAATATTAGTGTATGTGTAAATTGCCCTTTCTGTTAGCTTCGTGTAAGGATTATAATGTAAAATACATCGAAATATCCGATTCTGTCTGCGAGTCTAAATTATTCGAATAAACCATTGATCCCGTTATAAAAGATCAATGGTACCAGTCCTGTACAATCTTTATTTATAACTGCATTCCACGAACGAGCGTATTTAGTTTTTAAACGTATGTATAATTAGGTGTAATATAGAGTAAGTTCAAATGCGTCGATGTGATCATAAAAATGGTTCGTAGAGTGCACAAATCGTACTTTGTCTCGGTATAATGTAAAGATTGACTTTATTGTATTAAATTAATGTAGCGCATCCCATAGTTCGTCGAGTGTGGGCACCGCTGTGTTGTGTAAGAACGTCTGGCTTCCTATATCGATACCTAATGTAAGTCATAGTCGGATATCGTCTGTTCTGGGAGCACTCTCTAAGCTTCACTGTCCCCCATTTCTTTCCTGTCTATCGGATAAGGACAGCAACTATTTCAATCCTCTTTTAGTTTCGCTCTAGAGAATGCTACACAGAATTTAGACATCACTCCAAATACTTACAAGTGATTTAATTATAGACTTTCCTACACTTTCTCTACTGCACAATAGAATAAAGATAAGGACTGCATCATTTTAACATATTTCATTTTACAAGTATGCATTTAATAATATCCTATTAGTGCTAAAGTAGCCTATTATTTTTATTAAGGGTAGTCTTCCAACGGGTTGATTTTAAATGTCCTATTTCCTGTAAGTGTAGGTTGTTCTTTACAACCAAAATTAAGTTAGTACCTATGATTATTTTAACTCAATTCGTGTTGTTTGTTTTAGAATTGAAAGCGTCAATTTACGTTGAAATTAATATTAATCGTAAAATATCTGTTTTTTTTTTACAAGAAGACAATCATGGTACCTGTGCACCTTATTTCTTCAGAAAATGGAATGAATATTGTATTTATATGTCTGTTTTAAGAATTCCCGTATTATAACGGTTGGATTCCGTTATTATTGCGTATACTGTCTACCAGTGACTAAGATTTGTTGTCCTCAAAAATGTCTACTTAAATAAATTATTGTGTACCTATCCACAGATATTCTGTGCCGCTTGAGATTACGAAATAAAAGTAATAGTAGTTTTTTATTGTTAATTGATTTGAAATAACTGGAAGTTCATGAATGAACAAGTGTGAATTATGTATGAGTGAGTGGGAAGGATCTCACCGCGCTCCAGATTTTCCACTAAAGACTTTTTCAGTCATCGCTTGGAACTCGTTTGAAGGCCATTGAGCGTATCTATCTTCCAAAGGTTAGCAGTGGTCTCTAAGACGCCACAAGCAAAGCCCAAGACTAAAAACTTATTTAATAATAATGCTCAAGGACGTACTAAAGCTAGATTCTTTTTGAAAACTCTTAAATCCATGGACTTGAGCGTCCGGGGGATCAATTCTACTAAAAGAAAACTATTGCAAACGAAACGCACGAACGATATCTTGTCATCTGTTTTTGTATTTTCTAAAACTTGCGCAAGAGCAAATTATCAGAACACCCATCGCGCTATTTTCAAACGGTTTTGACTTTAGAATGTAACATTTTCGACTGCTACCGTTCAATACATCATTTCAACTTTGTTGCGTACCACATTCCCTATCGAGTGTGGTTTTTATTTGCTTGTGAGAAAATAAATTAAAATAAGCTTTTTGCAAAACTACGATTATAACACAATTAGATGAATTGATCCCCTGAGTCTTAACTAAAGAGTCACGTTAATATAACGTCTACAGATAGATTTACGTATTGTCTTCTATTTTTCTTACCAGAACCAAATTGGTTGTCAGTAGCAATAAAGCAGGTAATTTTATTAAATTAGAAACAATTTATCTTAGTGGAAAATGTTCTTTGTTGTACGCATAGACTGATCGTTCGATTGACTCTTCATTCGATTATATACGCTTATAAGCTGGTTTCACCAAGCCGATATTGGCTTTTGGCCGTTGCAAGCCCAATGGGCATAGAAATTAAAACGAGATGGGACTACAGATTGCAAACAATATCCTATGTATGTCTCGTTCACAGACCTTAGCCTTAAATACCGAAGCCCATATACTACCATGATCTCTAGAAACGCGCATTCAGCGTTATTTACAGTTTAACATTTGCTTAGATTAATTTGTTTCGGTACAAACTTTCTGTGAATGTGCGTAGACCAAACCAACGCGTCCACGGTAGCGATCAGTTCGTTGAAAGTTCCGTTGTTTTGTCACTACTTAGAAAAACTAATTGCCATCTGTGCCGCCGCGGACGCAGGCTGAACTCATTGGTTTCCCGAGCGTTTTAGCTATCGCCTAACGCCGTGTGAAAGGTTCACCGAAAAGGACAAAGGAAACGATTCACGATTAGGTTACGCTATAAATAGTGATGGTTGGCCAAAGCGCTGGGTATCAGCGTTCAACCTGCGTCTACTGGCGTGCAAGATAGCGATCAGTTGTTTGTAGGTGATGATAGGACCTCGGTGGTAATCCCTAAGCAAAACCCATAGCATAAGATGAGTTGTTGCTTGTCGATTAACAAATCGCACCGCTATTGTTGTCTGTCGATTGTCATGCTGTCTAAAAGCTTTATTAGTACCTAGGTAAATAGCCCTCTGTCGGTTTTGTTTAATCAACAAGCAACTACTCACTGATACGCTATTGCTTGTTTTTGGGTAATAACTTCGCTGGTCAGTACAAAGCAGTGATCGTTAACGTCCACGTCACAGCGGACAAAGTCAAAAGATATGTATTCAATTAAATCACATGGATCACTTTGAAATCTACGCGACCTAGTCTAAAACAACAGGCAAAAAACTTACGTAGTTTAAACGTATTAGTTTGGCCTTCGCTTAACTATAGAAATTCGTAGACATTCGAGGAATATTTAACTTGTCATGCCAACTTGCCAACGGGCCTATAAGCGGTAAGGTGAAACTAGCATTAGTTCATTTACGTACCAGTGCTGACTTGGTACGCTCGTATTTAAAATATACGAATAATAGTTATGAACATTTGTGTATTTTTTTTATGTAACAAAGCCAAGTTTGATTTGTCTTAGAAAATAATTCGAGACGTTGAAAAAAGGAATAAAGATGATTATTTCTTAAAATGTGTTTTATTTTATCTTATCGTACAGTAAATAAAAACTAATGTTTGTACGTGCAGTAAATACAAACATTAGTTTTTATTTACTGTAAATATGAGATCACTCATCTCTTCTCTTGTCGTGTCACTAGTTTCTTTCGAAACAGTGTGGTGAAAGGATTTTAAGTGCGCTTCAAGAGGCTCCTTTCGAGCACTTGACACATGTTATAAAACTTTTTTTAAGGGTCTACGACATGCCGGTTTCCTCACGATGTTTTCCTTCACCGTTTGAGTAGGTACTGGCATTGTGCACATACATTTTTGAACAGAAAAACTAATTGATGCACGCCCGGTTTCGAAACCCGACCTTAGGATCGGAACGCGGGGCCGCTACCACTGGACCACCAGTGCTCTCGTGATTATGAGATCACTGGACCCCCATATTTGTCCATGTCGATCTGAGATCTTCACGTCAGCTTTTTGAGCGTCTCGTACGTATACTTACGTAAACCGCTATGAAAATAAAATCTTTGAATGCAATTCAGTAATACCATAAAAGATTAGGATAATCTCGTTTTAGTTAAACTTCCTAACTTCAATAATAGAAATAATTTATTTACTGGAATCATGTTCTTACTTTTTTTTTTAAGTTACTAATATCAACTAACACATTGCAAGGATTCGTAGTGTATGCTAGCATAAAGTGCCTACCTTCTTCTTCTTGTTTGCTTTAGGCAGTCATTTAAAAACTATGCAGGACAATATAAAAACACTACATTTAGTGAAAAACTATGTATATTGGTGCTTAGTCTACAATAATGGTAATCGATAGTTACAAAATTTGTACGTGCTTTAAATACAGTGCATGGTAACCGGCATCATTTGTACTAACAATAAAATTATACTGACGATACTGAACACCAAACAGTCACAACTGGGGTCTCTTTCTGTTGGAATTGTATGAAAATTGCATTATTAGGTATGCGTTAGCAACTGTCAAACTAGTGTCATTTTCATACAATTTACCTGAATCAAAACTTTGTTTATATTTTTGGAAATATTAGCAGTATTAGAAGTATTATAGCATGATAAGTTAAAATCAGTTGATATAAACTATCCACTAGTTAAGTTTTAAAGGGTTACTGCTAAGATTGTAAAAAAATATCATCAAAGTTTTGCTTCCCATCTCATTACATTTTGTTTTCGCGGTTATTTTGAAACATTCAGGAACGTCAGTTTCCTTATTTTTTTTTCTAAGTAAACATAACAAGAGCAAAATTTCTCCTATATTCAGAAATTTTCGATCGGAAATCTTTCCGAATGTTTTAAAATAGCCTTGCAGGAACAAATATTTGCTGATCATGCAAACGTTTGTCCAATCAATCGGTTCGTCAGTTCAACAATGATATTGATTGCACAGACGATGCCAATAAAATAATTACAAAAACTTAAATTAAATTAACTACAAAATTAAAATAAATAGAAAAACAATACTGATGTAAAAATGAGTAAAAAGGTACAAAATTGATACCACAGTGTCGTCGACCTCTAGAGCAGGTATAAAATTCTTTGGTTCACTTTATAAAATATTAAAAAAGTTAAATAAAATCGGCTGGGCTATTATATAAAAACAAGCAGTAGCGATAACAGCAGCAATGAAATGATTCGTTTTTTGTTGATTTAGAATATGTCCGAGGGACAGGCGCGCTCGACGACTGGTTGCGGAAAATCGTTATAATATTAATGACAACCGAACGTTCGTTAAGAACAGTCAGTATTGAGGTCTAATCACGAATGAGTTTTTACACTGTGACGTAAGGCCTAATTACGAAGGAATTTAACGTTAATCGCGCAAACGTAACGTTAAATTCGTTCGTGAGTACGTAATATAGTACAAACGTAGTCGTTACTAAAAAAAAATTAGGTTGAATATCGACACAATACGTTAACGCCACAAATGTCAAAGCTATCTTAAAAATAAAGATTTTGACAGTTCGACAATCGAGTAACACGTCAAATAGGGATCGATAGCGGTACGATTCGTTTTGCTCTTACTGTTAATGCTTGTTTTTAAGTAATGCCGCGGCTCCGCCTAGAGATAGAATATAAAAATATATCAAAGATTTCTAGTAATAAAATTGTCGGCTAGTTGGGATTCGAAATCACAAGATATAAATTCGTGGATTCAAATCCCATTATAGGCCTATCCTTATGGGATATACAATTGTATTAAAATCTCTGTGATTCAAGAAAGTGTAAGTAAATACATTAAAAACCGTTAAAAAAGATACCTAATCTATTGTGTTAATTTAGATATTTTTATTAGATATTTTAAGGGTAATTTCGTAAAATACAGTTTAAGTACAATTTACATAAATACTGCCAATAATTTACAAATTCATTTAGTAAGAATGTTCACAACCAATTTTTTACACATAGTTTATAGTTATAATTTAGATTCACGTTTCCTTATCATCTAATTAACATAAAGAATTAAGATGGAGATGATAAAGTACACGCAATTTCATTAAATAAATGAATCTAAAATGGCGAATAAATACCTCTCACAATAAGAACGAAATAGTATACAAGGTGTCCCAATACTTGTATTTAAAACTTCAGGGGGCTAAAGTACCCATCAATATGAATAACTTTTCTAAGGATAGGACGCTGTGAACGAGAAAACAAAAACAGCTGATTCATACATTTTAGCCAGGTAGGTATTGAACTTTTGCATGAAAAAGTTATTCATATTGATGGGTATTATGCCATAATTCCAGTTTGTGGGTGATAATTTAATGATTACCAGCACCATTATACAAGGTGTTCCAATACTTGTGTTTAGAACTTCTGGGGGCTAAAGTACCCATCAATATGAATAACTTTTTCTAAGGAACAAACACTGTAAACGCGTGAAAAAACAGCTGTTGATACAGCAACAAGTATTGGAACACCTAGTAGATTCGTTTCTTCGATTAAACGTTTTAAAGGGTGACAGACAGAAGTGTAGAAAGATATCTACATAAGCATATAGGTATGTTAGATTTTTAGTTTATAGATGTAGTGATGAGATCAATAAAAATCAAAGGAAATTAAATGTCTTAAAATTTTAACATTTTGCTGTATTGCATAATCTGGCAAGATTGAAACGATCCTTGAAGATAGTAATATGCTAAAAGGTGTGATTATTGCTCTATAACGGTCTATATAACGGATTATGTTCAGGTCAGACACGATATAAAAAACTACATTTAAATACATAAACTATAAAATAGATTTACTGTCAAATCGAAGTGCTGTTAATTAACATTTGACTTAGAGATCTATATCGGCCATAAATCTTATAAAAGATTATGAAAAAAACCGTCTCGTGCATATAGTCATGATTTTATCGTCACTGGCAACTTGTGCCTCTAATGGTGGCACTTTCATTTCTATTGGATTCCGCGTTTTTATTTTTTTATTATTATGCTTTATAGTGTAAAGTCTAAATAACTCGAACACACTGTCCACGACAGCGGAGTCTTAGTAATAGGGTCCCGTTTTACCCTTTGGGCACGAAACCCTAAAAAATAGAGGTATTCGTGTATTTCTGCATTCGTCTTGTTCGTGAAAAATACGTAAATATAGGCGATTAGAGTCAACGTCGCATTTGAGAAAAAATACGAATACGGGAACGCGATGGCCACGTGGAGTGCCTATAAATATTAAAATCTTAATATATTAGGTACCCTTCGGGTAGCTAGCAGTCTGTTTTGAGAACGCTCCTATAAACAAGTCATTTTTACATAATTTACATTAACTCATGATTGTCAAATTATAAGGTACAAAATTTTATGCGGACATTAAAAAAATTAAGGATTTATACCTCGTGTACGCTTAGACATAGGTTTGTAAGATTCATCTATTGAAGATGATTTTAACTACGTCTGGGGAAACTTTACCCATTTATTAGTATCAAAATGTAAAAACGCTCTAGTGTCTCAGACACGATTAAAAGGCTGACAACCGTGAAACAACTTTTCGCTCCACATATCAACATTTTTAAAGATAATGAATTACTGCACCTTCAATATTCAAGTTCAACAAAAATATCATTTTATCCAAACAATGTTCCTACCAAAAAGTTTTGTTTTACTATTTTTCGTATGAAACCTTGGTTGATTGTGATTTTTATAAATTAGTTCAGTGATTTTATATCATTCATAATGTATCCGCGAGCGAGAAGGTGTTTGGCGGTTGTCGGCCCCTTAAGCTTGCCCAGCTATACAATTCTATTTGTCTAATCCACAGGAAAGACACGTTATGGTGACAGTATTCTATAGGCTTTCTTGTTAGAAAACCAACCAATACCATCCTCACATCTTAGTCAATCTAATATCCACGGGATAATTACAATAATTTGTCAATATTAAAAATATTTTTTCAATTCGAAAAATCCGTCGTTAGATTTAGATTCGAACACATGACCTGCTAGTTGTTACCATCAGGGATGTTTTGTCAAAAAAACCAATAAAATCTATTAGTCTGCGAGCTCTGTCAGAGCGAATCGAGGTATCCACTCAACATCAGGTGGACCATCAGTTTGTTACGTCACTATTTAGTCACCGCTCAACATCAGGTGGACCTTCAGTTTGTTACGTCATTATTTACGTGGTCCTAAATATCATCCGGCCTCAACTGACGCTCGCCTTCGTTAATAAATATCTGCATAGCTTTATACAATAGGTACAAACCTAGCATCCTGCGTTCCTTGAGCGGCCACGAAGCCGCTACACCGTAATATGTGCCGCTTTTCAAGTTCTTTAGAGTCGATATTCCAATGACATCGATCATTGCCGCTTCGTACGTGTATGCCTCCGCTGGGATTATGTTCTGGTATATGTGAAGGCAGACAACGCCCACTTTGCTCTGCCAAATGTCCAGAATATGTTGTATTTTCTTGTCGTTGGATGTGGTAAAGCCCCGTTTCCATAGTGTTAGGGCTTGGTAGAGATGCGCGTAGGGTCTTGAGCGCTTGCCTGAAAAAAAAACACCAAAATGAACACGTATAAGAAAAAAAATCTTATTACATAGTACCAAAACTAAATTCTGTCATTGATATTAACTACCAGACAGGCAAGAGGTGTGTCTCACCCCTCAACCGGAATCGAACCAGCACTAATGTATCTTATTAAAAGCGTTAGCTGTGGCCCAGAAGTCCTGTACTATGAAGTAAGGGGCTGTTTTTTAACTTCCGAATAACATTATTTAATTTAGGTATATAAAGTCATGAGTACCTACAGTATTACACATACTGATACATCACAAAGGGAATATTTTGTGAGTGAAGTATGTTTTTGTGAGGGTGGTGTATCTGAGGGTTCTCCTGATAAAATAGTTTATACCATTCCCCCTCTAAAGAGCTTATTTTATTCACTGAAAACAGTGAATAAAAAGCTCTTTTAATCACTGTTTTGGTGTTTGAATTTAGAACACACCAATACATTCGTCCTCCATCTCAATGATATACAACCTCCTTGCGCAAAAAGACTCTATACAAATTCCTTGGGCAAAAAATACTCGATATACAAACTCCTTGGGCAAATAACTCTTCGAGATTGGATTGGTCGACATTGGAATAAAAATTGTTTTGTCTTCATTTAATTTATATTTTCGCTTAAATCTTTATTTTTCTCGTAGTCATGGTATAAAGTATAGTGTGCAACTCTTGAATAAAACGGATTTATATCGAGAGCCATGAAATACTCGCGTCGCTCAGAATTCTAACACTTAAATCACTCGCTACGCTCGTGATTCAGTCGTTAGAATCCTTCACTTGCTCGTGATTCATCTATGGCCCTCGCTTTAAATCCGTCCTTTATTCACTAATTGCATAATAAACTATTATACCATTCCCCCTCTAAAAAGCTTATTCACTGAAAACAGTGAAACAAAGCCCTTTTTATCACTGTTTTGGTGTTTGAATTTAGAACACACCAATATATTCGTCCTCCATCTCAATGCTATACAACCTCCTTGCGCAAAAAATACAGTTTAGCAAAAATCACGAAATATCACAAGGGCGGAGGGGGGGTGTAGTAAGATATGACGTGTATTTATTTTTTCATCAAACGCGCGATTTCTAAACCGAAAAGCGGCTTTCTGTCTAGACATTTTTGACATGGTCTTTAATACCTGTCTTTACATAATATTCTAAAAAAATTAAGATTCTTTGTAGGTACTTAAAAATACCTCCAAAGTACTAAACACCAAGGGGGTTTAAAAAATGCTAAATAACATCACGTCATTAATGGACGGCCCCAAACTGGAAGAGACATGTCATACTTAAATATACATAACGTAATACAAAGTAAACTCACCCTTGCCGACATAGAATATAGAGTTCACAAATGTGACCCACGCCTCCTTCTTGGTCAGTCCTCCTTGCTTTGCCGGTAGGTTATCTGTCATTCGTGGGTCCAGTAGCAGATAGGTAAATGAAGTCTTGGACTTTCCTTCCCGCCATTTCTTGTTGGGATCCGTGAAGTTGGCGCGAACTTTCTTGTCTAACTCTATGTAGTTGGTTAGGTCATCCATCCATTGCTCTGAGCGAAGGGATTTTTTCAGTTCTAAACTGTATGCTGTAATAGAAAGAGTCATTGTTTTATAAACCAAACAGTCGTGGCAGTAGTAATGGTTACCATTTAACATCAGGTGGGCTATCTGATTGTTGGCTAGCAAGTTGTATAAAAAAAAGTCAGACCGTCGACTGGCTGTTGCAAGTAAGATGAAAATTAGTAGTAGAACATAAAGTTCCGTATCGGTATCTCTATCGCGTCTTCATACAAGAAACCCGCAATGAACACGGAACATAAACGAAAAACCAAATATGGTAAACACAACTCATACTTGGGGTACTTGTCTAATAAAGTCGGGTAAGTCCAAGGCTTGGGAACAGTTTGCAACTTTCGCAAACATTTCAAAAGTACGAAGTTAGTGGTTGAATCTACTTACCCCTATCTATTAGTTGGAAGACAGGCTTACTGGGGATTTTGAATAAATTGACTACCATTGCATGTTAAATTTTGGAAAAATATTTAGTCTTCTTCTTCTTCTCTCCGTTTATGGCTCCTGTCTGTCATTCGACAGACAATCTTGCCAGTGTCAAGTGATTTGTATTGAATGAATACTTTTTAGTCAAGTCAGTCCATAGTCAAGTCGGCCGTCATTTGTCTTGAAGAAAATGGTGGCGGTTTTCTTCAAAACATTGGAAACATTTTCCGTCAAATCAGGATATCACATAATACACTTTCATTCAAAATGTTTACACTTTGTGCTAAGACCTCAAGTAATGTTGGTTAAAATACCACCTAAATTACACAACACAACTCAAAATAACACTAGAAAAACAAATAAAATGAAAAAGCTATGTTGCTTCCAAAAATGTCAGAAAATGAATAAAATATTTAGTCAAAAATATTGAAATTATATCAAATTGACCCATGTCCAAATAAGTCAAATCATTATCAAAAGCTGTCAAAATCGAAGATAAAAAAGGCTTTACTTACTGATTAAAAATGCGTATTTTTGGGCATAAATTAAAAAGTTTACTGGACACTAGCCATTATGATACTTAGTCTAAGCTAGCCATGGTCAGGTGTCCCTACACGACTACTATTTGAATGTTATATTTCTTCAAAACAATTCTACGAAAGCCAGATAACTTAGGACTGTTTGAAGCGAGGTTTGAAGACAACTTATTTGTGCTGTTGCCAACTGAATTCATCATCATCATCTTCCTGCCCTCATCCCACGCTAAGTGGGGTAGGCACAACCGGTTTTCTTCTTCCACTCTCCTCTATCATGCGTTATCTCGCTGTTCACTCCTTTCGTACTCATGTCATCTTTCACACAGTCCATCCATCTTTTATTTGGCCTGCCTCTCCTTCTTAAGCCATCTGTACCAACTGAATTATTATTTTTGATCGAGTGAGCGAAGCGAACGAAGATTCTAGTTTCAACTTGGGCGATTTGGCATTTTATGTATGTATGTATGTATGTATGTATGTATGTTTGTCTGGCCATAACTTTCGAACCGTTGATCCGATCTGCATGAAATTTGATAAGACGACAGCTTGTACTTGAGAAATTTACTGGTGAGTATATGAGTAAAATCGGATGAAGGGTTTTTAAGATATGGGGTTTTTTAAGGGGGCAAAAATAAAAAAAGTGATTTAAAAAAATAAAGTTACATGTCATACGAAAGGGCTTTGTTTGGACATTCCAAAACAATTTTTACTTTTTTTCTGGGACGCTCGGTTTTTGAGATACAACAAAAAAGTTAAATTAAGATAACCAGCGACCCAAGAGCTCCCATCTCTAAGAGTTTCGTTGGCATCAAGGTTTTTCTACTGGTCGGCCAGTTACTTTGCTTTTTCTTATTTTTTTTTCTTGAAATAAATTAAGGAGGTACTCAGTTCTCATAAAATGGTGACAACGACCAGGTCTGATGATGGAGCCAAGGTCTGTTCAACGGAACTCTTCAATAAATAGGCCAATAGAGTTGAAACTTGGTTACCATACCAAGTTAGTAGGCGGTAGTCAGAAAAAAGTCCAAACATAATGTTTGGACTTGCCTTTGACTACCACCTACACAAAGTTTTGGTGCGTTCGTCGGGTCGCATCACGAGATCTCAGTTCGGGGCGAACTACTAGTTTTATTCTTAACTAGCTTCCGCCCATTAGTTGTGACATTAATATTTAAAGCGTTTTCTTTTATTGGGTTTGTTCATGTTTATGCCCTGCGTCCATCACGAGGCATCCAGATGTTAAGACTCATGTGCCTGTAATTTCACCGACAAACACACTTATGGACCATTTAAATAATACGTAAGCACTATAGGGGGGGTCTATGCTTTGCATATTTTTGATGACATGGGGGGCGGGGGGGTCTAGATGGTGATTACGTCAGCAGTAATTATTTTCTTTTTACACTGCTTACGTAATACTTACGTAATACTTAAAATGCATATCTTCAAAAATGGTGAACTATACGAGAGCGAAGACTGCGTCTGACGCCAGTACCATACCTTTCTCATGTTTCTCCACCAACGGCGCATTCTTCTTCAGAGCCTGCAGTTTCTTCAGGTACAGGGTCCTGGTGCTGTCCTGGATGGGTCCGGGACTGAAGCCCAGTTTGAGGAGTTCAGCTCGAAGGGTGTTGTCGTCGTATTTCACGGAGGTAGGGAGGGATGATGCGATTGATAGAACTGTTTGGTCTGGACTGCCGTCGCTTGCTTCGTCTACCGGCAAACTGGAATCAAAATTGATTTATTGCATAAAACGGAAAGTTTCTCGTATTTTTCTCCTTCTTGTGATCTCACTAGTTTCTTTCGAAACAGTGCGGTGAAAGGATTTTAGGTGCGTCTCTAACGGCCGGTTTCTGGAAGCCCGATCAAAACAAATCGGATGTCAAGTCACTTGCTATCTCTATCTAATTCGATGTAATAGCTGAATGGCGAGTGACTTGACATCCGATTAGTTTTGATCGGGCTTTTAGAAACCGGCCGTAAGAGGTTCCTATCGAGCACTGGACATTGTGGTTTAGATTTTTTTAGGTTCTACGAGATGCCGGTTTCCTCACGATGTTTTCCTTCAACGTTTGAGGGTTCCGGCATTGTGCACATACATTTTTCTTTCCTTAATAAAAAAATATGGATTCACATTTCACAAAGATTTTTATATTATCCTAAAAGTTAATAACCGAGTGGAATTTGACACGCGACAATATATCCCTATAGTTATTCGCCGGGTGAGTCCTACGGCGCAGATGCCTTATGCTCACTTCGAGCGAAATTATCTCACGGTGGAGATGACGTCATATCTCGTTCGATAACTATTTATCCCCATTCTCACCATCTCACTCCCCAATTTTCTCATTCAAAGTTCATGCGAGACGCAACGTCAACGAGTTATTGAACGAGATAGGACGTCATCTCCACCGTGAGATAATCTTGCTCGAAGTGAGCGTAAGACCCCAGGTGGTTTGCGCAGTCAAGGTCGTAGGTTCAAATCCCACTCGGATAATAACTTTTAGGATAATGTAAAAATCTATGTGATTTCCATAAGTTTAGGTTAAACACTATACTAATTTATTCTAACTGTGTTTTTTTATACTACTTATATAAAACTTAAGTAGAAGGCCCATGATGTGATGTTAGTAACCAGCAAAATCAAAAAAGACACAAAAGCCGTTTTGGTTTGAGGTTCCCTTCAGGAAAAGTTTTATATTTTATGTCGTTATTTTTAAGATTTTAAAATTTTATATAATATTGACTTACATAACAGGCGAGACTAGTAATCTCTTCTCAATAAGCACCACTTCTTCTTCTTTATCTTCGTATTTATACTCCTCATGTACGTTCGCTATGACGATGCTGCCTCCGGAGTAATTGGAGCTGACGCCACTGCTAGCTGACGAGCGTCGAGTGTTCATACCCTTGTCT
Organism: Chloroclysta siterata; assembly: GCA_932294275.1. Classification (NCBI taxonomy): domain Eukaryota; kingdom Metazoa; phylum Arthropoda; class Insecta; order Lepidoptera; family Geometridae; genus Chloroclysta; species Chloroclysta siterata. Next base: position 20,698,184 of record OW028589.1, read on the forward strand.
GATAACCATTCGTTTGTTCTGGAATATAAAGAATATCATACAAATCTGACGAAAGACAATGCTTCAAGCAGTGACAGGGTTAAATTAAAGCAATGATTTAATATATTTCTATACAATATATACAAGTTGTTCCAATACTTGTGTTTAGAAATGGGGCTAAAGTACCCATCAATATGAATAACTTTTTCTAAGTAACCAACACTGTGAACGCGAAAAAAAACAGCTGTTTCATACATTTTAGCCAGGTTAGGTATTGAACTTTTGATGGGTACTTTAGCCCCCTGAAGTTTCTAAACACAAGTATTGGAACACCTTGTATACTACTATCATTTATGTAATAAATAAATAAAATAATAAAATACATAAATATGTTTTGGCCGATCAACTGATTTGGATCAGTTGAGCTATCTCTAGATCATTTGCAACGGTCTGCAGATAGCTCAACTGTTTCATATGTATTTTGTACATTTTGTAAATACTTTTATTTATTGTAATTTTCTTTGTAAATGAATACCTATATTATTCTATAAAAATTTTAAGCTTGTCAAGGCGAATCCTCAATTCTGAAACTGAAGGTTATAAGGATGAACGAACTGACATACAGACCGAAACCATGAACTGAAAAATAATGCGTTGCCTATTGGCACTTGGATAAAAATAATATTCATTCGTTTCATAAAAAAAAACAAAATATAATTCAAATAAAAAAAATGAGTTTTCGCATTACCATTCAGGCAGGCAGTGTATAGTGGCAGTTTAACGGTGAAGGAATCGTGAGGAAACCAGCATGTCGTAGAACCTAAAAGGTTCTATAACATGTGTCAAGTGCTCGAAAGGAGCCTCTTGAGGCGCACTTAAAATCCTTTCACCATCCTGTTTCGAAAGAAACTAGTGACACGACAAGAGAGAGAGAGGCAAGCAGTCTTGGGAACGTTTCTGATTGGTATGAATGTAGATCGGTTTAGCGATCTCTAGATCGTTTGCAACGGCCTGCTGATATTTTCTTTATAAATAAATGCAGCTATAATTGAAAGTTACCTGTTCTGCACCACAGCCATGGCCTTATCCAAAGACAGATCGCTTGTAATCAAACTATCATTCGTTCTATTGATCTCATCTGGATTCTTCTTCTTAAACTCTTCATTCAATTGGCCGTTCACCTTATCATAATTAATCTTTAACTTGTTAAATTCGTCCGTTAATTCGGACCGATCGCTAGAAATCAAGCTTTCGTCCTTGTCAAAGTATTTGTTGCGTAGAGTACATTTTGTGTTGTAGTTTTTATGAGTGATAAGTTTGGGGGAGCCTGGTAAGGAAAAGTTCTCGTACACACTCTTTCTTTTTGAGTTATCACAGGTGCAGTTTGTAGCTTCTAGTCGATGGATACCGCTGATTCCTTCGCTTTTCTTCGACATACAGGTTTTGAAACTATCTGCGGTCAAATCTAGGGTTACACTCTTGTCCCAAGGCGCAGACTCGTGGTCTAGAAGGTATGTTTCTGCTAGAATAGTCGGGTAGAGTTTGTTGACTATTAGGCTGTTATTCTCGCACCAGGTTCGGACGATCTCTGATTTTCTGTAAGTTGTATTTATCTTCGGGTGTTCGTCTACCAGCTCATATTCTGCGACCACGTCGTCTGTGGTCACTAGTATTTTGTCTGAAATTGTTGAGGAATGTATGAGTATTTGTTGAGTTATTTTATTAGTTAGGTATTGGTTTAAGAGTAGTAGAGCTATTTGTGAAGGGCCCGTTCGCGGAAGTACTACCACCTTGCCTATTTCTACTGTCAAGCAGCGACACAGCAATGCTACTGTTTGGTTCGGTTTGAAGGGTGTGGTTTAACATCAATTGGGCCAGCTGCTTGTTCCATCAGAAAGTCGTATAAAAAGTCGTACCTCTGAAGTATTTTTTGAAGTTCAATAAACTTTTCGGTCATTTAACTAATAGAGTCAAAGTCAAAAGGTATTCATCAATAAAATTACAAGGATCACTTTGAAACGTCTTAAAGCTAGGCGACTCTAGGTGCCAGTTCCACGCCACCAAAGCCTAGAAGAACAGGCAATAAACTTACGGCTTGGTTCCTACCGTTCTTTTGTGGAGCCCCATCATCATTGATCGAGTGAGCGAAGCGAACAAAGATCTTTAGTTTCAACTTGGGCGATTGGGCATTTTATGTATGTATGTTTGTCTGGCGATAACTTTCGAACCGTTGATCCGATCTGGATGAAATTTGATAAGTCGATAGCTTGTACTTGAGAAATTTACTGGTAAGTATATGAGTAAAATCGAATGAAGGGTTATTAAGATATGGGGTTTTTTAAGGGGCCAAAAATAAAAAAAGTTACATAAAAAAATCAAGTTACATGTCATATGAAAGGGCTTTCTTTGGTCATTTCAAAACAATTTTTACTTTTTTTCTGGGACAACTGGTCGTTGTCACCATTTTATGTCCGTCTGTCTTGTCTGATGATGGAGCCAAGGTCTGTTCAACAGAACTCTTCAATAAATAGGCCAATAGAGTTGAAACTTGGTTACCGTACTAAGTTAGTAGGCGGTAGTCTGAAAAATTTCCAAACATAATGCTTGGACTTGCCTCTGACTACCACCTACTCAAAGTTTTAGTGCGTTCATCGGGTCACATCACGAGATCTCAGTTCGGGTCGAACCACTAGTTAATATAAATAAGACCATTGTTTACAACATCTCAAGTACATACCTAAATCTAAAGTGTAAGCGCATTCCACATCATTATCATTTTGCTCCGCGCGGTCGAGGTAATCGCAGACCGACCACTGCTGCTCGCGAGTGGCGTAGTCGCGCGCTGACAGTCCGTCGAAGTCGCACAGCGTGACATCACCGCCGCAAGCTAGCAGCAACCTCATGTTGTCCACGCGTCCCCATATGGCGGCTATGTGGACTGGAGTTACTCCGTCGTCATTGCTACAAAAATATAACAGATCGTGTCATACATAAGGGACAAAAATAATGTATTTAAAGCGAGAGCGATTTTTTGAACCCAGAGCGAAGTGAAGGATGCTAGATCAGAATCCTGAACGTAGCGAGGGATTCAAAGTACGTCGCTCGAGGTTAAATGATTTTGGTACCGTGTGGCAAACTCTGCTTTTTATCCCCCTCTATGAGAAAAATAAATAAGAGATGCTTTTAGTAGTGAAGAATTAATATTTACATAAACAAATTACAAATTTATATTTCTCTCGATTTTTTCAGTAGTAAATTGTTTATGACAGTTTAGATAAAAAGTAATAAAAAAACCAATAAGAAGTTCCCGCGTATTTTTTTTTATTTGTATAACCAATGCCGCGGTGTCAGGCGCGCTTTTTTTTATTCAGCCAGGATTTTATCGAAGCGAATTGCGTTCAAACTTTTTAATTTAATAGTGTTCTAAATTCAAAAGTCATTTCGTCACAGTTAATAAGTGCGCTGGAATGACCTATTTTGAGCGCACTTATCGAGGAAGAAAGGGCCTCTTTTTGTATAAATGGGATAAAAAAACATTTTTAGATCCATTATTCTGTGAGCCCCGGTGGACCACCAGCTGGGACATTCCCACCGGTCACCGGAATGACCCCGCCTTCATGGTTAAGTGGTTTCACTCTTCGAAAAAAATAACAATATTTATTATTACAAATATGTTTCACGTAAGAGTAGTAGAGCTCTTTGTGAAGGACTCGTCCGGGGAAGTACTTACTACCACCACGACTTTTTCTGCCGCCACACAGTGTTGCTGTGTTTCGGTTTGAAGAGTGTGGTTGCCGCTGTTATTACAGGCACATGAAACTTAACATCTGTATGCCTCAAGTTGTTGAACGCAGGGCAGTGCATCGTAGGGCACTTTGTTATCGTGCGTGACTGACGAGGAAATGCTTTGTTATTGGTGATGGTAACCACTTAACATCAGGTGGGCCACCTGCTTGTTCCATCAGCTAGTTTTATAAAAAAAAAAGGTTATTGTGTATTTGTAGAAATATAAATAGCTCCCTATCTATGCATGTTTTTGCACTACCCTTTCGGTTTTTTACAAAACTAGACAACGGTTAACCGGCGACGAGAGCGAAGCCGCGGGCTTCTATGCTATTATGGAATAGTCTTGAGACCCCACACAGTTATACTTATAGGTTAATTGATCGAGTGAGCGAAGCGAACGAAGATCTTAGTTTCAACTTGGGCGATTTGGCATTTTATGTATGTATGTATGTATGTATGTATGTATGTTTGTCTGGCGATAACTTTAGAACCGTTGATCCGATCTGCATGAAATTTGATATGTCGATAGCTTGTACTTGAGAAATTTACTGGTAAGTATATGAGTAAAATTGGATGAAGGGTTTTTGAGATATGGGGTTTTTTGAGGGGGCAAAAATAAAAAAAGTTACATAAAAAAATCAAGTTACATGTCATATGAAAGGGCTTTGTTTGGACATCCCAAAACAATTTTTACTTTTTTTTTTGGACGCTCGGTTTTTGAGATAAAATAATAAAAGTTAAATTACGATAACCAGCGATCCAAGAGCTCCCATCTCTAAGAGTTTCGTTGGCATCAAGGTTTTTCTACTGGTCGGCCAGTTCCTTTGCGTTTTCTTATATTTTTTTCTTGAAATAAATTAAGGAGGTACTCAGTTCTCATAAAATGGTGACGACGACCAGGTCTGATGATGGAGCCAAGGTCTGTTCAACGGAACTCTTCAATAAATAGGCCAATAGAGTTGAAACTTGGTAACCATACCAAGTTAGTAGGCGGTAGTCAAAAAAAAGTCCAAAGATAATGTTTGGACTTGCCTCTGACTACCACCTGCTCAAAGTTTTTGTGCGTTCGTCGGGTCGCATCACGAGATCTCAGTTCGGGGCGAACTACTAGTAACCTTTAGTCCATTGTGTAACCAAATTGGTACGAGATGAGAATCCGATTCAGCTGCGCTGAGGTCGACGTTTATTGTTCAAGTGTAATTAATTATGAACGCGGCACGCCTCACCCACATATCTGTAGGCGCCACCTGGGGCCTTATGCTCACTTCGAGCGAGATTATCTCACGGTAGAGATGACGTCATAACTCGTTCGATAACTATTTATCCCCATTCTCACCATCTAACTCCCTAATTTTCTCATACAAAGTTCATGCGAGACGCAAGGTCAACGAATTATTGAACGAGATATGACGTCATCTCTACCGTGAGATAATCTCGCTTGAAGTGAGCATAAGGCCCCTGGGCCGTGTTTAATCTCCTACAGCAGTGAATAAAATAAATAAAATGCTTTTTTTATTGGTATACTTTCCACGCAGCACTATCTAGCCCCAAACTAAGCCTAAGCTTTTAATATGGGAACCAAATTACTGATATAATACATATATACTTATTTTTTGTAAATACATTATAACACCCAGACAGAGAACAAACATCTATGTTCATCACATAAATGTTGGTTCTCGGTGGGGATCGAACCCACGGCCTACGGCGCAGAAGGCAGCGCTACTACCAACTGAGCTGTGAAGGCTGTGACATATTGGTGGACTTTCCACACAGCACTATCTAGCCCCAAATAAAGCAAAGCTTTTACACACGGTACACATCAGGCTATACATTGCAATATTATAGCATCTTCGTCATCTGTGATACGCTTAACCCTTAATTAGGCGCATTAAGAAAATCACACAAGTAGTCGCATGGGGTCACATCTGACCCCAAAGTTATGAATAAAAATGGAGTGGAAGGAACTAATAAAATGAAATATTTAATATTATAAATAAATAAATGGTTTATTGAAATCATAATAAAAAAAGAAAAACATAACTTTCACTTAAAATAATTGAAAAAATAAAACAATTTCTAATAGCGCTTAAAATTATTATTTTTTGGCATTGCTGAGATAAAAAATAAATAAAAAATTACATGATTCATCAGCAGAATCATCTACTTCGCATTCAATGCAGTAAGCCCTGAAGTGTCGTTGGCAAACAAATTGATCACACTTATGGCATTTAGAAGCTACTTTCTTGTCATCCTTTCTATGTCTATCCTTTCCTGTTATGAACTTCACGGAGCCGCTTTTTTGTTGAAGAAGGGGTAGCACGCTGTTCGATGCGCCGTTTCTGATGATTTACTACAGAAATATCATCGGCAATTTCATCTTCCAAGGTAGAACCCGCGACATCTTGCTCATCATCCGACAAATCTTCCAGCCATTGCCGTATCTGTCTGTGTTGATTCATAATGACAACTTAAAGAGAAAAAATAGACAAAAATACATAAATTATATTATGCAAAACAATAATACATTATAATAAGTAAAAACAAATAAATATATATGCATAAAAACACGAAAATAAAAACTTACCTTTTGCCAAAAATTTTACGTAATTGGTCGCATGGGGTCAGCACCCTAGAGAGCAACGACGATTGCATACGCGTTGGTCATCTTTTCGCAACTGATTTGAGTACCGCGCGGGGATGTAGGAAGCTAGAAAGAGCGCTGTCGCGTTCTAAACACTCAAACTATATTTTTTTTCGATTAGAAATTGTCCAGACCCCTTGCGCCTAATTAAGGGTTAAGAAAGAAAGATAATTCATTTATTTTGGACGCAACAAATATACAGCACGAACAGATCAAATTTATTATTAACGGAAACAATAGGAATGCGATCGAAAATAAAACAGAATAAAAAGTATATTATACGGAAGATGACGCGAACAGCTGATCCGCAGGCCGGTTAGGTAAGAAATAGCAGGTGCTTCAATACACCTAACGGAATTGTCGCAATAAGGACATCATAACAAGGACGAGTTAACCAGCTGCTCTTGAATTGTCTTAGTACCTAATTGGGAGGACTTTGGTGGTCTAGTAGTAGCGGCCCTGCCTTCCTCCGGTCGTGGATTCGAAGGAAAACATCAGAAAACCGGCATGTCGTAGAACTTAAAAAGTTCTAAACCATATGTCGAGTGCTCGAAAGGAGCCTCTTTGAGGCGCACTTAAAATCCTTTCACCACACTGTTTCAAAAGAACTAGTGATACGACAAGAAGAAGAATATTGTAGGTATGTATAATTAAATACAATGGACAGTCAATGTAGCGATAAAAGACGACATATTTTTCATAAATATTAGCCATATTTTCAAAATAACTTTTGATCTGTTTCGAACTTACCGAAAAGTTGTTATTTTGGTAAATCCAGAAAAAGAAGACATTGAATAATACGTTTTACATGTGCACCTAATACAACGGTGTATTTAAAAAAAAAACAAATCCACGATAAAGTCTGGATCTGGAACAAAAGTATCAGTTGACTGTTGTACAATAGCAAATCTTACCATAAGTTAGGGTTCCCCCCATGTTTCAGAAGTATCTCCGTGCATTCTCTGGATTTTGCCTCCGGGTCTATGCCCACCGCCAAATGCAAAACGCCGATGCCTTTGCATGGTATTACAGCATTTATGTCTGTGGGCGTTGCTGAGAGAAAATTCTCGACAGATCTAAAAAGAAAAAAAAAAGAGATGAAAAAAGATTTCTTATCGTCGGGACTTGAATCTGCGTCTGCGAATAACCGAAAACTGTAATGCATAGATGGATAGAAGACCAAACAAGATTTGAATTTGGAACTCAGCTACCGCGTGATTCCGTTTGCATTTGCATTGAAGAGTAGTAGAGCTCTTTGTGAAGGGCTCGTACGGGGAAGTACTACCACCACGCCTTTTTCTACCGCCAAGCAGCGTTGCTGTGTTTCGGTTTGAAGAGTGTGGTTGCCGGTGTAATTACAGCCACATGAGGCTTAAAATATGTATGCCTCAAGTTGATCGACGCAGGGCAATGCATCCTATGGCACGTTCCTATCGTGCGTGACTTATGAGATAATACGTTGTTAAAGGTGATGGTTACACTTAACATCAGGTGGTTCCATCAGCTGGTTGTATAAAAAATAGCTTTTTCCATACAAAAACATTGATAGACCTTTCAAAAATCCTTAATTCCTACTCCGCTCAAAGGGCTGTCTGTAGTTTTGGAGATATCATGTTTTTTTTTTAAAAACCTACAAAATCCTCTTAACTTAGGCAGCTAAGTAGATACATAGATCATTATCAGAATTTAGAAAGTAAGGTCACCGACCACCTTAATGCCCACAAGAGGGTGTGGGTGTATGGTCAAGTATTAAATTACACCCACATAGGGAATGAATTGCCTCATACATGAACTTAAATACTTTAAACTAGAATTTATAGCCACTTCAAGGTGTGTCAATACTTTACACAAAAGTAGCCCCAAACTAAACAGAGCTTGTACTTTGGGAGCAAAGTGGCTACTTAAATACTTTTTAGTACATATATATATATATATATATACATTACTTACAATGTATTATTATAACACCCATCTTGAGAACAAATAAATATCTATATTCTTTATACTAATGTCTGTCCTTGATGGAATCAATCCACAACCAACAGGGCAGCTTATGCTCAATAAGTTCTTTTTTTTGTACTAATTGCTGATGGAACATACTAATGGCCCACCTGATGTTAAGTGGTAACCATTACCTATAACAAAACATTGCCTCGCAAGTTATGCATGATATGAACTGAACATTCCCTATGATGCAATGCTCTTCGTCCATCAACTTGAGGGATACAGATTATGTTAAGCCTTGTGCATATGCCTATGATTTCAACGTCAACCACACTCTTCAAACTGAAACACAGCAACATTGCTTGGAAGCAGAAATAGGCATGGTGGTAGTTCTTCCTCGGACGAGCCCTTCACAAAGAGCTCTACTATTCTTATACTCTGCTATTATTTATAATACTAGTTGAGGCCAGTCAGTCAATGAATAATAAAATTATATTAATGATGATTATGAAGTCCTAGCCATTTTTGGCTACAGCAACTATTAATGGATAGCCATATTTATTGTACATACCATAAGCACTACAAAAAAAAATTGTCAGCTCTGTCTACTTGGTATGCAAGGTATTACCTATAATAGTTTGGACAAATTGTACAAGTAAATCTGAGACCATGTACGGAGTAGTGCGGAATAACAACTGGATGCAAATAAAGCTGTGTAAAAATAAAAATATCTTATATAAATAATATACCTAATGAAAAATTAGATAGTTTCAATGCTAGTGATTAAATCAGACTATAAATTGTACTGTGACAGGTAAACTAATTACAATGTGACTTTGAATGGATTTTGTTTTAAATTCTACCCTTTGCAACTTTTTAACTGGGTAGGCAAATAAGTAAATGTGGGTAACATTTTTCTTGACTTAGATAAACACCTTGTTAAAATTTGTGAACTATGGGCTCACATCTACAATTTTATTGGCTACAATCACAATTATAATGTCTCTACTCTAGTCGATTCAGTTTCTTCAGCATTGGGTGGCACCCCACCTACCTAAATGGTACTCATCTTTTGAACAGATTATGGTAAAAGTTTTAGCATTTAAAACTATGTTTAAGAGCTAGAAGCCAAGGATTGAAATACCTAGATATGTTCTGAAGTTCGTTAGCAATCTTATCTATCATCGTTACCACGAAAACACTAGATTTTATCTCACCTTATTTATTTATTCTGTTTTTTTTTAGAGTAAGTATATGTTTAACTAAGTAGTATAAATACCTTGCGTCTCCGTTTTGAATCAAATCGTACAATTTGAAGAGTTCTCTGTACGCCGTTCCCATGGTTTATTTTGCAATCCGAGAGCGAAATTTATTCGCAACATCCATTCATTTCCTGTACAGTTTCCTGTCGCCGATTTTCTCTTCAATACCTAATTCGTATTCAACTTGGTTCCACACTTATCACACGAATTTATCAACATAATTATTTACCAACTATGTTAACTGTATATCTCAATAAAGCAGCACTAACTAAATTAAAGTTACTAGGCTTCTATCAGTTCCATAGAATCTTTTGTTTTGTTTTCAAATCTCAATTCAAAATAACGTCAGGAGAGCACCGAGGAGCTGTTTGTTTACATTTTTGATAACGTTCCATTTCATTTTGGACTGTTGTGGTTACTTCAAGATCGACCATCTTTAGTTATGCTTTTTTGCTAACTTCTAGTTTATAACACAGTTTAAATATTCTAAGAATACTAAAAACATTAAAAATGTGTATTCTCTACATATCACTTGATATTATTAGCAAAAATGATTTTGTTAGCGATACTATTTGATCAAATAACTGAGTGTAACGAAACGAACAGAGCGTTTGAACGAATTAGTTCTGCTCAATTAAGTATAGAGGGCGTTAAATAAAATTTTCGTTACCTATGAATTAGTCATCCATTTCAATCTCAAAAACAAACGGCATCATACAGGCAGCCAGCTGCCGGCCGGCACTCAAAGCGAGAGTTAAGAGAAAGGTCAATTTTTTTATCACAGAGCAGAGTCAGATTCCACCTGCTACTCATACATCTGCCACTAGCTGCCTATATGAACCTACCTATCTATTTCACAACGATTTCGATCACACTTCAACGTTTAAGGGGCTGCTTTACGCTAGATGCGCCGTGGTTCTTACGTCCGCCCGTGGTCTAAATACGAAAAAATTGTTTGTGATAGATATTTTTTGATGGTGTAACATCGGTAGGTACTAGGTACTTAAGGTGATAACAAGAGCTAATGCACCTCTCGCATAATCATTTTGATCGTTTTACGCTTTCCTACTCAGATGTTTGCATATGTACGCTCTTGTCTTCGCCTTAAATAAGCCTAGCTACCAAATATCGGAGAATAATATTAGGTTACTTACAAAGATTCAGCAAAAATATAATTTTGATGTTATTATGGTTTTCTACCAAAACAATCAGAAATATTTATTGTATTACTGTACTTATGATTTTATATCTATGGTTATATGTATAGGTAGGTACAGTTTTAACGCTTTGACCGTTCCGGACGTACCTACAACAAAAGTACATTTTTTTTAAATTGGACTCTTAAACATTTTGTAATTATGATGCACCTTCAAGAAATGAATAGGAGATATTATAAAGCAGTTAGTAATACAATAGTTTTACTTAATCAGTGATATCTTCAAATTGTTGAAATGTGGTAGGTATGCGAAGTTCGAACTGCGAGCGAGAAGTGCTTTGACGGTTGTCTGCGTCTTACCAAAGTAGGCAGGTAGGTACCACCACTGTTCTTATACTACTTCGTGAAGGTAGGTTGCTCTGAACAATTACGTGGGCGTGGCAAACCATCTATCCCACATTCCACTGTAACAACCTCGGAGAATAATATTATCGGAGAGAAATGTCTGTTGAACTCTGATCATTATCTATCCATACTTATAAATAGGACAAAGCTTGTGACATGCCAGCAATATCCCTACTTATCATTCTCATAACTGTGCTTAAAAACATCGTGGAAAAATAAACGTACGTAGGGGCATGGTAATGGCTGACGACATTTGAAGGTAGGTAGGAAACCGCTATCTATTTTGCACACAGACACCTGTTTGTGACACATTTTACCTTATTAACATTATGTTTTATGTACTGTGTGCACAGAAAACATAACAGTTAATTCAAATTATAATATACTAGCGGCCTGTCCCAGCTTCGCATGGGTGGACATAATTTTTTTCAACGTTTTAGGATAAACTTAGACCGTGGTGGGTTCGAGTCACTTCTAACTCGCGCCTTGCCCGGGCCCGCGCTGAGTGCGAACGCGCCCCGTGACCTTATATTTTTAAAATCTTTTGAATGGAATGTCCGATTTGAAAAATTCAAGAAGTAATATATAGGTATTGAACCAGTCTTGAATATGAAAAGATTTATTTGGATAAGGATTAATACCAAGGTACAAATAAAGACCCTTTTCTATCGACGGCATTTCAATTAAATTTATATAATAAAAGAACACTTATTGTGACATAACTATAATAGTTAGACATATGCTGTCGCGACATTTTTTGTAGATGGTGACGTGTTCTACAAAATCGTAGTATATTATTTTGTTCTATCATCAATAGTTTTCGCAGCGCACGCGATGTAAGGTTTTCTTTTTCCATCTTGGGTTACATTATTGGAGTTTTAGTAAGGATCCCTGATTTTTTTGAAAATATAATATAGCCTATGTTACTCAGGGATAATGTAGCATTCTAATGGTGAAAGAATTTTTGAAATCGGACCAGTAGTTTTTGAGCCTATTCGTTACATACAAAACAACAAAACAACAAAAATACAAATCTATCCTCTTTATAATATTAGTGTAGATGTAGATAGTGTAGATTTATTGCGTTTATTATGTACGTTGGATTATAAAATAATTAAAATAAACATGAGCCTGGTCGGGCACGCCAATCAACTGCTAGGTTAAAATAAAGGGTTAACATGAGCCTGGTTGTGGTAGGGCACGCTACCGCTAGGTGGCATATCATCCCCCTTGCCGTCGCCTGTATGCTGGAATAATTCGGTCCATGGCTCTCTATGGCTCACCAGTGTGGGCGGACGCTTTAACTGCCGATAATAAAGCTCTTCTGCGGAAACCTCAGAAGATAATGGCAGTTAAAGCGATACGAGGTTATCGCACTGTGTCACACGGTGCTGCTTGCGTCATAGCGGGTACCTTGCCGTGGGAAAAAGAGGCCTCAGTGCTTGCCCAGGCCTACCATGACAAGGTAGAGAGACGTGCGCAAGGAGACCGCTTGGCACCTCAGGAGGTTCAGCAAGCTACAGACGAGGCTCGTACAGTCGCTCTCCAACAGTGGTCGGAAGAGATTGTATCTGCTACATTTGGCCGGTGGACCCTAGATGCCATAGGGCCCAAGTTAGAAAAATGGGTGCAAAGAGAGCACGGAGCTCTCACTTTTAGACTGGTGCAGGTGCTGTCTGGACACGGATGTTTTGGACGGTACCTGCACCGCATAGCTAGACGAGAAACGAGTCCTGCATGCCACCACTGCGGTGCAGTTGAGGACACAGCGCAGCACACGCTGCAAGAATGTAATGCTTGGACCTCACAACGCCAAGCACTTGTGTCAGTCGTAGGGCGGGATCTCTCGCTGCCTAGAGTGATTGAGGTCATGCTGGATAGCGACAGAGCCTGGCAAGCTGTAGTCTCATTCTGCGAGGACGTCATATCGGAGAAAGAGACTGCGGAGCGGATGAGGGAGCACCACTTGCTGACCCGCAACGAAAGAGGAGGACCGGCAGAAGGCGGAGGCAATTCATCCGTCTTCTCCCGCTCGACGGAGGCCAGCTCGGCGCGGGTGCGAGGAACCCAAGCCCTGCATTGCACAGGCCTCCGCTGCCGGGGGATGTCTTAAATAGTCTGGGACATCTCCCCGCCCCACAAGGGGTGAACCGAAGGGTTCGCTTTATGCGGACAGTCACCGACAGGGTCGCGGTCGAATCTGACCGGGAACCCGTAACCCTGTCAAGTGCTAATGCGTCATTGAACGAATCGTCAAATGACGATCAGTTTGAGGATGCATTGGCACTTAGGTGAATAGCCGGATTATCGATGGGTTTTTAGTCGGTATGCCACCAGTCTGGTGGTGAGTCCGACAGACCCTCTCGGCTCTCCTCGGGCCGGGGGACATGCATAAAGCATTTTCCCATCGTTAAAAAAAAAAAAAAAAAAAAAGGTGGCATATCATCCAATATTTTTTACATAACTATGCTGCTATCATAATATTTTAATACTTAAACATTAATTATACTTTACTAATGGTGAACATCTTTTACCTAAGTACTTATATATTTTTTTATCTACTTTTATGTCAACTTATTTACTTTTTCACTAATTATCTTAAATTAGTACTTATGTATCTATCATTAGATGGGTTAACGGCCGGTTTCTGAAAGCTTGATCAAAACTAATCGGATGTCAAGTCACTCGCCATTTCAGCTATTACATCGAATTAGATAGAGATAGCAAGTGACTTGACATCCGATTAGAAGACAACAGTTTTTTGTTTGATTAAAATATTTATCTATTGTCTGTACCTACTAATAGGTAGGTAGATAGTTTTAAAAAAACAAATACCTAAAGCCTAGGAAACTAAATGGCTTATCGTCTCTATGCTAATGACTAACGGTTGTCTTAATAAAGACGCATTCCGAAACTGGTTGGTTATCAAAACTCGATTTAGGTAGTTATGTAGGTATAGGTACCTAACATATTAGCGGTTTCTACCGATAGAACATTTCTCTTATTATTGCTAATATTCATATAGGTTTCTTAACATCTTGTGTTATTAAAGCTAATGGATATAAACAATCCTATCCTCTTATTAAATTATGCTATTTGGTCTATCCAAAGTAAGTATTTATTTGCATTTCATTCTGTACAGTATGATTTAAAGTGTACAACCTCAAGTACAAAATGATTCAAAATCAAATTTGACCTTTTTTTACCTGTTTGTCCTTGTTGGGAATCAAAACTCAAAACCTAAATCTCTACCAACCTACTTATTGTGATATGGTAAGCGTATCTACAAGTAGGTACGTTCCGATTCGACATCTTTGCCTTTTAATTCAATCTTTGACTGTAGGTAAGTAGATATAGTACCGTACTCTTTATTGTGAAACAGATATCAAATGTGTTATCCACGTCTAGCGAGTCGTCCATCGCGGGGGAGTCGCGGGTCACTTAATCATTCAATACAAAACACGCTTAGTGAAACTGTGGGATAGTGAGAATGTAAATGGTATTCTTTGGGATATTTTAGCTAGAAGAGAAGTGTAGTGTGCTAGTGTTTCTCTCAACGCAAAGACGTAGGTAAACTTGCAAAAAAATTAAACTTAAAAGAGTTTAAATTTGGAAATCGATTAGCATAAATCGATTAGCACTAAGTGGAAGACGGTTTCTTTTTTCTAGAGTAAGTTGTAAGTACCTACCTCGGTTCCGTGCATGTTTATATTTTAAAACTTAAGAAATTTACGCGGTTGACGACGTGACCGATCACCCATATAATTGTCATCTCATTACTTGCTTGTAGGTTATCAAGTTCGCCATATAGGTATGCGTTTTTCGGTTGTCGCGTCGTCATATCTCGGGCAATATTTTAACAACTGTGTATTTTCAGATGCTGTCGTTGTTGCTTCTGGTACTGGTGGCGTCCGTCCAAGGCTTAGAGAATGGCTTAGCCCGGACGCCGCCCATGGGCTGGCTGACCTGGGAAAGGTTTCGGTGCATCACAGATTGCGAGAAGTACCCCAATGAGTGCATAAGGTACCCGTCGTTTACCTAATATGACTGTGATTCCAATAGCTTTGAATTTTTGACTAAATCTAGTTGGAATTTGTTTTTTAAATGGTCTTGACTTTATCTTTTTTTGACCATATCATCGCATCAGTACATCGGACCTACCTCACGCGACTCATGAGGCAGTGATAATTCTAAAATCCCACTGTAGTTTAGCTATGTATTTTACTTGTCAGCTTTTTTGATGCCTGATTGAATTCCCGCAGTGAACGACTGGTCCAAAGAACAGCGGACTACATGGTGAGTGAAGGCTACCTCGAAGCCGGCTACGAGTACCTTGGCATCGACGACTGTTGGCTGGAGAAGCAGCGAGGACCCGACGGACGCATGGTTCCGGACCGACGCCGCTTTCCGAACGGCATGAAGGCCATCGCTGATTACGTGAGTCTACCTCTCGATATTGCCATCAACGATTGAAAGCCAGGATACGGTTGAAAAAAACGCCAAATATGCAATATCTGGAGTCATTTCACCAGTCTAAAAGTTTAATTAAGATGATATTTTCAGATTCACGGCAAAGGATTGAAATTCGGGTTGTACCAGGACTACGGTAACTTTACGTGCGCTGGCTACCCGGGTGTGCTGGGAAGTGAAAAGGAGGATATAGCAACTATGGTGGAATGGGAGATTGACTACCTGAAGCTCGATGGCTGCTATATCAGCCCTAGCGCCATGGATGAGGGTAATTAACCAGGGCTTCCTTAGACAAAAGTCAGAGCAAGTTCATTTACTGCTTTTATGGAAAGTAAAGTAACGTACTTTCAATCAACCAAATACGACTGTTTTTCAGGATATCCTGCTTTTGGCAGAATGCTCAACAAGACTGGCCGGCCTATCGTCTACTCCTGCAGCTGGCCAGCGTATCAAGAACCTAAAAAAATACATGTAAGATCACTAACTATCAGCAGCCCGCTGATACCCATCAGAAGCATCCTTTTTATTATTATCATAACAGACATGGCATACCTTATTCGACGTATTATGCCAGTGTAGGCATGATATCCTGAACTCACTAGGGTTTTTTTCATAAAATTCTGGCAAATTCAATTGATACCATCGAAATTTGCAGGCCGACTACGCCTCAATAGCCGAGCACTGCAACTTGTGGCGTAACTGGGACGACATCGAGGACTCATGGGCTTCCCTCATATCGGTCATGAACTGGTTTGGAGACAACCAGGACCGGTTCGCTGACTACGCCGGCCCTGGACACTGGAACGATCCAGATATGGTAAGAAAAAGGTCTTAGATATAAATAGATATGGATGGAAAATTCATACAGCACAGCACTGTTTAGTTCCAAACCCAAACTGAGCAATATACTTGTAGGGAACTATGTTTTTTGAATAATCCTAGAAACCATGGAATTTCCCAGACAAATATTAACATCAATTTGCATCACATAGATATACTTACCTACTCTCTCTCTTGACGTGTCACTAGTTTCTTTCGAAACTGTGTGGTGAAAGAATTTTAAGTGTGCCTCAAGAGGCTCCTTTCGAGCACTTGACACATGCTAAAGAACTTCTTAGGTTCTACGACATGCCAGTTTCCTCACGATGTTTTCCTTTACCGTTTGAGAGTACTGGCATTGTGCATATACATTTTTGAACAGAAACATTGGTGCACAACCGGTTTCGAACCCACGACCTTAGGATCGGAAGGCAGGGCCGCTACCACTAGATCAGCAGTGCTCTACCTACACCACCTACCTACTTAAAATATTCTTCTAAAGTGACGTTTAGCTTTCCCGGTCAATTCTAGTATTTTCACTCTAGGTTAAAACAAACTAAGCGTAGGACAAATTATTCATAGATTGGCTTACGGTTAGGTTTCCACCATACCCTCCTTACCTCTAATATTATCGATTCTAATCTTACGCTGCCACTTAAGCTACTTTAACTGTTACCTTACCGAGGCATTGCCATTCAAACTGATAACATTGAATTGTAAATGCGATGCAAAGAGGAAAAGGTCATCAAGGAAATCATGTTCACAACGATGCGCATGATGACTGTGTGATGTGCACGGGACAGCTTCAGAATCCATAATGTATTGAATTCTATTTTTGAACATCTTAATGGGGTTAAATAAACGTCATTTGTCTTTTCTAAAGGAATGCTACGATTAGGACAGCGTTTACGAGGTAGGTATAAAGGTATTTTTTTTATCATCATCATCCTTAGGTACTCTTTCAGAAATCAGAAAATATTTATTGTATAACTGTGGTACAAAAAGAATAAAATCTTATAGCTTTGGTTATGTACAGTTTTAATAGTTTGTCCGTTCCGGGCGTAGGTACAACAAAAACGCATTGTTATATTCTAAATTTTTCACCCAAGAACCAACTAAAACATTTTAATACCCACTAATAGGTAGGGTCATTGTGCTAGATAGCGGCCTCTTAGTGCTCCCGTCGACTTTAGGGCTTCAGAAAAAAATAATACAATCCTAATTTACCTGTTCTAATGATGTAGTATGATAGCCTATATAATGAAGTTTATTTTTAATGTACTGTTTAGTGCTAGAAGCTTATAGTTATTTTTATTTTTAATTAAATCCGGAAAAATGCCAAAAATTCAGTTTTCGGCCACAAATTTCAGTTTTCGGCCATGAAGTCTTCTGTTTTCGGCCACCTTATAAAGACGGATTTTAAATGAATTTTTAAATCTAAAGTAACATAAAATCAACGTTTTTTTGTGGGTTTAACAGTATTTTTATTATGTACCTATATACAAAATTACAATCAACATAATACCGGATTTTGAAACATTTTGTCACACACTAGATAAATATTTTCGAAACAGCATCAACTAAGTTTATCTTTATTATTTCTTAGGTAACAGTTTAGCTATAGCGTACCGACTTATCAAAAGAATCATCATTCTAATGTGTACCATACAAGACAGAATTGCCGGAAAAACGACGGATAGTATTAAAAATCTAGGACCCGATCCAGTACTAACCCACAGAGGTGAAAAAGAAATGGTGGAATGGCTTATCAACCTGGCAAAGTGTGGTTTTCCTTTGAAAAAGCAGAACTTCTCGACGCAGTTCAGAAAGTTATTGAAGATACAGACAGGTATACCTAATAACTTGAGATTGAAGATAATTGCCCAGGGAAAACTTGGTTTAAAAAAATTATGAATAGAAACCCAGAAATTTCCCAAATAACAAGGAATAGACAAGGCGAGAGCACGGGTAACAGAAGAATCAATCTGACTATGGTCTCGTAAACTTCTCGTGTTTCTTACAGAGTCAAATAACCAAGATATACTGGAATCTCCAGAACGCATATTTAATGGCGATGAAAGTGGGTTTGCCTTTTGTCCAAAAACTGGCAAAGTTCTTGGGCCAAGAGGGTACCGGAACCTTATGAAATAAAGACTGGCAAACCATGAAGAATAATGCCCATTTGCACGCACAAAGCAGCTACTGGCGGCGGGCATAACTGTGCGTTTGCATTGAAAGTCACCAGAACAGTTACATTATCCTTACTGCCCGTTTTTCTACATCTACACTAATATTATAAAGAGGAAACCTTTGTATTTTTGTATGTAACGAATAGGCTCAAAAACTAATGGTCCGATTTCAAAAATTCTTTCACCATTAGAATGCTACATTGTCCCTGAGTAACATAGGCTATATTTTATTTTCAAAAAAATCAGGGATCCTTACTAAAACTTCAATAATGTAACCCAAGGTGGAAAACAAAAACCTTACATCGCGTGCGCTGCGAAAACTATTGATGATAGAACAAAATAATGTACTACGGTTTTGTAGAACACGTCATCATCTACAAAAAATGTCGCGACAGCATATGTCTAACTATTATAGTTATGTCACAATAAGTGTTCTTTTATTATAAAAAATTAATTGAAATGCCGCCGCCAGAAAAGGGTCTTTATTTGTACCTTGGTATTAATCCTTATCCAAATAAATGATTTCATAATTATGACGGTTTCAGTACCTATAGATTACTTCTTAAATTTTTCAAATCGGACATTTCATTCAAAAGATATGACGAAATTAAAAATGTTAACGGGTCCACGGGTCACGCTCGGGGTGCGATTTCACTCACTCAAGGAGAAGCGCGTGCAAATGTATGAAATAAGTAGACGCGAGGCTCGAACCCACGGTCTAAGTTTATCCTAAAATGTTCAAAAAATTTATGACCACCCATGCGAAGCTGGGACAGGCCGCTAGTATTTTATAAAGGTTCCGGCACCCTCTTGGCTCAAGAACTTCGCCAGTGTTTGGACATAAGGCAAACCCACTTTCATCGCCATTAAATATGCGTTCCGGAGATTCGAGTACGTCTAAGTTATTTGACTCTGTAAGAAACACGATAACTTAACGGAACCAAATTCTGATTAATTCTTCTGTTACCCGTGCTCTCGCCTTGTTTATTTCTTGTTTCTTTCAAGTTATACCTAACCTGTATCTTTAATAACTTGCTGAACCGTGTCGAGAAGTTCGGCTTATTTCAAAGAAAACCCAAACTTTGCAAGGTTGATAAGCCATTCCACTATTTCTTTTTCACCTCCGTGGGTTGATACTGGATCAGGTCCTGGATTTTTTATACTATCAGTCGTTCTTCCTGCAAATCTGTCTTGTACGGTACACCTAGGAATTCCATAGTGGCGACAAACTTCTCTTATCGACATCTTTTGCCTGAGTTAATGATTCTTTCGAATATTGAGTTCGTACATTTCTTTTTTTCTTTATCTTCTCCACAGCCGTCGGAGGAGAATACACCTGAAGAAAATAATGTTTTTTGAAAGAACATAAATAAATATCATTTTAGGGAATGTAATCAAGAGGAAATTAGATTTGTGTAGCAGGTGGTCGAAAACGTACAATAAGTTTTAAGCCGAAAAGCCAGACAGACATACTACCAAGTAGGTTAATAAAAGCTTGTAAAATACGTAACTATCATTAGATTTATTTTCAAAATAAAATTATTAAAAAGATAAAAAATATACAAACATTTTTGCTTTAAGGCCGAAAACTAACAGCGACATTCAGTTAGTGGCCACATGATTTCAATACAATTGTCGGTCATGCCGAAAACTGAGGTGCCATTTTATCTATGGTTGGGTTTTCGGCCACCCCCAAAGTAGTCATTACTATTACTCCTTTTTCATTATGAATGCCACATAATTTGACGGCCGAGAACTAATGGCTAGGGTCTTCACATATGTTACTATCGTAAAACAAAGAGTTGTGAGCTAAAATCTTGAACCAATTGAGTAAAAGAGACAAAAGTGTAGACGACTCGATGTACTACATACCGGCCCTTAGGCCGAAAACTAAACTTTTGAAAAAATTCATATGTTGGATCGCGGCCCCCATATTAATTGTTGTTTTATACAATATTTTGCAAAAATAATGTTAGTAGTATGTTGGCAATTAAGTTTTGAAGTGACTTAAATGCCTATCAATAATGTTTGCTTAGAAAAACAACACATAACTTACCTTGGAGTGAAAGGCGCGTCACTATTTTTTTCCTAATTTCCGCACGCTGCGATACCCGCGATGACCGCCGCCGATCTGAATAATTCGCTAGAAATCACTCGTAGCTTGTTTCCGACCAAAAATGTTGTCAAAAACAAAGCAACTAATCTCAGATGTATTGATAAAAGAATCTTTAAGATATTGCATTTCAAAACGATAATATCTTAATTTTACTGCATCAAGTACGCGTAAAGGCCGAAAACTGAAGGCGGCCGGCAAACCGGCACACATACCCTACTCCTAATTTCTTGCACGTAGGTATATGACCTATAAGAAACCAAGAGTCAAGTATATATTATAGAGCTTTCCTTTCTTTACAGGCTAACCTAATACGATAGCGTAATTTCATTATACATTTTTATAATTAAATTAAATCATCCAAATAATAATATATCAAATCATAAATAACATAAAAATCGAATAAAAATCGTAAAAAATAAAAACAAAAAATTTAATTAATGCTTCCAGCTGTTGATAGGAAACTTCGGGTTAACAATCGACCAAGCTCGCGTCCAAATGGCAGTTTGGGCAGTGATGGCGGCACCGCTCCTCATCAGCACAGACCTGATGACCATCAGACCAGAGTTTCGCGAGATCTTACTCAACAAGGATATCATTGCTGTCAATCAAGACAAGATGGGCAAGCAAGGGACTCGGGTGTGGAAGATGGCTGGCTTCGGACCCGTACGTAAAACAATGTTTTTTTTTTTTGAGACGACTGTAGCTACTGATTGAACAGCTTACTGCTTGCGCTTACTTTGAATATTCGAAAAACAGTACGTTTGTTATATGTTATCACGGCAAAGCCTATGCAGTTCTTAATCACTAAGTAATAATGTAGTTACCTATTCTATCTATCAAGTTAACATTCTGTAGATTAGATCTGTTTCAGCGGCTTACGGCCGGTTTCTGAAAACTCGATCAAAACTAATCAATACCAATCGATCTAATTAGATAGACATACGGCATGTCTATCTAATTCGATGTAATAGCTGAAATAGCGAGTGACTTGACATCCGATTAGTTTTGATCGAGTCTTCAGAAACCGGCCGATAGCAAGTGATTTGACGATGCGATTAGTTTTGAAAGGGCTTTCAGAAAGCGGCCGTTAGTTTTGAAAACGTAACAAATATCCTGGTAGTAGTATGAATTAGGTAGGTACTTTGGCATCTACCTATCTACCTACCTAGTAACTTCTACGCGACAAAAATGTGTGATTATTGTAAAAAAAACATTTGTTACAGAGGTCAGGCTTGGAGATCTGGAACCGTGAGTTGTGCGACGGATCCTATGCCATGGCTTTTGTGAGTCAACGTGTGGATGGCGCTCCATATGCTGCTAACTTCACGTACTACGATATGAAGTTGCCTCAGAAATCTTACCTTGTCACGGTTAGTAAAAAAATATATTCAGAAAACGAACAGAGATTTGTAATGAAGGTTACAAGGTGATCTACTAAGGGCCGGTTTCACCATGCTCTGTTAGATTAACAAAGGATTAAAGGGCCGTTAAATCTGTCAAAATGTACGCGTTTTGTAATGTAGGTTAGATTTAACGGTCTTTTAATCCTTGATTTGTAACTAACAGAGCATGGTGAAACCGGCCCTTACTTAGGTAGGTACTATTTCGGAACCTAAGTTACATACCTACCTAGTATAGCGATATTCATTTTGTACCATGATATAAAAATGGCGTGTTATGATAATATGAATGTATAATATCATTCAATGTGATTTACGTGAATTTATTGATTTAAAAAAAAATTGATCTCATCTCTGATCCTAATCAGTCAAACATTACCTAGGTACTTACTATCATAATAACTTTTTTACCTTCCAGGATTTATACAAAGACGAACCAGTAAGGACATGGGGGCCGAATGGTGATTTCGAGACTAGAATCAACCCAACAGGTGGGTACAACTTCTTATCTGTTTTAATTTTGTGATCGGTTAATGCTAGTTTTTTATGCAAAATTCCTCTTCAGTCAACTTTACCAAGTTAAGTTGCAGAGAAATCAACTTTCTTACCAAAATTGTAACATTTACTAGATAATAAAAAGTTCAAGATTTCAAAAAGGGGGCGAAGATTAACAATTTCTATGGATGGCTAGAAATAATAAACGTACCTAATCAGAAAGGGGGCAAGCGACGACTTTTATTTTTCCCGCTCGGATCGTGTTGTTGAGGTTTTAGTAATAGTACTTATCTACAGGTAGTGTTCGGTAGCTTTTACTCATCAAATTTTCTGTTTCAGGTGTAAAGTTTTATAAGTTCAAGCCGAAGCGAGATGAAGGCAAGGTCAAAGAGGACATGATCGTAAAAATGATCGTCAATAACAGTGTTCAAGTTCAATTGTAGGTCCTATCAATTATTCACCTATGTACCCAAAATCAAGGCGCAACATTCTATAAAATGATTTGTTGCCTCAGTGTACGCAGGATTGCAGGCTGATGTAAGAAAAGCGAAATAAATGAAAGGAGGTTTAATAATTTGTGTTTACCTGTGGGTTTTCATTTTAGTTCCTTATTTCCTTATCAAAGATGTGGCTGGATGTAAAACTTTCCTTAGACCTTCCTCACTGTCTCATACTCTTACCCACACCTTCCAAGACGGTAGAGTCGAGGTATACTCACGGTGTAGGTATGTTAATTGTTAGTTATTAGTTTAGCGGTTGCTAAAAGGGAAAGCGACTTAGATAACCAAATAATGGCTTACTTGATAAATACATAAAAGCTCGCGGTGCAGCTTGCTTGATCATTCCCAGATCTTAAACGTTCTGCACTTTTTGGATGGGTGACCACTCGCTATTAGTGGCATTCGAGCTCAATTGCTCAATTGCTCTACATCGAAAAAGTGTTGCTAACGCACATTATGTGGTTTTAAATTTAAATTTGTTTTGGCTCTACAATCGCGCAAATGAAAGCGCTTTCAATATCAATAATAGTGTGATGGGCCTGTGTTATATATGTGCTTTTAAGATGAAAGACAAAATAAACGTACATTGCGCATGAAATCTCGCAAAACATAGCTAGCAGCAATAGCGTCAAAAACGCAAGCCAGCGGTTCCTGCCAACTAAACGTACACTCGTACATACACGTGGCAGTGACATACATGACAGACAAAAAGAACAAACGATACAATCATCATTCATCATCAACCATCCATCATCCATCACACGGATTCATGAAAGAAATATTAATTCTCATTTCCCAGAAAATATGTAAAGTAGTAACAAATAAGGTTAGCTAAATATATTAGGTTTATCAACAAATCAACCATACCTAGTCAGTCAGTGCAGTGTTTGCTACGTAAGATACCATTCATTAAACCATTGACGACAACGGACACGACCACCGAGCGTGTTTCTTCGCGTAGGAAAGAAAGCTGGTTATTGGTTTGGTACATACTAGGTCAATGGTACGATCGAGTCGTCATCGTCGGGCCGGTAACCATACCGTAGCAATCGTGAGTGACGTCGTCACACGGACGTCGCACGCAAGACGCGCCTAACTGAATAGAAAGAAACACAGACATCAGTCCGCGGATCTATCAACGACCGGTTACACGTCCTACTTTACGAAATACGCACCGTGAAAGTGATTCTCAGAAAAATGGGTGGCAGAGTAGAAAACGTAGGAATTATATCCATGGAACTGTATTTCCCGTCGCAGTATGTCGACCAAACCGAATTGGAAAAATTTGATGGAGCGTCAGCCGGGAAATACACGATAGGTCTCGGCCAACAGAAAATGGGTTTCTGTTCTGACAGAGAAGATATACATTCGCTGTGCATGACTGCTCTGCACCAGCTTATTGAGAGGAACAACCTTAACCTGCACGATATAGGGCGCCTGGAGGTCGGCACCGAGACCATCATTGATAAAAGTAAAAGTGTGAAGTCTTTCCTAATGACCTTGTTTGCCAAAGAAGGAGCCACAGATATTGAGGGCATTGATACAACAAATGCTTGCTATGGTGGCACGGCAGCTCTCTTCAATGCTATCAACTGGGTGGAGTCATCTTCTTGGGATGGAAGGAAGGCGATTGTCATAGCTGGAGATATTGCAGTGTATGGAAAAGGCCCTGCAAGGCCCACTGGTGGAGCTGGGGCAGTGGCAATGCTCATAGGACCTGATGCTCCTTTAGTTTTTGACTGTGGTGTTCGTGCATCATATATGACTCATGCATATGATTTTTACAAGCCAGATCTAGCCTCTGAATTCCCATTTGTCGATGGTAAACTCTCTATACGTTGCTACCTCAGTGCATTAGATAATTGTTATAATTTATTCTGTAAGAAAATGAGAAAGATCAACCCTGATTTCAAGGGTCTCCTGAGCTTGGATGGGATGCTGTTCCATTCCCCATACAGTAAACTTGTGCAAAAGTCGCTAGCTAGAGTTTGCTTCAACGACTTCCTCAATGCATCAGAAGAGGACAGAGAAAAACAGTTTCCAGGGCTTTCAGACTTCAATAATCACAAATTAGAAGACACATATTTTGACAGGGATGTGGAAAAAGCTTTTATGACATATAGTCTGCCATTGTTCAAAGAAAAGACAGAACCCTCATTGTTTATAGCAAGGAATGTTGGGAATATGTACACTCCTTCGTTGTATGGAGGCCTTGTGTCATATTTAACGAGCAAACAGCCTGAATCACTCATTGGAAAGAAGATCGGGCTGTTCTCATATGGCTCTGGACTTGCATCGACTATGTATTCAATAAATATTTGTAAAGATATGAGTGTGGGGTCAAAGTTAGAGAAGTTGATAACTTCGCTGCAAGATACTGTTTCCTTATTACAGTCTCGAGAGTGTGTCGAGCCCACTAGGTTCTCGGACTTGATGGATGTTAGAACTAAGAACTACCACACAGCCCCATACACACCTTCAGGTTCCATATCAGTACTGTTTCCTGGAACATACTACCTCATTGAGATTGATGACCAAAGAAGACGTACATATGGAAGAAATGTTGTAGAAAAATTTAACCTCTAAATACCCTCTCAATAAGTATGTATCTAAATTGCATTATAATAATGTGTAAATATTCCAAATGTTAAACATACCTACTTACCATTCCTTGTGCTATGAATAAGGATTAATTATTGCGATAGTGGAAATATTGTGTTATCAAAAACAAGTAGAAAAATGTTTGAATTAATTTATTGGTGTGGGCCTTGGCATCTAAGAGGTTTATTAAATTATGTTATTATTGGTGAAAGATATATTTTTTTGTGTTATTGGTTGTTTGTTATCTTGTTGTAGAAAATAACTGATAAGCTAGATCTAAGTCCAGTCTTCTAATTGGCAAACATGCTATAAATGTGACCCTATAATCTAATGTGACATTAAATGTATGAATCCATAATATAGAGATAGAAAATTCTTTATTGCACAGAACACTATGTATGAACTTAATGCTAGAGAGCATTCTCTTCCACTTCCAGTTCCAGTAATTTACTCTCAAACTCACAATAATAATTATTCGATTTTAGTTAAAATAAGAATAGTGATTTACTCTAACAAGAGTAAATCACTTCTTCCGACAGAATTCAAGATTTTGTCGTCTATTTTAATATTTGCAAAGCTATGTTGGGTTTTTATGTATGACGCAATTCTTCAATTGCCTTTTAAAAAAACGAATAGGTACCTAATTAGGTAGGTAGATAATTTATTTACTCTCTAAGTGATCCTTGTGATTTAAATAAATAAAGACCAATTTTTGATTTTGTTATTCAGAAGAGTAAACCTTTTCGCTATCTAGGTACGCGATACGATCGCTTCTCCTAGTACCTACGGGGGTACTAGTAAACTTCCTTGTTCTCTAGAATGGATTGGTAAATAAATACTCTGTATTTTTTTGTTTGTATTCTATCGCAAATAAAATACTTGAGGCATTTCTAAGTAATTTACCTACTACTGTAGAATCTAGAAATTAGTCAGGCACATAAATAACTTGCACACACGAATACGAAAATAAAAACGGGAATACCGAATAGCTATATGAAGTGCCACCGTCATCAGATAAAATATTTCCTTGTCAAAAACAAAGATTTGGTTATTTAAATAATACTAGTAGTTCGCCCCGAACTGAGATCTCGTGATGCGACCCGACGAACGCATCAAAACTTTGAGTACGTAGTAGTTAGAGGCAAGTCCAAACATTATATTTGGACTTTTTTCTGACTACCGCCTACTAACTTGGTATGGTTACCAAGTTTCAACTCTATTGGACTATTTATTGAAGAGTTTCGTTGAACAGACCTTCGCTCCATCATCAGACCTGGTCGTTGTCACCATTTTATGAGAACTGAGTACCTTCTTAATTTATTTCAAGAAAAAAAATTAAGAAAAAGCAAAGGAACTGGCCGACCAGTAGAAAAACCTTGATGACAACGAAACTCTTAGAGATGGGAGCTCTTGGATCGCTGGTTATCTTAATTTAACTTTTATTATTTTATCTCAAAAACCGAGCGTCCCAAAAAAAAAGTAAAAATTGTTTTGGGATGTCCAAACAAAGCCCTTTCATATAACATGTAACTTGATTTTTTTATGTAACTTTTTTTATTTTTTCCCCCTTAAAAAACCCAATATCTCAAAAACCCTTCATCCGATTTTACTCATATACAGTAAATTTCTCAAGTACAAGCTATCGACATATCAAATTTCATGCAGATCTGACCAATGGTTCTAAAGTTATCGCCAGACAAACATACATACATACATACATACATACATAAAATGCCAAATCGCCCAAGTTGAAACTAAGATCTTCGTTCGCTTCGCTCACTCGATCAATTAGCTTGATATTTGTCGCACATCAATTTTATACCACTAATCTCTACCAGCCCTAGGGCGGCTGGTAGATGTGTATAAAATGCTTGTGCATTAAGCCCAACGTTTGTGCTTTAACTTTGTTAAATAATAAATAATTATGAGAAAATATTTTGATCTGACGGATAGCGTTACTCAGATAGGTATTGAAACATGCCCATAATGACTTTGAAATTGTTACGTCAATAGGTATATTATGTTATTTTACCTAATATTTATATTGCATTGGGCGATGTGCGAAATCTCATATTTGGACGCACCTCTGACTAACCTTTAGATATCCTCAAATAATGTTAAATAAGTACTTAGAGATGAGAGGATCAACGGTGCGGGATCAAAGTCATGAAGGTCCTAAAGCTTTATTTTACGTAAGCTATCAATTTAGGGGCCATCCATAAATTACGTCACATGAATTTCATGATTTTTTTACCCCTTCCCCGTCTACAATTTTTTTGTGTTGTAATACTTACTTAAGATATAACATATAAAATTTTGAAAAAATGTGATGTCACAAAATTTGGGATACCTCCCCACCCCTTGTCACACAATGTCACACTTCGTCGACCCCCTCCCTCCCCCTTAACGTGTTACGTAATTTATGGATGGCCCCCATGAATGAAACACATACCTACCTATCAAAACGTATATTTATACCTACTCGTAATATGCACGATGAAGCTTTGAGAAAAAATCCTGACGTTTTTTAAGATTTTGAAATAAATTTAATTTTTTGATCCTTGACTATTTTATTTTTCGTCACCACCGGACGTCAAGCCCCCATCCTCCCACTGAACTCCACCGCCTGATGATCATGATAATTAGGTTCCAGGCAAAGACCAAAGTACCTATTCGAAAACCGGATTTGGGTAGGTACCATTACATTAACCTACTCACGCTTATTTATGGCAACATTTCAAAATATTAAATATGATAATTTAAATTTCAAGTGCTATGAGAACGAGAAAATGTATTTCTTGGCTCAAAAACCTCTAGCCTAGTAAATCTCAAATGAAAAACCTAGTTAGTCACTGACATCGGAACCCTAGGCCCGGCGAGCTAAAGACCTGGATTCTATGTTCCAAAAGACTTCTTTTAATTTGTAGGTAGAAAGTTAAACAGTTTAAAAGTTATTTGCATTTAGTTATGTGTGCTCTTAAAATAATTAGGTAAATAAACTATGAATATACCTAAAACTATAGCCTATAAAAATTATAAGAAACTCGGGACACGATAAGAAAGCATTAATAAAATGAAAATAAACATGTAGGGTGGTGTGATAGCCATTGAACCACCAAAAGTTTGGAGAGCTGTAGGTAACTTTGGTTTCTGTAAGACTGTTTAAGTATTTTTTAGCTTATGACCTAGGAAATTTAAATGACTTGCAAATTGCATTTGTGTTTTCAGCTTTTACCTGATAAATACTTGGCAATAATCTTTAAAAAAATAATGGGAAATAGCTCATTGTGTACCTCTAGGGGTACACATTCGCAATTTAAGTGCAATCGTATGGGATAGTGGCCAATTCTAGTGACGGAGTTTTTAGGCCTCCAAGGTCTCTATCATTACTTAACGACACACGACTCTAGAACAAATTGACTGGCCACTAGCGGTCACCCATCTACATGATGAATACGCAGAACGTTGCATAACTTAGCCATCGGTGGATTGTTCAAGCATGCTTCGCCACGAACACTTCAGCGAATCTACGAGTGATTTAAATATATTATTCTACTTATAAATATGCAAAAGTTTAGATAGGAATTAAGAATAAATTTAGTTGATATTATATCTGAATTAGCATAAATAGTCTACCTATATCGCGAATTAACAAAACTGGGATTGAAAAAATTTACGAACCCAAAAAGGAAAAGTCGGCATTCGCATTCGGGTGGCCGCTAGTTAAATATTATTTTAATCAATAGTCTTTTTGAAAAAAAAAAACTATCTCTAATTATCGAACCTGTTATAACTGCCTACACTTTTGAACTCGGTTAAAAATATCTTAGGTATTAATAGAAATAGTAATAAGTAGCAAAATTATACCGTGCACGTCAGCGCTCACTGATGACCGAGCCCGATTAGCTATTGTAAAGTTTAGCCTATGTTTATGACAGAATATAGATAAATGGGTTTTGTTATTCCTTTTATCTTCAATATTATTTACGGCTTAACATTTCCTTCTGCAGAAATAAAGTTACCTAATTCATCATCATCATATCAGCCTGAAGAAGTAGGTAGGTAGATACTAGATTACACTGCTGGACCTCCCCATATTTGCTTATATTGAATCATCATCTTCCTGCCCTCATCCCACTTCATGTGGAGTCGGCACAACAGGTCTTTTCTCTCCACTTCCCTCTATCATCCGTCATCTCATCGTCACTCCTTTCTTACCCATGTCATCCTTCACACTGTCCATCCATGGAACAAGCTGATGGCCCACCTGATGTTAAGTGGTAATCATCACCTATAACAAAGCATTGCCTCGTAAGTCATGCACGATATAGGAACGTGCCCTACGATGCACAGCCCTGCGTCCATCAACTTGAGGCATACAGATGTTAAGCCTCATGTGCCTGTAATTACACCGGAAACCACACTCTTCAAACCAAAACACAGCAACGCCGATTGGCGGCAGAAAAAAGCATGGTGGTAGTACTTCCCAGGACGAGCCCTTCACAAAGAGCTCTACTACTCTTAACACTAAAATGAAGCTGGGTAGGACACCTATCTATATATAAGCGAACAAAGTGACAGGTGGAGTGGTCCTAACTGAACGGCTTCCAAGAACGGTATAGAAGCGTCAGTCGTCTTGTGGCGAGATGGGCAGATATTGTAACAAACATCGTGGGCAAGAGTTGGCGGAGACTACACAGGAACGTCAACAGTGGCGAATACAAAAAGAGGCTCAGCAATTTGTGAAGTCGGGCTGTGATGACGATGATTATTGTATTTTAAGCTATTTTATAGGAGTTCTAAATAATATAACAGTTTTGAAAGCTAGGTGTGTGATTTTTATAAAATGCTGCATCGCAAAACTTAACTCACTAAGCACAGACACAAACACATTATTACCCATCAATAAAGATAGTAGGTAGGTACTTATAATCTTTTACTACCATAAAGTAATTTTGATATAATTTGCGTCAACTCCTATAAAAGAACTACCGCGGTTTGTAAACGTATCAGAGATCATTCTAAAAGGTAAGTCAAAAACAACAATTCAGTTATAATAAAAAATATGAAAATATATATTTTAATTAGGTTAGTTTTTTTATTGATACAATGTATGGAATACCTAGCTTACAGGAACTACCTACCATTGTTTCCCTAAACTTTATTAATCTGTACCCCCATTTCAGAGCAAAATGAAATTCATTGTCGCTTTCGTCGCCATCGTCGCCGTTGCTGTGGCCGTGCCCGTCAAGCCGGCCAGCAATGAGTTCGCTGAGTTGGAGGCCATAATCGCGGCCATCCAGAGCCCCAGCACAGACCCCGCCACCGCCGCCCTGCTCGAAGAGCAGCTGGCCGTCATCATCGGCGAGATCTCTCCCATCGCAGTTGGACCCGCCATCGTCGAAACCAGCCCCATCGCTGTCGGACCCGCCATCGTGGACACTTCCCCAATCTCCATCGGACCCGCAATCATCGAGACTTCCCCTATCTCCGTCGGACCCGCACTGATTGACTTCCCTGTCCCCGACGGTGGCGTCGTCACCGCTGATGAGTCCGCCCTCGCCCCCGCTCCCATTGTCGTGCCTTCCCCCGCCGTCGTCGCGCCCTCCCCCGTGGTCGTCGGTGAGGTCCCCAGCGGATCCTCTCCCCTCGTCCAGATCATCGTGAACGTGAACCAGGCTGAGTCCGCTGCGGTCGCCCCCGCCCCCGTGGTGCTCCCCGCCCCCGTGGTGGTCCCCACACCCGTCGAAGAGGTCTACCAGCCCGGGCCCGTCAACGTTGTCGAGGATGTGGACGTCGTCCTCACCCCCGTGCAGCCCATCCAGGTCGTCGAAGAGGTCTACCAGCCCGGTCCCGTCAACGTTGTCGAGAGTGTGGACGTTCCCGCCGTGGAGCCCATCCAGGTCGTGACCCCCGTCATCATCGAGCCCGTCGCTGTCGGCACCCCCGTGCTCCCCACCCCCGTCGTCGTCGAGCCCGTCATCGTCGGCACACCCATCATCCCCGCCCCCGCTGTCGTTCTCCCCGAGATCCTCAACTAAATCTAAGCTTATGTGGAAGGAACAAGTGAGAATGTTAGCTATAACAAAACACAACTTTAAATGAATCGTTTTACTTAATTGAAGTTTTTTAATGATACCTTTTACCTACTACATGACAACATTTCGCCGTCCCCGGGGAACAAAATGATAACTACCATTATCTTAGTTTTAGTGTTATGCCATATTTGAGATCTCAGGGTGCCAATACATCTGCTCAATTTTTTTCGCAACTTTCATACAATTATTTACGGAATTACAAAATATTACAATACTGTTCGAGAATTCTACCCATGCGAAGTTACAAGAATAAAGTTGTACTATAATATTATCAAAATGTATTCACACCTTTTAGTATGTCAAAGAGTCATATAATTATGTTCTCGTAAAATAATATTCGTCTAGATAATGACAATCGTAGTTAACATTTTATTCTCGTCAAAGCTCGTCCACACGTTTTCTATAAAATGCTGTTAGTAAAAATGACTCTTACGCAGCTAAACGTAAATCATATTGCCATACTATTTTTAGCTTAGATTTGACGGTAATTAGTTGAAACAGCAAATACAATATCGCTTGGAATTGCCGTGAAAATAGTCTTGTTATTTACGTAGTACTGAGAAACGAATCAGTATGAGATAAAGCGTCTTTGTGTAAACATTAGAGTGCAACATTTTTGTTTTAATATTGTACTAAGCGAGGTGAGTTAACTTAATATCTACTCATGATTGCTACTGGGTGCTAGTGAAAATGAACAAACAAAGGACTGCACGTCTAGTCGCTATTATGAGTAATGTTCAACAGATTGAAGAAAGGACAAATCATTTATATAATCGTTAGTATTAACTATATTATTTAAATTACGTCTATCTAGTCTATGTATTTATTTAAGTATAGGTCCCTCCCTGAAACAAAGAAAGAAAGAAAGAACAGAACAAATTTAATGGGAAAATAACAACGTGGCTACTACTTCAAATGAAGCAGTTATTCCTAAAACTCCTGAATATATTTTACGAGAGACTAAAAAAATAAAATTTCTTGTGAGGAGGTGAACGAAAATTAAGATTTCTCGCCAGATGTATCTGAGTAGGTGTATACCAAGCCCAGAAAGAATGAAAAATTTACAGGGAAGCACAAGTTCATCAAGTATTTGAGAAAACTCAGATTATATACTAGCAGCAACTCAGAATATAGTAAGAACACCATCAATATTAAAATTTAATATGATTTTGATGCTGAATATATATATTTCAATTAAAAGTTAAAAGAATAAGAAGCAAGCGGGGTACCAGACAGTTAGCAAGCCCTAGTCCTGCCCATGTGTTCGAATTGCAAGGGTTATACAGTGAGCCTCTTCCAATAAGTAAGGCTTTATTGATGATCTTATGAGTCTCTGTAAGACAGAAGATATTCCAAGCTTCTATCATGCCTTTTACGAGTCCCTGACTCATGTCACTAGCCCTGAAAGCAATGATGGTGTCAGGGGTGATGATCAAGACTAATTACCCTACTTTATTATAACTATGTATACTCTAACATTAAAAAAATATTATTCTAGGTGATCATGAGACTGTTTTTTAGTATTATCTGATTATAATAAAAAATATCTAAGGCTGATTTAATTATTAACAAAATATAAGGAAGACTATTAGGGTATATTAAGAAAAATACTGTTGTTTCGTTTTTTAGTTGTTTTATCTAAATGAAGCACTGTGTATTTTAAAAATAAACAAATACGAATGTTTCTATGTGATTTTATGCCTGATTTTTAATCGTTTTTATAAAAAATCGAAGCTAATCAAGAAATTTAAAGTTTCTCAACGGAGCTTACTGTTTGTTTCGGTTTATAAGTTAATTATGGTTGATTTTTTAATATTAATTTATTTTTAAGGCATGGTAGCCCTGTTCTAATATAATGAAATCATTTTGAAGAGGTTTCTTGGCTAAAAAGTACACGAAAACCTCTTTAAAAGAATAAAGCAATAGTTCATTACTACTACCATAGTTTTATATAATAGCACTTAACAAAATAAAGTTAGACAATTATACACGAGAATAAGATTATATTAAACTATTATCATCATCACTTCCACCCTAATAAAGCGTAGAATAAAATTATAGGAGAGTAGTGCAATATAAGGATTTGGATAGAAAATACATGTAATAAAATGATAATCGACATTAATCAACTTTGACAATGATTAATTATGACTAACTTCTTATTTTTAAAATATCTCTATTTTGGCATATCTTACGCGTGTGTCATTAAAACATTTCGAATGCATAAAAAATAAGCATTGCTTTAAGCTAACAATCATCTGTCTACGTCCAGTATTTACGAAGTTATCAACGAAAACACGTTTTTTATTTTTCCTGAAAAGTTGTGTTTTTGTAGTTATTATTTTGTTCTCCGGGGACGGCGATTTATTCCAGACCGATAGAAGTTATAAACCAATTCATAAAAACTAATATTTTTTCAGTTACACGTCGGCTAGTTAATAGTGCTCAAAGAGCTAGAACCAGTGGTATAAACTGAAAAATTCACATCGACCTAAGACCTAGGTTTAAGACGTTGCCTGCGATATAGAGATAGTCCTCCCTCATGATCCATGTTATCATATTAGTTTGATTCACCAACAAGATGCTACATTTAGAAATAGATTCAGATCTAACAACGGAGAGAAATGCTTTCGTTGTTAGAGCTGCTCTAAAAGGTACCTCCATCCTGTACACTCGTTAGTTACTGTTTTTATATACCTACTTGCTTATAAAGCATGCAGATGAAAGAGAAAAAAAAAGCATAAACAAACTTTATTTCACCTTATCATCAAGCAAGCACTTTATAAAACAGAAAAAAACAGAAACAGCTTCACAATTTCATTCCCAGGCACGGTAGTTACGCTCCCAGGACTGGATTCTGGACTGGTTTGACTTATGTAGGCCGGAGGAGTTAGGTCTCTTGCCGGTTTAGTCATTCGCTCCTTTTAATCACCTACATGACCTGCACTCTATGGAGAAATTAGAACGCTTGCGATAAAACTCATCCTAAATCCTAGGAAAGGCCTCAAAGGCTAAAAAGGTATCAACCTACTACTCAGTCAGAAGAAGAAAACGCCGAGTTTTCCTAAACATAAATTAAATTCAAAACTTGCACAACGCAACGTCAGCAATCTTTTCTCGGTCCAGTCTTGGGCGTTTTGGGATTGTACGAGTATGTTTGTCGGGCCTTAACCTTCGAATCGTTGATGGCTGATGCAGATTGGCTGCATGAAGTTTTGTAAGTCAACAGCTTGTAGGTACTTGAGAAATTTACTACCATTAGATGAGAACTAAGTACCGTCATAATTTATACCAGAAAAAAAATAAGAAAAAGCAAAGGACCTGGCCGACCAGCAACGAAACGATGGTGTCAACAAAACTCTATCGACTTACCAAATTTCATGCAGATCGGATCAACGCAACGGTTCGAAAGTTATGGCCCGACAAACATAAGTACCTACATAAATATACATCATCATCATCATCAGCCTAAAGAAGTCCACTGCTGGACATAGGCCTCCCCTATACATTTCCAGGAATAACGATTCAGAGTCCTCTCCATCCACCGACTTCCTGCGATCCTTACAATGTCGTCAGTCCATCGGGTAGGAGGGCGTCCCACGCTTCGTTTTACTGTTCGTGGATACCATTCGAGAACCTTTATTCCGCACCGGTTATCAGTTCTTCGAGCTATATGACCTGCCCATTGCCACTTCAAACTTGCTGATTCTACAAGCTATGTCGGCTACCTTGGTGCTCCTACGGATTTCCTCATTTCTGATTCTATCCCGTAGTGAAACTCCCAGCATAGCTCTCTCCATAGCCCGTTGCGCGACTTTGAGCTTGTTGATGAGGCCAATAGTAAGCGACCACGTCTCAGTTCCATAAGTCTTCACTAGCAACACACACTGGTTGAAGACTTTCGTCTTGAGGCTCTGCGGTATCTATGACGTCGGCTGACCTCTTTATCAAAGTTGGACATACCTAGTTGGATCGTCTGACCCACATACACATACAGATGTCAAATCACTTGCTATTTCAGTTAAATTTGATGTAATAGCTGAAATAGCAAGTGACTTGACATCTGATTAGGTTTGATCATGCTTTCAGAAACCGGCCGATAGTGGTCTACAACATACATACACACATAAAATGCCAAATCGCCCAAGTTGACTGTAAGATTATAATTTCAGCCACTTTCCATTAATTCGGATATTACATATTTGGGTGCATAGCCTCAGTGTAGTGCAATAAGCAAATGAAAACAAATCAATAAAAATAAAATTAGAAAGGTCCATTGAAGTCGTTTAGTAAAAAGGATAGTCATTGCTTAAGCTCCCTAAAACTTCATTTTTAGATCAGGCCTTTTTAGGCCTTTTAGGCATTTTTAGGCCTCAGAATGTATGATTCAGGAACCTTTGTGTGGGGACTGTAAGCGTGTGAATTCAAGACCATTAATTAGGTAGTTCTTTTCTCGCTTTATCTCTGACTAGTTACTCATACCTAATTATCTCTAAGGCATGAAAACAACTAAATTAAAATCACTTTTTTTTATAAGACAACTTTTATTGCAAATCGTAAGCTTTTCTTTAGTGGAATAAAGGTAATCCTCTTAATAAAGTGATGTATTATTTTTGATAATTATTAAGGATCAATTTGCGTCATAGTTTTACGTTCA
The DNA here is from genome assembly GCA_932294275.1 of Chloroclysta siterata. Classification (NCBI taxonomy): domain Eukaryota; kingdom Metazoa; phylum Arthropoda; class Insecta; order Lepidoptera; family Geometridae; genus Chloroclysta; species Chloroclysta siterata. The sequence goes on from OW028589.1 coordinate 20,734,705, forward strand.
CTAAGAGTGTCATTTTAGTTGAGGATCTCGGGGAGAACGACAGCGGGGGCGGGGATGATGGGGGTGCCGACGATGACGGGCTCGACGACGACGGGGGTGGGGAGCACGGGGGTGCCGACAGCGACGGGCTCGATGATGACGGGGGTCACGACCTGGATGGGCTCCACGGCGGGAACGTCCACACTCTCGACAACGTTGACGGGACCGGGCTGGTAGACCTCTTCGACGACCTGGATGGGCTGCACGGGGGTGAGGACGACGTCCACATCCTCGACAACGTTGACGGGACCGGGCTGGTAGACCTCTTCGACGGGTGTGGGGACCACGACGGGGGCGGGGAGCACCACGGGGGCGGGGGCGACCGCAGCGGACTCAGCCTGGTTCACGTTCACGATGATCTGGACGAGGGGAGAGGATCCGCTGGGGACCTCACCGACGACCACGGGGGAGGGCGCGACGACGGCGGGGGAAGGCGCGACAATGGGAGCGGGGGCGAGGGCGGACTCATCAGCGGTGACGACACCACCATCGGGGACAGGGAAGTCAATCATTGCGGGTCCGACGGAGATGGGGGAAGTCTCGAGGATGGCGGGTCCAACAGAGATGGGGCTGGTCTCGACGATGGCGGGTCCGATGGCGATAGGAGAGAAGTCAATGATTGCGGGTCCAACCGAGATGGGGCTAGTTTCGACGATGGCGGGGCCGACGGCGATAGGGGCGAAGTCTATGATGGCGGGTCCGACAGCGATGGGCTCCCCGGCCTCGTTAACCACGGGAGTGGGTCCAGCAGGCGCTACAGCCACCAGTTTGTGGACTGGGCCAGCGACGGCCACGGCGGCGACGGCAGCAAAGGCAATTAGGAACTTCATTATTGCTGTAAACAAGAATAAGTTAGGTAAGTATTAATGATAAAACGTGTTGACCTGTACGCGGAGTTAGATTTTTTATATAAGTAAGTAAGTACACAGCTTAACACGTAGGTATAACTTAATTAGCACGTAGAGAAGATGAAGTTAGCCGTGTGTTCGTAAATCACCAATGGCGAATGGAAGATTCCCAAAATGGCTCACCCGAGAGCCAGACCGACCAGCTCAGACCCGAGCTATAGATTATAGATTGTTGAACTATAGATTAATTCGAAGCGAACTAGGTATTTGGTAAGCTCACCTGCTTGTTAAGTTGAACAATCAAACTATGCCATGACAATTTGTGAGTAGTGTTTTATACCCAAAAAGTTATCTTTAATCTAATGCGATGAAAATTTAGATTATTTCTGATTGGTACATACCTAGGTGTAATAAAATACGTAGTTAAGTTTATTACTGATAGGTTTTATGGAGTGCAATTAGTGAAGTTTTCTAATCACCTGAAATGTCACTTTGAATTTAACCAGTCCCGTACCTACTTACCTATGTATTGTTATAAATTTAATATAACTAGTGATTCGCCCCGAACTGAGATTTCGTGATTTCCGCTCCAGTCTTACATTGATACCAAACACGATATTTGTCCTCTGACTACCCCTTATTCTACTTGGAGTAAGCAATTGTATCTCAAAAATCATAAATGCGTCCTAGAATAAAAATAAAAATATAAATGGTATTGGCATGTACAATACAAACCAAACCGTTTCTTAGGACACATCACAATCCGATCTGCTCGAAAGATAGGTCAATAGGGGTCCGCAAAAAAACCGAAAACAGAGGTAAGTCCAAACATTGTGTTTGGACTTGTTTCTGACTACCACTTACTAACTAAGTATTGTAACCAAGTTTCTTTTACTTTTTTGTTGTATCTCAAAAACCAGGCGTACCTATTAGAAAAAAAGTAAAAATTGTTTTGGAATGCCCAAACAAAACCCTTTCATATGACATGTAATTTGATTTTGATGTGTAATTTTGTTTATTTTTGCCCCCTAACTCGCCATCCAATTTAACTCAACCGATTTTACTTACCAGTAAATTTCTCAAGTACAAGCTATCGACTTAGGTATTTCATGCAGATCGGATCAACGCAACGGTTCTAAAGTTACCGCCAGATAAACATACATATACATACATAAGTACATAAAATGCCAAATCGCCCAAGTTAACTGTAAGATTTTCTATCGCTTCGCTCACTCAATCAATAATAGTCTTTTTATACAAGTAGTTTGCCCCGAACTGAGATCTCGTGATGCGACCCGACGAGCGCACCAAAACTTTGAGTAGGTGGTAGTCAAAGGCAAGTCCAAACATTAGGTTTGGACTTTTTTCTGACTACCGCCTACTAACTTGGTACGGTAACCAAGTTTCAACTCTATTGGCCTATTTATTGAAGAGTTCCGTTGAACAGACCTTGGCTCCATCATCAGACCTGGTCGTTGTCACCATTTTATGAGAACTGAGTACCTCCTTAATTTATTTCAAGAAAAAAAAATAAGAAAAAGCAAAGTAACTGGCCGACCAGTAGAAAAACCTTGATGCCAACGAAACTCTTAGAGATGGGAGCTCTTGGGTCGCTGGTTATCTTAATTTAACTTTTTTGTTGTATCTCAGAAATAGCCATGGGTAACTCACTCAAAAAACATGATCTGCAGCGCATCGGCTCATTTACAGTCTCGAACCGGAGCCGAACCGCGGTTCAAACGGCTCAGAATTTCAGGGCCAATTAATTTTCATGTACCTTCAAAGACTCCAAGCAAAAACCGATGAGACTTGGCAAAAGGACTAGACACCAAAACAAAAAAATACGACTATAAAAATAATTTTGTAGAAAAATAAACAGGCAAAAATCCTTGAATTTTTATGTAAGCAATAACTAATAAATATTGCTAACAATGAACGACGGAATTAAAAAAAAATAAAGTAAAAGTTCTACTATTCAAAATGAACCTTACTTGAATAAACGATAAAACGGAAAATATTTATGCAAATTATGACGAGCCTAGAACGCAAAATATCCTTAAATATGTATGCTAACACGCGAGGGCATCCACGGGCTGTTGCTAAAACAACTCAAGTTAATAATTCAAATTCGTAACCCATACCATTTAAAAACATGCTTTTCTAAAAAGAACCGTAATCCGCCAATTCATCCTAACTCCACTCACTCACCCGCGCAGATATTACTTCAAACGATTCAACTGTTCGAGTGCGTATTGAACCTCTCAATGAATCAAAACAAATATTTTACTCGAACGGTTCAGGGTTCTGTTTATCATAAAACCAATCTTTGAACCGTTTGAGTTGTGTATCACATTTATGAACCGCTCCACAGATCAAGAGTGGCAGCATTGGAAATTAGATCTTATTATCTAGACGAAACAATTCAAATTCATTTAGCAAAATTTTTGATCTGGATATCTTTTTTCTAATATAGACCCTATCTACCTAGGAATAAAATTTATATTAGGCTGGCATGAGCGCTGTTGAGCCGCTCCAAAAGAAATAGAGCCGGTACTGACGTACTCACTACGATATGAGCCGCTCCAGACGCGTACGTCTGACTCCTTCTACCCACGGCTACTCAAAAACCGAGCGTCCCAGAAAAAAAGTAAAAATTGTTTTGGAATGTCCAGACAAAGCCCTTTCGTATGACATGTAACTTGATTTTTTTAAGTCACTTTTTTTATGCCCCCTTAAAAAACCCCATATCTTAAAAACCATTCATCCGATTTTACTCATATACTTACCAGTAAATTTCTCAAGTACAAGCTATCGTCTTATCAAATTTCATGCAGATCGGATCAACGGTTCGAAAGTTATGGCCAGACAAACATACATACATACATACATACATACATAAAATGCCAAATCGCCCAAGTTGAAACTAGAATCTTCGTTCGCTTCGCTCACTCGATCAATTAAGTATAAGTATGTATAGTTTTTGCTTATTCTAGGTAGTTAATTTTTTTGATAATTTGCGTCTTCAACTATGGCTCTTCCAACTATTTCCATTTAGTTCTTGCTAAGGCCACTCTCGTCCAGGTCCCGCCTGCAATTGCCTTTAGTTCGTCTGTCTTCTTTCTCTGTTCATCTTTTGAACAGCCTTCCACGTTTTCATTTCTATCTCTAGGTAACCAATGCAGAATGCATTTAGACTATTTCTCTCCTCTTCGTGTTGTATGTCCTATCCATCTCCATTTATTCTTGCAGATAGTGTAAGTGACATCGTGTAGTTTTGATATGTATTATCTGATTGATTTCGCAGACAGTCATCAAATGCTTGTTTGACCATATCCTTAACAAGCCATAAGCTTAACTTGTCAATTTCGCAATTCGTCAAATCCTTTATTTATGGTTGATTTAATCCAGTTTCCCTATATTTAGCATACTCTTCTCCATCGAGCTCTGGCAGAATTCGGGCTTTTTGTGTGGGCCTTGGCAAGTTTGGCAGCCATATGTTTGTTGTTTGCAGCACTGGGAGCACACATGTACCTACTGAAGAGTTTCCTTTTTATGTAGATGCTCGTTTCTTAGTTTTTATTATTTTTTTATTATTTCTTTGAATATCCTCTGCCATGCGTTAGATACCTATTTTCGTGTCGACATCTTTAGCCGTTAGGTCTTTGTGTGAGATAATTTATGTAAGTAAGTGTTATCCTGGATATATTATAAGGGCTCCTCTATGCTGTTTGCCATAGCTTTCGTTTTTGTTGTGTTCATAGTCAATCATGTCTGCCTATTTTCTGTGTCTTGATCGTTCAACATTTTTTTAAGTTAGTCTTTAGTTGTTACAAGAATTACTAGGACTTCTGCGAACTTACGGTGTAACATTTCCCCGTTTATTTTTATTCCTCGTTTTCTGGAAATTTCTTAAAATTGTTGAGGCGGCATGGGGATCGCCTTTTCTATTCTTACCCTTTTCTTTCTTTTTCCATTCTTACTATTGCTAAGCTGTTCTTGTAAATTTATTTCTTGGGTATTTGTTTTCGATGCCACATTTAGATCGCAAGGCATATGTTTTCTTATAGGTGATAGGAAGTTAAACTAAACTAGTAGTACCACTAAACATCAGGTGGGCCATCTGCTTGTTACATCGGCTAGTAGAACCTATATAAAAAAATATAAATTGTAACCATCAAGATTTTTTTCCAAAAGCGGACGAGTGGGTTTTATTCCTTTTTTGGGATATTATAAAATCTTTGTCATTTCCTTATGTGTAAGTAACACTATCTATAAAATTAATAACACATGTCTAGGTAGGTACCTACTGGGTTAGTATATTGTTTAACAACCACATAAGTATCAGTGATAGCAGTTAGGTATTTGAACTTGATAAAATTAGTAAATTTTATCAATGGATTACTTACTGAATTTATAATGTGCTGTAAACTTGTTGGCGTAGGTAGGTACCTATTGTTTTTATTGTATTAAACAGAAGCGCGCAGTTAGCGGATTACCAACTGTTGTTTATTTTTTTTTCGAATGGACTTAAATGCTGGTATAATCGTATGACGATTGCCGACAGCGTTACCGGGTTACTGGCGAGCGCAGAAGACACTGCCACGCTCTGCCATACAAACGGGGTTTTTTGGCAACAAACGCAAGGGCACCACTTAGGTACGGACCTCGGCTTGGGCTGTTGTCGGGGAAGAGAGAATATGTCGGAGAGATTCTTCGCCCAGAAGGGGCGTTAACGGGGAATCCGTCTTCGACCCCTCCGGAGGGGCCGGTGTACCAACTATTGTGCAAACTCTGTAGTCGGTCCCTGATGCCTGATCATACACTACTTCTTGATGGAACAAGCAGATGGTCTACTTGTTGTTATATGGTAGCCATCACCTATAACAAAGCATTGCCTCGTAAGTCGCGCACGATAAGAACGTTCCCTACGATGCACTGCCCTGCGTTTATCAACTTGAGGCATACAGATGTTAAGCCTCATGTGCCTGTATCTTCACTGGCAACCACACCCTTCAAACCGAAGCACAGCAACGCTGCTTGGCGGCAGTAAAAGGAATTTCTCTCCTTCCCATTTTGTTAACAATAGCTTCCCATTTAGAGCAATCAGTGGCTGGATGTAGAGTCGGAATGTTCGGAACTGATTTATTTGTTTGTAAGGTGCTCCAAAGGAACCTCGTTGAGGCACACTTAAAATCTTTACGCCACACTATTTCGAAAGAAACTATAATCCAAGAGCTCTTATCTCTAAGAGTTTCGTTGGCATCAAGGTTTTTCTACTGGTCGGCCAGTTCCTTTGCTTTTTTTTTTTTTTTCTTGAAATAAATTATGGAGGTACTCAGTTCTCATAAAATGGTGACAACGACCAGGTCTGATGATGGAGCCAAGGTCTGTTCAACGGAACTCTTCAATAAATAGGCCAATAGAGTTGAAACTTGGTTAACGTACCAAGTTAGTATGCGGTAGTCAAAAAAAAGTACAAACATAATGTTTGGACTTGCCTCTGACTACCACCTACTCAAAGTTTTGGTGCGTTAGTCGGTTCGCATTACGAGATCTCAGTTCGGGGCGAACCACTAGTGTAATCAGTTTACCATTGATGATTTATGGAACTGACACAAGGTCTATAACTACTGGCCTCATAAAGGGGCTATGTTGAAAGCTTTGCTGGGAGTTCCACTCCGTGATCGAACCAGAATTGAGAAAATCCGTAGAACAACCAAAGTTTAGCAGAAATAGCACGTTGGAGTGGCAATGGGCCAGGTCATATAGCTCGAAGAACTGACAACCGCTGGGGAATAAAGGTTCTCGAATGGCGACCACGAACTGGAAGACGAAGCCTGACGCCCTCCTACTGTCGATATTAATTTGATGGTCCGACGAAATCGTGACGATAGCGGAAAGTCTCTGGATTCAAAGAAACACGTTTGCTCCCTAGGTCAACAATCTACTATTTAACTTTATCTACATACTTAAGATACTAACTTAAGATACATACTTGTAGTTCGCCCCGAACTGAGATCTCGTGATGCGACCCGACGAACGCATCAAAACTTTGAGTAGGTAGTAGTCAGAGGCAAGTCCAAACATTATCTTTGGACTCTTTTCTGACTACCGCCTACTAACTTGGTATGGTAAGCAAGTTTTAACTCTATTGGCCTATTTATTGAAGAGTTCCGTTGAATAGACCCTGGCTCCATCATCAGACCAGGACGCTATCAACATTTTATGAGAACTGAGTACCTTCTTAATTTATTACAAGAAAAAAAAAATAAGAAAAAGCAAAGGAACTGGGTGACCAGTAGAAAAACCTTGATTTCAACGAAATTCCTAGAGATGGGAGCTCTTGGATCGTTGGTTATCTTAATTTGAATTTTTGTTGTATCTCTAAAACTGAGCATTCCAAAAAAAAAGTAAAAATTGTTTTGGAATGTCCAACAAATCCCTTTCATATGACATGTATCTTGATTTTTTTATGTAACTTTTTTTATTTTTGACCTCTCAAAAAACCCCATATCTCAAAAACCCTTCATCCGATTTTACTCATATACTCACCAGTAAATTTCTCAAGTTCAAGCTATCGACTTATCAAATTTCATGCAGATCGGATCAACGGTTCGAAAGTTATGGCCAGACAAATATACCTACATACATACATACATAGAATGCGAAATCGCTCAAGTTGAAACTAAGATCTTCGTTCGCTTCGCTCACTCGATCAATAAAGCTAGTATTAAGTTGTCTAATTGCTTTCGAACTTTAAATGTTCGTAGTTCGGAATGGACACAGTAATATGATCTCTTGGAGTTGATGAAGCCACGAAGTGGATAGTGTAACGCTTCAGTTGCTACTAGTAAACCTCTTAAGTTTGGGCTCGTATGATTCGTGTTGACGAGCATTTTGATTGGGCTTGGTAACGAGGCTATGATGATGGAGCTAGGAGGTGGATAATGGAACTCTTCAGGGGCTACTAATGAAGCTTTGAGTTTGTGCTCTGAGTTTGGTCATATGATATAGTATACCAAGATACCATGAGACATTACACTAAGTAAAAGGAAAGTAGCCAAAATATACTAGTCAAGGCGTAGCGTCGTTGTTAGTCATCTTATTGTGCAAAATGCGTATGAAGCCGAACTCGGTCTACCAGCATGTCATTCGATGTGTGGACCCTAATGCAATTTTGCAATATTTCTTTATCTTGGTACTTCAATCTAATAGCTGGTTGGGTCTGATAAAATAATCGACCCATCGATCTTAACACATAACTTTGATGTACCTACCTGAGTATACCTACAATGTACCTGTGTAGATACCAAAGTATACCTATGTACCAGTGGCAAACTAGGTTCTAGTTAAAAGTCTCTAATAGGTCCAATAAGCCAGCCAGCAAACAAAAAGAAACAAAAATGGTTATGGTTATTAAAATTTATTGTACTCGCTTGTACCTTATGTGAAACACATTTTATAGTAAAACAAGTACAAAAAAATTAAAAAGTTATAGTCGTTGAATGCTTTAGTTCAGCTCCTCGGGAAGGACCACAGCGGGGGCGGGGATTATGGGGGTGCCGACGATGACTGGCTCGACGACGATGGGAATGATAGGAGTGCCAATGGCGACGGGCTCAACAATGACGGGCTCGACGACCTGGATGGGCTCCACGGCGGGAACGTCCACACTCTCGACAACGTTGACGGGACCGGGCTGGTAGACCTCTTCGACGACCTGGATGGGCTGCACGGGGGTGTGGACGACGTCCACATCCTCGACAACGTTGACGGGACCGGGCTGGTAGACCTCTTCGACGGGTGTGGGGACCACCACGGGGGCGGGGAGCACCACGGGGGCGGGGGCGACCGCAGCGGACTCAGCCTGGTTCACGTTCACGATGATCTGGACGAGGGGAGAGGATCCGCTGGGGACCTCACCGACGACCACGGGGGAGGGCGCGACGACGGCGGGGGAAGGCACGACAATGGGAGCGGGGGCGAGGGCGGACTCATCAGCGGTGACGACACCACCGTCGGGGACAGGGAAGTCGATCATTGCGGGTCCGACAGAGATGGGGGAAGTCTCGAGGATGGCGGGTCCAACAGAGATGGGGCTGGTCTCGACGATGGCGGGTCCAACAGAGATGGGGCTGGTCTCGACGATTGCGGGTCCGACGGCGATAGAATCGATGCCCAGAAGGTCGACGAGCATGGCCTCGAGTGCGGCGGCGGTGGCAGGGTTGGTGCTGGGGCTGTTGATGGCGGCGACGATCTGTTCGATCTCGGCGAGATCGCCAGCCAGCTGTGTAGGCTTGATCACGGCGGCCGAAGCCACGGCGGCGATCAGGGCAATTGCGACGAAGTATTTCATGGTGCTTAAGGTGCTAGAACAAGGTTTACAAAATATTATTAAGAACACACGAATTAATGTCAAACTTGTGGTTTAGGTATAAGGTCTCAGTGACTAACTAGTCGATTAGGATAGTAACTACTTACTTTTTTTGCCCGTGTCGTACAAGCGACTATGGTGATGTTGAATTCAGTTTACCTTTTATATAATTATGTTATCATTTTTTTTGTGATAAATAATTGAAGCTATCAAATATTGTAGGCTTTTTATAGGTATTAGATACCGATTTTTGCCATTTCATGATAGCATCCATCTGATGATAACAAGGTTTCTCTATAAACCACATAAAAATCTGAAACAAAAGAAGACATAAAATTACTATAGCATCTCAGGCGGTAGTGGGCGGAAAAATCAAATAAAAACAAATAAATAGCACTGTCGTCTATTTATATGCATTCTCAAGTAGGAAACCGTAAATTAACTTCTTGTTTGCATTTGTTTTAGCATTTTTTATTAATGTTGTTATGAAAAACCGCAAACAACAACAAAGTTCAACAGAAAAATCATTCTGAACCAAGTTTTGGCCTACCAAAAGCCCTAAGCTTAAAGTCGCACAACGAGCTACGTGATAAGATCATAAATGAAGAAATCCGAAGAAGTACCAAGTTCACCGGCATAACTCGCAGAATTAGTAAGTAGAAGTGGCAATGGACGGGAATAGAATAGAATTGAAAAATCTTTATTTTTTCTGTTATTGATCCAAATTTACAAGAGCTGTTACAATTTTGATGACAAAAAAGGCCACAACTCAGCATTTGCTGTAAGAGCTCAAGCCCATACAGCGCTGGTTTTCAGCGCCAAAGTGGGTAGAGCAGCAGGGACGGGTATAGCTTGAAGAACCGAATAGAAAACTTGTTTGAATCCGAATGAATTTTTTACTGCACCTTTGTAATGGATATTCTCTAAAACATGGTGGTTTGTGATATTTCATAACTACCTTCAGTAATTTTATATCTTCTTCTTTTCTCCGTTTATAGCTCCTGTCCGTTATTCGACAGACAATCTTGCCAGTGTGTCAAGTGATTTGTATTAAATTGAAATAAAGTCAAGTCAGCCGTCATTTTTTTTTGAAGAAAATGGCTTACCTACTTCAAAAGTTTCGAAACATTTTCGGTCAAATCAGTATATCTCATAATAATACATTTTCATTCTGTAGTGTATAACAATAAACTATGCGCGCTGACTGGAGCGCTGCGGGTAGCAACCGTACGCACCACGGTAGTGGGGGCACTCGATTCCAGCCCGCCGATCCAGGCAGACGTGTGACGTCTCTAACATAAGTGTTTTCTTTGGTACCCAAGCAACCTGTACAGTACAAGTGGCGACCCTGCCAGTGGTTTACAACCATTACAGTAAGTACCAAAAATAAATACAAAAAACAAAAAGTATAAAGAGTAAATGAGTCTGTTTTGTTCTGCAAATTAACGAATGCTAGATATTGATATTTCACTGGTTATCGGTATCGGATGAACTGCATTTTTATAGAACTTGCGTACCTAGTTACGAAACATCTAAGTTGGCAGGTTAACTTTTTTCGGCTGGGTTAACTTTCATATTGTTTTATAACATTCGTTTGTGAAGAACACTTGTGATAAAACAACATCAATAAAAGTACTACCCATTTGTTCGGGTAAAATATTTAAGAAAATTTTAATCAATACGCTACCCACTTTTTGATGTTCGACTTTTTGGGACAATGCTGGTTTTTATCACGGATTGTACCTACAAACAGGCCTGTCGCCGTTGCGTTTGCAGAAATTAAACTTTAGTACTCACATACAAAAAACAGTGTTACATCAAGTTATTTGTTGACAAATAGATAAATACTCTATACTAATAAACCAGTTAAGTACAGAAATACTCAGATATATTCTGTTTATTGGAAAAAAAATGTATTGCACAAGTAGATTAATACACTGAGTAAAATGTGTGAATGATGAGTGAGCGAATTTACTTTGCTAAATTGCGTAGTTCTAGAAAGTACTATTTGTGCCTATTTTAATGTCGAGAACTAAGAACTTATAAAGTTCCACTAGAGAACTAGTTTGATATATCAAACTATACCTGTAAAATTGCTGTTACAATTGATAGTTTGACAAAATGTTGAACGGTATCAGAATAAAGAGGTAGTTTCGAGAAATCTAAACGTTACCTAAATATTGTTACAATTGATAGTTTGACAAAATGTTGAACGGTATCAGAATCAAGAGGTAGTTTGGAGAAATCTGAACGGTACCTAAATGTTGTTACAATTGATAGTTTAACAAAATGTTGAACGGTATCAGAATCAAAAGGTAGTTTGGAGAAATCTGAACGGTACCTAAATATTGTTACAATTGATAGTTTGTCAAAATATTGAACGGTATCAGAATTATGTTTTCTAAACGATAGTTTGGATAAATCTGAATAGTACCTAATAAGGGAATTACTATATTTATTGGTAGCCCAAATAGAAATGAAATATTTAAATAATATAAATATTGGTGGACATTCCACACAGTTCTATCACTAAATTATGACAGAAAATGAACATGTATAAAAAACCCCCATTAGAGCCTTTACCTACTTCTCTCAATTATAGTCAAGGTTGTTGGGGTGAGTCAGCTTTAGAAGTTGGAAAAAATGTAAATGATCTGTATCTGATCGGAATGTACATTAGGTCGGTAATCGGGCTGAGTCAGCGGACAACGATGATTTGGCATAGGTGGAATCACGGTACAATAAGCTCGGTACATATACCTACCTCATAATATTTGCGATACGCACATAACAGCTGAGTCGGGAATTGCAATACCTAACCAAGCTAGACGAGTATTTTTCAAGAGAGACAGCAATCTGCAATGTATTTTAATATACTATTATGGGGATGAAAATAAATAAATAATAATACTAGACATTCAAGATTAAATGGTTACCTAAATTAAATTAGTCCAACAAAACTTGCATCATTTATTTAATTTGTTAAGATGTTTTTATTTATTTCTATTGTCTTCTTTCTGGAGTTAGACAAAGATAAAGATTTATTAATTGCTTATTTTATAAATGATTATTCTTTTGTGAACCAGTAAAGGAATGGTTATTGAAGCTAATAAGATACTTCATTATTATGGTATTTAGTAACACATAAAAAAACGGTAAGAACAAAGCCGTAACTTTGTTGCCTGTTCTTCTAGGCTTTGCGTGGAATTGACGTACTGACTGGATTCACATGGCTTTCAAAGTAATCCTTATGATCGAATTAAATAAATACTTTTCGATAAGTATTGAGTTTCACATGAAAAAAACATGCTACCTGTGCTAATGAAAAAACCGATCATAATTATGGTGGTTTTAATATAATACCTCTTACGAGTATGAGATTGTAACATTGTGTTGTACACCATAGCCATCTGTTTGGATTTAACAGAGGTCAATAAACGATTGTTGGTATGTCGGTAATATGTTGGTATATGATCTTTGAACACTACAAAAAGAATAGGTAATTAATGCGAATTGTCGGAAAAAAAAACTGACAGTGTTGGTTAGTGACACTAAAAAATTATAGCATCCTAAACCAGACCATTGACCTAAGATACAGTTTTACTAAACGAATAGAGTCCTAACAGTTGATGGCAGTGAGAGGTCGTCTGGGTCAATTATTCACACAATAGTGGTGCGACAGTGTATGACATCATGTCCCTTCATAAGCATATAGTTAATGACAGACAGAGTAAAGACCAAGTAAAGACAAAAATATTTCTGCCGCCGAGCAGCGTTGCTGTGTTCTAGTTTGAGAAGTGTGGTTGTCGGTGGAATTGCAGGCACCGATGGGTTACATCTGTGTGCCTCAAGTTGATGATCAAGTTGGTGGTAGTGCATGGTGGGGCGTGTTCCTATCGTGCGTGGCTTGCGAGGCAGTGCTTTGTTATGGGTAATGGTTCAATGGTTCCCACTTGAAAGCACGTGGGCCGTCTGCTTGTCAGGCCTCAAGAAAAAAAAAAATACTTAACTGGCTCACCCGTTATTTGCTAATGATTTTGTAAATGTTAAGAAAACGAATTGAATTAAATTTACATTGCAAAACGTGGTTCTACAACTAACCAATACTGTATTAAATGGGGAGTCAGTAAACCTTGCTGATTCTAATATTTTCCATGGACTTAAAGTTGATGCAATATTGCATATTGTAAAATGGAACTTCGTTACTCTTATATAAGAGTGGTTTAATGCAAATACATCTTAGCGCAAAGCTTTACGGAAAAGATTGATGCCTGTAATATTAACAATAGAAACATAAACAAAAATTATACTCATAAATTTATTCTAAATTCACATTTTCGGAAAAACTAAAAGATATTATAGCTATTAGATATTACTAGATAGAGTAATTGTTGGTCTAAGATACTGAAAGTAAAAGTAAAAAAAAACGAAATTGTCACATATTTACAAAAGAAAGAAAGGGGCGGCATCCAAAAAATTTAGTACCAACTACGATTGTGGAGAGTTTGATGCAGGTTTTCCATGAACTTATATGTCTAAGAGGGCCCTTCCCGGTCCTAGTATCGTCAATGCGAGCGTGATTGAACAGCTTGTTGTTTTATCCAGCGCAATTTTAGAAAAAGAGGCAAAGCAAAATAAAGAGAGAAAGCGCCTGAGCGCTCAGTTGGCATTCGGTTACTGTGAACCAAGTGAGAACGCGATAACATTGAATGAAAAATAGTGTGCGGAAATTTCATAAAACTTGTTCCAGGAAATACATGTTTTCCAGTAAGCCTTACTAATTTGTGAAATAAAAGTTAGTCATTAGAATTTCCATAACATTTGCAAGGTTTCTATCAAAATATTTTCGTTACTTTTACAATTTATGAGTAAATTATGAACGCCCAAAGTTCAGGTAAATTTGTGAAAAAAAGCAAATTTTTGGAGGTTTCTACTGAATATGTTTCTCCAAATTTGGATTTGTTGTTGATAGAAACCTAGATATAGTGCACAAGATACCTATTAGCGTTTGTATGAAAAGTAAGACGGGTTGGCCGCTCATAACTAAACGATTTACTTTTAGGTGTGCTATTGTTTCACTAGCAATATCAAACATTACCTTTGCCTTCACGAGTCTCTTGTCAGCTGTGCGAACTCAGAACGGGAAAACCTTGACCAGACCGATAGAACTATGCCACTACCAAGAGTATGCTGAAATTTCGTGTTGACGTCATTAGGTACGTCAATTTTAGGAAACTACCCCACACATGCAGTTGCAGTTCTTGATCCAAAGGACACGGATGCGAAATATAATGTGAATATAATGTTATATACAGAAGCTGTGCTACAGAAAGCTAAAATCGGAATAGGTGAAAAAATATATATAAAAATATATTAAAAGAAAAAGTTGACATATACATTTAATAATGCACCACACGGCATCAACAAGAAGTGAAAAGCTGTTGTAGTAGATAATGAAAGAGGCGGTCCGGTCTAATCTAGTTAAAAAAGGTAGAAAGGTAAAGAAAAGTGGAAGGTCTGAAGAAAATGGAAGGACTGTTTGGATGAAAATGATACAAGTAGATATATAGATGGATAGATTTATTTATAGTTTCATAGTTATGAGATGCGACCCGCTACAATATTGTAATAGCCTTTCGGCTACTATATCCTGATATTAAATGAGGTTTAAGCTTATGCCATTGGGCTATTAGTAACATGTAACTTAGTATATCGTTATCACTGTCACTAATAGTTAAAAACTAAGTGAATTGTGTAAAGATATCTTTAAGCTAGTACAACTTATGATGAATATTGTTTCCTGTGATTCTTAACTAATTAAGATCTAGATGTGTTTTATAAAGTTAATATTACCTACTTCATAAGTTCCAAAATTTATATTTTGTTTTTGTAAAAGGTAGATGTAGTGTATAACAATAAACTATGCGCGCTGACTGGAGCGCTGCGGGTAGCAACCGTACGCACCACGGTAGTGGGGGCACTCGATTCCAGCCCGCCGATCCAGGCAGACGTGTGACGTCTCTAACATAAGTGTTTTCTTTGGTACCCAAGCAACCTGTACAGTACACATTCCAAATGCTTACTACACTTTGTGCTAAGACCTCAAGTAATGTTGGTTAAAATGCCACCGAAATGACACAACACAACTCAAAAAAGAAGTAGAAAAATAATTAAATTAAAAAAATTATGTTGCTTCCCAAAATGTTAGAAAACTAATCCTAATTTAATCTTCAAAAATGGTAATGTTTAAATTTGTGATGTGCGAGCGACAAATTGTTTAACGGTGAATTTAAAACAAGCTCTTATACTGACACGGTTTTTGTTATCTTACTAAATAGGAGTAAAGTATGGGGGTTAATGAGTTAAAATATTATTTGAAACATTTTAATTTGCAAATCGGCAGCTTTCCAAAAATAAAACTCAGACTTGGGGTAATGAAAGTGAGTGTGGCTTCAGGCCGTGCAGGGGGACGATCGATGCCATTGTCGTTGTCAAACATACTACAGGAAAAGAGCCAGGAACAACAACGTCCACTTTATATGTGTTCTGTTGTTCTCGAAAATGCATTCGTCCGTGTGGGTACCGAGTTTATTTTAGTTATAGGTAGATAATGTTAGCATAAGTTTATATTTGTCGCATGTCAATCTTCTTTTATAGACCACTACTTAGGTTGTCTGGTAGAAAATGCTTGAGCATTAAGCCCTCCTATTGTTGTATCCTCCTTTAACTGTATGTTTTGTGCAACAAATCTGGATTGATCTTAAAAAGGTGGGTTGCTCAGAAAAGTACGTCAGCCTCATTCGGAACCTTTATGAAGGAATGATGGGCCGGATTCAATACGAGGACAACTATTGACTACTACGAACAATTCCCTGTGACCAGTGGTGTAAAACAGGGATGTGTAATGGCTCCCACGCTGTTTGCCATATATTTTGCCGGTTTCATGCATGATTCATACAGATCCTGTGGTGAATAATAGCCCTGAATATAAGAACATACAAAAGCGTCTTTGACATCTCCCGCTTGAGGGCTAAGGGCAAGGTGCAGGAAGTCCCTGTCGATTCTCTATGCCGATGACGTGTGCCTAATGGCCGATAACACAAAAAGTCTGCAGAGGTACATTAACAGCTTATAAGAATCGTGCTTGGTGATAAGAGTGTCCAAAACACAGATCCTGAGAGAAACAACTTGGAGGAAATCTCATATCTCACATCAAACCTCTTGACGAGTTATCATCGTTTCGTTACTGGGATGTTACACACGTGACGACAACCGCCTTAACAATAGCGAGAGCGGCTTCATCTTTTGGGAGGTTGAGTAAACGAGTATGGGACCCACACCACCTGTATCTCCAAACTAAAATCGCTGTTTACAAAGCAAATAGTCTTGCATATATGCTATGTCACTGAGACCGGTGCCTTTACAAAGGCGATATAAGGCGGCTTGACGTATTTCACCTTATCTATACTTCGGGTTAAGTAAATAACTCTGAAATACTTCGCCGAACGCAAATGACTGGCATAGAATCACTGCTCATCTGGGGCCAACTGATGTGCCGAGTCTTCCATTCAAATAGGATGCCCATCTTGTGCGTATAAAAGATTAGGGCCTGCCATAATCTGTTTTCTTTTCGGAGCTTGCTCAAGTTAAGCGTCAGGCTGGTGGCCACTTTTGACACTGGTGGCTACAAGGATGTTTTAAAACGCCACTGTAAACTTCCCTGTAATAGCTGGCAAGACCATGCACAACGATGGTCAGAATGGCGCAGCACCGTTCTTAAGGCAAGTGCAATTTGAGACGACGACTCGTCTAGAAAACTTTGACGCTAAGCGTCAACATAAAAAAACAAAGCAAAATGTTGTTTATAATTTTATACCTAACCGCTGACCTCTGTTTCTGGGTATCATACTTTCTGAGGGACCGGTCACTTCGAGTTGATGGCTACTCGTCTGATCACTTAGCAATTATTGCCGGGGTCCCTCAGGGGCCTGTTTATGCCTGCACCAAGCGCTTTGCTTTAACTTTCATAATGTGTCGAGCCAAAGTATTGAGTTCCGAAAAGTCCGTTTTTCGAATGCCTACTGATATGGATGTTTTCAAGAGAAGAGTGAATAGGCACCTACTTGCTAGGTAAACTTGCCACAACGTCGACCGCATCATCACTTAACATCAGGTGAGATTCCGGTGAAACGTTTTTCTTATAAGTTGTAAAATAAAATAAAAAAATACCTATAAATGGAAACCTCTCCTGGATAGCTAACTATAAATGTCTAACATTTAGAACGAAATCCGAATTTGCATGTCTCGCTCTCATATGAGTAAGTAATCTAGCTTCGAAGCAAGGTTCGCCATTGACGGATACGTCTTGGAGGACATCATCTTATGTCTCTCATAGGTCCGGTAAGCCAGACAGCAAACAAAAAGAAACAAAAATCGTTATGGTAATTAAAATTTATTGTACTCGCTTGTACCTTATGTGAAACACATTTTATAGTAAAACAAGTAAGTACAAAAAAATTAAAAAGTTATAGTCGTTGAATGATTTAGTTCAGCTCCTCGGGAAGGACCACAGCGGGGGCGGGGATTATGGGGGTGCCGACGATGACGGGCTCGACGACGATGGGAATGATAGGAGTGCCAATGGCGACGGGCTCAACAATGACGGGCTCGACGACCTGGATGGGCTCCACGGCGGGAACGTCCACACTCTCGACAACGTTGACGGGACCGGGCTGGTAGACCTCTTCGACGACCTGGATGGGCTGCACGGGGGTGTGGACGACGTCCACATCCTCGACAACGTTGACGGGACCGGGCTGGTAGACCTCTTCGACGGGTGTGGGGACCACCACGGGGGCGGGGAGCACCACGGGGGCGGGGGCGACCGCAGCGGACTCAGCCTGGTTCACGTTCACGATGATCTGGACGAGGGGAGAGGATCCGCTGGGGACCTCACCGACGACCACGGGGGAGGGCGCGACGACGGCGGGGGAAGGCACGACAATGGGAGCGGGGGCGAGGGCGGACTCATCAGCGGTGACGACACCACCGTCGGGGACAGGGAAGTCGATCATTGCGGGTCCGACAGAGATGGGGGAAGTCTCGAGGATGGCGGGTCCAACAGAGATGGGGCTGGTCTCGACGATGGCGGGTCCAACAGAGATGGGGCTGGTCTCGACGATTGCGGGTCCGACGGCGATAGAATCGATGCCCAGAAGGTCGACGAGCATGGCCTCGAGTGCGGCGGCGGTGGCAGGGTTGGTGCTGGGGCTGTTGATGGCGGCGACGATCTGTTCGATCTCGGCGAGATCGCCAGCCAGCTGTGTAGGCTTGATCACGGCGGCCGAAGCCACGGCGGCGATCAGGGCAATTGCGACGAAGTATTTCATGGTGCTAAAGGTGCTAGAACAAGGTTTACAAAATATTATTAAGAATGTCGACCTTGTGGTAAATAAGGTCTAATTACCTAGGGATCTAGTCAATTATGATAGTACCAACTTACTTTTTTGCCCGTGTCGTACAAGCGACTATGCAGATGTTGAATTCAGTTTACCTTTTATACTATCGTGTTATCATTTTTAGAGATAAATAATTGAAGCAATTCAATATTGTAGGCTTTTTATTGGTATTAGGTACCTATACCTACCTACCTACTTGCCATTTCACGTTATTGGGTGATATCATGAAATGGCAAGTAGGTGGTAATAGAGCTTTTCTAAAAACCAACTACATACCTATGAATCGAAACATGAAAAGAAATGAGACTCAGAGTGGAAAATACGTGCTTGTTTATGTGTGCTTGTAGTAAGCATAATTTTTTTCGGCTTTGTATCACTTTTTACCTATGTATCCGCCGTATGTACCTACCTTATTATTTTTCTGAAATACTTTAAATTAAAATTCACTTGACTTGACGCTGGCAAAATTGATTGTCGAAATGACAGTATAAACTTTGACAGCACAACTTGACACATTTAGATAATTTACTTGACAGTGCCAAGATTGTTAGTCAACATGACGGACAGGAGCGATCGATATGAAGATGGGAATGGGAAAGAAAAAAATTCAAGAGTCAAATGCTTTTAGGTTCTGAATTCTAAATTTCGGAAATAATAAATTGTAATTTTGCCAACATGAGATTAAATCCGATTCTTTTCGGAGGTGCTACACGCAAAGATGCGAGAAGGCCACAAAGAGAACCTGTTCCCTTTCAAATGCTGCTACCACTGGAACTAAAAAAGTCAGTTTCTGGCAAAGGTGATAAATCCAACGACGCTGCCTGTATGCAAGAATTAGCTGTAATGTTCGCATGCTTCAAGAAAGTTGATTTTGACCAGCAGGAGTGTTTGAAGGAAATTGCAGCATTCCAAGGATGCTACACAGAGTATGCTAAGAAAACGGCCACCCAAAGAGAGCAAGGCAGAAAAGGTATTCTAGTTCCTGGAGAGAAGAAGCTAACACACAAACAGATGAACCAATTGTTGAAAAGTTTTCCACCGAGAAAGTAGTGACTAGCCTTTAATCTAATGTAGTGTACATAGAATAAAATATTTATACAAATAACTTTTAAGTAGTGTCTGCAAGTTTTTCTTTACATTGTACCTGACATACTCATGTTATGCATTAGAGAAAAGTAGGTAGGTATAGCTACACAGTAGGTTACACTCCTAATTTTTTTATCTCTCTTGTCATGTCACTAGTTTCTTTCGAAACAGTGTGGTGAAAGGATTTTAAGTGCGCCTCAAGAGGCTTCTTTTGAACACTTGACACATGTTATAGAACTTTTTAACAAAATACCGGAAGATAAATTTGGGAGATACTCTTCTCTTGTTGTCACTATTGTGTCACCTTAGTAGTGTGCTATATTGTTGCCTGTTCTTCTAGGCTTCATCATGTG
Source organism: Chloroclysta siterata (assembly GCA_932294275.1). Lineage (NCBI taxonomy): Eukaryota > Metazoa > Arthropoda > Insecta > Lepidoptera > Geometridae > Chloroclysta > Chloroclysta siterata. The sequence goes on from OW028589.1 coordinate 20,754,863, forward strand.
GGACTGGCATGTAGTTTTAAGACTTTTTGAAGAGATCCTTGTGATTTAATTTAATAAACTCTTACAAACTATAGAGAATGGTAGAAGGATGGTGCTGTAGTCCTTCGTACACCCATCTCTCTCGATGACCTCCTTTTGTATGATTTGCAGCATTAAACTTCGAATAGTTTGGAATTGAACATGATAGTCTGATGCATATCACCAACTTCAAAAACTATTAACAACTTAATAAAATTGTGTTAGTGGTGTCAATTATGTTGTTACTTTATCATAAACCAATTTAAGTTTTTCATGATAAGAGCTGTCAAATTAGGTTATTTTAGGAAAATGGAATAGAATTGTCACATAGTATCAAAATTGAGGCACAAGAAAATTCTTGTTATGAATACAAATTGAGATCAAAAATATTTCAAAACCGATATATTAAAATCTGTGGTAGAAAAGAAGGTACTTTAAATCTACTTCCTGATAACATATGGGGGAGGCCTTTGTCCATCAGTGGACTTTTTCAGGATCATCATCTTCCTGCTCTTATCTCAATGCATGGGATCATCACAACAGATTTTCGCCTTCCACTCTCATCTATCAGTCGTCTTCTCGATGCTTACTTCTTTCTTACTCATGTCATGTCACAGTCCATCCATCTTTTCTTTGGCCTGCCTCTTTCTAAAACCGCTTCTATTTCATCCATCATCATCTTCCTGTCCTTATCCCACACTAAGGGGCGTCACGTCAGCACAAAAGGTTTATTGATGAATATGAAAAATGGGAATGTCAAAAATTTATGAACACATAGGTAAAGTTTAACTTCATTTATTACAGTCTTACAACTGAAGAATAGAATAATTTATAATAAAAGATACAAAATAGTAAATATTACTTAGGGGCAGTGTGGATCCATTGTGGTGAAGACACCTGAAGCTCGATGCGGCGCACAGTTATGTATTCTTCATCTGATTCATGTGCATTGTAGAACTTTTCAAGCTGTTCTATAGCTTTGTCCTCCAGCTGCAAATACAATTTTCAAAGGTGAGCTTAAGTCGGGATAGAGATATAACCGGAAGTCCTTGGGGGACGCCTTTGCCCAGCAGTGGGACGAAATAGGCTCTTCTCTTGTCGTGTCACTAGTTTCTTTCGAAACAGTGACAAAAACAGTTTCGAAACACTGGCACCTAGAATCACCTAGCTTTAGAACGTTTCAAAGTGATCCTTCTGATTTTATTGAATAAATACCTTTTGACTTTGACCATTATGGTCACCATATGAAAGTGTGGGATTACGGCCTTTTAACTATTTGAAACCAGTACCCCAAGTCCGAGTTTTTCGTAACGTCAGGCATTTTTTGTATGGCGATTCGATAAGCGTCTCTTATGGGCGTGCTAAGAACTCACGAGTCTCCATACAAAAAAGGCCTGACATTAAGAAATACGTACAATGGAAAATAAAACTCAGACTTGGGGTACTGATATGGTGTTTACCAACAAAAGTTCTTAAAAAATTGAATAAAAAAAACCAGTTCATACCAGATAAAATTGATTACTACTTTTCAAAATCTTCCATTTCAGCTTAGCAGATTACAATTTAAACCTTACCTATCTAGGTAAGGTACCTACCATAAATATCTTAGATTATAAATGAATGCATGAGTATGCAATACCTAGGTATAATTATAGATTATTAACATTTGGGCCTGGATGGATCATCATCATCATGAGTGAAGAAGTCTTCTGCTGGACTATAGGTCCATACTTTTTTTCTTAGTGTGCCGCTGTCTCGGAAGAAATATTTGCAGACCATGAAACACTTTGGAACTGGAAGATGCGTGGGACGCCCTCCTAATACTTGCTGGAAATGTATAGGAGAGGCCCATGTCAAGCAGGGGTTTTAGGCTGATGATAATAAATGAGTACCTAGTAGAGCTCTTTGTGGAGGGCTCCTCCGGGGAAGTACTACCACCACGCCTTTTTCTGCCGCCAAGCAGCAAGTGCGTGACTTACGAGGTAATGCTTTGTGACGTGACGGTTACCACTTAGCATCGGATGTGCCATCTGCTTCTAATTCTAATTCGTTTTGGGGGGAATGAGATCACGGACGTCCCGCAATGGACACCCCATTGTGCATTGTCAAATGTGCTTAAAATAGCGGAGAAGGACCTTGGGTTGGCAGCAATGTTCGAGCATCCCCGGTGGTGATTTGGATGCAGATGAGAGGAAGGGCCCGATCAGCTTCTGCAGCCACCTGCTTATTCCATCAGCTAGTTGTATTAAAAAAAAACCCACTTATCAGGTCTCTTACCTGTGTCAAAGCTAACGGCTTGGTCATGATTCTGGAAAAGTCCTCCTTCTGTTTCCTCTGATCCGTCAGTATCTGGTTGAACTGAACTGGCTTACTTCTAGGGCTGCTACTGGCGATTGGCGCTTCGCACACCTTCCAAGGATTCTTTTTCTCGGGAGGACTGACACTCATCCTACTGAAGAAATCGTCCATGCTTTTTGGAGACTGCTCGAGCCCTTCCATGGCTAGCTTTTTACGCTGTTTTTGGGATAGTTTTGGACCCACGTGGCTGATAAAAACAGGACTTGCCAAGTCTGCTATAGGCGAATCTTGAGATGATATGTTCGAATCAGATTCTGGTATGCTAATTGAGGAAGACTTGGTGAGTTTAGTGAAGGACTCTGCCGGCGTTTCGTTCAAGATATCTTTAGCGGTGGTTATAGCTTTTAGTCTTGCTTGGACGACCTTTTGTTGTTTCTGGAGCGAGGAGGGTACCTCGGTCCATTTCTCTTTAGCTTTATCACTGAGTTTCTCATCCTTTATTTTGCAAAGCGACAACGTTATATCCCCTGAGACTTCGTTGGACAGATCTAGTGACGTCACAGAGCTCACAGATTCGTACCTCATCCTTGCCTTTTCGCTCTCCGTGTACTCAACTTTCCTAGACTTTGTTTTCTTTTTGGATATCTCCACAATGCTGTCATCTCTTTTGACATCTTCGTCGATGAAATCCAGATCTACGGGGTAGTTGGTAGTGAATTCCTCTATAGATTCATCGTTCGGTGCGTTGTAAAAGGGAGTTATCACTCGAGAAGACATAATCGGATTGAATTTGCAGTAGTAACTAGTTATATCGTCAAGTAGGGCTTGCTCTAACTGCTCCAGCGATCTGTTTTCAAGGATCGACGATAAGTTTAGAGATATGAACTCCATGCAGCATTGTTTAAGTTGTACAGCGTTGTATGTGTGCGCGAATTGACATAATTCTGTGCAATTTTTCAGTGTTATCATACTAGCTAGAGCAATCTCGCACATTTCTCTAAGCCTTGAAATAAACAGCTGGTCAGCGACAATGAGCATGTTGCATATGAAATCGATGCTCTCATTGCAATTCTCGATTTCTGGGCAAGAGTCTGTGTATAAGAAGTTTATAACAGGCAGAAGAATTCCGTAGTTGATAGGTAGAGTAACGGTTGATAGCAGTTTACTCTGCAATAAAAATGTTGGTATTTTTATTTGTGCCTACTACATGATATATGAATTTGAGATAACGGCATTCAATTTATGATCAAGATTATGATCAATTACTACTACAATTTAACATTAATAGTAGAATTATGTAAATACAATTTCCTACTGAGCAAAGTTCTTGTTATCTTTTCAGTAGTAAGTAAGTAGTTTTTTGACCTTTCAATGATTTTAAGGAAGGCGACATGGCAATAAAATGTAAATGATAATCCGATAATGTAATTCGTTTGAAGTCTGCGCGGATTACTGAGTAGGGGGATTACGATAAATTTATAGTCTAATAATGATTAAGGTGTAATTGTTTTGTGGCTTTTATCTATTGATTTGATAAATATCTCACGTTTCAACCAATAATACAGGAAAAATGAAATAAAACAATTAAACGACTTAGATACCTTTTCTATTTAGATAGATATACCCTCAGTACCTCAAGTATGAGTTGTGTTTACCATATTTGGTTTTTCGTTCTTGTTCCGTGTTCATTGCGGGTTTTGTATGAAGACGCGATAGAGATACCAATACGGAACTTTATGTTCTACTACTAATTTTCGTCATAATTGCAACATAAAGTTCCGTATCGGTGTCTCTATCGTGTCTTCATACAAAACCCGCGATGAACATGGAACAAGAAAGAAAACCGAAAAACCAAATATGGTAAGCGCAACTCATACTTGGGGTACAGATCTCTGAGTATCAAGTACGAACTTTGAAGATGTCTAAGGGTGTTAGTCAGAGCTTTGATACTAGAATAGAATTGAAATATTGGTGCTTGGAGTATTAGATTTGGCACATACCTTGGTATTCAAATAAAACAGGAATTCGTCAAAATATTGGAGGACTTCCTGAACAACTTAATCTAGTCCCAAGTAACTGATATAAAACTTACAACCTTTTTTTTTTTTAATAAAATAGTTATAAAATGTTTTTTACCAGACAGGGAACAAACATCTGAGGGCTTATTACGAGTTTAGTGCCGATCGTCGATCGTTACGATACACCGAATTTTCTATGAGAAAAAAACGGGTTCTCAAAGAATACGCTAGATGCCGTTCATTTATTTTCATAGAAAATTCGGTGTATCGTAACGATCGACGATCGGCACTAAACTCGTAATAAGCCCTCTGTATTCAAAACAGAAATATTTGTTCTCGATGGGGATCGAACTCACGGCCTGCAGCGTAGAAGGCTACTACCAACTGGAGCCTGAGTTTTTAAGTACCAAATGACGAAAATTACCTACGCAATCTTAACATGGATATGCCTTTTAAACCCGGAATTGGCGATTAATACCTGGCGCCACCAGGCGCCTGCGAGACACCGTGACATTGTCTCGCGCAATGTATTTTAATTTTTGATGTAGATATTGGCACAGGGAAAGCCTTGGTACCTACTTGGTGTGTAGCGTAGGTAGTAGGTTCCTTTTATTTTTTTGTTTTTCAGTTTTATGTAAATGTTGAATGTTTTTTGTTTTGTTTATTTACTTTTTTATGTTTATTTTATCTTACTTATCTAGTTATTTTTCTTCTTTGTGTACAATTTCTATGTCTTTACTTGTATTATTTTCTACTGCCTATATTCTTACTTGACAGCCTTCACAGCTCAGTTGGTAGTAGCTCTGCCTTCTGTGCCGTAGGCCGTGGGTTCGATCCCCACCGAGAACAAACATTTGTGTGATGAACATAGATGTTTGTTCTCTGTCTGGGTGTTATATAATATTATAAGTATGTATTTACAAAAAAAAAAATATATAAGTAGTATATCAGCTATCTGGTTCCCATATAACAAGCTTTGGCTTAGTTTGGGGCGAGATAGTGATGTGTGGAATGTCCACCAATATTTATAATTATTATATTTATTTTTGTCTGTATGTTACTTCAGTGTGTTTGTTGTCAAATAAATTTATATTCTATATTCTATTCATATTTATAATAGGGCCCTATATTTATTTTAACTACTGTTGCGTGAATGAAAGACACTAATAATATATTAAAAAAAACATCATTTTCTATAATTTTTAGTTACCTCAGTCCAAGAATGCATAAACATGCCATTGAAGTACTCCAAGCGAGCAGCTAACACACACTTGTGTGCTGGTATTAGTGCATTATCTTTAGTGCACACGTTAGTGTCCACTAGCTGATGGAGCGCTTCTCTGTCCCAGTGCATTGGAGTACGTTTAGTGTAGTCTGCACTGTCTTTTAGGCAAATCTTGCCGTCTTTGTAACTGAAAAGATAGTTAAATAAATATTGATGAATATTCGACATAGCACCCAAACTATGCAAGGCCGATGATAGTATTATATTGTTTATAAATTAAATTAGTCTTAAACTTATGCCATTGAGAAGGGCGGTGGTGGGCAATTAGTTTCTCGCAAACATGTTTTTTTTGGGTTCCGTACCCAAAGGGTAAAACGGGACCCAATTACTAAGACTCTGCTGTCCGTCCGTCTGTATTACTACCACCACGCCTTTTTCTGCCGCCAAGCAGCAACGCTGTGTTTCGGTTTGAAGAGTGTGGTTGCCGGTGTAATTACACGCACATGAAGCTTAACATCTGTGCCTCAAGTTGATGGACGCAGGGCAGTGCATCGTAGGGCACGTTCCTATCGTGCGTGACTTACGAGGCAATGCTTTGTTATAAGTGATGGTTACCACTTAGCATCGGGTGGGCCATCTGCTTGTTCCATCAACTAGTAGTATAAAAAAAGTATCAACTTACTAGAATTTATCACAGAGTTTGTGCAAAGCCATGACTTGAAGCCTCTTGGCGGCCGCTTGCACTAGCTTCACCGGATCGCAGTATAGATGGCTCTGACGGGGGGTGTCGGTAGTGCGCTTCTGTTTAGAACCCTTCTTCTTCTCCTTGCTGTACACTTCAAACGCGGATATTTCAGCCGGTGTTTCTAAAAAAGGACAGGTTTCATTTTTATTCAACCATTGTGGTCATCAGTACTAATAAAACAAAGGTCTTCCCAAAACAAAATCCACTAAGCTATAAAAGTGAAATCTCTCATACTATAAGAATCAAAGTCCTGACTGACTGACTGACATATAGACAACGCACAGCCTAAACCGCTGGTCCTAGAGACTTGAAATTTGAGGAGTCCATAGGTCTTATGGAGTAGAGGTGTACTAAGAAGGGATTTTTGGAAATTCACCCCTTAAGAGTGTAAAAGGGTTGAAAACGTTTGTATGAAAAATAGTATTCCTTGAACCTACAAACTTGAAACTTGGAGTACATGTACTCCAAAGCTAAAAAATAGGAAAGGCATTATTCGTTTTTTAAAACTACCCTTAATAATTGTGCAAAGGGATGTGAAATTTTTTTGGGAGTTTTTTGACGCGTGTTTGCTAAATCACGGCTCACCACTTAAACGTGTGCGAAGCCGCGAGAAGCTGCTAGTATTAAATATTATTATAGTTATACAAGATGTTCCAATACTTGTATTTAAAACTTCAGCTGTGTTTCGGTTTGAAGAGTGTGGTTGCCGGTGTAATTACAGGCACATGAGGCTTAACATCTGTATGCCTCAAGTTGATGGACGCAGGGCAGTGCATCGTAGGGCACGTTCCTATCGTGCGTGACTTACGAGGTAATGCTTTGTTATAGGTGATGGTTACCACTTAACATCAGGTGGGCCATCTGCTTGTTTCATCAGCTAGTTGTATAAAATAAAAAAATCTCCATAAAAAAAGGCTAGACGTCACGATAAACTAAATACGAAAAACAAATCTCAGACTTGGGGTGCAGAGCTTTTGTCAAATGTAAAAAAAAAAACTTACCAATCTCCTCATCAATATCTCCGTCCTTATCTTTCTTGCCTACTAGATCTTCCCTCCTTATCTTGAGACTGCACGGTCCTAATTCTGCTACGTCACAGCTTCCCGTGTACATGAATTTCAAGATTCTCTCAAACACATCTAAAATAAGTTCAATAAGTCATATTAAAATACTTTAAGCATTGTAACCGAGGTATACACGGATAGACAAAGACTTAGACACAAGAACACTAATGTAGATAAGTACAAAAATGAACAAAACAGTGACAACATGATGAAACAGTAACATGATAGATATAAAACACAAAACAATTATATAATAAACAAATTTTTGGGTAGTTTGAGTACCTACCTATGGAACATATCTATTAAATATTATAATAGGTACCTAATAATAGTGCTGTGTGATACAGCAGCTCTCTAGTGCTCAGCTATGTTTGCTCTCAGTGGGAATCGAACCCACGGCCTACGGCGCAGAAGACAGAGTTACTACCAACTGGGGCCTTATGCTCACTTCGAGCAAGATTATCTCACGGTGGAGATGACGTCATATCTCGTTCGATAACTATTAAATCCCCATTCTCACCGTGAGATAATCTCGATCGAAGTGAGCATAAGGCCCTTGAGCTGTGAAGGCTGTCCCTTATTATGTATGACCCTTTGACCTTTTTTTTATCCATTTGACTTTGTGTATAAGCAGATGAGAGGTTAATAATAATGTTACCTGGGTGAACATTCGAGAGATGAATAGTGGCTTTATCCCCCGGCGCTGCTATGGTATCCTGGTACAGTTTGTAGAGGTGATCACTGCTCGAAGCGACGATGAATATATGTGCTGGGTACCGCTTTGTGCCAATCTACATATAGATCGATAGAAGAATATTTATTGCATAAAACAAAATTGTATACAAATTAGGCGAACTTAATAAAACAGAGCATTCTTTTCCAGTAAACCTTTGTGTAATGCCAGTGCTCTTCAACGGTGAAGGAAAACATCATACAAGGATCATACAAAAGAACGGTAGGAACCAAGCCGTAAGTTTGTTGCCTGTTCTTCTAGGCTTTGGTCGCGTATAACTGGCACCTAGAGTCGCCTAGCTTTAGGACGTTTCAAAGTGATCCTTTTGATTTTATTGAATAAATACCTTTTGACTTTGACTTTGATCGTGATGAAACCAGTTAGTATTCTAACAGCGGCGATGGGCTTGCAACCTGTCACGTATGGAATATCAACTAATGCAAAATGTGGGTATGTGCCAAATGTAATGTTTGGACGTACTTACCTCTGACTACCCCCCCTTGGACTTCCTAAAAGAATCTGGGGTTAGTACTTGGTACTAAGAGATCTGAGGGGATATCTACCGTGTTTAAGGATCAAAGTCGTAAAGCTGTTTGTTTTTATTGTGTAACAAGCTGGTGTCCGCGACTTCGTCCGCGCAGGATTAGTCACACAATATCTTTATAAATTGTAGCTTATGTGTTATTCTGATGTATAAGCTATATTATTGTAAAGTTTCATTAAAATCCATTCAGTAGTTTTTACGTGAAAGAGCAACAAACATCCATCCATACTTACAAACTTTCGCGTTTATAATATTAGTAGGATTTTGAAAAACAGAAAGGGTGCACAAATCAATGATAAGGAACTGTTTTTTACATAAATACTATTATAGTCAGCCTCTTAAGTGGAACAAACCTGGAATATGACATCGTGCAGAATGTCGTCCTCCGCAGCAGTATCCCGCAGCGCTTCCATGTGCTTCGCGAAGCACGATGGCGAGAGCTCGGGCAGACTTCTCAAACCGCATGTTGGTTTCGACTGATAACAAAATATAATAAATAAATGTGTATTAATTTTTTTACTTGTTGATGGAATAAGCAGATGCCTGTTTCTGCCGCCAAGTGCCGGTGAAATTACAGGCACATGAGGCTTACATCTGTATGCCACAAGTTGTTCATATTGTGCGTGAATTACAATGCACTGCTCTGTGTTATGTGCCTATCATTTCACTCATTTATGTGGAATACCACTGCTACGAAATGTGGCAAATCTAATATTTGGACGTACTTCTGACTACCCTCAACCCTCTGACTACCCTCTTGAGTTGGTCTTGAGCTCTGAACAGATATCTACTGTGCCCCAGGGTCGGCAGATATGACTGTTAAAGACAGAGAAAAAGATTTTGTATGTTATTAAAATATTTATTTTATTAAAAGTGGACTGTAATATTGTTGATCACACAGAAGTAATGACTGCTACGGTCTTCGACCATAGATAAGAACAGACCAAAATATGTTCAGATGCTGAATATTTATGTTGGTATTAAACAATGACCTCAGATTTTTTAGTTTCAAGTACCAAATCATATCTACGTGCCTGGGACTAAAGTCGTGAACCTGTAAGAACCAACTCATGATTCTTCAAATAAAATTATCACCATTATCATCATCAGCCCGCAGAAGTCCACTGCTCGTCATAGGCCTCGCCTATACATTTCCAGGAAGAACGATTCTGAGCCTACTCCATCCGATTTGTTAGACGGCTTCCACTGAATCGTTTTTCCGTGCAGTAAATTTCGGCATTCGCGTTTTTCCGCGATTTTCTTTTTTCAACTATGTAGCACAATTTCTTGGTCCGGCTTTTATGTAATAGTGAAAATGTATATTCGCTTTTGCTTTCTATCGCAACTTTTTGAATAGCAAATTTTCTCAACATCATGTTTTTATAGTTGGTTGTATTCTAATTCGCATATTTTTTCTGACGTTTTTTATTTTTAATAGCATAATTCCGTAATACTAAATGTACGGGAATATAAGTCCTTGTCTTTACTAGATAGTACACTGTACAAGTCTACGTTCTGTATGGAATGTTACCGAGAGGTTGCCCCAATCGTAAAGTTATTTGGTTCTAATGAATTTGTCGGACCAATATAGAAACCACACAGAAATAGACAAATCTTACTCACTTTGACCGACCTATTTTTAAATGAATAAGATATTTTATGGTTTAATTAGTTTAATAAAACATAATGACAAAAAAAAAACAAAATTCTAGACTTCCTAAACATAAATCTTTGTCCATAACTCTACCTCAACTTTTAAGAAGTTCTCTTCTCTGGCTCTGAGACATATTACCTACTAGCAGCTTCTCGCGGCTTCGCACGCGTTAAAGAAGTGAGCCGTGATTGAGCCACAAACATCCAAACATCGTAACTTTCGCATTGATTTGTATATTAGTAGGGTAGGATTTTAAATACCTACGTAGGTATCAGAGATACCTACAAACAAACTCCCATACAATCTTTCACATCCCTTTGCACACTTATTAAGGGTAGTTTTAAAAAACTAAAAATTAATTTCCTATTTATTAGCCTTGGAGTACATGTACTCCAAGTTTCAAGTTTGTAGGTTCAAGGAATACTATTTTTCATACAAACGATTTCAAACCTTTTTACTTGTGAAAACCTCCGATCGATGACTAAAGCGATTAAACATTTTTGCTATTACATTATAGCCGGACTAAGAAATTATACTAGTTGAAACAAAGAGATCGCCGAAAAATGCGATTGATGGCAAAAGCGAATATACATTTTCACTATTACATAAAAGCCGGACCAAGAAATTGTGCTAGTTGAAAAAAGAAGATCGCGGAAAAACGCGAATGCGGAAAGTTACTGCACGGAAAAACGATTCAGTGGAAGCCGTCTAACAAATCCTCCATCCACCGACTTCCCGCGATCTTCACAACGTCGTCGGTCCATCGGGTAACATAAAAAGACATAAATTTGATTATGTTTACCTTTTTCTGTATGCCTACGCCTCACTAAACTTCAATAATTAATATATTATATAACATTGTAAAAGGATCATACAATAGAACTGTAGGAACCAAGCCGTAAGTTTGTTGCCTGTTCTTCTAGGCTTTGGTCGCGTGGAACTGGCACCTAGAGTCACCTAGCTTTAAGACGTTTCAAAGGTATCCTTGTGATTTTATTGAATAAAAATACCTTTTGACTTTGACTTTGACAAAGGTTAAAAAGTATACAAACTTGTAAAACAGCAAAATTGAGTCCTTCCGAATCCACAGCTATAGAGACCGCTCGATGCACGTTCGGTATCTTCACAATCCTGACAGAAGTGCAGTCGTCCTTTTCTAGAAACTTGACTAGCGCTGATCTTCCGTCCTTTTCTCTCTCCTTCTTGGTTGGCTGGGGGGTAGAAGACGGGGCCTTCCGAGATATAGTTCCGATGTACGCCTCGCCGTGTTTAGTGGTGAGGTAGAGGGCATCGTGCGTTAGCGCCATGTGGGTCACTAGGGTTTGGTGGACTAAGCCGAATACGCATCTGTAGAAACAATTGTAAAAAATCGACATTATTCATATACCGCTGTCATATTATCTTCTTATACAAGGTGTTCCAATACTTGTGCTTAAAACTTCAGGGGGCTAAAGTACCCATCAATATGAATAACTTTTTCTAAGGAACCAACACTGTGAACGCGAAAAAAAACAGCTGTTTCATACATTTTAGCCAGGTAGGTATTGAACTTTTGTTCACAGTGTTGGTTCCTTAGAAAAAGTTATTCATATTGATGGGTACTTTAGCCCCCTGACGTTTATATACACAAGTATTGAAACACCTTGCATATTATTTTTAAAATTTTATTTATATTTTTTTTTTATTATTATTATAATTTCATGCGATACAAAAAAAAATCTGTTTTGCCTACGCCTAACTAAGCTCGATTGGCACCACACTGGGGCTTCATTATTATATTATTTTGTAACAAGGATCATACAAAAGAACGGTAGTAACCCAACCGTAAGTTGATTCTAATTTTATTATTTTACTTTATTGTTTTTATTTTTGTAAATGTTTATATGCCGTCAGGCTGGACTAGCGAAGCTAAATACTTACCCTAACACCAATATTGTACCTAGTTTCCATAGACAATAAATATCTTTATCTTTATAAGTTTGTTGCTAGTGCATCTTGGTAGTGTGGGACTAGCATCTAGATTCACCTAGCTATCAAACGATTCAAAGTGATCCTTGTGCTTTTTACTTACTTGTGTGATTTTGACTGGTAATCACTACATAGTATAAAACAAAGTCGCTCCCCGCTGTCTGTCTGCCCTATGTATGTTTAGATCTTTAAAACTACGCAACAGATTTTGATGCGGTTTTTTTAGAAGATAGAGTGAAACAAGAGGAAGATTTATATGTATAATACATGCATAATATAGTAGAGAAACACTGATAATTTTAGAGGTTTCTAATGTGATGTCGTAAATAAACACATTTTTTTGCGCTTACATTGCAAATGCTGGCCCTACGAGATAGATCAAAATAATGTAAAAATTCTACAAAAAAGTCCGCGATGGTATATGTTAGGGATAACCCACAATAACCGTGCGAAGCCGGGGCGGGTCGCTAATTTCCAATAAATAAAAAAATCCACAGACCACATACGGCTGTTGTCTGTTAGTGCTTTCCATCCACAGACCACATCCGGACTGTGGACTGTAAACCTGTTAAATGTGTACCTTGTCAGCTTGTTGGTGGTATCCTGCCAAATATGCAGTTGTCCCACGTTGGTGAGTAGAAGAACGGTCACTCGCGAGTAGACGCCTTGATCGCTCACCTTGCCTTCCACGCACACTTGACGTAAATTGATCTGCCTGTAAATATAAAAATAAATAAATTTAAAAAAAAAAATATTTATTTGATCTACCTCTGAGTATATTAAAAAAAACCTAATTTGTTTGATGATGAAGACAAGAATCTTTAAAGATGTCCAAGGGTAAGTCAGAGATACGTCATTATCATACCCACATTTTTGCATTAGCAGGTATTTCATACGTGACAATACAATTTTAATGATGATAATAAATCTGCAGTATAAATGTATATCTCAAGTATATTTTTTTTGTAAATACTTAAATACTTGTATTAATTTTTTTGTATGTAAATGCTTTTGTATGTAAGGCACGACCGGATCAGAACCTGGGAGCTTATGTTCGGAAGGCGGAGTCACCTCCACTAGACTTCTAGTGCTCTGTAGTAACATGTGCCAAGTGCTCGAAAAAGCCTCTATGAGGCGCACTTAAAATCCTTTCACCACACTGTTTCGTAAGAGCTAGTGATAGTGACACGACAAGAAGTAGGTCTATAAATCAATAAATAATTAACATTGGTGGACATTCCACACAGCACTCTCTCTCTTGTCGTGTCACTACTTTCTTTCGAAACAGTGTGGTGAAAGTATTTTAAGTGCGCCTCAAGAGGCTCCTTTCGAGCGCTATCTAGCTCCAAATTCAGCCAAAGCTTGTACTATGGGAACCAGATATCTGATGTAATACTTATTGTGCAGGACAACATTACAAAATAGACGTAGTTTACGTATACGATAGCATACGGAATATTCTAGTGTTAAGAAGTTTCTAGATATTATGTTAAATAGCATTAAAGATCATTCATGTGTTAAGAACCTTCTAGATAGAACATAAAATAGTATAAGGAGAACATTCCAGTTATAAAAACATTCTAGAAAGGGTAAAGATTATTCCAGAAATAAAACATAGCATAGTAATAAGAACCTTATGTTACATAGTTATAAGGTTGATTTTTGTCTAATAGCAAATAGTTAAAAATAGATTACGAAACCTTTTCTGATTGGTTGAAATAGCCCGATTGTGATTGGTCAGCCAATCAGAGCTCAGCTTTATTTTATAGTAATTTGATATAAATACGCAGCTTGTTTAGTAAGATAGCATGTACCGTCCGACTTCCGAAGTGAACACATCTCAATAAAAAGTTCCGAATAGAAGAAGAAATCTTTCTCTTGAAGACTCTGCCTTCCAATCCAGCAACAGAGGTGTGCATCCTGCACATCGAATGGTCCTTCGAGCCGGATCTCCGAAGACATACTCCAAGAGAAGAACAGCTGCTGAGAAGAACAGCTGGTTGTGATGCCGATCACACGATCCACAGGAAGAGGGTGTCAGCCCGCAACAGAAACCCAACAGTCCACGTCCTGTGAGACCATCCCTGCAGAGGCATCATCATCATCAGCGGCGAACGCATCCGTTGCTTCTCGCGCCTTGGCCGCGCAGTACACTGCAACGGAAGCCACCGGAACAACAGCGATACGTGATGTGAAACGGGGTACATCGCAAACAGAAGCCTCTCAACAGAACGTCCCGCCTATTGCCAGGCAGGACGGAGCACAAACAGAAGAAAGGCAAAAGGATGCTTGTCTCATTGCCGTAGACAAGCCTTCCACCGAACAGTTTCAACAGTTCGTCCCACCTATTGCCAGGCAGGGCGAAGCAACAACAGAAGAACAGAAAATGGATGCTTGTCTCACCGCCGTAGATAAGCCTTCAAAGTCGCACGCCCGTACCAAAAATACGGGGTCAAGCAGAACAGTACAGTCAAGAAAGGCACAGAAAATAGCCAAAGCAAAAGAAGAGCTTGCGCGCCTTCAAGTTGAATTAGCGTTGGCACGGATAGCTACGCTAGAAACAGAAGAGACCGACGATGAAGATGACGACGTCTCCGAGTACTCCAAAATGGAGGCAAACACACATGTGAACACGTGGTTACAGAATCAGGAACCTGAACGACCGAACGAACATCAAGACAACACGTTTGTTGTAAATGTCAAAAAAGAAAAGGATCAACAGCCAGCACAGTCATCACCGGCGGGAGTATGTCCTCAACCAGACTTTTCGCAGTTGGCCTCTGCAATCACCCTCGCCGTGAAAGCTGCACGCCAACCGAGATTCGTCGAGTTACCATACTTCAATGGAAGTCATCAGGATTGGTTGTCTTTCCGCGCAGCCTACTTCGAGACCATGGAATCTTTCACAAGAGTTGAGAACATGAACCGCCTGCGAAAGAACCTCAAGGGAAGAGCCAAAGAAGCCGTTGAAGGTCTACTCATCACCAATGCCGAGCCATCTGACATCATGAAGACCTTAGAAGCCAGGTTTGGAAGACCAGATTCAATCGCCATGGCAGAAATAGACACACTTAGATCACTGCCGCGTCTGACGGAGTCACCGAGAGATATCTGCATCTTCTCCAGCAAGGTGACCAACATCGTGTCTACTCTTCGGGCGTTGAACTGCGTGTATTACCTCTACAATCCAGAAGCCGTCAAGGCCATGGTGGAAAAGCTAACACCGACGCTGCGCTACAGATACTACGACTTCGCAGCTTTGCAACCAAAAGAAGATCCAGATCTATTGAAGTTCGAAAAGTTCCTGAAGAAAGAAGCTGAACTGTGCAGCCCATATGCACAGCCAGAACAGGTGAGCAATCACTCACATCCCACAGAGTACAACAGACGCACACAGAACGTGCACACAGAAACAGAGAAGCAGTCTACAGAGAGATGCCCGGTGTGTGATGACTCAAGTCACACCGCAAAGGACTGCGAGAAATTCAAGAAGGCAGATGAGAATGCCAGATGGGACATTGCAAAAAGAAAACGTTTATGCTTTCGATGTCTACGATACAGACACAATACTCACAGCTGCCGACCGAAGACCTGTGGTGTTAATGACTGCAGATATTATCACAACAAGATGCTGCACTTCGTGAAGAAAACCGAGGAAACAGAAAACAGCACTGAACAGGGAGAAACAGAAATCATCAACTCGGCGTGGACTGCAACAAAGAGACAGTCCTACCTGAAGATAATCCCGATTCAAGTGAAGGGACCGGCAGCAGCGATTGACACATATGCCTTACTGGATGATGGATCTACAGTAACGCTCATTGATGACAGCATTTGCAAACAGATTGGCGCAACGGGACCCATTGAGCCCTTGCGCATAGAAGGCATCAATGAAACGAAGACAGCAGAAACACAGTCAAGAAGAGTCAACTTCACCCTCAAGGGGCTCAACAATCATGAAGAAGTAATTCAAGGGCGAACAGTAAAGAATCTCAAAGTCTCAGCACAAGAAGTTTCGAGAAAACAGATAGAGGAATGTAAACATCTACAGGACATAGACAACTTCCTCACCTATGAAAATGCGAAGCCTAAACTACTCATCGGTCAAGACAACTGGCACCTACTCCTTACTACGAAGATCAGAAAAGGCAACAAAGACCAACCAGTGGCATCACTCACGCCATTGGGTTGGGTGTTGCACGGGTGTCACACTCTCGGACACAAGATCGACTTCGTCTCGCACGTCACAGAAGTCCAAAGAAAAGGCGACCCGAAAGACCGTATGAAGCAGTATTTTGCTATGGATAAACTCTGCCTCAACCTAAAGAAATCAAAGTTAGATTCAGAAGAGCATGTCCTACGTATCTTAACAGAAAATACAGTCCACACAGAAGAAGTAAAATACGAAACCGCTCTACTTTGCAAGAAAAGAGACGAGAACTCTATGAAGAAATTTGACTGCAAACCACGCCCGATAGAGAAATATGCAGGACAAACAGAATGTATTCTCGAAGGTGAAGACACTTGGCTAAAGGAATCATCACCACCACCAGTGCCACCAGGTGAAGAGAAGATTAAACAGATAGTCAGAGGCAATCAACAGAAGCTGTCAACCAGAGTCCTGAAGTATATTCAACTGTGCAGCACAAATAAGCAGAAAGTACCCTACGGAAGAATCAAAGATAACGCAGAAACAGATCCAGCTTGGAAAAGAAACAGGCCCAAGGCTACAGCAAAACAGATTCGCATGGTGCTTGCTGCCCGAGCTGCAGCACCGGCGGGAGCCGTACGGACGAGAACCGAACCCAAAATTGTCGCAACATTTCCAAGTCATGGACCAGACAACGTCGTGCGTGCCGTCGACCTACAAACGAAAGGAGGAATCCTGCGGAGACCTGGAAGGAAGATGGTGATCCTGCCGATTGAATACGTCGATCCTGCACCGGAAGAAGATGCGACAAAGTCGCACGGCGGGAGAAATGTGCAGGACAACATTACAAAATAGACGTAGTTTACGTATACGATAGCATACGGAATATTCTAGTGTTAAGAAGTTTCTAGATATTATGTTAAATAGCATTAAAGATCATTCATGTGTTAAGAACCTTCTAGATAGAACATAAAATAGTATAAGGAGAACATTCCAGTTATAAAAACATTCTAGAAAGGGTAAAGATTATTCCAGAAATAAAACATAGCATAGTAATAAGAACCTTATGTTACATAGTTATAAGGTTGATTTTTGTCTAATAGCAAATAGTTAAAAATAGATTACGAAACCTTTTCTGATTGGTTGAAATAGCCCGATTGTGATTGGTCAGCCAATCAGAGCTCAGCTTTATTTTATAGTAATTTGATATAAATACGCAGCTTGTTTAGTAAGATAGCATGTACCGTCCGACTTCCGAAGTGAACACATCTCAATAAAAAGTTCCGAATAGAAGAAGAAATCTTTCTCTTGAAGACTCTGCCTTCCAATCCAGCAACAGAGGTGTGCATCCTGCACACTTATAATACTTTTTCGTAAATACATACTTATAATATTAAAAAAACACTCAGACAGAAAACAAACTTCTATGTTCATCACACAAATGTTTGTTCTCGGTGGGGATCGAACCCACGGCCAGCGCAGAAGGCAGAGCTACTACCAACTGAGCTGTGACGACTGCCATGTTTCATAAGGACTAGTGAGACAACCAGAAGGTCTATAAAACTTACTTGATCGCGATCTTCTTACAGATGTACTTATGCAGCAGATACACGTCTCCACGCGTGGTTGTGATGACAGTGGCCGCGTCACCAGCTTCCGCTAACTGTATACCAGTGTCTTCTTTTGTGTTCATTGATATTGCTACCTGAAACATTACCTTATAGTTACATTAATTCTTTAATTTATTTAGGGCCGGTTTTACCATGCTCTGTTAGATTAACAAAGGATTATAGGGCCGTTAAATATGTCAAAATGTACGCGTTTGACAGCTAAGGTTAGATTTAACGGTCTGTTAATCCTTGATTAGTTACTAACAGAGCATGGTGAAATCTAACCTTAGTGTTTTTAAAATTAAACATAAAAGTTTGCTTATGTACGAAAACTAGTAAAGCAAACTTATAAGTAGGAAAACATGTATTGATCAAAATGATGATTTTTCGAAAATGTGTTTAGTGATTTTATATCTTTCAACATGTCGAAACGTGCGAGCGAGAGTCACATTAGCTCTTGTATTCGGCTTAAAAGGATTTCCTTTCGAGCACTTGACACAAGTTTTGGAACTTTTTAGGTTCTACGACATGCCGGTATCCTCACGATGATTTCCTTCACCGTTTGGGAGTACTGGCACTGTGCACATACATTTTTGAACAGATAAACTCATTGGTACTACCGGTTTCGAACCCACGACCCTAGGATCGGAAGGCGAGGGTACCACCACTAGACCACTAGTACTCTCTCAATAGCTGCGAGATAACATGCATTGTCATACAAACTTAACATGTATACAAAATTTCAGCTCAATCGGTTAAGATATCTGCTTCAAAATTGAGTTTCAAGATTCCACCTAGTTAGATACATACATTTGAAGTGAAATAAAAGTTTGTAATATAACCTACCCTTTTAGGCGTATTTACAATCTTATCTTCCTGCGAGTGGCCCAACTGCCCCACGTTAGTGCCCCAAGTGTACACTGCGTTTTTGTTCCACAATACTGCGTGGGACTTGCCCGCGCGCACGCCTAGAGGGCTTGACAGTTTCATCAGAGGCTTGACTGACGGCAGCTTGATGGACGACGGCGTTTTTGTGCTTGATTGACTGATGTTGTCAGTACTGTTTAGAGAATATTGGATCACCTGAGAAGGATAAAAAAAATAATTTAAGAGTAGTCTCTTTGTGTTTGTCCGGGGAAGTACTACCACTATGCCTTTTTCTGCCGCCAATCAGCGTTGCTATGTTTCGGTTCGAAGAGTGTGGTTGCCGGTGAAATTACGGGCACATGAGGCTTAACATCTGCATGCCTCAAGTTGTTGGACGCAGGGCAGTGCATTGTAGGACGCGTTCCTATCGTGCGTGACTTACGAGGCAGGGCTTTGTTATAGGCAGGGGTCGGAATATGTAGAGCTTTTAAGTACCAAATGACGTAACATTACCTACGCAATCTTAACATGGATATGCCTTTTAAACCCAGAATTGGGGATTTTTTTTTTTAATTGAGGTTGAAATCCGGAGAGGTAAAAGGGGTCAAGAGGTTAATATAAAAGCTGGAGAGACAAAAGAGATCAAGAGGTTAAGATAGAGCCGGAGAAACAAAAGAGATCAAGATGTTAAGATAGAGCCGGAGAGACAAAAGAGATCAAGATGTTAAGATAGAGCCGTAGAGACAAAAGGGGTCAAGAGGTTAAGATAGAGCCGGAGAGACAAAAGGGGGCAAGAGGTTAAAACAGAGCCGGAGAGACAAAAGGGGTCAAGAGGTTAAGATAGAGCCGGAGAGACAAAAGGGGTCAAGATGAAGTACCGTTCCACTCTCCAGCAGCAGCACCGTAGAGTTGAGCGTGACGGCCACACACAGGCACGGCTCCGGCAGCCGCAGTGGAGTGGGCCGCAGCGCGGTGCAGTGCGGCGCGCCCGCGCGGGCCAGCTGGCCGGAGCACCACACGCCGCCAGGCTCGCTGTCGCATACCCAGATGCTGTGGAACTTGCCGAGGCATACCTGCAACGAAGCAAAATGATCTAGTTCGGGGATACGCGAAGCTGCATCTCTGGGTATCTTTAAAGGGAAATTATACCACCATTTTTTGTCCAAACAGACATCTCAACAAAATTGAGCATTTGATAGAACTAGCGACCCGCCCCGGCTTCACACGGTTATTGTAGATTATCCCTAAGAGATTATGCTTGTATTATGCATATAAACCTTCCTCTTGAATCACTCTTTCTATAAAAAAAACCGCATCAAAATCCGTTGCGTAGTTTTAAAGATTTAAGCATACATAGGGATATAGGGACAGAGAAAGCGACTTTGTTTTATACTATGTAGTGATATGTATTAAGTAGGTATATATTTATAGTTATATGATAGTATATGTATCTCTATAATTTGTATGTATGTATTGTAGGTAAATATATATTGAGTAGGTTTTTTATGTTATAGTTGTTATTTAAAGCTTTTTCTCTTCTATTGTCTGAAAGAGCACTACCACCCACTCCACATAACACAAAGGTTAACTGCAAGAAAATGCTGATTAGCTTAGTTAGTTAGTTCGCCTATGTACTTTATTTATGTGCAATAAAGAATTATCTTATCTTATGTCAACCAAGTTGAACGTTTTAGCCCCCAGTTTCTTGGTCCTTCGTGCGATAAGCACCTACACTATACATTTGCGGCTCTATTTGAATGTAACATAGAATAAAAGTAGTTCGTTAGTGTAACCCCAAGTCTCAGTTTTGTTTACCATTTTTCGTATTTTTGGTTTTTCGTAACGTCAGCCTTTTTTTGTATGGAGATTGGATAAGCGCCTCTATCCATACAAAAAACGCCTAACGTTACGAAAAGCTGAATACGAAAAATGGTTAACAAAACTCGCGACTTGGGGTACTGGTATAGCCAAGTACTTTTTATCTGGGTATTATTTGAACAAAGCCGCTAAAAACATTCACTGTTTTATACTTGACGTAATGCACAGGTTTCTAGCAAAATATGATTGAAATAAAACACTAAATTGTAAAGTACACTATAATATTTTCAATCACATTTGCACATGCCTATGAGGCATGGTCTGCGAATACACTTGGCCGGTTGGATACACGTTCGGCGTATACTTGTAAGTTTTAAACGGATTCACAGCTGACACTACTCTCACAACTTTTTTCGGAGGCTCCTCAACAAACATCATGTTTTCAAGAGACGTACTAGATGGCGCTACTGGCTTTAAGTTTTCTTGGGGCTTCGATGGCAGGAACTCTGATAGACCACCCGCCATAGCGCTGAGTAATGGCTCACCCCGAATAATGCAGTAAGCAAAGAGTATTATTATGGAGTAGAATAAGGCCAACACCACAATGTAGAAAATCAAGGATGTTTTGTTTCTTATTATTGAATGTCTGAGCGCGAGCATACATCCAACATCTTTGTTTGACTGTATGTTTTCGTCCAAACTGACTGTGCAGTCTGGAGACACTGGTGACAGTGCAGTTTTATTCGCCAGCACACAACATTGAACTGGATAAAATTTGTCGAGGTTAGTCTTTCTCCAATTGGAATGTGCAAAGTCAGTGTAGGTTACAACCCCGCAACATTCATAATTCACCATGACATAGTTCCATACGAAAGTGAAGAAATCATTTTCTTTCCCGTAGTAATTCTTCAAAGAAGATTGTAGATACATCATTGTTTTACCGTTGTTCGTGTAAATGTTGTGTACTCCAGAGATAAAGAAGACCCAGAAAGCGACTCCCGATATAATAGTCACAAGGAATATGTATGTTTTAATAGCACATTTGACTTTACAACCCGCTCCAAGGATACCACAACACGATGTGAACGTTGCTAGCAATGCAATAGGTATGAGTATCGTACTCATAGGTGTAACGATAAACTTAAGGTTCAAAAAGTTGGCTATAGAAGACACGTAGGAGCTTTTGGTGACTGTGTAGTTTACGTCCCTGAAGAATTCTGTGTTGAAAGCACACCAGATGCAAACAGTCGAGCAGACGAGTCCGAACACGAAGAATACGAAGTTGGTGCAGCCAAGGCAGGTTCGGGGAAGCCCCACCGTATGCATTTTGCAAGGAAACTGCTTGAAATGGGAATTTTGGAAGCGGTTAATATGAACTGATGTTAGCAAACCAATTGACTTTAGCTGTCACGTTTGTCAAACTTTGAAGTTTTTTATGCAGGACTTTGCAAAACTTTTTTGATATTAGATACCTAATATAAACTTTTTTGAGACTTGCCGATTTCCTCGATTTTGTTTAATACGCCATTCATTAGTAGTGATTAAATTTAATTCGAAAAATGCCAAGGACTCTATCTCGTTAACAAGATTTTAAACCAGTTTACGTAATCAAGTTTGCAATAAGTTTAAAATAGTTGGTCCTTCGAGCCGGATTTTAGTATAAATCCGCCATACAAATATCCGGCTCGAAGGTTTAAAAATAACTAATGCCGTTTACCTGTTTTACGCTTGAGTAGGCTTTATTAAAAGTAGCCAAAGCCTCGGGCACTGCTCGGGGCTGGTTGGACCCGGTGCCAAGAGTGTAGTTACAATTAGTTCCCCACACGTAGGAGTCGCACGGTTGTGACGGGTCATGTTTGTGCATATACGCACGGTCTAGTAAAGCGTGCTCTAGTGCTCTGTAGTCGTCCTTGTCGACTATGTCCGTTTTTACTCCTGGAAAAACAATTTTAAATATTATGGCTTGATTGATTGATTTTCGATTTTGAACCGTGTCGCCGCTATCTTGGATATTCCACGTCAACTGAATATCGTTCAACCTATAGGAATTGGCCGCAAAGTCCCATTTTCCGAATCTTTTTATGCAAAGCAATAAGAGTTTTAAGTTTGGGAGTAGTAAAGCTCTTTGTAAAGGGCTCGTCCGGGAAAGTACTACCACCACGCCTTTTTCTGCTGCCAGCAGCGTTGGCGTGTTTCAGTTTGAAGACTGTGGTTGCCGGTGAAATTATAGGCACATGAGGCTTAACATCTGTATGCCTTTAGTTGATGGCCGCAGGACAGTTCACTGTAAGGCACTATCGCGAGTGTCTTACGAGGCAATGCTTTGATATAGGTGGTGGTTACCACTTAACATCAGTTCGTTCCATCAGCAAGATGTATAAAAAAAACTTTAGACCGTGTGGCCGCCATCTTACGAATATCGTTCGGCCTATGGGAATTGGCCGCAAAATTCTCGAATCTTTTTATGCAAAGCAATAAGAGCTACAAAACCTCACCTATCTTCATAAGAGCAACTGCAGCATTGATCTGTCCATAGAAGATGCTTCTATGAAGTGGCGTGTACCCGGACTCGCGATCACGCGCGTTGGCGAAAGCCTCTGAGGAATGACGTACGAGCCAGTTCATCAGATCAGTTCTTCCCCGGGACGCAGCCATATGCAACGCAGTGCGACCCTGAAACCGAAAGATAAAAGTACAGATGACTATCAATGAAAAAGCGATTCTAGGATTGAATTTTAAGAGTGCATTTTAGCTTGACCCCAGTTCAACTGCATTATTTTATCATTGCAAAACGATACGTGTACATATAGACGAAGAAGCGCCGGATAGCTATGCGCGAGATAACGAGAACTCTTGTTTGACGCTAGGGTTGAGTGACATCGTGAAATTGTTCATTGGTACTGTGAGATCAGAGTTTTGAGCTGAGATTCTACAAGAGCGCGCTCTTTTGCACGATGTTTCATGCGCAACAGAGCGATGTAAAGGAAGTTAAGCATCTTCTACCTAGTGTATTTAAAAACATACTTTGAAAAACTCACCTCAAAATCAAAGGACTTGTTGAAATTAGCACAGGTTCCCTTGATATAGCTGGCCAAATCTCTATCCGTAATGGACCTCTTTGTGATAGCACTGGTAAGTACCTGTCCATGACTCCGAGACTTGCACCGACTGGTGCAGTCCACCTCAGCTTTATGCTTACTCATTTTTATAATGCACCAAAGAAGTGAATATAGAAACAGAAGTTTAAAAAATCTTATAAGACACAGTGAGTCAAAATCTTTACTTGTGTACCTTGGTAGGTTTTTTTTCTGACAACAGTTGCCAAAGGTTCTAGTTATTATGGTAGTTATCTATTCTAAGTCTAAAATATGAATACATCAATTCATAATAAAAAATAAAATACACTGTATTATGGCGATATGTAACAAAGTAACAGGTACAAAGTAGAGTTCTACTTCTAAAGTAGCCCCCGGAGGGACTACAGAACTTGTCTTCAGCAGGACATGATGATTGTAGTAGCAATCTGAAAAAAAATTTGTGTTGACTATTAAATAATTAACTACGGAATTCTGACACTCTACAAGTACGTTTTAGGTAGGCCTTTCTTGTCTAAAAAAAGTATAACTGTCAAAAAATAAACCTTGCAAAAACTAATGTTTGACTGGAATAATGTTTTTTTTTTATTTTATCATTTACTAGTTATCATGATAAAATATAATAAGAATAATATTCATTTATTGTAAAACTGCGTAAATAGATCTTACAGAGGTAATTTTGTTCCAACACTCTAACCCTTTCGGGCATACAATATTACTATATTTTACTCATGATATTATTATCATGATTATAGGTAGGTACTAGCTGAGGTTTATAAAGTCTCTAATAATTGCAGAAAAAGGTACATTATTTTTACTAAGTTATTTACTACTTTTGCATAAAGTTTCACCAGGTTTCACAACAAAATGCTAATGACTTAACTTAGTAAGTAGGTACCTACCCAAGTACCACAAGAGCTAGTTATTTAAATGTACCTATCGCATTATCGTGTTCAAAAGTGGTTTTATGGTGATATATCAACTAAACTTATTTAAAAACCGGCTAGCCGGTACACGAATATAGCAAATTAATCACTAAAAATACCTTTACTTATAAACAGCTGGAAAAAGTAGCCTTTTGAAGGACACACTCAAACACTCCATATTTTACGTTAAATATACAGCGCAAATTAACATAAACCCTAGGAATGTCCTAGTTATCTTATCATTAACTTGTTATGTTATTAAATAAAGCGTTAGAAGCCGTAAAATTCGCCAAAAGATTAAATAATTTTTATGTAATTTGAGATTACAGACTTTCTGAAGTCTGACGAATTGAATTGATGTCTGTCTGATGATGCTGACAGTGACAGGTTGACAATTGACTGACATGACCAATTGACGAAAATCTCGTCCCTCCGTCTACTCGCCCAGTCACAGAACGCGCACAGAATAGGTTTTGTAAACCCTGGGCGAGACGAAGCTCAACTCTCAACAAGATCTGCGGGTGCCAAACTACTTTTGTTACCGGCGCGACGAAGTCTCCCCGAGGAACACGGCTTTCAGAGGCACTGCTGCCCTTGTAAGGAAAGACGTTGTGCACGAGGAGCTGGAAGCTACACCGTTCGAAGCACTGCGGACCAAAGGTGTGCTCATCAACGTGGACGGTAGAGAACTGCGCGTTTTCGCCGGCTATCGCCCTCCGGGGACCCACTACTCACGACGTGACACTGCCGCAATCCTCAACAGCGCGGTGCCAACGCTCCTCGCAGGCGACTTTAATGCCAAACACCGAGCCTGGGGACCCCGAACCATCAATCCAGCTGGGCGTCAAATGTTTGACGACGCAGAGGCCAACGGCTTCGAGGTACTAGGACCGGACGCCCCTGCACACATTCCAACTCAAACCCAACATGCCGCAGATGTCTTAGATATAGTTCTGCATAAAAATCTCCACTGCCCAGTCCACATCGAA
The DNA here is from genome assembly GCA_932294275.1 of Chloroclysta siterata. Classification (NCBI taxonomy): domain Eukaryota; kingdom Metazoa; phylum Arthropoda; class Insecta; order Lepidoptera; family Geometridae; genus Chloroclysta; species Chloroclysta siterata. Next base: position 20,780,585 of record OW028589.1, read on the forward strand.
GTGCTTTACGACATGGACACCCAGCACCTTCCCATCCTCATTACCTTGGCCCTCACAGCGAACTTTACCACTCTGCGACCCTTAAAGGAAAGGATAGACTGGGCAGAGTACGAGAGAGCGCTCGAAGACCTGACGATCGGCCGACTGTCTACCACTGAAGAAGTAGAGGCCTCTGCATCCTATATCTTGGGCAGGATGACTGAAGCCAAAACCAAGGCGTCGAAACCTGCTCTGCCGAGACCACCACGTCACGACGAACTCCCAAAACACATAATGGACAAACTGCGGAAGAAGAAGCTAACACACCGACTATGGGCACGCTCCCGATGCCCAAAAGTTAAGACAGAGCTCAACAAACTTTCTTTCGAAGTTGCCAAGGCCGTGGAAGCCTGGCGCGGTGTGACCTGGGAAATCAGAATCGATGAAGCTGCAGACCGCGACACCAACCTCCACGCCCTAAACCGCCAGTTGACAAATTCTCCGATTCCCACCTATCCTCTGCTGGACGCACAGGGTCAGAGGCAATTTGCACCAACCGATCGGGCTGAAATACTGGCAGCCCACTTGGAAGTTCAATTTTCACCCCACCCAATTGCAGCAGAAACCCCCATCGAAGTCACAGCCCACCACGTCCTTGTCGAATCAACGGTCGAAGAATTCCTGTCAAACCCGACACCGCCTCTCAGCGGGGAGGACTTCATCTCTCCAGCCGAAGTGCGGAAGGCCGTCTCTCGCTTACCCAAGCGGAAGGCGCCAGGCAGCGATGGGCTCCCAAATCCAGCACTGCGACATCTCCCACGCAAAGGCGTGGCTGCTCTAGCCATGCTTTTCAATGGCATCCTTCGCACCGGCCACTTCCCGAATACTTGGAAAATGGGCAAAGTAATCATGCTGCCGAAGCCGGGCAAAGACCGACGCTTTCCCGCTAGCTACCGGCCCATTACTTTGCTCTCAACCACAGCCAAGCTATTTGAGCGTCTGCTGCTGCGACGGCTAGCTCCGAGCATTGAGCCCCGGCCCGAACAGTTTGGATTTCGTAGCCAGCACTCCACAACACTCCAGCTCACACGCGTTCGACACCACCTTGCCCACGAGCTGAACAGCGGCCGCTCCACCGTCGGAATCTTCCTCGACGTGGAAAAGGCCTTCGACCGAGTTTGGCACGCGGGCCTTATCTTGAAGCTTGTTGGATCAAACACGCCACCTGCGATAGTCCAAACCATAGCATCGTTTCTCCGAGGCCGAGCCTTTTACGTGTCGGTCGAAGGGAACGACTCGAAGCCTCGACCGATCACCGCTGGCGTACCTCAGGGTAGCTGTCTCTCACCTGCTCTATATGCGCTCTATACGGATGACATTCCAACCCTGGAGGACAACCTCAGACCCGGGGAAAAGGATGTTACCCTAGCGCTCTTCGCAGACGACAGCGCCTTCTTCGCGTCCTCTTTAAAACCGGACATCGCTGCGCACCGCATGCAACAACAGCTCAATCTTCTGCCGGCGTGGCTAGATAAGTGGCGGATAGCCGCCAACGTCGGAAAGACGGCCGCACTCCTAGTCTCGCGCCGGCGGACCGCACTGCCGCTGCTTCAGCTAAGAGGAAAAGACATAGAGTGGCAAGCTTCCGTTCGATACCTCGGCATCGAAATAGACAGGAAACTAACGATGAATGCCCAGGTCGAGCGTGCGATACGACAGACTCGCGCAGCTCGAGCCATGCTACGACCTGTCCTAGCATCAAGACTGCCGCTGAGGACAAAGGTGAGGGTTTACAAAACCTATATCGCCTCGCGGCTCACATATGCGGCGCCATCCTGGTACGCACTGTGCTCTGCTTCAAGCCGCAAGAAGATTCAAGCTCAACAAAACATCGCCCTACGTGTGTGCACAGGAGCGGGGCGCTACGTCAGGAACGACGTCATCGCTCGCGAGACGTGCACATCTCCAGCGTCGAGGAAACTGTGGTGATGTTGGCGCGACGAATGTTCGACCGCGCCGACAACTGCCACCACGTCCACCTCAACGGCATTGCTCCGCTGCACTCGCGACCACCTGAAAGTCGAACTCCCTGGCGGCCACTGCCCCGCGAGCTTCTGGGCTCACCCGACTCTACGTAAGGCGATGTTGAGAGAAGTAGCTTAAGCCGAACTCACGAAGAGACCACCGTAAGCCTTAAAGGCTAAACGAAAAAATAAAACTGGCGTCGGGGCGAAATCACGCGACTCGAGAGCAGTAGCTCGCGAAGATGACGTCAGAGCAAAGAGCAATCGCTCGACTCTTACCCGCATTTCCCATTAATGGTCGAAGTGTAGATGACTCAACAACAACCAATTGACAAAATATTAGGTGCATCAAGAAGATATAAATATTACTCTTATTTTAGTTTTCTACGCGCGCGTTGTACGATTTATATAATTATAATTGATTTGATAGCTTGTCTAATGCTACTAGTATTCTCTTATCTGTGCTAATGCCTAGAGAGGCTTTAGCACAGATAAGAGAATACTAGTTTAGTAGTACCAAATTCAACAAGGCAGAGGCCTTGTTGAATTTGGTACACATTTTTTCACGTCATATCATAATGTGGGATTATAAAAAAAATATAAATAAAAAATTGCTGTCTTGATTTTTTTTGCAGGAACATTATAGGGGTAAGTCCTTAGATCAAGGGTAAGTCAGTCAACTTCAAATCCATCCATCCATCCATCCAATAATTTCCTTCCATTTGATCGATTCGATGACATGACATGTGCTGTATTTTATTTGACAATTGGATTGGAAAAATCTGAAAAAAACAGAAAGACAGCAGAATTTCCTTTTATTTTCATTTCATTGCATTGTTACGTAAAGGAAACAATGTTTCAAGTCATTCGAAGTGCAGCTGGTCTAACTAGAACTCAGTTGTCGAGGTGGGTTTCAAAAACTTCTCCCAGTATTTCTTCCCTGATCACGCAAATCTTACCCATCTATTTCTGTTTACTTACAGATCGCTACCAGCGTTCTCGACATCTTCAAACCTTGCAAACAGTAATGTAGACCCTACTTGCCGCAAGGAAGCCCCTAAAATCGAAAATGAATCAGTGCTCGCTGAGCCCGATGAAATCCGTCAAAAAAGGGCCATGGAGGGTACCATCTCTGTCCCGACCAAGGTATACTAGCACAGAACAGAATACTTATAGTTCCTCATAAAAGCAATACAGCTACATTAATTGGATGGGCTATTTTATAAAATCAAACAGTATTGATAAAATGAGTTGTTGCCTAAATAAATTTCTCAATAGAGGGCCAGTCGACTTACAACTAGTACTCTGGAAAATCACTATACCAAAAAAGAAAGCATTTTTGACAGCACAACAGGCTGTGATAGTGATGAAATTTACCATAGTGGTTTACCAACAAGCAATGACTTATTCTTTTTGCTATTGCTGCTGCTAGTTCTTAGGTAATGAAAACATCAAGCACAAACACAGCAAGTTACTTGTAAATAAATTGAAACTGAATTCTAGTTCTTTTTGTTGCTGTGTTTATTTTTCATTATATCAAACTAACTTTACAGGGTACTTAAAGTAAAGTAACTACTGGGCAGAGGCAGACTGGGTCAACTTTGTTTTATTTCAATACTTATACAAGTTTTGAGATATCATAAGTGTATGCATTTCTAATTACAGGTTGACCTGACTCCCATTAACGGAGTGCCAGATGAGCATGTCAGGAACCGCAGAGTGCGCATCTACCAGCCTCCAAAGAATGCCATGCAAAGTGGCACCAACAACATCCATCATTGGCAGATGGAGTTTGACACACGTCAGCGTTGGGAGAACCCGCTCATGGGCTGGACTTCCACTGGAGATCCACTCTCAAACATGAAGATTGAATTCTCTAACCCTGATGAAGCTATTGAGCACTGTGAGAAGAATGGCTGGACTTGGTACTTGGATGTGCCCAAAACTGAGAAAGACTACAAGCCGAAGAACTATGGAGTCAACTTTTCATGGAACAGACGTACCAGGGTCTCCACTAAGTAGAATGTTAGTACAAAATTGTTGATTTTTATTTAATTTTAGATCTAATAGTTGATTTGAAATGTTTGCGTAATATAGCATCTCAGGCAAGTTTATTCTATTTTTATTAGTAATCACCCTAACTCAAGACAGGTAGACAGAATATGCCATCACTTAGACAGAAAAACATCCCCTGTAGATCTTATGCCTCTTCCATAGATTTCCATAGTCACCCATTTTATGCAGACTCCCAATGGCTCCCAGAAATCTCACTAGGTTGCCTTTCTATTTGGTGTGGAACTGTCATATGGTGCACTTTTCAATGTGCAGTCTCTACTCAAGAACCTTTCTGCCTTAATATCTCCTAGCTCTCTACACCCCCTGCCTCTTGGGAGACAAAAAAGTGGATGATTAGGACAATGTAAGAAGAGTAACCAAGTCAGACCAAAAAAGTCTTGTGTCTTATTTCTTGTGTAGGACTCTTATATCTGCATAATAGTTCATTATGTGCAAGGGTTTATCTGACTAGTTTTGTAGCCAGCTTAAACCAAAAACTACCAAAGCTTCGCAGGTTCGGGGTTTCCTAAGATCTCATTTTGTGTTTTGGACATATCTAGGTCTCAGCTAGGTTGGCGCAAGGAAGTTGAAAGAACAAAAAGAAATACTTTCTATTATTTTCATTTAATCATAGTTTTCAACATGGTTAATTTATATTTGTACCTCGGAAGAAAATCATATTTCGCAGGACTCACTTAAACTTTTATTTACATATAATACAGTTTAATTTAAAATTTACACAATTGGAACCACACCTCACATGCTTTCAATATTGCAAATTCACTAGCTACAGTTTTACATGTACATCGTACATAATAATTACAAATACAAATCAAAATTAACTAACAACCTCGAGGTTAACTAGAGATAGAATTAAGTCAAAATTATTGCATCCTTTTTATTTACAATTATAATGTAATTACATTTTTGAGAATTTATAGTCAACAATAAGATACTGTTCCCTAGAAAGGTATTAGTGAGAGTGAGATAGAATTATGAAGGATTAAAAGCAATTGTGTGAAGATTGCTGTAAAGCACGGTGATACAAAGATTGAAAGGATCTCCACTTCTAAATCACTAGATAATGGAATTTGATACAGGTCTCAAAAAACTACATACAAATTAATTCAAAAGGTTTTGGTCAAGATAATAGAAAATTGAGATAAAATTTTAAAATAATCGACGTTTTGGTCCTTACTAAATTGAAAGTTGGGGTTTAAAATCTACCAATAAGGTAATTCTAGTATAGATTTAAAACTTTTGTTTATATTGAATTATTACAGCAAGCTAATTAAACTACTACTAATTAAGCTCAAACTGTTATAGTTATTAAAGTATTGTGACTAGTTAAGAACATATTTTAAAAGCTAATTTCATTATAGATGTAATACACACAGCACCTGTAATACTTCCTGACACTATTTCCTTAGTAGGAATGTGTCTGAGTACAATTATAATAGCAGCACTAAAAATATTATGACAAGTACCTAGATATAGATATTCTTGAACAAACCAGTAGAGGAGCTATAATAACTACAGTATTATTTCAAAGCAAGACTAGATATGCTATGCAAATAAATTATTATTCCGCTGTGTAAAATTAGAAAATATTGTCACTGTAGGTACTTCTATAAAAAAAACATCTAACATATCAATTTACCCTTTTAATAATACTATTTGAGATTTGTGCGAATTATTTTATTTTGCGCAGCGCATGTATAATATTAATTTTCATAACTAACTCGAAAATAAGTTTAAAAGTATCCTAATTTTCAGTGAAAAGTCCATAAATATTTTGCTAAAAGATACTTGAAATAATCATCACAATTTACTGGCAATATTTTACTAAATCTAATAAAACAATTTTATAGGTATCTTGGAAATAACTCTAAAATAAATTTTAGTTAAAGCTTTGCGAAAACTATGTTTCTAAGAAAAATCTTTAACATGAAAACCGTTTAAATGGCCTGCTAATATAGAGGTACATTAACAATTATAACATAACGTGAAAAATGGGTAGCAGTTGAAACTTCGAAGAGAACTGGTGTGCATATTTCTTAACCTCACAGCCTTTTATAATTCATTTCGAAACCTTTGTGGAAATACCTATTTCTTTTTTAATTCTATAAGGCTATTCTGCTTAGTTTATCGGTTTTTTAAATTGTTTTAATAGTGCAATGTGTAATTAGCAAGACCATTAATGTTTCGTTTATCAGTATTTTATTTTCATCTTCAACGTAATTGGGACGTTATCAGTCGTTCTTGTTTACAAATTAATAACTATTTACAACAACAAAATGTACAACCGTCTCGCTCAGAATACACATTGTATTCTTCTATATCGTTACTACAAAATTAACAATTTAAAAAAATGTTTGTTCAACCTTAGATCATGACATGAGACTAATGTTTTACGGGTATTTATCTTACAACTGCATAATCTATTAGCTATCTAGTGGGTGAAATAATGAACCCCAGTATTGAAATCTTAAAATCGATGGATTATTGGAAGTCAAGTAAGCGCACTTAACGTTTTTAAACTAGCATTTTCCCCAGTAAGGGGCCATCCATAAATTACGTCACACGTTAAGGGGGTGGGAGGGGGTCGACGAAGTGTGACAAGGGGTGGGGAGGGATCCCAAATTTTGTGTCATTTTTTCAAAATGTAATATATTATGTCTAAGTATTACAACACAAAAAATAAAATCAAAATATGTTTATTTTGAGTCACAAAAACATAGGCGAAAATAAAATTTAAAGAAAAATACTGTGACATCAAAAACGGTCGTCACTCAGCTTTATGCTGTAATAGTGTTGATGCACTATTACAACGCTGGTCTTCCGTGACGCCGAGGCACACAGGCAGCAATGTGACATAACAAATTTTTAGTAAAATGTGACATCACAAATTTTTAGTAAAATTGCAAAATATTTGACATCACACTAGGTAGGGAGTCTCACAAATGTGACCAGCTGTGACAAGGACGGGAGAGGGGTCAAAAAATCATGAAATTCGTGTGACGTCATTTATTGATGGTCCCTAAGTATTTGATCTATTCGCACTGTACTATCCTAGCTTTTTATTATCTAATATTATAGAGAAGAGAATTACACTTGGGATAACGCTACCACAAAAATTTGAAATAGTTTGTCCATTTCATGATCTAAATTTGAAATCGGCCTATATCCTAGTATAAAGCGTTTCGCTAAAACATGGCTAAAATTAATTATATAATTAAATAACAGCGTGTTTTCGCAGTGACCAATGTTTTAAAGTCTATTATAGAAGTTTAATTATTGTGAAATCTTGTAAAAAAGTATTTCATTGGAAGTCTCAGGTTACTGCTCTATTACGTAGTATGTCTATAAAGGTTGCTATGCGAGGTAAATAGACACAAATTATTGTATTACGTCTTACCATTCCCAAATATTCTTTGGGAATAAGCAGGCACCCGTAGAAAATACTTTAAAATATTTAAACTATTAAGTAGCTATAATTGAATTATCTAGTTAAAATTGTCTTCAAGAATACTGAATGGAAACAACGTTAGAGTTAGTGATATAGTTAATATCGATATTGTCTATCTACCTCGTACTGTCTTAACTTTCGTTATTCAACATGGCTACTTTAAAATCACAATTACGATCGATTCGACCATCGATTGAACACAATTAATCGATCGTTTTGACACGCACACTAAGGCTAGAGTTCACGAACACATTAACACGCCGATCAGCTCGAGCTATCTGTTGAGCGCTGTTAATGTGTCGGCGGACCGTTTAACACTCGGCATCGCTGGCCATTGTTCGTTCAGTTTCATCACATTCAAGTGGTTGAGCCTCGTCGGGCTCTGTAGAGGATCAGCTGGGCTGTTCGTCGCTCTCTCTGTGCACGAGGACTCTGACGACGGTGGGGGGAGCGGAGGGGGGCGGGGCCGCATCAGGTGACGCCTCCGTCACCAAGATGCTCACTTCGCTGTTCTGCGCGTGAGGGGAAGGGGTCCGCGCGCGGGCAGGCGGCGTTGGCCTACGTGCTGAACTTCTTCTTGACGTTAGACGAAGGGAACCTGCAAGCGGTTACACATTCAGAAATCTATTACAGGTGACAACCTTTAACGGCCCGAGCAAAGCATGATTTACAGCTGGACTACTCAGCTTTTCGGCGTCTCGAGAAAAGTGCTGCAAGACTGATAAATTTTCCTAGTGTCTTTTTATAAAAGTATCGTGTTGGGGTCTTTTAAGTGCTCTAGATTTCCACTATTTTAAAATGCTTCTGCTCGTGCCGAAGATAGAAGTGCGCGTGTTCTTAGACTAGATTTGAACTAGAATGACAATGGTGTTTACACAATTTTAATTAGTTAGCTGTTGCAAATAGATTTCAGACAATATATGTACTAGTAATTGAATGCTTTCTAGTAATGGGCTACTTTAGCGTCCTTGTTCTGCTAGCACATTCAGTTCTGCATGTAACACCATGCAGTCAATATTAAGGTCTTACTTACGAAGTCCTGAGATGCGTTAAAAGTGAGAGAAAAAAAAGGGTAGAATATTTCCTACAAGGGGTATTAAAACCATGCTAGCTTTAGCCACAAAAGCAGACAATGACTGGGTCGTCTTACTGACTGTGGACTATATGTGTGATACATGAAATTGAACCACAAAAATACTGATTCAACCATTTGCGCTTGCTGTTTGAGTGTGATTTCCGTGCTTATTTCCAAGCACGTACAATATTTACTATTGTTGTATTTCAAAGTTAATGTTTAAACCCCAACGTAATGCATAACGCAGTTGCCCGCAGTCAGTAGGTAAGACCCTTCAAATCGCAACAAGCTACATGGCAAAGCCCTAAAATTTTGATAACGCTCCAAGGGTTTTAACCTTGGGCTATGCCAATTGGATAAACACGCCATCTAAAAACTGAAAACATTTAGATGTTAAAATCATTCAAAAGCATTCCATTTGAATTGATATCATTATGCAGGACATAGGGAGGTCAAACTTGGGAGGTTCATTCTAGGATTTTACTACGAAAAGGATTAACACTGAGCGGCAGAGTTCGAAAAATACGTACCTATACCTACGTAATTGCAGCGTGCCTGAAGAAACAAAAGGACCTTCTAAGACGATCATACGAAAAATTATACCGAGTAGATAGGAGTGTAGAGACCATTTCCAAAAATGCTTGAGTCGAACGTACAGCTTCGTTTGATCGTCATTGCATATGCGGGATGCCAAAGAACAAACAATTTCAAAATGAGCCACTATGCTGTCGAAGGAGTCCATTACGCTCTATGGTATACCATAAGCTATCAAAATATAGGATGATTTAATTTGCCTGTGAGTGTGGATTGAAATCCCAGGTCACAGCGAAGACCATCACATAGCAAGAGGTTATTGGATGGATAAATATGTATGAGATCCCTAACCACTCAGTGCTACCCTGTAAAAACAGCCATCTACCAATAAATAGGGGGACACGGAAAGCAAAACATTACATATGAACCTGCGCGTTTCGGGCCTCCACCGTCCTCGTCTACAGCATCCTGGTGACGGAGGAATATTGGCAAACCGTACGCCGACCTGCGTCTAGGAGGGGCTGATTCCGATCCGCTCGCCCCCTGCTCATAAATCGGTGTTTTCCAAAATGTTTAAGCATATTAAAACAAAAAAAAAAACAACGCTAATTAAATGATTTACCATCCTCCACACAGATATATATATACATAGATAACGCAAGTATCACGATTTGTATTGAAACCAAGCGTGCCGACTTTTTAATACCTACTCTGACGTCACAGTCGAAATTTAGTGACGGGAAATCTAAACCGATTAAAAGACACCGATGCCGCCGATGCCCCTCCGTCCCGCTACGATTTAAACGATTCAACTGGAACCGCCGGCGCCGACGTGATCGTCTCGCTCATACCTACTCATAGATTTTATATCTGTGGTCCCGCTCGCTCACTCCGCGGTCGCCACTACAGTACGCCTTGTAGTTTCAATGTGAGGAGTCGTGCTCACCGCGCTTTTGAGCCGTTTCATTCTGTCGACGCTTTTGGATACCTTCGTTCGCTTAATCTCAAGTAAGTCTACAAATACATATTTGTTAATCATTCTTTAAAACACAAGGGATTAGTATAAACATGCATGTTATGAAACAGTAGTTTTTGATGACCTATTACGAATCGATATACATGAATGACATCGATTTTCTGACAGACGAATGATATGGACAGACGAATGATATGGACAGACGAATGATATGGACAGACAAATGATATTAACGGAATTAAAATAAATAATAAAAAGTAAAATTAATATTTTCTTAGAAATTTGAAATAGCCCTGTCTGTGTACGTGTCAAGGTCAATGCGCACGGTCGCAATGGTAACGCGCGTGTTATCTTGACGCTATTTTAAATATATAAGTTGCTAGGTAGGTAGGTGCATAATTATGTTTAAGTACTTAGGTACCATTTACCCCGTAGGTAAGTAAAGGTAGGAAATCACAAAAGATTTCATGAAAACACATAAAAACAACGTAAGTATCTACTATCTACCTACAAGATGAATGCCAGTCAAGCCACAATATTATAACTGATTTTGATGAATTTTCTCATTATTTATTGGTTCTAGGTAGGTAACTTAATGGATATCAGTGGATATAACTAAATATTGACACATTTTTATTAATTTATTCACACTCTTACACACACACAAGTTAGTTAGGCCTATAACACCTATATAAGATGATTTAAACAGCGTCCAAGGCCAATAGACACTTAAAAGGCCTATAGATACGTATGTATGTATGTATATGTATGTTCAAAGGATGAACATGAACATATTAAATAGGTACCTACATGAACTCTAAAAATATTACCCTCCCACTTAAAGATTTTGTATAACATTAGAACATTTATTTATTTATGAGCTTGTTTTTATCAATAACTACTAAATTATCTCTTATTATAATGGTTAATATCATTTGTCTGTCCGATATCGATTATTCATATACTTTGTAGGACGAACAACACTAGTCGCGAAATTTGACAGACGAATGATAAGTTGCCTGTACCACGAACACGAAGCGATGCGCGACAGTATCGCTTGTTCCGATATTCATCGTCTCTTAACTCAGAACGTCAGATTAAACGCTCAAAGCAAACGCGGCAATGTAATGTAAATATGGTTTACTTAACGTTAATCTATAGTTACTTAGGTATACTCTTGAAATCACAGCTTGGAATACTTTAAAATTAGTTTTAAAATGAATTTATGCATAATATGATTTAAAAATTACTTACCTGTGATATGAAATATATCCTTGCCTTGGGGGGCTAGAATTTGTTGAGCTATTGCAATTCAATATCATGCAACGAGGCATTTTATACAATTTTGCGGACGTCTGGCTGCAACAACGGACGCGCACGGACTGTAAGCAGCGGCGGCCAACCTAGACGATTCGTAAGGGTTCGGACACGGGAAGTACAAGCATTTGCGTTATCTATGTATATATATATCTGTGATCCTCCACCTTGAATTGACTTGAAAGCATTGGCTATGTGTTTGGTCAATCAACAATGTTAATGCCTGATACTAAAACGCCTATTGCTTTTAAGTTAATTTCTGAATGTGCGGTGTCTCCTCATTGACAGATGAAGTCTCTACGATAAAGATAGAAAAATAGTTAATTACTCAGGACTTCTAGAGCTATGTTGCAGATTAATTGAAGTTATGATAAACGTTACCTTTAAAAATTACTAAAACGATAAAACAACTTGAACTACTGGCATCCTAGTGATTTTTACCTTACAAAATAGCAAAATGTTAAAAATTTACAGAAAAATTATTGGGTTGAATTATTGTTTCGTTATGGAAATTGGAAAGTAAGAGGTCACCTGTTGTTCGTTCGCCGCTCCAGGTAGTAGTAGCAATGGCAGGTTGAGCCATGCTCCTCCTAAGTCGCTTACATCTGACGCGTCTGACGCCCGAGAAGACTTTCTGCTTGATGCGTGAGATCCTCTTCGGACGTGCAATAACGCACTGAGCTTGCCTCCCCAACCAGTACCCGGGGACCACTTCGTACTCTCTTCTTCGTTTGAAGGACTTCGGTTTTTACGCCTGGAATGTTTACACGAAAAGTTGCAATGCGCTGTTGCAGTGTTTGAAATCCTCTAGATTAAAAGTTGTTGGAAGATTAAAGAAAAAAAAAACTATCAAGTTGTGTGCAATAGACCCCATAAAATGTAACCCATTGAGACGAGCGAAAGGAGAAAAATCAGGGGTTATAAAATATTGTGTTGAAGAAAGACAAGACTGTGAAAGATTGCCCTAGTTTCCACTTACAATCAATGCCTCCTTTTGCTCTGCAATAAATGACACACTTACATATCCTTGTGAATAGCTAAAAGTAATATAATACCTACTTAAAAGTAACGAATATCAATAGCGCTACTTACTTGACGTATTCTCTAAAAGCACGCTGTACTGTCCTAGCTGCTTTATCTTCTCTCTTCCATATCCTTGTAGAAGACACAATCTCCAACTCTTTCCTCGTTGGAAACTGCTTCTTAAACTTGACATCCATTTGCTCTTGGAGTTGCCTGAACGTGTCTGTTTCCTCAACATGTCCTAAGACATGCTTGACTAGCGAGTGAAGGATATCCAGGCAATGTATTTTATTGCCTCGTGCTATTGGGAGGTTGAAGCTCACTAGAGCTACGGTATTGGGCTTGGAGATGCCCAATGGAGGGTCCAACGAAGCTATGAAGTCGGAGAGCTGAGCGAAGCTTATAAACTGAGTTGCATGTGGATCGTACCTGGAATAGTATACGCACTTATGAAAAAAAGTTCCTAGACATCGTTCCTTAAATCATAAATTTCTCGCTGTGCCCCTTTGGAATAATTCGGAACCACCACTTCAATACAAAAATATATAGATATTTAGTTGGTAGATGATTTGAGGAGGGGTTTATCCTTATAACAAAGTCGTGAGAATACTATCAATTTTTTTTCTTGGAATAACGAGTTTTTGAAAGAATTAGGTACGTAGGATGGCGTAATATTAAATAATAAAATAAATCTTACTTAGACCATCTAATATAAAACATCTCCAGATCATCTTCCACGATTCCAATTTCTTCCTCCTGGTGAGCTTGATTGAAGTTTTCCAATATAATGGCAATGTACATGTTGATAACTATCATATAGCTGATTATAATGAAGGAAGTGAAGTAGGTGATCGCGAGGAGAGGACTGCCACAGTTCCCGTTGCCCCCGTTTTCGCCTAATTCGCAATCCGGTGGCTGGATCATAAGAGATTCTAGTACGTCGTTCCAGCCGGCTGACGTCATGAGGCTGGAAATAAAAGTTTTATGTTTACAATTGAACCCATAACTTTTAATAGAGCCGCTGATATTGGAATTGCGAAAATCAAACCTAACATTCGGTATAAAAGGTAATATCAATTGGAAGACTAGGAGATAGCAGTGAGTTCGCGTCTGATTCGTGCGTGATGACACTCGACTCGATGTAGGTTTATTTTTTTTTCTCTACTTATATTACAATCTAGCCACAATAGCGGGCTAATGAGTAATTTTACATTGAACTAAATTTTTTGCCTAAATAAAAACTCGATGTAGGTGACACTGAAAACTGTTATCGGAAAAATACTTTCAAATAAATACCTGTATGGTTTGCTAGATAAAATATTTTGAAGCTAAATTAAACAACATTATTACAGAAATAACAAATCGAAAAAAGAAATATGTTGATCTTACCGAAAAAGCAGCTGCATACTTCTTCCAAAGGTTTGAAAGTTGACGATATCGTCCAATGCACCCTGCTCTTTGACATGCCCAAATAGAGACATGCCTATGATGGCATATATGAATGTTATCAACGCAAGTAGAGCTCCGATATTAAACAGGGCTGGCAGGGAGACTACTAATGCGAATAGCAGTTTTCTAATGCCTTTCGCGGCCTGAAATTAGATGAAACGTTAGAACAAAGTTTACAAGAAATTCGTTACACCGACACACAACAACAAGATGATCTAGAAAAACTGTTTTAAAAAGGGATTTATTTTTGATTCAAATATATCTAGGTACTTACTTTAATCAGTCTTAAAATCCTCCCTATCCGAAACACCCTAACGACTCGAAGTAACGTAGGTGAAATGGGCAAATCTATCATAATGTCCTCCATTAGTATGCCCAATATTGACGCTAAAACTAAAAGAAAGTCGAAAACGTTCCATGGAACCGTAAAGTAATGGTATCTGAGACCTACTATTTTTACTATCGCCTCTGAAATAGAAACATAGATTATTACAAAAGTTTAAAATACAATTGTATTTGTGAAAACATTAAAAAAATAAGTATCTCACCTAATCCAAATACTGTGGTAAAAAATGCATTGCTAACTTCTAATATGAAGAAAATAGTATGTGGCTGATCGTAATGTTCTATTCCCATCGTAAGCATGTTTAGAAATATCAACACAAAAATGGCAATTTCAAATCTACGCGAATTCGATAAATCGTAAAACATTGCAAGGAGTTGATTTCGCGGCCTCTTTATAACTTTTTGGGGCTTTTTTCTTCCCAATTTTTTCATCGCTGTGTAGTAATGCTTTTGGCTTTCTGTAAGGAACATTTCTAATACTCCTCCTTCATACTGAAAATGAATTTTTCATGTCTAAATTATACTGTCTATTACATAAAATAAATTTAAATAATGATATATCAATTACCTTTTTCTTGAGCATATTAAAATTATCTATAATTACTCCTATAAATAGATTCAATGTGAAGAATGATCCACACACGATAAATATAACGAAATAAATGTACGCGTAAAGATTTGCTTCCCTCGCTGGCTGCAAGTCCACTCCTCTCGCGTCCACCGCGTCGGCCATTACTTCCATCCAACCTTCAAACGTTGCTACTTGGAACAACGCTAGATATGCTATACCCACGTGGTCGAAAGATATCTTCGAATTAATCCACGAAAAATTATTATAATAGCATTCCCATTTATCGTTTACTATCTGGAAGCAGATAAGCAAGTTCAAAGTATGATGAATTCATTTCTACAATAGACATAAGACGATAAAAGCTTACCTCCAATGGTAGCAGTTCTCCTTCTCCATCGACGCATTTGAAAAACTTCCCACCAAAAAACTGAACTCCCATTATAGAAAAAATCAGCCAAAAAACTAAACAAACTAACAAAACGTTAAAAATGCTGGGTATGGCATACATAAGAGCGTTTACAACTATTCGCATTCCCTGCCACCGCGATATGGCGCGCAAAGGCCGTAAAGCTCTGAGAGTTCTGAGTGATCTTAAAACTTTTAAGTTTTCATTCTCTTCTATCAACAAACTAAATACTGAAACCTGAAAGGAAAGATAAAAGGGCTTAAAGAGGATACAGTATTCTACGAACTACGAATTCAATTTAAATAATTTGATAGTGCAGTTTATGTTTAGTAAGTGAATGGAGTTTCAAAGTCATACTTACGAAGACTATAGTAAAATCTAGCAAAGTCCAAAAACTTGTGAAATATCTGAAAAAGCCCAACGCTATCCATTTCAGAAACATTTCAATAATGAATATCATGCAGAACCCCAGATTCGTCCAATATAATATCCTTTTCAGCGGTATATTCTTTTCTAAATGGATATCTTCAAAACATAGCGTTATACTGGAGGCGAATATGAGGACTAAAATGAACCACTCGAAGGCTGGGGTGTCTACGTAACGCAATACATAGGTTCTAAGAAACATCCAGCGTTGGCCCAATTTAGTTTCAATGCATGTATCCCAACAAGAACTTCTGCAAAAATAAGCAAGCATTAAAGTAAGAAATGATTACCGTACCTTTTGCGATGTGATCGTACTTACAAATCGTAGCATTGTCTTGGAAAACAGTTTTCTGGTACTTTTGCCTCTTTTTGTTTCCCAAATCCCGGAAAATTTCCCGTCGCATCCATGTATTGGCCTTGTGAGTTTTTCCTTCCACCTACGGTTAATTCATCCACATATGAGACTAAAGTTTGCCAGGGATGCTTTACGTCTTCATCACCTGGTTTGTTTCCATCCTTACATAGAATGTTCGGTGGCTCCATCATGCCTTGTCGTCTGGATTTTTCTGGGGTTGTTTTGCTGGATAGTTGCGCCATTTCGTAGTGCTCATAATCATCTGCGACCAAAGACAATTTTCAAACTATTCCATGCTACGTAAATTGGGTGTTTATAAAAATATTTACCTCTGGAGTCCGATGGTTGTGTATGATAGCCAGATGACATTTGGTTAAGTAGTCTCTGCGTCACAACTTGTTCCATAGGTGATGACGTATCTTCAAGGTTCTCCTTGGAGTCTTCTCTTATGCTAGTAATTTTATGTTCGGCTGCCAAGTCACGCACGTCTTTTAGAGTTTCCTGACTGCCGTGGTTGAAGTTGTTACCACTTTGAAATAGATGCGGGTAAGCGAAGTCGGATCCTACCGATATTGGCCTGAAATCGTTATTAATTTATAATTTATAAACGTTTTTCATAGGATGTTTCTAAAAATGTTTGTAATATAAATGAAAAGCAGTCATCATCATCTTCCTGCCCTTATCCCACGCTAAGTGGGGTCGGCACAACAGGTTTTCTTCTTCCACTCTCCTCAATCAGGACAGCCTTCACAGCTCAGTTGGTAGTAGCTCTGCCTTCTGCGCCGTAGGCCGTGGGTTCGATCCCCACCGAGAACAAACATTTGTGTGGTGAACATAGATGTTTGTTCTCTGTCTGGGTGTTATATAATATTATAAGTATATATTTACAAAAAAAAAAGTATATATGTATTATATCAGCTATCTGGTTCCCATATTACAAGCTTTGGCTTAGGTTGGGGCTAGATAGTGCTGTGTGGAAAGTCCTCCAATATTTATTTATTTATTTATTTATATCATTCGTCATCTCGGTGCTCACTCCTTTCTTACTCATGTCATCTTTCACACAGTCCATCCATCTTTTCTTTGGCCTACCTCTCTTTCTAAAATCATCTACATCAAAAGTAAAGCAAAGTAATAAAATAAATTGTGTAAGTACCCACCTATTTAATGCTTCTTGATAACTATGACTATATACATTGTCGTGAGGAAACAGTATAGTTTCTTGAATAGATGAAGAGTACCTCTGCTCGCTCGGTATTGACACTTTCTTTTCATTCATGCGTTCGTGTTCCATAAATTCATTAACTAGCTCTTCTAACTTAGATTTTTTTTCAGTCTCTTTGCTTCTCGATATAAGGAAACCTTTTTTTCTTACTATAGATCGTATTCTATCGAAACTTTTAGCTAATTTTGAATCTTCACCAACCTCCTGAAATCAAATTAATTTTTGTTGTGTATCACTTAAATATTGTTTTATTATTTTAAGTAAATGTAAGATCGTATTTCCCAAATTTCCTTAAGATTATTTGGGAACAAAATTATTAATCTTTTTGACACACACACATCTTAATTGGTAATAAATTGGTTTTAAAAATAAAGCTTTACCTCCTTTTTATTCTTAAGTTCCTCACTGTTAAAGCTGCTGAGCAGTAAGGCAAGAAAGAGGTTCAGCACCATAAAGTTCCCCATCACCAGTGCCGGTAGAAAGATAAAGAAACAGCTTTCCGCTCCTGTTTCCTCTTCCGCCCTCATACAGTCCCATAAAGGCTCGATCCACTCGCCGCAGAGAATTCGGAATATCATCATGAACGAGTGAAAGAAGTCGTTGAAATTCCACCTACATTGCAAACGATTAAATAATTGAAAATTATGTGAAGAATATCATCAAAAAAATTGAAATTATAAAACTCAATATACCTAGGTATGGGGTCCGGCGCGAACTTTTCCGGCGTGTACGATTTAGAAAACAACTGCATACCGATGACGGCAAAAATGTATATAACTATCACTAACACGAACGTCAAATTCCCGAGAGCACCTATCGTCGATATTATAATACTCAACAACACTTTCATTGTAGTCCATGATTGAGCTAATTTTAACACTCTCAACTGTAAAACAATACACAATATTAAATTGAATATACCTAACAATGAAATAGTACAATTCCAAAATGTTTGCATATTAAACTCACCAGTCGAAGACCTCGTAATACAGATAGGCCGTCGACGAGCTCAAATATAAGGTCCAGAAGACTGGCTGAAACTATTATTAAATCGAATATGTTCCATCCACATGCGAAGAAGTCTTTGCTCATTGCCATTACTTTCAATATGCATTCCAACGTAAATATAGAAGTGAACACCTGAAAACAAAAAATCATAATATTTTGTTTGTAAACTTGACGAAGTGGTAAATTAAGTAGCATTGAGTTCACGGAACTGGTTACCTTGTTTCCTATATCTAAGGCCTGTCTGACGTTTTCACTCATCCCATGGTGCTCTAATGCCAAGAAGAGCGTATTGAGAACAATGCAAGTAGTAATAAACAACTCGAACAGTGGATCTTTTACAATTCCAT
Source organism: Chloroclysta siterata (assembly GCA_932294275.1). Taxonomy (NCBI): domain Eukaryota; kingdom Metazoa; phylum Arthropoda; class Insecta; order Lepidoptera; family Geometridae; genus Chloroclysta; species Chloroclysta siterata. The sequence continues at coordinate 20,799,169 of OW028589.1, forward strand.
ATAAACAGTTTTGAAACTGAAGCCAGCCTTCATAGTCTATGCAGCAACTGACACAGCATTCACAGTTTCTATCCATGAGTTCATCTACGGTCAAATAAAACAATTATTTAGCATCTATCAAACAATAAAAAAGAATAAATATAACATTGATTATCTAAAATGGAAGAAGATTGAAAATCAGCGAAGCATAGTGATGCGTATCAAATGTTTTCAATGCAAAGCTTTTGTTTGCAAAGTTGTAACGGTAACTCGTAATGTAAGGTAAAAAATGCATGCAATGTGAAGCGGAAACGGGAATAAAAATATGCAGGAAAATTGCATTGAATTTCAATATTAAAACCAATTAGAAAGTTTCGAATCAGTGAAGTTTACCGGCCAATTTAAAATTCCACCAAATAGTAATTCTCATGGTTCCAAGGATGAATCGCATAAAAGTTTCAGAATGTACATTAGAAAAGTTAAGCAATTGTCAGTATGTGGGGTGGTGATGTTGAGGACTTGAATGCGATTCTGGTGATAGGACAACATCGAATGAACCATCGCAAAAGACCCTGCAGTCTTCCTGTGGGGAACAGGGGTGGACTGGGGGGGAGAAGCGTTGGCGTCAGTGTTTACTAACCTGTGAAGTAAGTGCAATTATGCTCGTAATTGCCCATATGAGTTTTGTGCGTGGCTGCCAATAAACTGAGCTCATTAATTTTCGTCGTCTCCGCTTGGGGGAGGTCGGGCGCGCGCTTGTATGGCCAGTCCGCCCCTGACGATATTAATGAGGGTAGAAGCGAGATTGCAACAGTGTTGTATTAAAATGCTCAATGAAGTGTAGCCTCATTGAGTAGTGAAGCTACTTGTGATGTTATCGGCCATAAGAAACAACCATACACCTATCAGGAAAGGTACTATGGGCATTCTCAAGATTATTACAAAGGCCAATGGCTGTTTCTAAGGTGATAGCAGTACCTATAGGTATCTGTTTTCTTGCAAAAATGTAATTGCATTATCTACAGTTTTGGTAGCTCTTTGAATTATTTATTTTCAAATAATCTAACCTGGGGTTTTCTGTCATTCTCAGAGCTACCAAATTTTTGCGTGGTGCCGTTTGAGTAAGGACTTGTTACATTACATATTATGATATATTTGTGTGTCAAAATCTGCCCCAAATCAAACGGTTCACGAACTTATCGTAGGATTATACAAAAATCAAAGAAGAATCTTACATAATTCAGACATCCAAAGAAATTATTTGTCGGCAAATGAGAGTTGAAACAGAGTGTAGATTAGACTGAGAGAAGAAAAAGTACTGCTAGTAATCAAAACATGATCATCTGAAAGAACTGTACATGGTAATTGATTTCAGAAAATAGAAAACTACCAAAAATTACAAGCACTGAATTTATAAACCTAAAGTTTTCATTTTGCAAAGTTTGATCTGATAGAATATAATTTTACCATGCAAAAGTAGCCAATAACTTGTTCGTACAGAAATCTAAAACTACAGAATTTGTAAATTTAGTTGACTGTCTGTAATGCTCAAGTTGCATTTCTATCAATGATACTGAAATGCTTTCGTGTTTGCAAAGCGTTCATTCTGAAGTGTCAGCATCATCAAGTTTAGTGTTTTTTGTACCGTGCTTTTCAGTGTCTAAGCCGTGCTTACAAAAGGGATCATCTTATTTAATGTCATCAACAGCTTAAGTAGATTTGTTGATAACATTACTAAAGGGTATGTATGTGCAATTATCTATTTACTTACCCAGGACGACGATCTGGTTGAGATAGTCTGGGTTTAGTGGATATCTTTCATGCACTGGAGGTTTCTCTGGTGTCATTGGTTTCTCTGCTTTCTTTCCTTTCATGTTTTTTAACTTTTGTTTCTGTTTCGGTTTTTGTTCTGGTTCTGTTTGGGTTTCCTGGACCTACAAAAGCCGTTACTGTTTCACTGGGCGCTTTTTTAATTATGAGATGTTTCTTTTAAATTGTGTTGTGTTCTTGTGTTGTTGTGTCAAAATAACAGGCCACGTCTGAAAACCAGCACTGCACTGCACCTATCTAGGTTGGGTGCAGCATTAAGCTGAGACGACGAACTTTTTGCCCCGCACAACATACCTAATTTGTGTATTAGTACCTACTTTTACTTTTTTTTTTACTTTTATTCTTACTTTTTAGGTACCTACCTACCCACTGTAATTTTTTATTGTTTTTGTTGTGGGACAAATAAATATGTGTTCTTTCTTTCTTTCTTCTAAATCAATTCATCTTCTTTGAATTCATTGCTGGATCGGGCGATGTGAATGCTTACCTGTTGTATCGGTTGATACTGTTGAATCAGAGGTATCTGAGGGATCCACCCCGGCGGATGCGGAGCCGGCGGTGGCGGGGGAGGGGGCAGCAGCAAATGCGCCCTCCTCGGGTGAGTCTGATGCGAGTGGGGTAAAGAGTGCGGTGCTTGGTCATCTGACGTATGCTCCCCGTCGTCGTGGTCGTCTACCACTCCTGAGTCGTCGAGTGATGACTCGCGATTGTTGCTGTGGTCGCTTAGCTGCCTGCCCGCTGCGCTAAGCGCCCCACGACCTGGCAAAACGGTGGTGTCAGTATTGGTTGTACTTAAATAAAACCGGCCAAGTGCGAGTCGGACTCGCGCACGAAAGGTTCCGTACCATTATCTATAAAAACGGCAGAAAAATCATGTATGTTGTATGGGAGCCCCCTTAAAGATTTGTTATAGCGGCAACAGAAATACATCATCTGTAAAAATTTCAACTGTCTATCACGTTTCATGAGATACAGCCTGGTGACAGACGGACAGACAGACAGACGGCCAGCGGAGTCTTAGTAATAGGGTCCCGTTTTACTCTTTGTGTACGGAATCCTGAAAACGGCAGTGTTGAGAACTACCTGCAGTCTCTATAATCTCTCTCTCTGACAACAGCCCAAGCCGAGGTTCGTGCCGATGTGGTACCGTGTCATGTTATGGCTCTGCGCTCGCCAGTAGCCCGGTAACGATGTCGACAATCATCATACGATTTTACCAGCAGTTTGATACAATCGAAAAAAAAGAACTGCTAAGCATAACTCGAGCCTTAAAAGCAACATGTGCAAGACCTCTTATGATTACAGGCTGGAGGCTGCTCAACATGCTTTGCTTACTGCACTAAGTTTCTCTGAATCTAGGAGACATGTAATTTTCCTTTAATATATTTGACATACGCTGTAAACAAACCCCAAACTTGCATGGACCACGGCGTGTAATTATGAGGTCTGACAAGCACAATTAAGCTCAGTCATAAAGACGAGAGAATTCGTTCAAACATACCTCACAAAGGGTAAAGAATGAGCACATCGCAATACACCCACGTAACTTTACTCCGTATAATTACACACAAAGATGCAAGTGGTGTTTTACCTAATGCATTGTCTGGATGCAGAGTGTGAGGGGGTGGCGGGGGCGGCGCGGGGGGCGGCAGCGGCGGCGGGGAGTTACTTGGGGTCACTGATCGCGACCGGGACCGCGAATGAGACCTGTAAATAATTATGCATTCGATCTCTTTCTGATTTATGAACTCCTGGTAGGTATAGGTAGTCGCCTGCACTAAGAAAATGGTTAATCTTTAAAAAAAATGATTACATACATCATCGTTTTTATTTACATTTGCTTGATTCTATTATAATATTTTTCTTTACATCCAGCAGATACACACAGGATATAGACGATCATCGAATTATTTTGAAAATTATGAAGTGTTACAATCTTATTGCAGACGACTACTATGAGACCTAGATTACTAATAATTTATATAGGTACTATATAATAATCATAAAACTCAGGCACAGAACAAACATATAAGTATGGTACCTATATAGGTACCTCCATCACAGAAGTGTTTTTTATGCCATGCTGGCTAATATTTATAGCACCCTAACAGAACAATCATAATACAAATATATGTCCATAACACAAATGCTTTTTCTCGGTGGGGATCGAACCAACTGATCTTTGAATGCTGTCTAAAAAAAGGGGTCATCTAAAAAAAACGCTGTATAAAAATATTTTTTCATCTTAATTTCCGTCTAATGCTCAGGCTGTCTAAAAAAAGGGTGGTCTAAAAAGGGCTGAGTCTTATTTAAAAATGCCCAAATGCCCATATCCATGCTCATAAAATTCGTCCATATTTTTTTTAAACAGACCATCGGTACTACCCGTACAAGGTATGCAACATACGCTTTCACATTTTCCGCAAAGTGAAGTGCTCGTTACGGCCGTCTGTTAATGCACAAGATGTGTGCATTTGCGTATACACAGCGGAAATGTCAGCACGACTTCCTCTAACGTCATGTTACGAACAGGTAGATAGGAAATGAATATCTACATGACTGAATTTTAGTATTCTGTGTTTTCTGAGTCAGCCAACAGTACCTACTAGCATTTTTTTCCACATTTCGAGTTTCTTTTTGGAATATGCACGTTATTTTGTTTCATATACAATCTGAAAGTCGTAGTTTGTTATTCCGAATACCTATATTTTGTAAGTGTTCAAGAGAAGAGTGAATCGGTATCTTTTAGGTATGCACGTCATCACCGACGTCTCATCAACATTATAACATCAGGTGAGATTGTGGTCGCTGTGGGATGAGAAAGTTATACCTATAAGCTGTAAAAAAAAAGTTACAAACATTGCATTACTTCAGAGAGGACGTGCCCTTTGTGGCATGCATTGCGTCTACTAGCCTGAGACGTAAGATTTTGCACCGACGCCTTTAAGTTATTTTGAACTGATACATTTAACGAAGTATATATATATATGTAGTCTACTTTCTTGTCCAGATGTTACCTGACCCTTAACATGTACCTGGTTTCTATTATCTTTTCATCTATGAGACTACAACCACTTTCTTTGTGAGCGGATATGTTTCGGATCCGTATGTTGCTATAAGTCGGACACTTTTGGTTATATTCTTTGGTTTTCAGGCTTTTTTTTAATACAAGGTTTTCCAATAATTGGGCTTAAAACTTCAGGGGTTTAAAGTACCTATAAATATGAATAACTTTTTCTAAGGAACACAGTGTGGTACTTTAGCGCCCTGAAGTTTTAAACCCAATTATTGGAACACATTGTAGATAGTAAAAATATTGATCAATGATTGGTCCAATTTAAGGGGGTCATATCTAAGAAGTCTTGAAGTAGTCGTGTGACCTTACAGGCCTACTGCGTCAAATATCTAACGAGAGCAAACCTCGCTTCGTATGCTAAATCGCCCTAGCAAACACTATTACCATGTAAATTCAACGTGTTGACTGCGGTCGGGAATTGGGTCAAACAGGTGAGCGACTGGACGGAAATATGGCAGCTATTATATACTCATACTCGTGACGGGGAAGTATATTTGTCGCGGAAACCCAGTTGTGGCTCTATCTTGTTTTGTATTCTAAAACGTTAGCTTGGAATTTAATAGCATTGTTCAACAAAAAGCTGTTAAACTAACAATATATAATTATAATCATCAGTTTGAGAAGTCCACTTCTGGATTCCTCACACACTTTTATTAAGAACTAGAAGAACCTTTACTAGCATGCACCGACTTCGACGAGATCTAAAACCATTTTGTCGGTACATTTAAGATTGTCGGTTAATTCCCCAGCGAGTTTCGGTTCACAGCATAATATAATGTCTGCCCATTGCCACTTCAACTTGCTGATTCCTTATTGGTGACCTTGTTGTATTTACTTAATCATAATTCATACAAAATAATATTACACCTGTATCCCATAGGTGTAGAATCCTGACAAACCTCTTTTGTTTCATTCACTCTCCTAACATTCCTCATAAAACCTCGTCTGCTTAAGTTGCTCTTGACTTGGTCTTTCTACAAAGTCTCTAATCTGATCAAGATACGTACGCCGGAACCTTCCCTTATCAGTACATAAAGCTATCAAAATATCGACGCGGCTTCGTCGAGGGAAAAAAAACATTTGTAAGTACAAGGTACTCAGGTTTCTCGAGTTTGGATGGTCCTGCCGATGTTATCTGACGACTGTGTCAATAAAGTGAATTAAACAAAGAAACCATCTTCAAAATGAGCTTTTTCATTATCACCAGAGCTTTCAACTTGCAAAGGTATCCGGGACTTTTTGAATTGAATTACGTCAGCGTGGATTAATTAAGAGAATCTCCAAACGCTTGAAATCTTTGCTAAGGAAACGTTTAACAACCAACGGTCTTTTATGGGCCTTTAACACCGGTCTGTACATTTTAAATCGCTAACAAGAGGGACCCTTCCTAATCTCGAATATTCCAGAAGCTTTAATATCGTACAGGAAAAGATTAACCGATTAGTTATCATTTTCTAGTAATTGGTTATTACGAATTTTCAAGGTATCACAGTTTACTTCACAGTATCCATTTATCGATACAAGGTGTTCCAATAATTGGGTTTAAAACTTCAGGGGGCTAAAGTACCTATGAATAACTTTTTCCAAGCTGTTTTTTTTTTCGCGTTTACAGTGTTGGTTCCTTAGAAAAAGTTATTGATATTGATGGGTACTTTAGCCCCCTGAAGTTTTAAACCCAATTATTGGAACACCTTGTATAACGCGAAGAAAAATTGTTTTAAAAAACTCATTATTCACCGTTCGACTGTACCTCCTATAACCCCAGTTATCCTTGAATCCCATAGAGTTAATTATATTTATTGTTATATGACACCACAAAAGAGAGAATGGTTGCTTTATCGTGCAGAATAATAAAAACCTTAGCTACAAGTACCAAGCCTTTAAGATAAATATCTTGCTATATAAATTCTTCCAGTGGAATGACCAAAGGTCTCCGTAGCTGGAATAATTTTCTACTTTGCTTCACTCGGTCTAATCTGAGGCTTAGCCTGCGATTGCCCTGACACCCCTCAGATCTTGTTAGCTTTGTGACTACATAATGGCTTTGTTTTGCTTCACATTAAACATTAAGGCCTTTAAAAATAAACTTGGAATGTTTTTGCCATTTCCATTACAAGACAGTTGCAAAATTGAGTGAAATAAAGTATTGGATTTGTTATTCACATTCATTTATTTCTTCTGTAGTTGCACGAAAAATAATCTGATTTCTCATCAAATGTATTCTGATGTATCTTTGTTAATTTTCGACTGAAAACTGTATTTATTTGTGGCCCAGTCGTTGCTCCTTACTTCTTATATTTTTGATCTAGAGCTTTTCCTTATAAATTAGCAAAAATCAATATTCAAACTCTGAAAACTTCTGTCGTTTGAGTTTTCTGACGACTTGTCACACACAATACATATATCTACTTGCTGCAAACAGTGATGTTTAAACTAGCTGGTGCCCGCGACTTCGTCTGCGCAAGATTAGTATTTCGAGTAGCTTATATTAGCGTGGCGTAGTACATATGTGTAACTCTAGCGGTTTTGGCAGCGCACGCCAGAATAGCTCGCAGTTGGTAGATTTTTTCCTACTTACTTGACACTTATCGTCATATTTTGAACAATCCACACAATATCTTTATTAATTGTAGCCTATGTGTTATTCTGATGTATAAGCTTTATTATTGTAATGTTTCATTAAAATCCATTCAATAGTTTTTACGTGAAAGAGTAACAAACATCCATCCATCCATACTTACAAACTTTCGTGTTTATAATATACTAATACTAATATTAGGATATGCCTGACTACTATGCCTAGACAATCTAATGAATCTTGAATACCAAAAGATTTGACATGGGGGTTGCAGCCGTGAGCCTTTTTATTTATCTTAATTTTGCCTAGTTTTCAGTGACTTGCTAATGAACTGTCCTGTCCTTTCGCGTATAATTAGTGCACTGCTTTTCACAAAGTTTCTGGCGAAACGCCAATTTCACTATACTCTTCTACTCTAAGAAAAATATGAAGCAATTTGTAATTTTTCTCTCCGTTTTCATTGTTAAAACTGTAAAACTGAAAAGGTGGGGGAACCGTTTACTTTTTATATCAGCAGGCGCTTTTTAACTGGCTTTATCGTAGCAAATCCGACAGACGTCGTCGAAACTCGTTTAGATGAACGCAATAAAGGAGACAGAGTTGATTTACTCGCTGACGTTCCGACCAACTCTAGCAAACCAATATCCATGAGCAGACGTGCACCGAGCTATAGGGACGTAATTGCATAATGGGGAAATAGGAACATTTGCAGACGAATTTCGACGTTCAACTCGTTCGAAGTTAAAATATAATAATATAACTGTTTAATATTTGGTTGCTAACGCTACAGTAGGTGCAAACCACTCTTTTAGTGTCAAAACTAAAGAAGTGGTTTAATAGTAGATTGTTTACCAAGGGAGCAAACAACTATTTTTATGGCGAGAGTGTTTTTTGAATCCAGAGCGGAGCGAAGGATTCTAGAGTAGAATCCCGAGCGTAGCGAGGGATTCTAAAGTAGAATCCTAAGCGTAGCGAGGGATTCAAAGTACTTCACTCGAGCTTAAAATAGTGTTGCTCCCGAGGTGGACACTCTACTTTTTATCACCCTCTATGAGAAAATAACTTAGTGCAACTTATGAATAATCATAGTCACAAATTCACGAAGTCACAAAGTCACAAAGTCACAAAGTCACAAAGTTACAAAGTCACAAAGTCACAAAGTCACAAAGTCACAAAGTCACAAAGTCACAAAGTCACAAAGTCACAAAGTCACAAAGTCACAAAGTCACAAAGTCACAAAGTCACAAAGTCACAAAGTCACAAAGTCACAAAGTCACAAAGTCACAAAGTCACAAAGGCACAAAGTCACAAAGTCACAAAGTCACAAAGTCACAAAGTCACAAAGTCACAAAGTCACAAAGTCACAAAGTCACAAAGTCACAAAGTCACAAAGTCACAAAGTCACAAAGTCACAAAGTCACAAAGTCACAAAGTCACAAAGTCACAAAGTCACAAAGTCACAAAGTCACAAAGTCACAAAGTCACAAAGTCACATAGTCACATAGTCACATAGTCACATAGTCACATAGTCACATAGTCACATAGTCACATAGTCACATAGTCACATAGTCACATAGTCACATAGTCACATAGTCACATAGTCACATAGTCACATAGTCACATAGTCACATAGTCACATAGTCACATAGTCACATAGTCACATAGTCACATAGTCACATAGTCACATAGTCACATAGTCACATAGTCACATAGTCACATAGTCACATAGTCACATAGTCACATAGTCACATAGTCACATAGTCACATAGTCACATAGTCACATAGTCACATAGTCACATAGTCACATAGTCACATAGTCACATAGTCACATAGTCACATAGTCACATAGTCTCATAGTCATAATCATGTATTTATTGTAATTTTATTTATTTTCATAAAACTAATTAAAATCTGAATTTGAGTAAACAATTATGAACAGGTGGAATGCGCGTTTCACGTGTTTTTGTTTATTTTTATTTAGTTCAGGCGCTTTTTTTTTTAATCATAAAGCCTGCTTGTTCGTGATCTCTTTGATGATTGGAACTTTTACTCAATAAGCACATTCCAAATTCAAATCACTTTACCGCCCTTGGGCGGTAAAGTACTTTACCGCCCTTGGGATCAAAGTGCTATTTTGCTACCTGTTTTCGAAGAGCAAACTATCTATTTTCGAATTGATGTGATAAAAATTAATTTATGTTATTTAAGTGATGTCTCGGGAGCTATCTTTGTAAGAAAGTCAATTTTATTTTTTTACTATTGACACAAAGATCACTTGAAAAGATCACATAAATATCAAACTACACACACATTTTGTATTTAATCAAAACATCAAACGTAGCATCAATCTTATCAGGTGGCAGCCGAGTCAAGATGATCAAGAGTTTACGAAGGCACTCGATCTGAGTGCTCAATAATTATACCCTCTTATATCAAGACGGTTTCTACCAACAGGTATATACTTAGGAACGTGTGACATCGTTTTGTGTCTATTCAACGCACAAAGGTAAGGGCAAAGATCAATTAGCCCTTTGTATAATGATCCGCTTGATAAATATTGATGATGTCTTTTGAAACCGACCACAGATTAGACGCAGACGTTATTTCCAACCAGTTCAATTAAGCGAACCTGCCTCTAAAAGCTCAAGATTAGCCCGTATTTTTTAATGACACGGTAAACTCTTTGGACTATAAGGTCGGCGATAGAAGTAGATTTACAATTAACTTTCTTCTCTTTAGATCTGATTTCACCATGCGCTGTTAGTTACTAATCAAGGATTAACAGGCCGTTAAATCTAACCTTAGATGTCAAATTAACATTGACGTGTACATTTTGACATATTTAACGGCTCTTTAATACTTTGTTAATCTACAAAAGATTACACTCAGTATGGTGAAATCAGAGCTTAGTCTCCTTAAGGATTTTTCAAACACTGGTAGCTTCAGTTTTCTGAGTGATAATATGGCGAACTTCAAAATTTTGAACAAACGTGTGCGGGTGCAAAAAGTATATTTAAGTTTTACAGGCTATTTTTTTCTCTGGCGGTACGAGACTGGCCAGGTGAAGAGAATTATTACAGCTACTCAATTCTCAGTGGCCCGGAAGAGTTTTTATCTTTCTCGATTCGCTAGACATCGTCAATGGGCTGAATTCGCCAATTCATACTCGACGACCAACCCTTACTCGTGCTAGGTATTTCTATGGCCAGTAAAATAAATAGGATTTTTATTAAACAAATAAATTAGAAGGTAACGTGTAGAGCTAATGGCATTTTTTATTTATCTAGAAAGAAGATTTTTCTTATACTACTTTTGCATATGCAGGAAAAGACGTGATACGATCACACATACTTATTTACATTTAGAGCAACCTAAATTATAATAATAATGAAAACATAGTCAAAATCTAAAGGCATTTATATAATTCAATCACTAGAGTTTGAAATGCCTTAAAGTCTGGTGAAAGTGCCAGTTCCAAGCACCCAAGCTCAGAAGAACAAGCATCAAACTTACGGCTTGGTCCCTACCGTTCTTTTGTATGATCCAGCATAATAAACTTCTACAAGCTGGTTATTTCTTTCATAAGAAATAAAAAGTTTCTCAATAGACCCCGAACCCGCGCGATTAACATTCGTAATAGGGATCAATTTAGGCACCGGTTTTTGTCGTCATTGTAACCCTTATCAAAAGTTTTATTATCCTCACTTTTTCGCTATAAAGAGGCGGTGAACTGGACCGATCGAACGAGGCGTTGGCCGCAATAAATATATCAATCTGTCGACGCTTGCTCTGGTTAGATTCAATGTTAGTTTAGCATGGGGAACTTTTTGCAGCATTAGGTAAATTTTTTGCCGTTTCGTAATAGTTTGTTTTCACAATAAAGTTAGTCGTTGGAGTTTTATAGAGGCTGCAATCCATATACAAGGTGTTCCATAAGTTGTGTATATAAACTTCAGGGGGCTAAAGTACCCATCAATATGAACAACTTTTTCTAAGGAACCAACACTGTGAACGCGAAAAAAAAACAGCTGTTTCATACAAAAGTTCAATACCTACCAGGCTAAAATGTATGAAACAGCTGTTTTTTTTTTCGCGTTCACAGTGTTGGTTCCTAAGAAAAAGTTGTTCATATTGATGGGTACTTTAGCCCCCTGAAGTTTATATACACAACTTATGGAACACCTTGTATAATATGCAGTGATAGCAAATACCAACGAAAAAAAATCTGAAACAGCTTCACGACTTTGATCCCCTGGTAGATATCCCCACAGACCTCTTAGTACCAAGTACTAACTTAATATTCTTTGAGGATGACTAAGGGGAGTAGTCAGAGGTACGTCCAAATATTGAATTTTTAGCACTTGCACTTTGCAGAAGTTGGTATTCTATACGTGATAGGTTACAAGATCATCGCCGCTGTTAGAATACTAACTGGTTTCCTTACGATGTTTTCCTTCACCGATTGAGAGCAATAAATACTTCGAAGAGAAAAACCAGTACATTTTACGAGGTTGTTTGCGTCAAAGGTCTGTTAATGATATTCTAAGCTTTATCCTGGGTCGAACGGAACATAATTCATATTATACCATTACCATACATGCACTGTCAAAATAGTTTTTTTTATGATAAAAAGGACGTAACAGACCATCGGTTTGTTAGGTTCTTATTTTTTTCATACCTTGGCCTCTCACCCGGTACCTGGTTATCGTTGAGTTCCGGGACACCCTGTATAGCATAGGTGAGGACCGATAATTGGCTTCTTTGATAATCTATATTACTTAGAAATCTTAAATAAGCTGTTGGTCTTCCTAAAATAAATGAATAAATAAATTTATGCTTTTGGTACATTACCTTTCGGCAACAGCAGCAATCGCAGCGGTATGATGAATTGCACTTTTTCCCCGTTTCCTTCTCCTTGTTCTCTTCCGTGAGTATGAGGATAGCAGCACACCTTTGCGGGCATCTATCCTCTTCTTAGAGTCTTTGGCCAGCGTCCGCACCGCCAGCGAGGTGGGGTCGAAGCTGAACGTGGAGTCGTCTCGGTGCTCGTTCAAGTCTTTCTTACGCTCCTGTGAAGTTATGAGCTCCTGGTATTTAGAGTGCAATAGTCCAGTATACCTAAATACCTAAATTTATGCTTTAACCCTGTAGGTACTGTGTGTCGTGAACAAAAAAGAATTATCTATCTTTTTATTATTTTTTATACAACCAGCTGATGGAACAAGCAGATGGTCCACTTGTTGTTAAGACGATGATGTAGATGACGATGTGTAGTAACTCTATTTGCCTATTTTTCATAAAAAAAGATAAATACGCAAATGCACGAATTCCACTGTTCTTGACGATGAGTAAAAGGTGTGTTCGAGTTATTTAGACTTCTTCTCAATTACGCAAAATAAAGAGCAAATAAAAATGCAAATATACCGAAAAGTCATGTTAAGTGTCACCCACACATTGAGGTTGCTAAGCATTTTTTGAATGTAATCAAATTTCAAGTCCAAGGTGCTATCCTATCCTACTTCCTACTAATATACAACGTGTAACATAATACCCCTATAACCCCGGAAGCAGGGTATTGTACGGGTCATGGTGAACACCTTTTGTTTTACGACTTTTAAAATTTCGTAGTTTTTCATTCATGAAATGCCTCTTAAACGTTCCTCTCTATGAAACTAAATACACCATGAGGCAGCCCTATTCACAGCTGTTTGTACGTTCCGTGTGTACGTGACATTGATACTAACGTAAACAGTATCAGGGGTGTTGCAACTGGGACAATAATAATTTGACTTTTGTGCGGGAATTTCGAAAACGATATAAGTATTCAATCTTTGCACACGTCAAAGTATTCCAGTGCTTGGTCGTCAAAGTAGTTCAGTATTGATCACTTGGTATTTGGCCTTATTTATGTTACACGTTGTATAAATGCGAATGTTACAATGGTCGGATGTATGAATGTTTGTGGCACAATCACTGAACCGATCGGGGTGAAACTTGGGAGAATTAATATAGTTCGTAACCTGAATTAGCGTAAAGGTACTTTTTATCTCTAAAATTACCGGGAACGAGGTACAAAACTTGAATGAACCCAATAAACGTAAAAACCTTAAATAATTATTAAACACTATTAAAACGCGAGCGTAGCAGCTAGTATAGCTGCTATAGCTATCTAGTCCATATAATAACTGAAAACAATAGCAAGTAATAAACATAAACTGCAGCTAATGAACCAGACGTGATACAAAAGTAATGACAAATTTACCAGACGTGAACCCTAATTATGAAGTTTAATCATCTTAGCTAAGTGGCTGCACAAGAGTACACAGAGCCACAACATTTCGTATGAAGGTTGCCATTTAAACCCAATTTTCTTCACAAACAAATTTACCTACTCAATTTCCCCAAGTCATTGGCTCTACGTAACCAGATTGAATTTGTTCAATGCGTTTAGAAAACAGGCGATGTGTGAGCAGAGGTGCCACTTCTTAAGCGTTATTTAACTTTGTAGGATAGGGCTGACACTCTCTTTTTGCAAACGACTTCAAGGAAAATGAGGTTGTCAAGTCGGTCTTATCTAGCTTTTTTTATACCTATCCCGATTGTAAACCCTTGTTTTAGATTTCTCTATTTTTCAACCTCAAAAGGTCTGGATAAAGTCAAAGGGTATTTATTCAGTTAAATCATAAGGATCACCTTGAAACGTCTTAAAGCTAGGTGAATCTAGGTGCCAGTTCCACGCGACCAAGCCTAGAAGGACAGGCAAGAAACTTACGGCTTGGTTTATAATATAATGAAATTCCAGTGTGGTTTGTACTTCATCATTCAACTGTCGTTAATTTATAAGTGCGTGAAAGCCTATTACCAGTTGCTGTACAGGTATTTCTGGCTCATTCACAATCAATAGTTTACAAACTAGGTTCCGCGCTGTCATGTCGTTAGACATCTAGCTGATAGCATCTTGTGAGGAAGTTAGTGCCAAACTGGTTGAAAACTGGGGATTCTATTTAGTTCAGTACTTCCACTACACTTTACTACACGAACTTATTACCAAGTTAGATTCAGCGAAATCAGATTAAGACGCAAGCAACTTCTCGCTCGCACATTTTTTATATATTTGTAGATATAAGATCACTGAAAAAACGAAAACAACAGTGTTTCGGAGAAAGACAGTAAAAAAGTTCAGCAAAAACATAATTTTGATCCTTCCCAAAATACTCGTTTTCGTACAATCAATTCTCGGAAACTTTGTTGTTTCCGATTATACATCCAGTGATTTTGTATCTTAAATATATTGAAATGTGCGAACGAGAAATTATTTTACGGTTGTCAGTCTCAACATTTTATATTTTGAAATACATTTCGCTGGCGTGACGACCTTGGCTCCTTCCACAACAAGTGGGAAGAATTAGCAGAGGATCGAGGAGAGTGGAGAAAATGGGGGAGACAGTAGGTATAGGTTAATAAAAAAAAAAAACAATTTAGTAGATTTTCTCATTCATATTTCCAGATGATATTTTTAAGGTTTGCAGTCGTAAAGATTAAAACTGTGGACATGGCTTTACCCCTTTTTTGGACCACCTGATGTAACGTGGTAACCATTGTCTGTAACAAATCATTGCCTCGCAAGTCACGCACAATAACGTTGATGGACGCCCTGCGTCCATCAACTTGAGCTCATCCTACCTATCTGATCCCAAAAATTCATAACATTAAAAATGACAAATTATAATATTCTAATCTATATTAACATTGTTAAATGTTGACCTTTCCAAGTGTACTATTTTGTCTTACTGGAATAAAATAAATTCGGTTTGGGCGCCAGAAAAATGCGTCAATTTTGAAAATTTCGACAACATACAGATTCTTTGTTAAATTCAAACTTACTTCTTGCGTAATCTGCGACTCCTCTTCGTAGCTGAGGGCCACTACAGCCAGCATCAGGTTGATGAGGTAAAACGAGCCGAAGAACACCACCACAGTGAAAAACGACACTGACATCGGCCCGCACGATGACAGCACCTGTTGGAATATCAACTAGTACAATGCAAATACAACGATTTATAGTCTCTCTTCTCTTATCGTGTCACTAGTTTCTTTCGAAACAGTGTGGTGAAAGGATTTTAAATGCGCCTCCAGAGGCCGCTTTCGAGCACTTGACATATGTTATAGAACTTTTTAGATTCTACGACATGCCGGTTTCCTCACGATGTTTTCCTTCACCGTTTGGGAGTACTGGCATTGTGCGATAAATTTTTGAACAGAAAAACTCATTGGTGCACGACAGGTTTCGAACCCACGACCTCAGGATCGGAAGCCGGGGCCGCTACCACTAGACCACCAGTGCTCTCACTCATCATTAATGTATTGCAGTAAACTTAAGGTGAAGACTACCGCTAAATACACAGGTACTTTGTAACGAGCCAGAGATCAGGCCCGTTGCAAATTCACAATTATTCCAATACTAGCTAATTCATCGAACAATATCGAACATTCGCCATCGTCGGTCAATTTCAAAGTACCTATTTCAAAACATAAAATACGCGGCATACGCTTTGAAGTGAGTCTATAAAGTTCAAAATATTAATTTCGTCGTCGGTCAATTCCATTGCATCAAAGTATAAAAAATAGATAAAACAAACACCGCGTAGGAAAAGGGTTTGTGAACGCATTTTTTAGCGGCAATAGTTTTGCAATAAGTCATTAGAGTTCAAAATATGAATTGCGGCGTCGGGCAATCTATGATGTTTCAAAGGAACGAGCGAGACGGAAACATCATTCGAGCCGCCTGCGCCGTGCGGCGAGGTGTTTGTCGGCATATTTGGCGGCGAAGCTTTGAGATGTTAATTTAAAAAATATGCCTAAATAATTGCGAATAAAAGGGAGGGAATTGTCAGGCCGGGGATAGTAAGGATTGAGCATTGGAGCGGAGAGGTAACGATGATGAGTAAAAATGTGATCGACGTGTATCAAGTATTTTTATAAAAAGTGATGGGGCCGGAGCGAGTATGATAGCGTGGTCATGCGTTTATTAAATGCAGGGTAGTCAGTGTAACGGTAAAGTCGAGTGTTCTTATGTAATTTAACTTCAGTTCGGTGAACCAAGTAAGTCATTGAAAGACAACGTCCGAGTGAGTAATTAGATGTACCTACCTAATTTGACTTTGATTTATGATTCTACATTTTATTATTTGAGCTACAAAATTATGATAACCATTAATTGGGGTTTCGAATCATCTGACAAAGGGATAAATATTCTTATTTGTGTCATAGTCTTTTAAGACAGATTTTTATAGTTTGGAGTTAGCTTAAACTCTACTGAACGAGTTTAGTTCTTGGCGTTGATCTGCCTTACTGTTTGATCCTGTTTGTATTCTTGAAAGAATAAAATGGAGCGAAGCCTAAGATTATTGATTCAAGGTCTAATTGGATACCTATTGATATTCATACTCTTGAGCGAGTGTCTCGTAATTATTCTAAGCCTTATGTAAGGGAACGTTAATTACCTAAGAGTATTGATTATCGTATTTATTCAAACATTTATTACCTAGAGGTATGTTTGGTCAGAACTATCGACACAGTGTTGTCGGATTTATCCCAAATTTATGGAAAAATGAGGGAAAACCATTTCTATAGTTCATTGATCATTATACTTTTATTTAAGTTTATTAATTGAGAATGTTCTCATGGCTTTGACTCTGATTATCTGGACAGAATTGACTAGATTGAATTGGATGGATTTGGACGAGACGTGTGTATTTATTGTTATATATTTATAATATCGACCCGCTCGCTTTGAGCCAAACTCCCTTTTTCTTGCTACAGATTATTAAATAAATCTGAATGCCATTGGTGCTTTAACGTAGTATACTGGTCTGTGCTGTGTAGAATTTGTAAGAATCTAGAATTAGACCTTGCAAATCTGAGGCGATTGATGGGAAGACTAGGTACCCTGGTTTCTTACAACCGGCAATATGCTTGGATGAAACAAACCCGATTACTGTCAATAAGGTGTGGGGCCTTACCAGTAATATTATTATATTCCCTTTATCATAACCAAATACATTCTAGATTTAAGAGCTTCTTCATAATTCATTATAAACATTTATGTGCATGCTGCTTGTGTCATTTTGTGTGTAGGTATTTGTCTTAATTTAGGTCATCAAGTACTAAGTTCAAGTATCTATCTGTGGTGAACACTGGGTATGTATTTAATTTATAAACAATAATTATCTATGCAAATAAATACCTACTTAAATAGATACAAACATTAAATTATAAACTTACTTATTATACTTTCGATATTATCTTTATATGTTATACACATTATCTGTGTATAACATACTCTTAACATAAACGTAATAGGTATAATATAAATCGTTAGCCGTATAGAGTAGTTGTCTCGGAGCGTTCGCTCACAGATGTGGGAAGGCTGAACTCAGCTGTGTAACATATCCCCATACTAACTATGATCTACGTTGTGACACGCACGGCCATTCGATAGCTGCGTGAGCGCCGCATTCCAGTCTCGTCCTAGCTAGCCCACGCGAAGCCTGTGTCGGTTTACGATCCGACCAACGCTTGCCGCGTAATAGCTTTGCTTAGCGATCCACGTAAATAATCTTGTGCTTGTGCTATGAACGAGATACTTTCTTCCAAACTATTCTGACACTCTATGCTTACTTTTAAATCCTTCCAATTTTAGTGCTTTGTTAGTGTGATTTATAAACTACAGTAGGTATTGAAGAACGGAAACGTCTTATTTAGTAAAGTGCGGCATTTATTTAGTACTTTTAAAATAGGCTAAATTATTCTCAATCATTATTAGAATCTTACATCACAGTATTAGATTAGGGTATTTTATAGGGTTGTAAAGAGGTTAGTAGTCGAGTAATTAGGTAATTTGAATCTCAACATAATTCCTTCAAAGTTTCTGAGTTACTATAGGTCACAACGTAGGTAGGATAGTACGGGCCACTAGACGATCACATTAGACGATTACACGACCAAATTATACGACACATTACACGACCATTTTACGAACGGGTAGGAGTATATATTTATATATTTATATGTTTATTATTATAGGAGTATATATTTATATATTTATATATTTATATGTATATTTATATTTATATGTTTATATGTTTTATATATTATATTTATTTTATTTTATAATTTAATTAGTGTAGTAGGAGTTTATTTGGGGGGGCGTTACAATTTGGTGCCGTGACCAGGATTTGAACTTAGGTTACTAGGGGAAAATATTTCTTATTAAAATCAGTTTATTTATATTTATATTATTTATATATTTTTTAAGTGCGACTAGCTTCGCACAATTTGTTGCCGTATAAAAAGGATGAGGTTTTATGTTGAGTTTTCTAGGGTAATATTAGAGTGTAAATGTTTTAATTGATAATAAAAATAAAAAGTTTTGTTTGCATTACGTTAAATGGAGATAGGCTAGAATAGATGAAATGTAGGTAAAGTAATTGATATAATTTAGTGTTCAAATTTTACTAGGTATCATGTTTTATTTTGTGGTAGTTCTAATAGTAATTAGGTTGTGCGTAATTTACGATCTTGTGCATAAGTAGGTATTAAGTACTTACAGTTATTTAGTTGTTCGTTTCGAGGGTCGCGTTATTTACAATTTGTTGATTTCCGAGTAGATATACTTTGAATATAAATAATAATTAAGTTTATTCGGTTGTATATTCTGAGGGTCGCGTTTATTAAAATATATAGGTATATGCGTTATTGATGATTTACGAGTAGGTATAGTTTGTGTTTATATACTTTGTACGGTAGTTAATTTCTACATTCTGAAAGTCGCGTAATTTATTTAAATTAGTAAAAGGTTTTATAGTTAAATAAGCCGGGGGTCGCAAGGGGTTAAAATAATAATATTAAAAATATATACCTAATGGTTCGTTACTTTTTGAAGTAAACAACAAGATGGCGGAAGTCCAATAAATTGGGGTCGCATGAAGAAATAAGTATATTGTATTGTATTGCTTTAGGAATACATAAGCTCATCTTTTCATATCTATCAGAGCATGGTGTGTTTTTATGTACCTATCCACAGCTAGGTCATCTCATAATCATCAGCTCGAGACACTCTGGAAACTCATCGAGGTTGGTCACAGTCTGAGGTATGAGTCATGTATTGTTATTTACTAGGTTACTGACTGACTTTAGGTTCTAAAAAGAATGAGTTAGCAAGCTAAGTTGAAACGTGACGTCAAGAGACATAGAGGCGAGTTTGTGTTGGCAATCACTGCTTATAAATGAGCGAACCCGCGGATGGCAACTAGTAGGTACTTACATCATTTAGAGAAAGGACGGTTATGTTAATCTTTAGAACGAAATAAGTACCTACAGTTTATCAAACGGTTAGGCTTATTATTATTTTAGTTAATTATCGTACTAAGAACAATGAGGGGTCAAGCAAGCTATAAAAGAATCGAAAAATAAGGATAATTTCTTACGAATAAGACTACGTAGAAGTGTCATCTGAAGCGTGGGAATGTTTGTATGTGGGTGTTGATAGCGGTCAACCATCCAAATCGGTATTGCGCGGAATGATGCTGGACTTGGTCGATTGGCTGAGAGTGTCCAGGCAATTTGTACAAGATATTGATGTTCTTAGACAATATTAAAGGGGCAATATATTTATGATCTTAGATAATTATTAAGGGGCAAATTATTGGTGGTCTCAGATAATAATAAAGGTATATTTAGTGTACCTCCTTGCAGAGCTTATCTAATCAGTGTGAATTATATTATTTTTCAAAGTAAAATTAGATACCAATATAAGCTTAGGTGCTTTTAAATACCTTGTTTTATTATTATTATAGGTGAAACATCGTGAGTGTGCGTGTATGATTGTTCTCACTCGTATACATGAGGGCGGAGCAGAATTTGTTGATGAGTTTGATACTTAGATGCTAGTAATTTAATCAAGTAAAGCAGCAAAGCAGTTTTCAAAGTTTGTGTGTCTAACCAAACACTCATTTTTGTGATGGTTATGTAGATTGGTAAAACTGGTAATGTTTGTATGTTTGTGGTTGAATGTAGTTCGGGACTGAATTATCATTATGGACAGTTCCCATGATTAAATCTGTGTAGCGGGCAGATGCTAGTACTAATAAATTGAGCTGTCAACAGATAGCTGTATCCTAAACAGTCAACTTAGTTGCTAATAAATTGTATATATTATTCACACATCGTGAGGAGTTTGTCTGTAAATGAAGGGCTAGTCAGTAAAATGAATACTTATGTGTTTGTTTGTTTTATCTGGGTAAGAGACATACAGCGCCAGTCTGTACCAGTCTAGCTTCTTTTTAAAGTTACGAAGGTGTGTTTGTTTTAATTTTACAGGATTTCAATGCAGAGGTACGCGTCATAATACCTCTAGATACCTAATTGGGGTCGAAATTTAGTAATAGTGCTAATCTCCGAAACGATAGATTTTTTTACGGATAGATAAACTAGATCGAGATTAACGGAAGTTTAGCGAGTCATCAGAACGTTGCAATGAGTAGTGTAGGCTCTATCTAATTTGAAGTTATAATAAGGAAAACGGTTCAAGATTTATCGAATTTAGTATAACGGGGTCGCGAGTAACCATTAGTACATTATTAACGTCAATTTGTAAAAATTCAGAATTTTAACTTTCGTTTGTTTTTCAGTTATACTTAAATGAAATCGGTGATTTGCTTTTGTATCTGAATGTTATGGGGGTGGTCAGTTTCTTGTTAACGAATTAAAGTAAAGTAACTAAATAGATATGGTACAATCATTTTATGTAGTCTCACTTCTGAAAGGTCTGTTGGGGTTGAGGGTATAATGGATGACTACGAATGTTGGAGTTATGTTTGTGATGTATGTGAATATTAAATTAGGAATGAAGATGATGTAAAAATGGTGATTGAATGAAATGTTGGTGAAAACATTTTAATTGAGGTTGAGGTTTGAGGGGCCTAAGATTTCAACAGTATCTAGGAATGGGACACTTTGTTGATTTTTAAGGTCAAATAAACACACACACTTACAAATAATTTCTATGAAGGAGAATTGGTGTTAGGATAAGTCAGCTGACATCACCAGTAATTGCTGGTTTCATAGAAATTCACACTATACCTATTAGGCCAGAACTAAGCACACTATACACTCTCCGATTTATAGATTAGTTATTATTTTCAGTAAGATTCCAGTTGGATGTTGTAGTCATGGGGTATTAAGCTGGAATGCCTTAAGAGAGATCTAGACTGTGAAGGATGATGATTGTTTCGAGTCCAAAATTGCGGTAGTTAATGATGGCGGAAATAAATCATTGTACCATTAGGGTTGACCTGCCTCACAACCAGGTTTCCTTACAGAGGTTAGATTATCTCTGCAGAAGGGTTGGTACTTTATGGTTGCTTCATTTATAGCTTGGTGTTGAACTCTAAATGGTGACAATTTATAACATCGGTTTAAATACACTCCACACTTTTATTTATCTATGTATATTATACACTGCATACGAAAATATGCATATTACACAATTAAATATTGTTTGGAATTAAAGATCAACAAAAAAAAAATTGTATCTATATTAAATGGGGATTATATTTTGTAATAATTGTGAAATTCTTTTGTTTGTAAATTTTACTTCGGTTTCAAAAGTGAATCACCTGCGTAAATTTTAGGGGTCGGCTGTAACGAGCCAGAGATCAGGCCCGTTGCAAATTCACAATTATTCCAATACTAGCTAATTCATCGAACAATATCGAACATTCGCCATCGTCGGTCAATTTCAAAGTACCTATTTCAAAACATAAAATACGCGGCATACGCTTTGAAGTGAGTCTATAAAGTTCAAAATATTAATTTCGTCGTCGGTCAATTCCATTGCATCAAAGTATAAAAAATAGATAAAACAAACACCGCGTAGGAAAAGGGTTTGTGAACGCATTTTTTAGCGGCAATAGTTTTGCAATAAGTCATTAGAGTTCAAAATATGAATTGCGGCGTCGGGCAATCTATGATGTTTCAAAGGAACGAGCGAGACGGAAACATCATTCGAGCCGCCTGCGCCGTGCGGCGAGGTGTTTGTCGGCATATTTGGCGGCGAAGCTTTGAGATGTTAATTTAAAAAATATGCCTAAATAATTGCGAATAAAAGGGAGGGAATTGTCAGGCCGGGGATAGTAAGGATTGAGCATTGGAGCGGAGAGGTAACGATGATGAGTAAAAATGTGATCGACGTGTATCAAGTATTTTTATAAAAAGTGATGGGGCCGGAGCGAGTATGATAGCGTGGTCATGCGTTTATTAAATGCAGGGTAGTCAGTGTAACGGTAAAGTCGAGTGTTCTTATGTAATTTAACTTCAGTTCGGTGAACCAAGTAAGTCATTGAAAGACAACGTCCGAGTGAGTAATTAGATGTACCTACCTAATTTGACTTTGATTTATGATTCTACATTTTATTATTTGAGCTACAAAATTATGATAACCATTAATTGGGGTTTCGAATCATCTGACAAAGGGATAAATATTCTTATTTGTGTCATAGTCTTTTAAGACAGATTTTTATAGTTTGGAGTTAGCTTAAACTCTACTGAACGAGTTTAGTTCTTGGCGTTGATCTGCCTTACTGTTTGATCCTGTTTGTATTCTTGAAAGAATAAAATGGAGCGAAGCCTAAGATTATTGATTCAAGGTCTAATTGGATACCTATTGATATTCATACTCTTGAGCGAGTGTCTCGTAATTATTCTAAGCCTTATGTAAGGGAACGTTAATTACCTAAGAGTATTGATTATCGTATTTATTCAAACATTTATTACCTAGAGGTATGTTTGGTCAGAACTATCGACACAGTGTTGTCGGATTTATCCCAAATTTATGGAAAAATGAGGGAAAACCATTTCTATAGTTCATTGATCATTATACTTTTATTTAAGTTTATTAATTGAGAATGTTCTCATGGCTTTGACTCTGATTATCTGGACAGAATTGACTAGATTGAATTGGATGGATTTGGACGAGACGTGTGTATTTATTGTTATATATTTATAATATCGACCCGCTCGCTTTGAGCCAAACTCCCTTTTTCTTGCTACAGATTATTAAATAAATCTGAATGCCATTGGTGCTTTAACGTAGTATACTGGTCTGTGCTGTGTAGGATTTGTAAGAATCTAGAATTAGACCTTGCAAATCTGAGGCGATTGATGGGAAGACTAGGTACCCTGGTTTCTTACAACCGGCAATATGCTTGGATGAAACAAACCCGATTACTGTCAATAAGGTGTGGGGCCTTACCAGTAATATTATTATATTCCCTTTATCATAACCAAATACATTCTAGATTTAAGAGCTTCTTCATAATTCATTATAAACATTTATGTGCATGCTGCTTGTGTCATTTTGTGTGTAGGTATTTGTCTTAATTTAGGTCATCAAGTACTAAGTTCAAGTATCTATCTGTGGTGAACACTGGGTATGTATTTAATTTATAAACAATAATTATCTATGCAAATAAATACCTACTTAAATAGATACAAACATTAAATTATAAACTTACTTATTATACTTTCGATATTATCTTTATATGTTATACACATTATCTGTGTATAACATACTCTTAACATAAACGTAATAGGTATAATATAAATCGTTAGCCGTATAGAGTAGTTGTCTCGGAGCGTTCGCTCACAGATGTGGGAAGGCTGAACTCAGCTGTGTAACATATCCCCATACTAACTATGATCTACGTTGTGACACGCACGGCCATTCGATAGCTGCGTGAGCGCCGCATTCCAGTCTCGTCCTAGCTAGCCCACGCGAAGCCTGTGTCGGTTTACGGTCCGACCAACGCTTGCCGCGTAATAGCTTTGCTTAGCGATCCACGTAAATAATCTTGTGCTTGTGCTATGAACGAGATACTTTCTTCCAAACTATTCTGACACTCTATGCTTACTTTTAAATCCTTCCAATTTTAGTGCTTTGTTAGTGTGATTTATAAACTACAGTAGGTATTGAAGAACGGAAACGTCTTATTTAGTAAAGTGCGGCATTTATTTAGTACTTTTAAAATAGGCTAAATTATTCTCAATCATTATTAGAATCTTACATCACAGTATTAGATTAGGGTATTTTATAGGGTTGTAAAGAGGTTAGTAGTCGAGTAATTAGGTAATTTGAATCTCAACATAATTCCTTCAAAGTTTCTGAGTTACTATAGGTCACAACGTAGGTAGGATAGTACGGGCCACTAGACGATCACATTAGACGATTACACGACCAAATTATACGACACATTACACGACCATTTTACGAACGGGTAGGAGTATATATTTATATATTTATATGTTTATTATTATAGGAGTATATATTTATATATTTATATATTTATATGTATATTTATATTTATATGTTTATATGTTTTATATATTATATTTATTTTATTTTATAATTTAATTAGTGTAGTAGGAGTTTATTTGGGGGGGCGTTACAACTTCCATACTTAAAATAGGGTCTCAAACGCATGAAATGTTCTTTAGATTGAGGTAATTCGATTCCGATGGATCAATAACATATTTATCTTGTTGACAAATGTATGTGCAATGACAGTTGTCTCTACCGGCGAAGGAAAACATCGTGAGGAATCCAGTTAATACGAGTATTTCAGTAGTGGCGATTGGCTTGCAAACTGTCACGTATAGAATACCAACCTGCCATGTGCTTAAGTGCTAAATATAATATTTGGACGCCCCTATAACTACCCTCTTATAAAACTTTGAGCCTAAAATAAGATAACATTAAGAAATTGGGTTGTAAAACTTCGTCACTCTGTATCCCATGCAACCTGTATGGTGAAGTTCAAAGATATTATTGATACCTCGTTGTCATACAATCCGCCCAAACTCCTATTCATATAGAAGGTTTGAAAGTAAAAGATCATATGAACCATGTATATGCTAACCCCATCTGTTTGTTATTGATCAAATATTGTACTGCAAAAGCATTTTCGTAGCTTACTGTAGCATTCGTAGCAAATTGGCTACGGTTGTGCTACGGAGCTACGTAAAAATCTTGAAAGTGATAATTTACTGTCTCCAGGCACGGTAGCCATCTTAGGTCTCTAGGGTATCAAAACAAAGGTAGTTATAGGTACGTCTTGACATGAAATTGATTTAAGCAGTCTATCAGTTATCAAGTTCCCATAGGACAATCTTTGCTTAGTTTGGGACAGTAGCTTTGTGCGAAATGTCCACAAATACTTTTTTATTTATTTGGCACTTGGCCATTATTCTCAGTTGTTAGCATTGCATACGTAACAGGTCCAACACAGCTTCAAGAACACTAAAAACGTCTAGCAAATCTAGATAATAATAAAGTCTAGCCAACTCCAAAGTTGAAGTGTATATGAATGGGAGTTTAGATTGAGTTGCTGATTAAAATGGCCAGGTAAAAATGAAAGATATTGAGAAAATTTCTACTCTAAAAGTATCCCAATGAAGATAAACTTTTACAATCAAAATTTCAATCTCATAAAAATGAAATGAAAATGTATCCACGACACGTACAAAAAGGGTGGAGTTAAATTTACGTAGAGTGTTCAGAAGATGTAAATATGTTGACAAGTTATTACTAAGATTAGAGCTCAAATGTTTGTTCAGGCACCCACATAGTTTCAGGACCTACAGCGAAGAGTAGGTAAACAATTTAGAATATGCTTTGTTGAAAAAATGTTGATGTCTTGAAAGAATATAATAAATTATTGAGCACATCTTTCTACAGAATTATTTACCTCTTTTATTGCAGTGCAAAACAAAGAAAAACACAATGAATTTATTCATTATGTTTCTGTTTTTTCTTCCATCATGGTTGACGTAAAACACGTCAATTGGTATAAAAAAATAGGCCTTTTGCATATTTTTTAGCTGATGGAACAAGCTTATGCCTCGTCTGATGTTAAGTGGTAACCGTCACCTATAACAAAGCATTGCCTCTTAAGTCACGCACAGTAGGAACGTGCCCTACGATGCACTGCCCTGCGTCCATCAACTTGAGCTATACAGATGTTAAGCCTCATGTGCCTGTAATTACACCGGCAACCACACTCTTCAAACCGAAACACAGCGCTGCTGCTTGGCGGCAGAAAAAGGCGTGGTGGTAGTACTTCCCCGGACGAGCCCTTCACAAAGAGCTCTACTACTCTTAAAACCGTACCTACTACCTACGTACCTACTAAACTTATGTGTAGGTATTTGTAATTGTGTTTCGTTAATGCAGCATTGAATCTATAGATTACGAGTTCTTACCCGCGGCTTCGGTCGCGCATGTTAACTTTTGAATACTTACAAATAAAAGATTTATTGATATGATTGGCAACATCTTTAATAAAAAATAATGTATTTTCTTCCCCATGGAATAATCTTGAGCCACGTGATTTTGTCAGAAGAAACAGGTACTAACTGACGACTTGAAGTTCCTGCCTCTTCGAGTGTTTGTATAAAATATAAAAAATGAAAAGTAAAAAAAATAAAAAGTTAAAAAAGTATCATTATGTCCGTTTCTTGGCTCTAAGCTACCTCCCCACCAATTTTCAGCCAAATTGATTCATCCGTTCTTGAGTTATAAATAGTGTAACTAGCACGACTATCTTTTATATGTATAATTATAGATTAATTTCGTTCGATCTGCAGATAGCTTGTGGGAACATGAAGATCTCGCCACACTACCGCTTAGGTTCCTTTCAGCACACGTAGAGGTATCGACCTCTACAAGCTCAAATGTTCAAAGATATTATTTATACCTCGTTGTCATACAATCCGCCCAAAATCCTATCCATGTGTATTTTGTACATTCTGTAAATACTTTTGATATTCGACAATACCGAATATAATTTTATTAGTGAATAAATCTCTGTTTATTCATGTATTAGTTATTAAAAATATGCGGCATACCAAAGCTTTACAAAATGACCTCAACCGTTTAGGAATCTAACGCTGGCTAAACTATTTTATATCAAAACTACTTCAAAGGTCCTCCCGTGAGAATTAATTAAGGGACAGACAAACGGCTCTTACATTATGTAGGTATATGTACAGTTGGCAAATACATGAGGCTTTTTATGATGACATGAGTATGAGTCTTGAGCATGAGATTGATGAATAGTAAGAGATTGGAAGAAGAAAACCTTTTATGCTGACCGTAGTTGGAGTAATGGCAGAAAAATGAGACTGTTGATAATAAAAAGTCAACAGAGGTTTTAAAGTGTTTTTAGTTTCTGGAAAGTAATAGATCTTTCGCCTTATCGGAGTGAATATGTCGTTTGTTCTGTAGCTTTTTAGAGATATTTTAATCAAAGAAATAACTAGTAATTTTTTTTTAATCTTAACTAAGCCCTCACATAGTTAATCTTCATGGTCAAAACTTCTTTCTAGCTTACATTAGTGTATCACGTACTTATTACGTATACCTTACGTGTGCCTAATCTCTCTCACTCTTGTCGTGTCACTAGTTTCTTTCGAAACAGTGTGGTGAAAGGATTTTAAGTGCGCCTCGAGAGGCTCCTTTCGAGCACTTGACACATGTTATAGAACTTTTTAGGTTCTAACGACATGCCGGTTTCCTCACGATGTTTTCCTTCACCGTTTGAGAGTACTAGCATTGTGCGTATACATTTTTGAACAGAAAAACTCATTGGTGCACGACCGATTTCGAACCCACGACCTTAGGATCGGAAGGCGGGATAGCTACCACTAGACCACCAGTGCTCTCGTGTGCCTAATAAATTACTATTACTACTTTTATTATGACTATGACTCTTAACTATGTAGGCGTCACTGCTTGGCAGCTGAAATAGGTATACCTAGCCTACTAACGACGACGGTAGTACTTCCACGGATGAACTAAGAGCTAAACTAGCTCTTTGTTAGGTACCTACATTTACACGTCAATAAATATTTTTATGATATTTTTGTGATTGTCGAATACTGGTTAAGGGATAGACATTTTCATTGCTTTTTTTCCCCAGAAAAGTATTAAATTCTCCATTCTTTTTTGTAGCCTATTTTGCGGACCGTACATGGTTCAACTCGAAGTTCATACCCAGACCTTTCGTAATAAAATTCTGGGAGACCTCAGAATCATTAGCAGTTGAAATATCCCTTCATATTCTTGACCGTAATGAAGATTCGAGCGACATAGAGACGGAATAAATTGGGGATAAGTGGGAATAACTTGACGTTTTTGTTGCGAATAATCTTTTGATATCAATTGGGTTGTGATTTCCTGGTTACATCGAGTAATTTGGAGTTGGTAAAGATTTTTGATAGGATAATAAAATATACATAAATAGATTGTCTGGCATTATACCTATACACAGCAGTGGGTAACGTTGGGCTGCGGATGATAATTATGATGATGAGGTGGTTTGGTGACTTTCACACATGGGATCCAAGAACTGGATTAGTGAAATGAAAAAAAAAAGTACCATGATGTGGTTGAATAACTTTCACTCATGCGAATAATGAAGTGGATCAGTGAAAGAAAAAAGATAAAAAAAGTTCATAAGTTAACAGTGGTACAAGCTTTACTTAGCTTGGGACTAGATTTCGTGTAAAAAGTCCTCCAAGTATAATTAGATTTATTTACTTATGCCGGGACCACCATGGGTAGTGATGCTCAATAAATTTTATGACTCATGTTAACTTTGACATACTTAATTACCCATTACCAGACTATAAAAAATCTGACTTAATGGTATTAAGCAAAACTATACCTGTCTACCAAACATTTAATTTAAAACCTGGGCCTGCCTCCATGTTGCTTTACCCTAGGTACATGTGATATTTACTAACAACTATATAAGTAACTAAACTAAAACATGTGTGAGCAATAAATGCATTAGCTATTGAGAATGAATGATCGATGAATGAATGATTGAATGAATGATGATGAATGATTTTTTTATTCTACACACACATAAACATACCTCTGTATGTAGCTATGTTTATGTGTGTGTAGAATAGAAAAATACGAAGAGGATATAGCACTTACCATATTATAAACATTCTCCCAGTAGTCCAAGGTGATCAGTTGGAAGGTTGTCAGCATGGACCACATAAAGTTGTCGAAGTTCGTGTACCCGTGGTTGGGGTTAGGCCCCACGCACAGGCACGTGAAGTCCAGGGGGCAATGCCTGGCCCCCGTCAGATTGCCGCAGATTATAGGTACCTCTTCGTCATCCACCATCCAATGAGATGAATCGTTGATCCATCTGTGAAAGTAAAAGCGATATTATCTATGACTTTTCTGATGCTGTAGAGTCAAAGTCTAAGTCAAAAGGTATTTATTCAACAAAATCACAAGGATCACTTTGAAACGTCTTAAAGCTAGGTGACTCTAGGTGCCAGTTCCACGCGACCAAAGCCTAGAAGAACAGGCAACAAAGTTACGGCTTGGTTCCTACCGTTCTTTTGTATGGTCCTTTCTTTTGTAGCTCTAGCTAAATTACCCGATGAGTTTTGTACCTACTAACTTTGATACGACCACATTAATTACTTTCAACAGTTTACATAATAGAATAATCTGATTCTAGAAAGTGTCAGAAAATTAATTAAATTAGTTCTGATGTGCAAACAGATGAAATACATTATTTTATTTTTAGACAAACGTTCGAATTTTGAAATTCAGTTCGTTTGCTTTAGTTTTTCTTCTTTTTTCATCATCTATGGAAAACAAGGTTTTACTTTACTTTTTTCAGCCAGGTGCATTTCTCTTGTGGCAAAGATCGTTCACGCATTCTGACACAGCAATGAACACGTTAAAAAAGGTTTATAGTATTTGGTTAGATAGCCATAGCATATTTGGTGTCATTTCATTGTCATTTGATGAGTTGGTTTCAGTCTGTCTTATAAATTTATGACTTATAAATTTTCCAAGTTCTAATATTGCACACATTATTTTTTTTCCCAAATCGATTTAGTTCATATACTAGATTTCCGCATATTATTTACACATTAATAAACATTAATTACAAATTCCTGATATTCCACATTATGAATTTGCCGTTCATTTGTACATTCGAGTTTTTTTTTATTTAAAAATGAAAAGAAAAAGAAAATTAGAATAAGAAGTAGGAAAGAACCAACTTTTTCTTTTACATACTTTTTTAAAGACAGCATTTGGTACTTACGAAAACCAAATGTCCTCCGTGAAGTTTTCCCCCTGCGGCAAGACGAGGTTCATCACACACTTGTTCCTTAGCTCCCCCATGTAGACCTGCAGCGCGAAGAGTGCGAACACCATCAGGCAGAAGATGGTGAGCGTCATTACTTCGGCTAGCTGTTTGAACGAGTGCAGCAACGCATTTATGATGGTTTTCAAACCTGCGAACAATATTGTAACAATGAACATGACGGTGAGCCTGTAAGCTGCTTGTAGCCTATCTAAGTTCTCAAGAAAATTATGGACGTGTTTTTGTCATTATTGTGAAAAATGTATGAATTGTTGTGAACCAACCAAGATGCCAATTAAAATGTGAGTATTCCAATTAGTATATGTAGACTTGCGTCTGACTACCCCTCTCAAGCAATTTTAACAGCCTTAAGTAGAGATGAAGGTTTGAGGAAAGGGGAAAGGAGAGTATGTGTTTAGAGAATATTTTTATGATCGAAATTTTCCTTTACCTTATTATTTCAACCCTTTCAACAATTACCTACGACGCACGTGTACAAAGGTCCTATGTCGATCGCCGTAGTTTATTAATCTGTGGCCGTAGGTATAAGCTCTAGACATACGCATACTTTTCGCCGTATTCCGTAGATCTTCTCTGCACCGTTGCCATAAACCCCAGTTGGAGTAGGTAGCTCTCATCACCTCAATAAAACGGAATCTGTGACCGCGCTGATAATGGCTTCAATAAAACAACAGTAAATCGCTCATTTTCAACGCAATCTCAGTTTTACACCCCATTAGTAACAGACATATAAAAACCGTAAAGTACTGGAAAGATCTTTACTTGAGGGTGATAAAAAGACGTTTGTTAAGTAGACGTGCTCGTTACGGAAATTAGACAGACAGATGGCAAAGCTAAATTAAGCCAGGATCATATTTTATTTTTTATTTTTTATTTTTTTGGAGCTTTTATGGGAGACGATTTGGAAATCCATACAACATAAAACGATTTAATTTTAAACAATTCTCTTGAATATTAGCTTGACAATAGGCCTATTAAATCATTTATTTTAAGAATAAATACAAAAATTTTCATTCTACACTTTCAAAAAAAGTGTCCTTTCATTCAGTGACGATTCCATTAAAATAATGAATAAATATCAACGAACACAGCCACGACTTATAAAAAAATAAAACCTTTTTAGGGTTCCGTACCCAAAGAACAATCAGATGGCCCACCTGATACCTACCAAACATTTCTAAGAGTAGTAGAACTCTTTGTGAAGGGCTCGTCCGGGGGAGTACTACCACCATGCCTTATTCTCCCCTCTCTCTCAGCGTTGCTGTGTTTTGTTTTGCACATAAGGCTTAACATCTTTATGCTTCAAGTTGATGGACGCAAGGCAGTGCATAGTAATTCGATGCAAGGATTTGTTATAGGTGATGGTTACCACTTAACATCAGGTGGGCCATCTGCTTGTTCCATTAGCAAGTTGTATAAAAAAACATAATTCCCTGAAGTAGTCTTACCTGGCATAATAGAAACAGTCTTCAAAGCCCGCAGCACCCTGAAAGTCCTCAGGCCCGCCAGATTGCCAACTTCCATTCCGATTGTCGCATACCCCGACGTGATCACCACAAAATCCAGCCAATTCCACGGGTTTCTGAGATATGTGTACTTGTTTAAGATGAAACCCTTGGCTATGCACTTTATTATCATCTCCGCAGTGTAGATTGCGAGGAATATGTACCTGAGGACAATAATAATAATAATAATAATGAATGCTTGTGGACATTCCATTTTCCTTACTTATCAAACTGTTTATTTATTTATTTATTAATATAGACGAGTAGCTGTCGCTGGTGTGTCTATATCGCAGTGTTGGAATTGTCGTGATGTATGATATTCTTTTTTGAGCACGGATTGGTTTGCCAAGCCTATTGTCGAGCTATTGTCTCTCGAACTAAGGACACCTTGTGCTAGGGTACCCGATAGCTGATATAATATTTTTATTAATACATATTTATAAATTACTGTGTAACACCGAGACAAAAACAAACATCTATAAGTATTCAAAACACAAATGTTTGTTCTCGGTGGAGATCGGGCCCACGGCATACAGCGCAAAAATTGGCTGCACCAGCTACTACCAACTGGCTGCCGTATAAAACATTTAATTTTGGGCTGTAACCAGTGGTTTGCTCAGGGGCTAACTCCTGAACTGATACTATACCTAATATTATATGAACTACGAAGTCATTGAAACTTCAACAAATCAGAGCTCCCGATAATGATTTTCCAAATTTTCCTATTTTCGTCGTCTAAAAACAAACAACAAAAAATATTTCGTTTTTGCTCTGAGTTTCTCTATAAATGTGTAACTAAAAGTCTATGGCTAACATGTCATGTCATTTTCCAAGACTAGTCTCGTGTCTTTTTTGTCCCTTTCTCTACTCGCCCGAGGCCCTATTTATTGAGCTAAAAATATTTTATATAGATACCCCCTGTAGCGGTTGCTAAAGGTGCAAAAACTGACATGCGATGTCGTCATTACCGCTCGTTCGATCGGGATAATGAGTTTTGCTCACCGCGTCCGCTGGAAAACTCCTTAATTTATTTTGTGTTTTAAATGAAACAGTGAACCGATTAAAAAAGGTAGCTTTGGCGAATTAAGCTCCGAAAATCGAACGAACAACCGAATTTTACGTATTTTGGAAAGCTTTATTGTATCAAATATTACGGCCACGACAAAAACTCGTAAGAATGGACCGTACTTTCCCGACCACAACGCGTCGGTAAATATTTAATTTACGAATATGTTTAAACCCAATAGTAACATCACTAGACCTTGCCCACGGTATAGGTGCTAAGCAAGCTTACTCTAGTCAAAGTCAAAAGGTATTTATTCAATAAAATCACAAGGATCACTTTAAACCGTCTTAAAACTAGGTGGATCTAGGTGCCAGTTCCACGCGACCAAAGCTTAGAAGAACAGGCAACAAACTTACGGCTTTGTTCCTTTGTATGATCCTTGTTACAATGTAATATAATACAATATTAAAGCTCCGGTGTGGCGCCAATCGAATTTAGTGAGGCGTAGGTATAACAGAAAAAGGTAAATGCAATCAAATTCATAAGACAGCACACGCAACGCTTCAAACTAATAATATCTTATGCATACGTACAATCTATTAAAGTAGAGAAAAAAAAAGATAGATAGATAGATAAAAAACTCTTTATTGCACACCACAAGGACATTTAACACATTAAAAACAAAAATAAAGTTCAAAAGTTTCAGTGAAGTACAATGGGCGGTCTTATCGCAGAGAGCGATCTCTTCCAGACAACCTTTGGATGGACAGGATTTCACTTGAACATTTCAAAACGGTGTCATAAAGACAGACTACGCTAATTTGTATAGGGTACCAAAATAACAAATTATATAAATTAAAGTATGTTATGAAATACATATACATTATCAAATAACTATATCAAATATAATAAAAACATATGCATACAATATATACATACTACAATTCTAATACATAATACTACTATATTTAAAAACTACTATAATACTACTAAATAAATTATTAAGAACCTACTTGTAATAAAAAGTGACTGTGAATCCGATGTTTGAAAATAGGGAGAGTCTTTGCTTTCCTGATTTCAACAGGAAGAGCATTCCAAAGACGGGCAGCTTGTACAGTGAAAGAATACTCATAGAAAGTAGAAGAGTGGAGAGGAGTTCTTAGCTGTAACGTTGTAGAGGAGCGTAAAGTTCGAGAATTTGAAGTATCAAGATTTTCGAAGCGATCTTTCAAATAGGGAGGGGTGGCAGGGTTGAATAGGACACTGTACAAGAGGGAAAGTATATGAGTATTTCTGCGAGAGCGAATGGGCAACCACTTGAGCTTATTACGAAAATAGGAAACAAGGTCATATTTGCGAAGGCCAAATATAAACCTAATGGAGAAGTTTTGGAGGCGCTCAAGCTTATCTAGTAAAGACAATAGTTAACAGGTAACAGACATTGCAGACATGTTAGCTGTCGATGGGCAAACTACCGGAACATCGAGCCACGCACTTTCTAATTAGGAAGCCCAGTGGCACCTTCTGGAAGTTTATTATAGAAGCGTATACCGTTCCCCATAAACGAGTCCTTTTGTAGTCGAAATTTAGGGAAACATAACTTGTTTTTGTTTCTAGTGTTAACGTTATGTGTATCACTCTTTTTTTGAAGCAACCTATGTGTTTATGAGTGTACAATAGATTTTCAAAAATATACTGTGAGAATATTAATTTCTTTAAAGCTCCCTTAATGAGTCACGTGGTTTCATTTGTAAATGGCACGTATGGCCCATTGTTACAAAACAAATGTTCTTTGTATATCAGCAGCTTTCCCTCAGAGCAAGATACCACAAGACATTACACTATGGAAGTAGCTAAAATAAACTCGACTAGCTGTAGCTTCACCTATCTAAAATCATGTCTCAAAACATTGTTTTAGGCGTGCCTACACTTTAACCCCCGCAAGGTATAGGTAAGGTTCCCAAGTGGTAGGCATTGTTAGTAAGTATAGACATGGAATGGATATGTTTTTGTTTGCGCTCCACACGGTTTCTACGTCGTGAATACCAGTAACTAAAAGCACTGTGGTTTCCTAACACACAGGCCCAATGTTTCCAGATCGTAAACAGTTTCCTCTACGACTTTATATAAACATTGTGAATTTCTTTCAGTGTCACTATTTTTATTTGATTAGTTTTAGAACTAATTTGGCTGTTTACGTGCCCTTAGCAGAGTAATTGTTACCACAAAAGATTTCGTTTATAAAAGGCTGCGTGTTTAAAAAATTACGTTTATTCTGTTCTATTCCGTTCCGTTCCCTAGTTTCCTCACAAACACTTTCGGAGTTTGGCGACAGCTTTCCGTTCCGTTCCACAGTTTCGTCATTGAAACTCGGAATTTGTAGACGAAAAGATTTTGCTACAAAGCGTCATTGATAGCCCATTCCTTGGGTAGGCTAGATTCTTTTCCATCATCGCCGGTTACCGCAGTGCACAGTGCCAGTGCTTAAACAGTGTAGGAAAACATCATGTCGTAGTAAAAAAGTTCTAAAACATGTGTCAAGTGCTCGAAAGGAGCCTCTTTGAGGCGCACTTAAAATTACCACAATGAAAGTAGTGACACGGCAAGAAGAAGAAGACCGCAGAGGACAGATAAGTTGAACGTTGATTTGCCAATGATGGGATAGATATATATATGATAGTATGCCCACAATAACTATGGCCCATTTTATAGAGATCAATGGATGTGTTTCCCGCTGCGGTTGGCCGACAAAACTGTGGTTTTGACTAGTCTTGAGTAGGACATACGTGAGGCACCTCTTTTGAGGCACTCATTCACTCTAAAATGTCCCGGTCCTCATGTTCAATCCATGTACCACCTCAAAATTTATGTCATACTCACTCTCAGACGAAGTGCTCACTGTTTGACTGCGACGAACGAGGAAAATATAAATCTTTCATTTGAGGGAGTGAGTGAACTGATGTATTGTGTGACAGAAATGAGGCTCGTATCACGTTGAAATGACATCAGTGTCATATGACGTAGGTTAGTAATTGACGTAACGAAAAATTTAGTGCTTGATGTAGATTGATTGATGGAAACTTAGAACAGTTTTTTTATAAAACTGTAAATATGAAGTAGATAGGATTTACATTAGAGGTACATTAAGTACAATTATGTAGAAATATAATATGTTAGTTCTTCTTATTCTTGTTGTTTCACTAGTTCTTTCGAACCAGTGAGGTGAAAGGACTTTTAGTGCGCCTGAAAATGGTAATTTAGACACTCATCAAGACACCTCAACAGTAAACTCACACAAACTTTCTTGGATGACAAATGAAATGAGTAGAGCGAACTTGTACTACATAATTCGCAATGTGACATTTGAAGCATGACATTGTACCACCTCATGAACAAGAACGAGGGCCTCATACAAACTCGTTTTGAAACTGTGTCCTACCCAACACTAGTTTTGACACACGTGCAAAATACATCAAAGTGCTGTATTCGTTGTGGTTTGAAAACTAGATGGCTCATTATTTTGTTTTCAAACCACAGCATAACAAATTAGTCAGATCTTTGGTTGATTTTGAACATTGTACAATAATAACGATAATGGTTTGGTGGTTAAGGATATCCAAGTATTTACTTTGACTGTTTTGATAAGCGATGGGCAACTCGGTTAAAAACACAACTCGGTTAAATCGGTTTGAAAAAATAAGCAAATCGGTTTGAAACCGATTCAAACCGATTTGCATCCAAATCAAATAACAGTTTACAAAACAAATGGCACTGAAATAGACCGATGTAATTAGGATCGAATGGTTTGGTACTTGTTTTATTCTCGTTAAAAATTAAGAAAAACATATGTACTTAAACATACTAACTTACGGTTTTTTATGAATATGTCGTCAAGTCATAAAAATGAAAGAAAAAAACTGTTTTTTGTTCAAATGAATAACACGTTTATTAAATAATGAAATATTTTTTAAACCGATTGAGTTAAACTCCTGAATAGGTTTGGAATCTCGTTTAATCGTCAAACCGATTTGAACCGATTTGGAAAACCGAGTTGACACATCGCTAGTTTTGTTCTAGGAGACCGGTGGTCTACCTCTAGTCTGAGTGACCACGACTGTGTGTATCTGTACTTAAAGTCTGTTTCTGTACGCGCAAGTCTCGCACGATAGGAACGTGCCCTACGATGCACCGCCCTGCATCCACCAACTTGAGGCATACAGATGTTAAGCCTCATGTGCCTGTAATTACACCAGCAACCACACTCAAACCGAAACACAGCAACGCTGCTTGGCGGCAGAAAAAGGCGTGGTGGTAGTACTTCCCCGGACGAGCCCTTCACAAAGAGCTCTACTACTCTTAAAATATGGAATACCATCTACTGCAAAATGTAGGTGTGTGCCAAATGAAATATCTGGACCTACCTCTGACTACCAGACATCATCAAAAATTATTGAGTCGGTACTAAGAGATCTGAGGGGATATCTACCGTGCCTAGGAATTAAAATCGTGATAAAACTATTGTCAACTGGGATTATAAGTCCAAGTTGAACAATTTCTTAAGAAACAGAAAAATAATAAAATCAAGTTGATTAAAACTTTGAAAAAAAGATAATTGGAACAAAGAAAGGCACTCTCGTGTCGATAAAAAAATCAACAAATGAAGTGAAAAGGTTCTTCTTCGTCAGTTCGAGCTTTAAATAATTTAAGCTGGATCACAGAATACCAACGTTGAATCAAAGATGTTCCTAAAAGGCGAGGTCAAGAGTATGCAACTGAGAGGGTTGGGTAGGGTATGTAACTAATTATAGTCGCGTTAAACACTCGCTGAAAACTCGATCATAAAAAATCTTAACACGAATGTTGAGAGTACTCGACGTGGGCGCATGCACGTTATCGATAAAATGACTCAGCGAGAGCGCCCAGTGGTTACGCGGTCTGAGAAGTCATGTATCGATAGTTCTTATCGATTCCAATAGTGCACATCTCTGAGCTTAAACAAAAGGATCGTGCCGTTCTCCGAAGTGCGAGAGAGAGAGCAATATTGCTGTCTCGTTTTGATAATTTATGACCGTTTTGCAGTGAGTGTTTAACGCGACTATAGGCATTTTATGGTATACGAACGTCCAAGTTCAATCAACAGTCTTTGTGCAGTCGAGGATGTTGATATATTTGAAGCGTGACGAAATTCACAGTTATTCATTTTTTGTGTAAGTAAATTTAAATTCATTGTCGCTTTGGTTTTAACTGTAATGGTAATGTAAAATTTAATTAATATATAAATAAAAAATTAAGTTTGTTGAACAAAAACAAAACTGAGTTTATTTTTTGAAATTTGGCTGTTTGCGTTACTTACATTCAGTGATTGAACATCTTAGAAATACCAAAACGTGCAAGCAAAAAGTTGTCTTACGGTTGTCAGTGTCTTAATAGGGATGTTAGCTCGTGGCGCGACAGGAAAGCTATTGATTATGTTAGCTAGAACTCAGCGGCTACTTTCTTGGAAGTGAATTAGTGCTCATTGGAGCTCATTGGAGCAGCAGGATCTTAATTACGGAGACTGCTCCTGATAAAATTAAATTACCTAGTGAACAGTAGAATCTATGCTTTCAACTAAGATGTTGAAACGAGATATTTAAAGAAATGTAGGGAAAGAATTAGAGAAAAGTCACCTTTCTTTTTATACAACTGTTGGAATAAGCAGATGGCCCATGGAGATGATGTTAAGTTGTAACCATCACTATCATAAAGCATTGCCTCGTAAGTCACGCACGTTAGGAACGTGCCCTACGATGCACTGCCCTGCGTCCATCAACTTGAAGCATACAGATGTTAAGATTCATGTGCCTGTAATTACACCGGCAACCACACTCTTCAAACCGAAACACAGCGTTGCTGCTTGGCGGCAGAAAAAGACGTGATGGTAGTACTTCCCCGGACGAGCCCTTCACAAAGAGCTCTACATATATAAATGTAGATGATGTTAAGTGGTAACCATCACTATAACAAAGCATTGCCTCGTAAGTCACGCATGATAGGAACGTGCCATCAACCCTAGGCATACAGATGTTCTGTATGGCTGTTTTCATACACTGAGAAAAATGACTCTCGTCCTTCATTAAATTTAAACATGAAGAATTATGTTCCGTTTAGACGCCTGTGGTTTTATCAGGTGCATTATGAAATTTTATTCTGTAGGGCTTATTTAACGTTTCAATACTACTAGTTATAGTGAAATTAATGATTGGTTGTCATGATTGTTCAACATTAGAACGAAAAGGTACTTTATAATGAATTCTCGGTACAAGCATGATTTTCTATCGAGAAATTCACAATATTTTTTGAGGGTTTCATAAATAAGTGACAAGCACGACGTTTTTGAAGTTTAAAACTTGTATGAATAGAGATGACTAATAAATTATCAGGACTGTGCATGGTTATAATCAAGATTGGTCACGTTACAAAATCATGAATTCCTTCTGGGTTATTATGATAGTCAGTAGGTATAGATCGTTGGGAAAAAATATAATTCTATATATGCTTTCATGATAAACTTTCGTGATTGTCATGACAAACTTTCGTGATAGCAATTAGCAAACTGACAGAACACCAGGACAGACACGATGCAATGTCAAGTCCACCAGATTTTACTTACCTACGTTGAGAACAGGCAGAATTGCCAAGTTGGGGTGTTTTGCCCTAAATTAAGGGAGTAAGTAGGTAATCTTGTCGACACCTACATATAAACAAGTTCAATTTTAATATTTTTTCAAGATTAATAATTAGAACGGCTTTGGCTATGTTCGTATTTTTTTCTTTTCTTTCTTATATATTTGTCAAATGTCTTTGATGGACGTTTGATAAGGGGGGTAAACTTGGCAGTTTCTGTGATTTTAGAAGGTTCGTAATTCCTGTAAATTTAATGAACCTAGTACCTACCTAGTTAAAGTATTTATGTATTAGCCAAATAGGCTAATACATAAATACTTTAACTAGGTAGGTACTTACATTAAAAGTTACAGGAATTACGCAATAGCTTTAGATTTCAATTTTGTTTGACACTAAACCGTGAACTGTAAAACGGTTACAAGAAAACATGCAGTGTATGAATTTAATAAACTTGCAAAGTGCGTGTCAGATAAAGTTCCGTAGTTGTCCGTCACGAACATATACACTGAAAGTGTAGGTATGGTGAAAGGATTTTAAGTGTGCCTCAAGAGGCTCCTTTCGAGCACTTGACACATGTTATAGAACTTTTTAAGTTTCACGACGTGCCGGTTTCCTCACGATGTTATCCTTCACCGTTTGAGAATACCTACTGGCATTGTGCACATACATTTTTGAACAGAAAAACTCATTGGTGTACGACTGGTTTCGAACCCACGATCTTAGGATCGGAAGGCGGGGCCGCGACCACTAGACCACCAGTACACTCAGAACACATACACCGATAACACATTATGTATATAGTTTCTCCCTGTGGTAGAGTAAAACTAGGTATAATATAAGTAAAATGTATAAATCTTGCAGTTTACATACCTACATTTAATAAACTACAAATTTTCCCTAGTTTTAGTGTATTTGACATTTCCAAATGCTTAGTAAGAGATATAATTCGTCAGATTGTTCAAGGTTTTGTTAGAGCGTTTCGAATATTTATGGCGGTCTCGTTTTTATGAGAAGTGGGCTTAAACTATTTACGGGGTACAAAAATTTTGGAGTTGGCAACCCTGCATGATCGTTTGTTTGAATTTTCGCGTGCGTCTATTTTGTTTGTCCTGCACCCGCTCTAAATTAAAATCTACAATTGTGTTGTGACTTGTGATGAAAATGGACCAGTACATAAGATCTCACAAGTAAATGGGGATTACTTGAGTAGGTATGTAATTATTTTTCGTACTCATTCTGGGATATTTACTAGTAGTAGCCGCCTTTCTTGCATTAATATCGCGTGTCAAAAGCTTAAGATAATCTGTAAAAAAAAATGTTAACAACCTGGCAACATTCCACAACATATCATTCGTTCTTTTGCGCGCTATCGCGGCGTCTGCGTTTTCACGCTATTTACAAAACTTTTGGGAAAAAAGTTAGTAATAAACTAGTAAAGTATGTTATTTTCATCAACATTCATCATGCCCAAGCGTAGGGCTTCTTATCCAGACAGAAAAATACTAAAGTTGGAGAGGAAATTTAAGAATATATACCTTTATACTTTGAAAGGAAGGTAAGAATTTGTAGACTATTTACTAAGTTTGGTTTGTATTGGATATTGTACAATACATTTCGTGCCTAGCCGACGTTATTTACACGGAAAATAGTCCTGTTATGAGGCGTAATTCTTTAGCACACGGTAATGCTAATTTGCCGGCCGGCCATTATGGTGCTGGCTGAAATCAAAAATTACGATTAACTTTATTGCACAAATCAAAGTGAACTCTTAGAATTATTCCTAATAACCTACAGGTTATCAATTACATAATTGTGTGACAATGTATGTACGTTCCCGTTGGGAAGGCTATGTTGAAGCTGATGACAACTTCAGGCTAAGGGTTATCTTGTTCCTATTAACTGGTGTACACACATTTAACCAGTATGGGTCAGCCGGCTGTCCCCTGCTATGTAAAGAGTTAACCTACATGTAATCAAATACATTATTGTGTGACAATATGTACCTTCCCGTTGGGAAGGTTATGTTTAACTCAAAATATCAATAATAAATTATATTGCAATACCTACATTTAATCTAATGCATATTGTGTGACAGTATGTGCCATCCTGTTAGGAAGGTAATGTGAGCTCAAAAAATCAAGATGAATTATATTGCAATACCTACATGTTATCAAATTGCATATTGTGTGACAATATGTAACATCCCGTTGGGAAAGTAATGTAAGCTCAAAGAATCCAGATGATTTATATTGCAAACCTACATGTAATCAAATTGCATATTGTGTGACGATATGTACAATCCCGTTGGGAAAGTAATGTGAGCTCAAAGAATCAAGATGAATATATTGCAATACCTACATGTAATCAATTGCATATTGTGTGACAATATGTACCTTCCCGTTGGGGAGGTTATGTCAGCTCAATGGATCGAAATAAATACAATGACAATTTACATATTTATAAACAAATAATAAATATAAACAATATTGCATAGTTATTGCAATTTTACACTCTCTATGAGAGGAAGAAGTAAAGGAAGATCTTTTAAGACATTAGACTTGATATACATTTTTCAGAACAATAATGTGTTCTAGAATTGGATCTAATCCAGTTTGAATGCCTGGAGCAGAGGACCCCTGGCACTTTGAATCCTGATGTTGAAATCCGTGAGACAGATATCACAGATGCAGAGACAGATTCTTCAGAGGAGGCACTCATAGCAGAAGCTTTGGGAGAGCCTACCTAAGATAATGGCTACAGTGATGAAAATCATCCTTATTTGGCATTGGTGATGGAGACCATTCTAAAAACGGATTTACAAAGGCAGAGAAAGAGAAAATTGTGGATTATAAATTCCAAACAATTGCTAGCTATTAGAGGCACCCAAACTAAACATAGAGCTGACTGGTAATCTGACACCAGCAGGCAAGAGCCAAGATGAGCTGTTGCAGAAGCATCAGCAAGTGCTGGGACAGTCAGCTGCTAAGCTTGCTCAAGCTATACAGTCTTGTCAAGAAAATTGTTTTCTTGAGGTTTTATAGAAACAAGGTTCGTTCAATTTGTAATATCCATTTTCAATATACAGACATTTGCAGAAAGCTCATAAGTCCATCCTTGGACAAGAACTTAATGAAATCCTTGAAGAAAAGCTGGAGGGGAGAAAATTTTGATTCAAACTTGGAGGACTCTGTGAAATCTTTATCTTAAAAGGCTGTAAATCTTATTAAACCATGAAATGCAGCAAATATTACTAACAAAAGAGGTTCAATCAACCAGCAGGCCACAGTTTCAGTATCACAGCCAAGGCCTATGAGGGGCTTATCACTAGCACCCTCAGCAACAATAGGCATACAAGCCCACAGACAGCCATCATCAGGCAGGCCCATCCAACAGAGGGCATACAAGATATCCTTAGAGATATGTTTTGCCGGTAGATTGTAGTATTTCAATGTGTATTGAAAAATAATTACTTAAGAACCCACCATTTTTGAATACTTTATGGCATAAGATACCTTTTTAAGTTTTGCTGGAGCAAA
Organism: Chloroclysta siterata; assembly: GCA_932294275.1. Taxonomy (NCBI): domain Eukaryota; kingdom Metazoa; phylum Arthropoda; class Insecta; order Lepidoptera; family Geometridae; genus Chloroclysta; species Chloroclysta siterata. The sequence continues at coordinate 20,842,606 of OW028589.1, forward strand.
CATTATAAGTCCAATAAAGTTAAACTGATTATATCAGGAAAACTTATGATGGAGACTAAAATTTTAAAAACTTAAACTTTGGGGCAATTTCATGATGCTGTATATTTAGCATATTTTATCTGAATAAAGTTTAATAACTTATCTGTTTAAACTGGAAGATATTGACTGTTAGTAAATTACTCTCAAGTAAAGACTATACTATGTGCACAATAGAGTTGAAAAATGGTTATTATTTACTCATATTATGATATATTTCGATTTGAGTTTATGTGTGATATTATGTGAAAACCACAATACTTACTATAAAAGCTATAGAATTGTAATTTATTTCAATAATTACATTTGCCTGGGAGCTTCATATCATGAATGTATAACGAATATCATGATTGTGTTTATGCTATTATATGTTTTGGCTTAGTATTAAAACTGATTGTAGTAAAATCATCACATCAAGTATTAGGAAATTTTCAGGCTTTGGATCAAATTTAATTCATAGGACACAGAGTCCTATAAAAAGAAAGACATAACTTATAAATATATTCTTAAAACTTTAATGATCTATTAGAGATTTTGCCATATTATTAGGCCGTCTTGGGTCAGTTTATATTATGTCTTTGCTATGTTTACACAAAAAATTTAGCTTTGGAACGTAGTGGGGGATCTATGATTACCATTGGAAATATGAAAGCAGTTAAAAATATACCATTCAAATCAAATAGTTCAAATCATACTTCAAATTATACCATTGGAAATATTCAAATTATTTTGTGGCAGAAACATATATGTTTGACAGCAGTCAGTAATAAACAGCAAGAAGTAGTTGAAACCTACAAATTTCAATGGTGTTAGATTTATGGATTTTTGTATGATACTTTAAATCAAAGGATAATACCTATAGAATCAAATTTTGACTTGTTTGCTTCTCACTCAAGCTTAAAATTTTACAAATATATTGACATGGAGACCCTTCTGCATGGAATGTAAATGCCTTCACCATTAAAAGGAGTTATTATTTATTTTATGCATTCCCTTAATTTTGAAAATCTAACAAAAGGTTAGAAAAGACAAGGTTTTGGTATTGTAGTGCGTCCAATTTGGCCAACCCAGGTTTGGTATCCTTTAATGAAGTTTGTAACAGTAATTATTGAGTCATCATCAAAGTATAGCCTATTACAATATTACAGTTGTATTTAACAGTGATGGTGTATTGCAAGACAAATAATCAAGATCTAGGTAATGTGTGCCTAAAGTATTATCATATTTATAAAACAATAATACAATACAAAATCATTTATTTATGCCACACATAAATACAATTTATAAAAAATACAAGAAAAGACATTAAAAGTAGGTGACAGAAATGTGCTGTCATTCAGCATAAACGCTATAGCAGCATACGCTATTATAATGCTGTTCTTCTGTGACCAGTACGCGACAACGCAACAACTGCGTCATCCATGTCATCGTCAGGAAATAATAATAATATTCTAGTTAAAACTATATATTTAATGATGAAAATTTTCAATTAGGGGACCTCTTACCAACCATATACCTAACTGCCATCGTTCGGAACATTCTCTCATAATAGGTAATGATATTATGAGTATTTGAATTTAATATTAAATACACATTGTGAATACACATTGGTATATTACAAATTAATATTTTTATTTTATTTTTATTATTATTTAGTAAGGTTTTATTCTTTGAATATCAAGGAGTGCAGTGATCTGTACAATGTATTACCAATAAATAACTATTGAATATTGCACATTGGTTTTTGAAGGATTATTCAAGTAAAGGCCATTTGCACCTAAATGTATGCTCACTTGGTACCCAAATATTGTTCTCACTTTTTTAAAGTTTCTTCTTGTAGTTTAAGAAACTAACCAAAATTACAACTACAGCTCTTACAACAGGTCAAAGAGTTCCGACATTTAGGGACGAGGAGGAATCATTTGATTAATTGTTTCTATGTTTTAAAGACCCCTTTAGGAGAGCCACTTCCCAATTAATATTATAATCAGGTGGCTTAAACAAGTTATGAAATACAGTAGAATTGACATTTAAATTTTCACCTCTCATTCTACTTACAGTAGATAGCATGTTGAAAGCAGTAGGCTATTCCAGTAGCTTTGCAGGTCAATGACTTTTGCAAAGCATTATAATAGGCCACTACAAGGTAGTGTTAATGCTCAATTTTCAATTGCAAATGTTTAGTTTATATTATTATATATTTGTAGTTCCTCTAGTCAGAAGTAGAAACTAAACATATAAGCATTAAGTTAACAATTACTAATGCTATGTATTTTGCTGTGATTTCAAGAATAATGATAATTTGGTACTAAGGATTAATGTTCCTGGATCTCAGTTGTTCCTTAATGGTGGTTTATTCCTTTTGAGTTTGTGATTTAGTAGATTTTATCTACCTTTAAGTTAAAGGAACTTAATTATTAAGACAATATAATTAGTTAGTCGTTAGGTTTAAAAAACACTCATTGTTTTTATTTAATAATGTGATTTTTATATTCTATGTTCATCCCTCTAAACATCTACTAGTAAATATCCCAGAATGAGTACGAAAAATAATTACAGGATTAAACGAACTCACCTGAGTGATGTTCTATCCTGATTATTTAAGTACTCATTCTGGGATAAGAGAGTCCCACCCTCCCAACAGCTATGACATCATAGCTTCCCATTGATAGGCTAATATGCTTATCTGAACTTTAAACGTAATGATATGTTGTGGAATGTTGCCAGGTTGTTAACATTTTTTTTTACAGATTATCTTAAGCTTTTGACACGCGATATTAATGCAAGAAAGGCGGCTACTACTAGTAAATATCCCAGAATGAGTACTTAAATAATCAGGATAGAACATCACTCAGGTGAGTTCGTTTAATCCTGTAAATATATTCGTAGGTGAGTAGAAAATTATGAGTGCTTGCTTGCGTTTGTTTTTCTATTCGGTGCATGTGGTGCGGTGTGTGTAATAGGTGGCATGATTCGGGTCTCAGCAACGATCACAGGGAAGGACTAAGTAGGTAAGTATCTCTAAGTTTGTAGGTAAATAGGTGGTAGGTACCTACTCACGACGGCGACCTGAGACCAGCGTGCGGCGGCCTTGAGGACGCCGATCATCTCTGCAGTGATTGCATTGCCAGTTCTTGGTTCTCAATCACTAACAATATATTTTTATGTACCTACCAATTGTGTGATGTTTGTTTTTATAAGCATTCAAAGGCATATAAACATAACATCCTTGCATCCATGCAACTAACCTTATTCAAGTAGGTACAGGTACCTATAATAATATGGTGGCTTCTGCTTTGTCTAGATGCAAGAATTGACATTAGGTACAACAATACAACTCCTTGGGAACACTGAAATATCTTCATTTTTTAGTCCAATGACTGACTAAGATTAAGATCAAATTTGGAGATTTGGAAGAAGGAGTTTGCAAGTGCTAGCTTAGAGGTACATTCAAGTCCGATAAGTTCCCTGTCAAAATGCTTTGCATGTAATTTTTTTATAGTGAGCAATCTATTTCCCCTCTCTGAACTTTGATTAGAAAACTATATTTATACTTAATTGTTGCAGCTTTCAGACTTTAGCTCGAGCTTTTAACATGAAATTAACTCTGCCAGCCTGAGAGGTCCTCTCCATACTGAACCGCAATGGCCAAATGACCCAAGTTCAAGCTCAAATAATGAAAAGTTAACTCGGTGAGGAGATTTTATAATTAACTAACTTGCTAGGCCAATTTTATAATGTCAAGAATAGAACTACAAGGATCTCTGTACTATCTAGTTATTACACTAGAGAAATGTTTGTATATTATACTAATCCTTAAAAAACTATTTTTATTTCAAATTACATTCAAATTGGTTCAGCTCTTACAGTGTGATTATACCACAAACATCTAAAATATACACTTTTGCAGTTATTATTATTAGGTGTAAGACCTATTAGTAGGATAGAAAACACTAATATTTAGTATACTTGCAGGTCCTAGAAATAATAAACCAAAAAGCTGAAGGTTGAGCAATCCTCACAAAAGGCAATAATATGGTCTATTTCCTCGAGAGTCATCAGCTGTCTTCTATGTGCCATATGCTTCTACAAAATCAAGCACAGACACTACTGAACTGATTGTACCTGGACCGGGAATACAGTTTTCTCAATTACAACAGGGTGAGTTCAAAGCTATTATTTCATTCCGTTGTTAATAATGCAATCTGTTTGTTCAAAAGACTTGTGATAAAGATTACAGTGCATTATGTTTATTTTCAGATGACCCAACAGTAAGCGAAGAACATCTTACAATATTAGAAAGTCCAGACCCAGGACCATGGCAAGATGTGGAAAGATGCAGCACAGTATGTGCCTAAAGATACTAAATGATGATTTTGACTTTTACAAAATAATATCTGCTGTTTATGACAACTGTTTTTTTACACTTAGTGTTTGTGAAAGTGGTTCTTTTTTACCCCTAAATTTATCATGTTGATAATTGTGTGTTGTCTAGTAATTAAAAATAAGACTTTAAAACTATTATTAATGTTGGAAGTATTTTAAACAATAAAAAATTATTTACTTAATTGGTTATTTTTTCATTTTTATACCTAAAATCCGCTTTCAAATTAGCATAAAATAAAATAATATAGGTACATATTACATTACTATAATCAGTTCCAATCCAATGTCTCAAAGAGGTTCCTCTGAGTTATGTACAAGCGCCTACTTTATGTTAAATCTGTATGTCTAAATGGTATCTAAATCTGTATGTGTATTGGGTGTTTCCTAGTGGACCCATTTTATTGTCATATCAGTAGGTACACCTATCTAATTTCTCGGCGCCCCACTGATATTTTGAGAATATAAGCAGTTGGACAACGAGAAATAAGATACCCTCGTGCATCTACTGATATAGATAAGTAATTGTAGGGGTGTTTTCTAGAGGAACCACTTTTTTGTCCTATCAAAAAGTGGTTCCTCTAGAAAACACCCCTACAATACTGAAAATATTTCCAAAAAAAATTTGTAAAATACCGATAATATATCAGGATAGCGTACATATATAACATGCCGGTATGGATAGTTAAAAGGTATAGAGGTTACATCTATCCTTATAATACCAACAACAATTAGGGAATCTCGTTATAAAAGTCATGACATTCAGTAAATATATTATTAAGTTTCACGAGGCGTTATTGGGAAATTGCTACTGATTATCATAATGTTCACACTAACTCAACATTACATTAATGGTATTGTACCATTACTTCAACAATCTTTATCATTATTGTGAGGAGTATTTAGAGAGTTCGTCACGATAAAATATCATGATGCGTACCGATAAACCATCAGTAAACAGCATTCGATATCATTCCCGTCATGATATATACTCATTTTTGTCATTATTATTAGCAGCCAGCAGAGAAGCTAGTCATGATATTTTGTGATGAAGGTAACTGTCTTAATACCGTGCTGTTGTCATGATGTTTATTGGTGACGTCTATTCATGATAAATTGTTACGATTTACGCACAAAGTATTAGTAAGGACTCTAGGTCCGTTTTTATTGGGAATACGGATAAAAGTCTCGGCATTCCTTTTTAATTGTTCGTAATTCCGAAAGTTATTTCTCTCAGTGTATGGCTGCAATTTCAACCATATACCCTTCAAAATTTTAAGAGGTCCTAAATTCCTATTAAATATTGCCTATTTCAATATTGTTCTAAATGATATCAGCCACCCGAACGAATTCGTGGTTGCGACCGATAAATGGGGATTTTAGTTCAACTCAAACATCTGCTATGATATCAATCACCAATCTCAACTCTACGCCCGTAAGATATAAAGCTTAAAATCCAGTAAACGGAAGGATGGATTAATAAACTCCTAATCTGAAGTCAGTGACTGTGTAAATAAGAGTTTGATAGGATTGGAATTTTGCGATTTAAAACAGATAAACTTTGATTCAAAGGTCAATTTAGATTAACGATCATTTTCAGAAGTGTTTTATTGAGTCTATGGAGCTTTATAGAAACGCCAGGGAATAATTATTCTTGAATGCAAGAAACAACAAGACTAGAATGGAATAAACATTATTTATTTTGTCTCTTATGAATTTTTATACAAAATAACTTATGTGAAGTCAAAAAAGGCCACCACTCAGAATGAGATGCAAGATCTCAAAAATTTGGCCCTTTTGACTTATATCGCTTGATTCGCTTTGATTTGTTTCTTATTTTGTTAGTTTGTAAGGTGTTCAATAAAGCATTTTCATTCATTCATCGCTAGCAAAATTTTGATCAGAAGAGCTATATACTTTTACATTAGTAAGTAGTAGTAGTAACCTTTGTAAAATATTTGTAATGTTTTCAAAATACTTTATTGCACTTTATGTTGTTACAATGGTGATGATAGGCAAGTTTCAAACATAAACCCTGTTATGGTACAGGAATTTGTCCCTTAAATCAGTCACTTACAACAAACAAACGTTCGTTAAGAACAAAGTGTTCATGGTTTTATTTCACTGATGTACCTAGCATGTGTCTGTGGGGTGCTGTCGGTAAGTAGTACCGGTGTTGCATCCAGAAACACCGACAGACTCAAACTTGTTCTTTCAACTTTTCTCGTTGACAAAGTCGCTGTGAATTTTCGCTTGGGTCTTTCGTAACTTCTTTCACAGAAAGTTCTAGCTGAATAAATGAAGCTGAAAACTAGGTAGGTCACATCATACACATACCTACACATAGGATAACTTGAAAAATTCCTGCTTTGAAAGATGCACGAAAGTTGACGCAAATTTATAAAAATGTCTGTTAAATAATTATGGGTGGATCTATGATGTTTACAGATAACCTAAAAGTTTTTATTTTTTATACAACTTGCTGATGGCCCACCTGATGTTTGGTGGTAACCCTCACCTATAACAAAGCATTGTCTCGTAAGTCTCGCACGACAGGAACGTGCCCTGCGATGCACAGTTTATAAACTTGAGGCATATAGATGTTAAGCCTCATGTGCCTGTAACACCGGCAACCACACTCTTCAAACCGATCACAGCAACGCCAAATTTCCATTAATTAAAAGTATACGATTATAAACATACGACTGACAGATATGATAAATTAATGAATGTCCACCAACGAAACACCAATTTGATTGAAGTTATTATTGTAAATACGTACATGTTTAAGAATCAACACGCAAAACGTGTCGCAACATTGGAATCGATTTGTTGTAATCAATCATGCTCGCCTTTCGTTTATGCTTCACTCGATCAAAGTCACCTCAATCTGAAGTTGGTTACCATAATTTAATCCAAAGATCATGCCTACAATAAAAGAAAGGAGTATGTAAGATTTTTAAAATGAAAATATTATACCGTTTAAAGTAAGGTGGTAAGTAGGTATTCGAAATAATAAGAAATTAAATTACCTTCATTAATAGATACTACATTGACGACTTAATTGATATTTATCTCGGCACATGTAAATCTTTAGTCGTTGTGTGCAATCAATTATTTTCTAACTTTTCTATATAATTTTTCATAACTAAATTAATATATTTATATTAGATACGTAAGACATTATACTCAGGTAAAATTGTATTTACCTATGTTGTAATTTCTCTTCTAACGTGTAAAATGGTTTTATTATTAAATGATTGTATTGTATTGTTTGTAATATCTAAACTTATCTGGCCTAGCGATAAAGGTGAGGGTAGCCAATGTTGCTGTCTAAAGTGGCGCATTTTTAGTAGTTCAATTTTTGGCCACCAGGTCAGAGAGTTTTTAGCTCTATAGTATAGTACTAACGATAGTAGTAGCTTCACGTCAGTGTAGCCGTAAAATAAAATTCCCAGAACAATCTACTTAATAAACGTTTCAAAAGATATTATGCGCTCGTAAAGCTAAAAGCCATGCTAAGCACGGTCTAACTTTTAAGTGGATCTAGCCAAGTTGGGCATACACCTAGTTAGAGCCTGGTCATAAAGTTATCCACTGAGTACTATCCAATTTACTCAGTTTGTTTGCGTACCTACTATTAATCTAACTAAGGCTTAAATTTTACAGCCTTCACAGCTCAGGTGGTAGTAGCTCTGCCTTCTGCGCCGTAGGCCGTGGGTTCGATCCCCACCGAGAACAAACATTTGTGTGATGAACATAGATGTTACAAAGATTTAATATAGTCCCAAAAGCTATTACCCGAGTGGGATTCGAATCTCGTCGAGTGCGATTAGAATCCGATGGCGCAGTTGGTTAGCGCGGCCCCGTATCAAGGGGAAGGTCGTGGGTTCAAATCCCACTCGGGTAATAACTTTTGGGACTATATTAAATCTTTGTGATTTTCCTTAAGTGTAGTAAACACTATAAAAACAAATAAAAAATTAACATAGATGTTTGTTCTCTGTCTAGGTGTTATATAATATTATAAGTATGTATTAACAAAAAAAAGTATATAAGTAGTATAACAGCTATCTGGTTCCCATATCACAAGCTTTGGCTTAGTTTGGGGCGAGATAGTGCTGTGTGGAACGTTCACCAATATTTATTTATTTATTAATACATCGGATTAGGCTATACAACAAATTTAGCATACGTGGTCTAGTGGTAGCATCCTCGCCTTTCGTTTACGATCGCGAGTTAGTTCTGACGGACTAGCTCCGCACGACTGAACCAAGTTTTTCCCGTGGATATGGTCCACTTAGCTGTGAGGATGGTAGCTAACTATACGTGCTTGGTAAACCTAAACCATTTCAAATCGTGTCTCAAGCTCTAAGTGTCCCGGAAATCGTGGCAGGAGTGAACAAATTACCCCTGCCGCTGTTTAAAATTATCTATGAAGATTCGTAGTCCTGTATTTATTTTAAGATAAAAAACCACTGTATTGATTGGATTGATAGATACCTACCTACGGAATTATAGATAAAAAAAGTTTATGAAACACAGAAAATAAAATAATTTCGCTTTTACTCAATATACATGCAAGAACAAAATTTGTTAGTCTCTAGAAAATTATAAAACTCAACACATGGCAGTAAAAGCCACTGGGTAACCTCCGTATTTACTTTTATTATTTAAATTTGTGCAGTCCACCATCTTTCAATACGTCCAAATAGTAATAAAATCCTGCCAACGTTGTCTTTTACACTTTACTATAATTTTAAAACAAAATACACGTTACATTTTTCAAGCTATAATAAAAAAAAAATACACAACAAATTGTTCAATAACAAGGAGTTATTCCATTGCTTCTGCATTCAGGTCTAGTAGGTTTTGTCTTTTTTACTCACGTTCGGTACCTAGTCTACCAGCAAATACAAAATTAATTACAGAATTTACCACACAAAAGTAACGGCATACCTAATATTGAAAAATGTGAAATATATCTTAGTGCATGTGACTTTTCAAAACCATACGTTCAATTCAAAAGCATTGAGCTCCTTTGCTGCTTTGCTCTTTCCTGCCGCGCTGCCAACCGAAAGGTACACAAAACAATTTCGTACGATTGGGGAAGTCAGCCGAACAAAAAGGAAACCGCCAAGCGTGATGCTGACGTTTCGTGTCGGCCAAATTGGATTTCGTGAGCTAACACAATCATACTACTATGGTAACTTAATGCTTTGAGCAAACGGACGCAGCTAAGGGCGACGGAAAGTTAATGACACCATAGACAATATTTTTCGTGTGATTGTGTACACACGGTCATACATCAGACTAAATGAACTGCTTCAAGTTGAACCTTGCGAATCGTGCGAGAGGGTAAAGTATATTTTTACAAGCTGGTGCTCGTGACTTCGTCTGCGCAGGATTAGTCACACAATAAATTGTAGCCTATGTGTTATTCTGATTATAAGCTATATTATTGTAAAGTTTCATTAAAATCCATTCAGCAGTTTTTACGTGAAAGAGTAACAAACATCCATCCATCCATCCTTAATTACAAACTTTCGCGTTTATAATATTAGGAGGATGATTTCGCGCTTTTTTTATATACTTAGGTACATTTGGCATATTACCTCTTCTAGAGTTTTATTCCGCCTGTTACGCCTACTCCGGTACCTACCTCTATACATACGCATTTTAGAAATCTTTCAAACATACCGTTTAAATATGTAGGTACTTACCTACTAAGGTAGACGTGACGGATCTCACTACTTTATTAGAGGTAGTAACTGATTACAAAACAGTGAAGAAAATTGTTTTTACGTATGGTAACGAATCAGTTAGTTACCAAAGTGGCTGAAGGCCTTAATGTGAGGTCAGCACAACAGGCTCTTTCTCTCCACTCTCCTCTATCAGCTGTCATCTCAGTAGTCACTCTTTCCTTAATCATGTCATCTCTACTTTGGCCTACGTCTATTTCTATTTCCACAATCGTTAGGTACACGGTGATTACAAAACAAAAATACGAATGACAGCAAATGTTTCTCGGCCGCTTAAGTGAGTTAATATCATAATTAAACTGTCCAATGGAAGTTAACAAAAACTTTATGGCAGTCCAATTTACACCAATTTTAAAATTCACGCAATAAAACTGTTATTCATTTTAACTAGGCATCCCAGGAAATTTACATAGGCTTTGAACGAAATTCATGTTAAAAACGGAAAATTTTCATGTTGGCGCTAGCCTAAAATTTGATTTTAGCTCCTGATCTGCCTCATTTTGAAGAGTCAGTGAGGCTAAACACCTCACTTGGAAAGGCGATTTTCGGCCAGTGTTTTTTATACCACTTGTTTTTTTGACTCTGGGAAAAATGCGTTACGCATTCCCCCCATTGGAGGATGGGCCCATTGAACCCCTAAGATAACCTAGTTGTCAAAGTCGAAACACAGGTTTTTTTATACTATTGCTGATGCAAGAAGAAAGCCCACCCCATGCCAAGTGGTAACCATCACCGATAACAAAGCATTGCCTCGCAAGTCACGCAAGTAACGTAATTTCACCGGCAACAACACCCCTCAAACCGAAACACAGCAACGCTGCCTGGCGGCAGAAAAAGGCGTGGTGGTAGTACTTCCCCGGACGAGCCCTTCACAAAGAGCTCTACTACTCTTAGAACTCTGTGCACCTATCAAGATCAAAAGAACATGAGGCGAAGACAAGAGCTAATGTACCTCTCGCTCGCAGTTTACTAGTTTGTGCTTTACCTGCTAGTTTTTTTTTTTTTTTATACCACCAACTCATGGAACAAGAAGATGGCCCACCTGATGTTAAGTGGTAACCATCACCTATAACAAAGCATTGCCTCGTAAGTCACGCACGATAGGAACGTGCCCTACGATGCACAGCCCTGCGTCCATCAGCTTGAGGCATACAGATGTTAAGCCTCATGTGCCTGTAATTCCACCGGCAACCACACTCTTCAAACCGAAACACAGCAACGCTGCTTGGTGGCAGAAAAAGGCGTGGTGGTAGTACTTCCCCGGACGAGCCCTTCACAAAGAGCTCTACTACTCTTGTTTTAGCACTTATGCAAACTTTTGAGTAGGAAAACCTGTATCGATTAAAATATTTTTTTTATAAGCTGAGTGCAATAATTTCACACAAAAATTGAAAATTGGTTGATTGCTATTTTTCGAAAATGGGTTTAGTGATTTTATATCTTTCAACATGTGGAAACGTTTGAGCGAGAGGTACATTAGCTCTTGTCTTCGCCTTAGTATAAGGTTCTTATTTATTTATGAACCTAATCTATTTCAAAGCTACAAGTTATAGGTATAACAAATGAATCAATAACGAAAATTCGATTACATCGTGAATTATTGATGTTATCCGAAATCCGTAAAACGTCCGTTTTTGTAGACGTTTAGGCCCAGTTTCACCATGCTCTGTTAGTTACTAATCAAGGATTAACAGGCCGTTAAATCTAACCTTGGCTGTCAAACGCGTACATTCTGTCATTTTTAACGGCCGTTTAATCCTTTGTTAATCTAACAGAGCATGGTGAAACCGGCCCTTAATCTAGTTCTCTTCACACGTTATCTTGGATGACAGATGCCATATCCATCAGGAATACACTGACAGGCGATGGTGTGTGGATTTCTAATAGAAATCAGGAAATCTCACTTGACGAATGAATAAATATAGAGTCCGTTTCACAAATGAAGTTCTTTTGTTTCTTCAAAAAAAAATGTTGATTACGATGCGAGTTGCCAAAGATGACTTTTGTGTTATAATTATAAGCGTATGAAATCGTTCGACAACTAATAATAATAATAATAATAATAATAGGTATTTATTTTCAGAAACAAAAATACAGAAAATTTTTACATTGTAGTAGGTGCAACATAGGTGCGGTGTGTTGACGAATACAGTTTTTGTTGAATATACAATTTAACAATTTGGTCTCTATCTGTACTTTACAGTGAAAAACGTTGAACCTTGCTCTAACTAAGTTAAAAAACTTGTGTTTAGACACAAGGGTCTCTGCTTCGGCTCTGATTGAGAGATGATAGGTTGAGTAAGTAGGTGAACAGGTCAAAACAAAAACAAAGAGTATGTACACAAACTAAGTACCTAATCACTAAAAACTAATATTAAAAAAAACAATATAGGACTCCAATTGGTTGAGTATATGCTATTTGTAGGATGTGTAAGAGAGGATGATGGTGTATAGGTGTGTTTAGTGGATGTAAGTGTATGTGCGTTTGCGTGTATATTATGTGAGTGAGGGTCTATGTGTGAGTGTAGGTGTGTGTGAATACAGAAAATCGTTATCTTACGTCGTCGTCAAGATTGAATGCATAACAACGCTTCCGTTTGCATGTAGTCTAGGCCCAAAAGGTAATATTTTAGTTTTTTTTTACATTCTCTTTGTGTTGTATTGTGGATCGATAGAGTTTTATTTATTCTGTTATAGAGGTATGTCGCTAAGAAGAGTAAATGTTTTTGAGCAAATTTAGTTTTGTATTTTGTGATATGGAATAATTTATCAGGTCTTCTTTGATTTTCTACTTTTATATCTGGGTTGATCCTGTGCTGTTTTAGAATTAGCTGTTGTATGAAGAGCTGTCTCACAGATAGTACATTACATTCAGAGTAGAGTCGTTTTGTGGGGTACATAAATGGCAGTGAAAAAGCCACTTTTAAAACTGCTCTCTGTGCCCTTTCAAGCGGGATTAGGTGAGTTTTTAGGGCCCCGCCCCATGCAGTTAAACAATAGGTAAGGAGCGATTGACATAGAGCATAGTATGTATTTTGTAGCTGGTTTTTGTTTGCTGCATGTTTAATATTTTTGAATATAGCTATTAGTTTTCTGGTTCTAGAGGTGATAAGGTTTATATGGGGTTCATATGATAATTTGTGATCAATAATAATGCCTAAGTATTTTATGGTATTACAAGTGTCAATTTTTGGACAAATGCAGGTAAAACGGGAACTGGAGTCTTGGAGACAGAGTGCGGTATGAGCTCTTAGCGAGTGGGTGACGGCGTTCGGTAGTCCGCGTTTACGTAGAGAAAAAGCCAGGTATTTGGTTTTCGTAGGGTTGAGAGTTAGGATGTTTTGGTGGAGGCTTGAAGAGACTAGATCAAAATTTGATTGTGAATTTAGAAAAGCTTCATCCCAACAATTTCCCTGTGCTAGTAGAACGGTATCGTCTGCAAAAGCGAGTAGCTCACATGATTAAGGTAGGCCAAAAACAGAGTCGGGCCTAAGATAGAACCCTGCGGAATACCATATGTGACCGGTAACTCACTACTCACTACAACAACTACAACTACATAATACTTATCCAAGCCATTAAAATGATTAAAGTTTTCGAATTTTAATTATTTTTCTACAAATATCAAGGGACTTCTTGTGAAAATTACTCTTTAATAAATAAAAAATATATAATAATAAATAAATAATAAAAAATAAAATTACTTTTTATTTACCCACTAAAACACTACACACATACTACACAGCACTGGTGGTCTAGTGGTAGCAGCCCCGCCTTCCGATCCTAAGGTCGTGTGTTCGAAACCGGTTGTGCACAAATGAGTTTTCTGTTCAAAAATGTATATGCACAATGCCAGTACTCTCAAACGGTGAAGGAAAACATCGTGGGAAAACCGCCATGTCGTAGAACCTAAAAAGCTCTATAACATGTATCAAGTGCTCGAAAGGAGAGGCTCCTTGAGGCGCACTTAAAATCCTTTCACCACATTGTTTCGAAAGAAACTATAGTGACACGACAAGAGAGAGAGATTTACCCAAGGAATCTAACACACGTCTTGTACACACGTTCGATTTTATGTCCTGTAGTAATTTTTCTTTGGCTTTATGAAGAGATCAGTATCCGTGTATACATTCAAGGGCTTCATTTAAAATTAAATATTATGAATGTTAATAAGAGGTAGCACGCAATGAGATAGATCATTTTAGATAAAATAATTGAAAAAAAACTAAAACTTGATTTGACGTGTCTTGAATGTACAAATTTTTAATTTACTGGTCTATCAATTAATACTATCAAATAAACGATAAACGAAGAAAACTATCTTTGTATGCCATAGGTTGCCATAGCTTGGCCATGACAATAGTGAAACTGTGATTGTTTGACGTAAAGTGACATCCAATTCACAAGGCTTTGCTAGGCTTTGCGTGACATAAATACGTCATGTCATATCGACATAAATGCTAACATTGACGGGCGTGACGTGTAGTGTGACGTGGGTTGGCGCCAACGATCCGGATCAAAGGATTTGACCCTGTAAATAATGTAAACTTTATCCTTTTGTGCAGGAAATATTTTTTTGCATGTAGGTTGTGGGTGTGATGTAGGTTTGCTCGGCATACATTGTGATCGATCTTCAGGCAATTGCAACCTAATTCTTTTTATTCTAGCTGCTATGTCCCGCTTCTCGGCAAAGGCTTTCCCTTTTCTTTCCACTCACCTCGGACCCGCGCCAGATTCGACACGGTGTGGCTAAAAGTTTCTGAATATTGGTAAGATGAAAGTTACAGAAACACCACCATTTTTATTATAACGGTTTCCTTGTTTATAAAATAGCGGATAACGGCTTTGGTGCTGAATACAGAATTTTTACTCAAAATAAAATCAGTAGAGCATGGATCAATTTGAAACCATTTTGAAATGACTTAAGTGGTACTAGGCGCCAGTACCTTGCGACTAAAGCTTGGCTCATTGCGGTTTTATGATCCTTCAGAGATTTCCTACAATAATGGTGCTTTTGTTTTGGTCTCATTAAATATACCAAATTAAAGTGTTCTAAACGAGTAATTTTAAACATTAGTTAATTCTTAAAGCGGCCGCATATTATTAGTATTTATTTTATTGTTGTCTACCTACATAGTACAACGCTTACCGCATTGCACCATAGGCCTAAAGCAGCCTTCACACGGTGTGCTATACTACTAAGTAGGTACTACTTATATTTATTTTATTTAATCTTTTTGAAGACTGAAACTTGAATGTAAAATAATAACGAAATTACATGCGTACCTCTAAAGATAATATTTACCAATGTCAGAGAACAGACCTTTACATTTTGCTTTAGATAAATTAATGCAACGGGCAGCATTTTACCAAAGAACATTTCAGGATTGTAGTGCCGGGACTTGATTAAGATAAGACTAAGCTAGATCAGGGTATGTCCCTTTTCAATAAAAAAACCATTAAAAATACCGCATAATAAATAAACATTTGATTTTGAAACATTTGATTTGATTTGAATTACTGTAGTTATTATAAAATTTACTCAATAATGGAAACTAGTACAACATCAAACAATGACCAATGAGGCGATAAGCGAAGATGACTTTTATAAAATTGTAGGTGCACTACGAGACATAAACGAAGCTGGAAGAGGCCTTTTGCCACTGATAAACAATTTATATACCAGAAAACAATTTACATACATTTAAAGTAATAGCGATGTTAATATATTTCGCGTTATCGACGGTATATTAAACAGTAAGATATAATGGGATGACTAATCTCATTGAGCGTGCTGATCTACCTATAGTACCTATGGTGAGCGAAATGTCCAAAATATGTGCTAATATGCCTTTTACTGCCGCTAAGCAGCATTGCTGTGTTTCAATTTGACAGTGTGGTTTCCGGTTAAATTACAGGCACATGAATTAGGCTTAACATCTGTACGCCTCAAATTGATTGACGCAATGCATGTTTCTCTCGTGCGTTGCAATGCTTTGTTATAGCTGATGGTTACCGCTTCACATCGGGTAGGCCATCTGCTTGTTCCATCCAGCAGTATAAAAAACAATTAATAAAAAAGGTTTTTTCATCGTGTGTGGCGGCCCTTAATGGTAAAGTGAAATAAAAGCCGTACGATTACGATAATGCTCACTTCTGACATTTTATATATCAAAGGAACTTTGAGTATACCTTTTTAAAAGATTGAAAATAAAGAAAAAGGCATTTCACAGACAGCCGTGAAATGCCTTTTTCTGCCTTTTGTGCCGTAGGCCGTGGGTTCGATCCCCACCGAGAACAAATATTTGTGTGATGAACATTGATGTGTGTTCTCTGTCTGGGTGTTATATTATATTATAATTATGTATTTACAATATATATATATATCTGGTTTCCATATTACAAACTGTGCTTAGTTTGGGGCTTGATAGTGCTGTGTGGAAAGTCCACTCGTATTTTTTGAATTTTTTATATTTAATGAAAGGACAAGGAATCTGCTGGCAGACGTGTTATTTTCCTGTTTAAGACGGAAAAATTCGTACTAGAACGTGCTTTTTTTACAACTTACTGATGGATAAGTACGTGGAACGATAGGAACGTGCACTGCCCTGCGTCCATCAACCTGAGGCATAAGTATGTTAGCCTTATGTGCCTGTAATTTCACCGGCAACCACGCTCTTCCAACAGAAACATAGCGACGCTGCGTGTCGGCCGAAAAGGCATGGTGGTAGTACTTCCCCGGACGAGCCCTTCACAAAGAGCTCTAGGTACTACATTCTCATATAAATATTTCTTGCCACGACCGACTGATTGAATTCGTATTGGAAATACCTATAGTTTATTTTATAAACACGAAGAATGATGAAGAGCAGGCACGAGTGGAAGGACTTGGGGCCTTATGCTCATTTCGAGCGAGATTATCTCACGGTGGAGATGACGTCATATCTCGTTCAATAATTCGTTGACGTTGCGTCTCGCATGAACTTTGAATGAAAAAATTGGGGAGTGAGATGGTGAGAATGGGGATAAATAGTTATCGAACGAGATATTACGTCATCTCCACCGTGAGATAATCTCGTTCGAAGTGAGCATAAGGCCCTTGGAGAAGAACTTTTCTCTGTCGATGAGATACTCGTAGGTAATCACCAAAACCCACACCGGTTTATTTGCGAAACCCAGTGATTCTCCCTTTCCTATCTTTCCTTCTACCTTTGCTTCGATATTTTTGATGAGACTCATAAAAAAGATGAGCAATTTTGTCTCCTCTTTCGCCTTGACAACATTCAGAAACTGACCAAGTATACTTTCTTCAGTACGTACTTCTTCGTTTGTTACTTGATATTATACAGATATTCGTCAATAGTTTTTTATATCATACAATCGTCGTCGTTTGTTACTTGATACAGATAATCGTCAATAGTCTTTATATCATACAAAAATTAACAGGCTCTACAGGTAAATAAGGAACGAGCCCAGAAGGAATAATGCCTTATATATTGAAGTTACCGATCACCACTACGTTAGTTTTAAATATAAATTGGTAATTATTAAATCAGGTACCTGTACTTATATTTGATAAAGATGTGCTCGACGTTTAAACGTTAAAAAAATAAAAATGAAAGGAAATGCATTTAGTCTGGGTCACGCGCGCTGCTGGTTGCCGCGTTACTCTAAGTGTGCTCTTAGTACACCCGCTTTTATAGGTGCACAGAACAGAAAAACTGGCAGTAGTAAGCGAAAGACAAAATTAGAAAAACACACGACGAAGGAGGTCGAAATGGAAACCAACCCACCAGCCCCTCCAGTAATTTCGAAATAAATTAATAATAAACATTGTTCGACTTCACACAGCTCTGCCTAACCCTAAACTAAGCAACGCTTGTCCTATAGGAACCAGATAGCTGATATAATACTTATATGCCTTGCATATCAGGCGCGGATCCAACCCTCGAAAAAGGTTGTGGTCATAGCCACTGCGACTGCGAGTATGATATAAACTCGCTCATGATCGTTATAGTGCATTCTGCATCATTAGAGATGTTTACAGTATACATAATATGACGGTCTGACCAAAATTATGTACAGTGTTGTAGTTCTACGTGGACAAACACTGAGGCGTCGTGGGGCAAACACTGGGTGTGAGACGTCACACGTCTATTAGGGTTATGGGCATGCCCATCGTGCCCACAACGGTAGATCCGCGCTTGTTGCATATTAGGCTTATACTATTATAACCATGGGTCGGAATAGGTACAGTTTTTAAGTACCTAATGACACCAATACGCTACTACGAAATCTAAATATGGATATACCTTTTTTAATCCCCGTGTCGGAAATGATTCGGGTTCGAAATTAATTGTGATGAAAACTGACGTTTCCGATTAGAAACCTTTCCGAATGTTTTAAAATAGCCCTGCTGTGCGTGTAACGCTACTTAGTTTGTTTTTAACATAGGATAAAAGAGTTTTTGAAGACAATAATATCAAAGTCAAAGTCAAAATGTATTTATTCAATAAAATCACAAGGATCACTTTGAAACGTCTTAAAACTAGGTGACTCTAGGTGCCAGTTCCACGCGACCAAAGCCTAGAAGAACAGGCAACAAACTTACGGCTTGGTTCCTACCGTTCTTTTGTGTGTGCTGTCTTATAAATTATGTTTACCTTTTCTGTATGCCTACGCCTCACTAAACTTCAATAATATATTATATTATTACATTGTAAAAGGATCATACAAAAGAACGGTAGGAACCAAGCCGTAAGTTTGTTGCCTGTTCTTCTAGGCTTTGGTCGCGTGGAACTGGCACCTAGAGTCACCTAGCTTTAAGACGTTTCAAAGTGATCCTTGTGATTTTATTGAATAAATACATTTTGACTTTGACTTTGACTTTGACTTTGTATGATCCTTTTACAATGTAATAATATTGTATATTATTGAAGTTTAGTGAGGCGTAGGCATACAGAAAAAGGTAAACATAATCAAATTTATAAGACAGCACACGCTACGCCTCAAACTAATAATAACTCATGCATAAATACAATCTATTAAATCAGAGAAAAATAAAAAAAACACACAATAGTAGGTACAGTACAGACATTGCAGACATGTTAGCTGCCGATGGGCAGAGCGACCGGGACATCGGGCCACGCATTTTTATCAACAATATAACTATCTAAAGTATAATAAGCTTCCCTTATTAGATTATTCTTAATGTACACTTTAAATTTTCTAATAGGAAGCCCAATCAATCTTAACATCAGGTTGTTCCATCAGCTAGTTGTATATAAAAACCCTCATGTTTTAGAAATAAATTTTTATTAATCGCCAATTCCGGGTTTAAAATGCAAATCTGTGTTATGATTGCGTAGGTAATTTTCGTCATTTGGTACTTAAAAACTCTACCTATTCGGACCCCTGATTATAACACTCAGATAGAGAAGAAACATGTTCATCACATAAATACTTGTTCTTTGTGGGGATCGAACCTACGGCTTACAGTAGAAGGCAGAGCAATTTGTCTATCAGGGGTGTGCACTGTGCAATGCCTTTTTCTGCCGCCAAGCAGCTTTGCTGGATTCGTGGTTACCGGTGAAATTGCCTTATGTTTCTTGAAATTGACATTGAAATTATCTTATGTTTCTTGAAATTGCTTTATGTGCCTGTAGCACATAAGGCTTGACATCTGTATGTCTCAAGTTGATGGACGCAGGGCAGTGCATCGTAGGGCTTCCTATCGTGACTTTCGACGAGGCAATGCTTTGTTATAGGCGGTGGTTAACTATGTGTTTGTTTAATCAGCAATAAGTATAAAAAAACTGATAGCGACTAACAGATATGCTAGGAATTATATGTTCAATTTCAGGTGGCATTTGCTTTGTAGGCATTGCGGTATTTCAGCCGGACGGGTGCTTTTATCCCCGCGTTGTATCAACAGGTATTGATTCTTGTCGGAAGCCGACGCTTTAGATATTCCAAAACAAACTGCTCTTGAACGGAAAACGCTGCCAAGAGCCCGCTGACCTGTGGATATGTGGTTCGGTGGTTTCGCAAAAGTAATAAAGTTAAACAAATTCGTAAGTTTATTGCTTTTTTAGGTTTGGATTCGAGGAACTGACCACAACAATGACTTTAACTGTCTTTATTACCTAGTACGTGCTAGTACGTAGGTACCTAATATACCTAGGTCTTTGGATGATGTTAAGTTTATGTCGCATGGCACATAACTTAGACACCCTCAAAGAATCTTAAGTTAACTACTGAGAGATCTGAGGTTAAATCTAAGTGCCTGGAGATCAAAGTTTATTTCAGTTTTTTTCGATACTTTTAATTTGAACCCAAGAATTTAGTTTCTTTATTTTTTATTTTAACTCTTGTTTGCTAAAGTCTCCTTTAAAATTCTTATTAACTGCAAACGCCACGCTAGTCTGTACGGCAAGGCGAATTTTTACTTCCTATTCAGCTACTATTCAGTAACTATACTTATTCATTTGCTAATAGATTTTCTCTTCCACAAATTTTAGCTTTTTGTATAGTTTAGTAACGATTGTTTAAGGGTCAACAAACCATTGTCCTTTTATTTCTAGACAATACAACAAAGCACTTAGATCACGCCACATGAAATCCATTTCCCACGGTTTTATTATAAAATTGCTTTTCCGATGAGAACCAAGAACATGTTAGCACTTTTTCAATTATTTACGTCGATAATATTTACAAGAATATAATATACAGGGATATACCTTTCGAAGGAAGGAATAGGACGGCCCCCCACCTTACAAATAAAATAAATAAATATTAGTGGACATTCCACATAGCACTATCTATCCCCAATATTAGCCAAAGATTGTGTTATGGGAACCAGATAGCAGATAGAATATTAATAAACTTTTTTTTGTAAATATACTTATAATATTATATATCAAATCAAAAGTTTTTTATTTCGGACACAGTATACAATCCATTGTGTTAGTAAGTAATAGATTAGCCTAGTTAGATATAACACAAACATCTATTTTCATCGCACAAATGTTTATTCTCGGTCGTGATCGAACCCACGGCCTACGGCGTAGAAGGCAGAACTACTACCAACTGAGCTGTGAAGGTTGTGGTATGAACTAACGACTAAGTAAACTTTGCGTGAACTCGGTGGATAAGAGGGCTCAGTATCGTTCTTTCTGGAAATGTACAGGGGAGACTTGTGTCCAGCCGTGGACTTCTTTAGACTTATGATAATGAAAAGTATTAATACGGGTCAGTCAATGAAAAATGTACAAGTATATATATACTAGGAGAACAGTTTTTGGTCTATAATCTTCCTATTTAGCTGGTTCCAAAAACTCACTTTGTATAAGTTAAGATTTAGTATCAGTTTTTTTATAATACTCCTGGCTGATGGAACAAGCAGATGGCCCATCTGATGTTAAGTGGTAACCATCACCTATAACTAAGCATTGCCTCGTAAGTCACGCACGATAGGAACGTGCCCCACGATGCCCTGCGTCCATCAACTTGAGGCATACAGATGTTAAGACTCATGTGCCTGTAATTACACCGGCAACTACACTGTTCAAACCGAAACACAGCAACGCTGCTTGGCGGGTAATGGTTACATCTGAGAAACTATACAGCGCGAACTTCACAGGGCTAAGGAACATTAGAATGAGATGCGACACCAGTCTGCTCAAACATTTTAAGCTCGCTCGCCGGGTGCGCACACTCCATGAATGATAAATCAGATGCACTTTAATGCGACGTCTACAAGGTGTTGATTTTAGCCCACTGTCGCATCTCTTACTGAATACCCTATGATATTTCAGCATACAACGCATATTGGGTCTTGCTGCTTGGGAATACAGTTCAGGCTTCAGTGATCGACGCTCATGAAATACAAGTTAGTTTACATAAGTATGATTTGAATAATCCATAGCTTCAGCTTTGTCGTGGTTTTGTTAGTACTTACTAAAGCTTAGTGGATCGAGATGAGTTTAGAATAACTTAAGATTTAATTATTAATTTAGATAATGGTCAATCTAAGAATCTAATTCACATACACGTAGTAAAAACAGGTTGGTATACTAGCATTCCAATTTTAAGATAGCAGTCTATAGTGCGTCTGGCTACCGAGATTTTTAAATTTTCGTGTTTATTTCTGTCTTTGTTTTTGACAAGTCTAATGTAGAGAAGAAAATATTTGGATCTGGCTTAACGTTAATCCAGAATCATAGACAATTATTTTCATGAGAAATCAATACTGCCGTTTCATGTCTCCTTTTACGCCAAACGGCATCTTGTGTGAATTCATAAAGGCAGACAATTGATTTTTTAAAGGTAAGGTAAGGTAAGATACTCACTCAGCCTCTTCAACAGTCTCTGACATGGCGAGGAAGACACAGTTGAGCAGGATGGTTGCCATGACGAAGTAGTCGAAGTACTGGTTGGTGGAGAGGTAGACACAGGCGCGCCGTACACCGGACCACGGCGAATACCAGAACAGCGAACGAGTGGCCGTGAACCGATGGATGTAGTTCTTGCGAAACCGCTTTGACACCACGCAAAACGTCTGGAAAAGAATAATAACGTCTGGTATTACACTGAGCGGTTCAAAACATTGGTAACTAAGCTAGATATCGAACAAATGAAGTTTTAAGTTGAGCTTTTATATAAGGTGTTCCAATACTTGTACTTACAACTTCAGGGGGCTAAAGGACCCATCAATATGAATAAACAGCTGTTGCTGCAGCTGTGTAAAAAAACGGCTGTTTCATACATTTTAGCCAGGTAGGTATTGCATTTTTGTATAAAACAGCTCTTTTTTTTCGCGTTTACAGTGTTGGTCCCTTAGAAAAAGTTATTCATATTGATGGATATTTTAGCCCCCTGAAGTTTTAAGTACAAGTATTGGAACACCTTGTATAACTAAACTGACAAAGATTTAATATAGTCCCGAAAGTCCGAGTGGGATTTGAACCCACGACCAAGTATCAAAGGGAAGGTCGTGGGTTCAAATCCCACTCGGATAACTTTTGGGACTATATTAAATCTTTGTGATTTTCCTTAAGTGTAGGTAAACACTATAAAACAAATAAAAATTAAAAAAACTGACGTTCTTGGGATTATGTAGAGTTTGTGTTGGTGGCGCTTAATCATTGCTCTTAAGCGTAGAAAAGCTTAGGCTAAGCCTTTAATATTACCCTTAAGTAATAGATACCATCTTTTATAAATAACCTTTTTAGTTACCCGTTTAGCTATTCTGGTTATTTGAAGGTGGGTCGTGTCTATCCGACCGCCATTTCACCCGAAAGTTGGAGTTTAAACTGTGAGATCGTTTGAATGGTCTACACGAGTGGGACTATCTCTTATTTTATTGTTTCACATGAAGAGGCGTCTCCTCGTTTGTTTATTTCAAAATGTGCATATCTAACTTAACCCTGAATTGTTGAAGGCTTATTATTTTCAACGGAGGTTAGGGTAAATCTTTTATTAAAAACAAGAGGTCCAAAAGTTCCCCCGGTTTTTAATAGTGTATTATTTCGGTATGTTTTATTTTTAAATGGTGTATAATGAAGATTAATTTTATTTTATTTTCTTACCACCTTATACTATAGCATTCTATTAAACAGTATTATAGTAACCCGGCCGCTACAGGTAACCCCACGAACTCAGCCAGCCAATCAAACGGCTGTAGTGGCGGCTAGTAGTAAAAATAAGCGCCAAATCCGGTTGCCGGCGCGCTATGCTTCCGGCGCCCTCTAGTGGTTTTCTCTTCCTCTTGTTTCTCGACCTTTCAACTCACCGCACGCGCTTATTTACTTTTCTAATTATTTTTAATAAGTCAGTCATTGTACTAATTAATTCGAACCCTAGAACTCTACAACAACTTTTGGTAATAATAAAACGTGATAATTTCAAAGCAATAAACATTATTAAAAGCATTGGTGCAAATTTTCATTTACTGCTCGCCATAGTATCTTATTTTTTCTTCAAGTATTGTCTCTTTAAGACTACAAACACGGGATTTTATTTATTCCTGTTGAAGTACGAAACCCAAAACACTCGAGAAGTATCAGAGAACTTCAAAAGGTATTAAATAAAATGCAAATCCGGATTTGTTCGATGTTGGAAATTTAGTTACCAATATTTCACACCGTTCGTATCAACGCGATTTTGTATATTCAATAAGATTTATATTCGGAACAGTAAACATCATCAATCAAATAGTGGGAAGCACTCTGTGATATTTTTGCAAAATTGGTGACAACTCTCACAAAACGTTGAATATATCATCGCTTATATTGAATTAATCATTGGTTAACATGAAGAGCACTGGCGGTCTAGTAGTAGTGGCCCCGCCTTCCAATCCCAAGGTGTCAAAGCATGGCATCGTAAGTCACGCTCGATTGGATCGTTCCCTACGATGCACTGACCTGCGTCTATCAACTTAAGGCATACAGATGTTACGCCTTTTGTGACTATAATTTCACCGGCAACCACACTCTTCTGACCAAAACAGAGCAGCGTTGCTTGGCAGCAGAAAAAGACATGGTGGTAGTACTTCCCCGGATGAGCCCTTCACAATGAGCTCTACTACTCATCGAATTAGACGTACACTGACCTAGAGACACTCTCTTGTAAATAATAATAATAAACTTTATTCAGAAAATCAAGCAATTACAATAATATGGGTACAAGATCTTCGATCAGTTATTAATTGTATTTGGCTTGTTTTCAAATAATTGTTGTACTGCGTATCTACAGTAAGTGCTGGACTTGAGTCGTAGAAATAATCTAAGTTACAAATAAACCAATGCTTTACAACGTCAAATGAGCTATAAACTACCGTATGTACAGCAATTAGGTTGACATAATTAGTCTGTGGAGCCCTCAACTACTCAAAACAAAAGTTAGCAAATTAGATGTAGCAAAACGTCGTGTAACTTGATGGGTGCAGAGGGAATTGTCACTTGCGATCTCAGTTCTGTACCTGAAGTCTGAGTTTAGTTTTTAGTTTTCTATATCGTCAGGCAGTTTTTGTATGAAGACTTGATAGGCGCATCTATCGGGCGAACTGAGATATCACGAGTCTCCATCAGTGCCGGATTAGCCACGTAGCAAGAGTAGCAAATGCTACGGGCCCCGCGCATTTGGGGGCCTCGCGCTCCAACACATGTCTGACCGTAATCTGTACAATGTGTCTGGTTACCGGTGTCGTATACTTTGGGGGGGGTGAAATAAGGTAAATTTTATCGACAAATCACTATCCCTATTTTTTTTCTCTCTCCATTATAAAATGGCAGCCATTTTGTTTTCTTTTGCCCCAAGCACGGGTGCTTGTACTGATTAAGCTATAGCTACCCATGTAGGGGTCCTAGGAAGACGACAGAGGACTCATTTTATAGCCAATAATGTAGTCAATAGAGTAATAATAATATTGTTGCAATTTATATTTTATAATAGAGGAAAAGAGAAATGATAAAACAAAAAAAAGTTTTTGTTATCATAAATGATTAGATTTTTCATAAAATCTAAACTGTCATGCTACTTTATTTTTGTTTCTGAATGATAGTACAAAATGTGTGCTTCCTTCCTACGTGGGTAGCTATACCTTAATCAGTACAAGCACCCGTGCTTGGGGCAAAAGAAAACAAAATGGCTGCCATTTTATCATGGAGAGAGAAAATAAAAATAGGGATAGTGATTTGTCTATAAAAATCCCAAAGTCTCCGACACCGGTAACCAGACACATAGTATAAAAGGCAAAACTGATTGACTGATGTATCAACGCACAGGTCAAACCCTTAGGGCTAAAAACTTAAAATTTCACACACGTATTCCTTTTATGACGTAGGCATCCACTTAGGAAGGATTTTTCAAAATTCAACCCCCAAGGGGGTGAAATAGGGAATAAAAGTTTGTTTGAAACTTTTTATTTACAGGCCCCTAACCCCTAAAGGGGAGAAATAGAGGATAAAAGTTTGCATTCAACTTTTTATTCCTTGGAATATGTCCATGAGTTTTGTAATTAAAGTTGCATGAAATTTCGTAAGAATTGAGTGCGGCAAAAATAATGAGTTACGAATCTCAGCGTTTTCCAAAATTCAACCCCCAAGAGAGTAAAATAGGGGATGAAAGTTTTAAATAAACGCACAGGCCAAACCCTTAGGCCTAGATACTTTAAATTTAGCATACTTATTCCTTTTATGACGTAGGCATCCACTAAGGAAGAATTTTTCAAATTTCAACCCCCAAGGGGATAAAGGCTTGTATAATTTTTTTTATTCACAGCCCTATTAGGGCTAGAAACTTAAAATTTCTGGGCAGCTACTTAGAAATATTTTTTCAGCTGCCCGCCCGACTTTTTTGTTGTTTTATATGTAACGAATAGGCTCAAAAACTACTAATCCGATTTCAAAAATTCTTTCACCATTAGAATGCTATATTATAGGCTATAAAATATTTCATAAAAGTCAGGCATTCTTACTAAAACTCCTATAACGTAACCCAAGGTAGAAAAAATAATCCTTACATCGCGTGCGCTGCGAAAACTATTCATGATAGAACAAAATAATGTTCTACGACTTTGCAGAACACGTCATCGTCTACAAAAAATGTCGCGACAGCATATGTCTAACTATTATAGTTATGTCACAATAAGTGTTCTTATATTATAAAAAAATAATTGAAATGCTGCCGCTAGAAAAGGGTCTTTATTGGTACCTTGGTATTAATCCTTATCCAAATAAATCATTTCATATTCAAGACAGTTTCAATACCTATAGGTTACTTCTTAAATTTTTCAAATCGGGAATGTCCGATTCAAAAGATATGACGAAATTAAAAATGTTAACGGGTCCACGGGTCACGCACGGGGTGCGATTTCACTCACTCAGGGAGAAGGGCGCGCAAATGTATGAAATAAGTAGACCACTGACCACCCATGCAAAGCTGGGACAGTTCGCCGCTAGTTTTTAATAAAGTAGGTAACAGTGAACGATGCGAAGCCGCGAGTTATAGCTAGTAAAAAAATATTAATTTAGATAGGAGCGTAAAATATTTTGCATGCCCTAAACACGGCTATGCTTCACTTCGACTTGAAAATCTAAAACTCGATTTCGAAACGTTAAATCGTAAAAATAAATAGGTGTTTTACGAACTGTTTAACGTTAATGTATCGATATATTCGATCGAGTGAGCGAAGCGAACGAAGATCTTACAATCAATTTAGGCGAATTGGCATTTTAAGTATGTATGTACGTTGGTCTAGCCATAACTTTCGAACCGTTGATCCGATCTGCATGAAATTTGATAAATCGATAGCTTGTACTTGACAAATTTACTGGTAAGTATATGAGTAAAATCGGATAAAGGGTTTTTGAGATATTAGGGGTTTCTTAAGGGGGCTAAAATAAAAAAAGTTAAGTACATAAAAAAATCAAGCTACATGTCATATGAAAGGGCTTTAATTGTTGACAGTTCTCATAAAATGGTGACAACGACCAGGTCTGATGATGGAGCCAAGATCAGTTCAACGGAACTCTACAATAAATAGGCCAATAGAGTTGAAACTTGGTTACCATGCCAAGTAAGTAGGCTACCACCTACTCAAAGTTTTGTTACTTTCGTTGGGTCGCATCACGAGATTTCAGTTCGGGGCGAACCACTAGTTAGACTAGTATCTATACCACATTTCTACCCTTCAAGCGGCCAGATTTTTAAGCAAACCAAGGGCCCCTTGACAGAATTTGCTACAGGCCCCGCGCTGGCTTAATCCGGCACTGGTCTCCATACAAAAACGGCCAGACGATACAGAAGACAAAACGGCATAGGAACCTAGAGACAGGACATTTTTATTTATTTCTTTGTCAATTTAAAGTATTTACCTAGTTTATTTATAAAAATAAAATACAAACAGTACAATTAATATTAAATGCAAAATGAACAAAATACACATGTAACAGTTGAGCTATCTGTAGACCGTTGCAAACGATCTAGAGATAAATGAGATAAAAAGAACGTTTATTCATTACGGTCTTACAACATGTTTGAATAACAATTGGTGTGAGAAGTATCTAGGTAGTTTGCATCCGTTGTGTTCAGTCAGACCGAAGGCCAAGAATATGGTTTGAGCACCTCACTCTAACTAAGCCTAGGCTTCTACGTAGACGAGGGGATTGCTATTCGGCTGTTAAATATAATGCTGTTGACACTTATGTTTTAGGGCTGGTTACATGACATGGAATGACTTCAATTATGCTCCTTCAATTAATTTTACTGTTATGATACGAATGAAAACAAGCAATTTGAAAGTAACCAAACTTATTTATCATCCTGTAAAGTTTGTATGCTTTAAAACATTTTTAGAGGTTCCATTGAAAATTATTCAAAAAGAAATTCTTCGCTCTTTTACATCTTACAAGTTTTTTTTATGAAGTGCCACAGTGTAAGAACAAACTGTGACAATGAGACTCCAAATCTTATAAATTATATTTACACCAAACTAATTGAAGCTAACCCTTGTTTAAATCTCTCTAATGTGTGGGTTTGAAAATGACAAGTTTAATTTAATACGACGCCCGAGCCACCGTTCCTTGATGGGCCCATTAAATCCACAACGGTTACAACTTTGCCCATAAAATCAAATAATAGTGAAAGCTCTTTCTCCTCCCTGAATATCTGTGCCAATTTAATTGGTGTTCAATGAAAAATGGACTTTAAGGAGCTTGCACACGTGACGTTTTGTCGTACCGACTGATATACAATGTAACGAGTTTTATACTATACTAGCGACCCGCTCCGGCTTCGCACGGTTATTGTGGGTTATCCCTAAGAGATTATACTTGTATTATGCATATAAATCTTCCTCTTGAATCACTCTTTCTATAAAAAAAAACCGCATCCGCAACCGTAGTTTTAAAGATTTAAGCATACATAGGGATATAGGGACAGAGAAAGCGACTTTGTTTTATACTATTTAGTGATTAGCAATTTTATACTTTGTAAGTGGCATGTCTACGAAAGTAGATCAACGGTTTTATTCACTACTCATTATTTTTCCCATAATTCTCTAAGTTTTGCAAAAAAATTGCTTGCAGATTAGTTATGGCCATATATAGAGGTATTGGGTCAAGATGGATCAACAAATGAAGTTTTGATCGCTCTGATTAAGTTAATTAAAGAAATCTTGAACTTGAGCAACAAACCTAATAATCATGCATTTTTGTGCTAACCGTACCAAAAATACAATCTCCTGGTGTGAAAATTTTGATGCTGCACTTTTAGGTAACTAGGCTTGGCGAAAACCACCACACAAAAGAATTAAGCAGAAGAAATATTCAAAAGGCCACTAACTTATTTTGAATAACAATGTAAGTTGGTAATACTGTATTTTGAGCATAAATATAACAGTTTTTATAAAAAAATAAACTTTTTATTACCGACGCTTCGTCGCCACCCCATAAAGTACTGTACAAATTTTATTAGAGCCTTATAACTTCGCCCCACCTGCGCCGTCGAAATTTAGACGCGCGTACCATAGTAGAATAATAAACTTTATTCTATTCTCAGTGACGCCCACAAGTCAGAATAGAGGAGTGTTTTAGTCAAGAACACTTAACATATAATCTAAAAATACTAAATTATAACCTAAACCGACGAGCATGTATGTTATGTGAGTGAATGAAGCGAAAGAGGTATGTCAGGATCGTAGCAAGTGGAAATCCTTGGCCTCTGCCTACCCCCATGGGAAACAGGCGTGATTTTATGTATGTACTAAATTATCATATTCATATTTTTCGCTGAGGGCTCCATTAGCTCAAACGACCAATAAGTCTGTTGCCATCTCTTTTCGTTGACATGAAAGTGACAGTGACAAGTACCTCACAGAGCCGTTATGAAGTGTCGGGGTATATGAATAAGGGCCTACATGTTTCCTAGGTGAGATCGCTTCATTAGCTATAGGACCACCCACATAATTAACACTACATAAAAAATCTACTGCCTATTCTATAAAAAAAATCTGTTAGATTCTCTTTATTGTAATGTGTATAATAAAGAATGCCCTAAATTGAATCAAAGGTTAAAAAAAAAGTTATTTTATAAACTAAACATTTTTTTTATGAATGTGTATATATATAAAGCACTACTTATTTGCAGTCCCTTCATCGCGCACAGTCGCCCGGGCAAACTCGCCACTATTTATTCTCGCCGCACTCAACGCTCTCGAATGCCAATTCAGAGACTGATTTGTTTGTGGACGGATGGACGAAGATCCTTACGGATTGCCTAAGACTGTGATTTAGTTAATAATTATTTTATTCCTGTAATGTCATACCGTAATTCTTTGTACACGTTGTATGTTCCATAATTGTTTCTTAAATTTCTATGCCTTCTAGTGTTCGTTATATTGATATTTAATTAATGTAATTGGTGTGCAACAGTTTTAATTAGATGTGTTTTAATCAATAAATAAAATATTAAGGGTGTTAACAAATTAGGCACCATAATTTAGGTAAAATTAAATTGATATAAAATGTATATAAAAACAAACAGTCAAAAGTTGGTTAAGTCGAAACTATGCATGTAACAACGGTAACGCATGTTTTCCTTTCACAATAAAACTTGATCAATGAATGCTACAATACAATGATGAATGGTACAATACAATGGTGTTCAGATCTCACTCATTGTTCATATCGATATGAGAACAATGTCGATATCGATAAGTTATTAGAAAACCTAAAGACAATAATGCATGTCAACTTTATTTTAGAGTAGTTGAACTCTGTGAAGGGCTCGTCTGGGAAAGCACCACCAGTACTAACATGCATTTTTCTTCCGCCAAACTAGTAAATCAAACTTTTGAGTAGGAAAACATGCATCGATCAAAATGAAATTTTTACTAAACTGTGTGCAATGTTTATGTTTATGATTGCACACAAGATGGTTGATTGCGATTTTTCGAAAATGAGTTTGGTGATTTTATATCTTTCAACATGTCGAAACGTGCGAGCGAGAGTCACATTAGCTCGTCTTCGCCATAAGGCTTAACATCTGTATGCTTAAAGTTAATGGACGCATGGCACCGTCGAGCGTGACTTACGATGCAATGCTTTGTCATAGGTGATGGTTACCACTTAACATCAGCTGGACCACCAGCAAGTAGTTTAGAAAAAAAAATGGCACAGAGATTAATCTAATATAACAGTAACAGCCCCGGCCTAATTAGGATACCATTTCGGGGCTTAGCCACTAAAGTATCCCGGACAAGCTTACGTTCTCGACGAGATGTTAGACAAATGGTACTTTTTGTAGCGGGTTACCTTAAGTACCACCCCTAAACAAAGCACGTACTTAAATAATATTATAAAATCGAAATATTAGAACGATTCACCAAAAGATTAAGAATATTATATGAATATAACTAAATTTTCCTGATATAAACCGGCCAAGTGCGTGTCGGACTCGCGCGTATTATCTATTACATTATCTATTAAAACGGCAAAAAAAACACGTTTGTTGTATGGGAGCCCCCTTAAATATTTATTTTATTCTGTTTTTTAGTATTTGTTGTTATAGCAGCAACAGAAATACATCATCTGTGAAAATTTCAACTGTCTAACTATCACGGTTCATTAGATACTGGCTGGTGGCAGACGGACAGACAGACAGACGGACAGCGGAGTCTTAGTAATAGGGTCCCGTTTTACCCTTTGGGTACGGCACCCTAAAAATAGCTTCACGACTTTGATCCCCAGCCACGGGAGATATTCCTACTCAGAGATCTGAGCTCTGAGTACCTAGTTCTTACTCAGGACTCTTTGAGGACGCAAAGGTATGTTCAAATATTAAATTTAGCACACATTTAAATAACATACCTAAATATCCTTGTAATTAGTGCAAGTTCATTAGAGAGCTGCTGATAACTTTGTGGGTTAATGTTGGTAGGCTGTCTGGCGCGTCTTATCTCAGTAGTTTAGTGTTAGGACAAGTAGGTATCTCTGTTATTCTGGCTTTAAATCAGCGTGGTGGTAGTTGGTAGTAGCTCTGTCATCTGCACTTTTGCAATGTTTGCAATGTTTTGCAATGTTTGTTCTTGGTCTGTAGGCCAGACCAAGATCAAACATTCTAGTTTTTTTTTTAATATACTACTAGCTGATGGAACAAGCATATGGGCCACCTGATGTTAAGTGGTAACCATCACCTATAACAAAGCATTACCTCGTAAGTCACGCCCGATAGGAATGCGTCCTACGATGCACTGCCCTGCATCCATTCACCTGAGTTTAAGCCTCATGTGCCTGTAATAACACCAACCACACTCATCAAACCGAAACACAGCAACGCTGCTTGGCGGCAGAAAAAGGCGTGGTGGTAGTACTTCGCCAGACGAGACCTTCACAAAGAGCTCTACTACTCTTAAATCTATCCCCACTGTTTATATATATATATATATATATATATATATTTTATTTACTTAATACCAAGTTAAATTATTATAAGTAGGTATGTATTTACAAATAACAAGTAAGTACTTAAGTGCCTAAGTACCTACTGTTCTTTGTTATCATCTATCTGTTTCCCCTTGTACAAGATTTGCTTAGTTTGGTCTTGCCACTTTTAACTGTGCTAGCAGCCACTAAAAAATTGTGACGTACCAGTGGCGTAGCTATGGTAGGGCCAGGTGGTGCAGTGCACAGCTCACAATTTTTATTAATGATTAATGA
The DNA here is from genome assembly GCA_932294275.1 of Chloroclysta siterata. Taxonomy (NCBI): domain Eukaryota; kingdom Metazoa; phylum Arthropoda; class Insecta; order Lepidoptera; family Geometridae; genus Chloroclysta; species Chloroclysta siterata. The sequence continues at coordinate 20,875,505 of OW028589.1, forward strand.
CTTTTTATTAATGATTGCAAAAAGGCCAATATAAGTTCAAGCTATGTGGAAAGAAAGGGTGAGGGCCCGAATCTGTCTCTATGCACTGAGGGCCTTGTCCACCTAGCTACGCCACTGTTTATTACTACATTTTAGCACTACAATCCGCGTCTATTTTCTTGAGGAAATGCTTCCATGTTTTATTTCCGCTCACTGCATTAGCTACAACTGTACTTATGCAAGTGTAAACTGCTCTGTTACAAAATTAAACCTTGGTTCTCGCAAGTGGGGGAAGTATGTTGTGACTATTGATAAGCGAATGGCACAGTGTTAATCAGAGCTCAAACACGTTAGATTGTGTGACTTCTGCGAACTCAGAATACTAATGTGTTACACCCAACACTCAAAATAGCTCTTTGATTGTTCTAAGTGTGATTTTAAAAGCTGCAACTGTGATATAATCTACATTTCGGTAAAGTTATTTGCTTCTGTTGTTTACTGTAGTTAGTTTAAGTGGCTTGCTATAGATATAAAGAAATCTGTTAATTTGTGCGTTTGTGGTAAGGTTTTTTGGTTTCTTCAATTGTGAATACCGCACGCTTAGCCGTAGATTAGCATTCTAGATAAAAAAATCTGAATGCTATTTTCATCTGATACAGATATACCTACATCAGTATATTTTGATTTTAATATTACATTATGCCAGGGTAAATTAATGTTAAATTTAATTATTTAATATTTATTTATAAATAGAAACGCCAACAGCGATGTGTTTTGTTTGTATATGATTTTACATTATTATGCGCATCGTCTTACACTGAAACATACGCCAAAAATAGACAGACACAACTAACTAAATTAAATTGCATAACAAGGATAATTTAGACAAAAATGTAAGTAAGCTTACTTACTTTTATTTTTCTTCATTTATTAACAAGAATAAGTCACCCTCGAATCAACAGCTTACTTACTCACATAGGTATAGTGCGAGTTACATTGCACTTTCTGTATTTGTAAAGAACCAATTTACCCCTCTCGATATCCGGAAATCTACTATCCACGGTCTAAATCACAGTTCTCACAATGTACATTCCACTGTCGTCAGCATCAGATTTATTGCAAAAATCCCTTTGAACAGCCCTGTGGATTCTGTGATAGGATGTTTGGAGTTTTTGTCTGAAACCCCTATTGACTCTTGTTGTATACCTACATTCTGTCTGTTTTTAAACGACTTCAAAAAAAGGAGGAGGTTATCGCTTCGACTGTTATGTTTTATGTTTGCGCACTTGCGAACTGATTTTGGTGAATCTTATTTTTTGGCAGGTCTTCAGAAGTGGTATCATTTAATATTTTCCAAAATTTTATTAGATCATATTGAAAAATCCGCAAAAGAATCACACAGTTGACGTTTCGCTTGGTTCGGATCAGAAAAACGGTGGTATGTGCCAAATATAGTATTTTGACGTACATAACGTGACGTGACTACACGAATCAAAAATACTCTTGAAATAATAAGAGATAGAGATTTCTAGTACTAAGAGATCTGTGAGGATATCCGCCGTGCCTTCGGATCAAAGTCGTCAATATGTTTCTATTTTATTTTATTGGAAGAGTTTAGCAGTATGCCCGAAATGGGTGGACTGTTGGAACAAAATTACCTCTGTAAGAACTATTTACACAGTTTTAAAATAAATGATTCTTATTCTATTAAATATATTCTCCAGATCAATATGATGCTGCTTATGATCCTATCCACCTTAATTTCGGCGGCTCTCAGCCAGCCAGTCGTGAGGACCTGGACCCTGAATGAGCTGTCTACAGCCATTGAGAAGCACACCAATGAGGACATGCAGCCGTATCTGGTAGACGCCTTGAACCAGATCATGTATGCTCTATTCACGGGAAAGGAAGGGGTATGAACTGGCAAGCATTTGGAGACGCCAGACTATTATGTCTTATTAGCATTTTTGAAGTTGTAAAAGCACTGAAGTTATAAAAAATCGCAAACAGCCAAGTTTCAGAGATAAGAGCAGTAGAGCTCTTTGTAAAGGGCTCGACCGGGGAAGTACTACCACCATTTCAGCCGCCAAGCAGCGTTGCTGTGTTTAGGTTTGAAGGGTGTGGTTGCCAGTAAAGTTATAGGTAGAGAGGCTTAACATCTGTATGCCTCAAATTGGTGGACGCAGAGCAGTACATTGTAAGGCACGTTCATATCGTGCGTGGCTTGCGAGGCAATGTTTTGTTATAGGTGATGGTTACCACTTAGAATTAGGTGGGCCATCTGCTTGTTCCATCAGCTAGTTGTATAAAAAAAATAGCATTACGTTCAGCGAAATGTTATCATGACCCAAACAAGTTTTACTACCAAAAAATATGCTTCATATTTTCGTACTTAATCAAACTTTTAGGTAAGAAAACTTGTTTGAATAAAATGATATTTTTGCTGAACTGTGATTTTTCATGAATACAAGAAAGTTCAGTGATTTTATATCTTTCAAAGTGTTGAAATGTGCGAGCGCGCAATAGCACTTTTCATTGCCTTAAATATATCAAAATGATTTAGGATCTAACTAGTTAGTGTTCATGAATTTCAAAACGGTTATAGGATGTCCACGCCTTAATAACGTCTCCAACTGGTGGTAAGACCTGGACCAAGGAGCAGCTGAAGAAGGCAATTGATGACCAGGACATCGACCCGACCTACCAGCCTTTCATCATACGAGCACTGCACCAACTTTCTTATTTGCATGATGAGGGGAACAAACAGGTAGGACCAACAGGATATAACCTCCTTGGAATGATGTTAAATAATCTACATTCATAGATTAGAAAAGATGATCATAGTAGTTGAGATCTTTGTGAAGGGCTCGTCCGGGGAAGTACTACCATGCCTATTTCTGCCGCCGCGTTGCTGTGTTTCGGTTTGAAGGGAGTGGATGCTGGTGATATTACGAGCACAGGTTCCGTGTGAAAAATATGAGGATCAGCCACCATAGAAAACGGATCCGCGGGTACAGCTGGAGAGCTGAATTATAAAATAAGAGCGAGGGTTATAAGAGGATTCAGGTAGCTAAAACCTTTTGTAACCAGTCAAAGGACTCAGGGCAATGCATCGTAGGGTACGATAGTATCGTGTGTGACTTGCGAGGCAAAAGGTGTTATAGGTAATGGTGAATAGTCAATACAGTCATCAGGTGGGCCTCAAGCTTGCCTTGCTTGATTGATTATATAAATTCCATAACTCCCAAAATGGTGACGCAGCATTGCAGTAAAGACTTACACACAAAAACGCAAAAAATGAAAACGGTGGATGAGTGCACTTATTTTTTGGGTATTTGGCCTGTAACTATTTATTGTAATGCTGTAACACTATTTTGAGAGTTACGAATTGTTCAGCTCTGACACCATATTGAAAATTAACAATCGTACATACCTACATCTTAGCGCAGCCAACTGTACCTACTTAGATATGCAAATTTTGATCACGAGATTAGAACTACAGAAAAGTTTGTAGTTTATGATGACCATAGATAATGCTGCCATTTGTTTTACAGAACAGCGTAGAAGTCACCGTGCCAGCTTTAGATATATCAGTCTGGACTATTTCTGACGTCAAAGTGGCCAAGAACGACCCGAGCACAAAACCAGCTCTACTGCCATACCTGAAGAAAGCTGAGGACAAGATAAAGGAGGCTTTGAAAGAAGGAGAGACGGAGGTACTTAAGACAAAGACTACTGTACCTACTACTGTACTGTAGGAACCTCTCGCTCGCACATTCCAACATTTTGAAAGTTATAAAATCATAAGACTTATTTATGAAAAAGTAATCAACCAAGTTGTGTACAATTCACAGTTGAGGAGCTCCGGAACAAAAACCGATAAATCCGTTTTTGATCAAACAATTTTTTTTCTTTTCGTTAAAAACCCGTTATAAACGAACTAAATGAGACTCTAAAGATGGGCAGCCAAAACAAAATCCGATAATTGTTTTGTTTTATTTTGTATTTTCCCAAAAATTATGTACAGTGGATTTATCGGTTTTTGTAACGGAGGTCCTCAGTTCAGCATAAATATCATATTGATCGAACCAAGTTTTCCAACTGAAAAGTAGTAGTATAACAGTTTAAACCAAACTTATTAGTAGAAATTGATCGAAACAAATTTTCCTACTTCATCTTCTTGTCGTGTCACTAGTTCTTTCGAAACAGCGTGGTGAAAGGATTTTAAGTGCACCGCAAAGAAGCTCATTTCGAGCAATACTTTTCCTACAAAAAAATTTGGATAAAAACAAATTGTTTGATTGCTTTAAGAACTGATTTCACCATGCTGTTAGATTAACTAAGGATTAAAGGGCCGTTAAATACGTCAAAATGTATGCGTTTGACATCTAAGGTTAGATTTAACGGCCTGTTAATCCTTGATTAGTAACCAACAGAGCATGTTGAAATCAGCTCTAAGCAAACTGATGATTTTTATAAATAAGTTCTGTAATTTTATATCTTACCAAATGAAACGTGCGAGCGAGAGGAATTTTGACAGATGTCAGCCCATAAAACAACAGAGTATGAAAATCTTGCGTTTTAGCGATAGACCTTACAATTTGAATTTATTTCGAGGAAATCTAACTTTTCTTTGTTTTACTCTCGCTAAAAGCAATTTCGCTAATCACCAATTATTATTAATATGATTTCCATGGTCCTTATATAGACCTTTACGAAGACCTTTTCGGAGTTTTCCTGATATATTTTTCTGTTTGTTTTTGTTCTTAATACCGAATTCAGTAGATTTATGTCCCTAAATAAGCCGCTGTCTTTAGCATCGTTAGTTTTTCCGCCTATAGAAAATAATAATAAAATATTGGTGGATTTCATAAATTATAATTTAGTTACAAACCTGGCAATTTAGCCTCAAGCTAAACATTGTTTTATACTACTTGCTAATGAAATAAGTAGATGGAACACCAGATGTTAAGTGGTAACCATGTAAGCTAACCAGCAAGTCACACACGATAGGTGGTTTTTGTGAGTCTAATACACCTAATTACACTGTGCAGGGTTTGCAGGAGCTGTGTAGGGTTGCTCAGACACGAGTCTATGTAGACTCGTGTCTGAGCAACCCTACACAGCTTAAATAGTTAGTTGGTTAAGCTTAAATAGTTTAGATTAGCGGATTAGTACCTACTACATATTTGTATTTGCCAGTGCTCTTAAACGGTGAAGGAAAACATCGTGAGGAAACCAGTTAGTACTCTAACAGCAGCGATGGGCTTGCAACCTGTCACGTATGGAATACCAACTACTGCTAAATTTGGGTATGTGCCAAACTTAATGTTTGGACCTACCTCTGACTACCCCTCTTAGACGTCCTCAAATAATCTGAAGTTAGTTCTTGATACTAAGAGATCTGAGAGGATATCTACCGTGCCTGGGGATCAAAGTCGTGACGCTGTTTCAGTTTCAGTTTACATATTTGTTTCAGTTCATTGATATTTAAGAATGGAATTCCGTAAAGTCACGCCTGAATCAATTAACTAATTGTGAAATTAACATATGGGTACTGGCAATCATAGTAAAGCAAGCTTCACCATTTTGGGTCGGAACCCTAAAATTAATATTCCATAACCATACTTTCAAAATTTTCAAACGAACTTTTTTTTATGACCAACTTAATAAAAATAATAAAAAACTTAAAACAAGAAAACTAAACTCCAATCGTCTTTTACAGCTCACGTACGGTATCTCATTCGCAGAATTTTGTTTGCTTTGTTATTTATTTACCACATACAATTATCTTAACAGCTTTATAGCCTATATATAATTATGTTGATCATGACCCCGACAGATGACGTCTGTGCACAGTTTCTTACGTAGCTCCAAGATAGTTAGCTCATATAAAATTATTGTACATCGAATATCGAACATATATATTTTACACTGAACACTGGACACTAACCAAATTTTGCCAGAGGGCCACGGAACGCAGCATTCTCGGCTTAACCTCTTGTATGCTGGGATTCCAGACACAATAGAAAATGTTTTGTGTCTCGCGTGGATCTACGTTTCGGCATGTCAAAGGTTAAAGCGTATTGACCGAGTGCGGAACACCATGTTATAGGATATAGGAGATGCCAGGCTCAAATGGGGTTTGGCGGGATTTTTAGCAGGATGCCTCAGGACGATCTGGATGCCTTTATAAATATATATAAATATAAAAATTGTGGACATTCCACACAGCACCATCTAGCCCCAAACTAAGCCAGAGCTTGTAATATGGGAACCAGATAGCTGATATACTACTTATATACTTTTTTTTGGAAATAAATACTTATAATATTATATAACACCCAGATAGAGAACAAATATCTATGTTCATCACACAAATGTTTGTTCTCGATGGGGATCGAATCCACGGCCTACGGCGCAGAAGGCAGAGCTACTACCAACTGAGCTGTGAAGGCTGTCAAGGCTTTAAAAGGCTTTAAAAGTAGATTGGTGGAGAAAGCTCAAGATAGGGGGGGTCCCAGCAGTGGGACGACATAAGCAAAGGAAAAACCAATTACAATATATTTCGGAAATCTAAAATCTAAAACAATGAAATTGGATATGTAGGTTAATTTTATGTCGTTATAGTACTTCCACGTATATATTTCTGTTTGGTTTTCTTCCATATTATCTTATAAAGGGTTATAAGGGGTATACCGTCACCCTTTAGTACCTACTATCTAAAATACTAGAACTAGAGCTATGGGTATGCTAATATTATAGTAATTGAATAGTTAAAACTGCTAGTAAAGTAATAATCAATATTATTCAATTACAGGAGAATGTGAAGGTTACATTGGTGACACCTGTTGGACTGGTCCCGGCGGAGAAAGGAACTTTTCCTGAAATTATTTCAAGAAACGTGTTGTGATAACCTTATCCAGCTCGACAAATTAACAATGTAACATGACTACTTAAGAAAACTTAAACAAGACCTATAGACCTGGTTTTTCGATTTACTAACTATGAAGAAGAGTGAAAACGTGCTTGCTGGAAGAAAACTCGTGCTAGGATTAAGCTCACTTTTTTACACACGGATAAGCATCAGGCTAAACAATGCTCGCTTTTATATCCTTGTAATAATATTTTTGCGATTTTTCTTTGGCTTTCTGTAACTTGATCTGTATTCGTGTGTACATGCTGTCAAAGGCTTGAGATGTCTGCCTTTGGTGAATTTAGTGGGTTGAAAGTTGATGGTAGAGTTTAGAAATAAACTTCACTGTACTGTATTTCCATTTTTTGCCGGCGCGAGCGCACACACGTGGTCCACCGTGACGGATTTAGAGAGAGAGCGAAAAACATGTTTAGACATAGATATTGTATTTACCACATATCTAAAATATTCTATACAAGGTGTTCCAAAAGTTGTGTATATAAACTTCAGGGGGCTAAAGTACCCATCAATATGAACAACTTTTTCTAAGGAACCAACACTGTGAACGCGAAAAAAAAACAGCTGTTTAATACATTTTAGCCTGGTTCACAGTGTTGGTTCCTTAGAGAAAGTTGTTCATATTGATGGGTACTTCAGCCCCCTGAAGTTTATATACACAACTTATGGAACACCTTGTATAATCATTGACAGATCTTAAGTCTCGGACACATGCCTTAAAAACTGCTGTTTTCGGGAGTGCTTTTAGCACCCTGTACTTATTGTTGTGACTTAGAGAGACTAACTACCCACAACACAAGATTTTCCTACGGTGGGAGTTAGTGTTCGTAGCGATGTCCATGTTTATAAACTTTTTCTATAGCATGTTTTTATGGTTACAATAAATAAACTTTTTACTTTGCTTACTTATTTAAATGCAAGTGTGGAATTCCAGAGCAGAATGTTATCAAAGACTGCCTTTTCACCAAACACGATAGTAACCTAGCGGCTTTGTTCACCCTCAAAAACGATAATATACAATGGATTACCACAATGATATTAATGACATTTACAGATATTACGATTTATATTATAAGAACGATTGTACAATGAATACGAATAAATACAATGAAATAAATAGGTCTTCATAAAGGGGTGTTTTGGTATTTTATTTACTCTATTCCTGTTGGTATAAGGCTATCATCAAATAAATACTGATCTAGCCAAGTGTGAACCCCACTTTACCTTTCTCGAGAGTCTACTGGGGCTTCATAACAGACCAGTAGGTCAAGACATATATGATCCGGCCACGCACTAAGGAGCTTTGAATCGGTGGCGATGTACTCTCAGCAGCAAAATTCATTTAACAGTTTGAGTTTTTTAATACATTTCCTTCCCTAAATGGAGATAGATAGAAGTGCGAAAAATTGTTATGATCCAAATTTATTTTCAAAATTTAGGTCACGGATTTATTACCGGAGTTATTCAAGATTTTAAATCATCAAATGTTCATGAACTTCCGTAGCTGACTGTAGACTCAATGCTACAATATACGTGCTTACTTTTCTGTAAGAAATACAAGTTCAGTTATTTCAGGACTTAGCAGACAAATACCTATTATTTGAAATCTGCCCGAAGAGAAAACACAAAAGATAGAATCTATGTGATGACAAGAACCGATGTGGGTACCTCGTTGATTTGATAACTTATGGATTTATTACGCTGGCTGATCACGTAACTTTGTTGCAATCAGTTTCAATCAGTTTCTGTTTGTAATAAGTAAATATGACGGCTATGCGGTTACATTTTAGCTGCAGTTGCTAACAAAGTTAGATTACAACTAGTGTTTCTATTGATGGATAATCGCAGAACTTTCATATTGTTTTATGTACTTATTGGTTTCATATAGAAACTGATTGCAACAAAGTTAAGTGATCAGCCAGCTGGTCGGTTATAGATTATAAGTAGCTATGCTTGCATTCAGCTTGCATTCTGAAGACGGATCAGAATGCAAGCTACCTCGGATCAGTTCTGTGGTAGCCATTTTCGAGGGTAGTAGAGTAGAGTGTGGCTCGTCCGGGGAAGTACAACCACCATCTCAGCCGCCAAGCAGCGTTGCTGTGTTTCGTTTTGAAGAGGTGGTTGCCAGTGAAGTTATAGGCACAGAGGCTTAACATCTGCATGCCTCAAGTTGGTGGACGCAGAGCAGTACATTGTAGCGCACGTTCATATCGTGCGTGACTAACGAAGCAATGCTTTGTTATAAGTGATGGTTACTACTTAACATCAGTTAGACCGTCGGCCAGTTCCATAAGCAAGTGGTAAAAAAATTAAAAAGAAAAAATAGACATATACTTTCGCTTCTGATTTCAAGGCCCGTCATGTTTCATGTTTCATCGTGCATGTTTGTAAACACAGCATGCTGGCTTGGAGTGGAGATTTAAAAAAAATGAATCTTGATAGATGACGAGCATAATTTTCCGACAGAAGGTTCTCGATTGTCGACCGTACCACCCCGAAAAAAATGTGAAGTTCCGATGTTTTTTTAAATAGCCCTTCAGGAGACAGTGATCTCTAAAGTACCTACCTACAGTCAAATCTGAGTTGTTGCACAATTAAAAGAGTTCAATTTTCCAACTCTGTTGGTTTTATTTTCGTCTGATTAATGCAGACCCGCATGGCTCGAACTGGGTAATGAGTACGACACAGTAACGACGAGGTGAAACATTTTGTAACATGCTGAGTTTATTCACATGGATATTAACAGGAGCCCGTATCATAATACTGACTAGTGACACGCACTTAGGTTGGTTTTGACGTCTCTTTTGCATGGTCGCCCGTTGTATGATGTACCTACCAGCTTTCGCACGGGCTTTGTTTGTGTGATATGAATACATAAAGCTTTTTTGAAAAAAAAACAAATACATTAAAAAATATAAAACAAAACTTTTTCTGTAGGGAATCGTATAAATCGGGAATCGGAATAAACGTTATTTTTTTTTGTTTTTGTCGATCTATTCAAAAAGTTTTCATTCATTTAATTACATAAAAACATGAGACTACATAATATGACATATTAAACAAAAGAATAATAATCAAAATGAGACATTTCATATTATCAATTGCATGTTTTTTTTTGCAATTCAAGTGACTAACTATCTGTCTATTGTATTATCTTATCTATGCTATTGTATCAATGAGCTTACTTATTATTGTACCCATAGTAGTATGAATTGTACCTACCTTGTTTCTACATAATTTGCAGCGCCCTACAGGGTACGTGTACTTGCCTAACAGCTACCTTAGACTTAATACAACTGATGTATGTACATGTTGGTAATAAATAAATCTGAAATCTGAAATCTAAACAAACATACAATCGAATTGAGAACCTCCTAATTTTTAGAAGTCGGTTAAAAAGTGAGCTATATGCTGATATGGTATAAATACCAGTGTGTCAATTACATAACTTTGTTGCAATCAGTATGTTTATTGCGTTATTATGTATGTTTAACAATGTCAGGTCTTAGGACTAAGTATTTTCAGATTCCATACATAATGTACCCAGTAAGGTTCAATCAGATTCTGTTCGAAACCGGTGAATATGACGACTTTGCATTCACATAGTAGCTAAATAAATATCGATGGACTTTTCACACAGAACGATCTAGCTCCAAACTAAGCAAAGCTTGAGATATGGGAACCAGATAGCTGTTATAATACTTATATAAAGAAGAAAGAAAGAAAAGGCATTTATTTATACAAACTGTACACAACAAGTTACAGGACGTATTAAAGAGTAAAAAAGCTATTCTTGATACGTAGAAAAGAGACGCAAGTAGAGAAAAAACAAAAAAGCTATGAAATCGTGTGTGTGTCACGTCTACGCAATACGCATGTTGAACGCTGCCATGTACGGTCTGTATAAAAAGCCCTGAGCTCAGCATCAGCTAAGAACTAATTCTCAGCGCTGGTTTTCAGCACAAGGCTTTTGGTGACGCACGAACTGTAAATATTGTTAATGAGTTGGTAATCATTTTCTTTGTTAATATATACTTATAATATACACCCAGACAGAACATTCATCACATAAATGGTTGTTCCCGGTGGGGATCGAACCTACAGCCCAGCGCAGAAGGCAGAGCTACAACAAACTGAACTATGAATTGGTGCTAGTAAAGTTCAACCAACTGCTCGTATTAATTTATAACTTATATACAATTAAGTATACTTACTTAAATATGTAACAGGATTCCAGTAGAACCACAGGTCGACAAACTAGGTAATTACGCTATTTGAAATACAACGAACGGCCCTGAACTTGGACATCGATTTTCCACATAGTTTAAAAGGGAAAGGAAAACCAATATTTAGTGGTCTAAACTTGGTAACCACTCAATGTCGGAGGAATTAGACAAGATTCACTTTCTGTTTGCGGAACATTAAATTGTATGAAAATGTCATTAGTTTGACATGAACTGGACATTTGTCAAGAATGTCATTTTCATACAATTTATCTTTCCGTAGGCGGTTTTGCAAACAGAAAGTGGATTTTGTCTAGATATCCAGGTAATCTGTGGCCTGATTACGCTAATGTCTGGCTATCGAAATGGCTTTTAACTTGACATTTGATTCCCATCCATGGCTTTCAATTTGACATTTGATTACCATCCATGGCTTTCAGTTTGACATTTGATTCCCATCCATGGCTTTCAGTTTGACATTTCACTCCCATAGTGTAATAGCAATTGTTGGGAATCAAATGTCAAACTGAAAGCCATCTCGATAGCCAGACATTAGCGTAATCGGGCCGCTGCTTGTTCAATTACCTGCTCAAAAAAAAACATTCTATCCCTCATTCTCAAAACCTAGGTATCGAATTAGGCTGGTTAGTGACACAGGTAACAAAGTTCATTGACCGCCCGCAGACGCTTACCTTTAAAAAATGACAAACATCTAGTTCATCCAAGTAAACAAAAGAGCCTAATCCATATAGAGGGTTCCAAGCACCACTCCATTCCAGCTTCCGTGTTGATTTGGCCGCGCGCCAAACAATACATTTTTTAGACAATAGCACCTACAACGGCAAAATCACTCAACATTCACGTCAATTTGCTCGGAGCTTTGATAAAATGTTCCTATTCGCTTGTAGCGGACGGCCCACGCGTGGGTGTACTGAGGATAATTGGGGCCAATCATCCGCGCCTTTGGGATATTATTTGATATTCACTGAATGTTTGAATTGTAGAACGGTAACATGTATAATAAATACAGATGTTGAACTCATATTTTTTCGGTTGAAAGTTGTTTTTTGTACGGAAATAGGAAAAGTACGCTAATATGTGAGTTTACTCCTATTCATAAAGAGAAACGTAATTTTAGAATACAAAGCCAAAAGGTATTTATTCAGATGAATCACAAGGATCACTTTGAAACGTCTTAACTCAGTTCCACGCGACCAAGCCTAGAAGAACAGGCAAAAGTTAGAAGTGTTTAAAATTAGCCCTCTCTCTGTTTGTCAGTTCCCATTGGTAAAACATGGCAATTGTTTAAGCTATTTTTTTATCACAGATTTTTATAAAGCTATCAATGTACTCTTAGCGACGAAAACTTATGTTTCTTTTGAAATAAGAAACGGCAAGTCATGTATGACTCATGACATGAGAAAACTGGTGGTCTAGTGGTAGCGGCCCTGCCTTCCGATCCTGAGGTCGTGGGTTCGAAACCGGTCGTGCACCAATGAGTTTTTCTGTTCAAAGATTTATGTGCACAATGCCAGTACTCTCAAACGGTGAAGGAAAACATCGTGAGGAAACCGGGCATGTCGTAGAACCTAAAAAGTTCTATAAAATGTGTCAAGTGCTCGAAAGGAGCCTCTTGAGGCGCACTAAAAATCCTTTCACCACACTGTTTCGAAAGAAACTAGTGACACGACAAGAGAGAGATGCATGACTCAATGTTTAAAACTTCAAAATAAAATAGGTGATGCTGAACTTTAAAAAACAGAAATGTTCACGAACTTTTGTGGTCAAGTGTACCTACCTATCTAGGTATATATAGAAGTATTAACTCAAAAGTGTCAGTATCAAAGCATTTAAAATGAACACAAGCTCTTTCACGCAAAATTAATGTTGATAACATAATTTAATTTTACGAAATGTGAGCTCCTTAAATCCAAAGCACTTAGTCCGCTTCTGTCCCACGAACAATTTTCTTCTACAGTGTAAATATTTTATAAGCGTAATGAAGTCAGTTACAGCTGAAATTGTAATACGGCCAACACGTTTTGATGAAATACATAATTTAACACTCACAGGTGGAGCGTAGGTATGCGTGATTAAAAACCTTTTTATTAAAAGTTTTATTGTGCTTGTATTTATAAGGTAAACATTCGTTTCAAAATCAAAACCCTAAAATAAAAAAAAAACGTTTATTTTGTGTCACAATAACGTAGGCAAAATACAAAAAACAAGATTTGTCGTCACTCCGCTTTGTGCAATAATGGTGTTTGATCCTATCAGCCTATAAGATCATTACAAGACTTAAGCCTACTCCTTTTATTTGGGGAGGCTGAATTGGTGACAACAGTTGCTTAGTCAAGACAAGAGTCTCTCTCTCTTATCGTGTTCACTAGTTTCGTTCGAAACAGTGTGGTGAAAGGATTTTAAGTGCTCCTCAAGAGGCTCCTTTCGAGCACTTGACACATGTTATAGAGTTTTTTAGGTTCTACGACATGCCGGTTTCCTCACGATGTTTTTCCTTCACCGTTTGAGAGTACTGGTATTGTGCAAATTAATTTATTAACAGAAAAACTCATTGGTGCACGACCGGTTTCGAACCCACGACCTTATGATTGAAAGGCGGGCCGCTACCACTAGACCACCAGTGCTACAGACTAAGACAAGAGTGGATTATAGCTATGCGTGCTCCACCTTAGACTGCATCGTCACTTTCCATCAGGAGATGGCAAGGAAAAGTATGAGATGGTATGGCAGAGAGTCAAACGTCTAGCTGTGAAACAATAAAAAAAAGTACTCATAATATGGCCCTACAATATTTTTGAATTCCAAAAATGTCATCAATTTAAAAAGGGCTCGTCCGATGAAGTACCGTTTTGCCTATTTCTGCCACCAAGCTGAGTTCCTGTGTTTCGGTTTGAAAGGTGTGGTTGCTGGTGAAATTAAGGCACATGAGACTTAACACCTATATGCCACAAGTTAATGGACGCAGGGCATTACATCGTAGGGCGCGTTCCTATAATGCGTGACTTGCGAGGCAATGCTTTGTTATAGGTTATAGTTATCACTTTACATCAGGTGGTCCATATTCTAGTTCCATCAGCAAGCAGTTAAAAAAACATTTTCAGCCCATTTGCACTCACAGGTCCCTTGCAAGTCTCCCATGGTTACCACTCAACATTCAGTGGGCTATCTGCTTGTTCCATCAGCGAGCAATAAAAATATGCTGAATGTACATGCCAAAGAGTACTAACAATAGTTTCCACGGCCCACGGTCGGCAATCTTGTATAATAAGAAGCATTTTTCATTTTCTTGCGACGAAATAAGCCCACTTAGTTTCTTCAGCCTTTGTTGGCTCGCGTAGAACAAGTTTGAAGCGATTAGTGTAAGCTGGTTGGGACTTTGACATTTTTATTAGATTTTTTATGTAGAGAGAAAAACAAGCCAACGGTGTAGGAGAAAATCGTGAGGAAACCAGTTAGTATTATAGCAGCGAAGATGAGCTTGCAACCTGTCATGTATGGAATACTAAACTGATATTATATATATGTCATCATCATCATCATTTCAGCCCGTTTGCACCCACTGCTGAGTATAGGCCTCTTTAATACGCCACTCTTTCCGGTCCTTTGCGAGTCTGGTCCATCCATTTCCAGCACTCATTACAATGTCGTTTGACCAACGGCCGGGTGGTCTGCCTCTAAGTATTTTAGCATCACTTGGCCACCATTCTGTTACCGCCTTTGTCCATCTCCCGTCATCCCTTCTTGCTAAGTGTCCTGCCCATCTCCACTTCAGTTTCGCGATCGCGTACCCACGTCCTCGACTTTTTTGCGGCGCTTAATCTCGACATAAGGTACGTGGTCCAGAAGTGATATACCGAGCATGACGCGCTCCATTGCTCGTTGTGTTACTCTGATCTTATGCATGTACTCCTTCGTGCGTGTACTACGGATCCTCTGATCTTATGCATGTACTACGGAGCGGCCATGTCTCAGCTCCGTAGGTGAGTATGGATATGTGCTAAATGTAATTTTCTGGACGTACCTCTGATTAGCCTTCTTAGACTTCATTTATTATCTTCCTACCTAACTTCTGCAAGTTCTCAATTTTCAAAGTACTCGTGGTTTTTTGTTTTACTACTTCATGATTGAACAAGGCTGATGGCCCACCTGATGTTAAGTGGTAACCATCATCTATAACGAAGCATTGCCTCGCAAATAACGGACGATAAGAATATGCCCTCCATCCAATGCACTGCCCTACGTCAATCAACTTGAGGCATTCAAGTTTTTTTTTATTTTTTTTTATTTTTTTATTTATACTACTAGCTGATGGAACAAGCAGATGGCCCACCTGATGTTAAGCGGCAACCATCACCTATAACAAAGCATTGCCTCGTAAGTCACGCAAGGAGCGCGCCCTACGATGCACCGCCCTGCGTCCATCAACCCGAGGCACACAGATGTTAAGCCTCATGTGCCTGTAATTTCACCGGCAACCACACCCTTCAAACCGAAACACAGCAACGCTGCTTAGCGGCAGAATTAGGTATGGTATGTTGCCGGAAGCCGCAATACAACAAACCTATCACATTATTCAGATTATACTGATTGATGTTTGTATTATCTCTATGGATTGAAGTTTAATTACGTACTCGATATGAATTTAGCTTGTCAAATGTATTGCTTTGAGCTTATGTACCGTTAGGAAACTGATTGTGAATTAATTTACGTGGCACCGTGATTTGATTGTTTATTTAGATAAGTATGCAATGTTACTTCTTTATCATACAAACATGAATTGTAATATACTAAATTACTTTAGTTAGTAATCTAAACTAACAAAATATAGTGAGTATCTAGCGGCGGCAATCGGCTTGCAAAAGTTTGCCTCCTGACGTCATATCACATTATTTCATTATTATCAAGGGAAAGGTTCTGGGTTCAAATCCCACTCGGGTAATAACTTTTGGGACTATATTAAATCTTTGTTATTTCATGTGTATTTTGTTAGAACTTGTTTTCATTGTAGTTTTATTTGTAAAGCTGTTTACTTTTTCGTATTAGTGTAATGGGATACCAAACATAATTTAATAACTCTAAGCATAAAAAAACAGCTGCGTAATCATTTAACTAGTAGAATTTTATAAGATTCAATATTTTTTCCTTATGATAGACCCTTTATATTCAATCGGGTCCGAGGTACAATTACACAAAATGCTGATTTCCAGTTTCTACCGGCGCTTACCAGTGCGTAGTTACTACGACTAATGTCAAATAGTTCCTATCACTTAGTGAATCCGCGCTTACTTCGATCACGAGGTTCGCTTCATTCATGTTGGCACTCACTGCCAATTAATTCACGCGGGTGGCGCTAGTGATGGGTAAATTTATTACAAAATTCCAAATTGAAGACTCATTGTGGATTACGCGGTCACTTGGCGAGTGTTGTTGTTAGATGTCTGTTGTGGATTCCTGATGCACTATTTTTACATATGCACAATTCAAAAATTCATACAACATACTTCGATACATCATAAAAATGAATGATTTTAAAAGTTTTATTGTGGTGTAACCGTCAGCCAGCAAGGGCGACCTGTCAGTCATCAATCTTAGCCCGAAGGCAGCGGTCGAGATGGCGTTCGAATCGTTCGTCAGATTGCTGGTACAAGCAGGCGGATTCACAGGCCTATTAGTTACCCGATAGGTGACGATTGCCAGCTGTTTATTAAACTGTTGGAATGCCCGCGGCTTGGTTCGCATGAGGATACTTTTTTAAGCACTGGTGGTCTAGTGGTAGCGATCTCGCCTTCCGGTCGTTGGTGCCATACCGGTCGTGCGCCAAAGAGCAAAAAACTATGTGCACAGTGCCAGTATTCTCGTGAGGAAGCCGACACGTCGTAGAACCTAAAAAGTTCTAAAGATCGTGGAGCACTTGACACACTTCAATTGAATCATAAGGATCACTTTGAAACGTCTTAACGCCAGGTAAATGTAGATGCTAGTTCCACACGAATTAAAATATAGTTAAAACGCTGACAACCGCTAGGAAACAGCTAAGGAATCACTCGCACTATTAAAAATGTTTGAAGATATAAAATCATTAAATCAAAAAATCAATATGAAATTTTAAATGAAGAATTGGCATGTATTAATTATTTTGGTATTCCATTGGGGTTCCCAAAGGTAGTTTGGGAATAAAATTTGATCTAAAATCATGTAGTTTGTATGGCTGAGCACGTCAGAATTTCCATTCAACGTTGCAATAGGGCGTTAGCGTCTTCGAGACGCTTCCGATTTGCTAATCGGATTTGGAACTCAGTTGAGCGAACCCTAGCTTTAGTTATAGTAGGGGAGGCCATGATGCTAAATGGGGATTTCCTCGAGCGTCATAGAGACCTATTGGGTTGCAAAGCTTAGATGATAAGAAGAAAAAAATGTTATATAAGTATACCTTTTCATCGGTGGGGGGAGCGGCTATAGATTTTCAAAAATGTAAAAAAAAACTGTTGCATGGACATACTCGAGCGCGTCAGATATTGATAGCACCAATGTCCTACGTATTTTTAATAATGTACGTATGTTAATCTGATCGTTTGCATGATGGGGGTGGTCGTACTTAAGGGTTGAAAATAAAAAAAAAATAAAAAAAATCGAGCGCGTCAGATTTTTTAAGGGGGTGTTATGTGAACCTAAAAAAAAAATCTCATTCAATAATCTGACGATTTCGATGTGACGCAAACTCGCAGCCATTATTTTAATATGCAAAAAAAAATCGCCATTTTGAAATACTCAAGCGCGTCAGATTAAGATATATATGGTTCATCTTTATGTCCTAGACGTGCTGTCTCATAATCTGACGATTATCTAGAGGGATTCGCCTAATCTGACAAAAAAAATTATTTTTATTTTGATTTTTTTAAACCATACAACTTAATTAATTGAAAAGCTCAGGAAATAGCATGCAAATAAAAAGTATAAGTTTGTTAAGTAGAATACTTGTATTTAATAGAAAATAATTTAAAAAAATATGCAAAAAAATATTTTTTTATTTACAATTAATTGATTAATTAGTCATCATCTTCATAAGTAGAATCATCTTCTTCTTCTGGCTCGATTTCATGGCACGAAATAGAAGCGCGCAGAGGGGAATATAGGCACCACGCAGCTAAACTTTATCGACGAATATTTGTTATTTCGGCTTGTGGAAATCGTCAGATTATATATTTTTCGTTATCCTTGAATTATTTACTTCAAAATAAAAAAAAATTTAGCCACGCTCGTGAATGTCGAGATGACGTTTTTTTTTTACAACTTTGTAGCCCTCCCGTTTCTTTACGTCACTCTCAAATTGTCAGATTAGTGGAATATACACTTTTTAGCATGTAATTAACTCACCCTAACTTAATCTGACGCGCTCGAGATTTTCTGATGATCAATTTTTTTTACTAATCTGATCCTTTATCCTAGACGGGCGGCTTTATATATGGGGCTCATATTTGGTGGAGGTTCTTAACCAGGTACAAGGTATCCCCCTGTATATTAATCTGACGCGCTCGAGGAAATCCCGAAATCCCCTCTTGGGCTCCCCTACTATTATAGTTGAGTAGACAATATAGCTGAGTGATTATAAGCCAAAGGACATTTTTATTAAATAAAATCACAAATTATAATGTAATTTAATTTAATATTATTGAATTATACCAAAGTAAAAATCAGTCTGGTGAAAGGATTTTAAGTGGACCTAGAGAGGCTCCCTTCGAGCATTTGACACAAGTCAAATGCTCGAAACCTTCACAGCTCAGTTAGTAAATAGCTCTGCCTTCTGCTCTGTAGGCCGTGGCTTCGATACCCACCTAAAATATTTGTGTGATGAACATAGATGTTTGTTCTTTGTCTGGGTGTTATTATATATTATAAGTATGTATTTACAAAAAAGGGTATATATGTATTATATCAGCTATCTGGTTCCCATATTACAAGCTTTGGCTTAGTTTGGGGCTAGATAGTGCTGTGTGGAAATTCCACCAATATTGATTTGTGATTTATGTTTTTTTAGAAATTTTTAGGTTCTACGACATGCCGGTTTCCTCTTTCACTGTTTCAGAGTACTGGCCCTGTGCTCATAAATGAATACACGACTACTGATATATTTATATTTCTTAGTTTCAAGCAGCAACGCCCGACTCGGATAATGAGGTTCAAACGTGATAAGTTTTCCCTTTACCTTTTTACTGAAAGCCTACTGTGGGAAATATCAAATCGTTTGTGGTCAAAGCGGTCTCGCAGGTGGCGTTGGCTCATTACGCCCCTCCCCCCAGGTGAAGGGGGATGACGTCACGTGTCGCAGTGCTGTTGCCGACGCTTTGCCGCGTGTGTTGGTAAATATTTGTTTTCTTAACTTTTATGTAAGTAAAACATCCCGCAAAGCTGTGTTCATACACTGTTTTACGTAGAAGATAGAAAATGTTTTATTCGTAAATAAAAGTTCTAAGCCCTGTGCGAAGCTTTCAGTTTTAAGAGTAGTAGAGTTCTTTGTGACGGGCTCGTCTGGAGAAGAACTACCACCATGCCTTTTTCTGCCGCCAAACAGTATTGCTGTTTCGGTTCATAGTGTGGTTGCCGGTGAAAATTGGATGGACGCAGGGCAGTGCACCGTAAGGCACGTCCCTGTCGTGAGTGACTTAGGAGGCAATGCTTTACGCTATCACTTAACATCAGGTGGGCCATAGGCTTGTTTCATGTGCAAGTAATATAAAAAAAACGGTTTGATGAAGTTAAATAGTTTGAACGCTGATTTTTCGATGATATAACTACAAAACAACAATCAAACGAACGGTGAATACTGTTTACATAGCAGAGATAGGTAAACTGAATTTTGCATCTGTTGTTGGTAATTTCCACAGCAACTTCTATCATAAAATTTAGTTTGTAACAACTTTACGTATAGTTTTAAATCAGTTATCGATATTGTGCATTTCTTTTTTAAGTCTCTATTATTCTATTTCCATAAGTTAATGTCCAAAATAAATAAATTACTATTTTAATTTACCTATTACTCAATCCAGGGGGATTGAGTAATAAGTGTCTCGTATATAGGGATAAACGGGACATTATATTGTCTGGGGATAGGATTTTAAGGATTTCTATACCTTCCTCATAGTTTAGTCGGCATAATCTACTGGAAAGACATGATCAATACATGCGAGCGGCCTTACTCTAAGGTTTCTTCACGATAGTATCTTTTTTTAACCGTTTGAGGGCACGAGCATCGTGAATAATTTTTTTAAATAAAAAATCCACTATATGTTTATTTGGTTTCTACAAATTTGAAATAAACTTAGAAACGCTTCTTTAAAAAGCGTTGGTTATCAAAAAAAACTATAATAAATAAAAACATATTAAAAAAAATCCCTTACAAAAATACTTCCCACCTATTTCATTACAGACGGCTAAGCCAATGCTTTTACTACACGACTGTAATTTTAAACTAGAACTAAATTTTGACCCACGAATTGAGGTTCAATTTCCTTCGCCCAGCTCCACAATTTGTAGCAGTCAGCATTCAACTGAAGTTGAGTCTGAAATATTTGTAGCGAACGCTTTGCTCCCGACTGTCCGGTCCAAATTTATGATGAGAATATATTTGGGCAATTCCTTCATGCAAACTTAGGCTCTGGCCACACAAAGAAAGGTGCGTATTATACTGAAATACTGACAGTCGGCGCAGTAGTGCTAACAAAATCACAAAAAAGTGTAGCATAATCACGGGTGTATCACATATAGGATCCGCGCGCATTTCGATTACCTCACTCACGTTGGAATGTTCTCCGCCAATTCACTCACACAGGTGACGCTAGTGATGGGTGACTGCGTTACAGATTGCCTAAAGAAAACTCACCGCCGATTCCACGGTCACTTGGGTGAGTGTTGTTGTCAGAATAGCACTTCTGATCGTCAGCGCCACGCTGTTGTCTTATTAAATATTATGTATCATTTGAAATGTATAATATAATTTTTTTTCTGTCATTTTGGGAAGCAACCTTTTTCATTTTAATTGTTTTTTTAGTGTGTGTTATTTAAAGTTGTGTTGTGTTATTTCGATGGTATTTTAACCAACATTACTTGAGGTCTAAGCACAAAATGTAAGCATTTGGAATTGACTATGAACTGACTTGACTATAAAGTATTTAATACAATTCACTTGACACTGGCAAGATTGTCTATCGAATGATGGACAGGAGCCATAAACGGAGAAAAGAAGAAGAAACATATATATACATTTATATTTATACATATTTATACAGGGTGTAAACGCTTGTACGACATTAAATTAATACACGTGTAGTGCTACTATCTAGTATTGATTTAAAAAAAAAAATATTGAAATTCATTCATAATTAGTTTTTTTTTATTTTCAAACAAACTAATCATCAGTTAAAGCATAAAATTATACAGCACTCTGTATACGTACACAAACAACGAAACGTACGTTCATTCATTACTCGTCGGTGCCTATAAGTGCGAATATGCCGCGCCTCACGGCGCGGCGCTCAAAGGCGCCGCCGCGCCGGCCGGTAAAGCCGAAAGTCGAGCGCGCGCCAGAACACACACAAAATGTACCGCACACTAAAAATAAATAATAAATGTACCTAGGTTACCTCAAATCCGTAGGTTTTCAATATCCCCCCCGCACGTTGCACACACAAATTTAATTGACGGGGAACGTTCGCCCGTACTTTCACCAACACAGCTGTTCGACACTTGCCTTCAGTTTGTCGAAAGCACCTAGGTACAATCCGTCTGCGCAGTTCTTGCACTGTATCGACTTCTTGTGCGTACCTACCTCTTCTTTGATGAAGCCCCACAAAAAGAAATCTAGTGGAGTGAGGTCTGGCGATCGTGCTGGTCACTACACTTAGTTTAATAACAAAAAAACACATTCACAAGCGACAATTTCGCGGTAACTAGATAGCTAGGTACGTAACGTATTTAGTTTATTATGAAAAAAAACACACACACAAAAAGCGTCTATTTCGCGGTACCTAAATCTAGCAATGCAACAATGCAACAAATATGCAATTTTCAAAATAAGATGGGTCAAGGTTGCTACCGAAACAATTACTAAATCATACGCGCTTCCTCAGTCAGTCGCTCTGTGGCAAGGCGTGGGCGACGCGGGACGGGGCGCGCTTCTCTTCTCTTTCCGACACGCACGTGAAATGTATCTGTCCTGGTCACGTCGTTCTAGATCGCACTTTTTGATTGTTTAATCTGCTCAAACGCGTGTAAATTTGGTATTTCTATCTTTTTTTTTCTTTTGATTCATAGACATATGATTTCGTGACCCCGGAAAGTTGACCTGAACACGACTGATAATAAGTACAGGTTGTTTAGAAATGATTTATTGGAAAAGTATCTATATCTCGTTAAATATTCAGGCTTTTTTTATAAAACCAACTCCTAAAATCTAAAAATGCCATTCCGAGTACGTGTTTCAATTTAATGTCGTACAAGCATTTACACGTTGTATATGTATATATATTTAATATAATATATAGCCATGATAGCTACGCGCTGATAGTCAGTGTGACTGTATTTAAGTATCTACTCAAGAAGTTGGGACTATGACACAGTTGAATACGCACGTGGTGACGTTATAATGCCGTTGTGTAACTTTGCATAATATCAATAGTTAGCGTAAACGTGCGCTGTGATCACAGCACACATTACTCGGCTGCAAAGTTTCGAAACGACACCTTTGAGAACGCAACTTACACTGTAAGTTTGAACTATTTGTAGCCTTGTTCTAGCGTAGCAGCTCGTAGCAATTATGTAGCACTAGCTACGCGTGTTCTACGACCGTCCGCTTCTTTGTCAATGTAACCGAAGCTTTACTAAAGGCTATTCATATACCTTAAGTAGTAAAATAAAGAATTTTCTTATAGGATGATCAGTTTTACGGTAAAGGAAAGTGATGGGCTCTACCTATTTGAGTTGCGCTTACTCGTTGAAGAGGTAAAAATATTCATGCTCACGTTTTTCGGCACCAAGGATGCTTGTATCTAGAGATATGTAAATCTAAATATGTGTACGTGTACTTATTACCCTGATATTACTCTTGCTAGAAGAGTTATAGCTATAAGATACTTATTTATCTTTATATTATCTTCATCGTTAGCACGAAAAAGTCCAGCACCAGACATATATACAGCTGTGGACTTTTTAAATAAAATATAGCACAGCTCAGTTGGTAGTAACTCTGCCTTTTGCGCTATAAGCCGTGTTTGATCCCCAACGAGAGCCATTAGTGTAATAAACATAGGTTTGTTCTCTGTCTGGGTGTTATACTCCAAAAAAAAATATGTATCATCAGCTTAAAGAGTAGTAGAGCTCTTTTTGAAGGGCTCGTCCGGGGAAGTACTACCACCACGCCTTTTTGCTGTCGCCAAGCAGCGTTGCCGGTGTAATTACTTATTCCACTATTTGATGGAACAAGCAGATGGCCCACCTGATGTTAAGTGGTAACCAACTATAACAAAGCATTGCCTCGTTGGACACGTACGATAGGAACGTGCCCTACGATGCACTGCCTTGCGTCCATCAACTTGAGGCATACCGATGTTAATCCTCATGTGCCTGTAATTACATGTATTTATCTTTTAATATTTCCTCCAAGATTTATTTACTTTTCCTAAGCTTTATATGTATAGGTAAGGTACCTATATATACCCACTGTTATTTTTTCACTGTATGTTGTGGGTCAAATAAATATATTTTCTTTCTTTATCTCTTTCTTTCTTTCTTTCTTTCTTTCTCTCTTTCTTCCTTTCTTTGCCTAGCTTGGACCTAGATAGTGCTATGTGGAATACCCACCAATATTTATTTATAATGGAAGTCCTTTCTTCTATCCCTACTCTTTAGCTGTGCTCAAAAAGTACCTATACCCAAAATGTTTCAAACAATTACTGAGCTCGTGGACTTTTTGCCGGAAAACTGTGAGCAATAGAAGCTCCGCGCATAAATTTCAGGAAAGAGTAGGAAGGATCACAATAGCTATAACCAAGGCCTATAATCGTAAATACAGGGACATAACTCAAAATGTTCCCGGAAATTTATATGTTACGGCTGGTGACATACGGCTGTGTGACGTTTTTATGTTACTGGCCAGTTTATGTATTTTTTGGTAGGTTCTATCTTCTTATGGACAATAAATATGTATTGTGAATATTAAATATCATTGTTGGCGGGCATTTCACACAGCATCTAGCCAAAAACTAAGCGAATACAGATCAAGCTTTTTTTTTATTTTTTAAACAACTAGCTGATGGAACAAGGAGATGACCCAACTGATGTTAAGTAGTAACCATCACCTATAACAAAGCGTTACCTCGTAAGTCACGCACGATAGCAACGTGCCCTACGATGCACAGCCCTGCGTCCATCAACTTGAGGGATACAGATTTTAAACCTCATGAGCCTGTAATTACACCGGCAACCACATTCTTCAAACCGGATCACAGCAACGCTGCTTGGCGGCAGAAAAAGGCGTTGGTAGTACTCGTGCTTCCCCGGACGTGCCCTTCACAAAGAGCTCTATATGTTCTTTTTTTTTGTAAAAACATACTTGGTACATAATTGGTAATACCTCTACGTCTTATGCACCTTAGGCCGTGGGTTCAAAAACAAACATCTATGAAGAACATAGATGTTTGTTCTCTGTCTGGGCTGTCTTGTATTATATAACAATATAATACAATATTAAAGCTCCAGTGTGGTGCCAATAGAATTAAGTGAGGCGTAGGCAAAACAGACAAGACTAGGTATGTAGATCGTGAATTCTCGTCGACATATTCTCGCACGGTCCCAGAGGAATGCTACCACATGCACTCTGCGATGGAAATCTACCAATTTGTTCGGCAAATGGATCCGGAAATAGCTTCAACACCTATATCTCCTTTTTCCTGCTCTTTGTGGCTTCGAATCCGCATCATTGTTTAATGCAGATGTTTTTTTTAATATATATGGCAAATCATACATACCATTTTATTGGTTTCAAAACTTATTAAAAAGAAACCATGTACACATTCAGCAGACAACACTATCTGGCCACAAACTAAGCAATGCTTGTGTTATGGGAACCAGATAGCTAGTATAATATTTATATACTGTATTAAGTAAAGATTAGATTAATATAATATGTTGTAAATGTATGGAAAATTGAGTTTTTTTTTGTTTTAAAACTTATTAAGAAAACAAAACATTTAATGTATTTTGAAATGTTTTGTTATTATTCTAATACTAACTACACTCTTGTACACTATTATATATTTATCATATTATAAAACTAACAATATACCTACTACGCTTAACTAACAAAACGATCCTGTGATACATTGAAATAAATAAAAATAGTTGTTATAAATAAATATTGGTGGGCATTCCACACAGCACTATCTCGCCCCAAACTAAGCCAAAGCTTGTGATATGGGAACCAGATAGCTGATATACTTATATACTTTTTTTTTGTAAATAAATACTTATAATCTTATATAACACCCAGACAGAGAACAAACATCTATGTTCATCACACAAATGTTTGTTCTCGGTGGGGATCGAACCCACGGCCTACGGCACAGAAGGCAGAGCTACTACCAACTGAGCTGTGAAGGCTGTGCTATAGATTTTGTTTATCTGTAGCTTAAATATATAATTTTGTATTGTATTGTTTTAATCAATTTCGCGCAATCTAACATCCACGAACATTAACTACATTCTCACTATTTCCTCACTTTTATATCAATAGAGTAAAGTTTTTATTTATTTTATAAGGCGGAATAACACCTTATTTTATGAAATAACAGGAAGCAATTATACCGAGGGGGTAATTAATCATGTTAGTTATAAGGTGACAGTTCATTTGTCAAACTAGAACGCCAGCTAAACCCAACCTAGGTGTAAGGAAACTTTTTAAACCTTATTAATTAAGGCGAAGACAAGAGCTAATGTGACTCTCGCTCGCACGTTTCGACATGTTGAAGGATATAAAATCACTTAACTCATTTTCGGAAAATCGCAATCAACCGTTTTGTGTGCAATCACATTGCACACAGTTTAGTAAAAAAATAATTTTGATAGATACAAGTTTTCCTGCTTAAAAGTTTGCTTATGTACTAAAACTAGTAAAGCAAAGCTTTGAGTAGGAAAACATGTATCGATCAAAATGAAATTTTTACTTAACTGTGTGCAATATGATTGCATACAAAATGGTTTATTGCGATTTTTCGAAAAATTCGTTTGGTGATTTTATATCTTGTCGAAACGTGCGAGCGAGAGCCACATTAGCTCTTGTCATCGCCTTAAGGTTGCCTGGAAGAAATAGATTTCAGCGATAAGACCGCCCATTGAACTTTGGTTTTATGGTTACCACTTAACATCAGGTGGGCCATCAGCCAGGGCCAGGTTCCATCAGCTAGTTGTATTAAAAAAAATTAGTAAATTGTTAGAAAGTGCGTGAACGAAGTCGTAGACGTTGTACTAGTAAGCAAAATAACACAGTGAACTCAAGACGGCCCTAAACAAAGAAACCGATATGTATCTAACGCATTCGCGGCTGATTTATTATTAACTTCAATCCCAACAGGAAAGACTCCCGGCTCTCAGAAATCAACTTTATTTCCTCTCTCAAAACAATGGCTAAGAAGATTTGCTACGAAAAAGTAGATTCAAACGCTTCTTGACTACATTGTATTTTTCACGCCCTTATTTTTTTTAGTAGTTTTTAAACTCTCACGATCATAACACATATTTAAAAGTATTCGGGAAAATAATAAAGGTAAACGCGATAAATACCCGTGTAATACTTTTAAATATCTTATTTTTTTTGTTGGTGGAACTAACAAATGGCCCACCTGATGCTAAGTGGTAACCATAACAAAGCATTGCATCGTAAGTCACGCTCGATAAGAACGTGTTCTACGACGCACTGCCCTGCGTCTATCAACTTGATGCATACAGTTTAAAAATAAATTTGTGTTACAAACTTGGATGAAGGTGTAGGTACTACCTCTAGGGTTTTGGGTAGTCAAGATTCTTTAAATGACTAAAGGTATAGTCAAAACACGTCCTCTGACGCTCATCATTTAAAAAAATAAGTAAAAATTGATTTTCACGCGCAGTTTTATTGCGGCAACTAACTTTGGTGTGAAAAAAAGGTCCGTACAAGGCTATAATCACCCAATGCTGCTCAATTACTTGTGTTCGCCCGTAGAGATTATGCGGACTAACGAGGATATATACATTTGTATACAAGAAATCGAATATTAATTGTTTTTTTCGTACTTATGAGTAGGAAAACTTGTTTTTGATCAAAATGATATTTTTGGTGAACTGTGTGCAATGTGCACACAACTTGCTTGATTGCAATTTAAGAGTAGTAGAGCTCTTCGTGAAGGGCTCGTTCGGGGAAGTTCTACCACCACGCCTTTTTCTGCCGCCAAGCAGCGTTGCTGTGTTTCGGTTTGAAGAGTGTGGTTGCCGGTGTAATTACAGGCCCATGAGGCTTAACATGTGTATGCCTCAAGTTGATGGACGCAGGGCAGTGCATCGTAGGGCACGTTCCTATGCTGAATTACGAGGCAATGCTTTGTTATAGGTCATAGCTACCAGTTAACATCAGGTGGGCCATCTGCTTGTTCCATCAGCTAGTTTAATTTAAAAAAAAATGATTTTATATATCTTAAAATGTTAAAATGTGCGAGCGAGAGGTACATTAGCAGTTGTCATCGTCTTTAGTAATGCAGCGCCTCTTAACAAGTTTTTCAGTGATAGAAATTAATTAAAGTTTTATTTCAGTTGTTAGACAGTTTAATTAAAGACCAAATTCATTCAGGGATATTGCTTTCAAGCTGAAGCAATTGCAGTTGGAACTGACACCGCCTTAAGTGGGAATTCTCACGGGTAATATTTTATTGTAGCGCGGCGAGTTCCACTCTATTCATTAATTTGTGCCAACTTTCTGAATCAGAGGTGCTCAAATTTATTTCGTGTACCGCCCACTTTGAGCATGAATTATTTTCTAGCGCCCCCAAATTTTTGTCTCATTTGTTGGATGCTAATAATTTTATTATTGAAAAATTGCCGAATTAAATGTTCTTCTTAAAATGATTTAATATTATAGTATGCTTATGCGCACAATGTGAGGGACCCAGCTGTAGGTACTTCAATTCGCCACACATTGCGTTGTAATTTCGTTTGGGCCCTTTACCCTTTAGAAAAAGACTGCTCGAAATGAAAGGGTAGTCTGAAATGCTAGATGGTAACAACTAGGTATCTTGACTGATGTTTCGCCCCAAACTGAATTCTCATGATTTCCGCTCCTATTTTATATTTATGCCAAACAATATTTGGATTACCTTTGACTACCCTGTGATCACAAATTATATGATATGAACATATTAATAATATAATTATATAAATCTAATAGATTAAATCTCAGATTGGGACGCCTCCTACTACTTACCAATGGACTGCCGACATTGTATAGTTTTTTTTAACAACTTGCTGATGGAACAAGCACAAGTCCACCTGATATTAAGTGGTAACCATCACCTATCACAAAGCATTGCGTCGGAAGTCACGCACAGTAGGAACGTTTCCTACGATGCACTGCCCTGCGTCCATCAACTAGAATCATACAGAAGTTAAGCCTCAAGTCCCAGTAATTTGACCGGCAACCAGTCTTCAAACCAAAACACAGCAACGCTGCTTGGCGGCAGAAAAAGGCATGGTGGTAGTATGTCCCCGGACGAGCCCTTAACAAAGAGCTCTTAAAAGGCTGAAAGAGTCCTGTATTAATTGTCTTAGCTTAATTAAAAGCTTAGTTTTCTGTCTTTAGCAGAGCAGGTTCAATCCCCAGGACTAGTCGTAAGTGCAATATAATAATGTTAAATACTTAAAAGCAACTAGAGAAATACTTTCTGGCCAGTAGTAGAATATATGCACTGCAGTGCCGCATTTTCAGAGCTCGTAATATCGTCTGGGGGCATATAGATACTAATATTAAAAGTAGTGACTTGGCACACTTTTAAATTTTTCTACCGGGACTGCTATTATTTGCATTGAAGTGTAGACTAGTGGCTAGGGACCTTCTGATCCTAAGGTTGCGGGTTCGAGTCTTGTGGAGCATCATGCGATCGTTTACCTAACCAAAACAAACACCGATTTATAAAAGTCGCTTGGCAGATTAATAATTTAAAAGCAAAGTAGCGACAGCAGTAGCAATTGCAGAAAAATAGTTGTTTATGAAATAAATTTTATGATCGGTGCCGACTGGTCCCCTGTCGGTACTTATTTATTTATTTATTCTTGGATTCACAGTTTTTCTTTTAGTGTATTTTAATCTATTAGATGTACACTGTGCACTAACCAAATTGAATCTACATTTTATAAGCAAAGTAAGTAGGTAGGTAGATGATACTGAGAAGACAAACCAAAATAATAAAAAAAAAAAAAAAAAATACTCGATGTACTATCCCTCCCTGACCCTTGGCGACGCCCTTGCTCAAAATAAAGCTTTTTTGTCAGTACGAGCGGCAGCGATAGTTTCGTTAATTCAACAAGCAACGACTCAGTTTAATGCTACTGCTGTCGCAACGGTTTATTCTTAGGTGGCACTTCACAACGCTATTTATGGTTGCATATTCGACGTATTTTCCTAAATATTCATATTCATTTATTCCAAAAAAACAAATACATTTGTTTGCGGAATTTAAATAAAATTAAAACTAAAACACAAAATAACAATTAAAAGTTAAAATTCATACAAAGTAAATTCCAAGTAATTAATTATTAGATATAGTAGTAGTCGAAGTAATACAAAAATCATAATAAAAATAGGCAACAGCAGAAATTCAATTCTATAATTTAATTGTTTAATTTCTAGTGAGATCAGAGTTCATCTAGCGAGTAAAGGCATTTATCTAGAAGGGAAGATTTAAGTTTTATAATGAGCACACTTTCTGATGGACAACTGCTTCCTCTTTTTTATATTGTCCTGTGCATCCCAAGGTTGCCTAGCAGAGATCGCTGTTAGCGATAAGGCCGCCCGTTGTATTACAACAATTGTTAGCTTTTAAGTAAAAATGTGTATCTTTATTTGTTGTGGTAATCAATAAAGAGCTATCTATCTATCTGATTTGATTTCTAGTGGTACTAATACGACGATGTATAGTGTCCTTATACGCCTATATTTGCCTATTCTCACAAACATGACGAATACGCACAAAGACGAGCATATAAAAACCCGAATATTGAAGTGTGGTGCCACAACAATATACCAACATTATTCCACAATGTTTATAGAGGTAAACGCCACGTTTTACCAAAAGAACAACTTAAACTAAACTGGAATTAATAAAAATATTTTCACATGATTTTCACGATATGAAACTGGAGCAGGGTCGCCAGTAATCCCTCAGGCATTACCGACACTGTTTTAAGGCTCTTTGGAGAATTAGTTTTCTGACATATTCACATCGTAAGCTTCCGTATTTCCGCAGTTGGTTTTATCTGTTTCACCGTGAACCAGCAGTTTTATTTCCTTGCTATTTCAATTAACCCCGTGTCTGGGTTAAGTTTACTGGTTTTTGTTATGGTAGTGGGAAGAGTCGCACAGTCGTTTTTATTTAATTATAAATTATTTCTTTTATTTTTTTTTATTATAAGAAATAATGTATCTACACTTCTACACTAATATTATAAAGAGGAAAGATTTGTATTTTTGTATGTAACGAATACGCTCAAAAACTACTGGTCCGATTTCAAAAATTCTTTCACTGTTAGAATGCTACATACATACCCATGCGAAGCTGGGACAGGCCGCGAGTAATAAAATAAAAACGACTATGCAACTCTTCCCACTACCATAACAAATTACATTTATTTTTCGGTGTTAAGGTAGTATGAAAATTTGCATAGAAGTTTTATATATTGTTAAAAAGTCTTTTTTGGGTGCTAGAAACACCCTTGACTGTTTCTAGCACCAAACTTTATGTTTCAAGGAAACATAAAGTTTGGCTAAAGCTCGCTTTTTAGCAATTAGTTGCATTGAAATAGTGAGCGGGTCACACAGCCTCTCCAATGACCCTCCAACCGACCTGAATACCACTTCGTCTTAATGTGAGCCCGTTTTACTAGTGAGTTTTGTATAGAGTTACGATAATCACCCTTAGCGGGTGTATTCAGAACTCTTTTGAAAATCGGGCCCACATAAAACGAGCACCATCAAGCGCAAATCAAACACAGCACTCGAAAGAAAATAACCGACTGCACTAGAGAGTAGAATAGTGCAAAATTTACACCCGGATAAAATCAACCTTATCTGGTCCAGTCTAAGCCTTGGAAATATCACTCGTGTACCAGTTACCTAGATTCATTGCTTTGGATTGTATTTGACTCATTTTTACCAAGTAAAATCTTCAAAATATAGAGCAGTTAAAAATGTGCTCTATATTAATAAAATTCTTTGCTTGGAAGCTTTGTTTTGAAATTTGAGTTTTAATTATTAAATATCAAAATGGACAGTCCTTTATACAATTTTAATCCCAGTAACAATTTAATATTGCCCTACCAGGTACGTGCAATGAGTACTTATTTAAGGGAAAGCATTCCGTTAATAAGGGCATGGCTGAAAAAGTAGCCCCTGACGTGTTATAAACATCTTAAACAAATGCAAAAGGCCTGTTTTTATATTAAAAACACCATCAGCGACGTTGACTCATGCGCCATCACATTGTATTATGAAATATTCTGTCATTTTTCTTTGACCTTGACCCCAAGGGTCAATGCCACATCCAGCATTGCAGGTCTATCTCGACACAACTGCATCGCATGAAAGATGCATGCCTTTCAGCGCCGCCCTCTACATGTGAGCGAACATTACACGCAGACAAATCTAGTTCATTTCAATGTTTGTATCATGGACTTAGGCTCATATTCCCTGCCACGTAATACACGCGGCCCTTTAAAATATTTGTGTCACTGTCACTTAAATGTCAATAAAATAAAATGGCAACATTATATAAGCTAGTGGAAGCGCTCAGCGACCAATAAATGAATAAAGGCCTGTAAGGTTTCATGTTTACTTGTTAGTTGGTGACTGGCTGATAGGTAATACTGCTATCGCGGATCAGCCAATCACAAGCGTTTCCATTTTTTATTTTTGAACAGGAGCATTGACAAGCTACGGATCAGCGATGTTTTGTTTTTGGTACTTGGGACCGAGATCTTGAAAAATCTTGAAAAGTGTTTTCAGCAAAAATTCAATGCCTTTTACAGTGCTTTATATAATAATAATGCTATCATTATTATTAAACAAAGGTACTGAATTAAAGCAAATAGGTGCTCACAATACATAGTACAGAAATCCAAGTTTTTTAAGCAGACTTTTTTTTATTTATTTTTACAATTTGTAACGAAAATAGAAAGCCATGGTTATCATCATTTTCTATTTTCGTTCAGAAAGCTTTTTTTACAGTTAGACATACATTTTTCTATTCCACTAAATACAAGTAAATTTAGTGTTCACTGATACGAACATAACAAAAAAAAATATTTTTGTTGTAAAACTTTGCTACTGATCTATTAAATCAGTTCAATGATGTCGAAGTAATGTTTCCGAATGATGAACATATTGAAATAAGTACTTCGATCCGAGCTTCTGTTATCCTTAATGAATAGCTTTCGCTTCTGTTTATCCTACAGATAATTTGTCGGAAGTCAAAAATAGTGAAATTATTTTAAATGCAAACACAACTTCCAATAAATGCTTCTTGTAGATGAAAACTACGCTTTTGTTTCTGGTCGGAAAAACCAAAGTTCCATACAAATTGGTTCGATAAGGACAGAGTTTTGAACACGTTTTAAATAGCAAACACCATAATTTGTATTAGAAGATTTCAGTAAGATTTGAATATTGAAAAAATACACAGCATGATATTGGAAATATTAATATTAAATAGCCAGTCGAGCAAGCACAATCGTGCTAGCCGCACAACAGAACAATAAACAATGCCCGACCTGAATCGGAGTTTTTATTCAGTTTTTATTCAGCACCTAATTTTACATAAAAGTCTACAATATTTACCATCAATATTATTTTTACAAGCGTGTTTCCGCATCTTAAATGTTTTATTCATTTTGATGTTAATTAGCCTAGGTTAAAAAACAATATGCTATCTATAAATATATAAGTCAAATTATTCAAACAAACGATTAACTTTCGTCAAATTCATAAACTCGCACCTAACGTGGTACAAACCCAAATGAACATTACCTTAATTACGAGTCATTTGCGGTAAAATAACCGTGTGAAAGCCAAATCACAGTAAAATATGTTTATTTCATAATTTGTTAACTGGCGCCCAACGCGGTGTATTCACCCTCTCTCTTCATTCACAGGTCGGTTCAATAAAACGTTTTCTCATTATACATCGCTACCGGTCGTGTTCCCGGTCATACGACATGACGTTAAAAATTGGATTATCCACGATACACCTGCTATCCGGTAACCAAATAAACCAAATTAGGCCCACCAACATGAAACAACCGCTGCAATGAAAACAAACGAAGCCATATCCAGCAATAAAAAGCTTTCAAACTAGCACTTTTTAAGCCCAGGATTGGCAAATTGGTTTCGTGGAACAGCCGATAATAATTGGGGGCATTTGAGGGTACTTTTAGTGAAGCACGGGTCATTCGGCTATATGGTGGTCACGCGATGCCGGACGTGTCAGAGCAACGGATTTATTGTTTTTTCACGTGCAGTTTAACTTTTATGATGTCTTGATGTCTTGGCCTTTGTCGATGTCAGTTTTTGATGTTTTTTACAAACTAACGTTTAACTATTTGACGTTTTTACTGTTTGACGTTACTATTTGATTTGGTTTTCTTAATATTTATCAGGTAGCGTGATTTGATTGATTTAACTTACTTTACAAATTTACATATAACTATTATTCTAATATTAGTCTTAAATTTGGGACAACGTAGCGCTTACTTCAACAAAATTGTGCTGTGAATTTTAATTTAAAATAATTTAGTGGTCCCTCGCTAACGTCCAAACTTACCCCAACGAACAAAACTGTCTAATTTGGAAATTATTCCGGATATTTCGGGTAAATTGCGTGTTTGAGCCACCACAGGTACGATCACGTTTATTCCAAATTAATTTCAGCATGCGGCTTTGCTTCGAATTGAATATATTATGCCAGTAATGTATCTGATCTGGCAATGGTAGTACTCTCAATCGGTGAAGGAAAACATCGTTATATTCTAGCAGCGGCGATGGACTTATAACCTCGTTTAGCAATACTAACTACGTCAAAAGCTTAGCTAGCTTCTTGTGGCGCACTTAAGATCCTTTCACCACACCGTTTAGAAAGAAACTAGTCACACGACAAGAGAATAAGAGGTCGGAAAGGATATCTACCGTGTCTGAAAATCAAGTCACGACTTTGCTGGCTTTTTTGTAACGGACACTTCATTTCATGTTCAGTCATTTCAAATAATTATAATCATAGTTTCTTCGAAACAAAAAGATAATAATACTTTTACTTCGTAGTGGCATGTTGATTTTTATAATTAGTGAGATTTACTATTTTACTGCCTAAAAGAGAGTTCTCATCCTATTGCCTTACGATGCACTGCACTGCGTTCATAAACTGGTACCTATTACTAAGGCTTACCAAGATACCCTTAAAACTAGTATGTATTGGAATAAGAGATGAATAAATGTCCAAAGATATGGATAGTGTCTTGTACTCTAATTCCAAGCTCTGAGTTTGCCAGCGATTTAATCCGGCATCATTGTTTGCCGGTCGGAAGCGTTTCACGCTATCTCACTCGTCTATCAGCCGCCAGGAAACTTATCTACTCAACGCAGAATCTATTACACTCTAGCACTTATTTATTTAGATCGCATTTCCTCTAAGACTTCGGTTTCTATTTACAAGAGAATTTCTTGTGTGATTTGTTTGACTTTGGCTTAGCAAGTATTGCCGCTGGGTTTATGACTGAATGGAATTGTTGTCTTCTCTTTAATAACTAGTATTTTATTGTATCAGCACTTTTTGGTTTAATTGTCTCATGCAAACATGTCATCAAATAAATAAATAAATAAATAAATAAATAATGCACGTTTACAAAATTTGGAAAGATTAGGGTGTTTTTGATCTCTTGATATTGACTAACTCAACCATGGTTCCCCTTGTGGTTCCATTCTTCGTTTTTTAGTTTTTTAGTTTTAGTTTTTTATTTTTGTTTTTTTTACGTATACTGCAAAACGTGGGTATGTGCCGACGTAAAAGATCGTCGTTAATGTATATTACGACGAACTCTTGCTTCTCCTCTTAAAACTTGAAAAAAAAAACCTAAAATCTTTTTAGAGTGGTATCAATCGGGTAGGGATCTCTTCTTTTAAGTCTATAAGACTTAAA
The DNA here is from genome assembly GCA_932294275.1 of Chloroclysta siterata. Classification (NCBI taxonomy): domain Eukaryota; kingdom Metazoa; phylum Arthropoda; class Insecta; order Lepidoptera; family Geometridae; genus Chloroclysta; species Chloroclysta siterata. The sequence continues at coordinate 20,911,132 of OW028589.1, forward strand.
CCTGTGTTAGAACTGTGTGTGTCTGTGGTCTTAAAGTAGGTACGCTAATTACATGAATAAATACATAATACCAAGATATTTGATATCGTGCGTGGAGATTAAACTCATATTTTTTCGAATATATTAAAATGTTCTACACTTAGTTTCAGGGCTATCTTCTAAAGTTCCAAGCACGTTTTTTAAATCTCATTATAACTCTAGCTTCGACATCGGTAAAAGAATGCCGCAAAATAACTCGACAGAATAAAACTTGGCACCTAAAGTTCTGCCTACGCCATTGTTGCATTTCAATGAATTCAAACTATAAAGTTGCCATTGTAAGAAAGTAATAATAAAAAGCAAAATGGCGGGTTGTCTGAAGCGGGTTCTGCTTTAATTCAAGAGCGTTGAAATATTAAACATACCGTTTCTACGACCGACAGGGAAGCCAGGGAAGTGGCCAATTTTGAAAACATTTGTATGTTTTCAAAAACGGTAAGAACCAAGCCGTTTTTTGCCTGTTTTTCTATATAGATCTCGTGTTTATTATGTCTTATACATATCCAAGAAGCTAAAACCATTCTCTTTTATCGTCAAATACTTTTGAAAACAGCGCGATAAGCAAGTTAAAGCCACAAACGCTTGGAGTATGAATGAACCACTGTGATTAAATATGAACGCTAGCTTCAATATCATTTTCACATACCGCTTAGTTGCATCTCTCTGTCCTCATGTGACCCAGATAGCTCAACAATCTGTGCAGGGTGTACAAGCTCGGATCCATCGTTGTGGGTACTATGGGCATGCCCACAACCCTAATAAACTTGAGACATCTCACACAGTGTTCACCCCACGGCTTTACCCATATGGAACTAGAGGTATATACCTTACAAAATCTTGGTCAGGGCGTTATGTATTTTATAAACATCTCCTTTGTAAATGAGCACTATATCAATCATGAAGTTCTCCAATTCGTACTTGGTAGAGTAGTAAAGCTCTTTGTGTGTAGCTCGTCCGGGGAAGTACTACCACCACGCCTTTTTCTGCCGCCAAGCAGCGTTGCTGTGTTTCGGTTTGAAGATTGTGGTTGCCGGTGTAATTACAGGCACATGAGGCTTAACATCTGTATGGCTCAAGTTGATGGACGCAGGGCGGTGCATCGTAGGGCACATTCCTATCGTGCGTGACTTACGAGGCAATGCTTTGTTATAGGTGATGGTTACCACTTAACATCAGATGGGTCATCTGCTAGTTCCATCAGTAAGTTGTATTAAAAAAAAACGGGTGGCTGTGACCACAACCTTTTTAGAGCGCTAGATCCGCGCCTGAGGGTGTATAAAGATTATCCCTGAAAACTTAAACGGGATCGTGCTTGCTGCTTGCATGCCTGACTTTAAAATGTAATAAATAATTTTTATTTCAAGAACGTGCATAATATTTTTTTTTACAAAAAAATATTTGTTAAATTTTATGTTACTAAAAAATTATTATATTCTATTTATTTTATTCTTATTACTATTTCATGAGTAATAATTATAAAAAAGTCTTAAGGATATCTACCGTGTTTGGGGATCAATGTCGTAAAGCTGTTTCTTTCTTTTTACAATAGATGCAAATGCCTGTTTTTAGAGATCTGTGTCAAAAGCGTACGATGGAAGCGCATGTGAATAGTGGCGTAAACATATCGTAACTACATCACAGTAAAACACAACACAAAGTTGGATATCGACATCATCATCACTTAACATCAGTTTAGATTGCGGTCAAATTTATACCTATAGAGGTAAATTGTAAAAAAATGTTTAGAGCTGATTTCACTATATTCAGTTAGATTAACAAAGGATTAAAGGGCCGTTAAATATGTCAAAATGTATGCGTTTGACATCTAAGGTTATATTTAACGGCCTGTTAATCCGTTATTAGTTACTAACAGAGCATGGTGAAATCAGCTCATAATGCCACAAATGTCAAAATGTTTTCGTGGTCGAAGCCCTGCTGACTTTTACGCTCTGTAGATGTTGATTATGAGTTCGGCTAGCATGTTTGATGGATTGTTTGTCTGATGCTCAATAAGCTTCATGTGGGTCAGAGGTATTTATGGCATCTACGTATTCAGTTCTGCCCGAATGCAAGTCTAGAGTCGGGGTAGTGACAGTAAATAATTCATGAGAATAAGGAAGTAACTTCTATTGATTGGTCTCATAGCTCAGTTGGTAGCTGTCTTCTGTTTTGTAGTTTTTGATTTTACTAAAAGTAGACATTTCGGTGATCTCTTCCGGGGTGTTCGTTTTTTTTCGAATGGACTAAAATGCTGGTTACCCTGTTATTGTCTTACTATTGTTAGACGATTGCCGACAGGGTAACTGGGTACCGAGGTGTTCGCCTGCAAGTTAACCCTAATTATAGGTTATTACATTTTAGACAATATTTTTTTAGGATTTTATTTTATTTTAAACAAACCATCCATATATTATTAATTTAGGAGCCTCTTAGAGGTGCTCTTAAAATCCTTTCACCTACACGCAAGAAGAAGAAGACGTTATTTTATTTTATATTTATTTATTGCAGTAAGTAACATGCATTTTAAGTACACAAATGTCACATAATTTGAGCTACGAGACAATAATTACAAATAAAAAGTCTTTAATCAGTTCAATTACAAGGATATCTGTAGATTCAATTATCATGTAAATTACTACATTTGTAATTTTTCACATAACTTACTTGATTTATTAGTTAGCCATAGCACGCCACAGCTAGCACATACTTCGAGCTACGAATCAATAATTACAAATAAAAAGTATTTATACAATTCAATCACAGTACATTCAATCGTTATTTTCATGTAAATTACTACATATTTAATTCTTTTTGGTGGTATTATTTTGTTTTGTTGAATCTTACAAAAACAACCTTACGAAAATCCCAACCAAATACATGAGACACGAAATCCACCATTCACGGCAATGTGTCGTCAATAATGGCATAACAACGAAATGGTGATGTAATTAGAAAATTACATCACCATTTCGTTGTCGCGACTCGGATCAAGTTTCCACTCGAAAAAGGTCTACGCCATTATTGACGACACATTGCCGTGAATGGTGGATTTCGTGTCTCATGTATTTGGTTGGGATTTTAGCTGAATCAAAGCACGTTCCGTAGTTCTCTACGGAACGTGCTTTGATTCAGCTAAGCTGTTTTTCTATTTAAACCTACTTTTGCATGAGACGTATAAAGTTTTGCAATCACTTATAAATTACGTATAAAATTATACTAGTAATTCGTATAAAGTTTTATTGTTATTTCCAGGAAGATTAATAAAATAAATATTGATGGACATCTCGCACAGTACTATCTGGACCCACACTAAGCAAAGCTTGTATTATTGGAACTAGATAGCTGATACAATATGCAAATAATTAATTTGATGCACATGTTTATAATAATAAGCACCGTGATATAACAAACATCAATACTCATTACATAAATATTTGTCCTGCAGGTGGTCGTACAGCGCAGAAGGTAGAGCTATTTATTACCTATCAACTAAGCTGTAAAGGCTGCCGATATAATAATTGAAGAACGAACGATTTTGAGCCTTTGCCATTTATTTAAGAAGCTTGTGAAGGGCTCGTCCGGGGAAGTAACGTTATAATATAACGTTGTCTTGCCTATGCCTATTCCTGCGGTTAAGCAGCGTTGCTGTGTTTCGGTTTGAATAGTGTGGTTGCCGGTGTAATTACAGGCACATGGCTTAACATCTGTATGCCTCAAGTTGATGGACGCAGGGCAGTGCATCGTAGGGCACGTTCCTATCGTGCGTGACTTACGAGGCAATGCTTTGTTATAGGTGATGGTTACCACTTAACATCAGGTGGGCCATCTGCTTGTTCCATCAACTAGTTGTATAAAAAAACAGACTACCCACTATATTCACAATAATATCGGTCTATCAGCCAGTGTGGTTGTAAGTTCTGTAAAATAATTATAATACTGAGTGGCGGAAGCATTAGGTTCAGCTACCTACCTATAAAGGTAGTAGCTGAACGCTGCAGTATTTAACCCAAGCTCCTAAAAGCCAGCGTCTGTTAACTTTAAATTATTATAAGAAAACTCTGGTGCTTCCGATGGGAAGCTACGTGCAGCTCGTGTTACGTGCAGGAAGGAAGCGCCTGGTACAATTTATGAGCTTTTTAACTCTATTTCGTCACCAATAGGTAAGTAAATACATTCTGGTGCATTGTTTATACAACCTTTTTGGTTACAGGTTGGACCTAACGGTTAGTAATTTGGCACAGGCTCTCTTTTAGAAATGGAAGCGTTCAATACGAAACGATTTTTGAAAAAGATTTACGATATAAGAATTTTATAGAAATAGTTTCACGCGAAAAGTCACGCGTTATTCTACTATCATCGCCCTACTGTTTGGATATATGTGTATATATTAGTAGTATGTAGTAGGTAGGTATACACTACTTATTATGACGAAAAAATACAAGGATTAGGGCACAAAACATGACGGAACCAAAGGAAAAACCGAAAAAAGAAAAACCTTCCATAGCAGTTGAAAAAGATGTCATCAAAAAACTGCTATCTTCTCCCATATTCACTATCGCGGCGGTCTTGAGCGCCACGGCGGCAGAGCGCTAGCAATCCCCTACCAAATCGAGAAAAGCCACGAGCGGCACCTTGTATGAAATAAATCTAATAATCTAGTGCAAAACACATTTCCGTTTGTGTAATAGTGCAGCTGCTACTACGGCACGTGACTCAATGTACGGAAGTGAAACTGCGACGTGTCGATGTTCGCTGTCCACTTTATGCCGTATTTTATTACGACTGCTCTCTAACCGCGAAACCTAAATGGGAAGGGCAATCAAAGCTTTGGTTTTATAAGAAGAAACTCAAACCAAACTTGATTTAAATTAAACTTAACCACTCATTCTATAAAAGGGTGTTTAAATTTAAATAATGCTAAAAATTCGCGCTGTCTTTATTTGTCATTACGCATTGGTAAGTGATGGCAATAGTTCAGGCATAGTTTATCGTTTGACAGATATTTTGTAGTAAAGCCGAACATGTTTTTTTTAATCTAACATTTATTTGTAAAGAAAATTACAACTAATACAAGTGCTTACAAAATGTAGGTACAAAATACAAATGAAACAGTTGAGTTTAAAAGTCAAGTTAAGTTTTTAAGGATTCGAGTAAAAAATATTCATTGAAGTTTTAATTCCCATTATCACTTCGATTTTGCGATAAGACGGTAGTTTTTAGTGTCGAATGGGTGAACACGGAAAATCTGCCCACTGCCAGCCGACTAACTATAAAACCGCAGTTGTACTGAGAATGAAAACTTTGATGATCGTATTCAAGACTATGCCTATTTCTGCCGCCAAACAGCGTTGCTGTGTTTCCGTTTGAAGTGTGTAAAATTAAAGGCACATAAGGTTTAGCATCTTTATGCCTCAAGCCGACGCAGGGCAGTGCATCGTGAGCACGATTATCGAGAGTGACTTACTAGGCACTGCGACGACCGATGACCCTGCGGAGTATGTACGCAGAATTTCGCATCTCGTCATCACAATAAACACATGTTGTGAAAAGGTGCATTGCGGATGCCACGCACGAGGGCCAATCCCGCATGATAACGTCACAGCCGTGCCTCGAATTATTCGGAAACTCTTGGTGATATCATACAAATAACGAAAGGAAGAAATACATTTATCGCATATACATACGTGGAACTACAATAAGATGAGGAGAGAAAAACGCTTACCTACTAGGAGTACAAGCTGAGTACAGAGGAGATAAGTGCTAAAAGAGAACAGAGTAGTTCTTCATATGCCAACGGTGCGACAAACAGGCCCCGTTTCAGCGAAATGCTGCTCAACATGCACGGATGGTAAGCAGAGCTGGGTTTCAGACGAGACCCATGGGTTTATTTGGAAGTAAGATGGCAGTCAATTTGTTTATCCTCCTTTCGAATTTTGCCCACAAATTCATAAATCCATACTGTCCCGACAACTTTGCGATGGTCCCGGGATGTTGGTGAATGGATGCTCAAAACCTTGCTTCCTGGAAAGTTATGGGGAAGTCTACGTCCAGCTTTAGACTTCTGTAGCTGATGATATAATCTTGCAATTAGGACCACAATTTGTTTGACAGACCTCACCGCTCGTTTTTTTGATTGATCCCCACCGAGAACAAATATTTGTGTCATGAATATAGATGTTTGTTCTCTGTCCGGGTTTTATTAGTATTTAAGTATTATATCAGCTAACTGGAACTCATATTATAAGCTTGGCTTAGTTTGATAAACGTGCTGTCTTCTTCTTCTTCGAAGAAGAGTGTGGTTGCCGGTGTAATTACAGGCACATGAGGCTTAACATCTGTATGCCTCAAGTTGATGGACGCAGGTCAGTGCATCGTAGGTCACGTTCCTATCGTGCGTGACTTACAAGGCAATGCTTTGTTATAGGTGATGGTTACCGCTTAACATCAGGAGGGCTATCGGCTTGTTCCATCAGCTAATAGTATAAAAAAAAACAGTATTTATTTATTGTTAAGAAACTTACCTATATTAATGACTGTGATACCTAAAAGATGTCGCTGAATAGGAAAGTATGTTTTCTCGAAATACAGTATTTTTTATCGTTTCTGGCGAACGTTACAAGTTTTATTGCTATCCAATTGCACGAAACGAAATAAAAACAAACAAAATGTCTGGCTTCGTAAGCGAGCGTTTGCATTTGACAAGAAGCAACAGAATATTTGTAAAAGCTCCTCTATTTATCACTAACGTACGTAAATAACGTACGATAACGTACGATAGCATAGTTTGGAGCTAAGACTGTGCAACTATTTGTATTTTGAGACACAGATTACAGCTGATATAATCCTACTAATATTATAAAGGCGAAAGTTTGTCAGTATGGATGGATGGATGGATGTTTGTTACTCTTTCACTTAAAAACTACTGAATGGATTTAAATGAAACTTTACAATAATATAGGATATACATCGGAATAACACATAGGCTACAATTTATAAAGATACAACCCGGTCAGAATATCTGTGCACCTCGCTGGAATGCGGCGCCGTACACACCGTACCCAGACCGCCGATATGACGTCACGAGGTCAGGTGCACAGATATTGTGACCGGGTTTGTATTGTGTGACTAATCCTGCGCAGACGAAGTCGCGGACACCAGCTTGTACTTGTATATTTTATTTTTTAAATGCATAGGTAAATCCCCAAACATCCTGATCATGAATCCATTACACAAATGTTTGTTCTGGGTGGGGATCGAGCCCACGGTCTACAGCGCAGAAAGCAGAGCTACCTACTAACTAAGCTATGAGAGCTGTCGAAGTCCGTCTTCAAAAAGTCTTGATAATTCTCAGTTTATAAAAAGCTACACAACCGGATATTCCGTTAACTCTTGTAGTTGTATAAACTATAGCTATAAAATAGCTAAAACAAATATTTTGCCTCACCTAATTGCCACTATTTCACTGTTCAAGCAAAGCCAATAAACGAAATGTACACAAAATCTCTAATACTATAAGAATCAAAGTCCTGACTGACTGACTGACTGACATATAGACAACGCACAGCCTAAACCGCTGGTCCTAGAGACTTGAAATTTGAGGAGTACATAGGTCTTATGGCGTAGAGGTGTACTAAGAAGGGATTTTTGGAAATTCAACCCCTAAGGGTGTAAAAAGGGATGAAAACGTTTGTATGAAAAATTGTATTCCTTGAACCTACAAACTTGAAACTTGGAATACATATACTTCAAGACAAAAAAATAGGAAATACATTTTTAGTTTTTTAAAACTACCCTTAATAAGTGTGCTAAGGGATGTAAAAGTATGTATGGGAGTTTTTTGACCGCTGGTCCTAGAGACTTGAAATTTGAAGAGTACATAGGTCTTATGGCGTAGAGATGTACTAAGAAGAGGTTTTTGGAAATTCAACCCCTAAGGGTGTAAAAGGGTTGAAACCGTTTGCATGAAAAATAGTATTCCTTGAACCTACAAACTTGAAACTTGGAGTATTTATATTTCAAGGCAAAAAAATAGGAAAGGCATTTGAAGTTTTTTAAAACTACCCTTGATAAGTGTGCAAAGGGATGTAAAAGTTTGTATGGGAGTTTTTTGACCGCTGGTCCTAGAGACTTGCAATTTGAAGAGTACATAGGTCTTATGGCGTAGAGATGTACTAAGAAGAGGTTTTTTGGAAATTCAACCCCTAAGGGTGTAAAAGGGTTGAAACCGTTTGCATGAAAAATAGTATTTTTTGAACCTACAAACTTGAAACTTGGAGTACATGTACTCCAAGGCAAAAAATAGGAAAGGCATTTTTCGTTTTTTAGAACTACCCTTAATAAGTGTGCAAAGGGATGTAAAAGTTTGTATGGGAAGTTTTTGACCGCTGGTCCTAGGGACTTGAAATTTGAAGAGTATATAGGTCTTATGGCGTAGAGGTGTACTAAGAAGAGGTTTTTGGAAATTCAACCCCTAAGGGTGTAAAAGGGTTGAAAACGTTTGCATGAAAAATAGTATTCCTTGAACCTACAAACTTGAAACTTAGAGTACATGTACTCCAAGGCTAAAAAACAGGAAAGGCATTTTTAGTTTTTTAAAACTACCCTTAATAAGTGTGCAAAGGGATGTCAATGTTTGTATGGGAGTTTTTTAACGCGTGGTGCGATTGATTTAAAACTTGAAGTAAAATAATTTAAAATCACGTTTTCAATATTTTAAAACCACCCCTGCAAAGGGTGCCAAAGACTGACAAAGTTTCAAGGTTTGTATTGGAGATTTTTAAAGCGTAGTGTAATTAACTTAAAACTTAAAGAAAATGTGTTCTGTGGATAAATAACAAAAAGACAGTTTGATTTTCGAAAACAACCCCTAAAACGTTACCCTCCTTCGTTGCGCTCAAGTGAAAAGGATACAACAAGGCGTCAATGTTTGTAAGGAACATTCTAAAACGGGAATCTTGAGTTGGTACGATGAAGAGATCTTAGGGTATCTACCGTGCCTGGGGATCAAAGTCGTGAAGCTGTTTCGTTTCGTTTGTTTTTGGGGTAGAAACTAGGAACAAATAAGTACATATTTTCCGTATAAGAATGTCTTTGTTGTATTTGTCATGTTTGTGCTAAACTCAGTACCTATACCTACCTACCTACCTAATATAGGTAATGTACGCCTATAGGTATCTATAGGTATATACCTGCGTAGGTATCCTACCCTAATAATATACAAATCAATGCGAAAGTTACGATGTTTGGATGTTTGTGGCTCAATTACGGCTCACCACTTCAACGCGTGCGAAGCCGCGGGAAGCCACTAGTCTAAAATAAACGTTGGACGGAGCTAAACAAAACATTTGAAAGAAAGAATTTGAGGCAAGTCCATTCGGAAGAAATAAAGCTGTAGCAGTCTAAAAGTTCTACTCAACTGTAAATTTCATTTCGTTCAGCGTTAGCAAATAGTAACTTTGTCCAAGTTACTATTTGCTAGAGCTAAATCCTCATTTTTTTGCGTTTATGTACAGCTGCAAAGTGGGGCTTGCCAACGAAGTTTTTTGGACGCACCTCTGACTAGCCCTTTAGATATCCTCAAAGAATCTAAAATGAGTACTTTGTGCTAAGAGATTTGATCTCTACCTTGCCTGAATGTGGATCGATATCGTAAAACTGTTTTTTTGCTATGGCAGGAGTGTAAGCTCCTTAAACTTTGTAATAAAACTCTGAAATAAATGTAAACTGTACGAAAATCCCTGCTTATTTTATTACCACGAAGCTTAGCGACCTTTTTAATTGGCACTCCACACATCCGTTTAAAAAAGAGCCGCTTAAATTCATGCAAGCGCCCAGAAATATTATCCACCCATTTGAATTGGATATTTCGAGTGGCGCGATATTTCGCTTTGGCTGGGAAAATGTTGGAACGCGAGATTTTGTATGAATTTATTTGGTATCGGCTAAGCAGCCGTCGGGCGCACGTGGTTTCACTGTCAATATGGCAGCAGTAAAGGCTGGTAGCTAGTTCGACCGATTGAACCAATACGGGGAAACTAATAGCTTACAAGCCAAACAACTCTTTGATGTTATCGTTTCGATTTTTATGAGATGTTGTTTGGATTACCTAAAGTGGTTTTGTCTTGTTGGAGAGACTTACTTTACTGTGTTTATATATTTATTCAAACTTAACGCATAAAAAATACAGTTACAGCTTCATGCTTTTCTTCTTTTTCATGCTAATGCACTTTTTACCAGCCAACTCAAGTGGTGGTATAAAAAAAAAGATTGACGCGCGACATATTTAAATAATAATAATATATTAATAATTTAATTACCTACATATTTTAATTACATATTTTACGTCCTTCAACACATTTTTGAGAGATGTGGATTTGTTTGGACATACTCTAGGTTTTCGATTACAGATTACAGGTTTCATAGTAAGTAAATGAGCACACACTCAAACAACGTTGGCAGTACATGCTAGCGCAGAACTAAAGAATACTATAAGACCTGTATACATACGTGAATCAATAAATAAATCTATCTCCTATTGATCTGTCGTCGCTGCAAGAATACTAGTAAACAAGTGCACTAAGCCATATTTACATCCATTACTACACACACACGTACACATGGATACGCGATAAGCTATACACTACTAGCTTTAATGTATTTATAGTAAGCTTTTTTTTATTTATGCTACCTGATATCTATCCGTGTGTATCTCCTTCCCGATAAAGTTTTAAACTTATGACGCTGACTGTTTCACCACTCAACCTATTTTAAAACTTCGTTCCATCTTCTTGGCGTTTCATATCCGTCTTTGGCTCAATAGAAGCCTTCAATCGTTGTTCGAAAGTATGGAAATTGCAGTGGCTTCATAGCATATTGATGCAATGTCAATGGATTCTTTATGAAACAGAAAGCTTTCTTTTAATAGGTCATTTTATAAGAAGCATATTACCTTTTTTTTTTTTACTCTTCTAGCTGATGGAACAAGCAGATAGCCCACCTGATGCGCAATGCCAGTTCATAAATCTGTTTCAAATTCAGTTTCACATTACTGTTACTAGCCACAGATCTATACCTGCCTACCAAGTATTTGATTTAAAATCTCGGCTTGCGTCCATGTTGCTTTACCCCATACAGGGTCCATGTGATACTTACTAACACCTAACAACTATGTATGTACCGAAACTAAACCATGTTTAAGAAATAAATGTATTGAGTAAGTACAACCTTTGTACACACATACAATTACCAACACAGATAGGTAAGGTCCTATACCTGTAAGTACAAGTATCTATCTTTGTACACATATACTACCAACACAGATAGGTAGGTAAGTACCTATATGTATGTGCAAAACATGACGATACAAGTTAAGTAGACTTTTATACTAAAGAATCTAGTTTTATTTTGTTACATTAAGATTTCGCTGGTGACAATTTCAGATTTGCTTGGTACTCCTAACTCTTTATATATCTTATACAATACAAAGCACCCTTATATAGCTGGGTCAACAATACAAAATAATAAAAGTGTGTAACGAGCGGGAAGTTGAAGAAGCGTCCTCAAATTCAAATGTTTTAGATTCTTGGTTGCTTTACTAGCTTGATATAAAAGGAGTAATAAAAAGAGTTTTCATTTCAATATGTGGGCCATCTGTATAGAAATGCATATTACCAAAAAAAAAACAATTTTTTTGGTAGGTAATTTTGTAGGTAAATAATTTGTTAAACCTAGACCTAGCCTAGACTACTAGATAGTAAGCTATACTAAGTTATAGTATCTAGTAGTAAAATAGTAGTAAGAAGTTTTTAATATAGTTTTTATGTTTAGTGTTTACACTTGTATATACATTCTTATATAATAAAAATAATAATTTAATAATTACTACATTATTAGAAATAAAGGCATTTTTATTTATTTTACTAAGGTGAATGATCAAAATATCAAGTAACAGCTCATGGCAGTGAATTGTACCCTACCACTGTTAATAACATTTATCAATCTTTGCCACTACTTCTAACCAATTTGTTCTTACCGCTATATCCGAGTAGCTAGCTAGTCCAACATCATTTCTAAGCCCACGGACAATGGAGCCATTTCCCGTTAATAGGTACAAATGTGAAGCAAATCCAGGTCTCTAATGCCGGGCCCATTTACTGCGATCCGTTCCAGACAACCGCCAAATGAACTGTGACGTTTTGGAATGGATCCAGAACGACAGCATTGGAAGGTCGAAATTTCTGACGATCAATTTCGGGAGATTTGACTCAGGCTTTTGACGTCACTGATACTTAGTTGCTTTTTCTGATTTGAGTTTATTTGACATATTTATTTTGGTATTTTACAAGATATATTTTGTAGAGTGTGCGATGGAACTCCACCACTTGGATCCCCTATCCCCATTCTACCATCACACCACCAGACTTACGGAAACGAGACATCTATTGATGCTTGACATACTCATATCTATTGATATTGCCCGCACAAAGCACTTTGCTTCTGTTCCTTACCGGCGCGCGTTTTTAGAATGCCTATAATTTGGATGTTTTCAAGAGACGAGTGAGTGGGTAACTCCTAGGTAAGCGTGCCCCCCACCGTACACCGCGTTATCACTTAGCATCAGGTTGAGATTGCAGTCAAACGCTTTACCTATAAGTAAAAAAACACTAATACGAAAACGAAGCCGTGGGCGGCAGTTAGTATAAAATAAAACATTGCCTAGTGAAATACCACAAATTTTGCCCGCCTGCCTAATTTCAAACACCAAATCTGAAATCAGCATTTAATGTTACATAAATGTTCCTATTTACGTGTCGGCATCATAGTTTGTCGAACAGTCTGGTTTCGTCGACACAGGACAAGAGTCGGAAACGTTTCCGGATTGCTAGAATTAATTAAAACCACGCAAATGGAAATTCGATGCTTTTACGGTAAATGTGCAGATCGGTTTCAACGAGAAGCTTAAATTAAAGGTTTTGTAGAAATGGCAGTTCGCTTTTTGCTAACGGAAATGGATAAAAATCAGCTTAGCTTTGAAACCTGGTAAGTATTTTTAGACAATAGTTTCTTATTTCTTACTAGTTACGTGAACATAAATTGTATAGCTAAATACCGATTCGTGTTTCAAAAATTTCAACTCATAATGATATCAAACAATATTCTACTAATATTATAAACGCGAAAGTTTGTAAGTATGGATGGATGGATGGATGTTTGTTACTCTTTCACGTAAAAACTACTGAATAGATTTTAATGAAACTTTACAATAATATAGCATATACATCAGAATAACACATAGGTTGCAATTTATAAAGATATTGTGTGACTAATCCTGCGCAGACGAAGTCGCGGGCACCAGCTTGTCTATCATAAAATAAACGTCTCTCAAGAGTTGGGAGACGTTAAACAAATGTTTAAAATCAAATCTATTGACAGTGTGAAACTTGAACGCTTCCCCCTTCAATTTGCTACTTGATTGCGTCAATCATCGTTGTCTCGAGTCCTTCCACCAGAAGGAGTTTAAGAATTAAAAAAATCTCTATAAAAAAATCGGTGGCAAAAACTTTTTAAACTTTTAATAGACCTATCCTCTTACTTATAAACGCCTCATAAACGTCTCTTGAAGAGTTTAGGGACGTCACTGATCAACGTGTCGAAACTGTTGTAACAGCTGACTAACTAAAATTGTCAAATGTGTGTAAAATGTGAAAGATCTTCTGTTAAACCTACAGTCAACCAAACAATTAGGTACTTACCTATTCGTTTTCTGACATTTTTGGAAGCAACATAGCTTTTTCATTTTATTTGTTTTTCTAGTGTTATTTTGAGTTTTGTTGTGTAATTACGATGGTATTTTAACCAACATTACAACAGCACAAAGTGTAAACATTTGAAATGAAAGTGTAATATGTGATATCCTGATTTGACCGAAAATGTTTCCAATGCTTTGAACAAAACCGCCACCATTTTCTTTAAACAAAATGACGGCCGACTTGACTATGGACTGCTATGGACTGACTTGACTAAAAAGTATTCAATACAAATCACTTGACACTGGCAAGATTGTCTGTCGAATGACGGACAGGAGCCATAAATTGAGAGAAGAAAGAAAGAAGTACAAATCACTTGACACTGGCAATATAAGGGCAATATTGTCTGTCGAATGACGGACAGGTGCCATAAACGAGTAGTTTTCAAGAGTAGTAGAGCGCCTTTTTCACGCCTTTTTCTGCCGTCAAGCAGCGTTGCTGTGTTTCAGTTTGAAGAGTGTGGTTGCCGGTGTAATTAAATCGTCAAAAAAATGTAACCCTAAAGGCATAGAAGTAAAAGTAGTGTTGTGTTAAAGCAAATGCTCAAGAAAATTCTCACCTACACCCGTTTTAAATTTAAGCAGGTAATGTCGTAATCGTGAGTGCTATAACAGCAGCCTGCAGGTAGCCTTTTTAAGCAACTTCTTCTTCGTGTCGTGTCACTAGTTCGAAACAGTGTGGTGAAAGGATTTTAAGTGCGCCTCAAGAAGCTCCTTTCGAGCACTTGACACATGTTATATAACTTTTATAGTTTCTACGACATGCCGGTTTCCTCACGAAGTTTTCCTTCACCGTTTGAGAGCACTGTGCGTATACATTTTTTGAACCCACGACCTTAGGATCGGAAGGCGGGGCTGCTACCACTAAGCCACCAGTGCTCTCAGTGCTCTCAGTTTAAGCAACTAGGTTGGTAGTATTTTATCAAGCTACCCGTGCTTGAGCTAAATGCTAATGTAACAAGATAGCGCAACAAGTAGTCAAGTTGGTCTTATCATAGATCTTAAACAAACATTTCCTGGTGTAAAATAGATTTGGTTTCCTAAAATACGGCCATCATCGCTAACGACAAAGAAACCAAATATACCAATTAAAAATAAAAGCTTTGGTCCTCTATTTTAGAATGTCCTAATAAAATATTATATAATAAAAGAATAAAATCATTTATTTATAAAATCATCTTTGATTTTTATTCTCTATTTGATTTTTATTATTCGTTAAGGGCGGGCTTTCCATCTCAGAGTCACGCTATTCGTCATATCAATATATTTCCTTGTTTGTACCAAAATATTTGTTTTAGACAAGTCTGAAGTAGAACCAGAGATATAGCTGATGATAATAATAATATGTTTTTTTTAATGTATTTATATATTTGCATGAAAGTTATAATGATTATGATTATGAAAAAGGTTTTATACGTTATTCATAAACGACTCTCAGGGTCATTTAAAAGCTCATAAACCCCATGATACGCCATATCGGCTATTACCTCCACGACGTGGTTCGTTACGCCTCCGACGAGGTTCCCGCATTATTTTTTACGATCTCACTTGTTACGTGTACTATCGGCCGGACGCCTGGCGACCCCTGAAGCCTTTGTGAAAACAGAGATTGTACAAACCATAGGTATTATATAATATACCTATGTATTTACAAAAATATATACACAAGTATTACATCAGTATTAGCTATCGGGTTTCCATATTACAAGCTTTTTTTAGTTTGGAGCTTTATATGTATATTACATCAGCTATCTGATTCCCATATATACTATAGCGTTGCTTAATTTTGGGCTAGATAGTGCTGTGTGGAAAGTCCACCAATATATATTTATTATTTACTGTTACATAAGTATGTATGTATCAACTGCAAAATGTGAGAGAGAGAAACTGAGATGGTTAAAAGCTGATTTCGCCATGCTCTGTTAGATTAACAATGGATTAAAAGGCCCGTTAAATATGTTAAAATGTAAGTACGCGTTTGACATCTAAGGTTACATTTAACGGCCTGTTAATCCTTTATTAGTAACTTACAGAGCATGGTGAAATCAGCTCTAAGCCTACCCTATGATTACTTACCTTTGATTACTTATGCAAAATATACAAGTATTATATAAATAAAATACACTTTATTTGAGTGTATCCGATCTACGAATTTACGTTGAAATTCAATTCATTATAATCACGGAAATTGCATTTGTGTAATACAATTGATGTTGAAAAGAGACAGAAATATAGTGTTTAGTTAGTTTAACCGGCTTTGTTAAGCTTCTATACTGTGAGTTAAATGTGATAAATGAATTACTAATGACTGACTGAACATTTCGGATCGTTAATCATAGATTGCTGTTAAGTCTCTTGCAAACATAACTGGGTAATATTCACTCACGTTTGGATACTGGGTGTATTCTCTAAACAACAAAATCAAGGCGAGTTTCACCTAGTGGATCAGCGCTTACTTCCCGCCTCACTCACGTTGGCATTTTCATTCGCAAAACACTAACGCGGGTGGCGCTAGTGATAGGTTGTGGAATGTGAATGGAATAACAGAATGCCAAATTGAAAACATATTGCGGTTTTCGCGGTCATTTGGGTAAATGTTGTTGACGGAATCGCACTGCTCTAGATTGGCTACAGTTTTGACACAGTACATATTAGCTAAAGGTTTTGATGACAAAATATGCGTGAATCAGTAGAGTATTGGACGGAATAATGGACGGATTTAAAGCGAGGGATTTATAGATGAATCACGAGCAAGTGAAGGATTCGAACGACAGGGATACATAGATTGATAGATTTCAAGTGCTAGAATCCTGAGTGACGCGAGTGATTCATGGCCCTCGATATAAATCCGTTTTATTCAAGAGTTGCATACTATACCTTATACCATGACTAGGTGAAAAAGAAAGATTTAAGCGAAAATAGACATTTATTGGAGAAAAAAAGAAGTTTCAATTAATTAAAATACAACAACAGTTTTTATTCTAATGTTGACCGATCAAATCTCGAGGAGTTATTTGCACAAGGAGTTTGTATGTCGAGTATTCTTTGCAGAAGGAATTTGTAGGTATCGAGTATTTTTTGAGCAAGCAGGTTGTCTAGCATTGAGATGGAGGTGTATTCGAATAAATAGTAAGTTGAATGTATTGGTGTGTTCTAAATTCAAACACCAAAATAGTGATTAAATGATTGCGTTGTATTCACTGTTTTCAGTGAACCCCTCAAATAGCTGGTTGGGAATACGACTATTGACGCGAGCATTCATAACTTCAAGACTGCAGCGATTCCTAATACATAATGTTTTCAATTAGTCGTAATGATTAAGACATTGTGAAAATTTCAAATTCTCAATCGTTGACTTCTATGGCAATTACCTATTGTTGTCGTCATTCAGAAAGATGGAAATAATAACACCATCATGATTCTATGACTAACAGAATAAAGGAAAACAAAATACTAGACTAGTATTTTGTTTAACGTCGAAAATTTTAAACAGTTTGACTGACAAGCGGGGATAGTTTTACTGCTAAAGTTTTTACGAGCAACGTTTCACGACGAGGCAGCTGTTGCTCCGCAACAAGTGGCTAAACTCACCTCATGAGCAAATTTTACGATCCTTCTGAGTGGTCATCTATATAATTACTATAGTAAGCAACTACTCCGACTCGCAAGCTTATTTAATCAAACGCAGCCTAAATTCTCGAAAGGGGCCTATTTGAGTCGCACCTAAAACCCTTTCACCACACTGTTCCGAAAGAAGCTAGTGACACGACAAGAAGATGTCCGAGATATTAAGATCTGTCAATTATGATTACCTATATAGAATATTTGAGATCTGTGGTAAATTCAATATCTATGTTATTGGCTCTCTCGCGTTTCCTCTAAATCCGTCACGACCTTTGAAAGAAGAAGCTTTAATACTTTGGACCGAACGAACGAAAGCGAGCAAAGGAGTATAATGCCTCTAACTTGCACTTTGTCTTATTAGTTTTTTATCGCTTGTCATTATTGTATGTTTTTTATTCGTTTTTATATTAGATCATAAAACATATATAAAGCCCTAAAAGTTATTTTGCCAGGGGATTTGAACCAACGTTACGTGGATTGTATCTCGCAGGTGGTTAGCGCATCCTCGTATAAAGGGGATCATAAATCATTTACTGTTCGTGAATCTGGGTTTTACAAAACAATAATATGGTTGGTGTGTAGTTTCGAATCTCCAGATCCTGCTGCTTACCATACAAACATTAATACAGACGAATAATTAAATAAATACCGAATTAATAGAAAGATAAAAAAAAACAAAGTCGAATTATTAACGGGAGTGTATAAGTTCAAAACCAATCGGTAATTTCTAACAAGTCTTTGTTATTGTTATTTTCAAATACATTAACAACTAAACTCACCTCATCATAAATAAAATTGTCGATCTCCTCCAGAGGTCGGCCATACATCTTCGGCGGGAAGGGCTCGTACTTCCTCGGCAGGCGCGCGCCGTCCTCCACGCTGAGCCGGCGCCGCGGCATGAAGCCGAACTCACGCACGAGTTGCGCGCCGCGGGAGCCGGCTCGCCGGGCGCTCTCCCGCGTGAACGGCGTGACCGCAGCGCGAGGGCCATTGTCATCGCGCGCCGGCTCGTTCGCGAATGTAACTCCTTCAAGTAAACATTGATATGCATTTTTATTCGTTTTAAAGTGTTTACTATACATACGCCTTTATTTTTTTGCGAATAAAACATGGTATGATAAGGTTTTTTTATAATATCCCAAAAGTATATCCGAGTGGGATTTAACCCACGACTCTTGATACTGAAAGAAGGAAAGAAAGACTGGGTCGCGCTAACCGTACCGCGCCATAAATTTTCCACGAACAGGAAAACGAAGCGTGGGACGCCCTCCTACCCGATGGATTGACGGCATTGTCAGGATCGCGGGAAGTCGGTGGATGGAGAGGGCTCGGAATCTTTCTTCCTAGAAATGTATAGGAGAAGCTTATGTCCAGCAGAGGACTTCTTTAGGCTGATGATGATGATGATGATGATATAAAATCATTATGATACACGTTTTATTCGCAACAAAATTAAGGCGGTGACAACCGCTAATGTATCCCGCGCTCGCTCATTTTTTTTTTATACTGGCTGGTGGAACAAGCAGATGGCTCACCTGATGTTAAGTGCTCACTAAGCATTGCCTCGTAAGTCACGCATGATAGGAAAGTGTCCTACGATGCACTGCCCTGCGTCCACTAACCTGAGGCTTACAGATGTTAAGCCTCATGTCCTGTAATTTACCGGCATTATACATTTACATTTCAACATTTTGAAAACTATAAATTCACTGAACTTATAGGTACATGAAAATCGCAATCAACGAAGTTGTGTGCAAAAGTTTACTTTACTAGTTTTCGGAATTATGAAAACTTTTTAGTAGGAAAACTTTTTAAGATCAATATTATATTTTTGCAAGCGAGAGGTACATTAGCTGAATTGTACTTATACGTGAAAATATGCAAAATCTGGAACAGCAATAATTCTACCTACGTATACGTGAAAAACTATAAAATCTATGATGTAAAAACTGTGTCACTGACATCAAAACAGTTAGAATAAATCTTCTTTATTCTATTCTATAGGTGCTCGTTTTTTACAAAGAAAATTAGAATAAGGTAGTTCTAGTATATTATTATCAACGCCTAAATGAAAGTGCCAAGATGGAAATCATAGGAACCAAAATTTCTCATATGGGTACTTTACTTACCTGCTACGCATCCGGCGACCCCTACGTGCTAACCTACATGCACGAGCTACCGATGCATGCCGGATACATAAACAAAAACCAGTTAATTTTAATAAAATAGTGAATTCCCAAGCGAAAAATACGTAATCTATAAATTTGAACTTTATTGTGCGCATAATAAATAAATATTAGTAGAATGGAATTTCTATCTAGCCCCAAACTAAGTAAAAAGTTATTCGGTTTAATTTTACCTATTATCTGAATTCCTACCTTCAATAGGGATGCGGAGCACATCACGCGACTGGGAAGCGACGGGACGCGCCTTTGAGTTCGTGGATTGCGGTGAGGGGAGGACATTACAACAACTTCCATCTATACCTTCAAGTGGGATGCGTAGTTCATCGCGGCGCGGGCGCTCGGAATCGTCCAGCGCGTCGAGCGCATCACGCGACTGGGAGGCCACGAGAGGCGCGGCGGCCTCGGGGTTAGTGGCCTCCAGTTGGCGTACTATCTCGCCGAGCAAGCGCGAGCCGTCGATCTCCTCCCCAGGCGAGTGCAGCGGCGCCGGCGGCGGGAACGAGAGCCGCCGCTCGTCTTCCTCCATGCCGGGCTACGCGCGCGCCCGCCGCATCGCCCCTACCGCCCTCGCACCACGGCACTAACCCCCACAACACATCCTTCACTTCACTGCCACCTGTTGACAAACATAAGCAATACTTTAGTCAAAGATATGCTTTCGTAGTAGGTCATACGCCCCGAGCGCCCACGGTCTTACGTAAACGTGATCCGGGTACTACACTCGATGCTTAGCGTGTCAGTGCTGGACTTGGTTTTCTAGCATTGACCCTATCGTCATTTAGATATTCATTTTTTTAAATTAATTTAGCATTTGTGAATATTACTCATATTTAAAGAAAATGTACCTACACCATTGAAGCAAATAAATGATTAATGATTATGACTATGATTATAATTATGAACGTAATCTTGACCTCGCGCTAGATATTGCTAGTTTTTTTATCATTTGTTAAAGCTACTTTGTTGAGGTCGAGACTATGACTGTATTTAGACTCTAAGGCGGTCTCCTCTCAAAGCACGTCCACTGGTTGCATATCCTATGAAATTGTATTTTTCTATTACATATAAGGTATTTATGAGGTAAGTTAAAGCAAGATAAAAAAATAAACAAGATAAATTTCTCGATTTCAGTCTTTTAAAAATTTGTTTTTTTTTTAAATATTAGTATTACTTTTCAAGTAATAGAAAAAACGGGCCTCAATGTTGATTGATAAAATATCTGGTTCAAGGTTAAAACAGTTTTAATCTAATTCGAGAAAACAGTATAAAAATGCCATTAAATTCACATAAATGTCTAAACGCGGGTTTAAAAGTCAAAACACAGAGTTTTCGTACTTGCCGTACTGTTTTGACTTCTACGCGATATACAATTTAATGTAGGAATTCGTAAACCTTTTCCGAAGCTAATGAAATTGAAACAGTACGTACAACCATCTGTTTGCACAACTTGCTCGTAAAAATAAGACTTCTGGTAAACCAGCGCCCGTCTTATTACCGCTGTTAGTAGCGGTAGATGGGAATTAAAGCAATGATTCACAATTAAACAATTTCATCGTTTTCACAGCTGAGTAAGTAGTAGCCCTACCAGCATGTAGACAGTGAATTCAATTTCAAGTGATTGGAATTTTTACTCAATATGCACATTCCAAATTCAAATCACTTTTCATCCCTAGGGCGGAAATAGTACATTGTTATCCTAGGGGTGAAAGTAACTTATTTAGGCCCGAGACGGGGTTTGGCGCCCGAGCATAGCGAGGGCGCCAATAGTTCGAGGGACTAAATAAGTCTTTAACCCGTGGTAAACACTGTGCTTTTCATTACGAATACAAGGAAAGTAAAAATAAAAACATGAATGAATTGTAGTAGATCCAATCCATGATGCATTATAACCAAAGAGTTTTTATGTTCGATCGAAAAAGGTTAAAGTCCATGCCGCATTCTAACCAGAATTTTTATGTTCGATGACATTTGATGTTATGGATACTTGTTGCTACTTATATTATATTTACGAAAAAGGTTAAAATTAGGTACATGTTTTGTGAAAAACAGTTACAGTTACAGTTTTCAATAACTTGGTTGATTATGTATCTCTTTGGTAATAAACCTCTTTTGTTTACGAATGCCAACAGAAGTCATACTGTTGACATTCGTAAACCAAAGAGGTTTGTTTATTTTCCTAGGAAATGTGAAAATAGAACTAGTTTTTTTTTAATAATTTGACAGCTGTCAGTTGAAAACAATTCTCCCTAGGGCTGGAAGTATTACTTTCAACCCGCTCCTCAGGCAACTTCAGACCTACTTTCCGAGTATGAGCAATGAAAAGTATTTCTCATCCCTAGGGCGGAAAAGTACTTTTCCTCCCTGGGGAGGAAAAGTTACAAAATCAATAACTTTTCCTCCCCAGGGAGGAAAAGTTATTGATTTTGCTCCCTGTTTACAAAGAGCAAACTATCTCTTTTGGAATTGATGTGATAAAAATAAATATTTGTGCTCTGTTTGGGTGCTACAACATGTGACAATTATTATGCATTTCGAAAATTGTGTATATTTTTCCAAAGGTTTGTACTTATAGGAACCTGATACCAGATACCTTAGCTTTGCTTAGGGCTAGAGGTGTAGAAAGTCCACCTCTTTAGAAATAATAGATTTTTATATGACGGCGGTCGGTTTAAGAAAATTTGAATAGTTTATTGTGAATAACCTTTGTCGAAGAACATTGTAAACGCTGTAAATACCATATCGTTGAAAGATTAGCAAGTTTGTTTGATAATTGAAATCGAAGGTTAAATACCGTTTGAAAAGAAATAAACAAGATTTATTTAGAATCCAATCACTCGCCAATTATAATTATGTTTTATAATCATTATTATAAATGATCAATATGCATGCACAGCTACCTAAAGAGTAGTTTGAGAATTTTGACTTAGCAAGTATGAACATAAATACTATGAACATGCTTTTCATTATATTTTATTTGGGGACCAAATAGGAAATAGTGTTATGGCGAATTCAAGAGCTAATGTACCTCTCGATCGTAGGTTTCGAGATCTTGAAATATATAAAATCACTTAACCCATTTTCGAGAGTGATTTTATATCTTTCAATATATCGAAACGTGCGAGCGAGAGGTACATTAGCACTTGTATTCGCCTTAAGACGCTGAATACTGTCCAGACCATTATTATGTATGACCAAAGAAGCTTCCACGATACAATTTTGAATCTCGTTAGATTTTTTTGTGATTGCCGTGAAACTCACATATATTTGCACAAACAAGTTATAAACAGCGATCTACATCAGACCAGATGGAATGGACTATGTAGTTCTCCGCAAAGTTTGGTAAAGAAAATAAGGGTGAGTGAATCTACTATTGTGCCTTTGTCTACGCCGTAGGTAGTGCTACGACAACTCGTAGCAGGTGCTGCGCAGGTAGGTATATTTATACGGTGGTATATTTTAGATTTGCAAGCCTCTAGATATTTCTCCCCTTTCCATAGCGTCAGCCGCAATAAGAAATAATTGTATAGAATTTCGAAAATAAAAACATAGGTCACAAAAAACAGAATAGGTAATCCGTAGAAAATCAACCAAACGTATGTCACCAACATGGCTTTAAGAATTAATAAGTTGGAGTGGTAATAGGGAAGAACATCTCGAAGAACCGACAACCATTGGGGAATAAAGACACAGACATTCACAGGTTCCCAAATGGCGACCACGAAAGAAGGAACGAGGAAGACGGTGGGGGGCGGGGGTCCCCCCAATGGATCGACGACATTGTATAATTCGCGGGAAGTCTGATGAAGAGGGCTCATAATCATACCTAGTTTTTTTCGTGCCTTGTTTATCAGATAACACCTACCTAGAGGTTTTTTACCGTAACTATACCTGTCTACCAACTATACGCATTATAATTTAAAACCTCGGCCTGCCTCCATGTTGCCATACCCTATGCAGGGTCCACGTGATAATTACTAACACCTAACAACAATGTATGTACCTAAACTAAACCATGTGTAAGCAAAAAATGTATTGAGTATCATTCTTGCTGGAAATGTACATAATGTACATTATGTATATGTTCTTGCGTACACTACTAAGGTATGGATGATGAAAAAAAAACAATTCAATGAAGTAGTCACGTAAGTAAATGTATGTATTATTTTCGATGCAACGAATAAATTGTAAGCCCACTTCCGATAAACTCCTGTATTTAAAAGCCAATAAACTGGTGGAACTGAGTACAGTCTACGTCAAAAATGGATGGTACAAGCTTTTAAAATTAAATGTGTTTTCAAAATAACTTGACAGAACTCACAGTTCTATTGGTAGTTGCTCTGATTAATGCGCTATGGGTTGTGGGTTGGATTCCCACAATGGGCAAAACAGTGTAAATGCTTGCGAGGCACATCTCTTGAAAACCAAGATTTTTTTTATAGGTTAGGCACATTTTTGTTCTCTGTTTGGATGTTACATTATTATAAATATGTATTCACATAAAAATGTGTATAAGTACCTAGCTAAGCTTCGCATGTCATAAAGGGTATTTGAAAAAATACCAGGATAATCTCGGAACGTAGGTACTAAAAGCAGTCTACCTTGGTGTTCATTTATAAATAGATTTATTTTATATAAGAACACAAATGTAGTCTTAATCCTACTCTAGGTATAATAATTAAATGCGTAAATATATATAATTTGAATAAATTGATATTTAGATATTTGTGACTTAATTACGAGACCTAACCAATTTGGGATAAAACTTTAAATAGACATAGTTTGTAATCTGAAATTTCATCGTTTTATATATACGACCAAAGCCTCGGAAGCAAGAGTTCCACAAGGTGTTCCAATACTTGTGTTTAAAAACTTCAGGGGGCTATAGTACCCATCATTTTCTAAGGAACCAACACTGTAAACGCGAGAAAAAAAAACTGCTTTTTCATACATTTTCGCCTGGTAGGTATTGAACTTTTGTATGAAACAGGTGTTCTTTTCGCATTTTGGATACTTATGATTGACTTATGATTGATGGATACTTTAGACCCCTGAAGTTTTTAAAAACAAGTATTAGAACACCTTGTATAAAAATCAGAAAGCGTAACTGACTTTGAATGCTGACTATTCTATAAAATTCAATTTGTATCGGGATTAAGCTGCCTATCAATTTGAAATACCGCACGTCAAAGTGCTTGGTATCAATAAAAAATACTTTTAGTAGTGCTTTTCAAATTAATCAACACTATTTTTTGAATAAAAGCTCTTTTTGACTAGATTTTTCGCTATATCAAAGTTTACTGTATCGTACAGTATCGATTACAATCGGCATTATCCGTGCTTTATCCGCTTTATCCGCTTGACTGTTTGTTGCCTTTGTTTTGGCTTGTAGTACACAGTTACCAAGATACATATATTTAAGGCGAATACAAGAGCTAATGTACCTCTCGCTCGCACGGTTCGACATGTTGAAATATATAAAATCACTAAACCCACTTTCGAAAAATCGCAACCAACTAATTTGTGTGCAATCACATTGCACAATTTAGCAAAATTTTGATTTTGATCGATACAAGTTTTCCTACTCAAAAGTTAGCTTTTCTAGTTTTTGTACTTATGAAAACTATTGAGTAGGAAACTTGTATCGATCGAAATGATTTTTTTACTAAACTGTGCGCAATGTGTAGTGATTTTATACCTTTCAACATGTCGAAACGTGCGAGCGAGAGGTACATTCGCTCTTGGTTTCGCCTCAATTCGAGTTTCACGCTAACTGAGCCATGGCCGAAAAAAAACGAAACAGCTACACGACTTAGATCCACGGGCACGGTAGATATCCTCTCAGGTCTTTAAGTAACAAGTCTTACTCAAGATTGATCTTTAAGAATTTTTTTATTTCATTTGTATGAGAGTTATTTTGTTTCTTTTTATATTAATCGTTGATGAACATGCCTACCTGATGTTAAGTAGTAACCATCACATACATATAAGCATTGCCTTGCGGGTCACGCACATAAAAGTGCACTCGATGCACTGCTCTCCGTCCATCAATTTCAGGCATAAAAGATGTTAAGCCTCATGTGCATGTAATTTCACCGGTACTCATACCCTTTAAACAGATATATTGAAAACTGAAATAAGCATGGTGGTTCACCACACTGTTTCGAAAGAAACTAGTGACATGACAAGAGAAGAGAGCATGGTGATAATAGTTCTGCAAAAGAGTCCTTCACAAAGAGTTCTACTGGGTCGATTTGCTAAAATACCATCCCATTAAAAATATCACAGAATCTTCTCGAAAATAAAAGCAATTACAGGACGTTCACAGGTAGCACATGTAATATTACACGCCTTGTAATGTGCCCGGAGGTCGCCGTACTGCGTAAAGTATTAATCATGCCTTTACACAGTCCTTCGGCCCTTTTTAGACGTTAATTTGCTCGAAAAACGTTAAAATTTCAGTCTACCACGTCATTAGCCCGGCCCGTGGTACGTAATAACAGTTAAATGAAAATATAAACAGGTTTTTGAATCGAGGTTGTGGTTTTTAATTTGGAATCAAAGCTACAAAAATATAATTATCATCAAAAAGTTTTTAATAAGTTCGTTTTTTTTTTTTTTTATTAAATATTTATTTCAGAACAGTAGAACAGCACAGAATCGTTATATTTTAATGTTTATATGTTAGTAACTCTGAAATGTTCAAGAAGTTGAAAAAATGTAGTAGTTGTCCAGAGACAAAAACACATGTCAGCTAATCTACATATGTGTGTGTAAGAGGTAAACTTATAGAAGCTTTATAGAAGCTAGTTTTGTTAGGAAGTTTAACAACCTTCTTCTTCTTCTCTCCGTTTATGGCTCCTGTCCGTCATTCGACAGACAATGTTGCCAGTGTCAAGTGATTTGTATTAAATACTTTATAGTCAAGTCAGTCCATAGTCAAGTCAGCCGTTATTTGTTTTGAAGAAAATGGTGGCGGTTTACTTCAAAACATTCGAAACATTTTTAGTACATAACAATACTACATGAAACATTTTCGGTCAACTCAGGATATCATATACACTTTCATTCCAAATGCTTTACACTTTGTACTAAGACCTCAAGTAGTGTTGGGTTAAAATACCACCGAAATTACACAACACAACTCAAAATAACACTAAAAAAACAATTAAAATGAAAAAGCTATGTTGCTTCCCTAAATGTTAGAAAACAAATCTTTAACAAGCTTGGTTTCAAACCGACTTAAATTGACAGTTCAATTTTAGAGCTGCTGGCTGCCCCCTGAGATTTCGCGATTTCCACATTCTAGCTTGTAACCAATTTCAGAACTATGAACTCATAAATGAGAGCAAGTATAAATACTAACTTTTAGCCTTATTCACAAATCTAACTTACATTATACATGCGAAAGTTTGTGAGTGGTGGTGTGTGAGAATGTTTGTTCACTCCGCGTTTGTGGCCTGAATTATATGTATATAGATGGATCATAGGTATTTTTATACGGGTAAGTTCCATGCGAGTGAAGTCGCGGGCGATTGCTCGTGTAATTGCTCGTGTGTATGAGGTGACGATTTCATCAAAATTTTATCTTGAGCGATGTTTTTTTATTATCATAATCATTTTATTTGTCTAGTGTTTGTTCAAAATTCAATTTACGCTATGACACGTTAAAAATATTATCAGCAACACTCATCTTGTCGGAGGTAAAATGTATTTTCAAACACAAAATATTAGAAGCGTGAAATGAAATACCTTGTACTTGAAATAACTTGTACACTGAAGGAAGGAAATAAAAGTTGAAAGCGTTGTTAGCAAGATAGGATACCATTTTGGTATTAGCATCACACACTGCGTTACTTTTATGAGGGTGTGGGTATATAGAAAATTATGTTTACGGGCACTCGCAAACAGTTTATGACTTTGACGCAGCCTACGTCATTATCCCATCGTCATCTTCTTGTCACAGAGACCGCAGTCGCAAAAATTTTTAATTAAAAAAAAACTTTAATATGTTTAATTTCAGCACACAAATGTATTTCGTTTCATGATTTTTTTTGTTAGTTAACCTTATTTATTTACAAGGAAAATTACAGTGAATACAAGTATTAACAAAATGTACAAACAACACATCAAACAGTTCAGCTGTATGCATCTGGAACAGATGAACATGAATATATTGCTTCCCTGATAAATATAATATTGCTTCTGTAATAAACTTCTAGAAAGTGCCACTGGGCTTCCTATTAGAAAATTAAAAGGATATATTAAGAATAATCTAATAAGGAAAGCTTATTATACTTTAGATAGCTATATTGATGATAAAAGTGCGTGGCCCGATGTCCCGGTCTGCCCATGCGGTAGCTAACATGTCTGTTAGCTACTTTAATAGATTGTATGTATGCATTAGGTATTATTCGTTTGAAGCGTAGCGTGTGCTGTCTTATAAATTTGATTATGTTTATCTTTTTATGGTATGCCTTCGCTTCACTAAATTCGATTGGCACCACACTGGAGCTTCAATATTGTATTATATTACATTGTAACAAGGATCTTACAAAAGAACGGTAGGAACCGTGTGGAACTGGCACCTAGAGTCACCTAGCTTTAAGACGTTTCAAAAAGATCCTTGTTTGACTTTGACTATATAAATAAGTTACACACAACTTATGGAATTGAGACGTGGTCACTACCTACTGGCCTTTTTCACAAACTTGAAGTAGCACAACGAACTATAGAAAAAACTATGCTGGTTTTCCGTAACAAAATCAGCAGTTGGGAAATTCGTAGAAGAATCAAGATCACCGATTTTAACAAGATAAAGAGCAATGGCAGGTCATATAGGCGTTCTTATCGAATTTATTTTATCTTTTTAAGCTAGCCGTAATATTTTTGTTATCGGTGTGCAATATTTTAAATTTTACTTGCCGTAATATCGAGTTTATTTACGACCTATCTCATTTACAGAAGCGCGGAGTCATAACGATTGAACAGTATGTTACGCTCGCATAATTTATTTTCATGAGTAAAATGTGAAATACTCGTAAATTTTAACGTGAAAAATGCAATTCCATTAAGATTTTTGTTGAATTGATCAAATTATAATAACAAATTTTCTTCGCGTTATAAAGGAATCTTCGCTCGCGTGGTGCTATCAATTTATTGGATTCCTTCATATTTTTTTTCCCGGTCTCAGTAATTTTCGAGAAAAGGATAAGATCCAGGTTAAGAACAATACACATATGTTATAAGTTTCAACTGGATTGGTTCAGTGGTTCTTACCACTGAACCAGCCATCCTAACATCCAAATATTGTAACTTTCACATTAGTAGGATGTTGGATAGGTTCTTAAATGGCGACCATGACCACGAAAACAAAGCCCTTACCCGATGGACTGACGACATTGTCAGGATCGCGGAAAGTCGGTGGATGGAGAGGGCTCGGAATCGTTCTTCCTGGAAATGTATAGGGAGGCCTATATCCAGCAGTGGACTTCTTTAGGCTGATGACGATGATGAGGATAGGATATGACCCTTGTGACACTGCCTTTTAACATTATTAAAATCTTATCCATCCAAATCCAATAATATTAGTAGGATAATGTTATGGTTTCTTGTGGTGTCAAAAAGATTTTTCTATCTAACTTTGTATCTAGAAAGTATAGGACAGCACGTTTTATATCTTAAAGAGATCGAGATTACCTCTCCGGTTTGTAACATTGTAATCAATTTGTTGTGTGTGGGTGTTTTTCGAGTGACGGCACGACCCAGCTTACCCCCGCCAGGCTAAGCCGTCCTGTTGCTTTCACCAAATCCTTTCACAAATCCACCTAATATTTTCTTTGAGGGATCATTTCGGCTAATTTACGTCAGGAACATTCATTTAGGAGTAATTACGGAACTCTCCTTTATTAATAAACTAAGGTACCTAAGTAAGTAATTTAAAAAAATGGTATTGCCTATAAGATATTGCTATTGAGCAAAAAGGCCATCAGCCAATGTATTTTTCATGTTATAATTGTATGTATTTAAACGCTCCGAAAATTTAAGTAGGTGGTAATCATCAGAGGCAAGTCCAATAATTGTGTTTGGACTTTTTTTTGACTATGGTTCTCGGTATGGTACTCGATCCATAAACTCTAGAATCTGATGTGATTAAAATAAAAATAAAATAGTGTACAATTGACACGATCGAAGATCAAGGCATCGTAACGTGCCTTGAACCACGAACGCGCACAAAAACAAACCATCAGGCCAGAACAGAATAACATGGACTAAAGAAAGTTACTACCGAACTTCAACTGTAAAAGTTGTGCTCCATAAAGTTCGTGACCCAAGCCACATGCGATCGAAGACACGGAATTCTTCAATCCTCTAATACTATTTTCTCTTTTTTAGTTTTTTGCAAAGGCTATAGGTGTTCCAATACTTGTACTTAAAACTTCAGGGGGCTAAAGTACCTATGAATCTCAAATGAATATCAATATGAATAACTTTTTCTAAGGAACCAACACGGTGAACGCGAAAAAAAACGTACGTAAGTACAAGTATTAGAACACCTTGTATTTGTATTGCTGCCTAAGAGTAATGGAATGCCTCAAATATAAACAATGTGTTCAGGTCTTTCAACGCAACGATAACGCCCCCGGTGGTGTTGTCTGTGGGTGACGGTCTTCTTCTTTTCGTGTCATTTGCCTCAAAGAAACTCATTTCGAGCATCTAAAAAGTTATAAAACATATTTCAAGACACATGTTTTATAACTCTTTAGATTCTACGACATACCGATTTCCTCACAATCGTCTATCAATTTACACACATAATTTTTTGAACAGAAAAACTTATTATGGAAAACCTGTTTTGAACCCACGATCGCGTGGAACTGGCACCTAGAGTTACCTAGCTTTAAGACTTTTCAAAGTGATCCTTGTGATTTTATTGAATAAATACCTTTCGACTTTGACTTTGATCTTGGGATCGGAAGGCGAGACGGTACCACTGGACCACCAGTTCTCAGTGGATGACCATTTACCATGAAGTGGGTCGTAAGCCTGTTTCTCTGTCTATTACATAAAATAACACTACAAACGTGCAGCAAAATTTTAATACAAATAACTTCACGAAAGCAAAGTCACGTGGAATTCCACTATCGCATAAAACATCGCCGTCTGGTAAATCAGATTCTCAAGCGTGTCATTGTCAGTAGTATTCCGGTGTGCCTGCCGATAACTTCCGAATACGCTTGCAGACTCGCTGAGCTATTTTCCAATACATTTGCCGCGGCCGATTTATGCAATGGGCTTGCAAACTGTAAGTTGTGAGCTAAGTTTGCCTTCGTAGATAAAGTTAGTGTCAACAGCATAAATTAGGGCATAAAGACTCATAGTTTATCCTTATCTTTCTTCTTGATCGTAACACACGTGACAGATTGGTTATGATTGTTATGTTGGGGCAGTAAAAAAATTCTAGCACTCCTTTCCACTCTTCTTCTTAATTATCTTGCTTCTATAAAAAGTAAGCCTTTTTTGTCATCAAACAAATTGTAAAAGCTCTTTTGTAAATGTAGATATTTAGGAGATAGAATAAAGATATTTCTATTCTATTCTTTATGTCGTAGTCGGGATGACAACACTGTCAGTCATCAACAGGGGTCGGAGTCATGGAGGTACGTCGGAGTTTTAAGTAAGTAACAAATGACGTCAAATACGTTACTACGAAATCTAAATATGGATATGCCTTTTTTAATCCCCGTTTCGGAAATAATTCGGGTTCGAAATCAATTGTGATAAAAACTGGACCATGGAGGTATTATACTGGAGGGAACCATAAGACTTACATCCTTTTACAATTGTGTATCAAACAGTGATCATCTATCTTTGTTCTTCCCATGTAGCCTAGCTACGAGTAAAAGAAAAGTAGATGTAACTTCACTCACTCACTGTCTGCGTAAATCGTGGCCGTCAGTTGATGCAATGTTTTGACGTTCTATAAAAACTCGCAGCAACATTGCGATGTAGCGAAAGAAATTATGAAAATTTTTAAAGAATTATTATTGTCTAGGCAAAATATATTTGAAAAGGTGAAAGTATGTCTTGTGAAGCTGTGTTTTGTGTATCAAAAACAACAAAAGGAGGAGTTAAAGACCCGGAATTGTCATTTGATACGTAATATTCTTTTCCTATTTTCATGATAAAAAAATACGTTTTTTCTTCCATAAAGACTGTAGGAATTACATTTTATTAGTACTAGTCATATTTTCCTATGTGAAAATGATGTAAACCCATTAATTATAGCAAAATAAAAATTATTGTTTTAGTCATCTGTTCTAGTGATGTACTTCCACCGACCAATTTAGCTTTATCGATAATATTTTATTTTCCGATTTTGATATGAAACATCTAATGCGCCGGGTCAGATCGGCTGTTATGTTGTAGTTTCAATTTTTCACACCTTATAGGTATATATATATATATATATATATATATTTTACATTATTTTTTAAGGTCCTTATAAATGCCCAGAATGAAGACGGGAGTGGATAAAAGCTGTTAGGCGTGAAAACTGATAGACTACAAAATTTTCTTATGCATGGACGAAATGGCCATAAGAAAGTGTATCGAGTGGGATGGACATCGCTCTCACGGTTAGGTCAATGTGGGAAACATTATTGACGATGATAGTGTTTCAGTGTCTATAATGGTTTTGAGCTTTCACAATAAAAGTCAGCAACCAGTTAAAATTAAAAAGTTGAATTCCAATTAAAACGCCTTTTTCATCCATTTCTTATTCTATCGATAGGTTAGTCAATGTTGTCCCTTCTCTAGTCACTCACGCGAATACATACAAACTAACAAAAAACGGCCACGCCAAAAACCCGAAACACTACGTCTATATGATACTTAGTCTAAGATTCCGACCCCTGGTCATCAAACATCAAATCATTCGTTCGGAACGCCAGCGCCATCTACCGGCGTTTGACGGAGTATACTTATCGACGGAGCACATTCTGGCTTCGTCGATTTGTTCGGTAACGTTATAAGAATGGTCAGACGATCAACAGTATTTAGTCCATTCGAAAAAAAAATAGCTTGATCGGTCGAACATTGCAGTCGAGTAGAAACCGTCCGCGTTCCGTATACCTATCTACCTAGCTATACATAGTCCTTGCTATTCCTGTTTGCTAAGTTGTGCTCAATACAAAGTTGATTCGATCTAAAACATTTTATTCGTTACTGACACCTACCCTCACTACGGCGAAAACATGGTTCCGCCGTTATATATATTTAGATTTTTTTGGCGTTCAATCAAATACTCAGCTCATATTTAACAAACATAGTTTTCCCTAAATCCTACAGGCTTTTCTATTAAAATGTTATCATATACCGACAAATTTATTGGGGTTTCTCAAAGTTCGCTCGGTTAAGCCGCGACGAAGCAGACAGACCCGATGACGTCAGCGAAGTTCGAAGCTCCAATGGATTTTCAATATCCACTTTGAATAAGCCAACTTTAACTTTATTGAAATATCTAAAATTTATACAGCATTATGTATGGGCCGTATGGGGATAGCAATGTAAGAATTATTCGTATAATTGATATATGATTTTTGGTTATACGATCTCCTGTTATATTGATGCCACCCACTATTTGGCCTACCTCTATTCAGTGGCGTAGCTAGGTGGTCAAGGGCCTCAGTGCATAGAGAAAGAATCTGGCATAGAGAAAGAAGTTTGGGAGCAGGCTCAAGGTTTTCTAGCTTTGGGAGCTGGCTGACCCTCTCTTTTCAAAGCTTAAGGGCTACGCCACTGTCTCTATTCCTATTCGTATATTTTTTTTGTAAGTTACATTTGATATATAACTAGGTATTGAACTATCCCCAACTGAGCATTTATTGTTAAAACAGATAATTCAATAAAAACGCTAAAAGCTAAAGCGCTAAAGCCAAAGTTTAAAGACTTTCTGTAAGTCTTAAAAGCTATGTCACCAATCACCTTCTGTTAAAAGGAAAGTAGTAGTTTATGCAAATAAGGTATTTGAACACAGTTTTCCAACTGACGTAAACTGGTAGTGTACATATTGAATGCGAAATAAAACCGAAATACCCGTAGCATCAGTTTCCAGTAAAGCAATGACGTCATTACTTTTGTGTTCACGTTTGGTAGAGTACGTCATTACTTTGGTATTCACATCGGGTTGAACTATCCGAAGTGATACGAAGTGAACACAGATATGTGCATACAAGTGCTGACAACTGCATTGAAAATAAATGAAATGGTTTTTTTTATTGACTAATCACACAGAGATAACAAATAAAGGTACAAAAACACAGTACCTATAAGGAAATAATATATAGAAAAAAACTACTAGGTCCTAGTCCCAAGCACGCTTTCCTCTACACTCTCCATTCCATCTTATCCCTATGTCAGTATGAAGTTCTAAAGTTTCTTTAGGTGGTTTATTCAATCGCATAACGATAAAAAAGCAGATTTTTTTACTTTTATTTACAAAATCTGTCAAATGTTAAAGTTGCGTTGAAAAATTCTATTCAACATTTGGATTGATTCGATTAAGTAAGTAACTTGTGCTACAGATATTTGTTTGCATAATGCCTTTGTTGACTTACGCAAAAGTTGGGGCAAATAGAGGGAAACATAAAAGCGCTTGTTTTAATTTTGCAATATTAATATTTGTGTGACCTACTAAAATAAAATGTTCTCTTAACTTTATAGAAAGATAAAACATCAAACAATAATAATGAACGTGGATTACTACAATATAGTCGTTCAAAAATATAGTTCTATTTCATAATTTTCACAATTATGTTCTTTACAAGTTTGGTAGACTCTATCAAACTCTGGTACAACCGTAATGCCAAATTTACCAGATAAAAACATAACATAATTTTTCAAAATATATGATTTGGAATTTAAATTTACTGGATCAAATTCTGCTGCATTTGTCGTAAGTATTTTTTACAGTCATACCGTGTAGATCTAAAGTAACATTTGCCACCTCCAAACCACGTTTCATTTTTTTTGTTTAGTTTTAAGCTGAATTCACAAATATGTTTCTACTAAACTTTCTATAAATTTATATGAGAAAAGTTCATTTAGAATTTTGTTACTTTGTTCTCAAAGCGAGGGTACTTTCTCGTAAATAGATCGATCTATATCCATCATCTGAAATCTGGTGTTTGTTCAGTTTCATCATTACCAAGGGTTGTTTACTGAAGGTCTTCGTTTAACCCCTGAAGTAAATGCCTTGTATTCTCCTAAGAAAATGTTAAATTAGAGCAGAGGCTGTAGCTACATTTTAGTTAAATAAATATACTTAAATAAATATTGGTGGACTTTCCACACAGCACTATCTAGCTCCAAAATAAGCCAAAGCTTATAATATGGGAACCAGAAATCAAACGGCTGCTATTAACTGTCCATTTTTATAACAATATTCATTAATATTCATTTATTCCAAAAAAACAAATACATTTGTGTGCGGAATTTAAATAAAATTAAAACTAAAATACATGTCAAGACAAAATTACAATTAAAAGTTAAAATTATAGTAAATAAAATAGAAATGTCATACAAAATAAATTCCAAGTAATTAATTATTAGTTATAGTAAAAGTCAAAGTAATAAAAAAAACATAATAATAATAGGCAACAATAGAAATCCAAGTCTTAGAGGTAATTGTTCATTTATAGTGAGATCAGATTTCATGTAGCGAGTAAAGGCATTTATCTAGAAGGAAAGAGTTAAGTTTTGTATTAAGCACTCGCTGATGGAACAAGCAGATATCCCACATAGCCACCATGCACCACCAGCATTGAAACTCATGCACGATATGAACGTGCCCAACGATGCACTCCCCATCTCCTTAAGGTATGCAGATGGTACCTATAAGTACATTCTGTTTCACAGAAAAAGAGACGTTTTTTGGTCAAATATAGGTATAAAATAATAAAGTCAAATGCAGTCTGCATTCAACTATATTTTATATATTTTTTTAAATTGTTTAATAGCTAGACGTTTGACTGCCATCTCACCTGATGGAAATACTTATTTACTTACTTACAGACTTTACCAAAAAAGACAACTGATATTTCGTTATATTTTAAAATTGTTAAACCGGAATAACAGATATTCAATTAAATCTTTGATTTTATTTGTTAAAATCTCCAAACAAAGTCTAAAAAAAGAACAGATTTATTTATTCGGAATAATTCCCTATAGGGCGGGTGACCAGTCAGGTCACCGTTTCTTTACCACCGAGGGAGCCTAATGGAGAGGCTTTGATTAATGAAGGAACCACTCGGAGACCCATCGGCAAAGGCAATAGATATTATCGGTATTTCTCGGGTTCATTGAATAGAGAAGCGTTTTGGAGAATGAGGCCGTTAGATGTCCTTTCTAAATCCAACTCAAAATTAAATAAAAACCGGCCAAGTGCGAGTCGGACTCGCGCACGAAGGGTTCCGTACCATTATCTATAAAAATGGCAAAAAAATCACGTTTGTGGTATGGGACCCCATAAATATTTATTTTATGCGGCAACAGAAATACATCATCTGTGAAAATCTCAACTGTCTAAATATCATGGTTCATGAGATACAGCCTGGTGATAGACGGACAGACAGACAAA
Organism: Chloroclysta siterata; assembly: GCA_932294275.1. Taxonomy (NCBI): domain Eukaryota; kingdom Metazoa; phylum Arthropoda; class Insecta; order Lepidoptera; family Geometridae; genus Chloroclysta; species Chloroclysta siterata. The sequence continues at coordinate 20,947,421 of OW028589.1, forward strand.
CGGACGGATAGCGGAGTCTTAGTAATAGGGTCCTGTTTGGGTACGGAACCCTAAAAAACACAGCTTTACGACTGGATCCCCAGGCAAGGCAGATGGTTGGTGGGTAGGTGAGAGTAACTGCTTTCTAAAAGACCTCTTACATATATTTACTTTTATTAATTATTGTAGTACAAATTACTGCAAAGTTTATGCATACAATTAAAGAATAATATCATTACTTCACCTGCCATTAATCACCATCTCCTTAAATAGTCATAATCACACATCTTTTCCATAACATTTTTTTGACACTCAACTGCACTCACTACACTGCAAACATGGCAGCTGCTACTTTGACTGATGTTATCAAGTCTCTACATGACCGAATGACGCGCTTCGAGGGTGAACTGCTGAAGTCATCAACACCCACTACTCTGGAGACCATCGCAGCTGACTATGCCGCCTTCAAGAATTTCACGCTTGTTGCACTCAAGGCTCTGCAGCAGCAGGTCGAGCTCCTGGCCCGTGATATGGATCAGCAGGAGATGCGCAGTCGCCGCAAGATCATCCTTATTCATGGAGTCACCGAGGTCAGTAATGAAGATACAGCTCAGGTTGTTGTGAAGACCATAGCGGCCAAGCTGAAATTGCCTGACTTCACCAGTGCCCATGTCAAGCGGTGTCATCGGATGGGAAGGGCTTCCAATGGTGACAGACCCCGACCAATTTTAGTGAAAATTAGTGACGAGTCTATGCGGGATAAGGTATGGTTTTCTAAAACCAACCTCAAAGGAAGCAGCATCACAGTCTCGGAGTTCTTGACAAAGCCGAGACATGTCGCTTTTATGGCCGCGAGGGAGCGGTTTGGCATCAAGAACTGCTGGACAAGAGACGGCCTCATACATATTATCGGGCCCGACGCCGCGCGTCATCGCATCAGCAGCATCGGTGAATTGGATAAACTGATGCCGCCCGAAGACATCCAACGTAAGCAGGCGACTGCGTCCGCGCCGGCAGCAGCGATTCCGGCCAAGGAAACGAGAGCCCCGTCAGCAAGACGGGCCGGCGGCGCCGGCGCCGGCGTTGCGAAAAAGTAACTTCACGTCGTGATGTCATCGGTAGGCACATTTGACCGTCGGTAGGTAACTTTTGATCGCGCTACGTGGGTAAGACCTTTCATTTAATTAAACTCTTTTATTTCTCAGTCTTTTACCCACAAGCACAATATAATTTTGATATCAAATCTTTTGTTGTCTTGTTTCCCGTTTCTAATTTAATTTGTCAAAACAACCCTGTTAAATGTCAATGTCATGTCAACTGTCATGTTTATTTTTTTTTTTATTTTTGCTAGTTTTTTATGTCATGGATAGAGCATCTTTTGCGCGGCAACAAGTGGTGAATGTGACTGTTTAAGTTTAGTGTTGTAACATATTGTAACCTGTGTGTATCCAGAATCACAACTGGCAGGTGGAGTATAAAGGATTTAATAGGTCCAAACCGACCTAGTAAACCTATAGCTTTTTAAATATAAATATCATTGATTTTTGTTATTTATTTTATTTAGGTATATTAGTATTATTATTATATTTTTATAGTTTATTCTATTTTGTTATGTATTTATTATGCTACAACTTTTGAACGATTCTAGTGATAATGATGACTTTCTTTCGATCTCTTCATTTGATTCGAATAACAGTGAAAATGACAGCTTTCTAAGTCTCCCCTCTCTTTCTGATACCTTATTGGGCCACTTTGCAAGTGGACCCTCCTGCTTCAATGTAGTCCATATCAACGCACAGAGTATTCCGGCCCACTTCCCTGATATGCTGGCTTCTTTTGATATTAAAAATCTTCATGCAATCTTAGTCTCCGAATCTTTTCTCAAACCCTGTCTCCCGTCAACCTCATACTCCCTTCCAGGATTTATTTTAATCCGCAATGACCGAATTGGTATCGGATGTGGCGGTGTTGCGATATACCTACGTTCTCACATTCCTTTCTCAATTGTAAGTATGTCTGCACAGCCACCTCCGTCGAACGCAGGTGAACACCTCTTTGTTGAAGTACTACTTTCTCATACTAAAATTCTTCTCGGAGTCTATTATAGCCCTTCCCTGCACGTTAACTTTTTCTCTTCTTTCGAGAAACTCTTGGAAGATAATTTGCCTTCTTACGATCATACCATAGTGATGGGTGATTTTAACACATGTCTTTTGAAACAAGACTCTCGTTCCTCTAACTTCAAGTCTATTATCAAATCCAGCAACATGCATATTCTTCCACTTGGTGCTACTCACCATTTTCCAAATTGTAATCCTTCTCTTCTTGATCTTATTTTGGTTTCGTCTCTCCAGCATGTCGCCAAGCACGGCCAGTGTTCGGCGGATGCTTTTTCGTATCACGATCTCGTCTTTCTCTCTTACAAAATCCGTCCACCTAAGCCCAAGCCTAAAGTTCTTCTGCAGCGCAATTTTGGTGCTATGGATGTAGAAGCACTAAAAGATGATGCCAGGAAGGTAGACTGGACCAATGTTACCAACTTAAGTGACATTGATGACAAAATTAAGGCCTTTAACACAATTATTACTCAACTTTATGATGTCCATGCTCCGATTCGACCAGTTAAGATGAAACATCTACCTGCACCTTGGCTAACTAATGACATAAAATTGCTGATGCGTAAAAAAGCTGCATCTAAAACTAGGTATAAGCTTCTCGCCACTGATGCTAATAAAGACAAGTATTTTCTTGCCCGGAATCGCTGCAATAGAGTGTGTAGGGATGCCCAACGTCACCATATCCATGCATCCGTTTCGAATGAAGATCCAACCAAAGTATGGAAATTTCTCAGAACGCTTGGAGTTGGTAAATCTCGTCATGATTCAATTTCCAAGGATTTAAATATCAACTCTCTTAATCAGCACTTTTCGTCTTCATCCACCATTCGCTTGGATGATAAAAATAACACTCTTCATTATCTTTCTTCTTTACCAACTCCAGAATATTCCCCTTTCGTCTTTAGACAATTCACTGCATGCGATGTTAAAAAGAGCATTCTATCTATAACCTCCAACGCTATGGGAGGTGACAATATTGGTAAAAATATGATTTTTCCTATACTCGATGAGGTGCTTCCAATAATCTGTCACCTTCTCAACTTTTCTACTAACTCTTGTTCTGTGCCTTCTGTATGGAAAGAAGCTCAAATAATCCCTCTTCCAAAGAAATCAAAACCCACTTCTTTTACCGACTACCGACCCATATCCATCCTCCCATTCCTCTCCAAAGTCCTTGAGCGTCTTGTTTATAACCAACTTAGTTCCTTTTTAGTTAAAAATAACCTACTCAATCCTTTTCAGTCCGGTTTCCGACCCGGTCACAGTACTGTTTCCGCTCTTGTCAAGATAACAGATGATGTACGATTAGGTATGGAAAACGGACGCCTAACAGTTTTAACATTGCTGGACTTCAGTAATGCTTTTAACACTGTCGACTTCGAAATCCTTCTCAGTTTGCTTCGCTCTATTAACATATCTCCATCAGTGGTTGACTGGTTTCGCAGCTATTTATACGGTCGCCGGCAGCGCGTACGCTTTGATGAAGTATTTTCGTCTTGGTGCTCTACATCAGCCGGTGTACCACAGGGTGGCGTTTTATCCCCTCTTCTTTTTGCACTTTTCATTAACTCTATATCCTATAAACTCACTTCCCCCTACCACCTCTATGCAGACGATCTCCAAATTTATACTCAAGCAACTCTTGAAGACCTACCTAATGCCATTGCCATCACTAATAATAATTTGTGTCAAATAAGTGACTGGAGTCAATCCTATGGCCTTAAGGTTAACCCGTCTAAGACGCAGGTCATCATACTGGGAAGCTCCCGCAGTTTGTCTAAAATCAATTATTCGACACTCCCACTGATCAAATTTGACAACATTACTGTACCCTTATCAAACTCTGTGAAAAACCTAGGGGTGTTCATGGATAGCAGTATGTCGTGGGGTCCGCAGCTTGAATCTGTAAGCCGGAAGCTATTTGCATCTGCCGGTTCGCTCAGAAGGCTGCGAAATTTTCTTCCCACAGCTACTAAAATTGCGCTTGCACAATCTCTTCTTCTTCCTGTCCTTGACTACGCAGATTCTTGCTACCTCGACCTCACTGAACATCAGCTCAGTAAGTTAGAACGCCTTCAAAATGTTTGTATTAGGTTTATTTTCGGCCTCCGAAAATACGACCACGTCTCTGAATTCCGTACAAAGCTTAAATGGCTCCCAATTCGTCTTCGCCGGAATACTCACATTCTCTCCCTCCTATACAACATTCTCCATAACCCTTCCGCTCCCTGTTACCTGAAGAATCGATTCGAGTATCTCTGTTGCTCTAATCCCCGTACTCTTCGATCTTCAGATAATCTCCTCCTTAAAACCCCAGTGCATAGAAGCAGGTTCTATGCCGATTCCTTCACTGTCCAAGCTGTCCGCTTATGGAATGCACTACCAGTTTCCATAAGAAAGTCCCCATCATTGGCTGTCTTTAAATTAAGAGTTAAACAATTATATTTGTCTGATGATTCGTCATAATCATCGTCGTTCATTTGTTATTTGCATAGATATTATTTGTATGTATGTATATAATATATATATATATATATATATTTATCTATCTATCTATATATTATAATGATGCAGTGTTAGTATTATTATATATGTAATTTAGTGTAAAAGTTATTTTTTAAAATTATTATTTACGAGTAGTTATGTTATGTTTTTGACTACTATTCATATAACTTTCCTCGGTGCACCTGCAACCAATCTTCCATACTTTAACAATCCTCTCCATCCAAAGGTTGTCTGGAAGAGATCGCTTTTAGCGATAAGACCGCCCATTGTACTACTTTATTTTATATTTTTAAGTGTTTTATTTTTTGTTCAGTTTGGTGTACAATAAAGTATTTTTCATTCATTTCATTCATTCATTCATGGCTCCAGAGATCTCTTAGTAAGTACACAGCGATATAAATAAATATTGGTGGACTTTCAACACGGCAATATCTAGTCCCAAACTAAGCAAAGCTTGTAATATGTGAAAACCACATAGCTGATATAATATTAGTATACTTTTTTTGGTTAATACATACTAGTAATATAAAATAACACCCAGACAGAGAACAACCTCTTTGTTCATCACACAAAAATGTTTTCTCTCGATAGGGATCGAACCCACGGCCTACAGCGCAGAAGGCAGAGCTACTACTAGTCTAAGATCCGAAATAGAAACGACCTTCACCCATCTGTTAATTGGATGAAAAGTGTTTGATATCAAATTTAATATTAGGAAACATATCTCCTATGATTAATTTTTATTAAATATTGCAATCATGAGTTTAACGAATAAATTTATTATCAACCTAAAGTACGAAGTCTATAGAATATCAAAACGTTGGGTCTCTTTTTGCGTGGCGTAACTACTGGGTTGGCAGGTATAAACAGGTAAATCGATAATAGTTATTTTCACCTATTCGCTTAATAGATAAATCTTCTATCTTCGTATTAAATTTATTCGTTAAACTCACGAGTGCAATATTTAATAAAAAAAGTATTTTTTAAATTTTTAATTAATCATAGTCTGGCCAGGATTTTTTTAGACATACTCAAGATATATTTTCTAATATATTCAATTTGATATCAAATACTTTTCATCCATTAAACAGATGGGTGAAGGTCGTTACTAGTTCGGATCCTCTACTATACCGACTGAGCTATGTCGTAGTGAAACACATGACGTCATACCTACTATTAACTTCAATTAGGTTTAATTCTATTCGACGCAGATATCGTAACGCTTGAACTGTCATAGCGAATCTTAGCCATAAACTCTTTTATTATTGAGGTGTGAATACTCAAAGGCAGTATGTTAACCTACTATTTGAGGATACGTGGATGACGTAAGGGTGCTCCGACCCCATTCAAAAGTGATCCTTGTGACTGCCGAATAAAGACGGTTTTGATTTGATTATGTCTTAAATATTAAAAACCAACAAACGATAAATTATGCAAGCTCATTTAATTTATAAGAATGATTTGATTACTAGATGATGTCCGCGACTTCGCTCGCCTATTAATGGTGATTGCCAAAAGACGTTTTCCCTTTTTTGAGTTCGCATATTTACTACCCGCTTGAGGTTCAATTTCGGGATAAAAAAAACCTAGCCTAAATGCTAATTCAGACTACGATCTGTTCTAAGTTTCAACCTAATCGGTTTAATGGTTGTGTGATTGAGTCACAAACATGCATACGTTTTGAACCTTTTTGAAATATTCAAGTGAAATCCTGTCCATCCAAAGGTTGTCTGAAAGAGATCGCAATCAGCGATAAGACTGCCCATTGTACTTCACTGAAACTTTAGAACTTTATTTTTGTTTTTAATGTGTTAAATGTCCTTATGGTGTGCATTAAAGAGTTTTCTATCTTTCTATCTATCATACCTCCGAACATTGTAATACTTCAAATTTCGTATTTCACAGCTTGTTACCGCATTATTACTACCGTTAAATAACGGTCTCCAATTTTCAGGATGTTAGAGCGGGGATGTTAGCGTAATAATTGATTAAGCATGGGGTCGCTGACTCTCGAAAGTTTCATGATTTTCACGCCTCCGAGATACTAAATGAAAATTATACATCAAGATCGAACAAGTTTTCTATCGGCTATCCGTTTTACATACATTTACATAGTACAAGATTTGCTTAGTTTAGGGCTAGATGTCAGAATTTCCGAAAATCGGTTTTGTTTTGATCAATAAATTGCTTTTACTTATACCTTTTTCTTAAAAAAAAAAAAAACTTGTAAGAAACGCAAACAAATTCAAGTGCACTTCACAAGTCTAATAAATCATCTGGAAAACCATTAAAGTATATACCCTATCTAAAAATAGCCCAGAAAATAACGGTTTGTTGTCACAAACCCTTATCTCGCTCCACCACACCAATTTTCAGCGTCATAATTGAAAGTAACAAACAAAACGAAACTCTATTATCGCAGGTACTCCGTTCAAATTACTTTAACTTGTTTTACAGACACCTTGCCGCACTGGATGCAATAGACGAGTGTTAGTTTAATTATTGTGCCTGGAAACAGCTCTCTGGGTTCTAACTAAACATTTTATACGCCTTTTGGCGCTTTCATTTCAGCTAGTTTCAGCAATTGAAAATTTGCTGGTTTGCTTGTTATCTCACAGGTACATGTTTTAATTATACTATTGTAGCGTACATTATAAATTAAAACAGCCTTTACGGTTTTCAAAGTCGTTCTAGTTATATAAAAAACTAGCGGCCTGTCCCAGCTTCGCATGGGTGGTCATAAATTTTTTGAACATTTTAGGATAAACTTAGACCGTGGGTTCGAGCCTCGCGTCTACTTATTTTCATACATTTGCACGCGCTTCTCCTTGAGTGAGTGAAATCGCACCCCGCGCGTGACCCGTGGACCCGTTAACATTTTTAATTTCGTCATATCTTTTGAATGGAATGTCCGATTTGAAAAATTTAAAAAGTTATCTATAGGTATTGAAACTGTCTTAATTATGAAATGATTTATTTGGATAAGGATTAATACCAAGGTACAAATAAAGACCCTTTCCTAGCGGAGGCCTTCCAATTAATTTTTTAGAATAAAAGAACACTTATTGTGACATAACTATAATAGTTAGACATATGCTGTCGCGAAATTTTTTGTAGATGATGACGTGTTCTACAAAATCGTAGTACATTATTTTGTTCTATCTTCAATAGTTTTCGCAGCGCACGCGATGTAAGGTTTTTGTTTTCCACCTTGGGTTACATTATTGAAGTTTTAGTAAGGATCCTTGACTTTTTTGAAAATATAATATAGCCTATGTTACTCAGAGATAATGTAGCATTCTAATGGTGAAAGAATTTTTGAAATCGGACCAGTAGTTTTTGAGCCTATTCGTTACATACAAAAATACAAAAATACAAAAATACAAACCTCTTTATAATATTAGTGTAGATAAATAATAAACAACAAAATGTACACAACAACTAGTTCTGTAAGCTCTAATCGTTACTCAAGTTGATATATTGCTTGGATGTTAAATAAGGCTAGAAGTGTTCGATATTAGATAGCGGCTGTTGGGCCGCAACAGTGTGATTGAACTGAAAAAGACCGTTTTGATTTTGCTAAAAATTTGCCTTAGTCATCACGTTACCAATGGGTAAGAGATGGGAATACTTTAAACGCAGGTTATCTTTTAACAGATTTTTATAAAATAAATAAATATTTGTGGCCTTTTTACACAACACCATAATAAGCAAATCTTGAAATATGGGTAATAGATAGCTGATATATTACATATAGTACTTTGTTTTTGTAAATTTATACTCATCTACACTAATATTATAAAGAGAAAAGATTTGTATTTTTGTTGTTTTGTTGTTTTGTATGTAACGAATAGGCTCAAAAACTACTGGTCCGATTTCAAAAATTCTTTCACCATTGGAATGCTACATTATCCCTGAGTAACATAGGCTATATTATATTTTCAAAAAAATCAGGGATCCTTACTAAAACTCTAATAATTTAACCCAAGGTGGAAAAAGAAAACCTTACATCGCGTGCGCTGCGAAAACTATTGATGATAGAACAAAATAATGTACTACGATTTTGTAGAACACGTCATCATCTACAAAAAATGTCGCGACAGCATATGTCTAACTATTATAGTTATGTCACAATAAGTGTTCTTTTATTATAAAAATTTAATTGAAATGCCGCCGCTAGAAAAGGGTCTTTATTTGTACCTTGGTATTAATCCTTATCCAAATAAATCTTTTCATATTCAAGACTGGTTCAATACCTATACATTACTTCTTGAATTTTTAAAATCGGACATTCCATTCAAAAGATTTAAAAATTATAAGGTCACGGGGCGCGTTCTCACCCAGCGCGGGCCCGGGCAAGGCGCGAGTTAGAAGTGACTCGAACCCACCACGGTCTAAGTTTATCCTAAAACGTTGAAAAAAATTTATGTCCAACCATGCGAAGCTGGGACAGGCCGCTAGTAATTATATAAGGTTATAATAAGATTTTTATAACTCCACAATACTGACCAGTTTAAAAAAAAAAGATAGACGATGCCCTACCTGTACTTTACCTACCATGTTAGGTTATAACAAGCACTCCCAGATTGCAATGCCGATGGTCAGTTTTGTCATATCAAAACTATCCGTCCCATCCAACGCCCCACATTGTAGTTGAGATTACTTGGCGAGAGGACAGTGGGCCGGATCGGGCCGTGAATGGCCCCTTTCATTATACGGGCCGGGCGCGGGCGTGCGAATGAATGTCCCATTTAAATAGGAGCTTGTGAGAGGCTTTTATTCGAGCTAGATTTTAGCTAGAACCTAGACTAGAATGTTCCGAGCGCGGTCTATTGAAAGTGTAACTGTTACTTTAATTACTGTGCAGTAGTTTAAAGTTATCACCGGTGGTAATAGTAGTGCACGAGTAAAAATAGATTTACAAGACTACAAGATCGAGTAAGAATTCAAATACTATTGCAGCTTACATAAAACAGTACCTACTATTTTATATTAATGTGCCAAAGTAGCCAAAAGTGTTTTTGTGTTTAATATCTCTGACTAACCCCCTTAGAATTTGATTATGTTTACCTTTTTCTGTATGCCTACGCCTCACTAAACTTCAATAATATATAATATTATTACAGGATTAAACGAACTCACCTGAGTGATGTTCTATCCTGATTATTTAAGTACTCATTCTGGGATATTTACTAGTAGTAGCCGCCTTTCTTGCATTAATATCGCGTGTCAAAAGCTTAAGATAATCTGTAAAAAAAATGTTAACAACCTGGCAACATTCCACAACATATCATTACGTTTAAAGTTCAGATAAGCATATTAGCCTATCAATGGGAAGCTATGATGTCATAGCTGTTGGGAGGGTGGGACTCTCTTATCCCAGAATGAGTACTTAAATAATCAGGATAGAACATCACTCAGGTGAGTTCGTTTAATCCTGTAATTATTTTTCGTACTCATTCTGGGATATTTACTAGTAGATGTTTAGAGGGATGAACATAGAATATAAAAATCACATTATTAAATAAAAACAATGAGTGTTTTTTAAACCTAACGACTAACTAATTATATTGTCTTAATAATTAAGTTCCTTTAACTTAAAGGTAGATAAAATCTACTAAATCACAAACTCAAAAGGAATAAACCACCATTAAGGAACAACTGAGATCCAGGAACATTAATCCTTAGTACCAAATTATCATTATTCTTGAAATCACAGCAAAATACATAGCATTAGTAATTGTTAACTTAATGCTTATATGTCTAGTTTCTACTTCTGACTAGAGGAACTACAAATATATAATAATATAAACTAAACATTTGCAATTGAAAATTGAGCATTAACACTACCTTGTAGTGGCCTATTATAATGCTTTGCAAAAGTCATTGACCTGCAAAGCTACTGGAATAGCCTACTGCTTTCAACATGCTATCTACTGTAAGTAGAATGAGAGGTGAAAATTTAAATGTCAATTCTACTGTATTTCATAACTTGTTTAAGCCACCTGATTATAATATTAATTGGGAAGTGGCTCTCCTAAAGGGGTCTTTAAAACATAGAAACAATTAATCAAATGATTCCTCCTCGTCCCTAAATGTCGGAACTCTTTGACCTGTTGTAAGAGCTGTAGTTGTAATTTTGGTTAGTTTCTTAAACTACAAGAAGAAACTTTAAAAAAGTGAGAACAATATTTGGGTACCAAGTGAGCATACATTTAGGTGCAAATGGCCTTTACTTGAATAATCCTTCAAAAACCAATGTGCAATAGTCAATAGTTATTTATTGGTAATACATTGTACAGATCACTGCACTCCTTGATATTCAAAGAATAAAACCTTACTAAATAATAATAAAAATAAAATAAAAATATTAATTTGTAATATACCAATGTGTATTCACAATGTGTATTTAATATTAAATTCAAATACTCATAATATCATTACCTATTATGAGAGAATGTTCCGAACGATGGCAGTTAGGTATATGTTTGGTAAGAGGTCCCCTAATTGAAAATTTTCATCATTAAATATATAGTTTTAACTAGAATATTATTATTATTTCCTGACGATGACATGGATGACGCAGTTGTTGCGTTGTCGCGTACTGGTCACGGAAGAACAGCATTATAATAGCGTATACGTAGCTATAGCGTTTATGCTGAATGACAGCACATTTCTGTCACCTACTTTTAATGTCTTTTCTTGTATTTTTTATAAATTGTATTTATGTGTGGCATAAATAAATGATTTTGTATTGTATTATTGTTTTATAAATATGATAATACTTTAGGCACACATTACCTAGATCTTGATTATTTGTCTTGCAATACACCATCACTGTTAAATACAACTGTAATATTGTAATAGGCTATACTTTGATGATGACTCAATAATTACTGTTACAAACTTCATTAAAGGATACCAAACCTGGGTTGGCCAAATTGGACGCACTACAATACCAAAACCTTGTCTTTTCTAACCTTTTGTTAGATTTTCAAAATTAAGGGAATGCATAAAATAAATAATAACTCCTTTTAATGGTGAAGGCATTTACATTCCATGCAGAAGGGTCTCCATGTCAATATATTTGTAAAATTTTAAGCTTGAGTGAGAAGCAAACAAGTCAAAATTTGATTCTATAGGTATTATCCTTTGATTTAAAGTATCATACAAAAATCCATAAATCTAACACCATTGAAATTTGTAGGTTTCAACTACTTCTTGCTGTTTATTACTGACTGCTGTCAAACATATATGTTTCTGCCACAAAATAATTTGAATATTTCCAATGGTATAATTTGAACTATGATTTTAACTATTTGATTTGAATGGTATATTTTTAACTGCTTTCATATTTCCAATGGTAATCATAGATCCCCCACTACGTTCCAAAGCTAAATTTTTTGTATAAACATAGCAAAGACATAATATAAACTGACCCAAGACTGCCTAATAATATGGCAAAATCTCTAATAGATCATTAAAGTTTTAAGAATATATTTATAAGTTATGTCTTTCTTTTTATAGGACTCTGTGTCCTATGAATTAAATTTGATCCAAAGCCTGAAAATTTCCTAATACTTGATGTGATGATTTTACTACAATCAGTTTTAATACTAAGCCAAAACATATAATAGCATAAACACAATCATGATATTCGTTATACATTCATGATATGAAGCTCCCAGGCAAATGTAATTATTGAAATAAATTACAATTCTATAGCTTTTATAGTAAGTATTGTGGTTTTCACATAATATCACACATAAACTCAAATCGAAATATATCATAATATGAGTTAATTGGACTAAATAATAACCATTTTTCAACTCTATTGTGCACATAGTATAGTCTTTACTTGAGAGTAATTTACTAACAGTCAATATCTTCCAGTTTAAACAGATAAGTTATTAAACTTTATTCAGATAAAATATGCTAAATATACAGCATCATGAAATTGCCCCAAAGTTTAAGTTTTTAAAATTTTAGTCTCCATCATAAGTTTTCCTGATATAATCAGTTTAACTTTATTGGACTTATAATGTTTGCTCCAGCAAAACTTAAAAAGGTATCTTATGCCATAAAGTATTCAAAAATGGTGGGTTCTTAAGTAATTATTTTTCAATACACATTGAAATACTACAATCTACCAGCAAAACATATCTCTAAGGATATCTTGTATGCCCTCTGTTGGATGGGCCTGCCTGATGATGGCTGTCTGTGGGCTTGTATGCCTATTGTTGCTGAGGGTGCTAGTGATAAGCCCCTCATAGGCCTTGGCTGTGATACTGAAACTGTGGCCTGCTGGTTGATTGAACCTCTTTTGTTAGTAATATTTGCTGCATTTCATGGTTTAATAAGATTTACAGCCTTTTAAGATAAAGATTTCACAGAGTCCTCCAAGTTTGAATCAAAATTTTCTCCCCTCCAGCTTTTCTTCAAGGATTTCATTAAGTTCTTGTCCAAGGATGGACTTATGAGCTTTCTGCAAATGTCTGTATATTGAAAATGGATATTACAAATTGAACGAGAGGATTCTCCTTGTTTCTTTAAAACCTCAAGAAAACAATTTTCTTGACAAGACTGTATAGCTTGAGCAAGCTTAGCAGCTGACTGTCCCAGCACTTGCTGATGCTTCTGCAACAGCTCATCTTGGCTCTTGCCTGCTGGTGTCAGATTACCAGTCAGCTCTATGTTTAGTTTGGGTGCCTCTAATAGCTAGCAATTGTTTGGAATTTATAATCCACAATTTTCTCTTTCTCTGCCTTTGTAAATCCGTTTTTAGAATGGTCTCCATCACCAATGCCAAATAAGGATGATTTTCATCACTGTAGCCATTATCTTAGGTAGGCTCTCCCAAAGCTTCTGCTATGAGTGCCTCCTCTGAAGAATCTGTCTCTGCATCTGTGATATCTGTCTCACGGATTTCAACATCAGGATTCAAAGTGCCAGGGGTCCTCTGCTCCAGGCATTCAAACTGGATTAGATCCAATTCTAGAACACATTATTGTTCTGAAAAATGTATATCAAGTCTAATGTCTTAAAAGATCTTCCTTTACTTCTTCCTCTCATAGAGAGTGTAAAATTGCAATAACTATGCAATATTGTTTATATTTATTATTTGTTTATAAATATGTAAATTGTCATTGTATTTATTTCGATCCATTGAGCTGACATAACCTCCCCAACGGGAAGGTACATATTGTCACACAATATGCAATTGATTACATGTAGGTATTGCAATATATTCATCTTGATTCTTTGAGCTCACATTACTTTCCCAACGGGATTGTACATATCGTCACACAATATGCAATTTGATTACATGTAGGTTTGCAATATAAATCATCTGGATTCTTTGAGCTTACATTACTTTCCCAACGGGATGTTACATATTGTCACACAATATGCAATTTGATAACATGTAGGTATTGCAATATAATTCATCTTGATTTTTTGAGCTCACATTACCTTCCTAACAGGATGGCACATACTGTCACACAATATGCATTAGATTAAATGTAGGTATTGCAATATAATTTATTATTGATATTTTGAGTTAAACATAACCTTCCCAACGGGAAGGTACATATATTTGATTACATGTAGGTTAACTCTTTACATGGCAGGGGACAGCCGGCTGACCCATACTGGTTAAATGTGTGTACACCAGTTAATAGGAACAAGATAACCCTTAGCCTGAAGTTGTCATCAGCTTCAACATAGCCTTCCCAACGGGAACGTACATACATTGTCACACAATTATGTAATTGATAACCTGTAGGTTATTAGGAATAATTCTAAGAGTTCACTTTGATTTGTGCAATAAAGTTAATCGTAATTTTTGATTTCAGCCAGCACCATAATGGCCGGCCGGCAAATTAGCATTACCGTGTGCTAAAGAATTACGCCTCATAACAGGACTATTTTCCGTGTAAATAACGTCGGCTAGGCACGAAATGTATTGTACATTATCCAATACAAACCAAACTTAGTAAATAGTCTACAAATTCTTACCTTCCTTTCAAAGTATAAAGGTATATATTCTTAAATTTCCTCTCCAACTTTAGTATTTTTCTGTCTGGATAAGAAGCCCTACGCTTGGGCATGATGAATGTTGATGAAAATAACATACTTTACTAGTTTATTACTAACTTTTTTCCAAAAGTTTTGTAAATAGCGTGAAAACGCAGACGCCGCGATAGCGCGCAAAAGAACGAATGATATGTTGTGGAATGTTGCCAGGTTGTTAACATTTTTTTTACAGATTATCTTAAGCTTTTGACACGCGATATTAATGCAAGAAAGGCGGCTACTACTAGTAAATATCCCAGAATGAGTACGAAAAATAATTACATTGTAAAAGGATCATACAAAAGAACGGTAGGAACCAAAATCAAAATCAAAATCAAAATTTTACTTTGACTTTGACTTAGACGTCCTCAAAGATCTGGAGCAAGTGCTTGTTACGTAAAGATCTCGGGAGATATCTACCGTGCCTAGGGATCAAAGTCGTGAAGCTGTTTCAGCTTTTTATATTTTTTTTCTAGTTGGTGGTCCGATAGTAGTGTGTGGTCCTTGTTACTCAATTCAACAAATATAATTTTAGCCTTGACTTTCATATGAATTTAGATTTTCATCCAACGCTCATATCTGTATGACTTTACCATCAAGTTTTCCAATAAACTAGTTTTTCGCAACAAAGCTGAGTGTTGACTCTCGGTTCACAAGAGCCCTTCGCGCCCCTCGGGACGTGAGCTGCCAAGACACACCGGCATTACCCTGCGACCTCATTGTTACTGGGGGACCTGCAGTGTCTAGATGACACCTTTTCAGAGTTTCGAAGCCCGTTGTAGAACCAGTCTCCTCGTGCTTGTCTATCAAACATACAGAGATATATTATAAAATTTCATTAGGAAATTTTAATCTGCTACAAATTCTCTTTGGCAAATAGCGTATATCAACCATAGCATAAGAGTAGTAGAGCTCTTTGTGAAGGGCTTGTCCGCGGAAGTACTA
Organism: Chloroclysta siterata; assembly: GCA_932294275.1. Classification (NCBI taxonomy): domain Eukaryota; kingdom Metazoa; phylum Arthropoda; class Insecta; order Lepidoptera; family Geometridae; genus Chloroclysta; species Chloroclysta siterata. Next base: position 20,963,041 of record OW028589.1, read on the forward strand.
CCACCATGCCTTTTTCTGCCGCCAAGCAGCGTTTCTGTGTTTCGGTTTGAAGAGTGTGGGTGCCGGTGTAATTACAGGCACATGAGGCATCTGTATGCCTTAAGTTGATGATGCAGGGCAGTGCATCGTACTTTTCTATCGTGCGTGATTTGCGGGGCAATGCTTTGTTGTATGTAATGGTTACTACTTAACATCAGGTGGGCCATCTGCTTGTTCACACAGCTTGTACTATGCGAAACACATGACTGATAGAATACAATTTCTTTAATAAACGAATAGCATTGAACAACATGTTCAATCAATAATTACCTAATATGGTTTTGTTAAGATTTTAGTTTCTGATAAAAACATTGGTATTAGTTTGACCTGCAGGCAAAAACCATTACTTCTCAACGTTTTCCGATTTAAAAGCTCCAAGGTACAAGTTTTCTAAGTAAAATTGCGAGAAAAAACTCACACCAAGAAACCACTACAAAATAAATTAAAGGACTTGGAATAAACACACTGCACTGCTGGTTTTGCTGCAATACTGTAGTATAAATTGCAATGACCTACTTGACTCACATGTAGGATAGAAAATTTGCGACAGGTATTAAAAAGGCAGACGCGAGAGAAAAATATATATCAACGTGGTATTTTTCATTCAAAGACTTCACACTCGCGAAATAATTATAGCTTACAAGTACGCTGTATGCGGATCAAATATTTGATACCCGTTTTTAGCTTTCTTAAAAATCGATGTAAATCGTAAAGAAATGTTTTTCATTGATATTGATAAAACGTTGGGAAAATAATAAAGGTAAACGCGATAAATACCCGTGTAATACTTCAATATGTGTTATGATCGCGAGAGTTTATAAAATACTATTGATAAAAGTGTTCAATAATAGTGAAGTTAAAGTCTCCCGAATGACATTTTTTTATGTTGGTACTTATGGATTCATATTTTTTTATAACCTTATATTTCAATACTAGTGGCTTCCAGCGGCTTCGCACGCGTTGAAGTAGTGAGCCGTGATTGAGCCACAAACATCCAAACATCGTTACTTTTGCATTGATTTGTATATTATTAGGGTAGGATATTAAATACCTACGTAGGTATAAGAGATACCTATAGGCGTACATTACCTATATTAGGTAGGTAGGTAGGTAGGTATAGGTACTGAGTTTAGCACAAACATGACAAATACAACAAAGACACGGAAAGTATGTACTTATTTGTTCCTAGTTTCTACCCCAAAAACAATTTTATGTATTACTAGTAAACTTAAGGTTCTTCAAGGATGTGGATGTGAGGATGTGAGCATGTGAGCATGTGAGCATGTGAGCATATGAGCATGTGAGGATTAGATCATGTGAGCATGTGAGCATGTGAGTATGTGAGTATGTGAGCATGTGAGCATGTGAGTATGTGAGCATGTGAGGATGTGAAGATGTGAAGATGTCTCGAAGGTACGTCCATTTACCCACATTTTTCAGTATCATAACACACTAAAGAGGATTTAATTTACAAACCTCATTGATTAATTTAAATTAAAGTGGATTTATTCATGACAACTGCAAATCGGACAGCTATTAATTGTATCCTTTTTTTTACAAATTAATGATCCCGCTTTAAAAATAATTCCCTTATACTATACCACTTAAATTAAAAGATCAACGGATTGTTACCCTGGCTTACATTTAAAGGATGTCTTTCATGCATAAAATATGTATATGTATTACTTGTGGCTTCCCGCGGCTTCGCACGCGTTGAAGTGGTGCCGTGATTGAGCCACAAACATCCAAACATCGTAACTTTCACATTGATTTGTATATTATTAGGGTAGGATTTTAAATACCTACGTAGGTTTAAGAGATACCTATAAACGGCCATTACCTATATTAGGTAGGTAAGTATAGGTACTGAGTCTCAAAAACATGCCAAATACAACAAAGACAACCTTACACGGAAAATATGTACTTATTTGTTCAGGAGGTAGTTTTACTTTGCAGGGGTAGTTTTAAAATATTGAAAACGTGATTTTAAATAATTTATTGTGGTGTATATTTACTTCAAATTTGAAATCTATCGCACTATACTAAAAATCTCCCATACTAACTTTTACAGTCATTTGCAGGGGTAATTATCAAAAGTTGAAAGCGTCATTTTTAATTAATTATTTTTTAGTATATTTACCTCAAGTTTAAGTCAATCGCACCACGCGTTAAAAAACTCCCATGCAAACTTTGACATCCCTTTGCACTTTTAAAAAAACTAAAAATGTTTTTCCTATTTTTTAGCTTTGGAGTACATCTACTTCAAGTTTCAAGTTTGTAGGTTCAAGGAATACAATTTTTCATACCAACGTTTTCAACCCTTTTTACACCCTTAGGGGTAAAAAGATCCGAAAATCTCTTCTTAGTACACCTCTACGCCATAAGACCTATGTACCCTTCAAATTTCAAGCCTCTAGGACCAGCGGTCAAAAATCTCCTATACAAACTTTTACATCCCTTTGCACACTTATTAAGGGTAGTTTTAAAAAACTAAAAATGCATTTCCTATTTTTTTGCTTTGAAGTATATGTACTCCAAGTTTCAAGTTTGTAGGTTCAAGGAATACTATTTTTCATACAAACGTTTTCATCCCTTTTTACACCCTTAGGGGTTGAATTTCCAAAAATCCCTTCTTAGTACACCTCTACGCCATAAGGTGTACTCCTCAAATTTCAAGTTTCTAGGACCAGCGGTTTAGGCTGTGCGTTGTCTATATGTCAGTCAGTCAGTCAGTCAGTCAGGACTTTGATTCTTATAGTATTAGAGATTATTCATATCCTTATTATAATCATCGTCATCATCAGCCTGAAGAAGCCACAGTTGGACATAGACGTCCCCTATACATTTCCAGGAAAAACTATTCTTTGCCATTCCGTCCACCGACTTCCCACTATCTTCACAATGTCGTCTTTATAATGGTAAATATGAAAACTTAAATATTTTTATTTAGATTTATTATATTTTTATTTATTTAGATAAAAATATTTAAGTTTTGCTTTGAAGCAATTCTAATCCTTATTTGCTTTGCTAACTGCTGTTTTTTTTTTAACTTTGAGTGTTGAAAGTGAAAAAAATTACGAATATTTATACACCGAAGATGCTTTTAATAGATTAATATGGACTATATTCAATCCAGCAACATCGTTGAATTGTGCAATAAATACGTTCGAAAATATAAAGCAAAATTTTCTTGTAAAAGCCTCTCAAGATACTTAACTTTGAAACGCGAGATTTCGGTAAGTGCACTGAAATAGCCTCAACCTCTAACTAAAGTTAGAAGCTTAGTAGGTACTTAGTGACGTCATAGTTTTTTTTACCAACTAGTAGAACTTTCCAAGAAGCTCTTTGCTTTTAGGTGCCAAGATACAAAACATAAAATAAACTTTTTGTATGTTAGTATATCAAATAATTTATTAATGTTGCTAGTACAAATACCGATCAAGGGCTTACTGAAACAATAATTGATTTATACAACTGTTGATTGAAACTCTTCACAAAAAAAAAAAAAAGATATAAAAAAAAATTAAAACATCTCCTAGGATGATCAAATCAAGCCTTTTCATGATGATATCTAACGTATGACGTCAGGTGTGACGTAGTAACCCTCTATGTCTTCAACGGGATTGGTGAAGGACCAAGAAAGATTTCTATAAAACCTTGGTATCTCTATTTTATCTTTACTAAGAAATCAAAATCAAAAAGTATTTATTTGGAACAAGAAACAGAAGTACGTAAGTATATTGAAAAACGATTATATCCACAGGAGTTTAAAAAACTGTATTAGAAAGTAAATTTTATCGCAATAGTTTTTAGAATAATCAGCCGTAATGAGGACAGACGGACAAAGCCACACCATATCTATTTCACCATTCTAATTCAAAACCCAAAAAAAAACGAGAATATTATTTCTAGCAGATTTAGAGACAGTTCTTTTCAAGGTTTTGAAGAGAAGCTCTTGAAGAGCCGGTGACATGTTGAATTTAAGCAATTCAATGAAAATAACGTTCTCACCATGGAGGTATTATACTTAGTCTAAGGTTCTCACAAAAATACGATTTCATAATAATTTGGCCCGAATTGTATTCCCAACGCTTTCAAATTTTTGTGACAGTTCAATTTTACTAAATGATGAATAGGTATTAGCTGTGGCGTTTAGAATCAACTGTCATGTGATGTTATTATACTTTGTTCTTTTTAAAGGGTTTCTCCAGCTGAGAATAATTATTCCTTGTTTGGGTCGATCTGTGGTTTAAAATTATCAAAGTTACTTATGGAAAAGTGTCTTAAGAGTATAAGAATTGTAATATAAAAAAAACTTCAGAGCCTTAATAACTAATAACATAAGACTTAAAGGGCGACCACTCTGCCCTTTTGATGTTTTATTATAGGGCAGTGTGGTCGCCCAGCGATAAAGCCCTTACAATAAATAAAAAAAAAGAAGCAGAAAACTGTCAAACGAATTTTTCACAACAATGTTAAATCACAAACAATCAAAAACAGGTTTTTGATATAAATAAAAAATATTAATGTAATTTTATGTGAAAAAAGTTACCACGAAGGGGCAACCAGTAAAACCCTAACCTATTTAAACTGCAAACACTTTTCAAAAAGCATTTTTCAGAAGGCCCGGCCTCCCCAGGCGACGACGCTCGTCTAAAGCGTTATTTGACGTGCACTCGCGAGATGTCATTCCCACGGATTAGACGCCGTCTACACGGTAGGTCCCAAATCGTTTTTCGATACCGAACCTCGGATTTTAAAGGTGAGAGGCTATCTATTTACAGGGAAAATAATGTAATGGAGTTGTGTCAAAATAAATCACGACAATTGCTTCCTCATTTTTGACAGCCTGTGAGGCAACCTTCGTTTTAACTCTCTTTTATACCGTCTATTCTTTCACATAAATGCAAAAATAATTTGTACTAAATAAAATGCTAATAAAACGCATAGAGGAATATCGAAGCCACATTATTGTATTAAAAGTTATTTATTCAATTGAATCACAAAGGATCACTTTTAAATGTCTTAAAGTTAGGTGAATCTAGGTGCCAGTTCCACGCGACCAAGACTAGAAGATTAATCTGATGTAGTGCACTGCTGGACAAAGGCTTTCCCAATATATTTCCGGGCAGAATAATTCCGAGCCCTCTCCATCCACCGGCTTCCCGCGAAACTCATTAGATTTGATTCATTTTAGTATTATCTTTGAGTTACAATATGCAAATTTTAAGAGTAGTTTGTTAAGGTCTCGTCCGAGGAAGTACTACCACCACGCCTTTTTCTGCCGCCAAGCATCGTTGCTGTGTTTCAGTTTGATGAGTGTGGTTGCCGGTGTAATTACAGGAACATGAGGCTTTACATCTGTATGCCTCAAGTTGATGGATGCAGGGCAGTGCCAGTAGGGCACGTTCCTATCGTGCGTGACTTATGAGGCAATGCTTTGTTATAGGTGTTGGTTACCACTTAACATCAAGTGGGCCATCTACTTGTTCCATCAGCTAGTTGTATAACAAACAAATGCAAAAAAAATAATGTCCGTACTACTCATCGCTCAGTCTTAGCATCATGTCAGGCAATCGTGCACCTCTTCTGGTATCAGGAACCTACGCTAGTAAACTCATTAACTATTCAGATGATGGATTGGACGAATGCAGAGAGAACGGCGAGAGAGCTGTGATAAATGATGGTATTTTAAACAAGCCTGTTAAAATAATGAATTACTATTGACGTATGTACATACTATTATCGCGGGCTAATTAAATAAGACAACACAATGATCTTCCTGCTGAAGTTTTCTCAAAAGACTATAGTATGGGGTTCTTCAAAGAGGGCGTTAATTTTTGAATGGTCGGCAATGTCCTAGTGATTCCTCTGGTATGGTAGGCGTTCATAGGCTACGGTTACCGCTTTCTATCAGGCGGGCCGTGAGCTTTTTTGTCTACTTTGTTGTATAAAAACAAACAAGCAGTAGAACGTACCTTTGACTATTTCCATGAAACATCCTGAAATATTCTTGAGTTGGTACTGAGAGATCTGAGGACATCTACCGTGCCTGGGGATCTAAATGGAAAAACTTTTTTTTGTTTATAAGGATTAGCGGTTACCTACCCGTCCAAATAGTGACTGTGCAGAACGCTGCGTGTACGGATGGTCAAGCGAGTTAAAATATCAGCGCTAGAGGAAACTTTTAGCGCTATTCTAGGTAAACTAGAAGTCTTGTAAATGTGTGTCTTGTAATAGAGAATTTTCTAGACAAGATTTTTCTAGTTTATCTAAAAAATCTTGTATCTGTGTCTTGTAATAAAATGAGGGTAGCTTTTGGTGTACAGGGAATTTTCTAGAGAAGACTTTTCTAGTTTATATAGAAAAATTACACACCAATTTACTGTCTATTTTAATAATCAAACAAAGTTAGTCTGTTATATAGAATTTAAGGAGTAAGCAAAACAAATGTAGCTTGGTAAGTATACTCCGCAACCCACGTCTTTGGTACTATGAATTAATAATGATCTTTTGATTAGTTTAGCCATTCCTAAAAGCAAGCCTTATTTACTTGAGTTAGTTACTAGCGTCAGTAGCAACAAATTGCTGGTATTACTTCAAAGTCAAAGTCAAAATGCGTTTATTAAGTAAAATGTAAAATGCTAGTCTGTATGCCTTAAGTTCATGGACGTATGGCAGTGCATAGTAGGACACGGGTGAGACTTGCGAGGCAGTGCTTTGTTATAGGTTATTGTTACCACTTAAAATCAGGTAGGCCATCTGCTTGTTTTCCATCAGAAAGTAGTATAAATATTTTGAAGCAACTTTGAGCAAGGATCACTTTGAATCTTTTATACTATTATAAGTCTTTTATACTTCAGGCATCGAACAAATCCTGAGCAAACTCTTACCCTCATAAAATGAGCTCCGTCACTGTTTGTCATAACGCATTGGTAAGAGATGGCAATAGCTTAAGCATTGTTTATTCTTTGTCAGATTTTTATAAGTAAGGCCATTAATTATTATTATTTAGACGTTGACAAATTACTTAAAAGGGTCATTTTGAATTGTCATATCTAATCTTATGGAATTAAGTTTATCAAATATATTTATCTAGCTAGCAAAAAGAATCAAGCAGAAAACAAGCAATTGAGATTTTCGACTCTAGCTTAAGAAATAAGCCAACAAAAAAAATCTGAAAACATAACGATAGTGTTTTATACTTTCACGATTGCTAGCCGTAGATAGTAAGTAAGCGGTATTACTTGCCAATGCACTGACGCCAGTCACTGGATCTATGTAAATATGCCTCAATTCCAGGGTTATATAGCGCTAACATGACAACGTTTCGCGTTACTGCCATTACAATATCGCCTTTAGCATCGAGTTTTTAGAGTCGCTGTTTGCGTGGAGATAAGTGGCAATAAAATCACTTTTAAGGTATTGTGGTAGTCACGCAAAGTTATAAATCAGGTAAATACCTACGGTATGATGATTGGTCGTCTGGCTTAGCCTGAATATTGTATTGTGGAGAATACTACACCAATGTTTAGTTTAGGGTTTAAATCTCGAACGAGACTGACCCTCATTACGTAGCTTGCGACAGGTTTGCGGCAAGCTTAAATGAGGTTAAAGAATATTGATTTTACTCGTATTAATGACATTTTACTTTATTAGAAATATTATGGTTCCAATGTTTAATCATTTCGAACAGTCAAAATATAAAAGATTCTAAAATAACGAAATAAAATAACTGGCAAAAATTCGTAGCAAATAAAATGTGCGGTTTCGTTTGGCATGTCACAGCGCAAGCTATGCAGTAGGTTGATTTTATTATTTTACTAAAGTGTTGGTTTTGAACATGCCGCACGACTTCGCATTTTTAACCCCTTTAGGCAGTCGGTTATACATATAGTTGTTGTACTCCTGACATAGGTACATAGGTAGGAAATCTGTTCATATGTTTAGGTAAGACCTTTACCGAAGCTGTAACGCATATTTTTTTTGTAAAAATTGAGCTTTTTGCTCTTGTTTTTTACGACTTGCTGATGGAACAAGTATGGCCCATCTGATGTTAAGTTACCTCGCAAGTAACTCACGATAAACTTACCCCTCGATGCACTGCTCTGCGTCTATCAACTTAAGGCCTCTCCTGTAATTTCATCGACAACAACACCCTTCAAACCAAAACACAGCAACGCTGCTTCCCGGCAGAAATAGGCATGGTACTTAGTAGTTCTTCCCCGGACGAGCCCATCACAAAGAGCTTTACTACTCTTCTTGTTGCAGATCAGTCGTGATTTACATTATAAGGAAGCAGGTACCTTAATATCTAAAAGGGGAATCGACAAGGGAGACAACGCAACGTATAAATTAATAAAATAAAAGGGTTGAACCGAAGACCTTTAAATCAGATCCAACTTTTTGTTTGTTTTCATTTAAAAGTAAATTTGAAATCTGATAAGATGTTTGGGTTTCGTTGAAAATCGTATTACTTAAATCACTTCGTTGAATCGAATTACATGCTATCGCTACGTAAGTGAATTTGTTTAATACGAAGTTGATACATTGATTTGTATAGAGGTATAAGAAGTTAAATATCTATGAGACTTAGAGCTGATTGCATCATGCTCTGTTAGTTACTAATCAAGGATTAACAGGCCGTTTAATTTAACCTTAGATATCAAACGCGTACATTTTGACATATTTAACGGCCCTTTAATCCTTTGTTATTCTAACAGAGCATGGTGAATTCAGTTCTTAGGCAAAGGGTTAAAATCAACCAAAACTGATTTAACTCTTACCTAAATTTTAATTTGTTTTATAAATCGAAACCAATTTTCGATTCTGTTTTCCCCTTCATTGAATATGTGAGTGCAATTACAAAAGCGATCTTTTGGTTTTTTAAACTACCCACGAACCAATTGTAATCAGAAACAGATCTGAACACTCCGTCTTACGGTCCATAATAGAAAACCAGAGAATTCCGAAATTTTCATCCGTGTTTAGCGATTTCGATTGGATAGATATTTTAAATGCACAGATTTGTATTCAAATGACCCTTATTATAGACTTGAGGAGTCCCGCGACTTCGTTTAGATTATTTTGATACAACCCATAGGAGTTGAATTTTGGTAATTTCTTTTTTAGTATTGGTACTTATCATATAAGATAATGATTTCAAGCCCAAAATATTGTACGGAATCCTTTACTAAATTAAGGTTCGGTTTTGAATATTATGTTATGATCACGTCGCATCACATGGTCCAAATTGGTGAAACTTGTCAAAGTCAAAATCAAAAGGTATTTATTCAATAAAATCACAAGGATCACTTTGAAACGTCTTAAAGCTAGGTGACTCTAGGTCCCAGTTCCACGCGACCAAAGCCTAGATGAACAGGCAACAAACTTACGGCTTGGTTCCTACCGTTCTTTTGTATGATCCTTTTACAATGTAATAAGGTATAATACAATATTGAAGTTTAGTGAGGCGTAGGCATACAGAAAAAGGTAAACATAATCAAATTTATAAGACAGCACACTTCAAGCTAATAATATCTGATGCATAAATTCAATCTATTATATCAGAGAAAAATAAAACACACAATAGTAGGTAGGTACAGTAGGTACAGCTATTGCAGACATGTTGCAGGCAGAGCGACCGAGACATCGGGCCACGCACTTTTACCATCAATATAGCTATCTAAAGTATAATAGGCTTTCCTTATTAGATTAGTCTTAATGTATGCTTTGAATTTTCTAATAGGAAGCCGAGTGGCACTTTCTGGAAGTTTATTATAGAAGCGTATACCTTGATATACGATAAGATAGACCTCTGAATACGCCTCAGTTTTCAGTTTCAGTATTTAGTTTAAGAGAATCTTAGTGTATATGTCTACTTTACACAATAATATATACAATTGGTTTAGTTTCAGGATTAAACATATATTCTTTCTCTTTTTTCTTTCACTTCAGCCTTCACAGCTCAGTTAGTAGTAGCTCTGCCTTCTGCGCCGTAGGCCGTGGGTTCGATCCCCACCGAGAACAAACATTTGTGTGATGAACATAGATGTTTGTTCTCTGTCTGGGTGTTATATAATATTATAAGTACCTATATAAGTATGTATTTACAAAAAAAAAAAAGTATATAAGTAGTATATTAGCTATCTGGTTCCCATATCTGGTTTGGGGCGAGATAGTGCTGTGTGGAATGTCCACCAATATAAAAAAAAAAAACTATCATCAGAGATTATGTTAGTAAAAATACAAAAGCCAGCAAATCGGATACATTCCTTCTACGAAGTTATTCTTCTCGCTCACACTTGTGTATGCGTAGGTTGTCTCGCTCTTTTGTAAGCTACGTGCTCTAATTCTCTTGATCTGGGAACATCATTAAATAAATGTTACTCATTTGCTAAGATGCTTTTGGCTGGCAATTTGACGGCGCTGTTAATTGTAATTATAATAAATTAAAGCCGTAACTTGGGCGTTGGATTATAAAAAGAAAAGCAATAATGATTTTGACTGTAATTATTAAAATGCACGTCTTTGTCAGCGTAGCGTTTTTATCTTAGACTAAGTATGATATTACCTCCATGGTTTTTATGTTTAGGCCAAAGAAGAATTTAATCTGTTTAGGTTCAAATTCGACTCGTTAAGAAACCAAAGATGCACAAACTTCATGTTTCTATGACGACATGATTCAGTAGTGTCTAGTAGTATTTGTTGATATTTATGTTTGGATCGGAATTAATTAAAGATGTTTGAAAATGCAAATCGTAGTTTTATTACACAGCAGTAAAGATCAAGAAAGTTGCCAGCTCAGTGTAGCCAATATAGTTAAAAGAAAAAGTGATGCCAACACACAGAACTAAATTTGGTTGCGTTCTCATTTACTAACAGTATTCCATAGACAATATTCATATAAGTGGCTCTGGTATCCTCAGTGCGTTTTCAATTTGACATTCACCCATCACTAGCGTGAGTGTGAGTATTTTATCTGTGGAAATGCCAACATAAGTGAGCGCGGAACCACTAGGTGTCCCCGTGATTAAGTTGTTTAGAGCTGATTTCACCATGCTCTGTTAATTACTAATCAAGGATTAACAGGCGGTTAAATAACCTTAGATGTCAAACGCGTACATTTTGACATATTTAACGGTCCTTTAATCCTTTGTTAATCTAACAGAGCATGGTGAAATCAGCTCTTAGAATAGCACTACAGATATTCGTGAGTAGGTATCGTTAGGTACACTACCTACTGAAAAGATGAAAAATAAGAATTTGACATAAAGCTACCTTTTACTTAGTTTGCACCCCTGGTAATTTAACTCAAGTTTCCTCCAAATCAATACATAGCCGAATCTATTTTGCCAAAACGTCTAAATTTTATAGTTTAGTTGAACATAATTTGAGCCTCTGCTTCTTTTTTAGCGTCATGACCAGAGTACTTAAAAATATCAAAAAGAGACGAGTTGCTACCAACGATGACGTTTACGTCGTCTCAATATCTTCTTCTCTCAATTTATGGCTCCTGTCCGTCATTCGACAGACAATCTTGCCAGTGTCAAGTGATTTGTATTGAATACTTTTTAGTCAAGTCAGTCCATAGTCAAGTCGGCCGTCATTTTGTTTTAAAGAAAATGGTGGCGGTTTTCTTCAAAACATTGGAAACATTTTCGGTCAAATCAGGATATCACATATTACACTTTCATTTCAAATGTTTACACTTTATGCTAAGACCTCAAGTAATGTTGGTTAAAATACCACCGAAATTACACAACACAACTCAAAATAACACTAGAAAAACAAATAAAATGAAAAAGCTATGTTGCTTCCAAAAATGACAGAAAATGAATCCGTCTCAATATCTCGATCGCTCATATAATATGACGTTGCGCTAATGCGCAACGTAATCCAGCCATCGAAGTTTGACTCACAGCCGCTAATTAAAATTACGAATAATGCGCGAATAGACTAAAATAATCGGGTACATTTTAGAAGCTGCAATTAGGACAATGCAATAAACCATTGTGAATGATTAATTGCATTATTCAAGTTATAAATTTATTGCCCGCTGAATTTCAGAGGGGATAATGTAAGTTTTAAATTAAACTTTTTGTTTCGCGTCTTAGAGAGTCATGCGTTGAGCGTGCGCAAGTTTTTTTTAAATGAGTATGTGTTTTTTTTTAATTTGTGTTTTATTGGTAATTTTTCACACAAATATATCTAGCCCCAAACTAATCCAAGCTTGTTCTGTCGGAACCAAATAACTGATAAAATACTTTTTTTAATAAATTCTTACTTATACATTTGATTAACGCTTTATATTCTAAATGTAATATTTAGACGTTTATCTGATTATGTTGAGACATTCTTATGATTTTAGATTACCAAGAGGTCGGAAACATATGTGAATATTTCCGATCAGAATCGTTTCCGAATGTTTTAAAACGGCCCTGCTGAGAGTAAGTTTTGTTTTTGTCAACAAAACATCCCCCTAGATTACAGTTCATTTGTCTTAATTTAATTGCAAAACTTATAGTTAAGTTGTTCTTTAAGACACCTAGCTTTAAACACAGCTAGAATACTTTAAGTTAGCACTTCGAGGAGAGTAACACTTCTAAGAGGCGTTTGTTATGAATGGGAAAAGTTTGTAAACACTTTACACCGGGGTTTTCTTGTCGAATGCACAAACTAGAAGTTTCTCAACATTCCCGATGCTTTTAATTATGATAAGTGTGCTTGTGCTCGATATACCTACCCTACCTACTGTACCTACTGCAGCGTACAGTTTTTGCTCTTACATAATTTTCATTTATCGTTTATTCTGGTAAAGAGTTCGAGGGTTTAAATCCGGTGGCCTTGAAAGGAAAAAATCCTTATAAAATATATGCGCAATGCCTCTGCTCTCAAGCTGTGGAAAACTAACTGAGGAAATCAGTTAGTACTCTAACAAACGCGGAGATGGGCTCGCAACCTGTCATATACGAATATGTGCCGAATGCAGTACTTGGTTGTTCCTCTGACTACCCCTTAGACACCAACCAAAGAGTCTTGAGTTGATACTTGGTATTGAGAGATATGAGAGGATATCTATCATGCCTGGGGATCAATTTGTCATGTCTTGAATCTCTTTCTGTTTTTTTCTGGTAATTTTTTTTAATGGACTTGTAGAGTTCTTTGTGAAGGGCTCGTCCGGGGAAGTACTATCACCACGCCTTTTTTTGCCACCAAGTAGCGTTGATATGTTTCGGTTTAAAGAATGTGGTTGCCGGTGTAACAAGCAAACGAGGCTTAACATCTGTATGCCTCAAGTTGATGGACGCATGGCAGTGCATCGTAGGGCACGTTCCTATCGTGTGTGACTTACGATGCAATGCTTTGTTATAGGTGATGGTTACCAGTTAACATCAGGTGGGCCATCTGCTTGTTCCATCAGCTAGAAGTATAAAATAAAAAAAAACTCCCAGCCTTGCTCTCCTTTTTGCACACATATATAAATTGTTATATATTAATATCCTCCCTCTCAAAGGTGCAATTACTCAGTGTAATAACTTATCATAACAATGCTTTCTAGAAATAGATTTTGTGAAGTATGTTGTACATTCAGCGCCAAAAGTATACTAGCAATTTCTGTAACTCAAAGTACCTTTCATTCAAAGCCGTTGCTTCCCTGGACGAGCCCTTCATAAAGAGCTCGAATACTCTCAAAATCCTCATAAGATAACATATTTATATACGTTTTAGAGAGCTGGTCGCAGGTCAATGCCACACAGGGCACCTCATCAGTGTTCTGAGGTATTTCAATTGTTTTAGTTTTTTGCGTCCATGAGTTACCGCTCAACATCTAGTCCATGGCTCACATAATATCAAATTTTCACATTAAAAACGTCTAGCTTTACAGACATATGCACCAACAATTTTTTTCCAAATAAAATAATATTTTAGCAACGCTGCTTGATCGTGAAATACCGGCGTCAAGCAGCGGTGCTGTGTTTCGGGTTAAAGGGTGTAGGTGCCGGTGTTATTACAGGCACAGAAGCTAAGCATATTTATGCCTCGAGTTGATGGACGCGGGCAGTGCATCGTTGGGCACGTTCTTATCGCGCGTAACTTGCGAAGCAATGCTTTGTTTGGTGATGGTTACTGTAATGTCCTGTTATTTCTCGGCTCACCAACACCTCACAACGCATACAGACACACAACCGCTCTGTACGACGGTCGCGTAACAATTGTCTCGTGACGTCGGCGCTTGAGACGATCGCAATACATTACAGTTACCACTTAACATCAGAGACCTTCGCTTGTTTTATTAGCAAGTATAAAAATCACAAACTTGAAATACCTATAATCTACTTTTGTCGTTGACTGCCCTTCTAGGTATGTTGCTTGCTAGGTTCCATTGAATTTCTGAGGCACAAACCACTACACTACAACCTCACATTCTCGGAATTTCATTGCACAAATGTACAAACGCGGAATTAAGCTTTGGCATCCTGAAACTTGGCTGCCATTTTCTAAATCCACATCATCATAATGTACCTTGCCCGTTCTTCTCGGTTGTAGAACTGACGCCAGTTTCACCTAGTTTATAAGACGTTTCAAAGTGATCCTTGTGATTCAACCGAATAAATATTTATAAATATATAAGGAACGTTTTGATTTTGACGTATTCTTTGCATTTTCCTTATTTTATAAACCGTATTTTTGTCATCTACAAGTCATCTACAAACAAACAACAAACATCAACTTGCAGATCTTCATATTTTTCTTCCAGTACTCTCAAACATAATATGTCAAGTGATCGAAAGAAACCGCTATGATGCGCACTTAAAATCTTTTCACCAGACAATTGTGAAAGAAACTAGTGTCACGATGCCCTGCGTCCAGTGGCGTAGCTAGGTGGATAAGGGCCGGTGCATAGAGAAAGAATCGGGACCCCCTCTTTCCACATAGCTTGAACTTATATTGGCCTTTAAAATAAATCATGAAAAAATAAAAAATTGTGAGCAGGCTCAAGGTTTTCTAGCTTCGGGAGCTGGCTGACCTCTCTTTTCAAAGCTTAGGTTAGAGGGCCCCCTAAGCTCCAATGCCCTGGTGCACTGCACCACCTGGCCCTACGATAGCTACGCCACTGCTTGCGTCCATCAAATTACCAGGCACATATCTTAAAATATGTGTGATGTTAAGCTTCATGTGCCTGATAATTTTACCGGCAACCACACCCTTTAAACAGAATTGCTTGATAACGTGGCGCTAGACGCAACGTCTTATTTAATTGATTATCGATTCAAACCATGGTGCTAAAGTCTAATAATTATGACGAGAGACGTTTTCTTTTGAAGTAAATTAACTTATTCTTTCAAAATAAACATATTTTAAACCGTTGCAAGGTAATTTTCTTGCGTCAACGCCGGGACTCGATTACAGCGTCGAGTAAATGAGATGAGCTTGAGCCCGTGTTGTAAAAACTTTCTCGTATTTCAAGTGGTATCCTTAGTCTTAAACTTACCTACCAGACCTACCGTTAAATAAACAACCGTTATTTTCAGGCTATAAATGTGGTACGAGTACATTGTATTAAATGGTTTATTGCATGTATATGGTTTATTTCTAATGATCTTTAAGGTTTATTGTATGTATATGGTATGTTTCTAATGTTTTTTTACATGCGCATATAATTCGAAACAATTTCAATAACTTTATTTAATTGATCGAGTGAGCGAAGCGAACGAAGATTCTAGTTTCAACTTGGGCGATTTGGCATTTTATGTATGTATGTATGTATGTTTGTCTGGCCATAACTTTCGAACCGTTGATCCGATCTGCATGAAATTTGATAAGACGACAGCTTGTACTTGAGAAATTTACTGGTAAGTATATGTGTAAAATCGGATGAAGGGTTTTTAAGATATAGGGTTTTTTAAGGGGGCAAAAATAAAAAAAGTGACTTAAAAAAATCAAATTACATGTCATACGAAAGGGCTTTGTTTGAACATTCCAAAACCATTTTTACTTTTTTTCTGGGACGCTCGGTTTTTGAGATACAACAAAAAAGTTAAATTAAGATAACCAGCGACCCAAGAGCTCCCATCTCTAAGAGTTTCGTTGGCATCAAGGTTTTTCTACTGGTCGGCCAGTTAATTTGCTTTTTCTATTTTTTTTTTCTTGAAATAAATTAAGGAGGTACTCAGTTCTCATAAAATGGTGACAACGACCAGGTCTGATGATGGAGCCAAGGTCTGTTCAACGGGACTCTTCAATAAATAGGCCAATAGAGTTGAAACTTGGTTGCCGTACCAAGTTAGTAGGCGGTAGTCAGAAGTCCAAACATAATGTTTGGACTTGCCTTTGACTACCACCTACTCAAAGTTTTGGTGCGTTCGTCGGGTCGCATCACGAGATCTCAGTTCGGGGCGAACTACTAGTTATTTAAAAACAGATTATTTTCAACAGTAATTTAAATACTTACCTTGAAAAATATACACTAGAATGTAATAATACCTAGTACAAAAAATGTTTATTTCAGAGCCGTTTAATAAATGACCTTTTTTTAATATTTATTTATTTTTGTCAAAAACAAACTCGTTATTTCCTTTCATTTACAAAATTAGCTCTACGTTTGTTGATAGAGAAAGTTCCTCGGAGTTGTAAGAGAGAGGTTGTGTACACAACTGTTGGCTTTCGCTATACGATCGCTTTTCTTGGAAGTTTGGCAGCTACGAAATATGAGAAGCTCAATAAATGGTTTTTATGAGCTGTCGCCAGTTTCTAGGTCGGAGTTTAAAATCAGAGTCTCTTTGAGTTTTCCAATATTTGCCGAAATGCCGGGTAGATAGAGAAGATTTTTTATAGATTGTAGATAAGGTTTGAACAATTAGTTAGCAAGTTGAAGTGGCAATTTATATTTATATAGCAAATTATATAGCTCGTAGACCGATAGCCCACAGCTCAGTTGGTAGAAGCTCTGCCTTTTGCATTGTAGGCAGTGGGTTTGATCCCCACCGAGAACAAACATTCGTGTAATGAAAATGTCTGCCTAGGTGTTATATTACAAAATATGTAATAGGTATTATATCTGCTATATGCACATATTCCCATAGTGCACACGGGTACAGATCAAGCTACACAAAACCAAAGAAATATGACAAGGTCAGACATAAAAGCGAGCAGTGTATAGTCTGATGTGTATCCTTGTGTACCACCATTGCTTAGTTTGGGGCTAGATAGTGCTGTATGAAATGCCCAATATATTTATTTGTTTGGTTAATGTTTGTAAACTAGTATTTCCAACTTCATTGGCCACAAACTAAGTTTATTTATAGCCTCTAACTTTGATCCCGTACAAATGTAGCACAAGCACACCCAACTTTTTACCCAGCCTTCGGAATACAAAACACAATTTGCACATGATCTCATGCATCCATAATCACAGCGTTGACTTTGAGAGAGGACAAGAGGGCTAAAACCACCACAAATTGGATGCTGTGAGGTTCGGAGCACATAGTTGTTTAACTTGCATTCCGACCTCGTCTAGGGATGCCACAATGTCACAATGCGTTGATGCGATGATAGAATTACCTACTTCCTTTTTTTTATAAATGTTATTTTTGGTCCAACTGACCCTAAGTTTATCAAATGAAAGAGCGTTATTGTTTTTACCTACCTACTAATTAAGCATGCAGTACATTCGTAATTTTAAGAAGTTTACATACCTAATTATACCAACTACAAATTATTTGTTCAAAAAGTGTAACAGCTCGAGTCAGTGCCAACATCGACACCAACCTTACTAGGTTTCACAATGTTGTAAATTGAATACTGTAATTATAGATTTTGCTAAAAAATAAAAATAAAATTGTATTTTGGTGTCCGTTCATTCTATAAACACATGGTACATTGCAGTGCCTAAAATAGTGCACGAACTTTTTAAGTTTTAATTTATTTTTATGCTATTACATAACCAGTACTTACGCTGTCTCTCATTTTTTTTATATGACTTTTCTTAGCCGTTATTTCTACATTTGAAACTAAAGTACGACATAAATAAAATAATAAGATCCATAACTTCTGTCATAATAATAAATTTAATTAAGCTTATTCATTTCCAGTTATCCAAGTGGGCTTATTTACTCACACAAACCATAGTACAATAATAATTATGTAAAATCACATACTATGATACTGTTTGTTGTTTCCATTGTAATAGGTATTTATTTGGACTTATTTATTTGGACGTTATTTGGACCAGGGGCCTTATGCTCACTTTGAGTGAGATCTCCAGGTGAAGATGACGTCATATCTCGTTCGATAACTATTTATCCCCATTCTCACCATCTCACTCCCTAATTTTCTCATTCAAAGTTCATGCGAGACGCAACGTCAACGGGTTATTAAACGAGATATGACGTCATCTCCACCATGAGACAATCTCGCTCGAAGAGAGCATAAGGCCCTTGGTACTAAGAGATCTGAGAGAATATCTACCGTGCCTGGGGATCAAATGTCTGACGCAGTGTGTCCTGACGCTATAGCGTCACGACTTTGATTTTTGGATTTGAATTGTGAGCTTGAATTTCTTATATTTTTCAGTTCCTAATACAGTAAAATAAAATAACCTTGACTGAACGTGTACAGAACTCGTACTCTACAGTTTACCATAAAGGAGATCGATGAGGTACACACCCCCTGTTGTAAACAGCCTTCAGAACACAATTAGGTACTAGCGCGTTGTCCCATGCATCCGTAAACAGAGCGAATCTAATTCTCACGCAGTAATTTGCACAAACAGAGTGAAACGCATTAACTCCCTGCTGTGACTTGCCTCACAATATCGGAACCCTACTGACGTTCTTCCTTTAAAATGAAATAAATTTATTTTACACGCACATAAGAACAGGACATAGAACAGAGAAAATGAAGAAATTTTAAGAGTAGAGCTCTTTGTGAAGGGCTAGTCCGGTTGTACTACCACCATGCCTTTTTCTGCCGCCAAGGAGCGTTGGTGTGTTTCGGTTTGAAGAATGTGGTTGTCGGTGAAATTACAGGCTTATTATCCGTAGAATCACTTTGAAAGGACGCGTAGGTAAATAAATAACAATTATACTTACTTTTTTACTAAGCCTAGAAGAACGGACAACTTACGGCTTACCTTTTGCAGATAATGTGCCCATCTTACTTCCTACTACTATAAATACGAATTTTACAAAGTTTGAGTGTGTAAAGATCAATCATTCCATAACCACTGAACCGATTGGGATAAAACTAAACCAAATATAGTTCGTAATCTGGTGTACCATATACTTTTTCCCGCAAACTGACCGAAATGTAGAAGAAAAAATTAACGAAATAAATTAAAAGCTACTGGTTTATCGCGCCGGGTGTAACTTCCGCCAAAACTAAGTACTCAAGCTACAATTGAATTAGGAAAATAATAAAATTATTAAATGTCTTATTTATTACTCTGCCCAAAGTTCCCAACTTTGTTCCCATGGGAAGACACTCAACGCTTTGGCAATTAGTTCAAATATATAAGTTAATTAAAACGTAGATTGTTGAGAACTTTTTCATTACAATTAGCTTAATTTGGACTTTATATATAAAGCTTCCATTGATTTCAGATTTTCATCTTCGTCTTGAAAAACATCTTTATTTATCACACAAATGTTTATTCACGATGGAGATCGAACCCACGGCCTACATTCTACATTGCAGAAGACAGAGCCACTACTTAGCTGTGAGCGCTGTAAAATTAAATAGCTGTCGCGTACTACATTATTCTCACAATCTAAAAACCAAGCGCTTATTGTTCAGGCAGTTACTCAATTTCACCAGACAAAATAAGCGAAGGCTTCGAAACAAACGCCTATCGAACAACTTAACTCGAAAGTCCTCACTAAGTGACTGTCACATTTTTCGATGCGGAATGACGCAGGGTAAATTTATGACGCTATATTTCGGTTTTTAGGTTTTCGGGTTTCAGACTGACTATCGGTATGACGTTTATATAAAACCAGTGAGTTGCCAATTCATAAAAACAAAACTGTGTGCAGTAAAATGGAAAGTTGAAAATTTACGCTCAACAACCCAGCAAAAGATACTTTCATAAAGTTTTTTTTTTGCAGATTGCATTGACCAAAGCATTGCATCGTAAGTCATGCTCGATAGGAACGTACCCTATGATGCAATGCCCTTCGTCCATCAACTTGAGGCATACCGATGTTAAGCCTTATATGTCTTAATTTTAACGGCAACCACACTCTTCAAACCGAAACACAGCAACGCTGCTTGGCGGCAGAAAAAGGTGTGGTGGTAGTACTTCCCCAGATGAGCTCTTCACAAAGAGCTCTACTCTTAGTATAAACTTAATTCGTTTAGTAGACACTTAATTGAAAATGATCAGTAAAAAATTAAGGATAATTGTTAATTATTTACCTTCTAATTTTACCATGAACAAGATAGAGCTTAAAATGAATTAACATAATGCGTGGCTGACAGAAACGTCAATTTCAGATATAAAATTAACCTAGCGTCGTTTGACGGCAACTTAGTAATGAAAGTCGAAGGCCACAGTTTCTTGAATTTATCCAATAAACAACGGAGTTGGTACAGTGGGTGATTCAACTAAAAGGGGTAAAACAGAGTACAGAGGGGTACAAAAGGGGTACAGCTCATCATCGCACCCTTGTTCGACCTATTTTTGAAGCAACAATTTGCCCCCGTCAATCATGTTTAACAAACTTCGGATAAACTGAGGATCAACACTATGTTAATTGATTTTACTGTTCATTGTTGGTAAAATTAGACAGCCCTCATAAATCAGTTGGTAGTATCTCGGTCTATACGCAGGAGCGTATAGACAGTAAGTTCGATCCATACCGACAAAAAAAACATTGAACATTGAACATTATAGTTTGTGAGTATTATCATATATTATAAATATGTATTTTAATGTACAGTATAAAAATAAATATAAAATACAATATAAAAATGTACAGTATTTTTTATTAGTTATTTGATTCCCAGTACAAGCTTTATTTTGTGCTACCAATATTTATTTATTTAAAATTACCTCGTTTTGTTTCTATATTTTCAGACTTGAGTGAATTAGGTAAAAATATATGCATAAAAATACAATAGTTTTATTTATTGTATTTCCATTCCATAAGCTTTGGGTTATTTAGTCCCACAGTCCTCCGTTTTATTGTCTCGTACGCGACCATGACATACAGAATTTTTTGTGTTCGGGTTTTGTTCGACTGATAGGGATAACGTTAGAATCGTTTTCATGACAGAGTATCTTTTTAAATATTCGTTTTTACTAAGCCCGGTTCACTAAGTGCTGACGTCACGAAGTTTAAGTATAGAGAAATTATGTATTTGTCTAATACGAAAATATAGAAACGGCGAGGTAAAACATCTTAAGATCATTTAGTATTTTAGCAGCGGCGATGGGCTTGCAACCACAACAAACTTGTGGAATACTTCCATAAAAGGCGATTATGTGCCATTTAATATTTATATTAATACCTCTGAAGGATGTCTTCCTTAATGGTATTGCAAGCGTCCATAATAATTTTCGAATAGGTGATGGTACAACAAAATTTTAATTTGAACCAAGCAGCTTTCCTACACAAAGGAAATTCATTTCTTATTGACCAGACCATGCATCGATTCGGCGTTCTGTTTGGTTTCATTCATATCTGATTTTATATCTCAATGAATTTGAGAAAACAATTGGCAAAAAGGAAAACAGTATGCCATGTGATATTTGTGACTCCACACTGTTACATTTGCTACAAATTGTTTGAAAATCATAGTTTCAATGACTAGTATTGAACAGTGAAATTGTTGCAAATGTTCAAAACCGAATGTTAAATTTTATTGCAATATTGTTCTTTGTGCAATGGAAATCGAACGTCATATTCGTTCACGTCGTTTCAATATTTTTGCCTAGTGGCTAGTGCTGAATTGTTTACTGTAGGGTTGCCAAGAACGGATATTATAAGTGGGTTCTTTAACTTTATCTACAGTCAACCTATTGAAACTGGCAACTGTGCTTGTTGCCTGTGTGGCCTGTTCTTTATCTTGGATAGCCCGTTTTTTGATATTTTAAAAAAGTCAGTTTATTTTATGATGGCAAAAACTGTTACAGACTTAGTGCCTATTATAACAGTTTTTGCCAATAACATGGAAGATGCATAGTGCTACTAAGAGCCAAACCGGACAGTAATATAAATTATATATTTTTCCCAGAAAAACAGAAACAGTCTTACGACATTAATCCCCAGAAACGATAGATATCCCCTCAGATCTCAGAATCGAGTACCAACTCAAAATAATTTCAGACTGTCCACAAGGGTTAGTCAGATATAACATTTGGCACCTAGGTTTCTCCATTTCGCAGTAGTTGTTATTCCATTAATGCATCATTACTTCCATGCTGATCTGACGATCAAAAGGCGGGGTCAATTCAACTAGACCGCCCCGGTGCTCATATTTCCTGTCATTGTTTTTTTTTGTTGCTTTAGTGCGTGAGCCTCACATTCGAATTTATGAATGGCAGCCCTAGCGTTCCGCAGTGAAAATTGAGCTCACAAATACTCACAATACCGTAAAAGACTGTTGGAACATTGAATAAACCATGACTTAAGAGACGCTTTGTAGCCGGTCGGGCGTGGTACAATAATAAAAGCCAAAAACTTGGAGCGTAAGTACTTACCAATGAATATCCAAAGAAAAATTCAAAATATTCAAAGAATTACTCAAAAAAAATTACGCTAGAGTGTCAAGCGGTTCAATTCCACAGCGATACCACGATAATTTCAATTCAAAATCTTATTTTTGGAAGTCATATTAGCAAAATTAGATTTCGTTTAAAAAATTGGGTATCAAAATTTTTCTAATATTTTCTGGTAATGTTTTTTAAAAAAAGTCTTAAATTGTAAATAAAAGACTCAGTAACACGCCTGTGATGTTTTTGATGTTAAAGGGACGCGTTAAATACATCACACGCGTCATCATAGTCTACGGTAACCGCTTTTCCTCAGGTGGCCCGTACGCTTCTTTTTCTTACTCAGTAGGTAGCAGAAATAAATCAAAAAATATATATAAATTAATTAATTAATTAAAAAAAAACAATACAATATAATATCCCCTTTGATATAAAATTAATAAGCAGACCCATGATAGTTTCAAGAATTTGTGTGTCATTGACCCAGTACGGAGACCAAGAAAGATCTAGTGACACGCCAAACAAACGCATTTGCGACTGTTAGCAAGACAATTATCTAACACGACCTAGGCTGTGCTATCTGAGCTAACCTGTGGTTATCTGAAGGCCACTAGTGGCTTTGTAAAGACTAATTGAACCTGTGTTAGTTTTCGCTTTGATAAAGGGTTTGGAAGTTTATATGCACATAACTTTTTCGTGTCTGAATGCAACACAGTTCATTTATAATCTGATAGTATGAAAAATAGCAGTTGTCTTCGCCTTAAATTTGTACTTTTCTCATAACGTAGCGTGTAGTCAAGACAAGGTACAGTTTGGCCAAAAAGTCTAGAAACTGAACTAATTTGACATGCGAGTATTTCGCATAGATGCAAGACCGCGTGTGAGTGAACGTCGAAAATGTATGGAAAGTGGCGCCCCTACTATTTTCTACTCTTTTTTGTCAAGCTATATGAGCTTTAACTATTTAATTAAGCAATAGCGATGTAAGATAGCATAAATCACTTTCAATAAAACTGATATGAAGAAATAAATAGCTATTGCCCATACCACAGAATTAATTCATAGTTTCCCATATCGAGTTTTGCTATTCATTAATAATAAATGTACCTCTAGTTTAATTTAAATATTCAATTTCAGTATTCCGATAACGAAAATTAATATGAGTTATAAACGACCCAATGTAAATCTAAGGTTTTGCGTGTAAGTTCATTGAACTCTTAATTGAACTCCTCTTCTTTTTTTAATACAAACACCTGATGGAACTAGCAGATGGCCCACTTAATGTTAAGTGGTAACCATCACCTATAACAAAGCATTGCCTCGTAAGTCACGCACGATAGGAACGTGCCCTGCGATGCACGGCCCTGCGTCCATCAACTTGAGGTATACAGATGTTAAGCCTCATATGCCTGTAATTTCACCGGTAACCACACTCTTCAAACCGAAACACAGCAACGCTGCTTGGCGGCAGAAAAAGGCGTGGTGGTAGTACTTCCCCGGACGAGCCCTTCACAAAGAGCTCTACTACTCTTCTTTATACTTTTGAAATTGATTTGAATGATTTAACTTATCTTTGGTACCAGTAGGTTTCTAAAATACTCATGCATGGTGATTTTAACCACATAATCTTTCACTTATTTGTTATCAACAGTAAAAAATAAATTTTCGCCGGCAGCTCAGTTATTATGTTATTATCAGTTTATTATTATCATATTATTATTATTATTATTATCAGTTATTATCAGCTATTACGAAAAGATAATTTGTTGTGCTTTATGATAATCTTAAACTCTTTCTCAATCTGGTTACAAATACTTGACATAAAAGTTATAAAAAGGCAGATAACAGTACGGGTCCCGGCACAAAGAATCGACCCACTCGTCTAGATTTCAAACGTAAACTCGAATATATGAGTAATTCATTAATTTATAAAATTATACGGAATCTTTAACAAAAACGACTTTTACTTATTCTAAGTTTGTTAATATGAGTCTTCAAAACTTATCAAAATCAGCATTATTATTAATTCATTCATAACCAAATATCGAAATCAATATTCATTACATTATTATACAACCTAAACAGTGAATCTCAAATCTCTAGACAGCATCATTTGCATAACAAATTACTCCGAATTAAATTAAATTTAGACGTATGAATTCATCTAAGTAATACTAGAGGTGGTGGAGCGGTACTCTCCGGAGATTATCTAGCAACGGATGCTGCATGATTGCCTCCGCCACAGAATAGAAGCAGAAACTAGAAATGAAACTAGGCAAAACGGAATCACTTTTTTTTTATGCAACATGTTGATGGAACAAGCAGATGGCCCACCTGATGTTAACATCAGGTGGTAACCATCACGTATAACAAAGCACAGCCTCGTAAGTCACGCACGATAGGAACGCGCTCTACGATGCACTGCTCTGCCTCCATCAACTTGAGGCATACAAATGTTAAGCCTCATATGCCTGTAGCCCGAGCGTTCAATCCCCACCGAGAACAATTATTTGTGTGATGAACATAGATGTTTGTTCTCTGTCTGTCTGCATGTATTTCCAAAAAAAAGTATATTATATCAGCTATCTGGTTATTTATTATATTACAAACTTTGGCTTAGTTTGATAGTGATAGGTAGTGAGGGGCTAGATAGTGCTGTGTGGACACCCGTCACAACACTATTTAGTCCTAACTATATTCTTAAGCGAAGCTTGTAACAGAACTATTTAACTAACTATATTTGTAACTATGAGAACCAGATAACTGATAAAATACTTTTTTTGCAAATACGTGAAAAAGAATATTATAACACCCAGACAATGAACAAACATCATCACACAAATGTTTGTTCTGTATGGGGATCGAACCCACGCGCTACAACGCAGAAGGCAGAGAATAAAAAAAAGTGTTTTCATTCGTTTCAAGTATAGGGGACGAGCGGGAATAAAATTACCCGTTTGTAAGAGTAGTTGGACGAATGAGAATAACCCAATGTTATTTATAGTTCGATTAAACCCACTAAGTAGGAAGCTAAATGAAAAATTCATGAGGCAAAGTATCTTTACGATAGAGTGCTGCCTACTCTGTGCTTCCCTACTACCCTGGAGAGAACTAGATTACATTCCCGATAACGGGCTCCACAGGAAGGCGCCTGTGGGAAGACGCGTTAGTAATTATTTTTACAAAATATTTCTCTATCATTTTTAAAGCTTCATTAACTAGGATCAGCTTGGACTTCTTCTTGTCATGTCATTAGTTATTTAGAGAAAGTGTGCTGAATGGATTTTAAAGTGCACCTCATAGCTCCTTTCTAGTGCTTGCGATGACCGCTATGTAAGCTAATCCAGTATTATCTGAACTACGTATTTATTGAAATTGTGACAAATGAGAGCATTATTAATTTCCAAATATACTATTATCTTCGAACCACAAAAATAATAAAAACTATGGGAAAAATAGTTCAGAAACGTTTATGAAACAAAATCATTTCAGTAACATCCCATTCTTCAAGACACTATTATATTTATTATAATCAGGGTCCATTTTAGATGTTAGACAAATAATATGCGCTTGATTCACTTGCTCTATCAAGAATATCTCTATCATGGTTAGGTTGGTAATGTTTATTGCGAAAAGTGTATGTACATGCTACGGCGTAGCACCGTAGGTACCGTGCTACGGTGTTACCCAGAACCAAGCATTTTGCTTTGTGCTACGGTGCTACGTATTATGCACTATGTTCCGCCTGTGGATTCGACGATTATTAAAGAACACGAACAAAATAAAATAAATTATATGGTGAATTATGTTTGTTACTCAATGGCGTGATTTGAGTAACTAACATCTCTGCACCTTCAGATATTTTTTAATAATCTGTTAAAAAGTAACAATGCTTACTTTCACTACTGATATCTCTTACCAATTTGTTATGGCAAAGAATGGCTTTAAGCAATGTTTAAAGTATATTAAAGCAGGTAAAATTTCCACACAAACTTGAATCATCTAAATTAAACTTAGATTTATTAATTGCCAACATGTACATACAACAGTTATATAGCTTAGGTCTAATGTAGCCATTAGGCTAGTACAGGTACCCTGTAAGGTGCTGCAAATTATTTAGAAATAAGACAGGTATAATTCATACTACTATGGGCACAATAATAGGTAGGCCAATTAATAAAAATACTAATCTCCCAGAATGTTTTCTGAATGTGTCATTTTCCTCATAATTTCGACTGTTTCCAGCTACGGGAATAAACTCTAAGCGCTTCAAAATAATTAACATTTCATTTTTAATTACAACCGAAAGGCCAAATAAAGAAAAAATCTTCTCATTCACAGAGTTGGACCAACACAAAAGCTGGGTCTGTTTTTTATTGAAACTTCTGAAGGAGTGCGTTCTATTTTTGCTGGTGCAATTTATATGTCATCATTGCACAATTTTACCCACTGCTGGGTACTGCATGCCGTGCACTAAAATGTTATATGAATCTTTGTTTAGCCAAGCTCCTACCCAATGTTCGCCACATCGTATGCCTCACTAAATTCAATTAGCACCACACTGGAGCTTCAATATTATATTATATTACATTGTTACAAGGATCATACAAAATAACAGTAGGAACCAAGCCATAAGTTTGTTGCCTGTTCTTCTAGGCTTTGGTCGCGAGGAACTGGCACCTAGAGTCACCTAAGCTTTAAGACGTTTCAAAGTGATCCTTGTGATTTTATTGAATAACCTTTTGGCTTTGACTTTATCACGCCGCATCACCAACACTTCGTATAATTCAGAGGTTATACCAAGTAAAGTTCTATAGCATTCTATAGTGTTCTATAGAATAATATTAGGAGGCATTCATGTTGACGAGAAGGTAGGTGTTTATTTAGTATGCAATGTAACAATGGCGTCATAGATGAACGTCCCTACAATACACATACACAGGTTTGGTCGGTCATATGAGCGTGTACCGTGCACGCCCGTTGCGTGTAAATGACTTGATATCAGACGCTGGTCTATCCACCTACATAATACTAGCACTAAACCTATCTAGGCATAACTTATATGAATACTTACGTAAGAACTTGTGCACACTTCCCTTTTTTTGTTATTATCCTACTAATATTATAAACGCGAAAGTTTGTAAGTATGGATGGATGGATGGATGTTTGTTACTCTTTCACGTAAAAACTACTGAATGTATTTTAATGAAAATTTACAATAATATAGCTTATACATCAGAATAGCATAGGCTACAATTTATAAAGATATTGTGTGACTAATCCTGCGCAAACGAAGTCGCGAACACCAGCTTGTAAATCATAATGTATACTAACGTAAGATATTAAATCTGTGCAAACTTCCCTTTTTTTATTATTTATTCAAAATAATTAGAACGGCTAATACAGCCAGTCATACCAATTGAACGCTAACTTAAAAAATATTAAATTAAAGCTACAAAATAAAAATTAAAACGAAATAACACAAAAAAGAGTAGTAGAGCTCTTTGTGATGGGCTCGTCCGGGGAAGTACTACCACCACGCCTTTTTCTGCCGCCAAGCAGCGTTGCTGTGTTTCGGTTTGAAGATAGTGGTTGCCGGTGTAATTACAGGCACATGAGGCTTAACATCTGTATGCCTCAAGTTGATGGACGCAGGGCAGTGCATCGTAGGGCACGTTTCTATCGTGCGCGACTTACGAGATAATGCTTTGTTATAGGTGATGGTTACCACTTAACATCATATGGGTCACCTGCTTGTGGTCACCATCAGTTAGTTGTATTAAAAAAAAGAGTTAAGTCTTGTAACTGACAGTGTACACACCATTTGATGCATAACATCAGTTGTAAAGCACCCAGATGTAAGCACACTTTAACGTCTTCGGTATTTTCGGAACGATATAACTTAGGAATATTCAAGACAAGAGTGAACAAGTGGATTATAGCTAAGCGTGCTCCACCTTAGACTGTATCTTCACTTTCCAATAGGTGAGATGGCAGTCAAAGGTCTAGCGTCAAACAATAAAAAAAAGAAATTCGTTTTCAAAACGACTGGCCAACTTTCACCATCTTTACTAGCACAAGGTCAGACTGTGAATTATGATGTTAATATAAATTATTTATTTTTTCTGCGCAAAAGTTTATTGGCATTAATGCCTAACAAGGATGTAATTTATTTGAGAGTAACAATTTTTTTTATGCTGATAATTATATTAAACCAATGGATTACCCGTGACTTTGTTTGCATGGTGTAATTTTCTAAACTAAGACTCCCTTAAAATAATATATATATATATATTACAAAATATAAATAAATATCCCTTTAATTTTGAGTATTTTTTTCTTAGTGCTCTACTAAACCATGAAAGAAAGCTACCCTCCAGCCTTCACTGTACGTGGTCCAACACACGCTTGGCCAATTTTGTAATTATTAAATGACGTCATTATGCCACTAGCCGTGGGAAAATATTGATCGTGTGGCTACCCCGCGCGCCCATGCGGAAAAACTCAACATTGTGTGCCCACGTCACGAGAAGTGAGGACAGTCTCATTAGTCCCTCTTTCAAGCGACGCTATTTCTGGCGCACATGTTTATGATATCTCCCTTTTATAAAAACTTGAACACAATAAGTCTGGTGTAGTTATAAGTAGTTACTGATAGAGCACTGGTGGTCTACTGCCTTAAACCTGTTTATTTATTTTATTATGTATAATATATAGTAATTGTATGGCATCTCGTTCAACTTGTTGTCTTCAAAGGTAATAGCTGAAAATCAGTGCTTTGCTCTCTAGCAATATTATGCTCTGAGCTATTACCTTTTTGTCTAGCTGCAACACACACGGATCGAAAATCGAAAGGAACCTCTTTAAGGGGCACTTAAAATCCTTTCACCACACTGCTTCCTAAGTCACTAGAAACGACGAAAAGAAGAAAAAGTAGGTACTACAGCAAATAACAAACATCCTTACAACCCGTCGTACATCAAGTGAATCCACATTGAACATTGGTGAACTTTCCACACAGCACTAGCTGGCCCCAAACTAAGCTAATATTGTATTGGTTGTGGTGTACCCACTATGTTCGCACACTAGCATTCCCTGTGGATATCAAATACTCGGAGTAAGTACTAATTTTATAAAGAGCGTGGCTGATGAAAATAAAGATATTAATACTTACCAAAAGTACTTGATTAGTTTGTAGCATTGTTATACTAAGTATAATAATTTATGTTCTTTTCTGTGTACACAAAGAAAACACACAGATATATTAAAAATCTTTGTACAATGGGCAGCCTCATGGCTAAGAGCATCGCCTGGATCAGCATCTCTTCCAGGCGAGAACACGTAGTTAAAATCTCAGTCAACCTCTCAACAGCATAAATAAATAAATAATGGTGGACTTTCCACACAGTCCTATCTAGCCCCAAACTAAGCCAAAGATTGTAATATTGGAACCAGATGGCTGTTATAATACATTATATACTTTTTTTGTAAATACATACTTATAATATATAATAACACCCAGACAGAGAACAAACATCTATGTTCATCACACAAATGTTTGTTCTCGGTGTGGATCGAACCCACGGCCTACGGCGCAGAAGGCGGAGTTACTACCAACTGAGCCGTGAAGGCTCAAGATTAAAATTAGGTAAAATTATTTAAAAGGGAAGTTATGTCCCAACAAACCCCAAAAAACATGACAGACGTACATACACGTCAAATATTAGTAATAACTGAAGTCTGTTATGATTCTGACGGCTGTCATTGAAGACCCTAGCTTCGAGATATATCCTGCCTCTACAAAAGGGATAGCGAATAATTTACCTCGACAATTTACGGGATGGGGAAAATTCACTCGCAGACTGAAAAGAAATAAAGGTTGGAAAAGTTAGCTTATAAAAAGCTAAGCTCACATTTTCTTCAATATGGTGCTGTTTTATGAAAATGTGTTGCTATAAAACTGGACGCAATATTTGGATCCAATTTAATTTTTATTACCGTACTTGTAGCTAAGGGACGAATCATTTTTTTCAAAAAAGTTGATAATTTGATAAAAATTGACTGCATTTTCTTTACAAGTATAGTATTAAAATATATAGTCTGTGCTGAAGTATCCGCAACAATATCAAATCTAGACGCTCAAAGAGAATTAAATCTTAATCCCGTAATGCTAGAGCACAATTAAGCGTGGACTTGTATAAAAGAGTTTTGTAATAGAATAAGCTTATGACAAAGAAGATTTGCATAATTACTGAGCCCACTCCGTCTTCCGCAAAGCCTATAAAATCTACCGAAAGTAATTTTGCTTTCGTTTTCGGGTACATTCATAAATTATCCCTTTCTCGATCTAACAATTGCGAGCGAGGCCGTGATTTCATAAAAGAAGCCTGTTGGAATAAATTAACAATTGACTAATGAAAATTCAGGATCCAGCATTTATTAGAAGTATCAGTATGAGTACAACAAGTACCTGTACATGCCCTGACACGGGAGCCTTAGGAGGGTTAGTCTCAGTTCTGCTTCAGGGACCAACACGCCAATGGTATGTAGTACGTCGATAAATTTTCTAGAGTTAAACGCCAATGGTCTTATTTAAAACGATGTGTCTCCAATTAGAATAATAAATGTAACGGCACGACCATCGCATCCTTCATTGATAAATCCGTAACGAGCGACTCTGACGTAACGACCGCTTTTCAAATACCCGAATTCCTAAATTTAAAACACGGCCTCATTCAGCGGAATTGTTCCTGAAAAACACGGTAAAACCGTACCGGATGAGAGCTTCCCACTTAAGCACAAAAGAGAAGAGAAATCTCACGATCACACTCAAATTGACAATTGAATTTGGTACTCCATGGATGCTTCAAACGATCTAACAAAAGGGAATCGAGACTGATAACACGCCCAGCCAGCTTTACGCCCCTTCACCCTTCGAAAGTGAAAGTAAAAAGTCTTTATGCAGCCAACAAAAAACATCGAAAGCCCTGTATCAGCCTTGAACGTTGAAATTCCCTAAATACTTAATAAGTTCTCGTAAAATTATATGACGAAGTATGCTTTGTGGAATATTTAAACTGTGTGCAAAGTTGTGGCTATTCCAAAGCAGTTAAGTGCCACATAATTTAAAGAGGAATTCATGATGCGTTGTGATTAGATCAACATGTTACGGTATTAATTAAATTATATGGGAGCCACTCATTTTACTGTGATAAAGCTTGCGGCAGTATTCGCCACTGGTTTCACTAACAGCTAACGAATAGATGGCTTACGAATGGCTCTAAAAGGTGATTGTCATTTATCAATATCATAATATGCCAGTACCAGGCTCGCAAAGAAAAGCTGCACGAGATTTTTTAAGATGCAAACTTTCATAAAAACTACAAAACCTAAAAATGAAGAAGTTGATTGGAAAATGAGCTGAATCGCTGCCAAAAGGCTTCGAGTACGATGGTCAATTAAACAATTTGCGGTATCCGGTGTTTTTTAAGCTTCAAAAAAAACTGGCACTGGATTCGGATAAGTCTTGAAGCAAAAACAAAATTTATCCAAAGTTAAAGTCAAGAACTTGACACCGTAGCTCACTCCTAGTATATCTTTCACCGGAATATCTAAATGGCCCACCATAAAGTTCTTCGGAAGCGGGCTCAACTGTTTTATGAACTTTGCAAAATCTTTTAACTATTCAGCTTTTTCAGACAAAGTGTTTGGATATTCTTGTTTTTTTTTTAACAAAATCACTAATTACAGTATTCATTTTACAACATCGTGAAACCTACTAAGGTTTGTGTCGATGTATGTATTATAGTAGGTTTAATTTGGTAAGTAAACTTCTTAAAATTAAAGTTAGGACTTTACTGCATGCATAATAAGTAAGAAGATAAAAACAATAACTTTCATTCATTTGATAAACTTATACCAACTGACCCTATTGGACCAAAAACAACATAGAAACATTGGTAATAAAATGATACAGCTATTTTCATATGATAGTAAATAAAATGTCTTCATCTTAAATGCTTAGAACAAGTTGAAGCCAATACTACTTCATGTTCTCATGGTTACCTAGATGTCATCTTGATAAATTGGTCCATTGGCAAACATGATTTAGAGTTCGAATCTCTAAACTTTATATTTTATAATCCTTATAATAACGATCATACACGCCCTTACAAGGCCCGGAAACGTGTCCTACTTTGTAAGGCCGTTGAAGTAGTCTCTTCAAATGCTTGAACAACTTGTTGTTCAACAATTTAAAGTTATTGAACAATTTTGAGATTTGTTTTTATAACCATTATTATATATTATTATTATACCATTATAACTATTATTATTTATAACTAAGCACACCAGCAAAATTTGTTCTTACAATATTTACATAGATAAATAGAAAACTCTTTAATGCACAGAACAGAATGTATCGTACACATGCGAACTTAACGTTAGAGAGCATTCTCTTCCAGTTAACCTTTGTGCAATTAAAAAAAACTTTTTTATTTTCCATTAACATAGCAGCGTTTTTTTTTATTTATCTTAGTGTTGGTGTTTTTTTATTTGAATATATAAGACTGCTACTAATTGACCTTAACTGACTAACCGTTATTTTATTTGGAG
Source organism: Chloroclysta siterata (assembly GCA_932294275.1). Taxonomy (NCBI): domain Eukaryota; kingdom Metazoa; phylum Arthropoda; class Insecta; order Lepidoptera; family Geometridae; genus Chloroclysta; species Chloroclysta siterata. Next base: position 20,996,411 of record OW028589.1, read on the forward strand.
TAAAATCTGCGTATTCTAAGTCCAAAAAATTGTTGTTTGTTTGAGAATTTGTTTGAGTACAAAAATAATCGAATTTCTAGACTGGAGCCCAATTTTCATGAAATTGATCACTGATTCAAATCACAAGATGCGGCCTAGTCCGTGTAGTTTCATACCTGAATTCAAAGATCTTCTTTGAAATTTCAAACAACACGCGTCGACAACCGAAGAGTCTTCTCGCCTTAAGTAGTACTTTGTCTTTGTAATGGATTTTCTGTTCGAAAATGTATGAGCGCAATGCCAGTGACATTAATGTCTGCCTACTCTATATCTTACTGCAGGTAAGCATCTCGTGTGCCCTTCTGGCTGAATGCCCAAAGTCATCGATTTCCACTCGCGTCACGCCAAACGGGTATTACTGGCGTGTGCTACTGATCTGTACCCCAAGTAAGAGTTGTGTTTACCATATTCGGTTTTTCGTTCTTGTTCCGTGTTCATTGCGGGCTTTGTATGAAGACGCGATAGAGATACCGATACGGAACTTTATGTTCTCCTACTAATTTTCATCATACTTGCAACATAAAGTTATCGCGTCTTCATACAAAACCCGCAATGAACACGGAACAAGAACGAAAAAACGAAAAACCGAATATGGTATACACAACTCATACTTGGGGTACTGTACCCACACTTGATAGCTATGCTTGATTCGCGCTACCATTTTGGTGTGACTTACGTCATATCACTGAATAAATGATAGTACTACGGGCATAGTCACCTTTTAGTGCAATTGATATGTATAAGCCTTAAATTTAGATAAGCCCATTTAAAAGCTTTATCTTAGTTTTAGTTCAGAGTGTTTTGGTTGTAGGAACATAATCATTTGATGCCCTATATCAGGGATGGCGAACCTTATTGAATCAACGTGCCATTTTTTCTAAGAAAATATATGAGGCCATAGACGCGCCCTCAAATAATTTCAACCAAAATATAATAATGTTAATTATTATTATAATAATTTCAACGAAAATTCCAACCGGTATTCCAAGTAGCCGCCGTAGCAGCCATTTAGCCAAATAGTTTCTGATCGGATTGGGCAGCGGCGAGTATAGCGGATAGTTTGAACTAAAAATGCAATCTGTTTTGATCCGTGGCGTGCCCAAAATATTGTGTCACGTGCCATCAATGGCACGCGTGCCATATTTCGGCATCCCTGCCCTATGGGTAGTCTCGGCATAAGGAACCATTCATCACCTACCAAGGAAGTAGGCAAGTAGTAAGAGGTAATAAATATTAATACCCCGTCAGTTTATAATCATAAACTAATGTTTTTTTATACAACTAGCTGATGGAAGAAGCAGATGGCCCACCTGATGTTAGGTGGTAACCATCACCTATAACAAAGCATTGCCTCGTAAGTCACACACGGAAGGAACGTGCTCTACGATGCACTGCCTTACGTCCATCAACTTGAGGCATACAGATGTTAAACCTCATGTGCCTGTAATTACACCGGCAATCACACTCTTCAAACCGAAACACAGCGTTGCTGCTTGGCGGCAGAAAAAGGCGTGGTGGTAGTACTTTCCCAGACGAGGCCTTCACAAAGAGCTCTACTACTCTTCGCTACTAATGTTTTCGCTTACGAGTATCTACAGTAACCAAGTATTACTTAGGTACAGTTCATCAGTTAATATCACGAAAACGAGCCCTTACAACAAACACTGAACCAGGCCACGTTTTGTATGCTCGTCAAAGGGATGAATACGCCCCTCATTCACCCCATTCACTAAAAGCTGAGCGATGATTACCTTAGATGTCTGTTCATATGGCCACGAGATGAGTTCGGGACGCAGAATAACGACCTATATGTTTAAGATCAATAACTGACAAGTTTAAGTTACAGGCTTAAGTTTAGGATCATGACAGCCCTCATAGCTCAGTTGGTAGTAGTCGGCTTCTGCGCTGTGGGCCGTGGGTTCGATCCTCATCGAGAACCAATATTTGTGTTATGAACTTAGATGTTTGTTTTCTTTCTGTGTGTTTGTTTGTATGGTGTGATTATAATGTAATCAGCTATCTGGTTCCCACATTACCATAGCTTTCTTTAGTTTGAGTGGAAATTCCAACAATAGAAGAAATCGCGTCGAATTAAGCTGCTCGTAATAATGATCGAACTTCACGTATAGGGTAAGTTAATTTGATCATTATTATCATTATTTGTTACAAGAAAACTCTAGTTTAAATCAAGTTTTTTTTTATTGTTATTTTACTTGACTTTTCTTAACGTTAGGGTAAATAGGATTTCCATCTTTTTTAGATAGATACAACCTTTAAATAGAAAAGTTAAAACTATAAGCTTTTGTACAACTGCAATAAGATTTCACATTTCACAATTTTCAAAATAAATTTAAGTTCACGTCTGTACAGGCGCGGTCCGACGGGGGCGAATTTAAAAAATAAAAAAAAGCTATTTTTGTCCCTAGCCGCGATGCATTTTATGGTTTGCTGACATCTAACGATGCTTGTTATTGTGCAATAAAGTCCAATTTATTCGACATATGGTATTTTTATTAGTGACCCCCTCCAAAATTTCAGAGTGCGCCTGCGCCTGCGTCTGTACCAGACGTGATCACTGTCATTACTTTTGAATCACGTCTCGTAGATCTAACAAACGTAAACGCAAAAGTGATTGCATGATTTCCATTACGTACAGTACCCGGCGATAAATATTGCACATCGACCTTTGGAAAGAGAAAATAGGCTAATTTCGGCTATCTGTCGCTCGAAATACTAAGAAGTCCAATATCTATTAGGAGCTGTTAAAACAATTATGATTTGCTTCTTTTTATTCTTTGTATAAAATGTGTCTCTTTCCAAAGGTTGATGTGCAATATTGACAGCTTTCACAGCTCAGTTGGTAGTAGCTCTGCCTTCTGTGCCGTAGGCCGTGGGTTCGATCCCCACCAAGAACAAACATTTGCGTGATGAACATAGATGTTTGTTCTCTGTCTGGGTGTTTTATAATAAAATAAGTATGTATTTAAAAAAAAAGTATATAAGTAGTAGATCAGCTATCTGGTTCCCATATCACAAGCTTTGGCTTATTTTGGGGTGAGATAGTGCTGTGTGGAATGTCCACCAATATTTATTTATTTATTATTTATATTTATCGCCGGGTACTGTACGTAATATTGTATTGATTAAAGTATGTAAGTTATATTTTTTTGAAATAAACATTGTCTTTCAGCGTCACGGGTAACTTTAAAATATTCTATGATCTCTGAGTACCTAATATCTTTTAGAGTCGCAAATCGCAGCGAGATTTTATTTCAAAAATTGTATATTATCTAACAAGGGCTCTTCGATTAATTAAAAATAAATTGGGCGAGGAGGAAGATTTGACCTTTTCGTGGTTTCTTCATTGACGAAATTTACAGAAAGCGATTTAATGTTTCTTAGTAACCCATCTCATAGAGAAATAAATCAGTTTAGTAATAGATCTCGAATGGAGCAGATCTGGATAAAACTTAGATCCAAATATAGTTCGTAAAATTAACGAATAGTTCTTTTTTTATTCGAAAATATACCGAGAACGGGTTGAAAATATAAACGAAACGGAATGCCTCGAATATTAATGTTAGTGTGGTGTCGAGTCCTTGCGCTGGCAATACTAGTGACACTTGCTGGCTACCTGGCACACGGAGGGGAGCAGCCCAGCCTCGTTTATTAATATACTTGTGTTTTATTAAGTACAAACATTTTGAACTCGTATACCAACCCCAGTTAGCAAAACTGTTGCTAGAGATAATAGCGATCTATCCCCTGATAGGCGTAAGCACGTAAGATAAGTACAAATCCAGGTAATCCACTCCTCATCCCGGCTCGGGTATAAATGACGCCGGAAAATTGACTCTTAGCTCACGACCGAACCCTAGCTTAAGGTACAGTCATTGGCGAAAACACAACACAGATTAGGGAAAAAAAACTGAAATAGTTTCACGAGTTCGATCCCCAGCCTCGATAGATTTGACAGCCTTCACAGCTCAGTTGGTAGTAGCTCTGCCTTCTGTGCCGTAAGCCGTGAGTTCGATCCCCACCGAGAACAAACATTTGTGTGATGAACATTGAAGTTTGTTCTCTGTCTGGGTGTTATTATATATTATAAGTATGTATTTACAAAAAAAAGTATATAATATGTATTATATCAGCTATCCGGTTCCCTTTGGCTTAGTTTGGGACTAGATAGTGCTGTGTGGAAAGTCCACCAATATTTATCATATTTATAAATATTGTCTAGGACCAAGTACTAACTCCAAATTACGAACGTGTTTTTTTTTAATTTTTTTAAACCACTAGCTGAGGGCACAAGCTGGTCCACCTGATACAAAGCATTGTCTCGTAAGCGTAAGGAATCGTCTTTCTTTTCCACACTCTTCTCTCCTAGGCGTCACATATTACAGGTGTCAAATAATCAAAAACAGGATTAGCTTTTGAAAATTATGTAAAATTGTGTTGTAATGGTTGTTTTTTTTTGGCTGAGTGTACATTGGAAGAACCGAACGTGACTTTTATAGAGTTTATTTATGGTGTGATTTTTATAGTAAATCTTTGCTGTTTGCTTCATTATGCAACGCTCGGAGGCTACATTCGTCAGGTAAGCCTCAATTTATCGAACTCGGCTTGTAATCTTGTTACTGTCGCCATAAAAACGTTTTGAATTCAATGTTCGAAAACAGACCTTACCCCATTACAAGTATAAAAAAACTATAAGAATTAAAAAAATAAACTACATTGCAAAATAAACTAATATAATATGGAAACTGTTTTATTTCACATAATAAAACAGTTTCTTGACAGTTTAAAATTTATCTTGGTTATAAGTACAATATTGGAACGTACAATACATAACATTTTGAAATTTTCTTTCAATGCAAAATCTAGAAGAGATCAGGCCACCCAGCTGTGCGTCAAATCAAATCTTGGCGGCAGAAAAAGGCGTGTACTTCCCCGGACGAGCCCATCATAAAGAGCTCTACTACTGTTAAACAACGCTGGTCTTCCGTGACGCCGGAGTACAAAAGCAGTAACTGCGGTGCACAGCACCATCATTTTCTCAAATAAATCGAAACAATAACAAGAGATCATACATAAAGAAGAAGAAGTAACAGGCGATACATGGAGCAAAGTTCCTGGTGACCGACAAAAATGAAAAGAGCTTGAGGAGGCTTATACCTACTGCTAAAAGCGGTTCGTGTACAGTAAATAGCTTAACATACCTAAATCAACGAGCATGTATGAAGAACAAGCTGGTGCCCACGACTTCGTCTGCGCAGGATTAGTCACACAATATCTTTATAAATTGTAGCCTATGTGTTATTCTGATGTATAAGCTATATTATTGTAAAATTCCATTAAATTCCATTCAGTAGTTTTTACGTGAAAGAGTAACAAACATCCATCCATCCATACTTACAAACTTTCGCGTTTATAATATTAGTAGAATGTTACTAGAGTGAATGAAGCATAATAAGTACATCAGAATATAATAAATCGTGGTTTCAGCACATCCCTATGGGAAGGCGTGATTTTATATAGCACACAACGAAAAAACAGGAAAATAAGGCCTGAATCGAACCTTTATCAGCGCGTACGTCAGCGCAGTATGTCTTAGGCCACCGTTAGCAGGATTACATCGGGGAATCGGCTCATGCATTCTTAATAACCTGGAACTACGTACCTAATGTGTGTTATTATGTAACCACCACTTGATGTGAAAAGGTGAGGGGTTTTTGCATATTTTCAAACATTGAACTAAAACGGTAGTTAGTTATTGGCCTTACAGATCGATAGAACATTTTTTATTGCACAACTAGGGTGTTGAACATAGTTGAACTTAATGGTAAATAGCTGAATGGAATCAACTTACCTTTGGGTATGAGACAGAAAAATTTAGGGTAGTGCGCTTAGATAAAAAAACTGAAAGTGGCACAAAAGAAATTAAGAAAATATATATTTTTATCATATGAATATATACGATTTCTATATAGTTTTATAGTGTAGTTAGTGTAGTATAGTTTTTATATTACTACATTTTAAGAAATCATAAAGATTTTGTTAATATCCCTAATTATTATTCGAGTGTTCTAGTGTTAGTGTAGAGCACTGGTGGTCTAGTGGTAGCGGCCCCGCCTTCCGGTCCTAAGGTCGTGGGTTCGAAACCGGTCGTGCACCAATTAGTTTTTCTATTCATAAATTTATGTGCACAATGCTGTTCATAAATTGATGTGTACTCTCATACGGTGAAGGAAAATATCGTGAAGAAACCGGCATGTCGTAGAACCTAAAAAGTTCTATAACAGTCAAGTGCTCGAAAGGAGCCTCTAAAGGCGCACTTCAACTCCTTTCACCACACTGTTTCGAAAGAAACAATTAACAGGACAAGAGAGAGATTCGAGTGTTAGTAATATTTGCTGGGAATTAGATCACTCCGTGATAAAAATGGAAGCGAAAATCTGTTAAAAAAATGTTACTGCCATAGCTTTTAAAATTGAAATGAAAAATGGGCATACGCAGAACCAACGATGCTGGGGAAAAGATTATTTGCGACCACAAACTGTAAAAAAAAGTGTGGAACGCCGAACCCGATGGAACAAAAATATTATTGAGGACAGGGAAGAGGAAAAATGAAAGGGGGCACAAAAGTCCTGGATATTTATGAAAAAGGAATATTATTGCACAATGGAAACATATCAATCGATAATGCAATTAAAAACCAAATCCTGCAACTAAATATACCTACAGTAATCACTTAAAACCATTACGCTACGGCGTTCCAATCGTAGTGGTTTATACCGCGTTTACACTCAGCTCATGTCCGTGGAAATGTGCAGGGACATGTACAATGCAAAAATGTAAACAGGCCACTTCCATGTCCGCCCGCATTTGACGTTCGCGTTGCCCGCGCATCCTTAGTGTCCGTGCTAATGTAAACACACGTTGCCGGCGACGCTGCCGCGGACGTATGGCCGACCATATTTCCGTCCACGCGAATGGCAGCGCAAATGTCTAAAATTAAACGCGGTATTAGCTACGGCTTAGTGCAAACAAAATGAAAATCAGAAAATAGGCATGACATTTAACTTGTCTATTCCACGCTCTAACAGGGTCGCGCTAATTAAACCGAACTTATTTATTTGAAGTCCTAATTTCATACCTCCATTACAACGCCTAACAAAGCAGTCAAAACTCGCACTTATAATTGAAGGCTCCGACACGAATCGCTTACAACGTACAAAAAGCCGGAACTGACGTCACAAAGCTAGCATTTCGGCTTAGCAAAAACTTAATTACTCGGCCGCCGGCGTGCCGTTGTGTTCGATGTCATTTCCGCTTTTTGTCGGGACCGCACTTGGAGTAAATCGCACATAAACATAACCCAAAGCGAGAAAAGTCGTGTGTGAGGAAAAATTTGCTAGTTCTAATATGACGTCACGTATACAGAACTCCCACCAAAACAAGCAGGCCTTTGCATCTTTGAATTTATATTTTTTTATTTTATTTCTCGGATTGAACCCACAGCCTACAGTGCAGAAAGCAGAACTACGACCAACTGAGCTGTGTGTGCTGTGAATTAGCGGTAAGACGCTCGCAAACGAATTTCAACGTAACCTTTGTAATGCCCCAACGGGGCTCATGTCCTGGGTACCGACCGGCACCTCTTATAGCAGTATTAAAATAATATTATGTCTGTCAATTTTAGCAGTTGTGAAAAAAATCTTGAAAACAGTTCTAGCTTCTATAAGTTGAAACGTCATCTAGTACGAAAATACTTGTCAGCTATTCTTTTTTATCTGGTTGTAGTTGAACAGACTTGATGACGTATATAATATGGAACGAAATTACAGTGTAATATTATTTTAATACTGCTATAAGAGGTGCCGGTCGACCCCCTGGACTCATTCTACTCCCTAAGAACTATATTTACAACATGAAACAATTAAGAATGGTTATGACTATGGACGTTTTTAAAGATATAATCACTGTTTGTAGTTTTAAATATGAATCAATTTTTAATGTTAAATTTTTATTGTTAATGTTTTATCACACTCAAGTTCGTGGTCACCATTCGAGAACCCCACTTATTCCTCTGATATATCTGCCCGTGGCCACTTCAACTTGCTAATCATTAACTGTAAACTAATGATGATGATCGGCTGAATCCATCACTGTCTACGTCGCATTTTTTTTGTTTTCTTTATTTGGGTAAACAAACAGTAACACAATATTTGGTTTACAACTATTGGGTATGATTTACAAGTATGGGGTCGCATTAACTTCTTCACGCTAATGATGATGATCTGCCTGGAATCACTGAAATCAATCCATGTCTACAACGTCGCATTATCACATATCCCCGGGGGGCGCTAAACGAGCAACAACCTTTGGCTACTGTACCAGTTCAATCTATCTCCTCAGTTTATTTTAAAGATTTGGGTACTTGGTACTACTTGGTATTGTAAAATATGTTCTCGCGATAGCACCAGCACAAACCTTTGTAGTTTTAGATATATGTATCCAGTATTCTAGGAGTGAAACTCACAGACCGCGTGCGCAATAGTTTACTACGCTCCAAGACACAAATCTCAGATGTCGGCAAACACGCGGGTAAATTGAAGTGGGATTGGGAAGGCCACGTCTGCCGCATGTCGGATGCGTTATTGGCCAAAGCCTCCACAGAGTATAAACCTAAAGACAGAAAACGACCTCGAAGATGGAGGGACGAAATGGATACCTACCTTAAGGAGTTGTCTACAATAGCCCAAAGCAGAAAAGATTGCAGAGAAGGAAGGGAGGTCTTTGCCCTGCAGCGGGACACTTCGGGCTCTTAATAATTGATCGAGTGAGCGAAGCGAACGAAGATCTTAGTTTCAACTTGGGCGATTTGGCATTTTATGTATGTATGTATGTATGTATGTATGTATGTATGTTTGTCTGGCGATAACTTTAGAACCGTTGATCCGATCTGCATGAAATTTGATATGTCGATAGCTTGTACTTGAGAAATTTACTGGTAAGTATATGAGTAAAATCGGATGAAGGGTTTTTGAGATATGGGGTTTTTAAGAGAGTAAAAATAAAAAAAGTTACATAAAAAAATCAAGTTACATGTCATATGAAAGGGCTTTGTTTGGACATTCCAAAACAATTTTTACTTTTTTTTTGGGACGCTCGGTTTTCGAGATAAAATTTAAAAAGTTAAATTAAGATAACCAGCGATCCAAGAGCTCCCATCTCTAAGAGTTTCGTTGACATCAAGGTTTTTCTACTGGTCGGCCAGTTCCTTTGATTTTTCTTATTTTTTTTTCTTGAAATAAATTAAGGAGGTACTCAGTTCTCATAAAATGGTGACGACGACCAGGTCTGATGATGGAGCCAAGGTCTGTTCAACGGAACTCTTTAATAAATAGGCCAATAGAGTTGAAACTTGGTAACCATACCAAGTTAGTAGGCGGTAGTCAGAAAAAAGTCCAAAGATAATATTTGGACTTGCCTCTGACTACTATCTACCGACTCAAAGTTTTGATGCGTTCGTCGGGTCGCATCACGAGATCTCAGTTCGGGGCGAACTACTAGTAATAATTGATCGAGTGAGCGAAGCGAACGAAGATTCTAGTTGAAACTTGGGCGATTTGGCATTTTATGTATGTATGTATGTATGTTTGTCTGGCCATAACTTTCGAACCGTTGATCCGATCTGCATGAAATTTGATAAGACGACAGCTTGTACTTGAGAAATTTACTGGTAAGTATATGAGTAAAATCGGATGAAGGGTTTTTAAGATATGGGGTTTTTTAAGGGGGCAAAAATAAAAAAATCAAGTTACATGTCATACGAAAGGGCTTTGTTTGGACATTCCAAAACAATTTTTACTTTTTTTCTGGGACGCTCGGTTTTTGAGATACAACAAAAAAGTTAAATTAAGATAACCAGCGACCCAAGAGCTCCCATCTCTAAGAGTTTCGTTGGCATCAAGGTTTTTCTACTGATCGTCCAGTTCCTTTGACTTTTCTTATTATTTTTTCTTGAAATAAATTAAGGAAGTACTCAGTTCTCATAAAATGGTGACAACGACCAGGTCTGATGATGAAGCCAAGGTCTGTTCAACGGAACTCTTCAATAAATAGGCCAATAGAGTTGAAACTTGGTTACCGTACCAAGTTAGTAGGCGGTAGTCAGAAAAAAGTCCTAACATAATGTTTGGACTTGCCTCTGACTACCAACTACTCAAAGTTTTGGTTCGTTCGTCGGGTTGCATCACGAGATCTCAGTTCGGGGCGAACTACTAGTAATAATATGTATCCAGTTGTTAAATGATTAATGAATAAAAAATAAAAACAAGCACAGCACCTCAATCGTTCATCATCAATATGATGATGGCCTAGCTGGATGGAACCACTGAAATCTGTCCCTGTCTACAACGTCGCATTAACTTCTTCACCAATGATGATGACCTGGCTGAAATCGCTGAAATCCATCCCTGCCTTTGTCGGAAGTGAACGCGGACAAATATTACGATAGCTTTCGCCATTGTTGTTATGTGGTGTTCCGGCGACGGAGTGATTAATGAATAAAAAATAAAAACAAGCACAGCACCTCAATCGTTCATCATCAATATGATGATGGCCTAGCTGGATGGAACCACTGAAATCTGTCCCTGTCTACAACGTCGCATTAACTTCTTCACCAATGATGATGACCTGGCTAAAATCGCTGAAATCCATCCCTGCCTTTGTCGGAAGTGAACGCGGACAAATATTACGATAGCTTTCGCCATTGTTGTTATGTGGTGTTCCGGCGACGGAGTGATTAACGTCGAAGCGATAACAAGGGCTACATTCACGGCGGGAAAAGTAGAACAGTACCACAAGTCATAGTTTCGTTTACCATATTTGGTATTTTGTCTTTCTAGGGTTCCGTACACAAAGTGTAAAACGGGACTCTATTACTAAGACTCCGCTCTCCGTCCGTCTGTCCGTCTGTCTATGTGTCTGTCCATCTGTCACCAGGTTGTATCTCATGAGAGTCGTTTTTTCCCGTGGTTCGAAACGACCCATTTCCAAATGTTGAGCGATTCGCACCGCCGTATCCACTGCGGTGTGAATGGCCCCATTCAGAAACAGTGCTTGGGTTTTTCGCACCGCGGTTCGAATCGCTTGTGGCGCGAAACGACTAAAGACCCGAACCGTGATAGTTAGACAGTTGAAATTTTCACAGATGTATACAAGTATTTACAAAATGTACAAAATACATATGAAACAGTTGAGCTATCTGCAGACCGTTGCAAACGATCTAGAGATAGCTCAACTATTAATTAATATCATATTTTTATTAATCAGTTATCTGATTCCCATAGTACAAGCTTTGCTTAGTTTCAGGTTACATATTGCGGTGTGTAAAGTCCACCAAAATTTATTATATATATTTTATTGTAATAAAGCACCGAGTCATTAATTAAAAACATTACAAAATGAAATAAACCAAACTGATAGTCTAAGATCCGAACTAGAACTACACAGCGATAGATTTTTATTAAGGCGATTGGATACCCCGATACTAGCGCCACTACATATTTTATTTTATCATTACGTTATACAAAGGAATTATCAAAAAATTGGACCGCGCGTACACGATACCTATCACAAGCTTTTCTTTAATGTATCTGTAATAGTTTTGTATTGTATTATTTAGGCAGGTACTTGTTTCAAGAGTTTAGTTCCTATTGGTGGCCACCAAGCTCTCCAAACAAGGTATCTGACAGAGTAACACAAAACAAAACTATTATAGATACATTAAAAAAAAGCTTTTAATTGGTATCGTCTACGCGCGGTCCGAATTTTTGATAATTCCTTTGTATAACGTAATGATTAAATAAAATATGTAGTGGCGCTAGTATCGGGGTATCCATTCGCCTTAAATATTGCACTCATGAGTATAACTAATAAAGTTAATACCAACCTCTTTAGGTAATTATTGGTATTATTTAATTATGAAGCCTATAGAATATACAAACGTTGGGTTGTCTATTTTTTTCCTGGCGTAACTACTTAAACAGGTAAATCGATAATACTTAGTTATCTTTACCTATTTGTTTAATTAATAAATCTTCTTGTTTGTATATTCTATAGGCTTCATGCTTTAGATTGGTATTAAATTTATTCGTTAAACTCACGAGTGCAACATTTAATAAAAAGTCAATTTTTAATTTTTAATTAATCATAGTTTGGCCAGGATTTTTTTAGACAACCTACTCAAGATATATTTTCTAACATATTAAATTTGATACCTATCAAATACTTTTCATCCATTAAACAGATGGGTGAAAGTCGTTACTAGTTCGGATCCTCTACTATGAATAAAATAGAACAAGCAGATTTGATTTTGATTGAAAGTCAACCATATTCATATGTAATTGAAAGTGAAGCTTCTTTGATTGGGCGAAGCGTACCTACTAGTTATTCAATCTAACTTCGCCACAAGAATAGACTTTAAACTGAACGCTTGGCCGGTCGCCGTTCGTTACTATTAAATAAGTTTCCCTTTGAATGACGAGATGTAGTTTAAAGTTGGTGTCTCTTAGGCAAACATCGATGAACTACGAGACTGAAAGACGAACTATAGCACTGGTGGTCTATTATCGCTAGAACCCTTTTTGCAGGTGAAGGCCTCCTCCAAAGATAGATAGATAGATAGATAACACATTTATTTGCCTAACTAATACACACAGACACAAAAATAAAAAATCAAAATAAAAACAACAGAATGAAAACAACTAATACAATAATAAATAACTAAAATAAAAACAACCAAAACAAAATTTTAAGTTAAGCAAACAATGAAAATAATAAATATTTAGATCCGTGTGTTGCAGCTATACAAAAAGGTAATAGCTCAGCGCATAATATTGCTCGAGAGCAAAACACTGATTTTCAGCTATTACCTTTGGAGACAACAATTAATAGATCAAAAGATAGCAATTTGTCGCGGTTTTTTGCTATATCGAGCCATTGGAGGTCCGCCGTCTTTCTTATATCGTCGTCCCAGCGTGTATAGGGTCTATTATTAATAAAATATTCATTATATATTCTTAAATAAAATTTGTCTATTTAATCAGTAACACGTATCACTATTATTATTCTGAGGTACAAAGTAACGATTTGTATGAAAACTTTTACGCTAGTATACTTGTGAGCACAAGAATATAGGATATTTTTTTATTCCAACCCGAGGGCGTCATCGCCTCAACAATAAGCAGTGCAGTTTGAAAGTAACCTCATTACAAACATCGTCTTTTAAACTCTGAGTTTAAGTCCAATATCGCTCCCGGGCGACAGAAACGGATTAGCCAAAGTTAGATAGTTATGACCACTAACTTAAACTCTGGTCTACCAAAATTGGTAGCCTGAATTTGATGGGCAGACTTGTATGGCCTATTCACAGTAGGTTTCTTAAAAGACGTAAAATAAAATTATTTTACAAAGAAAAAAGTCAGGCTGTTAGTATTCGGCGATGGGCTAACTAAGCCTGTTTGAAATTTATTCATCATCATCAGTGCATACTGAAATCAGCCTGAAAATCAGGAAGAATCATTTTCAGGAAGAAGATAATGAGCTCTTTCACTTTAAAACGTGATCACTTTGAAACGTCTTAAAGCTAGGTGACTCTAGGTGCCGTTCCACGCGACCAAAGCCTAGAAGAACAGGCAACAAACTTACGGCTTGGTTCCTACCGTTCTTTTTTTCGTCTTTCAATTCGTTTTAATACATTATTTCGTTGTGCAAACGTAATACATTTGAACAAAAAATGCATGTGTAATGTAGAGGTAATATAATATATAATATATACCTTGGTCTACCAGCAATACTCAAGAAAGATATTGAGTAACCACAGATCACTCCAATAGTTTAAATCTAAGATGATGTCAACCACGCATTGGTTTCATGGTGCGGCCGTCATGTGTCGGTAAACAGTTTTAAAGAAACCAAGGTTTTAGGGAACACCGCAAAATGCTGTTTATTGTAACATTATTCTGAGCGTTGTGGATGTAAGACTGTTGTTTTGTGTTGTAATTTATACAAGTAATTACGTTGATTGAAAACTACAGAAGCTGAATTTACTTAAATTGTTTGCCCTATCACTATCCTATCTTAGTGATAGAGGATAGGATTTCTATCAAACTGTGAAAAGCGACAACAATTTTCCGAGTAAATGGACAAAGTTATATGACCCCAGGTTGGCAAACTTCTTTTCAACCTATCTACCTTTCTTTATACCAGCACTCAGCCCAAAACAAACATTTCGAGCTAGCAAATGGACTGCTTATAACGCCATACTTCATGACCTCTGCCCTTTGGCGCGCCTCAAATGATGAAAGATACAAACGACAAAACAAAAAGATAAATTTTATGGTACAGTCCACCGAAGAAGCTAAACTTTTGAACTGTATTTTCATGGGCGAAGAGTCGAAACTGAAAACAGTTTTTGTTGACTTCACAGAGAATTCCTCTGTGATCTTATTATTACTTTAGCATGAGTTTCGTTTTTGGAGCACTTCAAATTGTTGTAACATTCGTAAAGCTTTGTTTCACAAATAGACAACTTTTTGAGACGCTCTTAATTCAGCTCACGACAGCAATTCTTTGATTAAACCCTTGGGCCCAAGAAGCCCGAACTCCTTTTGAGTTTATAAAACCACCATCATCGGAACCATACAAAAACTCTCCCAAGAAAAAGAGCAACAAAGCCAGCAGAAAAAAAATTAAAACGTCCTTCATTTTGCATTGATTCTTTTCAAACCAACAAACAATCCCTAACTGGCCAAGTGTGAATTTGACTAGCTAAAGCTTCCATACCATACCAACATTATTTTACATACTAAATGGAGGTTACAGAGGTATTACAATACAATTACAAGCACATGAGGCTTAACATTTGTATGCTTCAATTTGATAGACGCAGGGCAGTGCATCGTGCACGTTCCTATTGTGCGTGACTTGCGAGGCAATGTTTTATTATAGGTGATGGTTACCACTTAACATCACGGCCATCTTCTTGTTCCATCAGCAAGACGTATAAAAAATCTAATAAAGAAATACAAAGTTGTTTTGCGCGTTAAATCGAGCATTTTAAATTAAAATTGGTTAATGAATTATTCGATTCACATTTACATTTATTATAATTAATTCCTTTTTAACGGAGTGTGCATAATATGCAATGCACTATCTCCTATAAGTTTGACACTTATGTTATTTAATAGATTGAGCTGATTATATATCATCCAGTCTAGGCTTTTTATGTCAGTCGATCCAAATCAAAACGGTCTTTATTCAGTTTAATCATAAGGATCACTTTGAAACGTCTCATAATATAATTCAAGGACTCAGGCGCTTGATTGTGTGAGCCTAAAAATCCCTAAACTATGCATCGTCTCAGGGTCTAACCGTAAAGAAGTGAATTTGATTCTATAAAAAATAATGAGAAACAACGCTGGCACCTAAACGGCCATTTGTGCATAATTTAAAAGCCGTAAATAAGGTCCGACTAGTCTGGGGAAAATCTAGTTTCGTGGGATTTAAATATAAATACTGAAAATAAAAGCTTGCAAGCATTAGTACGCCGGCGGCGAACGCGGTCTTAAATTATTTTTTGTAGTCATTGAGTTGAAGATGAGTGTTATTTTATAAAACTCTTAAAATAACCCACTTTCGAGATGTTTTTTATTCAAAGAGTTGTTAATAACTGCTTTTTGGGCTCAACGCTTCAGGCCAATGATCTAAAATAGATAAATAGATGGAAAATACTTTATTGCACACCACATAACTGAACAGGACATCAAAGTGGTCTTATAGCTAAAAGCGATCTCTTCCAGACAACCTTGAACCAAAATACCTATTTTCTACCGGTAGTATCTATCAAAGTTATTTTGTTGTCTAAACCTAAAAAAGTTGTAGAGGTTGCTACTTATGTGATCCTTGTAATTAGGTTGAATTTGACTTTTGACTTTAAAGTAAATGTTCACAGAACAACTTTGTATTTGATTACTTTCAAAAATTCCAGTTTGTATTTAATAAAGAACTGTAAACAGAGCACAAAACCAAATCAAGAATTCTCTGTTTCTGTTCTGTTATAATAACAAAACTACGAGCAAGCAGCGACCACAAAACTTTCGCTTTAACTACGTTTGAGGGATCGCCGAAGGTTTCATAACTAACAGTCAACACACTGTTTACTAATTGTAAACAGAGAACATAAACCGCTTCACGACTTTGATCCCTAGGCACGGTAGATATCGTTTCATATCTCTCAGTACTAAGTACTGTAAGTACTTCATCAAGTGTAAGTAAGTAATTTTTCGCAGTAGTTGGTATATACGTGACACGTTGCATTGCAAGCCCATCGATCACCGTTGCTAAAAATAGTAATTGGTTTTCTCACGATGTTTTCCTTCACCGTTTCAGAGCATTGGTATTGCGCACATATACTTTTATAAGAGAAAAATCCATTGGTGCACGACCGGATTCGAACCCTAGATTTAACGATCGCAATTTAACTCTGGAATCAGTCACATTTTCAATTTGCAAAACCAGCAATGTATCGTTAAAATGCTCCTCAAGGGGCGTAAGTTGAACTAACAGGAACAATTTTGCCCAGAAAGGTCAACTTTTACAAAAAAATAACAAAGTTGAAATAACTGTTTTTTTTTGCAATTAGTTCAACTGGTAGAACTTTTAGTTGAACTTAGTGGAACAGGTCCAGTAGGAGAGGTCACTCCCACTAGATCACTAGTGTTCAGTTAAATAATTGTATCATGGAATATCTAATAGTACTACACACATCAAATATCAAATATATATTTATTTTGAACATAAAACATGTGACAATAAACAATGGAAACGTTGACAGCTGCAAAAGTTAAAAACTGAGTAGCAGTGTCAGCGCCCTCCTCCAGAGCATAAGAAAAATATGTTCATTATTTACATGTTATACAAAAAACACCAAAAAACTAAATACAATTAGATACTATAAATATATATATATCGACTAAGAAATAGAAGTTACAATATGAAAGACCTAGCGAATAAATAAATTAACCTATTCAAAAGAATACATATTTAAAGGAGCTTCTAAATACTGTGATGTGAGTTTGTGTCAGGTATGTGTAGTGTGTGGATGTGTGTATGTTACTGAGAGTTCTCCTGATTACACAAGTCTCTTAAGAGCCAGGGTTTCACAGGAGAACTCTCTTAGTGTATTTGAGGGTGTGTGTGGGTGAGTTTGAGTTTGAGAATTTGTGGGGGTGTATTGGGTGTTTGTTTGTGTATGAGAGAATGCCAATAGCAAGAGAGGGAAGGGGGGAGAATTCATACGTTGTATCTGTTAACTTAAGGAGATTAGAAGCTTTTCAGTTTCTTCGTAGGAAAGGGTTCGGAGCCATATGTGGCATATAAGTTTACATTTGTGAAGGGTTAAGGGGTAAATGTTAATTTCCTTGTTGACTTTATTGTACAAGGAGGGACTCAAGTACAAGAAATGTCTGGCAGCTACAGCAGTCCGGCAGGGCTCTGTTCCACAAACTTTGTCAGAGCGGCGCTTTTCTACGGTCATATTGGGGGCATATGTAAGTTGTGAGTGTTTCCGTAAGAGTGCAGCTTGGATGAATAGTTGCCGTACCGTTAAAACGTCACAAATTGAATAGAGGGTGGCTGTAGGAAAGCGCCTCGGGTTGGAAGTCATAACTTTTAAAACGGCTCTCTGCGCCCTTTCCAGCCTCATCATATGCGTTTTTGTAGAGCCTCCCCACGCGGTTATACAATAAGTAATAACTGATTGCGAAAGCGCATAATATACCATTTTAAGGCAGTGGAGTTCAGCACTATTTCGCAGCGTCTTAAATATAAACATTAATTTTCTTATCCTTGAAACTGTGCATTCAATATGTGGCGTCCATGACAAGTATCTGTCTAGCCAGACACCTAAATATTTTAAAGAGTGTGCACGCTCTAGCTTGGGACAAAGGCAAGGTATCGAAGACGAATTACATGTGTGGGCAAGAAGGGAGAGTGAGGTGGGAGGTTGGGTTCTGATTGATGGAGAAAATGTTATAAACTTGGTTTTGGATGAATTTAGAGTGAGAAGATTTTGTGAGAGCCATACTAGGGTTGAGTTTAGGGCAGTCTCTGCGTGTGAACTTGCTTCCTCCCAGCTGCGACCACTAACAAGGAGGGCTGTGTCATCTGCATAAGTGAATATATTGCAATTGGGGATAGATAAGTTACACAAGTCGTTGATGTATACGAGAAAGAGTGTAGGCCCAAGGACACTTCCCTGCGGGACGCCAAAGCTGACCATCTCCTCATCGCTAGCCTCATTGTCAATAAGGACTATCTGACGACGGTCACAAAGGTAGCTCTGGAAAAGGTTTTTGACGTGGCCTCTAATACCAATATGAGTAAGTTTGTCCACAAGGATAGGGACCGAGACAGTGTCAAATGCCTTTGATAAGTCAAGGAATATACCGATGGTCTTTAGTTTTTTATCGAAGTGTCCGACTATTGTTGATGTAAGTTCAATAACAGCATCTTCAGTGGATTTGGAACTTCTAAAGCCGTATTGGTGTTCGGATAAAATGTTTTTGTCTAAAAGAAATTCAGAGAGACGCCTATTCAAAACTTTTTCGAAGACTTTCGATAACACACCAAGAACAGAAATTGGACGATAATTGTTAACACTATCCCTGTCACCTCCCTTGTGAATTGGGTGAATTAAGGCCTTTTTAAACACTGATGGAAAGACACCTTCCGACATTGATAAATTAAATACGAAAGTTAAAATAGGAATAAGAGCATGTCTGGTGCTTTTTATTACTGACGTTGGTATACCATCCCAACCGGCAGCACATTTATCTTTAAGGTTAATGATGATGTTTTCTATTTCATTATGGTCAGTAGGTAATAAAGCCATCGAGTCACGAAAGAGGGAGTTGGAGGAGGGTTTGAAGCCAACAGCTGGATTTGGAGTTTTATCAATTTTAGATGCTAAGTCCTTACCCACGTTTGCGAAGAAACTATTTACCGCATTGATAGGATAAGCTTTTAATAGCTCTTGCGACGAAGATTGCTTACGATTGAGATTAGCCATTTTTTTTATAATCTTCCACGTAGCCTTTGGATTGTTCCTTGCTCTCTGTAGTTCGTCACGCTCGTAATCGCGCTTCACTTTTTTTAACAGATTATTACAGAAATTGCGGTAGCGTGTAAATGTAAGCTTGGTTATTGGATTGTCTTTGTTTTTGCTATATTTTCTGTAAAGGCAATCTCTGTGTCGAATGCACCTCAGAAGACCAGGTGTTATCCAGGGCTTTATGATTCGTTTTCTGCTTGGCACTGCCCGACTCTTACTGTGCTTTTGTATAATGAGGGAAAGCATATTAACTAGGGCTTGGGCAGCATCACTTGCATTTTCTACTAACAGAACGGAGGAGAAGTCAGTAGTTTCTATTTCTTTAGTGATTGCATGAAGGTCTAGTTTTGTTGTTGACCTTTTATGTGAAAAATTTAGAGCTTTCGAATTAACAAAAAATAGAATGGGGGCATGATCGGTTACAAAGGAGTCCAGTACCAGGGTAACAGCGGAGTGAGATGATTTAAACATTATATGGTCTAGGCAGCTACTGAGACGAGTGGGTAAAACATGTGCCGGAAGCATCGCATGAGATGATACCAGGTTAAGGTATTCGTCAGAGTTAGAGTCACTTGAGTTAGGAGCAATGTTAATGTTAATGTCGCCTGCAAGAATGATGGTAGAGAAAGTGTTCAATTGTGATAGGACACTATCAAGGCTATTGAGGAAACCGTCGATATTTTTATAGGATGGGGATCGGTATATAGCCACAACTGCTACTCCTTTATCGAGTTTTAGTATTAAAGAGTTGGCATCAACAATCAGCGGAGAGACGAAATTACAGGCAAGATTTTCTCTGACAAAAGCCACCACGCCTTCGTTTTGGGAGTTGTAGTCCGATGCAAAAGAGTTGAATCCTGGAATGGTAGGGAGACGTGGGCATTTGCTTAGCCAGCATTCTGAGAGTATAATGATGTCTAGATCCAAACGAATCCTATGGATTAGAACTAGAAGGGCATTGAAGTTACAGTTTATGCTTCTTATATTTAAGTGCAGTAATTTGAGGGAGTTTTTGGACTTTACATATTGTGAAGCGTTTTCAGGAGAACAAATGTGTGAATCTGAAAGAGAAATATCTTCGATGCCACTTGCAATGGTAACCAAATCATCCATTGTTAAGCTTGAAAGTAAACACGGGCACAATAGCTAGACGGCTACAGGAAGGTAGGACTAATATACATTGACTGTTAAAGGCAATCATAATTTGAAATGGAATGGTAAAGAGTGAATATGTGTATGTGTAGTGAATGGTTGAGTGTGTGAGTGATGATAATTTCACAGTATTCTGACAAGGTATGATTATATAACTAAATAAGACATGATTACACGAAATAGGTAGTTTAACCACTTTACAATGGGTAAGTGGAATACAAGAGGTAAGTACTAGTCACTTATTAGCGGTTGGTTTTGTAAGGTCGGATTCAGAATTAATCCGAATCAGAGATCCAGCGTCCCGTTTACGCAGGAATATTTTTCCCCTTGAGGCCCAGCAGTATTTAAAATCGTTCTCCTTGGCGAACTCGCGGGCCAGATAAAATAGTTTCTTAGCCTTAGGAGGCAAATTCTCCGAGATGAAAATCGGCCTCGCAGGCCCATGGATTCTCAATTTTTCGGTAGTTAGGTTATTGTTTTCTCTGTTAGCTTTCCTGTATTTAGAGATAATTTTTTCTTTTACGAGGACGCTGGTGAGGTCCACGATCACCGTTCTCTGTGCCGGATCTTTGGTGGGAATCCTGAAGACGTCTTTTACTTCATTGGGCTGTATTTCTACTTGAAGGACCTTACCAACATTAATAACAGCATCCAAAAGAGATAGCTTCGTCTCAGTTTGAGATGCAGGAAGGTTTCTTATCTCCAGGCAGGTGGATCTTGCACCGCACTCGAGGCTATCCAGCTTACTCTCCAGAGATCGGATGTATTGCAAGCTTTCCTTTTTCTCAGACTCAAGTCTATTAACCTGGTCTTGGAGTGATTCGTTCCTGGTCATCAAAAAATCAACGGCCGAGCGAAAGTCATTGACGACCGCAAATAACTTCTGATACTTGTCATTTTGCTCTTTTTGAAAATCAGTCATCATCTGTTTCATGTCTGCCATGAATGAAACTATTGTCTCGTCGTCACACTCCGCTCGCTTTCGCTTCATGTATCTATGACTCAAAAAAGGTGTACTGCCCTTTGGAGTCCCAAACTCAGCCTGATCAGCCAAAAGACTTGGCTCAGAAGAACTATGTTGGAGTAATGGTATATTAATGTTTGTAGATGTGGTCTGAGCCGTAGTTATTTTTGTTGGCGATGACGCTAGCGGTGGAGTGCGATTTAGCGGCATTTCGAGAGGCAAGTTGCAAGCGTAGCGATGAAAGTGTCAATAATTGCAGTAAAAAAATTCTAAGTACAGGCCGTAGAATACTAGGCGCGCAGATGTTAACAGCGGTTAAGACGAAGTTACAGTAGCGACGTAAAGCTGCGCAGTCGCCAGATTTGACTACCAGGCGCCCAGTATTGCGAAGCGGTAAGCGAAGAAAGGGTGAACGGGTGACTCACGCACGCACACGGAGACCGGCACGCAGATCGCAGCGGGACGTGGCGGGGGGCGCAGGGGCGGAGGTAGTGTGGCAGCTTGTAGTGTCCTTTTTGTGAATGAAGCCGAGGTAGTAGGTAGTATTCATCTATGTGTGAGTGCACGGACGAGACAGTGACTGTGGTCGAGTAGAGGACTCCTAACCACTTATGTAGCCCTATTATTAGCGTTAGAATATTTTTGTATTTTACTACTGAATTTGAAAATTTTACTGACAAGGGACTGTGTAACACGTCTGCTCGTTATCGAGGTCCGGAGAGAAGGGGGACACATAATGGCCACTCCCATCCCTAGCTTTATATATCCCACCGCACCCCGCACATCTTTGTCTCCTTCCTTGTCTCTCAACAAAGGCTGCGGGCGAACGCAAAGCATTAGGTAGCAAATAGGTCGGTACAATCATGACATGTTTCTGGCCCACTTTCCTTGCGAGCCGCGGTGCTATCCCGAAGACTGAGCAAACTGTGGGCTAATCACGAACGAATTTGGCGTTAATCGCGTAAACGAATCGTATCCCTAAAGATAAGAATAAGGTTATGAGCTGATTTTACCATGCTTAGTTACTAATCAAGGATTACAGGCCGTTAAATCTAACCTTAGATGTCAAACGCGTACATTTTGATATATTTAACGGCCCTTTAATCCTTTGTTATCTAACAGAGCATGGTTAGGGCCCAGTTTCACCATGCTCTGTTAGTTACTAATCAAGGATTAACAGGCCGTTAAATCTAACCTTAGCTGTCAAACGCGTACATATTGACATATTTAACGGCCCTTTAATCCTTTGTTAATTCTAACAGAGCATGGTGAAATCAGCTCCAATTTCGCTAGGATACGTTAACGCGACAAATGTCAAAATTTATTCATGATCAGCCGGCAGCCCCCTGTACAAACTGACAACAGTAAGCAACTATTCGATATTCTGTATTGACAGAGCAGCCCTACTCACTCGTCGTCCGGGGAAAGTACAACCAGTATTCCTATTTCTACCGCCAAGCAGCGTTGCTGTGTTTCGGTTTGAAGGGTGTAATTGCCGATGTTATAAGCCACAATTAAAAATAATAATTGAATTTAAAATTATGGCTTAGCGCTGTTTCACGTAACGAACCATTGAGGTTTAGTATAATTTTTAATTTTAATTTAATCATAAATAGTTTTTTCTTTTATGTGTTTTTTATCTAATGGTCCTATTTGTTCCAAAATAAATATATTGGATAAAATGAATTTAAAATGTATCAATCATTTATACACACAAAATTCTATCAACTTCCCACACTGTAAGCATTTTTATTTCGTTTCAACGATAGTCAATAACAGTGGCCAACGAGTTTTTTATCACCGATTTTGGTGTCGATTCTATAATAGGTATCATCAAGTTGACCGATCTATAATAACGACATGACAAACTGTTGGGAATCGAAATAGGGTCACAACTTGACGAAATGCAGCAAAAAATCTACCAATTTGATGAAAATGGTAGATTACTTATTAACGAAGAAATAACAAAGAAACTAGTGACACAAAAAGAATAAAAAGTGTAGGTTAGCCGTCATAATTTCAAATACGTTTCATATTCATTATTCTTTTAAAAGTAAATCTTCGATATTCTCCCTGGGACCTAAAAATATCCCTCCCAGAGTTGAAGGCCCCAAACTATCACCTTTGGGTATTTCGGAACTAAAGTAACCTTTAACTGTTACCTAACAAAATGTCAGCTATTTTGCGCATTGCTTCAAGCAATAACGAAAGCAAATTCTTGGCTTCGACATAACCAAAGTTGGTTTATTTTTACGCTGAAATAGTAGAAAATTAGGAAGCATTCATTGATCAAGTTTAGCTTTGCTTGTGTGTACTTTTTTTTTTTTTTTTTTTTTTTTTTTTTTTACAACCTATAGGTAAAACGTTTGACCGCAATCTCACCTGATGTTAAGTGATGATGCGGTCTACGGTGTAGCACGCTTACCTAGAAGATACCTATTCACTCGTCTCTTGAAAACACCCAAATTATAGGCATTCGGAAAAACAGACGCCGGCAAGGAATTCCACTCTTTGGCTGTTCGCATTATAAAAGTAGATGCAAAGCGCTTTGTGCGGGCTGTAGGTAAGTCAACCATGAATGGATGTCTCATTTCCGTACGTCTGGTAGTCCGATGGTAGAACGGGGATGGGGGAACCAAATTGTGGAGTTCCGTTGCACACTCTCCGAAATGTATCCTGTAAAAAACCGACAAACAGGCAACTTTGCGGCGATGCTCTAGAGTCAGGAGCTTAGACTCAAACAACGTGTAACCTATGAGCCTTTTGGCTCGTCTCTCAATAGTTTCCAAGGCCTCAAGCTGGTATTTGGCAGAGCCATCCCAAAGATGAGAACAGTACTCCATACACGACCGGACTTGCGCTTGGTACAGATAAAGAAGCTGTCCCGGTGTGAAGTACTGCCTCACCTTCGATAATATGCCTAGCTTCTTCGCAGCTGTCTTGGCCTTGGATTCTATGAACGAGCCAAAATTCAGTTTGCTGGTTAACGTAGACCCCAAGAGATCGAGTTGGCCTGATATTGGAATTGATACATCTCGGAAAGTTGGAGTCAGGTGGATTTGACTCCTCTTAGCAGAGAACAGACACGCCTGGGTTTTCGCAGCATTGAACTTGACTAGATTGGAATCCCCCCAATCAGCAACTGCTTTCAAAGTCAAGCTCAAGCGGTCAACCATGGCCTCTCTGTAAGACTGGACCTGAGATCCACTAGGACGTGTATCAGGTATATAGCTCTCTACGACAGTGCTGTCGTCTGCATACCCAATGATTCCGGGCATAAGCAGATCATTGATGTGCAGCAAGAACAGTGTCGCAGAGAGAACTGACCCCTGAGGGACCCCGGCATTAATTGCCAAATGATCAGACGAGCAGCCATCAACGACTACTCGAAGTGACCGGCCCCTCAGAAAGTCTGATACCCAGACACAAAGGTCAGTGGATAAGCCGTAAGATGGAAGTTTGCTTAAAAGGCTATCGTGCTATCGTGCCAAACCCTATCAAAAGCTTTCGAGATGTCTAGAGAAACTGCGAGAGCTTCACCGTTTTTCTCTATGGCTTCGCTCCATACATGAGTGGCATATGCAAGAAGATCCCCAGTAGACCGGTTTCGGCGAAACCCGTATTGCCGGTCACTGAGGAGATCATTGTCTTCAAGATATGCCAGGAGCTTATTGTTAAGTATACGTTCCATACTCTTGCATAGTATGGACGTAACCGAGATACTTGTTCTAATACAAACAAATGTGTGACGTAGGTCTTTACGTCACACGTATACATCGCCGGCGCCGTGTTCAAATAACAAATACCTATTTCGTTAACAAAAGAAGGTGGTGAGGTCAGCTCTATATTATTTGCCGCAATAATGAGTAGCAACGTGTATAAATTATTAGTTGCTTATTAAATGTTACATGTACGATTAATATCTATTTTGTTAGATATAATATATATTTTGATAGATCTTACTAATATTATAAACGTGAAAGTTTGTAAGTATGGATGGATGGATGGATGTATGTTACTCTTTCACCTAAAAACTACTGAATGGATTTTAATGAAACTTTACAATAATATAGCTTATACATCAGAATAATACATAGGCTACTATTTATAAAGATATTGTGTAACTAATCCTGCGTAGACGAAGTCGCGGGCACCAGCTTGTATAATAAATATTTTGACAGATATCAAAGAAAAAACGGGACATTAAATTTATATATAGAAGTCGTCAAAGCACATAAATAATAATAGGATATCAGTTTGTAGGTAATGCGCTAAAACCGAGATGCCTCAGTTTATTCGATTGGCACCACACTGGAGCTTCATTATTATATTATATTGTAATAAGGTTCATCCTTACTAATATTAAAAACGCGAAAGTTTGTAAGTATGGATGGATGGATGGATGGATGAAAAATACCTTTTGACTTTGAACTAATGCGTTCAAAATGCGACCGTGTGTCGTTCACGTGGCGTTCAATTGTTTGTAGATAGTAGAACGATCACTGACATCGCGCATGACGCCGCGGTCGCAAGTTAAACATGTTGGCCTTCACTTGATGACAGGTCCTGTCATTACGTCCCGGCCCTTTATCTATAACTCTCACGAGTACCAGGGTGTCGATCTAAACACCAAAATCACGGAGAATTTCATCTAGTGGATCCGCGTCACTTCAATGGCGAGCTTTGCCTCGGCAAAACGCTCACGCGGATTTGTTGTTTACGGAATAGCACTGCAGAGCGCGTTAGTTCGCCTTCGCTTAGCAATGACTGCTTTGACATCAGGTTAAAGACCCGACCGACGGTACCCACGTGGTTTCCATATTCATGATTGCAACACACATTTTATGGTTCATAAAACTGTCCGTACCGTAAAGTACATGTTGTTATTTTCAGCCTTAATCTGTACGAAACGAATAATTCAAACAAGCAATAATGGTTTTAGTAGTAGGTAATGAAATATACAGGGTGTCCCAGAAGTCAACATCAAGCCGAAAACGGGCGATGGGCCAAGTCATGATAGTTATCAGAAAACTATAAAAAAAAAAAATTGTCATGTACTTTTCGAATTATGAGTATTACAAAAAATACAGAAAAACTGACACCCTGTCATGATCTTTTAAGTCCTGTGACTACAAATATTAACTATTCGTGAAACTTTTTTCTGTAATGTAACCATGAATAATCCTTCTGTAAAATACAATTCAAAATTAAATCATATTTGATGTAATTAAATTAAAATCATGACTGAAGAAATCCAATGACTGAATTTTATATCAAACTTGCTCCTAAAACTAACAAATGGTTATTACTCTTTCGACAAGATGGCGGCTCAATATGTTTCACTGTGAATTGTGAGCGACTTAAAAACGTAGCATAGGCATTTTCAAGTCCATAATTTAAAGGTTACAAACATTTTATCTAACTAGTAGTTCGCCCCGAACTGAGATCTCGTGATGCGACCCGACGATCGCATCATAACTTTGAGTAGGTAGCAAGCAGCAGGGGCAAGTCCAAACATTATTTTTGGACTTTTTTTCTGACTACCGCCTACTAACTCGGTATGGTAACCAAGTTTCAACTCTATTGGCCTATTTATTGAAGAGTTCCGTTGAACAGACCTTGGTTCCATCATCAGACCTGGTCGTCGTCACCATTTTATGAGAACTGAGTACCACCTTAATTTATTTCATGAAAAAAAAATAAGAAAAAGCAAAGAAACTGGCCGACCTGTAGAAAAACCTTGATGTCAACGAAACTCTTAGAGATGGGAGCTCTTGGATCGCTGGTTATCTTAATTTAACTTTTTTTGTTTTATCTCAAAAACTGAGCGTCTCAAAAAAAAAGTAAAAGTTGTTTTGGAATGTCCAAACAAAGCCCTTTCATATGACATGTAACTTGATTTTTTTAAGTAACTTTTTTTATTTTTGCCTCCTTAAAAAACCCCATATCTCAAAAACCCTTCATCCGATTTTACCATAGAGCAACACGGAGGGGAGTGGCCGTAGCGTTTATTACCGATACAAAACTGTCTGCCATTTTTTGCGGGGGGAAATTTGTGTTACGCACACTTTCTCAAATTCCCACACAAAAATAATCGTCTGTCACTACGAAACTCACACATACCTAATTAAAAATACACTAACAATATCATGCACACATAGATACATTCTGTGTCAGTTTTATTGTACGTCTAGGACCGCGTGGACTTGTACTTTGACAGAGGGGAATGCTTTCGAAGGCTACTCCCCTCCGGTCCGCCGGTGGCCCGTGTTGCTCTAAGGATTTTACTCATATACTTACCAGTAAATTTCTCAAGTACAAGCTATCGCCTTATCAAATTTCATGCAGATCGGATCAACGGTTCTAAAGTTATCGCCAGACAAACATACATACATACATACATACATACATACATACATAAAATGCCAAATCGCCCAAGTTGAAACTAAGATCTTCGTTCGCTTCGCTCACTCGATCAATTAAATAAAATTGTCAAGAAATCGGGTTTAGTTAAGATAACAATTTTTATACCCAAAATTAAGGAGTACTCTAGCAAGTATTGTACCATTTTGGAATCCTGACTAAATGCGCCATCTTTTAAAGTTACTTGCCAAAATAGTGTAGTACATTTTTTTTACGGTACAGTCGGTTAAAGATGGGTGATGTAATTATTTTAAATTAAATGTTGGCCAAAAATCAACATTTTATTTAAAACTGAGGCAGTTACGGTTTAATTTTGAATTGTATTTTACAGAAGCGCTATTCATAGTTACATTACATTAGATCATCACAGGGTGTCATGTTCATGACAAATATTTTTTTTTATATTTTTATGATAACTATGATGACTTAGCGCATCGCCCGTTTTCGGCTTGACGTTGATTTCTGGGACACCCTGTATATAGTAAAATAAATTCTGCTTTGAAAACTATGAATGGTTTTGATATGTGAATAGCATTAGTTTTGATTCATAAAAAAAAGCTTGTAAAAAAGGTTGTTCTGACGTAGAAAATGTTATGCTTGGCTATATGTTATGAGGCGCAAACGATCAAGAAAAGTCCCTGAGTCCTGTTAGTGTGTTTAAGTTATATTATATGTATGTTAGTCAGTAAGGTATTTATTGATATGGGTCATGGCATTATATTTTATATAATGTCAGGTTGCCTGAAATAAATGTATTATTATTATATAAAAAGAAAAAAATGGATTATAATGTGTATCTTTGGGGAATCATTCATCAAGTGTGAAAACTGTGGGGTTGGTGACCACAGGACTACACAGCTGAAAATTATTTTCAATTACCCTAACACATTATATATATCTTTCTTTTTTCATATTTATTTTTTATTTTACACATAAATGTTTGTCCATGGTAGAAATCAAACAAAAAGGTCGATGCTAGCACGAATCCTGACTTAGGTAGACCCAAATAACTTCTGAAAGACTCCGAAACCAATTCATATTACCTACGTATAGCAGTATCCTACGAGATATTTACTGCACAGATTCTAACGTAAGCTCGAGTTACGTGAGTAATTTTGTAATATTCAAAGGATTAGTAGCTATATCCGTTATTTACTGCAAATAAAAATAGTACGACTGGTAAATAAATTATATTCAGGTGGTATCAGACACTTCACTGCAGTAAATGTTCCCTTTAGTGAATGCTTCATTTACCTTTCATTAATTTTATTTCATATCTAAACGAATGACGTAGAAAAGAACATTCATCTGCTATTTATCTTCAATATGTCTTCCAATGAAGTCTTGCGTCTTGGATTTTTTTATTTTTCGTTCAAGCTTAGTGCGGCGGAGAAAAGTGCCGAATGCCAAATATCCAACATCGTTGGATAGAAACCGCACTTTTGTATCATTTTATTTTCAAACGTTGTTCAAGTAAAAATTGCCGGATGAAAGACGAAAATGAACGCAAAATAAACTGTCTGATACCACTTTTAGCAAGCACTTGCATGCTAAAACTAAAATGCTAAACTGACAGTCAGTTTGACGTCTGCGACCTCACAGACGTCAAACTGACAATCATTTCTCTAAGCTGGCGTGGAGCTTGGTCTTCCTTGGTATACCCGGATCTCCGTCTTTTTGTTTTGAGTCTATAACAACTTGACATTGGCAAATTCGTGGCAAACCCTATCGACCGAACAGCCACAAATAAAAGAAGAAGAAGAGCTAGGGAAGAGGACACTCATTTCAGCTCCATAATAGGTCTATCTGATAACTTTTTACGGATTTTCATCTTCGAAAAATTTACGTATGCAAAACTAATGCCAGTCAAAACACATTGACATAAGACATCGTGAGAAAAGGTTGCAAGCTCAACGCCACTGGTAGAATACTAACTTGTTTCCCCACGATGTTTTCCTTCACCGTTTGAGAATACTAACATTGCGCAAATAATTTTTTCAATAAGAAAAATCTTTGAGTACGACCGGATTGGAACCAACGATCTTATGAACAGAAGGCGGGGTTAACTTTCACTAGACCACAGGTGCTCAAAATATCTCTAAATTAATGTATATAGTAATTATTAAATAATTTATTTGTAAAACCCTCTACCGTCCACCGGTGTGCTCCGGCCTTAGTCCCCGAGATTGTATAGACTGTACTGGAATTTGAGTGCTATCATACATCGTTGTAAATTACGAGCGCTTCATGAAATGGTTAGTTTCAGTCGGAGCGCAGGCTTTGTTCTGCAAAACTGACTGTAAATCTGCTAGCTACACGAATTGATTACATGTTTCTGTAAGTTATTGGATTGGATCTTTTATGAGGTTTTCGTCGTATAACAAGACGTACAAATTGTATTGTCTATCTTCCCGTTTCTTGCATTAGTTTTGACGACAAAAAAATGAAGAGGACGTAATCCATTTCCCTAGACCGTTCTCCTCCATCGTCGGCTACATCGTCGCTTACCATCAGGTGAGATTGTAGCCAAAGAATAGTCTATTAATTATTAAAAAAACTAGGTAGAATATTACAATAATACAATAAAATTTCTAACATTTATTTACAAAGAAAATTACAAGTCGACCAATATTTTTTTTAAGTCGCCTTAATAGAATAGACAAGAATAAAAATACTGTAAAACAATAAATGATTATATTATGTAGAAATTATCGCTAAAGGCGACCTCTTCCAGACAACCAAGAGTACAAGGAGTAGTAGAGTTCTTTGTGAAGGGCTCGTCCGGGGAATGCAGTTGATGGACGCATTGCTATGCGTCCATCAACTGCATCGTGCGTGACCTACGAGGCAATGCTTTGTTATAGGTGATGGTTACCACTTAACATCAGGTGGGCCATCTGCTTGTTCCGTCAGCTAGTTGTACAAAAAAAACCATTAATGCCTTTCTCATAAACTAGGGTTTAAAAGTCGTTGCACATCCCTATTTAAAGATATTTAAATATTATGTACTTTTATGGTGAGCTCCATTTTATGAAGAGATTGTTTTCAATGTTGCATTGTATTGTATAGTCATGTTTTATTTTGTTTCGTGTTCAATAAAGTATTTTCATTCATTTATAACAATTGACGAACTTTGTCGAGTTCAATGAAATGAATCGAGTGCAAATATGACGCTAGCAGTTTTCTTTCAAATAAAGCTTTGAGTTCACCCGCATCACAATCCCAAAGCAACCAACTTTTACTTTTATATTCGAGAAAAACATTTCCCATCTTTCCGGTTTAGTCTTGCTATTTCTATTTGGAGAGCATCGGTTCTTTCTCTCAAAGAAATCTCATCATGTATTCAATGCAGTTGGTCTATAAAATGCCAGAAAGAAGTGACAAATCCTGCCTCCGAAAAGAGCTACGCTTTTGCTACGCCGTAGATTTACCCCGCTACGCCCACACAGTGCTACGTAGTTAAGCTTAAATATATTATTTGTAGATATAAATGCGAAAAGATGTTTGGATGCTTGTGAACCATCTCGCCGTAACATTTGGGTCGATTTGAATTAAGCTTCGTATAGTATGTGACCTAGAATAATATATGTATAGGCTTCTTTATATAATAAATAATAATAATAAATATTGGTGGACTTTCCACATGGCACTATCTAGCCAGAAACTGAGCCAAAGCTTGTGATAAGAGAACCAGATAACGGATATAATACATAAATATACTTTTTTTTTGTAAATACATACTTATAATATATAATAACAGCCAGACAGAGAACAAACATCTATGTTCATCACACAAATGTTAGTTCTCGGTGGGGATCGAACCCACGGCCTACGGCGTTTATACTTCTAGCTGATGGAACAAGCAGATGGCCTACCTGATGTTAAGTGGTACCCATCACATCATATATATATATATATATATATATATATATATATATATTATCTATCTATCTATATATTATAATGATGCAGTTTTAGTATTATTATGTATGTAATTTAGTCTACAAGCTATTTTTTAAAATTATTATTTACGAGTAGGTATGTTATGTTTTTGACTACTATTCATATAACTTTCCTCGTGCACCTGCGACCAATCTTCCATACTTTAACAATCCTCTCCATCCAAAGGTTGTCTGGAAGAGATCGCTTTCAGCAATAAGACCGCCCATTGTACTACTTTATTTTATATTTTTAAGTGTTTTATTTTTTTGTTCAGTTTGGTGTACAATAAAGTATTTTTCATTCATTCATTCATTCATTCATCACCTATAACAAAAAGCATTGCCTCGTAAGCCACGCACGATAGTAATGTGCCTACCTAGTATTTGTGTCTTGACATTTAGACATCGTGCAGTAACCGGTGGTCTAATGGTGACATTTCACACCGCTATTTGGTATTCCTGATTTTATTTGGTTAATTCGGCTTTATTGTGTAGAAGTACAAAAAACACATCGCCCATACATCGTCGATTACAGTGGTATTCGTGTATTTGCGTATTCGTCTTGTTCGTGAAAATAGGCAAATATAGGCGGATAGATTCACTACACTGCTTCGTATTTAGGAAAATTTGTCGAACATGAACAGCGATGTGAAATGCCACCATTACTGACTTGAATCTTTGAAGGTAGTAAGATGCGTAAAAGTGTAATGAGAAGGGTATTTTCCAATCCCTAAAGGGTTGCAGCGGGGATTGAAGTTTAAAAAAAGTTTCACGCAAATGAAGCCTCTAATCCGTCTACGTAAAAGGATTATTTTTTTTCTTTCTTCGCAAGCGGGGAACCAATAATATTTTTTTTTTTTATTCTAAGTTGCACGTAATTATATATCTAACTAAAGCTTTGAACAAAGTTGCGGTGAACGTATTGTTCAAAATTATATCAATTAAAATATTCAAATGGCTTTTGAAACAAAGGTTTACGAAACTTTGGCAGGATAATTCGTGTGGGTTCCGTACCCCCAATTATAAAACCCGAAACACCGTACATTTTAAGGCGAACGAATTGCTCCAATGTTTCTGGTTTGCAGTGTTTATTACAAAACAATGCGTGTCTACGCGGGACGCGAGAGGGCGCTGTATCCCGCTAATATAAAAGGCCGCACACGCATCATTCCCTCTCTCACTTCACATTTTGCTTCAACTAGATAGCGCGCATTATTCGCTACCTACCTACCTATGTACTTGCTAACATTTTACTGTTATTAATAAATTTGTAAAATTGAGTACTTTATTAATTATAAGCTAGATGGACACAGCCAGACCACCAGAATAGAATCTCTTAGAAACATTCAACAAACGATTAGGCAAGCTAGGTCGCATCACTGCCATAGCCAAAAACAATGCATATAATTTTTTTATTTATAAAACTCTAAACATCGTACGTTTTAAGGCGAAAGAATAGCTCCAATGTTTCTGGATCGCAGTGTTTATTACAAAACAATGCATATTTTTTATTTATTTATTCATAAAACAAATACGTGTTAGTTTATATGACTTTATTTTTTTGTGAAATTACAGTGTAAAACTATTTACAAATGTATAAAATAGACATGAAACTGTTGAGCTATCTGCAAACCGTTGTAAAAAATCTATAATACGCTGGCTGTATTGCCATGCTGAATGGCAAAAACTGAAAAAGAAGATTCTATGGTTTTGGCGGTGAAAGTCTATGGTTTTCCGAGTTTAAATTTTGTTTTACACTGTTGACTAAAACACTGTATGTAGGTGAAAAAAATAATATGACAAAGGGTATGCCATCGAAAAGTAACGCAATCCGTCAGATACCTAAGACTTGTCAAAAACAAAGGTAGGAGAAATATAATAATATCGTGTTGGAATGTATTAAAAAAGTCCTTTCAGCCTCACTTCATAATATGAGTATAACTTTCTTTTCCTTTTATTTCCCCTTTGATTCCCGATAAGGAAAGAGATCTTAACCACTCTTTCCTTATTCAACTCATATTATTCTCCACTTTAATGTTTTCTTTGAAAAAATGTTGAGCGTAATTTCAAATCAATGAAGGGAAACATCATGAAAATACCAGTTTGTATTAAAAGAAGTGGCAGGCCAAAGAAAAGACAAACAGTCTGAAATGTGACATGAGTAAGAAAAAAGTGAGCACAGAGCTGACGAATTATAGAGGAGAGTGGAAGAAGAAAACCTGTTGTCTTGACCTCACTTGATAATGATGATGTTAAATACCAAGTTTAACAATTCAATTCATTTATTTCAGATTAAAAATAATCCAGTTTGTTAGTACCACACAGAAATAGAACCTTAAAAAACGAATGTCAATGTTAGTTATTACAAAATATGTGGCAAATAAAGTTTATTGATATGTATTAAATTTATAGGTATTGTCACCTACTGGGTCACTAACTGAGCAAAAGGTAGCAGTTTATTTACCCAGTAACTGAAGAAGCCTAAATCCAACCGATCAGCAACAACGGCCAACACCAATACCATATATTGGTGCTGCCGCGGTTGGTTATGCAGATCAAGTTATGCTCGGACAAACATAAGCCAAATCGTTCAAGTTACTTGAGAAATCTTTGCTCGCTTCATTCGCTCGAGCAACAATAATTTATATCCATAAAATGAACTTTATTACAATACGGCAAGTTTTGCAAGCTTTGCAAAATTGTTTTCGTATTCAAGCAAACAAAGGGGTGGAATAACATTTGAGGCAGTATGCTTTTTTTTATACAACTAGCTGATGGAACAAGCAGATGGCCAACCTGATTTCAAGTAGTAACCATCACCTATAATAAAGCGTTGCCTCGTAAGTCACGCACGATAGGATACACCTTACGATGCACTGCCCTGCGTCCGTCAACTTGAGGCATACAGATGTTAAGCCTCATGTGCCTGTAATTACAATTATAATTGTGATTGCCGCACACTCTTCAAACCAAAACACAGCAACGAACGCTGCTTGGCGGCAGAAAAAGGCGTGGTGGTAGTACTTCCTCGGACGAGACCTTCACAAAGATCTCTACTACTCTTAAATATATATAGTTTTTTGTGTGTTTCGAGCTCGCGACCGACAACACGAGGAAATTGGAGGAAATGCTCACAATACATGATACCCTATAACAGTTTAGCATCTGGACCAAACAATTTCTGCACAAAACCAGAAATATCTATTTTGATCCCCAGGCAAGATCTCTTATTTAAAATCCTTTCACCACACTGTTTCGAAAGAACAAGTGACACGACGAAAAGAAGAAGTAATTGTAACTACTTTATTTCTACATAATTTGCAGCGCCCTACAGGGTACGTGTACTCGCCTAATAGCTACCTTAGACCTGAGCTATATAACTGATGTATGTACATGTTGGCAATAAATAAATCTAAATATAAGTACCAAGAGGTACGTCCAAATATTACATTTATTTTGGCACACACATTTTGCAGTAGTTGATATTCCATCCGAGTCATGTTGCAATTTGCAGTATAGATTTATTTTTCTCTGGATGATATAAATTTTATTTTATTTTTGCACCAAAATAAGTTCAAACAACCAATATTATCATGTAAGTGAAAATCCTTTCCTAATTTTTATACTCAAACGCTTTTTTATTAAATGATAAATGCAAACAAAGAATGTTAGTTTCTTTCGAAACACCACACTGTTTCGAAAGAAACTAGTGACACGACAAGAGAGAGAGAGAGTGAACTGGGCTTCCTATTAGAAAATTTAAAGTGTACATTAAGAATAATCTAATAAGGAAAGCTTATTATACTTTAGATAGCTATATTGTTGATAAAAATGCGTGGCCCGATGTCCCGGTCGCTCTGCCCGTCGGCAGCTAACATGTCTGCAATGTCTGTACTGTACCTACTATTGTGTGTTTTTTTTATTTTTCTCTGATTTAATAGATTGTATTTATGCATTAGGTATTATTAGTTTGAGGCGTAGCGTGTGCTGTCTTATAAATTTGATTATGTTTACCTTTTTCTGTATGCCTACGCCTCACTAAACTTCAATAATATATTATATTATTGCATTGTAAAAGGATCATACAAAAGAACGGTAGGAACCAAGCCGTAAGTTTGTTGCCTGTTCTTCTAGGCTTTGGTCGCGTGGAACTGGCACCTAGAGTTTAGACAGCTTTAAGACGTTTCAAAGTGATCCTTGTGATTTTATTGAATAAATACATTTTGACTTTGACTTTGACTTTGACTTTGAAAATCGGATTTTCAGATATAGCCACTAGTAAAATTTTTTGTTTGCTGTTATCATATAATAAAAAAGCGTTTGAGTATAAAAATTAGGTAGGTACGCGAACGTACTAACCCAGAAAAAGCTGGGTTAATAAGTAAAACGATTGTATTAGAAGTCTAGAGGTTAAATAGTTCTAGAAAGTAGGTGCCATTTCGTCAATTCTGAGAATGTTATGCCATTTCCCTTTCGAATGCTGCAGAGAACATTTACAGCGAATAAAACTGCATTATTAATTTTATCTTTCGGTGCTTGGAGTTTCAGCTAGCTTACCAAATGCTGCTCTGTTTATCTTGAATTTTTATACTACAGCTAGTAACGCTAGTAGAACAGTAAAAGCTTTTGAACATTTGCAATAAATCGTATCATATCGAATATTCAAATTAATTAAATTTAATTGTGTGAATCTTGTTTGTGACAATGGCATGTATCGTACCCTAAATGTTGACAATAAATAAATATTAACTAATGATCGTTAGAGCCTAATGGATTTAAGAACCTGCTACCGTCAGATCTGAAGGAATATCACGTAGATCGAGATTCTAGTCACTAGCTTTTAATATCCACCTAAGTTCTTGTAAAATGGAAGATTAGCGGTAAATACTTAATGTAATATGGTGGGTTCTTGTGAAATTTCTATAAATACGAGAGTCAATGTACGCGGGTACATTAAAATTCAACAGATACTGGAGGTGCCGCATCGTGCCCATGTGACTTCCGACCTTTTCGAGAGCGGCTTCAGGGTAGCACCTACATAATTAGGCACCACACGGTGTACTCAGTCATGTATATTACCTTAAGAACTAGAAGTGGCTAATTAGTAATATTAAAGCAACATAAGATAGAGACCGCAAATATAATAATGAAAATACAAAACCGACAAACAATACTAAAAGAAGCTTTCATAAAAAAATAAAGCTTTCTACGAGTTAATAAGGCTAGCTTCCTTCATTAACAATTCATCTTCTTTCTATTATTAGGGATAGCCGCCGTTCAATATACCCAAATATTAGTTATAAATAATGAATCAACAACTAGACTCACCGGCAGGATATCGATCTCCCGTCGCGACAAAAGTTCAATCGATTTCACATCAAAACTGTAAAGTTTCACTCAAAGCTCACCTGTGTACGCGGTTATAAAGTACTGGGATCATGTTAGGTAGGTGGGTAGGTTACGCGAGAGGG
The DNA here is from genome assembly GCA_932294275.1 of Chloroclysta siterata. Classification (NCBI taxonomy): domain Eukaryota; kingdom Metazoa; phylum Arthropoda; class Insecta; order Lepidoptera; family Geometridae; genus Chloroclysta; species Chloroclysta siterata. Next base: position 21,033,581 of record OW028589.1, read on the forward strand.
AGGCGCGCGGAGGCGGCGCGGGTGCCGTGAGGAGGCGACGCGGACGTCGCGCGCGGCGGGCACATGTCGCCGGCGGCGGGCGGCGGGTGGCGGACAGCGGCGGCGGCGGCGGCTGGCACGGGCGGCCGGCGCGGGGCGCGTGGCGGACTGCCGCCGCCGCCACCGCCCGCGCAGTCGCCACCGCCACCGCCACCGCGCCGCCACCGCGCGCAGCGCTCCGCTGCCCTACATTCGCATCCGAGGCGGCACAACGAGCCGCCGCCTTCGGCCGCGACGCCCGCGACGCACACCTATCGATTCCCACCACGCGTATATTTCGTGAAAGTAAAAAGTTAACTCGATCGAATCCGATGCGGTCAACGGTTCTCTGACGAAAACGCGATTACGCCGCTTCTAGGTCACGAAGTCGATTAAAAGTTTATATTGATTCTTTACCTTGTAACTTAGTAGCGATCGGGGCTTTGGGTGATTACGAGTCAATCCGGGATGTAAACTTTCAACTTTCTTAGAGCGACGATGTAGAAATAACAATCACCACTTTGGGTCGCAACATTTTTGCATACATAAATATTCAGCGAGAGCCGGAATTGTCGTACTTTTCCGCAAAGGAAATTAAACACATAAACGGTTTAAGGGATGACTTCCTAAATTTAAGTTAAAAAAGGCCTCGTTAAACCTATGAGCCATAATTGAAACGTCACGTTGAAATGGGCCGCGGCTGGTGATTTGGGAGCTGGCCATAAAATGCTACGCTTTGCCTACGAGTCGTTTGTAGCGAGTGCTACGGAGCTACGCATGCAGCCGTCAAACGATTCAGACACCGGACGATATTGAAAACAAGCTTTTGGCAGTAGCACCATTCTCTTGTACTCTATTTTTACGTGGGCTTAAGATATTTGGGACTTTCCATCTACCTTTTGAAATCATCCGATATCAATCCTAAAGCCTGAGCATCATTGCATCGGTTCAATTTGTAGCACGTGCTACGAAGCTACACGCTGTCGCTACGACAACACCGGTCACTAATTCTTTTTTAATTTTTAGTTTATTTAGGTCCTACTTCAATCGCTTGTCCAGTTGCAAATAAGGCCTCGTCCCTTTGTAGAGCGCTACGAAGCTACGCTGCTACGAATTTGCTACTAGTTATGCGGCGAAGTATAATGCAATACCGAAATGCAATATCTAGCAATATACCCACAAATTGCATTATACTTTAGGTGTATTGTGTCTAGGGATCACAGTTGTGCCTATTGTTATTGTTAATAAGAGTCTATGGTGTATATATATATACAAAAACTATCCTAATCAAACTTCGGGTTTTCTATCACAAATTTCTGATAGCTTTTCGGGGTAAAAATAAACCTATATTATGTTTATCTAGGTTCCGAACTATATTTTATTTAAAGTTGCGCTTCAATCAGTTCAGGGTTAGGAGTGTGCTTGAGCCACAGACATCCAAATATCTAAACATCGTAACTTTTCCATTTATTTATTTAGTAGGCTAAGATAGAATAAGACAAAAAAATATAGTGTAACTGCCTTATGACGCAAATTTACTTCTCGCTCGCACATTTTCACCTTTTTTAATACATTAAATCACTCTCTTTTAGTGATTTGCGATTTTTAGGTACGCAAACTAGTGAATATTATTCTTGTGTCTCACACGGTGCGGCAAATACTGAGCCAGGGACCTAATTGGCTTAACATATACCGAAAACTTATCCCTATACCGAAAAGCTCCAATAAGTCCTTGGTCGAAGAGTACCGCCCAATAGCGATTCTCTCTTCCCCTGCGAAAATATTTGAAAGCATCCTTCATAAATATATTTATGCGCAGGTCAACAAGTTCTTGTGCAACGAACAACACGGCTTTCGTAGCAAGCGATCTGTAAACACAAACTTGTTGACACTCGTAGATTTTATTTCTTCATGTATGGATCGAGGTTGCCAGGTTGATGTCCTCTACTTTGACTTCCGGAAGGCGTTTGATAGGGTTAATAACGACATCCTGCTATCTAAACTTACAGCTATAGGTTTTGCCCCGAGTCTCCTCCGGCTTCTTGCGGACTACCTCCGTGATCGCCAGCAATTTGTTAGACTCGGCGTATATGAATCTCAACCCTATCACACGCGTTCTGGGGTCAGTCAGGGATCTATACTTGGACCTTTATTATTTTTATTAATGATCAATGACCTTCCTGCAGTGGTGTCGCATGCAAAGAGCTTGATGTACGCTGATGACCTTAAGCTCTATATGGAGGTTAGGTCTGATGCGGACTGTCGGGCGTTGCAATGCGATGTCGATGCTATATATAAATGGAGTTATAATAACAAAATGGACTTCAATGCCGACAAATGCTACGTGATGACTTTTGGTCGGATGTGGCATCCAATTCTCTTCGATTACAGGATTTGCAATGCCACCATAAAGAGAGTGAATTTGATAAAAGACTTGGGCGTTACCTTCGACCAGAGGCTCACCTTCCACGATCATATCAGTTCGTTGGCGAAAGAGTCATTTAGGCGACTGGGATTTGTGCTCCGAAATGCTCGCGATTTTGAGAATCAGCATGTCATTCGCTTAATCTTTTCGGCACTTGTTAGAAGTAAATTGGAAAGTAGCGCTTGTGTGTGGAACCCGTACGAAGTCACGTACACGCTCATGCTTGAAAAGGTTCAGAAAGCGTTTCTGCGGTACCTATTTAAGCGTCGTTACGGGTACTACCCATTCCTTTACCCAACTAAGTATCTTTTAGGTTGTCTGGGTTATAACTCGCTGGAGGTACGGCGTTCTTACGACCAGTTGACCACAGTCTGCAAAATCCTCCACAATAAAATTGACGCACAAGATCTGGGTGGTGTGCTGTGTCGACTTTACGTTCCTAACAATTACTGTCGGGGTCGGAAACACAAGTTGTTTGCAGTGCCGGCGTGCCGCACGGTGGCTCGAGCCGGCTCTCCCATCCCGCGCGCTCTCACTGCACTCAACGCTCTCCTCGACAGTAACCCAGACTTTGACATCTTCGCTGACAGCTGGTCCAAACTTTTGACTGTATGTTTGTGTTTCTGTGAGCGTCTTTCATAATTATAGTTGTGACATTTATTGATAATTTTATTGTAAACTGTGTTTGTATAAATTTAATAATAATACCTAATTTTTTCTGTTAATTTCTATTATATTTAATTTATTTTTTTGGGTTCTGTTTTGTAATGTATTCTTATTTGTTTAATTAATGTAATTGGTTATACACCGTGTTAATTAAAGTTAATAAATAAATAAATAAACATAGCATAAGTTATGTCTTCTAGTTTTCGGTACCATATTTTTAGGGTTCCGTACCCAAAGGGTAAAACGGGACTTTTACTAAGACTCCGCGCTGTCTGTCTGTCCGTCTGTCACCAGGCTGTATCTCATGAACCGTGATAGTTAGACAGTTTAAATTTTCACAGATGATTTACTTCTGTTGCCTCTATAACAACAAATACTAAAAAAACAGAATAAAATAAATATTTAAGGTGGCTCCGACACAACAAACGTGATTTTTTTGCGGTTTTTATAGAAAATGGTACGGAACCCTTCGTGCGCGAGTCCGACTCGCACTTGGCCGGTTTTTTATTTTTTGTCTGTGTTGGTCAATAAAATGCTTTTCTTTCTTTCTTGTTAACATGTTGGAATCAAAATGATAATTTCTGCACCTTTCTTATGATTTCTCATAACAACTCTCAGTAATTTGATGTCTTCATGAAATTCTTCTTCTTCTTCTCTCAATTTATGGCTCCTGTCCGTCATTCGACAGACAATCTTGCCAGTGTCAAGTGATTTGTATTGAATACTTTTTAGTCAAGTCAGTCCATAGTTAAGTCGGCCGTCATTTGTTTCGAAGAAAATGGTGGCGGTTTTCTTCAAAACATTAGAAATATTTTCGGTCAAATCAGGATATTACTACACTTTCATTCCAAATGCTTAAACTTTGTGCTAAGACCTCAAGTAATGTTGGTTAAAATGCCACCGAAATTACACAACACAACTCAAAATAACACTAGAAAAACAATTAAAATGAAAAAGCTATGTTGCTTCCCAAAATGTCAGAAAACGAATCCTTCATAAAATTTAAAATGTGCGAGCGTTTGTATCTGGTGGGTGTCAGCCTTTGAAGTTTCGCCCTTAAGTTTGCCACAAACGTCAGTTTTCGGGTTGTTTTGGGATGATGAATAGATTTTATATCGGTGTAGGTTTCTATGAACGAGTATTGTCTATTAGGTAACCGTAATAGAAGCGTAAGGTCCACACGGATACGAGATCGAGCTATACAAACCCAAAGACAAATGTTCCTAACAAAAAAAGGTGTTTCCTATTAAGTGTATGATATTATATGATTCCTAACACAACTGTTCGCGATTACGCTATTCGTTAAATACGACAGACAGTACTTGCTATATTTCGTTATCACCGCAGCTCCACATCACGTGATATCTAACAACATGCTACCATTGGTCAATTGTTCCTTTCACTCTATCCACGAATTTTGTAATGGTTGAATATACGCCGTGTCATTTTGAACGCACACGCATCTTTTTATTTAAAATATCCATAAACGCAATACAAACCCAGTAATTAAGGTACCTATTGCGCAAATAAATTATTCATCATCTTCCTTCCTTTATCCCACTAATCTATCTATCATAAGTTATTATTATCATTAATATTCAAATATTTATTGTAAATATTTTGACAGATTTTTGTAAATAAACCTAGTATTTCGAACAATTGCAACCCTACCGCCAGTACTGCCGTGCTTACGCTCGCGTGACCAATATGCGTGTCGGATTGTACTTGGTGATTCTTAAAAAACGTATTAAAACTGGCACAATATAACATGGTGGTTTGTGACCCGCGTCCATAACCAATGCGGCTTACGGACACAGAAGTAAGTACATTTACGAAGGTAGCTTTGAGCTCGTATTCCGTCAACTGCGCACCATACCGACTTCGACAGCCTTTGGTAGTAACTCTGCCTTCTGCGCCGTATAATAGGCCGTAAGTTTGATCCCCACCGAGAACAAATATGTGTGTGATGAATATAGATGTTTGTTCTCTGTCTGGGTGCTATCATTTATTATAAGTATGTATTTACAAAAAAAAGATCAGCTATCTGGTTAGTACAAGTATACAAGTACAAGTTTCAGTAGTACAAGGTACTTACTGAAACTTGTACTGGAATTTCCACCAATATTTATATTTATTATTTATGATATGGTGACTTTTCATAATATCTGTTTGGTTTATCATACTTATAAAAAAAATACGAACCAAATAAAGTAAAAACGCCTTAGATATTAATGTTAGCAATCACTACTAATGCGCGAGCGACAGCATTAGTGCATTAAAGTCATTTTTATTTATTTTATGAGTAGTAGAGCTCTTTGTGAAGGGCTCGTCCGGGGAAGTACTACCACCACGCCTTTTTCTGCCGCCAAGCAGCAACGCTGTGTTTCGGTTTGAAGAGTGTGGTTGCCGGTGTAATTACAGGCACATGAGGCTTAACATCTGTATGCCTCAAGTTGATGGACGCAGGGCAGTGCATCGTAGGGCACGTTCCTATCGTGCGTGACTTGGGAGGCAATGCTTTGTTATAGGTGATGGTTACCACTTAACATCAGGTGGGCCATCTGCTTGTTCCATCAACTAGTTGTATAAAAAAAAAATAGAAAGAAAGAAAGAAAGAAAGAAAGAAAAAGTTTTTATTTATGACGGCACATGACATAACAAGAGCGACACACAAAAACTAACTAACAGAGATTTAAAATATAACACTAATCTTACAACTAAACAATTTGGGGGTACAATTATAAGGAAAAAAGAGGTGTGTCTCTCAGTGCCGTCCATGTGGAGACGTCACAAAATGGTGTCCAGCTCAGCATGATGTTGCGTTTGGAACACAACGCTGATCTTCCGCCGGAACCAGGTGAGTGCGTCATGTCAGACATTCATACAAATAATAATAATAATAATAATAGATATAAACTAATACTATACTAAAGGTGAATGGTGAAAAATATTACAGCAAAGCAAATTACAGATTAACTATTATCAAACAAAATTACAAACACAAATAAAAATAAATAAAATATTATTGATTGTGATCTAGGCCTAGACAAAAGAAGACAAACAAAACTGGCAGGTTGTGATCTACAAAATAGATACCTCATTTCTAAGGGCCGCATGAGCTTTCTGATGATCGGTTAGGTACCGTTTCAGTTTAATTCTAAAGCTCTGAATTCCCTGGAGGTCTCTAATTGGTGGTGGAATATTGTTCCAGCACTTAGAAGCTGCATAACGGAAGCTGCCTCTAAATGCTGCTGAGTGATGTTTCTGGATGCTTCGAGCACCTACGCAAAGACCTAGTTTGAGAGACCCATGCCAGTATATTTATCTTACGTTTTTTGACTGCTTACAACTTTATTATTTTATTTGGAAAACAACATAAACTGTGTTACTAATCTGTGACTTGATTATTATTCGCATACAATTGATACATAAATAAATTATGTGCAGAAAATTATTCCCACGTGCAAAAGTATAACTTCAACTAACGAACCACTAATATTATGGTTCAAGATAAAAAATTAAAAATGAAATAAAAAAAAAAAGTATGACCCGAATACCCTCTTACAAAACTGTAGAAAAATTTCAGAAATGTTGATTTTCAACTTTTAATACACAAAGATCCTGTACAAATAATGCCACAAAGTGATATCCAAAAATTTTCAAGAAGTTTTCAAACTTCAACTGTCTTGTCCCTAAAGCTGCATAGTTTATAACTCTTGTAGCTTGATAACTTGGAAACTTGAAGCCTGAAGTTTCCTTTCAAAAATATCCAAAACTATGCTCATAAAAGTTACTAAACCTTCAATACAGAGTATAAAGAGACGCTGGAAAGACGTTGCCTTTACGTTTTTGTTCGATTACACCGAAAAAAGAATAAGGAAAATAAATTATTATTATATATATATATTTTTTTGTTATTCAACTAGCTAATGAAACAAGCAGATGGCCCACGTGATGTTAAGTGGTAACCATCACCTATAACAAAGCATTGCCTCGTAAGTCTCGCACGATAGGAACGTGCCCTACGATGCACTGCCCTGCGTCCATCAACTTGAGACATACAGATGTTAAGCCTCATGTGCCTGTAATTACATCGGCAACCGAAACTCAGCAACGCTGCTTGGCGGCAGAAAAAGGCGTGGTGGTAGTACTTCCCCGGACGAACACTTCACAAAGAGCTCTACTACTCTTTAAAATTATATTGAATATTCAATTTAAATCAATTTATATGTATAGGTACATACCTTTTCTTTGATTACAAGTACCCTTTTATTACTCATATCAGAGCCAATACGGTCAACAATCCTGTAAAAAAGCGATTCCACACAGCAGGGGGTAGGTACATATTGAATCCGTAGGTCATCATAAAGTGGCGACTGGCTTCCAACCTGTGGATTACCAACTACAGCAAAATGTGGTATGTGCTATATTTGGACGTCTCTCTAGACATCTTCAAAGTATCTTGTTACTCACTCATGTGTGATCTTCTTCTTCTTCTTCTTGTCGTGTCACAAGTTTCTTTCGAAACAGTGTGGTGAAAGGATTTGAAGTGCGCCTCAAGAGGCTCCTTTCTAGCATGTGTCACATGTTATAGAACTTTTTAGGCTCTACGACATGCCGGTTTCCTCACGATGTTCTCCTTCACCGTTTGAGAATACTGGCATTGTGCACATACATTTATGAACAGAAAAACTCATTGGTACACGACTGGTTTCGAACCCACGACCTTAGGATCGGAAGGCGGGGCCGCTACCACCAGTGCTCTCATATATGTGTGATCTGATCTCTACCGAGCCTATATAGGGATTAAATTCGTTAATCAATTATCTTTTTTTTAAGCGTAATGTATGTTATTCTTAGTTTTCGGGTGAAGTCTGGCGACAACGCGTATCGAAATTTTCGTTTAAAAAAAAGCAAAAATGCACAATCACAGTATGCTTTGAACCGAACCGTTTTTCGAGCACGTCTACGTTTTTTATCTCACAAAGGAAACGCCTCCGATTTTTCAAACAAACATGCCTTGTTGAATGGCGTTATTATTTTTTAAAAAACAATAAGCCTGCACAGTAACCTACATGATATAAACAGCGTTTGGGATTTTTTTCAGCCTTAGAGGGAGAAAAGGAAGCATAGATATAACTAAATAAATACATATTAGTGGACATTCTACACAGCACTATCAAGCCTTAAAATAAACAAAGCCTTAATCATCATCATCATCATCAGCCTAGATAAAAGTCCACTGCTGAACAAAGGCCTCCCCTATACATTTCCAGGAAGAACAATTCCGAGCCCTCTCCATCCACCGAATTCCCGCGATCCTAACAATGTGGTCAGTCCATCGGGTGGGAGGAAAGCCTTAATGGAAATCAGATAATTGCACTTAAATACCTACATAGGTACTTATTATAACACCCACACAGACATGTTCATCACACAAATATTTGTTCTCTGTGAGGATCGGACCCACGGCCTGCAGCGCAGAAGGTAGAGATACTACTAATTGAGTTATGACATCATGTCTGATGTTTACGCAGAGCACATGAGACTTTATACCTTTACGTCTCAGAATAAAGAACATAGTGCAATGCCACCACATAGGGCACGTATTCGGTGGACGTAAAGTAGGCTACTTTGTGGGGATATGCAATTGTAGTTAATAAAAGTAAACGCTCAACATCGAGTGCGCCACTTGTTTTCATTCCACTCATTTTCTGATAAAAAAAACTTGTACGGAGTCCTCTGTCCAGTATTAAATAAATAAATATAAATACATATTGGTGGACATTCTAAACAGCACCATCTCGCCCCAAACTAAGCCAAAGCTTGTGATAATGGGAACCAGATAGCTGATATACTACTTACATACCTACTTATTTTTGTAAATACTTGTAATATTATATAACACCCAGATAGAGAACAAACATCTATGTTCATCACACAAATGTTTGTTCTCGGTGGGGATCGAACCCACGGCCTATGGCACAGAAGGCAGAGCTACTACCAACTGTTCCTCAATCAAGCTGTGAATGGCTGATAATGATATGCCTATTGTTTTTTTGTTAGTAATCACGAATTTAAAGTAATTCATGATTAACATTCGGTAGTTTTGATAAAGAGTAATAAACTGGTAGTAAAAGATAATCTACAGACTATAGGCTATCTTTGTGGGCCCATAAATCTGCCATGTAAACTACTTTACTACAGCGAAAACAATTGTTCGTTTTACGATGTCTCGAAATAAATAGGTATTGAGGAAAACTAGCTGTTGGCTGATTTAGAAAATGAAATTTGTGAACAAATCATGGTTTTCTCAAATAAACTATTATTGGAGGTCAGAACAAATTTAATAATAAACTGAGGAATATGTATTATCTATGTATTTCGTCGGATAGATATAAAATCACTGAATAATGTTATGATTACGTATAGACAATATAAAATGTTACAAGCTTTGTTTAGTTTGGGGCTTAGTTACACTTTGAGAAATGTCTGCCAATATTTTGTTATTTATAAATTCAATATTTACAATTACTAAATACTTTAAAATAATAGTTACACCTACAGTTCGAAAAGTACCAAGCCAGACCAAATGCAGCAGACCAACAAAGGACATATTTCATTCCGGGTTTGGTAAGGTTAATATGTACACCACGTAGAAACATTTTAAGAAAATAGTAGATTGAATTTAATTGATTGAAAAAGAAGTGCAATTTTATTAATTTTTAGTCAAATAAAGTTGCGATAACCAAATGTTTATTAGGTCGATTTTATTACTATGTGAACACTTCTAGAGCCGCCATGGCAGTCTGTAACTGACATTGTACAAGGCGTTTGACATGACGCATTGCATTTTTTCATTTTCTGACATTTTCGTTTCTTTTTTTATGGTAATGAGTTCCACTCTCAAGCTTGACATTACAACAGTTGTCAAAATGGCATTTCACACATATCGGTCCTCCATATTTTTAATAAATAAGTAGTGTTGCTGTCTTTGATCAAAAGAATCTTGAAAAGTAAAAGTTGAAAAGCAAGAAGACGCAGATCAAAATAGTTTTCTATATTGCTAAGCGATAGTTATATACACTATACACAGACCCAGCCCGGGCTCCATACATAGATGAAACAACTCCTTTAGCTACACAAGAACCCCTAAAACAAATAGGTAAGTAGGTAGGTTTACAGCTAAAGAGTTATTTTGGTGCAAATATATTGCTACCCTTCCGAGCTACACAAACGGATTTTGTACTTACTTCTGTCCGCAACTTCGTCTGGACTTTGTTTTTCCATAGGGCAATATTAGTCTTTTTAAACGCATTTTTTTACTGCTAGTGATGACTGAATTGCTGTCAGTTTTAAACAGTCAGTGGTAGTAAAAAAATAAGTCGTTATTCGATTCATTTTCTGACATTTTTGGAAGCAACATAGCTTTTTCATTTTATTTGTTTTTCTAGTGTTATTTTGAGTTGTGTTGTGTAATTTCGGTGGTATTTTAACCAACATTACTTGAGGTCTTAGCACAAAGTGTAAACATTTGAAATGAAAGTGTAATATGTGATATCCTGATTTGACCGAAAATGTTTCCAATGTTTTGAAGAAAACCGCCACCATTTTCTTTAAAACAAAATGACGGCCGACTTGACTATGGACTGACTTGACTAAAAAGTATTCAATACAAATCACTTGACACTGGCAAGATTGTCTGTCGAATGACGGACAGGAGCCATAGATTGAGAGAAGAAGAAGAAGTCGTTATTCAGAAAAAAACACAAGGATTACTATCTCAATGCCTAATCGAAACATTAAATCGTAACAAACAGACGGACACGCTTCCGCATTCTAAATTAGTACCTAAGTATAGTGTGAATACTTATGCCGGTAGTTAACCACAAACTTATAACCAGCGGCCTGCGATCATTCAAGTTAGGTAAGTTCTAACGAGTAGCGACTAAGTGAGTCAAGTTTGGAACTAAGGCGAGAATGTGCCAAGTCCTTGCGAACCACGACCCTCGAAAATGTGTTGAAGTCCGTCGTAGGCCACTGTCTGAATACTTTACCACTACCAACCGCTTCAGCTAAAGACATTAATTTATTACCGGCACCTAAATTTACCTAGCTTTAAGGACGTTTGAGTGATTCTTGTAAAATTTAATTGAATACATACCTACCCTTTGATTTATTTTTTATTTTTATACAACTAGCTGATGGAACAAGCATATGGCCCACCTGATGTTAAGTGGTAACCATCACCTATAATAAAGCATCACCTCGTAAGTCACGCTCGATAGGAACGTGCCCTACGATGTAATGCCCTGCGTCCATCAACTTGAGGCATACAGATGTTAAGCCTCATGTGTCTGTAATTACATTAATTAATTTATCTACTAGGTACCTACATGTACAGCTATATTTTTTGTAGTTTAATTCAAACAGATCTTAAGTATTGAGTGGCTTCCGTTATTCAAAATTTTCCGTTAAAAATTATGGAGGTTATGTAACTCATATTTTTATTTTGAACTTTGAACGCACCCCGTCCTCCACATATCCATCCTCAATATAATCAAGATCCTTGAGAAAGTTTAAACGGGTAGGGCACAATCATAATTCTGATAATTCTCATCATTTTATTTGGTCTGTTTACATTTTGCAATAGTAGGTATAACATAGGCACGTGGCAGGTGACAAGCTCATCGCTGCTTCTAGAATACTATTATGCATTAGTCATGGTGTATTTCACAGAATTACGGCACGTGCCTAATATAGGTACTAGTAACACCTGGTTTAAGACGGTGTTTTCAATCTCCGTTAAAGAGTAGGTATTTTATCAAGTTATAAAACTATCTTATTAAGCCCAAATTACATATACTTAAACAGGATCAGGATTTCCCTACGAAACTATGACAAAAGAATATAACAGCAAAAGTTTAATAATCAATTATTTACAATCTTCTTGGATTTCTTAGCTTAAACGATCTGTTGCGTGTTCTGGACGGTTCCATCATTGATGTAGTTCAGGATCATGCTGAACCAGCCCTGAACAGTGGAGAGCAATCCGGCGTCCTGGGGAGCGTTCACAGTGATCTGGACATTGCCGTCGTTGTACACTTCTCCTGTAGGGAGCTGAGCAGCGGGCGCAGGGATAGGCTCGGGAAGGACCACTTCGGGGACTGCGGGGGCAGGGAGGACCACAGCTTCGGGGACCACCTCAGGTTGTGCGGGTGCCGGGAGGACGACAGCTTCAGGGATCACAACCTCTGGTTGAGCGGGAGATGGAAGAACTACGGGTCCAGGAACGACTACATCAGGGACTGCAGGAAGAGGGAAGGTACCAGCAGCTTCGGGGTAGATGACCTCGGGTTGAGCTGGAGATGGTAGAACTACGGGTCCAGGAACGACAACATCAGGGACTGCAGGAAGAGGGTAGGTACCAGCAGCTTCAGGGTAGATGACATCGGGTTGGGCGGGAAGGGGGTAAGTACCAGCGTCAGCACCTGCTTCAGAGACCTCGGGCTGAGCGGGGGAAGGTAAGACGACAGCTTCAGGGAAGGTAACTTCAGGTGCGGGAGCTTCGGGCATAACGACAGGAGTTTCAGCTACAGCGGCAGCCGCGGCCTCTACGATACCAACAGCAGTGAGAGGATGGAGCACATTTGTAGCAACCACCTCCCCGTTGGAGTGTTCCTTCAACTTGATGTCCACGATCTCACCGAGCTCCAGAGCTTGGCCGTCTGGCACTCCATTCACGATCAGCTCGATGGGACCGTTGCTGTCGTCTAACGGAGCCGCGGTGGCGGCCGCCACGAAAAGAGCCAACACTAGCAGTTTCATTTTATCTAGAACGGACAATTTTTATTCATGACACTCCAACCAGAGGTAGTATAAACGTGTCGCACACGTTTCTGCAAAGTGATTAAAAGCTTACAGAAGTAAATTTCAACTTGAAAAGCAAAGAGCAAAATAAATGATAAAAGAGTAGTAGTAGTCCTTTTTCGATATTTTCTAAAGATGTTTTGAAATGGTTTCTTATGTCATTTATATCAAAGTGACGTAGATAAGAAACAAAAGAGAAAATTCGTAGTAAAAAGTATGCGTATTATTAGAAAAATATTACTATATATAATTTACCTGCGTTCAGTCGGATGGTTCTCCACTGTATGCCAAGCAACTTTATTCTCCCAAAGTTAAGTTATTGATAGAGCATCAAAGCCATAAAGATAGCAACCTTGCTGGATTACTCAGATTATCCCAAACAGTACAGTAACCTATAGTCCTTAGATTATCCTAATAAATAATCATGACAATAGATAAAGAGCAATTAGATTTCCTTATTGTTCAAACGTCAGCTTTCAGATGCCTATATTATTCATATTTGGAAAATATGGCAGTGGTGTAACATATAAATAAATGAATACCATCATTTTGTGAAAGGAAAACGAAGCGTGGGACATCCTCCTCCCGATGGACTGACGAAAGTATTAGGATCGTGAGAAGACGGTGGATGGAGAGGGCTCAGAATCATTCTTCCTGGAAATGTGTAGGGGAGGCCTATGTCCAGCAGTGAACATCTTTAGACTGATGTTGATGATGATTGTCCTTAATAAAAAAAATGATATAATTTATTTATGGTTTTTTTAAACATACAGTCCTTAATATTAAGTAAACTATTAACCCGTAGTCATGGCGCATACAACTGTGCCGACCATGGAGGTAATATGATACTTAGTCTAAGGTGCCGACATATCGGGAAACAATCAAACTCATAAATCCTTTTTTTTTATTATATGTGGCTGGTGTGACAATAAATAATATACTTATCTCGGTACCTTTATTACTACTTACCTATTTAGATAAATATCTCTAAATAGGTAATTCTTAGAGCCCAATCTAAATAATTAAAGGTAAAAAAAAATGAAAATGTTTGGTTAGACAAGTAACATTACGGATCAAAATTCATATGTTTTTTTTTTTTTTTTTTTTATACTACCAAGTAAGCAAACAAGCGTACGGCCCATGTTAATGTAATTCCTCATGATAAACAAAAGTCTTATCTAATAACTACCTATTAATTATATTATAAGAATATTTGTTTTGACTTTATACCTTCTAAACCGCTGTTCGATAAGACTAGAAATTGTAAGGGTACTTTAAGGGCCTTGGTGTACTATAAAATAAATTCTTAAAATCCGACCTTTAAAGATCTATTCGGTAGTGCTGTAAGAATCGTCAGAAGATCACCAGCAATGGTCCATTCGAAAAAAAAAAGTGCTGTGGATGTTGTAGTTTGTTTTAAAATTGCTTTACACGAACGAGCTCGGGGTAGGTATACTATAAAATACTAGTAGGATTCCATTTTGTAGATGCTTCTCGAGATGACTTTTATCTTGATGAGACGTCGACTATCGGACAGATGTGAGTGATGTGTCTTCTTAGGTAGCTGAGATAGCTCATAAAATAAATCTCTTTTTATTTTGAAATCGTACATATACAAATACATGTATCAAGTGCTCGAAAGAAGCCTCTTTTGGACACACTTACCTAACATTCTTTTCACCACTCTGTTTCGAAAGAAACTAGTGGCACGACATTGTTCAGCATCAAAGTGATCCTTGTGATTTTACTACCTTTTGACTTTGACTTAAATAGGTTGGTTATTTTAGGTAGTCACATCCTGAAATGATTCAGGTTTACCTACCAATTTGTGCAAAATAAGAATCAACTTATAGCATTATTCGATTTATTTTGCCTTAAATCTATTTAACATTAAACCAACATCTGACATGTTAGAGTCCATAAAAAACATTGTAAACAAAATAATACAAGAATATTTTTAAAAATGTTGAGCATGCTTTCGGAAAAAAAATCCTATTTATTTTCTCACTTAGAATACGAATTTCAGTATGTAGGTACCAAAATATGTTCATTATGTTGTTAATAAGGTGTTTATGACAAAAAAAAATAACGTAGAGTATATAGATTCATTACATCATTTTCATATTTTTACAATTTATGTGTTTATACATAAATTGAACATTATGTATGTAAGAAGAAATATGGACAGTTTGGAAAAGCTTGGAGACAGACACACAATACCAGGAATAGGTCTGAAAATAAATTTAAGAAAATTAAAGCTTTCCTAACAAAAAAGGCTTTCTATAACACCTATGATTATTTGGATGACGAGTGTCTGGGAGGTCGGCACATGACTAATATAGTAGGTCATTATTGTAGTACTTACTTATCTAAATGTGTTTTAATGTAATTAGGTTTCCACCTATGTATTTTTTTTTGTTTGACTTGACTTTGTAAAAACGTGTATTTACATTTTACTTTAAATTGTACTTACTCTTACTTGCAAATAAATGATTGAATTGAATTGAATTGACACGTTTGGGTGGCCTTTATTAGATCGGTACCTAAATAAGAAAAATGCTCAAATCTAATCCATAAATTAATCTTAGCAATTAAATGGTACGTAATAAAAAATACATTATTTAATATTGTTGGGCCTGATCAAAACCAACACAGGCGTCAACTTAGGATCCCAGGTGCCGTCACTCTTCGACTGTGGAGTCAGATCACCACTCTGCGCAGTCACAATAACCTTCTCAAAGACATCTTTGTATTTCTTATCTTTTTCTTTCTCAAAAGCGCCCTCTACATCTTCGATAGTGGTGCCGGTGGGTATTACTTGTTGGCCGAGGGTGTACGGCGTCTCTTTGGCGTACTGTAGGTCCATGTAGTCGTTCAGAAGGCTTTCGAGAACCTTCTTCGCTTCGCTGCCGGCGGGATTGTCCTGGATGCCCGCCGCTACTTCGTCAATAGTTAAAGTTGGAAGAGACATGGTTGGGTATCTGTTGGATAGTAAAAGTCTTGATGAGAACTGGTTATATCTAGATATCGACTGAAAAAGCCGAGGAAAATTGTGCCTAAGCCTCCTCCACGATAAGCCAGCGTAGATTTGCTGTATATTTACTAGGGACCAAAATAAATAATAGCAATTCAATTTTCTAGGCTTGGGTTTCATTTTGAGGCTGAGATGTAAAAGGTGCGGGTTGGATTCCTAGTCGCGTTGGTACTCTTAGATCCTGATGCTATGCGTATACCCCCTGCACTGGGTAATCTTATTAGTGGTTATTATTTTGTTTAGTGAGAAGTTACCTGCCGGTTGTCAGCATCTTAAGATTCTTATATTTATAAAAGGGAAACCACCTTCAATACAAGGTGTTCCAATACTCGTGCTTAAAACTTCAGGGGGCTAAAGTACCCATCAATATTAATAACTTTTTCTGAGGAACCAACACTGTGAACGCAAAAAAAAACAGCTGTTTCTTGCAAAAGTTCAATAACTGCCTGGCGAAAATGTATGAAACACCTGTTTTTTTTCTCGTTCACAGTGTTGGTTCCCTAGAAAAAGTTAATCATATTGATGGGTACTTTAGCCCCGAGTATTGGAACACCTTGTATAATTTAGCAATCACTACTAATACGCGAGCGAAGCCGCGGGCGCCAACTTGTATACTAATATAACAAGAAAAACAATCAAATTTTGCATGTTGGTATTGTAGGTATCTAATCTACATAGGTACATGGGTATGTACATAAAGATAATGTAGATAATGATAGCAGGTATTTACTTTGTGACCATCAGCTAGCTGATCACATAACTTTGTTGCAATAAGTTTCAATCAGTTTCTGTTTGTAATAAGTAAATAATGACGGCTATGCGGTTACATTTTAGCTGCAGTTGCTAACAAAGTTAGATTACAACTGGTGTTTCTATTGATAGATAATCGCAAAACTTTCATATTGTTTTAAATACTTATTGGTTTCATATAGAAACTGATTGCAACAGAGTTACGTAATCACCCTGCAGGTATAATGGCAATACAATAATAAAACATAAGCTGTACGTAAGCTGTGTAAGCGGTCTTTTTACACCCCGTATTTCTTTAAAACTTAATTTATTTATCTTAAATCAGTAAATTTTATTGTTTAATTTATGATTTTTTATTATAATTTATGATTTACATATAAATTTAACAAAAGGTCGAGATAAGATTATATTAAAACCTCGGAAACCTATGAGCCTTTATTAATTTGATCAAGCGAACGAAAACAAAAAAAATCGGATAGGGCACTGACTTCTCACTCTCTGTAGTAGATTAAGATAGATAGAGTAAATTTTAATGCTTTAAGACGCAGGCAACTGTCAAAAAAACTTAAAAAAAAAACAATAGTCCAACATAATTATTATATAATTTTGATCCAAAAAATATTCTTTACCAAAACAATATTTTACCATATTTTCGTAGATAGATACAAAGATAGAAAACTCTTTATTGTACACCACAAGAAAATAAAATAACATTATAAGAATTAATTTAATCTACTGTGAAGTACAATGGCGGTCTTATCGCTATGAGCGATCTCTTCCAGACAACCGTTGGATGGACAGGATTTTAATGATGTCAAATGGCGGTGTCACGAGGACTTCTACAGTTATTTTATTCCAATAAAAATATTCGTACCTATTACATTATTAAACTTTTTAGGTGATGGTTGGACAAGGCATTGCCTCGCAATTTACGGACGATGCTGATGAAACGTGCTCTACACTGCTCTGCGTCCATCAATTTGAGACATAAAAGATGTTAAGACTGTTATTTCACCGTCACCAAACCCGTCAAACCGAAACACTGCAACGCTGCTTGGCGGCAGAAATAGGCATGGTGGTAGTAGATACGTCCCCAGACGAGCCCTTCACAGAGAGCTTTACTAACCTACGATAGTGTAGCTAAAAATATATTAAATTAACTTACAGTATTTAAAAGTGCACGTATTTCTTGAGCTTCCAAAGTATATTTATTGACTGACGAGCTTCCAAACCGTCCCATTTATAAATCTAGCGCTATCACCATGCTATCACCCCATGACAAGATATCGGGGGCTTGTTCACGTATCACCCAAATATTTGGCACATTTTATCGCGAAATTGATAAACTGTGGTTATTTTCTGTGGTATTTTGCAATAATATTTCGCAAAAATATAGATGGTGATTTGTTACTAATGTGCATCGTTTTTAGTTAGAAAAATGTCTAAAAAACGTGTAGATACTTTGCTCTACAATTGGTTAGGTATATCAGTTAACGAAATTCGTGATTAGATTAGTTGAGGATATTACGCATCTTACAGATTATGAATATGTTAAGATTTTACCAATTTACTGGAATTTAATACATACCTAGTAGGCGTTATAATAGGTATAGGTACGATAGGCTAACCTATAGGTACGTTTCACGAGTGCGAGTGATAGGTAACTATTGTAATCTATAGCGTATGAGTAATAGGTGATGATTAGCGCTGACATTTCAACTCGTTGTATTTTAATGCAACTCGTAAAACAACAAAAAAAAGTATTTCCAATTTGTGTCTTCTAATTCTGAACACCCTGTTTATGGAATCCGCGAATGAGTTCGGCGCACGTTTGGTGCATTGCACATTCCCATGTCACAGTTAATCTTATCTCATGGAATACGTGAATCTTAGGAATAGATATCGTGTGTCATTTATTTTGGGTTATCTTGCTAAGGTTGCGTTGAGGACGCATGAGCAATGCACACTTATAAGCGAGCTGCACCTGTGACCTCGTGATTCATTTTCAGAGGCTGACAACCATCATATAGCTAAGATTGGTAAACTTGTTTGGATCTTGTAATATTGGAACTTGTAATATTGGCTATTTTTCATATAAGTTCAGTGATTATATCTTTAAAAAATTTTAAATGTGTGAGAGAGAAATAACTATATTAGCGGTAGCCTTTGCCTTAACCTAGTCCGTTAATGAGTTGGGATCTACCGCGAAAACGCTTTTCCTTTACCAAGAGTGAACGTCTGCTCGTAAACCTTTTTTTTTAAACCGTTTCTAAAAAGGAGGCTATCATAGCCTGTTTTTAAATAACTATAGGTCTCATTCCTAGCTCGTCTCATTTTACAATGAGTGACCCCGAATAGGTCCTCAATAGACTCGGGCATCGACTACACTGATTATGTTAGTCAGGAAAGGCCCTCTTAGCACAACCTACTTTTTGTAGTGATAATTCTAAATATGCACTTTTGCTTGTTCTGAGATCACCACAATAATTCATAATATAATTTTATTTTGCTTGAACCCGTATTTTAGTGGTAAAGCCAAGAAACCTAACAACAAAAAATCACACTTCCGCATTTATTATTTGGAATAAATAGTAGGATTTCCTAAAGTACAATAAAAAACATAGGTGATAAAAACTCAATAATTGTTATTATATTTTGGTATAAATTCGGTCATTATTTTAATTTAAGGTTTAAATTTACAGAATGGGTCCAACAACGCCGGCGACGCCCGCGGGCACGACCGGAATGGGGCTAGCGATATCAATGGGGTTCACTTCGGGGGCGGTGATAGCCACGATATCAATGGGGTTGATCTGAGGGGGGATAATAGCGATGACATCCACGGGGTTGATAGCTTCGGGGGGAGTGATTGCGACGACATCCACGGGGTTGACAGGCACGGGAGCGGGGGTCTCCACGGGACTGGGGATGACAGCAATGACATCCACGGGGTTGATGGCTTCGGGAGGAGTGATTGCTACGACATCCACGGGGTTGACAGGTACGGGGGCGGGGGTCTCCACGGGGCTGGGGATGACAGCGATGACATCGATGGGGTTGACAGGCACGGGGGCGGGGGTCTCCACGGGGGTGGGGACTACCACTGGGGTAGGCACTACTACGGGACTGGGGACTACTGCGGCCTGGAATAAAAAATATTTTTATTATAAACATTTCCCATTTCCATTTCCCGACATTTTGTATAATGTTACAATAATTGTAAAAATTATACAAAAAAACGCTAGGAGCCAAGCCGTAAGTTTCTTGGCTGTTCTTCTATGCTTTGGTCACGAGGAACTGGCATTAAATTCACCTAGTTTGTAAGACCATCTTTGTGATTGAACTGTATATACTTTTTGAAGATTTAATTTTATCTTACCTCCTGTTGGTTAACGTTGACGATGATCTGGACGAGGGGCGCGGAAGCAGCGGGGGTCTCCGCGGGAGTGGGGGCCACAGGCGTGGGGTTCACGGGAGTGGGGGCCACGGGCGTGGGGTTCACGGGAGAGGGGGCCACGACGACGGGGGCGGGGGCCACGATGTCTTCAGCGGGCAGCAGACCAGCCGGGATAGCGACAACGATGGAATCCTGGAGAAATGAAGTTAATTGGTCAATTAATTTGATTTAAAATCCACAGCCCTAATTTAATACAGAGTTTTCTTAGTGCTAATCTTACAGCCAATAACGGGTTTACTTTTTTAGAATATATTTTACAAAACAATTATATTTTTTTAAGAGTAGTATCACCTATCACCACGCCTTTAACTGCCGCCAAGCAGCAACGCTGTGTTTCGGTTTGAAGAGTGTGGTTGCCGGTGTAATTACAGGCACATGAGGCTTAACATCTGTATCCCTCAAATTGATGGACGCAGGGCAGTGCATCGTAGGGCACTTTCCTTTTGTGTGAGACTTACGAGGCAATGCCTTGTTATTGGTGATGGTTACCACTTAAAATCAGGTGGGCCATCTGCTTGTTCCATCAGCTAATTGTATAAAAAAAAAATTGGTAATATTTATCTCACGGGTATCGTGATTTGATTGAGCATTTATTTATTATTATAATTAGGAGCCTGTAGTGTCCCACTGCAGGGCAAAGACCTACCTTACTTATCTCCAGTCGCTTCTACTTTGGGCCACTATGGACCAGTTCTTTAAGAGGCTTCTATTTCGTCTATGAAATATAAATAAAAATAAAATTACCTGCTGGTTGCCGGCCATAAGGTTAGCCATCAGAGTGTTGAGGGCATCCTCCAAGTAAGGAATGAGGGCAGCATCGGTGTTAGGGTTCTGAAGAGCTTCGGAGATCTCGTGAAGGGACAATGAGATCTCTACAACGGGAGCGGCTGGGACCACCACGGGAGCTGGGACAACGATGCCTTCGGCGGGCACAAGACCAGCTGGGATAGCGACGACGATGGAACCCTGAAGAAATGCAGTCAACCGGTTAATTTAATTTATGTTTGAAACAAATCCAGAGCCCTTAACTTGTTTTTTCATTGTTTCAATTCCAGTTTTTTATACAACTAGCTGATGGAATGCCTGTAATTACATCGGCAACCATACTCTTAAAACCGAAATAAAGCAACGATGCTTGGCGGCAGAAAAAGGCGTGGTGGTAGTACTTCCCCGGACGACTCTACTACTCTTAAAATACTAGTTTCCCAGTTTACTTCATTGATTCTATTTATATAATAAGTAGCTCTTCCTAGTTTCAATATGCGATAACGTTATAATGGTCAATAGCTATATTTTACAAATTACAACTTAGATTATAAGTACTTTTTGTTTTCCTAAGAAATAAAACTAAAATAATTATAAAATTTGGATCTTTCTCCTCTGCCGGAGATGCTAGAACATTGCTGACATCAACCCAAAGTCTTTCTACGCTATTTTAAGGAGTTGGGCTGGCTGGGGTGTTAGGTACACAAATATACCAAGTGAGGTGTTATATGAAGGGCCTTGGTCTGTACATCCCAATACCTTTTTTATTTTTATTCTAGGACGTATATGTATGATTTTTGAGATACAATTGGTTACCCCAAAAGTAGGTTAGTCAGAAGCCAAATATCGTGTTTGGTATTAATGTAAGACTGGAGCGGACATCACGAAATCTCAGTTCGGGGCGAACCACTAGTCATAATGTTTTTTATCCGTGAAACCTATACTTAATTTGCAGCGCCCTACGGGGTATGTGTACTCGCCTAATAGCTACCTTAGACCTATGCTATGTAACTGTATGTACATGTTGGCAATAAATAAATCTAAATCTGAAATCTGAATTAGAAATAAAATTACCTGCTGGTTGCCGGCCATAAGGTTAGCCATCAGTGTGTTGAGGGCATCCTCCAAGTAAGGAATGAGGGCAGCATCGGTGTTAGGGTTCTGAAGAGCTTCGGAGATCTCGTGAAGGGTCAATGAGATCTCTACAACGGGAGCGGCTGGGACCACCACGGGAGCTGGGACGACGATGCCTTCGGCGGGCACAAGACCAGCTGGGATAGCGACGACGATGGAACCCTGGAAAAATGCAGTCAACCGGTTAATTTAATATAATTTTGAAACAAATTTACAGCCCTTAATTTGTTTTTTCATTGTTTCTATTTCAGTTTCCCAGTTTACTTCATTGTGACTATTTATTTAAAAAGTAAACTATTCTTAGTTTCATTATGCGATAAAGTTTTAATAATACCTTTTGTTTTCCTAAGAAATAAAAATAAAATAATTATAAAATTAGGGTCTTTCTCCTCTGCATCCACATCACCTAGAATGCTAGAACATTGCTGCCATCAACCCAAAGTCCTTCTACGCTACTTTAAGAAGTTGGGCTGGCTGGAGAGAGGCTAGCAGAGGGATAACGCACAATACATACAATATCTCTTTTGATATATTGTCGATTACGGCGTTCACAATATGCAACGTCTAACATAATACCCCTATAAGGCCAAAGGTCAAGTGATCAGACTAAGTATTGGAACACTTTGACGTGTGCAAAAGTTGAATGTTACGTTTTCGAAATTCCCATACAAAAGTAAAATTAATATTGTCTCAGAAATTTGAAACACCCCTGATACTGTTTCCGTAAGTACCAAGGTCACGCCGCCCGAAACGTACAAACAGCTGTGAATAGGGCTGCCTCATTGTGTGTTTAATTTCATATTGGAGGAACGTTTAAGAGGAATTTCATGAATGAAAAACTACGAAATTTCAAAAGTCGGAAAACAAAAGGTGTTCGTCAAGACTTGTAGCATACACTGCTTCCGAGGTTATACGGGTATTATGTTGCACGTTGTAATGGGTTTTCATAATGTTTTTTATCCGTGAAAACCTATAATTGGCTCTCTCGTTTCTATATCATGAATATTATTTAAGTTATAATAAGAGCTGATTTCACCATGCTTTGTTAGGCTAACAGAGGATAGGAAAGGGCCGTTAAATATGTCAAAATGTACGCGTTTGACATCTAAGGTTAGATTTAACAGCCTGTTAATCCTTTATTAGTAATTAACAGAGCATGGTGAAATCAGCTCTAAGCTGCTGGTTTTCCAGTAAATAAATAAATAAACCCCATTACGGGACGTCAGTGCAGATCTTACTGCCCCACCACGATTTAGAATCAGAAATAAAATTACCTGCTGGTTGCCGGCCATAAGGTTAGCCATCAGGGTGTTGAGGGCATTCTCCAAGTAAGGAATGAGGGCAGCATCGGTGTTAGGGTTCTGAAGAGCTTCGGAGATCTCGTGAAGGGTCAATGAGATCTCTACAACGGGAGCGGCTGGGACCACCACGGGAGCTGGGGCGACGATGCCTTCGGCGGGCACAAGACCAGCCGGGACAGCGATGATGATAGAGTCCTAAAAATAAAACAATAAAATATTCGTATTCTTATGCAATAAAATATTCTTATTCTTAAACAATAAAATATTCTTATTCATAAACAATAAAATATTCTTATTCTTAAACAAAAAAATATTCTTATTCTTATACAATAAAATACTCTTATTCTTATTCCTCGGGAATTGTGTTGTTTGTTTAATAAATATGGGGAGCGTCTAATCTAGATAGTTCTAAGAGAGACAGGCAACACTTTATTGTTCACAAGGATGCGTCATAAATCTAGGCGTAAATTGATAAAGTATAATGGGCAGCCTTGTCACCGAAAGATATTTTTTTCAGGCAACCTTAGGATGGAAAGTAATTGTTAAGAGCGGTATGGATGGCGGTGCACGACGTAATGTTTAGAGGCTTCGAACTCATTTTTTTTTATATTATACACAAGCTTGTGCCCGCGACTTCGTCTGCGCAGGATTAGTCACACAATATATAAATTGTTGCCTATGTGTTATTCTGAGGTATAAGCTATATTATTGTAAAGTTTCACTGAAATCCATTCAGTCGTTTTTAAGTGAAAGAGTAACAAACATCCATCCATCCATCCATCCATACTTACAAATTTTCGCGTTTATATTAGTAGGATTAGAAGAAAACCTTAACCCTGTTTTAACTTCCAAATGATAATCGCGTTTTGTGCGTTTATTTTGTAAACATTTAAGGAAAAGGATCTTAGAAATTAGTAGTACCATTGACTATTATTACCTGCTGGTTGCCTGATATAAGGCTATCCATAAGGGCGTTGAGAGCATCTTCCAAGTATGGAACCAAAGCAGGATCGGTGTTCGGGTTCTGAAGAGCTTCGGAGATCTCGTGAAGAGTCAAAGACAGTTCCTCCACGGGAGTAGCCTGGGAACAATGGCTCAATTATAAATACTATTTATTGCGGTCGTGCTATGGGATCCAGTACCCCAATACTGAGTTTTGTTTTTAGATTTCCGTATCGTCAGGCCATTTTTGTATGGAGACTCGATCAGCGCCTCTGCTCGAGCGTGCTGGGAACTTAGGAGTCTCCATACAAAAACGGCCTACATATACAGAAAACTAAAAGTAAAACTCAGACTTAGGCTGCGTTTCCACCAGAGATGTGCGAGGATGCGTAGCGAGGGATGTGTTTGTAAAGAACCAATAGAATCGCTTCATTTACCTCGCCTCGGACAGCACAGCTCTGGTGGAAACGGCTCAGCGTAGCTAGATTTTTGCGCATACAAATCAAGCGAGGGATGTGTTGCGAGGAATGTGTGTTAAGAAGGATGTGTTGCGAGGTTTGCGCATACTGTACCAGCCAGTCCATACACGTCCATACCAGCTTCGCAACGCATCCTCTCACCACACATTAATGCGCATTTTCACAGCTCCGCTACACATCCTCGGTAGGCACATTTTCATCGCACAGCTTTGGTGGAAACCCCCACACATTTTCAAAGCACAGCAAGACATCCTCGCACGACACATTTCCATCGCACGTCTCTGGTGGAAACGCTGCCTTAGGGTACAGATAACTGATAAGTAGAATATTGACAATATAGCAATACTGGTCGACATACCTATTCCGTTAAAAAAAAAGATTATTTTTGTAATTACACTTTCTCTTTGATTTATTATAAATAGTAATTTTCTCTGTTCTATGTTCCTTCTAATGTGTGTGTTAAATAATGTTATATCTTTTCATTTAATTTAATTTTAATATTTATAAGAAATTAGGTCTACATTTGTATGTATGTCATACATACATTTAAGTTTATTTTACATAGTAAAACGAAGTACAAAGGTATCTATTAATATATCAAACATACAATATTATGCACTATTCAAAAAATCAAAATTAGTTTATTTTTTTATATAATTTAACCAAGACAGAACAATCATACCTATGTATTCATCACACAAATGTTTGTCTTGGGTAGGATTAAGCCTATCAGCGCCGAACTGTGAAGCTTAAAGCCTGTATAACACAATGGTCAATAAATAAATAATAATAAATATTGGTGGACTTTCCACACAGCACTACCTAGCCCCAAACTAAGCCAAAGCTTGTAATATGGGAACCAGATAGCTGATATAATACATATATACTTTTTTTTTGTAAATACATACTTATAATACATAATAACACCCAGACAGAGAACAAACATCTATGTTCATCACACAAATGGTTGTTCTCGGTGGGGATCGAACCCACGGCCTACGGCGCAGAAGGCAGAGCTACTACCAACTGAGCTGTGAAGGCTGTCTAAATGGCTCAATGTAAGAAGGGTCAAGAACTGAGTCATTGTTTATGAAGGGGTATATAAAAAGTGTATAAAACACCTGAGGTTGTCCCATAGCTTCCATCATGAGTTCGTTCAGCAGCTGCTGGAGGTAAGGAATCATGGCGGGGTCGGTGTTGGGGTCCTGGAGAGCCTCTGACAGCTCGTGGATTCCCCATCGCTGCGGCAACGCGCAGGTCACCGCGAGAACAGTGGCAAAGATCGCGAAGAATTTCATTTTGAAGCCTTGTCGTTCAATCTGCAAACGTATCGTTGAACTTTGAACCTTATATAAGGGATATTTCTGTATCCAAGCAGCTGTGCTGTGTTTCGGTTTGAAGGGTGTCGTTGTTGGTGATATTACAAGCACAAGAGGCTAAATATCTGCCTCAAGATGGACGCAGGGCAGTGCATCGTAGGACACCTTCATATCATGCGTGACTTGCCAGGCAATGTTTTGTTATAGGTGATGGTTACAACATAACCGTTACCACTTAGCCATCTGCTGGTTCCATCAGCAAATTGTATAAAAAAATGGACCATATTCTAAAAAAAGTATGAAACACAAGCCTCGATTTTCTTGAAAGTTTCTCTTTGAGAAGCTTTCAAGGCTAAATTCGGTCTCTACGAGTTTCCGTTAGTAACAATATTAAGGGTCGTCGTCCTTCGTATAATATTAGTCATTCTTACTCGTACGTAAGAAAATGAATGAGTTGCAAGAATAACCACGACGACCCGTTAGTAATACTAACGGACATTCGTAGATATCATAGACAAGCTTAACTTTTAAAATATTTTTATTAAAATGTGATTCTACGTTATTTATGGTGTTAAAAGATATGCAAATTAAAGTAAATAAATAAAATACAAAATAGATCAGTGGACACTCACCTACCGAACTGGTAAATTTGTTGAAACGCGTTCTGCTTGCAATATATATACAAATTGATACGATTAACAATAGTACACTATCTATAGAACTTTATGGCATCTTATTTATACTGAGCCGTTGTAAATAACGGTATCAATGAATTATACGAATTTAGATACACGCTTAGGTGAACTTAGTAGCAAATTTAGTTTGTTATTTTCCAATTTTTTGAAATAAAGATAACTTGTCTATAACTAATTTCTAAAACTACCAACCATTTCAAAATTACTTAAATGTGTCCATATTACAGAAACAGACTTTGATCCCCAGGCACGATAGATATCCCCTCAGATTTCTTACAAACAGTACCTACCAGCTCAAGATTCTTTAAGGATGTCTAAGAGGGGTGGTCATAGTTCCAAATGAGCACTTGTGGTCTAGTAGTAGCGGCCCCGCCTTTCGATCCTAAGGTCGGCGTTCGAAACCGGTCGTGCACCAATGAGTTTTTCTGTTCAAAAGTTTATGTGCACAATGCCAGTACTCTCAAATGGTGAAGGAAAACATCGTGAGGAAACCGGCATGTCGTTGAACCTAAAAAGTTCTATAACATGTGTCAAGTGCTAGAAAGAAACTAGTGACACGACAAGAAGAAGAAGAAGTAGTTGGTAATCCACAGATGACAGATAGCAAGCCCATGGCTCCCGCTAGAATACTAACTAGTTTCTTCACCGATTGAGAGTACTACCATGAACTGAATTTAGATTGAACCCATTATTATTTTCCATAGCATGTGTAGGTATATGTCGCAGCCAACTGGTTGAGTTCGGCGTTCAATTGGCTGCCTGGCCGTTTGGTTGAACGGTGCCATTCAGCTAACTACCTGAATGATGCTTGAACATTTTAGCGCGTTTACATTTAGACATTCGCGCTACATTCGCGTGGACGGAAATGTTGCCGTCCCATTCTCGCATTGTCCAAGTCCCTGCGCCTGTCTCTACATGTCTCTGCACATTTCCATGGACATGAGCTGAGTGTAAACGGGGTATTACGACTTTCCTAGTAAAGTCGTTAAATAAACAAAAAATAATTCGTTAAGAAAAACCTACCTATTGTACCTTTTAGGTAAGGTTTGGTTAGGTTGTTAGGGTTTTTCGTCCTGATTCGGTAGGTACTACATGATTTTTTACATTGTGGTGGATATCATTCAGGAGTTTGATTGAATGGCGCCGTTTGGTTGAACGGCTAGGCAGTTGATTGAATGGCGGATTAAACCTGTTGGCTGCCACATATACAACCATATCTGTATATGTTTGGACTTTTCTAATAACGCCCTATAATGTATAGAAGGTATCTTGGCTACATGCGCTGCGGTATCTTATGGCTGATTTCACCATGCTATCAGTAACTAACAGATAGTTACTAATCAAGGATTAACAGGCGGTTAAATCTAACCTTAGATGTCAAACGCGTACATTTTGACATATTTAACGGCCCTTTAATCCTTTGTTAATATAATAGAGGACGGTGAAATATTTATTTTATATTATAAACAATTAGCTGATGGAACAAGCAGATGGCTCAACTGCTGTCAAGTGGTAACTATCACCTATTTCAAAGGATTGCCTCGTAAGTCACGCACGATAAAAACGTGCCCTACGATGCACTGTCCTGCGTCCATCAACTTGAGGCATACAGATGCTAAGCCTCATGTGCCAGTAATTTCACCGGCAACTACACACTTCAAACCGAAACAGAGCAACGCTGCTTGGCGGCAGAAAAAGGCGTGGTGGTAGTACTTCCCCGGACGAGCCCTACACAAAGAGCTCGTATGCCTCAAGTTGATGGACGCAGGGCAGTGCATCATAGGCCTCATTCGTATCGTGCATGAATTACGAGGCAATGCTTTGTTATAGGTGATGTTAATCACTGGCCTATCTGATGTTTACAACATCAGGTGGGCCATCTGCTTGTTCCATCAGCTAGTTGTAAAAAAGAACCTACACTACTCTCTTTACCTACACTTGTATCTTCTTCCGTACTACCTTATATTATGTCTGATTTAAATTGTAGTTCCACGTATTTTTCTGCGACAAATAAATGTATTTCTTTCTTTTCTTTCTATAGGGACCTGAATTTGATGGACACATGGCTGTGCATCGTAGGGCACGTTTCTAACTTGCGTGACCTCCTAGGCCAGGGATGGCAAACCAATGGCACGCGACACAATATTTTGGGCACACCACGGATTAAAACGGCTTGCATTTTTAGTTCAAACTATCCACTACTTAGCTTGGCCCTGCCCAATCCGATCAGAAACTACTTGGCTAAATCGCTAGAGCTGCTGCGGCTCTTGGAACATCTTGGAATTTTCGTTAAATTTATATTATAATAATTAATATTATTATGATTTAAATTATTTGAGGGCACGTCTATAGCCTCATATAGTTTCTTAGAAAAAATGGCACGTGGATTCAATAAGGTTCGCCACCCCTGTCCTAGGCAATGCCTTTGTTATAGGCCATCGCCAGTGGCGTAGCTAAGTGGACAAGGGCCCCGGTGCATAGAGAAAGAAACGGGCCCTCATCCCTCTTTCCACATAGCTTGAACTTATATTGGCCTTTAAAATAAATAATTATAAATTGTGAGCAGTCTCAAGGTTTTCTAGCTTCGGGAGCTGGCTGACTCTCTCTTTTCAAAGCTTAGGTTAGAGGGCCCCCTGAGCTCCGGGGCCCTGGTGCACTGCACCGCCTGGCCCTACGATAGCTACGCCACTGGCGATCGCTACCACTTAATATCAGATGGGCTATCTGTATCCCACGACTGAGAACTCACGAGAGTCTCCATACAAAAAACGGTCTGACGATACGAAAAACTAAAAACTAAACTCAGATTTGGGGTAATTTCTTTACGTTGTTATCAACTGGTAAATCAATTATTCAAAGTAAAACAGGAAGCTAATTAGGTAGGTACATTTCTAGAAGGTCAACGTTGTCAACGGCTTCCAATCAATCATTTTTGTCTTTATTATTGTTTTAATGTCTTATCTCCAATAATATTTATATTACATACGCTTAAACCTAGATAATATATCGTTCTGCGCTGCAGTCAAACCTGAAACAACAAACATTTCATTACTTTAAGGCCAGTCTTCCAAGTCAAAGTCAAAGTCAAAGTCAAAATGTATTTATTCAATAAAATCACAAGGATCACTTTGAAACGTCTTAAAGCTAGGTGACTCTAGGTGCCAGTTCCACGCGACCAAAGCCTAGAAGAACAGGCAACAAACTTACGGCTTGGTTCCTACCTTTATTTTGTATGTCCTTTTACAATGTAATAATATAATATATTATTGAAGTTTAGTGAGGCGTAGGCATACAGAAAAAGGTAAACATAATCAAATTTATAAGACGGCACACGCTACGCCTCAAACTAATAATACCTAATGCTTATATGCAATCTATTATATCAGAGAAAAATAAAAAAAACACACAATAGTAGGTACAGTACAGACATTGCAGAAATGTTAGCTGCCGGCCGATGGGCAGAGCGACCGGGACATCGGGCCACGCACTTTTATCATCAATATAGCTATCTAAAGTATAATAAGCTTTCCTTATTAGATTATTCTTAATGTACACTTTAAATTTTCTAATAGGAAGCCCAGTGGCACTTTCTGGAAGTTTATTATAGAAGCGAATACCGTTCCCCATAAACGAGCCATATACCTTTTGAAGTCGAAATTTAAGGGTGAGGGAAAACATCGTGAGGAAACGAATTACTGATCTAGCAGCTGCGGAAAGTGTGAAACTCGCTATTCCAGCTCATTTCGCTAACAGAAGTCGCTCGTCCGGGGAAGTACTACCACCACGCATTTTTCTGCCGCCAAGCAGCAACGCTGTGTTTCGGTTGAAGAGTGTGGTTGCCGGTGTAATTACAGGCACATGAGGCTTAACATCTGTATGCCTCACGTTGATGGACGCAGGGCAGTGCATCGTAGGGCACGTTCCTATCGTGCGTGACTTACGAGGCAATGTTATAGGTGATGGTTACCACTTAACATCAGGTGGGCCATCAGCTAGTTGTATTAAAAAAAAAGAATTCCAGTGGACACAAGACAATATGTTGTTTTGTTTGTATGTTTGTTATTGTATACAGAATTATTTTAATGTAAGTAATTAATGCGGGTTTTTTTATGAATAACTATCAAAAACATGTAACGAGTCTTAAGGCCGGGCAATTCTATACCTTCCTAGAACTAGCCTGGAATTATTACGCATGAGGACGCATTATGATTATACCATTTTGTTGTTTTTTACTGTAAAAAATATATATTTTCAAGGATATAGACGTCAGCATGACGATGAGATTATAATTATCTGATTTACACACTAGATAGAAAATAATCGCAAAGTTACCTCCAATTTTTCTTTTATCTCAATTTGTAAACCATATAGAAAACTTGCAAACAAAATAGATACCTAAATTAGTTCCTACTTAAATTCATTTCTAAGTACAAAAACTAGAAAACATCCAACCAATTTTACCGTAAACGAAGCACAGAAGCCATACATAAAAGAAGGTGAAGAATCTTCAACAGATCGCTGGTTACATAATAATAAAACCGGCCAAGTGAGAGTCGGACTCGCGCACGAAGGGTTCCGTACCATTATCTATAAAAACGGCAAAAACATCTCGTTTGTTATATGGGAGCCCCCTTAAATATTTATTTTATTCTGTTCTTTAGTATATGTTGTTATAGCGGCAACAGAAATAAATCATCTGTGAAAATTTCAACTGTCTAACTATCACGGTTCATGAGATACAGGCTGGTGACAGACGGACGGACGGACAGACAGACAGACATACAAACGGATGGACAGCTAAGTCTTAGTAATAGGGTGCCGTTTTACTCTTTGGGTACGGAACCCTAAAAAGGACTGGCTTTACTATCTCGTGTCACGTTTTCTTTGTTAATCCCACTACCCGAAGGAAAAGATGGTCTATTAAAGTTGACTACTTAATACTTACTGTACATATAACTCATAGTTTTCAGGTTAATTTCTCTTATCCGTTAAGTTTCGGCCGCGGACACAGCTAGCAGTCTTTTATAGGATCCGGCGAGAGACCGAGCGGCTAGTAGAAGTAGTTCCCGCCTGGATACCCCTGTTACCGCTTCATGCCATTCTGTATGTGGTACCTGGAAGTACAAAATATTCAGTATATCCTACTTATATTATAAACGCGAAAGTTTGTAAGTATGGATGGATGGATGAATGGATGGATGGATGTTTGTTACTCTTTCACGTAAAAACTACTGAATGGATTTTAATGAAACTTTACAGTAATATAGCTTATACATCAGATTAACACATAGGCTACAATTTATAAAGATATTGTGTGAATTGTCCAAAATAGTGTCGAGTAAGTAGGAAAAAATATATCATCTGCGAGCTATTCTGGCGTGCGCTGCCAAAACCGCTAGAGTTACACATATGTACTACGCCACGCTAATATAAGCTACTCGAAATACTAATCCTGCGCAGACGAAGTCGCGGGCACCAGCTAGTTTATTACATAATTATGTAGATTTAATATATTTTTTTGGAATAAAATTAGTGTAGAAGTCCTTTGTGACACCACCGTTTCACATTAATAAAATCCTGTCCATCCAAAGGTTGTCTGCATGGAAGAGATCGCTCATAGCGATAAGACCGCCCATTGTGCTTCGCTGTAGTTTAAATTAACTCTTAATTGTTATGTTATATCTTGTGGTGTACAATAAAGACATCATCGTCATCATCAGCCTGAAGAACTCCACTGCTGGACATAGGCCTCCCCTACACATTTCCAGTTAGAACCGACCCACTTCCCGCGATCTTAATGTCCATCGGGTAGGAGGGCATCAGCAAGTTTAAAAATACCTGCAGACTGTCGGCCATGATGGATCCGCAAGTGACGCTATATCCGGTGGGCCGGTGGATGTAGTCAGGGGGCGTGGCCTCGCGCGCCGCCGCCGCCGCCGCGCCGCCCACCGGCGTCCCCTGAGTCTGCAACTGCAGCTCTATGCCTAGCGACGCCTGGGACAGCACTAGCAGAGCTATGTCGTACCATCTGGAAACCATACACGGATGGAGAGAACAGGGAAACAATCTACAGTACAGTGTTTACCTATGCTATCCATTCTATAGAGTACAATCAACTATTTCAAAGGCGAGAATATATCTTTGAATACAGAGCGGACCGGAGGAATCTAGACTAGACTCAGGATTCTAAAGTAGAATCATAAGCGTAGCGAGGGATTCAAAGTAAGTAACATGAGCTTAAAAAAGTGTTGATCCCGAGGTGGACACTCTATCACCCACTATAAGAAAATAAGTAAGGGGTCTGACAGAGGCAATTTGGGACACATACGTGACCTGACTGACGACTGATAGCTGACAACTGACGACTGACGACTGACGACTGACAACTGACAATTGTCGACTGACGACTGACTATTGACGACTCACGACTGACGACTGACGACAGAAGACTGAAGTGACTGACGTGACTGACGACTTAAATGACTGAAGTGATCGACGAGACTGACGACAGAAGTGACTGACGTGACTGACACACCCTTCAAACCGAAAACAATTGTGTGACAGTGCAAACATGGTTTGATACATTCACACATATCCATATACCAACTACTGCAAAGTGTGTGCCTCTCAATGGCGATCACGGGCACATTATTAATGAGTCCCGAATGCTAAGATCTTAAGTCCAGAAACTTGCTTTGCCATTGTAAGCCTTATGTACATACAGAATAGAGTACAAACCTGTCTGCGATCGCCTCTTGCAAAAAGCTCTCAATGGCGATCACGGGTACGTTATTGGTGACCTCAGAATGAACTGATCTGATATCTGCAATCCTTTGTTTGGCGGCCGCGTACGCTGCGGCGTAGCCAACGGGCTGAGTGGCTGTTACGTCACTCTGAGCTGGATAACCACTGGAAATTAAACCGTATATTAATAAAGATAAGGTACTAAATGCAGCTAAAGGAATATTAATTTTCATTAAACGGGAATATAAATTTTCATAGGGATATTTACCATGATTTGTGAGTTTGATTGTTTCCCGATAATTTGTAAAACGGATGTTTTCGTATCCCGTTATGAATGGAAATTTTATTCATGATAGTATCAAAGGCTATCTAAAGGAATATTTAATAAATATTTTACAAGATCAAAACTTCAAGAATTACTTATTATGTACTATTATTAAGTATTATACAAAAAGTATGTATATATTAACAGCATCACAAATGAAACTTTAAGGGGGGTGGAAGTGATGGCTCTCAGCGATAAGACTGCCCATTGTGATTCGCTTTACTTGATTGAGTGAGCGAAGCGAACGAAAATCTTAAACTTGGCCGATTTGACATTGTATGTATGTATGTTTGTCGGGCCATAACTTTCGAACCGTTGATCCGATCTGCTTGAAATTTGGTAAGTCGACAGGTAAGTTAAATCGGATAACGGGTTATTAATATAATGGGGTTATATAGGGGGGTAAAAACTAAAAAAGTTATACAATTATATCAACGTGTTATATTTTTTTTTTTTTTTTTTTTGTTCTTTTTAAATCCGCAATCAGTTGGTGGACTATAGGCGGATGAGTGGATGGATGAATGGCGATTAGGGTCCAGACGCAGCAGTCTTTTTCCCCCTTTTTCTTTTTTAGCTGAGGTTGTCCAGGATGTGACTTCTTTTCAACTTCCTAGTGTCGTTAGGTCTTTCCACTAGGGCTCTTGCTAATGGGTTGGTGTGGTTCTTGAGACGGTACAAGTATCCATTTCCCCTGAGTTGTATCTCCTCATCTACTGTGGGGGCTTCTAGGTAGTCATGGATTTCCTTGTTAGTCGCAAACCAACGTGTTATATTAAAAGGATTTGTTTGTACATTCCAAACCATTTTTACTTTTTTTCTTAGACGCCCGCTCTAACATAACCAACAATCCAAGAGACCCCATCTATTAGAGTTTTGTTGACATCATATTATCGTTACTGTTTGGCTGTTACTTACACAATGGTTGCCTTTCCGAACACAGTCTGGAATGCCTCTCTCACAGGCGAGATCTTAACTTCTTTGTCGGATGCAACTACTATGAACATGTCTCCTCCCGATTCTGTAAAAGAAAACCTTATTAAACATGAATGCGTAAAAATATAGATTTGAGCCAAAACGTGTTGAAAACTTTACACACTTGTATTGCAACTCAGACTCAGAGTACTCAAGGGATCTCTATACTATATCTATGTATATACTCTCAAATCTTTTAGTACCAAGTTCAAACACAAGACTTTTAAGTTTTTAGTGGTGGTAGTCAGAAGTACATCCAATTATTACATATTGTAAATAGTACTTTTTTTTAAAAGGAACTTCTGAAAAAAGGAATACTGCCCCGATCCCTGAACCTGATGTTAAATGGTAACCATAACCTTTAACAAAGCATTGCCTCGCAAGTCGTGACTTGCATATTGTACGAAGAAAAAAATACAAAATATGAATGTGAATATTTTTTTTCTTTATAATGGTACTTGATGAGCGGGTTGGTTTCCGCAACTAAATCGTTGTATAGATGTCGCCTCCACTAAAATGGGTTTGCGTTTTATTTTAATGGTTATAAGATGCGACATACTAAGGTACTCCTTCATTTGCGGATCCAAGGTGGTGATCATGGAGTCGACTGAACTCTTCGCTTTCTCAGCCACCCGCTGTAGAATACCACCTGTGGAGACTGCTCCCTTCACCCAGGTGAACAGACCGCTGCCTGGCATTATATCACCTGAAACCATAAAAATGAATTTCCAATGGAATCCCGGGCAACGTACTTGCGTGAAGCTTCACCGCTTGACGTGCAAATTTACCAAAAACGTTTCTTACTAAGTTCTAATTCGTGGTGGGGGAATGAGATCTGCACGGACGTCCTGCAATGGGGAGTATTGTGCATTGTCCCCCTGCTAACCTCACCCCAGCCAGCCCAACTCCTTACAATAGCGGAGAAGGACCTTGGGTTGGTGGCACCAATGTTAGTAAGTTCTTACTCAGGCAAAATTAGCTGTGCCAAATTACAGACCTTTAGTAGCCCTGCAGTTTCAGAGATTTTGTGGTGAAGCCAGCCAGTGAGTGTGTTGACTTCTCATTTACAAATAAATAATAATAAATAAATAAATATTGGTGGACTTTCCACACAGCACTATCTATCCCAAAAACTAAGCCCAAGCTTGTAATATTGACTGAGACGCTTGAAGTTCCCATTTGTTTTTTCGATCTTTTGAACCTTATACAAACATTAGAATGATCTGCATATTATATTTTTTCTGTATCTATTATTGCGTTTACATTAAGACATTCGCGCTGCTATTCGCGTGGACGGAAATTTTGCCGTCCATATGTCTGCGGCAGCGTCGTCGGCAATGTGTGTTCACGCAACACGGGCAACGCGAGTAGACATTGAAGTGGCCTCTTTACATTCTCACATTGCCCAAGTCCCATCCCATGTCTCTGCACATTTCCACAGACATGAGCTGAGTGTAAACGGGGTAATGTATTGTAAAACCATGACACAGGGTGAGGTCCAAGATAGAATAGAAGCTAGGTAGGATATAGTTAGTAGGATCTTACCAAGTATATCTATCTCCGGTGTAGTAGATTCAGGAAGAGATTCCGGTGACTGAGTGGCTTGGGAATCCTCAGGAGACCTTATTGAGATTGTGGGCTCCCCCTTAATGAAGGGGATAGCTGGGCTGAAATATATAACATTTATTTATGAAATCTAAATTGATAATAATTATTAGTTGATAGATTCTGGTATTCACATATTTATTTTTCTAAAATAGACTTGAAATGTAAAAAAAAAAAATTCTTATCTACTTTCCTATGTTCTTTCTACTAAGTATATTAAACTCTGTGTACTTAAATTTACTTAACTTTATAATTTTCTTAGATTTCGGTATAAAATAATATAATAAGCCTCCTTAATTGGTTTCGTTTTTTTTTTTAAGTTACCTAATATTCAGTTATAAATAAATAACATAAAACAAAATGGGAAAGTTTTATGTGTGTATGTGTGTATGTCATAATATGTATGTAAGTTTGTTCCCACAATCTCTGTAATGGTTGATTGATTGATTTAATTATGATTATTTATAATTTACCTAAAGTTCTCAGCCTCTCCAGGCTCAGGCTTAGACCTCACAATAAGAGGCTGCACTGGCTGAGGGGCTAGTGCTATCTGTGGTAGACTATGAGGCATATGTTGAGGGTTGATTGGTGGCATAGCTACCGGTATCTGAAATATTAAAAGTAATAGTGTAAGTTCACAAATATGTTTACAGGTCAATAGTTCCATGGCTATTTAGGTCTCTCTTTACCAACAACTATTTACCATTATCGGCAGCTTTAAATACAAGGGGACTAAAGATTAGGACTTCTCATCCACCGTTCTCCTGTCATGCTGGTGAGAACTAATGCTTGAGATAATCTTCTCCGTCCAAGCTGACTTTGATCAATATCTACGACGTTTATCTATATATTTTTGACTAATATCTACTTCTGTAACTTAAAGCGAGATTGTTTGCCATATTGCTGTTCGTATGTATTTAAAGAGAAAATTTTACCACAATAGGTGTAACCGGTGCCTCAATTCCAGGAGCAGTGATGAAGTTGGGTAGTTGTGAAGGCGGTGCCACACTGGACAGCAGGTTCCCAGACCCGACCGGCATAGGAGGCGAAGGTATCTTCGCTTTTCTCTCTTGGCCACTCATTGTCACTGATAACAACTTAACACAGCTTCAGGAAGAAAAATCAACCGTTATTATGCATCAACTCAAAGTATTTAATAAATTGCGATTCCACGTATATTTAAACAATTCTTTCATCATCAACAAAACAAAATTTTGAGTTGATGCTGGAATTTTTTACTTCGTCCAAGCTGTCAACAGTTTGACTGACTATAATACTGTCAAGTGTCAGTCAGTCACTGTCGGTCTGACTTGAAGACAATTTAATGTCATGTAGTCTGTCAGCAGGTACTCGGCTCGCGTACGTGGGTTATTTGGTTTTCCTTTCTTATATAGTACCTAGGTACTATGATAAGTTGTGCAGATTCAACTATGTTCAGTCAGTCTCACACGTTGGGATTTACTATTTTTAACCAATCTTTAAAAATATTTAAGAAAACTAAATCATCATATCTGTCAACTCGTTTGTTCACAAAGTTCATGTCAAGTCAAGCAAGCAAGCAAACGTAATTTACAATCTACAGTGGCTCTGGCTCGGCTCATCATCATCGTTTTCTCGAAAAATTGATTAGTTAAAACCATTTGCAGTGCTTTGTGAATTCCCAGTTGATTTTAGCTACCTATATACAATGTCTGAGGTGCCTGATTTACCGCCCTTCAACACTGTAGACATTAACAATGAGAGTAGAGATGACGAGGATCTTTTCGCATCCGCAGTTCAGGTATGTCTTGTCCTATTGGAATCCTGTTTTTCTAGGATGTTAGGTCGTGT
Source organism: Chloroclysta siterata (assembly GCA_932294275.1). Classification (NCBI taxonomy): domain Eukaryota; kingdom Metazoa; phylum Arthropoda; class Insecta; order Lepidoptera; family Geometridae; genus Chloroclysta; species Chloroclysta siterata. Next base: position 21,071,912 of record OW028589.1, read on the forward strand.
ACGCCCCCTATGTGCTACCTAGACCTGACGCCGGGTAGATCGGTACATCGTTGACGCCCCTCAATTTCTGTAGAATCTATAAAGATATACTTTCAAAAATCAGTTGTATGACTAATTTGCAACATACATCGCAAAATTTTACCGCTCTTTATAAATTAGCCTAATTACAGTTTCTAGTTAATTATACCACTACATACCATGTTGATTCAGTGAATGCAAAACACATGTTTGGTTTTCAGAATTTTGTCCTCCAATATTTCACAATAAAGCTAGACTCAATGTTGACAAATATTTTTTTCCTTATCGTACATAACTGGATATCATAAATAATAATAATACATACTCATGTTTTATCCCCCAGTCAATCCTATCACTCGCAAGACCTATTTTACAGTTATTCTTACAGTTTGTACAGCAATTTATTTAGTGAATTGCCTCAAAGAAAATAAGTTTAGTACTGTAAAATTGTTATTTTTTTATTTATTGATTAGCAAAGCAGATAAAAGTGGGATTGTCTTACAATTAAATCTATGACGCAAGGATTTATAATTTTAACTGGTTGAAAACTAAGGCTTCCAGACAATCTGGATAGCATTAACCTACCCTATAATAATTCATTTATCATTACAGGAAGTCAGCTTGGATCCCGAGGTGAACGGAGCTCGTGAAGGTTTAGAAAAGGCAATAATAGGTGATGCTCTTCCTTCAATCACTGCCACATTAGCCAGCCCAATAATGGAAGAGGTACCAATCTTTTTCTGAATTATTGAAACAAATCACAGTACTTTAAATTTTGTGTGAGGGGCCATCCATAAACTATGAATTTCATGATATTTTAACCCCTCCCCTTTCCTTGTCACAGCTGGTCACTTTTGTGAGACCTAGTGTGATGTAACATATTTTTCAATTGAGAGCACTAGTGGTCTAGTGGCAGCGGCCCCGCCTTCCGATCCTAAGGTTGTGGGTTCGAAACCGGTCGTGCACCAATAAGTTTTTCTGTTCAAAAATTTATGTGCACAATGCCAGTACTCTCAAACGGTGAAGGAAAACATCGTGAGGAAACCGGCATGTCGTGGAACCTAAAAAGTTCTATAACATGTGTCACAAGTGCTTGAAAGGAGCCTCTTGAGGTGCACTTAAAATCCTTTCACCACACTTTTTTCGAAAGAAACTGTGACATGACAAGAGAGAGAGAGAGATTTATGATATTAAAAAGAAAAGAAGAAATTTATGAAATTAAAACAGCAGTGTTCTGAAATAATTTTATTTCAATTATATTTCATTAAAATTTTGTGTTTGTATTGTAATACTTGGATATTAAATATTATAATCTATAAAAATTTGATGTCACAACATTTGGGGTCCCTCCCCCTTAACGTGTGACGTAATTTATAGATAGCCCCTAAATAGTTTTTCTAGTTTCTTTAGGGCCGGTTTTACCATGCTCTGTTAGATTAACAAAGGATTAAAGGGCGTGAAATATGTCACAATGTACGCGTTTGACAGCTAAGGTTAGATTTAACGGTCTTTTAATCCTTGATTAGTAACTAACGGAGCATGGTGAAACTGGCCCTTAAGCTTTTTATGTATGTTAGAAACTTTCATCACTTAAATAAATTAAATAATGACCCTTGAAGGTAAAAAAACAGTCACAATAATAATCTTCTTCCTGTTGTTCTGTCACTAGTTGTTTTGAAACAGTGTGTTGAAAGAATTTTAAGTGTGCTTCAAAGAGGCACATTAAGGGCTGATTTTACCATGCTCTGTTAGATTAACAAAGGATTAAATAGGGCCGGTTTCACCATGCTCTGTTAGATTAACAAAGGATTAAAGGGCCATTAAATATGTCAAAATGTACGCGTTTGACAGATAAGGCTAGATTTAACGGTCTATTAATCCTTGATTACTAACTAACAGAGCATGGTGAAACCGGCCCTAAATATGTCAAAATGAAGGCGTTTGACATCCAAGGTTAGATTAAACGGCCTTTTAATCCTTGATTAGTAACTGGCAGAGCATGGTGAAATCAGCTCTAAACAGATAGCTGTTTAATGTGCCCCTTTGAAGCGCAATAGTAAAAAACCTATGAGAACACACTATCTATGTTTAAATGAGTCATAATTTTTACAGATAGCAACAGAACGGTCAAACAACATAATTATAACAATAACAGAGCCACAAAAGATTGGAGAAGGCATGTATTCATATGTTGCGTACCGGGTGCTCACTAAGACCAATATGCCGATATTCACCAAGCACGAGTTTGCTGTGATGAGGAGGTTCAGTGATTTCCTCGGTCTACATGAGAAGCTGACGGAGAAGTATCTAAGATCAGGCAGGATCATTCCACCGGCACCTGAGAAAAGTATAGTAGGTGAGTGCTGCCATACTCTAATAAATTGTGTATATCCTGTACCTTAAATCTTGGATTTTGGATTTACTGAGTATACCTACCACTGGACTCAAACCAGTACACTGTACACACTTTCTGTAAAATGTATTATTCTCTGTAAGTGAACTCTGTTCTTTGTGAAAATAAATATCTTTAACCACAATAATATTTCAGGCACAACAAAACTAAAGATGACATCAACGCCATCTACCGAGAGCGCGGCGACGGCCGGTTCGCCGGCGAGCGTGCAATCCCAGTTCGTAGAACGGCGTCGCGCGGCGCTTGAGCGGTTCCTGAACCGGCTCGCTCAGCATCCGGTGCTCAGCATCGATCCGGACTTCAGGGAATTTCTGGAATCAGGTATTAATATTGGAGCTGTAGTATGAAAACCAGTTTTTTTTATACTACCAAGTAAGCAAACAAGCGTACGGCCCACCTGATGGTAAGCGGTTACAGTGGCCTATGGACGTTTGCAACACCAGAAGTGACACACGCGCGTTGCTGACCCTTTAAATATTTAAGAACGCCTTTTTTGAAGAACCCTATGCTGTATTCTCCAGGGAAAACATCCAAAGGGAGCGCATTCCAGATAACTGGAACAGAAAGCAGCGCTCCAAAAAGCGCAGTGTAGAACGGCTCTGACTGAAAATTAGTGCAGGCCTATAAGGCTAGTGGTTCAACCCAAACTGGGATCTCGTGATGTTCCCTCCGCTTTTACATTGATGCTTGGGCTGTTCTCTGACTACCCCTTACTTACTTTTATGCTGAGATAGAACCAATTTAACCTCACCAGGCACAGAGCAGGACTAATTGACATGTTTTGTTTATTGTTGTTAAGAAGTAATTTATTTTATTTTATATTTATCTGTTAACTTCTCTGTTCTGTGTTCCTTTCTAATGTGTGTGTTAAATAAATGTATTTCATTACTTGGTATACTTGCAAGTTTTAAGTTTCTGTTCAATCAGATTATTAGATAAAAAGTTCGGTCCAGTAAAAAAACTTTGCCCTCTTCGCTCATTCGATCTTATAGTTGTTTTTTTTTTTCCAACAGACACTGAACTGCCCAAAGCCACAAGTACATCGGCTCTCAGTGGCGCCGGTGTGTTGCGTCTATTCAATAAAGTTGGTGAAACTGTCAACAAGATCACATACAAAATGGACGAGGCAGATCCTGTGAGTAAAACTGTGTATATTAATATAGTATTACCTGTGTATTATTTGTGTAATGTTTATGTATTTATTTTAAGTAAGTTTATGTAGGTTATACCTACCTACTTTAAAATTAGAATAGGTATCTATAATAATTAAGCCCACAAAAGACTCCCCCCCCCCCTCTCTTTTTTATGTTCAGTCCTGTCCATCCCAAGGTCATCCGGTCCATTCCAGGCAGAAGAGATCGCTGTTAGCGATAAGGCCGCCCATTGTATTACTACAATTAATAAATAAATAAATATTGGTGGACATTCCACACAGCACTATCTCGCCCCAAACTAAGCCAAAGCTTGTGATATGGGAACCAGATAGCTGATATACTACTTATATACTTTTTTTTTTGTAAATACATACTTATAATATTATATAACACCCAGACAGAGAACAAACATCTATGTTCATCACACAAATGTTTGTTCTTTATTGGTGGGGATCGAACCCACGACCTCCGTGCCAGAAGGCAGAGCTACTACTAACTGAGCTGTGAAGGCTTTTTTTTTTTTTTTTTATGTTATCCAAATCACAAACTATGTACAATCATGTTTCATCGAAATTGGTTCAGCTAATTACGAACATGAGAACCTGGAAACAAACATATTCACCTAAAACCTTATAATAGTAGTGTGATACCTACTTGTTGTTTTATCCTGTGGGTCCACTTTCTGTTTGCGTCACACGCCAGCAGATATGATATGAAAATTACATTCGTTTGGCGTAAGGATCTCATCATCTTCCTGCCCTTATCCCACGCTAAGTGGAATCGGCACAACAGGTTTTCTTCTTCAACTCTCCTCTATCTTTCGTCATCTCAGTGCTCACTCCTTTCTTACTCATGTCATCTTTCACACAATCCATCCATCTTTTCTTTGGCCTGCCACTCCTTCTAAAACCATCCACATGCATTTCCAACACTCTGCTCGTAATATGACTTTCTTCCCTCCTCATGACATGCCCATACCACGCTAACCTATTGCTCCTCAACTTATCCATCACAGGCGCTACTTTCAATCTGCATCTGATAATCTGTAGTCGCGTTAAACACTCGCTGCAAACTAGGTCATAAATTTTATTATCGGAACGAGATAGCAATATTGCTCTCTTGCTCTCTTTCTCTCGCACTTAGGAGAACGGCACTATCCTTATGTTTAAGCGCAGAGTTTGCATTATTGGAGTCGATAAGAACTATCGATACATGACCTCTCCGACCGCGCAACCATCGGGCGCTCTCGCTGAGTCATTCTTTTTATCGATAACGTGCATGCGCCCGCGCCGAGTACTCTCAACACTAGTGTTAAGATGATTTATGACCGAGTTTGCAGCGAGTGTTTAACGAGACTATAATATAATTTACTGCAAAAATGGATCTTCTAATCCTTACTTTTGAATAATCAGTGGTTCGAAGAGCGCGTGGGTCGCGTAGAAGCGCTAGAGAACTGCCTGCGCCGACTGTACTTCGCATGCGAGTCCCTCGCCGGCGAGCGGAGGGAGCTCAGCGTGCGGACACACGAGGCCGCGCGAGCCTGCGCCGCGCTCTCCGGCGCAGACCCGCACGCGCCGCTGTCGCGCGCTCTCTCGCACGCAGCCGACCTGCACGAGAAGGTAAGAGACGCATATACTGTTGTCTGTTTTTATGCTTCGTTAAAAGAGACAGCAGTATGGGGCTCAATGCTAGTAAAGTACGGACGCACGAGGCCGCGCGAGCCTGCGCCGCGCTCTCCGGCGCAGACCCGCACGCGCCGCTGTCGCGCGCTCTCTCGCACGCAGCCGACCTGCACGAGAAGGTAAGAGACGCATATACTGTTGTCTGTTTTTATGCTTCGTTAAAAGAGACAGCAGTATGGGGCTCAATGCTAGTAAAGTACGGACGCACGAGGCCGCGCGAACCTGGCCGCGCTCTCCGGCGCAGACCCGCACGCGCCGCTGTCGCGCGCTCTCTCGCACGCAGCCGACCTGCACGAGAAGGTAAGAGACGCATATACTGTTGTCTGTTTTTATGCTTCGTTAAAAGAGACAGCAGTATGGGGCTCTGAGTAACGCTATCAAATGCTAGTAAAGTACGGACGCACGAGGCCGCGCGAGCCTGCGCCGCGCTGTCCGGCGCAGACCCGCACGCGCCGCTGTCGCGCGCTCTCTCACACGCAGCCGACCTGCACGAGAAGGTAAGAGACGCATATACTGTTGTCTGTTTTTATGCTTCGTTAAAAGAGACAGCAGTATGGGGCTCAATGCTAGTAAAGTACGGACGCACGAGGCCGCGCGAGCCTGCGCCGCGCTCTCCGGCGCAGACCCGCACGCGCCGCTGTCGCGCGCTCTCTCGCACGCAGCCGACCTGCACGAGAAGGTAAGAGACGCATATACTGTTGTCTGTTTTTATGCTTCGTTAAAAGAGACAGCAGTATGGGGCTCAATGCTAGTAAAGTACGGACGCACGAGGCCGCGCGAACCTGGCCGCGCTCTCCGGCGCAGACCCGCACGCGCCGCTGTCGCGCGCTCTCTCGCACGCAGCCGACCTGCACGAGAAGGTAAGAGACGCATATACTGTTGTCTGTTTTTATGCTTCGTTAAAAGAGACAGCAGTATGGGGCTCAATGCTAGTAAAGTACGGACGCACGAGGCCGCGCGAGCCTGCGCCGCGCTCTCCGGCGCAGACCCGCACGCGCCGCTGTCGCGCGCTCTCTCGCACGCAGCCGACCTGCACGAGAAGGTAAGAGACGCATTTACTGTTGTTTGTGTTTATGCTTCGTTAAAAAAGACAGCAGTATCCGGTAAGCAGCTGACCTGCACGAGGAGGTAAGAGACGCATGCAACCAGTCGATGCGCCGTTGTCGCTTGTCACACCGAGTATACAAGGTGTTCCCTTAATTGTGTATATAAACTTCATGGGGCTAATGTACCCATCAAAAGGAATAACTTTTTCTAAGGAACCAACACTGTGAACGCGAAAAAAAAAACAGCTGTTTCATACAAAAGTTCAATACCTACCTGGCTAAAATTATGGGAACACCTTGTATAAACTAAAATGAAGATAGGATAAGGTTTGTAAGGTAAGTTATAGAATTTAGAAACACTTGAAAATTGTGTGTATGAGGATTTATAGGTGTGTGTGTTCTTTTGAGAGTTCTCCTGATTTTTTAAGAAAAGCATTACAACTATTTTATTAGTGCTTATTCGATATGCAAGTATTGCCAGCGGTGATTCCGGACACCAAAGAATTTGAATGTGGGTGTTTCACACAACGCCATCTAGCCCCAAACTATGCAAAGCTTGTACTATGGGAACCATTTAACTGATGCAATACATAAATACTTTTATTTTATTATGAAAATTTGTAATTTATTATATTCAATCCTGAAAGATATTAACAATAATTATATCCTCTCAATATAACAGATAATTTTATTCACAGATTGAACAGCTACGGATAGAACAGTCCAACACAGATTTCTACCTCCTAACTGAACACATCAAGGACTACCTCGGGCTGATCGGAGCCATCCACAACGTGTTCCATGAAAGAGTGAAGGTAATATAATATATACAAGGTGTTCCATAAGCTGTGTATATAAACTTCAGGGGGCTAAAGTACCCATCAATATTAACAACTTTTTCTAAGAAACCAACACTGTGAACGCGAAAAAAAAACAGCTGTTTCATACATTTTAGCCTGGTAGGTATTGAACTTTTGTATGAAACAGCTGTTTTTTTTTTCGCGTACACAGTGTTGGTTCCTTAGAAAAAGTTGTTAATTTTGATGGGTACTTTAGCCGCCTGAAGTTTATATACACAACTTATGGAACACCTTGTATATAATAGTTTACCATATTCAAAATGTTGGTGAAGAAAAACATACAAAAAAGTTTTTTTATACTACTTGCTGATGCAACTAGCAAACGGCCCACCTGTTGTTAAGTTATGATTAAGCATCACAAACAAAGCACTGCCGCGCAAGTCACGCATCCTACGATGCACTGTCCTGTGTCCATCAACTTAAAACATACTGATGTGCCCGTAATTCTCCCTATGTCCAGCAGTGGACTTTTAGAGGCTGATGATGATGAGTAAGAAAACTGGAAGACGTAGCGTTGGATGAACGGACTACATTGTGAGGATGGCGGGAAATCGGTGGATGGAGAGGTCTCAGAATCGTTCTTCCTGGAGAGAAGAGAAGCCAATGTTTCCATTATACTTCTACAAGCTGAATGATGATCAAGAAAATTTGTATATTTTCAGGTATTCCAAAACTGGCAACACGCCTTAATGCAGCTCACGAAACGGAGAGAAAACAAAGCCAAAGCTGAGCTAGCTAATCGCCCCGAGAAAATAGAACAAGCCTCCAATGAAATTATCGACGTAAGATATCACTTTGTTTTGAACCTTCCGCTTTATACGCCTACAAGCTGGTGCCCGCGACTTGGTCTGCGCAGGATTAGTCACACAATATTTTTATAAATTGTAGCCTATGTGTTATTCTGATGCATAAGCTATATTATTGTAAAGTTTCATTAAAACCCATTCAGTAGTTTTTACGTGAAAGAGTAACAAACATCCATCCATCCATACTTATAAACTATCGCGTTTATAATATTAGTAGGATTTATTTTTATTTTTTTATATTGCCTAAACTTTTGACTGCAATCTTACCTGATGTTAAGTCAAGATGCTGTCTAAGGCGTAGCTTACCTAGAAGATACCTATTCACTCTTCTAAAACATCCGAATGTTAGGTATTCGGAAAAATCCGCGACTTTGTCCTTTGGTCCTGTAAATTTCGATTTTTTAGGTTTACGTAATAGAATCTTTATTTTCAAGAACATACATTTTTGTGGACATAAAACACAGCACTATCTTGCCCCAAACTAAGCAAAGCTTGTAATATGAGAACTAGAAGCTGATAAATGTACTAATACACTTACTTTTTTTTGGTAAATACATTTTTATAATATTTTCTAACACCCAGATGGAGAACAAATATCTATGTATAACTTCCAAATATATGTACGCAATGGGGATCGAACCCACGTCTTGTAGGCCTTCTGAGCTACAGCGGAAGCTACCACCAACTGAGCTAAGGGCCTTGAGTTTAAGGCTAATCAAATTAAATTTACAATTACATTAACTTCCAGTGGGAATCGAAAGTGGAGCGTGGTCAAGCAGAATTCGAGCTGATATCGCGAGTGATCAAGAAGGAACTAGAGCGATGGGAGGAGGTGAGGGTCACTGACCTGCGCGCGACTGTACTGCGATACCTCGAGGAGCATATGAAACACCAGGCACAGGTAACCATCATCATCCATATATACCACTTGTCATGACACCCCATTTAGAAGATGACAACCGCCAGAGTCCTTCCAATTTTTTTTTTATATTGCAATGATTGCTATGACGTCATCATCAACCTAAAGAAGTCTCCTGTTGGATATGGCCTCCCCTATACCTTTCCAGGAAGAACGATTCTGAGCCCTCTCCATCCACCGACTTCCCACCATCCTCACAATGTCGTCCGTTCATCCCACGCTTCATCTTCCAGTTTTCTTACTCATCATCATCAGCCTCTAAAAGTCCACTGCTGGACATAGGGAGCGAAATTACGGGCACATCTGTATGCCTTCAGTTGATGGACGCAGGACAGTGCATCGTAGGATGCGATCATTACGTGCGTGACTTGCGCGGCAGTGCTTTGATACAGGTGATGGTTATCACTTAAGGGGCTGACAACTATCAAACAGCTCGCACGTTTCGACATGTTGAAAGATCAATAAACTCATTTTCGAAAAATCGCAATCAACCATTTTGTGCGCAATCACATTGCACACAGTTTAGTAAAAATTTATTTGCTTTACTAGTTTTCGTACACAAGCAAACTTTGGAGTAGGAAAACATGTATCGATCAAAATGAAATTTTTACTAAACTACACACAAAATGGTTGATTGCGATTTTTCGAAAATGAGTTTAGTAATTTTATATCATTCAAAATGTCGAAACTTGCGAGCGAGAGTCTTCGCCTTAACATCAGATGAGCCGTTTGCTAGTTCCATCAGCAAGTTTTTCTTCACCACCATTTTGAATATGGTAAACAATTACCTTCACTCTTTCATGGAACACGTTGTGGATAGCTCCGATTAGCCCGAGGTAGTCCTTGATGTATTCAGTTAGGAGATAGAAATCTGATAGGACGCCCCCATGCTTCGTTTCCAGTTCGTAGTCGCCATTCAAGAACCTTTATTTCCCAACGGTTGTCAGTTCATCTAGCTTTATGACCAACCCATTGCCATTTCAGCTTGCTAACTCAACGAGCTGTCTCGTTATGTAATAATACCAGATTAACTTTATCTTTATTTTTTTGAATGCTTGTAAGTAGAACATGGCTGAACTTAACTTAAATTATATTTGTCACCTTTTTATAACCTGTGTTTCGCAAATAAATGATTATTGTATTGTATTGTATTGTGTTTTTTGTCACAGGCTATCCGCTACTGGGACGCATTTCTACCAGAGGCGAGAGCGATTAAATGATGTGAATGATCGCAGTCCGCTTCGTTCGCTCACTGTGAACACACCTTTATCTGCAAATTCCACTGGCAAGCCCACGCTTGCCCACATTATTAGAGGCAGTAAAATATAAAGTATAATTATTACTATAAACCTAACCAAAGTTATTAGCCAATTTACTTAGTTTCATCCATCACAATACTGTACTTGCTCCTTGTGATATTCGTTTGAGATCTATTTTAAAAAAGATTTTTATTATATCTCAAAAGTTACTAATCAATTGAAGTTACAATATTTAAAATACCATAATTCTATAAAATTGAGAAATGCTGGCGTACATCTCAGACAACGCCACCTAGCCCCAAACTAAGCAAAGTACTATGGGAACCAGATAACTGATGAAATAGTCTAGACCTCAGTCCATTATACACATTATATACATTTATAGAAAAACAATTTAGTTATGGAATTACCTCTAATTTACAGTGTATTAGTTAATATTGGATGGTCAGTGAGTTTTAGTTAATATTGGTTTCGCTAAATTCTATAACTCCGCATTACATAATTTGTTTGTTTACTTATAAGTTATATTTATATAAAAAGGCTATAACTTTGGTCGAGGTTTAAAAATATCAAAGTTTATTACACTTTTAAATGTTTTTAATTTAAGTACATATTTCCATTCTCATAGCAAATTTATGATGTTAAAATGTCACTACTTAAATATGAATAAAAATGCATTTAATATACTCTTAAACTCTTACTTGGGTTAAACTATGTATGGCTAGTTAAAAACCTTCAGCGTTTCGTAATGAAGGCGTTCATTTTATATAAGATCCAAATGGTATGTTCGGTTCAACAATGGTAAAACTGAAATAGCTTCATGACTTTGATCCCCACGCACGGTAGATATCCCCTCAGATCTCTTAGTACAAAGTACTAACCCCAGATTCTTTGAGGACGTCTAAGGGGGGTAGTCAGAGGTAGGTCCAAACATTACATTTGGCACATACCCACATCTTGCAGTAGTTGGTATTCCATAGATGACAGGTCGCAAGCCCATCGCCGCTATCGTAAAAATATGAAAATCTGTAATGATGGTTTCATTACACTCATGTTACCTAGATCTGCCATTACTTTTGTATAACGCCACATTTTTTTATACTACTAGCCGATGAAACAAGCAGATGGTCCACTTGATGTTAAGTGGTAACCATCACCTATAACAAAGCATTGCCTCGTAAGTCACGCACAATAGGAACGTGCCCTACGATGCAATGCCCTGCGTCAATCAACTTGAGGCAAACAGATGTTAAGCCTCATGTGCCTGTAATTACACCGGCAACCACACTCTTCAAACCGAAACACAGCGTTGCTGCTTGGCGGCAGAAAAAGGCGTGGTGGTAGTACTTCCCCGGACCCTTCACAAAGAGCTCTACTACTTTTGAATAAACATGATTCATGAGGAATATCTATTTATATCAGATTCTATAATATCACAAACACGGTCAAAAGATATGTCTGTACTGTAATTCAAAAGATAACAATGTTGAGTGCTCCTTACTACTTGATACATATATTTTTATCAACAGTGGCATTTTGAGAATAAGGAAATTTATTTTTGATATTTATAGGATATTAACATCTCTTCCTCCACAATCACATCCTGATAAGTCTACCAGGGTCTAGACAAGATACACTTTCTGTTTGCGAGCTTGGCGTTGGCACCTGTCAAGCTAATATCATTATCATACAATTTACCTTTACGCAGGGGTCTTCCGCAAACGGAAAGTGGATCTTGTCTAGACTCCATATGAACACTTTAAATGATACGATATGAAAAAAAATAGTGATGTTATGAATTTTTAAGTGTATTTTACCAGCAGCAATATCGCAGCTGTCGAAGGGTTAATCAGAGGCCAAATTTCACTTCGCAAGCAATCATAAGTAGTTTAACCCTAAATGATTACTCTCTAAATTTCTTTATTATTTTTATACGTAAATGTATGTAGCATCGTGGTCGTTTATTGACGTTGTTTTGGTGTTAATGTAAAAACAATTTTAAGACTTGTTTCTTCCTGTATAAGATTGAAATTTATATAGCGCAGTTCGCTAGATTTTGTATTTTATTATCCAAATTAATATTATTTGATCTCTACCATTCGTTAAAGTTGCAACTCTTTTATAAAGTTATGGTAGGAATATCTAAATTTAAGTAAAATTTTACGGTAAGAGATGTCAGAATATTTCCCCTGCAAAGTATTTTCAACGCTATTATTAAAGTATTTAGATTGATACTTAATTAGAGGAAAATGGTTCAAGCAGTTATTGCTTGGCTTATCCCTTATCTTTGTTTGTTGAAATGTTCATGTAGTTAGAGGTATTTTAAGCTGAAACCACTGCTTATAATTTTTATGCACCAAAGTGATACAATCACTTATCGCCTAGGCATCCAAAACGATACAAATTCTGTTGTGTTTGAAATCCCCGTATTCTACATGTTATAACAGACTTATAAGCTCATAGAAATAAAATAATACTGAACAAAGAATAAAATATCATTAGTAGTAAATGCAATTTTAAAAATAGACAATAGATATCCCAAATGTTAAAGTATAGAATTTTCTAAACAACTATTATTATAAATGTTATGAATTCAGAATTTAATACGAACATTTATAATACCTAAACGCTTCCTGCTTGCAAGCATATTTCATTTAGAAAATAGCCTAAAATAATATAAACATTCTTTTAAATAAGCCTTTACATTTTTAAACAAAGACATCAATAAAATATTGAAATAAATATTGCTAGGTATAAAATAGCTTATTCATTTTGAAATAAGTTTAAAAAATAATAATAATAAGAATTTCGTTTGTTCAGAGTTCATTATTACAATATTTTTATAGTCATTTGTTTAAATTCCTGTCTATTGTAAGATAGAATCTAATGTCTAAATATATTATAAATTATCTTTAAATATTATGTAATATATTTAAAGATGCACGTACACTGGCCTAAAACGCCTGCACCGCAAGTAAAATCTGTATATTCTGGAAATATATATTCTAGAACTTGATGAAAAGTGAAGTAGTTCTATGAAAAGAAAATCAACTCTCGAAGGGTGAAGCTAGATGAACTGTTTTCATCATGCTCTGTTAGATTAACAAAGGATTAAAGGGCCGTTAAATATGTCGAAATGTACGCGTTTGACATCTAAGTTTAGATTTAACGGCCTGTGTAACGGCCTTGATGTAACTAACAGAACATGGTGAAATCAGCTCTGAGTTTGTTGTTTTCGGTGCTGTTGTGGCAAACCAGTGTACTGTAGTTACTGTCAAAGTATGAAATTGGAGCTAAATTGAATTATTACATTGTTATATTTTTGATTATTTGGCTATGCTATATATTTTATATAATATTCCACAGTATATTCGTATCTGAAGTCCAAATTGATAGCTCTGACAGTAACAAATTATTTACCTAGATTTATGGTATAAATATTAGATGATATGATTCTGAAATCATGTCTAATGTATTCCTTATTTTTTATATTGCCAAATATATTTAGTGGTAATACGGTGTAATAAAAGAAGATATAAATAAAGTATACATAATATTATAATGTTGGTCTCTATTTCTATGGTAATTGAGTTTTTAATTGTCATCCAAAAAAAATCCACTGCGTAACATATATTTCCGTAAAGAACAAATGACAAGTATTTTATGCACTTGTTTTTTTTTAACTTATAGACCTAATGACCGCAATCTCACCTGATGTTAAGCGATGATGTTGCTGACGGTGTGACACGTTTACCTACCTAGAAGATACCTATTTATTCTTCTCTTGAAGACTTCTTAATCATAGCCGTTTTTATAGCTCTTTGGCTATCTGCATTAGGAAAGAATTAAAGCATTTATTCATACACAAACTACACGACAAGGAGTAAAAGGGTATGAAGCTATTCTAGATACGTAGAAATGAGAGAAAAAAAAGCAGTCAAAATAGTGTGTGTGTCACGTCTACTCGATAGGTATGCATGTGAGTGAAATGCCGCCATGTACGGTCTGCAAATAAATTATAAAAGTTGAAGCGCTTTCTGCGGGCAGTACATACCAAATAAAAGTACCTAGAGACTTATGTTTCAAGCACATTTCGGTAGGTAAGTAAAAAAATAATAGGGGTGGATATTGCTACAATTGGCACAATATACTACCTACAACGAAAACAGGGGTCATAAGGTAATCTAGCACAAACAAAGTAGTAGGTACCTAAGTACATTCTGGAAAATGTTTCTATAAAGAACAGATTAGAGCTTTAAAAAGTATTCATTTTACATTGAGAATATTATTTATTGATAATCTTTTATTGTAAATTAAATAATATTGAATTTTATGATTTTCGTAAGTAAAAAAAGGAAATTAATTTGAAATTACGTGGACTAATCAATTCACATTGATAAGCCGATAAGCCGCGTATCATCTGATACGAGATAGTATTGGACATAAATAGGCTGATGGATATTTAGTAAACATTATTGTTTGTTGGGCAATAAAACTCAGGTAAGACCAGATTTATAAAACCAATTAGGTATTACCTACATACTTAAGAACTAATTTTTGTTATGATTTCATCGAGGCTTTTTGTGCTTGGAAAAAAGTGATTAGATCGTAAATATTTTAATTCTTTTTTATGGGTTTGCTTTAAATTGGTATTACGTAGGAATGTAGGTATGGTACCTACTTATAACTATCATGGATTATCTTTTACGAATCAATGTATGAATCATTTCCTTACCTAGGTAATTGCCAATGTATTCCTCTTACAGAAAACATGAAGTTACTGATCGCCTTCGCACTTTTCGCCGTCGCCTTCGCGGTCGAGGAGGTTAAAGTTGTGCACCTACCCGAAGCTCCAGCGCCTGCCTTCGAGCAGCATGACTACATGCGCCCTTTGATCCTTCCCCAGGCTTTCTTCGATTCCCTAATGACCCAGCAAGTCAGCGATAACGAAGACGTTTTGAGGGTCAATTTCATTGATGAATCTGCCGTTCCTGAACACGTTGTAGTTTACGACGTGGCTGAGGAAACCGGCGATGTTGTCGCTGATGCCGAGTCATACAAAATTAACTTCGTGGACGCTCCAGTGGAAGAAATCCAGGCTCCCGAAGTCGTAATCTATCACTCTTCAGTGGCTGAGGAAAGTGACGGCGTCGAGGCTTTTATCGCTGACCCTGAGTCACTGAAAGTCCATTTCGTGGATGCCCCAGTCGAAGACATCCAGGCTTCCGAAGTCGAGGTCGACCAATCCTCAGTAGCTGAGGCAACCGAAGATTTTGAAGCCGATGAAGAGTCCTTCAAAGTACACTTCGTGGACTCCCCAGTCGAAGACATCCAGGCTTCCGAAGTCGAGGTCGAACAATCCTCAGTAGCTGAGGCAACCGACGATGTTGTCGCTGATGCCGAGTCATACAAAATTAACTTCGTGGACGCTCCAGTGGAAGAAATCCAGGCTCCCGAAGCCGTATTCTATCACTCTTCAGTGGCTGAGGAAAGTGACGGCGTCGAGCCTTTAATCGCTGACCCTGAGTCACTGAAAGTCCATTTCGTGGATGCCCCAGTCCAAGACTCCCTGGCTCCAGAACCCGAGGTCGTTGAAGACATCCTTTCTGAAGACAATGCTTTCGCTGCTGATGAAGAGTCCTTTAAAGTAAGGTTCGTGGACTCTCCCGTCGAGGATTCCTTCGGAGCCGTGAAGATCGCTGTGCCAGTCTTCGAGAGCGAGGTTCCCTCAGTGGAAACCGTCAAAGTTGTAGATGCTCCCACGCTCGGTAAGGTATTTGCTGACCCGAGACTGCGTTAAATTACCTAAGTAGGTACCTGTTTTCGATACTTTTTGTTTTGGTAAATGTGTAATTTGGTCTTGACGTGATATTTACAATAAATATATTTTTTAAACACAACATTTATTTGTAATTTTAAGAATCGACATTACGAATTAGCTTATAATATAGCGCTCATGGCTTAGCTTGCTTGCTACAGTAAGGAGCAATGACGTTCAGTCGTTCATTGGGTGGGTGACCACTAATAGCATTTGAATCAGTTATTCTCCCCGGATAGTCGCCTGCATAATAGAACTAAGCTGCGCAGAACGCATTTCTTTTGCTAGTTTTGGTTCTGCGCAGCTCTCATGTTTCGCCAATAAACGGAAACTCGTACCTACTTGCTTGTCGCAAAATAATATAGCAGTCATTACGTCGGAAGCCCTCAGAAACTCCTTCACAACGACGTAGTACATACTAGTAGTGCATGCAATATTAGGTGGCTAGGTTAGGTTATACACCTACTTTTTTATCTAAATATTTTATGTGGACTGAGGTGATTACCTATAATTCTGCCTGGTGATTAAAGTCATCAAGCTGTTTTTTTCTGTATGTGGACAAAGGGTTTAAGGCTTAGATACAGTCACTTGAGTCATCTATCAAAATGATTATTGTTCTGCTTATCAGGCAGAGACTTTTAGAATCAGAATTTCAATCAAAACCAGATAAGAACATTCTACATTTTATAATTAAAAACAACATAATTAGTCTACAATCTATATCTTATTTAAGCACATAATCTTCTGGGAATTCCATGACTTTGGGGAATTTTTGAACCTCTTCTTCGGGTATATGATCAAGTCTTGTAGGTACTTGCTTCAGTTGACGGATTTGGTTTGATACATTTTCAAGAATGTTTTCTGGCACTTGGTCATTTGGAAAGATGAAAAGGCGTTGCATAGAGTGGCGCCTCTGGAGATTACCTTTCAGTGCTCTGTACACGGCTTTTTTGATTATCTGAAAAGTGAAGTATTGGTACTTTTAAATAAATTTAAGAATTATTTAATCTGAAAAAAAATTAATTAAGTTATTAGATATTTTATAGAGTTTACCTCTACACTTAAGGAAAATGTAAGTCAGGGATTGGTAAGGGTTGGGAAAAAAATAATGAAATATCACAAGGAGGAGGGTGAGGGGGGGATATATTATCACGTGTATTTATTTTTCGTTGAACGCACGATTTATAAACACCAAACAGCGGCACGTGGCCTTCACTCACTTGGCAACATTGTCAACAATTTCCCAGCATTCAAATTTTCCAAAATTTAATGAGATTATGCCTGTATTATAAGGTAGTATGTATTCTGAAAATTTCTATATACTTTGTAAGTACCATAAAAATACACGTGACACGTAGGCGGGGTATATCGCCAGGGGGGAGGGTTTTAAAAATATGCCAAAAAACATCACATGATTAATGGATGACCCCTACTACCTATTTGATAACCTATCATCTTTTAACATTTTTAACACAGGTTTTTGTGGTAACGTAGCTAAGAAGGCACTTGGAAACAAGCTTGAAATTGCACTTAAATTTAAAGCATCTATTATTTATGATTATTATTTTGTAAATAAGACTTCTTTATAATCATCATCATCATCCACAGCCTGACTTCACCCACTGCTGGCTATAGGCCACCCTTTGGTTGTGCCATCTACCATGATCCGGTGCCAGTCTAACCCATTCCCGACCCGCAATTTTAATCACCCAACTTGTCATATGAAACAGTGTGGTGAAAGGATTTTAAGTGCTCCTCAAAGAAGCTCTATTCTAACACTTGACACATATTTTTGAACTTTCTAGGTTCTACAACGGCCAGTTTCCTCACAACATTTTCCTTCAATATTTGATAGTACCTACTGGCATTGTGCACATAAATAAAAAAACAAATATTGGTGGACTTTCCACACAGCACTATCTAGCCCCAAACTAAGCCAGAGCTGGTAATATGGGAACCAGATAGGTGATATAATACATATAAACTTTTTATACATAGATTTTTGAATAGAAAAACTCATTTATGCACAACCAGTTTTGAACCCACAACCTTAGAATTGGAAGGCAGGGCCTCTACCGCTAGACCACCAGTGGGATATTTCGTTTATTGTATTTGAAATTCCTACAACTACCTAATTAGCATTCTAAAAATCTTTTCTATTAATTTCAAACCTCAATTTTTATTTGCTACATCTTCAATTTTATTTACTACAAATGTGAGAAAGTTGATAATGATGAAGAAAGTTACAATGGTACTAGACAAGTAGGTACGGGTAATGAATAGGTAGTTTGATGGACAGTTGAGCTTAACCTAGAGTGGATAACTAAGACTTACCATTGTGGGATCTTTGTTATGTAATTCCCAAGCTAGTGTCCACGAAGCACCTCCTGGGTAACCGGTATGGTGAAAATAAGCTCTCTTCCTCCAATCATCACCTCTCAAAGCTATATCCCGGCTATTTATACACACAACAACGTCCCCACAGTCGTTCATAGGGTGGTAGATAGGCTTGTGTAAACCCATTAGGTATTTCCTTATAACGTCGGCCGACTCGTATGGGTCCTGCCACTTGCAGTCAAAAATGTGCCAGGTACGGGCGAAGGTAGCCCATTGCTGAGGAAAAGATTAAACCAAGTGAAATATAAAAACTGGAACGTACCAACCTACTTTGATCCGAATCTACTGCAAAGTTTATTTACCTGTACTCTCTTGGTGGCCGACATCTAGATAGATTTTTACTGGCTATTTATCAATTCAGTGCCTCTAAATAATTTGCATCACACGAACTTAATCCACGAAACCATCAAAACAAACCAATGTTATTTTTTTGTAGAGGTTATGCACTGACCTCAATGTGTATTTATTGAGGTCAGTGAGGTTATGATTCGTTTCGTTCAAAAATTTACATTATCTTGGACACAACTTGATTTGACACAAGTAATTAAAAGACAGATGTTAAGTATGTTGAGATTCGTTCAGAAATAGTTTATTGATGGTAAAAAAATGGAGTGGAACCAGATCGTTTGGCCACACAACAGATTATATCGCAATGAGAAACTTACAAAAAACAAAAGTGATGATGGTTTATAGTAAACATTTATATAAATCTTCAACCATTTCCATTTTCTTTCTGTAATGTTTTATGTGGCAAATCAATCGAAAGAATATATAATTGTCGTTAACTACCTACATACAATGCCATTTAGAAACCGAAAAGAAACATTTTTGAATTCGTACGTAAGAAAGGCCCTCAACTGCCCAAGTAAATCTTAAAAATGTAATAAGTACATTAATTACATATTCTCTGGTCCGTGGCCTAATAGTAGATTTGTAGCCAAGGGCTGTAAGGCATCAATTGCAGCCCGAGATATTTAGTTCGAGGGTGCAATTGGTGCTTACACCCGAGCTAACTATTCTGCTTTACATCTCGATTGTGAGGTAAGTAGAAAAAAACCGGCATTACAAGAATAAAACATTTTATTTGTTGAAATTTATAGTGAAATGAGAACAATTTTCAAATTTATTATTCCCGCCTTTTTTCATTAAATAGAATCAAATAAAGCATTTTTTTTTTTCAAGATCGAAATTGATCTTCGCCGTTCGATATTTAAAATTGATGACTACTCACTCACACGAAGACAAGGCTGAATAGCAAAGCGACCTCTTTGGTCATTGGGCTGAATCTTAGATCAAGTATACAAAAATCTATGGGCTGAATGCATGATGTCTATTGCCAGTATGATGGTTAGATGTACGCGAACTTTTTGAAAGAAAGTAGTGCTTTATTTTAATTACTTACCGCCCTAGGGCTTTTCTAGCTACATAATAATGTAGCTAGAAAATTGTGACTAATTAGCGCTCTAGGGTAATAACCCTAGAGCGCTAATTAGTCACCTACAATACAAGCCCCATTTGGAGGTACTAAGAACCTACTTACCGAACATGAGAGATGTAAAATATATTTGATACTCGAGCTCCGTAGAAATCAGGGGGCTACCTACTTAGGAAGACAAGGTTATTATTGGGATATTATGGGTTGGATGATGATAATGTAGTTGGTACCTACTACCTACCTACCTGTTTATTTATATTTTATGAAAACAAATTTATTTCACTAAAAGATATTTAATCTACAAGATGTAGGTCTTTTCTCAATGTATACGCAGTAACATGCATCATATTTTTCTCGTTTCTGAGGAAATTATCAATAGCCAGATCCCTAACGGTTTTCCAGGTGTAGAGATCCCTGTATAACGGACGCACATACTTCATACGACCCTGGGAGTTCAAGAATTGGAACACGTTGTTGACCTTAGTAGCGTCCCTGCTTTTAATACATAAACGCAGCCATCTGCAAAAAACGAAACAATATTAAATTTAATTCTTCTTCTTTTTGTCGTGTCACTAGTTTCTTTCGAAACAGTGTGTTGAAAGGATTTTATGTGTGCCTCAAAGTGGCTAATTTCGAGAAAGTGGCTAGTTTTAGCACTTTTTAGGTACGTCATGCCGGTTTCCTCTCGATGTTTTCCTTCATCGATTGGGAGCACCTACTGGCTCTGTGCACAAATATGAATTTTTCGGTTTTGCTTCAGATCAGAAAAACTCAGCTTTTGAACCCGCGACCTTAGGATCGGTAGGTGGGGCCGCTACTGCTAACTAGTAGGTGAAACATGAAGTTGTAAGACGGTTGTTTGCGTCTTAAATAAGTATTGGTACCTGTACTGAATTTCAGAGTTCTTACTGCCAACAAGTTTATAGGCATCTCCAAGAGCGTGTAGCGTTTCAATCGGCAGCGGTGAAGGACTTTCCACCAGAGATTGCAGTAAGTAGATCATCTGATGTGGAGTGAAGGTCTCCACGTCATGGGGAGAAATGGTCGCGTTGGTGGAAATTTTATCCACAAGCGATGTTACGGTTTGGGTCATTGATGTGTCGTAGCTAAGAACAAAATATATTTGAGTGAAAGGACTTCAAAATTATAATTTAATCTTCCACAGCCGTTCCACAGTACGCTGAGTGGTTACCTCTGCCTATAATAATTGCTTTACCTAAAGTGGCATTGTGAGGATTGCGATAAGTCGGATGAAGAGGGCTCAGAATCGTTCGTCCTGGAAATGTGAAGGTGAGGCGAGGTGAGTTTCTGTTTAAAAGTGGGCTTCTTCAGGCCGATGATGATGATGACTGTGGCATTGCGCTGAAATCTTTACGTCCGAAATTCTAGGGGCTTGATGTGCAAAGCTTGACTGTGGAAACGAGATAGCTGATATAATAATAATACCAACTCGTATACCTACTCTTTATTTTGTAAATTCATACCATTTTATAACATAGACTGAGGACAAACATTCCAGCCCACGGGCTACAGTACAGCGCAGACAGAAGGCAGAGATGTCCTACTTATGTAAGATACCTACATAATGATCATGAAATGTGTGAACACTTACTTTGGAATGACAGGAGGCATTCCAGTATGGTGGAGCCAACTGTCCCAATCGACTGTCTTGAGCTGATCATTGTCTTTGAAGTAGTTCTCAAAGAAAGCCTTGAACTGGTCGGTATCCAGCGATTTTTGAGCGAAGGCCCTCAGGAAAACTCGAAGAAAATCGTCAAACACCTCTGTAAACGTAAGCTTGTACCTATACAAGATCTCACCATGCAAGCTAGTACGATTAAAGACAAAATATTAACATTAACGGGATTTTTCTTTTGGGAACTAAACATTCAAAAATCGTTTAAAGATCAACCTGACGCTATTATTGTACCATTTCTTTGCATTCGCCAGAGAAAAAGGACATTTAATCAAATTATTCTTTTTTTTTCTAATACAATGTACTTATTTGTTCTAGTGGAATAGGTTTTTTTTTTATGCAACCAGCTGATGGAAACGGCAGATGGCCCACCTGATGTTAAGTGGTAACCATCACCTATAACAAAGCATTGCCTCGTAAGTCACGCACGATAGGAACGTGCCCTACGATGCACTGCCCTGCGTCCATCAGCTTGAGGCATTCAGATGTTAAGCCTCATGTGCCTGTAATTAGGTACCTACTTTAAAAAATGGATAAGTGCTAAATGTAATATTTTGGACTTTCCTCTGATTATTTTACTAAGACGCCCTCAAAGAATCTTGAGTCTTACTTGGTAGGTACTAAGAGATTCGAAGGGGATATCTACCATATCTGGGGATCAAAGTCGTAAACCTCTTTCTGTTCTGTGTTTTTATCCTTAGTTTTGGGACATTTTCTGCCGGTTTCTGAAAGCCCGATCAAAACTAATCGGATTTCAAGTCACTTGCTAGCTGCCTATCTCTATATTCGATGGAATATAAAATGGCGAGTGACTTGACATCCGATTAGTTTTGATCGAGCTTTAAGAAACCGGCCGTCGACAAACGTACGTCGGTCGTAGATAAGTCGACTCACTATGTCGTTCCAATAGGAATACCAGTACCAATTCTTACCAGGCCCACCTGCCAAGTCTTCTAAATACCTCAGGAATAGGGAACCCTTCTCATACGGAACCCTGGAGAAAGCATCATCAGGGTGCACCCCTTTTAAGTCCAGCACGAGTTTCGTCAAAGGATTTGTACTTCCCAGTTGATCGATCTATAGACAGATAAACCATAATTATATTGTCATATGCATACTTACATACATAAAACCACGCCTGTTTCCCTTGGGTAGTGGGCAGAGACCACGGATTTCCACTTGCTACGATCCTTACTATACCATGTTGACATGTGTATTTTAGCAAGGTATTTTATTTTCTAGTATTTTTTTTTTTAAATAAAGGCCTGCGTATGACCTTAATCTTACCTGATGGTAAATGATGATGCGATCGGCGGTGTAGCACGCTATAATATACCTAACTACATAGAAAGATCCCATCTATTTATGCTTCCTTAGAAAACATCCAATTGATAAGTGTTCGGAAAATACCCTCGTACTAAAAGTTGAATAAGTCTTCTGAAGAACTATTTTAAGACATGAGGAAATGGTCCGATCCAAAACATTAAAATTCGTCTAGCTAGCTTTTGTTTTTTAAATTAGCATAAACATTAAATACAGAAACTAACGTTTCAGAAGACTCGTTGCTAAAAAAAAAAAAATTAACCCTGCTAATCATGATCAACGGAATAGTTCCTTACAGTTTCCTTCAACTCTAGCAGTCCAAGTATGCTGTGGAAATCCCTATTTTTCCTCCCTTCTTCTTTGTCAGCAATGAGCGCAGCTCCAACTTTTCTCTCTAAGAAGACAGTAAAGCCTTCTTTCAGCCAGAAATGCTCGAAGTTTCTATTTGTAATCAGGTTCCCGGTCCAGCTGTGCATTATCTCGTGCACTATGACGACGGCTTGGCTTCGGTCACCAGTCTGAAATGATAAACTTCTTGCATAATCAAAGCTTTGGAACACGAAAGATTCGTGAGCATTTCCGAGTTACTAAGTAGCTTCTTTCGGATTTATGACAAACTTCAATACATTACCACACATCAGCCTTCATACTTTCAGTTTCATCATCGCTTATAAAAGCTTCGAAGATTCTGGGACTTCTGGGACATTTGTCTAGATTGCGTTGAAACTAAATTGTCTTACGAACTACGAAAAGCACGAGCCTGACGCATACCTACCGATTATTCAGAAAATTTGTAAATAACTTTACCAGTAAAGTGGGCGTGACGAAGGTGAGACAAGGGTTCTCCATGCCGCCGTAGGGGAAGGAAGGCGGCAGCACCAGCAGGTCGTACTGTCCCCACACGTACGGACCGCACAGCCTCTCCGCGGCTTGCAAGTACTGCTCCGTGTCCGCGAACTCCCACGCGCTGCGCTCCACTTCCTCCTTCTCGGACCATACTTTTGACCTACGAAAACATTTACTTAGTATAATGGGAGCCGGGAAACTCCTGTTATGGTGGCACACCACTCTATAAGCAACGACAATAACGGAACAGACTAGGACCATTAGTAATTATACATTCTTCACCTATTCAACTTTTGTTTTAGGAGAATACGCTACTGGCTGAGCCAAAGGCTCCAACACCTTTGCAGTGAACCTATACCTACCTAAGCTTGCTACGTTCGCCGATACCAACTAGGCATTAGCTAACGATTGTGGCAGTCGAAAATCATTTAGTTAAGTAAAAAGATGTCAAAAAAATGTTGTATTAAAGTGTCACCTAGGACCAAGGGTCCTAAACTCCAGTGCCCCCACTGCAATAGCCATCAAATTTGCTGGAATAGGTATTGGCTGGTGGAATGCTGTCATGTTTCCCTTCACGGGGCCTCGTAAGGCGCTCATCAGGACAGTAAACTGTGGTGGTGCAATCACTTCGGCGTCGTAAGTGAACTTCACTCCTGGAGTGTCTTGGCACGGTAGAATGGAACGGGCGTGTATTGGCTAGAATAAGACAAAAAAATACTAATGGCTTACTTCGGCATAGCTTACTTGATCGCTGACAAAAGGATTAATAACAATGTCGACAATAGATTCGGGGATGCCACAAGGTTCAATGCTGGGTCCTATTCAATTTCTTAATTATTATTAAAAAAATGAAATTATTATTTACTGAGGACTGGCTGAAGAGATAAGGGTGTTTCTTGCCCGAGGACTGAGCGGGATCCAGCCATTGCAAAGCTGACGCTTCTGGTGCTGTGTTATATTCTATTTTGAGTTTAAACCTGAAAAACATAGGGACCGAATGTAGGTAAGGTGAGGAGATCAGTCAAGTATCCATTCCACAATAAGGGATCATTATAATTTACAAAGTTTATTTATTAAAACTATTTACCACTAAACAATATACAAACTCAAGCAGACCGAACACTGAAAATCGCAGTCACAGAACATTATTACTCAAGACGATCGCAGTAGTAAAAACTGTGTCGCGTTTGAAAGCGTCCGATCTTGGTACAAAAATAAAATAAAAAAAGATAAAGCAAAACCACAGGACATAAGGCGATATACATATAAAATAGTTGGTCGAACACTGAAAAGTTAAAGTGATCTCACATTTTCACCAAAAACTTACTTTTCTTCACTTTTAGCGGGGCTGGGCAATATTATGGTCAGCATAGAACCAAATAGCACTTCATTATCAATTTTGTACTCCAATGGGGATCCATTACCATCCTCAATCGATTTTATGGTCAGTTTACTCACATCCAAAATCTGGAATTGGAAAATAATAATTTTAAGATCTGCTTTGTTAAGCACGCGGTTATAGGTACAAGGTATTTTTTTGGCTTTTACTCATTACCTACCTATGTATTTTTTATCTCATTTGTACATAGGTATACCTAATGACAAAATATCTGCTTTTCTTTTTCATAAATTCATTTATCGTTCAACATAAATTATCGACCTATCTGTTACTGGAAATCCACAATGTAAGTACCTACGGAGTTTTTACGAAAACAATAAAAGGTAGGTATAGAAAGTAGCATAGATACATTTAAGTGATAGGTACCCAAGTACCTAGCTGCAGCTAAAGATAATATTATGACAGCGTCAACTAACCACTTCATTTATCTCTTGCAAGACATCAATATTGAGTGTAGCAATTCCGTTAAGTATCTTCGTTTCAAAATCTACATCGAGACTTAAAGAAATATGTTTTATTATTGATAACTCTGAAACAAAAAGCAAGGCCATTCTAATACCTTAGTATTTATAACTTATACCTACTTAATTATTTATGTGAAACAAATATGTAGTACTAGCGGCCCGTCATGGCTTCGCACGGGACTTAGCAAATATTTAAAAAAAAAATAACACATACACACTCACACACTTCCGTACACCAGTGACGCCTACATCGCGTTAACCAAACGGAGTGAGTGAGTGATATTGTGTGGTTTATGATGTGTCTAGTAAACCTTAATAATACACTTTTCAGGGTTTGCAGGTGCTGTGTAGGGTTGCACACACACGAGTCTACATTTGGTTGAAAGTCAAAGTCAAAAGGTATATTCAATAAAATCACAAGGATCACTTTGAAACGTCTTAAAGCAAGGTGACTCTAGGTGCCAGTCCCACGCGACCAATCCACGGTTAAGTGAAACAGATTAGATTATCGGATTAGTGCTACATACCTATTTGTTCCAGTTAATTTATATGGAATGGAATTCCGCAAAATCACGCCTAAATCAATTAACTATTATATGTGTTATCGTATTCTTCAGTGACCGTTGCAGCGCGCATTTTCAGCCAAGCACTTTTTTATTTATAAAACTAGCTGATGGAACAAGGAGATGGCCCACCTGATGTTAAGTGGTAACCATCACCTATAACAAATAAGCATTGCATCGTAAGTAACGCACGATAGGAACAGGCACGTGCCCTACGATGCACTGCCCTGCGTCCATCAACTTGAGGCATACAGATGTTAAGCCTCATGTGCCTGTAGGTAATTACACCGGCAACCACACTCTTCAAACCGAAACACAGCAACGCTGCTTGGCGGCAGAAAAAGGCGTGGTGGTAGTACTTCTCCGGACGAGCCCTTCACAAAGATCTAGCTCTGCTAGGTACTCTTTGCAAACTTGCATCCACAACACTACCACCAAAATTGTAATTTACATGTTTGTTAGAAGTTTTTAACACACAATGCTTAGTCAATAATGAACATAATAGGGTAGGTAATTACCAGGCCGAGAATAGGAGGATGGATCCAAAGGGCTCAGGGCGGCCAACAAAGCATGCACATGAATGCACCAACAGACTAAATTGATTAAAAACAAAACAGCTCTTGCCATTACTACTAAGTATCAAGGCTGACGCTTGAATGTTTCATCTACCCACTACCTTTAGGCGAGAATAGATATCGTTTAGGAACGAACGAGTATAACCGGTCTGTACCCAAAGTCTGAGTTCTGTTTTTCTTTTTCCGTTTCGTCAGGCCGTTTTTGTATGGAGACTCGTAAGTTCCCAGCTCGCCCGATTGAGGCGCTCATCGAATCTCCATATAAAAACGGTCTGACGAAACGGAAACGAAAAAAAAACTCAGACTTGGGATAGGTACCTACAGACAGGTATATGGAGAATCATAACAATGGAATGTTTAGCTTTTTATTTTGGTCTAGATTTATTTTATTGAGTGAACGAAAATATCATCTTGAGGTCATTATTCGGATAAAAAGGTTAATAAAATTAGCATAATATTTCCATTTTATTAAGCTTCTTTATCCAGTGTCCCCCTGATCATGGAACTCACGAGCGGTCCGTGACAAGCGTACCTAAGTAGGTATTCACGCTTGTCGCGGACGGTTGTTGTAGATAGATACCTACCTACTTACATAAAAAGAAACTTAGGTACAGTGACATACAGTCAGCAATGATTGCAAATATTGCAGCTTACTTTTGTCGCAGACCTGTCGCAAGTTAGGTATGTGATTAGGGAGCCTCGGTCACTAAGTAGGTACCTATGGGTAGTTTGTACAAGACGATCATAAGACCTGTCGTACTGTATGGATCTGAGTGTTGGGCAACCAAAGGGACGGATGAGAGAAAAGTGCATGCAGCAGAAATGCGAATGTTGAGATGAATGTGCGGAGTGACAAGGATGGATAAAATAAGGAATGAGTACAGGTATTAGAGGAAGTTTGATAGTAGCACCTGTGATGAATAAGTTGAGGAGCAATTAATAGGTTGGCGTGGTATGGGCATGTCATGAGGAGGAAAGAGAGAGTCATCATATTACGAGAAGAGTGTTCGAAATGGATGTGGATGGTGTTAGAAGGAGAGGCAGGTCAAAGAAAAGATGGATGGATTGTGTGAGGGATAACTTGAGTGGGAAAGGAGTGAGCAATGAGATGACGAAGGATAGAGGAGTGTGGAAGAGGAAAACCTGTTGTTCCGACCCCACTTAGCATGGGATAAGGGCAGGAAGATGATGAGTCACTAAGTATGGGTTTTGACAAAGAAAACTTTTTCTTAGCACCAAGTACTAACTCCGGATTCTTTTGAGGACGTCTAAGGGGGGTAGTCAGAGGTACGTCCAAACATTACATTTGGTACATGCTCACATTTTGCAGTGTTGGTATTCCATACGTGACAGGTTGCAAGCCCATCGCCGCTGTTAAGTTAACTGGTTTCCTCACGATGTTTTCCTTCACCGTTTTTAAGAGCACTGGCATTGCGCACATACATTTTTAGATAGGAATTGTTTTGATCAAATTGATATTTCTCCTGATGTTTGTGCAATTGTATATTGCATTATTATACTTAAACACGATAAATAACGCTAAAGTTTGTGCTAGTAAAAAAAAACAAATAACATTTTAATACAATTTATTGATAAATTAGCATATAAAATAAACCCGGAATATCGTTGAGGTTTACAAAATTTACAAAAGAGTATCATTCTTTTATATTTATTCAAAACAAATTAACTTATATACCACTATTGCTTGTAATTTGTAGCACTTTTTATTGTTAAAATGTTTATCTATACCGATTTTAATAGATAAAACGTTGAATTTTCGTTAAGTTAGTAGGTATTTGTATTCAAAATACCTATTACAATGTATCCAGGTAACTTTACAAGGCATCTTATATAAATGTAATAAAATTATGACTTACAGCCAATAGGCTCACTATACAGTTCAAACAAGATGGAGATCTTTCCTCAGCGTGTACGCAGACACATGCATCATATACTTTTCGTTTGCGAGGAAGTTATCGATTGCCTGTTGTCTAACGGCTTCCCATGCGTAGAGGTCCCTGTATACCGGCCGCACATACTTCATACGGCCCTGTGAGTTCACGAAGTTGAAAACGTCATCTAGTTTTGAGATGTCGTTGCTTCTCACGCATAGACGCAGCCATCTGTAACAGAATATATTTTAATATAATTAACTATACAACGTGTAACATAATACCCCTATAACCCCGGAAGCAGGGTATTCTACAGGTCACGGCGAACAACTTTTGTTCCAAGACTTATTATTATTATAACTATAAAAATTCTATAAATACTTATAATTATTAAGTTATTCGAATTTTTCACCTGGTCCCACAGACATATACCTAGGTCACGGTGACCTAAACCCCGGGTTAATATTGTAACACATTTTTGTGTTCTATCGTCAATAGTTTCCGCAGCGCATGCGATGAAAGACATTTTATGGCCAATTTTTTTACATCTTTGGTTACATCATTGAAGTTTTAGAAGGGATCCCTATTTTTTTCTAGTAATAAATATAGCCTATGCTTCGATCAACAAGGTTGATTGTTGATCGAAGAGCCTATGTCACTCAGGGACAATGTAGCATTCTAATAGTAAAATAATTTTTGAAGTCGGAACAGTTGTTTTGAGCCTATTCGTTACATACAAAAATACAAATCTTTCCTCTTTATAATATTATTAGTGTATCTATAATAACACCAAGACAGAACAAACATTTATGTTCATCACACAAATGTTTGTTCTCGGTGGGGATCGAACCCACGGCCTACGGCGCAGAAGGCAGAGCTACTACCAACTGAGCTGTGAAGGCTGTCAAATGGAGACATCTCTTGGAATTCTCCAATCAGCGACAAAATTACCTGTATTGTATCTCAGCGTTCTTGCTACTGCTGAGCCCACAAGCCTCTCCCAAAGCTGCCAGCGTCTTCAACGACAACGGCGTGGGCTCATCCACAAGCGTCTGCAGGAAGTTGATCATCTGGTGCGGAGTTAACTCTTTCAGCTCCTCGAGAGTAACGGTGGTGTTTGCGGATATCTTTTCTACAAGCGCCGTTACTGCTTTGGTCATAGATATGTCGTAGCTGTGGATTAGGTTACTGGTTTATTTTGACTGTTTTAAGAGTAGTAGAGCTCTTTGTGAAAGGGCTCGTCCGGGGAAGTACTACCACCACGCCTTTTTCTACCGCCAAGCAGCGTTGCTGTGTTTCGGTTTGAAGAGTGTGGTTGCCGATGTAATTACAGGCACATGAGGCTCAACATCTGTATGCCTCAAGTTGATGGACACAGGACAGTGCATCGTAGGGCACGTTCCTATAGTGCGTGACTTACCAGGCAATGCTTTGTTACAGATGATGGTTGCCACTTAACATCAGGTGGGCCATCTGCTTGTTCCATCAGGTAGTTGTATAAAAAAACTTGTAACTATACTATAGTGTATGTTATAAACAGTTAGCAAAACGCTTACTTGGGAATGATCGGCGGCATCCCACTAGTGTACAACCAAGAGTCCCAGTCGACACTCTTCAGCTGCTTATTGTCCTTGAAGTAGTTGAGCAGGTAAGCCTTGAACTCATCCGTGTCCAGCGACTTGCGGGCGAAGTTGTTCAGGTACGAACGGAGGAAGCCGTCGAAAACCTCTGAAAGATACAATAATAAAATATAACACAATTTAAAACAGCGGCGATGGGCTTGCAACCTGTCACGTATGGAATACAAACTACTGTAAAATGTTAGGTTACTGGTAATGTATCAAATGTAATTAATTGAATTTAGGCCGGAAAATTAGAATAATAAATAAGAACCTGCTAAAAGTCACGGTGATGATGATGAGTGATGACGGTGATAAGTGTCATGATGATGTCATGACACTCTATAGTCAACCAATCAGAGGACAATATTCCAAATCTTTTCCGCTCACCAGGTCCGCCCAGCATATCTTCCAAAACCCTCAAAAACAGAGACCCCTTCTCATACGGCACTGTAGAAAACGCATCGTCAGGATGCGTACCCTTCAAATCCACGACCATTCTCGTCAAAGGATTCTCACAGCCCAGCTCATCATTCACCTATAAGCAAAGTTAATTATCTTACCGGGTCCCCCGAGCAAGTGTTCGAGGTAGCGAAGGAATAGGGATCCCTTCTCGTACGGAACTCTTGAGAACGCGTCGTCCGGGTGGATGGGACCGTGTAGATCAACTACTAGTCGGGTGAGAGGGTTTTCCGCGCCTAGGTGACCGAGAATCTGAAATGAGGTAACTCTATGACTCTAGTTTTACATCCGTGAACCATAGAAAAACTAACCAACTTACTTTTTTTTCATACATCAAGCTGGTGGCACAAGCACTGCCCTATGTCCATGAACTTGAGGCATTCAGGTGTACTTATAAACGTTACAGAAGTTTGAAGTTATTAGCCCTGTCATTGAGTTTAAGTATTGTCTTTAAGCAGTTAAGATAATGAATATTGACAGACATAGAAGAACCAAGGTTATCGAAACAGCTCACAGAATTAGCAAGTTGAAATGGCAATGGGCAGGTCATAGAATCGACAACAGTTAGGGAATAAAGATTATTAAAGGTTCTCTGAACCACGAACCGAATGAAGAAGCGTGGGACGCCCCCCCACCCGACTATATTGTAAATATCGCGAACGTCGAGGATTTAGAATCGTTCTTCCTGGATTTTTTCAAGCTTTTAATGCTTTTTCTTAAAAATGAATATTGGTGTACATTCCAGACAACACTACCAAGACCTCAGGTAGTGGGTTAATCCCGGTCGTGCAACATACAGTTTTTCTGTTCAAAAGTTTATGTGCACAGAGCCGGTACTCTCAAACGGTGGAAAAAAACATCGTGAGGAAACTGGCATGTCCTAGAACCTAAACCGTTCTTAAACATATCGCTCATTTGGTGGAACAATGACGCAATTGTCATTTTTGGCAATAATGAGTTCAGTAGGTATGTCAGAAAACCTGTAACAAGTATCTCGATTTGGAGATTTTTTTTTTAATATTTAATAAGTTAAGAAATGATTAAAAATAATAATCCTACCAACAGTTACTGTCAATTACGTCGATGTTCCACCAAATGAGCAAGTGCTCGAAAGGAGCCTTATTTGAAGCGCACATAATATGCTGACTAGCATTCCGTGAGCCAAAATGGTCTTGAAATTTGAAGTGTACTCACAGTTTCACTAAGCTCCTGCAGTCCAAGTATGCTGTGGAAGTCCCTGCTTCTCTTGGCTTCTTCCTTATCAGCTATCAGCGAGGCTCCGACCTTCCGTTCCAAGAAGACGGTGAAGCCCTCGTTCAGCCAGAAATGCTCGAAATTTCTGTTCGTGACCAGGTTGCCGGTCCAGCTGTGCATTATTTCGTGCACTATGACGTCGGCTAGACTTCTGTCGCCGGCCTGGGAAAAAAGTAAATATAATATATTCATATTACAATTATACATATTTATATATATACATACTAGCAGGATAAGTATTTAGAGTAGCTTATATTAGCGTGGCGTAGTACATATATGCAACTCTAGCGGTTTTGGCAGCGCACGCCAGAATAGCTCGCAGATGGTGGATTTTTTCCTACTTACTTGACACTTATCGTCATATTTTGGACAATTCACACAATATCTTTATAAATTGTAGCCTATGTGTTATTCTGATGTATAAGCTATATTATTGTAAAGTTTCATTAAAATCCATCCAGTAGTTTTTACGTGAAAGAATAACAAACATCCATCCATCCATACTTACAAACCTTCGCGTTTATAATATAAGCAGGATTTATAAATAGTGCTGTGGAAAGTCCACCAATATTTAAATAAGGAAGGAAGGTCGTGGGTTCAAATCCCACTCGGGTAATAACTTTTGGGACTATATTAAATCTTTGTAATATTTAATATTATTTTAAAATATTAAACGACTTCGCGGCAGACCGCGGCGAAGATGGAGCGACGAAGTTGACCTTAAGGAGTGGTCTACAATAGCCCAAAGCAGAACAGATTGAACAGAATATTATTACATCTACAGTTCAAAATTGAAGGTCTAAAACAACTGTAAATAGGGCTGCGTCATGTTGTGTTTCATTTTGGAGGAAAGTATACGAGGCATTTCATGAATGAAAAACTTTGAAATATCAAGTCTTAGAACAAAATTTGTTCGTCATGACCTGTAGAATACCCTGCTTCCGGGGTTATAGGGGTATTATGTTACACTTTGTATAAGTTTTACCAGTAAAGTGGGCGTGACAAAGGTGAGACAAGGGTTCTCCATGCCGCCGTAGGGGAAGGAAGGCGGCAGCACCAGCAGGTCGTACTGTCCCCACACGTACGGACCGCACAGCCTCTCCGCGGCTTGCAAGTACTGCTCCGTGTCTGCGAACTCCCACGCGCTGCGCTCCACTTCCTCCTTCTCGGACCATACCTTTGACCTGAAATAAAACGGATTTATATCGAGGGCCATGAATCACTTGTGTCGCTCAGGATTCTTAATTATGAAATGATCCGTCTTAATTATGAAATGATTTATTTGGATAAGGATTAATACCAAGGTACAAATAAAGACCCTTTTCTAGCGGCGGCATTTCAATTAATTTTTTATAATAAAAAAACACTTATTGTGACATAACTATAATAGTTAAACATATGCTGCTGTCGCGACATTTTTTGTAGATGATGACGTGTTCTACAAAATCGTAGTACATTATTTTGTTCTATCATCAATAGTTTTCGCAGCGCACGCGATGTAAGGTTTTTGGTTTCCACCTTGGGTTACATTATTGGAGTTTTAGTAAGGATCCCTGATTTTTATGAAAATATAATATAGCCTATGTTACTCAGGGATAATGTAGCATTCTAATGGTGAAAGAATTTTTGAAATCGGACCAGTACTTTTTGAGCCTATTCGTTACATACAAAAATACAAAGCTTTCCTCTTTATAATATTAGTGTAGATTGCATATTATACTATTTTTATCACATCAATTCGAAAAGACATAGTTTGCTCTTCGTAAACAGGGAGAAAAATAGCTTTTCACTCACTTTCACTACTTTTTCACCCTAGGGAGGAAAATTGCTCCCTTGGTAAACAATCCACTATTACAAACGTGACGCAATAACCACTTTCGTGTATAAGAACGGGGCGCCTCAGGGATACCTGACACTGCGTAATACGGCGCAGACAATTTACAGGTTAGTAGTAGTTTACAGGTATTTGTGAAATAAATTAAAATGTATTTCAGGCAACACAGTATTGTTTAATACAGGCCCATATCATAAAATACCTTCAAAACTAAAGTACAAACAATTATATAATTCATTAACACGCCTGCGCCTGCGCCCGTATTACGCAGTGTCACGGCGTCTCAGAGGCGTCCACGGAAGCTGATGAGGAAATGGGTCCTGTATTTATATGAAAATAACATTACGAGATATGTGGCCTGCCCATTCCCGCTTCAACATTCTAATTTCTATGGTGTACTAGTTTTGGTTATACCCTAGCTAGTAACTGTGGGTGTCCGAAACGTTTTTTTACTACAATTGCTAGTGAGTGTAGTCTGGGAAAATTCATTTTAGACCCACTGGACAGAATTATGTGTAGGTTGTGCTTAGTTTGGTCTTACCTAGGTCCCAAAGTCCTGGATTCCAACGACCCCACAGCAATAGCCACTAGGTAAGACGGGAGAGGCATAGGCTGGTTGAAGTAAGTCACGTTTCCCTTCACATCTCCTCGCAAGGCGCTCATCAGAACGGTAAACTCTGGTGATGCCGTCACTTGGGCGTCGTATGTGAACTTCACATACGGAGTGTCTTGGCACGGAAGAATCGAACGTGCGTGGATTGGCTGGAAAAAGAAATTTGACATGAATTTTTAAAAATGGAGCAATTTTTTTTTTTGGGGATTTGTTTGTTTGAAAATATGGATCATCAGGCCATAATGCCAACAGGCCATCAGTTGGTAGTAGCTCTGCCTTCTGTGCCGTAGGCCGTGGGTTCGATCCCCACCGAGCACAAACATTTGTTGATGAACATAGATGTTTGTTCTCTGTCTGGGTGTTATATATAATATTATAAGTAAGTATTTACAAAAAAAAGTATATAAGTAGTATATCAACTATCTGGTTCCCATATCACAAGCTTTGGCTTAGTTTGGTGCTAGATAGTGCTGTGTGGAATGTCCACCAATAATGTACAGCACACTTTTTTGTCCTTGTCATTTGACTTTGTGTAACTTGATATGTGCCGTGTGTACATGATAATGATAAACT
Organism: Chloroclysta siterata; assembly: GCA_932294275.1. Classification (NCBI taxonomy): domain Eukaryota; kingdom Metazoa; phylum Arthropoda; class Insecta; order Lepidoptera; family Geometridae; genus Chloroclysta; species Chloroclysta siterata. The sequence continues at coordinate 21,106,832 of OW028589.1, forward strand.
GGGCGTATTTACCTGGCACTGGCTGAACAGGTAAGGGTGTGTTTTGCCTGACGTCTGAGCCGGGTCGAGCCATTGCAAAGCGGATGCGTTTGGAGCCGTGCTGTACTTAATTTTAAGTTTTATTCTGAAAATAAAATATTGACGTTTACCAATTTGACAAAACTTGTGGAACTTTGCTGAGCTGGAAGGAGAGTATACATTTAGGCTAAACAAATTGCGATTGCGATTTTCATGACTTAGTTCAGTGGTTTTATATCTTCAAAAAATTGCTTGGCAATATTCTAACGTTTAACCTTTTCGCTGTCAAAAATTTTAAAACGAATTCTATTAGGGGCCATCCATAAATTACGTCACACGTTAAGGGGGAGTGAGGGAGTCGAAGAAGTGTGACATTGTGTGACAAGGGGTGGGGCCCCTCCCCACCCCTTGTCCAAAATATCCCAAATTTTGGGACATTTTTTTTTTCAAAATATAATATTTTATATCTAAGTATTACAACACTTAATTTAATTTAAATATAGTTTAAATGGAAATAAAAATAATTTCGGAACACTGCTGTTTTAATTTAATAAATTTCTAAATGTAAAATTGTAAAATATGTGACATTACACTAGGTATGGGGGGTCTCACAAATGTGACCAACTGTGTCAAGGAAGGGGGAGGGGTCAAAAATCATGAAATTCGTGTGACGTAATTTATGGATGGCCCAATACTATACTAACATTAAATCCAAATCATTCTGCTAACCGTCTACCATAGGCTTTATTCTGCGTATATTTCTTACACACACGACAATCACATTGTCCTGTGTTCTGCGTTTCATAATTAAATCCGGTGAACGCTAATGTCATCGCATTTGTACAGCAGTTTACCTTTTCACCAATTTCATTTGCTTTCTCTTCAGAAAGGTTTTCATATTTGTTTCTGTAGAAAGTAAGGAAACATACAGTCACAACGATTTATTGTAGTTCTTTAGTTGCCTGTTGCATCGCTCTATCTCGCTTACTCTCCTCATAATTGCAGATGTGCAACCGAGACGCAGATACTGATGCGCATATTCACAAAGCCACTTATTATGTCTGTTGTTGCATTGTTCTATCTCGCTCACTCTCCTCATAACGTCTCAGAGTGATGGACGAATTCTGAGGTAATGTTGTTGAATGTGGTAACCAGCCAACGTCAGCTTAAAATATTTCTATTTCGAATTTTCACATACACATAATATTATTGAAAAAACTATAGGTACTACTATAGTATGTGATTTGTAACAGTCGCACCCATCGCCGACAGGCTATGACCCAGGGGCAGGCTTAGTTAATTACGTCGTATAAGTCAGGATAAAGTACCATTATAAGGTCCTTCCCGATACCCCAGCAATCCTTTCCGGGGTATATGGAAAGACCTAGGTAAGGTGGACAATTCGAGCGCGCATCAGCTATGCCATCTGCATATTCCGTGACTATGTAGAGTATGCAAAAACTTACTTTTCACCAGCACCAGCTGCTTTAGGTAGGTTGATCGACAACTTGGAACCAAAAGTAGGTATTTCATCGCCTACAGTAAACTTCAACTGTGTCCCATCATCAGCTTCTATCGATTCTATGTTGAGACTGCTCACGTCTAGAATCTAAAAAATGAAATAAAAAAAAAACTTTAAATAGACCGAAAGATCTTCAGATCTCTTAATACCAAGTACGAACTCAGGTTTCTTGAAGGATGTCTAAGGGAGTAGTCAGAGGTCCATAATTATAAAAGGTGTTCCAATACTTGTACTTAAAACTTTAGGGGGCTAAAGTACCCATCAATATGAATAACTTTTTCTATGGAACCAACACTTAACGCGAAAAAAAAAACAGCTGTTTCATACGTTTTAGCAAGGGAGGTATTTAGTTTTTGTACACGGCCCCAAACTTACCACTTCATTGACCTCTTGCAGAACATCTACGCTTAGCGTAGCAATTCCGCTTAAAATCTTCTTCTCAAAGTCCACATTCAGAGATAGCGATATGTGCTTCACAATTGATAACTCTGAAACAAAATGTACTTTCCCTTAGATTATTATTTTATTTTCCTATAAAACTAGCACTATTTGAAACTTGCAATGTTCCTATATTCTATGAGTGTCTGTTATACAATGGACCATCATTGATTGGTCACATCCTGGAATAACATGTGGTTACTATCAAGATACCATGCGTGAGAAGGCGGCGGAAGATATTGAATTTAATTAGCAAATTAATAATAAGCACATACATAGGTATGTACAACAGATTAAAGTTACAAAGTTTGAGAGTTCTCCTGAAGTTTCTTAAAAGCCAGGGTTTTCCAGAACTATCTTGTATGTTTGTGAGTGGGCCCCTGATTCTACCAGTCTCATAGGTTTCTAGGTATGACAGTCACCCACATGGTAGTGGTCTAAATGTGAGTAAGTGAGATGTTGAATGAGTGAGTGAAATAAAGAGGGGGTCCCTGCTACATCCAGTCACATAGTCTGGATGTAGATAGACATAGTATCTACCCATTAGCCTGACAATGCTAAAATTACTTGATAATGTTATGTTGGTAAAGTTACATACCAGGCCTTGTGAAGGAAGACGGGTCCAACGGGCTCAGACCACCCATAGCTCGCACTTGCCTGCACCATGCAACAAAACATAATAAATAAAACACTCTCATGATACTGCTCAGTTAGAGGATTGTCACGTAAATGGTCAATGACTTATGTTGATTTGTCCCAGTACCACAAACGTCTGAGTTTAGATTTTCGTTTTTCGTGACGTCTGGCCTTTTTTTTGTAAAGAGATTCGATAAGTGCGTCTATCGAGCTCAAGAGTCTCTATACAAAAAAGGCCTGACATGAATAAAAACGAAATACCTGCGAAAATATATACCTATACATTAACACAGATACAGATTAACTTTATGTAACTGATATTTGACAGTCTGGTTTATATTTGCAACATTTTATTGATAACTGGAGATGATAAAATGGTGATTGGATGTCACATTGTCATGATAAAAGGAAGTTTGTATTTAAAATGACAATAACATATAAAATAATAATCTTGGCAAATTAGCTGGTAAGTTTTAAGTTTTTTTAATGGATCTTTTAACCACTAGGTATCCCATTATTTTTAATGAAAACAATGAACTAGGGAAGTGTCTATCTAATCTTTCTCTCTCTTTCTCTTGTTGTGTCACTAGTTTCGAAACAGTGTGGTGAAAGGATTTTAAGTGCCCCTCATGAGGCTCTTTCGAGCACTTGACACATGTTATAGAACTTTTTAGGTTCTACGACATTTAGGTCGGTCTCCTCACGATGTTTTCCTTCACTATTTGAGAGTGTTTCGGTCATAAATTTTTTAAAAACAGAAAAACTCATTGGTGCACGACCGATTTCGAACCCACAACGTTAGGTTCGGATGGCCTATCTAATTAAATTATGGTAGGTACATACCTAATAGGAATACCATTAATTTAAAAATGTGTACAATTATGTATTATATCATGTGCATAATTGTTTTCCAGTCTTAAATAAAATAAAATTTATAATATAACAATTTAAATTAAGGGCTATAGCAAGCAAAGCGAGCGTGCAGTGGCTGCTCCACAGATAAGAGAATACTAGTAGCTGCGCCAGAAGTGTTTTTTTTTTCACTTTATTCTGCGGAATACTAACTAATTTTACAAATTAATTAATAATTAAAAAGCTATACATCTCCTGGAGAAAAGGATTCCATAGGACCCACACACCCCTGCATCCACCTCCCCGACCCTCACCTCTCAACGCAGGTACCGGATATCTATAGTTTAATCCTCACATTTATTGTAGCACCCGGGTTGCGATTTTATTTGTCAATATTTCTAAGAATAATGAGATCTGTCATTTTAGGCCTAGCTTAAGTAACTTCATAATTTTTATCATTCCACACTGCTCAGGCGTGATTACAAACAGAAAGTGGATCATGTCTATACCCAGGTCAATCTCCTAAATAAAAAACCAAGGAAGGCTATTAGGTACTTGAAAAGTAATTACCAAATTACGGAGAGTAATCATCTCAGTGTAAGCAACTGTACCTAGATAGCGAAATTTAATCACTGTGTAGTGTGTACATACATTCCCCACTTAGAGTTACTCGACAAATTATCCCATTTGACCGGCCGTAAAGATATCAGCGATGCAAATCTACTTACCTTATCTTCCAGATTAGTCGAATAACTAAGAGTGTGATAGGTCGCTTAATCTGTAGTTAATTGATGTAAGAAGTAGGTAACTTGAATAAAATAAACCGAAACAAAGACTTAAAAAACTTTAAAATGAAAAATACGGTTCAGCTGCCTGTGCCTGCATCTGAATAAAACCAAGCAAGAAGAAGAAAACGCTGGCTGACTCTACAAAACATGAAATCTTTCTATTTTTGGTGACATTGACAGTGACAGACTGTTTAAGTTTTGAATGCTTGTCTTTTATCTAGATCTAACCTAACCTTAAAAAATCGTCAAACCGACCGAACTTACATAAAAAAGTTAATTTTTTTCCCAGCGTTGCGGCAGGCAAATTTATTGCTATTAAACAAAACCGTATGATAAGCAGACTTCACCAAATATGAAGAACTCCTTAGGGTATAGGAATTTCGCAGCGTATACCGAAAAACCCGCGTGACCACTTTGCCGTAAAAAGTCATTGTTCCCAAAATTTTGGATAACTAAATTTTGCCTTTACTCTTTGCCTCTTTGGTCACTGTAGTTTTAAAATTAGTGAGGGGAGAGGTACCGGAGAAACATTCTAAAAATACAAATCATCCTAGTTATCGCTAGGCTAATTGGACGGTCAAACAAAAATAAATGTCGATGAGGAAATAATGAGTGTATGTGCTATACGGAACTTTTATTAACCCGGCATTTTATTATTTTATTTTTATCAAAATCCGCAGTAAAAAATGGTACCACCGGCTGTTCTTCCATTTCATTGATCTCTGTTGCGTGAATAGCTGGTTACTATGGCGAAGAGTCATGAAACAGAAAGGTGAAGATATTTACATTCCATTGCTTGACTTCAAGTTAGCCATAGCAGACGTATTGATGCACAAGGATTCAAAAGTATATACTCCGACCACACGCAAACGAGGACGACCACTGAATCAAGATGTTGAGGCAATTAAAAAGGGGCGATCAAGGCGACGCATAGAACTACCTCCAATAGAAGTAGCTGGAGATGGGTTCAACCACTGGCCTGATTGGAAAACCGATCGCCAACGGTGTAAACTGGAAGGATGCAAACAGAAATCCCAAGTGATGTGCGAAAAGTGTGGTTGTTATCTTTGTTTCAACAAAGATCGCAATTGCTTTAAAAACTTTCACACATAATTTCTTTAATTAAATAGCATCATAGTTTCACGTTGTTTCTTTTAATTCCTGTTTTTCAATGTTATACATAATTCGATCACACCGCATGTTGTACCAAATTTGGAACGTCTGAGTTTTAGAACTAGAACGCATGGCGTTCCATATTTGGAATATTTACTTTTACCTATGTATCTTTTTTACATGGTCTTCTATATTTTTTTAAATATTTTTTTGGGGACCTATAAATGCCCTATAATGACATATATTTTTTCCAAAGGATTTAAAAAATCCATGCGGTAAAGGGTTAAGTTCCACACCTTGTTAGCAAAACTCTTCAGGATTTCCATTGGAAACGATTTATTTTTTAGAATGTTCCTTTGAATGTGGTGGCACGGCACTTCACATCGCTTTTCGTATTCGCGTATTCGTCTTATTTTCCTAAATACGACACGGTGTGTAGTGACTTTATTCGGCTATAATTGCCTATGTTTCACAAATAAGACGAATACGCAAATACGCGAATAGCCTTATTTGTGACTATGTGTGAACGGTGATTTCGAGTTAATTATAATGTTATACCATCCCATTAATATTCCGGTAAGCCATCCAACACTAGTACAGAGTTAACGGAGAAGGGATTATACAAAACATCGCCCTACGAGTGTGCAAAGGAGCAGGAAGATACGTCAGGAACGACGTCATCGCTCTCGACGTTTTTTTTTTTATACCACTAGTTGAAGGAACAAGCATATGGCCCACCTGATGTTAAGTGGTAACCATCACTTATAACAAAGCATTGCCTCGTAAGTCACGTACGATAGGAACGTGCCCTACGATGCACTGCCCTGCGTCCATCAACTTGAGGCATACGGATGTTAAGCCTCATGTGCCTGTAATTACACCGGCAACCACACTCTTCAAACCGAAACACAGCAACGCTGTGTACGCCACTACGCCAAAGAGTATAATAAGTATTAGGCATTAAGCTCATCTCAATGCCATTGCTCCGCTGTACACACGACCTCCTGACACTCGGACTCCCTAGCGGACACTGCCCCTCGAGCTCCTGGGCACCTCTGACGTAATAATGTTCTGTGCCTCTGACTCTTCGTGAGAAAACATGGAGCAACGAAAAAAAAAAACAAAGTTGACACAGAAAAAATTTTTTCAGTTCGATTCTCACCGCATTTCCCAAACCAAGATGGTTGAATAAAGAAAAGAAGTGTCGATGACTCGATTGATTGATTGAGGAGAAGGGGTTATTAAATTATTTTGGCAGTAACTTTGTAGCAAGCAAACAAAATATGGCCGTTCGTACATTAATGGGCTGTGTGTGCCAGTCTTAGTGGTAGGTCGTACAATAAATGGAACTGGTTGTTGTGCGTGTGTGTGTGTGTGTGTGTGAGATTTTATCATTGTTTTCGTGTCTCCTAGAATAAATAATATATTCTATATTGTGTCGGTGTCGAATGCATATATTGCAAAAATGCTTACCAGATTTCATCATTATCATGGTTCAAATATTGTTTTGATGGACGATAACACTGTAGCTTTTAGAAGAGCAAGTTTTGCTCATGGGTTGACATTTAGCGAAAAGCCTTTGATGCCGGGTGAAATATTTTTAGTTGAGATTGAGAAGACGGAACGGGGATGGAGTGGTCATATGCGGCTCGGGCTGACTTTGCTCGACCCTCAGAGCGCTGCTAAGGGCGATAAAGACCTACCTCAGTATGCTCTACCGGACCTTGCGAATGCAGGCATCTCCTGGATATTCCCCATTTCAAAGTCACAGAACAACGTTCTAGTAGAACTTGTCAATCAAGCGAACCAGGGTCGCCGAGAGAGTGAGCCTCGCGTCTCTGTTCTAGGCGCTGGGTTGATTGTCTCTACGCCGCGAGGGAATTTCTCTAAATCTTTGCTGAAGCCGCAAGTCACAGGGTCAAATACGAATATGCCTCAGGGAGCATTACCCTTGCCCATGGATGTTGGTAGTCGAATTGGAGTTATGTATCTTCCTTGTAAAAAAACGGCCATTGATGAGCCTGATTTGGCAGAGATGCATTTTATAATCAATGGGGAGGATCAGGGACCCTGCACAAAGGGAATACCATATAAAAAAGGGCTTTTGCATGCAGTTGTTGATGTGTATGGCACAACTAAACAAGTGAGGATTGTGCAGCTCTATGGTGGTAAGTTTCTCATTAAACTAATTCTAGCCCAATTCTAAAAAAAAGTATGGGCTTATTTTCTTTAATTAAAATGTAATTTGTGGGGTGTCCGTTCTGCCTCCACCACATTCCCTCAGCTGGTCACATCACCACAAGTTCTAGTTTCGTAAACCAGTGAACTATCAATCAGTGAAAATGTGAAAGCTTTGATAAAAAAAATATACCTACTTGTATTATTTTCCAAATGAAAGATTGGCCCTATAGCTGTATTGTTATGGTGGTATTTCACATTGCTATTTGGTATTCACATTTTTTATTTAATTTGTAATAACATATATTCATGTTTGTGACAAATAGGCGAACAGGGTCACTACATATCGTAATATTGTTTTTTTTTTAATCTATTTTTTAATGATCTTTTGGTGGTGTCCGACCATGTCAGTTCCATTATGCTATCATAATATACAACTCTTGACTCATGACTATATACCCTCTGTTACCAGCCCATATATAGACTGATAGAGCATTCTAGCCTCACCCGAGGTTGGTGCCGCTAACATGCTCTGAAAGAGTCCTATATCAAGCCAGTTAATATTTATGTTTCGTCCTAACTCCTCCCTAATTGATGCGCTCCAGGCGCACTCCATCAGGAGGTGGTAAACATCATCTTTAACACCACACATTTCACAATTAGGATTGTCTACTAGCTTCATCAGAAAAGCAAAAGCTCTCAATGGCATATGACCAGAGCGCAATCTATGAGCAATTACAATGTAATTTCTCCTTAATTTTGAATTCACAAAATTGTCATATTTTCCCCAACTACAATATTCAATACAAATATGCTAACACAAAAAGCAATTTCAAATGCCACCATTATAAAGTTGGTTTTAAAAATATTGCTAAGCAGAAGTTTAATAGCATTTTTTTATTTATTCTTTTATTAATAGCTAGTTTTATTTTTAGTGAAATCTCTACAACTGGTTTGCCGTGATGTCATCCTGTTGTACTTGGACAATGAATCTGTGAGCTCCCTGCCGCTGCCAAAGACATTGCAAAACTTCTTACTCTCCTAAATTGTGCTGAATTGATGTTGAACCAACATCATAGGTAGTATTGAACAACTCTAATACTGCGTTTACATTTAGACATTCGCGCTGCCATTCGCGTGTACGGAAATGTTGCCGTCCATATGTCTGAGGCAGCGTCGCCGGCAATGTGTGTTCACGCAACACGGGCAACGCGAGCGGCAACGCGAGTGGACATGGAAGTGGCCTGTTTACATTCTCGCATCGCGCATGTTACTGCACATTTCCACGGACACTAGCTGAGTGTAAACGGGGTATTAGAAAGAAAGAGAGAATGGATGAAAGTGAATGAATTTTAATGGTTATTCTATTTGGTGTCTAAAATTTCTTAGTTATGAGGTTTTTAGAGCTGAGGTTTTAATGTGCTGGGACTCCATATAAACTTTTTGTTGACCAATATAATAATAATTCATGTAAAGCATGTCATGTCAGAGAATGAATTAATGGTCTTCAGTTAATGGGTACCCAAAGAATCAACAACATTGAACAAAATATGGAAAGTCAATGTTTAGTTTTCACATCTAAGTAGTTAAGACGAAGTTAGACCCAAGGTCAACCACTACAAAAATCCATTGTTATGGCGTAAAAAATATTAACTTTTTTTATTGATAGCAAAAATATAAAAATAAAAACTGATTTAATTTAATATTAACAAAACAATATTGACATTTAATCATTTAGAGATATTTCAATGAATGTTTTGCTCTCTTGTGCTTAAATAAATACGTCAGAATATTAGGGCTTTATTTTACGTGTAAACATTTTTACTTTGTTTTAAAAAAAGTTGTGAATGAATTTGTGGGCTGGCCATTCTGCCACCACCACATTCCCTGCCACCAGCCGGCCGGCCACAATACCACGAGGTCTAGTTATGGAAACCAGTGAACTATCAATCTGTAAAAATGCGTTACGTTATCTAATCAATGGTTTTGTTAAAAAAAAAAAATAGCTCTATTATTTTCCAAATAAAAGGTAGGCCCAGTAGATATTGTGTTACGGTGGCATTTTACATGGCTCTTCGGTATTCGATTTTTTTGTCTTGTTCGTGAAAAATTGGCGAATAACATCGTCGTATTTTCCCAAATACGAATAGCTATGTAAATTGTTATTATAAAGTTAGTTTTCAATTTATATTGTAAATATATCTGTGCTACTAGTATCGAAGCTCTTTAAGGCTTCGTCACGGGAATGGTTTTCCCGTGTTTAGGTATAGTACGCGCAACGGATCTAAGATCTGAAGTTAGTCACAGCTAGCTGCGCAGTCGCTATTTTTGGGTCGAATTGGAAGTAAACAAGGGGTGCGGAGGGGGCTAGAGATGTTACTCGTCTACAATTATCATTTATTGAAATATGGCCGATTAAGGCGAAGACAAGAGCTAATGTAAGTACCTCTCACTCGCACGTTTTGACATGTTGAAAGATATAAAATCACAACCCATTTTCCAAAATCGCAATCAACCATTTTGTGTGCTATTACAATGCACACAGTTTAGTAAAAAAACCATTCTAATCGATACAAATTTCCCTACTCTAAAGTTTGCCTATGTTAAATCTAGTGAAGCAAACTTTAGATTTAGTGATTTTATATCTTTCAACATGTCGAAACGTGCGAGCGAGAGGTACATTAGCTCATGTCTTCGCCTTAATATCAATATTTTAATTGATTATCGTATTATGTATTTGCTATAAAATAGTGCCTGACAGGGATTTAGATCCGTTGCGCGTACTATAAGCCGTGATTAACTGTAGGGACTGTATTTATTGAATTATGCTTAATAAGCGCTTTATTCTCCAAAATAACTTTTTTAAGAATATACACATTAAATGTGTTACAATGACATTGAATGATACGAACTTAATTTCATTGCCAATATCAAGGCAAGCTGGAGACTTGTTTGTTTCCGTAATATGTTTTTTAAATGTCTCGTAGGTAAGTTTTTAATGTAGGTATTATTAATGAAAACATAGAGGTACCTATGTTTTACTACATGCTTTAGGGCAGATCAACTTTCCATGTGCCAATATTATATTTTACTTCTGTTTTGTAGTCTAAGTTTTAAACATGTATGGCAGCTAAACAACAAAATACGTAAAAAAATAATATACACAACTTTTTTCTAATTAAAATATAAATGCTTATGTAAATTAGTAAACTACACTATTTACTAACTCTTCTACAACTAGGTACAAACAAACCAGCAGCAGGCTGTCTGAAAATCTTTTACTGCGTTTACATTTAGACATTCGCGCTGCCATTCGCGTAGACGGAAATGTTGCCATCCATATGTCTGCGGCAGCGTCGCCGGCAATGTGTGTTCACGTAACACTGGCAACGCGAGCGGCAACGCGAGTGGACATGGAAGTGGCCTGTTTACATTCTCGCATTGCCCAAGTCCCTGCTCATGTCTCTGCACATTTTCACGGACATGAGCTGAGTGTAAACGGGATAAGTAGTTTGAATAGGTAGAGCTAGAGGTACATACTAGATAGGTACCTCTCAAGTCTTGTTCGTTCATAAGAATGCCAGTTTATCATGTTTTTGGATGTTGTCTGGAAGGTTGTTATTGTAATTATGTTGTTATTGTTTTTGCTTGAATATTAATGTAAATTTATTTAAGTAGGTACTTTCCTTAAGAACACGGCTTTTGTATCCCTGTAGGTTTTTGTCTTTTCGTAAAAAGTGCACCAAAACTTGTTTAGCATGCCGAAAAAAGCAAAATAATATGATTTTACCGAGGTAAACCCAAAAAATAACAAAACAACAAATTATTCTAAATTATCTGCCATGGAATTTGCAAAAATTCATATCTCAACCTTTTTATTGCCGACCCAACCCCCGTACCTACGTCGTTTGTATTTTGTACCGAACTTGGTCACTCTTTCGCATTTAGGTTTTTGTTGGGATAGCCGAATTAGATGGTAGTTATCCTCCTTTGAATATAATTAAAATATTTTTGGTTATAACTTACTTTTTTAAATTGTGATATACTTATTAAATGTTAGGTAATTATAATTATATAATCTTATTCCATTCCACATCATGTTCTGTAGTTTATCGCATTATAATATTCCCGTATATCAAGATGGAATTTACTTAATAGTTTACCTATGTATTAATAATATTTAAATAAATAAATAAAATGTACAAACCGCTTGGGATACTTAAAAAATCTAAATATTTAGATGACTACATAAAAAAAAATGTTTTGATTGACAAATACCGTATCGCATTTTAAAAACTGTGTCCTAACTGGTTTATGTTTACGCTGTATAAAATCTAAGAGCTAGTAGAAAAATATCAATGTCATATTTAAATAAAATATTTTATCTATCGAACTCGGCATTTTGGTTTTGGTCTCTACCACCCGCTTAGATTTAATACGATATAAATTTGTAGCGCTCGCTTTGTACTAGGTTTCGACGGAAAACTGGTTTCTTCATGATGTTTTCCTTCACCGTTTGAGAATATTTGCGCAGTGCCAGTGGAATTGCGCAAAAATCATTTTTTGAATGGGAAAATCTATTAGTGCGCGACTGGATTCAAAATTACCTTTACCTAGATAGTGCTAGGTGAAATGTCCACCAATATTTATTATAATATTCCCTTCCAGTTATCATAATACCTACTTACATTATATATTTTGGAGTGGACTTAATAAGAAACCTAAGTTATTCTTTAAATATCGTTTATTCTTGGCTATCGTTCATACCTTCATTCGAACTAACTTTCGTTGTAATGAAGTTTCGACTTTACTCTTCTATGTTTAACGTTCAAGATCCATTGGCAAAGGTAGAGTATAGGGTACTATCTTCCCCTTCTCTGGATCGAAGTCAGTGTAATCCAATAGATTGTCTGTCTCCACATGTTGGGACCAGTAATCCACGTACTTTGGGCTTATTGTTCCATTCCAATGCTGAAAACAAAAAAAATAGGTCATAAAGATGGTTTACCTACATGCGTCAATTGCATGCATCCCGTTATACCATGCGTGACGTAGGAGCTCTTTGTGAAGGGCTCGTCCAGGGAAGTACTACCACCACGCCTTTTTCTCCCGCCAAGCAGCGTTGCTGTGTTTCGGTTTGAAGAGTGTGGTTGCCGGTGTAACAGGCACATGAGGCTTTACATCTGTATGCCTAAGTTGACGGACGCAGGGCAGTGTATCGTAGGGCACGTTCCATCGTGCGTGACTTACGAGGCAATGCTTTGTTATAGGTTATGGTTACCACTTAACATCAGGTGGGCCATCGGCTTGTTCTATCAGCTAGTTGTACCTATAAAAATAAAACTGTCGCCAGTCGTCAGTGTCGGTTCAGTGAAGTTGGTTTTATTTTTGCAAAAGAAGTGAATGAGGCGAAGAATGAATAATTACTTATCTCGTGTGAATATAAACTAACATTTTTAGTATGTTCAGCCCAAATCATCATCGGTCCATGAGCGTACGTCTTAGCGTTCTCTCTCGCTTTGTTCAAGTGGCTATACGCACGATGCTTCTTTCCTCTGATATAGTAGTAATAAGCCAGTAGAAAATAATATCTAAAACATCACCTTCATTAAATTCTTAAATTGAATGGTGCTCAAAATCGTGCTCGGCAAAACGTCGAGTGTGAAAACCGCGCGCTAGTTTACGCCGCGCGAGACTAACGCGAGCGATTTTGACGCGAGCTATACAACACCAGCGTGCTCACCAAAGTGAGGCTTGGAACAGTGAGCTATTTGAAGTCCATACTTATAACGTCGCGTTAGTTCAAAGCGAAGTACACTTAGCGAGATATTTTGTTGTTTGCAAAAAAGCAAATTTATTCAGTTTCGTATGGTGGACAATAAAGTTAGGTAAACAAAGTAAAGTAATTAGGATAATATTATAGGCTCATAAAAAAAGAAACATTCCGATAAAAACAAATAGCGCCTAGATTTCACCATACGAAACTGAATAAATTTGCTTTTTTGCAAACAACAAAATATCTCGCTAAGTGTTCTTCGCTTTGAACTAAAGCGACGTTATAAAAATGGACTTCAAATAGCTCACTGTTCCAAGCCTCACTTTGGTGAGCACGCCGTGTTGTAGCTCGCGTCAAAATCGCTCGCGTTAGTCTCGCGCGGCGTAAACTAGCGCGCGGTTTTCACACTCGACGTTTTGCCGAGCACGATTTTGAGCACCATTCATTAAATTAATAACTTAAGAGGCTGGCAACCGTAAAGCAACTTCTAGTTTAAGGCGAAGACAAGAGCTAATGTGACTCTCGCTCAAACGTTTCGACGTGAAAGATATAAAATCGCTAAACTCATTTTCGAAAAATCGAAATCAATGCATATCGATCAAACTGTTTTTTTTCTAAACTGTGTGCAATGTGATTGCCCACGAGATGGTTTATTGCGATTTTTCGAAAATGAGTTTAGTGATTTTATATCTTTTAACAAGTCGAAACGTGCGAGCGAGAGTCACATTAGCTCTTGTATTCGCCTTAAGCGGTAACCATCACCTATAACAAAGCATTGCCTTGTAAGTCACTGGTACAACGTGAGGAAAACGGCATGATATAGGTAGAAAGTTTTAAGTATAACATGTGTCAAGTGCTCGAAAGGAGTGTCAAGTGCACTTAAAATCCTTTCACCACATTGTTTCGAAAGAAACTATAGTGACACGACAAGAGAAGAGAACTGTACCCCAAGTATGAGTTTTGCTTACCATATTTGGTTTTTCGTTTTACGTTTTTGTTCCGTGTTCATTGCGGGTTTTGTATGAAGACGCGATAGAGATACCGATACGGAACTTTATGTTGCAAGTATGATGAAAATTAGTAGTAGAACATAAAGTTCCATATCGGTATCCCTATCGCGGCTTCATACAAAACCCGCAATGAACACGGAACAAAAACGTAAAACGAAAAACCAAATATGGTAAGCAAAACTCATACATGGGGTACTGGTACATATGTTACCTCGGACGATACATTGGAGCATGCGTGCTTGCGTTGCTCATGTCTTGAAACATTCCTTTTACAGATTTTTCAAGTATAATTATTTTCTTAATGTTTCTGTTGTCCATCTGAAAAGTGAACCAAAGTTATTATACATAATTATACCTATAGTTATGTATGTCTACCTATAGTAATGAAACATACCTACATACAATAAAAATAACAAGTTTACTACCAAAATGCTTGTAACGTTATGGTAGGTATTCGATGAATCTTAAACGCGACCCCATCTCGCCAAACCTTTGCGGAAGATGGCTCTCAGGGGGGTCAGGAGGGGGTATAGTGGGTTCGAGCCCCACATACCCCCTTCCGTCACCCCCATGGCGTTAGGGAAATGCGACGGCATTTCCCCCCCATAATGAAAAAAAAGGTATTCTATGAATCTTGGTTGTTTGCGATTTTTCATAACTACATTCAGTGATTTTATATTTTCAAAAATAATGATAGTGCAAGCGAGAAGATATTTTATGGTTATCAGCCTCTTAAGTTTACCTACCTCCTTCACCAAGGTGATCAGCAATCCCTCGACGAGTCTCACCAACATCATGATATTGAACTCGTGTTTCTCCAAATTCAACGCCATTATTTGTTTTATTTTATCCTCCCAAAGGATGGATTTTTCCCACGCTCCAATACGTATCGTCCTAAAATGTAGACCAGGGGCTGAATCACTAAATCGTTTTGACATTTGTGGCGTTACCATATCCTAACGATATTCGACCTTATTCTGGTGGAGTTAGAGAAAAGTTTTAAGAGTAGTAGAGCTCTTTGTGTGTAGCTCGTCCGGGGCACTACTACCACCACGCCTTTTTCTGCCGCCAAGCAGCAGCGCTGTGTTTCGGATTGAAGAGTGTGGTTGCCGGTGTAATTACAGGCACATGAGGCTTAACATCTGTATGCCTCAAGTTGATGGACGCAGGGCAGTGCATCGTAGGGCACGTTCCTATCTTGCGTGACTTACGAGGCAATGCTTTGTTATAGGTGATGGTTACCACTTCACATCAGGTGGGCCATCTGCTTGTTCCATCAGCTAGATGTATAAAAAAAAACACAACACATAAAACTATCGGCGGGGGGCTACGAAACCGAAAAATACAGGCATGCAAGGACGCAAATTGAATGCAAGTTTAACTTGCAAATCTATCCACATTGCGCCAGTAACTTCTACATTAACAAGCATGCCTGCTACTGTTCCATTTTACAGGCATGTACCTTTATCCTCGGCTTAAGGCGAAGACAAGAGCTAATGTGACTCTCGCTCGCACGTTTCGACATGTTGAAAGATATAAAATCACTAAACTCATTTTCGAAAAATCGCAATCAAGCAGTTTTTGTGCAATCACATTGCACACAGTTTAGTAAAAAAATCATTTTGATCGATACATGTTTTCCTACTCAAAGTTTACTGATTTTATTTCTTGAAATGAGTTTAGTGATTTTATATCTTTTTAGAGGTCGAAACGTACGATCGAGAGTCACATTAGCTCTTGTCTTCGCCTTAACACACGCTTATACAAAAGGATCGTCCGTTTTCCTAAGTGCGAGAGAGAGAGCAATATTGCTGTCTCGTTCCGATAACTTATGACCGAGCCTATAGTCCAAATGTGAAGGCACAGTGGACTTCTTTTAGGCTGATGGTTGATGTTATCGTAGTTATGATAAATTAGGGTACATACATTAACCACATTGAAACAAAGAAGTTCCAAGCCGCTTCGGGCGTTTTCGACCTCAAAATAGCATCTCCTTTCTTTATGTAAAATTTTTCACATGTGCCGTATGTTTCCACACTGTAACCAGTGTCTAGTAATATAACCATGGCATAGAAGTAGTACCATGTCTCTGCTGGGAAAGTATGAAAATAGGTTATATTAGATTTACACTTTAAAAAGCTAACTAAAACACAACGACTTCGTTGTCTTGTCGCTAAATGATGCGCGCAACAATTAAGTTGAAGATAGGTTTAACATATTTGCAAAAAATTCACTGACAAATCAAAATCATATTAAAGTCATGTCATCTGTATATTTTTGTGTTATATTCTTGATTTTACAATATATTTCTTGATTTTGTTGATTTTACAAAAAGCGCTGAATCATTTTCAAATATTTTTTGAAAATGATTCAGCAAAATCATTCGGGTTTTTTTTTATACAACTAGCTGATGGAACAAGCAGATGGCCCACCTGATGTTAAGTGGTAACCATCACCTATAACAAAGCATTGCCTCGTAAGTCACGTACAAAAGGAACGTGCCCTACGATGCACTGCCCTGCGTCCATCAACTTAAGGCATACAGATGTTAAGCCTCATGTACCTGTAATTACAATTTTAAATTAGTTGTATCCATCCAAGGTTGCCTGGATGAGATCACTCACAGCGATAAGGCCGCCCATTGTTTTGCCTAAATGTATGCCTTAACCCTGTATTTTGTTTCTGTGTGGTGAACAATAAAGAGTTATCTATATCTAGGTATCTATGTAACATCTGTATGCCTCAGGTTGATGTACGCAGGGCAGTGCATCGTAGGGCACGTTCCATCGAGCTTGGCTTACTAGGCAATGCTTTGTTATACTTAGCTGATGGTTACCACTTAACATCAGGTGAGCCATGTGCTTGTTCCATCACGATGAATTATAAAAAAAAGGCTTACAACTCAGATCGTAATAGTCCGTCATGTAGAAGAATTCTCTCATGATCGACACCATGTCGTGGATCCTCAGATCAGAGAGCAGTAGCTTCAGCATCCAGAGGATCAGCATCTGCCGCGTGTTCAGGTCTATGAGGTTCGTTATCATGTGCATTACGGATAGGCCGAATTCTAGGCTCTCCATCTTTTTGCCGTGTTCCACGCTGAAAGTTATACAAACCATTTTGTGTGCAATCACATTACACACAGTTCAGTAAAAAATTCATTTTAATCGATACAAGTTTTCCTACTCAAAAGTTTGCTTTACTAGTTTTTGTACTTATGCAAACTTTTGAGTAGGAAAACTTGTAATGATTAAAATGCTTTTTATACTAAACTGTGTGCAATATGATTGGACGCAAAATGGTTGATATCGATTTTTCGAAAATGGGTTTAGTGATTTAATATCTTTCAACATGTTGAATCGTACCTGCCTACCTACTCCTATCCTTATGATTATATGCAGGCAGAGCACGTGAAATAATTTAAACTTACTAAAAAAGAAATATGTTGGTGTATAGGTAGCACACGGACTGCACTTCGGTAACGTCTAGATTTCCTCGTTTACGATGGCAAACCTCAAGCGCCCTTTTCTCAAACTTTATGCACATTGAAAACTGTAACAACATAAAAAATTCCCGACACCGCTTTAGGTATTTGATGTCATAAAGAATTATTTTAAGAAAATAGGGGTTTGTTGTTTTAACGATTAACATAATTCCATTAAAAAAAAGGCTACCTACGTTATTCTGTGGGGTACATGGTGACAAACATTTAGCGTTTCTATTTGTTTCCAAGTATAGCGCTTACAATAACAGAAAAAAACAGGACAAGTACGAGTCCGACTCCCGCACTTAGGGTTCCGTACCATTATCTATAAAAACGGCAAAAAAATAACTTATGTTATATGGGAGCCCCCTTAAATATTTATTTTATTCTGTTTTTAGTATTTGTTGTTATAGCGGCAACAGAAATAAATCATCTGTGAAAATTTCAACTGTCTAACTATCACGGTTCATGAGACACGGTTCCTGGTGACAGACGGACAGACAGACAGATAATAATCATCGCCATGCTGACGTCTTACGATTTTCTAGTTTTACCTATTAGTCTGTTTTCTCCTATAAAACTTACTTGCTGCTTCTGTCTATACGCCGATATCAAATTCCCGTAACATACGGAAAGTAGACGAAAGTTGGCACCCGTTTTGGTCGCATAGCTCAAAGCTAATTTTCCTGCTAACATGGCATTATCATTTTCTTTGGCCTCCTGTAAAATTGAATTGTTTATTGACTGGGTGCTGTCTATCTCGAAGGTTTTATACACCTGCATACTTCAGTCAGGTACCTACTTGGTCACGTCCACCATACCAACTACTGCAAAATGTGTTCCAAATATATATATATATATATATATATATATATATATATATATACATATATATAGTTCTCATCGATTTCGATGAAGGCGACCCTAACTAAACACTATTTTTTACTAGCATTAAAATTACCAAATAATTACCTATGTGCCAAAATTAATATTTGGACGAACTACCTACCTCTGATCACAAAGAACTCTTCGCAGCTATAACAAATTAAACTTATGAAAACAACGTTTAGGTACCTACTTACCGAAAACAGTTTGTACAATCGACAAAGGGTTGTAGCAATGTCTTCGTAGAAAAAGCCAATCATTCCTTTTTCAGTTTGTTGGTAAGAATTAGGTAGCATCAAATTAATTGCTTGTCGAATTGACTCTCTATAGTTACATATTTTTATCAAGTGCCTGAAAATTATTGATCGAGTGAGCGAAGCGAACGAAGATCTTAGTTTCAACTTGGGCGATTTGCCATTTTATGTATGTATGTATGTTTGTCTGTTTGTCTGGCGATAACTTTAGAACCGTTGATCCGATCTGCATGAAATTTGATATGTCGATAGCTTGTACTTGTAAAATTTACTGGTAAGTATATGAGTATAAATCGGATGAAGGGTTTTTGAGATATGAGGTTTTTAAGGGGGCAAAAATAAAAAAAGTGGCATAAAAAAATCAAGTTACATGTCATATGAAAGGGCTTTGTTTGGTCATTCCAAAACAATTTTTACTTTTTTTGGGACGCTCGGTTTTTGATATAAAACAAAAAAGTTAAATTAAGATAACCAGCGATCCAAGAGCTCCCATCTCTAAGAGTTTTATTGACATCAAGGTTTTTCTACTGGTCGGCCAGTTCCTTTGCTTTTTCTTAATTTTTTTTCTTGAAATAAATTAAGGAGGTACTCAGTTCACATAAAATGGTGACAACAACCAGGTCTGATGATGGAGCCAAGGTCTGTTCAACGGAACTCTTCAATAAATAGGCCAATAGAGTTGAAACTTGTTTACCATACCACAGATAAGAGAATACTAGTAACCATACCAAGTTAGTTGGCGGTAGTTAGAAAAAAGTCCAAACATAATGTTTATAAGCTATATTTTTGTAAAGTTTCATTAAAATCCATTCAGTAGTTTTTACGTGAAAGAGTAACAAACATCCATCCATCCATCCATCCATCCATCGCTTTTATAATATTAGTAGCAAGTAGCATTCCAAACATAGCCCGGGATCGCGACGTGTCGTGGAACTAATGGGGGGGAGGCCTTTGCCCAGCAGTGGGACCCGGAGGGCTCACAATAATAATAATTAATTCTTTTTTGCACAAAACACAAAGTCAAAACACAATAGGAGGGCTTATAAAATCAAATGTAATATTTTGTTTATTTTAAGAGAGGTAGAGAATTTTACTTGGAGGTAGGGAAGGGATCACAGTAGAGCTTCATAGCCAAGAACAGCTGTTTCCTGGCCTCACTGACATCCCCGGCTTCCAGCATGCAAATTCCTCGCAGAGAGTATATACGTGCCAGTTGGAAGTCCATGACCCAATCCTTGCAAACATTGCGAGTGTAGAACTTGTGCGTCTATTAAAAACAAAACATTCCTCAACTATAATAGGTACCTACTTATAGTTTTAAGAGAAAACACAGAAAACACAAACACGTGAATGCTCAGAAGCTCAAGGTAAATGAAAATTTGCACCAATGCTTTGAATAATGTTTATTGCTTTGAATTATCACGTTTTATTATTACCAAAAGTTGTTGTAGAGTTCTAGGGTTCAAATTAATTAGTACAATCACTGATTTATTAACTAATACAGAAAATATTGAGAAAAGTACGTATGCGCGTGCGGTGAGTTAAAAGGTCGAGAAACAAGAGGAAGAGAAAACCACTAGAGGGCGCCGGAAGCGTAGCGCGCCGGCAACCGGATTTGGCGCTTCTTTTTACTACTCGCCGCCACTACAGCCGTTTGATTGGCCGGCTGAATTCGTGGGGTTGCCTGTAGCGGCCGGTTACTAAGGTTATTTACATCTCTCATGTTCGGTAAGCAGGTTCTTATTACCTCCAAATGGGGCTTGTAGGTGACTAATTAGCGCTCTAGGGTAATAATGTAGCTAGAAAAGCCCTAGGGCGGTAAGAAATTAAAAAAAACACTTCTTTCTTTCAAAAAGTTCGCGTACATCTAACCATCATACTGGCAATAGACATGCATTCAGCCCAATGACCAAAGAGGTCGCTTTACTATTCAGCCTTTTCTTCCTGTGAATATAACAGTCATCAATTTTAAATATCGAACGGCAAAGCTCAATTTCGATCTTGAAAAAAATAATTAAAAAGTTCTTTACTTGATTCTTTTTAATGAAAAAAGGTGGGAATAGAAAACTTTTACTTTAAATATTGTTTATTCTTGTAATGCCGGTTTTTTTCTACTTACCTCACAATAGAGATGAAAATCAGAATAGTTTGCTCGGGTGTAAGCACCAATTGCACCCTCGAACTATAGGCGCCCTCGCTGCGCTCGTCCGCCTAAATGTCTCGGGCTGCAATTGATGCCTTACAGCCCTTGGCTACTAATCTACTAATAAAGCCAGCACGTATCTTGCTAACCAATGATAAAGAAATTCACAAGTAGGTAAAATACACAAATCTACATCATACTTAGCTACCTCTGTTTCGTCAATTGAATAGCTTTGATTATGTCTCACCGTAACAAAAGTTTCAACTTCGAACAAAAGACGAACAGCTTGTGGGATGTTCAGATTCATGATGTTCAAGTCAGCGTACTCTAAGTACGCTTCGTAGAGCTTTTCGTACTCGGCTGTAAACGTAAGGAAAACCGGAATATTTTAAACTAAATGTGGATATCATAATAAAGTTTGATTTCTTTTACATTTATCACTTTGTGACATAAGTAAAATAACCCTGTTATAATAATAATAACTTTTATCTCTGTTTCTAAAGATACTGCTAAAGAATTACCAGCGCCTCTACAATGGTCTATGATCTGGCAGTACACAGACAGCAGTATCGGTAGGCATTCGCAGTGGTCCAGTTCTAACGATGAAAACGATGGAACTGTCTTGTCTTTGCGGTAGATGTGACTTGACTCTCTGGTACTCTTGCTTTCTGGAAGCAGAGATGGCAAATGCAATGTAATCAATGCACGGCAACTGCGAGAAATGATAACTAAGGTATCTATGCATTAAGAAATATTATAAAAACATAATTGACAACCTTCACAGCTCAGTTGGTAGTAGCTCTGCCTTCTACGCCGTAGGCCGTGGGTTCGATGCCCACCAAGAACAAACATTTGTGTGATGAACATAGATGTTTGTTCTCTGTCTGGGTGTTATTACCTATTCTACTAATATTATAAACGCGAAAGTTTGTAAGTATGGATGTTTGTTACTCTTTCATATAAAAACTACTGAATGGATTTTAATGAAACTTTACAATAATATAGCTTATACATCAGAATAACACATAGGCTACAATTGATAGAGATATTGTGTGACTAATCCTGCGCAGACGAAGTCGCGGGCACCAGCTTGTATATTATAAGTATGTATTTACAAAAAAAGTATATTAGGTATGTATTATATCAGCTATCTGGTTCCCATATTACAAGCTTTGGCTTAGTTTGGGGCTAGATAGTGCGGTGTGAAAAGTCAACCAATATTTATTTATTAATTTTTAATCATTCAGGTTATCATAATCATAAATACAGTCCTCGGTACTTCGTTCACTAGTGAATAGTTTATTCCTCTCTTTGTCCATTCTAATTTTAATGGTCAAAGAGGTTAAATTGCAATGCAAATTATTTTATAAGATATCTCAGGGGGTATCTACCGTGCCTGGGGATCAAAGTCGCGAAGCTTTTTTTTTTTAATTATTTTGTAAGACCATCGGAACTTGCTTACCCAAAATACGACTGAGAAGCGTCCCTTCCGTTTCCGGAAGATCGTAGCTGGATCGAACATCAGCAACATTGAACTGAAATAATAATTGAATTTTAACAAACTATTGATATACTATTCATGTAAATTTATTACATAAACTAGCTGGTGCCCGCGACTTCGTCTACGCAGGATTAGTATTTCGAGTAGCCCTCCTACCTACATCTGTACTACTCATAGTACATAAGAATTTGTAAATTCTGCCGCTTTATTTTTGAACGGAAATACTAATTTTACTTAACAGTGACATCTATCGGATATTTAAGTATATGAAAAAAAATTGAAGTGACACTTCCCATCTGTACTTTTATTTCAAAATGGCGTCGGAGGGTGGAGACTCAGCCATGCGCTCACGCTTATGTAAGTCAATCCATTGGAATCTTAACAAATTTTTAATAATTTCTAGATTTTGAATAATTAGTAAGTAAATAATACTTCGAGACGTAGGTATGTAGTGTCATTTTTGCGTAAAAATAAATAATGTTTGGGTAACCTTGAATTGTTTTTCTATGTCCTATGCAGAGAACAAATGTAGGTAGTTAAAGTTTTAATAGTTTTACTTCCACTGTACTTTGTGTAGTACATTGGAATATTTGAATTGCTATCTTCAATTATTTATAATTTTTTCAGGTATAACAGATAATGGCATAATTGAAGAGTTAAATGATTCTGAATTAGACTTTTTCGGGGATGACTGTGACGACAATTTAGACTTTCTGCCTCCAGAACTGACTCAAAGAGCGAGTTACCACGATACTAGTGAGTCCAGCAGCTCAGACGAGTATGATTATGCTCCGATTCCTCCATGAGGTTCTCCAGCGTCAGTCAGTTCTTCATCGCGATCTCGCTCACGAGGACGTGAAAAAACAAGACGTGGACGTGGACGTGGACGCGGACTTGGTCGTGGACGTGGCTCAAAGTCAGCTGAGTCAACCGTCATTTCTATCTATCCGACAGATTGCGATCAGAAATTGCCAAACAAATGATGGAGTGCAAGACACATGAACATAAGACACCTTAGACCCGAAATTAACGATTTGATGCAACCAGCTTACGTATATAACGAAGCTCAAGATTGGGATTGGCAAAAGTTCTACGATCTTTACTACTGTACTACGATGGTTGACTGTTGGAATAGAACACATATTTTAGAGACAGGCAGACAGGGTCTAACTTTGGGGGAAACTAAAAATATATTGTGCAGATGAGAGAATATACTCGTAAGTTGAATTTGGGTACAAAACTTGTGACCGATAACGAAGAAGAAAGTGATGGTGGTTCCGGAGGAGAAGAGTATGAAGAACTTGAACCAAATATAAAACCGATACCCTTCAATGAATGGCGTAAAAAAACAGCTTTACATTTACCAGAATATGGTCCGAAAAGATCGCGCTGTAGGGCAAGAAAACAACAGTTTTTTTTGTAAAAAATGTGATATTTACCTTTGTTTTACGCCAAATCGGAAATGTTATTCCAATTTTCATGAGGGTAATGAGTAGTCTTAGTCTTAGTTTAATTCCTACTTTTTTTATCTCTACTTATGCTCCTAATTTACGACTAATTAGTAAATAATGATGATTTTTAGTTCATTTATGTTTATTTTTTGAGAATAATGTTTAATTTTGATAGTTTAGTTTGAGAAAACGTTTATTTATGTTTCTTTTTTTATATTTTCTAATAAAAAAACCATAATATAAAAGATTGTTTCTCTTTTTAGATTATAATCCTATTTTAATTTCAATTTATATTCCTAAACTTTTCTATGTCCTACATAAATGACATAGTAATATCGTCACTCTGTCCTTTATAAAAGACATTATGAAAAACCATTTTCCGAGAGGTGAGATTTTTTCACTATTTTTCGGATACATTTTAACCAGTTAGGAATACAATACTAAAGTTTCAGCAACAAACTAAACAAAAAGTATCTCTGGTAAGCAGGAGGTTATATTAGCGTGGCGTAGTACATATGTGTAACTCTAGCGGTTTTGGCAGCGCACGCCAGAATAGCTCGCAGATGGTAGATTTTTTTCTACTACTTACTTGACACTTATCGTCATAATTTGGACAATTCACACAATAACTTTATAAATTGAAGCATTATGTGTTATTATGATGTATAAGCTATATTATTGTAAAGTTTAATTAAAATCCTTTCATTAGTTTTTACGTGAAAGAGTAACAAACATCCATCCATCCATACTTACAAACTTTCGCGTTTATAATATTAGTAGGAAGTAGGATTATAGTAGGCCTACAGAATGCAGACTAAATTCTTACCTACTATCTTAATTTTAAACTTAAAAATATAGTTAAAGAATCACAGTTAACATAAATTTTGTCGTTAAATATATCGCAATGTTTGGACCTCGTGTATAAATGCTATGTGTAATATTTGGATGTAACTTTAAATCCCCCTTAGACGTTCTCAAAGAATCTTAAGTTATTAATGTACTAAGAGATCTGAAAGGATATCTACCGTGCCTGGGGAAGAAAGTCGTGAAGCTGTATTAGTTTTTTCTACATGTTTCAAAGAATATTAAATTATCAATGCCCTCAAATTTTATTTCAATAAGGTTTCTGTTTTATTATAACGGATCAAAGATCGTGTGATTTTATTTATTACATCAAGGATCATTTTGAGTATCTACCAACGGATATACATATAAAGGTCGGATGCTGTGTTTCGGTTTGAAGAGTGTGGTTGCCGGGGAAATTACAGGCACATGAGGCTTAACATCTGTAACTATGCCTCAAGTTGATAGACGCAAGGCAGTGCATTGTAGGGCAGGTTCCCATCGAGCTTGACTTACGATGCAATGCTTTGTTATAGGTGATGGTTACCATTTAACATCAGGTGGGCCATCAACAAGTTGTATAAAAAAAATAGAATAGATAATATTATATAACACCCAGACAGAGAACAAACATCTATGTTCATCACACAATATTTGTTCTCGGTGGGGATCGAACCCACGGCCTACGGCGCAGAAGGCAGAGTAACTACCAACTGAGCAATGAAGGCTGCCAAAAAAAAATGTCACGAATGTAGGTATTTAGAAGGCATATATTCCTAACCACCTTAAATTCAGAGACGCTGTCATTGATAAATAGCGATGCCGGCTTCCCTTCCCCAGGGATCCTGGTTTCAGCGCTCAATGCACATATCTGCTGACGGGTTCGCTTAAGGTCTTCACTCTCTTCTATGAGACCCTAAGACAAAGATTTTATAATAACGCAAAAAGTTAAAAACCGCTCTGATGCCCCATCACAAAAAGCGTTTTAGATGACCCGCTCATGAGGGAAATAAAGTCAACGAAACCGGCATTTCGTAGAACCTAAAAATTTCTATAACACGTGTCAAGTGCTCGAAAGGAGCCTCTTGAGGCGCATTTAAAATCCTTTCACCACACTGTTTCGAAAGAAACTAGTGACACGACAAGAGAGAGAGAGAGACAAATATTAGTACCTACAAAGTTTTCGAGCATGTAAAAGCAATAAGACCCTACAAAACCTTTTGATTTAAAAGCCAAACTAATGAACCGATTTTGATGAAATTTCTTTGGGGCCAATCTGAAAGTATATCCTCACAAATAAAATAAAATGAAAAGAATTTTGCATATCATAAATGACGGAATTATACGGTAACAAACATAACCAAATATAGTCGAATTGAGAAACTCTTCCTTTTTTTTGAAGACGATTAAAAATGGGTTGGGATATAAATATTGCTGGACTTTCCACACAGCTCTATGTCCCAAACTAAGCAAAGCTTGCAATATGGGAACCAGATAGCTGATATAATACTTAAAAACTTTTTTTTGTAAATATTTACCTATAATATATGACAATTACACCCAGACAGAGAACCAACATCTATGTTCATCACACAAATATTTGTTTTGGTGGATATCCAACCCAAGGCCTACGGCGCAGAAGGCAGAGCTAACTACCAACTGAGCTGTGAAGGCTGTCAATATATAATATCTTCTTGGGAGCTATAAAACCTATATCCCTGTCCTTTTCTGCGGTTCAAGGAACGTGGTCTTGTAAGGTCTCATCCTTGTGAAAGCAGACTTTGGTATATGTACCTACTTACATCATCACATCGCAATCCTAGCAGTTTGACATAGCACCCCGATCCACAACTAGCGCACCGGCGAGTGTATCGCTCCAGAAACATCAACGCTCGAGCGTGCATTTCATGCTGTAGATAATTGTATTTTAATAAGGCTAAGCGATTATGTTCTTATTCATATTGGTCGCTAAGAGCTCTATTAGCTAAACTGACCACTAAGTCTGTTTCTGTATCTTTTCGTTGACATCAAAGTGACACTCACAAGTAGGTAGCTACTACTACTATACTTTATACAGCCGCTATAAATTCAAGAAGATTGCTAGGGATGAATGAGGTTGTCTGGAACAGGGGCCTTATGCTCACTTCGAGCGAGATTATCTCACGGTGGAGATGACGTCATATCTCGTTCAATAACTCTTTGACGTTGCGTCTCGCATGAACTTTGAATGACAAAATTGGGGAGAGGGATGGTGAGAATGGGGATAAATAGTTATCGAACGAGATAATCTCGCTCGAAGTGAGCATAAGGCCCCTGATCGCTCATAGTGATAAGACCGCCCATTGTACTTCACTGTAGTTTAAATTAATTCTTAAATGTTATGTTATTTTCTTGTGGTGTACAATAAAGAGTTTTCTATCTATCTCTAATGTGGATGGATATAGGAGTAGAGGCGGGCCAAAGAAAAGATGGACTGTCTGAAGACATGAGTAAAAAAGCAGTCGAGATGACGGCTGATAGAGGAGAGCGGAGAGAAAAAACCCAGGCCAGGAGGTCGGCACTACGGCACAGGCAGGAAAATGATGAAAAATGGCAGGGAATATGAATGAGGATCTTAAAAGTTTTGAAAAAGACTATGAGTTCACTATGAGTGAGATGGCAATGTTCTCTTTATGTTTCAAAACATTGAAGAATCTAAACTCACCTTTTGGTTATCAGTCAAAAGCTCATAAGTAGTTGTCCTGAACACTGAATGTCGGAACTTCATGTAACCACAAAAGGCATACAGCGGAAGGTCTCTACAATTCGCTGTAAATATAGAAATGACAAATTTGATCGCAAAGTAATTTATCAGGCTGAATCCATGATATTTTTTTTATACAATTAGCTGGTGGACCAAGCAGATGGCCCACCAGATTTTAAATGGTAACCATCACCTATAACAAAGCATTACCTCGTAAGTCACGCACGATAGGAACATTAACCTTACGATGCACTGCCCTGCGTCGATCAACCTGTGGCATACTGATGTTGAGTCTAATGTGCCTGTTATTTCACTGGCAACCAAACTCTTTAAACCGAAATACAGTAACGCTGCTTTCTAGATTCTAAATTCAAGATGGCTGTCTGTCGACTCGGTCTACTTACCAGGTTGCCTGGTCCCAAGACAAGCGCAGTAAGGAGGCTTTACGACCGGCATCGCCGGGGCAGGGTGAACCATCACCAATGAAGTGTTTCTCGTGAAATCACCACCTTCGCATTCCAACACGCGAATCGCAAATAATTTTGCGACAGCTGCAGAAAAAAACCGCGTTCAACGCCACTGTATCATTTATGATACACCAACTGGTGTATTTTCCCATGCAAGCAGCTAGCCGGCGTATTGTTATGACCCTTAAACCACTTTTCCAGGGCCAACCCTATCTCATCGCATAACAAAATGTATGAAAGGTGCGCGACATGGGTATTAACCCATGTCGCGCTATCTTTCACGACCCCTGGCCACGGAAAAGACACCAGTGGTGTATCGTATATGATACACTGACGCAGAGTGTGTTAAGTACATACGTAGGTAGGTAGAGTGGGGGACTCTACATATTAGGTAGGTACTTATCGCTGCCTATTATAAACATGCATATACTAGAAGGTGTTCCAATACTTGTACTTAAAACTTCAGAGGGTTATAAAGTACCCATCAATATGAATAACTTTTTCCAAGGAACCAACACTGTGAACGCGAAAAAAAAAACAGCTGTTTCATACATTTTAGCCATATAGGTATTGAACTTTTGCATGAAACAGCATTTTTTTTTAAGCCCCCTGCAGTTTTAAGTAGAAGTATTGGAACACATTGTATATAGTAATTTGCAGTAGATACACTATAGGAATCTTTTTCTGCTTTTTCTAAATCTATGTCGCAGAAGAATACAATAATAAAGATCTTGTTACCTTGAGCAACTTTTCTAGAAGAGTCGTTTTGCAACAGATGCTGTAGCATTCTTCTTGAGAACACATCGCCCAGCACCGATGCACATTTCAATAGCATTTTTTCGAATGGCGTCAACGAATCGTACGTTTTCAGGATTATTACTAAAATAATTAATTTTATCTTGACTTGAAAGCTTAATCTACACTAATATTATAAAGAGATTATAATAAAAAAAGATGAGCTCACCATCCATAGACATGTCGACAGTCATATCGTCAAAGTTATAATCGTCCGATAGAACAGCCATTTGCACTAAATCAGAATCTTGGTTAGTGTGGTCGTTTCTGCTTAGCAAACTCGCGCTTGCATCACTGTAAACACTCTGCAAAAGAAATACCGATTGTTATTTGCACAAACCAAAATTTATGTCAGAACCTTATCTATATACATTGACGCCATTCGAAAAAATGCTATTGAAATGTGCATCGGTGCTGGGCGATGTGTTCTCAAGAAGAATGCTACAGCATCTGTTGCAAAACGACTCTTCAAGAATAGTTGCTCAAGGTAACAAAATCTTTATGTATAGATAGATCTTCATGCGGCTAGAGTTTTGGCTTTGACTATGACTACGGCACTAGCTTTGAAAATGTTAGCCCCATCCTACTAAGTATGTATGGATGGATGGATGGATGGATGTTTATTACTCTTTCACGTAAAAACTACTGAATGGATTTTAATGAAACTTTACAATAATATAGCTTAGTAGTAGTGTCAGCTTATACATCAGAATAACACATAGGCTACAATTTATAAAGATTTTTTGTGACTAATCCTGCGCAGACGAAGTCGCGGGCTTGTTGTTTATAATTATTATTACTCTTTCGTAATATCATATCAACACTATAGTAGGTATATCTCTATACTACCGCTTTATCAAGAAGATTAACCCCCATATTTATAGACGTTACGTACTTTAAATTGTGATACGAATAAGAGTGTTAACGCTAACTCTGAGGTCACCAATTATTGGTCACTTATAATAATTTCATTTCTTATATTCAATAACGATAATGAGTGAGCAGATGCAGAACACATGAAGTCCAGCAGTGGGCTTCTTAAGGCTGATATGAGGCTTAACATCTGTATGCCTCTATAGAGGTAGTTGATGCACGCAGGGCAGTGCATCGTATGACACGTACCTATCGTGCGTGACTAACGAAGCAATGCTTTGTTATGGTTTCCACTTAACACCAGGTGGGCCATCTGCTTGTACCTACAGCAAGTGGTATGAAAAAAATCGTTTCAGATTGATGAGTGAGATTCATCCAGCAGTGGACTTTAATTAATTAAGAAGGTACTCAGTTCTCATAAAATGGTGACAACAACCAGGTCTGATGATGGAGCTAAGGTCTGTTTAACGGAACTCTTCAATAAATAGGCCAATAGAGTTCAAACTTTGTTACCATACCAAGTTAGTAGGCGGTAGTCAGAAAAAAGTCTTTGACTTGCCTCTGACTACAACCTACTCAAAGTTTTGGTGCGTTTGTAGGGTCGCATCACGAGATCTCAGTTCGGGTCGAACCACTAGTATAGGGTCAATTTCAGCACCTGATAGCTTTGCTTTCTATAATCATCTTGCGGCTGTATCTCGCAGCCAGACAGCTGCAGCAACCCAGGCGAAGGTAACACTGCACCGGACGCAGCGGCATCACTTCTCGGTATCGTCACCACTGTTAAAGCTCCGCGCTGAACCAGCGATATTACAAAGTTTTGGATCCAGCCTGGCATTCCACCGCTTGCACTTTCAATTACTCTAAAACAATGTAATTCAACCTCACTGTGAATAAAATAAATATACCTCATCATAATCACCTCGTCATCTCAGCTTGGTACCACCCACTGCTGGCATAGGCCTCCCTCATGTTTTGCCAAATTAAATATTAATGAAAAATTTAATATTGGTGTCTCTTCCCGTCCATTTGGAGTGTTAGGATAGATCTTAGAAACGATTGCGGAAAATAACATTTCAATCGGTTATTTATGTCATTTTGGAAGTGGTAACAAGTTTATGGACAAAAGACCTAAACAACAAAACCAAAACAAACGACGAACGAAGGCATGTAGAGTAGTAGATCTCTTTGTGAAGGGCTCGTCCGGGGAAGTACTACCACCACGCCTTTTTCTGCTGCCAAGCAGCAACGCTGTGTTTCGGTTTGAAGAGTGTGGTTGCCGGTATATAGGCACATGAGGCATAACATCTGAATGCCTCAAGTTGATGGACGCAGGGCAGTGCATCGTAGGGCGCGTGACTTACGAGGCAATGCTTTGTTATAGGTGATGGTTACCACTTAACATCAGGTGGGCCATCTGCTTGTTCCATCAGCTAATTGTATTAAAAAAAAGGCAAACGGTGGTCCTCTCTTCGTGCATTTGATAAGATGGGTCTCGTGACCCGTGGTTAGTACATCCTCAAGTGGGCAAACAAACTTACTTCTCCAAATCTGTTGGAATTGCCTGCACATCCAACAGCTGACAAGCGAGCGCCGCGTGGTACCAGCGATCGACACCGGCCAGGTTTATTTTCACGAACATATTGTTTCCAAGGCACTTGTTTGCCAACGCTGGTAAAAACATAAGGTTACCAACTGGCCAAAGAAGAGTCTATTACTTCGTGCCCTTTTTCATTAAACAACGTGCATTTAACTGCATTAAACTCACTGATCAGCCGGGCTATTTTAAAACATTTCCGATCGAAAACGTCAGTTTTTAGGGTTCCGTACCCAATGGGTAAAACGGGACCCTTAACTAAGACTCCGCTGTCCGTCCGTCTGTCACCAGGCTGTATCTCATGAACCGTGATAGTTAGACAGTTGAAATTTTCACAGATGATGTATTTCTGTTGCCGCTATAGCAACAAATACTAAAAAACAGAACAAAATAAATATTTAAGGGGGCTCCCATACAACAAACGTGATTCTTTTGCCGTTTTTATAGATAATGGTACGGAACCTTTCGTGCGCGAGCCAGACTCGCACTGTTTGTTGACTTTAAACAAGAGCAAGAGAGAATATGAACTTTTCGATCGGAAAAGCTTTTGAATGTTTTCAAAAAACTTCGCTGATCGGAATTTTACAGATCCAAACTTAGTGAACTTTTAACTATGTCTCAGTGCTGAGATCACCGTGATCAGCCTGAAGAATTTCACTGCTGGGGTTATGTCCAGCAAATAAAATGAATAGAAGCCTCTTTCCCCTATACATTTTTAGGAAGCATATTTTAGGACCTTTCAATTTACTGACTTCCCGCGAAATTTACAATCTCTTCGGTACACCGGGGTGTGTCCTACGCATCGTCTTCTATTTCGTGGTCAGCGCTATTACCCAGCGGATCTCGGTTCTACTAGCTATATGGCCTGCATATTGCCACTCATTTTTGAATTTAATTTATTTAACAAAATTGTGTCGATGTTGGCACTGACTCGAGCGGTTACACTTTTTAAACACAGAATTTATAGTAGGTTTAATTAGCTAAGTAAACTTCTTAAAATTAAAACAAGGAATGTACTGCATGCATAATTAGTAAGTAGGTAAAAACAATAACTTTCTTTCATTTGATAAACTTAGGGTCAGTTTAAACTTAAACTTGCTAATTCTGCAAGCTATGTCGGTGACTGAGTGTAGTGTTGGGATGAGTAAAACTAAACTTACAAGTCATTTTCTGCTCATCAGTAATGGTCATCACCACAAAGATAATTTTTGTATCTAAAAGCAGTAGCAGCAGTCTCCACGACTCGTTGTCTGTATGCTGTGCTTCTTCGATCGCCAGTACCCAAAGGTTTTTAAAATTCTGCCAAAAAACGCAATAAGATGGCTATATTATATGCAGAGGCGTAGCAAGGTAACCGATGGCCCTGGTGCAAAACTGGGGCGGCCCTAACTGATTAACTGTTTAGGGTTTTATCAAATAAAAATATATAGGTAATTATAATCCCCACAAGTTTCGAACAGAAGTCGAAACTTGGGTATTTCCCTGAATTCTTTCAATGAGTTGCCATGAGTCGTGTTGCAACCTATTTTATTTACATCCCGAAGATGGGAAACATTTTAGCTAGTTCAATACGAGGTTTGCCGGTCAGGGTCCGTGGGCCCTGGTGCACGGCATGTCTAGCCCTTCGGTAGCTACGCCACTGGGTATATGGGCAATTCGTCCCTCGCATTTTGGAAGTATGTCATTTATTGGTGGCATTTCGGCCATGACATCAGCAAGCAAAAACTCTTGGTAGCATTTCGTCTCTCCGTTAGCTTAGCTAATATATAACGGGTGGCTCAAAAGAATTGACATCTCCTGGCTTTCTGATATTAAAAATTGTGTTTACTACACAATTTTTGTAAACACATTTGTTTACAAAATTTTTGTTTGTAAAATTCATTTAAAATTTACATGAACCGTTTTACTCCCCGAGAATTTGGAATAATCGTGTCAATGTTTTTACGGAATAATTCATCAGTGATAAAACACAACGTGAATTTCGTCGACGATTTCCACACCGTCCGACACCGGTTGGTCGCACAATTCGACGCTTTGCCTCAAGCCTCGAAGCAACTAGCTCAACATTGGATAGACCTAAGTATGGTAACCCAAGAACAGCAAAAGAAAACATTCATCAAGAAATAAGGAACATATCGCAGGAAGTGTTTCGACTAGTTATGGAAAATGTCATAAATAGGGATCAAATGTGCATCAACTCTGAAGGTCACCATTTAAGAGACATCATCTTCAAATCCTAACGCGACAAAATTTCATGGCACAATAAATATAGGTACATGTAAAAAAACTAAGTATCTATTTTTATTTAGAAAGGAAGTTGTAGCTATACCAAATAGGGTCATTACTTTTGCGCCACCCGTTATCTGCCAGCGGAAGCTGGTGATAAGTAAAAAGCTAAATGACTAACGTTCTTGCAAATCGTCTGAATAATGTGCTTGACACTGAAGTCAGCAAGTATGTCTTCATTGCATTGGAATTTCTCCGGTAATGGAAATCGGCAGTCAAATATTGCGTTGATCGCGTAGATTTGAATGGGCGTAGCTGATGTTACATCGATGCTGTAAACATAAAAATAAATAACTAAGAACATTATAGATACCTAGAGTAAAAATAAGATAAAAATTGTGAGTGATATTTTTAGGTTATAATTTTTACCGCTAAGTGCGCACGAAATACTGATGATGAGAATTAAATAAACTAGCTTCTCAGCCGGTTATCGCTGTGTATATTAAAAATCATAGAAATTAGTTAAACTACCTATAGTTTGGCTAAATAGTCTTGAAAATTAGAGGGATGACCTTACCCTTTTCACTTAAATGTGGTCTTGGTTATTAAATGTTCCTGTCTCGCTGCAAGAAAGGGACAATTGCAGCTCAGACCGTTTTAGGTACATAATTATTGACCAAAAAAGCGTTTCGTAGTCGACTATTTACTCCCCCAAAACATGCCCAATTGTTTTTACTTATTATTTTTAAATAATTAAACAAAACCATCAGCCACCAACCATCAACCATCAAACTATTTATATTTTCTCATTTTAAGTAAGTAAATATCCGCAATTTTTTTTATGAGTGTCTAAAAATGAAAATGTTTAAAAAATTAGGCAATATTTCTAGTTTTTGAAGACTCCTACTTCCTATGATAATTAGAATATACAAAAAAACCAAGAAACAGGGGCATGATCATGGTAGTTAAGGGGCTGACAACTATCAAACAACTTCTCGCTCGCACGTTTCGACATCTTGAAAGATATAAAATCACTAAACTCATTTTAGAAAAATCGCAATCAACCATTTTGTGTGCAATCACATTGCACACAGTTTAGTAAAAATTTCATTTTGATCGATACAAGTTTTCCTACTTAAAAGTTTGCTTATGTACGAAAACTAGTAAAGCAAACTTTTGAGTAGGAAAACATGTATCGATCAAAATGATTTTATTACTAAACTGTGTGCAATATGATTGCACACAAAAAGGTTGATTGCGATTTTTTTAATAAGAGTTAAGTGATTTTATATCTTTCAACATGTCGAAACGTGCGAGCGAGAGTCACATTAGCTCTTGTCTTCGCCTTAAAGGTTTTATGGTACAAAAATATTTGCTCTAGGAGGAAACAGTGGACTACATTTGTATGGAGAAAGAGCAGGTATCCTTTGGTCTTAACCAAGACCGCATGTGACTCACATGTTGTGTGTTTTAGTACTCACATGATGTGAGTACTAAAACACACATGTGAGTATTTAAATAGCTACTTGCCTGTATCGAATTCTGTTTTCACAGTTTTCCCTGTTGTTCCTGCCTTTCCCTCCAATGAAAGTTCTTGTAGCTATCAACCGGAAGAGCCCATATGGAACCTTTAACAACGAATAGAACAAAAGTTCAGCAATAATATAATTTTGATCCCTTACAATTTTTCATAACTGTATTCAGTGATTCTGTATTCATATCCACATTTTTTTTTAAATGTGCCAGCGTTGTTTGACGGTTGTCAAACTCGGGCAGAATAAGAGACTGGCTCTTTCGCCTTTTTTTATGATAAAATAGTGTCATATAACAATGAAGTTGCCTCATATTTCAATATTCCGACCAGTTGACTAGACTTCTCTAACTGTATCCCTATATTTTTGTTGGAAACAAATATTATATTAACTGTACCCTTCTGACGGACATTTGCGCAATAGTCTATCAATATTCATACATAAGGCATAATGACTTACCTTCGTCTCTTCAGTTAGGATGACCTTCTCCACTCTCAGGAAGTTCGGCGTAGCGTATATGCATTCTTCTATCAGCCGAGTTTTTCCAACCAGTCTTGGGCCCTGGACCACAGAATATAAATAAGCAACTACTACATGCCAACACTAGAATGTCATCTCGATCCATTCAGGTAATATTAGTAGGTATTTGTATTATTCTCAAAACTCCACAGATTTTTAAACGACTTCAAGATTACTCCGCCATATATGAATTGTGTTTGAGACCCTTTTTGTTATTTGGCAGGTGGACATCAGAGGT
Source organism: Chloroclysta siterata (assembly GCA_932294275.1). Classification (NCBI taxonomy): domain Eukaryota; kingdom Metazoa; phylum Arthropoda; class Insecta; order Lepidoptera; family Geometridae; genus Chloroclysta; species Chloroclysta siterata. Next base: position 21,142,714 of record OW028589.1, read on the forward strand.
GGTCCCATATTTTGAAATCAATCCAGCGCTAGCGCTTTAAAAAAGAAAAAAATTATATAACAAATGACGTTTTTGTTTGCGGTTCCCATCAGCAAAAGTTTTATTTAATGTTTTAGGCAGGTAACTACCTATATTTGAAAACGGATTTTTGTGCAAATAAGTTATAAACTGTGCACAGAGCATGCGTAACTCGTAAAGTAAGTTTTTATGCGTGGCTCATGCGTTTGGCGTGGCATAGTCTCGTGGTTCGTATAATAACCTATTTGTCACAAACTAGGTATATGTATTTAAGGCGAAGACTACTGCTAATGTACCTCTCTCACACTTTTGAAAGGTATAAAATCATTGAACTTCAATCATAATCCGAAACCGAGCTGAAATGTGTAAGCGATACGTTTTTTTATACAACTAGCCGATGGACAAGCTGATGGCCCACCTGATGTTAAGTAGTAACCCTCACCTTTAACAGAGCATTGCGTCGCAAGTCACACGATAGGAACGCGCCCTACGATGCACTGCCCTTCGTCCATCAACTTTAGGCAGACAGATGTTAAGCCTCATATGCCTGTAATTACACCGGCAATCACACTCTTCAAACCGAAACACAGCAACGCTGCTTGGCGGCAGAAAAAGGCGCGGTGGTAGTACTTCCCCGGACGAGCCCATCAGAAAGAGCTCTACTGCTCTTAAAAAACTTACTTAAAACCGCATTGGGAATTTGGAACTAACAATAAACGCGATTCCGTACTGGTGGTCGCGGTATCTGGTGAACGTCTGGTGCTGTTGCTGCAATGCATTCTGCAGCATCGCTCTGTACTTATGCAGTTCCTCGTTCCGGCCAAGCAGTGGGTGCCGACAATTGCTCAACCGGTTCTCCCATCTAGAAAGAAAGAAAGAAAGAATGAAAGCAAGAAAGAAAGACAGAAAGAAAGAAAGACAGAAAGAAAGAAAGAAATCATATTTATTTGACACACAACAAAAACAATAACAATGACAGTGGGTAGGTATAGGTACAACCTACGTATAGAAGTAGGTAGATACACACTACACATCTAGTGGAACATTTATATTGCTAACGGCCGGTTTCTGAAAGCTCGATCAAAACTAACCGGATGTCAAGTCACTCGCCATTTCAGCTATTACATCGAATTAGATAGAGATAGCAAGTGACTTGACATGCGATGAGTTTTGATCGGGCTTTCAGAAACCGGCTGTAAGACGAATAAGTTAGTGATCAAGTTACTTCCATTCAAAAGACATCAACGCGCTATACCATTTGTGGTCGTGCTCAAAAAATGTATGCCATCTCTTATCAATTAATAAAAACAGTCATCATCATCTTCCTGCACTTATCCCACTACATGTGGGGTCGGTACAACAGGTTTTTTCTCTCCACTTTCCTCTATCACTACTGAGATGTCGCTCAGTAGTCACTCTTTTCTTACCCATGTCATCTTTCATACCATCCATTCATATTTTTTTTGACTTACCTCAACTCTTAATAAAAACAGTGACGATGCTACTTTTAAACAATGTTTTCTTATTTTTTTTAACTCATAGACCGAACCAAAGCTTCTTCTTCCTGTCGTGACACAAGATTTTTTTTTTAAAGGTGAAAGCATTTTAAGTGAACCTCAAGAGGCTTCTTTCGAGCACTTGACACATGTTATAGAACTTTTTAAGTTCTACGATATACCGGTTTCCACACGGTGTTTTCCTTCACCGTTTAATAGTACTGGCACTGTGCACATACATTTTTGACCAGTAAAACTCATTGGTGGACGACCGATTTTGAACCGACGACCTTAGAATCGGAACCACTAGACCACCAGTACTCTCAAACCGAAGCATACCGTGTTTATATGTAGGTACCGTTTAAAACACACGGCCAAGTTTACAGGGGAAAAAACTGAGTCCAAGGTTTATCCTAAAATTACCTGATTGAGCATTTAAAACGAACCCCAACTTATTGAACTCATAAATAGGTCCGGGCTTGGTGATCCCCTTCATCCTCCTCGGCTCCATGAGCTGGAAGTACTCCTGGTCCAGCTTGCTCCTCAGGAACGTCTCCTTGTCACACGTCACTTTGTCAGGGTATACCATCATCAGTCTTGCAGCCTGAGAGTTTAACGCAGTTTTTTTATGCTACTTGTTGATGGAACCAGCAGATGGTTCACCTGAGTAATCACCAGGGGTCGGAATAGGTAGAGTTATTAAGTACCAAATGACGAAAATTACCTACGCAATCTTAACATAGATATGCCTTTTAAACCCGGAATTGGCGATTGATAAAAATTGTTTTCTAAAACTTATGGGTTTTTTTATATACAACTAACTGATGAAACAAGCAGATGGGCCACCTGATGTTTAGATTGATATTATTGTCTTCTAAAACTCTTTTTTCCTATGTTTAAAATAAACTAAGTAGCGTTACACGTTACACGTACAGCAGGGCTATTTTAAAACATTCGGAAACGTCAGTTTTTATCACAATTGATTTCGAACCCGAATCGTTTCCGACACGGGGATTAAAAAAGGCATATCCATATTAAGATTTCGTAGTAGTGTATTTGACGTCATTTGGTACTTAAAAACTCTACCTATTCCGATCCCTGGTAATCACCATCACCTATAGAAAAGCATTATCGCGCATATCACGCGCGATAGGAACGTGCCCTACGATGCACTGCTCTGTGTCCATTAACTTCTTTAGAGTTAGGAGTTTCTGTTTTCTTTTATTACCGCAACCTCAGGTTCACACATGGTGGAAAGATCAAACATGACCTGAAGGTATGCACCATGAATATTGAAAACAAAGTTATTTCAAAATCGGTTCAAAAATGTTACACCACCTAGCTCCAGCCTAAAGCGAAGTGATGGTCACCAAGAAACCACTGTGTTATTTAAATCAGGGGTTCCCAAACTTATTTTGTCTACTGCCCACTTTGAGAATAAATTATTCTTTAGCGCCCCCATTTTTTCACCTACTAAAAAACCACTATAACTAGTAGGTAGTACACAACGGCGCTCAGGTCTCAAGTTAATTCCCCCCATTTTTTTCTGGGTCTCTTGCCGCCCCCCATTAGGCCTGCAGCGCCCACAAGGGGGCGTTATCACCCACTTTGGAAAAGTCTGATTTAAATGGTTCTTGTATTAAACTACCTTATTGACAGCAGGTCCAATCACTGTGTATTCTCTTCTCAAAACGTGTCCGACCAATCCACAATACGATGTTCCTGGGGAATGATTTTTATTTATTTCACACATACAAAACAGAACAGTGTACAGGGGTAGTAACATAGTTGTTATAATACAAAAACAGTTTCACTTAGGTATATTTAAACAATAGTTGTTTACTTATCAAAGCATTCTTGTAGTCTACCTTGATAAGTTTTGTTGCCCACACTAGGTCTATCGAGCCTGTATAGCGGGCCAACAGCTACTCGCCTCGGCATCTCCATTTAAATATTTCCTACTAGGTAAATGTTTCGTGTCCTAGGTCTAGTCTGTCCAATGATAAACTTTATTCAGAAAATCAAGCAATTACAATAATTAGGGTATGCATACAAGATCAGTTATTCATTGTATTTGGCTTGTTTACAAATAATTGTTGTACGGCTGTATCTACACTAAGGGCCGGTTTCACCATGCTCTGCTAGATTAACAAAGGATTAAAGGACCGTTAAGGGCCGGTTTCACCATGCTCTGTTAGATTAACAAAGGATTAAAGGGCCGTTAAATATGTCAAAATGTACGCGTTTGACAGCTAAGGTTAGATTTAACGGTCTTTTAATCCTTGATTACTAACTAACAGAGCATGGTGAAACCGGCCCTAAATATGTCAAAATGTAGGTACGCGTTTGACAGCTAAGGTTAGATTTAACGGTCTTTTAATCCGATACCACATTACTTTCCAATGGTGGTACATGTATAGAAAGCCGTGTTGAATAATAAAAGTATACTATAATAGTAGATTGTTTACCAAGGGAGCAAACAACTATTTTTATGGCGAGAGTGTTTTTTGAATCCAGAGCGGAGCGAAGGATTCTAGAGTAGAATCCTGAGTGTAGCGAGGGATTCTAAAGTAGAATCCTAAGCGTAGCGAGGGATTCAAAGTACTTCACTCGAGCTTAAAATAGTGTTGCTCCCGAGGTGGACACTCTACTTTTTATCACCCTCTATGAGAAAATAACTTAGTGCAACTTATGAATAATCATAATCACGAAGTCATAAAGTCACAAAGTCACAAAGTCACAAAGTCACAAAGTCATAAAGTCACAAAGTCACAAAGTCACAAAGTCACAAAGTCTCATAGTCATAATCATGTATTCATTGTAATTTTATTTATTTTCATTAAGTTCATACAGTGTTCGTGATCTCTTTGGTGATTAGAACTTTTACTCAATAAGCACATTCCAAATTCAAATCACATTACCGCCCTTGGGATCAAAGTGCTATTTTGCTGCCTGTTTTCAAAGAGCAAACTATCTCTTTTCGAATTGATGTGATAAAAATACTTATAGCCTACTTTTAACCCGGAAAAATCAACAAGATTTAACAAGAGGCGAAAAACTAAAACTAAAGGCTACTTGAGGGGAAGAGTATTGCTTTTTCTACCTTCCTCAAATATCCTCAAAGAACTTAAGAAGATAAGTACCAAGAGATCACGCACATAAACAGACTCCATGCGTGGCACAGATAAGAAATGCGTGGTAAACATCCCCTTCAAGTCAAGTATTTTCTTATAAAGTGTGTAAATTATTGTATTCTACCTGAGGTAACTCCAATAGAAACTCTTTTGATATTAGCATCATTGAGGGTAGTTTTCAACTGGAATGCGCACTGCAGAGCCTTCTGCGCCTCGTCTTCGTGCTTGAGCCCTCTCAGTCCGAACACAACCAGGAACATCATGTCTTTGTCGAACATGGACACCTTGTTCACTAAGCCGCCAGAGTCTGACGTCACGCTAAAATATATTTATTTGGATACAAGCTGGTGCCCGCGACTTCGTCTGCGCAGGATTAGTCACACAATATCTTTATAAATTCTAGCCTATGTGTTATTGTAATGTATAAGCTATATTATTGTTAAGTTTCATCCAATCCATTCAGTAGTTTTTACGTGAAAGAGTAACAAACATCCATCCATCCATGCATAATTACAAACTTTTGAGTTTATAATATTAGTAGGATAGAAAAATCTTTATTTTGTCTTATGAATATCTTAATTTGCAAAACAGCTGTTAAAATTACATTATTTGTATTTGTTATATTTCATTTGTTATTTGTTATACCCCTTGAACGTCCTCAAAGAATCTGGAGTACGTACTTGGTACTAAGAGATCTGAAGGGATATCTACCGTGCCTGGATTAAGGTCGTGAAGCTGTTTCAGTTTAAGTTTTTCAGTTTAACATTTTGTATTGACCTTGTCTAACTACGAGTAACATTAGTTGTTTTATTTCGATGTGGTACAAAGAAATGGATTATTTAATCTGAAATGAATAAATTAATTGAATTGAAAACAAGGTGTGAAGTATAGTTTAAATGTGAAGCTATTATACAAAATAGTGTTATGAAAACCGCATTAAAAATTAGCTTTGAAAGTTTTGGAACTAGGTATAGACATCGTTCGGATCATAATGATATTTTAGTTGAACATTTGGAATAGTACATTGTTATCCTACGGGTGAAAGTAACTTATTTAGTCCCGAGACGGGGTTTGGCGCCCGAGCATAGCGAGGGAGCCAATAGTTCGAGGGACTAAATAAGTCTTTAACCCGTGGTAAACACTGTGCTTTTCATTACGAATACAAGGAAAGTAAAAATAAAAACATGAATTAGCTAATAAAAAAAATGAGTGAATTGTAGTATAGATCCAATCCATGCTGCATTATAACCAAAGAGTTTTTATGTTCGATCGACAAAGGTTAAAGTCCATGCCGTATTCTAACCAGAATTTTTATGTTCGATGACATTTGATGTTATGGATACTTGTTGCTACTTATATTATATTTACGAAAAAGGTTAATATTACATGTTTTGTAAAAAATTAAGTTTTTTTTTATTAAGATCATAAAGGGTTATTTATAATATAAATTATAAAAACTATATAAAAAAATCCATTACAGTTTTCACTAACTTGGTTAATTATGTATCTCTTTGGTAATAAACCTCTTTTGTTTACGAATGCCAACAGAAGTCATACTGTTGACATTCGTAAACCAAAGAGGTTTGTTTATTTTCCTAGGAAATGTGAAAATAGAAATAGTTTTTTTTTTAATAATTTGACAGCTGTCTGTTGAAAACGATTCTCCCTAGGGCTGGAAGTATTACTTTCAACCCGCTCCTCAGGCAACTTCAGACCTACTTTCCGAGTATGAGCAATGAAAAGTAATTATCTGACATGCGATTTTTTCATAACTAAATTCAGTGAATGTGTATCTTCACAATATTGCAGTGTGTGAGCGAGAGGTACCATAGCTTGCCCACAACTCGGTTTTGATAAGTTTGATTGCGATTGCGATTTTCATAAGTTCAGTTATTTTACCGACCGGTTTCTGAAAGCTCGTTCAAACGTAATCGGATGTCAAGTCACTTGCTATTTCAGGTATTACATCAAATTAGATAGAGATAGCAAGTGACTTGACATGCGATTAGTTTTGATCGGGCTTTTAGAAACCCGCCGTTAATCTTTCAAAATGTTGAAATATGCGAACGAGTGGTAGGTACTTTGACGAATGTCAGACATTTTAAGAGTTGGGAAGTGTGATGGAAATGGTCCTATTTAATTTATTTTATTTTTAGATCGGTACACAGACCAAACACTAAAGAATCATGCAAGAATAAAATTAATATTAAAATATGAATGAACTTACATCACTACAAGATGTTCCAATACTTGTACTTAAAACTTCAGGGGGCTAAAGTATCCATCAATATGAATAACTTCACTGTTTCATACATTTTAGCCAGGTGAAACAGCTTTTTTTTTATCGCTTTCAGTGTTAGTTCCTTAGAAAAAGTTATTCATATCGATGGGTAGCCCCCTAAAGTTTTAAGTACAAGTATTGGAACACCTTGTATATACAAGCTACGCGTATCAAAGTGCCTTACCTACAAACACACTTGTAAGCGGTATTCACGACTCCGATCAGCACTGTCTCAGTCACCGCCTTAGTGATGATGTTAAGGACGACTACCACAACCCTTCGCACTTCTGTCAGGAAGTCCAGCGGTTCGTCGTTGTCCACCGCTCGTAGGACAGGCTTCAGCACGAAGCGGCGTAAGCCAGGCCACCAGGAGCTCCGCATAGCTGCGACTACTGCTGGCCGCACTGTGTTAAACAATGTTTTAATGTTATACTGAAATTAAATGTATTTACTTGCCTGAAGTATGGTAAAATAAGGTCTTATATCTAATTGGTCTCACACATATCGTCGATGACCGACATGCAACATAATTATATAATTCAAAATAAATTAAACAAAACATTATAGAATTAAATAAAATTAAAAACAAATGTCAGGTCCAACAAAAATAAAAACTTATACATATAGAATCAGAAAAAATATCAATAAAATAATAAACATAAAATCAGATAAGATGTCAGCAAAACAATAACAAAGTCAAATAAAAATCATTGAATTATCCCTAAAGCTACAGTATTTCTCTAATATTATAGAAACATTTTTTGCCAAGTTACTACTAAGATAGTAGTAGATAGTTTAGAAGAACTTCCTCCCACGCACTCTAAGGTATCTACTATAAGGTATGCGCTCCCTGCGGATGTTTTCCCTGGAGAATACATTTTTTATGTAGACCGTACGTAAAGCAATCCTTACACATGTATTCCTTGTAGTTGATATCTTCAAGCGTAGATTCATCAAAGTGAGAAGCGTCCAAAGACATTCTTTGTGATGCTCCTGTAATACAATTGCCTTTTACAGTCGGCTGCACTCAGATGATCGTGATCTTATGTATGTATGTTAGGTACCTCTGAATCCAATAACACTATTCAGCTTTTCAACGCGTTTCCAAGTCGCTCCGACCCCTAAAACCTAAAATAAAAAGGATCAACTTCATCAAATACAGTAGAGGCTTGTATATTGACACGATGATCACGTTAGATAGAAACATTATGATAGAAAATATTTCATTGTACAAAAAAATAGTGCAAAGGCAGCTTTATCTTCCATAGTGTATTATGGAAAAATTATGTGGTAAGTCTAAATTATCACAACCATAGGTTCTATAAAAAATATCTTGTTAATAAGAGCTGTAATAAAATTTATGCTTGCGTCTCAGAATACTGGCAAGAAGCTAATCAATAAACTCATAGAGCTTTCGTAGAAGGGTCTACAAAACTCACAAATGAACTCGTAGCCCTCTCGTAGAACGGTCTACGATACTACAGTGTACGCTACGATACATTCTACGAGCTACACATCATTGTAACCTCATAAAATTCTACACCGTAGAGCGATAATACCGTCCATTTTACTTCGCTGTAGTTTTAGCTAAGTCGTATATGTTATGTTTTTTCTTGTGGTGTACAATAAAGATTTGTCTTTAGGTTTATAGAGTAGTAGAGCTATTTGCGAAAAGCTCGTCCAGGGAACTACCACCACGCCTTTTTCTGACGCCAAACAGCGTTGCTGTTTCGGTTTGAATAGTGTGGTTGCCGGTGAAAATACGGACACATGAGGCTTAACATCTGTATGCCTCAAATTGATTGGCAGTGCATCGTAAGTCACGTGTTAATAGGTGATGGTTATTTAACATCAGGCGGGCCATTAGCTTGTTCCATCAGTAAGTTCATTCATTTAGTTGATCGAGTGAGCGAAGCGAACGAAGATCTTAGTTTCAACTTGGGCGATTTGGCATTTTATGTATGTATGTATGTATGTATGTATGTATGTATGTTTGTCTGGCGATAACTTTAGAACCGTTGATCCGATCTGCATGAAATTTGATATGTCGATAGCTTGTACTTGAGAAATTTACTGGTAAGTATATGAGTAAAATCGGATGAAGGGTTTTTGAGGTATGGGGTTTTTTAAGGGGGAAAAAATAAAAAAAGTTACACAAAAAAATCAAGTTACATGTCATATGAAAGGGCTTTGTTTGGACATTCCAAAACAATTTTTACTTTTTTTTTGGGACGCTTGGTTTTCGAGATAAAATTTAAAAAGTTAAATTAAGATAACCAGCGATCCAAGAGCTCCCATCTCTAAGAGTTTCGTTGACATCAAGGTTTTTCTACTGGTCGGCCAGTTCTTTTGATTTTTCTTATTTTTTTTTCTTGAAATAAATTAAGGAGGTACTCAGTTCTCATAAAATGGTGACGACGACCAGGTCTGATGATGGAGCCAAGGTCTGTTCAACGGAACTCTTCAATAAATAGGCCAATAGAGTTGAAACTTGGTAACCATACCAAGTTAGTAGGCGGTAGTCAGAAAAAAGTCCAAAGATAATGTTTGGACTTTCCTCTGACTACTACCGACTCAAAGTTTTGATGCGTTCGTCGGGTCGCATCACGAGATCTCAGTTCGGGGCGAACTACTAGTTGTATAATAAAAAGGTACCTTTGTATGCCTTCCATCCCCACAAGGCGCGGTGCAGTACTCCGCTTCGTTGACATACATCCACGCACTGGCCGTGGTCAGCACATCGCCTGCCGTGCTCATGTACTCCGCCATCTTGACGTCCCACACCGGCTGGCCGACAATGACGTAGTTGGAGCGGCTGACACCGTCGCCGCCGATTATGGAGAAGTGCGATAGGCCCGCTGATATGGCTATTTTTACTGTTAGGGAACGTTTATGGTCGTTTTTGGTTTTGTAAAAAGAATAAAATATGTACCTATATTAGGGGACATTCCAACATAATATTATCAAGCTCCAAACTAAACGAAGCTGTAGGTACTATGGGAACCAGCTGATATAATACTTGTAGGTATGTTTTTTTGTAAACACAAACTTGTAATACATAATAAAATCCAGAAAGAGAACAAACATCTATGTTCATCACTCAAATGTTTGTTGAGTGTGATTGAACTCACGGCCTGCATCGCAGAAGGCAGAGCTACCAACTGTACCCCAAGTCCGAGTTTTGTTTTCAAATTAAAGAGCCAAATGTACCTATAGGTATTTGTAGCCAAATAGACTCTTTTTGTGGTATAACAAATCCACTAGCAAATGTCAGAACCAGTATAAATGTGTTATCAGGGCAATACTCCTGTAGGTAATGTATACCTACATTCTAGGATAGAATTGCTTGTCAGTCAATAATTTAGAAAAGTTAACACGCTAACCCTTTAGAACAATGCCCACATCAGTCATCAGTGTCCCATAATTCTTCTGTATAATCAGTCCACAGTCTATAGCAGTGTGGACCACATCCTGCATCGTAAGCCGCGGGGTCTTCTTCCACATGGACAGGAAGGCGTCTCCGGAAAACTTGAGGACATCGCCGTTGTGCGAGAGAATCTCCTGGACCATGGCGCCGATGTAGCAGTTCAGGACTTGCGTGAGGCGCGAGGGACCGCCACGGGTGCTGTTTGTGTAGTTCTCGCAGAGGTCGGTGAAACCTGGAGTAAGACTACAGCTTTATTTCTCGCCACAGTTGGCACATAATCTTGGTCTGATACCTACCTGTTTCTTTTAAAAACCAGAAATAGCTTCACGACTTTTATCTCCAGTCACGGTAGGTATATATCCCCTCGAATTCGGTTATGCCTCTTTGGTCTTTGCCAGTAGGTAGTAGCTGAGCTCTTTGTGACGGGCTCGTCCAGGAAATTCGTCGTCTATTTCTGCTGACAAGCACCGTTGCTGTATTTCGGCTCAAAGGGCTTAACATCGGGCAGTGCATCGTAAAGCACGTTCCTATCACCTATGACTTGCAAGGCTTTGCTTTGTTATGTAGCACATCCAGGGCCGGATTTAGAGGTCCAGAGGCCCCGGGGCAACAAAGGAGCGGAGGCCCCCTCGCCCCAAATTATTTTCCAAATAAAGTCGAGTTTTTCAATAAATAATTTATTGTGAAACCAAGTAGATTCTCTTATACAAAAAGTGTTCGTAACTCTTTTATGTTTGGTTTTTCTTTTTGGTGTTTCTGATATTTTATTTTTCTCGACTATCAGCTACGTGACTATGTTCCTATTGGTGAAGTGCTATTCTTTTCATAAGGGCTATCATTATCCATGTCACATGGAAAATGAAAAGAATAGAGAAGCTGCAAGCAATGTACTGAAACCTGTCGAGTTATGTGCAGAAGTGAATTGAGAAAAAAATATTTCATAATTAAATTAGGTTACCTAGGTTAATTAAATTACCTCAATTTACCTTATAAATATTAGCATGTGATCACGATATTTCAGTCGCCTTAATGATTAACTTACGCAGAACCAAACAAACGCATGAACAATAAATCATAACCTCTCCGTAACCGTTTTTTATGTTCTTTTGTTCTCTGCATATATTTCATATATTACATGTATACTATGTTAAGAAAAAAAACACGTTTTTGTAAATGCACAATCAAATATGACATTCGGTTTATATTGTAGATTACAAGATTAGCTTCTCAGACACCCGAGAATGTACCGTCCTTGCCGTCGTATCTCGTATCAACACGTAAATACGAAAAATAGGCAGAATAGGCTTGTAAAATCCTCAGAATATGTATACTATAAATTCCCCATCCGAACTGGCAATTTTTATTCTACTGTGGATTCACATGGACAGCGGCAGAGGGCAAAAAACTCACACTCGCTCGCCGGTTGAAGAAAATTATGCTTTTGGAAAAATATATTAATAAAAGAATAGACAACTACATGAAGACGAAATTACGCACGGTTATTAATATTAGCATTTGACCCCTTGTCACGATGAGGTAGGTTTTGTATGTATGACAATCGAAATCGATATTCTTATATAATTATACAAATAAATTATTATTGATCGACTATGATTTTTTTTTAATTTCTTGCATGCAGTAAAGTTCGTGAATAATTAATTGATGGCATTTAATTGTGCACCATAAATAATTATTTGCCTTGCTGCATGAAGAAATATGAAAAAAAATACCTATTAGTCAATAATTATTGATTTGTTTTAGAATTTAAGAACAGATATAAGAAAAAATAATTGTCGAGACACGGAATCGAATACCCAACCTTCGAGGTTGCGGGCAAGTACCACCCCACTCAGCCATTAAATGATTGGGGTACTCCTCCAAGATGGGTAGTGAATTGGAAGTGCTTATCAGGGCAATTTGCGATTTTGATATTTCACTGATTGCCTGATTGGAGTGAACAAATAAAGATCAATGATTTCTGTTATTTAAGATTAATATAATCAAATAATCATGTATGTACAAAGTACTGTAGGCTGTAGGTAAAGGTAAAATAGTAAAAAAAAATATCAAAGGAAAAGATGTTTACTAGTGTTTACTAGTAGTAGGGGAGGCCATGATGCTAAATGGGGATTTCCTCGAGCGTCATAGAGACCTATTGGGTTGCAAAGCTTAGATGATAAGAAGAAAAAAATGTTATATAAGTATACCTTTTCATCGGTGGGGGGAGCGGCTATAGATTTTCAAAAATGTAAAAAAAAACTGTTGCATGGACATACTCGAGCGCGTCAGATATTGATAGCACCAATGTCCTACGTATTTTTAATAATGTACGTATGTTAATCTGATCGTTTGCATGATGGGGGTGGTCGTACTTAAGGGTTGCAAATGAAAAAAAAAAAAATTTCATCGAGCGCGTCAGATTTTTTAAGGGGGTGTTATGTGAACCTAAAAAAAAAATCTCATTCAATAATCTGACGATTTCGATGTGACGCAAACGCGCAGCCATTATTTTAATATGCAAAAAAAAATCGCTATTTTGAAATACTCAAGCGCGTCAGATTAAGATATATATGGTTCATCTTTATGTCCTAGACGTGCTGTCTCATAATCTGACGATTATCTAGAGGGATTCGCCTAATCTGACAAAAAAATGTATTTTTATTTTGATTTTTTTAAACCATTCAACTTAATTAATTGAAAAGCTCAGGAAATAGCATGCAAATAAAAAGTATAAGTTTGTTAAGTAGAATACTTGTATTCATAAGAAAATAATTTAAAAAAATATGCAAAAAAATATTTTTTTATTGACAATTAATTGATTAATTAGTCATCATCTTCTTAAGTAGAATCAACTTCTTCTTCTGGCTCAATTTCATGGCACGAAATAGAAGCGCGCAGAGGGGAATATAGGCACCACGCAGCTAAACTTTATCGACCAATATTTGTTACTTCGGCTTGTGGAAATCGTCAGATTATATATTTTTCGTTATCCTTGAATTATTTACTTCAAAATAAAAAAAAATTTAGCCACGCTCGAGAATGTCGAGATGACGTTTTTTTTTTACAACTTTATAGCCCTCCCGTTTCTTTACGTCACTCTCAAATTGTCAGATTAGTGGAATATACACTTTTTAGCATGTAATTAACTCACCCTACCTTAATCTGACGCGCTCGAGATTTTCTGATGATCAATTTTTTTTTACTAATCTGATCCTTTATCCTAGACGGGCGGCTTTATATAGGGGGCTCATATTTGGTGGAGGTTCTTAACCAGGTACAAGGTATCCCCCTGTATATTAATCTGACGCGCTCGAGGAAATCCCGAAATCCCCTCTTGGGCTCCCCTACTATAGTTGGAATTTGAAAGATTTTTTTTCCGAAGTGTCTATTGTGGGGGCCCCCCGTTTGTGGAGGCCCCGGGGCCATCGCCCCGTTTGCCCTCCCCTAAATCCGGCCCTGAGCACATCAGGCGGGCCATATGCTTGTTCCCTCGGTACCTAAGCATAAAAAAACAATAGAAACCAACCAGCAACGTCAATAAACATGAGAGCAGTCTCGTAGCTCCTAATGGAATGGTCGTAGTGCTTGTATATTATCTCGTCAGGCACCAGTGATGCGATGATGCCGATGTGACTTGCCTTGTGGGTAGCACTTAAGCTGCTCTTTGTCCTAGACACCAAATTTACAAAGCATCTTAACTTTAAAAGTCGTTAAGCTGGTTATAGGTTCCCTAAGATTTAGATGACGCTGAGTGGGGCATAATTATGCTCGGTTTAGCTCCATCTGAGTTCAATATCAAGGACCGTTAGGCTACGTATCCGGCAAGGGTATTGAGCGTTGTTCGTGTGCGACAAGTAGGTAGTAAGGTAATGGTAGATCGTGCGTTCTTCATACCTGCTACCTCGCCTTCCGCGCACCGATTACTTACAACGCATAGCAGGAAGTTTTAACTCATTTAGGTACCTACCTACCTCGTTCTACGTTTTTATGACACAAAATAAACGGTTTTTGATTTTGTTAGGTAGCTTAGGTACATATCCAAATTGGTAAAGGCAACATTACATCGACTGCTTCATCGCCAGCCTGGTGCGATGCCGCTCGCGCGGCGTCAGCATTTCCACCGGAATGGAGGCTCGCACAGAGTACCGGTGGTGCACTCGCTTCATAGCCATCAGGTACTCGTCGTAGTTTGAACTCTTTCTGCTACTACTTGATATTGAATCTGGGAGAAAATAAATATAGGTAATTCGACATAAAATGTGTTGGTTGACCAACACATACCTACCTAATACATAGATCCCGGTGCATAGAGAAAGAATCGGGGTGAAAACTTAGGTAACTAAAAAGTTGACGGAATAATAATAATAAATCTTTATTGCAGACACGTGGGTCCATAGGAATGTCGAATTGATCTCACGACCGTCAAGCACGTGAGCTTATTATCACTGCAATGTGCTACGGGCATACTCTACAAACTACCAAATAACAATAACAAACTGCACATGCTTATCGAAGACGCTTGGCGAATGGAGTTCTCTGATTGTTGATTTTCATTTAAAATTATAAAAAAAAAATATCTTCACAGCTCAGTTGGTAGTAGCTCTGCCTTCTGCGCCGTAGGCCGTGGGTTCGATCCCCACCGTGAACAAACATTTGTGTGATGAACATAGATGTTTGTTCTCTGTCTGGGTGTTATTTAATATCATAAGTATGTATTTACAAAAAAAAAAAGTATATAAGTAGTATATCAGCTATCTGGTTCCCATATCACAAGCTTTGGCTTAGTTTGGGGCGAGATAGTGCTGTGTGGAATGTCCACCAATATTTATTTATTTATTTATTTCTAGTTTCGGGAGCTGGCTGACCCTCTTTTCAAAGCTTAGGTTAGAGGGCCCCCTGAGCTCCGGGGCCCTGGTGCACTGCACTACCTGGCCCTACGATAGCTACGCCACCTATTCCCTGTTACGTTTAGGTAAATATGTACATTGCAAAATACTTGTAAGGTGTGGTTGAGGGTTCGATAATAAATTGAGATAACCTCCACAAACGTAGAACTCCTCCCACCTGATGGACCGATGACATTGTAAAGATCGCGAATTGATGGCTCAAAATGTAGGTCCTATTCCTGCATTTTTTAAGCAGATGATAATGACCTACACGAGATACATAAGTTAATACCTCTCTACTACAACACACGTTAACAATTGACAACAATTTACCTAGGACAACACAGATGGCAGCCATGTCCTAAACATTATTAGTTAAGCTATAGTTATCAATATTACTATAGTAGTTTATTTAGTCCAGCTTACCATCATCATCGCGTTCACTACGTTTATCGCTCGTTTTCTCTTCCATTTTTTTTTTTTAAACCGTAGCTTCAAGACGAGACGTAACTTTCCAAGAATGCAAATCACAGAACACAAAATCAGATGCAAATTCAATGGATGATGCACTTTCAAATAATTTACTTTACAAAGAGTATAGAGATACCTTTTTCCAAGTACATACCTATTTAGGTACCCTCCATGCTCGTAGGCCTACTTACGGCAGTTACATGGAGGTAGTATATTATACTTAGTCTAAGGTCTAAGGCTTAGACTAAGTATACTACCTCCATGGTCTAAGGTATAATACTTAGACTAGGTACTGGCATGGAGGAAAGTGACATCCACCATAAACATCAGCCCAGCGACCTATTTTCTTCATGGTGTCTGTAGGTGTTATATTATAGTAGTACCGTACCATTACCTACTGGCTCTTTACGTACCTAGGTAGGTATAGGTACTGACCACTATTCGCCTCTTACCTCACCTACTATCAAAATAACGCCTCTGACTACAAACTCTTATCTGCGGCCTATAAATCTTGGACTATACCTAGATGAACGGAGTAACAACAAATAAAACGATCTGATTGAATTGTTATTTGTTTATTGTAAAAAAATTACGACTAGAGGATCTTTCAATAAGTTAATTTTAGTACCTAGGTACCTCAGTTAAGTTACTAGGTAGGTACAAAGGATTAACTAGTAGGCGGGTGGGGGTTCACAAAATGTATTTTCCCTTATAAACTTCTACACGCTACGAGCACAAAAGGGTAGTTTTTGAACAGAGGTCACCGTTTGCTTGGTATCCTTTCAGAATCTGAAACAAATAGACTTCAGAATTTTGCAGGACTTCGTGAGTAGTAGGGTAGGTTATCGACACCATCGTGGTAGCAGTGAGCTTTTGATCCAGGCTTCAAATCCAATGGATATTGGCAATACCATCGCTCCCGAACGGTGAAGGAAAACATCTTGAGGAAACAGGCGATCTACCATGCCTTTCCTGTGTAGGTAAACAGGTAGGCACTAGGCTGAGAAGACTGTATGTATGGTGCTTCTCCACCTACATCCCAGGGTCTGAATCAGGGTCAAGCATTTATCTTTTTTAAAGATTTTGTACCTCAACCTGTTGAGGCAATAGTCGATTGTTTGTCAAAACCCTTTTTCTGAGTAACGGCTAAAGGTATCAAGTTGAATTGGAATGGTAGAAGGAATGTACCTACCTAGGTACACTATTTGTTGAAGTCAGGTCCAATTAAGTTTCATCCAAAAAAGTCGCCGCGCCCCGACGAGTCGGCTGCTAAGGGAGTTTTTGGGTACCTAGTAATTAAAATTCGTAAATCCCAAAAATACGTCAAATAGGTACTTATATTACTGTGACCTACCCAACCGTGTTTAGGGTTCCGTCGCCATATATCCGTTTGTTTGTCTGTCTTTAGTAGGTAGGTAAGTACCTAAAATATAGAAAAAATTAGGTAGTTAAGTACCTAAAAGGCTTTGCTTGAAAGCTATAGGTATTTTATCTAGGTACATGTTGTTACAACACAAGCCCAATGAAGAATTTGAGTTCTGATTTATTCTCTGTTGATGATGTTAAACATTACAGTTGTGTATACATACACATATTGCTAGTGACAGTTCCAGGACTTCCAGGTCCCATTTAACTTCATGCTTCCAAACTCAGAATTAGGTAAGTCTTATTCTGAGCTTCCATAGTTATAATAAATGTTAGGCTGGAAAAAAATACATCAATTTTCTATTTCTAGGGATAAACTATGCACCAATGAAACTCTTCTAATAGTTGGGTATGGACTGAGAAAGGACTTTTATTTCCAAATGTTGGTAAACATGTCACTTGCTTTTATTCAATGGCATTTTGGTTTTGATTTATTTCTCAGCCAAATATTAAAGGACACTTTAACTGACTCACTATTCACATTTCAAGGCACTCTATGGACGAATTGCCACAAAAGAACACTAACACTGAACCAACTAACTTCACATTGGACCCAGTCATTTGGGGTGCTAAACTTCACCTAAATTTACTCACAAAACATATTGTTTCACCATCTAAAGACACAAAACATCACTTTACAAACACTCGTTCACAAGGATTAGAAAAACAAACATCTGAGATGGAATAATCTATTTCACACACTTACACTACACATCACCTATACCACTGATTATTACACGATTGATAAACTTATACACTTAGTAATTTCTAGCATGAACTAACAACTAGAATTTTTGCGATAATAATATTATTGCTGTCACTTAACTGTGGGTACACATTCACATGAAATTAGGTTAGGGAACCTTCACAAAACTGGGCTTACACCACACGTCACTACACAACACAAAAATAGGTACAATGATAAAATTTTATCTGAAAACATTAAAAAAACTTAAGAATAAATAATGAAAATCCAATACAATGTTGGTACATCAATGAGTTTAGGCCGTGCCACCACGGACCACCACTATAACTAGATGATCCTCTTTCAAACTCTCCTCTGTCAAATTGTGGCATGTCCTCTTTAGGAGCTCAGTAGAAAATTCACAAGGAGGGAATGAATACAACACACCAGTGGCCTCTGTCTCTTTGTTCAGCAAAGATATAACCCCAGCTGCTTCTTTCTGCTTCAAATATGAAACCAAGTTCCTCATTGGGCGAGTCTGAATACTAGCATCTTCATTTGTGATGGCTGTTGTTGAGCCCGCTACTCCTAGGAAAATAGCATGAGAGGTGGATGTGACAATTCTCTTCTGTACATCATCCAGTTTGGGCTGATCTAGACGTAGTCTCTGTGTGATTCTCAGCTGGTTTTTGCCTTCTTCATCTTTCATGAGGCAGTCAATTATCTCATTGTCTCCATCAGTCAGGTGGAATTTAGTGGGGAAGAGGGAGTTCTTAAGAATCAATGCTCCATTCCACATGGTTGTTGCCTTGCGCACAACTTCAGGAAGTGTTCTGGCTGAGGCAAGCATGCCGCCAGCGCGACGCGGCGAGCCATCAGAGTCGGAGTCGGGAGAACGCCTGCGCGGGGAGCGAGAACGAGACCTGTCGACTCCGGGCTCGCGGGAGCCGGAGCGCCGTATACGGGCCTCATAATCTCCTTCCGCTGGCGGTCTCCTCCATTCTTCGTCGCGGAACTCTCCGCTGCCATGATACCCGCCCCGATACATGCCGCGACCGCGCCCACGTCCCCCCCTGCCCCTGTAACCTGAAGTACCGTACGCGGCGTATCCTTCCTCCCAAGACGCTCCTGCCTCGTACCCCTCGTAACCTTCGACAGGACGGCCGTCTTCGCCTACCGGTGGCGCATACGTCTTAGGCCTGTAAGGACCGCCATTGCCTACATCAGCAAAGTCGATCCTTAGACGCCTATCTGGCCCGCCTAGTGGAAACCCTCTCATTTCTTTTACGGCCGCCTGCGCAGCATCGATAGAATCATACAAAATGTATGCTTGAGCTTCCCCTTTAGCGTATTCTATTTTTTTTATAGCCCCAAACCTATCGAATTCCCTCTCTAGCTGAGCAACCGAGGTCCAAGGCCCGAGGCCGCCTACCCACACGCGAGTAGTAGGATTTGCTTTACCATACCCAATTTTACATTGGAACTTTCCAATATACTGCCCAGATAACTCTACTTTAGCCCTATGAGCCATGTCTAAAGTTTGATAACGCACAAAGGCAAATGCGTTACCTGTCCCAGGAGGAGGACGCTTTATGTCAATGTCTTCTACAATGCCAAAGCGGCCAAAGATACGACGCAGTTCCTCATCAGATATATTTATTTCAAGATTACCCGCGAAAAGCGTCCTTGTGGCGAGATGATCGTCCTCTGGTTGGACATGATGCAAGTAATTTGGGAATTTATCTTTCTTACTTTCCATTTTATCAAACTGTGGATGTGGGTGGCGAGGCATGTACGGACGCGGCATATAATGAGGGTGCGGGGGGTGATGCATTGGCGGTCTGTGGTGCATGGGTGGACCGTGTGGTCCAGCCATTGGATAGTCATGCATTGGGGGACGAAAATCTCTGTGATGTGGAACAGCTGGGGGAATACCATAGCCTCTGTCATCTGGAGGCGCTCTACGTCTCTCGGGTACTGGAGACCAAGCATATGAATAAGGTCGTTCGTAGTCGGGTGGAGTGACGCTTCTTGGCCGGCTTCTGAACTCAGAACGCACCGGCTCGTAGACTGGATCTACTATAGCCACTTTGTCGTATAAAATAATCCTTGGCTTTGCGTGTTTCGCGTCTCTCGCGTCTTCGGCGCTTCGGAAACAAATGTAAGCCACACGTTCGTCCAATTCGTGCGAAATTTTGATGCTGAAATCCCCGAACTTTTTATACTCGCGGTAGAGCGTATCTTTTATAATATCGTCAGAAGCTTTGGGGTGCAACGCGCTGACACAGAGCACCTTGTAAACTGGGCGAGCTGCTGCTGAACCTTCCCTGGCCTCCCGAGTGCGGGGGAACTCATCGCGATGAGGCGAAACGTAACGGCCTCGGGGGCTCGGCGAGCGCACCCGCCGACGCACCCGGTCGGGGGTGACGCGCTCGTCCGAGCTATCGTCATACCGACCGATGCTACTACGCGTTCTTTTCGATCGCGGTACACTATCCCTTGACGAACTCCGCTTCATGTTACGAATTTTCACCGTTATTCGATCTCTATCTCTATCGCTACGCGGTAATCCAATCATGAAAGCTCAGTACGCCGAACCACTATCTGAAATGCACAACATTACACGTCACTTCAAAATGTCGCTTTCCTTCCTCCAGCAAATGAGTAAACCACGAAATCACTATAACGCACTGTGTTTTCGTCTTACCAAAAACGAAATAGCAATCAGTTCAGTAAGTTTTTATTGATCACAGAACAAGAACACTTTTTAACTCAGTTCTAAATTAACCACGAGCTATTCACAAAACGGCTATAGAAAAATCCAAACAGGATTAATCCAATCCAAGAAAGCTGCTGCTCTGCGCGCGTCTGTCAGTGTTGCCGACTCGACTACAGCAAATATCGCTAGAGAAACTAGGTACGGATTCTGCTATTCGTAGACTCGTCAAGTCGTCACGTGTCGGTCGGTCGCAGACGCGTGTTCAAAAATTAGTTCAAAACTTTGGTTTAAAAGTCGCTACAAAAATAATAAAGATTTAAATCAACCCAATCAGTGGAGCCTGTTCAGAGTTCATAATTTCCAATAGATTTTTTTTCAAATCTAATGTTTTTTCCGCGGGGCTATTTTATTAAAAACACTTTTTTTTCTCCCGGACGTCCAAAGCCCAACTGCACTAAAGCTCGTCTTAGCCAACAATACAATGGTTAGACCCTAGCTTTAGTCAATTTCCTTAAAACATGCTTCATTCAGCTGTACTAGAGCTGCTGCATATTTACGAAGCTGGCGAAGAAAAATTATTATATTCATGCATTGCATGAATATTTGCTGTGTTGTTGGCGTAGCTTTTAAATGTATACAAAGTTAAGTTACAAGAAACAAAAAAAAGAAGTCGTTTCCAACTTCATGTCGCAACTAAAGACAAAGGAGCTAAATTGGCAACCTTGCTAGCTGGTTACGCGCGAGCTGAGTCCGGTTATTGTACGACATGATAATGTACAGCACGATAATGTACAGCATGATAATTGGAATCCACTTTGGTACCTTTTTGGATTCGTTTTATCGGGTGTACATTATCGGGGTGTGCATTATCTGGATGTGCATATTAGCGATGTTACGAGTTGATTTTATTCCAACTCGGATAACTCGAGTTGACTCGGCCGCTAACTCGAATCGCAACTCGAGTTGACTCGACTCGCATCAACCGGATGGGATCCGCTTCGCGGCAGCAGCCAAACGGATCGGCGAGTCGAGTCGAATGCACCGTATTCGTATTCTTATTCTTGATTCGAGTTTACACTTGCATTGCCGATTGCCACTGCTCCACTCGCCGGCCACCGCTGTGCGTGTGTGTTATTTGTTTCGTAATGTACCATCGCCAACACAGTTAACTGACTATTCGTGCACTTTATACGCATTGTAACGATGTTATGCGAGTACCTTGCGGGGTTTATTACCGATGGTATTTATTTACCCAATTTTTACTTAATTGCGAAAATACAATAAAATGTTCACTTTAAAAAACCCCAAACTTGGTAAAAACCAAATCCTAACGTACGCCAGTGCAGTGCAGTCGCCACATCACTAGTTTTCCGGACTCCTAGTAATTTTGGCAGTTTTATTCTCTTATTCACTTTTACGCATTAAATATACTTGCTTTCTCTCTCAAACCTTGCTCGAGCGCCGACGGCGGCCCGAACCGACCCGAGGTGTGCCGACCCGGCGAGGCGACGGAATACGAATCAAAACAAAATGAATATTCGTTGTAGAGTCGAGTTTCGGTTTCGAGTTGGCGAATCGCTGACTCGCGACCTCGCGTGCACTCGCATTCGCATATCTCGCATTCGTTACCGACCGCATTCTATCTAGTAGTTAGGTAGGTAAGCGAGTTGATTCGAGTTGCGAATGAACTTGATTCGAATCAACTCGTTTAGACTCTGATTCGAGTTATTCGAATCAGCCAACTCGACTCGCCCATCGCTAGTGCATATGTCACGTGTCAATAATGTACAGCCAGCTAATGTACAACATGATATTGTACAGCACGATAATGTACAGCACGATAATTGGAAGCCAATTTAACGGGATGATAATGTACACCCAATAATTCAAACCAGTGGACACGGATTATCGGGGTGTGCATTATCGTGCTGTGCAATATCATGCTGTACATTATTTGGCCGTACATTATTGCCTCCCGGTATAATCCCAACCGTGGTGCTGAGAAAGCGCAGCCAGGAAAACAAAGCCCGGAGTTCATGAACATTTTGTACATGAATTCCAGGCCATGTTTTCCAGGGATGTACATTCTTTGTCGTACATTTACAACACGTATTGGGATTGTACGACCATGGATTTCATATACATTTGGACATGAAATCCTGGCTGCGTTTTCCTGTCCGTGCTTTCCTGGTTGTAAATCTTAGAGCAACACGGGCCACCGGCGGACCGGAGGGGAGTAGCCTTCGAAAGCATTCCCCTCTGTCAAAGTACAAGTCCACGCGGTCCTAGACGTACAATAAAACTGACACAGAATGTATCTATGTGTGCATGATATTGTTAGTGTATTTTTAATTAGGTATGTGTGAGTTTCGTAGTGACAGACGATTATTTTTGTGTGGGAATTTGAGAAAGTGTGCGTAACACAAATTTCCCCCCGCAAAAAATGGCAGACAGTTTTGTATCGGTAATAAACGCTACGGCCACTCCCCTCCGTGTTGCTCTATGTTGTAAATGCTCGGGCTATGTTGTATTCCATAATAAATAAATAAAAATAGCTTTATTTCCACACAAAACAATAAAATAAAATAAAAATAAATCTTAATCCTAATTTATCTAAATACTAGTTATTACTTTTATATATTTGTGTATGGACCACCTTCGGCGGTATAAGCCTCCTCCAAGGATCGCCAATCGTCCCTATCTTTTGATTTTCTTGCCCATATTTTCCCCGCCACCTTTATAATTTCATAGTTCCATCTTTGTATCGATGTATCGATATTTATTAAAATATCAATATTGACCTCGATATCTCGAGGAAAATATATCGATAAATCGATATATCGGTAAAATTTTGAGAGATTTTGCGGTTTTAAAATTATAATGTATTTAGTTCAGTCAAGCTCAATAATAGGTAATAGTAATAGTTATTACACACAAATAAACTCTTCAGCTTCATAATAATAGTAATGATTTCAGGCAAACCAGTATTTGTCAGATAGCGAAAGTAGAAAAACTCTGCTCTTCACATGCTCCGCTGTCAGCCGGCTCCTATTATTAGGAACCGTCAGATTTACGGCAGAAGCCACTCTCTCTGAAGGCACAGAGGAAGCCGTAGGTGTCAAGTATTTGAGTGCCAGATTCGAAAGAACTGGAGTAAAATGTCTTGACTCTATCCAAAACTTTCCGTTCGTTCAAATCTTTTGCGGCTTCGAATTCTATTATATATTTTAATTAAATTAAAGAAAAAAAATATCGTTTTTGATACGATTTTCGATATCAAATATTTTAAATCTATGTATCGATGTATCAAATCAAAATATATCGGCTAAAAATATCGATGTATCGAATGAAAAATATCGATATATCGATGTATCGATATTATTTCAACAAGCCTACTTTGTTTGTATGTAGGTTAGGTACTTAGATCAAGTATACAATAGATAGAGCATCAAATAATAATACCAAGAGTAAGAGAGACGCAATAATACAAATTATACCTATGAGTGAGAGAAATATAATATAAATGTTCTGTCCCTTTCTGCGTATACGTTTTTGATTGTTTAGCACCAAGCTTATGCTTGGTTGGGTAAAAATGGTATGATGTGGCAACCCATAAATTGTATGTACTTGTTGTCCGTCTTGCTCGGATAAACGCTCGTAGAGCAATCTATAGTATTATTAATCTATGGTTAGGTACGTCGTAAATCTCGTACATACATTTTATCAGTGTTGCCGTTTTAGCATTTTATGTGCTAAATTTAGCATATTTCTGGACTCCTTAGCATGAAAATTTTGCATTTAGCATATTGCATATTTTGGCATTTCAAATCAAAAGTCAGTCTCAAAAGATTTTATAGAGGTATGGCAACTCTCTAAAGGAACCCACTTCTCCGAAATTATTTTGTGATTGTTTTTACGTACGTATTCATAAAACGTAGGTACCTGAAGAAGTATTATAACTATTTATGACACATTCGAAGAGTAAGAGATAAAATTATTACCGATGAGTGTGGATGTTGAAAGTGGCCCATCGACATCACAAGCCCAAACTAACAAACATGACGATGACGACCAAATGTTCTATAGTATTCACCTTTCCTATCTTTCATAACATATTAACATCAGAAATGTGGCAAATTGTGTAAATAGGTACCTATAGTATTTTCGTTACCAGTCGGCGCTGAAACGGATGAATGATGGATTTAGCTAACATTTGGTGTGTAACGATACCTTAGAGCCTAGAATAAATGTTAGGCTACTGCTAAGCCGAAAAATTGTCTCACGCAGCACGTACGCGTTTGAAATCGTGGGCACAGGCAGGTTGATAACAATTTGGATTTTAGCATGATTTTTAGCATTTTTAGCATTATCTGAAGCAAGTTCTAGCATTTTCTCAAAATAAAAAACGGCAACACTGCATTTTATTTTGTAAACAAGTCTGCACTCGATTGACAAGTTTTTTTGTAATAAAATTATATGGTATTGGTTCTGCTGGCTAGCTGTGTGTTTCTGTAAACCGCTCCTGGTTTCGGAGCTCGCAAGATTAATATTCTTACAGGTCTGTCCATCTAAGATCATCCCATTGATGTCTTGTGAAAAGGAACATAGTTTGCACATTGCTCTGTGACTGACCTTTGCTATCAACAATAAAACAATGAATAAGTATCTCCGAGTTCAGTGAACAATCTAGAAGCTACTTATTGGATAATATATCACTGAAATAAACTTGGTGGCTTGGTTTCAACAGTCCTCCAAAACACTTTCATAATACCATCATATTATGGATATAATAATAAAAGTAAATAATCAGTCGAACGGAAGAGATAAATTGGCCCGGTAAGTTTCAGTAACCTTACAATGCAATCTTAAAGTCCTTATATCTACTTCCATTCTGCAATAAAACTCACAGCAAATATGTTGACAATGTTTATTTATTTATTTATTTATAATTAGGAACACCAACAGCGATATGTATGGTTACATTATAAAATATATTATGTTATTGTTTTAGACTGGTACATACGCCAATAATAGGTGGACACAACATTTCCACTAATAGTTGACTTAAAACGAATACAACAAACTTATTACTAAGTGAGATCACTAGAATGAGGTAGTAGGTGCAACTACTATCCTGCTTTATATTTATTTTTTATTATTTTTCCTAATTTGTTAACAAAATACAAAAAATAATATATATATAGTTATATAACAAAAATGTTATGTAGGGAAACTCCTACTAAATGTTCTTAATAGCCCAATGAGTACTTCTTTAAGTAATGTAATTTAAGGATTAGCTTAAATGCAATCAGAATATTGTAGTGAATCTGAAAGGCTCATGTTACCTTACATAACATCAAATAGTAAGTACATAATGTTACAAGTTAATCTATCTACATTGTTTTAGATTGGTGCAGTATACAAGTAGACTTCTTTGGCACCAGTTAGAGACAAGAAATGCTAACAAATATTCTGTTGACAGAATAAAGAATCTTGAAGTTGCATTTAGTTCTTTTAGGAAGAGTAAGTAAACCTATGTTGACATCTTATTGGTATTTATGATAATATATTCCTAACAGCTGTTACAGTAATTTAATGTTTTTGTTACAGTTTTGAGGCTTGGACGATGTATAGACATATTCTACACAGCCTTAAATACCATAAATATTGAAGATCCATTCCTAAAATGCACTCTGACTGTCAGTAAACTGGCCCATGCATTGTATCTTTATGCTGACCACATTGTCTGGCTCACTAGAAGTGGGTTCTTGAAGACAGATTCTGATAGTTGGAACAAAACTGCCAACAAATTCTGGCTACTATCAATTATTGCAAATCTGGCCAGAGATTTCTATGAAATATTGCATCTTCTAGAATTGCATTCCAAAAAGTTTTTGAAACCGTCGGATCTAATAAGTGCCTCAAGAAGTGTTGATTTTTCTAGCAGCATGAAACACATTGTTGCTGTTGCCAGTTGTCACAAAGATGTGTTTATTGACACAGTGAAGAATTCTTGTGACATATTCATTCCATTAACTGCTCTAGGGTTCACTAAGTTGAGTCCGAGTGCTGTGGGCGCACTAGGAGCTTTATCTTCCTTGGCTGCTATAGTGACAGTAGTACAACCCATCACTAAACTGCTGCCAGCTTAATCTTAAGTACATCCTATTTTTTTAAGTTTTATTTTTGGCAGAACTCGAGCTGTGAAAATCATTATTATTTTATACTTCAAATGACTTGGTGGTAAAATTATAATTATGATAAGATTAGTATTGTTGTTATTTATTTAGTTTGTGGAAGTTGGGCTAAAAGTTACACCTAATAAGGAAATTTATGTTTGTACCTAGGTTGTACCTATATGTAAGTACACTTAACAATAAATAATAAAATTTACTTCATTGGATATAACGAGCTGTTTTATTCTTAAAAATCTATTTTATTCTAAGTATAATTTCAGTGTAGGTAGTAATATAGCTTTATGTACTTTTTTATGCAATAAAGTTAGTAAGCAACAAATATAGATAGGTACTGCTTTTTAGTAAAATCCGAAATACGGATCCATATTAAACAGGTACATTTTACAAAACTGGAAATAACGTAAAATATTCGTTCAAATTGGCAAAAAAACACGCTTATATTCAACTCTTTGATTCGGCAGATATTTTATAAGCCCTCTTTACTTTAGGGTAAAAATTGCTCTAGCTCACACTCTAGCTAGCCCATTCTGGGTTGTCCTTAGATCAAGCAAGTAAACAATAGATAGAGCATCAAAATATAATAATACCAAGAGTAAGAGAGACGCAATAATACAAATTATACCTATGAGTGAGAGAAATATAATATAAATGTTCTGTCCCTTTCTGCGTACTATACGTTTTTGATTGTTTAGCACCAAGACTCACCAAGTTTGGTGCTAAACAAACCGCTTGGTGCTTGTGAGTTTACAGGTGTTTAGTGCCAAAGTTCTTTGAAAATAGTGTGTGCCTAGGTCCCAGTATACGTAGAGTTAAGTTTATAATGTGGTGCATTGTAGTATTTTAGGCTGTGATAATGATACA
Source organism: Chloroclysta siterata (assembly GCA_932294275.1). NCBI lineage: Eukaryota > Metazoa > Arthropoda > Insecta > Lepidoptera > Geometridae > Chloroclysta > Chloroclysta siterata. Next base: position 21,170,314 of record OW028589.1, read on the forward strand.
GCTCGGAAAACTGAAAATTAAGCTTCCTTCGGTAAGTAGCACTTTTATGTTCTATTTGTCAATTAAACTATAAAACGGAGAATGCACAGTGTCCACAATTAATCATTTAACGGTTGTGTTTACTTTCTATCGCATATCATAGTAGATTTCAAGAATTTAATTATTTTGTAAAATTGAGTATAGGTTACTAAAAACCACACAAATGACATGGCTATTCAAACCGATACAGTTCTATAGAAACAAGTATCTGCTTAATTTGGCTGGGTTATACGATCTTTCGGGCTGCCAACTAAAACAAAATCTATTTGCCAAAAATGTTGGGAAACGAACAACTTTAGGGTGGATTCGACTCGGATATGTTAGGATAAGTTCAAATACACACAATAGGCTAGAAAAAAAATGACAATGTCGCAACTTATTATTTAATTCAAAGAAATAAGGTTTGTAAATTTTGAATGAGAAGTTGGTAGTTATTTTGTGTCTGAGACCACCATCGCGTAGTATGATTAAATACCTACATATGGCTAATAATTACATGTTTGTTTTACAGATTTCCCAAAGATGCAACTACTTTGAGCTGGTGGGTTAAGCTACGGGTTACCAAGCTCCAGGTCACCAAGCTCCAAAATCAAAATCAAAACGGACTTCAGTACAATCACAAGGATCTCTTTGAAACGTCTTAAATTGGTACTAGGTGAATGTACCGCCAGTTCCTCGCGACCAAAGCCTAGAAGAACAGGCAAGAAACTTACGGACTAAAAAACTTTTGGGCTATTTCAACATAAACGGTTTTTTTTTCTGGATAATAATGAAAGTATGTTCAAAAACTATAACACGAATACTAAAAATCTTGCTTTAAAAAGTGTGAATTAAGAAAATATTCTCATCTGAAATTGTTATGTACAAACTATTAAATATTTATCGTCTAATAAATTAACACGTACTTACACGTGATATATTTTAATGTATTTAAGACATATTCATAGTGATGTTCTGAGGATAGCTGTATTCATAATGCCACCACTTCGCGCTTCAGGGCAAAGTGGTGGCATTGCTCAGGCTTATGGTCAGCTCTAGCTTATGCTGGCTTATTCCTGTTAGGATGTATTGTTTATACCTACTTAATTTAAAATTGAAGCACGCGTTATAAATTAACCTTTTTAATTACGGTTTCTGACGAGTAGGGATTTAGAATAAATAAATCAATGATAAATAAATAAATTGTTTTTTATTCATAAAAATTTTACCTAGCTGATGCTAGCTGCTGCAGTAACATAATTAAACTATTGGTAGGTGGTAGAATGTGAAGAATAGCACCACCAGCTAGCTCTGTCCCTCTCACTAGGAAAATACAGGACTCTAGCTTGTGGGGCCTAGGGTTCTGATGTCAATGTCTAAAATGCCAGCTTAGCTGGGTAAAAAGGGATTCTCCAAACATTATACACTAGCAGTTCACCCTGTTTTTTTTATTGTTTTTTAATAAATATTGGTGGAGATTTCACACAGCACTATCTAGCCCCAAACTAAGCCAAATCACAACCACCCAGACAGAGAACAAACGTCTAGTATCACGTCACACAAATGTTTGTTCTCGGTAGGATTGAACCCACGGCCTACGGCGCAAAAGGCTACCAACTGAGCTGTGTAGGCTTTTTTCTAGCCCATTCCTTAGAAGATATTAAAATGGCGTAACCTAGAGGAGGGTACAAACTATTTCACTGCAGAAACTAGCTTTAATTAAACATCATTAAACAAACAACTGGAGCCGCGGCGACATCATAGCTTATGCTCGGTTGGGTAAAAATAGTATGATGTGGCAACCCATAAATTGTATGTACTTGTTGTCCGTCTTGCTCGGGTATACGCTCGTAGGCAATCTATAGTATTATTAATCTATGGGGTTGTCCAACTGCCCCTTTTCAAAAAACAAGATGGCAGCACTGATTTTAAGCATGGACTTACAAGTTTTTTATCATACTCTGTGTACAAATAAGACTTGGCAAAAGGAGTAGATCCATCGCCAGAACCTTAGACTAAGTATCATATAGACGTAGTGTTACGGTTTTTCGGCGTGTCCGTTTTTTGTTAGTTTGTATGTATTCGCGTGAGTGACTAGAGAAGGGACAACATTGACTAACCTATCGATAGAATAAGAAATGGATGAAAAAGTCGTTTTAATTGGAATCCAACTTTTTAATTTTAACTGGTTGCTGACTTTTATTGCGAAAGCCCAAAACCATTATAGACACTGGAACACTATCATCGTCAATAATGTTTCCCACATTGCCCTAACCGTGAGAGCGATGTCCATCCCACTCGATACAATTTCTTATGGCCATTTCGTCCATGCATAAGAACATTTTGTAGGCTATCAGTTTTCACGCCTAACAGCTTTTATCCACTCCCGTCTTCATTCTGGGCATTTAAGAACCTAAAAAAATAATGTAAAATTTAACAAAAATTGATCCCTCGCGAGACGCCTATAAGGTGTGAAAAATTGAAACTACAACAGAACAGCCGGTCTGACCCACCGCATTAGATATTTCATATAAAAAACGGAAACTTAAATATTATCGATAAAGCTAAATTGGTCGGTGGAAGTACATCTCTAGAACAGAAGACTAAAACAATGCATTTTATTTTGCAATAATTAATGGGTTTACATCATTTTCACATAGGAAAATATGACTAGTACTAATAAAATGTAATTCCTACAGTCTTTATGGGAGAAAAAACGTATTTTTTTTGCATGAAAATAGAAAAAGAATATTACGTATCAAATGACAATTCCGGGTCTTTAACTCCTCCTTTTGTTGTTTTTGATCCACAAAACACAGCTTCACAAGACATACTTTCACCTTTTCAAATATATTTTGCCTAGACAATAATAATTCTTTAAAAATTTTCATAATTTCTTTCGCTGCATCGCAATGTTGCTGCGAGTTTTTCAAAAACGTCAAAACAAGATCAAAACATTGCATCAACTGACGGCCACGATTTACGCAGACAGTGAGTGAGTGAGATGGAGTGAGTGAAGTTACATCTTCTTTTCTTTTACTCGTAGCTAGGCGACATGGGAAGAACAAAGATAGATGATCAATGTTTGATACACAGTTGAAAAAGGATGTAAGTCTTATCGCTCCCTCCAGTATATAGTACCTCCATGGCCAGAACGAAAAAAAAACATAACCTAGGAATCGTACAATAAAAACAAGAACTGAATGAATTGTAAATAATAAAGAATTTCAGAAACTTAATTTACCAATAGAATGGCAAAAAATGTGGCTGAAGCCGCCCGAAAGTTTTTGCTTTTGGGCCAATGTGTTCCTACTGTTAAACAAAATGCTGCCAAAATAAGAATCAAAAGGTTAGAATTGGATGAAAATCTTCTGATGGTAAGAAATTAAAAAAATCTCAGATATTCTCAAGCTATTGTATAAAGTTCTTTTTATTTAATGTTAATTATTGTTTAAATTGCAGTATTTCAGAAAGGATGAGTTCTACTACTGTCATGACCCACACAAAATTTGCAACACTGGTGATATAGTTTTGATTCAAGCCTTGCCTCAGAAACTCACTAAATTAATAACTCATGAAGTCAAGGAAGTTGTGTACCCATTTGGTGACATTACTGATCCAATCACTGGCAAGAAAGTGGCTAAAGAAAGATATAGAGAAGATATGGATAGGCAAGCAGAGGTTTATGGTAAATTGGAATCTAGCTTTGATCACAGTAAGGCACCACCCAGAGGATGGCAGGAAGGAAAAAAAGATTTCACATCAAAACCAACCTACACAAAATTCAATGTATTTGATGATAAAAATGATCCATATGCTGTCTAACAATTCCTAGTTTCGTTTAATTTTACACAAATATAGTATTAGGTAGTAGTAGTGAAACCACATTAGGATGGTCCTGTAAAGATAGTAGTAACTTGAAAATAAATAAATAAATAAAAAACATTGTTATATTTGGTTCTAATCCTAACAATTCTTATCACTTTCAAAGGCAAGGAAATTTATTAAGAATAAAAACCAACTGATTTTGTAACCAGAAAACTATTTTATTTAGCAGTTATGCTCATAATTTTGATTGTTTTGATCAAGCCCTATATCAATCTTGTGCCTCTAGTTCTCTTTCTAGAGCAGCACCCATGAGGTTCCATGAACTGTCATCGTCTGCATCGTCAGGAGGTTCATCATCTGAAGGGGGTGAAGATGGTCTTGGTCTTTTTCGGGGTCTGCTTTCATCATCTGCACAAAGCAAAAATTATATTATTACTCTGATTGACTACAGATGCCAATACAACCCAAGACTGTCTAGTTTTACTTTAGGGGCTATACCATGAAGTCTTGCAATTCAATTATCTGATCAGTAATTAATTTTGTCAAATGAAAGCAATTCATAGAAATTATACTTCTTTGGTATGGCCCCTATCTTGGTCTTCTTGCTCATTTTATTATGATTGATGGGAATGCAAGTTGACCCCAACAATTTTTTATAACTTATTAAAATCCTTACCTTCTGAATCACTGGAACCAACAGTCTCCTGGGTGTTGAGCAACCGGTCCTGTGAACTATCCTCTGCTTCTAATGACAGCAGTCTGTCCTCTGGTGGATTCTCTTCATCATCTAGATCATCGCCAGCATGCTTGGCCTCTTCATCTGATGAGCTTTCATCTGATTCATTGAATATATCTTCTACCTGCGCCAAAACAATATACAACATTGTTGTTAAAGATTATATTTAAAAGATCGCCTTCAGTGAGGGACTGATACTAGTAATGAATCATTATTAAAACCTAACCTAACGAAGCACAGTTCAAGAGCTGCAGTGACTTGTAAATGATTACCTACAACACTTGTATGCCGAAAACGTTTTGCTTTAATTGATAGCATTGTGTAGTGTCATAGCTGAATTGAGATCTACACCACTATAAACCTATAAACAAGCATATCCATTAAATTACTGCTATTGTTAAGGCCCCACAACCATAGCACTGTAAAAAGGCCCAGGGGTTTTGGCCCTTATCACGTAATACGTTTGTCAGTGATCCTTTGCCTATCGGCTATTATGTGAGTTGTTACCTCGCGGTCCATGTCAGCGATGTCGTCGCTAGAGAAGGAGAGCAGCGGGTTAAGCGTATCCATGAACCGGCCGGAGGGTGTGCGTCGCCGGAGCGCGGCGACAGGCGGCGGCGCAGGCGGCGGGCTGCTGCAGTGAGCCGGCGGCCGGCGCGAACTGCTCTGTGGATGCGGGCCTTTGTTGGATTATGTTACTCTTGTGAAGTCTACTGGCTCGCCCTGTACAAATAACTCTTAATAGTAGCTTAACTCGCGAGTCAATCTCACTTGGAGATGTCTCACCCGATGTTAAGTGGTATCCCATCACCTTTAACAGAGCATTGCCTCGCAATTCACGCACAATAGGAACGCGCTCTACGATGCAATGCTCTGTGTCCAGTCCATCAACTTATGTCCTGTAATTTCACAACCAAACACAGCAACACTGCTTGGCGGCATGGTGATTCGGTTAAGACGGTGTCCATTTCTTAAAATATCAAATTTCCAGATGTATTCAGTTCAGATTCAGTGGTAAAACTTGAGTAAGTCTTCTGCACAGTTGCTAACAGATGCCTTCCAGAAAGATCCCTTGCAGAACTTTTACGTTAAAACCTCTCATTATTTCACTCACCTCTCAGCCCGATGCGTTACACGCTTATCAGTCTTTTGGTTTATGAAGTTAAACGCCAAAAAACTCTGATAAACAAGAAGAAGGTCACAGTACCTGTCCACCTCTCTGCAAGGGATAGAGTCGCTCGTCCACTCTCTCCCATCTCTCGGCGCAAGTCCAAAGCCACTCCGGCGTGACCACTTGAAGTTTGGCGGTCTTGTCACCCACTCGTCTGCTTGCGTTTACTTTAACTGTTCCTGAAAAGAGTTAGGTACAATAAAAACGTAATGTTGAGTAAAAAAAGATATAGTAAGCTGGTAGCAGGGTTAGCTTACCAATTCGTCACGTACCTAAACTTTGTATTGTTTTACTGTTTACTGCTTTTTATTTCCACATCAAAAATTCTAAACATTTTAACTTATTTGGTGTGAGATGTGGATGCATGCAATACAATTCATCCGCATGATACCGTCACATCATTCTAAATTTATAGCTGTTGCCTAAAGATGCATACCTGCCCTTACAGCCACAAGATGCGTAGTCTTATCAGTATAATCCTGTGTGACCTCAGCACCCAAACTCTTCGCAACTTGATAAGCTCGAGATGTCTCCAACCGCTGATGCGTCGGCACTAGCCCGCTGAACACTAGACTAGTGCCGGCTAACACTTCTCCCTTCACTTCTGGTATCACACATTTCAAATCTGGGATTGCATTTTTGCCCATCTTATCGTACATGTCGTAGAAGTGCCTGAAAAAAGTACAGTTTGAATTTACAAATACGAATAAACCTATACCTACATTATTGACGAGAACTACTATTGTTTAAGTGCTGAAAAAAGCAATGGTACTAACGTTTCCCAGAAACAAACTATGGCGTATTTGGACTTAAGTTTGCGCGAGAATAAATTGATCTGAAAATTGCACCCTGTAGTAGGTACTTGTACTTACTGGTGTATCCTATTTAATATATCCTCCAAATATATCAAATAGTCATCAGGATCTTCCACCTCTATCTGTCCATCTGAAGTCTCAATCCACCTTGGTTCATTCTCATCTACTTTTTCTTCATCGCCTAGTTTTATATCAGGTTTCGGATCACTTTTTTGTTCATTTTTATCGCCGTCTTTAACTTTTTCTTTGGCGTCTTTATTGATTATTTTTCCGTTACTGCCTTCGGTTGTTTTTTCGTTCTCTTTTTCTTCCTTCGCTTCGGGCTCGGCGTCTAGTGTGGGCATTTGATTAAGTACAGATTGTGAGCCGTTTTTTCCGCTTGGTAACTTTGGTTTGTCATCAACTGAAACACAATTTCAAAGCAAAACTTCATTTAGGTTTATTTTTGTTTAAGCTTCATTTAAGTTCTTTTAAACCATTAGTTTTGTGAATGTGGACCTCGTATCTGTCTATCTTACAAAGCTCAACATAAGAAAGTCTTCAGAAGGTCCTACTTTTATATCTGGATTTAAAGTGAAGTTACATCATATCTTGTTGATGTAACTTGTATCAAAATCCAACCAACTACCCTAATATAAAATAATAATAAATAATAATAATAATAATAAATATTGGTGGACATTCCACACAGCACTATCTCGCCCCAAACTAAGCCAAAGCTTGTGATATGGGAACCAGATAGCTGATATACTACTTATATACTTTTTTTTTTTGTAAATACATACTTAGAATATTATAAATATGTAGAAATCAAATAAATTCAAGAAATTAATAAAACAATTTTTGATGGGCGGCAACCCATCAAAAGACCGCCTATTGTTCTTAATAGTTTTATGTTTTTTTATGTTATATCCAAAAGTTGTTGTGTGCAATAAAGTATTTCTTATTGTATCTTCTATCTATGCTGAGTTAATTTACCTGGTGGAGGCGGCGCGTTGATATCTCCCGTGTTCTGGAAGAAGGAATACGGCCGCACGTGGATGAGATTGGCCGCGTGCCGCCACACGTCTTCACGGTCGTCTATAATGCACACCATGTTATCGCCACATGGGAACAATGCTCTGTAATTAATGAATAAAAATATATAAGCAAGGTACTTAAAATTTTCAGTTCAGTTTCGTGTCTGCTAAATGAAATTGGCTCAACCGGTAATAACCCATAGTACAACAATAGTAAACCTACGTCCTAATGAGTTAAGTTCCACTTTGCAGCACCCATCATTAAAGTATCTTTAAGCTATTATATATTATGTTTTTTCCGTTCATTTCCTAATTGGGTAGGTACCTATTCAATTAGATTGTATATCATTTCATTCATTTTCTATTAAACGAATTCAAATACCACTGATGGGCATAGTAAGAGGTAATTTCAATTCTCTGCTTCAAATTCAATTCACTTTTTAAAAATTTAGTTTTTATAATAATTTTACTAACACTAAATCATTATTCAGGTTCAAAGTAAAAAGTCAACTCACTTTAAATTAGCAGACTTAGTTCTGGGATCAAAGCATTCATCCCTTGACAGTATTCTATGCGAGAAGAACTTTTTCTCCGGATCTAATAAGTCCGCTATAGCATGGGCGTATTGTCGCGCTCCGAAAGTGCACACGTGAAGCTCATAGTTCTTAGAGGCTGATTCGAGGAACTCCTTGGTGCGTGGCCGTAGTCTCGTGTGGCACCAGCGACCGGGGCAGCCGGGGCCGCGGAGAAAAAAGTGGAGGACACCCTGGAAATAAATAAGTCACCATCATCATCTTCCTGCCCTTATCGCACGTCAAGTGGGTCGGCACAATAGGTTTTCTTCTTCCACTCTCCTTTATCTTTCGTCATCTCGGTGCTCGTCATTCTTCCTTACTCATGTCATCTTTCACACGGTCCATCCATCTTTACTTTGGCCTGCCTCTCCTTCTAAAACCATCCATATCTAACACTTTTCTCGTAAGAAATAAATAAGTCACATGAGCATAATATTATTTTAGCTATCTGTCGTAGTAGTGGGCGGGTTCTAGCTCGTAAAACTGATGACCACTAAGGAATTAATGATCATGAACCGGAGGACGCAGCGTAAGACGGCCCCCCGACAGATGATGGCCCGACGACAGTAGAGGTCTTGTACAAGTAGGTTGGTGGAAGGAAAAAACATGTTTTCCCTGGAATTCTTTTTTTTTTCAATTCAATTCATAGTGCTTTACTTGTAAGTATACCATAATTAATATACTCAGCACACTAAAAAGTCCTGCTGGTCATAGATTAAAATTAATTCAATATGTGTAAAAAAATATTGAAATGGTTCAGTAGGTAGCATTTTAGGTTTAACGGTTCGGTTCAATATTAGCTATGTTATTTAGAAGAACTTCAGAAGCAAGTACTACTAGGTAATACTGGTCCCTTGTACTAAGTAAGCATTCAGTAAGTATTTCTCACCTTCCAATTAGGTGGTATGTTGTCATTGGTGGTGTGAACCAGGGTTTGATCCAAGTCCACCAGTAGCACTAGCTTCCTATCTTTCAAGAGGCGACCTGCATCCTCTCGTCCTAGTTTTTGTGCCAGCTCTTCAGAAACCTGGAATCAGAATTTTTATGTAAAGCTGCTTGCATTCACCCCATCTACTATAAAATAAAAGTTGTTTAGACCTTGTCAAAGTAGGGTCTTCAATATCAGTTTTATTTTCCACCTATATTTTATTTATTTATATGTGTATACTTGATAAATAGAGATAAAACAAAAATATCGTACTTACTAACTTTTAAATAAGAAAGTTAGATGTTTTGAGATTTGACTCAATACTAGGTACCTATACTCAATCACTCCTCAGCAACTAACTGTATATTCTGGTATGTTATAAGTATGTATACATAATACACATACCTAAAAGATATTTTTATTGTATCACTATTATTATTGTAAGTACTTATACTTACTGTACTTATTGTACTTGTACTATTATTGTACTTTATTTTTATTGTAGGTATGTAGGAGACAATTTCGTATGTTGCATTAAAAAAAATCGATCTATCTACCTTTAGTTCAGGTACAGAGTGCACCATAGGCACGACAGCTACATCTCTGTTGACATCCTCCGCGCGGAGGTCGGCGCCACATCCCGCGCACATATCTTTCATTACGGTAGGATGTCGGCATTCTTCTAGCTCTGCTACCGGCGCTCTGTGAATTATTTAATAGTTTGTAAGTATAAAACTGGCAGTGTAGCATTTTTAGTAGCGAATTTTTATTTTGGTTTGAAGTGCCTAAATAGATGTTTATTTCTGTGTAAGCGTAAACATGAAATGAGATATTTTTTACCACACAAATTTACACTAGATTGTGTGGTGATTAAGTGTTATATACCTACTTCTGAATTTATAATAAAAATCTCTTTGTAAGTAGGTTCGTAAATGGGTACTTGAAATTCGCGGGCAATCGACTTGTAATTTTGCCGCGCAATTTCTTGAAACCAATCAATACAACGTATAAAAGTTTTACAATGACATGCTTCCAATTTATATCCTAATGAGGAAAAATAAATAAAAAACTATTTATTTTCACGTGAAACACATGCGTGCAGTGACGTCACTTACCCAGGCTCTGCAATGTCCCCTTCCTTCACCTTGATCGATAAGATAGTACCAGCCCGTAGAGCTTTGTATTTCTTCAAATCACCACTGTTACCTGATGAATCGTTGTATAAAAATAATATTTGACCTTGCGACACAAAAGCACCATGTTTCACTTTCCATTTTGCTACTTTTACAGGCTTTTCAGATAGAACAAAAATAGGCATAGTGTTGTCGGCCATTTTGAAAGGAAATTGCGCGTTAAGTAGTCGAATGGCGTTGTTCTATTGGTCGTTCTACGGTAGATTTGGCGGCTTATGCACAAACACCAATCGCAATGCAAGTGACAAAATAATCAATACAACGAGGCCGCAACATCCGGAATAGGAGGACATTCGTCGAAAAACAGATTCAAACACTAAAGAATTGAAAGATATCTAAGTATTTTCTCGTTATAATAAAAACATTCTGGGATTAGGATTACTCAATTTATTTTACTAGCCAATTAATTTAGCATCTTCTGGCTCGTTTGCACTTAGATTTATGATCAACTGGATGGAAGGGACGAAAAAAAAAACAGCTGGCTGGGAATCACATGATCGAGTAATGTTGTGTCTATGCATAAGTGTAGTCTGTGGAAAAGAGAACCAATGTCAAAATCAATCGTCAAAAGCGTTGTCAAAATTGACAAATGCAGAAAACAAACAGCAACAATCCGTGAAGTTTCTTTGTAACGAATTTAATTTTTATTTACTTTGGTTTAGTGGGCGTTAATGTGCACTCGCGCAAAAATATACAAATATGTCTGATGAAAATATAACTGTGAGTGACAACTCAGACGTCGAGGATGCCGTTAATCCAGAACTTCGGGGATATTTGAGTAAATGGACAAACTACATTCACGGTTGGCAGGACAGGTTTATTGTTTTGAAGGATTCTACTTTATCGTACTACAAGAGTGAGTTAGAGAGTAATCTTGGATGCCGAGGCGCCTTATGCCTGAAAAAAGCCAAAGTCAAGGTAGGTAATTGTTCAGATTTTTTACATCAACAATGATCAAGGAAAATTTATTTGCCCTTGTACTGCCTAGTTTTTTTGTAGAGATAATTTATTTTATTGGCGTGTAGAGTTTTACTGACTTTTTATTAAAACAATTTGACAACTAAGTGGTAATGTAAAATAATATTTTCAGCCACACGAGTTTGATGATTGTCGGTTTGATGTATCTGTCAATGACTGTGTCTGGTACCTCAGAGCCACAAACCCAGAAGAAAAGCAGCAGTGGATTGATGTTTTGGAGTCATTCAAAGTAAGTACATAGTAACTCTTTCTTCATAAGTTCAGTATGCATATTTTAAGTACCTACTTATTGAAATTATCCATAAGTCAAGACTTATCAATATGTATTTTTCATCAATTAATGATAATTTTAGAAATTAAAGTAAGTACGTACTTATACAAAATGTAATCAAACATTCATAAACTCTATCCTACTTTTGTGTCTTATGTTCGAAACCAGTTTAATTAGAATAATTAAGTAATTGTGTTTAAAGTCAGTCAATTACTCAGTTTTAAAATTAGAGGAAACTGTGGCATTGAATTATTTAATTTGTTACAAACTGCATATTCATGACTCAAGTACTTTTTCATATCAGCATAGCTTTACACTGGCTTAGATTACTGCATTATCATTTGCAAAGTGACTCATGCGATAGAACTGCCATTTAATAAATTATCTGTCATAGAGTATGTAGTACTTTGTATTTCAAAAATGCAGAAATCTTGCAGGATCTTAGATATTTTGATTTGCCCAAACACAAAATATCTACACACCTCTGTATATACTATTATTATTTTTATGACTGTATTAAATTTATCACTATTTGTGTATGGATTTTTTGAAAAAATACACTTTAGCCAGCAAAGGTCACCTTGAATTCATGAATAAATAATGTTTTATTGCACTTTTAACTACATTCCTTAGAAACTCCTTAGGGTCTTCGGTAAGTACTCAGACATCCCAAAGAATTGAAACTTGGTTTGAAAGTAGGACAGATATCCCACTCAGCGTGGGGGGTAGAATATGATGATGATCAGTTTGACAAAAAACAATTATAATGAAATTTTTTTTTGTGTTCCTTTCTTACTCAGTAGATAAGATCCACATTCTTTTTGCTGTGATAAGTGTGATAACTTATGATGCATAAATCATGTATGTATGTATGTTTGTTGGGCCATAACTTTAGAACCATTGATCTGATCTGCATGAAATTTGGTATATAGATTAATGATGATGAATGATGATACCAAATTTCATGCAGATCAGATCAATGGTTCTAAAGTTATGGCCCAACAAACATACATACATACATAAAATGCTAAATCACCCAAGTTAACTGTAAGTTTTTCATTCGCTTTGCTCACTCAAACATATCCTTTGTATCTGTAAAAAGGATATGTTAGGTAAAAGGTACAAAAACTACTAAATATTTAAAATCTGAGAATCAGGGTGCTTAGTCTACTATATGAACACTCAATAATGATCAGTATTAGATATTGTAGTTTGAATTAAATACATAAGCTATTTAAGTAACATTTTAAATTTTGCAGATTGAATCAGGATATGGAACCAGTTCAGACAGCAGTTCTAATGGTGGCGGCCTCAGGAGACATGGATCGGTCACATCGTTGCAGTCAACAGGATCCCATGGTTAATATTGATGGATATTTAATTATTGACTTCATAACAATATTACGAAAAGGGTTCAGGGTTTTGTGTATATCATATACCCCGTTTACATTCAGCTCATATCCATGGAAATGTGCAGAGACATGTAGAGACAGGCGCAGGGACTTGGGCAATGCGAGAATGGGACGGCAACATTTCCGTCCACGCGAATTGCAGCGCGAATGGCTAAATGTAAACGCGCTAATAGATAGGTTAGGCACAAAGCTATGGTAGCTTCAATAATAGTTAATAAGACTTACTTGGAGTTTTATTATGTTTGTAGAATAGGTATTACCTATAACCCACACCAATAAAGAAACAAAACAAACATAGCGGCGATAATCGTTACCTCTCACTCACACACTGTTGTTTTAAATAGTGACCTCACACTCATATTCATGAGATTACAAAATTAACCTCTTGTATGTTGTCACAGGTCTGTCCAAAACACAATAGAGATTTTGTGTCTGGATTCTCCGCAGTCTAGAGGTTAATGTTCAAACAACAGTTGGCACATGACCAGTAGTAGTAGTATTCTGTAAGTGACAGGTGATAAGCTCATCGCCGATGCTAGCATACCATCTAGTTTCTCACGATATTTTTTAACTTAGTTTGAGAATATTACGGGTGAAATTTTTTCAATGGGTCTCAACAAGATTCAAACCAATTACCTTAGGATGTAAAGGCGAGATCACTTCCGCAAGTGCTCTTAAAGTCTTAATAGTTTACTAGCATCTACTCCTACCTGAATAAAAGTAGCTGAAAAAGTTAGTCCAGGTAGTTTCAATCAAATATGTTCCGGCTGCTACGGTGTTTAGTGAGAACAAATATACACTTATGCATTTATAACATTAATCCTAATAAGTCATAGAATTCCACTTATGGAAGTCTTTAGCTGTAGTGACCACACTTGGCAGGCAGACAGTGTCCACAGGGAATGCTGCTGCCTAACCCTCATGCATTTCCTTAGTTTTATTTTAATCTACTTGCTGATAGAACAAGCAGACATTACCGAGTGGTCACCAAAGGCGAGTCCTTCACAAAGAGCTTTACTACTTAAAGGTAACCGCATCTGGTGCGTTTTCTTAGTCGGACCCCTTGAAGGTTCTGTTCAATATTAGGACCACTGTTAGTGTGAGTGACTTTTATAACATTAGCGTGAATTGTTTCAGGTCGTACAGCGAGAAGGCTCACGGAGAAGATTGCTGAGCTGGACACGTACGGCGAGCTTCTCTCGAAGCAGGCAGTTCAGTTGCAGCAGTACTTTGAGAAGTGCGTCGCCTTGTCTCCTCTGATTGAGGATAGCACTGCGGAGGCTATCGATGCTGTCACTGTTGTAGATGGCAAGATTGGTAAGAACTTGACCGATGACGATAAATTATTTTAGGGCAAGGGGCGGTAATATGACCGCCCTACGAGCAATTTCAATGCAGCTTATTGCTTTTACGGCCTACCCCCTTAGACATCCTCAAAGAATTTTGAGTACTTGGTACTAGGAGATCTGAGGGGATATCTACCGTGCCTGGAGATCGATGTTGTGAAACGGTTTCAGTTTGCTTTTATTGGTAAAACATAAAAAGCTGTTTTACAAAATGTAAGCCTATTAATCCGATAGTACTCCCATCTGTACTTTTGATAAGTATCTACTTATCAAAGTACGGAAATTCATTAGAAATTTACATTAAAATACAAAATTCAATATCACTAATAATAACAATCGAATGAAACCGTCTTATTCCTATAGAAATAGATATTTTAGAACAGTACCTTTGGAGTATTACTTGTAAATAAATAAGGTAAACGCGATAAATACCCGTGTAATATTCAATATAATACAGTGAGTGAGTGTTGCTGGGTTATTGCGTCTACATAAACATAATTAGGCAATAAATTATGTTTATGTAGACGCACTAACCCAGCAACAGCAAATCAACAAAAACGACAATCACAAATTTCAAAGAAAAAAAAACTCATTTACACTGTATAGCTAGTTTTGCAAGTATTTTGATTGACACAGGGAATGAGCGCCGTATTCCTAGAAAAAAACCGACCAAGTTCGAGTCGGGTTCGCGCACGAAAGATTCCGTACCATTACTATAAAAACGGCAAAAATATCACGTTTGTTGTATGGGAGCCCCCTTCAATATTTATTTTATTCTGTTTTTTGTATTTATAGATTTTTTGATGTTATAGCGGCACTAGAAATACATCATCTGTGAAAATTTCAAATGTCTCACTATCACGGTTCATGAGATACAGCCTGGTGACAGACGGACAGCAGAGTCTTAGTAATAGGGTCCCGTTTTACCCTTTGGGTACAGAACCCTAAAAATGAAAATTTTAGGATAGTAAACACACTTGAGTAATACAGTGAGTATAATAGCCTAATTAAGGTTAACAAGCTGGTGCCCGCGACTTCGTTTGCGCAGGATTAGTCACACAATATCTTTATAAATTGTAGCCTATATATTATTCTGATGTATAAGCTATATTATTGTAAAGTTTCGTTAAAATCCATTCCGTAGTTTTTACGTGAAAGAGTAACAAACATCCTTCCATACTTACAAACTTTCGCGTTTATAATATTAGTAGGAGTAGGATGAAGCACGACAACAAAATTGACGATCGCATACTAAAAAGAAAAAAAAACTCATCTACACTATGTAGCTAGTTTTACATGTATTTTGATTGTCGCAGGGAATGAGCTGAGCAACCACACAGGAGAGGTCCGAGCCACGAGCGCTTCGTTCCGTGCCACTTGTACCGCGACGCTGACCACACTGCAGCACTGCGTGGAACTGCTGCGTCGTAGGGAGAGGCAGGCCAGCAAAGCTGAGGAACTTTATATGTAAGTTATGATCAGGGGTCGGCATAGGTAGAGTTTTTATGTACCAAATGACGAAAATCACCTACGCAATCCGAACATGGATATGTCTTTTAAACCTGGAATTGGCGATTAATAAAAATTGATTCCTAAAATTATGGGTTTTGGAACAAGCAGATGGCCCACCTGATGTTAGGATTGATATTATTGTCTTCTAAAACTTCCTTCTTAAAACTTCTTTTTCCTATGTTAGAAACAAACTCAGTAGCGTTACACGTAACACGTACAGCAGGGCTATTTTAAAACATTCGGAAAGGTTTCCAATCGGAAACGTCAGTTTTTATCACAATTGATTTCGAACCCGAATCATTTCCGACACGGGGTATAAAAAAGGCATATCCATATTTAGATTTCGTAGTAGCGTATTTGACGTCATTTGGTACTTAAAAACTGTACCTATTCCGTCCCCTGGTTATGATAGATAGAATAGATTGGAAAAATCTTTATTTTGTCTCTTAAAAATCTAAATTTACAAAAGAGCTGTTACAATTTGTATGATGACAAAAAAGGCCACCACACAGCATTTGATGTATGAGCTCAAAAGCCCATACAGCGCTAGTTTGGGTCCCAATGCAATAATATTACTAAAGGTGTGTTCAAAAATGTATGTGCACAGTGCTAGTACTCTCAAACGGTGAAGGAAAACGTCGTGAGGAAACCGGCATGTCGTAGAATATAAAAAGTACTAAAACATTGTTTTTCCAATCTGAAACATTCTTTCACTACACTGGTTTCGAAAGAATTAGTGACACGGATAGTATTACAGGCCATGAGGCTTGACATCTGTATGCCTCAAGTTGATGGACGCAGGGCAGTGCATCGTAGTGCACGTTCACATCGTGCGTCACTTGCGAGGCATTGCTTTGTTGTTAATGGGTATGCAGGTTACCACTTAATATCTGGTATGCCATCAGTTTGTTCCATCAAGAAGTAGCATAAAAAATAAAATAAAAATATATAAAGACATAGATGGCGTGCCAAAAATTCTCGTGACTCCATTCAAATCACGGACTCGTAATTCAAATCTCGCCATAAAAACATGCGAAGAATGAAAAAAAAAAACGGCTAAAGTCACTGGTATTCTATCAAGACCTTAAATGTATGATACATAACTTGAATATTCAGTTGAATCACAAGAATCACTTTGAAACGTCATAAAACTAGGTCTCATCTAATAAGGCGAAGACAAGAGCTAATGTGACTCTCGCTCGCACGTTTCGACATATTGAAAGATATAAAATTACTGAACTCATTTTCGAAAAATCGCAAACAACCATTTTGTGTGCAATCACATTGCACACAGTTTAGTAAAAATTTCATTTTGATCAAAAATTTGAGTAGGAAAACATGTATAGATTTTTCGAAAATGAGTTTAGTGATTTTATATCTTTCAACATGTCGAAACGTACGAGCGAGAAGTTGGTTGATGGTTGTCAGCCCCTTAGAGCTAGGTGACTCTAGGTGCGAGTTCCACGCGACCAAAGCCTAGAAGAACAGGCAACAAACTTACGGCTTGGTTCCTACCGTTCTTTTGTATGATCCTTTCACAATGTCATATAGGACTTTGTTTCACGAAACTTCAATAATATATTATTGAAGTTTCGTGAAACAAAGTCGAAAGGTCAGTTGAATCACAAGAATCACTTTGAAACGTCTTAAAACTAGGTGAATCGAGATGTTAAGGCGTTTACTCCTTACACGACAGTCGTCGATCTTTCGAGATCCGTAGTATATTATTATTTTTCTATTCCCAGGGCTCTGAAGAATCAACTCACAGAAGCTAGATTGGCGTCGAAGCCCGGTCCAGATCACGAGGTAAGTTAGTTTTACTTTCATGAGTAAAATCCATACCACTTTATAAAGGCGTATAGGGCGTAAAAAACAGGCAAATAGGGCACATCGTAGTATTTGAAAATACGGCAAATACGCGAACACGAATGGCCATATGAAGTGCTACCATTACGCCTATATATTTATGACTAGCGGCCTGTTCCAGCTTCGCATGGGTGGTCATAAATATTTTGAACATTTTAGGATAAACTTAGACCATGGGTTCGAGCCTCGCGTCTACTTATTTCATACATTTGCACGCGCTTCTCCTTGAGTGAGTGAAATCGCACCACGCGCGCGACCCGTGGACCCGTTAACATTTTTAATTTCGTCATATCTTTTGAATGGAATGTCCGATTTGAAAAAATTAAGAAGTAATCTATAGGTATTGAAACCGTCTTAATTATGAAATGATGTATTTGGATAAGGATTAATACCAAGGTACAAATAAAGACCCTTTTCTAGCGGAGGCATTTCAATTATTTTTTTATAATAAAAGAACACTTATTGTGACATAACTTATTTGCCGTATAATAGTTAGACATATGCTGTCGCGACATTTTTTGTAGATGATGACGTGTTCTACAAAATCGTAGTACATTATTTTGTTCTATCTTCAATAGTTTTCGCAGCGCACGCGATGTAAGGTTTTTGTTTTCTACCTTGGGTTACATTATTGAAGTTTTAGTAAGGATCCCTGATTTTTTTGAAAATATAATATAGCCTATGTTACTCAGGGATAATGTAGCATTCAAATGGTGAAAGAATTTTTGAAATCGGACCAGTAGTTTTTGAGCCTATTCGTTACATACAAAAATACAAAAATACAAATGTTTCCTCTTTATAATATTAGTGTAGATGTATGCGTACAATAAAGTTTATCTGCTAGTAACAAATGATTCACTGTTGCTCAAATGTTCTAAGGTCAATTTATTATCCTATCCATAACATGTGGTACGCCATCTGGTAGCTGTGTTTTACATAAACATGTAGGTTATATAAATTGGTAGTTGTTTTAGAGCAATTCGAGAAAGAGCTCTTCCTGGAAAGAACTACCACTGTACTGTTTCTGTCACCAAGCTGTGATGCTTGCATTAAGGGCTCGTACACAAAACTGCGATGCGACGCGATATGACGTCGCATCGCAGGAACTTCCACGGGAAAGTCCACAACGAGCTCGCAGATTTTTGCGATGCGACGTCGCATCGCAGTTTTGTGTACGAGCCCTAATACAGGGCTTCCCAAACTTATTTTTTTTGCGACGCCCCTCTTGTACCTCTGGAAAAAAGTACCAATCAGTTGTAGTTCTAGCCTAGTTATCAGAAAAACTCGGTCGCATCAACACAGACTATGTGGATTGCCTAACGACGCCGCAACGCCCCTGGGATGATGCTGCGACGCCCCAGGGCGTCTCCACGCACAGTTTGGGAAGCCCTGCGCATAAATGTGCTCTTATTAATGTGTTCTTATGCCCTGTGCATTACGATAATTTTGTGAAAAGGTCTAAAAGGCATTGTGAAGGTTCAAAAGATTTTTTTATTTAATGTAAAAATAACAATTTTTAATGCCATTTCTATTTTTATTTGATTTAGTAAGTACCTAGTGTTTTTTTTGGACCAATGTCTTAAATAAATAAATAATTATTTATTTTGTCTGTTTTTTGGTTTTCTATTGTTGTTCCGTTTGTCTATGAAATCTTTGGGGAAGCCTATAACTAGCAGTGGACTTCTACAGGCTGATGATGTCGTCAATTAATACAATGCAAAAAAGTTATTCATTGTTCAAGTACGATGAAGATAACAAAAACATAGGATAAGTAAATATTTACGAACCGCATATAAATATGCGATAACTTTCCAATGTAAGTGAAAATAGTCCGAGTGCATACTAGTCAGATACAGCGATTTATAGGCGTGCCGCACTAAACTAACTGAATTTACTTCATAAGTGGCGCGACCGCCGTGGAGTGCGGACGTTCACGTGCCTATTTTAATCCACTTACGCGTGTGTATTTCGTCTCCGGCCTTCGCTAAAATTACTCACGGTTTCAGAAATTCGGTGATGTGTTGTGTTTAATCGTTTACGGCAAACAGTTTACTTTTCATTGATCGCTATGAAGTTCAAAATATTCAAGAAGCTGCTACGTCAGGTTAGTGTTTGTGTTTACTTCGGCTGTGTTGTTTTAGATGCAGTTTTGTTGCATTACATAGTGAGTGGAAGGAATAGGGGCAACGGTCTCGTACGGTATTTATGGTGTAAAATATTTATTAGGTTTGTTTACTTGTCTGCAGTCTGTTATCAGCAGCTTTATAATAGAAAATCAAACATTGAGATTTATTATAACGTCAAGCAAACGATGGGATTCTACTTTATCATCATCGGTCTCCTTCAATCTACTGAAAAAAATAGAAACAGCTTCAAAACAGCGTGATGAACATGATGTTTGTTTGCTGTCTGGGTGTTATAAAATAATTTGAGTTAGTAGGTATTATCAAAAAGAGTATTAGGTATATCAGCCATCTGGGTCCCATACAAGCTTTGCTTGGTTTAGAGCTAGATAGTCCACCAATTTTTTTTTTTGCTTTAGTCTTTTATTGTATTTATACCATTCTCTCAGGATAGTCGGACTTATCCACAGGAAAGACATACGTGAAACAGGTGTACTAATGTCAATAGTTCCTTGCGCTACAGCAAATGCTTAAACCTCTTATGATGTTTCTCTGATGGGTACCACTTAACATCAGGTGGGCCGTCTGCTTGTTCCATCAGCTTGTTGTATAAAAAAAATAGAAATAACCTACACCTGATGCCTTACCGCAAAACCAAAATGGTGATGGGAATCAAAACAGATGATATTTTTTGCAATATTAACAATATCGGTAACGTTTATAATATAATAGTGTAAAGCACTGGATATAAATTATCCCTCAGTTAAGTATTAAAGGACTTGAACAGCTAAGGCTGGAAAAATATCAGTCTTATCCTATAAAACAGTTTTTTTTTATCTGTACAGGTCCTATAACATATTACGAGAAGAGTGTTAGACATGGATGTGGATGGTTTTAGAAAGAGAGGTAGGCCAAAGAAAAGATGGATGGACTGTGTGAAAGATGACATGAGTCAGAAAGGAGTGAGCACCGAGATTACGAATGATAGAGGAGAGTGGAAGAAGAAAACCTGTTGTGCCGACCCCACCTAGCGTGGGATAAGGGCAGGAAGATGATGAGGTACTAGGCAGGTTAACGTATGCTTTAATATTTCTTGCCACTGTTCTGAGACATCTTATTTCTTGTAATTTAATTAAATGAAAAAGGTAAAATGAGTCATATTTCTCAGAAAGGGCCAGGCATGTGGTGCATAAAATTCACGTGTTATGCCATTAACAAGTATTCAAGTTATTTCAAGGCTTCACTTGTACTTTCTTTCAAGGTATCGCGAAATTGGAGCATACGATAAGGTGTATCGATTTATTAATTCCTTTGTTTGTTTTATTTATAATTTTCTTGCCCTTATCCCGCAGTTTGGGGTTAGCATAATACGTCAATGTTTCTCCGATTCCCTCTATCAATCGTCTTTTTTAGTTCTTAAATTGATTGACTTAAAGTGATTTTGTTTTTATACCTATTGTTGGACTATTTTTTTTTTTTTTTTTTTTTTAATTCAACCAGCTGATGGAACAAGCAGATGGCCCACCTGATGTTAAGTGGTAACCATCACCTAAGTAGGTACCTATTATAATTGCTGAAAGAAAAGTACCTAAGTAACACCTTTGTGTTGTATGCCTATCTAATTTTGATTCTCTTTTCTATTCTGTGGTGTTCTGTTTTGTATTATTTCAATTATTCGAAGTGTTAATGATATTAAATTTACAATTATTTTATTATTTTAATCTGGAATTTACTTTTGAATTTGTTTTATTTCAATGATGTTCATATACATGTTTTTAATACCTGTGTAAGCTGTGGTTGCCTTTGGTGGATACGCACGGGGCAGGATGTTGTTTTGTTTGTGTCTAGTATTAAGTTTTGTGTATTATCTCTTGGCGATCCTAATAAATAAATAAATAAATAATCACTCTTTGTTAATAAACAAATATTTTCACCTCTGCCATTCAAGCCTCATATATTCAACTTATTAAACTTATTATTATGAGCCTTCTATGTCCCACTGCTTGGCAAAGGCCTCCCCCCATTACTTCTACTCTGTGCGATGCTGTGCTGTCTTCCATTCCGGCTGGTATCCATCGAGCTAATCTCGCCATCTCGTTCTTGGTCTGCCGCGACGTCCTGGCTCTTGCTGGCACCACTCCGCTGTTAATTTTGCCCAGTGCTCGTTGTACATGCGGCAAACATGGCCGGCCCACTCCTATTTGAGCTATATATTCATACCCATATTCAACTTAACGCACATAAAATAAAAATAAACTGACAGGTAGCGTTACTGGTAATACCACTTTTAGAGGTTGAATTTCTAAATTTCACCCTTCTAAACCTTATGTGGGTGGTTTCGCAGTCATCCAGCCACTCAGCTCACTCATTTTTGTATATTTAGAAGGAGGTTTTTTTTGTTTTTTTTTATACAACCAGCTGATGGAACAAGCAGATGGCCCACCTGATGTTAAGTGGTAACCATCACCTATAACAAAGCATTGCCTCGTAAGTCACGCACGATAGGAACGTGCCATACGATGCACTGCCCTGCGTCCATCAGCTTGAGGCATACAGATGTTAAGCCTCATGTGCCTGTAATTATACCGGCAACCACACTCTTCAAACCGAAACACAGCATTGCTGCTTGGCGGCAGAAAAAGGTGTCGTGGTAGTACTTCCCCGGACGAGCTCTTCGCAAAGAGCTCTACTACTCTTAAATTATAATTAATGGATCAGCCATTGACTTTACAAACCAGGTACGCTCCCATTATAACAACGAATGATTCAGTGGAGTTCAAACGTTATGGTATTTCAAATGTGATCTATTTTTGGATGGCTCGTACCATTAACTTCGCGATGACGTCATCGACATAGGAAGTTCACCGGTTTCAAATTGTGTTTCGTTGAACATTCGTGTCACAGTGATATCGAAATATAGAATCTATTATCACTTTCGGACGAATTCTACCAACTCAGAGTTACGCTATCCTTCAGATAAAAATATTGCCGTTTCTAATTTAGACTTATAAAAAAAAAATACCCTTTAGGCGTGTTCTACGCAGAGAAACTCGTGCCGCCAAATAAAAAAAAAATATTTCTACTTAAGACTTGTTAAAAAAAAACACCTTTAAGCCGTGTTTTACAGCCAACACAGAGTAAAGCTTTCTGTCAGATTAAAAAAAATACATCTTTGTTTTGGACAAGTCTAAAGTATTGATGGAAATATTTTAATCTGACGGATAGCGTTACTCTGTGATGGTAGAACCAGCCCTAATGGTTCTCAAAGTTTCAAACAGCTCTAATAACTATAATTGTAATGGTTATAATATAACATATTATATTGTACATAAAAGTGTTCGTGACGAAGCCGAATAGTAGGTATAGTAATAATAAATTAGCTATGGTGCAAGTAAATTTTTGCGTTATATAAAGGGCATTAAAATTTCAAGGACCACTTAGAAACGGCTTAAAGATAGATGATTTTAGGCGCCAGCCAGTTCCATTTGACCAAGTTCAACAATAGCCAAAACTTTTAAGAACATGTGTGGTGTAAGGCTGACAATTCGCATCGTAAGCTTCTTAAGTTACACAAAAACCAATGTAGCATGATCTCCACTTGTAAGAATCTGATGAATATAGTCAGTTCAGAATAAGTTTTAAAATGTTATTACGAACTAAATTCAGCGAGTGATTCATTTGCTTTATCATATTACTACTGCACTGGATAACGGGTCGAGTCACTACTTCCGACTTGTGTATTGATTCATGTTACGTGGCAAAGGGAGGGTGATGAATATATTGCCCAGGATTATATAGATTAGTCATGCATTGAGGCTGGCCCTTCAGATGAAGGACCTGTTCTTAGAAAATTCAAAATTAGTTGCGAAAGTAACTGTCTATCGTGTCGTACAGCTAGCGCTAGTTCAGGAGGCATTCAAAACATTTTTTATCTTTATAATTAAATCTAAGAAAAAGACACTTTCGATTGGTAATGCGCTTCCAGCTGCAGCCTCGGAGAACGGAGGACTGTTCTTCTAAGTTTTGGTCGTGTGGAACTGGCACCTAGATTCACCTAGCTTTAAGACGTTTCAAAGTGATCCTTGTGATTTTATTGAATAAATACCTTTTGACTTTGACTTTGTTGGGGCAGAAATGTTAGCGAACGTAACGTAAGCGAAGCCGGGGGCGGCAGCTAGTGTAATGAAAACCATTGAAGCAAGTGAGTTATTCCAAACATATATGTAGTTGAAGGACGATGTGGCTCACGCATTGATCGTATAAAGCAGAATAGTGCAAGAAATCGTGCAACGCATAGGTATAAATATTTAATTTTGTAGACGTGCTTACAATCGTCGGGTCACAGCGGGCGACTAACGACTGAGGCTCTAGAAGTGCGGTTTGATTTCCGCGGCGGGACAAATGATTGGTCTAAATGTTGTCTCTCTTTTGTCGTTTCACTAACTTCTTTTGAAACAGTGTGGTGAAAGGATTTTAAGTGGCTCCTTTCGAGCACTTGACACATGTTATAGAATGTTTAGGTTCTATGACATGCCGGTTTCCTCACGATGTTTTCCTTCACCGTATGAGAGTACTGGCATTGTGCAAATAAATTTATGAACAGAAAAACTTATTGGTGCACGACCGGTTTCAAACCCACGACCTTAGGATCGGAAGGCGGGGCCGCTACCACTAGACCGCCAGTGCTCTCGTGCATCAGTGCTCTAAATGTTGCGGTACAGTCTACATCAAGAGTAGCTTAGTATCAGAATTTTCCCAAAACACCGGGTTGCAAAAGTATCACAATAGTCTGACAAAATCACTTCGCAAAAGTCAACCGATCAAAATTATAGCAGTGTTTATTTTTTCAAGTATTTAAAACAGTAGGTTGGAACAACAGTAGGTTGGAACAACAGTAGGTTGGAACAACAGTAGGTTGTTCCATAGAACGATTCAAAAGAATCTGAATAAAAAATAAAAATAAAATCGTCTAACATTTAGAGTGCCGATTTGTATAATGATACAAATCGGCACTCGAAAAACTGTGTTATGTCAATGGACATAACACAGTTTTTCGGTTTTCCAATCAAAGTTTCCTATCTCAATACCGGCAGAGTGTTCGTGATCTTATGCTCATTTCTGCCGCCTGTGTCTGCGTTGCTGTGTTTCGGTTTGTGTGTAAAAGTGTGGTTGTCGGTGAAAATACAGGCACATAAGGCTTAACATATGTATGCCTCAAGTTGATGGACGCAGGGCAGTGTATCGTAGTCTGTTACTTGTGAGGCCATGCTTTGTTATAAGTTATAGTCACCACTAAACATCGGGGGCCATCTGTTAGTTCCACCAGCAAGCAGTATAAAAAAACTACCAATCATTCGATCAATATTGTTACATTGATCGAATGATTGGTCGTTTTGACAGCTGGTACAGACGACCTCGGCAAGGTATAAAATACATTGAACTTCCATGGCTTAGTCATCGTGAATACGATCAGAATTCATACAGCTAAAGGGCTTCGAACTTCACAAATGTCAGTCGAAACTATTATAAGCTAATTGATAAATTGGATAGCATGACAATCCCTAGATCAGATACCTTTGAAAGTCATTGTACGTTAAATCGTTGTTTTACGAATCTTATTCTTGTAACCGTACCTTAATACTTTTAAGGTAATGTCTCTGTGAGTTGAAATGTTGTACAGTAATTAAAACTATCGATCAATTCTAGTCTCAATTTGATTGATGAGTTCTGTCTGAGCATGGTGAAATCATAGTAATCACAGTGAAGCTCAGTTTTATCATATCGGTTATATAGAAACCTTATCCCACGCTAAGTGAGGTTGGCATAAAAGGGTTTTTCTCTTCCACTCTTTTCTCTATCAGCCGATACGTGCTCACTCTTTCTTACATATGTCATCTTTCACACATTCATTTTACATATCTCTACTTCTATAGCCATGCCAATCTAACTTTTTCCCTGCACCAGGGCAAACTGCAAGCTCGGCATAACTTGTCATTTTAAAAGGAAACTTGCTATTTACGTAATGCACGATTCAATGGACTATTGTTCCAACAGTGGCGTCCAATGTCTGGTCTAGGCATTATGCCAGGATACAAAGCTCGTTGCATGTAGACTTGCAAGCAGTTGCATTCAGACAGGTATTATGCAAGGGTAGAGGTTGCGTCACGCAGACTCTTTATACCTTGCATTGCCTCATCCATAAGGTTTAAGAAAGTATATTATATTATTTCGTTCGTTCGGACATCATTGTCCGAACGAACACCGTGACCGAGGGATCATTCTCTCGGTCACCTTGCTTTGGGCTAATAACTAGGTTGAGGTATGTTATATTTAAACGTTCTTTGTAATTGGTTTTCACCTTTGCCATGAGTAGGAATCTCTGTCTCATTAAATATATGCTGCAAAATACTAAATTTCAAGTAACAAAACCTTTCAACGGTCATTATATCCGCCGGAAGATGACCGAGATAATTGCATACGACATTCCAAACGCTCAAACTACATGTCGGAACATTGTTACATGGTTGTATAATAGGTTTAATAGCTTTATCTGTGAATGACGCCGCGCCGGCGCCGCTAGCCGGTAGGAAGCAATCGAAACTAGGTAATTTTGTGCTGTAGGGACCTTTCACTGTTTAATTTGTTTTTAATACAACTTAAGTTGAAACTAGAACTGGATTATTTGGACCATTTCGGTTCCGAAGTCCGATAAAAAACTCTTATTAATGAATTTACTTTAATGTGGTTGTATCTGCTGTAGATGCTTCACCTTACAGTTTCGCAACAAAATTCTACAGTTCCAAGTACACTCGCCCGTAAAAATAAAGGGTCACCTTTGAAAACAGCAATAACTTCAAGAAATGATTAAGATAACTTCTTTTCTTTGCACATGAAATTACACCAAAAGAAGATATGCGGATTGTATGCAACCCTTCATACCTATTACCTTTTTAACTGTAATGGCAAAAAAATGCTATACCTATAATTAAAAACTACCTGTTTTCAAATTGTGATTAATTCTTCAACTTCGACTTCTTTGACTTTGTTTTTTTAATTTTGTATAAATATGGGACTTCAAATTTATTTTCATTATTCAATTAGAGCTATTTGTGGAAAACCATACAATCGCAAATTGACGATGTTTGTCAATTAACGTTTTCTTTTCATTTTCAAATTAATATATACTTATTATGAATCAAACTGTAGTTTATTTTATGCGTAATATATTCTTTCAGATACTTTTTAATTGTAAGAGCTAGATTGCGTGTTTTCAAAGTTATTTGGAGTGAACTAGGTGACCCTTTATTTTTGCGGGCGAGTGTATTTCCTACTTATGAAAGTACAAGTAACTGGTTATCTTCTATTTGGTTCAGAAATAAACAGATAACAAGCGCGAGACAGTGTCTCATATAGGATGAGGTGCAAGCAAGTTTTGTAGGTCAGAACGACACTTTTCAAACCGGCTAGGTGGTCATCCGATATCACATACCGCGCACAGCTATAAATATACTTACAAAAGTGAGCTAGCTTGAAATGGTACCTGTCTTTTGAGGCTAAAGCGCTAGCTAGAAAAACAGATTCAAATGTGTATGCCTGTCTATCTAAGGTCTCTAGGTGGTCATCCGATATCACATACCGCGCACAACTATAAATGTACTTACAAAAGTGAGCTAGCTTGAAATGGTACCTGTCTTTTGAGGCTAAAGCGCTAGCTAGAAAAACAGATTCAAATGTGTATGCCTGTCTATCTAAGGTCTTATCAACTTATACTAATTTAATTTTACAGCCTTTATAGCTCAGTTGGTAGCTGTGCCTTCTGTGCTGTAGGCCGTGGGTTCGATCCCCACCGAGAACAAACATTTGTGTGATGAACATAGATGTTTTTTATCTGTCTGGGTGTTATTATGGATTTTAAGTATGTATTTAGTTATATAATTCCCATATTACAAGCTTGTGGAAAGTCCACCAATATTTATTTATTTTATTTTATATTACAACCATCGCTATTGCTTATTTATATTGTATTCGTGGGAATAGATTGATGGACACGTTGTGAAGGTTAGTGGCAATCGATCATAGCCGTGGTATCCGACCCACCTTGTTTCGAAGCAGTAGATATACGTGTCAGCATATTTTTGCAATTTAGATAAGAAAGGCTTAGTATTAGTTAATTTTGTTACTCGCTCATATTTTCTGTATATTTTTATGTTAGCATGATGTCTTCGCCTGTAACTGCAGTGGCATTTAATTTGTTTAAATCAATGTTTGTAAACGCATGTAACGGTGTACAATGTGTTGGTGATCAAATAGATAAATACAATACAAAATACAAGTTTTCATAGTACAAGCTTTGATTAGTTTAAGCTAGTATACTTTGTGTGAAAGATCCACCAATATAAATACACATTATGCATATTTTATTTAGACTTGACAATTACATCTTGTCATAAGCTGAATCGATACGTCGATTAGCTCTCACTTACAAGCACTTCCTACAATTATTCGTTTCACTTTCTAACTGATAAGTTCCTTAACACTCATAGGGTATAATAACATTCAACGCTGCCATATGTTTGTTCTGATTGGCCGGAACGTCTGATGGTTGGCTGGTTTCACAGGGCTCACTGTGCTCTTTAGATTAGGTTTTCAGATTCGGACACCATTCTAAAACTTTCGGAAACTTATGATTCTGTCTTTTTTATTATAAGCAATCAAGACAAGCAAGAGAGACAAATTCTAAAGTTTCTGATCGGAAATGTTTACGAATGTTTTAAAAAAGCTTGCTGAATGCAATTTATTTCTGTCATTGTTTTTGACAAGCCTAATTTAGAGATGGAATTATTTAATACTATGCATAAGGCGTATACTAGTTTAGCTAGCCAGTGCCCATAACAGTGACGTCAGCTAACGTTTGCCTTAATCCACCCTTGACAAGTTGGCACGGATAGTTTGTGAAGGCATTGTTGCCGTAATGTACTGACGCGTGTCGTGGTATTGGGCCGATAGTTTGGAGTACGGCGGGTTAGTTTGGTAAGTTCCTATTTGAAAATAAAATGGGAAGATTTCTGGCCTCGCAGATCAGTTGTTATATATAGAATAGTATAGAATTAATATAATTAATAATAGTACTACGTAGTTCTGCCTTTTGTGCTGTAGGTTGTCGACTTGATTTCAATTTGTCCGATGAACTGTTTGTTCTGTTTCCACTGAACAAAATTTTAAAATGTTTATTGTATAATATTGTATTACAAAAAAGTGTCTAAGATTCAATCAGTTAATCTGTTTCGCATAGTAAAGTATGGTTTTGGGCTAGATGACGCTGTGTGAATTGCCGCCAATGTTTATTTGTTCTGAACGTTTTGATTGAGACATATGAAATCATTTGTGTCAAAACTCCCAGTGTTATAGGAGTTCAATCCACTTGATTTGTTAAGAACCAGACATATAACACCACGAGTATTGCGTAATGCTTAGTCAGCCGGTAGTCGGTATGTGTTCGTAATATGAGATGATTGCAGTAGCAGTTTTGCGGTCAGACTGCTGTCAAATAGAGTAGAAAGATTGGGCCGTTGACATTTATTTAGGTCTTTTTTTTGTCTTATTTCTTCTTGAATTCATTAGTTTGAGCCTTATACGTACGCTTCATCCAAAGAGTTCCATGTCCAAAACAATATTTTCATATCGTTTTCTAGTTTTTTCTGTCTGGTAGCGTGTGTTCTTCCTGCTCTTTTCTTCCCATATGTTAAACATTCGTCATGCATGCCATTATTGTCCATGTAGAATCTCAAAATGTGATTATTCCTTTGTAAGTAGTTTTGATATTTTTATCAACTTTTAATTCTGAGCGAAATCCCTCTAAATCTTCCACTCTCATCGTCGTCGTCTCGTATCGATACCTAACATCTTTTCTACTGTCACGTGTTGCATCTCGCCCTCAGGTACCTAAAGAGTAACGATATTTTTCCACAAAAAATTAACAATACACTACATTATAAAAAGGGGATTAATATAAAAGAAGTTGTGTAAACCTAACATTCTTTAAGTGGGGCAAACGACCTCAGATCAAGATTCAACACTACACTAATTACCTAAAGTTAGCATCCTTATTCACTTCCCTGCTCAGACTATGTTAGTAGATATGTAGTTCAATGACGTCATTCGGCTTTGACGTGCTAATTCCCTAGCTATATCCCAAAACAATGTAGCCTGACCGTGGATGATGTAATGCAACCTTGATGCGTGGAATAAATCAATTAGTCCACTTCATTTCAGCCTCTGAAGACTGAATTACTGTTATTGTTTTATGTTTATTGTCATTGGTTGTGGAGACATATTTAATCGTTTTACAATTGAATGAAATACACGTTAACTTACGCTGCGCTGTTGTATTCAGTTAGATCACAAATTGTTCTCCGACTACAAGTGGATTGTGCGGTTAGTTGGCCGTTTATTTGAAGATGTCAACTGCTCCATAACCGCATTTAATCAGCCATTTTTCAGTAAGCTTGCAGTCCCAATGCAATATGTCTGCACATGACAACTCTTCGCGCTGCATCTATGCAAAATTACTAGGTGTTTTCTACTACCGTATTGCGCGCGTTAAAAAGTTGTGTGCAAAAATCGTCAAAGATCTTGTGTACCGAAACATCTGACTGGATATATACCGTTCTTTTAATTTACAATCGTAAAATACCCTTAATAATTTTATATGGTCATACTTAAACATTGGGATATTAAACCAGGATTCAGTTCTAGTGTAAAACCATTTATCCCATCTCGTAGGTACGTAGAAAAAGTAAAGAGAGAATCTAGAAGTACAAAACTACATTTTACTAATGCTTTTCTATCTCCTTAAACTGTTTTCTCTATGCATATGCCTCGCTAAACTTCAATATTGTATTATATTACAATGTAAAAGGATCATACAAAATAACGGTAGGAACCAAGCCGTACGTTTGTTGCCTGTTTTTCTAGGCTTTGGTCGCGTGGAACTGGCACCTATAGTCACCTAGCTTTAAGACGTTTCAAAGTGATCCTTGTGATTTTATTGAATACCTTTTGACTTTGGGCAATAATGTTCCAAATTGTTAACCTGGCTAATCAAAATTTGGTATACGAAAATGTTACTCCAAATAGATAAACAGGTGTGACATTATTTCACCACATGTGCGAGCATGTTTTTTGCGATTATACAATATACCTGAACAATATAACCAATCATTTAAAACATCTGGGTGTAATTGGCAATTATACGTATGTTTTAACAAATAAAAAAAGTATATTAGTACTTCTTTTGTTTCTATGCGGGAGGTCCAGAGTCCAGATGTCCAGATGTTAAGGGGACGGTGTTATGCTGTTCTCCGATCATTATGATGCTGATTTGGGACAAATGTTTTTCGTAGGACTCTGCATGATTTGCATTTATATAACGTGTAAGTACCTCCACAATAATCCGCTTACTATTCAATTATTGTATTCTTTGAATCTGAAGTGGAAACCTATAATTGGCCATACTATTGATTCAAACTTAGTACTAACTGTTTATATCGCTATTGGTTTCTCAATAAACAAATAAATATAATACATTTTTTGCATGCTGTTAATAATGCAGTATAATGCAGAGTAATAGATTACGTCATCGTCATAAAAATAAAGAATGTAGTGAAAGCTAAACGAATTCGCGTTTTTTATAAGACACGCATATTGTCTGCATCGTGATCGGCATGGCATGGTAGTTGAGCTAAGTGAAGTTAGCCGCAAGTATGATCTCGAAATGAAATTGAAGTTCGGAATAGTGCGACGTTTTTGCGACTAACTTTACAGAGTATATATATAAACTGTATCAACTCCTCTTTACGCTCCTATAGCTCTCCAAAACGATGTACGACCTGGTAAGTTAAGTTGGACATGGTCAAAATTAAGATAGGTAGGTATTATATTAATTTGTGTTATACTATATTAAAGATCGTGAAATAAGTGTAAAGCCGACCAGAGTGGTCTAAGAGAGGAAGCCTTATTATGCCCAGCAGAGGGTAGTATGAGCAGCTTACAATGATGATGCTTTACATTATTTATACAGATGACTGTGTTCTTTATTTTTAAATTGTTGAGCTGTTAGATTGACTGGTCACAACCAAAATATATTAACATTCTACTATCATAACTGGAATGTACAAAACATTCAATTTCTTACAAGAATACTAATCTTAATACTGCATTGAAGTGTGCCTATAGATACCTGCTATCTTAAATATCCGGATCACCACCACGTCAGGCGTTGTCATTTCCTTAGGTTTTACCTAGATACCTCTATTGCACTTTATCATCGCTTAATAAAGATAATTATAATATAAAATCTAGCTTAAACTAACACTCTATGTTGGTCTCAAATCTAAATGGTATTCATCTACTATTTATATTTTTCTGGTTTTCTATTGCAAGCACGTATATTTTTTCTAAGTAGTAAAATCTATTGTTTGAGATCAATAGATTTTATCATCATCAAATGAAAGACGCACGTGTCTTAGGTATCACAAGACGGGGTTACCACTAGTGTTCCCAAACGGATGATGTAAGCTTTCCAAAAAAACCAAATGCTACCCATATTCCTTAGCAACAAAAACCATTGCGGCTAAAAATAAAATCGTCAGGGAAGACCTTTCTACCTTATAACGTAATAAAGTGTCCGTGCCATCGTTTCTATGGGGTGCGGCGGTGACGCATGACGTCACAAATGGCCAAACGACCCGCTTCGTTACGGGGTGTGTCGGTACCCTTCTAACCATGGGCTTTTATTTTATTACGGGAATCCAAGGTATTTTAATAAGGCACGCGATTTGTAGGAATGTCACTGTGTTATTTTGAAACGTAGAATTTATTAAGTAAGCTTGTATTGTACCACAGAACATAAAAACTTTATGTGTCAAATAAATGTATTTTCTTTATTATTTCTTTCTTCCTGTAGACATAATAACAATACTCGGTACATGGTAGTAAAAGATGGAAAGATGGAAGATGGATGGAAGAAGATTGATGAAACTGGTGCATCAGGTGAATGTAAATGGGACTGTTAGGAAAGGAAGATTTTGGCGTAACATATATCAGACTGCAGACGTTCAAAAGAGAGTGAGAAAAAAGATAGGAATTTTATGAGAGTCGATGAAGTTAATTGTTTATTAATATTCAGTTCCCGGTATTTTTTCGTGATAAAAAGGATCGGTTCAGTGTTTAGGGCTTAGGGTAACCTTTGTATTTATATCGAAACTTTTGCTTTCTATTAGTTTGAAACAAAACATTGTTTACTCGTATCACAACTCTACATACGATACTATTTTAAATACTTATGTGTTTGACTTCATATGGGCTGGTTCAATATAATTTTATCGCGTGTTATCGCTCCATTGTGACAGTAATAACTCAACGCGTTTTACCTACACGATACAGCTTTAACAAATATGAATAAGCTAGAGAAATGGTCGCGATTTCACCCGTGTCCTTTTTGCGTATAACCTCTTATTTTCCCTTTATAACTTTGAAACCACTTCTATATGAATTATAATAATACATTAAAGGTCATAGAGCATAGATCTTCTAAGAGCGTTTTGAGGAGCAAAAGGAGCCTCTTGAGGCGCACTTAAAATTCTTTCACAACACAGTTTCAAAAAAAACTAGTGACACGACAAGAGAGAAGAGAAGAGCGTTTTATATTTTGTTACATAGTTCAACGTATATTTTTATTTAGTTTATTTTTAACTTTTAAACGCGATAAATTCTTAAAATTCTATAAATTTCTAGTAAGTGCAACACGTTTAGCTGGTGGAATAGCAGGTGTATCGAGGTCGCAAATCTATTGTGAAGATGTAGGTCAGACTAGCGTAACCCGCACCTTTGTGTGGTATCAAATATCAAACCTTTGTTTCGAATATCGGCCAAACCTCTAATTGAACTAATATATCCTTGCTTTATCATTAACCTGAATTGAGTTGAACGGTGGTATAAGGAGACTAAAAGTATCATTAAGTATTATGTAATATTATAAGGATTAGGTAAAGACCTGACTGACAAACATGGCTCATCGGTGGTCCCAACCATGTCCAACAAGTCACGAGTAACTTCTAGTTCTCCCAAAATAAATTCTCCCAGGACCATCAAAACCTGTCCCATCTATTTTTATCACGATCAAGCCAATCCTTGCATAGTTGTATTCCAGTTTGAAAGACCGGTCTACAATAGATAAACTCGATTCAAGTTTTTTAGATACTAAGTAAATTAGCTCACATCTATTATTATCCCTGTCTCTGTTTGTTGCATTATACCCCGTTTACACTCAGCTCATGTCCGTGGAAATGTGCAGAGACATCGGCAGGGACTTGGGCAATGTGAGAATGTAAACAGGCCACTTCCATGTCCACTCGCTTGCTGCTCTCGTTGCCCGTTTTGCGTGAATACATTGCCGCCGACATATGGACGGCAAAATTTCCGTGCACGCGAATGGCAGCGCGAATGTCTAAATGTAAAAGCATCAGTATTACACATTGGTAAGGGAATGCAATAGTGGAAGTTCTGTTTATTGAAAATGTTATTCCTTGTTTCGAGTTACCGATCCCATGCTGATCTTGGTCCCATGCTTGTTATGATTCTGGACTTAGCGCCTATTTCACGTCCGAGTAATGACTTTTTTCTTCACACAAAAATATTTCCTTCTTTGTTTTTGGCGAAACTAAAGTAGAGAAAAATATAAAGAAGATGGACTCCTTCCACAACATGTGGGAAGAGTTAACTGGGGATCGAGGAGGATATTTTTTTAAAAATATAAAGAAGATGGACTCATTCCACAACATGTGGGAAGAGTTAACTGGGGATCGAGGAGGATATTTTTATAAAAATATAAAGAAGATGGACTCCTTCCACAACATGTGGGAGGAGTTAACTGGGGATCGAGGAGGATGGATAAAAATGGGGGAGACCTTGGCCCAGCAGACAATATAGGTTAATAAAAAAAAGAGATAAAAATATTTTTATAATATTTAATCCGTCTACTTTAGAGTTTTAAAAAACAAGACGGGTATATTTTTACTTGACGTTTAGCGTTACTCAGAGATGGTGAAATAGGCGCTTAGTCCAAGTCTATCCCTAGTTTATTCAACTTGCAATGTATAATATGAAATTGAACAAGACTACATATTATTATGATAAACGCGCTGAAGGATTAACTTATTTGTTTTTCACGTTTCTCTTGAATTGCAGGCTTAGTTTTAAATATGTTTTCCGCATAACCTTCACACATGAGCCGGTCCATTACTCGCTCCATTAGCTGCGCATCTCATTTTAAAATGACGCCATTTCCTTTACAAAATTATACTGATAACAATAAATAAAATGTTGAAAGCCACTGTGATTGTAGAAAAAAAGAACGACCACTTTTTCGTTTTTTTTTTTATTGTAATCTCGTGGGATTGCTTCAAAAGAAAAACAAGATGGAAGATAGTATATGAATATATAGATGTATGTTCAGTTCAGTTTAGGAAGTCGTAATCAATTATTATTATTAGCTGGATTACTCTGAAATAGTGATACTTGCGTTTCATTCATTCATTATTTTTCGTTTGTCTTTTACTTATTTGTTTGAAACAGTACCACAGTACCTTATCAGTAAGTCAATTAGCTATGCACCACAGTGCACCCGGTGACAAAATGTTCACGCGATCAACCATGTCT
Organism: Chloroclysta siterata; assembly: GCA_932294275.1. Taxonomy (NCBI): domain Eukaryota; kingdom Metazoa; phylum Arthropoda; class Insecta; order Lepidoptera; family Geometridae; genus Chloroclysta; species Chloroclysta siterata. The sequence continues at coordinate 21,205,822 of OW028589.1, forward strand.
CAACAGTCCTTTACTGTTCAATATGTGGGTCAAATAGGTGTGTTAGTGGGTATTGGTTTATTCTTGGGAGTATACTTATTATAGGAATACGAAGGTTACCTACATTTGTTATAAGCAGGGGTCGGAATAGGTAGAGTTTTTAAGTACCAAATGACGTCGAATACGCTACTACGAAATCTAAATATGGATATGCCTTTTTAATCCCCTTGTCGGAAACGATTCGGTTTCAAAATCAAATGTTATAAAAACTGACGTTTTCGATTGGAAACCTTTCCGAATGTTTTAAAATAGCGCTGCTGTACGTGTAACGTGTAATGCTGCTTAGTTTGTGTTTAACATAGGAAAAAAGAGTTTTAGAAGACAATAATATCAATCTTAACATCAGGTGGATTGATATTATTGTCCATCGAGGATATGCCCTATAGCAGGGGTGGCAAACCTTTTGAATAAATAAACGTGGCTTTTTTCTAAAAAAAAATATCAGACCATAGACGTGCCGTCAAATAATTTCAACTAAAATGTTATAATATTAACCATTATTAAAATAACTTCAACGAAAATTCCAACCGGTATCCCACAAGCTGCAGCGGCTCGGATGGCAATAAAGCCAAGTTAGTCTCAGACCGGATTTCGAAATAGCAGATAGTTTTAACTAAAAATGCAAACCGTTTTGATCCGTGGCGTGCCAAAATATAGCGTTGTGTGCACGGGTGCCATTTGTTCGCCATCCCTGCCCAATGGTGTTTTTGGATTTTTGAAAGATAAAAAAATTGAAGGTAAAAAGCATGAAGATACATGATATATATATATATTCACAGAAATAAGTGCTACGTAATCCTGTAATTGCACCAGCAACCATACCCTTCAAATGTAAACACATCAATGGTACGGTGGTAATAGCTACTTCCCCGGAACTTTTGACAAAAAGACCAACAAGTACAGTTTGCTGTTTGTCTCCAGGAGGGTCCCCACTCCACGCTCCCCGACGACGAGTTCTACGATGCCGTGGAGACCGGCTTCGACAAGATGGAGCGCAGCGTGCCTCCGCCGAGCGTGCACACGCGCGACCAGGTGGAACTGCCTCCGCCGCACATCGATAACCGCCTCACGCAGCATACGCTTTGGACCGAGGTATGTGCACTCGTTATAGCGATCCTACGATAACAGACTATGAAATTACTTCGACAAGATGGAGTGCAGCGTGGACCGAGGTATGTGCACTCGGTGCAGCTCTACGAGGTTTGGGCTGGTTCTAAGATCTATCCAATAACAATAGAATATCGATTGTTTCTGGAATCTTGTCAGTTTACCAGGTCAAATAGTTTACTATTTAAGAACTTTAGTTCTGTGATACTGTGAAGACGGTCTTCGACCTGCCGAAACTTTGGGTCGAAGTATGTGCACTCGTCTGCTGTTTCTGGGTTAAATATTATAAATATGATATGATAATATGATAAATAAAGCATAAAACAAATAGAAAATCAATCATGTCTGGAATCATATGAGTCTACTAAGTTAAACAGTAATATCTACGATGCCGTGGTGTCACGGAGTCACCATCCTGACCATTTTGGCACGACCTGAAGTCACTCTGTCATTACAGTGTTTCCTTGCTATAAGGGACCTTGAACTTTTAGATCACCAGGATTTCAGACAGTATAATGTCTAATGCTCCTGACTTCATATTGAGTCAGTAGGTTTCAACAGGCTTTTCAACAGGCAGCTATCGGCCGTGTCGTTAACATTTTTTAAGTCAAGACCAAAAACTAGTCTATAAACTGGTCACCTGTTCCGGACAGCACCGACCTTGAATGTTTGACTCACCCCCCAAATGATAACATCCATTTCAGATCGACCGGATATCCACAGAGCAGATACAAGCTGCGTTTGAAGGCGTCGGCGGCGAGATTGGCTGGCAGTTGTTCGCTGAAGAGGGAGACATGAGGATGTACCGAAGGTATCTTTCACGTCCATTTTCCAACATCGGCATTCTTCAAACTGTACTTCAAACGTTATTTTAGGCAAAGAATCCAATTTGACAGCAAGAAAATTTTAAGAGTAGCAGAGCTCTTTGTGAAGGCGTCGTCCGGGGAAGTACTACCACCACGCCTTTTTCTGCCGCCAAGCAGCGTTGCTGTGTTTCGGTTTGAAGAGTGTGGTTGCCGGTGTAAGTACAGGCACATGAGGCATAGCATCTGTATGCCTCAAGTTGATGGACGCGCAGGGTAGAGCATCGTAGGGCACGTTCCTATCGTGCGCGACTTACGAGACAATGCTTTGTTATAGGTGATGGTTACTACTTAAAATCAGGTGGGCCATCTGCTTGTTCCATCAGCTAGATGTATAAAAAGAATAAAAAAAAGGACCATCACAGAATATTTGTTTATTTGTAGATTTGATGTTTTTGTAAATAATTTTAAATGTTTGTGTTTCCAGAGAGATGGAAGTGGACGGAATGGTCATGGACCCACTGAAGGCGATACACAAAGTGCGCGGGGTGTCCGCAAGAGAAATGTGCCACTACTTCTTCAATCCACGATACCGGTATGAATGGGAAAGTAAGTTACATTTTACTTATATCATTATCATAACCTAGATACATACACTTTTTTTTACTTATATACTTGAACCAAATTCAATGTGAAATGTTTGTAAACCCCTATTTCTGAGAATTTTAGGCGGTTTGTTTATAAACATTCTACAACAAATCAGGCCGAAGTTTAGTCGTATCCAGAATTATATTTGCTAAATAAATTCTTAATTTAATTTACTGAATTATATCTATACTCTCAAACGGTGAATTTTTATTTACCAAAAAAATTAGAATGAATAATTTCAAAATGTACAAAATGCATTATGAAACAGTTGAGCTATCTGCAGACCGTTGCGAACGATCTAGAGATAGCTCAATGGATCCAAATCAGTGCCAATCAGAAGCGTCTCCAAGACAAAGGCTGCATTGCCTCGCTAGATGGCAATGCTGATGCGCTGAGCATTTTTTTTTTATAAGTTCAACTAGCTGATGGTACAAACAGATGGCCCACCTGGTGTTAAGTTGTAACCATCACCTATAACAAAGATAACCTCGTAAGTCACGCATGATAGGAACGTGCCCCACGATGCACTACCCTGCGTCCATCAACTTGAGGCATACAGAAGTTAAGCGTCATGTACCTGTAATTATACCGGCAACCACTCTCTTCAAACCGAAACACAGCGTCGCTGCTTGGCGGCAGAAAAAGTCGTGGTGGTAGTACTTCCCCGGACGAGCCCTTCACAAAGAGCTCTACTACTCTTAAAACTCTACTACTTTTTATATCATCATCATCATCAATGTAATCAGCTAGTAGTTGATACGAGTACATGCCCTTTTTTTACTTACATCCTTGAACCAAATTCAATGTGAAACGTTTGTAAACAACGCTCCCATTTTCCCCTATTTCTAAATGAACCCCAAGCAAGATAATTTTAGGTTAAAGCGATTTGTTTACAAACATTCTGCAACGGATCAGGCTAAAGTTTAGTCATGTCCAGAATTAGACATAAGCATCAATATTAAATAAATAAATAAATATTGGTGGACATTCCACACAGCACTATCTCGCCCCAAACTAAGCCAAAGCTTGTGATATGGGAACCAGATAGCTAATATACTACATAAATACTTTTTTTTTGTAAATACATACTTACACTAGTGGTTCGCCCCGAACTGAGATCTCGTGATGCGACCCGACGAACGCACCAAAACTTTGAGTAGGTGGTAGTCAGAGGCAAGTCCAAACATTACGTTTGGACTTGCCTCTGACTACCGCCTACTAACTTGGTATGGTAACCAAGTTTCAACTCTATTGGCCTATTTATTGAAGAGTTCCGTTGAACAGACCTTGGCTCCATCATCAGACCTGGTCGTTGTCACCATTTTATGAGAACTGAGTACCTCCTTAATTTATTTCAAGAAGAAAAAATAAGAAAAAGCAAAGGAACTGGCCGACCAGTAGAAAAACCTTGATGCCAACGAAACTCTTAGAGATGGGAGCTCTTGGATCGCTGGTTATCTTAATTTAACTTTTATTATTTTATCTCAAAAACCGAGCGTCCTGAAAAAAAAGTAAAAATTGTTTTGGAATGTCCAAACAAAGCCCTTTCATATGACATGTAACTTGATTTTTTTATGTAACTTTTTTTATTTTTGCCCCCTTAAAAAACCCCATATCTCAAAAACCCTTCATCCGATTTTACTCATATACTTACCAGTAAATTTCTCAAGTACAAGCTGTCGATATATAAAATTTCATGCAGATCGGATCAACGGTTCTAAAGTTATCGCCAGACAAACATACATACATACATACATTCATACATACATACATACATACATACATATATACATACATAAAATGCCAAATCGCCCAAGTTGAAACTAAGATCTTCGTTCGCTTCGCTCACTCGATCAATAAGATCTTCGTTCGCTTCGCTCACTCGATCAAATATTATATAACACCCAGACAGAGAACAAACATCTATGTTCATCACACAAATTTTTGTCCTCGGTGGGGATCGAACCCACGGCCTACGGCTCAGAAGGCAGAGCTGAACTGAGCTGTGAAGGCTGTCAATTAGTTTCAAGTCAATTATTATTATCTGAGTCCTGTATCACCCACTGATGGGTATAATAGGGCTGTCTTGGAAAAAGGAAACATGAACAAGGGACCCACCCTTGTTCATGTTTCCTGCGACCTTTACGATTTTAACCGTCAAGGCCGGTCTCCACCGCGAAAGGGTAATGAGCGAGAAATGGTTAGCGGTACGGACTCCTTTTTAGAGCTGATTTCACCATGCTCTGTTAGTTACTAATCAAGGATTAACAGGTTAAATCTAACCTTAGCTGTCAAACGCGTACATTTGACATATTTAACGGCCCTTTAATCCTTTGTTAATCTAACAGAGCATGGTGAAACCGGCCCTTAATGAAATAGGTTTACATTTCCACCAACAAAGAGTTTTATCTTTTGATTTCCACTGCAAAAAAAAAAGAGCTGAGCGAGTTCATCTCAACACTTTCTGCTCGCTCAGTCCTTTCCGCTCGACTATTTGTTGGTGGAAATATGAGTATGCAGTTTATTCTTGCGAGTTAAACGGAGTCCTTAATGGTTCCGCTCCGCTCGCGGTGGAGTCCATACGACTAAATTTCTTCGGCCACCATTCAGGCTTTTATTTTCAGACCACCTAAGAAGTTAAACTCCCAAATATTCCATACAAAAAACACCTCTTTTCCTCAAATGTAAAGCTTGTAGTAATGTTCGAATACTTGTTTTGGGTCATCATAATCTCTACCCTATCTTATTTATTCAGTTTACCGTGAAGGCTGGTCACATTTGTTCAAATAAAATAATGCACGAATACAAATATTTGATCGGAGTGAGCATATAACATTATTGTCACTGTGTTATTGTTGTTTATTTAACAGTGTTGTTAGTGCATCCATAACTACAAGGTATTGCATCTTAAGCAAGCTATTATGACGACTTAGTATTTGTAAAATGATATAAGGTAATAAGAGGATTGTAAAATTTTATTTTTAAATGTTTTCAAGACCCTCGTAGAGTGTTCATTGTTTTTGAAATTTGACCCACAGACGCACAGGGGCAACTCGCTGGCACATCTTACTTTTTATTTTTATTTTTTTATTTTTTTATCCACTTTGTTTTTCTTTCTTTTTTTATAAACCTATGTATAGTTTCCTATAGTTATAGTTTAGTTGTAAGTTATTTTTAATTTCTTTTTTTTAGCTGTGTCAGAAGTTTTTCTCTGTGTATGTTTTTATGTGTGTGTTAAATAAAAATTCATTCATTCAAAAAATTCATTGAACTACTACGAACTATAAAGATTGTTTTGTTTTTTTTTTGTGAATACTTTTCGTTTTTTTTTCAGCCCGTTCACATGTTCTTTTTGTACAATTTCGTGGTAAAAACTTCGCTGGTTTCTGTATAACTTGAAAACTTACCATTCATAATAATTATTGTACATTAAACATGATAAATTAAAACCAATTTAAACATAATAAATACCTACGTGTTTGTAAATACTGTTGATCCATTCGATTTATTATGTAGTTCGCATTGTCTAAAAGTTTTTGGCAGACCTAACTAACTTAAGCTTCGGCCAAACCTGCGCGTCAGTAACGCGGGAAGCGTTCGCATTCGCTTTGGTCGCGCAGGTTTGGCCGAAGCTTTAATATACCTGCAAAAGTATACGTCAATCCCATACATACCTCTAATACCTTGTCTTATAAATGTGTTTTGTCAACAGCAACGCTAGAAAAGATGACAATCGTCGAAGAGGTGTCCTCAGACGCGTGCGTGTGCCATCAGACATTCAAGCGCGTGTGGCCGGCCTCGCAGCGCGACGCGCTCTTCTGGTCTCACGTGCGGGCGGCGGACGACTGCACGTATGCAGTCACTAACCACTCCACACTCAACGGAGAGTACCCCGTGAGTATCTGTACCTCACCTATGCATCTATTGAAGAGGTGTCTTCAGACGCGTGCGTGTGCCATCAGACATTCAAGCGCGTGTGGCCGGCCTCGCAGCGCGACGCGCTCTTCTGGTCTCACGTGCGGGCGGCGGACGACTGCACGTATGCAGTCACTAACCACTCCACACTCAACGGAGAGTACCCCGTGAGTATCTGTACCTCACCTATGCATCTATTGAAGAGGTGTCTTCAGACGCTTGCGTGTGCCATCAGACATTCAAGCGCGTGTGGCCGGCCTCGCAGCGCGACGCGCTCTTCTGGTCTCACGTGCGGGCGGCAGACGACTGCACGTATGCAGTCACTAACCACTCCACACTCAACGGAGAGTACCCCGTGAGTATCTGTACCTCACCTATGCATCTATTGAAGAGGGGTCTTCAGACGCGTGCGTGTGCCATCAGACATTCAAGCGCGTGTGGCCGGCCTCGCAGCGCGACGCGCTCTTCTGGTCTCACGTGCAGGCGGCGGACGACTGCACGTATGCAGTCACTAACCACTCCACACTCAACGGAGAGTACCCCGTGAGTATCTGTACCTCACCTATGCATCTATTGAAGAGGTGTCTTCAGACGCGTGCGTTTCCAACAATATTAAAACGAGTTATATAAAGTTACATTCGTTTTTATTACTTAAGTTATAACCGTCATTCTCGTCGTTATACATATATATATTTATTTTATTTTTTACCACTCGCTGGTGTAACAAACAGATGGCCCACCTGATGTTAAGTGGTAACTATCACCTCAAAGGGCCTCGTAATTTGAATACTAAAGAGAATGCAATTTTTTTGTGTCAAATTAAGTTATTTTTGGGTAATGTTTATCAATCACGTAAATTGGTGCTGCCCAATTTGACGTAAATATACCGGCAACTGAATATAAAAATACTTATTTTGGTGGTGGCGCGAGCATTCAACTATTTAACTAGTATTATATAGACAGCCTACCAGCTCAGTTGGTCAGCCTTCTGCGCCGTAGACCGTGGGTTTGATTGCCACAGAGAACAAATATTTGTGTGATGAACATATATGTTTGTTCTATGTCTGGGTGTTAGTATTATAAGTATGTTTTTACAAAAAAGTATATTATATGTATTATATCAGCTATCTGCTTCCCATATTACAAGCTTTGGCTTAGTTTGGGGCTAGGTAGTGCTGTGTTGAAAGTTCCCCAATATTTATTTATTTAGAGTTTTTTTTAAATATATGTATGTAATATTTGCAGGCAAACACCGGCGCCTGCATCCGCCTGTTCGTGACAGTGTGCCTCGCCTGTAGAAGCTCGTGGCCGGCCGGAGAGCGGCCCACTAGAGACAACATCACTACGAGTATCGCTTACTGCAGCACAGGTTAGATCTATCACACTCACTATACAATCTTTTATTTTACTGATTTTTTATATTACTTGCTGATGGAACAAGCAGATGGCCCACACCTATAAGAGCGGTAGAGCTCTATGTGAAGGGCCCGTCCGGGGAAGAATGATCACCATGCCTTTTTTTGCCGCCAAGCAGCGTTGCTGTGTTTCGGTTTGAAGAGTGTGGTTGCCGGTGTAATTACAGGCACATGAGGCTGAACATCTGTATGCCTCAAGCTGATAGACTTAGGGCAGTGCATCGTAGGGCACGTTCCTATCGTGCGTGACTTACGAGGCAATGCATTGTTATAGGTGATGGTTACCACTTAACATCAGGTGGGCCATCTGCTTGTTCCATAAGCTACTTGTATAAAAAAAAACAGTTTTGGGTACTGCACATTAGATGAAGGCCTATACGATATAATTATGTTCCTTGTCCAGGTGTTATTTTAAAGTTTATTATTAAAATTCATCGTTAGTGCTAGATGTGTGGAATGTCCACCAATATTTTATATTTGTTGTACTTAACTTTTTATTCTTATTCTTTGTTATGAATGACTTACCACAGTTTTTTTATTATCAATACGGTTTTTTATTGTATTTCCAGTAAATCCCGGAGGCTGGGCCCCGGCCGGAGTTCTGCGCGCGGTCTACAAACGCGAATACCCCAAATTCCTGAAACGTTTCACAAACTACGTCACCGACCAATGCAAGGGAAAGCCGCTAGCTATCTAGCATTCGCTAATACAGGTACCGGTGTGACTCTAGTGTGAAAGAGATATAATTCTCAGATAGATCACTTTGTCGAGAATCCACAGTAAATATGATACACGTTGAAAATACACCGACGATGGGCTTACAATCTGACACGGAAATGTATCGGACGTTGCTTACTTCCTTTGCTTTCTTTTACAAAACGTAAAACTATAAACAAAGGTGTCGTTTTTTATACGACTTGCTTCAAAAAGCAGATGGCTCGCCGGATCCATTGCCTCGTAAGTCACGCTCGTTAAGAACGTGCCCTACGATGCACTGCCCTGCGTACATTAACTTGAGTAATACGGGTGTTTGTGCCTTATGTGCCTGTAATATCTCTTCAAACCTTCATAGTTTTGAGTTACACTGCACGACATACGATGTAGCGAGAACTAGACTGTAGAATAGTTGCGCGGGTAACTCAAAATCGAATTCTAAAACTTCGTTTATCGGTTTTGTGGACTAGACAATATAATTTATACTCAGGAATTAATCAGCCAGTACTCTCAAACGGTGAAGGAAAACATCGTGAGGAAACCGGCATGTCGTAGAACCTAAAAAGTTCTATAACATGTGTCAAGTGCTCGATAGGAGCCTCTTGAGGTGCACTTAAAATCCTTTCACCACACTGTTTCGAAAGAAACTAGTGACACGACAAGAGAGAGAGACTCAATAATTGGCACCAAAAGTTTTGAGTGGACGTCTACCGTGCCTACTGGGATCACAGTCACATGAGTAATGTTCCTAGCTCCCAGAGTCGGTGGATTTTCAATGGTGTCTCAGACACTAATATCGCGGATTCGTGACGCGTGTCAGTGTCGCAGATTTAAATTTTTAAAATGAAAATTAAAGATGATCTCCTACACTTTGATAGGTATTAAAAATACGCGAATCGCGTTCGTTAAACATGGATTTATGGATACACTAGAGTTGAGAATGCATGTTCGTAAAACGATACGACTGTAGGTAGGTGCGATTGAAATTCTAAAATTAGACTAAGTGATAGAGGGAACTAAGTGATGCTTGGAAGATTCGAGAATCGTATTCGAGCGTGCCTTTTCTATGTGCATAAGGGAATGGGTTCCAGGTTACATACAGTACAAGTCAGTACAGGTAATTGGTATGGTACCCTTTGTCTGGGTGTTATATAATATTATAAGTATGTATTTACAATAAAATATAAATATTACAAGCTTTGGCTTAGTTTGGGGCTAGATAGGGCTGTGTGGAAAGTCCAACAATATTTATTTATTTTATTATATCCATTTATTTAACAGCTCTGTATCCCAAGTATGAGTATTGTTTTCGTTTTTCGTAACAAATAAAAATAAAAAACAAAAACGAGTCACCATACAAAAAAGGCCTGACGTTACGATAAACGAAATACGATAAACAAAACTCAAACTTGGGGTACAGTTGTAGTATTTCTGCCTTCTGTGTTGTGGTTGTGGATTCGATCCCCATCGGGGACAAAAGTTTTATATATTTTTTAATTTTCCTTTGACAGTGGTGTCATTGAATTTGAATGCGATTCTCGAATGGTCTGAGCAAGCCTTTATATTGTTTTAGTCTCATCTAGATGTTATTGGTTATTTTGTTAAAACTTCGAGTAGGGTCGTTTTACGGCGAAACCAGATTGTAATTAAATTGGTGAAGCTTGAATAAAATACAATGTGAATAGATGTCGTATTTTAAAAAATTATAAAAATTATAAAAAAAACTTTCAAAGCAAACCATAAAATTGGAATTTTAAATATTTGATCCGTCTATTGTTTTTTATAATTACTTTGACATCCTTCACAGCTCAGTTGGTATAGCTCTGCCTTCTGCGCTGTAGGCCGTGGGTTCGATTCCCTCCGAGAACAAACATTTGTGAGGTGAATATAGGTGTTTGTTCTCTGTCTGGGTGTTATTATATATTATAAGTATGTATTTACAAAAAAAAGGTATTTAAGTATTATATCAACTATATGGTTCCCATATTACAAGCTTTGCTTCGTAACATAACATAATTGAGAATATAAGAAGTAAATTCGGCATAATTCTTATTTTAAAATTAGCATAAGCACTTAGACTTAACCAATCCAGTTCAGTTATTTTGGTTACGTTAAGGTATTGTAAAACGACCCTACTAGATCATATTTAAACTAGTACCTAATATTGTTAAAGGAACAACAAATAAAAAATAAAAAATAAATTTTATTTAAAGTGTTGGTAGGATAAGGGCTGAAATATTTTAATATAAAATATGCACATTACGTAGGGTACTTAGATTTTATATTGTTTTTATTTTTAATCCACCGAATTGCGAATTCTTTATAAATTACTAAAAAAAATTGGACAATGAATTAACCAAATGATAAAATCGCGGGTCTAAATTGAGGATTATAAAATATCGTGGTCCAACGCAATGTAATGAACCAACGCATACCGAAACGCGGCTACTTCAAAACATCTCGAGTTGTGTTGGAACTCAAACTACACTCGGATCTCCTACGATCTGAGGATTGCACACAACTTGGTTTATTGCGATTTTTCATAAATAAGTTCAAGTGGTTTTATATCATTCAAAATTCAATTTGCGAGCGAGAGGTATATTAGTCGCCTCAAGGATCGAAAAACGATACATTATTTTAAATACAGGGAGGAAAATACGTTAAGGCCTTGATTGGCTCGATTACAGACGAGTTTTGGTTCTAACATTATATTTGTTAGATATATTTTTTTTTCTACTTTTTTCAAGACATTTCATTCCACGAGGTATAGTTCTACACTTTAAAATCCAATGTTATCTGCTGTTTTGGCAGATTTTTTCTACTATTAGTTCTTTGATTGAAATTAAGTTTTCTATAATCATAAAGTGAGCAATTTATATCGCAAAAACTATGCAATTATGTTTGGTAAAGGTTTGAGGTTATAACCCGTGCGAGTAAATAAACGAATCGAATAAATAACTACTACAACTAAATCAAATTATGAAGTAAAAAATGGCGGAGATGTAGGACGAGTGAAAGGAAACTATCGTTGACAATATTGAGAGCGCTGGTGGTCTAGTGGTAGTGGCCCCGCCTTCCGGTCCTAAGGTCGTGGATTCAAAACCGGTCGCGCAACAATGAGTAATTCTGTTCAAAAAAATTATATGCACAGTGCCAGTAGTCTCAACGGCGAAGGCAAACATCGTGAGGAAATCGGCATGTCGTAGAACATAAAAAAAAACTATAAATTGTGTCAAGTGCTCAAAAGAGCCTATTGAGGCGCACTTAAAATCCTTTCACCACACTGTTTCGAACGAAACTAGTGACACAACTAGAAGAAGAAGATTGTTGACAAAAGTGTGTCAGTGAGAGGTACTGATTAGCGCTGACATTAAAAATTCGTTTCTTTATTGGCGCAGGTTATACAGAATAATGTAGCAAATTATAAAGTAATATTATTCAGAACTACTATTTGTTTTTTTATTTAAATGTTCTTGTCTAGAAAAACTAATGTTTCTGTTATATTCCGTGGTAACTATTTTTATTGTCTGTAAAAAAGTTACATTTTTTGTAATTTATATTTGTTTTTTCATTGTAAAGGATAATATTCTATGCCCAGAATGTGAAGTCCAATTTTTTCAAATGAATGTGCCCACGAAATAATATAAATGCATTTATAATACAGCAGTGTTGGTATTGTAAGTTATATTGTATGTTTTTTAAATAATTATTGTTTATAATAAAATGTTTCATGACGGATTATGTTTTTAAATATATTCTCCTGTACATCGTGTAACATAATATAAGGCCAAAGACCAAGAGATCAGACCAAGCACTGGAATACTTTGGCGTGTGCAAAATTTAATTACTTCGTTTTTGAAATTCCCATACAAAAAAAAATTGTCTCAGAAATTTGCAACAACCCTGACAATGTGTACGTGACCTTGGTACATACGCTGTTTGCGTTTCCTAATTGGTGGCAGTTGTTACCTATTTTATCTACGTTCACAATTAAAGATCAAAAAACAGCTGTATAAATAGGGCTGCGTCATGTTGTGTTAGTTTCATTTTGGGAGGCATTTCATGAATGAAAAACTTCAAAGTTTCAAAAGTCTTATCTACAGTTGTTCGCCATGACCTGTAGAATACCCTGCTTCCGGGGTTATAGGGGTATTATGTTACACGTTGTATACTCGAAAAATGCAAAGAGAAAATCGATTCGGTGTCCAAGTTAGGATTTAGCATGCACTGGTGGTCTAGTGGTAGCGGCCCCGCCTTCCGATCCAAGTTCGTGGGTTCAAATCAGTCGTGCACCAATAAGGTTTTTGTTAAAAAATGTATGTGCACAGTGCCAGTACTCTCAAATCGTGATTGAAAACATTGTAAAGAAACCGGCATATAGTAGAATCTAAAAAATTCTAAAACATTATTTTGTCTAATGCTCGAAAAATACATACAAGGTGTAAAGTCATGTACGACATTAAATTGAAACACGTACTCCTAATTGCATTTTTAGATTTTAGGAGTTGGTTTTATCAAAAAAGCCTGAATATTTATCGAGATATCGATACTTTTCCAATAAATAATTTCTATACAACCTGTATCTCTAATCGCCGGTGATGAGGTCAAATTTCCGGGGTCATGAAGTCATGTGACTCATCAATCAAACGAAAAAAAGGACAGAGATATCATATTTATACGCGTTAGACCGCATAAGAAACATATTTGTGCGCTCACATTGTAAAATTTCACTGTGCGACAAGGACAGATATCATTCCGCTTACGTGTGTGATAGAGACAGATAGGTACGTAGCGCGCCCCACTATGTGCCACGCTGCCGCCCGGTGGCCAGTGAAAGACATTATTATTTAGTAAACAATCGCCTTGGTAGCGACCTTGACATATCTAATTTTGAAAATTGTAAATTCGTGTTATTACTCGTGACTAGTGTCTAGATTTGGTACCGCGAAATAGACTTTTTGTGTGAGTGTGTGTGTCTTGTTAATGTCATCAAAATGCAGGACTTGTATTATGAAGGGAAAGATAATTGTGAAACTAGGCATACAAAACAAACTCTAGGTAGAACAGTTGAAGGAGTTCTTCAGTGCATTCATTTGTATGTGCAACATGCAACAACGTGAGCATATTGGAAACGTACGGATTTGAGGTACCTAACTAGTTTTATTTTTCCTACATGCTAACGTTGCTCTACTATATCGGCGAATGAAAGACGCCGCCGCCGGCCGCGCGCCCGCGCTGAAAGGGCGTTCACCTTTAGGCACGGGCGCGCGGCACAGTTTAGGTTTAGTCGTAGTAGGTATGTATGTGCGGTTTCTGCGCGCGGGGCGCGGCATTGAATGAACGTACGTTCCTTTGTTTGTGTGTTTATACAGAATGTTCAATAATTTTATGCTTATTCTGATATTTAGTTTGTTTGAAAATAAAAAAATCTCAATTATGAATGAATGTTAATACAACCTTTTTTAAATCAATACTAGATAGTAGTACTACACGTGTATTAATTTAATGTCGTACAGTCGTTTACACGTTGTATACATAATTATATTCTATTATACTTTAGAGGTTTTTGTATCTTGTAGGACACAATAATAAGATCCAAATATTGAACCGCCTCACTGGAGAAGCGTTAAATTTTATTTCATTACAATAACATTAATTAATTGGTACTTATGTATACAAGTTACAACGCACACATGTTCTGCATATAAAATTCACAACTTTCTAACTCCACATTTAAATATGGGGACCAGCCCCCGTAACTTTTAGTTATTTAAAACATGGCTAACTTATAGTTAATTTAATAGCATAATCAGGTTAGAAGTGGATGTTGGACTAAAAATAATGTTACAAAAAAGTTGGTTTCAAAATGTCTTAAAATTATTATTTTAGTTCACAAAAATTTAACAAAGTTTTATACAAATAAATCAAAAGATTTCTGCATGTTTTAAAATTGAGCTAACTATGAAATATATAACTAAATATTGATTTCTATCGTTAGTAGGCGTAAACAGTATTATTTTGGTTTTCATATACATTTTATTATAGTTAAGTGATTGAACACTTCGATCTAAACATATATTTTCAATCAAACGATTGAAATAGCAAAGTTCACTACTACAGAAGGAATAAATATTTAAAAGTTTAAGAACATCGAACCATATATTTTATTTTAGACCGATTTGAGCACAAAAAGCGTATCCTTAATTATGTATTTACGGATAATAACTACGTAATACAGGTTACCTTAATATACCAGCGTCACGCAGACGAATACATTATGTTAGAACCTTATTCGAATACAATAAATTATACTAAGAAACATTCAATTTAAAACTATACAAATAGTTTTAACATTCATTATGTTCTAATATTTAAAAGACATTCCCAAGGAATGAAACAAAATGTCTAGTTGTAGAATGAACAACAGTTGTTGAAAAAACGTCCGAAAATTTGGAATTTTGATATGAATAGATTAAAGAGGCCGAAAGAACCGGTACTACAAAAAGTTTGGTACAAAAATAGGAATTATTCCGAAAGCTCAAGTGTAAAGTGGACCAATATACCGATTGTATAACAATAGAGTACATAGTAAGAAGTTTAAAGTATCCAGTGGAAAAACTTGTAAAGGTAAGTGCATTATACAAACTGCTACTGTTAAAACTGTTGTTATATTGTAATATTATCCCTTTGAATATCTAGCTGATAGTAAGAAGTATTAAGTCACCTAAAACGATAACGCTTGAAATATCAACATCAATCTCAATGCTGTTATAGTTTAAACATTTAAGTGGTTTATGATTTTTGTACAGCTGAAATATTCGAAGGGCCAATCTGTCATGGTGTGCAGTGAGAAGTTTACAACATCAATTTATAACTACAACATGAACGAATATCGGCCAAATGTACAGGTATGGCACTCATATCACGGTCTTTAACATTACACAAATCTACCCGTGTAAAATGGCAATTCGTCATTGCGATTCTCAAAATCTTCTTTAGATATACATCAAGATGCTAAAACATTACTTATTAACGCTACATAAAGAGTAACAACATTAACATTCATTATTTTAAACTGTAGCTAGTTCAGCTAAACGGGCTTACCGCGTCGGGGTCACCAATATACATTAAGAAACTCCTTTCATTAGCTTTAATACGAAGAATGTCCAATTGATTAAATATTTGGACAATGAAGTTTTAAGATCCGCAAAGACGAAATAGTACATCATAATTTGTCACAATATAAATAGATAACACCAATTATGAAAATTTATATTTGATATATCAATATATTAATAAATACAGCTACTTATCAAAGTAGATATCAACAACTCGAGATATCCACACTAACACGGATATAAGTATAAAATAAGCGTATTCTCGGACACCGCCCATGTTCCATTTCAGACTTATAACGTTGACATACAGCAACTTGAACCGCTGACTCACTCCATGTTAAAAAGGCTTCTTAAGTTGTTCCAATCGCTGAATGCTCCCATGAAACTTGCCTCAGCATAAAGCAATTGCCTTAGCTATAAAGTTACTAAATAATCGCTTAGCCCGTCTTTATTTTGCAAAAACATTTCACCTGCAGTTACTACTCATAGGTGTAAATAGAATAGTTCTCAGCGATTGGAACAGCTTCAAATCAGTAAAATCAAACTGTCTTTCAAAGCCCTCCGTCCGTCAACATCACTTTTCAAAACCAGGCACTAATCACTGGACCGAAACCGACTCCAACATTACAATTTTCCAATTTGACGTAGAACGTTGCCATCACAAGTTTTCAACATTTGCACAACGGTTTATTTCTGGGGTCTTTATATTACTTGCAAGATGTGTGGTAACCATCACCGCAAAGAATTGCCTCGCAAGTTACGCACGATATGAACGTGTCCTACGATGCACTGCTTTGCGTCCATCAACTTGAGGCACTGAGAAGCCTCATGTGCCTGTTATTTAATCGGCAACCACACCCTTCAAACCGAAACACGACAACTTTGCTTGACCGCAGGAATAGGCATAGGCAAGATAGCGTTATATTAAACGCGTTAAATGTTCTTTCGACGAAACACTTGCGTGGTTTTGGTAACGGCTTTTTCAGCACTGTTCTAAAAACTCGCGCTTTTTAGTTCGCAAGTCCTACGTCTTCCGTACATTGAGGGTTATTCTTCCGCTGTGGGCTCGGAAGTAGGCGGAGCTTGGATCACGCTTTGGCGTTGCGCTCGCTTCACGTCCGCGATTGTGGTCACTCCAGCTTTGTCGAGCTCGTCCCAACGCGCGTGATTGTTCCTCGCGTGAGCCACTAGTTCTGGCATGTCAATGAATGCTGTGGAAAGATAAGATTCAGTAAAAGATCTCAGTGTATGCAAAGAAAGCGCTGGAGAATTTGTTAAATCAACTATTTTATCTACGTCGCTGGCGACTTCTTCAGACCAAATGGCATTCAAATGGTTCGAAATGTCCGTTTGGGATAAAAGAGCTGTTTTGAGTAAATGGGGATACGTGTAAGGGTGACATTCCACTTACCAGCCCAGGCTTCCATCATGTCGATGATAATGTAGTCAATGAAACCAATCTGCGAGCGCGGAATGGAGCAAGTCGCTCGGTCGAACATGGGCATCACCACAGGCAGATCTTTGGCTTTCTCTTCGTCTGTTTGCAGGAAATACTCTTCGGCGATCCTGAAAATACAAACAAAATTTAAATCTCTTTAAAAGTCAACTTGTAGGTCATATCTATCACGAAAAATGCTATGTTTAACATAGTTTAGTTCATATTTCTTAATTTGTTAGATTTTCTTACCTCCTAGCCCATTCGAATGCAAACTTCTGAGGCCGGGACGCGTTTGATACGTCAGCGCACTTGATCATCATCCTCTTTACTAAGATCACGTTCTCTGGCTGTTGGAGCGCTGTGGTGTCTAGCATAAGGGGTTCCTGAAATCAGAAAATAGTAATTGGTTAGTAAATATTGTAACGATGAGGGGCAATGTCTAGAACTAATTTGTATCATCACTGTATAGGTTTGGCAACGATTTACTGTGACACACGTTGACGTACGAGTATGTCTTCCTTTCGTTATGATAACCTATGTTATATTTAAATTGACCCACTTGCCCATGGCACCAGCTTATAGCTGAGGCTGAACTTCTGTTAATCCTTCTTTTTCTTTTATATGATTTTTATATTAATAATTCAACAAATAATTAAAAACTGTAATTGGTCTGCGTAACGTACCCACCAATTAATAAATAAATAGCGTTTGCATCTTTCTAGGTCAAAATTTGCTTTTCCCAGAAAGATGCGACCGTTATTTATTTATTGCTATTACTACTGTTATAATACTGAAACAACTTTTGACAAGAAAGAACAATAAAAGGAAGTGATAACAAAATAAGTTAAGTGGTAACCATCACTTAAAACAAAGCATTACCTCGTATGTCACGCACCATAGGAACGTGCCCTACGATGCACTGCCCTGCAGTCATACAGATGTTAAGCCTCATGTACCGGTAATTACACCGGCAACCACCCTCTTCAAACCGAAACACAGCAACGCTGCTTGGCGGCAGAAAACAGCGTGGTGGACGACTCTTCCCTGGACGAGCACTTCACAAAGAGCTCTACCACTCTTAAAACAATTAACAATTTAAGGTAACAATTTAAACGTAAACTAGAAGTGAGTATTATTTACTAACAAAGAGTGAGGAACAGTGTAATTAGAGAGAAATGTTGAGTGAAAGAAGATGTAGTGATGAGGGTAGACAAAGGTATGTTTAGATGGTTTGGGCATGTGGAGAGGATGGATGAAAGAAGATTAACGAAACAGGTGCATCAGGCGAGTGTGAATGGGACTGTTGGGAGGGGAAGACCTCGGCGGACGTATCTTGATCAGATTTCAGATGTTCTAGAGAAGGGCCAGGTCAAGGATACCCTAAACCGACAAGAATGTATGAAGAATGTTATGAGAGTGAATGAAGCGAAAGAGGTATGTATGGACCGTAGCAAGCGGAAATCCGTGGTCTCTGCCTACCCCTATGGGATACAGGCGTGATTTTATGTATGTATGTATGTTAGACGTAAACTTTAATAATGAAGCACTGACCAGTTCAGCATGCATGCCATCCTCCCTGCTGCCGTTGGACTTGGCGTAGAAGACGTTGACGAACTTGGCGAGGTGCTCGAAGTGTTTCGTCATCTCCGTGGCGAGGATCATGTCGATCACGTTGTGCCGCACCGTCTTGTACGTCTCGCGGTCCAGGTTCTTGAATATGTTCACGCGCTCGTCATCTGACACGGGAAATTATCTTATCAATATTGGTACACTGTACTGGTATTGTAATATTGGTACTGTACTGGTATTAATAATGGTACTGTAAAAGAGGCATAACAATAATCTGAGGTGAATTGGTTACTCCGAAGCATATCGGGGTCACCAATTCACCACTACGATATAATCTGTATGCCTCAAGTTGATGGACGCAGGGCAGTGCATAGTAGAGCACGTTCCTATCGTGCGTGATTTACGAGGCAATGTTTTGTTATATGGTTACCACTTAACATCAGGTGGGCCATCTGCTTGTTCCATCAGCTAGTTGTATAAAAAAATATATATAATAATAATCGATGGCTGTAGAAAAGAATAGAGAAGAGATAAGCATCATAACGCTCTCTCCTTGGATTGTATTTAAAGAAACTGTAAGATAATGTGGAGATTGAAATGCAGCGATAACCATCAAAATATAATGCAAAAGGAACGACAGGAAACGTTTTCTGCTGTCAGGTACAAGTGTAAATTTTCAGTTTTAAGTATTAATAAAATGTGGTAGCCGAGCTAATTAAATTAAATAAATAAATAACAATACAGTTTACGAGATACTCACTGAGAGTCAGCTTGAAGGTGAGAGCGGCATGATGGCTCTCCAACACACAGACATCATTGTATAGAACAGCGAGCGGATGGCGCGAGTTGCAGAGGAAAGCGGAAGAGGTGCCGGGGTGGTCGATATCGTGCGTCGCCGCGGAGATCAGCGCAGCGGCGGCTTCCAGCGGCTCGAGGAGGTTCTTCAGACGTTCCTTCTCCAGGAAGAATGCTACAGCCTGGAATTACAGGTTTTATGAGATATGAACAAGATGAAGTGGCTCTGCTTTTGTTTTGCGTGTTATTATCCTAGTTACGACGGCCGGATGAGTAATTGTATATTTACATATTCCACACATCATTCATTCAGCATCTTGGTCATCAAGCATTTTGGTCTGCACACTGTAAGCCTACTATCATTTATGTAATAAATAAATCCTACTAATATTATAAACGTGAAAGTTTGTAAGTATGGATGGATGGATGCTTGTTACTCTTTCACGTAAAAACTACTGAATGGATTTTAATGAAACTTAACAATAATATAGCTTATACATCAGAATAACAATAGGCTACAATTTATAAAGATATTGTGTGACTAATCCTGCGCAGACGAAGTCGCGGGCACCATCTTGTAAAAAATAAAAATTCAGAGAGTAGTAGAGCTTAGTGAAGAGCTCGTCCGGGGACCACCATGCCTATTTCAGCCGCCAACCAGCGTTGCTGTGTTTCGGTTTGAAAGGTATGGTTGCCGGTGAAATTATCGGTACATGGGGCTTAACATCTGTATGCCTCAAGTTGATGGACGCAGGGCAGTGCATCGTAGGGCACGTTTCTATTGTGCGTGCGAAGCAATGCTTTGTTTTAGGTCATCCATCTGCTTGCTCCATCAAAACGTAGTATAAAAAAAACCATCGATCATAGACGGCAGATAAGTCTTACCTGAAGCACATCAGCCGCATGAGTGGAATTATGGTACGTGTTCACAGCATGGTAGTTAGTTTCTATCACCGTCAGCCAATGCAGTAGAATGCGTTCGTCGCACTCCAGCGCTGAGCAAACATCAAAGCGTCCCCCCATTAGAGCCAAACCAAGGTGGGCTAAAGGCCGACCGCGCGTCAGATCTTCTAGGCGGAAGATTTCAAAGTCCCAGCTCAGGGCCGTATCGAGTAGCTCGCGGAGTTGGCCCGAGGTCTGAAATGAGGAAAGCAATCAGTTCTGAAAAGTTAATGAAACCACAAAAACGTTAAACTCCCCTTTGCTCGATTTTCCAATTACGCGAAGGGACCTAACAAAATAAGGAAAGGCTTCCGAATTCAGGATGGCTCAGAATTACACAGTATATTGCTTAGTGGCTGAAAGTCGTTCAAATCTAACCGCCGGTTTCTGAAAGCCCGATCAAAACTAATCGCATTTCAAGTCACGTGCTATCTCTATCTAATTCGATGTAATTAGCTGAAATGGCGAGTGACTTAACATCCGATCGGGCTTTCGGAAACCGGCGGTAAGTCTCATACATCACACGTTTAGACGACGAAGGAAAACATTGTGAAATAATACCCAGTGGCGTAGCTAGGTCACAGATAAGAGAATACTAGTAGCTAGGTAGAGAAAGAAATTTGTGAGCAGGCTCAAGGTTTTCTAGCTTTGGGAGCTGGTTGACCCTCTCTTTTCAAAACTTAGGTTAGAGGGCCCCCTGAGCTCCGGGGCCCTGGTGCACTGCACCACCTGGCCCTACGATAGTTACGCCACTGAAGATACCTAATTAAAGAATTTGACATGTTTCAAATCGAAGCCGCTTTCACAAACGACAACCAAACCAAACAACTTTCAGTGTCTTCCAGCAAAAACACATCTTAAGTAAACAGTTTACTATGGAAGATTGAAAAAGTTACCTTGTGCTTGATGTTTGTCCGATTGGTTTGAGACCTGACGACGGTAGAGTCGTTGCTGCTCCTTCGAGATGACAGCGTGTTCGTGGGTCCTTGCTGCAACATTGAGGAAGAGTTTGAGTTTTATAGTGCACTTTAAATAAAATGTATAATTTTGAACACGTTATGAACACTGGGATTTGTCATGCCTGATTTAACTAATCGTACCTATGTCTAGTCATGTGCCTAATTTATTAAACAAAAAAAAACTGAAACAGCCTCACGACTTTGATCCTCAGGCACGGTAGATATCCCCTCAGATCTCTTAGTACCAAGTACTAAATCCAGTTTTTTGAGGATGTCTAAGGGGGTAGTCAGAGGTACGTCCAAAAATTATATTTGTTTTATATTTATAATGTGGGTATCCATATTATGCTGTAGTTTCTATTCCATACGAAACAGGTTGCAAGCCCATCGCCGCTGTCAGAATAGGTACTAACTTTATTATAACTTTAGTAACTTTGTACTGTACATTCTATTAGTATTAAATTTTTTTGGGCAGTTTTCTTTGTTCACTTTCAGATATTTTTCATTACAAAATTTATTTTAGTTGACATTAATATGAAACAGAATAACAGTGTTAAAATTAAACACAAAAGAAACATAAAGTTATCAGATAACGAAGAAGGTTAAACAGAAGATGCAGCTCGCTAATAGTCTTACAAGAGGTTAAAGAAATCTATTCTAGTTACCAAGCATTTGCTAGTATTAACATCTAACTATGCAAGAAGATTTCAGAAGGCATACAGTTGATTTTGAATCCTCCTACCATGAACACTAGGTTTAGACTCGCTTGCTCCCGCTATCCAGGTCGAACAGGATCGGAGAAAATAAATACATGTTAGTACACATATAAAAATAAAGGCTGTAGGTATAATAATATTTAGCAGGGAAAGTCGGGTTATTTTTAATCTGGAAATTATAGAGGTTAGGTATAGGAAATTTACGAAAGCGTTAAAAATTAAAAAGGGTATGGATAAACCAAATGTCTAAAATTAAGGATAATTTTATTTTGAATTATAAATAGAATAAACTCAAATAGTTGACATTAGAACCCATAGGTAAATTGGATTTTCTAATATAATTTACAAAAGTGCATGCATTAGTCACCTCACGCATTGCAGCTAAACAAAATTAAATCATCAACCGATTTAGGCTAGAAAATATACAGTTCAGTCGTTGGCTGCATTTTGGGTAGCTCAATGCCGTATAGTAGCTACGACCAAACGAATAAAATTACTAATAAAATGTTGCTGTAAAACCACTACAGTATAAATAATCGTACTTACCGACAGCAAAGCCCCAATCAGATCAGTAGCAATAGGGTCTTCCACCCTAAGTTTCGGTTCATCTCTCATTTGAGGAGAGTACAGCTCGGAGGTACGAAGCATGTCCACGGCTCGTTCGATGCAGGCCACAGTGGATGGTGGAGCGCCTTCGGTGGCCGCTGAGAGAAGTGATATGACCTGGAAGAAAATAACCTTTAAAGAGATCTTCTTTCACGGCTTTGTTTGGGCGTTTGCAGTCAGTTTTAAAACTTGTAAAAGAATGACATTAGTCTTTAAGGCGAAGACAAGAGCTAATGTGACTCTCGCTCGCACATTAGCTCTCACATTTTTCGAAAATGAGTAAAGTGATTTTATATCTTACAACATGTCGAAACGTGCGAGCGAGAAGTTGTTTGATAGTTGTCAGCCCCTTAAGTATCTCAGGGAGTTCCAAAGTACCTACTACCATAGTATGCGGGTGGAAGTGGAACAGATATTTTGTGCTGTAGAATCTGTTCAAGGAAGAACCACCCCCTAGTAAGCCATGATGTAGTCTGGCCTAAGTGCGTACCTAGGTCGGTCTATCTATGACTGATCAAACAATAACATGTGTAGGTACAAAAAGCACTGGTGGTCTAGCGGTAGCGGCCCCGATCCTAAGGTCGTGGGTTCGAAACCGGTCGTGCTCCAATGAGTTTTTCTGTTAAAAAATGTATGTGCACAATGCCAGTACTCTCAAACGGTGATGGAAAACATCAGGAGGAAACCGGCATGTCGTAGAACCTAAAAAGTTCTATAACATGCGTCAAGTGCTTGAAAGGAGCCTCTTGAGGCGCACTTAAAATCCTTTCACCACACCGAGTACAAAACGTTTGTTAGATGGGTAATCTTTAGTGCATTGTGAAATATCTAGTGGTATTTATACTATAATTAAAATAACATGTATGTTCAAAATACTGAATCACGTTCTAAAACAATTCAATTGTCTCACTTTTTATAATAATATGCCTGTGTTCGATCACATTTGTCACAAAAGGATTTTTTTTATAAACTTTCACACGCCTATTTAACGTCACTGTTGGAATTCAAATGATGTTTTCCTACATTCGTTCATGATCCGACCAGTTATCGGACATTGTTTCCTGTTACAAAACGCGTGGGTAATATCTGAGGTATATCAAATCAGCTGTGGCAATCCTGATAAAAATACTAATTTAAACAAAATTACTACTGCCTATGCAGAATGCCGTTTATGTCTTAATTTTAATTATAATAATGCGTATCTGATAAGGTTGCACAATGCAGTGACTCAATAGATATGTTGGGATCAGTGATCCCTTTATGCATGGGCCTTGGCTTGTGACTGTGGATTTTCTCTAAAGAACATTGTTGCAGATCAAAAACAGCATTCCAAAATAAACCTACTCTTTTGCTCTTTTTCATTATTATGATAATTTGAAGAATTGTTATGGAAGTTAGGTATTTTAATTTATTTTTTATACAAATTACTGATGGAACAAGCATATTAAGATCCCTCTTACCACTTAACATCATGGTAACTATCATCTATAACAAAGCATTGCGTCGCAAGTCACGTACGATAGGAACGACCCTACGATGCACTGCCCTGCGTCCATCAACTTGAGGCATAGATATAGATGTTAAGCCTCATGTGCCTGAAATTTCACCGGCAACCACACTCTCAAAGCGAAAGACAGCAACGCTGCTAAGCGGCAGAAAAAGGCATGGTGGTAGTTCTTCCCCGGACGAGCCCTTCACAAAGAGCTCTACTATTCAATAATGAACCGAGAATAAACATTTGTTGATGAACATAGATGTTTGTTCTCTGTCTGGGTGTTATATACCTAATATTATAAGTTGTATGTATTTACAAAAAAAAGTATATAAGTATTATATAATCCAGGTTCCCATTGTACAAGCTTTGGCTTAGTTTGGGGCTAGATAGTGCTGTGTGGAAAGTTCACCAATGTTTATTATAGTACCTTGGTAATGGGAGCTTCAAGCGGCAGCCCCTGTAGTTTGGCCAGCGAGGTACGCCTCAGGCCATCGGACGCGACTGATCGAACGTCCAGCGATCCTCGACGGATGGAATGCAAGGAACCTCGTCCGCGCTCAGTTTCCACTACGCTGGTTTGCTCGCATACGAATACGATATGAGATGTGCATCTGGAAATAAGCAGCATTTTCCTTAAGAGCGGCCCGTGTAGCGGCGGTGTGTGTAGCGGAGATTGCAAATCCTTTCACCACTGTTTCTAAAGAAACTAGTGACACGACAAGGAGTAGGAGATTGGGAAATAACTATATTTTTTCTTCTTCTGTCGTTCATATGCCTATCATAAAAACTATTTGTGTACATTTTAGCCTGGTAGGTATTGAACTTTTGTATGAAACAGCTGTTTTTTTTTTCACGTTCACAGTGTTGGTTCCTTAGAAAAAGTTGTTCATATTGATGGGTACTTTAGCCCCCTGAAGTTTATACCTATACACAACTTAAGGAACACCTTGTATTTATCTACCTTTTAATGTATGCCTTACCTTAATACGTACAGTAGTGGCAAAACCAATAACTCTCTCAAATCCCCATACGAGAGTCGGTTGTAACAAGTGGTGGGAGGCAGTTATAACACCACAAGTACCATTGATGGTACTATCTAATGGTACCACGGTGAACGAACGAAATTTTTGCTACTCTTTTTCCTGTTCCCATTGTTTCAGAGGTCACTAGATCCCCTCATAAATATGTAACCCACGAAAGTGAAAAAGCTATATTGAAGCAGGGTAATACTCAAACTAATAAAGCAACTTTAATAAGCTTGGTTATTATCAACATTGTTAAAAAATTAATTTACGAAACATTTGCAGCAGCAAAACAAACTAAAATAAAACCTTTTATATACCCAACCGATAAGAAGTGCCCATTCCAAACGAAGGCTTTGAACTAAAGTAATACTTAACAAGTCCATGTTTTGACCCAGTTGAATGCTAACTGAATCAAACACGCCCGTTTATTACCTAAAATAAAGCAATAGCGATGGCATAACTCAGTACAAAATCTGCTATATTTTAGATACTAAAATAGCTATGTTAGTATTTAAAGGCTAATCACGGAAGGTACCTACATCAAAGTGATCCTTGTGAGTCAATTTAATAAATAACATTTGAATTTGACATTATTTAATTGGGATTGAAGAATAGGTACGGCGCGGAATCCTTGTGAAATGATTACCTATATAATTATAAAATATAGTATTCAAATACAGAAGGTAAGACAGTAATTATTTTAACTTTAAGTTTTATTTCAGGCAAACACGACATGACAAAACCAAAATTTGGTTGTTTTTTCTGTTAGCTTATTAGCTCTGTAAACTATATTTAGTTTACTGACAAAGATTTACTAAAAGTTGTCACTTGTTTAGTAACTTTGTTTTTTAAGTCAACACGAGGTAATATTTGTTTCAACAAAAAGCAACGAATAATTTAACTGCATCAATTTGTTTTTAGGTAATACCGGTAGTCCGCATTTCTGTATACAATGTTATTTACAAAGCTGCCATCACCAATTTGCAAATACGCTAGCTGTTCACTATACGCATAGTAGCAGGCTGCGTGCGCTCTGTTTTTAGTATAATATTTCAGTGTAACGAACTGTGACTTTGAGCCCAAATTTGAGCAGGATTGGATTTTAGGTAATGGATTTGTAAAGAATAAAAGCTTTTTTATTATATTTCTAAAGGGAGATTTCACTAAACTGTTAGGAAGCTACCTAAAACTAAAAGGTTTACCTAAACTATTGGGACAGAAAAAAATATCGTATTACGTAGGTATATTTTTTATTTTATGTTGGTTTTATGGAAAAATAAACTATGTTCACGACTCCCAACTCACGATAGATATCGCCTCAGATATTCTAGTAACAAGGGCCAACTCAAGATTATTTGAGTATGTTTAAAGGGGGTAGTCAGAGGTCCCTCCAAATGTTACAGTTGGCATTCCCACATTTTGCAGTTATTGGTATTCCATTCTTTATTTATTTATACGTCAATGTCATGAAGCTTTTTCTGTATTTTTTTACCACTCTGTTTAAAAAAACTTTTTTTTTTATCAGAAGCAGAAGCAGATCTCTCTAGCTAGGCAGATTTGTCGAGCTCTCACCTAGTCAATCCAATAGCAGCTCCTCTACAAGGCAGCAGGATCTGATCCGGTGCAGCCCTGCGCCGCAGTATGATCGGTGCCTCCCATTCTCGAGCTCCGCTGGCCGCCAGCCGCAGGGCTTCGCCTCCGGCTGCCTCGGACAGCGGCCGTGGACCCTCGTCGGAGCGCCAACCCAGTGCGCGGCACCAGGATTTGTTTGTGAGCTAGAAAGCAAGGAACGTGTTTTTATAGAGATAAAAATGTAGCCGTGACGGTCTCAGAAAAAAAAAATACGAAAAGTTGGCGCATAGTTTTCCGAAAATCATCGTTATAATTTGAATGTTTTGAAACATGGTATCTATCTATTACAAGCGCCCATTTTCGGATTAATTCACCGATATCGATATTCCTACTTAATTCCACTGAAACCTCAAATATTCAATTTTGAAAATCAAACTCAATAAAATCACGAGGCCTTTCCGTGGCTGTAGTTTTTTTTAAAACAACTAGCTGATGGAACAACCATGAATTACCATTCATTCACGAATGACGTAACGAATGCCTGCGTTCACGAACATGAGGCATACATATGTTAATATTTCAGAGTAATGTGTCACTGAGGGGTTACTCACTAGGATCCGTTGCTGGTCGTCAGTGACGGCGATGAGGTCGCGGCAGCGGTCGGTGGCGGCTGCCAGCGCGGCCATAGCGGCGACCTGCGCTCGAGTCGTCGCCGCCAGCGCTCTGGCTTGCAGCACTTCGGCGCACCATGCCACTGTGCCTACCGTTTCTACCATTATCTGAAATAAAACAAAAAAAAAATATAAACAGGCTAAAAAAAACTGATCCCCAGGCACGGTAGATATCCCCTCAGATCTCTCAGTACCAAGTAATAACTCCAGATTCATTGAGGAACAGGAATAGATACAGAGTGTAGGAATATAGCCCCATATCGAGACAAAATCCCTTTGGATGTGGGTACATATTAAATACAATTTCAAAATCCGAAATATTGTAATACGCGAAATATTGTATTGAATATATTCTTTGTTGTATTATTATTGTATTACCCAAATAAACTTTACCTGAAACAGTATATTTTTAGCCAGATATATTTGTAAATTACCAATTTATGGAAAAATAAGGATTTGT
This sequence comes from Chloroclysta siterata, assembly GCA_932294275.1. Lineage (NCBI taxonomy): Eukaryota > Metazoa > Arthropoda > Insecta > Lepidoptera > Geometridae > Chloroclysta > Chloroclysta siterata. The sequence continues at coordinate 21,233,829 of OW028589.1, forward strand.
GAATTTGTCCTGCTGATGCAGAGTTACAAGTTTGAGGAGCTTGAGCAGGATAGGTTTATGTCAAGAGCTACCAAATTTTCGTAGTGATTTAAGTAAATATTTTTTTATTTATACATTATTTCATTCAATATTTTTTAGGTAGGTATTATTCTATGAAGCCGAGGAATTGAGCGTATATTTTGTTCAAGTAACTTTCTAATAACGATTCAAATGAGCTAACAACCTGAGTCTTTTCAATAAAAGACTCCTTGAACCCTTTTCTTCATTACTTATTTAATTTAGAGTAGGCTTCTCCCCATTTTATTACCTAATTGACTTTTATAATCTTTTTGATGGCAAGAAAATGGCTTGATTGAATTTTACAAGTAGGCAACATAACTTACGTGCTATAGGTAGGTAATACGTATACGACTGCCTGCGATTATTATATTTTATAATTCGTCAAGACTGAACAACAGGATTTTACTATCATTAAGTACCTAATTTAAAACATTATCCTTTTAGTTCTGGCACTCGATATTTTTTTTTTTAATAAATCGGGTATGTATTTGCTTGTAGATTAAATAAATCGTCTCTTCTCCGCACCATTTACGGCACGTCATTTTGAAACGCAATCTTGTCAGTGAAATTGATATTATATTTTTTATTCAAGTCTCCATAGAAAAGGCGACCGTCAGTTGTTTTTGCTTCCGCTGCCTGTCATGCAAATATCGTGCTGTTAAAATTTTTATTCCGGCAGAGGAGGAGGTGGTTAATCTAATTAGGTTAGCCTTACCCATGTCGTATTTTTTTTTAATCAACAAAATATAACAACTCGTTTTACTGCCACCACTAGGTACTGCTGCTAGTTTTCTTTTAAAAAGCCCTGCTGGCGCGTCGTGGAGAAACATACGTCTAACCAATAGGTATAGGTTGAAGGATGAAGGTATATTTATTTAAAGTCGTCCTAGTAAAATTAAAAAAAAAACTGTTTCAATACGACGTTCGTTTTCCATCTTTGGTCTGTACTTCAACCGCACTTAATTATGTGAATGCACCTTCACCTTTGCATTTTCGGATTTCGTTAAGTTCGAATTTCAAAATAGGGTTTTTGTTTTTTTTTTATATTAATAAAAATACTGACCAGTACCAATTCTTATGCCAACAAATCACAAAGCAGGTATGAAACTCATTTTGCTACTGATTGTGCTCGCAACTTTTACAATTTCGAGGATGAAACTTTTGTATTTGATAGACCATCGTACACTCAACTTCAAAGCCCGATACACCGCACTTGTGAAAGTTGTCTCGTCTAAATCATTAGACGAGGCGCAGGGGTGGCTTCAACTTAAAGTTTATACCTATGGGGCGTGTTAAAATACCCTGAGCACCTTGCGTGGCAAAAACATTTGAACATTCAAAGGCAAAGTGTTTGTTCAATAAAGAGACATGGTTCACTTTCAAATGCTTAAAGTATATTCTCAACTTTTAAGTTAGGGGCCTAAGTGACAGCTGTCACAGCTCAGTTGGTATTGCTCTGCCTTTTGCGCTGTAGGCCGTGGGATCGATCCCCACCGAGAACAAACATTTGTGTGATGAACATAGGTGATTGTTTTCTGCCTGGGTGTTATTATATATTATAACAAGCTGGTGCCCGCGACTTCGTCTGCGCAGGATAAGTCACACAATATCTTTATAAATTGGTAGCCTCTGTGTTATTCTGATGTATATTATTGTAAAGTTTCATTAAAATCCATTCAGTAGTTTTTACGTGACAGAGTAACAAACATCCATCCATCCATCCATCCATCCATACTTAGAAACTTTCGCGTTTATAATATTACTAAGGATTATGTATTTACAACAAAAAGTATATAAGTATTATATCCAGGTTCCCATATTACAAGCTTTGTTTAGTTTGTGGCCATGTAGTGCTGTGTGGAAAGTCCACCAATATTTATAGGGTAAAGGGATATATATTGGTGATAAAAATGACAAAAACTAATTTTATAGGATTTGGTAACTAAGCAAAAAGTCGTTTTTGTTTTATTGTATTATCTATTATTTGAGGTAAGTACTGAGATTAGTTTATATAACAAAAATCGAAAGATATTAGGAATAAAATGTCAATTGAATACAAAAGAAATGAAAGGTAAGTTGGCGACATGGTCCGGTAGATTGGTGATACTGGGTAGGAAATTTGGTGATAGAAAGAAATTATGTATGTAATCATATATTTTGAACTTAAATTTAAAAGTTTATTATATATCATTACATGCAAGATCACATCTGTAATATAGCTGTATCTCGGGATCAAAATCTTCGATAGATACACAGATCTTGTGATATGGCGTCAAGCAATACGAGCACTGGATCCATTTGGCTTCATTCCTATTTTTAACATCAGCTGAGTACAAGGCCTCAACTAATCCACACTCCCAATCATCTTCTATCTCTTGAATATTATTATTTTTTGCTTTATGTACTTTTTGAGCAGATTTGGCCGATGTTGAGGGTTGCAGGCTCTTCATTCCCTAGGTAACGATTTTAGGTGCTCCATGGGACGTCTGCTTCCTTAGCATCTTTACATATGGTTTTACCTTCATTTCTCATTAATTTGACGGCTTTTTTAAGTTGCTGCTGGTTATACTTTCTATATTTATTCTCTTTTTCCATTGCCAATCTAAAAGAACAAAAACTAGGTGATTAAAAAAATCTTATACAGCTAATTTGGTGATAAAAAAAAACAACCTTAAAATTCAAAATAAAACACATTCACGAATTACCCAAAATAATACCTTTCGAACTCTATATTAGACTTCTGTAGTTCATTTTTAATATAAGCGCAAAATAGATCTAAAGTTACCCTCTCAAAAATGTATCCAAAACTTTGTCAAAAACACTAAGAAACAACAGTCAGAACTTAAGGAATAAAAACTTACCTGGGCTGTGTCACGACTTCACTATAGCTTTTTTTTAATGATAATTTGTTTATTGATCAATTTAAGTAAATTGTAACACTGACACAATAATTATATCAATTAATTTTTACAAAATACGTAATCGCTGCCGACATTCACTAAACAATGGCGCCACTGATGCACAATTGTCAAAAAAGTTTGTTTACCAAAAGCAGAAACGATGTAGCGAAACGCATCATATATATCTGTCTTCCTCATAATCGTAGCAACTCGCTAGCGCTGTCTCTTGAATGTGCTTGCATAGGTAACATTGTGGTAGACTGTTAAAAAACTATCACCAAATTGCTTATATCACCAATATATATCCCCTTATTTAAGCATACACAGACACACATCAGGCATCGTCACTGCTCGCTTTTATATCTGTCGCGTTTTTTTTTATTTGACTTTGCGTATGTATATAGATGAAGACGTATACGTTGTATTGTATCTATCTACCAACCTAGCTCGGTACCTAATACCGAACATGACCCTCTTTGTGATAGGGATACTAATTATGTGCCTATCAGCATTGTTCATGATAATTGATCACACAAATACATTATGCCATCTCTAATTGTATTCAAAGCATTGCAATTACGTATGTAAACTGCCAAAACAGCGGTAGGTAGGTTTGTCAAGAGCACGCAAACGTTGAAACTTTCAAAGGAGCATTAATCAAATGTACCTACAGATTGAAATTGCAGTAATTTCTCCTTAACTGCTTTCCCCCTACCAAAATCTGTAGACGCGAATAGAGTTGTAATAGGTATATCCGGAATTTCGGGACTTACAGTCGGTTTCTGAAAGCCCGATCAAAACTAATCGCATGTCAAGTCACTTGCTATCTCTATCTAATTCGATGTAATAGCTGAAATGGCGAGTGACTTGACATCCGATTATTTTGATCGAGCTTTCAGAATCCGGCAAATAGTAATTGGTACAATTGTGCACAATTAAAAATTATTAAAATAATTTGACATAGTTGGTGTGACGTCAGTCTTTCGTACTTACGTTTATAGATCCGCCAAGAGTAATAACTATGGTAAATCTTTAAATTACAAGGAAGACCTAAGACCAGTAATAAAAAAACGGTAGGAACCAAGCCGTAAGTCTGTTGCCTGTTCTAGGCTTTGGTCGCGTGAATCTGGCACCTAGAGTCACCTAGCTTTACAACGTATCAAAGTGATCCTTGTGATTTTATCGAATACGAGTAAATACCTTTTGACTTAGACTTTGTGTGGACTAATTTATACTTATGACGAAATAATACACATTATATCCAATAAAAAGTAATAGACAATACAATTTAAGACAAACAAAGAAATAGAATATTGGCAAAACAAAAAGTTCATAGGGTTCATAGAAATAATTCATAACCATATATAAAACTAACACATATCTAATTCCCGTTTTTGAAAGCTCGATCAAAACTAATCGGATGTCAAGTCACTCGGCATTTCAGCTATTACATCGAATTAGATAGAGATAGCAACTGACTTGACATCCGATTAGTTTTGATCGGGCTTTCCGAAAGCGGCCGTAAGTACCTAGGTACTTAGATCTGTGAGATACTATCCACAGACTATCACAGTCTCAGTCTATGAATTTCCTCTCTTCAAACGCGCTAACCTTCTCCCTATAGGTCCGTACACCATTAGAATTAAACTTACACACATAAAATACTCTTACCTCGGTGCCAGACATAGCTTGACTTGTTTGAACACTTGCTTAATTGCTATGTGTGGCACGAGACTTTGAATACAAATTCTCGTGTTTGTCAGTTTACAAAGTCTCGAGACTTTGCATGCAAAGTCTCAAGTGATGCCATATCTGGCGCCGGCTTTAGGCCAATAAGGTATCTGTGAACTGCAGTGCTACAGACTGTCCAAGTCTTTCTGTCAATCACTTTATGCGCGCCAGCCCCCTCCCTAGGTCCGTACAGTATACGTGAAGTGGTTTCATGATGAAGAGGGCTCGGAAACATTTATTAGAGGGTGCCTGTTGACCTTACAGAACCTACATCTACAGCCTTGTATACTTTATTCTGTGATACAGGTTCACAACTTGAGGGTGCCTAAGGTAGGCGCCTCGTAGGGGGTTGTAAGGGGTTGGAAATGTAGTTTGTAAAGTCGCTTGAGTGTTCCAGGTAAAGTTTTAATGCAGATTGCATTTGACGGTAGCTTTACGTCCGTTAACTTGTTGTTTTCGTTGCTTGTTTAATTTTACTGAGAATCAGATTGCGGATTCGTTTGATTATCGCCTAAGACCACACAGTAAAAATAATCTTCTATACTTTTTTGTGTATAATTTTGAGATTTTGTTTATTCGTAAATTAATTATCATCATCATCTTTAATTTGATCATAAATAAAACTTCCTGAAAACGTACTCACAGAACTTACTGAAAAACTTGCTTGCGCTAAGTAACCGCTCTACATCAGATGGGCCGAAAACTTGTTTTCCTACTTCATTGTATAAAATAACCGAATTTTTTCATAGGTTACGATTTTCGCTACGCACTATTATTTATTCTGTGTTTTTTTTTTTTCAACTTGCTGATGGACCAAGCAGATGGCCCACCTGATGTTAAGTGGTAACGAAAATATTGCCTCGTAAGTCACGCACAATAGGAACATGCCCTGCGTCCATCAACTTGAGGTATAAAGATGTTAAACCTCATGTGCACCGACAAACACACTCTTCAAACCGAAACATAGCAACGCTGCTTAGCGGCAGAAAAAGGCGTGGTGGTAGTACTTCCCCAGACGAGCCACACACAAAGAGCTCTACTACTCTTAAACTCTTACGCTAGTAGCTTAGCAAACTTATTTCACTTACTAACTTTAGTCTTGTATTTTCCATTTGAATATTATCCAGACCAATTTGCCGGGTAGCTAATTAAGATGGGAGCGAAATTGCACTCTTTACCCTGGCACTTCACCTCATATTGCACTCCAAGCTTTTGATTAAAACTCAGGTAGGTACGTCAATATAGCTCGCCGGTTCATGAATGTACCTATCTATAGTACAGTCAACCTGTTAAGGGGCCGATAACAGTAAAATAACAGCCTTCACAGCTCAGTTGGTAGTAGCTCTGCCTTCTGTGACGATGGCCGTGGTTTCGATCCCCACCGAGAACAAATATTTGTGTGATGAACATAGATGTTTGTTCTCTGTCTGGGTGTTATATAATATTACTAGCGGCCTGTCCCAGCTTCGCATGGGTGGTCATAAATTTTTTGAACATTTTAGGATAAACTTAGACCGTGGGTTCGAGCCTCGCGTCTACTTATTTCATACATTTGCACGCGCTTCTCCTTGAGTGAGTGAAAGAGTGAAAGACCCGTGGACCCGTTAACATTTTTAATTTCGTCATATCTTTTGAATGGAATGTCCGATTTGAAAAATTTAAGAAGTAATCTATAGGTATTGAAACCGTCTTAATTATGAAATGATTTATTTGGATAAGGATTAATACCAAGGTACAAATAAAGACCCTTTTCTAGCGGAGGCATTTCAATTAATTTTTTATAATAAAAGAACACTTATTGTGACATAACTATAATAGTTAGACATATGCTGTCGCGACATTTTTTGTAGATGATGACGTGTTCTACAAAATCGTAGTACATTATTTTGTTATATCTTCAATAGTTTTCGCAGCGCACGCGATGTAAGGTTTTTGTTTTCCACCTTGGGTTACATTATTGAAGTTTTAGTAAGGATCCCTGATTTTTTTGAAAATATAATATAGCCTATGTTACTCAGGGATATAGTAGCATTCTAATGGTGAAAAAATTTTTGAAATCGGACCAGTAGTTTTTGAGCCTATTCGTTACATACAAAAATACAAAAATACAAAGGTTTCCTCTTTATTATATTAGTGTAGATTAGTGTAGATAAGTATGTTTTACAAAAAAAAAGGATATAAGTAGTATATCAGCTATCTGGTTCCCGCGTATCACAAGCTTTGGCTTAGTTTGCGGCGAGACAGTGTGGAAATAAAAAAAAAACTTCTTGCTCGTCTTATTCCAACATTTTAGAAGATATAAAATTATTGAAGGTAATTATGAAAAATCGCAAAAAACCAAGATTCGGAGATTGACATAACAAAGGTTTTCCAAAAATATAATTTTGTTCCAAAAAAGTTTTGCTACCAAAGTCAAAAGGTCACTTTGAAACTTCTTAAAATAAGGTGAATGTAAAATTTGAAAAACGAATTTTTTTTTAAAAAGGATCACTTACTCGAGCTCTTGTAGAAAACTATTCCAGTTTCCAGGAGCCTTTACAGAACCGCTACTTTTTTTAGTTTGATTCTAGCCCTCAAAATGGTTATTTAACGGTTGCCAGCCTCTTCATAACAGTGCTAACTTTACCATCCCACTACATTTAGACAGCTAAAGTTGAACGCTCTACTTTCTGTTCGGTCTGCCTATTCATTCAAGTCTTGGAATAAGTGAACTGCCAGTCCGTAGAACTCTCTTATTAAGTTTATAAGGCCGCCGATTATAGCTGAAGCAAAGTGGTCGGGCAATTAGAGTAGTATCAACCAGAGATCAGTGTATTATCAAGCTTAAGACGCAGACAATGTCTCGCTCACACATTTAAATTTGTTTTGAAAATATAATGACATTGAATGTAGTTATGAAAAATAGCATACCACTAAGTTTTGGAGAATTGGCATTGACGTTGATGGATATTTAGACCAAGTTATACTTTTTTTTTTCATACAACTAGCTGATGGAACAAGCACCCACCTGATGTTAATTGGTAACCATCACCTATAACAAAGCATTGCCTCGTAAGTCACGCACGATAGGAACGTGCCCTTCGATGCACTGCCCTGCGTTCATCTACTTAAGGCATACAGATGATAAGCCTCATGTGCCTGTAATAACACCGGCAACCGAAACACAGCAACGCTGCTTGGCGGCAGAAAAGGCTTGGTGGGAGTAGGTACCTACTTCCCTAGACGAGCCCTCCACAAAGAGCTTTACTACTCTTAAATATGGTAATTTAGAATGGTTACTCACAAAAAAAAATATGTTAGGCTCTTCATTCATACCTTCTTTGATTTTTTGTTCATACCCGTTTGAGTACTCTGTTCTATAGTTAAAATAAGGTTACTTTGACAGTTATTAGCATAGCATGAACGCTCATTCAGGGTAATTTCCAAGTCTGAGACGGCTTGAAGCAGGTCATGTCTGTTATTGAAACTTGTGTGAAACATGAATGAAAATACGTTTTGCATAACTGCAGAGTGGTTAAGTTTAATAGCGCCACAAATTGCAATGAGAAAAGTTTGAACTACCTACTATAAAGTGGATTTGAAGCCAAAAACATGAAAATGCAGTGAGTTCTATCTTTTTATTTGAATTTCTCTTCTTCTTTTATTTTTAAGACTTTTAAGAGTTGTAGAGCTCTTTGTGAAGGGCTCGTCCGGGGAAGTACTACCACGCCTTTTTCTGCCGCCAAGCAGCGTTGCTGTGTTTCGGTTTGAAGAGTGTGGTTGCCGGTGTAATTACAGGCACATGAGGCATCTGTATCCCTCAAGTTGATGGACGCAGGGCAGTGCATCGTGGAGCACATTCCTATCGTGCGTGACATGCGAGGCAACGCGTTGTTATAGGTGATGGCTACCACATCAGGTGGGCCATCTGCTTGTTCATCAGCGTTATATAAACAGTATAAGGCAGTCGGAGGCTCCAGTATACTGCTAGGCCGTACACGAGCCTCCGACTGCATGTGATTATTAAATTGTATCATTCGTCAAGACTGAACAACTGGAGTACACTATCAAGAAGAAATTTAAAACATAATCTTTTTTCCATCCTTTTAGTTTGGGCAGTCGGGGTTTTTTATTTTTTTAATAAAGATTTTACTATCAAATTTGTTTTTAGAATGGTTAGTGTTGCTATACTTAATTATTATTCTGAGAGTTTTTGTGCCTGTGATTTCTCAAGGTTTTTTTTTTAAATATTTTCTTGAATAACAGCAATCGTAAATAGACTGTTATACAAACCGGTTGGTGAGTAAATCATCAAAATTAAACAAAAAAACAACGGTAGTAAAATATATTTTGTAAAACAACGTTCACTGAAGTGAGCTGTAAAACATAAATAACTCGGCAGTAGGTCATTTATCATAATTGGGACGAAATGGATTTAAAACGAACAATATTGCTTTTCAGAGATGAAATTGTTTAATAATTCGTTTATAGCGTTGTGTAAATCGGTTTCCATGAATAAATTGAATTTGTAGGCTTTGTAGGTATTTCAGCAGGGTCGTTATAGGTAGGTATTTGGAAACTTTGTACGCTCCGAATATAAACCCCAATTAGTAGTGGACCATACAAATGAAATTCAAACGAGCTACAGAGATATGAACCTGCCTACTGTGCAAATACTGTGCAAGTGTCTTTTTTAATTAATTTTATTTTAATTACTTGCTGATGCAACAAGCAGATGGTCCAACTGATGTTAAGTGGTAGCCATCACCTATAACAAAGCATTGCCTCGCAAGTACGATAAGGACGTGCAATTTCACAGGCAACCTCACCCTTCAAACCGAAACACAGCAACGTGTCAAATATGTATTATATTTGGATGTGACAGATTGAGATTAGCTAGGATGTATACCGTGCCTGAGTATTACAAAGAGTGATGGACGTAGTACAAAAGGGCCCGCCTTCAGCTGACGTGTTCTATAATGTTACGCAATTGTTATAGCAGAAATAACCGATAAACATCAGCTTGTTCCATCACTGGATTTCATAAAATAAACGGTGCGGATAGTTGCGGACGTAATCTGGCTCAAAACATTTACCTAATGGAAAAAATTTGAACCTTCCTAATTTATAGAGGTAGGTAAAAGGTACCTACGTAAATCAAGAGCCGTCCACAAAAAAACTAAAAATAACGTTGGTAGGTAGGTAAGGTAGTCGAAGTTTAAAAAAATTAAAGACAAAAAATTTTTTTTGTGGGATACGGTGTAGAATTTGGTACTCACTCTGTTAAAACCAGCCTCCAGATACGACAGGACCACAAACTCATCCTTCAGATAAGCGCTGAAACAAAGAGAATAAATATAACATAATACAATACAATATAAAATAAAATACAATACAAATACAATATAAAATAAAACAAATAAAATATTTTTTTTCAGGAAAAAAAATACCGATTGAAAGCATAAAATAGCAAAAAACTCAATTTCATTTACTTGGATGACACAATTTTTTCCTGTTATTTTGATTTTAAAGCCTAACTACTAAACCAAAAGTATATCCTATCAAATAAAAAATATTTTTTCAAATCGGTCGGAGTTATGCGGTAACAAACAGGAGGTAGATAACCTCCTTTTTTTGATTTTAAACTATTGAATTTATTAGGTGGTGAGTTTTTAATAAGTACAAATAGTCTGCCCTATTCAGATGTACAATTAAATGTTTCAAACAGGCACGGTAGATAAGATTTAAGAGATATGAAATCTTACCAGGTACTAACTTTATGAAGATTTTGTGAAGATGTCAGTTGGGTAGTCAGGGGTACGCTCAAATGATTTAGATGCCTACATAGAGCTTAGCCAACTTTTACAAATTTTCACACAATAGGTTGCAAATGCTAAGTGGAAGCCTTTTTTACGTCACATTATTTTTAATTTGTATATGTGTGGGTATTGATACAATGTTCGTGCCGTAAAATGTATGTGTCTTAAAATATGTGTATCAGTATTGATGTTATGTTTCGTGTCGTAAAACAAATATTTTCTATAATTCTTTAGAAAATAAACTCGTACAAATCTGTAAGTAGGTCGCTACGTATCTACGGGACAAAGGCAAATTCCCTGTACAAGGTGAGCTCCTCCAGGCCCGGTGTGATCTGTAACCTGCAGCTGACCCACATTCGCATTTCTGTATAGGCTCTCATGTCCCTGACACGGTCACGGCCAGCTTACGGTCGTAAATGATAATAATGTTACTTACACAACCTTCCTATTTTTTATATTTAGGCGAATGGCTACCCCGATACTAGCGCCACTACATATTTTATTTTATCATTACGTTATACAAAGGAATTATCAAAAATTCGGACCGCGCGTACAGGATACATATCACAAGCTTTTTTTTAATGCATCTGTAATAGTTTTATAATGTATTATTTAGGCAGATACTTGTTTCAAGAGTTTAGTTCCTATTGGTGGCCACCAAGCTCTCCAAACAAGGTATCTGACTGAGTAACACGAAACAAAACTATTACACATACATTAAAAAAAAGCTTGTAATAGGTATCGTCTACGCGCGGTCCGAATTTTTGATAATTCCTTTGTATAACGTAATTATTAAATAAAATATGTAGTAGCGCTAGTATCGGGGTAGCCATTCGCCTTAAGACAAAAGCTTCCATGCTTCGGAGGGTACGTTGTTCCTAAATCTTCCGCGGCTTTCTCCGGAAACGTTTCCGAATGTTTTAATCACTTTTACTTAGAGGTAAATAAAACTAATGAGAGTAGTACCTACGATTGTTGATATAACATGTACACGTACATAATACCGAATTTTCGTGAATATTCTTATTTCCTTGAATTTCAGCCTACGAATTTCGTTAGCGTGACGTCTTGTTCGGTTCAATCTTTCGTTAGGTGGTTTTGACTACGAAATACATGTTGTTTATTAAATATTTTCGTAAAGAGCCTCCCATATTACTGTGCTAACCTAATTCATGACGGCTTGATTCGGCTGACTTAACTAAATAAGTTTCTATCGCGTGAATCTGGCTAGCAGCGCCTTACGAAACGTACGTTTCGAAGCGATCGTTGTGGTTTTATCGATTAAAAGCCATTCGATTTTGAACAACCTATTTACGAATTTACGAAAACTATGTTTAACTTGTCATAATAATGTTTTTTTTTATTCATTGCAAAGCACCGGAAATGACTCAGCCGTTCCTCCACAGCCGTCTCACTATTTTGATCCACTGTGGACCAGTTCTTGAGGTAGCATTTCTTCGTCTCTCTCTCTCATCTCACACACAAGGTCACAATGTCCCCATCACTTCTCTACCAAATCCTACTTCTGACGGACAGACTTCTGCCACAATATCTGTAACCATCATATTCGTGATTTGTGTTTTGAAGAAAAAAGAAGCTGGCTTTTTTAGAAAAAAAATACTTGCAAATCTTGCAATGTTGCATGTCGTTCGCGTTCTATATGAGCCGAACCATTGTTCTCGTATCGGGGTACGGAACAGAAGCTCCTCAATTGACAGGCAATTGAGCGACGGAAAATATAAAATGGAGGTTATTCATACGTACTTATCACGCCTTTATGGATGTAATGAACAAGGGTTTCGTCTGGAGGCCTTGCTTTATACAGAGAATAACCTGGCAAATTAGTTATTTCGTATTTTTTCGTAGCTAGTCATCTTATAAGTACCTTATAAAACGCAAAATATCAAACCAGCATTACGTAGCACGTAGCTCGCGACAGTTAACGTAAATCGGCAATCACTGCCGTCAAACTTCACTATTTGTACGACTGAACGACTCATTTCACCGCAACTGCTATCGCCACGACTTTTATTTGGAGCTGGGCCCATTTAACCCATTGTCTTTTAAGCACAAAGGCTATCTTTATTGATCGAGTGAGCGAAGCGAACGAAGATCTTAGTTTCAACTTGGGCGATTTGGCATTTTATGTATGTATGTATGTATGTATGTATGTATGTATGTTTGTCTGGCGATAACTTTAGAACCGTAGATCCGATCTGCATGAAATTTGATATATCGATAGCTTGTACTTGAGAAATTTACTGGTAAGTATATGAGTAAAATCGGATGAAGGGTTTTTGAGATATGGGGTTTTTTAAGGGGGCAAAAATAAAAAAAGTTACATAAAAAAATCAAGTTACATGTCATATGAAAGGGCTTTGTTTGGACATCCCAAAACAATTTTTACTTTTTTTTTGGGACGCTCGGTTTTTGAGATAAAATAATAAAAGTTAAATTAAGATAACCAGCGATCCAAGAGCTCCCATCTCTAAGAGTTTCGTTGACATCAAGGTTTTTCTACTGGTCAGCCAGTTCCTTTGCTTTTTCTTATTTTTTTTTCTTGAAATAAATTTAGGAGGTACTCAGTTCTCATAAAATGGTGACGACAACCAGGTCTGATGATGGAGCCAAGGTCTGTTCAACGGAACTCTTCAATAAATAGGCTAATAGAGTTGAAACTTGGTAACCATACCAAGTTAGTAGGCGGTAGTCAGAAAAAAGTCCAAAGATAATGTTTGGACTTGCCTCTGACTACTACGTACTCAGAGTTTTGATGCGTTTTCGGGTCGCATCACGAGATCTCAGTTCGGGGCGAACTACTAGTTTTATATTTTTTATTAAGCCTCTTTCGTCCCACTGCTGGGCCTCCCCTAAGGACATCCAGTTTTCCCTATCCCGAGCTTCCTCCCACCTTCTTCCTACCTTTATAGTAATATAATAAAAAAAACCGGCCAAGTGCGAGTCGGACTCGCGCAGAAGGGTTCCGTACCATTATCTATTAAAAGGGTAAAAATCACGTTTGTTATATGGGAGCCCGCTTAAATATTTATTTTATTCTATTTTTTTGTATTTGTTGTTATAGCGGCAACAGAAATACATCATCTGTGAAAATTTCAGCTGTCTAACTATCACGGTTATTGAGATGCAGCCTGGTGAAAGACGGATCGACAGACAGACGGACGGACAGCGGAGTCTTAGTAATAGGGTCCCGTTTTAGCATTTGGGTACGGAACCCTAAAAACAGAAAAACTGACACAGATTCACGACTTGATCCCCAGGCACGGTAGATCCGAGGGGATCCTCAGATCTTTTAGTACCAAGTGCGAACTCTCAGATTCACCACATACCTATACACATATACGTATGGTATACCAACTTCTGCAAGTAGTTGGTATACTATACGTGATACCAACTGGTTTACTCACGATGTTTCCCTTCACTGTTAAAGAGCACTGGCATTGCATTGTTACTACTTTTTTATTATAGAGCGTTAACATAATTCAACTTTCCCCGTCACTCTGTATATAAAGTAGTTAATAGTAAAGTTGTCACGAGAATACCCCGTACCTTTCGAGTCTATCATAGCCTTCACAGCTCAGTTGGTAGTAGCTCTGCCTTCTGCGCTGTAGGCCGTGGGTTCGATCCCCACCGAGAACAAACATGTGTGTAGATGTTTGTTCTCTGTCTGGGTGATATATAGCTATATATATATATATACAAGTATTATATCAGCTATCTGGTCCCCATATTACAAGCTTTGGCTTAGCTTGGGGCGAAATAGTTCTGTGTGAAATGTCCACCAATATTTATTTATTTATCTAGTATGTCTTAAGGTCACCAGCTGCGCCATATAGGCAAGAGTGCCTTCGTAACAATGATATAACTTTTATAGTCCAGTTATAAAATACTTTCTAACATGAGCGAGAACTGCTTGTTATTTCCTCATAAAAAAACTCTCAGCCACAATAAAACTATCCTTCCTATAGGTACTTTTCTATATAATGCTTTCATATTTTCGTAAACTGGAAGGCCCGGTGATAAATCGTAGATAAAATTTTTTATACAACTAGCTGCCTGCAATCACTGCCCTGCGTCCATCAACTTGAGGCATACATCTGTAGGCATATGTGCCTGTAATTACACCGGCAACCACACTCTTCAAACCGAAACACAGCAACGCTGCTTGGCGGCAGAAAAATACATGGTGATAGTACTTCCCCGGACGAGCCCTTCACAAAGAGCTCTACTACTCTTAAAAAAATTGCATTATTATGTATGTATGTAGATTTAACATTGTCAGGACTTAGGACTAAGTATTTTGAGATTCAATACATAATGTACCGAGTAAGGGTACATTATGTCTTAGTCATCTCCTACTACATTCTTGGGCACATTTGACCTGATGCTTTCCCTTAATCGCCTGTTTGTAATTTCTTGGTCTCACACGTTATACATTTCTAGAAAGCGATGTAGGGGTCCTGTTCTATTCCAGGACTTCCATGGCAGTAAATGTATTTGAAATGATAATTTAAAAATCTTTGGTATTTTGTCATAAGCCAGGTACACTCAGCCTTCTATACAAAAACTACGTTAAATAAATAAAAGCTGTATTTCAGAGGAGCAGGTGGCTCGAATCGCACAAGTATTTCATGCAGAACAAATGACTTGGGAATAAATAACAGGAATATGTTTTAGAGCACCGTTACTCAAAGAGTTAAATAATATAACCCTATTAAGTCTTCAGTAAATCGTCTGCCGAGTGATGAGTTTCCGCTACTTTCGTTTTTTTTAAATACAAAGCTGATGTTAAGTGGTAACCATCACCTATAAAATGCATTGCATCGTAAGACACGATAGGAACGTGCCTTACGATGCACTGCCCTGCGTCCATCAACTTGAGGCATCACAGATGTTAAGCCTCATGTGCCCGTAACTACACCGGCAACCACACTCTTCAAACCGAAACATAGCAACGCTGCTTGGCGGCAGAAAACGGCGTGGTGGTAGTACTTCCCCGGACGAGCCCTTCACAAAGAGCTCAACTCTCGACTCTCTAACTAAGTAAACTCTACTACTCTTAACTATTTATTCAATCATGATAAGGTAATAAAAAAAGTAATAAGTAAATATTAAAAGAATGAAAGCTTTTAAGGATATTAAATTCATGGATTATATTTAATTTAAGGATTTATTATTAGTTTGTTCATATTTTTCCTGTGGTCTAGGCGAACAAAGCTGTGAGGATAGTATAGTTGAGAAAGTATACTACATCTTAACCCTGTCCCAGCCACTACAGTCTTAGAAACAGGGGCATGAGCGAATAAAAGGCTTCTCCTGTCGCTGTTTAAATCATCTACGTATAAATTCAAAGGCCACTACTGTATACTATATTTTCATGTTGTTTTGGAAAACAAAGTAGAGTTACTAACAACGGAATCCTCTCTATAACGAGATACATAATATGGCTTAATGAATTTAGTATAATAAACATGGCCTCAATTGATTTTAACTCATTATATTCCGATGACAGGAAAAATTTTCTCTTTTGCTCCCGGGTGTTTCCGCTTTTGTATCAAACAATAATAAGTAGCTTATATAGAGGTATGATTTTCAGAATAGCTTTCCTACAGTGCTACAGGATGAAATATCGTTCTGTACGGTTATGATGTAGATAATACTTTTAATTTAAAAAATAAATTTGATCACACACACACACGTAGCACATTTTAAATTTGTTTTAATCCTTTATGAATAGTTGAAAACAGTCCGAGTGATGTTGGCAAGCGCGTAGTTTCAATGAGCTTGAGTTTACACAAAAAACCGGTAGGTAGGTAATCATATAAAACTTCAGCGTTTCACAAAGTTTCAGGTAAGTTTCAGGAATAAAAGAATATTTTGACAGAATATTTTGATTACTTGAGAAAACGTCTATAGAAATAGATATCAAACTTAATGATGTTCATAAATCAACCACAATTATTCATACATAACATTTTACATTTATAAGATAAAAAAAAAACAATTTACCAAAAAGTTACACAAGTCTAGCACTTGCACTAGCAGTGTAAATACTAGCAGTGTAAATACAAACAATTATTTGTAAACAAGCCAAATACAATGAATAACTGATCTTGTATGCATACCCTAATTATTGTAATTGCTTGATTTTCTGAATAAAGTTTATTATTATTATTATTATTAAAGTTGTTATAGTTAGCTTCACTAAAATCATATGCCATCAATGATTATTTGAGCGATGAAGCATAAAACAGCTTTGTACAACAAATATAACAAAAAGTAATAAGGTTACCATGTCTGTAGACCGATATACTCGTATTACCTGATATTTTTAAAGCTTGTGTCAACTTCTACAGTCAAGGCAGAAAAAAATCGGCGTTGTTATATTGTAAAAGGTTGTATTTACAAGGAACCCAAATCAAGATAAAAGTTATATAATATAATCATGCTTATATTTTATAAAATCTTACACACAGACATGAAAATAGGCTTAAAAAAATAAATAATATATAAATGAATATTGGTGGACTATCCACACAGCACTATAGATAGTGCTGTGTGGATAGTGTGGATATGGCTTAGTTTGGGGCTAGAGACCTAAACTAAGCCATAGCTTGTAATATGGGAACAAGATAGCTGATATAATACATATATACCTTTTTTTGGTTAATACATACTTACTTATAATATTATACCTCTATATCACCCAGACAGAAAACAAACATCCATGTTCATCACACAAATGTTTGTTCTCGGTAGGCCGTGGCCTACGGCGCAGAAGGCAAGCTACTACCAACTGAGCTGTGAAGGCTGTCAATAATATAATTTATTGGTTTAGCTGGCACAGGTTACCTACTTTCATCGTAATTGCATCCCGCTGTTAGTTGGAAGTGAAATTTTCCACAAAGGGAACAGAGTTTGGATACGCTTTGATCTCGAGTGACGCCAGCAAATGCTAGCAGACAGGTTTCAATTTAACATGCTCATGACATGCAGGGACTAGAATTAATCTACAAGCAAATACAGTTCGGCCATCTTTAAAGCGAATGATAAGAGCTAATGTACCTCTAGCTCGCACCTTTCGACACTTGCGTAGGAAAACTTGTAAGGTGTGGCTACTTGAGTAGGATAACTTGTATCGATCAAAATTAAATATTTACTAAGCTGTGTGCAAATAAATGGGTTACCGTAGTGTGTCATTATAAATAAATAAATAAATATAAGTTTTGGTGGACACTCCACACAGCACTATCTCGCCAGAAACTAAGCCTAAGCTTGTGATATGGGAACCAGATAGCTGACATACTACTTATATACTAATTTTTTTTGTAAATATATACTTGTAATATTATATAACACCCAGACAGAGAACAAATATCTATGTTTATCACACAAATGTTTGTTCTCGGTGGCGATCGAACCCACGGCCTACGGCACTGAAGGTAGACTATTATCAACTGAGATATATACTACTATCAACTGAGCTGTGAAGGCTGTCAAAGTTTTTTTTTTTTTTTTTTTTTTTTTTAATACTACCAAGTAAGCAAACAAGCATACGGCCCACCTGATGGGAAGCGGTTACCGTAGCCTATGGACGTTTGCAACACCAGAGGTGTCACACGCGCGTTGCTGACCCTTTAAATGTTTTAGAACGCCTTTTTTGAAGAACCCCATGCTGTACTCTCCAGGGAAAACATCCGCAGGGAGTGCATTCCACAACCTTAGAGTGCGCGGGAGGAAGTTCCTCTGAAACCGAACAGTGCGCGACCATCCTGGTTCCAAGGTATGTGGATGAGCTCCCTGCCTATGGCGAGCAGTACGATGATAGAATGAAGCTGTGGGCATCATGTCAAACAATTCTACAGAACACAACCCATTATACAAGCGGTAGAACACACACAGAGAGGAGAAGTCTCTCCTCAAACTTAAGGGTTCAATACCGCTTGTGAGCTTGGGATCATCAACGATTCTCACAGCACGTCTTTGGACCGAGTCAAAAGGACTAAGCTGGTACCCAGGTGCTCCTGCCCAGAGATGACAGCAGTACTCCATATGGGGTCGGACTTGCGACTTATAGAGAAGTAGTCGTTGTCCCCCATTGAAGTACAACTTCGCTCTGTTAAGCACACCGAGCTTCTTGGATGCCAGCTTTACCTTGTCTTCTAAATGACTACGGAACTGAACGTCGCTGGAGATGTTGATACCTAGGATCCCAATGCTCTTGGAGATGGAAAGGGTCATGTTCTGGAATTGAGGTGCCTCAGTAAATTGGGTTTTTTTTGCCGTGAACGCGCAAACTTGTGTCTTGGTAGGGTTGAATTGAACCAGGTTTTGATCTCCCCATTCGGAAACTCTGGTTAATGTGCCCTCTATCTCAGACACAAGTTGCTTTCGGCTTTCTTCCACCATGTTACGAGGGATGCTAGCACGGCCCTTATAGAATGTGTCCCCAGTACTATCGTCCGCATAGCAATGAATGTTGTCAATTGACAACATATCATTTATATGCAGCAGAAATAGCGTTGGGGACAATACAGAGCCTTGCGGGACGCCAGCGTTAATGTCCATGCGATCGGAGCTACCGCCATCAACTACGGCTCGTATGCTTCTGCCGGACAGAAAGCTGGCAACCCATTTGCACAAACCCTCGGGCAGTCCATACGATGGCAACTTCGATAAAAGACTGCGGTGCCAGACCCGATCAAAGGCCTTCGCGATATCTAGGCTGACAGCCAATGCCTCACCTTGACTCTCAATGGCCTGAGCCCAACGATGTGTAAGATACACTAGAAGGTCACCAGTCGAACGACTATGGCGGAAGCCGTATTGGCGGTCGCTGATCAAGTCGTGTCCTTCTAGGTATCTGAGGAGTTGTCTATTAAGCACACGCTCCATGACCTTAGAGAGAAGGGAAGTTATAGCGATTGGCCTGTAATTTGATGGGTCTGATCTATCGCCCTTTTTGGGCACTGGGTGGACATGAGCAGTCTTCCACGAAGATGGAACCCGCCTTGTGGAGTATGAAAGCTCGAAAAGGCGCGACAAAACTGGACACAATTCGGGAGCACACCGCTTGAGTACGACTGCCGGTATACCGTCTGGCCCGCTCGACTTATGAATATCTAGAGTAAGCATCTCCCGCCGGACCTCCCGTTGCGTAATGGTTATTTCTGGCATAGAAATACCACACCACGGTATGGGAATTGGCACAGCTCCTCCGTCATCCAAAGTCGAGTTTGAGGCAAAGAGATTACCAAGAAGATCGGCTTTCTCTTTAGCACTACGGGCCAGATTTCCGTCGGCTTTCCGAAGTGGTGGCAATGACGCCTGACAAAAATTTCCCTCGGCAGCTTTAGCAAGCGACCAGAATGCACGAGTCCCAGACGGGTAACGCGCTAGCCGCTCACCAATTCTGCCGATAAAATCGAATTTAGCCTTGGCAGTCACTCTTTTGTTGGACCTCGAAGCAGCATTGAGTTTTCGCTTCACGTCAGATACATCAGGAGACTCACTGGATCGAGCCGTGGTCCAGGCCTGGTATGCAGCTTGCTTGCACAGTCTAGCTTCTTTGCAAGACTTATTGAACCACGGTCGTCGTTTTACTCCTGCAGCAACAACCGGATTGGGAATAAAGCATTCCATCCCCGCCAGGATAGTATCAGTAACGGCATTTGCGCAAGTATCGATGTTTTCTGACGTGAAGCAAAGCTGTTTCCATGGGTATGATGCGTAAAATTCACGCAATCCATCCCAATCTGCTGACTTATAGTGCCACATTCGACGCCATTGTGTTGGCCGAGGTGGAACGGGCAGAGCACAGGGCACTTTTGTCCGGACGAGACAGTGGTCCGATGAACCAAGTGGTGCATCCACCGAGATGGAGTAACCGTCCGGACGCGTTGTCAGCAGAAGGTCCAACAAGGAGCTTGTATGACTCTCAATATCGGGAATTCTCGTTGGAGAACTTACCAGTTGAGAGAAGCCATACGCCAAGGCAAATTCATAGGCAGACCTTCCCGCAAAATCAGTGGACCGAGAACTTAGCCATTCAACGTGGTGAGCATTAAAATCTCCTAAAACCACTAATTCCGCAGAAGGATACTGCTCACTAACCTTGTCAACCGTCAATTGCAGGTGCTCAATGAGTCGACTTGTGTCCAGATCACCGCTGTGAGACCTGTAAAGGCACGCATAGATGCGGGTGTGGCCACCGTGATCTAGACGTAACCATAAAATAGACAGATCTCTGTCTTCAAGGCCATGAAGACGGCGACAACAAAAATCTTCCCGAACGTACATACAAACCCCAGCACGAGCCACAAAGTTGTGCTCCAGCTTATATCCAGGGTAATGCAGATAAGAAGTATCGGCTGGGCTAGATATTTGTGTCTCCGTTAGAAAAAGAAGGGTCGGCTGCGCAGTCTCAAGATGCTGGTGAACTGCGTTGAGATTTGCGTGAAGCCCTCTAATGTTACAAAAGTCCATATTCATTGTGGACGAGGGTGCCGCTGAAAAACTACTTTTCATTTTTTTACGCGTCATTCATAAGTTAAATTAGGGGGTTTTAAAAGCGGCGATGTGGAACCGCTGTGCTGACAGTCCATTGAACAATATTTGCAGTAACATTTCGATAAAGGTTGGCATAGGTTTTGCAATTTGCTAGCGCGGCGGGCGGAAGGGCCCCCGGTCCCCCCCTGAAAATAATGGTCGGGTCCACTCCGGTCTCCTTCTCCGGCACGACCATCAATCCAGAGACTTTACACATGCTGGCGATTCAGCCTCCCAGGGCGGAGGTTAGAGTATTCCCTGGGTTCGGGAACCCGTTCAGCCTGCGGGCGGCCAGCGGTCAGCCGTTTCACCGGGTCTCCCTGACCGCCGCGCTAACATGCCGCGCCTATACACAACCAATGACGGTTTTGTCACCACTTATCCCCCAACTGTCAGCACAACACTTCCCTAAAAGAGCTCTGGCAACCTTACTCACTGCAGGAACACAACACTAAATACTTAGTGTTATTTAGCTGCAGTCTTCTGTAAGGCGGAGGTACTTCCCCAGACGGGCAGCTCCATTTTGAACGAGAAAATCCCGTTATGCCCTACCTCCTCTAAAGTTCAGAGGGTTCTGTTCAGAGGGTCAATTATAACAGCCAATTATTATAGCCTGTAATGTTCTGTGTATATAGCACCCAGACACATAAAAAAATGTATACCAATACCAATGGCCGACTGTGTTGCAAAACATAAAAATAGCGCACCGAGTTTCTCTACCTGAAAAAACTTTAAGTAAAAATATCGTAGAGCCGCTACGATTTTATTTGCGTAGCAGTGCTACGTGATTTGTTTCGTAGCGGCTCTACGAACAAATAATATTTTTTAATGTTTCACCATGTATCGTGCAATGCATATTAAATTGTTTTCTCAATAAATACAAGTATCAATATGGTTGATAGCTTCAAACGGATACTCAGCTAAAGTAGATGCCTGAAATTCGATGTTTATCCCATTTAGATATTGCTCGTAAACATCTTGTTTCCTTCAGTGAGGTTCCAGTGAAATTATATTTTAATATTGCGAAATTGCTCGACATCTTTATGTACTAGTTGGATGAAGAAACATATTTTGTTTCCACAGAATTTTGCAAATTACAGATGATGTTCGTAACATAATCTTGCTTCAGCAGTGCAGTATTCAATTATTTTGAGAGATTGTATTCTAAGGTTTCGCTTTAATCTGACTCAAGCTCGTCGATGGATGTTACTGTAATTGGACTGGAACCCACACCTTCAAATCGTAATACCAACTATGCGAGAACATCATGATGTCAATAAATAAATATTGGCAAACATTTCTCACAACGTTATCACACTATGATTATCTTGATATATAAATAATAATCTTACTTATTTTCAACCCATATCATCCCACGGCACGGCTGGGAAAGGATCTTCCCCAAATTACGTTTACCGTCTCTATTCATTTTTCTATCGGCTTTTTCGACAACCTTGTCTCGAAAGCGTCGAGGTAATAAAAGAGCGTCTAACGTTTTCTTCGCCGACTCCGAAATCGAAATATTGTGTTAAAATAATTTATCGATTAATAAATAAATATAAATAAATAAATATTGGTGGACATTCCAGACAGCACTATCTCGCCCCAAACTAAGCCAAAGCTTGTGATATGGGAACCAGATAGCTGATATACTACTTATATACTTATTTTTTGTAAATACATACTTATAATAATATAAAACACCCAGACAGAGAACAAACATCTATGTTCATCACACAAATGTTTGTTATCGGTAGGGATCGAACCCACGGCCTACGGCTCAGAAGGCAGAGCTACTACCAACTGAGCTGTGAAGGCAGTCAAAATCAAAAAATAAAAAAAATCACAAGAATCATTTTAGAACGTCTTAAAACTAGGTGTCAGTTCCACGCGACTAAAGCCTAGAAGAACAGGCTAATGTAGTGAAATAATAAAAAATATAATGATTGGTCGCGAGGAACTGGCGGTAGATTCACCTATTATATACGTTTCAAAGTGATCCTTGTGATTGTACTGAATAAAGACCGTCTTCATTTTGATTTCTATAATAAGAATATTAGTAGATCGATCTACTATATAATCACAGATCTACGATAGTTTTTTGAATACTAATATTCTACTATAACGGAAGATTACAGTCATATTTTCCTAAAAAAGAATTAATACCAGTAGATATCAAACAATTTCAAAGGACTTTTGAGAGTCGACGGAATTTCGCAAAACATGGCAATATCTTTTTAATGAATCATGTTTCGACATCAAATTTGTTAACTTGAATTTTCTTTGTCATTACAAAGTTTAAAACATCCTTGAATACTGTATTGTGTAGGTTTTTCCAACAAGAACTTTTGTAAAATATTTGGATTTTTTCGACGTCTAGTAAAAGTTTGATTTTCAATGAAGAATAATACCGCTAGCAACGTTTCAAGTTTATAATATGTTATCGAATTTTCTTATACATTTGGAAATTAAATTTTAACTGTCATTAAAACACATTTTAAGAGTAGTAGAGCTCTTTGTGTGTGGGGAAGTACGCCACGCCTTTTTCTGCCGCCAAGCAGCGTTGCTGTATTTCGGTTTGAAGAGAGTGGTTGCCGGTGTAATTACAGACACATGATGCTTAACTTCTGTATGTTATGTTAGGTTGATGTACGCAGGGCAGTGCATCACAGGGCACGTTCCTATCGTGCGTGACTTACGAGGTAATTCTTTGTTATATGTATGTGGTGATGGTTAACCACTTAACATAAGGTGGGCCTTCTGTTTGTTCCATCACCTATAACAAACTATTGCCTCGTAAGTCATGCGCTATTGGAACTTGCCCTACGATGCACTGCCCAGCGTCCATCAACTCGAGGCGTACAGATGTTAAGCCTCATGTGCTTGTAATTACACCGGCAACCACACTCTTCGAACAAACACAGCAACGCTGTTTGGCGGCAGAAATATGCGTGGTGGTAGTTCTTCCCCGGGCGAGCCCTTCATAAAGAGCTCTACTTAGGTACTCTAATTTAAACTCTAATTTGATTTAATGCAAGGATATCATTGAAAGTTATAAAATGTAGATATAGGTACCTACATCGTGCAGCTGACTTAAGTCTCGACGTAGAAGACGTTTGCTTTTAGATAGCTAGATATTTATTTATGCGGTCGTATGCAGAGCAATAACATTACGATACACTCTCGATAAAATAAATAAATTGCATCTATGCGCAGGGTTACGGCTTGAGTCGTAGGTAACTATAGTTTATCGCAAGGAGGCAAAAGTTGTTTGGCTGATTCTAAGGCCCCTATGTCACTAAGAGGTTACGGACTGGTTGCGCAACCGTAATCTCTCGGTGAAACGGAGCTCGTTGTGCAAGCAGTAGTGTTGAAATTTCTAAGGAGACACCAAAGTTTTTTACAACTTGCTGATAGAAATTGCAGATGGCCCACCTTTTTTTTTATACCCTAATATCATAACTATCTAGCCAAGTAGACTATTGAGTAATTTTGCTTTGACTTAATTTTATAAAAATAATATTACTAAGAATGTGTCCATTGGCACTTTTCTTTCAGTCTCTATTTAAGGCGACACTTTTTTCTTGTGTTCATTAAAAGTAGCACTATCACTACACAATTTTAGGTTTATCACTGCACTAACTCAAAAGGTTTGGTTCTTTTGAGACTTCTCACTTTGTCTGTGTTGTCGAGGAGCTGGATGGCCTCGACGTTTACGTGGTGAAGAAGTCTTTTTTTCGTGAGCTTCTGCGTATTTCTTAATTAATTTATCGACGAATTTAATCTGGAGGTCCCGGTGTAGATCATCGTTTCTCCCGTACCAAGGTGCATTTACAATGCCTCTAAGCACTTTATGGCCCACCTGATAAGTGGGAATCATCACCTTTATCAGAGCATTGCCTCTCAAGTCACTCAAGGACCAGCAAAAATATAATTTTTATTCAAACGAGTTGTTTTACCTAGACGTTTTACAGGCATCTGACAAGGTTTGATAGAGCTTTCAGAAACCGATCGTTAGTAGTTGATTCTCTACGTAAACTAGTAAACAAATTATCGAGGAATATTTAAGCGTCTTGCATTATTTAAACGTGGACTGGACTTTAACTATGCTTTGTTAACATAAGAAATAGTTGGCCATTTAGTTTGCGTCATTACTTTGAAACCGAGCAAAGTCCTCAGCTAAGCTTAAGTTTCCAAAACATCGGCCACCGTCAAATACCAGACGTACGGCGGTTCACCGGGGTTGTACCGGAGTAAAAGGTGCAGGTCCCAAAAACGTAAGCATAAATAAGATAAGTATTTCGATAGTTGCATGCACAGTTCATCATTCCCTACATAACCCTATAAAAAAATGGTTTTATCTCTCGTTTTTTGTATCGATTAAAAATCATTTTAATCGATACAAGTTTTCCTACTCAAAAGTTTGTTTTACTAGTTTTTGTACTTATGCAAACTTCTTACTTATATAATAAGTTTTCTTACTTAAAACTTGTATCAATTACAATTATTATTTAATTATTATGATTAAATGCAATTTTTCGAAAATAGGTTTAGTGTTTTTTTATCTTTCAACATGTCGAAACGTGCGAGCGAGAGGGACATTATTAGGCTCTAGTCTTCGCCTTATAGATGTTTCAAAGCGATTCTTGTGGTTTAATTCAATAAATGCCTTTTGACTTTGATTAAGGATAATATTTAAAAAAAACTACTACTAAGCCTGATGGAAAGCGGTTCATACTGCATTATTAATGAGCGCTGAAGTTTTGGAACGTAGTTTTATTTTAGGTTATTATGATTCCAAATAATCCTATATTCAAATGAAAAATGCATTATCCCACATTAAATATTGATTAAAATTTGCTTTATTTTTTTTTAACAGATTCCTACGCGATCACAATAGCGTTGTGAATATTTGTATTCGCATCTTCGTCGTATTTTCCCAAATACAACGATGTGTAGTGACCCTGTTCGTCTATATTTGCCTATGTTTCACAATCGAGACGAATACTCAAATACCGATGCAAAGTGCCACCATTAAAGACAAGGAATGAAGTTTCGTGCTAATGCTTATCTTAAGGATTAATAATTACAATTTTCTACGTGGTTGAGATCGCGTTTTCTGCTATATTATAACCGTCACACTGTTCCCACTTCGTCCGGCACTCGGGAAAAAGGCTTTAAGCTGCAATGAATTGCCAAGAGACGAGGGGCGGCACAATTTAATTTTGAGCCAAGATAAATTGAATTTGTGGACGTCACCCGACTAAATAGATTGGTGAGTGGAAACTTCAGTGGAAAAACTTGTAGCTGTGTAAATAAGTCCACTAATAAACTAGACATTCTTGTTAAACTAAGATACTTTACCTACCTATTAGGATATGAAAGTTTGTTTTTGGTTGTAGCGGGCGCTCAGCGCCCCCAAAAGCTTTTGAACTGTGGGTTTTTAATTTTATTCTGTGACCGTGGGTAGTTTTCACCTGCTTCTCCAAACGTTAAGGGATAACACTTTTACTTGGTAAAATGTTGTACAAGTATTATAAAATTATACATGAAACAGATGCACTATCTTTTTTTTTTATTTACTTATTTATTTAACGAAATCTCTAATTACAGTAATTCATTTTACAACATCGTGAAACCTAGTAAGGTTTGTGTCGATTGGAATCTGTAGCCCGCAAATTTAACCTTACATATTTAAGGTCAATTAAAATTTTGCTTGAAATTCGACCCGTCACTGATTATCATAAGCATCTCAAACACACACACTGGCTGGAAAAAAATGATTCTGTTGGCTGGATATTTTTTTTAACTTGTCTTGGTTGATTCGAATAGTTTTTTTTTTCGCTCCTCTCGGAGCAGGCCTAGTCGTTACGTTTTGTGATTCGAAATGACTTGCAAAACTTTACTGTCTTTTTTTATTATGTTCTGGCGCTGGAATCTAGTCCTTTTGCCAAGTCACATTTATTACACAGATTGTTAGTTTCTCATCTTGATTTTTATTATTATTTAGCGCGTAATTTTAGCGTTGTTTTTTGAATACTGCAACGACAGAATCACCAATGCCGGGTCTGTCTCATAGGCCTATGGAGAATCTTGTAGATTGAACCAGTAATCAGATATTAGATGCATGATTCACGGGTCGATGTATTCCATGCATACAAAGCATCCAGCCTGTTTATCACAATCACAGCGACGTGGTTTATGATCGAGATTTTTAATGCGGCATAAACCAATCCCTTGTCGTAGACTATAAGTAATAATAAGGCTGGTTCAATGTTTTTTTTTAATTAATCAGGTTTAAAAAAAAAGTCTGCTGAAATTATCAAAGCATACGCATAATTTTGTCTTATTAATTAAAAGAACTTGTTGAAATATATTTGCCTGTGCAAATAAACATCTTGTAGCTTGAAAAGTTTATATTTCATTCAAAAGATTAATTTGGCTTAGGTAGTCTTTTCTCGTAAAATAAAATAAAACACATTTTGAGAAAAAATATCTGTTCGGACATTTTTTAATGTTGAAGAACTCGAATCCCGTAGATTTTAGCTAATCCGAAAATTTGTAGCTCATAACAATTTACAAGTCACCTAATACGCAATGCGAAGTAAAAGTGTTAAAAAAAATATTGGTGGGCATTCACAAATGTTGACCAACTGCTGTTGCTGACTGTACTTTAAAAGAAACGATCTAGCTATTTGATTCTGGAGCTGTGTTGATACTCATCAAAACGTTATTTATTTCTCACATAAAATTCGTGACGCAAAACAAGTTACGATTCGGTTTTTCGATGGGAACATAAAAACGAGCTCTTTACGCGGAGGGATCATCGTATGATCGTTTGAGGACATAATATTGTTAGCCAGAGCCACTGGGACATGAGGCTATTGCACTCACTCTATTTAAGAGTTTTGTCGCTCATAATGTCATAAAATAATAGTAATTTACTAGACTAATAAACAAAAACCTTAAGTTTTTTAAGTACTATCACCATATCATGCAGCGATGCTGGGTTTCGGTTCGAAGGGTGTAGTTGCCGGTGAAATTATAGACACATGAGGCTTAACATCGGTTTGCTTCAAGTTGATGGACGCCGGGCAGTGCATCGTAGTCATTCATATCGTGCGTGACTCGCGATGCACTATTTTGTGATGGTGATGATCATCTACTTAACATCAGGTGGCTCATCTGCTTGTACCATCACCAAATAGTATAGTAAAAAGTGTAAAAAGTGTAAAAGCATGGGGTTCTTCAAAAAAGGCGTTCTAAAACATTTAAAGGGTCAGCAACGCGCGTGTGACACCTCTAGTGTTGCAAACGTCCATAGGCTACGGTAACCACTTCCCATCAGGTGGGCCGTATGCTTGTTTGCTTACTTGGTAGTATAAAAAAAAAAGTGTACGGTTTCACGTCAGCATAAAATCTGCATGCAGATCCAAGAATTGTAAACACAAAAATTTCGTAATGGCTCAGCATTTTAGATACAAGTGACGTCGCGTGCCAGAGGTGGTCTCATCTATAATGGAGAACCATTATCAAAGCCAAACACTCCAAAACTTAAGCAAAGAGAACTCAGGCAGATGGAAAGCTAAGATAATAATCTTCAGGTTAAAATGTAAGAAGTGAGAAAACGGATTTACTCGAATTCGTTGACCAAACTTTTCCATCAAAATATTCCGAATTTCCGACACGCTAAAAGGATTACCGGTTCCGCATTTTGTGTCCGTATTTTTGTATTTTAAAAGGTGAGAATATAAAGTTGAATGAATTGAAATGAGTTTAAAAATATACAATCTTTAAAGAACTTAGGTAGTCATAATTTGGTTTATCCACTAAAATTATAAAGACTCATCAAGAACCCGTTAGCGACACTCATTAGCGAGAGCTGGAAAAGTCCACTGTCCCTTCCGTCTTCGCGACCTTCAGAATATCGTTTAATGCACGATGCATGGGAGACCATCCTATGTTTTATTTTCTGGTTCAGCGAGAATTTTTGAGGGCGAGCTCGTTGCTCGTTCTCGCTCGAATGGCTTATTGCCACTTCGCCTTTTTTTTAAACAAACAGCTGATGGGACAAGCAGATGGCCTCACCTCCATCACCTCACCTATAACAGCGCATTGCCTCGTAAGCTACGCACGATAGGAAAGTGCCCTACGATGCACGGCCCTGCGTTCATCAACTTGAGGGATACAGATGTTAAGCCTCATGTGCCTGTAATTTCACCGGCAACCACACTCCCAGCAGCGTTGCTGTATTTCGGTTTGACTCTTCAAACCGAAACACAGCAACGCTGCTTGGCGGCAGAAAAAGGCGTGGTGGTACTTCTCCGGAAGAGCTCTACTACTCTTAAAATCGACTTGCTAATTTTGGTCTTTACCTTGGTTACGGATTTCCTCATTGAATTCCAACATGAAAAAACCGTTCCTCTCAGGATTTTCTATTACAACATTCATGAAGGTTCCAGTGACATTACAAATTCAACCTGAACATTTACCGAGCGAAACAAAATCAGCGAGAACCCGATTCATGCAAATGGCTCCATCCCGCGGGAGCAACAGAACACATTTGCTAAAGCCTGTTTTAACCGTGTCTCACTACATATTAGTCTGCAATGAAAAATGAGCTTTACAGAATTAGACTTAGAATCTAAACAGCGTGGACGTTTTGTTTGTCATGGCCAATTTACATTGAGTTTCATTGAGTAACACGTCTCAAACCCGCAAGTTGCAGTTAAGGATAGGACTGCATTAGTGGCAATGATCTTAGATAAAAAATGTAAAGCTATTGGGGAAAAAAGTTCTCGAACAGCGATCACGAATTAGAAGACGACGTAAGAGCCAGCGGATGAAGAGAGCTTAAAATAATTCTTCCTGATTAGGGAAGGCTTATGTCCAGCAGTGGAATTCTTCAGGCTTCAAATAAATTTAGCTTTGTGGGCCGTTCACTCTCGTCATTATAGATTTTACCTAACCTAAAAGTCACTTCGAGCGAGATTATTTCATGGTGGAGATGACGTCATATCTCGTTCAATAACACGTTGACGTTGCATCTCGCATAAACTTTGAATGAGAAAATTGGGGAGTGAGATGGTGAGAATGGGGATAAATAGTTATCGAACGAGATAAGACGTCATCTCCACCATGAGATAATCTCGCTCGAAGTGAGCATAAGGCCCCTGTTCTAGTGTAGGGTTGTAGTGAAGCTTCCACGCAGCACAACTACAGTTCATTCTGTGGCTGTAGTTCAGATTGCACAAATTCAGCGCTCATTGCACTGACATTGTATACCTACCACTTAGCTTTTACCGAATTGGAATTTCCGAGTACCTATGTTGTAGTCTAGTCTCTGACATACTCGTAATAATGCTGATTGTTTTTTTATTATTGACAGCCCTCACAGCTGGTAGTAGCTTAGTCCTCTGTGAGTTGGATCCACACCCAGAACAAAGACTATAATGAACACACTAAAGTCAAAGTCAAAAGGTATTTATTCAATAAAATCACAAGGATCATTTTGAAACGGCTTAAAGCTAGGTGACTCTAGGTGCAAGTTCCACGCGACCAAAACCTAGAAGAATAGACAACAAAGTTGCGGCTTGGTTCCTACCGCTCTTTTGTATATGATCCTTGTTATGTGTGTGAACTATGTTTGTTCTCTGTCTGGGTGGTATATTTGTTTTATATATTTTTATATTTTTCAGCTATCTGGTTGAAATTGTACAATACATCATACATCATACAATACATCTTTGCTTAGGATTATGAAATTTAT
Source organism: Chloroclysta siterata (assembly GCA_932294275.1). Taxonomy (NCBI): domain Eukaryota; kingdom Metazoa; phylum Arthropoda; class Insecta; order Lepidoptera; family Geometridae; genus Chloroclysta; species Chloroclysta siterata. The sequence continues at coordinate 21,264,653 of OW028589.1, forward strand.
ACAAAAAAATTTTGCTAGACAAGATATCCTCAAATAATCATTAGGTACTAAGAGATACCAGAGTACGTATAGAGATACCAGCGGATACCTACCGTGCCTGGGGGTCACAGAACTAAGTCTGTTTCTTTTTCTTTCATTGATAAGAGATTGCACGATTAAAGCACAGATTTCTTTAAAGGACAAGTTAATAGGCAATTTAATTATAACTTTCGGCTTTATCAAGAAAAATACGGAACCACTTTCATAAAATATTTGTCAGCTACAAAATATGAAATCAAAATTAAGACTTTGGATGATCTGCATAACTAGATTTTCATTTGGCAACGGCAGAGAATCCTTAAAAAGAAAATGACAGTACCTACTAATTTCACATTTCTCACAAATGTTTCGAATTATGGTAACTGCCAGCCAACATCTGTAAATGTTTTGCTTCTATTTTCAGAGGATTTGTTTTGAACGTGAAATAAGCTAGATTAAAACTGGGAAAATGAATTACGAATCCACGTTAACGTGTGGGATTTTTTGAAGTCATGAACGTAAAATTCTTGTTAAATGAATTCTTTAAAGAGATATTTCAAAGCTTGATGCTGCTTATGTTGAAAAAGTGGATTGGTACGAGTATAATTATTATGTACTAAGATACTGAAAAGTCTGAAACTTTACTGAATTTATAAAATGAACCAATAATTAAATTCGACAAATCGAGTATGAGGGTTCCGTGCACACATTTCTGGACCGCATCATACAATTTGTAAATGATTACAAAATAACAGATATACACAGAGAAATCGAAAAAACGGAAAGAAAAGAGTCATAATCAGAAATTATTAATTCTTAAGAACACGAACGAAACGTCTTAAAATCACTGTTTTTTATTTATAAAAGTCTATCACAAAATAGTCAAATACAAATGTATGAATGTGGAAGTTAGTATTGTTAAATATTGCGATAGGTAACTCCAACACACTGCTCTCAGATTTAACTTTGGCAGTTGTCAACGTTTCTACTTGTTTTCTGAAAGTTTCAAATAAATCTGCTACCCCTTTGACGTCCTCAAGGAACCTGGAGTTCGTACTTGGTCTAAGAGATCTGAGGGGATATCTACCGTGCCTGGGATCAAAGTTGTGTAGTTGTTAATATGTCAAATAGGTATACATTTTATTTGATCTTTGAGTTTGATCTAAGGTTGCCTGGAAGAAATCGCTTTCAGCGATAAGGCCGCCCATTGTTTTTTAAGTTACGCCTAGATTTATGATGTATTCTCTTATGTACAATAAAGTGTTATCTATCTTTGATACACGCTCCGTTACTACATCAGTCAAAAATCACTATTTGCCCGACTAGTTAGAACATATGATTATAATTGTTCTAAAACAATGACATATCTCGACAGTTAGGACTTGCCTTTGTTTCAGAAAGTTGCAGAACAATCTATGCGAGCACTGTTTCTTCAATCAGAAGTTGTATCTGCTTCTGTTAATTTGTTTAAATTCTAGAATTGATTTGTGAAGGGAAACCTCTCTCATGTGTCAGCAACAAAGGCAGAATAATTTTAGTTTGTAAAGTTGAAATAATATCTGTAAACCAAATATTGGTAGTATTAATAGCATTTTGGCTTGTCCCCTGTCGGGTCAAGCCAAGATGTTAAATAGGTTGGCAGAATTAGAGTTATTTAGGTAGATTAAGTTTTGATACGAGATGTATTTTTTTATGTTTTATTATAGGTCAGTATGGTCACCCAGCCAAAGCCAGACAGAGCTAAAAAAATACCTTAAAAAAAATTGACATTTCTTTGTCAAATTCAGAGAAAAGAGGCAGAATAGGTAAGGTACTTTTGTCGCTAACATTGGACAGCTAAAACCTTGAACAGAAGCACGTGACTTAAAAGAAATCGAACAAAAAGCTCACGTCACGTTACCAGGATTTATGCAAGAAGTTGATAAATCGGTCACCTCCACACAGAATTTTTGAATACGCAAGTAGATGGGAGCACGTGGATAATTATGACGTTGTTGTATAAATCGATAAAAATTTAAACTCGTGCTAATTATACAGAACACTAGTAGGTGAAAACAGAGTGGTCGCCCAGCGAAAAAGCCCTTAAAAAAAAAAGTCTGTGGCGATATGACGTTTCAAATAAATTATTTCAGTAAAGAGAATTTCACAAAGTAAATGTTTATTTATCTGTGCCTAGTAATACTTGTAGGGTAGGGTGAACGTACTCTCTTTTAGATACGTACGTAACTTTCTGAAGTCTAGACCCTTTCTACTTAAGGAGGATTTAAATCCCACCTTTCGCACTAAGAATTATCTGGAGTTATATTTGAATAATGTGACTAATGAAATTAGCTGCATTTATAACATTGTTTAAATTTCTATTTTTATAGTAAAACTCTTTACACAATGGATGAAAAAGACTTTAAGATTTTTTTGGTAATCATTTACATAGCTATTGTTGCGCCGGACGCCTAGCAACTTGTTTCGTTATATATCCTGACGTACAGGTGTTTTCAGAAGGCTGAAATATGTTTTCAGCCTGTGCCAGAAGAGGCTCTGTCACCTCCCAGTAGATTAAAATTTCGACCAAGTTGCCGTGGTTTTCAGGCGCCTGAAACATGTTTTCAGTCTGTTTCAGGCTATTACCCATCGATCCATGAAATATCCTGAAAACCCATTTTCAGGCGTTTTCAGGACCCCTTATGGACCTTTGAAGGACATTTCACTATAGAGCCATATTTGCATAGGAGTGACAGAGATAGCACTACTAGAAAGAGATAGCAGATTTTCGAATATTCTAGACTACTGTTCTAGAATCAATCGAAGGAAATGAACGAGAGCTATTACTGTGGAAAGAGATGCAAATATGGTCTAGTATGATCCAGAACATTCTCGGGTTAGCTGCGTCGTATATAAAGCCAGTCGGCGAGAGCGACAGGCAGTCAGTACTTTTTATGGCAGAGCGCCTTCTGCGCTCGCCAGTAGCCCGGTAATGCTGTCGGCAATCGTCATACGATTATACCAGCATTTTAGTCCATTCGAAAAAAAAAAAAAAAAAAAAAAAAAAAACGACAGGCAGTCAGTTCGGTGAGATGGCTCGAGAAGGGAGTCAGTTCGGTGAGATGGCTCGAGAAGGGAGTCAGTTCGTTTTGTGGAGAGGACTCGAGAAGAGAGTCAGTAAGTGGAAATGGCTCAGGGAAGAAGTCAGTTGGTGAAGATGACTCGAGGAAGAAGTCAGTTGAAGGAAGTGGATACAGGAAGAGAACTTTTGTTAAGTGATAGTCGAGTGATAATTAAGTGTGTTAAGTAGTGTTAAGTAGTGCTAAGTAGTGTTAAGTAGTGTTTTAGTTATGTAAAGTGTTAGTGTAAATAAATAAGTCATCTCTTGGATTATTATTGTGCATTTTCTATCCATACGAACCCCGAGCTCGTAACACTATTTATGCAAATTGATTTATCGCGGTTTCACTTGTATGGTGTCTTAAATCAATATTTGATGCGGTCTTCTTTTCGAGGTCCCTAACTGTTTATCCAAGTTGCACTATATTTGTTCCACGTTTCATCCAAATCGATTCGATAATGGGAGCGTGATTGAGCCACAAACATTCATGCATCGTAACTTTCGCATTAACATATTAGTAAGGAAGGAAGGAAAAGAAAGGAAAGGAATTAGGAGGGAAGTAGGATATTATTGTTTCTACATAGCTCCAGCTATGTTTTTAGTTAAAATACTTTCATAAAGAATTAAATCTGTAGAAAAGAACATAATTTTCTTTCCAATTAGCCAATTTCCATACCTATTTAATAGAAAACCTAAAAGGTGTTATTATCATAGAAGTTCTTTTAACGTAGAATTGTATGGAAAGCTGGTATAAAACATTTTCTAACCTCTACCTGTAACTTTGCTAATAAGAAATAAAGATATCTTTGTAACCCGATAACATAAAGAGGTTCTATCGGTACCTCGGTCACGTAAGGTCGCCGAAGGTTATTCCCAGCAGCATTGACAGCGAATTGTTCTTTTCTAACTGTTTAAAAGTCAGCGTCTCTATTTTATTACTTGTTGAAATATTTCGTATTTGTGGCAATATTTTGGCGATCTCCACCGTATATTACCAGATTTATTATTTATACTAGTGGCTTCCCGCGGCTTCGCACGCGTTGAAGTGGTGAACCGTGATTGAGCCACAAACATCCAAACATCGTAACTTTCGCATTGATTTGTATATTATTAGGGTAGGATTTTAAATAACTTCGTAGGTATAAGGGATACCTATAGGCGTATATTACCTATATTAGGTAGGTACTGAGTTTAGCACAAACATGACAAATACAACAAATACAACCTTACACGGAAAATATGTACTTATTTGTTCCTAGTTTCTACCCCAAAAGCAAAAGAAACGAAACAGCTTCACGATATTGATCCACAGGCACGGTAGATACCCTCAGATCTCTTCGTACCAACTCAAGATTCCCGTTTTTAGAACATTGACGCCTCGTTGTATCCTTTTTACTCGAGCGCAACGAAGGAGGGTAACGTCTTTATGTTATTTATCCACAGAACACATTTTCTTTTAGTTTGAAGTTAATTACACTACGCGTTAAAAATCTCCCATACAAATCTTGAAACTTTGGCAGTCTTTTGCACCCTTTGTATTTATTGTGGAGTAATACTTGAAGTAAATATATTACTTCAAGTTTGAAATCAATCGCACTATGCGTTAAAAATCTCCCATACTAACTTTTACAGCTATTTGTACCCTTTGCAGGGGTAGGTATTTATCAAAAATTAAAAGTGTCATTCTTAATTATTTATTTCTTAGTATATTTACCCCAAGTTTTAAGTCAATCGCACCACGCGTTAATGAACTCCCATAAACTTTGACATCCCTTTGCACACAATGCACGGGTGGTTTTAAAATATTGAAAACGTGATTTTAAATTATTTATTGTGGAGTATATTTACTTCAGTTTGAAATCAATCGCACTATGCGTTAAAAATCTCCCATACTAACTTTTACAGTCATTTGAACCCTTTGCAGGGGTAATTATCAAAAGTTAAAAGCGTCATTCTGAATTATTTATTTCTTAGTATATTAACCTCAAGTTTTAAGTCAATCGCACCACGCGTTAAAAAACTCCCATACAAACTTTGACATCCCTTTGCACACTTATTGAGGGTAGTTTTAAAAAACTAAAAATGCCTTTCCTAATTTTTTGCTTTGAAGTATATGTATTCCAATTTTCAAGTTTGTAGGTTCAAGGAATACTATTTTTCATACAAACGTTTTCATCCCTTTTTAGACCCTTAGGGGTTGAATTTCCAAAAATCCCTTCTTAGTACACCTCTACGTCATAAGACCTATGTACTCCTCAAATTTCAAGTCTCTGGGACCATCGGTCAAAAAACTCCCTTACAAACTTTTACATCCCTTTGCACACTTATTAAGGGTAGTTTTAAAAAACTAAAAATGAGTTTCCTATTTTTTTGCCTTGAAGTATATGTACTCCAAGTTTCAAGTTTGTAGGTTCAAGGAATACTATTTTTCATACAAACGCTTCCATCCCTTTTTACACCCTTAGGGGTTGAATTTCCAAAAATCCCTTCTTAGTACACCTCTACGTCATAAGACCTATGTAATCCTCAAATTTCAAGTCTCTAGGACCATCGGTCAAGAAACTCCCTTACAAACTTTGACATACCTTTGCACACCTATTGAGGGTAGTTTTAAAAAACTAAAAATGCCTTATTTTTTTTTTGCCTTGAAGTATATGTACCTACTCCAAGTTTCAAGTTTGTAGGTTCAAGGAATACTATTTTTCATACAAACGCTTTCATCCCTTTTTACACCCTTAGGGGTTGAATTTCCAAAAATCCCTTCTTAGTACACCTCTACGTCATAAGACCTATGTACTCCTCAAATTTCAAATCTCTAGGACCATCGGTCAAAAAACTCCCTTACAAACTTTTACATCCCTTAGCACACCTATTAAGGGTAGTTTTAAAAAACTAAAAATGCCTTTCCTATTTTTTTGCTTTGAAGTATATGTACTCCAAGTTTCAAGTTTGTAGGTTCAAGGTATACTATTTTTCATACAAACGTTTTCATCCCTTTTTACACCCTTAGGGGTTGAATTTCCAAAAATCCCTTCTTAGTACACCTCTACGCCATAAGACCTATGTACTCCTCAAATTTCAAGTCTCTAGGACCAGCGGTTTAGGCTGTGCGTTGTCTATATGTCAGTCAGTCAGTCAGTCAGTCAGTCAGTCAGTCAGGACTTTGATTCTTATAGTATTAGAGATTATGTTAAAAAAACGGCCTGACGGTTACATATACCAATAGGAAATAATAATAAAAAAACAATATACAGATGTTTGTTCTCTGTCTGGGTGCTATATTATTATATCAAAAGTATGTTAAAAACAAAAAAGTATCTAAGTATTATATGAACGAAACCAGATTTCAATTGTACAAGCTTTGCTTAGTTTGGGGCTAGATATTGCTGAGTGGAATATCTACTAATATTTTTTTATAGATTCTTACATTGAACTTTATTTACAAACAACAATATAACAAGTATTTTCAAAATGTACAAAATACACGTGAAACAGTGTCTTTGCGGTGCACTTAAAATCCTTCTAAAAAATCCTTTCACCACACTGTTTTGAAAGAAACTAGTATAATAACAGGAAGGTAGGTAGTAAAAACAAATAAGTACTCAGGTATTGGAAAAAGGCATTTTATAAATACGCAGTCATTAAAATATCAGCAGCTAGGTAGTAGCCGTCCGCAACTTTTACAATAATGGTGCCGTGCCAACTATAGTTATTTCGACGAACTCCGCATAAATAATATGAAACATTTAAATTTTTGACGAAGTTTTAACATTACTGAAAATGCAGTTTCTGTTCAACTGGGAACAATAGAATTTCGCAATAATAAACGAATAACTAAAGTTTTATGTTTCAGGTATTGAATGCAAGGTAGTTTTGTTATTTTTGGTTCAAAAAATGTAATCACTAAATCATACGAATGGAATACCAACTACTGCAAAATAGAGGTATGTGCCAAATGGAATACTTGGATGTACCTCTGACTTCTCCCTTAAATAACCTCAAAGAATCTCGGCACAGAGAGATCTGAGAAGCTGTTTCAGATTCGGTTGACTATCTAATGAATCTAAAATCACTAAAATTCGTATAAATATACATCCTAACTTTACATTGCGAATCTCTCTCTTGTCGTGTCACTAGTTTCTTTCAAGACAGTGTGGTGAAAGGATTTTTAAGTGCGCCTTAAGTTCTTTTCGAGCACTTGATAGATGTTACAGAACTTTTTAGGTTCCACGACATGCCGGTTTCCTCATGATGTTTTGCTTCACCGTTTGAGTACTGGCATTGTGCACATACATTTTTGAACAGAAAACTCATAGGTGCGACCGGTTTCGAACCTACGACCTTAAGATCGGAAGGCGGGGCCGCTACCACTAGACCATCGGTGCTCTCAAATTGCGAATGGTAATGGCTTATCCAACGATTAACATTATAAGTAGAACTCAAGATCCATGTGGTACTAAGCGCTCAAACTTTGAACAAAATGGTAGATCTTACTTCTCCATATTATGGGATCGAGTTTACCAAAGCCACAGCCATAGTTCAGGTATGCTTTATCTCAATCTCCTTGAACCCGTCGTAGGAAGTTTATCGCTTATAGAAATATTAAACGAGAAGCCGTGCCGTGCAAGCGTTCGTTGAAGATAATATGAAGGATTTGTGTTTTTGCAATTTGTACTAGAAATACTGAAAAACTGAAACTGTAACCACTTCGCAACTTTGATTCCCAGGCACGGAAGATATCCCCTCAGATCTCTTAAAACCAAGTACTAACAACAGATTCTTTGAGGACGTCTAAGGGGGGTAGTCAGAGATACGTCCAAACGTTATATTTGGCACATTCCCACATTTTCCAGTTGAAATAATCTGATTCATGGACGCCATTTGAGAACCATTATTCCTCGGCGGTTGTCGGTTCTAAAATCAAAAATCAAAATCAAAACGGTCTTTATTCAGTACAATCACAAGGATCACTTTGAAACGTCTTATATACTAGGTGAATCTATCGCCAGTTCCTCGCGACCAAAGCCTAGAAGAACGGGCAAGAAACTTACGGCTTGGTTCCTAGCGTTTTTTTGTATGATGCTTTTTACAATTTTATTATGGTACCTACTTAATTGTTTAGTGTTTTTAATGAGTTGGAGCATAGATCAGTCCCAAGCTTTTTGTCATCTATATAATCTATAACAAACCTTTGGCTTTTCAATTGTATCACAAGGATCACTTTTAAATGTCTTAAAGCTAGGTGAATCTAGGTGCCATTTCCACGCGATCATACCTAAAAGAACCGCCAACAAACTTACGGCTCGGTTCCTACCGTTCTTTTGTGTGCTCCTCGTTACAAAGTTACATAATAATAAAGCTCCAGTGTGGTGCCAATCAAGCTTAATGAGGCGTATACCTCTAGATAACCACTAGTTAGCTTGAATTCCAGACACACTAGAAAATCTACAGCAAGTATCTTGTCGAGTTCTACGTTCTCGCATAAAAGCGGTTAATGCGAGCATTGTAAAGAATTAAATACAGAGCTAAATATAAAACATGTTCAAAGAAGAACATTACCTCTTGAAGGGATTTACTTTTATAAGTATACGTTCTGCCATTCCGTGAAACTCCGATTCGTAAATGAACTCGGTGAGGCGTTAACTTGCAAATCTTTATCCTTGGACAGAATTTCAAGTTTTTTCTCTCAAAGGTCGTAAATCGGACTTAGGAAAGGCATTTTAGGGTTCCGTACCCAAAGAGAAAAAGTAAGACTCCGCTGTCCGTCCGTCCGTCTGTCTGTCCGTCTGTTACCAGGCTGTATCTCATGAACCGTGATAGTTAGACAGTTAACATTTTCACAGATGATGTATTTCTGTTGCCGCTATAATAATACATACTAAAAAACAGAATAAAATAAATAATTAAGGGGGCTCCCATACAACAAACTTGATTTTTTTCCGTTCGAGTCCGACTCGCTCTTGGCTGGTTTTTTATTTAACATAGTTGCCGGAACGCTGAATACTAGAATACGGAATTTTGATTAAATTATGAACGAACTGTTTGATAGAAATTAACGTCATAATTAACCTTAAGGTTTAAGGTTGCCTGGAAGAAATCGTTTTCAGTGATAAAGCCTAAGTGGTGATAGTATCCTTGTTCATGAAAGTATTTACTTCTTACCTTTACATCAGCCGTTTGATTAAAATTAATTATCATCGTTGTTTATTTGGCAGCTAATTTATTATTCAAATCTGTGATAATTTATATTGTCTATATTTTTTTTATTTTTTTTATTTATATATAAAAAGTTAGGCTCTTATTCATATTGGTAGCTGAGCGCTCCATTAGCTTATCAAACCGATAAGTCTGTTGGTGTCTCTTTTCGTTGGCATGAAAGTGACAGTGACAAGTATACTCTATAGAGCAGCTATAAAATGGCAGGGAATATTAATAAGGGAATATTTTAAGAGTAGTAGCGCTCTTTGTGAAGGGCTCGTCTGGGGAAGTACTACCACCACGCCTTTTTCTGCCGCCAAGCAGCAACGCTGTGTTTCGGTTTGAAGAGTGTGGTTGCCGGTGTAATTACAGGCACATGAGGCTTAACATCTGTATGCCTCAAGTTGATGGACGCAGGGAAGTGCATCGTAGGGCACGTTCCTATCGTACGTGACTTACGAGGCAATGCTTTGTTATAGGTGATGGTTACCACTTTACATCAGGTGGGCTATTTGCTTGTTCCTTCATCTAGTAGTATAAAAAAAAAAAGGGCCATAGAATTTAATTAACGAAAAAAAAAGTCTTTATTGCTAATTTGTTAACACTAGTATATACAATCTTATTTACTAACTTACATTAAAACCTATATTAAACACTTCTTACTACTTACTTCGATTTTAATTACGTCTCATTAAATGTTGTAATTTAAAGAATCCTCATTTTCTCTGAGGACGCTGGAGGCAGGCACAAAATGATCTGTCCCCTCGCGGTGCTACAAAATCGATAGCAAGCTATGACTTCACAAATACTAAGGATGGGAATACTAGCAATTCGACGCCTTCACAGCTCAGTTGGTAGCAGCTCTGCCTTCTGTACAGTAGGCCGTGAGTTTGATCCCCACCGAGAACAAACATTTGTGATGTTTGTTCTCTGTCTGGGTGTATGTGTGTTATATGTATGTTCTCTGTCTAGGTGTATTATAAGTATGTATTTACAAAAAAAATATTTAAGGTATGAGTTCTAGAAATTAAAATAAATAAATATTTTGGGACATTCCACACAGCACTATCTCGCCCCAAACTAAGCCAAAGCTTGTGCTATGGGAACCAGATAGCTTATATACTTTTTTACTTTTATACTTTTTTTTTGTAAATATATACCTACTTATAATATTATATAACACCCAGACAGAGAACCAACATCTGTGTTCAGCACACAAATATTTGTTCTCGGTGGGCATCGAACCCACGGCCTACGGCACAGAAGGCAGAGCTACTACCAATTGAGCTGTGAAAGATATCGTCACAAACTTTTCCCATACATTTTGTACGGAAAAACGATTAATCAACTCAAATAAATAGTATATAGTTTTTAGAAATATGTTTTGTTGCCAATGATCCTATTTCTTACTCTGATCAAAAAACTCTTTGAAGCCAACTGAAGTTTGAGTACGGTACCGTCAAGACGTATTAGATTTAAGTGTGTAAAGTTACTTAGATATTTTCGCAATAAACTAAACTAAAAAGACTCTTCAACTGTGTCTTAAGGTACCTGCCTTACTGCCCCGTCTCAAAAATCCACCCCTGTATATCCAGTATCCACCTATAGCAGTACCTACCTACTTACCTACACAGTGATTTATACCCGGATGAGCGGGCAGTCCTCTATCAAATGAGTTAATCATCACCCGAGATGTGTTTGCCTACACCCATACATAGCCCAACCGCTATAAACCCACGACTGTACAGTCAGCGAACCAAGTGAATAAAGATTTCTGGTTTGTAAAACTAACCAAAACACACACCAACAGGACCAGTGGCGTAGCTATCGTAGGGCCAGGTGGTGCAGTGCACCAGGGCCCCGCAGCTCAGGGGGCCCTCTCACCTAAGCTTTGAAAAGAGAGGGTCAGCCAGCTCCCGAAGCTAGAAAACCTTGAGCCTGCTCACATTTTTTATTTCATGATTAATTTTTAAGGCCAAATAAGTTCAAGCTATGTGAGGGCCCGATTCTTTCTCTATGCGCTGGGGCACTTTTCCACCTCGCTACGCCACTGAACACGACGTATGAATAATTCGCCACTTCGTCCAAATATTCGTATTACTATACTGAAATAATTATAAAACACAGCACAGTGTACACCTGCCACCCAAATTGGTGAGTAAATAATTGTTTTTTATTTTATTCTATAGTTATTTAAGAAAGCTGTTATAAAAAAATATTTACTTTGAATTGAATTGAAGTATTGAATGCAATTGACCAAAACCAACCATAGTACTGTATTATACCAAAGCTTTGCTTAGTTTGGAGTTAGAAAGTGTTCTGTGGAAATGTCTCCCAATATTCACAGCCTTCACAGCTCAGTTGGTGGTTGGCTCTGCCTTCTGCGCCGTAGGCCGTGGGTTCGATCCCCACCGAGAACAAACATTTGTGTGATGAACATTTGATGTTTGTTCTCTGTCTGGGTGTTATATAATATTAAAAGTATGTATTTACAAAAAAAAAATATACATGTCTTATATCAGCTCTCTATTTTTCATATTACAGGCTTTGGCTTAGTTTGGGGTTAGATAGCGCTGTGTGGAAAGTCCACCAATAATTAATTTATTTATTTAAAACTGACCATTTGGATAAGGTTACATTAGTGACATTCTTCTTAGTATTTCCGTGCTTTTAGGATACGGCACGCTTTAGGTCCCATAGCAGACGTAAAGTCACGATGAAGACCGAAGACAACCTAAGCCTGCGTTCCCAGAATTGGCTACTGACTCAAGCTCAAGACTGCAAGCTTACAGAACAGATTGCCGCTGGTAAAATTTTGTCTACTCTGTAAGAAAGGTACGGCTTAGAGAGGGTAGAGTTACGCCGACGCGGTAGTTCTGAGTTAAGTGATTTGATTGGGACGCCAAAAACCGCTTGGATCCGATTAAAACTTCCCTTGTTTGAAATGTGGATTAGTCGAATCCAGTTTCAACGCTGGTCGTGGTTTGTTAACCTAGCAAAACGTATTTAGTACAAAATGATATTTTTATCACATCTATTCCCAAAGAGCTAGTTTGTTCGTAAACATAGACCATCACAGCTCTTTGATCCCTAGGGAGTAGAAGTGAATTAAATTTGGAATGTGGATATTGTTAGTAAAATTTCCAATCACCAAAGAGATCAAATCAATCACTAACGTTGTATAAACAAGTACAGACTAAAAAAAAACCACGCAGAGTCAAATAAAAAAAAAGTTTGTACTAAGTAAATAAAAAACGCTTGAAATGCTTTCCGCCTTCGTTCGAAATTTTATATTCAATTCGGATTGTACTTAGTTTTATAAAAATAAAATAAAAAACGTACTATTCTTATTCATAAGTTGTACTTATGTACAAATTTTCTCATAGATGTTAAAATGTGCAACCGAGTAAGTATACTTGTTCGGCAGTTGTCTGCGCCTTACAGTGAAAAAGCTATGTTGCTTCCTAAAATAACAGAAAAGAAAATCCCTACCGCCATTATCAGAGACGTTTCTTTTTGAAAGTTTTTTTTAGGGTTCCGTACCCAAAGTGTAAAACAGGACCCTATTACTACTTCTTCTTCTTCTTCTTCTCTCCGTTTATGGCTCCTGTCTGTCATTCGACAGACAATCTTGCCAGTGTCAAGTGATTTGTATTGAATGAATACTTTTTAGTCAAGTCAGTCCATAGTCAAGTCGGCCGTCATTTGTCTTGAAGAAAATGGTGGCGGTTTTCTTCAAAACATTCGAAACATTTTCAGTCAAATCAGGATATCACTTAATACACTTTCATTCCAAATGCTTACACCTTGTGCTAAGACCTCAAGTAATGTTGGTTAAAATACCACCGAAATTACACAACACAACTCAAAATAACAAAAGAAAAACAATCAAAATGAAAAAGCTATGTTGCTTCCTAAAATGACAGAAAACGAATCGACCCTATTACTAAGACTCCGCTGTCCGTCTGTCTCTCCGTCTGTCACCAGGCTGTATCTCATGATCCGTGATAGTTAGACAGTTGAAATTTTCTGTTGCCGCTATGACAGCAAATACTAAAAAACAGAATACCTAAAATAAATATTTAAGGGGGCAACCATACAAGAAACGTGTTTTTTATGCCGTTTATATAGCTAATGGTACGGAAGAAAACCAACCTTATTAGAAACAACCTATAGACAGATAAAAGTAAAGTGCCGTCGATCTAGCCCCTTCTCAGGAGGTATTTCAATAGATTTATCCAACCCTGTCACGTGCGGTGATCTATCGGGCGGGAACGCGGGCAGCCACTCTATTAGAGCCAGCGCAGACAGAAAAAATCTAGAACGACAGTGGAATATGCACCGGTTTTTCTTTGCTTTTGCTATCACTGGATAGGAATGTACCTGCAGTCTCCTGCTTTTTCCACTTTAATTAAATCTTATAATTAATGTCAAATTTATCAAAGTTTTACTTAGTCTTTGTACGGCTCATTGTGAAAAGACTCGTCCGAGGAAGTACTAGCCTTTTTCTGTCGCCAAGCAGTGTTGCTGTGTTTCGGTTTGAGGAGTGTGGTTGCCGGTATAATTACAGGCACATGAGGCGTAACATCTGTATGCCTCAAGTTGATGGACGCAGGGCAGTGCATCGTAGGGCACGTTCCTATCGTGCGTGAATTGAGGCAATTCTTTGTTATAGGTGATGGTTACCACTTAAAATCAGGTGATATCACAAAAACAAGCAGATGGCCATCTGCTTGTTCCATCAGTTGTATTAAAAAAAAACGAATGCTGAACCTATCTGATGGTTTCCAAAATTTGGTTGTTTGCTATTTTTCATACATTCAGTGATAATATCTTCAAAATTTTTGAAATTGCGTATTTGTTATTGATTTGTTTATTCAATTACAATTAATGAATTGGAATAAAATATTTGCTTAGTGTGGAGCTAAATGGTGCTGTGTGAAAATTAGTTGAAAGGTATTTGTGTACAAACAACAAAATACCTTTATGTTACTACCTATAAAAACCCAACAAATTACCTAAAAAGGATACTCTAATGGAAATTTGTTTTTGAAGCGCTAAGCCCCTCGTTTCTGCGTAATGTAAGTCAAAAATTATCCACTTCTACGAATCGACGATGGATGTATCAGAAGAAGTTTGGAACCGTCTAACTTCATATAAAAGATATGAAGAATTTAAGATTTTTCCAAGCAAAATAAGAAATTGGAAGTGACTCCGAAACGATCTCCTTAAAATCTTTATGAAGTTTAGGAAAAATAAAATTATGCGACATTAATTTTGATGATAAATTATGTGACAGTAGAGTTTTGGTTTAGTTATATATTTAAATACGACACATGGCTGGTGTATTTTCTTGTTTACTTCTAGAGTCACTTCTTCTTCTTGTTGTGTCACTAGTTTCTTTCGAAACAGTGTGGTGAAAGGATTTTAAGTGCGCCTCAAAAGGCTCCATTCGAGCATTTGACACATGTTATAGAACTTTTTAGGTTCTACGACATGCCGGTTTCCTCACAATGTTTTCCTTCACCCTTTGAGAGTACTGGCATTGTGCACATACATTTTAGAACCGAAAAACTCATTGGTGCATGACCGGTTTCGAACCCACGACCTTAGGATCGGAAGGCGGGCCGCTACCACGAGACCACTCTCTCATAGTTTTCGATGATAAATTATGTAGGTAATGTGGATAATGATGTGAAAGTAAAGTTTTGGTATAGTTGTATATTAAAGTTGTTTTAGTTTATTGTATGTTATATACGACACATGGCTTGTGACGGCCGAAGGGTGTCCTTTACAGAAAATTCTTCATTGGCAACTGGTGGCGGTGGAAGAGTATTTATTCTTCTGCCACAACCAGTTGCGGGTAAAGAATTATATTTCCGCTTTCGCAACTGGTTACGTAAATTAGTTGCGGAAACGGCCGGAAGGGTATTTTCTTGTCTACCATAAGTCTTAAGGTACCTTTAACATCTATCTATTAAAATTAAACAGTTTTCACGCCACACCTTCTTCACCATCTTTTTGCACGCCCAGGATGACCAGGTAGACAATGCTATTAGCATTAAGTCCTCCTAGCACTACATTGTTTTGTGTGAAAGTTTTAAATAAATAAATCTACCTATTGATTAAATATTTGGACGTACCTCTGACTACCCTAAGACACCATCAAACAGTTACTTATTACTAAAATATCTGAAAGGATATATACCATGCTTTGGGATCAAAATCATGAAGCTGTTTCTGATAATGAAATAGTATTGAAACAATAAAATAATATGGCATGATCCTATCGTGCGTGACTTACTGGGCAATGTTTTCTTGTAGGTGATGGTTGCCACTTTTTTTTTACAACTAGCTATGTTAGCCCCCCTGATGTTAAGTGGTAACCATCACCTAACAAAGCATTTCCTCGCAAGTCACGCACGATAGGAACGTGCCCTACGATGCACTGCCCTGCGTACATCAGCTTAAGGCATACAGATGTTAAGCCTCATGTGCCTGTAATTACACCGGCAACCACACTCTTCAAATCGAAACACAGCAACGCTGCTTCGCGGCAGAAAAAGGCATGGTTACAAAGGCAAGGCTAGTACTTCCCCGGACGAGCCCTTCACAAAGAGCTCTACTGCACTTAACATCAGATGGGACATTTACTTGTTCCATCGGCATACTTTCTGATGACTACTGTATTAAATGAAATCTGTAGTAATCTTACTTATGATAGTATTAACCAAAAAGTATCATTACAGGTTGTGATAATAGTAAAGTAGTAAGTAGTCTTAGTTAATATGAATCATTGAAAATATTATCAGAACCTAACCGTAACTTATTTCGTATTTATTGACACATCAATAATCTTGTTTTTATAATAAACAAAGCATTTTCAAAGTATTTATTCTGACACAAAGGAAACATTTTCATAAGATTTAAGTGCCTATAAGTCGGCGTACTACTTTTTTTACGTGGGTTGGTGTTATTGTTGCTAAGTCTAATACAAGAAAATAATAAAGCTTTCTTTTCAATAATGTATCTACGTGTAGCGAACTTATTATGAAAATAACATTTTCGTGTGCGCGTGTAATACCATAGGTACATGATCAATAATAATGTGATGCTTAGAGCTGATTTCACCATGCTCTGTCAGTTACTAATCAAGGATTAACAGGCCGTTAAATCTAACCTTAGATGTCAAACGCGTACATTTTGACATATTTAACGGCCCTTTAATCCTTTGTTAATCTAACAGAGCATGGGGAAACCAGAGCTTAGTGTCACAGATTTTTAACAAAATAAAAATTTGTTAACATTTAACGTTCATATGATTCTTGTCACTAGTTCTTTCCAAACAGTGTGGTGACAGGATTTTAGGTGTGCCTCGAAGAGGCTCCTTTCGAGTACCTGGCACAATACATGTTTTAGAACTATTTCGGTTCTACACCGTTTGAGAGTACTGGCACTGTGCTCATACATTTTTGAACAATAAAACTCATTGGTGACACATTGGTCACATTACGACCGTTTTAGAACCCGCGACCTTAGAATCTCAAGGCTGCTAAACCACTAGACCATCAGTGCTCTCGTTTAAAACCATAAAATCCATCCAAGTTTTCATGTACATCTGAGTCACTGACCGATTTTGTTATGGACTTTTATTTCCGTAAAGAGCTTATTTTGTTTTTTAAAAGCAATAAGTTGCGTTCCGTCAAATTTCCGTCCCTTCCGCGTCCCTTTAAGCGATACCAGTTAGACATAGACTTAGACATTCCACTTCATATTAATATGTTTATGTTAATACATTTTTATTTTCTGTACATATTATAGTTGGCCGAACACTGATAATCGCAGTAAAAACTGTGTCGCGATAAAAATACAAACTATCAGTTAGAACTTACTAAACCACAGCAAATATTATAATACAACTTTTTATAAAGTGTCATATTTAAGCAAGATTTATCTCCTGAAAATGCTTGACATTTTGTGCTTGTTATTAAATATCAACAAAGAACACTTTACATTATGATTATCCAGGCTCAGGTGTTTTGATCGTCGGAAGGTCTTTATGATTATGACTTACCTTTTCTTGATGACAGCGATGAGAATGATGTGTTGAGTGTTCTTCGTTCCCCTTATTGCTCTGGAACAAACGAAAATTTTGTTATTATAGAATATGCGGATGGAATAAAGCTGTAAAGTAATATAATTTTCCATATTTCAGCAGGTTGGATCGAACGGAGGTTTATTATTACGTTTTATTATATAAACGTGTTGACTGAAGGTTTTGTCTAATTTATGTTTGTATTATTAAATAAACTTGTTTTATGAAAGCTCTCATAGCTCAGTAGTAGCTCTGCCTTCTGCGCTGTAAGTCGCGGGTTCAATCCCCACACAAAAACATATTTCAAAGAGTGTATTTTAGTGAGGTAAATTTTTTTGCGCAAATCCCGTCATAGGTAGTTACTAGTCCCCACTCTGTATAAACCTAACCTGTCATAATACCTCACGAAGTCCTTCAAATTCAATGTACCATGCCTGTTCGCTTTTTATTTCAGGTAATAAAGGAAATAAGGCATTGAGGATTGGTACAGTCGTGCGTAAACCTTGTACTGATTTAGTATCGTGTGTGCTGGGGCTGGCCCGAAGATAATATTATAATATTACTAAAAACTTTTTGATTATTCGACTTTCTGTCAAAATGACGGACAGAGGCTTTAAATGAGAGAAGAAGAGATAGGTTAGATTCGTTCAGTAGATTTCATTTGGATGATGATGATACTTTTCAAGGAGACAAGACAATGAAGACGACCAATGTTCAACATTTCTCAAGAAACTCAGGCTCGGGTTTGATTTTTATTCCAATATTTACTTATTTCTCCGAACATAATGTAGCGTAATTAGGTCCAAGGTTATACGCAAGAGGCTGCTATATTATGGAATATCATAATAACATCCGGTGAAGTAGTGATGGGATTCTTGTCGATGAAAGTGAATTACGAAGTTTTGAACTATACGAATTTGAGTTTTTGAATAAGTTTCGTTGCTTTGTGGTATATTTTAAGTATTTTAATTTTCAGTAAATAAGTTTAGTTAAAATGTGCTCAATATTCTACGGGGTTTTGCAGGTAACTACTACAATTTCAAACCTGCTAATGAACTTACTGCTAAATCGATAGCTATTTCAACTCAGCTTTCTAACACTAAAACTTGCACGTATTGCTTTACATTTGGGCTAGTTGAGATATTTAAAGATAGTTTGAGATACCTAGTGTTCATTAGAAATATACCCTTGACCCGGCTATCACTTATGCGGCTCTCCGTTAACACTATAAAAAAATATTATAGATCAGCATGTGTGTGTATTTGTGCAACTAATTGTGGCCAATTTATGTCACACACTTTTCATGTCTATTCTTGTATTTTTTATAAATTGTATTTACGTGTATTACGTCGGCGGAATCACGACCCTCAGTAATGAGGAACACGACACACGACGCGAGAAGGAGGCTTAAATAAATGATTTGGTATTGTATAGTATAATCGTGTAATTGTAAATAATTGAATTATCAATATAGCATTATCGATTATCAAATCATCGATAGTTAATGTTTACTTCAAACTCGGATGATCACTTCAGATTGGTTCATCGATACTCTCGACCATATACATAACTAGCTGGTGCCCGCGACTTCGTCCGCGCAGGATTAGTATTTCGAGTGGCTTATATTAGCGTGGCGTAGTACATAAATATGTGAAACTCTAGCGGTTTTGGCAACGCACGCCAGAATAGCTCGCAGATGGTAGATTTTTTTCCTACTTACTTGACACTTATCGTCATATTTTGGACAATTCACACAATATCTTTATAAATTGTAGCCGATGTGTTATTCTGATGTATAAGCTATATTATTGTAAAGTTTCATTAAAATCCATTCGGTAGTTTTTATGTGAAAGAGTAACAAACATCCATCCAGCCATCCATACTTACAAACTTTCGCGTTTATAATATTAGTAGGATTATATCGATTCTACAAACCTACCGGGATCGGGTGGCGATTCTGCGGACGGGTGTCAGTCATCTTCACTCTCAAGGCGATGATAAATTATTAATTAATGCTTACTTTCACGGTGTTTAAGGTTTCTTACGAATAGGAGCGAGGAAGTTTTAATTTTACTAGTGAACATCTAATATCATGACGCCAACGGCTGTTCCAAAATGAATAAACTTTATAAAACAATATGAACTAGAGTATGATAATGAATAAAAATTAATACGTGATTGCGTCCTTGAAAAACAAGATAGAATAATGAACTGAAAATAAAACGAAAGGTATGAAATAGAAAAAGTCTTTACACCTACCAAAATATTCACCATAACTGAATGAAACCTTAATTTTGTCCTCCTCTCTTAATTTTGTGTGAAATAAATTAAACTGCGTGTGCAGTTGATCCGTGATTGGTTTAAGACATTAATACCCACTACACAGGTTTTCCTAACGTGGTAGCTAGTGTACCTATTTTACAAATTAATCTTTTATGACTTATATTATAACTAGTAGTTCGGCCCGAACTGAGATCTCGTGATGCGACCCGACGAACCCATCAAAACTTTGAGTACGTAGTAGTCAGAGGCAAGTTCAAACATTATCTTTGGACTTTTTTCTGACTACCGCCTACTAACTTGGTATGGTTACCAAGTTTCAATTCTATTGGCCTATTTATTGAAGAGTTCCGTTGAACAGACCTTGGCTCCATCATCAGACCTGGTCGTTGTCACCATTTTATGAGAACTGAATACCTCCTTAATTTATTACAAGAAAAAAAATTAAGAAAAAGCAAAGGAACTGGCCGACAGTAGAAAAACCTTGATGTCAACGAAACTCTTAGAGATGGGAGCTCTTGGATCGCTGGTTATCTTAATTTAACTTTTATTATTTTATCTCAAAAACCGAGCGTCCCAAAAAAAAAGTAAAAATTGTTTTGGGATGTCCAAACAAAGTCCTTTCATATGACATGTAACTTGATTTTTTTATGTAACTTTTTTTATTTTTGCCCCCTTAAAAAACTCCATATCTCAAAAACCCTTCATCCGATTTTACTCATATACTTACCAGTAAATTACTCAAGTACAAGCTATAGACATATCAAATTTCATGCAGATCGGATCAATGGTTCTAAAGTTATCGCCAGACAAACATACATACATACATACATACATAAAATGCCAAATCGCCCAAGTTGAAACTAAGATCTTCGTTCGCTTCGCTCACTCGATCAACTACCTGTCAACGATTTTTTTTTGTTAAAGCATTTAGGACAGTCCCTTAGTATTCACATTTTATAATAAATAAAAAAAAAACACATTTTTTTTTTAAATCTTAAAGAAAAAAATTCTTTCTTTTTAAAGTTTTTTTTTTAATACATATTAGCTGATGGAACAAGCAGATTATAAGCGACGCGCGAACGCAGTCACTACAAAAATTGCAGCTTTAGGAAGAACGTCAAAACTACCAAGCTGACTACCAATATGATTTTCTGTTGTCACCGAGGTGAGGTTGTGAAACGACATGCGTTTTCGTCAGCGCGATTCAGCGGTGTTTACTGAGTAGCGTAGCGACATCTAGTTGTGAATTTCGAACTTCTGTTGTCTTCTTAAAAATGTATACAACTAATTAGTTATGCATCATTTTAGGTACTAACTATGGAACTGGCACCCAACGTGGGGCGGGCCTATGTCAACTACAGTGGGTTATTATATTTTTTTGTAAAAAAAATAATTTCATAAGCAACAAAAAACATTATACAAAACTTTTGCTTTACATCTGTGTGTTTTGTTGTTTTTTTTAAATAGCACAGAATTAATATCCATACAATTTATATTCACCACCTCTGAAATAAGAACTACCAAAAAAAAAAAACATGATTTATTTAAAAAAAACGATATAAAGTAATATCTGCTGAAGCCATTTACTGGCACCCAACATGGGGCATTCATCTATAGTTTGCATATTTTCTTGAACTTTGCTTAACCACTTCTTTTAATCAATTTAAGAGTAGTAGAGCTCTTTGTGAAAGGGTTCGTCCGGGCAAGTACTACCACCACGCCTTTTTCTGCCGCCAAGCACCGTTGCTGTGTTTCGGTTTGAAGAGTGTGGTTGCCGATGTAATTACAGGCACATGAGGCTTAGGGCCGGTTTCACCATGCTCTGTTAGATTAACAAAGGATTAAAGAGCCGTTAAATATGTCAAAATGTACGCGTTTGACAGCTAAGGTTAGATTTAACGGTCTTTTAATCTTACATCGGCATCTTTGATTAGTAACTAACAGAGCATGGTGAAACCGGCCCTTAACATCTGTATGCCTTAAGTTGATGGACGCAGGGCTGTGCATCGTAGGGCACGTTCCTATTGTGCGTAACTTACGAGGCAATGCTTTTTTATAGGTTATGGTTACCACTTAACATCAGGTGGGCCATCTGCTTGTTTCATCAGCTAGTAGTATAAAAAAAAAGTATTCTAGAGTTTCAAACACTCTATTAGTACAAAATAGTATGATAGCGGCTAAGATAAATATGTACTTCAAGTTGAACTACTCATACTAATCATGCTGGCAAAGTTCATTGTTTTAACTTAGCTTGAACTCTGCGATGCACGATCTATGAGCTTGGGTCTCTGCCATATCGCGATACTAAATCAAGCGCAGTATCGACGCGACGGCGTGTCTAGACAGCTTGGAACCAACACATAAAGATGCTGTATCTTCTTCTTTTATTTAGTTATGGCACCTGTCCGTCATTCGACAGTAAATATTGCCAGTGTCAAGTGATATAGATAAAATACTTTATAGTCAAGACATTCCATAGCCAAGTCGGCCGTGATTTGTTTTGAAGAAAATGGTGGCGGTTTTCTTCAAATCATTCGAAACATTTTCGGTCAAATCAGAATATCAAATAATACACTTTCATTCCAAATGTTTGCACTTTGTGCTAAGACCTCAAGTAATGTTGTTTAAAATACCGCCGAATATCACAACTTAAAATAACACCAGAAAAACAATTAAAATGAAAAAGATATGGTGCTTCCCAAAATGTCAGAAAACGAATCAGATACTGTATCATTTGCATGAGCTTGAACGAATGACACCTGTCAAAGTACCTCTCGCTCGCACATTTCAACATTTAAAAAAATAAAAAATCACTGACCTTATTTATGAAAAATCGCATTCAACCAAAACTTGATTGTTTAAGATTTTTGTGCAATGTGTGCAATTACATTGCACATCGTTTTGATCCTAACAAGTTTTCTTACTATAAGTTTGCACAGGATAGTCCTGAGGTTAGACAAGCAACCACCCGGCACGTAAAAAGTACCCACCAGCGCCTCTGCGGAAAGCTTTCATCCATTCATGGTTGACATACCTACTGCCCGCACAAAGCGCTTGGCTTCTACTTTTATAATGCGAACAGCCAAACAGTGGAATTCCTTCCCTGCGTCCGTTTTTCCGAATGCCTATAATTTGGATGTTTCAAGAGACGAGTGAATAGGAATCTCTTAGGTAAGCGTGCCACACCATAAACCGCGTAACGTCAGGTAAGATTGCTATCAAGTACCAACGCCAGTTCATCTTTATCACAGGGCTCTAACTCTTAGGCCAGCCCGAGCCAGTCAAGTGAGGGCAATCAATCTATCAATGGTAATCGTCGCAAATTAATGTCAAGTACGATTACAATTACCTTGTATTATGGGTATTCATCATCATCATCAGCCTGAAGAAGTCCACTGCTGGACATAGGCCTCCCCTACACATTTCCAGGAAGAACGATTCCGAGCCCTCTCCATCCATCTACTTCCCGCGATCCTAACAATGTCGTCAGTCCATCGGGTAAGAGTACTATCATAGTACTCTTAATAAAAAGAATACCCATAATAGGTATTCTCTCGGAAAACGTATTTGGGTAATTTCCTTCAGTATTTGGATACTGAAGGCATAATACGGAGATGATAGGCACTGAATTCAGAACGTTTAAAACGTACGCAGAACCTTACTAGAGTAGGACTTATTGTTTTGTGCGCTTACGAACTTTTCACGACTTTATTTTATATTATCTTTACCTTATCTTATATTTTTATATTTCTTGACTTATTACAGAGACTTTACTACAGAGATGCAGTAGAGAGAGGGTTGAGTTTTGAGAATGTATTATCAATGCATTTCAAAAATGTACGATCAGTTAACTTACAATCTTACTTATAAAAATCTGTAAAAAGATAGGTTTTGTCATTTCCAATAATGGGTAAACATTGACAGGAACAGACAGAAAAAGACAGACAGCAATTTGGGTAAAGTTTATTATAACAAGAGAAAGATTGACTCTACAAGAGTTTACAACGTCTATAGAGAAAAATAACTTAGAACACTGTATTCATTTAATAAAACATGAATTTTTAATTGCCTGTTCATAATTTCCTAGAAGAATTAAGAACAAAAGATTGCTAAAAAACCCGTGTAAAATATAAAAGCATCGGCGCTTGTAACGAAAATTGAGGTTGAGTAAATAATAACATTTCGCTTGTCGAGTCAAACGGGAAAAATGAAAGGTTGCCGGGCACTTTAGTAGCGTTTGCATGGCATGGCGGACCATACAAATACAGCAGAAATAGATTGGCTGAGTTAATCAACTTAAAAATCTGCCAATCTACATCTACACTAATATTGTAAAGAGGAAAGATTTGTATTTTTGTATTTTGTATGTAACGAATAGGCTCAAAAACTACTGGTCCGATTTCAAAAATTCTTTCACCATTAGAATGTTACATTATCCCTGAGTAGTAGTAAAAATTTCAGTTTGATTGATACATGTTTTCCTACTCAAAAGTTTGCTTTACTAGTTTTCGTACATAAGTAAACTTTTAAGTAGGAAAACGTGTATCGATCAAAATGAAATTTTTACTAAACTGTGTGCAATATGGTTGATTGCGATTTTTCGAAAATGAGTTTAGTGATTTTATATCTTTCACCATGTCGAAACGTGCGAGCGAGAAGTTGTTTGATAGTTGTCAGCCCCTTAAGATACAATGTAAATACTTAGGTTTCTATCTTACAGCCAATAACGGATTTACATTTTACGAAAGCTGCACGAATTTGATCCCCAGGCACGGTAGATAAGGTCTCTTAGTAGCAAGTAGTAACTCCAGATTCTTTGAGGACGTCTAGAGGTACGTACAAACCAGTTATACAATAAATAATTTCTAATTACTGATTTATTTGTGAAGAAATCTAGCTGTAGCATTTCAGTCTGTGAATTCGAGTCGTGCACAATGTCAGTGCATGAGGACGCGTGTCTGTCTGGCATGTCCAATTTGCGATCGGACGTAGCCCTAATTGTGTTCAAGCGTGTACGTATACTTGGTAGAATGTTCCGTGGACACCATGATCTAACTGATCGATAGATAGCAGAATAGCAGTGTAATTTAATCCAAAGACTGACAGCTCGAGGTTTCGACAGCAGTGTGATAACCAAGGGATCGACGACAGCCCTCACATCACAGCTTAGTTGGTAGTAGCTCTGCCTTCTGCGCTGTATGCCGTGGGTTCGATCCCCACCGAGAACAAACATTTATGTGATGAACATAGACGTTTGTTCTGTGTCTGGGTATTATTATAAATTACTCGTTTACAAAAGACTAATTAATATGAAAAGAATAAGTGGGAGCATCGTCTTTTTTATATTCAACAGCCATTTATAGTCCAATGTTTAAGAAGCAGACTACCGCTAATGTAATTCTCGTTCGTACAATTCAATATTTTTTTTAAGATATGATACTGAATGAAGTTATAAAAAATTTAATAATGTAAGTGTAATATACATATATGTGTATGTGTGTGTGACTTACGAGGCAATGCTTTGTTAAAGGTGTTGGTTACCACTTAACATCAGGTGGGTGGGCCATCTGCTTGTTTCATCAGCAAGTAGTATTAAAAAAAAACTCCAAAATTGTGTTATTTTGCTATTTTTTTTAAATACATTCTGAAATTTTGACATGTGCAAGGGAGAAGTTGTTTGACGGATAACAATTACAGATTTAGCGTTAAAACCGTTGCTACAGAACACCAAAAACCTATGACCCTCACACGTGTAGGTTCAACTCTCGGCAGAGTAAATAAAATCAGAGTGAGTAAGGTAGCTAAGCTAGTTAATTGCATTTTGAGCTGTGGAAAAATAAAACGAAAAGAGTGGCGCAGACGTGAACGTTAGGTTTGATAATCCGGGGGGTTGTGCAAAGTACGATGTATACCGAAACAAAACCATTGACGTAAGGCCACTTTGACATAGTATATATGTAGTGTAGGGAGCAGTGTAGAGTAGTTCTTTGTGAAAGAGTTCGTCAGGGGAAGCATGACCACAGATGCTTCGTCTTCTGGTAGGTATTTAACCCATTAATGTAAAAAACCTTTAAAAAATATGGCGAGCTTAAATTGAATATTACTCGGGAATTTTTCAAATAAACATTATGGACACGGAAGATCAAGTGAGGGTAGTTGTTAAAACTTCCACCACTTCACGACGACACGGTAGATCTCGAGTTCAACGCCTGGATCATTTTGCCCGCGACCACGACTATTCAATTCTTTTCAATTTTAAAACATCTTCATTTGTACATAAATATGTTAAATTTTTACAATTCCCAGTGTAGATTTAATCCTAGAAAGTAACAATCGAAAGTATGAACGTAAATCAAGCTTGTGCGCTTCTCAAAACTTATAATTATAACTAATAAAAATTATAGGTACTTAATACAGTTATTACAGAACTTAAAAAGAGATTGTGTTTGTGGATTACGATTATTCTTTAACTATGTCAGCTTTAGTCAAGCGTTAGATTTGATACCATACCTACTACAATTTATTACCTACAATATTGCACAATATTGTAGGTAAGGTGCTCCGGGGTAAGACCGGACGGTTTTTTAGTAAACCATTCGTATGTTGCAAAATATTTTTTTTCTCGACAATGAAAATGTTGGCCAACCTAAAATTTAGTTAGAGCTTTGTATAAAAGACAGGTTTATAAATCGGTATATCCGATAACCCTCTAAACACAACGGTGGCCGAGTTATAGGGGATTAAAGTGATAGTAATTTTTATAAAACCACGGGAAAGATCGGACCTTGACGGGGTAACATCGGACTACATTCTAAAATCGCCTCTGTAGCTCCAAACATAAGCTACCTATAATGAAAATATCCGGTTTTATCCAATAATAAAGCATCAATATCGATTTTCGAGATACTGTTTCAACGACAAAAGTGAGAGGCAAAATATTGTTTTTTTCATTCTTATAATCCGATGTTACCCCGGTTCAGAAAAAATGAAGTTTCTATGTTTCTCAAACTTTGACACCTCCACTTTGACTATGGTGCGTAGGTAGGAATACGGATATATAAAGGCCAATTTAGCAAGCACCTCATAGTTGGTTTTAATAACTAACCAGTCTGATCAATGAAGCAAATTAGATCTAATTAATAAATTATTAACCATAAACTACTTATTTCTATTAAAAGTCATTTCTTCAAATCTTTTTTGAGTAGAAGTCGCCCGCAGAGATTTTTTTTGTAGTTTCTAGGCATAATAATAAATATAAAATAATAAAATTAACTGAAGCAAACACACCATAGCTAAAAGTGTGCGCAAGCTAAGCGTGCATGGGATTACGTACCGTACATACATAATTACAGCTTTTAGCTTTTATTAACAGGCAAATTGGTTCACAAAATAAAAAAAATTGAGCGACGTTAGGTAGGTACTACCTCTAGCAAATGCCTCTTTAGTTCAAATATTTTCTTAAAAGTTTGAGAAACTGTTTATATTTTACAGTTGGGAAAGATCGGACAGAATTCATCCGAACTTTACCCATTCAAATTTTGATGGGGAAAGACCGGATCTCAAGCTACATACAGTTCTAGCGTGTCTAGACCACTTTAATCAGCAAACAAGTTGCCGCATTAATATGATAAGCCACAAAACTCGTAAAAAACACAGCCGTTATACCAGAATTTACAATTAAAGTTGCCGGGGGTAAGTCCGGATCCTTAAAAAATCACATTTTACGCACCTTTTCACATCCGAGTGAATGAAATGCGCGCTGATGGTCCGATCGACTGGCGGCGACTAGTGGGATGGGCCCAACAAAATGGCGTTGCTGGCAATGTTGCCAAGAATCAAAAAACACCCTACGTTATGGAAATATTCGATTTATTCGATCTTACCCCAGATCCGATCTTACCCCGGAGCACCTTAATAGAATTACTATCATAGTCGAAACGTCGGGAAATAAATAAGGTAAAACGACAAGAGTAGCTCTTTGTGAAGGGCTCGTCTGGGGAAGTAGGTACCAACTACAAACACGACTTTTTCTGACGCAAAAAAAAAAACTTAAGGTGGGCTCACTTTATGTTAAGGCGAAGACAAAATTGCTAATGTACCTCAAGCTACAGGGCTCATCTGTAGTATAAAAAAACTCACCTAGACAATACAAACGGCTCCACCACGCTAGGCTGCCTCGCGTCTACGACGATGACGTGCGGTTGGCGCGTGTCGCTGTCGCGTCGCAGGGCTTCGAGCGCTTCTCTCGAGGTGCGCACGCAGCGCGCTTCGCCGCCGGCGCGCGTGGTCGCGGCGCACGCGGCTGCGCACACACGTGAGTTGCGCTCCGGGAATACGCATAGTAACTGTAAAAGACATTTAGGTTAGGTTAAGCGTGAAATAACGGGGTGCTAGGTCGGGTAACCTCCTCGTGGTGCACCCAGGTAACACCATGAAACACGCCTGCAGAGTACTGCGAACGTGTTTCATGGTGGCTAATAACCCGACACGGCGGGCCTCTCCGCGTGTCCCTCTGTCTAGCAGAGGGCACAGTGTGATGAGGCAGGGTAGACCTACGGGTCTACCCAGGCGGTAGAGCGCGCGCGAGAGACGCGGAACTTCTCGCGCCGCTCATGGTGGTGAATAGCGGGAGAAGACCTGGAGGGGCCTTCTCCCGCATTGCACATATTCACCACCCCGTCAGGCGGGAACGGCCGGGCACTCACGGTCGTTCTCGGGCCCCTCCCTGCAAAGGGGGGAGGCGTGCGGGCCCCGCCGTAAAGGCGGGGGCGTTGCGGGGGCCCCGCTGTCATGTCGGGCCAATCGCCGGCGGGGTCTGGAGGAAAAGGCTCTGCCAGTTTCCCAGTTCCCCTCCATATAGGCGACGCGGGAGTTTCGCTGGGTTGTTTAGTGGGTATACCGGGAGCGGAAAACCGGGGAGTCCCACATATCCCCTCCATCCTCCAATGGGGGGGAATGCGTATCGCATTTTTCCCAGCGTCAAAAAAAAAAAAAAAAAAGCGTGAAATAACAAACAATAGTAGATTGTTTACCTAGGGAGAAAACAACTATTTTACAGGCGAGAGTAGAATCCGGAGCGTAGGACGGATTCTTAGGTAGAATCCTAAGCGTAGCGAGGGATTCAAATACGTCACTCGAGCTTAAAATAATTTTCATCTCTGATACTGTGTAAGTACTATCAAATTTTTAGGCTGTGTTTTTCCAAAATACATAAGGTCCTAAGTACGTACCCAACCTATACTATAAATAATAAATAAATGTGAGGAGAAAAATGAGGTTTAATACTTTATTTATACCCTTTTCTATCTTATGTATTGTACAATGCACAACTCTTTGTGGACCTTAATAAACAAAAATAAATACTAAGCACGGCAGCAAATAAATACTAGAGCAATAACCTAAGTAGGTAATACCTCTAGAGGCTCCTGCGGCACGTAGAGTAAAGCAGAGGGGATGTTGGCAGGCGGCGGTGATCTGTTCTGCAAAGAGGAAAGCTTGTTTAAGTACATAATCTAAGATAAAATAAAAACTTTCGTATAAAGTTTAGGGAGTCTAGATGAATTCTGAGTGTTATATTGCTAGGTACCTATTTAAGGTTTCTTTTGGTTTGAAGAGTGCAGTTGCCGGTGAAATTATAGGCACATGGTTAACGTTTGAAGGGCTCAAGTTAATGGACGCAGGGCAGTGCATTTTTTTTTTCAATAAAATCACCCGGATCACTTTGAAACGTCTTAAAGCTAGGTGACTCAAGGTGCCAGTTCCATGCGACCAAAGACTAGAAGAACAGGCAACTCGCATCGTAGGGCATGTTCCTATCGTGCGTGACTTTCACCGTGACGAGGCAATACTTTGTTTTAGGTGGTGTATACCACTTAACAGCAGGTGGGCCATTTGCTTGTTTCATCAAAAAGCTATATTAAAAAAAATGTATAGATGTTAAATAAAAATAAAATAATGTTGGCCGGTCTAAGGAATCCCCACCCTAGTTCGCTTGTAGACCAGCTGGCTGATCACGTAACTTTGTTGCAATCAGTTTCAATCAGTTTCTGTTTGTAATAAGTAAATCGCATAGCCATCATTATGCGGTTACATTACAGCTGCAGTTTCTAACAAAGTTAGATTACAACTGGTGTTTCTATTGATGGATAATCGCAAAACTTTAATATTGTTTAATAAGTATACTTATTGGTTTTATATAGAAATTGATTGCAACAAAGTTACGTAATCGCCCTGCTACGTTCTATATTTTATTATCGCATCTAGTTTGCGATGTAGCGTTCGTAATCGGATCATACCGTTGAAGCGTCTGGCGAGATTCCGGCGTCCTCTCCAGCTGGGTGGAAATAAATGCAGAGCATTGGGTTTTGATGACTGACATGTTACGTTTATAGTCTAGGTATAGTTATAGTTTTGGTCGTGCTGAAATAATCTAACAGCATGGGTCATAATGCCATTAGATTATTTCAGTGTGTAAGATAAAAATATGTTTTTTAATGAAGTAGTATCTATTTTTATGGCTAGGAGTGAAAGTGTATTTGTGTTTATCTAAATTTTATGTTGAGTAGCAATAAAAATCCTGTAAAATGAATCCACTACGCGATAAGCTACTGTGAATTTAAAATTAAATCAATTCAAAAAAATATTTTATTTCAGTCATAAAAACCTAGCCGAGATACAGAGTAATATTGGTTAGGACAACAAAATCCGTCGTCACAACGTCACTACACTAGTAGTTCGCCCCGAACTGAGATCTCGTGATGCGACCCGACGAACCCATCAAAACTTTGAGTACGTAGTAGTCAGAGGCAAGTCCAAACATTATCTTTGAACTTTTTTCTGACTACCGCCTACTAACTTGGTATGGTTAAAAAGTTTCAACTCTATTGGCCTATTTATTGAAGAGTTCCGTTGAACAGACCTTGGCTCCATCATCAGACCAGGTCGCTATAACCATTTTATGAGAACTGAGTACCTTCTTAATTTATTT
This sequence comes from Chloroclysta siterata, assembly GCA_932294275.1. NCBI lineage: Eukaryota > Metazoa > Arthropoda > Insecta > Lepidoptera > Geometridae > Chloroclysta > Chloroclysta siterata. The sequence continues at coordinate 21,295,334 of OW028589.1, forward strand.
CAAGAAAAAAAAATAAGAAAAAGCAAACTAACTGGGCAACCAGTAGAAAAACCTTAATGTCAACGAAACTCTTAGAGATGGGAGCTCTTGGATCGCTGGTTATCTTAATTTAACTTTTATTATTTTATCTTAAAAACAGAGCGTCCCAAAAAAAAAGTAAAAATTGTTTTGGGATGTCCAAACAAAGCCCTTTCATATGACATGTAACTTGATTTTTTTAAGTAACTTTTTTTATTTTTGCCCCCTTAAAAAACCCCATATCTCAAAAAACCTTCATCCGATTTTACTCATATACTTACCAGTAAATTTCTCAAGTGCAAGCTATCGACATATCAAATTTCATGCAGATCGGATCAACGGTTCTAAAGTTATCGCCAGACAAACATACATACATACATACATACATACATACATACATACATACATACATACATACATAAAATGCCAAATCGCCCAAGTTGAAACTAAGATCTTCGTTCGCTTCGCTCACTCGATCAAAAATCAGCTTTGGGCTAAAATAGTGGTGCACTACGATAACGATGGTCTTTCGTGACGCCGTAGTTCAATGTCAATAAGTAGTAGTAAGTTGTTTCCGAGTAGCAAACAATGTTTCAACTTTTATATTTCTCTGTTTATCTATACCTTGTACCTACTTGCAAGGGTTTGTGTGCCTTGATCTACACTAATATTATAAAGAGGAAAGATTTGTATTTTTGTTGTTTTGTTGTTTTGTATGTAACGAATAGGCTCAAAAACTACTGGTCCGATTTCAAAAATTCTTTCACCATTAGAATGCTACATTATTCCTGAGTAACAAAGGCTATATTATATTTAAAAAAAAAACAGGGATCCTTACTAAAACTCTAATAATGTAAACCAAGGTGGAAAAAGAAAACCTTACATCGCGTCTGCGAAAACTATTGATGAGAACAAAATAATGTACTACGATTTTGTAGAACACGTCACCATCTACAAAAAATGTTGCAACAGCATATGTCTAACTATTATAGTTATGTCACAATAAGTTATATAAAATTATTATAAAAATTTAATTGAAATGCCGCCGATAAAGTCAAAGTCAAAGTCAAAGTCAAAATGTATTTATTCAATAAAATCACAAGGATCACTTTGAAACGTCTTAAAGCTAGGTGACTCTAGGTGCCAGTTCCACGCGACCAAAGCCTAGAAGAACAGGCAACAAACTTACGGCTTGGTTCCTACCGTTCTTTTGTATGATCCTTTTACAATGTAATAATATAATATATTATTATTGAAGTTTAGTGAGGCGTAGGCATACAGAAAAAGGTAAACATAATCAAATTTATAAGACAGCACACGCTACGCCTCAAACTAATAATACCTAATGCATAAATACAATCTATTAAATCAGAGAAAAATAAAAAAAAAACACACAATAGTAGGTACAGTACAGACATTGCAGACATGTTAGCTGCCGATGGGCAGAGCGACCGGGACATCGGGCCACGCATTTATAGAAAAGGCATGTATAGATAGAAAAGGGTCTTTATTTGTACCTTGGTATTAATCCTTATCCAAATAAATCTTTTCATATTCAAGACTGGTTCAATACCTATACATTACTTCTTGAATTTTTCAAATCGGACATTCCATTCAAAAGATTTTAAAAATATAAGGTCACGGGGCGCGTTCTCACCCAGCGCAGGCCCGGGCAAGGCGCGAGTTAGAAGTGACTCGAACCGACCACGGTCTAAGTTTATCCTAAAACGTTGAAAAAATGTATGTCCACCCATGCGAAGCTGGAACAGGCCGCTAGTAATAAAAATAAAATAAAATAAAAAAGCCTTTATTCAGCTGCAATTTGCTATTTTACAATTAGGTATTCTATATAGCGGGACAGGCCGCTAGTATAATATATAATATGTAAAATAGACGAGTGTGAGCACCTAGACAAACCTGCAAATACTTTTATTGGTGCAACATCTCAATATACATGTTATATTATAGTGTTGTTAACAATAAATAAGTAAAAAAGTGCGTTGCATAGAAATTAAATATATAATTATATTGTCAGCCGCCAAAGTTGAATGCACACAGTGCCTTGTGGGGCTCCATTCCAGGAAGGACGTGGGGATATCATTTCTCCCGGGACACTGGGCATAGTCCAGATGCCTTGTCACATGCACACAATTTCCACACGGTACGATATACCCATACCTTATTTAAGATTTAGAACAGATTTTTGTCTGAAATGTTCATGACTATTTGGTAGAATAAGTGAGAAATCATGAAATACGTTCTAGTAATCCCATTATAACTTTAACCATGTAGTGAGTTTTTTTTTCTGTTATTTGCGGTAATCGCATTTATGCAATGTAAAGCGAAATAGGCAGTGGACGTGTACATGTGGAGAGTCGCGCTTTCTTGGAGGTTGGCTCAAATTGCTGACTTTATTTGCGTGAAAGCCTTTTCTATTACTGACTTCAAAGGCTCCTTGTTCATAGTGCCACTAGCTTAATCTGTGACACCTTACGTTCAGGGACTCGTGGCGTAGCTTGCCTCATTTTTAAGAGTAGTAGAGTTCTTTGTGAAGTGCTCGTCCGGGGAAGTACTACCACAACGCCTTTATCTGCCGCCAAGGAGCGTTGATGTGTTTCAGTTTGAAGAGTGTGGTTGCCGGTGTAAAAATAGGCACATGAGGCTAACATCTGTATGCCTCAAGTTGATGGATGTTTCTATCGTGCGTGACTTACGAGGCTGTGCTTTGTTATAGGTGATGGTTACCACTTAACATCAGGTGAGCCATCTGCTTGTTCCCTCTACTAGTTGTATAAAAAAAATACACAGAAATCAGTTGGACTTTATGCTGACCATTTGCAAACGATCTATAAATATCTCAACTGATCGTAATTAGTTTCAATCGGAAGCGTCCCCAAGACGCTGGCTATATTGCCACTCTGAATAGTAATACTGATTTTCCATTATTTTTCTTCAGGGTTCAGTGTGTGTGTGGAGGGCGTAAAATTACCCTCTATAACCTTGGCTAGGTAAAGACATGTGGTCGTAGCACAAACGGAACTCATGCACTTAGGCCAAAGTTGTTTGTAGACTGCTTCGTAGGGAAATAAATTACGAGTGACGTCAAAGTTTCTTTATGCGTTTCTTTTACTTTGCTGCAGGATGTCTGAGCTATTTAGTCGTAGTTTTTTCCTCTGAGCGAACTTCTTACATTCTAGGTAAGTATGCTTTTTTTTCTCAGTCTTGTTAGTTTTAAAGCAAGAACACAATAGTGTGATTCTTGTCTAGTTGCTGGAACTTTAGGGATGTTACCGAGTTTTGCTTATTTTTGCTTAATACATTTTACTGGGATTTTTCGTTGTAGTACTAGAAAACTAGTGGTTCTTCCCGAACTGAAATTTCGTGATGCAATCAGAACGGTCTTAAAATGAAAGTAGGTGTTAGTCAGAAGCAAGTCAAAACATAAGGTATATTTGGACTTGCTTTTGACTACCGCCTCCTAACTTGGTATGATAACTAATTTTCAACACTATTTACCTATTTATTGAAGAGTTCCTCGACCTCGACTCCATCATCAGATCAGTACCCCAAGTATGAGTTTTGCTTACCATATTTGGTTTTTCGTTTTAGGTTTTTGTTCAGTGTTCATTGCGGGTTTTGTATGAAGACGCGATAGGGATACCGTTATGGAACTTTACAAAATCCGCAATGAACACGGAACAAAAACGTAAAACGAAAAACCAAATATGGTAAGCAAATCTCATACTTGGGGTACAGGTCGTTGTCACCATTTCATGAGAACTAAGTATCTTCTTATCTTATTACAAGAAAAAAAATATTGTTTAAGGAACAAGTACGGAACTCATTTCGCAAAATTTATCTATCGTCAAATTCGTGATATTTTGACAAATTGTGCGAGTATGGAACTCGGGGTCATTGATCAGTCATAAGATATATTTTTTATAGTATCTCAAAATCATTGTGAAAAGTACGGACCTACCTACAGATGCAAAACTCTAAAAACTAAAACAGCATGTGAAATTAATTAATGCAGACACGTGAATAGGATATAAAATCCAGAGAGACTACAAATAAACAAAGAATAATTCTTTTTATACAGCCACGTGTTGAAATTAATTTTATTACCACCGAAGTCATGGTAGAGTTGCGCCATTAAGCATAAATGAGGGCTATTTTATATTTTATGGCAACAATATAAGATAATTCACACCTGGCAATGCTATTTATATTTTACACGACTCTAAAAATAGGAGATGGCAAAAGACTGGTATCCAGCGCCAGAACAGAATTAGAAAAAAAAACACGATTAATTTAAAACTTATTCATTAATTAATTTAACATGTAAAAATGATACAACTAACAAGAATTGTTTTATAAATTATATATTTTTTTAATAATTCATAGTCAAGGGCGACAAAGTATCCCAAGTCTGGGTTTCGTTTTTCGTAACGTCAGACCTTTTTTGTATGGAGATTCGCCTTTATGCCTTTCTGGGCTCACTCGACTCTGCGTAAGGCGATGTTGAGAGAAGTAACATTATGCCGAACTTACGAAGAGACCACCGTAAGCCATAACGGCCAAACGAAAAGCCTCTGAAAAGCCAGCATTAAAAAAAAGCAGTAGCTCGCGAAGATGACGTCAGAGCAAAGAGCAATCGCTCGACTCTTACCCGCATTTCCCAATAATGGTCGAAGTGTAGATGACACAAACAAAACACAAACGATAAGCGCCTCTATCGAAAACTCACGTGTCTCTATACAAAGGCCTGACGTTATGAAAAACGAAAAAAAAAAACAGACTAGGGGTTGCCTGTACCCCAACTCCCTAAAATCGAACGTTTACATATCATACATATGTAAAGTCACTTTAAACGTAGATTAAATTAAAGGATGAATGATGACATGAGGAATTGGAGCCTAGATAAACCTTGTTTCTAAGACGTTTCAAAGTGATCTTTGTGGTTATACTGAATAGACAATTTTGATTTCGGTTTTGACTTTTGCGTAACCTAACTTCAATGTAAAACATCGTAAGGAAACTGGCATGTCGTAGAACTTAAAAAGTTCATAAACCAAGTGCTCGAAAGGAGCCTCTTTGAGGCGCATTTAAAATCCTTTCACCACACTGTTTCGAAAGAAACTAGTGACACGACAAGAAGAAGTTAAAAATTTAATAATATTATGAATTTATAAAAATGTTAAATTAATTTTGTCAGTCAGATACGCTAATTAGAGGAATAGAGTCACTACCTGCTGACTTTTTTTATTAATTAAAATCGAGCTCGACGCCTTGCCAGCTCGAAGCAAAGGCGAGCCTATTTCATTTTTCTTTTGAAGGCGCCATTACAGAGCACTCATGATACACTGTACTGAGTTAGCAAGTTAATTTAGATTGTAGATTAAGGCGAATGGATACCCCGATACTAGCGCCACTACATATTTTATTTAATCACTAGTAGTTCGCCCCGAACTGAGATCTCGTGATGCGACCCGACGAACGCATCAAAACTTTGAGTCGGTAGTAGTCAGAGGCAAGTCCAAACATTATCTTGGGACTTTTCTCTGACTACCGCCTACTAACTTGGTATGGTTACCAAGTTTCAACTCTATTGGCCTATTTATTGAAGAGTTCCGTTGAACAGACCTTGGCTCCATCATCAGACCTGGTCGTCGTCACCATTTTATGAGAACTGAGTACCTCCTTAATTCATTTCAAGAAAAAAAAATAAGAAAAATCAAAGAAACTGGCCGACCAGTAGAAAAACCTTGATGTCAACGAAACTCTTAGAGATGGGAGCTCTTGGATCGCTGGTTATCTTAATTTAACTTTTTAAATTTTATCTCGAAAACCGAGCGTCCCAAAAAAAAAGTAAAAATTGTTTTGGAATGTCCAAACAAAGCCCTTTCATATGACATGTAACTTGATTTTTTTATGTAACTTTTTTTATTTTTGCCCTCTTAAAAAACCCCATATCTCAAAAACCCTTTATCCGATTTTACTCATATACTTACCAGTAAATTTCTCAAGTACAAGCTATCGACATATCAAATTTCATGCAGATCGGATCAACGGTTCTAAAGTTATCGCCAGACAAACATACATACATACATACATACATACATAAAATGCCAAATCGCCCAAGTTGAAACTAAGATCTTCGTTCGCTTCGCTCACTCGATCAATTACGTTATACAAAGGAATTATTAAAAATTCGGACCGCGCGTAGACGATACCTATTACAAGCTTTTTTTTAATGTATCTGTAATAGTTGTGTTTTGTGTTACTCAGTCAGATACCTTGTTTGGAGAGCTTGGTGACCACCAATAGGAACTAAACTCTTGAAACAAGTACGTGCCTAAATAATACAATACAAAACTATTACAGATACCTACATTAAGAAAAAGCTTGTGATAGGTATCGTGTACGCGCGGTCCGATTTTTTGATATTTCCTTTATTTATCGTAATGATAAAATAAAATATGTAGTGGCACTATTATCGGGGTATCCATTCGCCATAAGTGTAGCGAACAAGCTCTGAAGTGCTATTCTGACAACACTCGCCTGAGTGACCGCGGAATCGGCGGTGTGTTTTCAATTTAGCATTCTGTAATATATTCGCCCATCACTAGCGCCACCCGTGTGAGTTATTTGGCGTTAATGAGGCAAAACTCGTGAAGGAAGTAAGCGAAGATCTACTAGCTGATACTCCCCGTGATGTTGTTTACGGAATAGCACTTCTGAATTCAGACAACGCTTGTCTGCTTAAAGCTTGTAACTGTTTAAATGCATTGATATAGCCTTGTGTAAAGCCGCATCTTTCTTCGCTCCGTTCTTATTCTAAAGTAGAATCCTGCAAGTTTGTTGCCTGTTCTTCTAGGCTTTGGTCGCGTGGAACTGGCACCTAGAGTCACCTAGCTTTAAGACGTTTCAAAGTGATACTTGTGATTTTATTGAATAAATACATTTTGACTTTGACTTTGAGATTGAAAGTATGTCACTCGAGCTTAAAATAGTGTTGTTCTTTAGGTGGACACTCCTTATCACCCACGAATGAGAAAATAAGTAAGTGCAAGTTTTCCTATAAAGAATAGTACTCTGTGGTGCAAGTTATGAAAAATAATATTTTTTTTACATCTTTTTTTATTTGTAAGCCTACCACGGTATACTTTATCACACAGCCTGTGACAGTTCATACAATGTTTGTGTATTTGATATTATACATTCCAAATTCAAATCCCTTTAGTCCCTAGGGATTAAAGAGCTTTTTCAGTCGTTATTCACGAAGAATAAACTAGCTTTTTGCGAATAGAGGTGTTAAAATCTTTTATGAATAAGGTAAGTATTATTAAAAGAATTTAAACCAATTAATCAAACCACAAGCTCAAAAGTTGGTAATGAACTAATTATACAAAGCTGCCTATTGAGTGTTTATGCTGTGCTTGTTTATAGGTAGTCGATATTATATTATAATTATCAAGGATAATTATAATTATCGTGGATAATTATAATATCAAAGAGCTTTTACCGAACGCTTTGATTGAAACATATACCAAAACATAGTAATGCCGTCAGATTATGTTCAACAATTTTCATATACCAAATTAATTACAAAGCGTGGCGAAGAATAGGTACTTCCTATTTGAATTTAAAGGTAAAATTGATTATTTTGTTACGCTGGCTTTGTTCTCAGTGATTGAACTTATATTATATATATTATATTATATATATTATAACCTAACTAGATGAGAGTTGTGTGTGTAGTTTGCTAGTACAAAAGCTAATAGTATTTGTCAAAATCATCAATCAAATAGTGACTTGTGAGGCAGTGCTTTTTGGTGGTAATTAGAGGAAGTTTGAAAGTAGCGACTGTGATGGAAACGTTGGGGAGCAATAGGTTAGCGTGGTAAGGGCATGTCATGAGGAGGGAAGAAAGTCATATTACGAGAAGAGCGTTGGAAATAGATGTGGATGGTTTTAGAAGGAGAGGCAGGCCAAAGAAAAGATGGATGGATTGTGTGAAAGGTGCCATGAGTAAGATAGGAGTGAACACCGAGATGACGAATATTAGAGAAGAGTGGAAGAAGAAAACCTGTTGTGCCGACCCCACTTAGCGTGGGATAGGGGCAGGAAGATGATGGTTGTCACTTAACATCAGGACCATCCGCTTATTCCACCAGCAAGTAGTATAAAAAAAGTGTTTTCAAATTATTAAACACATGTATAAAAGAAGGAATGTCAGTGTTATAAAGCGATAAATAGCGACCTAATTACCTACTTACATTTTTATCTAATGAAGCACAGCTGATTCTTTATTAATTAGTCATAAATATCGGTGCTTTCACGTCATTAAAATATGTAGGATATCAATCAAGAGAAATACGATGAATAGGTAATTCTTATGAATAATAATAATACTACCCTTTTATGGTCAAAGACCAAGAGATCAGACCAAGCACTGGAATTCTTTGACGCGTGCAAAATTTGAATATTTAGTTTTCGAAATACCAATACAAAACATAAATTCATATTGTCTCAGAAATTTGCAACACCCCTGGTAAATGTGTATGTGAACTTGGTACATAGTAGGTACATACGCTATTTGCGTTTCCTAATGAATGGTAGTTCTGTTACCTATTTTATCTATAGTCCACAATTAAAGGTCAAAAAACAGCTGTATCTGGGGTTGCGTCATGTTGTGTTAGTTTCATTTTGGAGGAAAATTTAAAAGGCATTTCATGAATGAAAAACTTCGAAATTTAAAAAGTCTTATAACAACAGTTGTTCGCCATGACCTGTAGAATACCCTGCTTTCGGGGATATAGAGGTATTATGTATGTTACACTTTATATAACTCAAATTAGGCAGCACCAATTTATGACTCTAATTACGTTGCATTATCCTAAACTAACTTAATTTGATAGCACTAAAAATGTTGTATTCTCTTTCTAATAAACTGAAAAAAACGAGGACGGGGTTAACTTTAGCGCTGTCTGATTAATGCAACAGCAAAATCGACACTATTTCGGCCTTACTACAAAAAATCTTTCAAACGATAAACTATGCTTAAACTATTGCCATCTCTTACCAATGCGTAATGGCAAACGGAGACAGCGCTAATTTTAAACATTATAATTTAACTTTAGACACCATTTTATAGTAGGGTATGTGAGCCGGTTTGCCGGCCGCCTTCAGTTTTCGGCCTTTACGCGTACTTGATGCAGTAAAATTAAGATATTATCGTTTTGAAATGCAATATCTGAAAGATTTTTTTATCAAGACATCTGAAATTAGTTGCTTTGTTTTTGACAACATTTTTGGTCGGAAACAAGCTATGAGTGATTTCTAGCGAATTATTCAGATCGGCGGCGGTCATCGCGGGTATCGCAGCGTGCGGAAATTAGGAAAAAAATAGTGACGCGCCTTTCACTCCAAGGTCAGTTATGTGTTGTTTTTCTAAGCAAACATTGTTGATAGGCATTTAAGCCACTTCAAAACTTAATTGCCAACATACTACTAACATCATTTTTGCAAAATATTGTATAAAATAACAATTAATATGGGGGCCGCGATCCAACATATGAATTTTTTTAAAAGTTTAGTTTTCGGCCTAATGGCCGGTATGTAGTACATCGAGTCTTCTACACTTTTGTCTCTTTTACTCAATTGGTTCAAGGGTTTAGCTCACATCTCTTTGTTTTACGATAGTAACATATGTGAAGACCCTAGCCATTAGTTCTCGGCCGTCAAATTATGTGGCATTCGTAATGAAAAAGGAGTAATAGTAATGACTACTTTGGGGTGGCCGAAAACCCAACCATAGATAAAATGGCACCTAAGTTTTCGGCATGACCGACAATTGTATTGAAATCATGTGGCCACTAACTGAATGTCGCTGTTAGTTTTCGGCCTTAGAGCAAAAATGTTTGTATATTTTTTATCTTTTTGAGTTAATTATTTTATTTTGAAAATAAATCTAATGATAGTTACGTATTTTACAAGCTTTTATTAACCTTCTTGGTAGTATGTCTGTCTGGCTTTTCGGCTTAAAACTTATTGTACGTTTTCGACCACCTGCTACACAAATCTTATTTCCTCTTGATTACATTCCCTAAAATGATATTTATTTATGTTCTTTCAAAAAACATTATTTTCTTCAGGAGTATTCTCCTCCGACGGCTGTGGAGAAGATAAAGAAAAAAAGAAATGTACGAACTCAATATTCGAAAGAATCATTAACTTAGGCAAAATATGTCGATAAGAGAAGTTTGTCACCACTATGGAATTCCTAGGTGTACCGTACAAGACAGAATTGCCGGAAGAACGACTGATAGTATAAAAAAGCCAGGACCTGATCCAGTACCAACCCACGGAGGTGAAAAAGAAATAGTGGAATGGCTTATCAACCTGGCAAAGTTTGGGTTTTCTTTGAAATAAGCCGAACTTCTCGACACGGTTCAGCTAGTTATTAAAGATACAGGTATACCTAATAGCTTGAAAGAAACAAGAAATAAACAAAGCGAGAGCACGGGTAACAGAAGAATTAATCAGAATTTGGTTCCGTGAAGTTATCGTGTTTCTTACAGAGTCAAATAACTTAGACATACTGGCATCTCCGGAACGCATATTTAATGGCGATGAAAGTGGGTTTGCCTTATGTCCAAACACTGGGGAAGTTCTTGAGCCAAGAGGGTGCCGGAACCTTTATACAATAAAAACTGGCAGTAAGGATAATGTAACTGTTCTGGTGACTTTCAATGCAAACGCACAGTTATGCCCGCCGCCAGTAGCTGCTTTGTGCGTGCAAATGGGCATTATTTTTCATGGTTTGCCAGTTTTTATTTCATAAGGTTCCGGTCTCTTTCTCTTGTCGTGTCACTAGTATCTTTCGAAACAGTGTGGTGAAAGGATTTTAAGTGCGCCTCAAGAGGCTCCTTTCGAGCATTTGACACATGTTATAGAACTTTTTAGGTTCCATGACATGCCGGTTTCCTCACGATGTTTTCCTTCACCGTTTGAGAGTACTGGCTTTGTGCACATACATTTTTGAATAGAAAAACTCATTGGTGCACGACCGGTTTCGAACCCACGACCTTAGGATCGGAAGGCTGGGCCGCTACCACTAGACCACCAGTGCTCTCAAGGTTCCGGTACCCTCTTGGCCCAAGAACTTTGCCAGTTTTTGGACAAAAGGCAAACCCACTTTCATCGCCATTAAATATGCGTTCTGGAGATTCCTGTATATCTTGGTTATTTGACTCTGTAAGAAACACGAGAAGTTTACGAGACCATAGTCAAATTGATTCTTCTGTTACCCGTGCTCTCGCCTTGTTTATTCCTTGTTATTTGGGAAATTTCTGGGTTTCTATTCATAATTTTTTTAAACCAAGTTTTCCCAGGGTAATTATCTTCAATCTCAAGTTATGAGGTATACCTGTCTGTATCTTCAATAACTTTCTGAACTGTGTCGAAAAGTTCTGCTTTTTCAAAGGAAAACCACACTTTGCCAGGTTGATAAGCCATTCCACCATTTCTTTTCCACCTCTGTGGGTTAGTACTGGATCGGGTCCTAGATTTTTAATATTATCCGTCGTTTTTCCGGCAATTATGTCTTGTATGGTACACATTAGAATTCCATAGTGGCGACAAAATTCTTTTAACGACATTTTTTTGTCACGAATGTCTTTTGTTTTAGCGCCTGAGTTAATGATTCTTTGATGATGATTCTTTTGATAAGTTGGTACGCTATAGCTAAACTGTTACCTAAGAAATAATAAAGTTAAACTTAGTTGATATTGTTTCGAAAATATTTATCTAGTGTGTGACAAAATGTTTCAAAATCCGGTATTATGTTGATTGTAATTTTGTATATAGGTACATAATAAAAATACTGTTAAACCCACAAAAAAACGTTGATTTTATGTTACTTTAGATATAAAAATTCATTTAAAATCCGTCTTTATAAGGTGGCCGAAAACAGAAGACTCCATGGCCGAAAACTGAAATTTGTGGCCGAAAACTGAATTTTTGGCATTTTTCCGGATTTAATTAAAAATAAAAATAACTATAAGCTTCTAGCACTAAATAGTACATTAAAAATAAACTTCATTATATAGGCTATCATACTACATCATTAGAACAGGTAAATTAGGATTGTATTATTTTTTTCTGAAGGCCTAAAGTCGACGGGAGCACTAAGAGGCCGCTATCTAGCACAATGACCCTATGAGGGTTTATGTTTTTTTGACAACTGTAGGTAAAGTTTGACCGCATTCTCATCTGAGTGATGATGCGATCAACGCGACGGTGTAGCAGCACCTTTTTTTTTGAGTTTTACATTCAATGGTTTTTTATATTCAAAAATGTTGAAATGTGCAAGCGAGATGTTGCCTGACCTACCGTCAGCGTCTTTATAAAAATATTCGATAGGTTCAGATCGTGGCTCAAATTCTGGTGACTACTACTACTGTGATACTCTGTTCTGTGTCATCAGAATTGGCCCCATTATCATAAATTATATGTATAATTATCATAAATTCTTATGCCTGATTGTATATGTTGGGTGTTCTTGTGGCAAATAAATTGTCTATATCTATGTCTAAATTATAAGATATGAGTAGGATTCAGAGCCTCTCTGAGGCGCACTTAAAATCCTTTCATCACTATGTTTTGAAAGGACATACACATCATCATACAAGGATCATACAAAAGAACGGTAGGAACCAAGCCGTAAGTTTGTTGCCTGTTCTTCTAGGCTTTGGTCGCGTGGAACTGGCACCTAGAGTCAACTAGCTTTAAGACGTTTCAAAGTGATCCTTGTGATTTTATTGAATAAATACCTTTTGACTTTGACTTTGAAAGAACTAGCGACACTACAATAAGTAAGGTTTTGTGGTTACCAACAGCATTATCGCTGATGCAAAAACGTATACCCAGAACATTTTTGTAAAGAAATCAATGCCTTTGTCACATAAATGCAAGTGTAGCGATGTTGTAGGTATCGCAGTACTATTGTACTGTGACTGTTAGTCGTGAAAGGTCGCATCGAGGTTGCGATGGGTAGGTAATACATAAACGTTTTTGTAATGGCTCGTGAATAAAGGTTGTATTATGACGATTTATTATACACACTGCCTGCTTACCTACACTTATACTAGATAATAGAGAGGTACTAGAATAAAATAGTAATTTTTACCATCTTTGCTTGGTCGGTGGTACGTATTTTTTTTAATACTAAGTTGGCTCTTACTGATGGTACAAACATATGACCCTCCTGATGATAAGTGATAACCATCACCTATAACAAATGGCTCGTGAATAAAGATTGTGCTATGACTATTTATTATACACACTCCTGCTTACCTACACTTATACCAGATAATAGAGGTACTAGAAAATAGTAATTTTTTACCATCTTTGATTGGTCGGTACGTATTTTTTTGAATAATAGGTTGGCACTTACTGATGGAACAAACATATGACCCTCCTGATGATAAGTGATAACCATCACCTATAACAAAGCATTGCCTCACAAGTCACGCACGATAATAACGTGCCCTAGGTCTGTCACTTGAGGCATATAAATTGATATCTTGTACCTCTTGTGCCTGTAATTTCAGATGCAACCGCACCCTTTAAACCGAAACACAACAACTCTGCTTGCAAACTTTTCGAAACGAAAAATCTATTGGTGCACAGCCAGATTCGAACCTACGATCCTACAGTCGAAAGTTGAAGCCCCATTAGACCACTGGTGCTCTCTGAGAAAAGAAGATGCTAATTAAAAATCCATTAAGTGCATATTCTAGATCAATTTCTAAAGTATTATGTGGACTATTATTTAATGCGGCCCAAAGAATCCGTCACCCGAGTTGAATTCTTTAGCCCATACAAATTTACTCTTCGCTTTAAATGCAGACTAAGATAAAAAGGAACAATAAAAACGAACAAGCTGAAATGACGACGCAAAAATCGAGTTCCTCTAATGCTGGGGCCACACTATCGCGATAACGCGAAGATTTGCGTTGTCGCGAAACGTCTAGCCAAATACTTCATCCTATCGCGAATCATCTTCGCGAATACGAATGCCCTTCGCGACGCTGTCGGTAAATTGCCGCACATCAAAGGGTTTTGTCGCGACATAGTTCGCGCGCTTTAGTTTACTGCGAGACGCCGCCATACTGAAGTTATCGCGACATAGTGAAGTTTTTTTTGGTGTGGCCAAGCACTTTTTCGTGGATCGAACACGAACTTTTATCGCGATAACGCGAACACGAATCTTCGCCTTCAAGTGTGGACGCAGTATAACTGACATCAGAAACCCTTTTCTGGGCGATCGCTCGGGCTGTAAAAAGGGTTCGGACATAAAGGTCGTTGCTCCCAATAATTTTCGCCACAACACCCCTCGAGTATTTACTAATAGCTCCGGAACGTGGGTGGTTCTTAAACGAATTTGGGCTTTGGGGCACGATGAAATGGTTTTTTCGTGTGGTGTTATAATTGGCGCGGTTTTCAACTTTTTAGTTGGTTTTTTACATTTGTTATTTATTTAAATCGACAAAACCAGCCACAAAACAAACATATTCTACGTCTATTACGCAAAAGTTCGCCTTCGATCCTACTATTTACATCACAAAAAGGTACAATACGAGGTCAGTCATAATTTTGCATTCTGTATGAATGGAATGGCGATTACAATGATTGTCCGTCAATGGTTGCACATTTTGACCGATGCACTACGTAATTATCTGATAAGAGACGTCAAGCTTCGGTGAGGTATCGATAATTGCTATTTTACTCGCTGACCTAGTTAGCGTAAGTAGAATAACTTACTCAAAGCCGGTACACGTGGTAAAGAAGCGTAGTTACTGTACGGTACTCTACACTGGTTTTAGACACTCAATGCTTTAATGCATACAAAGTATACGATCAAAATCGTATTTGGTTAATGTTATTAAATATGCCTATCCTGACTAATATGCATGCTGACCCATCGAGAAGGCGACGCGGCCGACCAAAGCGGAGATGGCGGGACGAACTGAATGTTTTCCTGACGGATCGCGACGTGTGGAAGGAATGGGGAATGGCCTTTGCCCATCAGTGAGACCCGGAGGGCTCATAATAATAATAAAAAATATGCCTATAATTACTAGTATTCTCTTATCTGTACTATAATACACATATATGTACTTTTTATGTATTGACAACAAAAAAGTTTTCATACGCACAACAACATTTGTGAAATAACTACACTCGCCCGCAAAAATAAAGGGTAACCTAGTTAACTCCAAATAACTTTGAAATCACACAATCTAGCTCTTTTAATTAAAAAGTATCTGAAAGAAAATTTTATTACGCATAATATAAACTACAGTTTGATTCAAAATAACTATTTATTAATTTGAAAATTAAAAGAAAACGTAAATTGACAAACATCGTCAATTTACGATTTCATGATTTTGCACAAATAACTCGAATTGAATAAGGAAAATCAATTTCAAGTTCCATATTTACACAAAATTAAAAAAACAAAATCAAAGAAGTCGAAATAGAAATTTAGTCACAATTTGAAAACAGGTAGTTTTTACTTAGGTATAAAGCATATTTTATGCCATTACAGTAACAACGGTTAAATGAAGGGTTGCATACAATCCGCATATCCTCTTTGCTTTAATTTCATAAGCAAAAGAAAAGAAGTTGTCTTGATAATTCCTTGAAGATTGTTTTCTCAAAAGTGACCCTTTATTTTTGCGGGCGAGTGTATGTTTTTTCCATGTTCATGTTCTTTGTGTCTCTCAAAAAAATATTATACCTATCTATCTGGTTCCTAGTACAAGCTTTGCTTGGTGTGTAAATATAATGGTTCCCAAAGTAACTTTTGCATAGTTTAGGGCTAAATAGTGCTGTGATGCTGTCACAATAGAATTATTATTTATAAACATTTTCACGGCACTATTTTGTTTTAAACTATGCAAGGGTTACCTACTCAAAATTATAAAAACATTTAATAAAAATGGCTCAAGCCTTGGCCAACTTGGCAACACCGGGGCCCATGTCCACCTAGCTACGCCACTGAGTACACATCATCGTATTTGGGAAAATACGATAAACACGCGAACACGCATAACGATGTCAAGTTGCAGCGCACACTTGTTGTCAAAGTCAAAGTCAAAATGTATTTATTCAATAAAATCACAAGGATCACTTTGAAACGTCTTAAAGCTAGGTGACTCTAGGTGCCAGTTCCACGCGACCAAAGCCTAGAAGAACAGGCAACAAACTTACGGCTTGGTTCCTACCGTTCTTTTGTATGATCCTTTTACAATGTAATAATATAATATACTAGCGGCCTATCCCAGCTTCGCATGGGTGGTCATAAATTTTTTGAACATTTTAGGATAAACTTAGACCGTGGGTTCGAGCCTCGCGTCTACTTATTTCATACATTTGCACGCGCTTCTCCTTGAGTGAGTGAAATCGCACCCCGAGCGTGACCCGTGGACCCGTTAACATTTTTAATTTCGTCATATCTTTTGAATGGAATGTCCGATTTGAAAAAATTAAGAAGTAATCTATAGGTATTGAAACCGTCTTAATTATGAAATGATTTATATGGATAAGGATTAATACCAAGGTACAAATAAAGACCCTTTTCTGGCGGCGGCATTTCAATTATTTTTTTATAATAAAAGAACACTTTTTGTGACATAACTATAATAGTTAGACATATGCTGCCGCGACATTTTTTGTAGATGATGACGTGTTCTACAAAATCGTAGTACATTATTTTGTTCTATCATCAATAGTTTTCGCAGCGCACGCGATATAAGGTTTTTGTTTTCCACCTTGGGTTACATTATTGAAGTTTTAGTAAGGATCCCTGATTTTTTTGAAAATATAATATAGCCTATGTTACTCAGGGATATTGTAGCATTCTAATGGTGAAAGAATTTTTGAAATCGGACCAGTAGTTTTTGAGCCTATTCGTTACATACAAAAATACAAAAATACAAAGGTTTCCTCTTTATAATATTAGTGTAGATGTAGATTATTGAAGTTTAGTGAGGCGTAGGCATACAGAAAAAAGTAAACATCATAAAATTTATAAGACAGCACACGCTACGCCTCAAACTAATAATACCTAATGCATAAATACAATCTATTATTTCAGAGAAAAAAAAAACACACACACACAACAGTAGGTACAGTACAGACATTGCAGACATGTTAGCTGCCGATGGGCAGAGCGACCGGGACATCGGGCCACGCATTTTTATCAACAATATAGCTACCTATCTAAAGTATAATAAGTCTTCAGTGTCTTCACACAAGGCCAAGCCTGAATCGTGAAGACCCATCTTCTAGCTCTAGTTTTTTTGCTTCTAGAATATTCTATGCGGCGGGCTGAGAGTACCTACGGGTAACAGAATTTCTTGTCCGAAGCTCAGAGCACCAAACCATAGTATGCCTGTAGCTTCTAGTAGGTAATAGAACGTAGATATACTGTAATTACGTAACATTTTTCTGAACAATAAACGATAATTTATGTTGTTACAAAAAAAAAAAAGGCTACGGTGATTATAAATCAATCAGCTCCCCTAGATTTATAAGTGTGATTTTTAGGGTTCCATATAACAACAAATACTAAAAAACAGAATAAAATAAATATTTAAGGGGACTCCGTGATTTTTTTGCCGTTTTATATTTATTTCATTTCCTTTGAAATATATATCAAAGGCAAAAAATTAAGGAAAGTTTAACTTTTATTGCGCGGACACAAAAACATTCGTTTATTTTATTAATTAGCGACTGACGCAAAAGAGAAGCCGACGAAATACAACGGTTTTTGGTTTGTTTCTACATTTCTACTTCCTCAGTTCTGGTACAAAGTGAAAGTTTAACTGAAATTCGAGATAAATTCACGGGCTTCAGCTGAAAACTGAGTTTGTTCTGAAAAATCTCGTTTGAAACGAACAGTGAACGTCATCAGTTGAAAATGAGCTTTTTCACAAAGTACCTAACAAATGTAGAAATAGTTTATCTGTTTTATTAAAAAAAAATAGGGGAGAGATGAAGGTAGCAATCACGTTAAATACATTTTGGTTTGTTGTAAAAACCTATTAGAAAAAAAATCTACTCACTTATCAGAAAATAAAAGACCTACTATCGAGCTATCGAGCTCTCAGAAACCGGCCGTTTCTGAAAGCTCGATCAAACGTAATCGGACCGGAAAGGCCGCCTCAGCAGCAGTTCAGCAAATCTTTTCAAAAATGTTGAAATGTGTGAGCGAGAAGTTGTTTGACGGTCAGCCTCTTAACAAAATCAAATCAAAATCAAATCAAATCAAAACGGTCTTTATTCAGTACAAACACAAGGATCACTTTAAAACGTCTTATATACTAGGTGAATCTATCGCCAGTTCCTCGCGACCAAAGCCTAGAAGAACGGGCAAGAAACTAACGGCTTGGTTCCTAGCGTTTTTTTGTATGATCCTTTTTACAATTTTATTATGGTACCTACTTAATTGTTTAGTGTTTTTAATGAGTTGGAGCATAGATCAGTCCCAAGCTTTTTTGTCATCTGTATAATCAGATATTTTATAGTAAGCTTTTGTACAAAGTTTTCTTTTTATTATGTTTTTGAATTTGCTAATCGACAACTGGTGAATCTCACTTGGGACTTTGTTAAAGAAGCGTACACATTGTCCTGCAAACGATTTGCTTACTTTAGTGAGCCTAGTAGTGGGAACAGCGAGCTTATCTTTATTTCTAGCGTTAACATTATGATGGTCACTCTTTTTGGCATATAAATTAATATTTTTTCTAACATACATTAAATTTTCGTACGGAGAACGGCTTTGTGGAATCAGTCTACGTGGACGAAGTCACGTGTAACCGCTAGTGTTTAATATTTGTCTGGTGAGATTTACAACAGTGACATTAATCTCTTGGCGGCGCGGCGCCCAGCATACGTGCACCGAATTGGTTTGTCTAAACAAATCTGCGGCGTGTTTGTTTGTCAGTGTCAATCCCAGCGGGCTTTTAATGGAAAATGAACTTTCGCACCCTGAATTTAGATTCGATAGTGACTTGCTTGAATTGGAGCTAATTTTGGATTGGTTGAACAAATACGCCAAAAACGATACATTTCTGAAATACGTGTTATTATTCAGTCAGATCAAAAGTATTGCATTAAGCATTAAATCTTGTTTTAAGCAATGTATCATATACACACCTATAAATATCATACACCACACAAACATATATTTTCATTTATTTTATTATATTATAAAACAAACACACATCTACATTTACTTATATTGAACATAATAAAGTTTGGTTGAGCTAAAAAGACCATAGTGTGAAAATAGGTAGGTACCTGCCTACATAAAAAGCCTTTATTTCAACTGTCAATATTATATCAACTTTAAATAATCTTTGCACAAATTTTACACTATAGATAAAAGTACTATTTTTTTTAAAGACAGTAGGTATGTACATAATTTTGATCGAGTGAGCGAAGCGAACGAAGATCTTAGTTTCAACTTGGGCGATTTGGCATTTTATGTATGTATGTATGTATGTTTGTCTGGCCATAACTTTCGAACCGTTGATCCGATCTGCATGAAATTTGATAAGTCGATAGCTTGTATTTGAGAAATTTACTGGTAAGTATATGAGTAAAATCGGATGAAGGGTTTTTAAGATATGGGGTTTTTTACGGGGGCAAAAATAAAAAAAGTGACTTAAAAAAATCAAGTTACATGTCATACGAAAAGGCTTTGTTTGGACATTCCAAAACAATTTTTATTTTTTTTCTGGGACGCTCGGTTTTTGAGATACTACAAAAAAGTTAAATTAAGATAACTAGCGACCCAAGAGCTCCCATCTCTAAGAGTTTCGTTGGCATCAAGGTTTTTCTACTGGTCGGCCAGTTTCTTTGCTTTTTCTTAATTTTTTTTCATGAAATAAATTATGGAGGTACTCAGTTCTCATAAAATGGTGACAACGACCAGGTCTGATAATGGAGCCAAGGTCTGTTCAACGGAACTCTTCAATAAATAGGCCAATAGAGTTGAAACTTGGTTACCATACCAAGTTAGTAGGCGGTAGTCAGAAAAAAGTTCAAACATAATGTTTGGACTTGCCTCTGACTACCACCTGCTCAAAGTTTTGGTGCGTTCGTCGGATCGCATCACGAGAACTCATATCGGGGCGAACCACTAGTTATATATGTATTTTAAGCGCATAAGTTCAGTGAACATGAAACTATGTCATTCGGGAGAGTAGTGTTTCCTGAGCCACAGCTAATTGGATTTTATTATGATCATTTTTTTTCATATAATTCCCGTAGACAAAACAACTAGCTACACTTACACGTACAAGTAAGTAAGTATTAATTCGTGTGTTTGTTTCTAAATGGAGATTTATTTGCCGACAGACTGCTCGGATAGGTGTGACGCGCAGCCGTGACGTCCGGCCTCGATTAGTGATTTATTTCGCAATAAATTAGGTAAAGGCGAAACAGCCCAACTGGCGTGTAAGCGCCTTAAGTAAGTAAGTAAAACAAAGTATGTTTGTATGAACAATATCCCACTTGCTTAAACAAACAATAATACTCTGGTTTGGTTTTTTATACAGTTTTTTAGGCGTATATATCCTCGGCTTGCTGAGAACTAATATTTTTATTCACGCCCGGATGGGGACGTTTAACGCATCTTCATACAAAACCCACCGCAAAGTGACGTCCGGCCTCGATTAGTGATTTATTTCGCAATAAAAGGTAAAGGCGAAACAGCCCAACAGCGTGATGTATAGCGCCTTATGTAAGTGTATGTTTGTATGAACAAGGGAGTACTTTGGTTTGGATTTTTATACAGTTTTTAGGCGACAAGAACCTTGGACTTGTTGAGAAATGTTTTTATTCACACATAGGAAGGTACTGCTTCGTATAAACTCTATTAAGTAACAATAGCGTATGTTTGCATAATTTGCTAATCTCGTAGGCCATAAGGTCCAGATCAGATACGCGGAGTGCCGCATTTAACAATACATGTAATTATGTATGTAACACAAAGATATAAGGAATACATTTGCGCTGAGCTGAAATAACGTTTACTTTACACAACTAACTTAGGTCAAAGTCAAAGTCATAATGTATTTATTCGGTTGAATCACAAGGATCACGTCTTAAAGGTAGGTGATTCTAGGTGCTAGTTCCACGCGACCAAGCCTTGAAGAATAGGCAACAAACTTACGCCTTGGTTCCTACAGTTCTTTTGTAAGGTGCTTGTTACAATATAATAATGAAGCTCCAGTGTGGTGCCAAACGAATTTAGTATAATTTAGGAGTAGACATAACTACTACGATACGATACGACGATACTATATCATTATAATAGTTTAGACGCGATTATACTTGCTACATAGTAAGATTAGATTTTTGAAAATGATGGCATTGAATGAATTTAATTTTGTATGTTGTCCTCGTAAACAGAAGTATTTGTTATTTATCAATTCACTATCTTATCCTAAAACGGATGTCTTCGATATGATTACCAAACATTATCTAACAATCTGAATTCTGAATCTGAACTAATTATAAATCTCAATATTCTAGCAAAGACTTCATTAACAGCAGGTAGGTATACTTAAGAAATCCTACTTAAAACCTTTTATAAATACGAAAGTTTGTGAGTGTGAATTTATGTGCATGTTTGTTCCTACCTATCTCCATAATAGCTGCATGGATGTGGGAATATAATACAGAAAGGTATGTACTATGACAGGGGTCTAGACACTTTCCCACTTTTTCTTTTCAGAACACGCCTGCGGAGAGATAAAATGTATCATCTATCCGATATAATATACATATATATAAATAAATATTGGTGGACTTTCCACACAGCACTTTCTAGCCCCAAACTGAGCCAAAGCTTGTAAATGGGAACCAGAAATAGCTAAAATAATACATATATACTTTTTTTTGTAAATAATTTACTTAAATTATATACCTAATACCACCCAGACAGAGAACGATCATCTGTGTTCATCACACAAATGTTTAGTAACGGTGGTCCAACCCACGGCCTACGGCGCAGAAGGCAGAGCTACTATCAACTGAGCTATGAAGGCTGTATATACACTCGCCCGCAAAAATAAAGGGTCACCTAGTTAACTCCAAAAAACTTTGAAACCAAAAAATCTAGCTCTTTAAATTAAAAAGTATCTGAAAGAAAATTTTATAACGTATAAAATAAACTACCACTCTGCGCTGGCTAAACCCAAACTCTAACATGGTGATAATTCTGGTACATTCGTCCAAAGTCAAAGGCATGATTTTGCACAAATAACTCGAATTGAATGAAGAAAATCAATTTCAAGTCCCATATTTATACAAAATTAAAAAACAAAATCAAAGAAGTCTAAATTTAAAAATGAATCACAATTTGAAAACAGGTCGTTTTTACTTATAACGCATTTTTTATGCCATTACAGTAAAAAAGGTTAAATGAAGGAAAGCATACAGTCCGCATATCCTCTTTTGGTTTAATTTCATAAGCAAAATAAGTTATCTTGATAATTTCTTGAAGAAATTGCTGTTTTCAAAGGTGACCCTTTATTTTTGCGGGCGAGTGTAGATGGTATCCGAGTATTTATCTGTCTATTCGGCAGCTATATGCTCGGATATCCGCAGATACAAATTCGGCTGGTTTGTCCTTTAAATTCAGTTTATTAGCTGAAGGAATTCAAGGCCATACCTCCGTCAAATTGAGTGACAGTTATTGACAAATTGAATTAGAAAGGGTGAGTGGACTGCCGGCACCCTCATCGGTTATTTTCGTTGATATAGGGTTATTTACGTCAAAAATCTGCTTGAGACAGGAGCAAATGAGGGAAATCAGGGTCTAACGGGATTAACAATAAAAATTACGTCACTTTTTATTGTATGTTTCCGGGTTTTCCATTAATGGTGTATACTTGTTTCATACCTTCTTCGCTGGACTTCGACTAATAATACCTACATAATAATAAAATAAATAGGTACGGTAATTAAGTTTATTACGGTAATTAAGAATCTGACAATGAAAGAATATCGATTATTTTTTTCAACTGCAATTGAAAGAAAGAAAAGGCATTTATTGTGGACACACACACACAAATACAACACGAAGCAAATAAGTAGTAGGTAGTAAATAAATAGGTAGGTAGGTACATGAAAGATGAGAGAAAAAAAATATGAAGAAACTAACAGGATAAAATTAAAATAAGCAACAAAATCAATTGATACAGCAGTAGCAGTTTTATTGTGCAGTGTATAAAGGCAACATTATACTACTTATCCCAAACCAATTTATTTGGTCGAGGTAGCTGATAGAAATACACTGGAATCTTCGGTAAAGCTACATTTGGTTCGGAATGTGGAACTCAATCTGTCTGATTGGTTTCAATGGCTTTGAGGTCCACTCCGCGCAACCTCGTAGTAAATTGACATTCCTACCGGTAGCCGGAGTCTGTATGCTGTATAGTGCTATTTATACTGTGCAGTGAATCAATACATCCGATCCATCGCTTAATATACAGGTTGTTAAAATACTACTACCGAAAACTTCAGGAGGCTGAAATACCCATCATTATGAATAACTTTTTCTAAGGAACCAACACTGTGAACGCGAAAAAAAGGAGTTTCATACATTTTAGCTAGGTAGGTATTGAACTTTTGTTTGAAACAGCTGTTTTTTTTCGTGTTCACAGTGTTGGTTACTTAGAAAAAGTTATTCATATTTATAGGTACTTTAGCCCCCTGAAGTTTTCGTTACTACTATTTTAACACCCTGTATAAATGCAAAATTTACTGGCACCTAATATTTTGACTTTGACTGACTGATCACAATACATTCGAAACTACAGGTCCTAAAGAGGTCTGAAATATGTTTCAGGCAAAACGAAAGGTGTAATTGAATTTTCAAAAAACAAACATAAAATAAAAAATAAAGTACCTCTAGTATGTTATTGTGTAATATCGCTATCAGGTTCTCATAGTATCCTATGTTTAGTTTTTGGGCTAGATAGTGTTGTTTGACCACTACACAAATAATAATTATTTTTATACCAGTACCATAAAATAACAGCTTATTTTATTCACTGAAAATAGTGAATAAAAAGTACTTTAATCACTGTTTTGGTGTTTAAATTTAGAATACACCAATACATTCCTCCTCCAACTCAATGCTATACAACCTCATTGCGAAAAAAAGACTCGATACAAATTCCTTGTGCAAAGAATAATCGACATACAAACTCCTTGGGCAAATAACTTCTCGAGATTGGATTGGTCGACATTAGAATAAAGATTGTTTTGTGTTCTATTATAATTAATTTAAACTTCTTTTTTTCTTCATTAAATGTTTATTTTTGCCTAAATCTTTCTTGTTCTCGTAGTCATGGTATAAAGTATAGTATGCAACTCTTGAATATAACGGATTTATATCGAGGGCCATGAATCACTCGTGTCGCTCAGGATTCATCTATGGCCCTCGCTTTAAATCCGTCCTTTATTCACTAATTGCATATGTATGTTTACTATTTGGATGAGTAAGTTTTCAATGGCAGTGTAGCAGTACATAACCCAAGCGTAGCCGCGGGGCGAGTCTAGGTAAAAATATATAACAACTCCCGTATTTCAAAATTAAAATCTAGTCTATCGAGGCCAGGCGTGTCGCAATCATAGTCGTTACTAACAATAGGTCCACGAGCCACTATAGCCTCCGCACGCATAAAAGCTGCTCTATTCTCGGCACAATACCTGTCGTTGGGCAGTTAGATTTTATGCAATTGAACTATTAGTTCGTACCTTATTCATATGGAAAACCTGTAAGCGAATAACGAAAAACTTAAAAATAGTTAAAGAGCGGCGCTTTAGAAACGGCCGAATTAATAAAAAAACCTAGTCGTTTTATACCTAAAGAACCTGGAAGAGATCGCTCTCAGCGATAAAGTCGCCCATTGTTTTGCCTAAATGTATTGCTTAAGCCTGTATTTTGTTTCTGTGTTGTGAACAATAAAGAGTTATCTACCTTCATAGTGGTCACCACTCAAGATAGTAAGAGTCTGAGGGGGTATCCAGAGGCACGTCCAAATATTACGTTTAAAGCAAGAGATAAAACACAGTTTCCAAAAGAGGAATTATACACTTGGGGGAAGTAATTGGGGTTTTTTTTTCATGATGTAGGGTTTCTAAGAACTTCAATAATCATCTTCATCAACAGTCTAAATAAGTCCACTGCTGGACACGTGCCTCTTATATTTGGGCTAGTTGCCGTAGTTCCTGTACAGGTACATTATTGATACAAAATATTGCTGTTAACATGAGTCATGTTGCATGAAATATCCGTAAATTCTTATTCAAGTAGCGAGACTTGAATAAAATGTATTACCACAGTATAATATTACTTCATCAGAGCACAATAATTTATATCTTTAATTCCCAGCATAACAAGTGAGGAAAGTAATTTTAGTCAGTAATCAAAAGTAAATTACATGACAGGCACAACACATTACTAAAAGTGATTTAATTTCGAGGGCAATATGGCGGCGGAATCATACAAAGGACTGACAGACGTCAAAACAAAAAGTGATTTGACTTTTTGAGGGCAGACACAAAGGCAGATATCATATAGTGATTTCTTTACGAGGGCAGCGAAAATCTGAATAAAACTGTTGCAGTGTTAAATGATATAAAGTGTCAGTACTTATATCAGTTAAAAGCCATGCATTTAAGTCAAAGCGCATTAAAAACTCTCCGTAACTGTTATTTAATTACATATTGGTATATGGGCATTTCGTCCCTTTCCTTCCCTTCGCATTTTTGAAGTATATCCTTTGTTGGTCGGTGAGCACCGGTGGGCTAGTGGGAGTGACTCCGCCTCCCGATCGTAAGGTCGCAGGTTCGAACCCTGTCCAGTTAGTATTCTAACAGCGGCGATGGGCTTGCACCCTGTCACGTATGGAATACCAACTACTGCAAAATGTGGGTATGTGCCAAATGTAATGTTTGGACGTACCTCTGACTACCCCCCTTAGACAGACCTCAAAAGAATCTGGAGTTAGTACTTATACTAATAAACCTGTGTGCCTGGGGATTAAAGTCGTTTTTGTCAGTTTTTTTCAGTTTTTCAGTTTCCTTTGTTAGTTGCATTTCGGGCATGACGTCATCAAGCAAAATCTCTTGGGAGCATTTCGTTCCTCCGCTTAATTTCAACAGACGAGTAAAACTTATATACACGGCAAGCACATTGTACATTTCATGCTTCACTGTGTTTTTTTAATATACCTATAGGCAGGATTAATAACAATAGAAATAGTTCAAATAAATGTCTAAATCTCAGGAGACATCGACCGTGCGGATTTCAGCTCATTTCATTTAATCATTATAATGAACGAGAGGCAAATGTGACAGAGTAAAGACAAGGTCCATTGCCATAGGAAGGCTAACCCTTCAAATGTTAATATTACGACGAGATTATATTGGAAAGGAAATTGGGACATACTCGTACATAGGATATTTTATCCCAAGCCCTCAAGGTAGGGTACAGAATGACAACACAAATAACCAGCTATTGACAAAGGCTCTGGAGAAATAACATTTTCAGAGGAATGTAAGTAGGCCTTCAAATATAATATAACCTAATATGCGAATTCCATATAATTAAATAACTTCTCGGAGAGCAAATTCTCGGAATTCAAATAGTCATCGTACCGTTAAGGCCGTATCTTTACTAGTAACTCAAAATGATATTATATTTGTGTTTAGTCTCACTTTATCTACAATGCCCTCAAAATTGCTTAGGAAAAAAGGACACCCGCGTCTTAGTTCGCTCCACACGTCCACTACTTCTTTTTATGAGTAGCAGAGCTCTTTATGAAGGGCTCGTCCTGGGAAGTACTACCACCACGCCTTTTTCTGCCGCCAAGCAGCAACGCTGTATTTCGGTTTGAAGAGTGTGGTTGCCGGTGTAATTACAGGCACATGAGGCTTAACATCTGTATGCCTCAAGTTGATGGACGCAGGGCAGTGCATCGTAGGGCACGTTCATATCGAGATTATCGAGAGATATTTATCGCAGGCATGTTCCGAAAACAGAAAGTAGATTTATCTACTTACTTTTGGATCAGTCTTACCTTTGGATCAGTACCCGAAGTGTGAGTTATTTCGTGTTTCGTTTTTTAGTTTTCTGTATCGTCAGGTTGTTTTTGTATGGAGACTCAATAAGCGCCTCTATCGGGCGTGATGCGAACTCACAAGTCTTCATACAAAAACGGCCTGACGATAAATAAAACTCAGACTTCCGGTATAGGCCAATAAAGCTGAAAAGGTAGTATAAGGGCTGGGCAAACGTATGCCATCTGTAACGTACCCACCAAGCGTAGTACGACGTGATTGGGT
Organism: Chloroclysta siterata; assembly: GCA_932294275.1. Taxonomy (NCBI): domain Eukaryota; kingdom Metazoa; phylum Arthropoda; class Insecta; order Lepidoptera; family Geometridae; genus Chloroclysta; species Chloroclysta siterata. The sequence goes on from OW028589.1 coordinate 21,322,793, forward strand.
CGTTTATTTTATAAGGATAGCATGGTATGTAAAAGAAAAGCGCCTGGACATACCGAGAATTTTTAAGAATGAATCCCCAGGATCTGAGATCTCTTATCAATAATCTAAGGTCTTTGGTCTTCTTTTACGATAGGAGGAGTGTTACTTACCAATTCTAACTCCTCTACTTCTTCTAAGCTAGTCTCTTCAGCAATATTCGTCAAATACATGCTAGGTCTCATAGAGACGCGGTTTTTGAAAGCTGAATTCTTCCGCCAAGAATCATCACTCTTATCATCGTCTAAGGTTGCAAATTGCTCATAAAAATTTATTACACCAGAAAGTTCTCCGTCCATTTCTGTCGTGTGTGAATGTGAGTTTTGCACCTCTGCGCCTTTTCGTTCTTCTATTCCTCTGTAGCCTTCTTCTGTGTGGTTTGTCTGGTTTTCTCCCAGGACTGGTACTGTTCTGGGCTGGTGGGATGTATATTCGTATTCTAGATCGAAGCCTCGGTCTTCGAAGAGGCTTTTAAATCGATTCCAGCATCCAGGCTTCTTCTCTTTCTCATGAAAGTCTGCCTCCATGACCGGCGTTGTGCTATTTTTATCCATGCTCACTTTGTACACGTTTTACGAATTTGAACTCAAATCACGTATTAGTTCTAATTAGCCGATTAGAATCGAATTATTATTTTCGATAAGTTTTGTTTCCGTATCTAGCTTCTAAATATTACAAATCCGTGCAAGCTAATATGACCACTAGCGCTAGATACTGATTACACATATGTCCTTATTACATATTGATAGCGTCGTTGGTAGTGATTTCTGATGAATCAGATACGATAAATTATTCATAGACCCTCTACTTGAAAACTTCTGTAATAAAAAACATCTATGAGTAAGTAGGTATTCATAGGATTATGATTTATCATCGATAAGATGGTTATTTATATGCAGGAGCACAAAATAGAAATAGGGTACTATGTAGGTGAGTGAACTTTACACGAGTGATACTAAAAATGAGCCTCTATTTATATAGAAAAACACTGAAAATTCTAGTTATCACTTTTATACAATAGACATGCACTTGAATCCATCTATCTATCACTGTAAAGCACTTTTTCATTCACCCTCTTGTACGTTTCTTAAAGAAAAACCCAAGCGACGATATACTTATTGCCGACTCAAATTTAAACTGAAACTTTCATATATCATTATATTGATAATTGCTGATAACTTATCAATTTACCTTTGCACTGATTATGGATTATTTATTATAAGGAGCTAACGCGTAAGTACGCAGTGCTGTGATTGCTACAGCGAATAATTTAGCACTAAACATTTGTATATTAAAGGCAGTAGAAGCCACACCCGCTACGAAATTGGTTATAATGATTGACAAACAACATATAAACTTCAACTGTACTACTTTATTATTGTGTACTATGTCAATAAATAAGAAAGAACAAATGTATTGCCAACATTTTAACGGTCCAGATGATGGTATCGTGGAGTTTGAAATGCAGTACTATAGTGATAGGGATTTTTAAATAATGTTAGCTGTTCGCTCTTGACCTTGGTGAGTAGTAAGAAAATTGATGCATAATTTGTTTTTGTGTTCACTTCCATCATTCATCACACAAAATTCTATGAAATTGATAATCTTTTCGAAAAACAAGTTGTAGCAAAATCAAGTCTCTGCGTGTAGATTCGTGTTAATGCAATTCATTGCGTATCATGTTTTATTCAGCAATATGTCTGTCATTTAGTAGCATAACGATTATTCTCCATCAGACGATGTTGTTTCGTGTTTGTTTTTAGAAGTTACTCATACCGACGCTCTCCGTAGAGTACTTATACCATTGTGTAAAATAATTGGGGTTAAGCTGTGATTTAATGTTTTTTTTATTGTGTTTGTCTGACGACTCTTACAGTTGTCGGAAAATGTTGAGTATGGAAGACGCTAAGCTGCAGAAGCTGATCCGGTCCTTCTCTTCTATATCCAAATCACTTTTGGGGATGCTTGAACATTGCTGCCACTAACCCAAGGTCCTTCTCTATTTTAAGGAGTTGGGCTGGCTGGGGTGAGTTTAGCAAGGGGAAATTGCATAATAGGTAAGTATACGCGATTGCGGGACGTACGTGCAGATTTTATTCCCCCACCACGAATTGGAATTAGAATTAGACGCTTAGCTGGTAGGAAGTAGTAAGGTGCCAGCAACTATTTCACCCCTACGGTCAGACCACGGGTTGGGGGCAGGGGGACATTTCAATCTAGTCTGTGGCAGATCTTTTTTTTTATACTTACTACTTTGTAATTTCACCGGCAACCACACTCTTCAAACCGAAACACAGCAACGCTGCTTGGCAAAGATTAGGCCATAGTGGTAGTACTTTCCCGGACGAGCCCTTCACAAAGAGCTCTGTAATGTTTGGTGGTAGGTAAGGCATAGTAGGCGTGAGCTATGGGATGTCGTTGACCCCGCCGGTGGGGTTAGTATATCAGCTGTTTACTATGTGTTTAAACTGGATGACTCAATCACCTCCGCGTTAGCGGACATTGTCATTGGGGTCACCAAGGATCCTAGTGCCTTGGTCTACGGAGGGATCAATGACTTGTATGCACATGTCTGTACCTTATTATTTTCTCTTTTATAAGTAGTTCGATGGCCCTTTTTCTTCAACTACAGGCTATTCAACTTTGTTTTTATCAGGTGCGTCTGACGAAGTAAATGCGTATGACACTAGGGTACCTAAGTACCTACTTATGAAGTCACGTCAGTATTCTTTTTTACAATCACTTGAATGATTAAATTTCATTTTATTTTATCTTATATAGTATTCATGCCTATAATTGTAGTATTTCGCTCTAACTATGGCTTCAAGATGATGTAGACGTCTGTAGTAAAATTATGGCAGTAATCTAGCCAATTCTCAAAATACATAATCGATAAAAAAAATACATAGCCTGTAAGTCCTGGAAATTGGAAAGTTAAAGGTTCTAGTACCTATGTAATCAGCATCAAAAGTGAAAAATGATGATCGGTCAAAGTTGAAAAAATATGTAGTACCTAAAGACCTATTTCTAGTGTTCCACAAAAGTCTCCATGGTTAGAAACTAGATAGATAGATAGATAAACATAGGAAAAAACACAACTAAAAATAAAAAAAATATTCGTACAATGGGCGGCCTTATTGCTAAAAGCGATCTCTTCCAGACAACCTTTGGATGTAAAGGATAAAACGAAAATCCGAAAGACGGCGGTGTACAATACCTATTTTTAATTATTCCTAAAACTTAAAATTACGTAAATACATAATAACAATAAAAAAAATACATTATATAAATAGAAACTCATTAATATGAATATAATCCGGATTAAGATTAAGGTTAGTAAGCGAAGTCGCGTGTGTTTCACTTGTTACCTCTACCGCTGTCTACACAATTGTCTACGTCGAACCAGCTACAATTGCTGATTGTATACAAAATTGCTTCAAGGTACGAGGTAATTGTACCTACAATCAAGTGATCATGTGCTCTATCGGACGTGACGCGTGCTTACGTCACAAAGATCTTATCCTGTTGTGTAGTAACTTAACATGCATAAGTGACTTGTATATGTACTACAAAGGTGAGCTTTATTCTGTGACTATCACGTCAGCTTATTTAGATAGAATGATAGATTCGGATAAATGAATGTGTGTGCAATGCAATGCATATTCAACGCATACAAAATGGTTGATTGCGATTTTTCGAAAATGAGTTTAGTGATTTTATATCTTTCAACATGTCGAAACGTGCGAGCGAGAATAGCGCTTGTTTTCGCCTTAACGCTAAGTTCGCATAGTACCGCAAAACTTCAATGTAAATCATCAAATATTTGTGTGATGCATATAGATGTTTGTCTGGATGTCATATACATATACCTACAACTAATTTAGTATTAAAACTAGTCTTTAATTAAGCAAAGTTTGGACTGTGGGACCCAGATAGCTGATTAATGCTCACATACTTTTTTAAAAGGTAATTATGTATATAAAATTATAGTATTAGTACAAATAGAGAACAAACATCTATGTTTCACACAAATGTTTGTTCTCGGTGAGGATCGAACAAACGGCCAAGACGGCAAGACGCAGACGTTCAGAGATACTACCAACTGAACTCTGGTTGTGGTCAGTCAGAGCTGAGCAAACATTTTAAATATACCTGTCAAGTCTGTATTTATAAAACAAGATATATTATAAATAAAATATTATCTTATCTTGTTACTCTTAATATAAGTCTACGTACGTTGGTTCGTTTCTATGCAATGTGCGTGTTGGAAATACAAATAAATAAAAATAATGCATTTATTTTCCTTCACAAATATTGTGGTACATAAAGTCGAGTAGGCACAAGCTACCTATAGGTACTAATAGGTGTAGAAGTAATAAAAAAATCGATTAAATAAGTAGGCACTACTGTTCAAGATAAACCTTATATCAGTATAAAGACAAGCATTCATATTTTTACGTCAATGCCGATGGTGATGATTTTAGCAGATATTGAAATACGTCATTGATACGTCGCGTCGGATATAATGTTTCTTATCATGTTGTCAACCCACCATTAAAATAAAATACTCTACAATATAATAAAGTGTTTTTGTGTAAATACTGAGTCGATCATTTTGGTGAGCACTAAGATTTACACCTTCTAATTCGTGTCACTAGTTCTTTCGAAACAGTGTGGTGAAAGGATTTTAAGTGCGCTTCAAAGAGGCTCCTTTCGAGCACTTGACACATGTTTTAGACCTTTTTTTTTGTTCTACGACATGCCGGTTTCCTCACGATGTTTTCCATCACATCCGTTTGAAAGTACTGGCACTGCGCTCATAAATAGAGGTAAATACTGCTGAAGAAATAGCAATGAAAAACAGCCACAAATTACATTTTTGTTTGACTTTTGTAATTATATTCGATACTTGGGTAGGTGGCGATTTTTCAAAACTACACTCAGTGATTTTATATCTTCAAAACAAAATAAAACTTTTGAGCTGAAGTTGCCTGGCGTTTGTCATCCTCCTAAATAACGTAATTTGACGTTGTATTTTTTCTCATTCGAAGTGTAATTGGCCAACTCTAAAAATCATAAAATTTGCATAAGCATATTGATTTTTATGATAAACCTGTATACTGACAAATTACTGTTGACCAATAAACCTTGACCAATAATTATATAAATAAATACCTCACGTATGCTTTGAAATTCTTAGTGACAGCCCTTACCTATTAATATACAAGGTGTTCCAATAATTGTGTATATAAATTTCAGGGGGCTAAAGTACCTATCAATATGAATAACTTTTTCTAAGGAACCAACACTGTGAACGCGAAAAAAAAACAGCTGTTTCATACATTTTAATATAATATAATAAAAATTCATAAAATGTATGAAACAGCTGTTTTTTTTTCGCGTTCACAGTGTTGGTTCCTTAGAAAAAGTTATTCATATTGATAGGTACTTTAGCCCCCTGAAATTTATATACACAATTATTGGAACACCTTGTATATTAGATCTAGAGTATGTAGAGTATGTATGTGTAGAATATGTATGTATAATCTGCGCCAATAAAGTGCTCAATCCATATTTATAGGTTTTGTTAAGCGTTTAGAAAAATCAGGGCCTAAACCATTTACGAGATGACTAAATACGCGTAAAAATGTGCTTTAGCTGTCTAATTAATGCTACAACTGAATCGCCACCATTGTCAACAATTTTAGTGTGTGAGTGTTCGTTTCTGAGGGCCGATTTGCACAATGATTTAATTTAATTGTATTTAGTGAAACACGTTTACCCTTCGATCAACAATCAACTAGATTGCGTGTCACATACAAAATCAAAGCTAAAAACTGTCCGCTTGAACATCTACTTACACACACATAAACAGCTACATCGAACTGATTCAAAGGTTTTTAAACAGTTTCAAGTTCAACCTAATTACAACCATAAACCCTTGTAATAAAGTCACAAATCTACAAAATACTATCTTACACTTATGATCATTCGTCAATTACAGCCGTCACCTTGAAATTAAAAGACATAGGTTAAATAACATTTATTGTGTAATCAACCTTATGTTGCAACAAATAAAGTACTTTTCCCCATTATTACTTTGTGAGTTACATTATTACTTTCGTTTCGTTTTGTTTCTGTTTGCTTCTTTGTATTTTACTACTCCTCACACACACTACAGGTGCCTCGATGGCGGACTGGCGGAATAAACGACAAAATATTTGTTTTTAATTGTTAACAATGATTTAAGCATCGCAAAACGGAAACTGACATGTAATTACCGAAAAAAAAGACATTCCTTCTGAAACCTTACTGTTTTAGGGGTTATTTTCGCAGTTTTAAAGCACACTGAGGCATTTTAGCACGTCCGCACGTTAGCTGTGGTTGGAGCATACTAAACTCAAATAAGAACACAAATTTATTTGTGCTCTTATTTCTCGGGCCGTTTTTGAGCCCGCCACACGTAATCTAGGTTGATTGTTGATCGAAGCGTTTACCAAACTAAACAGAATCAGCGTAAATATAATTTCCATTGTCTGACAGTTCGCTCATCATATTTAGCGGCTTATTTTATCTTGTGCAAGACGTTAATGGTCATTAGCCTCCTGAATGTGGCTCGCTAAACATGATTAGTGATTGCCGTGCTAAATATATTTATATATATTGGTGCGTGTTATACCTACCGCGTTTTATATCAATTGGTTTTCATGTCGAGCAATTCAGCTCAAAATGCGTTAGAATGAGGTTTTATCCAATTTTTATTCTGTCAGTTACAATCATCGAGCGAAGGAATTATTTAACGAGGTGTCTATCATTCATGGTTTTAATAAAATGTTAAGCGATTATAACGGTAAGCACGGTGTAAATAAATTATTTAAATTCTGTTAAGTAATCTCTGGCTGGTCAACTGTCAGTCAATTATTTCAAAACCTTCTTAGAATAAATCATCGTAAAGTCGCATATAAGGTAGTTTGACCACTGCGGACTCATGGTCACACCAGATTGTCACACTGTTTGACTAACTCAGAGTAAAGCAATGAAAAAAAACTGTTAAAAGAGTAGCTACTTTAGACTTTTAAAAAACAAAGACAATAAAGAACATCTTGAACAAGAAGAGACGAATGAAAATAAGTTTCTTTAAAATCCATTCAGTAGTTTTTATGTGAAAGAGTAACAAACATCCATCCATCCATCCATCCATCCATATGAAGCAAAATTCAATATAGTGGTATCGAAATTGGGGAAAGAAGTAATACAGCAGGTTACCGACGTGCTGGTAAACCCGCCGGATCAAGACAGAGCATAAAGAACACTTAAGTATGATTTTCTCTAGGTTCAGTGAATACGGTATTACTATCAATCTCTCAAAAAGTTGTTTAGGACGAAGCAAACTAAACTTTTTAGGTTTTGAGGTATCAACTGAAGGGATACGACCTTTGGAAGGCAAAATTGAGGCTATTAAAAATTTTCCTAAGCCACAGACTGTCGAAGAGTTACGCAGGTTTTAGGTATGCTTAATTTTTATCGAAGCCACCATCCAAACGCCGCCGCATCGCATCAAGCAGAGCTAAATAAGTATCTGCATGGTACCAAGAAAAAAGATAAAACTGTTATTGTATGGACTGACTTATCAAACAAAGCATTCGAGCAGTGTAAAGAGAGCCTACAGGGCGCTTGTACATTATTGCACCCGTTAGCGAATTTCCCGCTCGCACTTATGATCGACGCTTCGAATTCCTGCGTAGGTGCAGTTTTGCAACAGTTCGTCAACAATGTAATGGAAGCCACTTGGTTATTTTTCAAAGGTTTTATCTATCGTACAGCAAAAGTATTCAACTTATGATCGTGAACTTTTAGCCATTTTTATGGCGATAAAACACTTTCGTAGTTTGCATGAGGGAAGACCTTTAATAATTTATACGGACCATAAACTATTGGTTTATGCATTTACAAAAATAAATAGTGACAACGAGATCCCTCGCCGCACTAGACAGCTCATGTTTATAAGTGAATTCACGACTGACATACGTCACATAGTAGGTTCTAAAAACGTTGTAGCCGACACTTTGTCACGCGTAGAGACAATATTTTGCCCAATATTACACAGCATTAGCAGAAGCACAATCACACGATAGTTACGTCACGGGTGACCACAGTGTGCACCTGAAGCGTATCGAGTTACAGAGCTGCAGCAAAGAAATATACTGCGACGTTTCTACGAATGCAGTTAGACCTACCGGATTGTTTTCGTCGAATTGCCTTCAAGAGCATCCACGATCTAAGTCATCCTGGTATACGTACAACGCGAAAACTAGCATGTAAAAAAATCTTTTGGCCTAATATGAACCGCGATGTAGGCACTTGGTCTAAAACTTGTGTACAGTGCCAACGCGTTAAAGTACAAAGACACACAGTATCGCATCTTCAAGATTTTCCATCATCTGGTCGATTCGAACATATACACATTGATTTAGTAGGCCCTCTACCAATAGGTAGAGGGCCTACTAAATCAATGTGTATATGTTTAATCAGACAGTACCTATAGCCTTCTAGATATTTCTAGAAGGCTATAGGTACTGTCTAACTATAATCGATAGAAACACGAAATGGCCAGAAGCTTTTCCTATCAAAGAGATGACTGCGGACACTGTCGCTAAAATGGTATACGAAGGATGGATAGCACGTTTCGGTTGTCCACTTAGACTCACTAGTGACCAAGGTCGAAAGTTCGAAATCAGAAATTATAGGCCCGTTGCAAAATCTCAATGTTACTCACGTAATTTATTTGTACATCCTGATTTAAGTCAAAGCGATTTTGTATTCATAAGAAATGACGCTGTTCGTAAACCTTTTACACCGACTTACAACGGTCCCTACCGTATTGTAAAAAAAGGAAATAAGGTATTTAAGATACAGATCAATGATAGGCAAGCATGTATATCCATTGATAGGTTAAAACCGGCTTATTTAATGGCAGAAGATGAACCAGCACCACAGAGAAGCACTACGTGCACTGTACCACTAGATAGCGAAGGTACAGACGGAAGGTTCAATTCATTCCCTAATATCGTACCTCAGAGAAGTTTATCAAATTCTGTGCCACTGGATAACGATGACGGTACAGACGGTACAAATAGGAATGAGCCAAAAACGACCAGAAGCGGTCGTTTATCAAAAAAGCCGAAACGTTATATACAAAGTGCGCATGTTAGATTTAGTGACTAGTTCAGATTTTATACACATTTTTTTACATTACTTTTATTGTATTCTGCATAAGTATTTAAGTACATAGTAACTTTTTAAATTGTATACACATCATTTTTTTTCGATATTTAACATAACGTAGATACTTGAGTAATTGTAATGGAAACTTATTCGTACATTGATGAATTGATACACACATTTATGTAATTATTGGTCAGCGTAATTTTTTGTAAATGCATGAGGCATATATGCAGTTCATTCGTAAAAGTAATGTCAATTGAGCTATTCCCATTTTCGCATTTACTTAAAAACATGGGCAAGCAACAGAGTAAAGAAGAAGTTATCATTGCTCAGAGCGGAGGAGAGGCATCCAAGGAGCAACTTTTGACGATTGGTTGGATGACATTGAGTATCATTATACTGCTCATTATCTTGGTCGTATTTTTCGTTTGGAACCATTTCAAACGAAGAACGCAATTATGGTTCCAACGGCAAGTGCATGGTCATGGCCTGCAGGTTGCGACCACACCCATGACTACACCGGCTGCACCCTTCAGCGTGCAAATGCAGCCAGCAGCATCTCAGTGATTTAGTGTTGAAGTGCATAAATAGATGTTATGTAGTGCAAAGTGAATCATATTCGACCGTTAATAATTTGGCATGCAAATTTAATAAACACAAAAAATATAAACTATTATCATTGAAATAATATTAATGTGTCCTTGTGACTTTATTGAAAAAAATATTATCGTTTGATTTAATTTGCTTACTTTTTATCCAAGCCACAACAGATTTAGTGTCAATTGAAGCTGGTTTTAAAAATTAATTTTATCCAAAAACACTGGCTAACTTAAGCCGGAAAAAAGAGTTTTGTCATGAGTTGAAAAAAAAACTTTTTTGTATTATTTGTAGGTTTTGGACAAAATTACCTTTTCGTGAAAAAAATAGGAAAAATCACAAATATTGTGACATGATTTACATTTGTCTATTTGAAACAATTGAACTCGGACAAACTAATTGAAACATAGCTGACCTGCTTTATACAGTGATCCGTACCCGTGAATGACAGCTAATGAATATTCAAGGTAGGACTTGCCTTCTTCTCTTTATTAATATTGACAAAGTGCCGATGGGGATTCGAACTTGAGCAAAAGGTTCTACGACATGCCGGTTTACTAACGATGTGTTCACGGTTTTCCTTCACCATTTGGAAGTACTGGCACAGTGCACATAAATTCTTGAACGGAAAAAGTCATTGGTGCACGACCGGTTTTGAACCCACGACTTTGCAATCGACGGGGTCGCTACCACTAGACCAGCAGTGCTCCACCCGTTACGCCAAAAGGGCCCACCAGCAGCCTAGTTGCGGAAACCAGTCCGCTTACCAAGTACCAAGTAAGCACCACCAGTGTTCAGAAAATGATAAAAGTAAGTAATCGACAAACAATCGTGACCTCAAGCCTCTTGGAAACGAAGAAATGAAGCAATTCACTAGATTGAAGTGTGCTCTGCAGCGGAATTGGAAGAAATCGCTAGGAAACCGCTCGAAGGCACGTGACATGTACGCGAACACTTCTCTTCTCTTTCATTTCAGTATGCACTTGATTCTAACCAGGTTATTGATCAAGCTAGCAAAGATCATTCATTAATCTCCACTTCTCCGGCTCTGTGTGCCAGCCGCCACACGACCAGCTTAAATTTAGGCGGGGCAGCCTAAAGCGGTCGGACCACGGGTCGGTAGCGTAAATTTTTCTGATATTATCAAATTCGAAATATATTTTGAATGGAATGTCAGATTTGATAAATTCAGAAGTAACCTACAGGTATTGAAACAGTCGACATGATATATTTGGATAAGGATTCATATAAAGGTATGGATAACATGGTCTGATTTTGGTCCGCATTTCTATCAACTTTTAATATGTAAAAAAGAGTTATAGTAACGTAACTACAATAGTTAGACATCAAGTAGATATTGATGTGTTCTTTAATATTGTAAAACATTTTTTTGTTCTATCGTCAATAGTTTTCGCAGCGCATGCGATGAAAGACATTAATATAAGGCAAATTTGGTTACATTATTGAAGTTTTAGTAGGAATCTCTATTTTTTCTCAGGGATACTAAAGCATTTTAATGGTGAAAGAATTTTTGAATCACACAATGCGACAAGCCACGGATGCGAGTAAAAATTTTGGATAACCCTGTAGATCATTATGTCACACATTAAATTCTCTCCTAGTATTTTTTTACGTGTGCAATGTACTCAATTGGAAAAGGAAAGAGGTACTTGTAAGATACTTGATTCACTCGACAAGAGTTTACGAATAACGCGATTTTGATTTCCGTAATCGAAAGCTTTTGACATTAGGATTCGAAACGATTACGAGGGACTTCAGTCAGCTATTATGTGGCGGAAACCTTTCCGTGAAAGGTTTGAATCAAAATCGCGTTTTCGGGAGCCGTCGGATTCGATATTCATTTTTCGATTCCGTGCCGAATCCGGTCTGCATGTCGAAGGTACTTACAGTGACGTCAACGAGAGGTTCGTCTTCAGGCGTGAGCGCAAGCGAGGACCGGCGACCGGCGCGGGCGCCTGGCGACCCGCTCGAACTGCCTGCAGACAAGACAGGACATCTTGAATATAAATATAGAATACTGAACATTTCGCAGTCGGAGTTTTATTAGAGCTCTTAGTGAAAGGCTCGTCCGTGGAAGTATTACCACTTGCCTATTGCAACCGCCAAGTATTATTGTTGTGTTTTAGTTCGAAGGGTCGGTGAAATGATAGGCAGATAAGGCTTAACATCTGTATGCATCTAGTTGTTAGACGCAGGGTAGTGTATCGTAGGGCATTCCTATCGAGCGTGACTTGAAAGACAATGCTCTGATCATGATTACTACTTAACATCAACAAGATTTATAAAAAAAAGGATTATCTAAGTAAATAAAATTTTTGATTATTGATTCGCTCACACCCATAACAAAGCATTGCATAGTAAGTCACGCTTGATAGGAACGTTTCCTACGATGCACTGCCCTGCGTCCATCAACTTGAGGCACACAGATGATGCCTTATGGGCCTGTTACTATTGCTATTTACAGACCTCACAGCTCAGTTGGTAGAAGCTCTATTTTTAGTTACAAACCCCGGGTATAAACGCAAGTCTGTTTGTCAATCCAGGGTCCGACAAAAGAACAGCAGCAGTCTACTTGTAATCAAAATCTATTGACGCACAATCTATTGGTTACGACCGATGAATATAAAATCAACCTAAATTGTATTAAACATCGAAGGACGAGACTTTTTGAAATAAATCTTTAACGAAGTTACTTGTTATTCGCTGGAATTGAAGCAAAGGAATAGTCGGCGATATAAGTAGATTCATCATTCAGGTAATAATATAATTTTCTACTGACAAACTAATGTTTTGAAACTTCAGTGTGCAGAATCAAAATGGATTTCCGTCAGTGAAAATTGAAAATTAGATTTATTTTGAAGAAATAAGAATAGAAAGTAAATAATATAAAAATAATTAGAAAATTTGCCGTTGACTGTACCTGTGAATCGTGATCATTTACATCGCAAAACCCATTGAGACACTAACAAGATGATTGTACCTATACAGAAATAGAAACCCATTTCTCATTGAAACAAGATGAATAATAACTCAAATATAAAATCTCACAGACTCTAGTTTCAAACGGAGACTCTATTATTCTAGAGCAGGGATGGCGAACCAGTGGCACGCGTGCCATTGATGGCACGCGACGGATCATTTTGGGCACGCCACGGATCAATACAGTTTGCATTTTTTGTTCAAACTATCCGCTACTTCACTCACCCACCCGATCCGGTCAGTGACTACTTGGCTAAATAGTGGGGCACTGTTGGAATTTCTGTTGGAATTATCATAATAATCATTAAAATTGTTATATTCTGATTGAAATTATTTCAGGGCACGTCGACGGCATCATAATTTTTTGTTTTTTTTAAATGGCACTTTTATTGAAAAAGGTTCACCATCCCTGTTCTAGAGTCTTGATTTATAACTAGTTGCCACCTACGGATTCACTAGCGAAGTAGCTGTGATTGCTCACATAAATATTTAAGGCATTACCACGATCTCGTTAATTTTTTTGAATAAAAAGTAGCCCATATGCTAATCCAGATTACGAACTATACTTGCTCTGAGTCTCATCTCGATCAGTTCAGAGATTGGGGCGTGACTGAGCTTATAAAAAGCTTACGTCCGTCGTCAGAATGCAAGCGATATCTGTGCCAACTCTCCGCGGTTTATCCCGTGAAATCAAAGACACACTATCGCATTGAATTACAATTGGTATGGATTTCTCACTAGAAGAAGGTCTTTATTCACCTGTCTCAACAGCGCTGTCGCTGCTGCGTCTCTGGAGCCATCGTTGTACTAATTCTATGCTGGCTTCTTGACCAGCTAACATTTTTAATTTACATATTTATCCTGTTCACTCCATCACAAACTAAGACACTAATCACACAAACACTACAAATCTATTAGACAGCATGTGGTTGGGTTTGGCACTTTCACTTAAAAAATAACACTGTATTCTATACAATATCAAAAAACACTAGCTTCAACTAAAAAACTAAAGCGAGAGTAAAAAAACAGAAGTACTGGCCGTAAAGCCTCAATTCAATTTGTAAATTAAAAATAAAGCAATCTATGTAATGACAGCTCCTTGCCGCGTTCAAATATCGAATTAATTAAATGGCGATCGTGGACAGACGAGTGTAAACAGCATAGTAGGTGAAACATAAATGTATCTTGCCGATAGAAAACAGCCGTTCGTTCAAATGTAGCCTTTATTATCAGTGAGATAAGAACAGTGGCATTTTCTAAGGTGATACAGGTTTTTGGTGCAGTGAATAGAGCGGTTTGTTAGGTAATGGCCATCAAGTTGAGACAGTAGATCGAAGAAGGGGGGTGAATGTAGGACGAAGTGTAAGCAAAGCGTATGGTAACAAACTGGAAGGGATAGACGATATAATAAAACCATCTATATTACTTTGGATTCTAAAATTACACCCGAAGAAAGAAGAAGTTTATAAAAACGGGTGGTTTTTTTTACTGAAGCCGGAGATGCCTAAATGAATTACATCACCTCAATCCACTCAGAAAGATTATATCTTTTTACGATGAGACAAAGTTCAAGATCATGGAATCTATTAAAATTGCAACAAAAACTGAAAGTTTTGTGACCTCATCACACTATTAATCCATTAGCATCATAAAGTGACTAATTATTATTCTAAAGATTGTATACTATTTTATAACCAGAGTTTTTAGCTTTACAACAGTAATAAATGCTGTTTTTAAAATTTCGCTGGCAGAATCCCAGGTATAACTACGCTGCCCATGACGTCTATAAAATTAAAAAGAAATATTCAAGGTGCAAGAGAACCTTGCAGTAGCAAAGAGAATTTAAATTCTTTGATTAAAGTTTGATTCCAATCTAAATTTACATGCTTCAATAGTTTATCTGATTCGCTGAGTTGATTTAGTTGCATAAACTTGCAAAGCTAATTTGAATAAATCTCAAATACACGCAAGAATTTAAGAACTGATCCAAATCCATAAAAATCTCAAGGTAAACAATGCTGTTTAATTATTCAAAGTCAAAGTCAAAAGGTATTTATCCAATAAAATCACAATGATCACTTTGAAGTCTTGTTTAATTTCGGTGGTATTTTAACCACCATTACTTGAAGTCTTAGCACAAAGTGTAAACATTTGGAATGAAAGTGTAATAAGTGATATCCTGATTTGACCGAAAATGTTTCCAATGTTTTGAAGAAAACCGCCACCATTTTCTTCAAAACAAATGACGGCCGACTAGACTATGGCCTGACTTGACCAAAAAGTATTCAATACAAATCACTTGACACTGGCAAGATTGTCTGTCGAATGACGGACAGGAGCCATAAATTGATAGAAGAAGAAGTAAAATGCTAAATATCCCATAACGGCGAAATTAGCGTGATAATGATGAGTTTACTAAGAATTATCACTTGTTTTGCTTTAATTTAAAGAATTTTCCTGCTATTCACAATCAATGAGCCATGACTATGTAGATCAGTGTAAAGATAAGTGCCTACAAACGGTGCACTTCAATATTGTTTTCAATATACATTTTCATTCAACATAGACCAAGCATGACTTTTAGGAATTTCCTAAAACAATTTAAATAGGCGTTTCGAAACAAGTATTTAGTTTGTTTTAAACTTTGGCTGTATGTTTTAGTGCCTACCTTTATTATAAAAACGTAGGTACTAAAATATTTTACGGGCATTTATCGTGTATTACGAAAGTAATTTGCTTACTCGTAAAATATATTACGCAGTGCGTAATATTACCCAATATAACAGACGTTATAAGAGTATTTTATATATTGTTAGGTTATTTTTTTAATATATAAAATAACTCTAAAAATATATACTTTTTCAGTCAACGTAGCAACGAATTTTACCATTCTGGTGCATATTAAAAATACGATCCCCAAGTTTTAGTATGTGCTGTTTTCTGATTGTAAGGTTTCGAATCCGGTCCTACACCCAATTTATTGCAGAGCTCTCAAACGGCGAAGGAAAACATCGTGAGGAAATCTGTCAGTATTCTAACAGCGGCGATGGGCTTGCCGCCTCTCACGTAATGGAATACCAACTACTGCAAAATGTGTGCCAAAGTACAACTCTGACGCACCTCTTAGACATCTCAAAGAATCTTCAGCTGATCTGACTAGGTTATATTTGATATAGGCTGTAGATAATACTCTACTGCGCCTAGGAATAAAGTCGTGAAGCTGTTTCCGATATCTGTTTAAAAAAAAACCGGCCTAGTGCGAGTCGGACTAGCAAACGAAGGTTTCCGAACCATTATCTATAAAAATGGCAAAAAAGATCACGTTTGTTGTATGGGAGCCCCCTTAAATATTTATTTTATTGTTTTTTAGTATTTGTTGTTAGTGCGGCAACAGAAATACATCATCTGTGAAAATTTCAACTGTTAACTATCACGGTTCATGAGATACAGCCTGGTGACAGACAGACGGACGGACAGCGGAGTCTTAATAATAGGGTCCCGTTTTACATTTTGGGTACGGAACCCTAAAAAATATATATGATCTGGGAATGGTTGCTCAAATTCCTAAGAATCCGAACGCCATAGATAGTTATCTAGCTAGTGAACGTAATAGGTAATAATATGTAAAATTAGCACAAGGTTGCTACTTATCGCACTGTTATGTGACTTGATACAGAAGACAGTTAGGCTCGGCACACACGATAGGTGACTTGCCACCAACGGAGTGTTGGAAAGAAAGGTTTAAGGCGAAGACAAGAGCTAATGTGACTCTCGCTCGCACGTTTCGATATCTTGAAAGATATAAAATCACTAAACTCATATTCGAAAAATCGCAATCAAATGGTTGATTGCACACAGTTTAGTAAAAATTTCATTTTGATCGATACATGTTTTTCTACTCAAAAGTTTGCTTAACTTGTTTTCGTACATAAGCAAACTTTTAAGTAGGAAAACTTGTATATATCAAAATGTCGAAACGTGCGAGCGAGAAGTTGTTTGATGGTTGTCAGCCCCTTAAGGTTTTAAGAGTAGTAGAGCTCTTTGTGAAGGGCTCGTCCGGGGAAGTACTACCACCACGCCATTATCTGCCGCCAAGCAGCGTTGCTGTGTTTCGGTTTGAAGAGTGTGGTTGCCACTTTACATCAGGTGGGCCATCTGCTTGTTCCATCAGCTAGTTGTATAAAAAAAAGATACCAGAACAGATTTAAAAATATATATAGTGGCCGCCCGCGGCTTTGCTCGCGTATTAGTAGTGTTGGTTTATATTTATATTTTAGGAGTTTCTTTTCGAAGGTTTTTTTTTCAACCCCGTTACCAGGAACTTTTCGGGCTAAAAAATAGCCTGTATGTTATGCAGGTAACGAATTATATTTGTCCTCGGACTTGTTTTTTTTTTCAGCGTGCGTGTCCCTCTGCATGGCATAGATCTCCCTATCCTTACACTCCTCCCTCCCACTCTTTACAGTCTTGGGCCCTTGAGGTCCAATTTTCAGCAAATGTATCGAGGTCATCCCACTATCTTCGTCTGGGTTGGCGGTGCCTCTTCCCGCTGTTACAGTTACTTAGTTTTTTTAAATACATAGTTATATCACAAAGATTTTTAATATAGTCCCAAAAGTTATTATCCGAGTGGGATTTGAACCCACGCCCTTCCCCTTGATACGGGGCTATTAACTTTTTGAAGGATTACAAGCTGGTGCCCGCGACTACGTCTGCGCAGGATTAGTCACACAATATCTTTATAAATTGTAGCATATGTGTTATTCTGTTTAAGCTATATATTATTATTATATTATTGTAAAGTTTCATTAAAATCCATTCAGTAGTTTTTACGTGAAAGAGTAACAAAACATCCATACTTACAAGCTTTCGCGTTTATAATATTTGTAGGATATTAAAAATATTTGTGAGTTTTCTTAAATGTAGGTAAACACTATAAAAACAAATAAAAAAAATATTATATCACCCCGAGAAAGAACAAAACTAATTTGTTCTAGGTGAGGATCGAATCCACGGCCTATAGCGCAGAAGGCCGAGAAAATACCAACTGACCGTGAGCGTCATTTCGCGAATTACCCTACTATGCTTAATATTATTTTAATTTAAGCACATTCAAAATCTCGTATTATACTTGTTTTTAGTGTGCAGAGAGCATTTTGTAACATTCATATCCTCATTTGAATTGCTCTTTTAATGCCTGTGCCACGAGAATATATAGTTTTAACAGTTGTTAAAAACAAGAGCTTACTAAAATAAGCCAACAATAATTGGCCAAAATATACATTAACCTTCAAAATTTAGTACCACGCTGAAAAATTTTGAGAGCGCTGGTGGTCAAGTGGTAGCGGCCCCGCCTTCGGATCCTAAGGTCGTGGGTTCGAAACCGGTCGTGTAAAGTCAAAGTCAAAGTCAATAGGTATTTATTCAATAAAATCACAAGGATCACTTTGAAACGTCTTAAAGCTAGGTGACTCTAGGTGCCAGTTCCACGCGACCAAAGCCTAGAAGAACAGGCAACAAACTTACGGCTTGGTTCCTACCGTTCTTTTGTATGATCCTTTTACAATGTAATGACCAATGAGTTTTTCTGTTGGTGGCGATAGATTCACCTAGTATATAAGACGTTTCAAAGTGATCCTTGTGATTGTACTGAATAAAGACCGTTTTGATTTTGATTTTGTTCAAAAATGTATGTGCACAGTGCCAGAACTCTCAAACGGTGAAGGAAAACATCGTGAGGAAACCGGCATGTCGTAGAACCCAAAAAGTTCTATAACATGTGTCACAGTGTTCGAAAGAGCATCTCGAGGCGCACAAACAATCCTTTCACCACACTGTTTCGAAAGAAGACTTTGAAAATTGTGATTCTCCTAATCTGTAGACTTTTGATCTGAAGACCTAGGTCGTCTACAGAAGATTTTTGTCGGCTTTATGGACTTTTGAAAAACATAAATAAAAGCAAAGCTTATAATAATAGCTTTTATAGTCTCCCGAGTCCTTATTTACAAATCATGCAAACATTTTCGGAAGCGGAAATCGAACGCGCACCTAACCTGCACCGCCACGAAAGTCGTCAAACTATTGAATTTATTAATCCTATTGAGGTTGGCTTATAAAATTATAACATTTTGATAACAACTATTTTCATTTGATAATATTGAACGACGTTTTAATTGGCATAATTAACCGGTTTATACAAAATGCTTTGAAACCAGTTTTTCATAATAACCTTCAATAATAATTATGAAAACGTCATACCTACTCGTATCTTAACCTACACATGACATGGCATAGTGAACACAAATAAAAAACTTTACATAGCAGCTATCATAAACTGAAAAAAAAGCTGAAACCGCTTCACGACTTTAATCCCCAGGCACAGTATATATCCGCTCAGATCTCTTAGTACCAAGTTCTAACTCCAGATTCTTTGAGGATGTCTAAGGGGGGTAATCAGAGGTACGTCCAAACATTGGCACATACCCACATTTTGCAGTAGCTGGTATTCAAGGGTTGGTTGCAAGCCCATCGCCGCTGTTAGAATACTAACTCGTTTCCTCACGATGTTTTCCTTCACCGTTTAAGAGCACTGGCATTGCTAACATAAATTTTTCGATAAAAATCCATTGGTGCACGACCGGATTCGAACCTACGACCTTACGATCGGAAGGCGGGGTCACTCCCATTACACCACCGGTGTGCTCTTCCGACTTTTACGACTTTTATTCCCAGGCACGGTATACAATGTGTTACATAATACCCTTATAATCCCGGAAGTAGGGTATTCTACAGGTCATGGCAAACACCTTTTGTTTTACGACTTTAGAAATTTCGTAGTTTATAGGGTTCCATACCCAAAGGGTAAAACGGGTCCCTATTACTAAGACTCCGCTGTCCGTCGGTCTGTCTGTCTGTCCGTCTGTCTATCCATCTGTCACCAGGCTGTATCTCATGAACCGTGATAGTGAGACAGTTTAAATTATCACAGATGATCTATTTCTGTTGCTGCTTTAACAACAAATACTAAAAACAGAATAAAATATATATTTATATACCCATTCAACAAACGCGATTATTTTGACGTTTTAATAGGTGATGGTAAGGAAACCTTCATGCGCGAGTCCGACTAACACTTGGCCGGTTTTTTATTCATTCATGAAATGCCTCTTAAACGTTCCTTCAATGTGAAATTAAGCACACCGTGAGGCAGCCCTATTCACAGCGGTTTGTCAGTTCTGTGTTTACTTACGTAAACAGTATCAGGGGTGTTGCAAATATCTGAGACAATATTAATTTTGCTTTTGTATGGGAATTTCGAAAGCGATATTTTCAACTTTTGCACTCGTCAAAGTATTCCAGTGCTTGGTCTGATTACATGGTCCTTGGCCTTTTATGGGTATTATGTTACACGTTGTATAACCTCATCTTTTAGTACTTACCAAGTACGAACTAAAGATTATATTGAAGATGTCTGAGGGGAGGTAGTTGAGGTAGGTGCGGCCAAATATTACTCATTTTACAAATGTGTACAGTTGGTATTGCTTTAATAAAAAAAAACAAGTATTTCAATGTACAAAATACACATGAATCATTTGAGCTATCTGCAGACCGTTGCGAACGATCTAGAGATAGCTCAACTGATCGGTCACTATCCAATCCAATCCATTATTAATAGATAACAGCTAAGAAATCAGTTAGACTTCTAACAGCGGCGATGGGCTTGCAACCTATCAAGTATGGAATACCAACTACTGCAAAATGTAGGGATGTGCCAAATGTTAATGACATGCCTGACAGCCTTCACAGCTCAGCTCTGCCTTCTGCGCCGTAGGCCGTGGGTTCGATCCCCACCGAGAACAAAGTATATACAAAAAAAAAAATATAAATGTAGGTATTATATCAGCTATCTGGTTTCCATAGTTACATTCTGGTTACAAGCTTTGGCTTAGTTTGGGGCTAGATAGTGCTGTGTGGAAAGTCCACCAATATTTATTGATTGATTTATTTATTAATGTTTGGACGCACCTCTGACGTCCATATCTACCATGCCTGGGGATCAAAGTCGTGAAGCTGATTCAGTTTTTTTTATAGCTATAGATTCTATACACGCAGAACTGCGTGCGATCACTAGTAAGCACTCGTGTAGTCACGACCGCCCTTGTGTTCGATACGAGCGATAAGCAGCTAAGATTGTGACGTCACACCACTCAGCGTTCAAGACAAGAGTGACATTTATGTTATGTGGGTGAGTTTCGCGTCACCGTGTGGAATCGTACAGCCTGATGACGTCAGTAGGACGTTGACTGGTGAGTCTGTCGTCTGGCACGTTACGTCTTATTCATATTATTTTTTATACAACTTATTGTAGGAACAAGCAGATGGCCCACCTGATGTTACGTAGTTACCATAACTACAACAAAGCATTGCCTCAAGCCTCAAGTTGATGAACGCAGGGCAGTGCTGCATAGTTTAAAAATTGTTTTTTTATACAACTTGCTGATGGAACAAGGAAATGGCCCACCTGATGCTAAGTGGTAACGATCACCTATAACAAAGCATTGATTCGTAAGTCATGCACGATAGGAACGTGCCTTACGATGCACTGCCCTGCGTCCATCAACTTGAGGCATACATGTTAAGCCTGATATGCCTGTAATTTCATATTCTGTCCAATAATTTAGTATTTCATTTACAACTCAAAACTTTCACATTTCCAGTTTTGTTATGAAATTTTGCAAGGTGAATATGTTTCAAATTTCGAAGCATAGTGTTTTATTTCAAATGCTTCTCGGAAAAGTTCATCTTTTGTAAAAACAGGACTCGCGACAGTTAATGTGACATACAACCGTAGGTATCAAACGCTTATGCATTTTACCTCTTTCTGATTTACAAGAAGGTATATGTGCAGGAAAGAGACACAAGGTATGACACAGAGTTCCTTAGAATTCTTCGGTAGCTGTTTTGATCTTTAAGCGAAAATATACTTATATGTTTTTCTGACTTTGACTTTGAATGTATGGAGCCCGGGTTGGCTATGTGTACAGTGTATATCAATATCGCATAGCAATATAGTTACTGTTTTTAACTGCTTATTTTCTTCATTTTTACTTCGTTTTCTTGGGCTTCAAGATTTTCTCGGTCAAAGAGACCAACACAATGCACTAAAAATATGGCATTGAAAATACGGCAAGCTTGAGAGTTGAACTCATTACCGTCGAAACAAGCAACAAAACTATAAAAGCAATGCAAAATTTCAAACATCATGACAAAAGTCAATTTTTTTTTTTAATAATTACAGACTGTCATGGCGGCTTTTAAAGTGTTCACATAGTAAGAAATTCGACCAGTTAGACATTATAGCTAAATGTTTATCTGGTCGCAGCTTTAATTGCCTACAAATTAATGAAATTGCATTGCCTGACAGCCTTCAGAGCTCAGTTGGTAGTAGCTCTGCCTTCAGAGCTGTAGGCCGTGGGTTCGATTCCCACCAAAAACAAACATTTGTGTGATGAATATCGATGTTTATTCTCTGTTTGGGTGTTATTATAATTATAAGTATGTATTTACAAAAAAAAGTATTTATGTATTATATCAGCTATCTGAGTTCCCATATTACAAGCTTTGGCTTAGTTTGGGGCTAGATAGTGCTGTGGAAAGGCCACCAATATTTATTATTTGCTATGGTAATCTTCTATTTATTTCAAATCATTCTACGTGGTGTTATAAAGACCAAAACCAAAATATAATAGGTTCTATATTTAAACCTTTAAAATTAAATTAAAACAAATGAACTCTTCGTTTAGAAAAGTTAATTTTTTTCTTAATTTGTTGTTATCTATGCAGTTTAAAAGTTGTTTCAGGAGCGATGTGATAGTGACTGTAGTGTATAACAATAAACTATGCGCGCCGAGTGGGTAGGCATGGATGAGCGGGTAGCTGGCACTCGATTCCAGCACCCAACCGAGGCGGGCGTTATTCGATCTAACTGTATTATTTGGTACCCAAACAACATGTACAGTACAGTGACATTGACAGTTTTTGGCACCTACATTCCCCTAAAGTTAAGACGTTGAAAGTGATCCTTGATTCAATTGAATAAAGACCTTTTGACTTTAACTTTGATTCATTTTCGGACATTTTGGGATGTAACATAGCTTTTTCATTATATTTGTTTTTGTAGTGTTATTTTGAGTTGTGTTGTGTAATTTTGGTGGTATTTTAACCAACATTACTTGAGGTCTTAGCACAAAGTGTTAACATTTGGAATGAAAGGGTAAAAAGTGATATCCTGATTTGTCCGAAAATGTTTACAATGTTTTGAAGAAAACCGCCACCATTTTCTTCAAAACAAATGACGGCCGACTTGACTATGGACCGACTTGACTAAAAAGTATTCAATACAAAACACTTGACACTGGCAAGTTGTCGAATGTATAATACCTCCATGGATTGATACGTTAGTCGTACGAAGTTTTCCTACCAAAAAGTTTGGTTATGTAAGAAAACCAGCAAAATATCTAAACCTTAGACTAAGTATAATACCTCCATGATCTAAACAGAATGAAAGTTACGTTCTGTTCTATCCAAACCGGTAGCTTGACTCTTGCACCACGAGCCTCAAGTTTAATAGTCTTTAATAGCCAATAAGGCCAGGTGGGCACCATTAATCACTTGCTATCTCCACATGCCTCTTACGCAATTATTTATATACGATATTGCGTACACAATATTAGCTATTGATTCTATCAATGCCCTATAAAGTTTAACGATTACACAGATAAGGACTTTGTGAGCAAACTAATATGGATAGTGTTTGTTTGTACTGCCATTTCAGGCATGATGTTTTTACTTTCTCCATGCAAGGTACAGTCGGCTGCACTAGAATGTATGCAGTTTGTAAATTGCGAGCAGTTGCAGTATGCAGTTTTGCAGCATTGCAGTTGATATTTTAGGAAATACTCAAAATAATTTGAACCTATTCGAGTTTTTTTTTCATCTGTATCTTCATGAGTTGTACTTTTATGCATAAAACAGTCAGCCTCGTAACTTTGATGAAAGTTATGAAAATATTGGTTTAAAGTGAAAAATTTACGTTCGATGAATTATGACTTCAATTTTCAAAATGTTCGTCGATAGTTTTCAAAAATTCATATCTCTAAAACTAGGAAAAATCACGGAAAATACATGGTGGTGATTTGGGTACCCCAAGTGATGCTCTATCTCTGGACCTCCGCTTGACACTATTTTTTGGAACAACCTGTATTCATTTATTTGTACAAAAATGTTTTACAAACAAACATTTTCATAATTATTTTCCTCGCGTATGGTTGACAAGCCGGTGCCCGCGACTTCGTCTGTACAGGATAAGTCACATCTTTATAAATTGTAGCCTACGTGTTATTCTGATGTATAATCTATATTATTGTAATGTTTCATTAAAATCCATTCAGTAGTTTTTACGTGAAAGAGTAACAAACATCCATCCATCCATCCATACTTACAAACTTTCGCGTTTATAATATTAGTAAGGATAAAACGAATGTGGAAATCGAAGTAATGACGTAATTTTATACGAGCGATGATTACTCTTTAAAACTGTGAACTGAGCAACCAGAATTGAGTGGCAGTCTTTTAATTAATTTTATTGATGTGTCACCTTACGGAATACCTCAATAAC
This sequence comes from Chloroclysta siterata, assembly GCA_932294275.1. Lineage (NCBI taxonomy): Eukaryota > Metazoa > Arthropoda > Insecta > Lepidoptera > Geometridae > Chloroclysta > Chloroclysta siterata. Next base: position 21,347,328 of record OW028589.1, read on the forward strand.
TGTAACAGTTTTTACGCCATTAAAATGTTAATATTGTACTTGAAATCAAGGTGTTCAAGTGACGTAAACCAAAGCTATAATATAAAAGTATATTTCTAGAAGGCGACTTAAAGTCGCGAGCAAACTCCCAAACGAAAACTTTACCAAAATTCGTGAAAGTACGTTTTTTATGTTACTTGCTGATAGAACATTCAGATGGCCTACCAGATGTTATGTGGTAACCATTACCTACCAAAACATTGCCACGCCATTCACGCATGATGTGAACGTGCCCTAAGATGCACTCCCTTACGTCTTCTTCTTAGTATTCAGTATTCAGTTTATTTATTGCATTAGTATGTATGTATGTAGATTCACATTCACATTCACATTGTCAGGACTTATGACTAAGTATTTTGTGATTCAGTACATAATGTACCTGGTAAATAATAATCATAATGTGTTGCAATAGAGAGGACCGATATTAAAAAATATGCAATTTTTTTGAAGTTAAATACATGTACCATTAACATACTTTACCTACTTTCTTTGTAATGGAAAATAATCATAGTGAAACGGTAAGCAAGTTTTTTTTTAATTTCTTCTATTTCATTAAATATTATTGTAGAGTTGTATCGAATCAGAGGAACGAGCATCTTTATGGAATGTGCTACTCGAATTATATTCACAATCAAGCCACCCACCATTACTACTTTTTCCATTGCACAAAGGTTAACTGGTAGAAAATGCTAATTAGATAACGTTTGCAAAACAATTTACTTTGTACAAGTAACAAAGTTTGATTGGCTCCTCAAAGCTTCGGGAGTTATAATATGTTATGATTTTATAAGTAAATACATTGGTAGATATTTAACTCAGTGCTATCTAGAATCAAACTAAACAACGCTATGGAAACGATATTATTTTCAATAGCATAAAAAAAATGGTGGACATTCTACACAGCACTATTTCACCCCAGAAAATAAGTAAAAATTGTTTTGGAATATCCAAACAAATCCCTTTCATATGACATGTAACTTGATTTTTTTATGTAACTTTTTTTATTTTTGCCCGTTTAAAAAACCCCATATCTTAATAACCCTTCATCCTGTTTTACTCGTATACTTACCAGTAAATTTCTCAAGTACAAGCTATCGACTTATCAAATTTCATGCAGATCGGTTCAACGGTTCGAAAGTTATGGCCAGACAAACATACATACATAAAATGCCAAATCGCCCAAGTTGAAACTAAGATCTTCGTTCGCTTCGCTCACTCGATCAAATATTACACCCACACACGAACAAACATCTGCGTTCATCACACAAATGTTTAAATAGATGTTGATATATGGGATGCATTATTGTTGAAATATAAAAATAATATACAGGATCAAAAAATCGCGTCTTTTACTATTTCTAACAGAGGCACTGGCTGGAGTATTTGCGCGAATGCCGCGAGCTAGACAGAGCGAGTGATTAATATTGATACATCGATCTTGGTGTAAATAGTAACGCAATATCAAACATAGAGGTAATAACTTTATTACGTTTGCCTATCTAACTGCAATGCAAATTAATACTACATAGTATGTATGGAGACAGATTTTAAACGTCACTAGTTTCTTTCGAAACAGTGTGGTGAAAGGATTTTAAGGATGCCTCAAGAGGCTCCTTTCGACCACTTAACACAATATGTTATTGAACTTTTTATGTTCTAACGACATGCCGGTTTCCTCACGATGTTTTCCTTCACCGTTTGAGAGTACTGGCATTGTGCACATAAATTTTTGAACAGAAAAACATTGGTGCACGACCGGTTTCGAACCCACCCCTTAGGATCGGAAGGCGGGGCCGCTACCACTAGACCACCATTGCTCTGTTACTAATCAATTGAAAGGTATACCAACGGACGTTTCATTCGAACGCCAAGACCGTTTAGAAGTAGCGCAAAATGACATGCTAATCCAGGTTATGGACTATATTGATTCCAAATGTCATTCTAAGCGGTTCAATGGTTACGGCGTGATTAATATAAAGCCACATAAGGCAGGATATCAAATAGTGTGTTCTACTACTTACATAGTATGTATGGAGAGAGATTTCATATGTCTCGAATCATTTGAAAGGTAGGTATACCAAAAACGTTCCATTCGAAGACCGTTTAGAAGTACCGTTTAGAGCGCAATTGAGCCTTAAATGGAATAATTAGGTCATGCATCGTTGAGTATGATGTATGTTTGATGTGTCATTGATAATATCGAGATTTTGTGCTTTCTTATACCGCGCGACTTCGTTCGCTTGAAGCTATTTCCATACAAACTTGGAAACCCTTTTTCAAATCATGAGATGAAGTTTTTAAAACATTGTTTTTAGTGCCAATGCTCTCAAACAGCGAATAAAAACGTCCAGGGAAAACCGACATGTCGTAGAACCTACAAAGTTCTAAATGTGTATCAAGTGCTCTTTAGGCGCACTTAAATCCTCTCACCACACGGTTTCGAAAGGACTAGTGAGACGACAAGAAGTGAGGTGAGGTGAGAACTCATTGAGGGTGAGCGCCCTCACTCCTCAATGAGTGCCTGTGCTAAATTTCCTGACTATAATTCCTGTAGTTTCGGCGACTATACATTGAGTGAGTGAGTATACATCATTAGTCCCGTTCCGAGATATCGGCGACGGGTCTGGACAAAAGTCGCCACTTTTGAAGACATTTTCAATATTCTGACCATGAAATTTTCTGTTTTCATTATAACACCTTCAAATATTGATTTGTGTATTATCTCGTACTTACTAATACGTGCGTACACGATTGTCGTGACTTTTGACAATACTCGTATTAAGAATTATTTTTATAATCACGTGACCCGTAGTAAGCGATGGAGGAGGCTGTATGGCTTACTTGATGTAGGGCAGTACCCTCTACTGACAGAGCTACCCAACTAATGACAAGGCATTGCAGCTGCGCACACCATTCTGAAACGTACCTACTTAAGTTTACGTCTCATGGCTCAATAAATTCAATGGCACTACACTGGAGCTTCATCAGATGTTTTATTGTAACAAGGATCATACAAAAGATCGGTAGGAACCAAGACGTAAGTTTGTTGCCTGTTATATTCTTTAAATTACCTTGGTTTTAGTTAGCATATAATACTTGAGAAGTATTTATTTTTAGGAAACGTTAACGTATTGTGCTATCATCTATGCATTTCGCTAAGACGGGGTCTGTTTCCTTCACCTGGCATATGGAGTACAATGGTCTCTTCTCCAGTACTAGCTTATACTATAAGTAGGTACTTATAAGCGTTTTTTCTCATCTGAAATTGTAGTACCACGTAGGTTTGTGCGGTTTGGCTGCAGTACTGCGTTTACATTTAGACATTCGCGCTGCCATTCGCGTGGACAGAAATGTTGCCGTCCATATGTCTGCGGCAGCGTCGCCGGCAATGTGTGTTCACGCAACACGGGAAACGCGAGCGGTAACGCGAGTGGACATGGAAGTGGCCTGTTTACATTCTCGCATTGCCCAAGTCCCTTCCCATGACTCTGCACATTTCCACGAACATGAGCTGAGTGTAAACGGGTTAATGATGGTAGCATTTCTCCTGACAAATTTTCCCCCCAGAGCTTTACAAATGTCGAAAACTCTTGACTTAATAATCGCTTAAATATAAGGCACGTATTTTCCTAGGTAATTTCTGTTTTTAATTATTATTATAAGCCCCTAGGGTCCTTAAAGTTCCAGGTAACCTTTTTAATAAAAACAGCTTGTACCCACTAAACTTATTAACAATAAACCCTGGGTGTCTTAAAAAACGTGACATTGTTTTTTTGCCATAAATCGTAAAAGCGTCCACTTAACCCATATTCAAAGTCAATTAAGCTTTCAATTTAAATATAAGAAGTCTTAAAAGGAATTATCAACTCATCTCAATCGGATATTAAGTTGCACAATCGATAAACCTTTAAGCCGAAGGAACTACAAATTGGGTAAGTAATAAATGAATGAATGTTTTTTTAATACAGATATTTCAATAATATTAAATCTTTATAAACGACTTACTTTGTCCTACTTTTTTTTCTCGACTTTGACTTATTACTTTTTGACAGCCTTCACAGCCCTGCCTTCTGCGCCGTAGGCCGTGGGTTCGATTCCCACCGAGAACAAAATTAAATATTTGTGTGATGAACATAGATGTTTGTTCTCTGTCTGGGTGTAACTATATATTATAAGTATGTATTTACAAAAAAAAGTATTTATGTATTATATCAGCTAACTGGTTCCCATATTACAAGCTTTGGCTTAGTTTGGGTCGAGATAGTGCTGTGTGGAAAGTCCACCAATATTTATTTTGATTTATTTATTACTCGCATAAATGATGCTTTTGAATAAAACAGCTTCATGACTTCGATCCTCAGGCACGGTAGATATCGCGTCAGATCTTTTAGTACCAAGTACGAAATCCAGATCTTTTGAGGAATTTGAATATAACTGTTATAAATCTATCACCTACTTAGCATAATATCACCAGTAAATAAAGTTGAAAATCATTGTAAGTTGGTATGTTCGGTACTTATCTAAATACTATTATTTTGGTGTTAAAATATTATAACATACAAAAATCTAATAAAATGATGATGCCATATATCAGGTGGACCAGCTGATGTCGCGTGGAGCTGTCATATATCACCTAGTTTATATGTTTCAAAGTACATATAATAAAATAGGAAGTAAGTTAATAAATAATTAATAAATATTGGTGTACTTTCCACACAGCACTATCTAGCCCCAAACTAAGCCAAAGCTATGAAAACCAGATAGCTGATATAATACATATATACTTTTTTTTGTAAATACATACTTATAATATTATCTAACACCCAGACAGGGAACAATAATCAATGTTCATCACACAAATGTTTGTGCTCAGTGGGAATTGATCCCACGGCCTGCGGCGCAGAAGGCAGAGCTACTACCAACTGAGCTGTGACGGCTGTCGAGTTGTATATGAATATAAAATAATTAATTTAATGCCATCTTTCTAAACGCGTAGATCGCGTAGAAATAGATATAGGTAAAGGCTAAAAGACGCTGTAAAGCGATTCTTGTAATTTGAGATGTTATAATTTTAATTTAATAAACAAAGCGCGCTCTAGTTATTCACTGCGACATGAAGAGAATGTTAATGAGTCTGTTTTAACAGAGCATGAGTAGGGAGTGGTTTGTGGGAGTCTTATATCGTCTCGTCTCCTTCTTTGAGACTTTTCAATGATTTAGGATATACAACCAAGCTTCAACGCAGCAAGAAGTCACATAGAACCCGTATTCGGTGTTTTTTTACCATAGATACATATGAAAATAAATTGCTGGAACCCAAAAAATACCACATCACTGTCCAATAAATACCATAAGCACGATTTGCATAAAATGTATGATTATTATTCAAGTTCACTTGCAATTGTTGATTACTCCGAATACCTCACACACAGTAATTACATTAAACATTGACTTGTAAACATTTGCACGGATTCGCGAATGAAACCTTATCGCGTTCTGTTAGAGTTTGTTTTCGGCCGCGTGGAGTGAGGCGTGTAAGTCGCCCAAAGAACCGTTGTTGACTGAAAGATACTTGTGCAGATACAAGATCCCAATTAGAATGATCGTGTCGACTCGCCTGCCTTCAACAGGCAACTTTACCTAGTCTGTGCCACTTCAAATCCACTTGCAAGGCGAAATCAACTCTATTGCGTTGACTTTAGATACACATTCAACTGAATCAGGTTAAGAACGTAGGTGATAGCAAGAAATGGTACTATAAGACGGAACTACAGTCATAGCCACGGTCATAGCCCACAAACAGAGACAATGGCTAATATTTTGTGTATGTGTGTCTGTGGTTTTAGAAAACAGACTTTATTTGAATAACCATAGAATACATAATGTAATACAATGTTCTTCTCATCTACCCCCTCTCGCTTATCCAACTTAGCTCATCCACTTCATTGATCAAACACACGCACATTAGAAATTTCTAATGAAAAGAACAGCGACATTGTTCAAACATACACGGAGTAAGATAATTACGATCAGTTTATAAACTGATCAATGACAACACTCAGCTCAGTTGGTAGTAGTTCTGCTTTCTGTGCTATAGGCTGTGGGTTCAATCCCCACCGAGAACAAAAATGTGTGTAATGAACATATAAAATATGTTTATTCTCTGTGTTATAGAATTTATAAGTACCTATATGTAAATTTTAGAGATGATATGTAAGAAAAAAAGTATATAAGTATTAGATATATCAGCTATCTGGTTCCTATAGTACAAGTTTTGCTTAGTTTGGGGCTAGATAGATGTGGAATGTCCACCCATATTTATTTATTTCATTGAGCTATGGCACATAATATAAATAAGCCTACGCAGTAGTGGTGAAAGATCTACGCTTGTACAATTATTCTACTAGTCATTACACACGTGCAAAGTAATCAATACTTTTGATTTAGAACCTTATCTTACTTAACATAGAGTTGCAATTATAAATTAGAAGGCAGTATCTTGACCAGCGCGATCAATATATGAATGATTTTAGTGACATAAATGGTTCATATTGACCACTTTACATAATATCAATTTTGTACCTACGGAATGAATAAGTAGGTAAGTACGAGTGGGCACTCAATGAGTTGCTTTATTTCAACAGTTTCAATTAACTTTTGGATTTTATCTGATTGCTATCAACAGCTCAATTAGGTTAAACAACGTTCGGCGCTGTTTATGTGGATGGGTGTCCATTAATGGCATAAACAACGGGGTTTACATATCGAGGATTATTTATTCTTTTTTTTTATACCATTAGCTAATGGAACAAGCAGATGGCCCACCTGATGTTAAGTGGTAACCATCACCTATAACAAAGCATTGCCTCGTAAGTCACGCACGATAGGAACGTGCCCTACGATGCACTGCCCTGCGTCCATCAACTTGAGGCAGACACCGGCAACCACACTCTTCAAACCGAAACACAGCAACGCCGCTTGGCGGCAGAAAAAGGCGTGGTGGTAGTACTTCCACGGACGAGCCCTTCACAAAGAGCTCTACTACTCTTTATTATTCTGTGACCGAGGTATAAATACCTAATCATAGAGTTACAGCAGAAATTCTTCTCCTTTCTTTTTAAATTATTTGCTGCACACAGAACCAATTTTCATCTTGTATTTCATTTGTTTGACAGTTTCATTTTTTATATTTTTTATATTATCAGACAGCCTTCACTGCTCAGTTGGTAGAAGCTCTACATTCCCCACCGAGGGCAAACATTTATGTGTTGAACATAGATGTTCTCTGACTGGGTGTTATAATTTAATGTATTTTGTATGTAAAATAAAATGAAAATATAGCTATCTGGTTCCCATAGTACAAGCGTTGCTTAGTTTTGGGGCTGGATAGTTCACCAATATTTATTTTGATTTTATTTTATTATAAAAATCCTCTTCACCCAGCATTATCGACATCACACTGTTTCACTCTTAACTAGCGTAACTGCACACATTTGATACACATTTTACGGATGAAAAAGGCTAGTTACCCACAACACAGGTTCTCCTAAGGTGGGGGTGGGAGCTAGTGTACTTGCGCATTTTGTTTTCTGTACCTACCCTACTTGTTATACTTAATTTAACTACCTACAAGTATTTTATTGTATCAGCACTTTTTGGTTTAATTGTATCATGTAAAACTGTCATATAAACAAATAAAATAAAAAAATAAAATAAAATCTTTCGTGACTCTTTCAAGGTTGTTGCGTTGTATGTGGTGTTACTAAGTCTTGGGCCTTGTTCAGGTTTGGGCACAAGGGATAGATTAGTAGGTGAGCCATCTGAATGGGACTTCCGCAATTACTGACGTCACGAAGGGGTCCCTCATTCCCCATTAGCTATTCTCTTCAATACCTACGAGGGAATGTTTACTTTAACATTCATTATATCAGATAGTTGATATAATAAATTATATCTGGTTCGCTTAATACAAGCTTTGCTTAGTTTGGGGCTAGATAGTGCTGTGTGGAAAGTCAACCAATATTTATTATTATTTATTAATGTATAGGGGAGGTCTATGTGTGGATTTCTTCAGGCTGATGATCATGATGAGTTCTACTAAAATACCTATGTAATTAATTAAATAAAATATTGGTGGACATTCCACACAGCACTATCTCACCCCAAACTAAGCCAAAGCTTGTATTAAGCGAATACTTATAATATCATATAACACCCAGACAGAGAACAAACATCTATGTTCATCCCACAAATATTTGTTCTCGGTGGGAATCGAACCCACAGCCTACGGCGCAGAAGGCAGAGCTACTACCAACTGAGCTGTGAAAGCTGTCAAAAATTTTGTATCTCTTTAAAAATAAAATCCTATTCAACCGCATCTAACTTCTCAAGGTAAACTGTACGTTATAATAATGAGAGACATTGAAATGTATTAGTTTACTAACTCCTTTTCAAAATGAGAGATTGCCGGAAAGAATGCCCGAAGAAGAGTCAAGCGGATATAATTGAGTTGCCAAGTTTAAATTGACGCCTTTGTTTTGCGAACACGTTTTGCAAAACTCTGTTTTCATTTTGTTTAACTCGTTGTTTCGAGTTAAAGAAACTGTACAGATGCCTGTTTTAAGATTATTTTTATTTATTAATTTTAGGAAGACCAACAGCTTTAAGAGTAGTGGAGCTTCTTTGAAGGGCTCTTCCGGGGAATTACTACCACCACGCCTTTTTCTGCCGCCAAGCAGCGTTGCTGTGTTTCGGTTTGAAGAGTTTGTGTTCCCGGTGTGTGTGTTACAGGCACATGGGGCTTGACAATTGTATGCCTCAAGCTGATGGACGCAGGGCAGTGCATCTAAGGGCAAGTACCTATCGTGCGTGACTTACGAGGCAATGCTTTGTGGTTACCACTTAACATCAGGTGGGCCATCAGCTTGTTCCATCACTAGTTGTATAAAGAAAAAGCTTGTTAAAACTTAAATTCTAAGTAATCGTTATCAGAGAAGCCAATCTTCATATTACTTTTTTTTAAGATTGTCACGTTTTGAGAAGAGTGTTTAGGTTTGAATGTGGATGGATTGAAAGGTAAGAAATTTGAAAATATTGTCATCTACCTCTATATACTGCAAGTAAAAATTTAAAAATGAACTAAGAGCTGATTTCTCCATGCTCTGTTAGATTAACAAAGGATTAATGGGCCGTTAAATATGTCAAAATGTACGCGTTTGACATCTAAGGTTAGATTTAACGGCCTGTTAATCCTTGATTAGTAACTTACAGAGCATGGTGAAACCAGGCCTTAAGCTGGGTACTGACGAACGTTACGAGGTGTAATGTAACATTCGCACCGAGCATGTTGCATTGAGCATGTTCGCTGTGTTCTAAAAATAGCATAAAGTGAGTACTCGGTACTAAGAGATCTGAGTGGGTATCTAATCTACCGTGCCGGATCAAATTCGTAAAGCTCTATGTTTTTGTTTTTGATCCAAATTACGAGATTACCACCTATGGTGCTTGATATTATGATGTAATTAAAAGTAATGATCATTAGTTATAATTATATTATAATAAAACATGAAACATTAGCGTTTCCGTGGCGTGCAAAGAGAACAGCTAAAGAAACGCGAAATGTAAATCCTGAATTTTCAACCCTTTGTGGCACATTTCCGGTAATTTATGCCCTACAGATGTATTACCCCAATGTTTTACGTCGTCTACATAATGTTGTATTGTATAATTGTTATAAATCCAGTATGTTTAAGAGTATGAACAAATAAAAATTTCAAATAAATATTAAAAAAACACCCAAAATATATGAACAAAAATAACAGAACACCTCCAGTAGTCTAGTGAGAGTGACCCCTCCTTCCGACCCCACCTTCTGATCTTAAGGTACTGCACTAATGAATTTTTCTCCTCGAACAAATTATGTGCGCTATGGCATTGTTCCTAAGGGGCTGACAACTATCAAACAACTTCTCGCTCGCACATTTCGACATGTTGTAAGATATAAAATCACTAAACTCATTTTCGAAAAATCGCGATCAACCATATTGTGTGAAATCACATTGCACACAGTTTAGTAAAAATTTCATTTTGATCGATACAAGTTTTTCTACTTAAAAGTTTGCTTATGTACGAAAACTAGTAAAGCTTTTGAGTTGGAAAACATGTATCGATTAAAATGAAATTTTTACGTAACTGTGTGCAATGTGATTGCACACAAATTAGTTGATTGCGATTTTCGAAAATGAGTTTAGTGATTTTATATCTTTCAACATGTCGAAACGTGCGAGCGAGAGTCACATTAGCTCTTGTCTTCGCGTTAAACGGTAAAGGAAAACGTGAAGAAATCAGAAATCAGTTAGTATTTCAACGGCTAGTTACGAACCTTTTTTTTTAAACAAACAGTACAATAGATCAGTAAAAAATAACATTATAGAGACACATACCTATTACCTATACCAACAAAGTTTCCTCAATTAAATATTACAAAGTAGCAGTAAACAGAAATAGAAGTACAAATAAATTACTTATTAAATCTAAAAAATACATTGTAGGTAAGTTTCAAACACTCAATTATTAAAAAATAATAATTTAAAAAGAAACAAAATAAAAATTATTTCTGTTTGTATAGTAGAAAGTTACTTGTTTATTTACTGGCAATGCATAACTTTTCTGCGATATTTGGGCAATGATATATTAAAAATATCTAGTACATCTGGTAAATCATCATTATAAACCTCGCATTCAGAAGCATTTTCTTTCTGAGTAGGTCGTCGTAGCTGTTTCTGTTTTCCAAAAATATAGAGATGTGGTTCGAAAACTCCTGGAGGTAATAACGACCCTACGGCAATAAGCGCGTCATAGATCATAAAACACGCAGTTGATAAGATAGTATGCACCACTAATTTATGTACCTACTTAGTGGATAAGATAAGCTGAGAATCATTCTCGAGCCGTATTTCATTTTTTTACCTAGGCATAAGCTAAAATTTTGAGACACAAAATAAATAACTTCTAGGGGGCTGAAATCCGTTAAAGTATCTCTAGCCTGCACATTTAAACATTTTGAAACATACCATTGATTTTAATTATAAAAGCCCATTTTAGCCCTGTCAGCCCCTACTACTATGTATAGTGGTTAGGCGTACGCTGAGTCCAAACGGTTTTGTTACTGAAGCACACAAACACTACAGATATTTTATCTGCTTATACATTCCCTTTCTTTTTTCTTTATTCCACTATTGTTTTTTATGTGTATGTGCGTCCTTTTAGCAAATAAATGTCTCTCTAACGGCCGGTTTCCGAAAGCTCGATCAAAACTAATCGGATGAATGAACTCGCCATTTCAGCCTGCAATAGCTAAAATGGCGTGTGACTTTAATTAAATAGAGATAGCAAGTTATTTGTCATGCGATTAGTTTTGATCGGGCTTTCAGAAACCGGCCGTACGTCTGTCTCTCTAAGGGGGTAAATATCCGTTTATCCCCTGTGACACAACTGCTTGGTTTAACCAGTATATTTGTGTTGTGTACAATGAATAGGTACAAGCGTTAACGTGCATTTTAAAACAGTTGAGCCATCTGCAGACCGTTGCAAACAATCAAGAGATAGATCAAAAGATCCAAATCGGTGTCACTAATAATATTATTATTATTATTATTAGGAGCCTGAAGTATCCCGCTGGCAAAGGCCTCCCTTCCTTCTCTCCAATCGCTTCTACTTTGGGCTACTGTGGACCAGTTCTTCAAGTAGGTCTATTTCGTCATAATAATATAGGTTTAAAAAATTGTGAATTAAGGAAAATTTATGTGCGCAATGCCGGTGCTCTTAAACGGTGAAGGAAACATCGTGAGGAAACCATTTAGTATTTAAAAGCGGCGATGGGCTTGCAACCTGTCACGTGTGGAATACCAACTACCTACTGCAAAAAGTGAGTTTGGGCCAAATGTAATGATTGGAAGTACCTTTGATTACCCCCCTTATGCGTCCTCAAAGAATCTGGAGTTAGTACTTGGTACTAAAAGATCGGAGGGGATATCTACCGTGCCTGGGGATCACAGTCGCGAAGCTATTTCAGTTTTTCAGTAAAAAATGAGAAAGGGGGCAAATAGTGAATTATTCAAAATTTAATACACTCGAGTGCACTTTGAACATTCTGCTAAATCGTTCTACATAGCTCGCTACTCAAAAATGCTTGCTCATAATTATTGCGATGCCCTCAGGAAATGTACATAATGCACCAATTTTGCTAACGGGTACTTGTTGTTTATTATTTATTGTTGCACGTTTGCTATGTAGCAGATATTAAAAATATTATTAAACTTGCAGTAAACTATTTGAGTCTAAGACAGAGGTAAATAATAAATAAATGTTGGTGGACTTTCCACACCACACTGTCTAGTCCCAACTAACTAACTAGATTGCAATATGGAAACCAAATAGATGATAATAATGCATATAATAATATATAGGTACTACTATTTAACAGTAGAAGAGCTCTTTGTGAAGGGCTCGTCCGGGGAAGTACTACCACCTTGCCTTTTTCTGCCGCCAAGCAGCGTTGCTGTGTTTCGGTTTGAAGAGTGTGGTTGCCGATGTGATTACAGGCAGATGAGACTTACTGCCAAATTCATTTTGTTGAGCGCGTAGGCACATAATAGTAATAGTAGGTACTTAGCTTGGTAAACAAACATGGGTACATAAATCAAAGTAGGTGATTGCACAAATCGTATTTCTGATGAAAAAAAGGAAGACCAGCGTTATAGTAGTGCTTCAAACACTATTATAGCACAAAACTGAGTGACAACCGATTTTGTTGTCTCAACGAATAATGGGTTTTTAGTCGTTTCGCACCACAAGCGATTCGAACCGCGGTGCGAAAAACCCAAGCACTGTTTCTGAATGGGTTCTTTCGCACCGCGTTGCGAATAGGCCAAACCTTTTTTGAAATAGTCAATTCATATCGCAGAGAGTAACAATGCAGTTTTCGTTTTGAATGGTTGAATTCTGACAAAAATAATATAGTTTAATTACACATCTCATATAGTACATTCCGGCACAAAATAACAGGACAAGCTAAAAAAGTTTTTTAACACCTGCGGATATCATCGTTTTTCAATCTGTTCTTGTACTTCTGTTTCTTGTTCCAAATAAATACATTTTTGATTTGATTTTTTTGATTAGCTAAAAAAAAAAATATTCTTAAGTTACAAATCTCTTAGTTTTTGTGTCACAAAGTAAATGATTTGATTCATAAATCGCTGTCAGAAAATGAAAACACTTACTTCTTCGCATTTTGCTGTGACGAAACATCACCCGGCCCTCATTATTCACTTCACAACAAAAACGTACTATTGTCTCGACTCACAGCAAAAACTAAAGTCGTACAGCAGACCTTGTCGGTGTTATCAGCACGCGATCTGACGTACGACGATAACGAGTCCTCGTGCGATTTTGTATATTGTTGACATTTCTTTAAGAGAAACGACCTATCTTTATATATATAATTCTACTGTACGTGTGTATGTCACTGAACTCCTCCTAAACGGCTGGACCGATTTGAATGATTTTTTTTGTATGCGTTTGGGTGGCACCCTGGATGGTTTAGATTCACAAATCAGCCCGGCAGATGGCGCTGCAGTCGCTTGAAATATCATGCAGTACAAGGTCTGTCGGGTCCGCTAGTAGAGTGTAAAAATGAAGTTCAATTAATCAAATGTTTTAGTTTAACAGCTCTCCCAACTGAGCTGCAGTTGGTAGTAGTTCTGCCTTCTGTGCAGTAAGCCTATCCACACCGAGTAGAAATATTTGTGTCATGAACGTAGATGTTTGTTCTCTGTCTGGCTGTTATTATACAACGTGTAACATAATACCCCTGTAACCCCGGAAGCAGAGTATTCTACAGGTCATGACAAACAACTTTTGTTCTAAGACTTTTGAAATATCGAAGTTTTTCATTCATGAAATGCCTCTTAAACTTTCCTCCAAAATGAAACTAACACAACATGACGCAGCCCTATTTACAGCTGTTTTTTTACCTTTCATTGTGAACTGTAGATAAAACAGGTTCCAAAACTGCCACCAATTAGTAAACGCAAAAAGCATATGTACCAAGGTCACGTACACATTATCAGGGTTGTTGGAAATTTCTGAGACAAAATTAATTTGATCGAGTGAGCGAAGCGAACGAAGATCTTTAGTTTCAACTTGGACGATTTGGCATTTTATGTATGTATGTATGTATGTATGTATGTATGTATGTATGTTTGTCTGGCCATAACTTTCGAACTGTTGATCCGATCTGCATGAAATTTGATAAGTCGATAGCTTGTACTTGAGAAATTTACTGGTAAGCATATGAGTAAAATCGGATGAAGGGTTTTTGAGATATGGGGTTTTTTAAGGGGGCAAAAATAAAAAAAGTTACTTAAAAAAATCTAGTTACGTGTCATATGAAAGAGCTTTGTTTGGACATTCCAACACAATTTTTACTTTTTTTCTGGGTCGCTTGGTTTTTGAGATACAACAAAAAAGTTAAATTAAGATAACCAGCGATCCAAGAGCTCCCATCTCTAAGAGTATCGTTGACATCAAGGTTTTTCTACTGGTCAGCCAGTTCTTTTGCTTTTTCTTATTTTTTTTTCTTAAAATAAATTAAGAAGGTATTCAGTTCTCATAAAATGGTGACAACGACCAGGTCTGATGATGGAGCCAAGGTCTGTTCAACGGAACTCTTCAATAAATAGGACAATAGAGTTGAAATTTGGTTATCATACCAAGTTAGTAGGCGGTAGTCAGAAAAAAGTCCAAACATAATTTTTGGACTTGCCTCTGAATACCACCTACTCAAAGATTTGGTGCGTTCGTCGGGTCGCATCACGAGATCTCAGTTCGAGGCGAACTACTAGTATTACTTTTGTATGGGAATATTGAAAACGAAGTATTCAAACTTTGCACACGTCCAAGTATTCCAGTGCTTGGTCTGATCACTTGGTCTTTGGCCTCATGTTACACGTGTATGCATTTACAAAGCCAAAAGTTTTTATGTAATATATCAGCTATCTGGTTCCCATAATACAAGCTTCGCTTCGTTTGGGGCTAGTTAGTGTTGTGTGTAAAGTCCACCAATATACATATAACCCAAAACTTGGTTAATTGCGATTTTTCATAATTAAGGCGAGGACAATAGCTCTTGTCTGTACCTCTGTAAAGCAAACTTTTGAGTAAGAAAACATGTATCGATCAAAATGAAATTTTTACTAAACTGTATGCAATGTGATTGCACATAAAATGGTTGATTGCGATGCGAATGAAATTTCGAAAATGAGTTTAGTGATTTAATATCTTTCAACATGTCGAAAAGTATAATTCGCCTTAACTCTTCTTCTACTTTACGAGTTATGTTTAGGTTCCCGTTTCCCGGCTCGAATTTATTATATTTTGACCGGAAACTTTTGACAAAATATGATCAGGAGAGATTCTCGCATCTATTTTCGTCGTTCATATTTCTACGTTCTGCATCCTAGAGGTATAAAGTGTGCCGATTCTACTATATCACAGCTACTTATCTAGCTAAAATTACCAAAGTGTCAAATATGAAACATCTTATTCTGGTTACGCTAAAGTCCAAATCAGCATACCACCTCAGTTTGACATTCCTGAAATTAGTGTTTTCCTATTCAGTTCAGTATATTTACGCTAAATAAGGTAGCACCAATTTACGTAATGACTAAATACGCGTCAAAATGTTACATTAAACTAAAGCTCCGTACTCACATTCGGTATTACTCGATAGTTTTACTCCAAAACGAGTAATACCGAATGTGAGTACGGAGCTCTAAACTAACTTAATTTGACAGTATACTAAAATGTTGCAGTCTCTTTCTTCATCATCATCATCAGCCTAAAGAAGTCCACTGCTGGACATAGGCCTCTCCTATACATTTCCAGGAAGAACAATTCCGAGCCCTCTCGCATTCACCGACTTCCCGCGATTCTACAAATGTCGTCAGTCCATCGGGTAGGAGGGCGTCCCATGCTTCGTTTTCCCGTTCTTAGTCTCTTTCTTATAAACTGAATCGAGGACAGGGATAACTTTAGCGCTGCTTAATGAATGCAACAGCAGAATTGACACAAATATCATATTTTTTCTCGAAACAAAAAAAACTATTTAAAAAACCATACCTATTACAGAAGATCGAGAGTTTCTATCACAGGTACCTACTCTAGACTAAGTGTACTGAAAATGAAAAATGTTTATTGGCAATAATTAGATCAACAGTAGTGTGAGGCTGTGTCTCCTGGAATAGCGTTAGCTGTGGCCCAAGAAACAGTACTCTCCCGAATGACAATATAGTAGAATTGACAGTATAGTTCTAGCTTATTTGTATCTATCTATTAATAAACATCTTATTAATAGGTTAGTGTGTGTTGAATATGTTTGTTGTGTGTGTATGAGAGTTCTCCTGATTACACAAGTCTCTTATGAGCCAGGGTTTCACAAACTGAAATAAATATTTCGTAATTTGTATTTGATATATTCACTATCTTGCACTATCTTGTTCTGTTATTTAAAGTACACGAAAATAAAATTTATAAGCTCATTTAAAATGAAAGTTCACAGTTTTTTTACCACATTCATAAGAATGTGGTCTGAAGACAAGAATATTTTTTATGGAGCGAGTATTTCGTATACGGAGTTACCATAATATTTTACGTTTGAAGTTTACAATTGTGCCTAATGATCTTAGATACTATTGTGATAATCATTTTGTATGTAGCTATAACCAACTCGTTCATTTGAATAAAAAAATGGTTGGGGACAGCAGAGTGTGGGTAAAATAGTTGATTCACCCATCTATTAATATACATCTTATTAATAGGTTAGTGTGTGTTGAATATGTTTTTGTGTGTGTGTATGAGAGTTCTCCTGATTACACAAGTCTCTTATGAGCCAGGGTTTCACAAACTGAAATAAATATTTCGTAATTTGTATTTGAAACATTTTCTATTTGTATTTGATAGAACAATGAGCCTTAGTGGTAAAAGTGATAAAAAGTAGAGTGATTCCAATGTCAAGTCGAAGATATCATGATGATCAATGATTACGGTAATTGACTAATTACTTTTCAATCGATTGTTAAATCGGTTGAGGATTCATTTTCTGTCATTTTTAGAAGCAACATAGCTTTTTCATTTTATTTGTTTTTGTAGTGTTATTTTGAGTTGTGTTGTGTAATTTCGGTGGTATTTTAACCAACATTACTTGAGGTCTTAGCAAAAAGTGTAAACATTTGAAATGAAAGTGTATTATGTGATATCCTGATTTGACCGAAAATGTTTCCAATGTTTTGAAGAAAACCGCCACCATTTTCTATAAAACAAAATGACGGCCGACTTGACTATGGACTGACTTGACTGAAAAGTATTTAATACAAATCACTTGACACTGGCAAGATTGTCTGTCGAATGACAGACAGGAGCCATAAACGGAGAGAAGAAGAAGAAGAAATCGGTTGAGGTTCAGAAATCTCCAGTTGTTCTTTCAATAACAATAACAAGTCGTCAATAGGGATAACTTATTACTCACCCCACTTGAAGTGTTATAATTTGAAGACAATACCCATATGACGAAATAATTTCCAGACGTTTTTCTAGTAGGTCATTTTACTTCTATAAAGTTCATCCCACAAGGGCGAAGCTAGATTGTCCTTCCGATACGGACCGATGATGATGATGAAGTTGAATACTGTAACAACAACTTTAACGAACATACCGAAGTTGTGGTCGAAAAGTTCCTACAAATTTGCTTCCTAATATTTCAGCTGGTAATACTTGTAGGTATAGTATAATTTTCAGACTTTCTGTTTTGACTGCTAAACATTTTATTGCTATTATAATGTAGGTGAGTTGGGACGGACCAATGTTAATGTATTTTTATTTCGATATCGTGATTCACAGTGAGTGCATGTCTGTTGGCTGCTGGGATATATTCGGAATAGGGAGATTGTACACGATCACGAATTAGGATGATATTTTTCGCATTTCGCAGCAAGGGGAATGTGGTATCTGTCTACCCCTATCGGAAACAGGCGTGATTTTTTATGTATGTATGTTTGTATTTTCTTCAGCTAATATTATGTAGGTACTGTGGTATCGTGGTGACATTGGAATTACACTTCTTATTTTTGTCGTGTCACTCCTTTCGAAGCAGTGTGGTGAAAGGATATTAGGTTCGTCTCAAAGAGACTCCTTTCGAGCAGTTGACTCATGTTTTAGAACTTTTCAGGTGCTACGACATGCTGGTTTCCTCACGATGTTTTCCATCACCGTTTGAGAGTACTGGCACTGTGCTCATATTTTTTTCGAAACCGAACCCACCCTAAGCCTACAAAAAGGTTTGACAAAACGTAAAGACATCGTGTATTTGTCTCATAGGTAGGTATTCAGAAGCGTGATTTATTTATTTGTAGGATTTTTTTTTATTCAGAATCTTTATTGTTTATTTTATTTTATTCGGAAAACAAACAGTATTTAAACTATGAATTTTTTGTTTGAAATTTATTGTAAACTGTTAAATGTATAAGGTGGTGAGTATATAAAAAGTACAGTGACTGTCAATTTGATACTTGTAAAATACTGTAAATAACGAATAATTTTTCTCATAGGTAGGTATTCAGAAGCGTGATTTATTTATTTGTAGGATTTTTTTTATTCAGAATCTTTATTGTTTATTTTATTTTATTCGGAAAACAAACAGTATTTAAACTATGAATTTTTTGTTTGAAATTTATTGTAAACTGTTAAATGTATAAGGTGGTGAGTATATAAAAAGTACAGTGACTGTCAATTTGATACTTGTAAAATACTGTAAATAACGAATAATTTTTCGCATAGGTTTAAAATTGAAGGATGTTGGAATAACAAAAATGTATATACTACTTGAATAAGCAGCTCTTTGTCTTTTCATAAAACGTATACACATGACCTCATGGATAGTCCCTCTTGCTCCTAATTGTTTAAAAGTCCGTAGCGCGTAGCTCAGTAGAGCACACACCTTCCTGAAGGAACTCTATTAAATATTATTCGTATATATTAAACTTATGTCTATCATTGATCTAATAACCTAATAAAGGATAGTGAGATGTTGGAGTGTTTTAACGTTAGTATTACTTAAGAGATTATATTTGTCTAGACTAGTTCCCGTATCTATGCTGTAAATCATGATTCATTTTATATTAGTTACTCGCTCGTACATCCCTAGCTTTCGTTTTAATTCATATTCATCGAAACATGGCAGTTGGCCAACAAATCAAGTAGATAAACAAACACGTAATTTGTACAGATTAGTCCGTTACAAGACGTTCGTCAATGTGTTTATGATTGCACTTACTTATTAACGGATTGTGGTTGTTTATTGATTTCATTTACTCACTTTTTGTACTGTAGTTGTAGTAGTTGTGTAAAAAGTTAAAAGTCAGCATCTTGCTGACAACCGTTAGGCAACTTTTTACTTTAAATTAAAGATAAAAAGTTGCTGAAACAAAAGTGGCTGACCGTTAAGGCAACATTTTAACATTATTGAATAATTGTTATTATGTTATGTTATTCCCTGAAACTTGGTTGTTGGCTATTTTATAAAAGTAGTAGAGCTCTTTGTGAAGGTCTCGCCCGGGGAAGTACTATCACCACGCCTTTTTCTGCCGCCAAGCAGCGATGCTGTGTTTCGGTTTGAAGAGTGTGGTTGCCGGTGTAATTACAGGAACACGAGGCACAACATCTGTATGCCTCAAGTTGATGGACGCAGGGCAGTGCATCGTAGGGCATATTCCTATTGTGCGTGACTTACGAGGCAATGCTTTGTTATAGATGTTGGTTACCACTTAACGTCAGGTGGGTTATCTGCTTGTTCCATCAGCTAGTTATATTAAAAAAAAACATAACAATGTAGATAGATTCCTTAAATTAAGAAATGTTTAAAAGTGTGACATAAAATGCTTTACAGCTGTCAGGATCTTAATTGGCTTCGGAATAGGTCTCTGACTGAAAAGTTTTATTAGTTGTTATACGCTAGTTGCTAGTTGTAAAAATCGAAATAGTTCAAACAATTTGTTTTTAAATCGTAAAATTAAAAGCTCTCATTCAAAACTTCGGTCGATGTTGCTAGTAAAAGCAGAGATCTTCCTGTTCCAATATTACGGCCAGGAAGGTATAGTTCAATTGAATGTAGCTTATTTGCGATCTGAAATCAAATAAATTCGCTATTTCCTTTCCAATGCAACTGGCTGGAAAATATGGGTTAGCTATATTTTTCCCTAAAGTTTATGCAGAAGGTTCAGTTTGCTTTGGCAAAGTCGTCTGTTTACGTTCGCAGGGTTGTCACGAAAAACGAACATTGAATGTTGCCGACATATTCTGTAGGACCAATCTTCCGGGACGCATAATATTAGATTTACCCATCCCAACGTGAGTTAAGCGGAAATTGTGAAATTTATGGAGTGGTTATTGTATTTGCGAAAGGATACATTTTGTATTTGCAGAATAAGAAAGAAAATCTTAAGGCGAAGACAAGAGCTAATGTGACTCTCGCTCGCACGTTTCGACATGTTGAAAGATATAAAATCACTAAACTCATTTTCGAAAAATCGCAATCAACCATATCAACCATTTTGTGTGCAATCACAGTTTACTAAAAATTTCATTTTGATCGATACATGTTTTCCTACTCAAAAGTTTGCTTTACTAGTTTTCGTACATAAGCAAACTTTTATGTAGGAAAACTTGTATCGATCAAAATGAAATTTTTACTAAACTGTGGGCAATGTGATTGCACACAAAATGGTTGATTGCGAATTTTCAAAAATAAGTTTAGTGATTTTATATCTTTCAACATGTCGAAACGTGCGAGCGAGAAGTTGTTTGATAGTTGTCAGCCTCTTAATCCGGAATACTTAGGACTGCAATATGGTATAGTAAGGCAAACGTGTGAGATTTTTACTAGATAGAAAGAGAGAGAAGATATCAATTGCTCATTATCTTGTATAATACTAATTCAAGGCTCTGACTGAAAACCAGCGCTGCTTGGCAAGGTAGAATAACTACTTTGTTAGGCAGCAAAAGCTGAGTCTGGGCCTTTTTGGCATACCACTATCTGCAACGGGATGGGACTGGCTGTGATCAGCTTTATATTTTTAATGTATTTTTTATTTTTTATTGTTATGTGTTTTGTTTGTCTGTACCTATCCGTTCTGTTTTTTTTTATTTATGTGTGTATGTCATATAAATGTATTTTCTTTCTTTCTTTTCTTTCTTTCTAATTGAATGAGATAAAAAAAGTTTATCTTACGCTTTAATTATTTTTTTGTTTTATGGACCTAAGTTTTTTCGGTTAAACAGTAGGTTTTTATGATTTGAAATATACAAACATATTTTATGTCCAATCTATTTTTGATATCGGCAGCTCTTTAAATAACGTATCTACCCTCTAATCGCTTCAGGTGTCCTTAGCGTTTTCAGGAGGAAAAAAGATGGGACTTTTGTTTATACTGTCCCGAGTAGGTACTCGTGACCTACTTTACCTGAATACCGGATATAAAGGTATTTATTGCGATCGCTTGTTCGCCCATTATTTCAATAAGGATGGTTATAAGAGCTATTAGATTATGTAATGTAATAACTATCATATGAGCCAAACGGTTTCAACGTCATAACTCACATAATATTGTAAGTAATAGTATTAGAAACTGTAGTTTTTTTAATACAAAAAAAATGTTTTTTTTTTTTAACTAACCGTTGGTACAACCAAACGGGCTAACTGATATTAAGTGGTAACCATCACCTATAACAAATCATTACCTCGTAAGTCACGCACGATGGGAACGTGCCCTACGATGCACTGCCCTGCGTCCATCAGCTTGAGGCATACAGATGTTTAGCCTGGTTTTTTTAATACAAAAAAAATGTTTTTTTTTTTTAAACTAACCGTTGGAACAACCAAACGGGCCAACTGATATTAAGTGGTAACCATCACCTATAACAAATCATTACCTCGTAAGTCACGCACGATGGGAACGTGCCCTACGATGCACTGCCCTGCGTCCATCAGCTTGAGGCATACAGATGTTTAGCCTCATGTGTCTGTAATTACACCGGCAACCACACTCTTCAAACCGAAACACAGCAACGCTGCTTGGCGGCAGAAAGGCGTGGTGGTAGTATTTCCCCGGACGAGCCCTTCACAAAGAGCTCACATTCTTCTCATAATGACATGCCTGTACCACGATAAATTGCTCCTCATTTCCTCAGAGACTGGTGCCACTTTCAAACTGCCTCTAATAAACTTTAAATAATTTCTTATCTTATTCATTATTATTTATTGAATAACTGACAGCCTTCACAGCTCAGTTGGTAGTAGCTCTGCCTTCTGCGCCGTAGGCCGTGGGTTCGATCCCCACCGAGAACAAACATTTGTGTGATGAACAACATATATATAGGTGGACATTCCACACAGCACTATCTCGCCCCAAACTAAGCCAAAGCTTGTGAAATGGGAACCAGATAGCTGATATACTACTTATATACTTTTTATTGTAAATGCATACTTCTTAAAATATTATATAACACCAGACAGAGACCAAACATCTATGTTCATCACACAAATGTTTGTTCTCGGTGGGGATCGAACCCAGGGCCTACGGCAGAGCTACTACCAACTGAGCTAGGAAGGGTCTCAAATATAGTATAGTTTAGTATAAGTTTAATATAGTTTAAAATTTACTTTAGCAGTAATTATCGTCATCATCAGAGGTATATTAACAGTTCTTGAAATAAGCATGCGAAGCTAATTCCGTAAGTTTGTTCCATCGTTGTCTTCAGCTCCGGAGTCCACTTTCGGCACTTATTCCGTGGTTCCGGTGAAGAAATTATCGGGTTGGCCCTGCGCTTTTCAAGGAAATTGGCCTATTATAACTCGTTTGCGTCAACAAGTAGGAAGTGGTCGCTCGAAAACTATTTGTGGATAGCTCTACGATGTTTTATTTTTGGGAATAGGAGATCCAACTCAGTATGTGTACTCTTACATTTAAGACGGCTAAGAGCTGATTTCACCATGCTCTGTTAGTTACTAATCAAGGTTGAACAGGCCGTTAGATCTAACCTTAAATGTCAAACGCGTACATTTTGACATATTTAACGGCCCTTTAATCCTTTGTTAATCTAACAGAGCATGGTGAAATCAGGCCTTTAGAATATATTCACAGGGTTCCATGAGATAAAATTATAGGTTTTTGAAATTGTTAAAATTTAAATATTGCACTCATGAGTTTAACGAATAAATTTAATACCAACCTAAAGTATGAAGCCTATAGAATATACAAACAAGAAGATATAAGATTTATTTATTAAACAAATAGGTGAAAATAACTATTATTGATTTACCTGTTTAAACCTGCCAACCCAGTAGTTACGCCACGAAAAAAATAGACAACCCAACGTTTGTATATTCTATATGCTTCATACTTTAGGTTGGTATTAAATTTATTCGTTAAACTCATGAGTGCAATATTTAATAAAAATTAATCATAGTCTAGCCAGGAATTTTTTAGAACCACTCAAGATATATTTTCTAATATATTAAATTTGATATCAAACACTTTTCATCCATTAGACAGTCAAGTAAGACATCTAGTTCGGATCTTAGACTTTAATGTTGTCTGTTCATGTGGCAAAGAAATGATTGTCTATGTCGTCATTCTCTTTCGTGCTAAGGTCTAAGTGTTCCCGCACTCGAGCCTCCGGCCACAATCAGGGTCGGACTGGGCCGGAAGGGCCAGGATGGCTGACCACAAACCCAGGGCCTGAGACTAGATGATGGTAGACAATATTACATTTAGGTCGCAAGAGCTGGGACCTAGCCTGCGCGGGCATACTATCCTACGGTTGCCGCCCTGCAAGCCACGCAAGCCAGCCCCGTAGGGGTCCCGCGCAAGCCGGGGCCCGACTGGCAAATGCCATTACGACTATATGGCCAGTCCGACGCTGGGCACAACCACAAAACGCCGCCACTGGCATATTTCCTGTAGTTTTCATACATTTTATATGGACTGAACACGGCACACGGTTGACGCCGGTAGCCGCCACACGCTACAAATCGTCGCTGCTCGGTTCGTATGAAAACTACAGGAAATATGCCAGTGGCCACAGATAAGAGAATACTAGCAGTGGCGGCGTTTTGTGGTTGTGGCCGGAGGCCCGTGTGCGGGAATACTTACATAAGACGTGACATTGGCGAAATTGCGAGCTAGCAAAGGCCATACAAATAAGAAGAAGAAGAAGATTGTCTATGTCTAAAATTCTGCAACGGCAGCAACTTATGACAGATAAGTAGGTACTACGTTCTTTAGGTAAATACCTAATACCACAGTTATGAGAATTCGTATTACCAACAAAGTAAGTATTTACAATAAAACTAGTAGTTCGCCTCGAACTGAGATCTCGTGATGCGACCCGACGAACGCACCAAATCTTTGAGTAGGTGGTATTCAGAGGCAAGTCCAAACATTATGTTTGGACTTTTTTCTGACTACCGCCTACTAACTTGGTATGATAACCAAATTTCAACTCTATTGTCCTATTTATTGAAGAGTTCCGTTGAACAGACCTTGGCTCCATCATCAGACCTGGTCGTTGTCACCATTTTATGAGAACTGAATACCTTCTTAATTTATTTTAAGAAAAAAAAATAAGAAAAAGCAAAAGAACTGGCTGACCAGTAGAAAAACCTTGATGTCAACGATACTCTTAGAGATGGGAGCTCTTGGATCGCTGGTTATCTTAATTTAACTTTTTTGTTGTATCTCAAAAACCAAGCGACCCAGAAAAAAAGTAAAAATTGTGTTGGAATGTCCAAACAAAGCTCTTTCATATGACACGTAACTTGATTTTTTTAAGTAACTTTTTTTATTTTTGCCCCCTTAAAAAACCCCATATCTCAAAAACCCTTCATCCGATTTTACTCATATGCTTACCAGTAAATTTCTCAAGTACAAGCTATCGACTTATCAAATTTCATGCAAACAAGCATAACAGTTCGAAAGTTATGGCCAGACAAACATACATACATACATACATACATACATACATAAAATGCCAAATCGTCCAAGTTGAAACTAAAGATCTTCGTTCGCTTCGCTCACTCGATCAAATTAAATCTTTTAGTTTATAAAAATGTTTGTAAAAAAATTATAAATTGAAAACTAATATACATAAAATTATACACCAGGTATAATTTTAAATTTAATTTTTAAACGGAAATTTCTTTTATTAAGGTCCCTGACGACCCGATTCTTTCAAAATATACAGATGAGGATGTCTACAGTGCCTCGAGATTATTGTGAAAGTCGTGAACCTGTTTCTGTTTATAGGGTTCAGTACCCAAACGGTAACACGGGACCCTATTACTAAGACTCCGCTGTCCGTCCGTCTGTTTGTCTGTCACCAGGCTGTATCTCGTGAACTGTGATAGTTAGACAGGTGAAATTTTCACAAATGATGTATTTCTGTTGCCGTTATAACAAGAAATACTAAAAAATTGAATAAAATTAATATTTAAGGGGGCTCCCATATAACAAACGTGATTTTTTTGTCGTTTTATAGATAACGGTACGGAACCTTTCGTGCGCGGGTCCGACTCGTACTTGGCCGGTTTTATTTTTTACCGTAGTCAGAAATAACTCTTAAATCCTTCAGGAGACGTCACAAAGTTGTAGTAGCTAGGTGTCAAGCAAGCCTGGTTAGAGGCTCGCACATAGATAGTAGTTATCTATGTACAGGTAAACATGCTTATTGATTTTCCATACCTCATCCGTAGATAACCGAAAATGCCCCATGGCAATGCTGGGTGATTATTATAAAATTTGGTACCAGAAGTCTATTACTCTTTTCTATAGTGGATTTGGACGAATTTGTGCGCGTGAGTGAATTAAAATACTTTATTGGACACCAAAGTGAACAAAAGTACACTTAAAAATATAAAATAAAATACTGCAATGGGCAGTCTTCTTGCTGAAAGCGAAATCTCTTCCAGACAACCTTCGAGTTGAGCTTATGGGAACGAAATAGCTGATATAATAATGTATACTTTATTGTATACAAGCTGGTGCCCGCGACTTCGTCTGCGCAGGATTAGTCACACAATATCTTTTATAAATTGTAGCCTATATGTGTTATTCTGATGTATAAGCTATATTATTGTAAAGTTTCATTAAAATCCATTCAGTAGTTTAAACGTGAAAGAGTAACAAACATCCATCCATCCATACTTACAAACTTTCGCGTTTATAATATTAGCAGGATTTTTTGTTTTGTTGTTCTAAATACATACTTATAATACTTAAACATCTAAGTTAATTACACAAATGTCTGTTTATGGTGGGGATCGAACCCACGGCCTACAGCGCTGAAGGCAGTGCTACCAACTGAGCTGTGAAGGCTCCTGCCACCATAGATAGAAAGACGTGGGTGTACAAATCAACTATGATCGACATAAATACATGTATTTATACAACGCTACCTGTTATGTAGAATGTGGGTTGATCATTGTGGCGACCGGAGCTTATGACAGCATGAAAGTTTCAGTTACACCGCATAGTTCAACAAAGGAATCTCATGATAGCGCTTACATGGTAACAACGTGATGTTAGTTATTAAGTATACAATACAGAAGCGAAACTCAGTATTGCTCATTTCTATGAAAAAATCGTCGAGTCGAGTTCTAGATATAGAGGATTGATATAAACTATTGCACACCACATAATGGATCGTAATAATGGATCGTAGTAGCTCCCCTAGCTATCATTATTGCTCGGAGCTTCAATATTGTATTATAATACACTAGCGGCCTGTCCCAGCTTCGCATGGGTGGTCATAAATTTTTTGAACATTTTAGGATAAACTTAGACCGTGGGTTCGAGTCTCGCATCTACTTATTTCATACATTTGCACGCGCTTCTCCTTGAGTGAGTGAAATCGCACCCCGCGCGTGAAACGTGGACCCGTAAACATTTTTACTTTCGTCATATCTTTTGAATGGAATGTCCGATTTGAAAAATTTAAGAAGTAATCTATAGGTATTGAAACCGTCTTAATTATGAAATGATTTATTTGGATAAGGATTAATACCAAGGTACAAATAAAGACCCTTTTCTAGCGGAGGCATTTCAATTATTTTTTTATAATAAAAGAACACTTATTGTGACATAACTATAATAGTTAGACATATGCTGTCGCGACATTTTTTGTAGATGATAACGTGTTCTACAAAATCGTAGTACATTATTTTGTTCTGTCTTCAATAGTTTTCGCAGCGCACGCGATGTAAGGTTTTTTGTTTTCCACCTTGGGTTACATTATTGAAGTTTTAGTAAGGATCCCTGATTTTTTTGAAAATATAATATAGCCTATGTTACTCAGGGATAATGTAGCATTCTAATGGTGAAAGAATTTTTGAAATCGGACCAGTAGTTTTTGAGCCTATTCGTTACATACAAAAATACAAAAATACAAAAATACAAAAATACAAAGTTTACCTCTTTATAATATTAGTGTAGATTGTAACAAGGATCATACAAAAAACCGGTAGGAACCAAGCCGTAAGTTTGTTGCCTGTTCTTCTAGGCTTTGGTCGCGTGGAACTGGCACCTAGAGTCACCTAGCTTTTAGACGTTTCGAAATGTTCCTTGTGATTTTATTGAATAAATACCCTTTGACTTTGACTTTGATTTCGACCTAAGTCAGTGAGATCAAACTTGGAAACTGAAAAGCGTATTTGGTTAGAGTAAGCTCACGACGCATCGAGTAATGCACGTTAATACTTTGGCCTCAAGGAACACATAGGATGCCCTCTATAGTTATTTTTAAATCCAGTCCATCCCAAGGTTGTCTGCAAGACATCACTTTTAACAATAAGACTAGATAGATAGATAGATAGATAGATAACATATTTATTTGCCTAACTAATACTACCCATTTTTTATATTTTTTTTATACAACTAGCTGATGAAACAAGCAGATGGCCCACCTGATTTTAAGTGGTAGCCATCACCTATAACAAAGCATTGCCTCGTAAGTCACGCACAAAAGGAACGTGCCCCACGTTGCACTGCCCTGCGTCCATCAACTTGAGGCATACAGATGTTAAGCATCATGTGCCTGTAATTACACCGACAAACACACTCATCAAACCGAAATACTGCAACGCTGTTTGGCGGCAGAAAAAGGCGTGGCGGTAGTACTTCCCCGGACGAGCCCTTCACAAAGAGCTCTACTACTCTTAAAAACTCTTCTTTGGCCTTGTAGCTTGATCTGTATCAATGCGTATACCATAGCTTGAAGTTTCGTTTCTATGCATTTTGATTACTTAGTCGTAAAACTAAGTAGATACATATTTAGTTTCGGTTCTTAAGTATCCGTCAGGTACACGCTTGGGTAATTTCGGTACTTTGTAATGCAAATGGGAAATAGTTAGAATAAGCCAAAATAATCGTTGACATTGTGGGTATTTTCGAAGGTTGATTGACATGTTATCTTACCAAAAAGTTTGCTTTACTAGTTGCGTATTTATGCAAATTTTTTAGTAGGAATACTTGTTTTGATCAAAATTTTATTTTTGTTGAATTGTGTGCATTTTTATTGTACACAAATTGGTTAATTGCGTAGAGTTCCGTACCCAAAGGGTAAAACGGGACCCTATTACTAAGACTCCGCTGTCTGTCCTTCTGTCACCAGGCTGTATCTTATGAACCGTGATAGTTAGACAGTTGAAATTTTCACAGATGATGTATTTCTGTTGCCGCTATAGCAACAAATACTAAAAAATAGAATAAAATAAATATTTAGAGGGCTCCCATACAACAAACGTGACTTTTTTTGCCATTTTTATACATAATGGTACGGAACCGTCCGGAACTTTGTTGGTTTTTTTTTATTAAATAAGTCATAACTTCTCGCTTGCACGTTTACTCATTTTTAAGATATAAAATTGCTTAAATTTGTTATGAACTATCGCAATAAAACAAGTTTCGGAGAATAATATTACAAATATTCAGAATAAATATCATTTTTTTTTAATATTTGGTGGACTTTACACACAGCACTATCTAGCCCCAAACTAAGCCAAAGCTTGTAATATGGGAACCAGATAGCTGATATAATACATATATAAGTACTTTTTTTTTGCAAATACATACTTATGATATTATATAACACCCAGACAGAGAACAAACATCTATGTTCAGCACACAAATGTTTGTTCTCGGTAGGGATCGAATCCACGGCCTACGGCACAGAAGGCAGAGCTACTACCAACTGAGCTGTGAAGGCTGACAAACGAGATTTTGCGAGCGAGAAGTTGTTTGGCGGCTATCGGCGTCTTATAAGGTGACTTGTTTTCAGGGAAACCTAACAGGTAGAGCCTTACTGAGAAGGAAACTTATTCGTTTCTTGAAATTAAAACAAAATCTCAGAAGTCGTAAAACAAGTATTTCTCACAGATAAGGTGACTGACCTCCAGATACTATCTTTTAAATATGTATCTACGTTACTGACTGACTATCAAACAACGTACAGAAATTGTAGTATTACAAGGGTATTTAACGTTTTACCTTTATTTTATTCCCGTCGTAAATACCCGTGTAATTAGGGTTGCCAGATGTCCGGTATTGAAACGTACAGTCCGGTATTTTCGAGGCCTATCCGGTAAAAAATAAATGGTCACACCGGACAGAACAATGTCCGGTATTTTGAGGAAAGTCGGTACTACTGGTCACAAGCGCCTGCAAAAGTAGGCATATATTTTGTTAAGTAAGTAGTAGATTATAATATTCATACCATTGTTTAATAAAGACTTTCTCAAAGTGAGCATAGTCTTGGCGACCACAATTTTATGACTGCATTATATTTTGTTACTAATTTAGTTGATCTAAGTGATGTAGATTAATTAATAAAAACTATTAGTATAAAAAACCCGTATTTTGTTCGACCTAGCTTACACCCTCCCTTTGGGGTAGTCCGGTATTTTTTCGCGACTCACCTGGCAACCCTACGAGTTTTAAAAATACTAACGCACAAAAAGTCCTAGGAGTATAAAATTTAAGGGTAGCTTTGTGTTGAGGTGTACCTAGGGGGGCACTAAGGGTAGCTTTAGAGTACCAGTAGTTAGGCTGCACTAAGGAAGTAATTTCTGAAACTATAATCCCAACGAGATGAGCGAAGGGGGATTGAAGTTTGTATGAAAATAACGAACGAATTCGCGCGCGTTTCTCCTTTGTGGGTACATTAAATTGTTGTAAAATCTATAGCAATGTTATTTATAAAAATTCATACCTGTATCTTCCTCAAACTCGACCTCCATCGCAGCACAGTTTCATCCCCACTTCATACCGACAACTCAAATACTCAATTGTATGTTTTCCTGTCTGTCTCTCTCTGCCATTTTATGGGTTCAATTGGCATACGTTTATTACGTTTACTGATAGATAGATAGCACAAGTGCCTTTTACAGTGACACGTTAGTTCATATCTTACATTGATTGTATCGAATAAATCACAGCAAAATCACTAGTGACGTGCGCGTCTATTTTCGTTTTATCGATAAAACTCATCGATTGCTTTTAAATTTAGAACGCGAATCACAAACCAAGTGAGACTGACTGAGTCCTCGTTTGTAACAGTTTATCACTGGACGGTAAGACGCGTTATCGTCAGTTGAAATACGATACAGCAGTAAACAAAGCGGTAGCTTGTCGATAAAACGCTCGCGCAAACGCTACGGACATTTTTAACCTTTTTAATAAACACCGAGCAATAATTCAGTCACATTTTGTCAACAACTAAAGAACATAACCGTGACACGTCTCCACGAATTTGACACACTAGTTGAACCGCTTATCGTCTTTCGTTTCACTTGTCACGTCGAATTACTTCTACTATGCAAATTCCGTGGGATGTACGAGTAGGTACACGCAAGCAATTTTAATGAACACTGTATTTTACAGTCACATTGTGCGCACAGTTTTGAACACTTAGGGAGTTTTTTGCTTGTACATCAATACGTAGCGTAGAGTAAAATTATGTTTAATTATTGTACTGTAATAAACCAGTTCGCATGCACAAGACTGGGAGTCGACTGATAAGCGCCGACGCATGCCGCGACCACGCGCATACGTGAACTATCGTGATATAACATTACGCTACATACTATTCTTATTATTATTTTAGCTAAATATTAGAGTCTGTGTGGTGATAAGACATTGGCGTATTTGCTCTAATTGTAACACCTTTTACACCATTTCCAAGGGTATTCGAACATACTATGTTAATAAGCGTAGCGTCTAACTGAGCGTATTTAATATAATATTACCAAAATCGAAACGACTTGTTTCTTAGTTATACGAAAAACAACTTCAACTACTATGTTAATTATGACTTGTATCCTGTATTTAATATAAGCCATGATATATATAATATATAAAATATAATATAAATAAATATCCCAGTAATAGGTATAGCACTTTGGATGCTAAAATAATTGTGGCTCAATCAAGCCCTAATCAATGAACTGATTTAAATTAAACTTGAAGCAAATATAATTTGTAACCTATTAATTATAGGTAATTTTTCATCTCGACAAATTTACGGGAACGGGGTATAAAA
Source organism: Chloroclysta siterata (assembly GCA_932294275.1). Lineage (NCBI taxonomy): Eukaryota > Metazoa > Arthropoda > Insecta > Lepidoptera > Geometridae > Chloroclysta > Chloroclysta siterata. Next base: position 21,379,068 of record OW028589.1, read on the forward strand.
TATTAATGTTTTATTTAGTTTAGCAGAAATTGTCTGTATAAGGATTTTGCGTTATTCTTATGAAATATTAAAGTAATTTGCGGTACGACGCACTATGCAGTATTTAATTGTGTGAATATGCAAGAAAACTTCTTAGACACAAACGCTTGATATCTCTGGCCATGATTATGAATAGCATTCCGTTTAAATATCGCTTCGTTTATCGCACTGCTCGTGCAATAACTAAATGCAAATTTTGATGTATCTAAAAATGTTTCATACAGAGTATCGATTGAGTTGACATCTTGAATAATTTTCGCATCCCTAAATTGTATGTAATCATTTGGTAATCATAGTTATCGGTTGTATTATTTTAGGAATGTTATATCGTGGTTATATCACTCGCTTATATTTAGACTAGGCAATGTCTGAGTGGTGCGTATTAAGATTTAGATTCGAGTTCTAGCATTGTTTAACGCGTTCTTTAAAAGATAAGTTCAGTATTTACATGATAGTGAAGGGTCTTTGATATTAAAGTGAATATTGCTGTTAATTGATTGGCGACAATACAATACTTAGGTACCATAGAAATTTATATTATTAAAACATATATTATTAAAACAGCTAAGGGATTGTTTTCTGTGTAGACATAGGCCTCCCCTATACATTTCCAAGAAGAACGATTCCGAGCCCTCTCCATCCACCGACTTCCCGCGATCCTAACAATGTCGTCAGTCCATAGCACCCCCCGTTCCGCCGTTACCATGACCGCCACCTGTGCCAGGAATAACGGAACTGCTGGGGCCTGGGGGCCGTCGCTTGGCAGACGGATTGGTGACCGCAGTGTTGATGACGTTTATTCTGCAAATGCTGCTGCCCATTTCCCGGTGTGTTACCTTAGTCGCCTTTTACGACACCCACGGGAGGTGACGGAGGGGTCCAATTCTATTGCCACGGCAATATTTCATAATAAATAAATAAATATATAAATAAATATTGTTGGACATTCCACACAGCACTATCTCGCCCCAAACTAAGCCAAAGCTTGTGATATGGGAACCAGATAGCTGATATACTACTTATACAAGGTGTTCCATAAGTTGTGTATTTAAACTTCAGGGGGCTAAAGTACCCATCAATATGAACAACTTTTTCTAAGGAACCAACACTGAGAACGCGAAAAAAAAAACAGCTGTTTCATACATTTTAGCCTGGTAGGTATTGAACTTTTGTATGAAACAGCTGTTTTTTTTTTCGCGTTCACAGTGTGGGTTCCTTAGAAAAAGTTGTTCATATTGATGGGTACTTTAGCCCCCTGAAGTTTATATACACAACTTATGGAACACCTTGTATACTTTTTTTTTTGTAAATACATACTTACAATATTATATAACCCCCAGACAGAGAACAAACATCTATGTTCATCACACAAATGTTTGTTCTCGGTGGGGATCGAACCCACGGCCTACGGCGCAGAAGGCAGAGCTACTACCAACTGAGCTGCGAAGGCTGTCAATAATAATCATTACACATCCTGAATAATTCCTGTTTTGGAGAATTTTGCCGCTTCCCAGTCGGATTGGTGAAGCAGAGTTGGTGTTTGGTTCCTTGAGGAGTATGGGTGCCGATTAAATTACAGGCTTAAGAGGCTTAAAGCCTCAAGTTGATAGACGCAGGGCAGTGTATCACAGGTCACGTTCATATCGTGCGACAAGGCAATGCTTTGCTGTAGGAGATGGTTACCACTTAATATTACATTTAAAATAGTTTAAAATTAATTTGATCGGCAGGAGGTTGTTACCAGTAAACGAATCGAGCTCTAGTAACTAATACCATAGAGATAGACAAATCTAGTAAAACCAAGTCAGTTGTATAGGTACAAAATACAGTATTTTAGCTGGAAACACCATTTTAGAGTGCCGATCTATCACTATGTCTTTAACGAGAGAGCCTCCGGCTTTTGTGTTTCTGAGTAGGTATATGTTATCCGTCATTTATAAGTCATAGAACTTTTTTAGGTACTACGACATGCCGGTTTCCTCACGATGTTTTCCTTCACCGTTTGAGAGTACTGGCATTGTACACATACATTATTGAACAGAAAAACTCATTGGTGCACGACCGGTTTCGAACCCACGACCTTAGGATCGGAAGGCTGGGCCGCTACCACTAGACCACCAGTGCTCTCAAGAAGTAAAAATATTAACTTAAGTCACAAGGATTTAAAGGGATTTGGAAAAGTCTGAACGCTTGGTGAACTTATGCGCCAGATTTACGACTCAGCCTAGAAGAACAGGCAACATGAAATGATACAATCAAATCTATGGTCAGAATTTGAAAGAAATATATTTTGAAATTCTGAAAGTCATCTGTCATCTTACTAGTAACACAGAGCTTTTATGCGTTCATGATTTTAGCATTTTGTTGAATGAAAATTGTTGAATACCCATTAATAAAATGTGCTATTTTTTATGACAATTTTTTTTTAAAACCTTGCTTTTCATGTAAGTTTGTAATCTGTTTCTTTTTAGAAATATTTTGTTTTATTAAATATACCTATATATATTGAAGTATTAGGTAAATGTGATAAATACCCGTGTACCTAATACTTCAATATGTGATGATCGCGAGAGTTTGAAAAATATACCTATATAGGTTACTTTTATACCTACTTGTACATACTTAATTGTTATAACAAAAGTAACTAGCTCAAACTAGAGTTAGTTGTTTACGAGCCAACCCACTAAGCCGATTAGATAAAGTGACATCACTATGAACATTAACCGTATGGTAAGTAGGTGATACAGGGTGGAAAAGACTTGTCTCGAAAACCTCAAAGAGAGGAGTACTATCTCCTGGAACACAGCTAACGCTTATCCAGGAGACAGCCTTGTGAAGAGTGTTCACTGTTGATTTTATTTATATCAATAAACATTTTTCCATTTTTTTTACTTTTACAAACATTAAGTACCTATTTTTCGAACATTCATAAAAAAACTTGACACAATTAAATCTAAAACTAAAACGGAATTTTTAACGAGAAAGAATATTCTCGATCACTAACAAGTAACCTCGCTAACATATTTTTTTTTTTTTACTATTTTGAAAATCTCGGTTAATAAATATTATTTGAGAGACAGTAATACAAAAAGACTAAAGACAAGAATACTAAATCAATGAAAGGAATGATTTTTCAGTTGAACTTGTTTTTATCAACAAATATATAATTCAAAGCCCTTGTAACTACGCCTTTTCAGCGGACCAATTTAAAAACTTTCAGCGGAACGACAAAATCAAAAGACTTTAACAATAAAAAAACACGATATTCACTTTGTAACATCTTAAAACTAGGTGAATCTAGGTATCGTCAATTAATTCCACGTGAACAAGCCTAAAAGAACAAATTAATCGTTATTAATCTGTTAGGTTTGGTGGCGTGAGATAGATTTAATAAAGATAACGCCATTTAGTTTTTTATGGGACTATGTGTGCGCCTGACGTCATACCTCTGCTGCTGCATGCCCCTTCAGTTTTCACGTGTAGTCTTTTAACACCCTGTATATAGATTAGTGGGTAATAATGTACCTAGGTACTTGCTTATATCAAATGCCATAAAAAATATGGGCTGCCCATTTTGAGTAAATTGTTTTTAGAAATGCAGTAAGATTAAGTTGTAAATCAAGCGATAAAATGAAATTCCCACTAAGCTGCTCTGAAGCTGAACTACATATTATACCTCTATAGTAACCGTTGTGTGAATGAATGACGGACAATCAAGGTGAGATAGTAGCCAAAGTAAGCGTGGTATTAATAATTATTATTATTAAGAGCCTGTAGTGTCCCACTGCAGGGCAAAGGCCTCCCTTCCTTCTCTCCAGTCGCTTCTACTTTGGGCTACTGTGGACCAGTTCTTTATGTAGGCGTCTATTTCGTCCCTCCATCTCCGCCGCGGTCTGCCGCGAGGTCGTTTTCCGTTTTTAGGCGTCCAATCTGTGGTGGATTTAGCCCATAACGCATCCGACATGCGGCAGACGTGGCCTGCCCAATCCCACTTCAATTTACCCGCGTGCTTGCCGACATCTGCGATTTGTGTCTTGGAGCGAAGTAAACTGTTGCGCACGCGGTCTGTGATTTTGACTCCCAGAATACTGCGCTCCATGGCTCGCTGGCAAACCCCGAGTTTGGACTTCTGATGTTCAGGTATTAATAATAATAAATAAATATTGGTGGACTTCCCACACAGCACAATCTAGCCCCAAACGAAGCAAAGCTTGTAATATGGGAACTAGATCGCTGATATACTACTTATAAATTTACTTTTCTTTCGTAAATACATACTTATAATACATAATAACACCCAGACAGAAAACAAACATCTATGTTCATCACACAAATGTTTGTTCTCGGTGCGGATCGAACCCACGGCCTACAGCGCAGAAGGCAGAGCTACTACCAACTTAGCTGTGAAGGCAATGAGCTAGCTTGGTCGTGTGGATATGGCGACTAAAAAGTAGTACTTAATAGGAGTAGTAGATCTCTTTGTGAAGGGCTCGTCCGGGGAAGTACTACCGCCATGCCATTTTCGACCGCCAAGCAGCGTCGCTGTGTTTCGGTTTGATGAGTGTGTTTGCCTGAGAAATTACAGGCACATTAGGCTTAACATCTGCGTGCCTCAGGTTCATGTACCTAGGGCAGTCCATCGTAGTGCATCGTGCACGTTCCAATCGTGCGTGATTTAAGAGGCAATGGTGTGTTAAGAGAGCACAGGTGGTCTAGTGATAGCGGCTCCGCCTTCCGATCCTAAGGTCGTGGGTTCGAAACCGGTCGTGCACCAATGAGTTTTTCTGATCCAAAATGTATGTGCACAATGCCAGTACTCTCAAACGGTGAAGGAAAACATCGTGAGGAAACCGGCATATCGTAGAACTTAAAAAGTTTTATAACATGTGTCAAATGCTCGAAAGGAGCCTCTTGAGGCGCACTTAAAATCCTTTCACCACACTGTTTCGAAAGAAACTAGTGACACGACAAGAGAGAGAGAATCTGTGCTCCAAAAATTTCTCTGAAAAAATCGGGATGACAACGAGCTGACTGACGAGGGACTGCCCATTGCCACTTTAACTTGCAAAATCTGAGGGTTATGTCAGTAACCTTAATAGCTTGTACTTGAGAAATTTACTGGTAAGTATATGAGTAAAATCGGATGAAGGGTTATTTATGATATGGGGGTTTTTAAAGGGGCAAAAATAAAAAAAGTTACATAAAACATATGGACATTCCAAAACCATTTACTTTTTTTCTGGGACGATTGGTTTTTGAGATACAACAAAAAAGTTAAATTAAGATAACCACCGATCTCTCGAGCTCTCATCTCTAGGAATTTCGTGGACATCAGGTTTTTCTACTGGTCGCCCAGTTCCTTTGCTTTTTTTTTTCTTGAAATAAATTAAGAAAGTACTCAGTTCTCATAAAATGGTGATAGCGACCTGGTCTGATGATGGAGCTGAGGTCTGTTCAACGGAACTCTTCAATAAATAAGCCAATTCATTTGAAACTTGGTTACCATACTTAGTTAGTAAGTGGTAGTCAGAAACAAGTGCAAACACAATGTTTGGACTTACCTCTGACTACCACCTACTAAAAGTTTTGGTGCGTTCGTCGGGTCGCATCACGAGATCTCAGTTCGGGGCGAACCACTAGTATAGGTATAATAGAATAACGCCTTGGAACGATTCTGTCATGTTATTATATTTTATTGAATAGACAATTTTAATCAGAATTCTTGATGCTATTATGATAGAATGACTGCTGCTGAATGACGAAGAAGTACTTTGTAGTGAGGGCTGATTAACTAGTAGCCGAATGATTAGCACTGGTATGACTGTCGTGCGTCATAGTCTTGATAACGATAATGCCTGATAACAAAGAGTCGATGACGAGGTCACCGGTATTTGGAACCTTATTTTCTTCAGCATAAGAGCTATTCTAATATTGCTAAAACCTTGATTTTGCTACCATAAATGATGTACCCGGTTATGATCTATTGAAACATCGGACTAGTTTGGGAAGTTAAGTAGTTGCCAACCTTCAAATACGTCAAGAAGATTATATGGTAGATTATAAGTTTATTTTTACAAATTATTAATAATATTTATTTACAAAGAAAATTATAATTAATACAAGTATTTACAAAATATATATGAAACTGTTGAGCTATCTGCAGACTGTTGCAAACGATCTAAAGATAGCTCAACTGATCCAAATCAGTGCCAATCGGAAGCGTCCCAAGACACAGGCTGCATTGCCACGCTGAACGGCAATGCTGATGCGCTGAGCCAGATAAACTTCTGAAGACCCCATTAAGGCCTCGGTACCCCACGGACCTAGAGTCTCAACCCCAAAGGAGAAAATACGTAGGCTCTGTCGAGACCTGCATATTTGTATAATAAATAATAAATATTGGTGGACTTTCCACTCGGCTCTATCTTGCCCCAAACTAAGCAAAGCTATGGGAACCAAATAGTTATTTACTTATTATGGGCTTGCACTTGATTGTAATAAATCGCTTTTTGTAAAGGGCTCGTCGCAGAGCAGACGCAGAGCATTATATCGTAGGGCACCACGGTGAGTGACTTGAAATGCAATGCTTTGTAGGTGATGGCTACCACTTAACGTCTGATAGGCCATCTGTTTGTTCCAGTAGCTGTTTTTCATATTTCCTTAAATAAATTGAGTGAATTTACCGAATTTACCTATATCTACACTATCTACACTAATAATATTATAAAGAGGAAAGATTTGTATTTTTGTTGTTTTGTATGTAACGAATGGGCTCAAAAACTACTGGTCCGATTTCAAAAACTCTTTCACCATTAGAATTCTACATTATCCCTGAGTAACATAGGCTATATTATATTTTCAAAAAAATCAGGGATCCTTACTAAAACTCCAATAATGTAACCCAAGGTGGAAAACAAAAACCTTACATCGCGTGCGCTGCGAAAACTATTGATGATAGAACAAAATAATGTACTACGATTTTGTAGAACACGTCATCATCAACAAAAAATGTCGCAACAGATTATGTCTAACTATTATAGTTATGTCACAATATGTGTTCTTTTATTATAAAAAAATAATTGAAATGCCGCCGCTAGAAAATGGTCTTTATTGGTACCTTGGTATTAATCCTTATCCAAATAAATCATTTCATATTTAAGACGATTTCAATACCTATAGATTACTTCTTAAATTTTTCAAATCGGACATTCCATTCAAAAGATATGACGAAATTAAAAATGTTAACGGGTCCACGGGTTGTGCGAATGTATGAAATAAGTAGACGCGAGGCTCGAACCCACGGTATAAGTTTATCCTAAAATGTTCAAAAAATTTATGCGAAGCTGGGACAGGCCGCTAGTAGTATATTATCAATGAACGATCACTTAGGATACCATAATCTTTGACATGTAAGGAAATTTTACAAATTCCAGTACCGTGCGTTGTTCTATCTGTACATCTAGATCTTATCTATGTAGGTTATCTCTGAGATTTAATTACCGCCTCTGTTATGGAAGTTTGGAATAGCTAACTTTATTTAGCTTTGACCATAACTACCTCAAATCGATGTGTAAAAATGTATGGAGTTATTTGAAATTGATACGATGTTGATTTCTCACGAGAAAACGATCTCTTTATCTTATTTTTATCATTTATTTTTATAAATAATCTTAGATAGTTTTAACCAATTATACCTATTCATTTAAATTTTACATGCACTAATAGGGTAAAATTAAGCTGAAACAATAAAATACATTGACAACTCTGTACCTACATGTAATTTCGTAAGTAAGTAAATACTTTTTAGAGTAGTAGAGCTCTTTGTGAAGGGCTCGTCCGGGGAAGTACTACCACCACGCCTTTTTCTGCCGCCAAGCAGCAACGCTGTATTTGGGTTTGAAGAGTGTGGTTGCCGGTGTAATTACAGGCACATGAGGCTTAACATCTGTATGCCTCAATTTGATGGACGCAGGGCAGTGCAGCGTAGGGCACGTTCCTATCTTGCGTGACTTAACATTTTTTTTTTTTTCGAATGAACTAAATGCTGGTGATCGTCTGACGATTCTTACAGCGTTACCGAACAATGAGGTGGGCCATCTACTTGTTCCGTCAAGTATTCGTATAAAAAAAAAAAAACACTCATTCTTCAATTTTTTTTCGTCTTTTGGTCAAGGGGCAGGTAGGTAATTTGTTTATTTATTTTTTATGACCAACTGAGAAAACGCATATAAAATCTTTAGAGCCTGGCAACCGTGGTTTGTTCGTGTTGAAATAAATCTCAGCGCTGTTGCGCGGTTGTCTACGTCTTAATACGTCAGATGCAGACAACCCACGTTATAGCAGCGAGATTTGTTTAACAAGCATTAATCCATTTTACTTATTGCTATTGTTCTTCATTCACATAGTATTCGCGTTTTTATTTGCTTATTTGCAGCTTTAAGGCGAAGACAAGAGCTAATGTAATTCTCGCTCGCACGTTTCGACATGTTGAAAGATATAAAATCACTAAACTCATTTTCGAAAAATCGCAATCAACCATCTTGTGTGCAATCACATTGCACACAGTTTAGTAAAAATTTCATTTTGATCGATACAAGTTTTCCTATTTAAAAGTATGCTTATGTATGAAAACTAGTAAAGCAAACTTTTAAGTAGGAAAACTTGTATCGTTCAAAATATTTTTTTTACTAAACTGTGTGCAATGTGATTGCACACAAGATGGTTGATTGCGATTTTTCGAAAATGAGTTTAGTGATTTTATATCTTTCAACATGTCGAAACGTGCGAGCGAGAAGTTGTTTGATAGTTGTCAGCCCCTTAATGGATCCCCATCGCCAGTGGCGGATTTACATATTTGCCGCCAGTAGGCTATTCATGACCCCCCTTCCCCTACAATTCGATACCATAGTCCTACTAATAAAACGCGAAAGTTTGTAAGTATGGATGGATGGATGTTTGTTGCTCTTTCACGTAAAAACTACTGAATGGATTTTAATGAAACTTTACAATAATATAGCTTATACATCAGAATAACACATAGGCTACAATTTATAAAGATATTATGTGACTAATCCTACGCAGTCGCGGGCACCAGCTTGTTTACAATAATATTAAAAAAAAGTCAATGAAATTGCAACTTTATGATTTGTGCACTATCGTCCATAACATTAGCTTTTTCCCGTCATTAGTATGTTTGTGTTGTGATCTAGGGGATCGATGTGTCAGTTCCTTTTCCAAAAGCTCAATCTTATGAAGGTACATGATTGAGCTTTTCTTAGCTTAGAAATATACCCAAAAACCACAGATATAGATGTACATATAAGAAAAAAAAACCTAATTTGCCGCCCCCTAAAATGTGCCTACACAGCCTGGTAAATCCACCACTGCCTATCGCAGATACGAAGATCGTTCTAGCGACGTTATTTCTCTACGTATTCTCTGACAAAAAAAAAATCACTTCGCTTGAAACACCGAACGCTTTGTGGTTCGAGCGCAAAAATGCGTACATCATCGTCACGAACAGCGGTATTTGTGTATTTGAGTATTCGTCTTGTTCGTGAAATAGGCAAATATACGCAAATAATGTCACTACACACCGTCTTATTTCCTCAATATGAGAATACAAATAGCGATGTGAAGCGCCACCATTAGATAGATACCTGACAGCCTCGCGGAAGCATGGGCTGCTTCTACAGAGAGCAAGTAAAAAAAACCGGCCAAGTGCGAGTCGGACTCGCGCACGAAGGATTCCGTTCCATTATCTAAAAAAACGGCAAAATCTCGTTTGTTGTATGGGAGCCCCTTTAAATATTAATTTATTCTGTTTTTAGTAGTAGTCTTAGTAATAGGGTCCTGTTTTACCCTTTGGGTACGGAACCTTATACAGTAAATTCAAATAAAATACTACTACTTTCTATACACTCAGCAATTAGATGCTAAGTTAAAGATCCCCTGAGGGTGCTTAAAGTGCTCACGTAAACTCGCTTACGGCTAACTTATTGTCAGCATAAAATACTTGTGGTAAAACTACAGTTTTCTAAAGAACGGTGGCCGTCTTAATACTGACGTATACGTATACGTCAGTATTAAGACGGCCACCGTTCTTTAGAAAACTGTAGTTTGAATATTAAGTGTCCTTCATCATCATCATCAGCCTTAAGAAAGGCATCACCAAATACATTCACCTTCCCTGTCCTGCAATTTTTACATTCAGGGGGAACCGATATTCCCCAGTCGGTTTTACGAATTAAATGGATGTTTGTTTGATTCCTGTTACAAAATAGTTGATTGATGGCCTACCTGATGTTAAGTGGTAACCATCACCTATTACAAAATATTGCCATATTACAAAGCATTATTATACTAGTGGTTCGCCCCGAACTGAAATTTCGTGATGTCCGCTCCAGTCTTACATTGATACCAAACACGATATTTGGCCACTGACTACCCCCTAACCTACTTAGGGTAACCAATTGTAACTCAAAAACCATACATACATCGTAGAATAAAAATAAAAATGGTATTGGGATGTACAAACCAAACCCTTTAATACCTATGACACTTCATTTGGTATATTTGTGTAACAATTTTTTACTCCCAGATCGGATCAACGGTTATAAAGTTATGGTCATACACACAAAAATTTCATAAAATGCCAAATTGCCCAAGTTAAATGTAAGATTTTCATTCGCTTCGTTCACATCAGCTGGATACATCGGCAATTAGTATTTAAAAAAAAACGCCAGTGTGATGTCAAAAAGACAGAATGGTAGCTCAGCCTTTTTGACACATCTGTGAGGCCATATTATAACGGTTACAGTTTGTTAGAACGTTCAAAGTGAAGGGACACGCATGTTAAGACTAAGCTCAGGAGACCTATTGGGCAAGAGACAAAGAAGGACGATTGAATATAAATACGATTTGAAAATAGCTGGGCCACACACACATATAAATTCATCAGGTACACACACGGATCTCTCATCAGAATTGTATGTAGCGTAGTTATGGATATAATATAGCTACATATAGGTAGGTATAGGGCAGTGTGTAATCTGCTGAAGCCAAATAGCCTTTAGACTAAATAACGTTTAGGCATACCTATGGGAAGTACCTCCCATGAAAGTACCTCTCGCTCGCACATTTCAAAATATTGAATGATATAAAATCACTGAACTCATTTAGGAAAAATCGCAATCAACCAAGACATAGGCTACAATTTATAAAGATATTGTGTGACTAATCCTGCGAAGACGAGGTCGCGGGCACCAGTTCGTACATAAATAAATAAATGACCACAAGATTATATATCCCTTCCAGTGGAAATACGCGAAGCTACATCTCTGGGTATCTTCAAATGCAAATTATACCACCATTTTTTTGTCCAAACAGACATCTCAACCAAATTGAGCATTTAATAGAATAGTATTATATATATTTATAGTTATATAATAGTATGTATCTCTTTAATTTGTATGTAGGTATGTATTGTAGGTAAATATATATTGAGTAGGTTTTTTTTATGTTATAGTTGTTGTTTTTTAAAGGTTTTTCTCCTGTATTGTCTCAAAGAGCACTACCACCCACTCCACATAGCACAAAGGTTAACTGGAAGAAAATGCTAATTAGCATTAAGTTCGCCTATGTACCTTATTTATGTGCAATAAAGAATTTTCTTATCTTATTATATTCTAAGAAGATTTCGCATATACCTAACAAAATTGTCCGACTTAGAAGAACCAAGAAGAAATCTTCCGTTATATTTCCGTGTAGTAATCCCTATGGATGGCATGGGAGACATCCCCTCAAACCTTTTGTTCATCATCATCATTACTAACCTGAAGCCAGATTTTTTGTTACTTAAAACGTAATAGGAGCAGTGGCGTAGCTGTCGTAGGGTCAGGTGGTGCAGTACACCAAGGCCCCGAGGCTCAGGGGGCCCTCTAACCTAAGCTTTGAAAAGAGAGGGTCATCCAGCTCCCGAAGCTAGAAAACCTTGAGCCTGCTCACAATTTTTTTAGTTTTTAATGATTTATTTTAAAGGCCATTAAAAGTTCAAGCTATGTGGAAAGAGGGGGTGCGGGCCTGATTCTTTCTCTATGCACCGGGGCCCTTGTCCGCTGCGCCACTAAGTACACCAAGGCCCCGGAGCTCAGGGGGCCCTCTAACCTAAGCTTTGAAAAGAAAGGGTCAGCCAGCTCCCAAAGCTAGAAAACCTTGAGCCTGCTCACAATTTTTTTTGTTTATGATTTATTTTATAGGCCGATATAAGTTCAAGCTATGTAGGTGAGGGCCCAATACTTTTTTTATGCACCGAGGCCCTTGTCCACCTATAGCTACGCCACTGAATAGGTGTTTAAGGCGAAGACAAGAGCTAATGTGACTCTCGCTCGCACGTTTCGACATGTTGAAAGATATATAATCACATAACTCATTTTCGAAAAATCGCAATCAACCATTTTGTGTGCAGTCACATTGCACACAGTTTAGTAAAAAAATCATTTTGATCGATACATGTTTTCCTACTCAAAAGTTTGCTTTACTAGTTTTCGTACATAAGCTAACTTTTAAGTAGGAAAACTTGTATCGATCAAAATGAAATTTTTACTAAACAGTTTATTATTACAGTCCTATTACAGTTTAGTAAAAATTTCAATCAAAATGGTTGATTGCGATTTTTCGAAAATGAGTTTAGTGATTTTATATCTTTCAACATGTCGAAACGTGCGAGCGAGAAGTTGTTTGATAGTTGTCAGCCCCTTAAGACACGTCAGTTTTTTTGCAGATCACGCATAACAGCTTAAACACGCCATAGAGGTTTCTTTTGTCTATGAATGAGCTCACCGGAAATCCTAAGTAGGTCACAGATAGCAAGTAGTTAGTGGGCACACTGCTCATATAGACTGTATAATTAGATTTCCATAAATGCGCCCAGTGTTTGTTAATCGGTGTTAAACTTCTCGCGGTTAGCATTGTTTTCTGAAGCAATCATGTCGAAGGCGAGATCGCAAATTCCAACATCCATAGATTTCGGAGTTATTCTGAATGCCGGGGTCAATCGATCACTACCCAATCAAAACTAATCGCATGTCTAGTCAATTAGTACTATCTCTATCTAACTCGATGTAATAGCTGAAATGGCGCGTGACTTGACATCCGATTAGTTTCGATCGAGCTTTCAGAAACCGGCCGGTAAGTGAGGCAACAATATACGCGATAACAATTTAGATCGGTGACTTACAATATCTAATATCTACTTCAGAGGTGAATAATCGCATATAAATTTTATCGACAATGCTTCAGCGCTTTTTGAAAAAATCTTCAAAAACCAAAAATATCGATAAACAAACTACCTACGTTTATTGTATATTTTATTATATACAAATTACGTTTTGGTTTGTGGTTTTTCTTCAGCAAGTTTTTTTTTATGTTTTGCAGTGCAGTGTAGGTAGGTATGAAGTCGGTTATTTTCTGCAAAAACGTTATATTATTTTTAGTTTACGAAGTAAGTCCACTCATCTGCTTGTGGCCGTCGCTACCCAACATGTAAATATTATTTAGTTAGGAAATTATGGTGTGAACCTGCATGTCGTAAAACCTTTAGGCGAAGACAAGAGCTAATGTGACTCTCGCTCGCACGTTTCGACTTATTGAAAGATTTAAAATCACTAAACTCATTTTAGAAAAATTGCAATTAACCATTTTGTGTGCAATCACATTGCACACAGTTTAGTAAAAAAATCATTTTAATCGATACATGTTTTCTTACTCAAAAGTTTGCTTTACTAGTTTTCGTACATAAGCAACATGTCGAAACGTGCGAGCGAGAAGTTGTTTGATAGTTGTCAGCCCCTTAAAAGCTCGAAAAAACATGTGTAATATAAATTCCTTTCACCACACTGATTGACACTTTGACAATATGAAGAAGATTTGGTGAAATTTACGCAGCGCCATCTAGCCCCATAAGCAAAGCGATGGAAACCAGAAAACTTATCGAAAAGTTCCTGGCAATTAAACCTTAGCAAAAGCTGTCGCGTAAATTGCTACTCGTATTAACAAACAGAGAGTCTTTATAGGCATAAGACACCTATAACTTTTTTTTGTTTTTCTTTTACTCTTAAAGTCCCGCCTGATCGTGAGGTCGGGGGTTCTAATTCAGACGTATCAGCGCAGCTTAGGATGAACAGGACTGTAGATAAAAAAGAGTGGAGTCCCACACCAGTGGGTTTAAACAGTTACAAAAAAACTCAAAGACAGAGAAAAACTCAAAACACAGACTCAAACTCAAACACACCTCCCAACGAGACGTCCCAACGAGACGTCCCAACCAGCAGCCAGAGGCCAAGGATCGTATTACTTTATGAAGTCTTCAATTTTCTATTTGACAGATTCAATAACTTCTATGCAGTCGCAAACAATTGATGCAATTTAAATGCGCGCTGCTATTTTAAGAGTAGTAGTGCTCTTTGTAAAGGGCTTGTCCAGGGGAGTACTACCACCATGTCTTTTTCTGCCGCCAAGCAGCGTTGCTGTGTTTCGGTTTGAAGAGTGTGGTTGCCGGTGTAATTACAGACACATGAAGCTTGACATCTGTATGCCTCAAGTTGATGGACGCAGGGCAGTGCATCGTAGGGCACGTTCCTATCGTGCGTGACTTACGAGGCAATGCTTTGTTATAGGTGATGGTTACCACTTAACATCAGGTGAGCCATCTGTTTGTTTCATCATCTAGTTGTATAAAAAAAAAGTATAATTATAATATCCCGCCCTTGGAGGAAATATCAAATTCCGCCGCTGGCGCTGCCCGGGACGTCTAATGCGTTTGAGCTCTAAAAGCCAAGATACAGACTAGGGATTACAGACGTAAGTATATCGCATGCATATTGCATTTAACTTTTTTTTATGACGGACAAATGGGCTTACGGCCCGCTTGAATATAACATAATATCATTTATTTCAAAATACTTATTTTATAAAATTGTTTTGACATAGTGTGGCATCAATCCCTCGTCATTTATTATCTAAATTAGGTACATTCAAGAGGTAATAAAATACTTAGGTACAGAATTGTCAAACACAAAATTGATGGGTAAATGGCATGGCTGATGGTAAATCGTCGCCCATAGACACCAACAACATTGGGGGTGTTGTCGTTGCTGCCCTGAAGGACTTTATTTCATTTTTTCTTGAGGGCTATCAATTTAGTTTAAAAGTTTTTACATTGCGTTTGATATTACGAACATAGATTTTTCTCAGCTGAGCTCTGTGAAAAATCTATGTTCGTAATATCAAACGCGTAAAATATTTTAAACTAAATTGATAGCCCTCACAGCTCTTGATAGTAGCTCTAGCCCGTGGGTTCGATCCCCACCGAGGACAAACATTTGTGTGATGAACATAGACGTTTGTTCTCTGTCTGGGTATTAAGGTGTTATTATATACCATAAGCATGCATTTACAAAAAAAGTATATATGTATTATATCAGCTATCTGGTTCCCATAGTACAAGCTTGGCTTACTTTGGGGCTAAATAGTGCTGTGTGGAATCTCCACAAACATTATTTATTAACTATTGAGTGGGTCACGAAGGGGAAGTACCTACCTTATATACAAGCTGGTGCCCGCGACTTCGTCTGCGCAGGATTAGTCACACAATATCTTTATAAATTGTAGCCTATGTGTTATTCTGATGTATAAGCTGTATTAATGTTAAGTTTCATTAAAATCCATTCAGTATTTTTTACGTGAAAGAGTAACAACGAACGCATCGCAACGCATCAATATGAACAACTTTTTCTAAGGAACCAACACTGTGAACGCGAAAAAAAAAACAGCTGTTTCATACAAAAGTTCAATACCTACCAGGCTAAAATGTATGAAACAGCTGTTTTTTTTTTCGCGTTCACAGTGTTGGTTCCTTAGAAAAAGTTGTTCATATTGATGGGTACTTTAGCCCCCTGAAGTTTATATACACAACTTATGGAACACCTTGTATATTACCGGGCCATAGCAGAACAATGTCTGAGAAACACTACTCTAACAATTTCACCATCATAATATTAAAACAATTTAATCATAACTGTTTGAAGTTGGGTTATTCGCCCGTTCTCTTCCGAATTATGTACTGTCATAACTTTAGGGCTTTATTTATTATCCACATTAATTATTTCGGGTAGATAGAAACAGAGGCGCATTTACATTAAAAGAGGCTTGATTCTAGGAAATTTCTACCCTTTTAATTTACCTTTCATTTCTTTGAATTTGCCCAAAACTTGATGAAACGTGTGTGGCGCTTTAATTATATTCTCTCTCATAGAATAAAAAGACCACATGCTGTCTGTTTTTATTTAAATACAACTTGCTGATGGAACAAGCAGATGGCCCACCTGATGTTAAGTGGTAACTATCACCTATAACCAATCATTGTCTGGCCTGACGACATTGTTAGGATCGCGGGAGGTCGGTCGGTGGATGGAGAGGGCTCGGAATCGTTCTTCCTGGAAATGTCTAGGGGAGGCCTATGTCCAGCAGACTTCTTTGGGCTGATGATGATGAAAAAAACAACGTATGAAGGTTTCCTAAGGCCCAGTTTCACCATGCTCTGTTAGTTACTAATCAAGGATTAAAAGACCGTTAAATCTAACCTTAGCTGTCAAACGCGTACATTTTGACATATTTAACGGCCCTTTAATCCTTTGTTAATCTAACAGAGCATGGTGAAATCAGCTCTTAGTATTTTATTTTGTACTAGATGACCCGGTGTACTTCGTATCACCTATCCTCGCAATTTTTCCATATTCTCTCACCGTTTAAACCTTCCCTGAACTACGACAAACATTTCAAAACCAAAATCAGCTAATTCGGCCCAGCCGTTCTCGAGTTTTAGCGACACAAACGAACATCAATTGATTTTTATATAAATAGAGATATATATAATGAGATTTAATTCATCGATTCCTAATGAAATTTACGATAAATAAAGAACTTATTCTGCCAAATAAGAATCAGTTTAAGAAGTCTGAACTAGATTTCTTTTCTGTTATCTATGTGGATGATGTGATAAGCCCTTTCAGGGTATTCATATCCAAATATTCTTACCAGTATTGCAGTACTGCTATAGTGGTACCGGCGCCGCCTTCCTAAGGTCGTGAGTTCAAAGCTGGTCGCGCACCAATGAATTTTATTTCAAAAATGTATGTGCACAGTGCCAGAGGTACTATCAAACCTTATAGGTACCTATATATTTACATACATGTTATTTTTAATTATTATTCACCTACCGTTATTGTTACTGTCTTCTTTCTAGCTACTGTTTATTGTTTTGAATTTGTTTTGAATAAAAAAGTTTTCTTTCTTTATTTCTTTCGTGTGTAGAAAAACCTCGTGAGAAAGCGGACATAGAGTAAAAAATTAAAATAAAAGTTTATTTTCAATTTAATCTGATCAAGTTTTTCTACTGTTTTAGTACTTTTTCATTATTTTACGTAGGATTTTTTTTTCAATCAAAATGATTATTTTTGCTGAATCCTTGTAAAGTTGTTTTCCGAAACTTGGTGGTTTGCAATTCTTCATAATTTAATTTTAAATTATGAAATTCTACCTTCAATAATTTTATATCTTCAAAAATTTCAAAAAAAGATTGAATGTGCGAGCGAGACGTTATTGAAGAGTTGTACTTATAGCACGAAATTTGTGAGAAAAAGGAATAGCTATTTTCTGATTAGAAAACCTACATTATAATTATGTGCAATTTAACTCTGGAATCAGTCAAACATTTTCATTTTACATAAACCAGCAATGTATCGTGAAAATGCTCCTCAAGGGACGTAAGTTGAACTAATATGAACAATTTTGTCCAGAAAGTTCAACATTTACAAAAAAATTACAAAGTTAAAATAACTGGAATTTCGTGCAATTAGTTCAACTGGTTGAACTTAATAGTTGAACTCAGTGGAACAGGTCCACCGATAAATATTTCACAATTTGCCGGAGTCGAAGCTGGTAAGCGCTGACCTGCTTTCCACGTGAATAGATGTTCTAAACGCGTGTGTAATTGAGACTATAAGGATTATAATTATTTGGTGTTCCGTTCATTTGACAAGCTGTTCATTATAATTATGATACCGAGTTCGAAAAAAGCGAAACTAAATGCCATTAATGTATAAAAAAAGTTCAGTGTGTGTCGGTTACGTTTACCGCTAAACCAATCTCAATACTTTAGAATAGAACGCTAAGAACCAAGCCGTAAGTTTGTTGCCTGTTCTACTAGGCTTCGTCGCGTGGAACTGGCACCTAGATAAACCTAGCTTTTAGACGTTTCAAAGTGATCCTTGTGATTCAACTGAATTACCTTTTGATTTGGTTTTTGAAATTTTGTCATGGAGCTCTTTTTTTATACAACAGATGGCCCACCTGATGATAAGTGGTAACCATCACCTATAACAAAGCATTGCCTTGTAAGTCACGCACGATAGGAGCGCCCTACGATGTACTGCCCTGCGTCCATCAACTTGAGGCTTTGTTAAGCCTCATGTGACAGTAATTACACTGGGAACCACACTCTTCAAACCGAAACACAGCAACGCTACTTTTCGGCAGAAAAAGGCGTGGTGGTAGTACTTCCCCGGACGAGCCCTTCACAAATAGCTCTCATACTCTTATGACCTTTGCATTCTTATAGTACCTACACATGAAAACACAGATCAAGCTAAAAAAAGCCGACTTGCGAGGTGATGGTTGATTACCACTTAACATTGTGTGGACCGTGCTTGTTCCATCCCGAGTAGTATAAAAACCGGCCAAGTGCGAGTCGGACTCGTTCAAGTAGCGTTCCGTACCATTATCTATAAAAACGGCAAAAAAATCACGTTTGTTGTATGGGAGCCCCCTTAAATATTTATTTCATTATATTTTTTAGTATTTGTTGTTATAGCGTCAACAGAAATACATCATCTGTGAAAATTTCATCTGTCTAACTATCACGGTTCATGAGATACAGCCTGGTGATAGACGGACAGCGATGTCTTAGTAATAGGGTCCCGTTTTGCCCTTTGGGTACGGAAACCTAAAAAGACAAAGTAAAAGACGCTTTCTACAAAGACATAAATGCGAGCATTGTGAAGCATAATGCGCATCCTGTTGAAATAGTATGAATTTATAGGTAAGTAGACAAAGTTGCAGGCTAAAGCTAGCGTAATAAAAATGTAATTAATATAAAGAATGTTCTTAAGTTACCAATAATGTTAGGTATCGGGTTTCAATTATGTACATTTTTACTCGGCAGCGATCTCCACTCCACTCTTGGTATTTACGCAAATAATAGGTGCATGGCAATTGAGTGCTTATAAGAAATTATGAACAGTTGGACAAAGGTATTTATATTTTACCTAACTTGTTTAGAGTTCGGAAAGTTCGGAAATTGACGTCCAGTCATTGGAAACAGAGAGTTTTAATGTTTTAATATGTCATTCGATAAATATCACAAAAAACTGTTAAATTTCGATCGAATATATTTTCTTACTAGCTAGGTTCACCGAATATTGATGGTAAATCGTTACCATCAATATTCCACCAACAATATTAAGTCATACATATCGAGTGAAATATCGGCTTGAAAGCCGTAAATTTCTTGCCCGTTCTTCTAGGCTTTGGTCGCGAGGAACTGGCGCTAGATTCACCTAGTATATAAGACGTTTCAGAGTGATCCTTGTGATTGTACTGAATATAGACCATTTTGATTTTGATTTCGGATACAAATTTAGAACAGTTTTTGTGATATATATCAAATTGAATATTTTATTTACTCCTGGAGAAACACCTCCGGGCCGATTTTAACTTTTTAGACTTCATCTTTGCGCCCAAAAAATAGATTTGCATTTAGTGTTGTTTCTCATATAAGTGAAATGTAATTTCTTTTGAGAAAATAAATGTCTTAAACCTATCTTTTGAACAATTTTCTCGCTACGTATACAAAGCATTAGCCAGCTGTTTCTAACAGAACAGTGCGGACACCTTTTGGAGGACGAGTGTCATCTTTGTTAATATATACCGCGTCGCGGAAGGCAAGTTCAGTTGAGTCCTAGCTAAGAAGTTGATGATAGATGTGGCCTTTCATTAGCTACCTACTTGGCTTGCGTCCTCCATCCATCTTTTACAATACCCTGGCCTAGGAAAAGACACCATTCGGTGTATCTTAAACCCCGTTTACACTCAGCTCATGTCCGTGAAAATGTGCAGAGACATGGACAGGGACTTGGGCAATGCGAGAATGTAAACAGGCCACTTCCATGTCCACTCGCGTTGCCGCTCGCGTTCCCCGTGTTGCGTGAACACACATTGCCGGCGACGCTGCCGCAGACATATGTACGGCAACATTTCCGTCCACGCGAATGTCAGCTCGAATGTCTAAATGTAAACGCAGTATTAAATGATATACTGGCGCTAAGTGTGTTAAATAAGGCGCTTCAAAGATACTCGTAATAAGAATCCTTGAGATTCTTATTACGAGTATCTCTTGCTAGCTTGCATGGTAATAAAACACGGCATTTTTTGTTACAGTGGATTATAATTGCAATAGTTGCAACAACCTGCATTGGTCAAAAGCAGAGAGGCAAAACGAAAGGTAAAGGAAACGATCCATACAAGTACATCACCAACTGGGCGGAATATGGAATGCCAAAGCAGACACACGCGGAAACGCTTCAAAAGATTCTACTCAAAGTGGCGGCTTATAAACGTGCTAATTACTGCCCATTTGGACCTACTTACGATGACTGTCTTAAAGGAAAATTAAGAAATATTGTTTCTAGAATCATCGACGAAACTCTTAGTAGAGTTCAACCTGCCGGAAGGTCAACCAATAATAACAAGCGTAATTTAGATGAATCCGAAGACTTGATCCAAGTGATTAGGGGGAGAGATAACATGCGAAAGGTTTTGTTGAAGAGTAAGGATAGGCAAGTTGAATGTCAATGTCAAAAAGTGAAGAACCACAGACAGCAAAAATTAGCCTTCACCAGATATAAGTACTTAAAAGTAAATCCGAATTTCCAAAGGGATCCCTCATACAAACGTAATAAGCCTTTTGGAAAAATTATCACTTAGTTATTTTAATAAAAATGTAACAAAGCTAACTTATAAAAATACCTACTAGTAGAACTACTAATACTATAGTTAAACACTCACTGCAGGCTCGGTCATAAGTTATCGGAAAGAGACAGCAATATTGCTCTCTCTCTCTCTCTCGCACTTAGGAGAACGGACGATGCTTTTGTACATAACTTTCTTTTATTCTTTTTCATTGGCATATAAAAACACATTTACTGAAATATAAAATAAAATTTGTTTGAATTCATCCGTTTTTTCTATACCTACAAACACTGAAGCAATTATGTTGAATTATTAAAAACATATTTATTATATATTGTAGGTATATTAAAAATATTTTTTTTGAGACCCCTGAAAACAAATCGTCTGAAAATTTAATTTTCGCATGTCGGCATAATCCAATTTGCTTTATTGAATAATCAAAAGGCTTGAGACATCAAAGTGAGTTTACTTATTACGTAAAATGATACAAGAGACATGTTGAGTTACTAGCTAAAGGTATAGGAATATAGGTACAGTCTGCAACGATAATCAAAAATTTCAGATGTTAAATGTCTATTTTCTCTGGAATTAAGAAACAAAATGCGGTCACAACGTTTGTCTGAACTGAAAAATGAACTGGTTCAGAAAATATTATTTTGATCTTTACAAACTAAACGATCATCTACTTTTATACTGACCGTACCAAGTTTGTTTTAAAATTATCTTAACCTCAATCTTGTCGAATAAAAATTAACGATAAAAAGAAAACTTGTTTTTACTTTTTCTCTTGGTCTACAATCTTCGAAGAACGACAAAATGGTAGTTCTATAACTTTTTAAATCAAGTGCCCACGTCAATCAATATAGTACGAGCTTCAAATTTAAAATGCAAAAAGGGTAGAGCTCTCATAACATGATGACGCATCGGTTTTTCCCAACCCTTCAATGGGGGCATTTTATACTGGCTGATAGAGACCCGATAACTTAGCGTGATTGCAAACTAGACCTTACACTAACGTGTTATAGCTCCTTTGAGTAGAAGATGTAAATACTTTAAAAATCGCACCGAATACGTAAATCTCCGAGGACATTTTTGTTATAAAATAACTTTTCTGCAAAAAAAAAGCGGCTTCAAAGACACTGAAAACATGAAATACGCAATTTATTTTTCTGGATGACATAACTTTTTCCTGTTTTTTGAATTCAAAAGCCAAACTACTAAATCTATTTTGATGAATATTCTATGAGACATATATCTGTAAGTATTCCTTTAAAATTAAAAGATTTTTTCAAATCGGTTCATAAATGACGGAGTTATGCGGTAAGAAACATAAAAAAACAGCCGAATTGAGAACATCGGTTATAACCAAACTTACCAGAAATCCTCTTTATATGCAGTTGCGTAGCAAAATTGTTCCCCATTTGGGAGACATAGCTATCCTTCTTGCTGCTGAGTTGGATACTGAAGCCATCGGACTCTAAGGAGGCCCGAGGCGCCCTGGCAGCTTGGACAGCTTTGTTACAAACTGTGGTCGGCGTGACCTTCGCAAGAGCCGCCTCCTGGGACCCCGCGCTGTCCCGCCGCCGGTTCTTGTGGTCGAGGAGCATGCTTGGAGTGCAACCCATTATCACATTGGCACTACACTTTGGCACTGACACTGGCACTTTGACGCATCATTGATATCTGGAACAAGAGAGGCTAGATTCAAACTATGAATAATTACCTACAGCAAAAAGCTATGTGAGATGTGAGTGAAGCAAGTAAAAGTAAAGATTGAGTTAATAAAAAAAATGTGAACTTTTAGTGTAGTAGATTAATTTTCTGTTATTTTGGGAAGCAATGTAGCTTTTTAATTTCAATTGTTTTTCTAGTGTTATTTTGAGTTGTGTTGTCTAATTTCGGTGGCATTTTAACCAACATTACTTGAGGTCGTAGCACAAAGTGTAAGCATTTGGAATGAAAGTGTATTATGTGATATCCTGGTTTGTCCAAAGTCAAAGTCAAAGTCAAAATGTATTTATTCAATAAAATCACAAGGATCACTTTGAAACGTCTTAAAGCTAGGTGACTCTAGGTGCCAGTTCCACGCGACCAAAGCCTAGACCGAAAATGTTTCGAATGTTTTGAAGAAAATCGCCACCAATTTTTTCATAACAAATGACGGCCGACCTGACTATGAACTGACTTGACTATAAAGTATTTAATACAATTCACTTGACTGGCAAGATTGTCTGTCGAATGACGGACAAGAGCCTTAAACGGAAAAAAGAAGAAGAATGCAATTCTATAACGAATATAATCCTATTCATAAACCAGTCACGCAACCGTAGTATCTCAGTGAAATAAGTCTCGTTACGAAACCAGTAACCGTGGTGTCATGGAACTATCAAAGGAGACATCCAAATTTGACGTCCTGGAAACCATACATTAAAGGGGCTGACAACTATCAAACAACTTCTCGCTCGCACGTTTCGACATGTTGAAAGATATAAAATCACTAAACTCATTTTCGAAAAATCGCAATCAACCATCTTGTGCGCAATCACATTGCACACAGGTTAGTAAAAATTTCATTTTCATCGATACAAGTTTTCCTACCTAAAAGTGTGCTTATGTACGAAAACTAGGAAAGCAAACGTTTGAGTAGGAAAACATGTATCGATCAAAATGAAATTTTTACTAAACTGTGTGCAATGTGATTGCACACAAGATGGTTGATTGCGATTTTTCGAAAATGAGTTCAGTGATTTTATATCTTTCAAAATGTCGAAACGTGCGAGCGAGAGTCACATTAGCTCTTGTCTTCGCCTTAAGTGGTTGCGCCACCAGCGTACGACCAGTTCCATGCACGCGTCGATCATCGTCGTTCCATGTGCTACTAAGCGAATACCAGTTGAGGTACTCTCCACAGAGCTGTATACTGTTTGTAGTAGAGCTCATTGTGAAGGGCTCGTCCGGGGAAGTACTACCACCATGCCTTTTTCTGCCAGCAAGCAGCGTTGCTGTGTTTCGGTTTGATGAGTGTGGTTGAAATTACAGGCACATGAGGCACATCTGTATGCCTCCAGTTGATGGACGCAGGGCATTGCATCGTAGGGTGTAATGCGTAACTTACGAGGCAATGCTTTGTTAGGTGATGGTTACCACTTAACATTACCTGGCGTTAAGGAGGTGGGCCATCTGCTTGTTCCATCAATAAGTTGTATTTAAAAAAAACATTTTGTAAAATGTATGTGAAATGGGGCCGCTAAAACTGGCAAAACAGTAAATTCGTGGAAACATCGGGAATAAAAAACTTTGTACACTTCAAACAGCCAATATTGCGTTTTGATTTAAAAGTTTAAAAAAGCTATAAAATCTACCAAAACACGGCTACAGTAAAAATCTAAAAGTGCTACGAAATGCTACGAACTTTATTAGCTTCGAGTTTTTCAGTTTTGTTTTACCCCGGGAGTTTTAACTAATTGAACGAACTTGGACGTACCTCTGACTATCCTCAAAGAATCCTGAGTTGGTACTTGGTACTAAGAGATCTAAAGGGATATCCGTGCTTGGGTATCAAAGACGTGAAGTATTTTTTTTAACCAATAAAAAATACTCGAAGTAAAATGAACCCATTGCTTTGTTTTGCTAAAAACTAATTCAGAATGTTCCACCTCCCAGTACGAACAGCGTACATCTCAAATGGTAGTGTCAAGCTGATATACAAATGTTACTAATGTTTTTAGTAATTTTTTGGAAGGGGATTAGAACTTTTTGCCTTTTTAAGTACCATCGGGGTCTATAAATGATTGTCACGTCTAGAGAATCACCTAAACATGATGAAAAACATCGATTGTGTGAGCATGTACTCATAAACTGTGGAATGAGCTACCACCGGAGGTTTTCCCGCTCACTTACAACATGAATAGCTTCAAGAAAAAAGTAAATAAAGTCCTTCAGGGCAGGCAACGCCACGACAACACCCCAAGTGTTGTTGGTGTATATGGGCGACGGTGACCACTTAACATCAGGTGGGCCGTAAGCCCGTTTGTCTGTCTTTTACATTAAAAAAAAATGTGGGCTCGACAAAAGTGACGTCCCAGTATACTAATTAACTTATGAAACTTGGGGCTAATTTATCAATAGTTAATAGCAACTCCTATTTTATTGAGCAATCGATGTTTTTAATTTAACAGAAACAGAAAAAAAAACACACACATTTAACACTAGATGGTATCTCATCGCCGCTGCTAGAATACTAACGGCCGGTTTCTGAAAGCTCGATCAAAACTAATCGCATGTCAAGTCACTTGCTTGCTTGACATCCGATTAGTTTTGATCGAGCGTTCAGAAACCGGCTGTAATTGATGTATGTTTTGTGTGTTTGGTGATTAATGTGATTAGTGATGTTTTCTGTCACCGTTTGAGGGCACTGGCATACCGCTACATATTTTGATTTTTTTACGAAGCTAAGCCAAAACTATTCTCTCGTTGGTATTAAAACTTTAAGAGTAGTAGAGCTCTTTGTGAAGGGCTCGTCCGGGGAAGTACTACCACCACGCCTTTTTCTGCCGCCAAGCAGCGTTGCTGTGTTTCGGTTTGAAGAGTGTGGTTGCCGGTGTAATTACAGGCACATGAGGCTTAACATCTGTATGCCTCAAGTTGATGGACGCAATGCAGTGCATCGTAGGGCACGTTCCTTTCGTGCGTGACTTGCGAGGCAATGCTTTGTTATAGGTGATGGTTACCGCTTAACATCAGGTGGGCCATCTGCTTGTTCCATCAGCTAGTTACATAAAAAAAAAAAAAAAAAAAAAAAAACTACGTTAAAGAGCGTGATAAAGTAAAGGCAACAGCCGCACAGAATAACCAGTACTTGCAAGTCGCTTATTGCTACTTAGAAGATTAGTGAGGTGTATAAGTTTTTTAATTACGCATTTCCGAAGTTTGTTCGTACAAAGTTACAAAGTATCTAACTTGTATTTTTAAATAGGTATAAAAAATGTGCCAAACAATTTCTGTATACCTTCGTAGATTGCTGCTGATTTCCAAGTTCAAAGTTTGATAGAAACACTTGTAAAATATCCGGAAATATAATATAAATCAGCTTAACAGCTGCGGAATTATAATAGAAAAGAATGGAATACAAAATATTTACTTACAATTATATTTAGTCAAAATTGCGTTTTTATTTAAGGTCCATCCAAAGTTTGTCTGGAAAAGATAGCATTTTAGCGATAACGCTCTTTGGAAATTAGGTAACTAAATGTTGAATGGTTATAATATGGTAGTTTGTAATGCGTTCAATAATAATTTTAATCCTTTATTCATTCAAAGCATGATATCACAAATACGATATAAATAAATAAAAGTAATTGACGAAAAAGAGGATTAAGCATTTGCTATAAAACCCTAGTTACATCGTAGCAAGGTAAAAATAATACTCTTATTTTTTTATTTTAGCCTGAATGGTCCCACTGGGCAAAGGCCTCCCTCCCTTCCTTCCACACTTCTTGACCCTTGGTCTCTCTTGTCGTGTCACTAGTTTCTTTTCGAAACAGTGTGGTGAAAGGATTTTAAGTGCGCCTCAAGAGGCTCAAGGCTTTCAAGCACTTGACACATGTTATAGAACTTTTTTTAGGCTCTACGACATGCCGGTTTCCTCACGATGTTTTCTTTCACCGTTTGAGAGTACTGGCATTGTGCACATAATTTTTTTCTAAACTCTTCGGTGCACGACCAGTTTCGAACCCACGACCTTAGGATCGGAAAGCGGGCCGCTACCACTAGACCATCCAGACCCTTGGTCACAGTGGCCCAGTCATTTAAATGGCAATCGAGATCGTCCCACAATCTTCTCCTGGGTCTACCTCGACGGCGTCGACCTAGTGGAACCCAGTTTGTTATTATTTTGGCCCAAAGATCGTCTGGCCGTATGCCACATGCCCTGCCCAATCCAATTTCAGGTAAAAAATAATATTCGTTTCAATTAATATAGGTAACAGTATTTTTTGGTATTGTGCTGTTTACGGGGCCAAGTGCAAACACGCAGAAAGTAATTACGTTTTGGCATCTCCCATTAATGGAAGGGAATGGCAAGGGAATGTCTACGTCATCGTGACGTCACCGATAGCTTGGTCCAATTCGCTTGCGTCTGATTTTGAGTAATTTTGTTAGGTGGAACATTTCTTGATTATAATGTATTTAGGTATTGACACATATTATATTTGCGTTTATAATATATTTCACTTATGGTACAACCCACGTAGAAACCCACACCTCTTGTTGAGCCACCCGCTGCGCCAAAAAGGTCGTCAACTTCAGTAAAGATCATACAAAAGAGCGGTAGGAACCAAGCCGTAAGTTTGTTGCCTGTACTTCTAATAGGCTTTGGTCGCGTGGAACTGGCACCTAGAGTCACTTAGCTTTAAGACGTTTCAAAGTGATCCGTGGAATTTTATTGAATAAATACCTTTTTACTTTGACTTTGAAAGTAAACAAGCCCTTGCGTCTATTGTACATAATTTATACAGCTTTGGAGACACCTTTTTTATTTATTTCCCTATTTACGGGTTTGTGCCTGAGACAGGATTGTAGATGGAGCCTTTCCACAGATAATCCTCACGGCTTACTCGGTCTAATCCACAGAAAATACGGCCAATATACGTGCGTGACTGTACCCCGCAGATTTCCTAGCAATACAATGTTTTTAATTGTTTCCAAAAAGATACATAAAATATTACAACGATTAATTCTTCTTAGTATTTCATCTTCTCTATAAAATTATTAAATACTTGTCATAAGAGATCTCGCTCTTGCTTAGGTCTATTTACGTCTTCTCTATAAAATGAATAAATACTGGTCTTAAGAGATTTCACGCTTGCTTAGGTCTATTTGCAACAGATTATTAGAAGCAGATTAAGGTGTTGGATTAAAAAAAAAAAGCAGATGAAATATGCAGGTTGAAGTTGCTTAGTAGTTAGCAGTAAAAAGTGAATTTGAGAATAAAATAAATAGTATATATGTGTTTTGCAATAATTTCCTTCACAGTTTGAAAGTTCTAGCAAAACACACATAAATTTTGCGAAAAAGAATATCAAAAATCTTAAGGTTCAATTGTGGGTTTCAAACCAGCGATCTTAGGATCGGAAGGAGGGTTTGCTACCACCAGGCCACCGGTGTTCTTCGTCAATTTAAACTATGACACGAAACGAGTAAATCAAAACTATAAACGCCAATATGTTTCATTGTTTAGTCAACATGCGGTTTACAGTTTCGGATTAAAGCTCATTCGCCTTTGAGTTCACAATCCAACCAAAACAACCTTAATTTATTGGCTGAAAACGAAACACAGACATATATTGAACTAGATATTGTACGGGCATTATTCTGTTTCTGTATTATATTGTATGAAGAAAGAAGAAGAAGAATTGTATTGAGAGAAGAGAAGTGTACCCCAAATAGGCTCCTTTGAAGCACTCGACACATGTTTTAGAACTTTTTAAGTTTTATAAAATGCCCAGTTTCCTGACGATGTTTTCGTTCATCGTTTAAGAGTACCTACTGGCACAGTGCACGACATTTTTGAACAGAAAAACTCATTGTTGCACGACCGGTTTTGTACCCACGACCTAAGGATCGGAAGGCGGTGCTGTTGTCACTAGACCAGCAAACCTAATTAGATTTTCTCTCTTATTATTTTTTACAGTTTCATTAACACATTATCAAGAGTAGTAGAGCTTTTTGTGAAGGGCTCGTCCGGAGAAGTACTATCGCCACGCCTTTTTCTGCCACCAAGCAGCGTTGCTGTGATCGGTTTGTAGAGTGTGGTTGCCGGTGTAATTTCAGGCACATGAGGCTTAACATCTGTATGCCTCAAGTTGATGGACGCAGGCCAGTGCATCGTAGGGCACGTTCCTATTGTACGTGACTTACGAGGCAATGCTTTGTTATAGGTGATTGTTACCACTTAACATCATATGGGCCATCTGCTTGTTACATCAGCCAGTTGTATAAAAAAAAAACCCTCTACTTTTTCTATATCACTAGGCCACCGCCCAAGTGTGCCACATATTTGTTCCTTCACACGACTGAATTTATAGTGTGAAAGGTAAATAGTGGAATGAAATGAGAGCAACTTCCTGTATTTAGTTCATTCTATATCTGTGTCTGTAAACGTAGACCTATACTTGCTATCATAATATGTACATCTCTACGTATGTGCATACTCGCTTTGTATGTAGGGATATCAGGACAAACTCCATTTAGATTTTCTCTCTTATTCTTTAGTAGAGATTTTTAATCCCTCTCCTTTCTATTTATTTCTAAATAAATATGTATAATTACGTTTTATTTAAGTGAACGAAGCGAACAAAAATCATACAGTTAAATTGGGAGATTTGGCATTTTATGTATGTTTGTCAAGCCATTACTTTAGAACCGTTGATCCGATCTGTATGAAATCTGGTAAGTCGATACCACTACACCTACCAGTAAATTTCTCAAGTACAGCTTGTACTTGAGAAATTTACTGTAAATTTAAACCAGTAAATTTCTCAAGTACAGCTTGTACTTGAGAAATTTACTGGTAGGTATATGAGTTAAATCGGATAACGAGTTAAGAAGATATGGAGTTTTTTGAGGGGGCAAAAATAAAAAAAGTTATACAAAAATATCAAGTTACATGTCATATGAAAGGGATTTGTTTGGACATTCCAAACCCCATATCTTAATAACTCGTCATCCGATTTAACTCATATACCAGTAAATTTCTCATGTACGTTTCGTTCGCTTCGCTCACTCAATCAATAAGTTTCTACACAAAATGAGTTAAAGAGTTGAGGCACGATAGATTGTGTATGACTTTCGTAAAACTATTATTATGGAAGAAAAATATCTACGAGTATGTGATTTTGTTCTTAGAAGTGAACTAAGCACAGTGAAGAGAATGAATGAAGTTAAATAATAAAGAAACACAGTTAAGAATGAAAAGTATTCTAGGTAGCCTTATTACATAGTAGCGATTTCTTCCAGGCAACTTTTATACACAACAATTCGATAAAAAGAGGGGAAAAAATCCAAAATGACGCAGCTGGAATGTTGGTAGTTTTTCCCCGAATCAGCCCTTCACAAAAAGCTCTACTACTCTTACAGCCGAATTCTGAAAGCCCGATCAAAACTAATCGGATGTCAAGTCACTCGCTATCTCTATCTAATTCGATGTAATAGCTGAAATGGCGATTGACTTGACATTCGATTAGTTTTGATCGAGCTTTCAGAAACCGGCTGTTAGCTTATCTAATGGCGTGAGTATTTATTACCTTACAACAATGATATACAATCGTGACGTAGAAATATTTGATACAGATTTTGCTTGTCAGTTCAGTACCGTACCTAACACAATAGTCTATTCAATTCCGTTCATATAACCTACCGTTCCATTCAGATATCCTCAGATAATGGATTCCTAGTAGGTATTCACAACAGAAATGTAAACCACTCACTTTCTTTTATCACTCTCTCTCACTTATATAAGTGTATTGTATATTAAATAAGTTAGATTTTTATATATAAACTCTGTCAAATGATGGCCGACTTGACCATGGACTGACTTGACTAAAAAGTGTTCAAACCTCGGACGAAGTTCTTTTGATTTTTTCACTATTTATATTAACTTCACCGCAATGTTTTGACCGACTAGAACATTGCAACACAGACAGTAAGGCGTTGCCAAACTTATATCTTCTTTTTTTTTACTCGTAGCTAGGCTACTTGAGAAGAACAAACATAGATGATCACTGTTTGATACACAGTAGTAAGAGCGGCAACGTCTTATGACTACCTCCATTTGATATTTCCTTTAAGGCGAAGACAAGAGCTAATGTGACTCTCGCTCGCACGTTTCGACATGTTGAAAGATATAAAATCACTAAACTCATTTTCGAAAATTCGCATTCAACCATCTTGTGTGCAATCACATTGCACACAATTTAGTAAAAATTTCATTTTGATCGATACTTGTTTTCCTACTCAAAAGTTTGCTTTACTAGTTTTCGTACATAAGCAAACTTTTGAGTAGGAAAACTTGAATCGATCAAAATGAAATTTTTACTAAACTGTGTGCAATGTGATTGCACACAAAACGGTTGATTGCGATTTTTCGGAAATAAGTTTTGTGATTTTATATCTTTCAAGATGTCGAAACGTGCGAGCGAGAGTCACATTAGCTCTTGTCTTCGCCTTAAGGAAAAATCCATAACTTTAATAAGTGCTCGGAGATAACAATTTATATTGTTTCAGATTGACACTTAATGGTCATTAATTAAAACTCTTTTTTCATAGCCGAGAAAATTCCAATCAATATTCAGTCAATGCGAGTTGAAGCGGGAGCATTCTTTGTTCAGCCTCTCAATTATAAGGGGTGAAATAATAAATTTGCAAACGCAAGCTAAGATGGTATGCATTTTCAGCGGACGAACCTAAAGTAGCGAGCGGATAACTCCCACTTACGCTATTTTTCCGATTGCGCAAGTAAAATAAATACAAAATCAAATTACAAAATTCCTATAGGTAAAAGAAACAAGAAAAAAATGTTTTTATTTATCGCACAAACATATGTGGACCTTAAATTTAAAAGCTAGTAACTAATAGTATAACTAAAGAAGAGAAAAATAAACGTAAACAGAGAAGGTGCAGAGTAGTACTCCATATGCCAAGTGCGACAAACAGGTCCTGTCTCAGCGAAATGCTGCTGACCATCCATAGACGGTAAGCAGCGCTGGTTTTCAGACTGTACACTATTTACACAACAGAAAAATTAAGACAGAACTATCTTTTGATTCTCAATTTGATCTATTCAATTCATAGGATAGATTGGAGAATAAGAATTTATGAACCACAACAGCTAATATTTATTTGAAAGTTAAAGGTCTCGTTTGAAATAACTTTAAACTCACTTCACTATCATCTAAATATTTATAAATAAAAAGTTGACTTTTTAATTATTTTATGGAAAACTTTTAGCGATCACTCACATTCCATAATTTTAGCTGTTTGTCCGCTAAATGAGTACAGATTTTAATGGATTTTGTGATATTTTCCAACGCTATTGGACGTTGACGCAAAGTCAAGCCGTTTCCTAAACTTGTTTAATAAGGGTGGCCTTTATTTATTTTAATTGTTTACGTTACATATAAAAATAAAAATAATAGTATTAGGTATTAAGGCCAGATTTTTATCAAGATTTAAGTAGCCGATATCCGTAATACAGCAATTTTTTTTAAAGAGTAGTAGAGCTCTTTGTGAAGGGCTCGTCCGGGGAAGAACTACCACCATGCCTTTTTCTGTCGCCAAGCAGCGTTGCTGTGTTTCGGTTTGAAGAGTGTGGTTGCCGGTGAAATAACTAGCACATGAGGCATATCATCTGTATGCCTCAAGTTGATGGAAGCAGGGCAGTGCATCGTAGAGCACGTTCCGTTCGAGCGTGACTTACGAGGCAATGCTTTGTTTTAGGTGATGGTTACCAATTAACATAAGGTGGGCCATCTGCTTGTTCCATCAGCTTGTAGTATAAAAAAATACATCCTAGCTAACCTTCTCATTTTAGGCTTCTCACCATCGAAAGGTTTTTTGGAAGTGATTATTGTTATTGTTTGCAAAATGTTGTTATTGTATCAATATTTAAGGTTTATGAGGGAGATATTAAGAGACATTTATAATATATAATATAAATACTATTTTGTTATACTCCTATTTTTATTAATTGTTATTATGTTGATAAATGTGCCATGTTAGTATTTAAGTACCTTTGTTAGTATTTAGTAGTAAGTAAATATTGTATTAATGATGTGAACTAGGTTATCGTTTTGGCTTTATAGCTGTTAAGATAATTATGTGTGGTAAATAAATAAATAAACGCTTTTTCTCTATTTCTTTTCTAGAATTGTTATAATTTATTTCTTATTTTGGTAGTTTGTAAGGTACAATAAAGAATGTTCATTCATTCATTCGTTTATTCTCGGAGCATCGACAGCACCGGCATATTCTGATATCCTTGTTATTTTCGTTCATTTTCATTCATACCTTTGGGATACAATTTAGGCTGTCAAATAAAATAAATTGAATAGAGACTGAAATAGACTATTCGTAACATGAATTGAAGCAAAGTTACATGCCTACTATGAGCTATGAGTTTTACTTACTATGATCGTTTTTGTGGTAGAAGTGAGGATCACTTTGAAAAATACTAAGGAATTATCACTAAGGCATAAATTGATGTGTCATTACTCTCAAATGGTGAAGGAAAACATCGTGAGGAAACCGGTATATCGTAGAACCTAAAAAGTTCTAAAACATGTATCAAAATTAAATGTTCGAAAGGAGACTCTTTGAGGCGCACTTAAAATCTTCTCACCACACCATTTTGAATGAACTGTGCACATACATTTTTGAACCGAAAAACTCAAACGCACGACTGGTTTTGAACCGATCTAAGGATCGGAGGATCTTATCGCAAACTCTGTCGCGAGTTACGTAATAACGGGGAGATAATATCATCCCACACTGTTATTATTATGATGATCTCACATTTCATAGACAATTAAGTTGTAAGAAATCCAATACACAGGGAGCTGTTATAATTAGTCCACGTCTCCAATTTCAGGCTGAACATGATTCTCCCTAGGCGGTAAGTTTGGATTTAATAATATGAGTTACTATATGGAAAACCGCACTTCGTTCGCTATTTTTGTATAATCTTCAACCCTCGTTGGAAATCAACCCCTAAAGGATTAGGGGTTGATTTTCGAGAACTATAGCTTTACCTTAGTGTACAACAGAAAGTTACCGTCCTTTCAAACCTACTATTATTTATTCTGTTTCACAAGTTTTGTTTACGTCACCGCTGGCAGACGAGCATACGGGACCACCAGATGGAAAGTGGCCACCGTCGCCCATATACACCTGGAACACCAGAGGCGATGCTGATGCGTTGCTGTGTCAGTCAGTATGGTTAGTTTTATACGTGTTAAGTGTAGTTTTATGGAGAGCTCTTTGTGAAGGGCTCGTCCGGGGAAGTACTACCACCACACCATCCAAAATCGCCGTGGATTGACGCTTAGGCGAGTGCTATTGTCAGAATAAGAATATAATATAATAGTATAATAGACACACAATAGACAGAGCATACAGATATACGAGTATAACAGTATAAAGCAAGCAAAACAGCTTTGACAGCTTTGACAGCCTCCACAGCTCAGTTGGTAGAAGCTCTGCTTTCTGCGCCGTAGGCCGTGGGTTCGATCCCCACCGAGTACAAACATTTGTGTGATGAACATAGATGTTTGTTCTGTCTGGGTGTTAAATAATATTATAAGTATGTATTTACAAAAAAAAGTATATATTTATTTTATCAGCTATCTAGTTCCCATATTACAAGCTTTGGCTTAGTTTGGGGCTAGATAGTGCTGTGTGGAAAGTCCAACAAAATTTATTTATTTTAAAACAGAAGAACAGTAACACAAAATAACTGATAAATAAAGTTTTGAGCATATTAGTGCCCTCTGTGTAGTGGGCAGAATATCACTTCTGAAATTAAAAAAAAAACATTCCTCATCATTCGCCAGTAATCGACACCTACATTGATCTTAAAAGCTTTTATGCCACGAAGCTCACACACAAAGCAGATAGAAATAAACCATTGTTTATAGTCTCTTTCAAGGAAAGCACACTATTGTTTTTCTTAATTGAAAACTGAGGTAACGTATGACATCGGCAACAAAGGTCTTTTGTGACGTGGCAGCACGGCCTTGTGGGCTGTAGCTGGGTGTAGGGTTGCTCCTCTTTGGGTATCGATATGACCTTCGTCCGGCAGTATTCTTGCGTGGTTATTGAATCCTACGTTATATGTAATTTAGAAGGATTAACCCCGGCCCGCGACAACCCTAAGCGTCTTTGTTCCGAAGAGGACAATAACATTGGTTGAAGTCTCAAGAACACAACTAAAGACTTTAGTGATGATTAAAATAATATAGTATAATCAGTTTTTCATTCATTTCAATAGCATAGTAATCGTCTGCTTTCTTTTCTTCTAATTATATAATTTTAATAATGTACAACACTTTGTGAAATATTTCTTACAGGTAAGACTAAGTCAAAAGGCATTATTACGTTATTGTCAGGGGTGATCGCAGTTTTTATCATAAAAATAAATATTCAATAAGACTCACTACTAACCCTTGGTACTAGTAATCTCTTTATCTATGCCCTCGGACAAAGTAAACATTTCCTCAGACGTCTTGGTATAATTTGTATAAATTCCACTCACTTGTAATACAAAACTTTGCAAACTATCCTCGCTCTTTCTCCTGTGTAGCTAATAAATAGTTATAGGTACAGGTGTGAGCCCTTAAGGGCCCTATTTCACTGAGGAATCATGGCTAAAATAGGGCTCACGTCTTAGAAATTTCAAAGGAGACATAAGAGTTCTGCAAACTATACAGTTTAGTGGTTGCGCAACCAGCGTGTATATATGTGTGTAACCAGCCTATAGTACCTAAGTGAAACGCGTGTCGCAGCTACTGCTGCTCTATTCACTATGGCACCACTGCTGTATGCCAACGCTGTATGGACTTTTGAGCAGCATATGCTAAGTGGTGACCTCTTTTGTCGTCAGAAGTTGTAAAACCTCCTTTGTACAAGGAGGCTCCTTTGTAGCTCTTACGAGACAAAACGAAGATTATTCTATTCTATAAATTCCGTACACGCGTCGATGCTGGTTGCCCGACCAAATTGGTTGTGCGACCAAATTGGTGCGAATACCAGGTGACCTTCCATAGAACTGTTTACATTTTATTTGCACAACCGTGGTGTCTCAGTGAAATAGGGCCTTAAGGGAGTGAGGCGAACCTGTTGCTTGTTGGCATATGCCCAAATTGTACGCACAAAATGAATATTTGGTCAGGCATAGTGGCTCCTTAGCGCAATTTATTGGGCAGCGGGTACGTTATGGGGCGAACATTGGCGAAGTAGTTTTGTTTGAGCATGTCACGCGAGGCCATACATTATTCATGTTGGTTCTCCGATTATTCGCCAAGTTTTGTTTGAATACAGATGTACTTATTAACTTACTTCTTAACACGGTTTTTTTTTATTTTGATGATAGTTTGGTATATAAATAAAAATAGCTGATCCTCTGCTTCAAATGATGGAGAATTTGATGCGATGGTATAAGTATTTTTTTTTAAATATTTTATTGGGGAACTAGTAACAGAAACGGCGAGTAAGAGAAAAGAAACCATTACACTTATAACTAAATTATGGCATAAGTGAAATTACAGGCACATAGTTAACATCTGTATGCCTCAAGTTGATGGACGCGGGCCGTGCATCGTAGGAACGTTCCTATCGAGCGTGACTTGCGAGGTAATTCTTTGTTATAGATGTAGGTTACCACTTAACATCAGGTGGACCGTCTGTGTGTTTCGTCGACAGACGGAACAAGCACATTGAGATTTTCTGTTTAAAAAGTTTATGTGCACAGCGCCAATACTCTCAAACGGTAAATGAAAACATCGAATAAGGTACAGATAATTAATAGAGTGTGGTTTTATGTGTCATTAGGTATTTACCATCTTAGGTAAAGACATGACTTTAAATTGTAAATGTTACTGCAATGACATTGGGTATTACAGTGTATTTTCAGTATTTGCATATGACCGCATTTTCCTTGCATATAGTTGATATGACTGACGTAAATCATCGCAAAACACAAAAGAAAGCATTGTTGAAACGATGATGACAATTCTTTCGACAAATTGTAAATTGAAACTGACAATTTGTCAAAAGAATTGTAGATAAAATTGTCAGAGATCGTTTTAACAAAAGCTGTCAAGTTATTCTACCCGTATCTCAAAGTTTGGTATTATTTAAATTTGTAGCGTTGAATATATAAGTTTCTTTAAAACTATACTTTTATTAAAAACTCACACTTACGCAGTTTTCTTCGTTATTTCCCCCTTTTTTTTTTATACAACCAGCCGATGGAACAAGCAGATGGCCCACCTGACGTTTATTTATTTATTTATAATTAGGAACGCCAACAGCGATATGTATGTTACATTATAAAATATATTATGTTATTGTTTTAGACTGGTACATACGCCAATAATAGGCGGACACAACATTTCCACTAATACTTGACTTAAAACGAATACAACAAACTTATTACTAAGTGAGATCACTAGAATGAGGTAGTAGGTGCAACTACTATCCTGCTTTATATTTATTTTTATTATTTTTTCTAACTTGTTAACAAAATACAAAAAATAATATATATATAGTTATATAACAAAATTCTTGTACTTATAGCTAAGTTTATAAGATATACTAAAATATTAAGTCTACAACATACAATATACTTAATAAGAGGTACATAAATGTTTTATTCGGATCTTGTTTGTAGGCGAAAGTGCTCTAGCACTTTCTTCTTGAAACTACTCTCTTGACGTTAAGTGGTAACCGTCACCTATAACAAAGCATTGCCTGCTTGCCTGCAAGCATTGCATTAATAGAAAATTATCACTCCCTCCCATTCAAGAGAAGCGCAAGTGTCGTTTTTTTTCAATATTTTCTTTTCAATTGCCTTCCTACGCGATATCCCCGTAAAACCAATATGGCCTCCGATCACAATGTCTTCTTTTTTGCCGATATCGGTGCTGCCAGTACCAAAATACATTTTATTTTGTTTGACAGTAATATTTATCAGTATTTTATTTTGACCGTAATAAAATTAGCTAGAAGCTAACACTATCATCATCATTATTTCAGCCCGTTTACACCCACGGCTGAGTATGGGCCTCCTCTTTCCGGTCCTTTGCGAGTCTCATCCATTTATTCCCAGCTTTCGCTACAATGTCATTCGACAAACGGGCAGGTGGTCTGCCTCTAGATCTTCGGGCATTCCTTGGCCACTATTCTGTAGCCGCCTTCGTCCATCTCCCGTCACTAACACTATAAAAGCAAATATATTTGACAGCCTTCACAGCTCAGTTGGTAATAGCTCTGCCATAAGAGCTTTAGGCCGCAGATTCTATCCCCACTAAGAACAAATATTTGTGTGTTAAACATAGGTGTTTGTTCCCCGTCTGCGGGTGCTATAAAATATTAAATGTAATTTGCATTAAAAAAGTACTCAAGTATATCAGTTATCTGGTTCCCATAACACAAGTTTTGCTTAGTTTGGGGATAGCTATTGCTGTGT
Source organism: Chloroclysta siterata (assembly GCA_932294275.1). Lineage (NCBI taxonomy): Eukaryota > Metazoa > Arthropoda > Insecta > Lepidoptera > Geometridae > Chloroclysta > Chloroclysta siterata. Next base: position 21,417,430 of record OW028589.1, read on the forward strand.
GGAAAGTACACCATAAAAATAAAAATTGAATAAAAAAAAACTGGACTGAGGCCATCACACTAAATGGAAGCGGTGCGTCCGTCGGTTACCGGTCATAAAGCTTTCCGTTCGTTTTCAATCTGTTCGTCAATATTTTGTCACGTAACACTGTAAATTTGAACGGCACGCCGACAGTTTTTTGCGGCAACAAGGTTAATATGCAAATAAACAACGAAATGCGTGTGTCGGCCCAGTCAGCAACCACCGTTGGTTAAATAAAACGAGATAACTGGTTGACCTTCTTCTAGATAGATCACGGAAGACCAGCGTTGTAGTAGTGCATCAAACACTATTACAGCATAAAGCTGAGTGATGACCGTTTATGTTGTCACAGTATTTTTCTTTATATTTAATTTTCGCCTATGTTTTTGTGTCGCAAAATAATCTTTTTTTGATTTTGATTTTTGATAGATAGATAGAAAACTCGTTATTGTACACCACAAGAAAATAATATAACATTTAAAAATTAATTTAACTACAGCGAAGTACAATGGGCTTGATTTGTGTCTTCCACTCTGTAGACCGTGGGCTCGATCTCCGCTGAGAACAAACATTTATATCTTCTTCGTCATAACGTGACACAATTTCTTTCGAAACAGAGTGTGGTGAAAGGAATTTAAGTGCGCCTTAAAGAGGCTTTCTTCGAGCACTTTTCACATGTTTTAGAACTTTTTAGATTCGAAATCATGCCGGTATCCTCACGATGTTTTCTTTCAAGAGTGTGTATGGGGCTAAGTGTGTAAAATAAAATGGAACTTCTTGGCGAATTTGATCCCCAGGCACGGTAGATATCCCCTCAGATCTCTTAGTACCAAGCACTAACTCCAGATTCTTTGAGGACGTCTAGAGGGGGTAAGTAAGGGGTCAGAGGTAAGTCCAAAAATTACATTTGGCACACTATTTTGTGTGGAATGTCCACCAATATTAAATCCTACTAATGTTATACATTTTCAATAGTGTAGGTCATTAAATTTATCGTAAAAAGTTATATAAAAACTTTGCATCTTTCCAGTTTTTTTTTTCTCTAACGCATTCCTTTGAAGAATTAATTAATAACAGTTGAACATAAATTACTACTTTTATATCTTTTACAAATTTTGAGAAAACATAGTGTTGTTAACTGAAACTGGTAGGTTAACCTTTTTTGGTGCTAACTATTCTCTGAAAAATCTACAAGTGGTTCATAAAATTACTCCAAACCCAAAGTACGGTAGTGCGCTTTAAATATTGTGAAAGTTTTCTTGCGTATGTGTGCCCTATTTCTAGTTGTTTTCATTATCTTTTAATAGGATCACGACTTTGATCCCGAAGCCGGTAGCCCTTCATCAGATATCTTAGTACCAAGTATAGCACCTCAAGATTGTTTGAGGATGACTTAGGGGGTAGTCAAAATATTACATTTTGTAGTATATACCTCTCATTACTTCAGCTTACTGAACCATGATGTTAAATGCACAAGACACACGCTTGTGTATTAGAAGGAAATGCTTTACCTACTCTCAACTTTTAACTAGAGTTTACTCCAAAGTGTACATACTACTATTCGTATATTTGATATTCCATACGTGACAGGTTGCAAAGCTTATCGCAGCTGCTAGACTACCATCGACGTAGGTGAAAGCAGATGCTGTTTTTAGTAGTATTTCTAAAACATCACCTTCCTGCCCTTATCCCACTTCATATGGGGTCAGCACAACAAGATTTTTCTCTACGCTTCCCTCTATCATCCGTCATCTCAGTCGTCATTCCTTTCTTACCCATGTCATCTTTCACACAGTACAACCATCTTATCTTTGACCATCCTCTACTCATTTATCCATCCACATACCTAACACTCTTTTCGTTATATGACATTATTCCTTTTGCATGACATACCGATACCACGCAACCTATTGCTGCTCATTTTCTCGGTGCCACTTTCGAACTGCCTCTAATAAACTCATTCCTTATCTTATCCATTCTCGTCAGTAGTATTTCTAAATGATAATTAAATAAAACTAGCATGTTAATGTCCAACCTACATTGTACGAGACCGCGTGTTTTGCAAACTATTCCTGGCCGTTCCAGGAATGTTTATTCTTCGTTTATGAGCCGCACAATTCTTGCTCATAGCACAGATCTACTTACGCACCTACTTCTGAGAACCACAAGCAATTGGTAAATGGATTGATTCATAAAATCAAAGAACATTCAAACAGATAATTACGGTATTCAGAAGAATATCGGGCTTTACGAGCCGAAATGGTAATGGGGTCGAGATGTGAACAATTGCAGAGCACGAAATTTTACAAGTGTAAACATATAGGAACGTAGGCACTATCTTAATTATAGAACCATCATTAATTCTTAAAAGAATCGCTCTCAGTGGTAAGAGCGGCAATAGTATGTTTAATAATTTAATTATGATAAAATTGTAATCAACTAAGAGTAGTAGAGCCCTTTGTGAAGAGCTCGCCCAGGTAAATACCACCATCATGTCTATTTAGATTTAGAATTATTTATTGCCAACATGTACATACATCAGTTAAATAGTAAGCTATTTAACTGATGTATGTACATGTTGGCATGGTCTAAGGTAGCTATTAGGCAAGTACATGTACCCTCTAGGGCGCTGCAAATTATGTAGAAATAAGGTAGGTACAATTCATACTACTATGATGGTATAAGTTGTACTTAAATAATACTTAAATCAGTGAGCGTAGTACACGCCCACTGAATTAAGTATAAATGTACTTTTTACATCAAAACATTGCAAGAATGTTGCAAGCTTGCTAGAATTAAACAACCGTTGGCATATTCAAAGCATTATGACGTCACAAGTACAGCGTAAAAAGATTTATTCACAATATTAATAAGAAATCTGACGTCAGTCAACGTCGCGTAGAAAATAAACGATCCCGCCTGAAAAATGCTCTTCCGTCGGCGAAACTCACCTAATTATAATGTAGCATGAAAATTGGGTTCATTTTACGTTTCACAGCTTACATTTATTTTGTTGCTGTGGAACCAATGTGGAGATAAAATTATTATTTTAATCTATCGGCTTTTTTTTATTTCAGACTAGATGACCCGGTGAACTTTGTATCACCTGTCCTAACGACATTAAAACTCTCCCTTCGCTTTAGGTAAAACAGTTTATAAATGAAATTGTTTGTTTTTACTATCTTCCTCGCAATTTTTCCATATTTTCTCACCGTTTAAACCTTCCCTGGACTACGATAAACATTTCAAAGTCAAAGTCAAAGTCAAAAGGTATTTATTCAATAAAATCACAAGGATCCCTTTGAAACGTCTTAAAGCTAGGTGACTCTAGGTACCTACTAGTTCCACGCGACCAAAGCCTAGAAGAACAGGCAACAAACTTACGGCTTGGTTCCTACCGCTCTTTTGTATGATCCTTGTTACAATGTAGGTATTATAATACAATATTGAAGCTCCAGAATGGTGCCAATCGAATTTAGTGAATTTAGTGAATTTCAAAACCAAAATCAGCTAAATCGGCCCAGCCCTTCTCGTGTTTTAGCGAGACACACGAACAGCATTTCATTTTTATATATATAGAGAAGAGATATACAGACGAAGGTGGCAGGATGACCTTGATACATTTGAAAGGGACCTCAAAAGCCCAACACCGTAATGAGTGAAATTGGGTTAGGTAGGCTTTTGCAGTGGGATCATGCAGGCTGAAATAATAATAATCGTTTTTTTATTTTTTAACATCCAAGTAGATATTTACAAAAACTGCTTCACTACTTTGATCCTCAGGCACGATAGATATCTCCTCAGATCTTTCAGAACCAAGTACTTACTCAAGAATCATTGAGCGTGCTTAAGGGGGTTAGTCAGAGGCACTAAACTTCAATAATATATTATATTATTACATTGTAAAAGGATCATACAAAAGAACGGTAGGAACCAAGCCGTAAGTTTGTTGCCTGTTCTTCTAGGCTTTGGTCGCGTGGAACTGGCACCTAGAGTCACCTAGCTTTAAGACGTTTCAAAGTGATCCTTGTGATTTTATTGAATAAATACATTTTGACTTTGACTTTGACTTTGACTTTGCACGTCCAAAAATTAAATCTTAAATCTTAAAGCTAGATAAATCTAGGTGCCAGTTCCACGTGACCAAGCCTATAAGAACTTACAACCAAAAAACTTACGGCTTGGTTCCTACCGTTGAAAGTAGGCGCGAGAATTCGCACAGCAAAGGTTGAAAACGAATGTCAAAGTTTGTATTAAAATAGCTACACGCGCGAATGAAATCACGCAATATATTTCACTACCTAATTATATTTAATTCGTTTGATCTCTTTCGTAAATAACTAACTGTCTATAATCGTGACCTTGAAATATGTACTTTAGTAATTTTACTGTTTTATATTGAAATCAATTTTATTACATAACGCATTACGAAGACGTAAGCGTGCTAATTTTGTGGCGAATTCTAGCTGCAATTATTGTATATGTCTTGTTTACGAACTATTTGGTTGAACGAAAACCCGTTTGTTGCCAGTTGCCAGTTTTTAGGAGTAGAGCTCTTTGTGAAGGGCTCGTCCGGGGAAGTACTACCACCACGCCTTGTTCTGCCGCCAAGCAGCGTTGCTGTGTTTCGGTTAGAAGAGTAAAGTTGCCGGTGTAATAACAGGCACATGAGGCTTAACATCTGTATGCCTCAAGTTGATGGACGCAGAGCAGTGCATCGTAGGGCACGTTCCTATCGTGCGTGACTTAAAAAGAGTCAATGCTTTGTTATAGGTGATGGTTACCACTTCACATCAGGTGGGCCATCTGCTTGTTCCATCAGCTATTAGTATTTTAAAAATAAAAGTTCTTTTGGACACGGTTTGAAACTGACCTATATTTACTGTTTGAAGCGATTTTAAGCGTAATTTAATTTGCTTGTCGTCCAATTGCTTGCAACGTGCTTGTTCTGTCACTTTTAATAATAAAATGACGTAGCGAATTATTGAAAAATGATCCTTGTGATACCAATGAATAACGAACAGTTTGCGTTGACTGGAAGGACCAAAATCTTCATCAATATTTATAAAGAAGTTCACTTCACACATATCACGAGATCTTTGAAACTACACCGTTTATGAAAGAGGTATGAAATTTGGCACCAGTACCTCAAGTATGAGCTGTGTTTACCATATTTGGTTTTTCGTTTTTGTTCCGTGTTCATTGCGGGTTTTGTATGAAGACGCGATAGAGGTACCGACACGGAACTTTATGTTTCAAGTAAGATGAAAATTAGTAGTAGAACATAAAGTTCCGTATCGGTATCTTTATCGCGTCTTCATACAAAACCCGCAATGAACACGGAACAAAAACGAAAAACCAAATATGGTAAACACAACTCATACTTGGGGTACAGGTATTTGCTTAGAGGTGTAGGCGCTTAAGAAAAGATTTCTTCTTTTCTCCGTTTAAGGCTCCTGTCGACAACGAACGAAGTCAAGTGGAATCCTTGTAGTCAGTAAAATCAGAAAACGGTACTCACCCCCTAGCAGCACATCAACCCTAAAAGGAATTATTGCTTGCTTAGAAGGGTATAAAATATGCGTGGTTTAAACGAAGTTCCATGTTTGTTTCCAAGATAAAGTAGAGCCAAGACCTAATAAATTATTTTAAGGGCTTTCAGAGGATTTATTTATGTACAATTACAATTTTCAATTTCAATTTGTTTGCTACAACGCACTTATGAAAAGATGATAGTGTAGTGTAAGACACTAAAATTTAAAATGTTTTTAGTTACTTAACCATTTGGTTTATTTGGTACTGATATGGATTGGTGGACGTGTCTTAAGATTGTTTGAAAGTGTCTGAAGATAGCTCGACTATTTTATGTGTCTATGTACTTTTTTTATACAACTAGCTTATAGAAAAAGCATATGACCCACCTGATGTTAAGTGGTAACCATTACCTATAACAAAGCATTGCCTCGCAAGCCACGCACGATAGGAACGTGCCCCACGATGCACTGCTCTGTGTCCATCAACTTGAGGCATACAGATGTTAAGCCTCATGCGCCAGTAATTACACCGGCAACCACACTCTTCAATCCGAAACACAGCAACGCTGTTTGGCAGAAAAAGGCGTGGTGGTAGTACTTCCCCGGACGAACCCATCACAAAGAGCTCTACTATTCTTAAAAGTTTGCGTATTTTCCCAAATACGACGATGTGTGGTGACCCTATTCGCCAATATTTGCCTGTTTTTCACGAACAAGACAAAATAGCAAATACATGAGCAAATAAAAACGCCAATACCGAATAGTGCCACCACAAAATTTTAACAAGCACGCGGTAGAACCTCTATCTAATAGAAACTTTATTTGTTTATCGAGTTCCGTAGAAATCGACAATAAATGAAACCTGACAAATAGAGAATAATTTATTCAATAGAAATAAAGTTCACAGTATTCAAACAATCTCTTTGTGAGGCATCGCTGCATTTTAGCAAATATCTCTTTATTAATTCTCCGGCGCAGTGCGAAAATAACTTTACTGCTCTAGGTTAGAGTGCATTTTCATTTGACATAAAGTTTATTGTTTGCACTATTGGCGGCTTGGCAGGTGGTATGACGTCATCGGATTGGGTATCAGGACTGGAATGATTGCTATACGAGCTTAGGGGATTAGAGTTATGGTACAAATGTCAGCAAGTTTATGGCCTGTATGTTTTCATGTACATAGTTTTTTTTTAATACTTCTTGCTGACGGAACTAGCTGATGGCCCATCTGATGTTATGTGGTAACCATCACCTATCAAAAAGCATTGCCTCGTAAGTTATGCGCAGTTATGGCCCCAGGATGAGTACATTGTAGGGCACGTTCATATCGTACGTAACTATCGTATTGATGATATGTTTTTGTGTCGCAAAATAAACATTTCTTGATTTGATGGTAAAACAGTGGCTCTACTCATTCGTTTTTAACTCATAAAAATAATAAAAGCTTTTGTAGAATCTTGTCATGTCAAAATAATTCCTTCACTTCACTTCTTTGACATGGTTTTGTCACTTTGGTAGTAACTATACAAAAATGCTTAGCTTTAACATTTTGTTATCATAACTGTTTGAGACGGCATACTGGGTCTGGCACCCTGATTACGTATCTCGCGACAGATATGTCACAAATATAGATTGTCAAACATTACTTTTTGCTGTAAACATCAATCGAATCGGACAATCGATGAAACTACTACAAAGTGCATTCTACCCGCTATCTTATTGTTAGTGGAGCTAGCGTCGACATGAATTAATTATTAGGTAGGAGAAGGGGGTATAACGGGGTCATGGGACACATCGGGGCCACCTACAAGTAACTAGAGATGCTAAGGTATATAGTATAGCATGTTTACTATCCCGTTTCCAGATTTTTTTCGGGATAAGAAGTTGCTTATATGCTAGTCCACGCTACGAACTATATTCGTTCTAAGTGTCATCCCAATCGGTACAGCGGTTAGGCCGTGATTGAGCCACAAACATTTAAACATCGTTACTTTCACATTAATAGTAGGTTTCAGACAAGTATATATGTATTATATCAGCTATCTGGTTCCCATATAAGAAGCTTTGGCTTAGTTTGGGACTGGATAGTGCTGTATGGAAAGTCCACCAATATTTATTTATTCCAAAAGATGATAATTTAGAGAATAATTTATTCAATAGAAATAAACTGACAAATAGAGAATAATTGATCGAGTGAGCGAAGCGAACGAAGATCTTAGTTTCAACTTGGGCGATTTGGCATTTTATGTATGTATGTATGTATGTATGTATGTATGTATGTATGTATGTTTGTCTGGCGATAACTTTAGAACCGTTGATCCGATCTCCATGAAATTTGATATGTCGATAGCTTGTACTTGAGAAATTTACTGGTAAGTATATGAGTAAAATCGGATGAAGAGTTTTTGAGATATGGGGTTTTTTAAGAGGGCAAAAATAAAAAAAGTTACATAAAAAAATCAAGTTACATGTCATATGAAAGGGCTTTATTTGGACATTCCAAAACAATTTTTACTTTTTTTTTGGGACGCTCGGTTTTCTAGATAAAATTTAAAAAGTTAAATTAAGATAACCAGCGATCCAAGAGCTCCCATCTCTAAGAGTTTCGTTGAAATCAAGGTTTTTCTACTGGTCGGCCAGTTCCTTTGATTTTTCTTATTTTTTTTTCTTGAAATAATTTAAGGAGGTACTCAGTTCTCATAAAATGGTGACGACGACCAGGTCTGATGATGGTGCCAAGGTCTGTTCAACGGAACTCTTCAATAAATAAGCCAATAGAGTTGAAACTTGGTAACCATACCAAGTTAGTAGGCGGTAGTCAGAAAAAAGTCCAAAGATAATGTTTGGACTTGCCTCTGACTACTACCGACTCAAAGTTTTGATGCGTTCGTCGGGTCGCATCACGAGATCTCAGTTCGGGGCGAACTACTAGTTTATTCAATAGAAATAAAGTTCACAGTATTCAAACAATCTCTTTGTGAGGCATCGCTGCATTTTAGCAAATATCTCTTTATTAATTCTCCGGCGCAGTGCGAAAATAACTTTACTGCTCTAGGTTAGAGTGCATTTTCATTTGACATAAAGTTTATTGTTTGCACTATTGGCGGCTTGGCAGGTGGTATGACGTCATCGGATTGGGTATCAGGACTGGAATGATTGCTATACGAGCTTAGGGGATTAGAGTTATGGTACAAATGTCAGCAAGTTTATGGCCTGTATGTTTTCATGTACATAGTTTTTTTTTAATACTTCTTGCTGACGGAACTAGCTGATGGCCCATCTGATGTTATGTGGTAACCATCACCTATCAAAAAGCATTGCCTCGTAAGTTATGCGCAGTTATGGCCCCAGGATGAGTACATTGTAGGGCACGTTCATATCGTACGTAACTATCGTATTGATGATATGTTTTTGTGTCGCAAAATAAACATTTCTTGATTTGATGGTAAAACAGTGGCTCTACTCATTCGTTTTTAACTCATAAAAATAATAAAAGCTTTTGTAGAATCTTGTCATGTCAAAATAATTCCTTCACTTCACTTCTTTGACATGGTTTTGTCACTTTGGTAGTAACTATACAAAAATGCTTAGCTTTAACATTTTGTTATCATAACTGTTTGAGACGGCATACTGGGTCTGGCACCCTGATTACGTATCTCGCGACAGATATGTCACAAATATAGATTGTCAAACATTACTTTTTGCTGTAAACATCAATCGAATCGGACAATCGATGAAACTACTACAAAGTGCATTCTACCCGCTATCTTATTGTTAGTGGAGCTAGCGTCGACATGAATTAATTATTAGGTAGGAGAAGGGGGTATAACGGGGTCATGGGACACATCGGGGCCACCTACAAGTAACTAGAGATGCTAAGGTATATAGTATAGCATGTTTACTATCCCGTTTCCAGATTTTTTTCGGGATAAGAAGTTGCTTATATGCTAGTCCACGCTACGAACTATATTCGTTCTAAGTGTCATCCCAATCGGTACAGCGGTTAGGCCGTGATTGAGCCACAAACATTTAAACATCGTTACTTTCACATTAATAGTAGGTTTCAGACAAGTATATATGTATTATATCAGCTATCTGGTTCCCATATAAGAAGCTTTGGCTTAGTTTGGGACTGGATAGTGCTGTATGGAAAGTCCACCAATATTTATTTATTCCAAAAGATAGCGACAAGCCTTCCGTAATAAATGGTTATTTCAAAGTTATGTGTCTGCTGTTGCGAAGCGTCTGACTGCGGAATTGCTATCGCCGTTGCTTTGTTTTACGTAATAAGGGCGCGGCTCTAATGGACGCGTCCCAATCGCCTACATAGGATATTTTCATACACTCCTGACCTAGAAAAACACGCAAACAATCTTCGACCTTAACACCTAGGAGATAAGGCGTGTTAGAATGTGCGTGAGTTTTATAGGCGGGTTTATGCCCTTTCTATTTTTATTAAACACGATTATATTAATGTCTTAATGGGTAAATAAATCATAGAAGATTAAATTCGTTAGGTAAGAGAATTTGCTAAGGTAGAGAATAAGTTTTTATCCAGTTGTGTTTATTTTAAAACCAGCAAAACTTTTCATACAGATACAAAAAAAAAGCAATGGTCTTTTGCTAAAAGCTATTTTCCAAATGTCATTTCATCATGAAGGTGAACCAAGCGAGCTTTGATCAAGCCAAGAAGGAAGATCGAGTATTCTCGCCTAATGTTTTTGGACACAAAATAACCGTTTTTTGATTTGATTTGATTTCTTCTTCACTCCATTTATGGCTCCTGTCTGTCATTCGACAGACAATCTTGCCAGTGTCAAGTGAGTATTGAATAAATACTTTTTAGTCAAGTCAGTCCATAGTCAAGTCGGCCGTCATTTGTTTTGAAGAAAATGGTGGCGGTTTTCTTCATAAAATTCGAAACATTTTCAGTCAAATCAGGATATTACATAATACACTTTCATTCCAAATGCTTACACTTTGTGCTAAGACCTCAAGTAATGTTGGTTAAAATACCACCGAAATTACACAACACAACTCAAAATAACACTAGAAAAACAATTAAAATGAAAAAGCTATGTTGCTTCCCAAAATGCCAGAAAACGAATCTTTGATTTGATTTATTTGTGTTACTTACGGCCGGATTCTGAAAGATCGATCAAACATAATCAGATGTCAAATCACTCGCCATATCAAGAGACAGCAAGTGACTTGAATTCCGATTAGTTTGAACGTTTTTGGTTGAGGCTTTTGTTAAGGCGCTATGGTCCGTCAAATAAGTTTACTCAACTTATTTTCTCATATTTTATACTTTTACTAGCGACCCGCCCCGGCTTCGCACGGTTATTGTGGGAGATTATGCTTGTATCATGCATATAAACCTTCCTCTTGAATCACTCTTTCTATAAAAAAAACCGCATCAAAATCCGTTACGTAGTTTTAAAGATTTAATCATACATAGGGATATAGGGGCAGAGAAAGCGACTTTGTTTTATACTATGTAGTGACAAGCTGGTGCCCGCGACTTCGTCTGCGCAGGATTAGTCACACAATATCTTTATAAATTGTAGCCTATGTGTTATTCTGATGTTTAAGCTATATTATTGTAAAGTTTCATTAAAATCCATTCAGTAGTTTTTACGTGAAAGAGTAACAAACATCCATCCATCCATCCATGCATACTTACAAACTTTCGCGTTTATAATATTAGTAGGATATGATTTCCTTTGGATACAATCTCACCTGATGGTAAGTGACGATGAAGCCGACGACGAAACAGATGGTCTTGAACACACCATTCACAATACTACTAGCTGATGGAACAAGCAGATAGCCCACCTGATGTTAAGTGGTAACCATCACCTAAAACAAAGCATTGCCTCGTAAGTCACGCACGACAGGAACGTGCCCTACGATGCACTGCCCTGCGTCCATCAACTTGAAAAAGGCGTGGTGGTAGTACTTCCCCGGACGAGCCCTTCACTATAGCTCTACTCTTATTACTCTTTGCCTTCTGCACCGTAGGCCGTGGGTTCGATCCCCACCGAGAACAAACATTTGTGTGATGAACATAGATGTTTGTTCTCTGTCTGGGTGTTATATAATATTATAACTATGTATTTACAAAAAAAAAAGTATTTAGGTATTATATCAGCTATCTGGTTCCCAGATTACAAGCTCTGGCTTCGTTTGGGACTAGATAGTGCTGTGTGGAAAGTCCACTAATATTCATTTTTATTTATTTTCTCAGACACTGGTGCCACTTTCAAGCCTCTAATAAATATTCAGGTAAAATTATTAATATCTGTCTTGAAAAACAAACCTTGAAACCTATTTGTCTTATTTTTACTATTCTATTTCATCCGGAACTCGAAATAGCGTTTAGAATCAATTTGTCATCGACTGACAGAGAATTTTAAAGACGTGTGTTCAAGATAATAAATACTGAAACTAAAACATATACCTAAACACAGCCGTCGCAGCTCAGTTGGAAGTAGCTCTGGCTTCTGTTCTGTAGGCCGTGGGTTCGATTCCCACCGAGAACAAACATTTGTGTGATGAACGTCATTTGTAGATGTTTGTTCTCTGTCTGGATGTTATATAATATTCAAGTATTTACAAAAAAAAGTATTTATGTATTATATCAGCTATTTACAAGCTTAGGCTTAGTTTGGGGCTAGATAGAGCAGTGTGGAAAGTCCACCAATAAAAAAAACTGAAACAGCTTCACGACTTTGGCACCAGGCACGGTAGATATCCCATCAAATCTCTTAGTAAAGTACTAACTTAAGATTATTTTAAGGATGTCTAAGGGGGATAGTCAGAGGTACGTTCAAACATTACCTTCTTATAAATCAAACACTTTCCTAAAGTTTGCCGTATGTCATTACTTCTCTGAATTCATTCCGTAGTAGCGACACTATCGAATGGTGTAATAATAACACTGTGTTTTTTTTTTCAAATATCAACGAGTTCTATTCCCGGCTAGGAATATTAATTATATAAAATCCAATGAAAAATTCAATGATGCAGTTTTAGTTTTCATCAAAATTGGGCCCAGACTTTCGCTATTCCGCATAGTTTCGGATTTGGCCATGAACGCCCACTTGATAAATTCACCCTGTATACTACTTATTTATTCCGAAGCTGTTCGCGACTGTACAAGCATCGTTTGGTTTTTGAATATTGATGAATGGTTTTCAGGTTAAGGAGCTACAACTTGGCATCGAGGAAAACAATGTGACGTAAATTTGCAACGAGGTAACTTTTCACATGCGCACAAAATCAGTCATTAGCCTAATAGTCAATGGAGCTAGACAAGTGACTCTCGTTAAACTGAGACCTCGCGATGTTCGTGATGTAGTATTTTAGTAACATTTTCAAATTTTCAGAATTGTGTCTCTATTGCTATTGATTTGTTTTGCCTAGAGCATTAATAAATAGGTACTTAATGATCATCGCCGCTGGAAAATGCGGTGTCATGTGAATAATAAGGTACTAGATCAAGTACAAAAACACTTCGACTATCGCCGCCCTATGCTCGAAGCCACGCGTGCCATCATGGTCTAGATGGTCCACCATCTGGCAACTACTACACCAAGACAGTCGAGTTTCCACAATTGAGGGGCTCTTCTCTGTAACCAGACTCTCAAGAGACTGGCGTACCAGGAGATCCCCCATAAATTTCACACATACACACTCACACACAAACACTCACTTAACAACAAAAATCCACCCTTACAATTCTATCTTTCAATAATTTTCTATTTTTTTTACAACTTTTAATTAACTGAATTACTAGTTTTCTTAATGTTTTGGAGTTCTTAAAGTCGGATGAGGGCGTTAATGCTCGCGACTCAGATTTTTGAAACTTCTGCGAATGTTATCGTTTTCTACATTATATTGTGCCAGTTTTTGTCCCAAAATAAACCTATTTTGATTTTTTTGATTAGATTTTGAGAGTAGAGGTATATGACGGTTTAGTTTGTGAAACACTTTCTTGTTTTTCAAGGATCAAGCACAAAAGCACTTTCGCAGTCGCCACCATATGCTTGAAGCTACTGGTATCAGCATGCGGTGGATGGATCAGCATATGGCGCCTTCTAAACCAAGACGGTAGAGTAGTGGTTTATGACTATTTAGTTTCTTACTTAAACAAGAGAGTTTCTGAATGTTTGATAATAACCCTGCAGGTAGGTACCCTTCGTCGCTAACAAGCAAAACGCTGTGGATGGGTTGTCCTTAATACTACCGCACAGGTAGAGAAATCATTCAACAATAGTAATTGAGGTAGTACTATATCTCATTAGTTTAAATTGGCTTAAGACACAGAATCCCTTTAAGATCTTAAGGGCCGGTTTCACCATGCTCTGTTAGATTAACAAAGGATTAAAGGGCCGTTAAATATGTCAAAATGTACGCGTTTGACAGCTAAGGTTAGATATAACGGCTTGTTAATCCATTATTAGTAACTAACAGAGCATGGTGAAACTGGGCCTTAACCTATTTAACCTACTAACAGTATCGTACTATCGTAGAATGATCTCCAGTATATGCTATTCAGTAGAATTCTTTAAAGTTACGATATTTGGATGTAACCTAACCTAACCAATGAACTGATCGAGATGAGAACTTAAAACAAATATAGTTCGTAGTCTGGATTAGAGTTTTCATCCCGAAAGTCACTGGCTAGAAATGAACGAACTTAGTAAATGAAATAAAACGTAACAAAAATATTACAATAAAGAGAAAGCGTCTGAAATATTAATGTTAGCAATCACTACCTACGAATACTTATGAAACCATGGTTGACTGCTAGTGTGACCATAATTTTGACCACAAATACTAATTCGAATTATTACGAGCTATCTGCTCGTAATAATTCTAATCGAAACACGACAACCTTACGAGCAGATAGCGCCCCCTGCCGTATACACGACAACCTTATGCATGTTAGAAGTTTAGAGATTAAACTTATTTAGTATGCAAGTGGGGTAGACACGTCAATGTCGAATTCTTTATAGTCAAAGTATTGAAGTTTTTGGAGTAAACCCCTACGTGATTTAACAAGTCTGTTAATGTTACTTTTCAAAAATCAATTAAAGTTGTCACAGTTTGTCATTATCCATTGGTAAGAGATAGCAATAGTTTATCTTTTGGAAGATTTGTATAAGTAAAGCCATAAAATGAAACATTCCCTCGAAATGCCACCATTCAAAATCTGATTTGATTAAATCAACAGTTTTTATAATATTTTACGAGCCACGAATCGTATTTCGGAAGTAGTAGTAATTACGATTAACGCACAGAAAATAAGCCGCTAAACATGATTAGCGAACTGTCAGACAATGGAAATGATGTTTACGCTAATTCTGTTTAATTTGGTAAACATGTTTAACATATTTAAATACTATCTTTGTGCATAGTTTCTCTCCAGCAGTCTGTTTGGCAAATTTTTTTTGGTGATAGGTAGTCTTTTTTTACTTTGACCGTAACTTTTATATCCAAGCCAAGTTGATTTAATACAGAAGTTAAATGTCACTACCCTAGGAGCCGTTTGTAAGATGGATTAACAAAAAACCAATAAAAGAAACGCTGTAGTTTCTTGTCTGTTCTTTTAAGCTATGGTAAATTTATGAAAATTGCTTCAGCGATTGAAGTCACGAGCTAATCTGAATATAAAATCGCTGGCTCTGATTTTAACATGGAAGCTGTATTAAAATGGACATAATGCACTCAAAACAATGCAAATACCGGCTTGGTAATGGCGGAAACTAGGGATTTTCTGTAAAAGGCTGAGCGTGCCAACATAATCTTGTTAAATATTAAATGGGTCGGGCCAACCTACACCTGTGACAATGAGACAGAGTGGTGAATAATGGTCTTACCTTAAAAATAAGCGACGGGCTTGCTACCTGTCACATTTAGAATACTATCAACTGAAAAGTAAATAAGGTTTACACTTAGGCCTTCGCTACCTAGCTAGCTAGGATAACCGCCAATCATTCCCAAACTGCACCTGCATCACATGCCACCAGCAAATAATTATAAATAAATATTAGTGGACATTCCACACAGCACTATCTAGCCCAACCGAAGCAAAGATTGTACAATGGTATCCTTATAGATGATATAACATTTAAATACAGCACCCAGACCAAACAAACATCTGTGTTCATTACACAATGTTTATTCGGGATCGAACCCGCGGCTTACAGTGCAGAAGTCAGAGCTACGATTAACTGAGCCGTGGCTGTCAAAGTAAGAATTCTAATACATTTTCAATTTCGCAATAAATTTAATAATATTAGAAATAACAAGACATGAAAGACAAATCTATTTATTTGATTATCTATAAAACAAGATTTTCCAAGGAGACTTACAGGAAACGGATCTAATAAATCACTACCTACTAATACCAATAAACGTAAAAGAAGTTGATCAAATCTGTTGGTGTATGAAAATTAAGAATAGTTTTTGGATTGTTCATTTAATGTCTTTATTGTATATTTTTATGAGTAGTAGAACTCGTTGTGAAGGGCCCGTCTGAGGGAGTACTGCTACCATGCCTATTTCTGCCTCCAAGCAGCTGTTTTTTGGTTTGAAGGGGTTGGCTGCCGGTGAAATTACAGGTCTGTATGCCTCAAGCTGATAGGGGCGCAAGGCCAGTGCATCGCAGAGCACTTTCATATCGTGCGTGACTTGCGAGACAATGCTAATTATACGTGATGGATCTGCTTGTTCTAGAAACAAGCAACAACGAAAAACATACAAAAAAGTATAGTTAGAGCATTTTTGTAATTTGCTAAACAATTTAGAAATTCTGACAAAATCATTAGCTTATAATGCCGTCTGTAAAAAAAACAGAGCACAAAACAGTACACAAATAAAAGGAATAACTAAGAGGCTGACATTGGCAGGTATGAATAAAAAAAGCGCTGACATTGATAAGATCTTTCACACGTAATTCTGTAAGAGCTCAAGAAAGCGATGAAGAATTGTTAATGGGTCGAAGCAACGACCTTTGAGTGGGGCTAGTCAAAGGAGTTAGCGATAAAATTGTCACTACAATAGAACCATATGCTGAACTATACATATATATAATCTAAATTGCCTCTGATCACCTCTCCTTTAAGATTAAATTAAAATCATGGCTGGTTGCGAAGGCGTTCTACAGTGTCGAGGAATTTCTTAGGCACTTATAAAATCCTTTGACCTATGAATTTATTTACCAATCTATTTTTATGTTATCCGAATGTATTTTTTATAATCATTAATAATTAATGTCTTCCAATTTTACTTGTTAGTAATATTATGATTTTTGTTATTATAATTTTTTATTAAGTACAATTGTCATGTACCACTTAAAACCCTGACTTGTAATTATTTTTATAACCGACAAATTTATTTTGATGATTATTATTCCACTGGCCAACGAGAGAAAACAAAAAAAAAGCGAATACCATATCTCGGACTTAGTATAACCTCCGCGCATCAGATGGCGCATAAAGCTAACATTCCAGGCGTCATGCCATGACGATAGCCCCTTGAAATTTCGTCACTGAATCGGCCATTAGCTCAGACAAACTTACTTCCTCTTGCTACTACGTCATACTCTTGCGTCACAAAAAACCCGCGATTTCCTTATACTTGGGCTGCACTACGAACGTGGCAGTGAAACAAATGGATGATAGCATCATTACGAGGTCTGGCTAGGTGACGGAAGGGCGCCGCAGCCCATTACTACGTGTATTATCACTATTCCTGGCTCGGATTTGGCACGGCTGTCTTTTGGTAGGGGTCACTGCGTGTCGGAGTGGCTTTTTTGGCACTTTGATTGAAGGAGAATGGTGATTTGCAAAATAAAGAATAAAATGTAAACACAGTAATTTATTCATTATTAATACTTTAAACTGCGTTGCTGCACTGGCATCGCAGCGCATTACCCTCCTTGTTTCCTTTCTCTGAGTGTCTAATATTCTATAAATAAATAAATAAATATTGGAGGATTATCCATATAGCACTATCTAGCCCCAAATTAAGCCAAAGCTTGTAATATGGGAACCAGATAGCTGATATAATACATATATACTTTTTTTGTAAATACATACTCATAATCACTATCACTACATAGTATAAAACTAAATCGCTTTCTCTGTCCCTGTATCCCTATATATGCTTAAATCTTTAAAACTACGCAACGGATTTTGATGCGGTTTTTTTTATAGATAGAGTGATTCAAGAGGAAGGTTTATATGTATAAAACATGCATAATATAGTAGAGAAACACTGATAATTGAAGAGGTTTCTTATGTGATGCCGTAAATAATATATTTTTTTGCGCTTACATAACAAACGCTGGCTGAACCCTACGAGATAGATCAAAATAATGTAATACAGTATTGTATACTTTAAAAGGTCTATAATAAAGGTCAATAAAACGCGATGGTATATGTCTATCTCTTAAGGATACCCCACAATAACCGTGCGAAGCCGGGGCGAGTCGCTAGTATTATATAACACCCAGACAGAGAACAAACATCTATGTTCATCACACAAATGTTTGTTCTCGGTGGGCATCGAACCCACGGCCTACGGCGCAGAAGACAGAGCTACTACCAACTGAGCTGTAAAGGCTGCCCTGACTATTCTGACTTTTAACAACTTCTTTTTTCAAAAAAACATACTTCTCAGCAAGCCGACTGGGGCGCCTATCGCGCCTAAAACCCGCTGAAAAACGAAATCCGAATGACGGAATACGAAATTTGAAAAAACCTTTGTGTTGAACGATTGCACTGCGTCGCCGCATGACGTCGCAATACATCTTGTTGCATGTCGTTGTAAGTTAAATGTAGAACGACGCAACATCACCGCTTTGGCGTAGCAACGCACCAGCATAGTGTGCCCTCACTCTTAAAAGACAGAGCTTAGTACCAACTTAAATGTGCTGTGATACCAATTACCAGTATACCTATCTAAAAACAAAAACATCAAAGTCAAAGTCTAAGATTATCTACATCATCAACCTATGATAATCCACTGATGGCCGTCTCTCCAAAGACGTGACCCTGAGCCTCGGCTCTTCTCATCAAATGCTTACTAACTGCATTTCGCAGAACATCGCCCACGGATACCTTGGTTTTTTATTCTATCCCGTATTGAAACTCCCAGCATAGCTCTCTAGATCATAGCTCTATTGAAACGTCCTAAAACTAGCTAAATCTAAGTGCCAGTTCCACGCGACGAAGGCTAGAAGAAAAGGCAACAAACTTCAAGGACGAGGAAGGTCCAAGGAAGGAAGAAGCCAGACTGTTCGATTGTAGTGTTTATTTTCCTGTAGAGCTGGCAGCGAGCGAATACCGCCGCCAATTCGTGCAGTATTTATTTTTCATCAAATCGGTTTCAGTGTTATGGTTTAGATATCAAATTGTTTTGTTTAACTTATAGTTACGAGAGGCACGCGTTTGTGTACAATATAAATGAATTGGAATGTTTTTTTATTGACAAAACATATAAATAGTAACGGTTGAAAAAAAGTAACGGTTAAAACGGTAGTTTCAACTTGGGCGATTTGGCATTTTATGTATGTATGTATGTATGTTTGTCTGGCCATAACTTTCGAACCGTTGATCCGATCTGCATGAAATTTGATAAGTCGATAGCTTGTACTTGAGAAATTTACTGGTAAGTATATGAGTAAAATCGAATGAAGAGTTATTAAGATATGGGGTTTTTTAAGGGGGAAAAAATAATATGACATAGACCGAGTTCGTGACCTGTTTGGGAGTTTGTATAAAATATATATACAAGGTGTTCCAATACGTGTACTTAAAACTTCAGGGGGCTAAAGTACACATCAATATAAATAACTTTTTCTAAAGTACCAACACTGTGAACGCGAAAAATAAACAGCTGTTTCATTCATATTAGCCAGGTAGGTATTGAACTTTTGTATTGGTGTTGGTTCTTTAGAAAAAGTTATTCATATTGAGGTTATACATCAAGGAGGCTCCTTTCGAGCACTTGAAACATGTTTTAGAACCTTTATATAGGTTCTACAACATTCTGGATTTCTCCGGATATTTTCACCGATTGAGAGCAGGTACTGGTACTGTGCACATAATGGACTTACTTAACTTACGTAGTTATATCAGCAAGTAGTATTAAAATAATAATACGCTGAGGTAATGCTATTGGGCACAGTCAAGCCAAAGCTTTAGGCCCATTTGCCATATTAGTGTAAACACTATTAATAAAACCATAGCAAATCCTTCAGGCGCGACGGATTGAGATCCGTCACACATACGCATTATACCTATAATACTTGGTAAAAACCACTGTAATAGAAAAACTAGCTTACATCATCACCCTGACACTCATTTATTAAGTCATTATTATTGTGGGGTACTTAACTGTCGTCGATTTTTGTTACTTATATTTCTTGTTCTAAAAATGTAAATCCTTTATTGGCTGTATGTTAGAAACCTAAGCATTTACATTGTATCTTAAGAGCTGTGGATTTTGTTCAAAAATAAATAAATAAATGATTATCTGTTTTATGTACAGTACCTGATTAAGAATAGTAGAGCTTTTTGTGAAGGGCTCGTCCGGGGTACTACCACCACGCCTTTATCTGCCGCCAAGCAGCGCTGCTGTGTTTCGGTTTGAAGAGTGTGGTTGCCGGTGTAATTACAGGCACATGAGGCTTAACATCTGTATGGATCAAGTTGATGGACGCAGGGCAGTCATCTTCATCTTGTCGTGTCACTAGTTTCTTTCGAAATAGTGTGGTGAAAGGATTTCAAGTGCGCCTCAAGAGGCTCCTTTCGAGCACTTGACACATGTTATAGAACTTTTTAGGTTCTACGACATGCCGGTTTCCTCACGATGTTTTCCTTCACCGTTTGAGAGTACTGGCATTGTGCACATAAATTTTTGAACAGAAAAACTTATTGGTGCACGACCGGTTTCGAACCCACGACCTTAAGATCGGAAGGCGGAGCCGCTACCTCTAGACCACCAGTGCTAGTGGTAGTGGTAGTGTCCATGCAAAGTCATTACAAAGGTTTATAAATTTTTATGTAATCAACTATTTTAGATTACAAATTAGATTAGAAGTACAGTAGTATCAACTATTTTAGATACTACTGTACTTCTATATTTTTATTAACCTACTGTTTAACCTTTTTCTGGAAATAAATATTTTTATTATTATTATTTATTATAAATATTGGTGGACATTCCACACAGCACTATCTCGCCCCAAACTAAGCCAACGCTTGTGATATGGGAACCTGGAAGCTGATATACAAGTTATATTTTTTTTTTTGTAAATACGTACTTATAATATTATATAACACCCAGACAGAGAACAAACATCTATGTTCATCACACAAATGTTTGTTCTCAGTGGGGATCGAACCCACGGCCTACGGCGCAGAAGGCAGAGCTACTACCAACTGAGCTGTGAAGGCTGTCAAATATATTATTTGGCAGGTCGACCTAACCCGGATTTTGTATGGAGCCTTGATATCGGCCTTGCTGAGAACTCTCATAGCCTTCAAAACCCAGGGGGTTTTTATATCCGCATGCGGCATTAATCTGATGGAAGGCAGATAGTAAGTAGAGCAACAGGCAGGCGCGGATCCAGCCCTCGAAAAAGGTTGTATAGTCACAGCCACCCGAAAATGCGACTGCGAGTCCGATATAAACTTGCTCATGATCGATATAGTCACTATATCGATCACTAGAGATATTTACAATATATAATATGACGGTCTGACCAAAATTTTGTACAGTGTATGTCACGTGGGCAAACTCGTGGGGCGAACACTGTGTGAGAGACGTCACACGTCTTTTAGGGTGATGGGCATGCCCATCGTGCCCACACCGGTGGATCCGCGCTAGGCAACAGGGTAGTATGTAATTAAGGAATGAATGATAAACATTCAAGTTGGCACACACCACAAATTGACACACACTCAAGATTGATCCAGTAGGTCTATCATGACTGTTCCCAGAGTAAGAGCTGATTTCATCATGCTCTGTTAGTTACTAATCAAGGAATAACAGGTCGTTAAATCTAACCTTAGATGTCAAACGCGTACACTTTCACATATTTAACAGCCCTTTAACCAATCCTTTGTTAATTTGTGACAGACAATCTTGCCAGTGTCAAGTTTATTATACTTCGTCCAAGGTTTACAGTCTAAGTGATTTGTACTTTTTACTAAAAAATTAGGTTCAATATGATAGAATACAAGGAAGGGTATACAGCCATCAAATAAAGAAGAAGAATAGTAGGTACACCTGATAAAGGGTTCCAGTGAATTATTAATGTTTTAATGGATTTGGTTTGTGCCGTAAATGGGCTGACCCTCCATTTTAGGAGGATTTAATCGTGATAAGGTGTAGAATACTGATACGTAGCTCTGCTTACATTTGAAATACATTGATAAATTATCTATGCTCGAAAGAGGCCTGTTAGAGGGGCACTTAAATCCTTTCACCACACTGTTTCGAAAGAAACAGTGTTGTAAAAGTGTGGTAGTGACACGACAAGAAGAATCTATGTAGAGAATAGTTTAATAAATTGCATAATTACTTTCATACATCACAGATAACATATTTAGGTATAAACAAAATTTGCAAATAATATAGGGTCCCCAGGCATGGTAGACATCCACTCCGATCTCTTGGTGCGTAACCAACCTAAAAAAATATGAGTTTAACTTGACACACGTGCGCGATAGCGAGCACCCATGTCATCGTTCAGTTACAGTAAATTATAATAATATTCTAATTTAATTCTAATTAAAAATATAGTTACCATAAAATATTATATAAAAAAAAAATACTAACGACTTAAAAAATAAAATATAATAACAATAATAAGCACAATAAACATATTAATTCAACTTACATAAGAAATTTACCACACTGTGCATGATCGGATTCGAACCTGCGACCTTGCGGGTTACTCCCACTATACCATCACAGTATTGAGCAGAACTTATCAAACAAACTAATCAGAAACTAATTTGTTATAATAAATAAAGCTCTGCTAACTCTTTATTAAACCAAACGAGCTGTAAAACCATTTAATGGCCGTTTTACTTTACAAAAGCTTATACCTTTCCACACCTTTCAGAGGTTGTGGCTTCACTTTTATTGGCGCGGCGTTGTATTAAAAAATCTGCCAAGTGCGAGTCGGACTCGCGCACGAAGGGTTCCGTACAAAGGGTACGAAGGGTATCTATAAAAACGGCAAAAAAAACACGTGGAAGCCCCCTTAATATTTATTTTATTCTGTTTTTTAGTATCTGTTGTCATAGCGGCAACAGAAATCCATTATCTGTGAAAATTTCAACTGCCTTACTATCACGGTTCATGAGATACAGTCTGGTGACAGACAGACAGACAGACAGACGGACGGACCGAAGACGGTAAAACGGGACCTATTACTAAGACTCCGCTTAGTAATAAGGTCCCGTTTTACCCTTTGAGTACGGAATCCTAAAAAATAGAGAGAGTTTCATGACTATCATATCCGCGTAGGCACGGTATACATTCCCTCAGATCTCTTAGTACCAAGTACCAACTGAAGATTCTTTAAGAATGTCTAAGGTGGGTAGTCAGAGGTGCGTCCAATCCACACGCACACTATTACATTTGGCAGATACTTACACACATACTTATCATTTGCAGTAGTTATTCTATACATGACAGGTCCATCGCCATTGTTAAAATAATAACTAGTTTAATCACGACGTTTTTCTTCCCAAATGGAACAAGCAGATGACCCACCTGATGTTAAGTGGTAACCATCAACTATAACAAAGCATTGCCACGTAAGTCACGCACAATAGGAACGTGCCCTACGATGCACTGCCCTGCGTCCATCAACTTGAGGCATTCAGATCCTGCCTCATGTGCCTGTAATTACACCGGCAACCACACTCTTCAAACCGAAACACAGCGTTGCTGCTTGGCGGCAGAAAAAGGCGT
Organism: Chloroclysta siterata; assembly: GCA_932294275.1. Classification (NCBI taxonomy): domain Eukaryota; kingdom Metazoa; phylum Arthropoda; class Insecta; order Lepidoptera; family Geometridae; genus Chloroclysta; species Chloroclysta siterata. The sequence continues at coordinate 21,440,991 of OW028589.1, forward strand.
GGCGGTAGTACTTCCCCGGACGAGCCCTTCACAAGGAGACTTAAAGGACTTTTCACCTATATCACTTAGGAAGCGTATGAACTTTTAACCTAAAATTATAGTTTAGGAATCATAAAAAATATATTTCAAAACTTATATTCAATGTAATACAACCGACTACCCTTAAGACATGTGTTTAGAGATCTGAGATCACATCTACCGTGCCTAAAGATGAAAGTCGTGAGGTCTTTTTTTATTGTTCGTAGCCTTTTCAGAATAAATAATAATCAGCTTCTGTGTGCCACTGCCAAGGCATTTTCACACATCGCAGGCCTATTTCATATGATAATTAATGTGCAGTGCGAAGCAGCACTTTTTATTTTATTTTTTGGTATTGACTGCACTGGTGGTCTAGTGGTAGCAGCCCCGCCTTCCGATCCTAAGGTAGTGGGTTCAAACCACCACTAATGGGTGCACTAATGAATTTATGTGCACAATGCCAGTACTCACAAACTGTGAAGTAAAACATCGTGAGGATACCGGCATGTTATAGAACATAAAAAGTTCTAAAACATGTGCAGTACTCGAGATGTGTAGCCTCTTTGAGGCGTACTTAAAATCCTTGCACCATACTGATTCAAGAACTAGTGACACGACAAAAAGAAGACGTCCAGGAATAATATTCTACTTATTTGATCCTTCACAGCTCAGTTGGTAGTAGTAGCTCTGCCTTCTGCGCCGTAGGCCGTGGGTTCGATTGCCACTGAGAAAAAACATTTGAGTGATGAACATAGATGTTTGTTCTCTGTCTGGGTGTTATTATAGTATATAATAAGTATGTATTTACAAAAAAAAGTATATATGTATTATATCAGCTATCTGTTTTATATTTATGTGGAACCACCACCAATATTTATTATTTACTAGATGACCCAGTGTGCAATTTTTCCATATTTTCTTACCTTTTAAACCTTCCCTGGACTACGACAAACATTTCATATCCAAAATCAGCTAAATCGGCCCAGCCGTTCTCGAGTTTTAGCGAGACAAACAAACAGCAATTGATTTTTATATATACAACGTGTTGATGAAGTTATGTAGGAAAACAAAGAGCGTGTATTTAGACCAAGCACTGGAATACTTTGACGTGTGCAACGGTTGGATACATCGTTTTCGAAATTCCCATAGAAAAGTAAAATTAATATTTTCTCAGAAATTTGCAACAGCCCTTTCTGTGTACGTGTCAAGGTCACACGCACGCGCGCTTCTATCTAGGAAAGAAAAAAACAACGATAACCTACGAGATAATTTGAAATACTTACCTTTCGGTAGGTAGGTAGGTACGCCGCCAATCCCCTGACACGATATTTTTACTGGTTCCTATGGATTTTGTCATTATTTACTGGCTATAATAACACTGGATAAAACTGGATTTTGGTAAGTTTGCGAGATTTCGCACGACACAGGCTTCAAACTTCACACTAAACCATTACCTCGTAGGCACTGCTCATACACACACTGACTGACGACGGCTTTTTACATAACAATCACCATTTTATCACGTTTGATGACATTTTCTCAACAAAACAATGTACAACAACGCATGTAAACACAAACAGGGTGACCATCTCAAAAGTAGCGGTTCTACCACACACCTGCCAAAAAATCTGTCAAAATCTACCAAGCTTGACGATAAAAATACCAAAAATATGACTTCATACCATCTCCTTCGTGGCTACGGAATAAATTAAATACCTACATTACATTCAGTTACTATCTTTTGATCGTTTGTAACGGTTTGCAGTTATCTAAAACGAGATAGAAGTTGTTTAGAAACCAAATCAATAAAGGTAAAAAAGAATAAGAAGTTTCCAGTTCGGTAAAAAATAAATAAATTATAAATATTATTTCATTAAAAATTCAAACTAATAAGATTTTTCTTGAAATATTTAAAATCTGCCAAATGGCAGAAATCTGCCACAAATGGTAACACTGATCGGCGGCCGTCGGCCGTCCTGATTGGATATGCGTTTTTAAATGCAACCAATGACAGACAGGTATGTCAAAGATTAAATAGGACAGACTAGACACTTCCCAAAATAATTGTAGTTGAATAATTTTGTGGTGTCAATGAACCATGGTGGTAAAGTAACATGTTACAATTTAAAGAACTATGAATATCATAAACATTGCTTTACGACATCTAGTAATCAAACAAAAATAAATATTCTATTAAATATTGAGTACGTAGCCACGTAGGTACCTAGTTACTGAATAGGTTTTAGTACCAAAGATCTCAGAGAATGTTTACCGTGACTAGGGATTACAGTCGCGAAAATATTTCTTTTACATACCAAGATCTTTAAAAACAGCAACATCATTATTAGGTAGGCACATTACTAGGTAATTGGTGGTAGTTCTGTTACCTATTTTATCTAAGTTCACAACTAGAGGTCAAAGAACAGCTGTAAATAGGGCTGCCTCATGATGCGTTTAGATTCATTTTACATAAAAGTTTAAGAGGCATTTCATGAATGAAAAACTAAGAAATTTTAAAAGTCATAGAACAAAAGTTGTTCGTTATGACCGGTAGAATATCCTGCTTTCGGATCCCTACAACTCTTAATAAACACGTTGTATAGAGGTTATTATTTTTAATGCTCTTTCGCAGTCAAGGCAGGACGCCTTGACCGACGGACAGGCGGAACAAGCGAAAGTTATTTATAATGTGACGCGAATAGAATCAGAGAAAGTGTTTTGTACCTATCGACATGTTGCAATACAGATTTGCACTCGCAAAGATTCTAAATAAATAAATAAATATTGGTGGACATTTCACACAGCACTATCTCGCCCCAAACTAAGCCAAAGCTTGTGTTATGGGAACCAGATAGCTGATATACTAGTTAAATACTTTTTTTTTGTAAATACATACTTATAATATTAAATAACACCCAGACAGAGAACAAACATCTATGTTCATCACACAAATGTTTGTTCTCGGTGGGGATCGAACCCACGGCTACGGCACAGAAGACAGAGTTACTACCAACTGAGCTGTGAAGTCTGTCAAATTGTTTGTTATTTCTTGATTTTTTACTTCTATGGTAGAATAAGAGGTAATAGTTTGTTTTTTTTATACAACTAGCTGATAGAACAAGCAGATGGCCCACCTGATGTTAAGTGGTAACCATCACCTATAGACAAAGCATTGTCTCGTAAGTCACGCACGATATGAACATGCCCTACGATGCACTGCCCTGCGTCCATCAACTTGAGGCAAACAGATGTTAAGCCACATGTGCCTGTAATTAGGTACACCGGCAACTACACTCTTCAAACCGAAACACAGCAACGCTGCTTGGCGGCAGAAAAAGGCGTGGTAGTAATACTTCCCCGGACGAGCCCTTCACAAAGACCTCTACTACTCTTAAAAACTCTTAAAATTAATGAAATATTTAAAAAAAAACCATGTGATTCCATTAAACCCTTTCAATTTGACTTTGACTTAACATATAGGGTCCAGCTACTTTTAATGTAGTACTCCTCGGAGGAAATCGTCTGAGATGTAGTCCCTCCGCCAAGGGGCCGATCGTCGCTTCGTCTTCCGGCCCGTACTCGCCAATTCAAACTAACTGAACGCAACGACGACTCCATGGACTGTCCTGACCCCTATGATGACCTCTTATAATCTTTATTGAGAGCCCTTACAGCTCAGTTGGTAGTAGCTCTGCCTTCTGTGCCGTGCCGTGGGTTCGATCCCCACCGAGAACAAATATTTATATGGTACTTACCACAATATAACACAAATACCAAAAATACTCGGACTTGAGGACTGACTTGGGACCGTGGAAATGTGCAGAGACATAAGCAGGGACTTGGGCAATAAGAGAATGTAAACAGACCACGTCCATGTCCACTCGCCTTGCCGCTCTAATGTCTCAATGTAAACGCCGATACTGCGTTTACATTTAGACATTCACGCTACCATTCGCGTGGACGGAAATGTTGCTGTCCATATGTCTGCGGCAGAGTCGCCGGCAATGTGTGTTCACGCAACACGGGCAACGCGAGCGGCAACGCGAGTGGACATGGAAGTGGCCTGATACATTCTCGCACTGCCCAAGTCCCTGCTCATTCTTTGCACATTTCCAAGGACATGAGCTGAGTGTAACGGGGTAAGATAATCATAATACCTGTTCTCCCAAACGGTGAAAAAATGAAGAAAACCAGTTAATATTCTAGCAGCGATGATGAGCTTGTAACCTGTCACGCATGCATGGAATAATAAAACTGTAAAATGTGGGTATTTGCCTGATAAAAAAAATACTTCCGTCAATTAGAATGTTCTGGTGGTTTGCTAATTTGGACTTTAGTTTAGACAGAATAAGAACTATCCCTATTTTACACAGTTTGAATTAGTTACGACGACAGAACAACTAAATTTTAAATAAAATTACTAAATAACTATATTTAATTAAATAACTAAAATTTATTTGGCAGTCTCTTCTCTCTTGTCGTGTCACTAGTTTCTTCCGAAACAGTATGGTGAATGGATTTCAAGTGCGCCTCAAGAGGCTCCTTTCGAGCTCTAGACAACTTTTTAGGTTCTACGACATGCCGGTTTCCTCACGATTTTTTCCTTCACCGTTCGAGAGTACTGGCATTGTGCACATACATTTTTGAACAGAAAAACTAATTGATGCACGACCAGTTTCGAACCCACGGAAGGATGGGAAGGCAGGGCCGCTACCACTAGACCACCAGTGCTCTATATTTGGCAGTGAATGGGTACCATAAATCATTATCAACAGCTACCTCGTATGTTTGTTAACTACTCAAATAAACGATAAATATTATGACAAAACCGTGTTGGGTATTATCTAAAAGCATGTGGTTTCAGTAGGATAACAAAGATAACTAACAAACAGGATAAAAAAGCACGAAATTATTTATAAGTACGAGAATGTAGACAGATAGATGGAAAATACTATATTGCATACTAAATATGTAGTGTGCAATATATCCCATAAAATATTTATTTTATTTTTAGTATTTGTTGTTATAGCGGCAACAGAAATACATCATTTTGTGAAATCAGCTTGGTGAGAGACGGACAGACAGACGGACAGCGGAGTCTTAGTAATAGGGTCCCGTTTTACCCTTTGGGTACGGAACCCTAAAAACGATACAGTATGTCGCAGTTTTACACTTACAGTAATTTTTTTATCAATGTGAAATTTAATAATACGACGTCGTATCCAATACAAAACATTAAAATACAATTATTATTACAAAATATAGATCTAATTAGCATTATTACTGGCAGGTTAAAAAGGGGTTATAAGACCCTTGTGTACAATAAATGTGTGATAAAATAAGTATAGAAGTAGGTTAAACCTTTTAACGCGTTTGTGAAAATGTTTTATGAAAAGTCACGCACCGTATATGCTGCAACAATGGCCCTTCGAATAGGGGTTTTAAGAGCAGTAGAGCTCTTTGTGAAGGGCTCGTCCGGGGAAGTACTACCACCACGCCTTATTCTGCCGCCAAGCATTGCTGTGTTTCAGTTTGAAGAGTGTGGTGGCCGGTGTAATTACAGGCACATGCGGCTTAACATCTGTATGCCTCAAGTTAATGGACGCAGGGCAGTGCATCGTAGGGCACGTTCCTATCATGCGTGATTTACAAGGCAATGCTTCGTTATAGGTGATGGTTACCACTTAACATCAGGTGGGCAACCTACTTGTGCCATCAGCTAGTGGTATTAAAAAGGTATAATTCTGTTTTATCTGTGTGAATATTCTTCTGAAACAATCTTAAATCTGAAATATTCTTCTTCTGAATATTCTTCTGTAATAATCTTAAATCTGAATCTCTCCGTTTATGGCATTGTCTGTCATTCGACAGACAATCTTGCCTGTGTCAAGTGATATAGATTAAATGATTAAATACTTTATAGTCAAGTCAATCCATAGTTCTTCTTCTCTCAATTTATGGCTCCTGTCCGTCATTCGACAGACAATCTTGCCAGTGTCAAGTGATTTGTATTGAATACTTTTTAGTCAAGTCAGTCCATAGTCAAGTCGGCCGTCATTTTGTTTTAAAGAAAATGGTGGCGGTTTTCTTCAAAACATTGGAAACATTTTCGGTCAAATCAGGATATCACATTTTACACTTTCATTTCAAATGTTTACACTTCGTGCTAAGACCTCAAGTAATGTTGGTTAAAATACCACCGAAATTACACAACACAGTTCAAAATAACACTAGAAAAACATATAAAATGAAAAAGCTATGTTGCTTTCCAAAATGTCAGAAAATGAATCTGTAATAATCTTAAATCTGAATCTCTCCGTTTATGGCATTGTCTGTCATTCGACAGACAATCTTGCCAGTGTCAAGTGATATAGATTAAATACTTTATAGTCAAGTCAATCCATAGTTAAGTCGGCCGTCGATATTCATTTTCTGACATTTTTGGAAGCAACATAGCTTTTTCATTTTATTTGTTTTTCTAGTGTTATTTCGAGTTGTGTTGTGTAATTTTGGTGGTATTTTAACCAACATTACTTGAGGTCTTAGCACAAAGTGTAAACATTTGAAATGAAAGTGTATTAAGTGATATCCTGATTTGACCGAAAATGTTTCCAATGTTTTGAAGAAAACCGCCACCATTTTCTTTAAAACAAAATGACGGCCGACTTGACTATGGACTGACTTGACTAAAAAGTATTCAATACAAATCACTTGACACTGGCAAGATTGTCTGTCGAATGACGGACAGGAGCCATAAATTGAGAGAAGAAGAAGTAAGTCGGCCGTCATTTGAAGCAATGGTGACGGGTTCCTTTACAACTTACGAAACATTTTCGTTCAAATCAGGATATCACATACTACACTTTCATTCCAAATGCTTACACTTTGTGCTAAGATCTCAAGTAACGTTGGTTAAAATACCATCGAAATTACTTTCGAAACAGAATTCAAAATAACACTTTTTGCTGCTTTTAAAATTTTGATAACGGCAGGGCTATTTTAAAATATCGGGAACATTTCCGATCGGAAACTTCAGAATTTCTCTTCTCAAAGAAATCTTAAAAAGAATTTGTTAATCTAAAAATACAGAAACTGACATTTCCGAACGGAAACGTTTCCGAATGTTCTAAAATAACCATAATACGTGGGTGTTCAGTCAGATGTTAAGATCATTTATTTTTCAATCTCATCCTTCAATAAATAAGCCGATTTATAGAGATTGGTAGAGATTTTTTTGCAAAATCTTACTCTACAACTATTTTGATGCAAAGTCTGCTTTTTCCAGGCACGGTAGGTAACCGGTAGATGCCTAACACCTACATTTTACAGTATTCTGTATGTGACAGGCTGCAAGCCAATTACCGTTGCTAAGAAATTTACTGGTTTGGCGGTGGAACTATTTGTTCGGGCATAAAAGTAAAACCGTGGACATAAACTAGTTGTAACTGTTTTAAAATAGTAAGTACTCAGTATCGTACTAATGCATCCTACGTCACAGCTACGTCACAAATTGCCCAACTATTTTAAGAGAGCGTCTGACCCGAGATAATTCCTAAGTGACTCTTTATCTTTATTTATCGGTGTGATAACAGGACGAGACGACTTATCGTACGTATTAGAATATTCTAACATGTTAGGATCTCCGAAGAAGCATTAAGGCGAAGACAAGAGCGAATGTACCTCTCGCTCGCACGTTTCAACTTTTTTAAAGATATAAAATAAATAAACCTAATCAAAAAACAAATAGAAAAATCAAGTTTTCCTACTCAAAAGTTTGTTTAACTAGTTTTCGTAAGTACTTATGCAAACTTTTGTATAGGAAAACTTGTATCGATAAAAATGAAATTTTTACTTATCTGTGTGCAATGTGAAGTACTTACACAAAATGGTTGTTTACGATTTTTCGAAAATGGGTTTAGTGATTTTATATAAGTATTTCAAAAAGTCGAAACGTGCGAGAGAGAGGTACATTAGCTAAGTCGTTTTAACGTGACCCTTGTCATTAACTGAATAAAGATAATTTTGTTTTGATTTGACATGTAAGAGTATGAAAATTTTAGGCTCACTTATTGCCGTCTTACTTTTGTCTAATTTAGGTTTCCAGCTATTCATAATAATAATAATATTATGATTACTTTAACGTTATCTAATTATTATTTAAAGATGGCTCCTTCTGCCATTCAACGGTAAATTCACGAATGTTAGTAAAAGAGTGAAGTTGGCTCTGATTTCATGAAGAAAATGGTATGATAGAAATAAAAGTACAGCAAAAAAAGCTATAAAATAATATTAACCTGAAACTGGTGGTTGATGTTGTTTTGTTTTCATTGATGTGCAACGCAAAGGAGTGTTTAATGGGGTTCGATTCGAAGAGCTTGGTTTTTTAAGACCCAAAATACCAGCTTGTCACCGTAGAATAGCCATGAAAACTGAAAGAAATGGGATATTGTAGCAGCATGAACTACGTCACTTATGTCCCTCAGCTTATGTAGTTATCTCCTCAAGGCTAGAGTTATTCCCGGGGGTCCAGCCAAGATCCACTTTCTGTTTGCAAAACACGCCTAGGGAAAAATAAATAGTATGAGAATGAAAATAGCTTGACCGATACGCTAAATTTCATCCTTCCTTCCATGCATAACATTAGATTGACGCCAAACTAATATCATATTCATCCAACAATTATTTCTGCAGGCGTGTTCCGCAAATAGACCTCCTGTCTTTTAAAAATACACTATTGATAACAAAACTGTCATTTCATAGACCTACGAGTACCTACTGGGCTTAGAGGTAACAGAATAGCACCTACAGCGTTGAACATCAAAGTCGTGACGAAATAATTTTCAATTTTCCTTCCGTAAGTCAATCGACGCTCTCAATACATTTAGTTTTGTTGCGTTTGTGCTACTTATTTACTATTTATCAAACTGATAAACTTGGCCTGTGACACCGCGACGTAATGCTTTGATTTGAAAGTCGCAATCTATCAAGACTGGGCCCATAACCTGTTTTTGCTGTAATGATTTCTTCACTAGAACTCAGCGTCCTTTGAATATGGAGCTAGGCGAAAAGTTGTTTCTTGAGCTGCATAAATATATTATTTCATCATCATCGGCAGCCTGAGGAAGTCTGCTGATGTATGCTTATAGCACAAAACACTTCTCCTGCTTTCCAGCGCGACGCTTAGGGCAAAACCACTACAAACTGAGCTGTAAGGTCAGATAACAATTAGTAAAAAAAGATAGCAATTTCATCCTTCACGCAAAACTGAAAAACATCCCGTTTTAAAGTTCCAGGATCATCATTGGGATGAAAACATATTTACAAGACACGATGTTCGTTCAGGAAGTGTTCCGTCACATAATGTAAACATGGCGAGCTGTCGACATGACGAAATGGTTAGCACCCAGACTCGATGGGTGTTTGCAAGACACAAAATATTCTTTTTAAATATGAAACTTTTGGTGACTGATTGACAGACTGACAGTCAACGTAAACGAAAAACTAGATGTTTTTCCCTTGGTTTACTCAAATCTCCGCCTTTTTGTTTTAAGTCTATAACAACTTGACATTGGCAGATTCGTGGCAAACCCTATCGGCCACAGAACAGCCACAAATAAAAGAAGAAGAAGATGTTTTGGGTTACTCTTTTTAGGGTTAAGCTCGCCTTTGTACTTATTTTATATTTAAGTTTGCTAAATGTTATTACTGTGTACAATAAATATTATAGAATGTTTTAGACTTTTATCTAAAGAAGTACCTATAGAAAGAAGGATGTTGTTATTATAAGAAATTCTACTCTAGCTTGCAGGGTTACGCGCAATACTACGCAAATAAAGTCACGGTGGTATTCTGCTGCATATAATGTTGAAATTAGTATTGGCACACAGAGTTTCAAGAGTAGTAGAGCTCTTTGTGAAGTGCTCGTCCGGGGAAGTACTACCACCATGCCTTTTTCTACCGCCAAGCTGCGTTGCTGTGTTTCGGTTTGAAGAGTGTGGTTGCCGGTGTAATTACAGGCACATGAGGCTTAACATCTGTATGCCTCAAGTTGATGGACGCAGGGCAGTGCATCGTAGGGCACGTTCCTATCGTGCGTGACTTACGAGGTAATGCTTTGTTATAGGTGATGGTTACTACTTAACATCAGGTGGCCAGTAAAGAAGTTGCTGTCAAATTCGATTGAGGGACCTTGAAATAGAGATGCAGCTACTTCATCAGCCTGGAGAAGCCAGTAAAGAAACAAGTAGTACCACAAAAAGTAGATTTATAGTGTTGAAGCATGCAAAGTATCATAAAACAATGTTGCTTGGAAGAGATCGCTCTCAGCGATAAGGTCGCCCATTGTTTTGCCTAAATGTATACCTTAAACCTATATTATGTTCCTGTGTGGTGCACAATAAAGAGTTTTATCTGTTTATCTATAAACAAGTAACGGTAGGTTGAGTTAAATCATTTGCAAAAAATTGTTTAACAATTTTTCTAAACTGAGTAATTGTCTAAACTGAGTCTTAATTTATAACAAATTAAGACTCAGTTTAGACTGTGTTTTATTTTGTCAGCCAGCCAGTAACGCATTATTTATAGGTACCTACAGTACCTATTAGACGTAGTTAGGTATAACATAGCAAAACGGTCGTATGTGGGTAGTAGACATTCCAGGTAATTTATCATTGAATATTGTTGGGACAAAATCCCTTTTCATGCTTGAATATTCTGATTTAAAATATGATAATTGTAATAAAGTTTTTATTTGCAATGTTTTGTGACGAAACCTTACATTTTATTTCAAAGTATTTTGTTTTATTCTATTTAGCTAGGACTTTCTGTTCTGACACAAAAGACTTTCTTTTCGTTAGCTGGCACCGAACAATATTAAGCAAAAAGGAACGGTGAAAACATAGTAAAACATAAGCCCTTTTTCATTAAGACTTGTCTTTGAAGAAATACTGTTAAAACGCTGTTGGGAATGCTAGTAGCTATAGCTACCCAATTAATTAGTATTGTAGTGTACTTCAGGCCTTTCGTAAATTTAACATTTTATTCAATTTTATTACAAAGATCGCTTTGATAAAATATTTAAATCTAGGCCCCAATACTACGTGACCAAGCCTAGACAAAAATGCACGGTAGATATCCCCTCAAAAAGTAAGCTAGTGAAGAAAAACATCTCGAGGAACCTTGAGTAGGTACTAACGTTTTGATCCTTGAAAGGATGACATGCCCATGTTTCGGTATTCGTCGCTCCTAAAATACCTACTACCTAGGTACCTAACTGGTTTAATAAAGTTGTTTTTCTTCACAGCTTACTTTTTTGAGGTGATATCTATCGTGCATGTTTTTCTAGGCTTGGTATGTTAAGATGGTTTGGGCATGTGGAGAGGATGGATGAAAGGAGATTAACGAAAACGGTGCATCAGGCGATCGTAAATGGGACTGTTGGGAGGGGAAGACCTCAGCGGACGTATCTCAATCAGATAGCAGACGTTCTAGGTCAAGAGTAGGTACCCTAAACCGACGAGAATAGGTATATGAAGAATGTTAAGAGAGTGAATGAAGCGAAAGAAGAAAGAAAAAAAAGACCGTAGCAAGTGGAAATCCGTGGTCTCTGCCTACCCTTATGGGAAACAGGCGTGATTTTATGTATTTATGTATGTTTTTCTTCACTGTTTAGAACCAACACTCGCTGATAGCATGTTCTTCAAGTAGCTATCTGGATAACAAAAAAACACCGGTACCTTCCTACCTATAGTATTCGTATTTAGTGTCACTAAGTTGTCCTAGCCAAAAGCAATACGTAACAAACTTTTTTGTCAACTGCTTGCTGATCCTAAACTCAAAACAAAAACAGCAACTAAAAACAGGTAAAAACCTCTAAGTGATACGCAGTGGTTTATGAAAAAACAACTGTAAATGTAGCCTAACAACAAAGGATTTCAACCCAGAAACAGATCACACCTCCACACACGTGCTATATTCGACTACCACACCAATCAGCTGATAACAATGACGTCACACAACAATCACTCACCAATTTACAACACCATGTAACAGAAGTCAAACGTCCACTTTCACTAAGTTTTTACAAAAAGCCGTTCAAAGAATGAGAGGGTGAAACAAAGTCTTCACAGTATTGATAACACGGAAAATGTAGTTTTAACTGTTGCACGATCGCGTTCGCACGGCGGCGGTCGACACATCCGACTCGCGCGGCTGTTCCATGGCGACTGAGCGCTGTAGCCCCTGCCGCCCGCCCTATCCGCCCGCCCAGGCAAGGAATGTAAAGGCAGGTTATAATATATGAAAAATTACAGCGTGCGTGTTTATAAAACCGACGAGACGCGCCGCTATGTTGTGGAAGTGTTGTGTTTTACGGCAAAAAACTGCAATTTACCTAGGTTTTTTATCGGTTTTTTAGTTTGAAGCGTAGCGTGTGCTTTCTTATAAATTTGATTATGTTTACCTTTTTCTGTATGCCTACGCCTCACTAAACTTCAATATTATTATATTACATTGTAAAAGGATCATACAAAAGAACGGTAGGAACCAAGCCGTAAGTTTGTTGCCTGTTCTTCTAGGCTTTGGTCGCGTGAAACTGGCACCTAGAGTCACCTAGCTTTAAGACGTTTCAAAGTGATCCTTGTGATTTTATTGAATAAATACCTTTTGACTTTGACTTTGACATTGGACAATTTTTTTTTTAAGCAAACTATTTATAAAAGATGTGTACTACTGGTGTGTGGTAGGTATTTTAAATAAATATAAACATGTAATGAAATAATTGATCGAGTGAGCGAAGCGAACAAAGATCTTTAGTTTCAACTTGGGCGATTTGGCATTTTATGTATGTATGTATGTATGTATATATGTATGTATGTATGTATGTATGTTTGTCTGGCCATAACTTTCGAACAGTTGATCCGATCTGCATGAAATTTGATAAGTCGATAGCTTGTACTTGAGAAAGTTACTGGTAAGTAAATGAGTAAAATCGGATGAAGGGTTATTAAGATATGGGGTTTTTTAAGGGGCCAAAAATAAAAAAAGTTACATAAAAAAATCAAGTTACATGTCATATGAAAGGACTTTGTTTGGACATTCCCAAACAATTTTTACTTTTTTTCTGGGACGCTCGGTTTTTGAGATACAACAAAAAAGTTAAATTAAGATAACCAGCGACCCAAGAGCTCCCATTTCTAAGAGTTTCGTTGACATCAAGGTTTTTCAACTGGTCGCCCAGTTCCTTTGCTTTTTCTTATTTTTTTTTCTTGAAATAAATTTAGAAAGTATTTAGTTCTCATAAAATGGTGACATCGACTAGATCTGATGATGGAGCCAAGGTCTGTTCAACGGAACTCTTCAATAAATAGGCCAATAGAGTTGAAACTTGGTTACCATACCAAGTTAGTAAGCGGTAGTCAGAAAAAAGTCCATACGTAATGTTTGGACTTGCCTCTGACTACCACCTACTTAAAGTTTTGGTGCGTTCGTTGGGTCGCATCACGAGATCTCAGTTCGGGGCGAACCACTAGTGTAGTATTCATTTTTTTTTATTATTGATCGAACGAAAGGGCTTTGTTTGGACATTCCAAAACAATTTTTACTTTTTTTCTGGGACGCTCGGTTTTTGAGATACAACAATAAAGTTAAATTAAGATAACCAGCGACCCAAGAGCTCCCATCTCTAAGAGTTTCGTTGGCATCAAGGTCTTTCTACTGGTCTGCCAGTTACTTTTCTTTTTCTTATTTTTTTTTCTTGAAATAAATTAAGGAGGTACTCAGTTCTCATAAAATGGTGACAACGACCAGGTCTGATGATGGAGCCAAGGTCTGTTCAACGGAACTCTTCAATAAATAGGCCAATAGAGTTGAAACTTGGTTACCGTACCAAGTTAGTAGGCGGTAGTCAGAAAAAAGTCCAAACATAATGTTTGGACTTGCCTTTGACTACCACCTACTCAAAGTTTTGGTGCGTTCGTCGGGTCGCATCACGAGATCTCAGTTCGGGGCGAACTACTAGTTATTACTAAGCAAATAGTTTTGCTTATGGAACAAGCATATGGCCCACTTAAATTTAAGAGGTAACCAATTACTTATGTACTTAAACTTAACCTAACTAACGAAGCATCGCCTCGCAAGTCAGGCACGAAGTCTATAAACTTGAGGCATACACATAGAAAAATATATAATTTTGTGTTCTATCGGCATACAAATGTTAAGCCTCTTATGCCTGTATTTGCACGGGCATCCTTCAAATCGAAACACGACAACGCTGCTTGGCGGTACAAATAGGCATCATGGTAGTTCTTCCTCGGACGAACTCTTTAAAAAGGCTATGAAAGATTATTTCGCGGCTTAAGGCGAAGACAAGAGCTAATGTGACTCTCGCTCGCACGTTTCGACATGTTGAAAGATATAAAATCACTAAACTCATTTCACAGAAAATGGTTGATAGCGATTTTTCGTAAATGAGTTTAGTGATTTTATATTTTAACAAAAATCACTAAACTCATTTACGACCGTTAACCACCGTTCCACGTACTAAGACCGCAGATCCTTTGGGTAGTCAGAGGTACGTCTAAGCATTTTGCAGTAGTTGGTATTCCATATGTGGTCTGGCACATCACCTCTCCTAGAATACTTACTGGTTCCTTAAGATGTTTTCTTTCACTGTTTGAGGGCATAGCATTTGCGCACATCATCAACATCAACTTTAAGAGCAGTAGAGCTCTTTGTGAAGACGCTCGTCCGGGGAAGTACTACCACCCACGCCTTTTTCTGCCGCCAAGCAGCAACGCTGTATTTCGGCTTGAAGTTTGTGGTTGCCGGTGAAATTACATGCACATGAGGCTTAACATCTGTATGCCTCAAGTTGATGGACGCAGGGCAGTGCATCGTAGGGCACGTCCCTAGCGAGCGTGACTTACGGGGCAATGCTTTGTTATAGGGCCATTGGCTTATTCCATTAACGAGTAGTATAAAAAAAAACATTTTTCGACGAACATACGACTTTATGATCTTTGTCTGATTAATCTGGTGACAAGATTTATATGAGAAAATCAAAACGGGAGGTGAAGAATTCACGTTTTGTATAGGTACTTGTACCATCAAATAATAACATACCTACTTGTTTCAGGGTTGTATCATACAACCCATAAAAAAGCCTGGAACAAAAGCCTTTATTAAAAAATCTAAGCGCGTAGTCTAAATAAACATACTCACTACTCGCACACTTAACACATAAACATAATTTCTTTTACCTACTCACACAATTCACTTATCTTTAACTTAACTTACCAATTTAAACCTAAATTATGAACTTTAATCAAATGTTTTGGATTAACGCATTTGAAATAATCAATTGTAAATAGACCTAAGCAAGAGCGAGATCTCCTATGACAAGTATTTCTTACTTAAAAGGAGATTTCATCGTTCTAATAATTTATGTATCTTTTGGAAACAATAAAAACATTTGTATTTGTATTATAAATACCTAGATTTGGTTTGAAACATTATTCAAAATATTTTAGTTTTTCTTAGTCATAAAATTAAGGACACGGCCTCATAATAATGCTTTAATTAATTAATATGCCTATGCTTCCCCAAATTTAATTATATCCACGCCGACGAAGTCTGTGGTGATAGGTAATTATTCAATGTTTTGAGTACGTATAGTAGATACGATAGATTGCCACATAATTACTTAGTTAATTCGGTTCTATAAAAGGTATGTAAGTAATGAGCTGTAACCTTATTTATAATTTAATTTAATAAATTACTTAGATGTACGTCATATATTACTTCATTTTCTAATACATTAGTTTATAATAATTTTATAAATTAGGTAGGTATACATATGTATACAATGTGTAACATAATACCCCTATAAGGCCTAAGACCATGCGATCAGACCAAGCACTTGAATACTTTAACGTGTGCTAAAGTTGAATAAATTGTTTTCGAAATTCCCATACAAAAGTAAAATTAATATTGTCTCAGAAATTTGCAACACCCTAGATACTGTTTACGTAAGTAATACTGGTCACGTAAACACGGATCGTACAAACAACTGTGAGAGTTTAAGAGGCATTTCATGAATTAAAAACTACGAAATTTCAAAAGTCGTTAAACAAACGGTGTTCGCTATGACCTGTAGAGCATCCTGCTTTCGAAGTTATATGGGTATTATGTTACACATTGTATAGTATAATAGCTGTACAAAAAAAGTCGTTATGTACAAATATATTGTATCGTTTGAGTAGCCAGCTCTGTTTTCCGTCCTGTAGGAGTTCGATTTATACTTGGAACAAATATTTGTGTGATAGGTAATCATAGATGTTTTTGAGTTTGGGTTTCATAATAATGTATTTAATTTAAACATGTATTTCCAAAAAAAATAATATCAGCAGTACTGTAACATATAACTGTGTGGCAAAAGTAATAAAAATTGCCCTCATAGCTGAAGTAAGCATAGCTATATAATTAGTGAGTCTATAGAGGATTTTTTATAATATCCCAAAAGTTATTATGCGAATGGGATTTCAACCCACGACCTTCTCCTTGATACGGGGCTGCGCTAAACTATCTCTCCCCAAACTAAGCCAATGCTTGTAGTGTAGGTACTATGGGAACCAGATAATAGCTGATATAATACTTATATACTTTTTTTTTGTAAATACATACTAATAATACATAATAACACCCAGACTGAGAACAAACATCTATGTTCATCAAATCATCACACAAATGTTTGTTCTCGGTGGGGATCGAACCCACGGCCTACGGCGCAGAAGGCAGAGCTACTACAAACTGAGCTGTGAAGGCTGTCATTATGTCATTATAAGGATACGTTAGTACCTACGGTACTATGCAAGGGCGGATTTAAGGGGGGGGCACGGGGGCGCGTAGTAGGCTTCTGCGCTGTAGGCCGTTGGTTCGATCCCCCACCGAGAACACATATTTGTATGATGAACATAGATGTTTGTTCTCTGTCTGGGTGTTATAATCTACATTTACACTAAGATTAAACCAATAAACTCAAAAACTACCGGTCCAATTTAAAAGTTCTTTCGCCATTAAAATGCTACCTTATCCCTGAGTATGCTATATTGAATATTAAAATGCTTAAAAAAAAAAATATCCTCCTGTGCGAAGCCAGGACGAGCCGCTAGTATGTAAGTATTTTTTTTCCTTAGCCTATTTCGTCTTACTTGTGGGCAAAGGCCTTCCCCAAGGTCTTCCAGTTCTCCCTATCCCAAGCCTCCTTCCACCATCTACGTTCAAAGGCAAAATATTATTATAAGTATTAACTAGAAGTTCGCCCCGAACTGAGATCTCGTGATGCGACCCGACGAACGCATCAAAACTTTGAGTACGTAGTAGTCAGAGGCAAGTCCAAACATTATCTTTGGACTTTTTTCTGACTACCGCCTACTAACTTGGTATGGTTACCAAGTTAGTAGGCGCGTGGATCGCTGGTTATCTTAATTTAGCTTTTATTATTTTATCTCAATAACCGAGCGTCACAAAAAAAAAGTAAAAATTGTTTTGGGATGTCCAAACAAAGCCCTTTCATATGACATGTAACTTAATTTTTTTATGTAACTTTTTTTATTTTTGCCCCCGTAAAAAACCCCATATCTCAAAACCCCTTCATCCGATTTTACTCATATACTTACCAGTAAATTTCTCAAGTACAAGCTATCGACATATCAAATTTCATGCAGATCGGATCAACGGTTCTAAAGTTATCTAATTCTAATTCTAATTCGTGGTGGGGGAACGAGATCTGCACGGACGTCCCGCAATGGGGTGTATTGTGCATTGTCCCCCTGCTAACCTCACCCCAGCCAGCCCAACTCCTTAAAATAGCGGAGAAGGACCTTGGGTTGGTGGCAGCAATGTTCAAGCATCCCCGGTGGTGATTTGGATGCAGATGAGAGGAATGACCCGATCAGCTTCTGCAGTCCAGTTTTGGACCTGGCTTCGTTAGTTGCGGAGCAGTGCAGTACCACATGCTCCACAGTTTCTTTTTCCTGAAGACATCCACGACATAGGTCGCTGTCTGTCGCTCCGATCTTGAAAAGATGGTAGTTGAGGTCGCAGTGGCCCGTGATGATTCCGACCATCAGCTTTAGATCTTCGCGTCTAAAGTTATCGCCAGACAAACATACATACATACATACATACATACATACATACATACATAAAATGCCAAATCGCCCAAGTTGAAACTAAGATCTTCGTTCGCTTCGCTCACTCGATCAATTAACAAATAAATATATAGTAGGTATTATAACAACTACCTGCTGGTTCCCAAAGTACAAGCTTTGCTTAGCTTGGGTCTGGATAATGCTGTGTGGAATGTCTACCAATATAAAATATATTTAAAAAAAAAAGTTTGACTTACCTCTAACTTCCCCTTAGACATCCTCAAAAATCTAGAGTTGTTAAGTTCAGATATTAGGTATCATGCATGAATCGAAAATTTTTATCACTTTAAGCTTCATCAAGAAATTCATTTTTTTTTATTAATTCTATATATATGTATTGTTAAGCGATAGTTAAATACACTGTACACAGAACCAACACAGGCTCCATACATTAATGAAACAACTTCTTCAAAATTATATATAACCTTTTACTACTTCCTATCATAATCTACTTCTTTACTTCCTTCCTGCTGATTAATAATTCGTTAGTTACGAAAAAAGTTAGTATATCTTCTAGGTTGGTACAATCATTAATTTATCAACCCATCCTTCATGACACAAGCTTTGCATTTGGAGTTAAATGCTAAACAAATACCAGTAGCGCCATCTGTTGCGCTTGTACTGAAGCTATTGCAGTATTATGAAAGCGTTTCAAAAGAGCGACGGTACACCAATGCAGCTGTTCTTTTTCTAGATTTAGTTGGGCGGCAACATCATAGATGGCGCTAACATGC
This sequence comes from Chloroclysta siterata, assembly GCA_932294275.1. Taxonomy (NCBI): domain Eukaryota; kingdom Metazoa; phylum Arthropoda; class Insecta; order Lepidoptera; family Geometridae; genus Chloroclysta; species Chloroclysta siterata. The sequence goes on from OW028589.1 coordinate 21,459,952, forward strand.
AAGGTCTTTTTTTTATACAACACCTTTATAATATTTTTTCAAAGCATTGTTTTGTAAGTCACGCACGATAGGAACTTGCCCTACGATGCAGTGCCCTTCGTCTATCAATTTGAGGCATACAGATGTTAAGCCTCATGCGCCTGTAATTACACCGGCAACCACACTCTTCAACCCGAAACACAGCAACGCTGCTTGGCGGCAGAAAAAGGTGTAGTGGTAGTACTTCCCCGGACGAGCCCTTCACAAAGAGCTCTACTACTCTCTACTCTGCTATCTAATTAACTTCCATTGTTTATTTATTCTAAATAAAAATAAGCTTATACCACTTATTAAAAAACAAAGCCACAGAAATGACATTACTATCCCACTTTTATAAATATATATTTTGATTTGCGAGAAATTTCTTTCAGACTGTAAGTAATTTGCGTCTTCCATACGAAATCAACAAGGCGCTGTCAATTAAAGATAATGCGAAAGCAGTATTGACATCTTCATCTGATTCATTTTCTGACATTTTGGGAAGCAGCATAGCTTTATCATTTTATTTGTTTTTCTAGTGTTATTTTGAGTTGTGTTGTGTAATTTCGGTGGTATTTTAACCAACATTACTTGAGGTCTTAGCACAAAGTGTAAACATTTGGAATGAAAGTGTAATATGTGATATCCTGATTTGACCGAAAACGTTTCCAATGTTTTGAAGAAAACCGCCACCATTTTCTTCAAAACAAATGACGGCCGACTTGACTGAAAAGTATTCAATACAAATCACTTGACACTGGCAAGATTGTCTGTCGAATGACGGACAGGAGCCATAAATTGAGAGAAGAAGAAGACATCATAATCTACCTACACACAGTAATGTTATAATGGGAAATCGTGAAATAAAATAGAATTTTCTTGTAATACATTATTATTTATTCGTGTATATTTATTTGAATACATCAAAAATTTTTGGTGTAATACGAAACACGCTCTATGCGCTAGTCTGGCCTAACACTACCTTACAATAAGATAGGCCAGCGTATAATTGTGATCATCTTAACTTTATTGTACATCATCAGGAATGTACTAACATCTACCACTACTTAGCTCAAACGATGCTGCCGAACCATCTCGGTCTACTAGAACTTCAAATGAAGCTGCCAAACCATAGGTCTACTAGAACTCGACCTAATATATCCTTTCTAAAATCCGCGTGGCGTTATTGCTCTACTGTCGTAAATTAAATTATAATACAAATTTAAAAATTAAATACTTAGGTACCCTATGTAAAACTAGTACAAAGTATTGTTAAAATCAGTCATTTACAATTTGTAGTATTAAATTTTAGCCTGCATTTTGATATTGAGGTTTTTATCGCTCAGGTATTGCACAATTTTTTTGATACTCTTAGCCAAATGGCAAGTTAACTTGGTGGCTACCTTCACTGTACCCCAAGTCCGAGTTTTGTTTATCGTATTTCGTTTGTCGTAACGTCAGGCCTTTTTTGTATGGAGACTCGTGAGTTCTCAGCGCGCCCGAAAGAGCCGCTTATCGAATTTCCATACAAAAATAGCCTGACGTTACGAAAATCGAAACAGGAAAAATGAAAAACTAACAGACAGAGGGTACTGTTCAAAATCAACATCAAGTCACACACTGTAATAATCTAATTAGTTGAAAATGATGATGTACTAATCTATTATATTATAGTATAATAAATCTACATAATAATTTATAATTAAGAAATGGCATATAAATTTTATAGTCGCGTTAAACTCTCGCTGCAAACTCGGTCAGGGCTCAACCTATAGTCGCGTTAAACTCCCGCTGCAAACTCGGTCATAAATCATCTTAACACACGCTTAAACAAAAGGATCGTCCGTGCGAGAGAGAGAGAGCAATATTGCTGTCTCGTTCCGATAACTTATGACCGAGCCTGTAGCGAGAGTTTAACGTGACTATAGATCTGTTAAAGTTACCGCTTCTATTATTATTAATAAAACTTTATAATTCGAGAAAATTATCCAGATCAAGCTTTTAAATTGAAATTCATAATATTTATAATTTTTTATAGCTCGTATAACTACCGGGCAAAGTAACTTATCAAAGCGATAATTTATAAATACCTATCATCTAAATTACAATACTGATGTCTTAATTGACATTTCAAATATACTTACACCATAAACAGAAGTATAAATCACAAACATACGATGTATAAAACTGAGTTACAATAGTTTAAGTTTATTTACATGAATGTACACAAAATAAAATCAGGCTCTACACAACTCACACATCACCATATCAAATTATAAATATTAACTAAAACTATATTTACAGAATCAACAGATACCAACCTATAGTCATTTTACATGACCTCGTATAAAATGTTTATTAAAATTATAATACAATCATCCAATAAAGAACGGCTCAGAAATTATTCAAACAAATAATTTCGTGTTCATCAGGCAGTGGATTTAAATAATTTTAAAGTAATTGTAAAGATATAGGTAAGTACAAAAACTTAATCACAAACAAACGTAAGTACATAAGTACAAATCATTAAATATTTTAATAAGAGTCAGCTTCAATTTGTACTTATTTCATAATTTGAGATTTAAACTTAATAATAATTCTTGATATTGTTGTTTGTCCATTTATTTCAATTATTTTTTTATTATTGTCAATGATTTGAGATCTCGAGGGGCGTTTGCTTGGACACGTTCTCTCCTAAGATGTTGAATTTATAATATTTTACTTCGAACGTTCAAAGATGTTTAAAAGTAATATTTGAATTAAAAATTAAATTGTTCAAGAACAGTTCAATATCATAAACTCAACCCGATCACAAACAAATACAGATTACTGATAAAAACCTTTGCCTTTGTCTTAAGGCGAATACAAGAGCTAATGTGACTCTCGCTCGCACGTTTCGACATGTTGAAAGATATAAAATCATTAAAATCATTTTCGAAAAATCGCATGTTATCCTACTCAAAAGTTTGCTTTACTAGTTTTCGTAAGCAAACTTTAATGCAGGAAAACTTGTATCAATCAAAATGATTTTTTTACTAAACTGTGTGCAATGTGGACACAAAATGGTTGATTGCGATTTTTCGAAAATGAGTTTAGTGATTTTATATCTTTCAACATGTCGAAACGTGCGAGCGAGAGTCACATTAGCGCTAGTCTTCGCCTTAAAGGTACAAATGGGAAAATGGAGTTGCTCTGGGTTTTAATCTGCTTTAAGATCCTGAACCTGGTATATTTATAGTTAATTCAGAAACGAGCATATATAGTAGCCCTAAAATCCTTCTTCCCACTTTTTCTTGAGACCTTTTAAACATGGACAAATTCATCAATGCACTGCTACTAAGAACCTCAATCTTCATCACCGACGTGAGATTTAAAACTATAAAATCTAATAACACTATATATTATGGGCTTAAGAAACCATTTGCCTGTGACCGTTCTGACCGTTGCCATTCTGTGAGGGGAAGAGGACACCTTCGTATGTGACACCGTTCAATTCTATTGACACGACGAGTTGCTGGTCTCCCGTGTTGGCATCACCTATAAAAACAAAAATAACATTCATTTCATGACTTTGAAAATAAAACTTGGTCCAATATAAACCTGCTGGCTGATCACGTAGCTTTGTTGCAATGCAATCAGTTTCTATATGAAACCAATAAGTATCTATTTATAACAATATGAAAGTTTTGCGATTATCCATCAATAGAAACACCAGTTGTAATCTAACTTTGTTAGCAACTGCAGCTAAAATGTAACCGCAAAGCCGTCATATTTACTTATTACAAACAGAAACTGATTGAAACTGATTGCAACAAAGTTACGTGATCAGCCAGCAAGTAACAATAGGGTCATAACATTTTTTTTTGTTGGTTTAAATTTTTTCCCAATCTCCCCTTGGTCATGAAGTTACGATCTAAGTTATATAAAATAACTATTAGGTAAAAACCAACATAAAATGTACTGTACTATCTATCTATTCAGCCTGTTTGCACCCATATTTTGTAAGGTGGACTTTTTCCTTACCTCTGGTGGTAATTTTGAAAGCTGCTCCATTTGGTCCATTAGTGGTTCCTCCATTCAGCTGGGCCGGTGCGGGCGCGCAGGCCTGTCTCGGGGGGGAGGGTAGCCGTGGGGAGGGGGGTCGTGGGGTGCGGCGCTTGGCCGGTGGAGGGGGTGAACGGCAAGCCTCACGCTTTCCACCACTCGTGCTGGAGTTCGGGCTCTCACTGAGGTTGAGGGCCTCACTGGAAGACAGTATATATGGTCAAGTAAAAGCATGTGACAATCCTAGGTCCTAAAGTATACCAAGATGATATGTAAGATGAAAAAAACAGAACAATTTGTTTTTTTTCTTGTGCATTTAATACACTTAAAACCATGTCCTTATTAACATTAGTTAAATTTACAGTTTCTACAACCACAGCTTGTAAGTACTCATCAGCATTGTCTTTATTCTTCTTCTTGTCGTGTCACCAGTTTCTTTTAGAAACAGTGTGGTGAAAGGATTTTAAGTGCGCCTCAAGAGGCTCCTTTCGAGTTGACACATGTTATAGAACTTTTTTTAGGTTCTACGACATGCCGATTTCCTCACAATGTTTTCCTTCACCGTTTGAGAGTACTGGCACTGTGCACATAAATTTTAAGTGCGCTTCAAGAGCCTCCTTTGGAGCACTTGGCACATGTTATAGAACTTTTTTTTAGGTTCTACGACATGCCGGTTTCCTCACGATGTTTTCTTTCACCTTTTGGGAGTACTGGCCCTGTGCACATAATTTTTTGAACAGAAAAACTCATTGGTACACGACTGGTTTCGAACCCGTAAAGAGTTATCTATCTATCTGCTTGTTCCATCAGCAAGTTTTTTTAAGGTACCTATTTTAGATTTGAATAAGCGCGTAGCTTTACTATAGCTCGAATGAAACGTGGTAAGTGGTAATATAGATACCTATAATGATTGCTTGATACACACCGTTGTGGCTCCAGGTCCGGCGCGGGGCTGTTGTTATTGTTGTTGTTGTAGAGCGACCAGAGAGTGAGGCGGGACACGTCGATGGCGCTCAGAGCAGCCGCGTCACGCGGCGACATCATCGAAGCTGGGCCGTTGTTGACGCTGGGCGGGGATTCTGAACCTGAAAGATATAAGATTTTTTTAGTTTTTTTTTTATACATGGAACACGCATATGGCATATATACAAGGTGTTCCTTAAGTTGTGTATATAAACTTCAGGGGGCTAAAGTACCCATCAATATGAACAACTTTTTCTAAGGAACCAACACTGTGAACGCGAAATAAAAACAGCTGTTTCATACAAAAGTTCAATACCTACCAGGCTAAAATGTATGAAACAGCTGTTTTTTTTTCGCGTTCACAGTGTTGGTTCCTTAGAAAAAGTTGTTCATATTGATGGGTACTTTAGCCCCCTGAAGTTTATATACACAACTTATGGAACACCTTGTATATGTTTTATATGTATGTTTATATAGTATTCTAAGTATTCATTCCCACAATAATTCGTTTTTTATTTTATTTATTAATATATTTTATTTTTGGAATAAAATTAGTGTAGAAGTCCTTTGTGACACCGCCATTTGACTTTAATAAAATCCTGTCCATCTAAAGGTTGTCTGAAAGAGATCCCTCATAGCGATAAGACCGCCCATTGTACTTCGCTGTATTTTAAATTAATTCTTAAGTGTTATGTTATTTTATTGTGGTGTACAATAAAGAGTTTTCTATCTATCTATCCATCTATGGCCCACTTGATGTTAAGTGATAACCATCACCTATAACAAAGCTTTGCTTCGTAAGTCACGCACGATAGGAACGTGCCTTAAGATGCACTGCTCTGCGTCCATCAACTTGAGGCATACAGATGTTAAGCCTCATGTGCCTGTAATTACACCGGCAACCACACTCTTCTAACCGAAACACAGCAACGCTGCTTGGCGGCAGAAGAAGGCGTGGTGGTAGTACTTCCCCGGACGAGCCCTTCACAAAGAGCTCTACTACTCTAGATTCCTTGAAGGCTTGTGATTCAACTCACTTGGACCGTTTGGAATGTGTTACTATGGAATTAGTTAAGTAACGGTCTGCAGAGGTCACTATTTTATCATTATCAGCCTGAATAAGTCCACTGCTAGACATAGTCCTTTCCTGTACATTTCCAGAAAGAACGGTGCTGAGCTCTCTCCATCCTCCATCACTCACGATTCCTCTCCGGTTCGTGGTCGTCATTGATGGAGAACCTTTATTCCCCAGCAGTTATCTCTTCGAGCTAGGTCCCTATTTATATTCACTGGTGGTATTTATATCAAAACGTAAAATATTATATAATATGAAACAATATTAATTAAATAATCTAGCTGCGAGCTAAACAAAGCTTGTACAAAACCAGTTAAAACCAGAACGCACCATTTCTCATCAGCTCTCGTTGCGTCTGTATCATCTTCATGTACTCCCTCACTCTGTACTCGATGTCGTGCTGGGATATGTGCGGCGCATGCGGCGGTAAGGGAGGCAGACGGGGAACCCCCGCGACTCCCCCTCCTAGAGAGAGAGACAGAGGCTGCATGTGCTGGGAAAGCTGGGCGAGAGACGCGGGGACCCCGCGGTTGAGAGGCGGCTGAAATGAAAAGGACTGCATTAATGTTGATGAAGTTTTGCGGGTAAATAAATACAATATTGTAATTTGAATAAACACCTAACAGCAGTAAGATTCAGCACAATTCTAGCCTCACACTGTGAAGGTTCCACTGTGGGTAACTAAGAGTGTATATTATACGATACTAAGACAAAAGAAACAGTATTTTTTCGAGATCAATTTTAAATTTGTTCTAAGCTTCATCACAATTGGTGCTATGGTAAAGGCGTTATATAGCCACAAACATTTTTACGAAGAACAAGTTAGGATGTAGGTATTGCTTAATCTTGGACTCAAATGTAACACCTTGTGTGTTACATTTGAGTCCAAGATTATATAAGAAAGTCAAGCCGCACCGTTTCAGGGTGCATCATTTTCATCGCCCCATGACCTGAAGCAATAACTAATTTACGAATGGTGCAGCTTGTTGTACACTGTATTGATATTTACCATTCCAAGAGCTGCTTGCGCGTCGTACTGGCCCGACGCGCGCCTTCCTTCTCGCTTGTTGCCTTCGATGGCGGCGTCCAACTCGCTTCTGGTAGACAAGTTCTTCTTCTCACATTCATAATCGTAGAGATATTTCATGTATCTGCAAAGATAAAATATTGCTAGTAATGCCGGCTCTAGGTCTCCTGTAAAATGTAACATTATTACGAACTTTATTGAATTTGGACAAAGCATTTGAAATGTAGGAACTATCTAGCCATATCTTTTATTAGTTTGAGTATTGGTCTATACAACATAAATAATGTATTAATAGTTTGTTTCTTCCAGGAATTTGTACAAGTTTAGCTAAACAAAATGCCAGTAAGGATTCGGAAAAAAAAGTGATCATCGCAGCTTTGCAGCAACTATAGTCGACGGTGATAGTTAAATGACCTTTGAAGATGCCGATGCAATAGATCTTCAGATCATAATCTACGCTTCATTCATGTATCACGGTCGTATCAATCAGCTCTATAATAAATCAAAAGATTACAACACCGATGTCACCGCTCAATCCTTTCAAAATAACTAAGGAGATCTAATTTAACGTCAACGTGCCCTCCTCGGCCTCGTGACAAGATATAAATCATACCTCGAGCCCAATTATTATCAAACTCCTATCCCTCAAATGCGAGACACATACCATTACATTCATAATCCTATTATTATAACGAGTCAATTTTATAAGAGCCTATTGTCAACCGTTCGTTACCATAACTCATATAAAGCGTTCGCTTATTTATTACGCGTAATACAATGAAAACTGAGAGGCCGACGCTTCATAAAAACGCTGGCCTAACCCTTTCATAAACTGTCAAATGAAAGATCTAAATATACGACACAGTCGTACGTAACATCAAGATTTTGGTAACGAATTTCATTAGAAGCATAAGGCGTAGCGTGAATGAGTTTGAAAATCGTGCTTAGGAAAACGCTTTCCAAAAGATGTGGCAAGCTCGGTCGAGACGAAGTAAAAGCTACCTACTTGAATTGTTACGACGCGTTTGCGTCTAAACGATCGTCGTGCGTAACGGGGCACAGTTTGAATTAGAAATGTAAGACACCTTTATTCCGACCGACAAAAGGCGACGAGGTGAAGGAACTCGCTAGAAAGATAAATGGGAAATTATATCGGCCGAGATGAGTTAGAGGTTATTAATTATGAAGTTGTCATATTGTCGTCGGACGTCACGTACCGCGTATTGTAACCTCAGCTTTGTCTTCCTCTCGTGAGAATTTGAATGAGGCGATACAAAGAGTCGCGGTCTGTCGCAGACTAAGTACTGGCGACTTGGCGACGGCTTCTGACCACTTGGACCACACATGCCCTATAGAGCTTCCCCAATTGTCCTTCTATTTGAATACGAAGATTACGACACATAAAATCCGTTTCTAATCAGGCTTAGACGTATTAGTTTTATGAAAAGGAGGAGCATTAAAGATGGCGATGACTATTTTATGGTTGTACTTTCAATACGTGCTCAGATTTGGTGTGTTTAAGCGATGAGTTAGTGACAAATGAAAATATAACTTTTTATCGCTTAATTTTTATATCTCTCATGGTCATGACTTTCTATAATAAGATAGAAAATATCTCTTCTTATGATTCGTACTCAACTCAATTGATCTTGGAGTCTATACTAGATTCACTGTCTGTTTGCGAAACACTCCTTAGTATGGCGTGAGCATCTGTCAAAGCTAATGTAATTTTCATTCAATTTATCTTTCCGCAGTCTAAGAGTCATGTCTATAGGCCCCTCCATCTCATCCTAGGGGTTGATGGAAATAAGGTGCTTACTATTATTATTATTTTTCTTCTATTTTTTTCTTTTGACTATAGACAGCAATCTGTTGTTCTTCGAGGGTCTCTCGATGAACAACCGATTGCTTTGATGTAAAGGAGACATCTTACTGAGTACTTTAGTCATTAGTACATTAGGTAAAGCCTTACCTTCTTTTTAAAGGGGCCGTGGTTAAATGTAGGAATGAAAAGGATGTTTATATTCTATCAGGTAGCAAAAACTCACTGTGTGCGTAAGGTGAAGGCCGCAGACGTGATGGAAGACGGTAGCCGGAGACCCTTGATGATCTCCTGCCACAGCTTCTTGTTGATCACCTCGACCAGGCCACCGCGCGCGATCACCAGGTTGTACAGCTCGTACAGGTCCAGCACTGACTTGGCCATTATCGGCAGCCGGTTTATTGGGGTTCCTGGAACAACGGAAATTCTGTTAGAGATTGAACAAACTTGTGTATTTTCAGAAGCATTAATGACATGGACATTGATGGAAGACTAGTTACTAAAGTAGACCAGGAGAGTTGTTCAGTTCAGGAGCCGAGATGGGTATATCGCCAAATGGATGAGAAAAGCCCAGCACTGTAATAAGTGCATAATGACTTTGCAGATACCTTTATTTATTTGTACCTTATTGCACAAAAATCACAGTTGGAGTACAATAAAAGGACTTGTAATATAATGTTATAAGATTATATTTGTCGCATGTCAATCTTTTTCTATACGGTAGAAAATGTCCTATCAAATGTTCAGGAAACCAAAGCTGTTTTTAAGATAGTTAGAGGACACCTTAGGGGGGATGAACACCTTTGTTCATCATAGAAAAAACTGATAGTGATGATGCTTCAAACTATTAGGTCAGTTCAGCGGCAATCCACGCGTTGTTTCCTTCCGCCTATAAATTAGCCCAATCATTAAGGCCGACGCACATTAAGCACGTCATTGGAACAATGTTTAACAGGCAAATTACAGTAAATCTACTGTGGCCAAACAATCTACTAGAACAAACAGCTTCCGCAGTGGCCACACCGAGTGCGCTAAATCTGTACGGGGTCGTAAAGCGGCGATCTGATGCGCTCGCGCAGCGCGTAAATCATTTATTGTGCGATACGATTCGCCACGTTTGTGTGCAGTGATTTTATTAATAGGTGATGGTACTTTTGTTTTAATGTTTGCCAGTTTTAAATAAATAATGATTTTGGTACCTATACTTTGTATATAATATGTATATAGTCCAATCACTTAAAAGGGACCCTCTGAATATAATTTATATCAATTTATTCAAATATAATTATAATAGTCATTACTTATCTACAGTAATAGCGCAGAATAGTCTTCATAAAAAAGCACCATTCAATGAAGACTTCTTGTTTGCTTCTTTCTTATAATATTTTTTCAAAAACGCTCTAGTTTTGTAACATAAATATCGCATCTACACGATCTATCGGATCTATCTTTTTAGTTAAAAATAACTAAAAAGAAACAATATTTCTCCAATAGTAGGTAGGTACGTCCAATATTTCTCTATCGACGGTAGCTATACCTAATATCTTCACAAGTGAACCTATCTACCTCTACAAATAAAGCTGAAAGCGGCTAAACTTTACAGCAAAACAAATTACCCAATCGTAATTTTCCCGAAGGCTACCCCTCATCGAGAGGTTTATTGATGGAAGAGGCATTAGCGAAATACCTAAACGACTATTTGTCAATCCGTCTTCCTGACTGCTGTTAATCATTCCCTGGTTATCTGGTGGGGGGAAGGGGTGGAAGGGGTGGAGAGGGGAGGGGGTTGTGACGTCACCCGCTCAGAATTAATTGCCGAGTTTATGTTCGCGAGACGTGATGCTCGGGAACCGATGTGCCCTCAGATAAATAGGTCAGAGGTTCCATTTACCCATAAGTAGGAAAATACTCGTAATTCATAAAATTATGAGATGGATGTTATGTGCTTTAACAGGCGAACATTAAAGGGATTAGGTATAAATTTGGCTTCAAAATAGAAACATTTAAGGTAATTTGACAGCCTTCACAGCTCAGTTGGTAGTAGCTCTGCCTTCTGCGCTGTAGGCCGTGGGTTCGATCCCCACCGAGAACAAACATTTGTGTGATGAACATAGATGTTTGTTCTCTGTCTGGGTGTAATTATATATTATAAGTATGTATTTACAAAAAAAAAGTATATATGTATTATATCAGCGATCTGGTTCTCATATTACAAGCTTTGGCTTAGTTTGGGACTAGATAGTGCAGTGTGGAAAGTCCACCAATATTTATTTTTTTAATACCATGGTAGTTCATTTATATGCTTAAAAGCCTTTTATGTAAAAGAGAGTAAATCGTAAACAGATGGCAATTCTTTTTAAGCTTAAGGCGATGACAACCTGCTAATTTATCTCTCGCTCGCACATTTTAAAAGATATAATAAAATCACTATTTTGCAAAACTGCATAAATACGAAAACAAGGAAAGGGAATATTGTTATGTGATGGATAGTTACTTTGATTGTGTAGAACCTTTATTTTCTCTTCTTTAGTACCTAATTTAAATACTGGAATGTCATTTGAAAGTTCTTTACATCGTGATTCACTATTCAGGTAGGTAAATCTAGCACAGGTAGACGAAGATAAGGTTAAACTATACAATAAAACAGTAAGCCGATAATAAAACTTCTAAAATCATACAACAATGAATCATTTCAACACAATGTACGCAAATGAATCATGAATTCACTAATTCTTAGAATAAATGAAGAGGATAAACGGACAAATATATCTATTGTAAACTTTGAACAATACAAATATTGCTAGATAGGTCGAAACCTACATTTGAGTTCTATTCTTTAAATATTATATTACTCTCTAATAAAATTAAGGAAAAAGCCACTAGCACCGATGGTCTAGTACCACCAATCCCCCACGTGAGATTTTTTTCTTGTCAAAATATTTATGTGCTCAATGCCAGTGCTCTTCACCGCAAAGCGGAGGAAAGCACCGTGAGGAACACGGCAGTCCGGAAAATCGTAGAACCGAAAAAGTTCTCAAACATGTCAAGTGCAATAGAAAGGAGCCTCTTGGAGGCGCACTTAAAATCCTTTCACCACACTGTTGAAACGAGTGATACGACAAGAAGAAAAAAATCTCAGGGGATATCTACCGTGCATGGATATCAGCCGTGAAGCTGTTCCCTTTTATGTTACTGGCTTCTAAAACACAGTGTGCAAGTCTGACGGCCGGTTTCTGAAAGCCCGATCAAAACTAATCGCATGTCAAGTCACTTGCTATCTTTATCTAATTCGATGTTGTAGCTGAAATGGCGAGTGACTTGACATCCGATTAGTTTGATCGAGCTTACAGAAACCGGCTGTCAGTCGGACAATCGACGTCTGTGCTAGGTACACAGAACTCGTCTATTTGATCTACAGCAAACAAACTAGGTTTAGTTGCTGCATCAACAAACTCCACGATAGAGCACGATGCCCTACGTCCACTATCAGACACGGAGCCATTCCCGTTATATACAAACTACAAGAAACTGTGGACAAAAGGTATTGTTTATGAAAGCAATCACCCCAATAACTATTTCCACAAAATGCGTTGGTCGCTGGCGGCGGAAAGCGGCCGATTCGATGCGCGTGCGTCGAGCCGCATGCGACTGTTATTTGCATACCCCAGGGTCGTAGCTAGTTCGGTTAGGTGCACTGTCTAATTCTTAAAAAACACAAATTATTTATCCCAGGGGTCATTAGGTAAATTTTACGAATGATTACTTACTAAGTTAACACTCATCTCAATATACCTATATTTGGCCCAAAACCCTAGAAACCCTTTCCATGGTTTCGCTGCAAGAGCTCCACCTTCCGTAGATCATTCCACCTGCTGGAACGTGTACACTACGTACACGTTCCAGCAGGTGGCAGGTAGCCTCGGGAAGGCTCGGTTTGCACTCACGAACACGCTTATCCCAATGGATCTATTCATCGCTACTAATAATTCAATTTCTCTGCTTATTTTACTTCTATCATACATTATTACATTATTTACAAAACGTTAGTTGCGGTTAGTTTTTCTGTTTTTGATGCGGTTGGTTTTTCTGTTTTTGATAAAGTGGAGTTACAAATTACTAATTGATGATGATGATGGTGATGATAGTATTTTTTTTAAACTCTCGCGATCAGAACACATATTGAAGTATTACACGGGTATTTATCGCGTTTACCTTTATTATTTTCCCGATTCGATTCGATCGCGGCGACCACGGCTATTGCAACATAACCGAAACGTCGGGAAAATAATAAAGGTAAACGCGATAAATACCCGTGTAATACTTCAATAGATGATGATGATGTCGTCCAGGCCGATTTCGACTACGGCGACATTGTTACTGCTTGTTTATTGATTTCTCTATCGTGTACTCTAAGATGACTATAGTAACCAATTTTTGATTTAAAGGTTTTAGCACATAGCGTGCATGTAAGAGCACCGTTTACATAATTATAATTGATATAAAAAGGAGGTTATTATTTAGGTACAGGAGGTATAATACAGGAGGTATTAAAATATATATATAATACCTCGATTGAGACTAGTTAAAGTGAAGTCTTATGATTATGATGTTACTGAAATACTTTTAGACTTCTTTAGGTTTTCCCAAAGCCTCTGATTCCTGGCAACGGGCCTGTACCTTGCCATTCACGAAAGGCCACACATCCCATCCACAGACGGCTCACTCGATCCGCTAAAAGCGTAATTTACGACGTATGTCTAATCGCTAGCAGAGCCAATCTAATCGTGCCCAATTGTGACAAATTATTGCTTTTCCTACGAAACCTTACGCTAAATATAAGTATAATTTCACTTTAGGTACCCAGTGGGTTAGCAAACGAGGCATGTTTTATGGGACTTTGTATGCAATGAACTCTTTAACCTCATCCACTTGTGCATCTAAATATTTTTATGACATTCGAAGATTATTGTTTAGACAAATTATTCCGAGTCAGCGTTTCTCTGTCAAAGGTTAATTTTAATTTTGTTTAAGTTAAAAAACAAAATTTAACTTTCGAATCTTTAAAAGTACCTTTACGTTTAGGCTGACTGTCCATGTATGAAATACAAGCTGGTGCCCGCGACTTCGTCTGCGCAGGATTAGTCACACAATATCATTATAAATTGTAGCCTACGTGTTATTTTGATGTATAAGCTATATTATTGTAAAGTTTCATTAAAATACGTTCAGTAGTTTTTACGTGAAAGATTAACAAACATCCATCCATCCATATATAAAAACTTTCGCGTTTATAATATTAGTAGGACTAATTTCTATACAAAAGGTATGCATGGCTATTTTACAACGACTAAAAGACATGTATGGATTTTGAGAGATATGAGGATACATTCAGTATTGGAACGCTAAACTGAATTGAATCCCAAGGGGGTAGCTCAATGGTATTACTGGAACTGGGAGTCTCTAGAAACCCTTTCGAAAAATGTATTGATGCAGTTTAGAAAACAAATAAGACTGCTAAATACCCTTCCTATGAACAGCAACTCTCAACTTGACGTGCCCAGGTAAGGTCGAAATTAGCATCGCTACAGTGTTGCAATCCTTTGCGTTTTGCGCCTCTTGTTATTTATTGACACTTGATGTCTTTTAAAAGAGCTTTTTCTTTTGAGTGAATGTCATAAATCGCTTAGTAGAACTCCATAAGTCCTGATAAAGGACTGTAAATAACCCGCGATTAGCAGGCTAATCCCGTTTAAGTGTTGCAATCTGCAACTTTGATTTAGAGTGATTTTTATGGTCAGATTAGGTCAGAAAATACGTCTTTGATATAAACTTTAGTGCCAATAAGAATTAAATTAAATTGAAAGTAAGCAATAAATAACAAATCAGTTTGCATTAAGGATTGCCTCGTAAACTCAAGGTGTGACCGATGATTACGCAGAAACAGCCGCCTATCCGGCCGGTGGGTAGCCGCGACACCGAGCGATAATCTATCGAATCGACATTCAACGCCTACCGCTTATCGAGAGCTGTATCAAGGCCCTTGATCCCCTCAACCCCGCAACCAGCCAATCGGAAACCGCGATGGAGCGACGCCGGCTTCTCATTGGCCAGATACACTTTTGATTGCGCCGCCCCACTCGATTCACGACTCGATCAATCTCAATTACCCGAGTTGCGTTGGTAACTCTCCAGTTGGCTAGCTTCACGTGCATTTAATTGCGAAATGGCGCGGTTAGAACTAGTGTTTTCCGTTTTTCTTGTACCTTGTAAATAAATACTAATTATAGGACAAAATGAATAGCCGTGTTTATTTCAACAGCTACTCATTCACAGGCAAAACGTGATAGCTGTATGGATTAAAACAAATTTGATATTGTGTTACGGATAACTCAATAAAAATAATATTAAAAATCAAGAAAAAAGGAATAATTTAATTTTTACTAAAGATATAAGTGAAGATAGATATAAAGATACCAATAGAAAGATATAAATAGGAATTTATATGACCATGTGTTTGAAACGTGCAATGCAAGGAAAATCCACCTTTGAGGCAATAAAATGTTTACGATAGAAGATATAAATAACATTGATGTGACAAATAAGCAGACATCAACTGTAGATGGTAAATGTCTAGTTAGACTCTTGTTAGTAAGTCTTATTTCGAAATAGGTACCTACCCACTCAAGTATATTACCTAAAGTGTAATTATCTCGCTATAAATAATAAAGGTACCTACGAAATGTATGAAGTTGAGGGAAAGTTGGACTAAAATTCAAAAGAAATCAGGGTTCAGAAATCAAATTTAACAAGAAGATATTTAAGGCCATAACCAGTAGAAGGTACTTAAGTGATTTAAGGTGTGCAAAACGGATTAAAAGTATAATTGCTCATGCAATTATTCTCTTATTCGTGCATTAGGTCATAAACGACAGCTAGCCTCTGTTTAGACAGTCGTTATAATTTTATGGACGGAAGAATTTATTGCGGCTCGAAGGAGGTTTTAATTTAGAAGTATACGATCATTCGAGTGTTAATTTCCACACTTTCAGTCGAAGTCAAATGCATCTTATTGGAATCATTTGGAACGTGGCTTTCGAGCATTGAGCAAAATACGCAGTGAGCAACTTAGTCGATAGACGTAACACAATGCAGCATTTTGCTGAGTTACCATAACTCAATATACCATTATTACTGTGCAGAAATTCCAGGAGATACGGCGCGAAAATGACATAAGGTTGAGGATACAACGATCAATCACGGGGGAGCAGTAAACTTGAGAACAATCCAGTGTAATTCCGTCTGAGAGACATTAAAACGACGGCCGCCCTATCCGGTACAACATTGTGGCGAGTGCGCGCCCATCCACCATAACACGTTCATATAAATAAGACCCATCTCGGAATACTCGTAAACCTGAAGATTAATATAAACCCGACGAATATCAATCAAAAAATGACAATGCGAAAAAACTGGATGCAAATACAGTCACACCAAAGAACGTTATTTTTGAAGGCTTTTAACTTTAATAACACATAAATCACTTATTCGAATACAAATCAAAAATAAGAGGGATCTTAAAGTATTGTATCAAGCGGTGGAATTCAGGAGGCCATTCGATGTAATTGGCAATCATTCAGAGAAGAATATTTTCTCGCTCCAACAATCAAGACAAAGGCGGCCGATAGTACCTACCTACAGGCGAGCCATTACGGGTCAATACCCATTATTATGCTATATTTTCGCGAGCACGGCCTCAGATATCCCGTGCACTCGCATGAGACGGCAAATATCTGTAATTAAAGGTTGTAAAGTTGATTTACAACTGGGGTCCGAGTATCGAACCTCGGGGAACGCCTCAACCAATCGGCCGGCCGCGTTCCCGCGGCACCGCGACTCGTATCAATTTATTAGAAATGAACGACAATCGCGGCTGCGGTGGCTCGGTGCGATAGTGCGCGCTTTGCGGCCGCGGATCCCATCAGCTCGTCGGCATCAGCAGATCGCGGTGGATAGTATCGAAAGCCGTTGCGTACTTTACGATCACCGCTGAGCCGGTAACACCGGCAATAAAATGGCAACAATGGAAATGTCGGATGCGGCTGAAAGGCCACGCAACTACGCTGGATCATTGCTATGAATGCAACAATGGCATCCTCGAAACGAAGGTGGCAACTATTCGCGACCGTAAACCTACACTATCGATTGTAACTTAGCCTAGCAGAACGAGAACTGATAGCATGTCAATGTGAGCGCTTTCGCAGACATTTTATGCGATGCAATTACTGAAACAGTCTTAAGCAAAAGCAATCACGTTCTAGTAGAAATCAAAGTAAATTGCAGCTACTATACATTCGTATCTTATGGCATTAGCAGTAAACAAGTCAGATATCAGAAAGTTCATTAGAGCTTTCTAGATTTATTCTGCAATAATTTAACTCTAAATTATTAATTCCAGTTCCTCCCGAGTTCAAATGAACAAAGTAAATTAATAACCATTTGTTTTCTTAAGGTCGGTCTTCTGCACGAGATGTGAGTAATTTATTTTAAATGTGAATTTTAGTATGTGTGCGGAGAAACATCGCATTACTACGCATAACGAACTTTTTAAACTATTTTGTCGACAATTAGAATGTTCTTTCAAAGTATTACAGGCTCTTCAGCTCAGTTAATAGTAGCTATGTTTTTCGATGTATACCGTTCGTTTAATCCCCAGCGAGGGCAAACATAATTATGTTTGATGAACATTGATGTTTGTTATGTGTCTGCAAAAGAAAAATATTTAATTATTTTGTAAGTTATCTGGTTCCCGTAGTACAAGCTTTGTTTAGTTTGGGGCTAGATTGTGTGTAGATGTGTGTACTGTAAACAGTCCTCCAATAGTTATTTAATTATTGATTAATTGTTCATCTAGGCCTTTTCTTTTTTTTGCTAGTCACGTGGAACTGACCCTCAGATTCATCTTTATGACGTTTCAACCAATCGTTTCAATTTTTTTTTATTGATGTGCTTTAACATCACTTACATATTCTCCCTTATCTCTCTGTTCTATTTATAGGTATGCTATAAGTTCAAAATCTCCACAACCTATAATATAACTTTTATGACTGCGTTTTGTCGCTTACGGGCATCGTAAAATATCATTGGTATGGAAACCTTTAATTTTCTTCATCATTGCTTTTGTTCAGACAACAATGTTGATAATGGACGTGTTACATTGTTACTGGAAAACTTTTAATTCGAATATAAAGTTGGTTGATTTTATAATTAATATAATTGTAATTCCTGAGACTAAATATCAAAGAATTGTTAACTAGATTGTAATTCATGAGAATAACAAGGTAATTATCATAAGCATGTTAATGGCTGGTAGGTAAGGTAGAGACAAACGCAGTAAATAGTTACAAAGACCAAACACAACCAGCAGACTTACCAAAAGCAATAGTTTAATATATTTTTTGACAGCCTTCACAGCTCATTTGGTAGAAGTTCTGCCTTCTGCGCCGTGAACAAACATTTGTGTGATGAACATAGATGTTTGTCCTCTGCCTGGGTGTTATATAATATTTTAAGTATGTATTTACAAAAAAAAAGTATATAAGTATTATATCAGCTATCTGATTCCCATATCATAAGCTTTGGCTTAGTTTAGGGCGAGATAGTGTTGTGTTGAATGTCCACCAATATTTATATTTCATAATTTTGATTGATTTATTTCATATTTCTGGTCATTTTGTTAATAATTTCTAAAGAATAAACGGAACTCATTTTCCAGAAAGACGTTCACAGAAGAGGAAAGATCTGGCAGTATTTGAGCAGAATACGAGCCAAAAAACTAATAGCTATTACAAACTGTAAGATTTGAATGCAGTAAAACAATGCCTTTGTTAAAAACGTTTCTTAGGACACATCCTCACCTTTTCATAGGTAGGTCATAGGGAGATGAGTTTGTAATAAGATGCGTACCTAAGTTAAAGTTTTGGTCGTGTTGTGAGGTGTCGAGATTGTGAGGTGCCACTGCGCTTGAGTCTTTCCAACATAATTTGAATGATCATTTGAATCACAATGGCAACGGCGTCCCGGCAATGACTAAGTGGTTTTTGAGCGTCACTTCAAGCTTATAATATCAATATCTCTTAGATGATTATATAAATAGTGATGCTCATATTATAATTCATTTAAAGATATCACCGAGATTAATACCCTTAGCAGATACAATGATTGGCCAGAGACTTAAACCTGTTATTGGTAGATTGAACATTAAGTGAGTAATAAAATATATCTAGTGGACTTGAAACAATTCATTAAAGAAAAAATGTTCACGCCTCAAAGAGTTAATGCAAGTACATTAGAATTTAATGAGGATGAGACAACAAAGGCTACACATAACGGAAATCAAATAATCCGTCTCAGTAGTGACAAAAAACACACAATAGAGTCAAAGGGCAGAGATGACAATACGTCCCACTGTGTTATACTCTGTGGTACTGACGTTGCTAGATAGAACAAATGAGGTGTCTACCACAATGATGCATTATCATAAATGGGTTAGAAAACGGGTGACAGTGATGGTGATAAAAAAATATTGATTCATTCATAAATATTATAGATTTAATTTAAATAAGAAAACTAATATGATTGTGTTGGGTTTTGTATTGTTTTGTGTGGGATAGTATTTGTTTAAATTTTTTTGTCGAGTCTATTTCCGCTGCCTGATCTTTACTACCGCAGCTTAGGCCTTCAATAGCTTCAATTCGGTTTTTGATAGAACAGTCTTATTTTTTCTATATTTATGCATAAGTATTTACTTACTGCTTTTTTACATTCGTTTTATGCTTAACTACTGCAAAAGTGCTTGTTATAAAAATGTATTTGGCATGTTCTCTCAACACCTTTGGTATCATCTGAATCACTGCTATAGGAATTATCATTATGTTTAAATACAAGATCAAAATCAGCATCACAAAACATTGAACTTTGACATTTAAGATAATCGAATTAGGGTTTAATATTGTGAAATCGAATGGTTTGCTTTTGTGTGTGTAATCCGATTGTGATTGCTGGTGTAGATATGGTTAGCTTATCGTGGAGCTATCAAAGTTTCCTGCCACCCGCCGCGCCTCTACTTACACTTGTATCTTTAGCTTGTATTTTTAGCTCACTCAATCTTGTTTAGCAATTGCTTCGCAAATAACGTCAGTTTGATGTCAGTAGTTTAGATCTTATTCATTTTCTGTTATTCTGGGAAACAACATAGCTATTTTAATTGTTTTTGTGTTATTTTGATTGATGTTGTGTAATTTCGGTGGTATTTTAATTAATATTATTCTCGAGGTCACAAAGTGCAAACATATGGAATGAAGTTTTATTATGTTCTATTAGATTATATACTGATTAGAACGAAAATATTTCAAAAGTTTTGAAGGAAACCGCCACCGTTTTCTTCTAAACAAATGTCGCCCGACTTAACTATAGACTGCATGGTAGACTGACATGACTAAAAAGTAGGTATTTAATTAATCTTATCACTTGACACTGGCAAGATTGTCTATCGAATGCCAGAGAGGTGCCATAAACGAAGAGAAGAAAAAACTCTGATAAAATCAAGTGGGCTCAGTCGATGAAATAATTATGAGCGTATAAAAATAATATAAAATTTTTGAGGAGATTCCACACAGCACTATCTCGCCCCAAACTAAGCCAAAGCTTGTGATATAGGAACTAGATAGCAGATTTACTACTTTTATACTTTTTTTTTGTAAAAACATACTTATAATATTATATAACACCCAGTCAGAGAACAAACATCTATGATCATCACACAAATGTTTGTTCTCGGTGGGGATCGAACCCACGGCCTACGGTACAGAAGGCAGAGCTACTACCAACTGAGCTGTGAAGGCTGTGTATAATACAGGTTTATATGTTGCCAAGGTTCTCTATTAAGCTCTTGGTTTTTTATTGTACTCTGAATCCGCCCAGTATCAAGGGCGGGCGGTATCTTGGGGCGGTTTAAGCTCCGCCTTCAAACGCCACCACGAAATGATAGTTTATGACCATGAAGTATTTTATAAAGAAGCTAAATAATTTAAATTTTACTAAAACGAAATGCTGGCGTGATGAACGTATGAATTTCATAGTCGATCCAAATTAGAAACTGCAATAACAAGATACAATATGACTAACCAAATATAAAAAAATAAATTATTTATCTATGCACTCTTAATTAATTTACATCAACATGTGACACAGTTGAGTTACCAAAAAATATGTGACTTGTAAGTTGTTCAAACAAAAAGAGACAAAAATTACCCCTTCGGTTTTAGAGATTGAATCGAGAGCTTTATTGAGACAAAAATTGTCTAAAAACTACTAAATACAAGCTTGAAAGTCCTTGACCATCCTGTCTGATGAATCTTTTTCTCAGTAAATTGACGCAACCACCGGCAAATTTGAACTGACATCACAATCTTATTTGCAAGATAGAGAAGCTACGTATAAGGCGAGAGCTTTATTCGTGACAATGACACAACGGTGACCCGTGGGAAACGCATACATACTCGTAATTGCATTTGTTGCGGATATGAGATAATGCTCTGAATGTTTATCTTTGACCGGCGGAAAGGGTTTTGAGGTTTGTCGGAGGCGCAAAGCCATTAATAAAAATAAAGATAATGTAGAAAATGCTTATACCAGCCTGACACACTTATTACAATAAATAATTTACAAGTAACGGTGTAATATCTCATAAACTAAGGCTTATTAAAACTAAGAAGCTAAGAAGTTTTATCAATGTTAAATACATAAAACAGTTAACAAAAATAGCTCGAATAGTTAATTCAATCAATGTTACTAACTATCAAATATATTATCTGTATATATTATTTATATATTTGATAGATAGTAACATTGATTGAACTGAACATTCCAAAACTTGCATTATAATACATACACATGCCTGAATAGTTATACATAAGTACAGGTAAGTACATATGTATTCGTGGATCGTGTCTACGAGTGTGTGTTGAGATAAGCAAGCATATCCGGGGCCCAGATAGATTAGTGACCAATCGCCGGAAATTGTACGAACATCGGCAAATACAATAAATACCTAGTTCATTCATGGAAAAGCGGTACTTTTGATATGTGTGGCATGAATGGAGTGAGGCTTGTATCGAATTCAAATATACTTTTTTACTCCACTGCTAATAGAACGCGTCCATCAAATTGAGGCATACAGATGTTAAGCCTCATGTGCCTGTAATTTCACCGCCAACCACACCCTTCAAGCCGAAACATGGTCGTAGTTCGAACAAGCCCTTCACAAAATCGAAATCAAAACGGTCTTTATTCAGTACAATCACAAGGATCACTTTGAAACGTTAGATACTAGGTGAATCTATCGCCAGTTCATCGCGACCAAAGCCTCGAAGAGCACAAAGAGCTCTACTTCTCTTGAAATAATAAATTTTAATAATAAATCTAATACATTATTTAGAGGCCATCTACGAATCTCATAAAAACTACCTGCATTATTTATTTAAGTTCGACGATGTACATAGCTATTATTGTTGTTGTTCAACCATGAACTCGTAATTTATTCATCCGTGATTAAAGATTTTTCAGATGCCTAAGACATGACATAAAATTATATTAAATAGACACATAAAACGTTCCAAGAATAATAAATTCAGGTGTTCACCTATATTTGATATTCACAAGAAATACAATTCCAGGTATAAGAGAAACAGCAGTTAGTATAGTTAACGCCAAAAGTATGAAATGTATAGAATAATTTTTATATGAAGAGTTTTTTATTTTGGAGTTCATCGCTGCGTTTGCAAGCTTCTTGCCATTCTTTTAGGCTTTGGTCACAAGAAACTGAAGAAAACTATTTTTAGGGTTAAGCTAGCCTTTGTCTTTTGTAATCACTTATGTAAATGTTTCTGTGTGCAATTAAGAATTTAAGTAAGATTCACTACGTTTATAAGACACCTCTGATTACTCCTCTTAGACGTTCTCAGTCCGTTCAAGTCAGTGGCGGATTTACCAGCAGGCTGAGTAGGCTGGAGCCTAGGGCGGCAGATTTTAGACGGCGGCAAATGAGTCTTTTTTTCTTATATGTATATCTTGTTTTTGGGTATATTTCTAAGCTAATAAAAGCTTAATCATGTGCTTTTTACTTTTAAGATTGAACTTTTGGAAAAGGAACTGACACATCGATCCCCTGGTTCACAACACATTCATACTAATAACGGGAAAAATCTGATGTAATGAGGTCGATAGTGCACAAATAAAGTTGCGATTTCATTAGAATTTTTATTTATTAATATGATTGTAAACTAGAGTATCGAATTGAAGAGGTCAGTAGGGGCGGCATGAATAGCCTACAGGCGGCAAATATGTAAATCTGCCACTAGTTCAAGTACTTGGTGCTAAGAAATCTGTAAGGATACCTACCGTGCCTGGAGCATCAAATCGGAAGCTGTTTCTTTTTGATTTCTAGTTTCACTAATTAATATGATATTAATAAATATCTATTTCGAAACACTGATCATCTTTCACTTTTGATGTTCAGTGTACGCCGCAAATAAAACTGAAAAACACAATTCTGAAATCTCAATCCCAACTAAATCACAAACTATAATGTCGGAAGTGCTGTCATCGCCGCTTATAAATAATCACTTTTGCCCACAGCTTTTGCCCAACGGGTCGTTAGTGGGGGGGGGGGGTAATGGTAATTTAGCTGCTCATCCATCAACCTTCACACCGACCTGAATTTAGCTTTCAATTAAGTGGAAGATTTGAAAACGTAACGTAAATTGTTTTGTCTTTACTTGTAGATCAACTTTCTGTCTGAATCAACCGATGAATACATAATTAAAGATGTAAATAAAAATTGCATTGTCAAAAACACGCATACACCTTTATTTTACTTTATCGTTTGAAGTTCGCGTAGGCAGCACAATTTTTCCGTCACGTTGACAGCTGTCCTGTCAAAATGACAGGGGCTATCGAAAATCGCCGCATCTATTGTTATAAATCTACCAATTCAAAATAGACTACGGTGAGTGATCCGTGAGCTAATTACCTTCTAACGACCGGCAATCAGTGACATTCTCGTCGGTATATCTCGATGGCCGTCAGGATCCGTCAGATGAGGCAGGTGACGACTGACGGTCTTTATTTTATACCAGCTCTTCAGCTCGCGGTTTCGTCCGCGCGTAATTAACCAGGTTGATCCCTTCCTTAAGGCGAAGACAAGAGCTAATGTGACTCTCGCTCGCACGTTTCGACATGTTGAAAGATATAAAATCACTAAACTCATTTTCGAAAAATCGCAATCAACCATTTTGTGTGCAATCACATTGCATACAGTTTAGTAAAAATTTAATTTTTATCGGTACATATTTTCCTACTCAAAAGTTTGCTTTACTAGTTTTCGTACATAAGCAAACTTTTAAGTAGGAAAACTTGTATCGATCATAATGATTTTTTTACTAAACTGTGTGCAATGTGATTGCACACAAAATGGTTGATTGCGATTTTTCGAAAATGAGTTTAGTGATTTTATATCTTTCAACATGTCGAAACGTGCGAGCGAGAAGTTGTTTGATAGTTGTCAGCCCCTTAAGTATATTAATATTATAAGCATATAAATATACTTATAACCCACCCACTTACCCACAGACGCATAGGGGCAACTTGCTGGCACAACATTTTATATTTTAATTTTATTCTGTGATTTTTTTTCTTTTTATATGTATAGTTACCCTATATCTAGTTATTTAAGTTCTTTTAAAATTTTTGTTTTTATCTGTGTTACTTAGTGGTTTTCTCTGTGTATGTTTTTTGTGTATTAAATTTAAAAAAATCATTCATACAACGCAGGTTATGATTACAGATGAAATATCGATCAATGTTTATTAAATTAATGAATGAAAATTCTTAATTGCTTATTAATTATAATTACAATGGACTATTCTTCAAATAAACATAACGAATGAACTACAAAGGTCCTGTTAAAACGTCAGGAACGGGACGACTGCGGAGTCAGGACTAATGTATAGGCCGTTAGGTCGTAGATATTAGGTAAACCCATACCTACGCAAAATTACAATATCTTGAGTTGGTACTTGGTACTAAAAGATGTGAGGGGATATCTACCGTGCCTGGGGATAAAAGTCGTAAAGCTGTATTTTCTTTAAATAACAAAATTATAGCATGATAACCTTACCTATGAAGATGAATGTAGCTTATCAATTAAATATGCTCGCTTAAAATTTCCATCAACAACGACGTTAAGATGTTTTTTTTTCAGAAAGCTAGTATTTGCTACGGACAAACTTTTCGACCTAACTTTAATTATTGTTTGAGACTACTTAAATAGTTTCGGACCTATTCTTAGCGAGGAAATGGATACGCGTCAATCGTTGAGAAAAAAACTGAATGGGGAAAACAATTCGGCTTCCGCGAGCTTCTATCTTTGGATGGTATCGGTTTCAGGAGCTTTGTTCTCCGAATAGACTGACTTTTGACCTGTGCTCAACTCATGGAGGGATAAACCTACCCATGAAGGGCTATACCAACTACTGCACAATGTAGGTATGTGCCAAATGTAATGTTTGGACGTACCTCTGTCTACTCCGACGTCCTTAAGGAACCTTGGAATTTGTACTTGGTAGTAAGATATCGTAGGGGATGTCTATTGTGCCTGAGGATTCAAATTCGTGAAGCTGTTTCAGTTGTGAAGGGCTATAAGGCTAGTGGTGTTTTGTAGGTAGGCCTAATATCCCTTTAATCGCACAAATTGATCAACGATGAAACCGAAAAGAAAATTATAGAATGCGCCAATATCACGATATCGTAATATAGTGCGCTTGTGTGGTGGTAGGACATTGTGTTGTGTATTTATTTATGTTACTGCAAAAGAATCAATAACATAACTGACTGGCAGTTGTGACTGAGGCTGACAACTTCTCACTAGCACTGGCGTTTTTTTTTGTAATTTTCATAACTATACAGTGATTTCATATCTTCAAAAATGATGGAATGTGCGAGCGAGAACTTGCTTATAGATTTTCAGTGTCTTAAAATATGTTTTAGCCGTCTTTGATCTGGAGAAGCCTTGTACTGCACATGTAGCAGTGGACATCTCGCAGCATATCAATGATGATTATAAGAGTAGTAGAGCTTTTTGTGAAGGGCTCGTCCGGGGAAGTACTACCACCACGCCTTTTTCTGCCGCCAAGCAGCGTTGTTGGGTTTCGGTTTGAAGAGTGTGGTTGCCGGTGTAATTACAGGCACATGAGGCTTAACATCTGTACGCCTCAAGTTGATGGACTATTGTGCATGACTTGCGAGGCAATGCTTTATTATAGGTGATGGTTACCACTTAACATCAGGTGGGCCTTCTGCTTGTACCACCAGCCAGTTGTATTAAAAAAAACATTTATTTTAACTCATGAAAATGTTAAAAAGGTCCAGTCCATAGATTTTCAGAGCAAATCGATAAGTCAATCTTGCAACCAAAAGGTTTATTTATTTATAAGGTTTACGGCAACCTCTAAGTTCTTCCTCCTTTTCATCTAGCGGAGTGCTGATCAACGCTTCGATTCCTATACGTGGATCTCATTATTGCTTTTTTTTCATACTAAAGCACGTTCATTTTTGTTTATGTAGATAAGTAGATACCTATTGTATACCATAAAGAGGTTTAAGAACAATCAAATCTTTTTTGTCACATATTTTTATCCAGGATACAAGGCACGCAACATCACCGCTCGGGGCCCTTGTTAACACCTTCCCCGGCTGCGATCGATTAGGCCCGCGGCCGCTCACATTCAATTATTTATTTATTTATTCGTAATTAACCCGCGAGTTATGGTCCTTCGATTTATGGCCGAAGGTATCAGCAGTCCGACGATGCCAGCGAAATTTTGCATCGATATCTGGTGCAAAGAACGTGATATTCAAAGTGATTACTTGTTACTACGTATTACTTACTACTAGGTTTCTCAGTCCAAAGAAACAGATACTCAAAGCAGATCACAGTATCACATTGCAATGATAAGTTTAGTAGCAGCTTTTGAAAACAACGTGGAATCTCTAAGTTTATCGCAAATCCAAGTTTTCACGATTTGTAAATTGTGATAAACTTACAAAAAACAATTGAATTTTTTATCCAACTAATCTTTAGTGAATATATCACTTACTTACCTAAGTACTGAGTATACTTTGATAAATTACATTTTAAATAGTCACGCGCGCTGGTTCGACATTTTAAAAGTCAGATATCAGATATATTAGGATATTTTAAAAGTCGCGCTGGTTCTTTAAAGTAAGATAAAAAACACACTCGTATGAAATTAGACATAAAGAGGATTTAGGGTACTTATTTCTAATTATTCAGTAAAAACAACGTTTTTTAGTGATATTGTAGACTAATACTGCATGATTCTTTTTTTTTTTAAATTTAAAACAGCAAAGGCCCCATGCAAATACTTTTAATAGACCTGTCAGAGCACATTACAGATTTGAAAACATTTTATTATCCGAGAAATATTTCGATAGATGCTACAAATTGCATCTCATTACATACACAATGAGTTTAACATTAATAACTGTGTACCGACATCGGTTTTATCGAGGAACTTATTGTTAATCTGTAAAGTGGTAGTGAGTATAAGATAGCTAGGTTAGTTTGAACAAAAATAGTTCACATACCAAAAGTTTTTTTTAAATTGAATATCCAAAAAGTTATTATCCGAGTGGGATAATAAATAACTATTGGAATATTATAAAAAAAAATATTTGTGATTTCGTTAAGTAGAATAGAATATTTTTTACTTGAGACACAAACACGGGTACAATATGACAACAAGAAAAAAAAAGAAGAAATGGGAAACAAAGTAGGTAAGTTGATAGGTAAGTAAATACTTAGTGGGTAAATCACTTAAAAATAAATTATTTACGCAGGTTTCCTATATTAATCCATATTATGGATGCTGACCAGCATTTCGTGGGTCAAAATGGTTCTAACTCAGCTTAAAGATGGACCGACACCGATGCGACGACGAGCGACGCAGCGCCGGTTTTAAGTGTAGTTAACACTTTAAAAAACTAATAAATACCAAAATTATGTAAAATTGTAGCCAAGTCAGCCTTCTTCTTGTCGTGTACATAGTTGCTTTCAAAACAGTGTGGTGAAAGAATTTTAAGTTCACCTCAAAGAGGCTCCTTTCGAGCACTTGACACATATCCATTGTAAAGTCGACAGTCATAAGCTTTTTTTTTAAATGTCATAAAATTGTGACGGAGTTCCAATAACGTGTAAGTTTGTTCGGAACGACACGGCTGTTCCGTACAAGCTGTGTCTGTGGATACTCGATAAGGCGCACGTCACGAGGCCAATTTGTGAGGGCCCATAAATAACTTTATTAAAATAAATCAACTGGTTTATTGTTCTCTTCTCGCCTTGTCAGACCTTATTTTGTCCAGTCTTTATGTCTTCAATACTCTTCAATATCAACATGAATAACGTCAGCTTTGTGACTTTGGCAAAGTGATTTTGATCGAAATGGGTGCTCTGTTTAACCCGACTGCTGTCAATGGTTCATTGTTTTTTTTAATTTAACTACTACTGGAATACCGCGTGACTTCGTTCGCCTGAATTTTTGTGATACTAACTTTAGGACCCATAAAGTTTGTATCACAAAAAATTCTTCTCTTTCTCTTTGGTTCTCCCAAGTGGTTGAAAAGGGGTTATTTAAGATTTTAACATAACATTTAAGAAAAGTATTTTAAAGTTAGTGCCTAAATTATACATTTACCTATGAAAAGCCTTGTAGTTTAGGAGATTTTGTGATGATTGAGTTTCAGGAAAGTAAGAAGATATTTCACATAATCGCAATATTTTTATTGCATATTTTTTGGTATGGTAAAAGTTTCAGGTGTAATTTAAATTTTAATAAAAAAAAACAATTTCAGTTTCACCCAGTTTTTGAAGTAAGCAATATTTATAATTCAAAATAACAATAAAACAATATCCAATATAACAATAAAATAACAATAAAACAATATCAATATTTTTTTCAATTTTAGTTTCACCCAGTTTTTTAAAGTTTCATTATGCAATTCTTATAATTCAACAATATAATACAAAAACAAAAAATGGGAAAGAAAACAGAACGAGACGATAAACATAACACTTCAACGAACAAAAACACATGACACTTTATTAATCCCAGTCAACACAGCGCAGGCGCGAAACCCGCCACTTTTAATAAACGATTATTAAAAGTTATGTTTTTAATTACAATTTGATCGGACCATATTTATTCCGATAATTTTATAGGCGCCCGCGGCGGTATTAAATGTACAGGCGTTAACACAAGTGTTGAAAATTACTTTTGACCGTTGCACAAACAAAGACTCAATGAGAAGACCGGGCTCAGTGGCACGTCTTGGGACAGACCTACATCCAGCAGTGGACTAACATAAATAAAAATAAAAGAGCCTCTATTTCTACTACTTATATTATATTTATGAGATCTATTCTAAAACTATTCTAAAAAAGGTTTTTAGGTACTGCTGTTACTATGTATGTGTGATGTAACTAACATATGTTGTTAATAACGATGATGTTGCACAAAAATGCAAACAATCAAGTAAAATATGGGCACAAGTCGTTTTACAATGCATTTAATTGAATAAAGTAGATATCACAAATAAATATTGAAATACTTATATGATGTTATTATATCGAATGTCAAATCTGTGATTTGATATAGTGCTGGCCGCTGGCAACCTAGGTATTCTATTTCACAATCATTTGAAATAGAATACCCAGGTATAGCTTCATAGTTTAAATTTAAAAGCTGTTAAATAAATTATAATTATTATAAAACCTTAAATGTCAATTGTCTTATGACACTGGGTGTACCATAAAGTGTTAAGTATTCTGTGTCCAAAGTGTCGAACAATAAAATATTATGCGTCGAATAAATTCAATCCATAACGAGAATCGATGCATCCCAGTCGTAACGTGTTCGATTTCATAAAAATAATTAAAATAATATGAATTCCTAATAAATTCATGAAATGGTCCTTGTTTTTGGCCCTTACATACTTATTATGAAAAGTGAGGAATTTATTGCTGTTAGTATTATGAAACGGTAGCGTTTCTTCATTGCCACGAGCTAAATTCGATACCGCTCAAATCATGTGACGGATGAAGCACGGACGACTGCGCATCCGACTTCACGAGAGCCAAACATTCCATTTTCAAAAATTTAAAGAATTACAGTGATATGTAGACGTGGATTGACGGGTGTATATTTATCTGCCTGGTAAATGAGTTATTGTCTCGTCTATACCTAAGATTACAATTTCACCTACTTCAAAATCGGTCAAAAACAAATGAAATAATTTTACTGTTCGCGGTTTTAAAATTATTTTGAAATCCAAACGGTTTTTTTCGATTTCAATGGTTATTTTTTTAGCGTTGTGAGTTCATTTCACATTGTTTTGGGAACTTTTATAAATCCCAAAGGCGATCAAATAACAACGACTCATTAACAAGTCCTTGATTAAAAGTGTCGAATTCACCGATCGGACCTCAAAATGTTTCGTCTGCTCCCGCCAAAATATCGCACACGTATATGGGTCAGTGCAACTTTGTATGACCTTAGCACTACCTATATGATTTTATTTGACTTTATACATCTGTATGCCACACCGCAAGTTATTAATCAAGTTTTATACCGCCGTAAAACCACGCCGGGATTAAGCCCATTTGGAATCATATTTTTATGGGTTTTAGATCCGAGTTTATATTTGAAATTTTTATAGTGCCGAGCTGTTTAGTGCGTTTCCAATTTGTGTCGGAAGATTTATGGGATGTGCTAGACGCGGCGCAGACTCACAATGAAATCACTGTTGATACAGTTTCGGCGTGACGTAACCAAATCTAATGCTTTGTTCGAGAAGCTCATGTAAAATAAACTGGTTCTATACTATAATGTGATTGGATGTTGTGTCGATAAAAAGGTTAGATTTCATAAAACCTTCATGTTGCCAACCTTCAATTTCTTCATAAATCAATTTTCAGGATTGTTCGAAATTCAAACAAATATCAACAGGTTCGAAATTCAAACAAACATCGACAGGTTCTAAATTCAAACCAACATCGACAGATTTGAATTACGAACAAGCCTGAAAATTTTACAGTACCTAACCTGGCTAAGGTACTATCGCCAATCATAGTGGAATGAAACTATGAAAGAGCTTCCAACCGGATAGTGTAATTATACTAATTATACAAGTACATATTAAGTGCCTAGTGTTTTTGTACGGGTATCAACTCACTCACGAATACTTTCGTTTACACTAACATTTTGCATCCCCGTAGGTATTGGTCGTATTCCGAATTCAAAGATGCTTTTTCTATTATTTTGTTGTTGAGCAGCGGTAGTATAGTAAAAACCGCTGTTTTGATAACTGTTGCAGCATAAGAATAGACATTTGCACTAATGTTAGTAAAGCTACTGAGCGTTTTAGTGATTCTAGCTAGTGTGCTCGCATCTTAATTAGCCTAGACGTTTCGGCGAGATGCGAGGGTCGTGTTACCAATCAGTGGATCTGATGAAACCGAAGACCATTGGCCAAGTCCCAGAGATCAGGACGCGACAGCTGATTTCCGGTGGAACCCTGGATGTTCCTATTGCAGTCACTTTGATTTTAATTACAGATTCGTAGAAGTGGGTGAAATGAGACCTTTTAAACTTGTCTAGCAGCTATTTGTGCAAAGAAAGAATATTGTAAGCTCATTTATTTAGTTAAGATACGTGCCGTAAGCATTTTTGAGAACTAAAGGGTCCTAGAACTTTTGAGCTCTGAAAATCTTTACGAAAATCTTTATAAAATATTTAATGATTTTTATGTAACCTTTGTAGATCACCATAACAAAGCATTGCCTCGTAAGTCACGCACGATTGGAACGTGCCCTACGATGCACTACCCTGCGTCCATCTACTTGAGGCATACAGATGTTAAGCCTAATGTGCCTGTAATTACACCGGCAACCACACTCTTCAAACCGAAACACAGCAACGCTGCTTGGCGTACTTCCCCGGACCCTTCACAAAGAGCTCTACTACTGTTACTACTCTTAAACTTATTCTATGTTTACCTTATTTAAGATATTAAAGTGTCATCATAATGAATATTAAATCTGTTTTAACATATTTTGTATTTTTATGTGCGGTACTTGTAATACGAATGCGGACTAGATATATCTAGACATGATAGTGCAAAGTGAGCAGGCACTGCGCTCGGCCGCCGCCACGCGCACATATCTTTGATACGCAGCACCGATGGAATCGAAACCCGATATCAAACAGAGTTAACATATCGCGAAATGCGACGATATTTTCGTCCGTCCGTCACTCGGACAGTTCACGGAACGGGCAAGATTAATTGTATTTCGGTTGAGTCATCAAAATAATTAGAATGGCGCTATTTTCGTTTGTGATGCTAATTTGACAGACGTCGCGGGAGATTCGTGTCTTCTTGTTCGCGTTTGATAGCTTCTTTGTTATATCTTTTAATTCAATTCATACAAAAGAGCGGTAGGAACCAAGCCGTAAGTTTGTTGCCTGTTCTTCTAGGCTTTGGTTGCGTGGAACTGGCACCTAGAGTCATCTAGCTTTAAGACGACTCTAGGTGCCAGCTGAGCCTTGTATAAATACCTTTTGACTTTGACTTTGACTTCAATGGATCGAGCTTCGATGAATCGAGTAAATCGAGTTGGGTAAAAATCTCGTTGCGAGTAATTGCTTAAGTAAAAACATCCATTTTTGGAAGTTGTTTTGCGAATACAAGCATAGGATTAGGTGTACAACAACACACAACCTTTTGTAAGTATTTAACCTTTTTGGCATCGTAAACCGCGTAGCTGCAGAAAAAGGGTACTCAACAAACCCCAAAAAATTTACCACACGTACTTGTTGTTCGAACGTTTACGAATGTCATCTAGAATCAAATTCAAAAAGTATATTAATTAAAACAGTAACCATCTTAAATTTAATTTATTGGTGGACATTCCACACACATCCTACCTCATAGCCCTAAAATAAGGTTGATAATACTACTTTACTTTTTTTGTAAATAGACATAATAATATAACATAATTATAATAACACAAATGTTTTTCCTCGGTGGGGATCGAACCTACGGCGTACAGCGCAGAAGGCAGAGCTGCTACCAACAAAACTGTGAGGGCTGTCAGAGGTATCAAAACGAACTAGCTTTTAAGATATATGGCCATTGGCCATAGTACAATATCTTCTATATGACACGGTAGAACACGCTTTGCACTTAACAGGTATAGTCTCTCTCTCTTGTCGTGTCACTAGCTTCTTTCGAAACAGTGTGGTGAAAGGATTTTAAGTGCGCCTCAAGAGGCTCCTTTCCTGCACTTGACACATGTTAAATAACTTTTTAGGTTCTACGACATGCCGTTTTCCTCATAATGTTTTCCATCGCCGTTTGAGAGTACTGGCATTGTGCAGATACATTTTTGAACAGAAAAACTCATTGGTGCACGACCGGTTTCGAACCCACGACCTTAGGATCGGAAGGCGGGGCCGCTACCAATAGACTACCAGTGCTCTCACAGGTATAGTGACAAGTAACAATTAATTGTTTATAAACCATTGGACGCATTCCAAAAATATGTGTATGAAAAGTTATAGCAGCTCTAGACCACATCGGGATCGAGGAAGTACAATAAAGTCCACCTCGACCGCTTAATGTTTTGAATATTTGATAGCCCATTTCTGAGAACTAACCTTTAATCTGCGTTAAGCTAGTGATTTTTATAAATACTGCGTCCGTTATATCACGTTTGTTTCGACAGAATTCATAGCAGCGTTGTAATAGTCTCCTAAAATCTTAACTTTTTTTATACAACTAGCTAATGGACAAAGAAGATGGCCTACCTGATGTTAAGTGGTAACCATCACCTATAAAAAAACATTGCCTTGTAAGGCACGCACGATAAGAACGCCCTATGATGCACTGCCCTGAGTTCATCAACTTGAGGCATACAAATGTTGCCGCATGTTGCCGGCAACCACACTCTTCGAACCGAAAAACAGCAAAGCTTGGTGGCAGAAAAAGGCGTAAACTAGGCCAATAGTGCGAATATTTTTAGATAAGGCTAAATGGACGCTCTGGGGTCTGGATATCAATGGAAACCAGGCAGAAACTGATGAGAACTGACAGAACAAAAACTATTGTGAATATACTGATGAGTAACAATCCTTAGCAGATTCCAGATTGTTTCAAAAATCTTCCCATTGACAGTCTCAAGTCTAAACTGTACCACTGGCTTTTAAACTGCTGTTTTTATTCAATGAGCGAGTATTTTGAGCATTGTAAAAATAATAATGTACCTACTTGTGCCTTTTGTGTAAAAAATTATGTAACTGTAACTTTTGTGTTAAATAATGAGTTGGTACTAATTAAAATTTGTGTAATTTATCTTTAATATAAAATAGGAATTTGCACGCCTTGTCATGCAAAATATAATGAAACCTATATTACCTACTTCTATACCTGAATGCAACTATTCTACTTATGTTATGCAAATAAAATATCTTTATCTTTATCTTTAGCAACGAAAATATAGAAGTGAAGGTCTCCGTCACATTACTTACGTCTTCCGGAAGACACTGCGAAACCTTGGTTATAGTTATATGCGACCGCAATAAATGCGTTTGATTAATATCATTCCCGCGAAACAAATGTAATGGGTTCCAGCTTCCTTTGATCAGAATACGGTTGTTAATCATGTCGAAACAATACGAGACATAAAACCCATTGATGAGACATAGCGAATTGAAGAGAATATTAATAATGAGACGGTTCGTTTAATTCCGTCTGTAATAACATTTTGGCACGTGATTGAACTACGCATCGGTGGAAACTGTATCGAAACTAGTCGATCCGCCCCAGCTGCGTACGGTTATAAACTGCCACCTTTAAAATAAACACTAAATTCTTTCAAAAAAATATTTCCACAGACTGCGATGCCAAGAGAAGGTGAATTCTAAGGTTATTGAAAAAAAAAAGAAATTCTTAAATCTTATATCGTAGCACAACTATAAGTTACGAATAAGCCATGAAAAATCTATAAAACATTTTATATTATCAGCTGCTTTTTTATAGAAAACTAATTTAGTTCAAATGAACTTTGAGAAATGACCAAAATAAAAAAAAAGGTTTTATAAATTTTTTTTCAAGAATAATTCGAGCGTTGTCAATTCACATTTTGATGAAATAAATCATATTTTTCACAAACAAACATTAGAGAATGTGAATCACGCGCTGGACGACCGCCAAGCCCAATATTGGTTCGTTTCTACATTCCATTAATAAATACAAGCCATTGTGATGGTCTTAAGTATTTGATCAAACACATTGAGCGTGTTTTGACATTTTGTTAATTTGCGCGGACCGTAAATTATTTTCTGTTTTTGCCGGTTTATTTTTTATTTTTATAAGGTAAAAGAATCACAGGTTATAAATAGGCCAACGAAGTCCCAAGAAGCTCATATCGAAAAATCTAGTTGAAATAATTATTAGTACTTAACAGAAATAATTGCAATACGAGGTATTATGAGGTGGAGATGGAATTATAATGAATGAAGAACTGCCCAAAACAAATAGATCTTAAGTGCATTATTTATTAACATAAATTTAATCTAAAACCGGTAATTTAGTTTCTCTAGAACACACAATAATTCGGCAAAGTAACAGATTAATAATGAGTATCATTGAGATCAGAGACAGCATAGACCTGTTGTGACACTATACATTATGATTAATGAGATGTAATCGCGGTTTTTTATTTATAGCTGGCAACACTCGCCGGCGGGAGGGATTCGTTTGTTGACATCGAAATAGGCCAGTAGGTAAACATAAGATGAACGTGACAATTTCAATATGGTGGCTAATTTTAACGGGCAGTCGGCAGGATCTCGGTTAGTTAGCCTATGGAATTTTAATAATATAGTACCAACCAACATTCTCGAATTTATAACTCTTCTCATATTTTTTAAATCTTCATTGGCCATTTGGGATGTGCCTCTGGGTTGGTCATTTAAACATACTACTTTCTACTAATATTATAAACGCGAAAGTTTGTGAGTATGGATGGATGGATGTTTATTACTCTTTCACGTAAAATAAAAAACTACTGAATGGATTTTAATGAAACTTTACAATAATATAGCTTATACATCAGAATAACACATAGGCTACAATTTATAAAGATATTGTGTGAATTGTCCAAAATATGAGTGTTAAGTGCCAAGTAAGTAGGAAAAAATCTACCACCTGCGAACTTTTCTGACGTGCGCTGCCAAAACCGCTAGAGTTACATATAAATGTACTAGGTACGCCACGCTAATAAGCTACTCGAAATACTAATCCTGCGCAGACGAAGTCGCGGGAACCAGCTAGTACTAAATAATCCTGTTTCATTTGCTAAAAAAAACATTTAAAAAGATATGTTTTTGTTATTTTATAACTTTATGTCAAATTATTATTTCACTTCATAAAGCAGTTATCATTTATGAATTATGAATGAATAAAATATCTGTTGTATCAAACGAAACCGAGTCTTTCCTAACCGGTTTACCCTCTTTTAAATTATTTCAAAGCAATTTTAACACCATTCCATTGTGAGTAGTGCATTGCGTCGCCTAATTACGGCCACTTAGTTTTATTTAATTGTATAATTATGCTGAATGCGATGCCGCCGCTCTCTTTGATTACTGAATCACACCTCGCCATCTTGATTGTGTGGCAATTGCAGATTTACAATTGTATGCTGTCAAGTCGTCATGATTACTGCTACGATACTTATTACGGAAAATAAAAGGAATGAGGAACAGTCTTGGCTGACAACCGACAGACAACTTTTCGCTCGCAAATTTAAACGATTTGGAAGATATAAAGTCCAGCCACAAATAAAAGAAGAAGAAGATATAAAGTCATGAGTTTTTTTAAATAAAAAAACAATTAGGTCATTTCTGTATTTGGTGTGAAGGAAATAAAAATCCGATTTCTTGCTAACTATATTACCTAGATTAGATAGATTTAGATGAGATTAGACCTAGATTTGTTATCAATGTGTTAAGGGGCTGTCAACCATCAAACAACTTCTCGCTCGCACGTTTCGTCATGTTGAAAGATATAAAATTACTTAACTCATTTTAGAAAAATCGCAATCTACCATTTTGTGTGCAATCACATTGCACACAGTTTAGTAAAAATTTCATTTTGATCGATACAAGTTTTCCTACTTAAAAGTTTGCTTATGTACGAAAACTAGTAAAGCAAACTTTTGAGTCTGAAAACATGTATCGATCAAAATGATTTTTTTACTAAACTGTGTGCAATGTGATTGCACACAAAATGGTTGATTGCGATTTTTCGAATATGAGTTTAGTGATTTTATATCTTTCAACATGTCGAAACGTGCGAGCGAGAGTCACATTAGCTCTTGTCTTCGCCTTAATATTTTTACTAGCTTCTGTCTTCGACTTAACTTTCTCAATACAATTTACCTTTGCGGAAATCCGGGTCACGAACGAACTACATAAAACTATATACAAAGTTTCACCCAAAATCCATTCCACCATACCATATTCGTTTCTTGTGGGTGTTTTTACTTGTTTTTAATCGAGTATCTATATTGTTTGTTAGTAATAAAATTATTCCAAGTAAAAACAAAAGTTAAGGAATTCAAAGAGGCCGCATAAGAAAGGCTCAATTGAAGAAAACTGCATCAGAACCCCGACAAGAGCCAAGTTCTTAAATTTAAGAAAAAGTAAAACAACTAATTTTAAATCAAAATATAACGTAACAAGCTGGTGCCCGCGACTTCGTCTGCGCTGGATTAGTCACACAATATCTTTATAAATTGTAGCCTATGTGCTATTCTGATGTATAAGCTATATTATTGTAAAGTTTCATTAAAATCCATTAAGTAGTTTTTACGTGAAAGAGTAACAAACATCCATCCATCCATAATTACAAATTTTCCCGTTTATAATATTAGTAGGATTTATATACAAAAATAACCTAGGCTAGGAAATATTTATTCGTCAAACCGAAGCAGAATATGTTTTAATACAAAAACAAACTATTTGCAGAGCGCGGAATTAAAACAAAAACGCAAATTAGTAACAGCCGATGTCGAATGTTGTAATCATCTAATTCTAATTCCAGAGAAATTGAATAATGCTGCGGAGGTCACCATCTTGGCTCTGACACTGGTATTCCACATTTTGTGAAATACAACACCGACATTTGATTTAGTTTTTATGTTGATTTCATTTTCATTGTTTATCCCAATGATGAAAGATTGAAATTGAAAACGTGTTTAGAATTTGTAGTGAGCTAGTTTTTTTTATAACCTCATATTTTTTTGTATAATACAGGTCATGCAAACCCTTCGCAACTAACATAGTACCTAGATAACTAGACTATTGTAATGTAGGTCAGAATAACTTATGTTAGGTATGAGCAAAAGTAAAAAAAACGTAAAATACTTTTGCTATAATAAAAAACAAATAATCTACTGTTTGTGAATTTTTCTTTGTATATTATGGATCCTCTTCTCTTATTATGGAAACAATTAAGTCCTTTGTTTATTTCTTGCATTTTTGACATCTTTCTTTCATTCTAACAGCGATGTCACATTGTGTATCACATGTGACACCACTGTTAGAATAGAATAGTTTTTTTTATTGAAGTTAGTTAAAAAAAACAAAGTTATAGTATTATTAGATGAGCAAAGCTCTATTATATCATTTAACATTACTAGTCATCATTAGAGAAAGTAAATGATTAGAAATATTATGACTCGCCTTAGATTGGTGTTTGTTTAGCTGGAGGTAAGTACCGTGACTCGACGTGGGTGCGCTCATCTAGAGGTAATGAATGGGTAAATAGAGCGATCAGGAAACTTGAGAATTGAATCAATTGGTCTGAACTTAATAGGTGAAGGAGGCTTGAGCTCATACGGCTATAGCTCATCCTTGACCAATTGAGCCACAGTTCATTGAGGTTGGCGACTGTAAAACTGCGGTGTATGAATAGACGATTTTTTTTTTAAACAGACTCGCACTGACTTCACTAATCACAAGAAAAAAGTATGCAGGTGTAATTATATAAAAGTGTTGGAATGTTGGTTGCTATTATGTTACTCAGACTACCAAGCAGAAGGCTACTTTTCTCTTATCAGAAGGTTTGGGGAACTTAAGTAGAAATTAAGTAGATGTAAAATTCACTTCATTGTCTATTCGATACGATTATAACACGATATAATATTAGTCGGATTATGTAACATAATCCGACTATAAACGCGAAAGTTTGTAAGTATGGATGTTCGTTACTCTTTCACGTAAAAACTACTGAATGGATTTTAATGAAACTTTACAATAATATAGCTTATACATCATAATAACACATAGGCTACAATTTATAAAGATATTGTGTGAATTGTCCAAAATATGACGATAAGATGAAGTCGCTGGCACCAGCTAGTAAAACAATATTCACATGTTAGCTACACGGGAGGTGACTGTCGAACCGAGGTGCGGGTTGTTACATTGTATTACAAAACTGCAGGCTAATTCTTTAGCAAAACTTCGGTCCCTACAAAAAGTATAAATCCTGGTAAGACATCAATGATACTAAAACTACGAAAAACCTTTTTTTTTTACAACTAGCTAACGGAACAAACAGATGGCCCACCTGATGTTAAGTGGTAACCATCACCCATACCAAAGCATCGCCTCGTAAGTCACGCAACGTGCCCTACGATGCACTGCCCTGCGTCCGTCAAGTTGAGGCATACAGATGTTAAGCCTCATGTGCCTGTAATTACACCGGCCACCCCACTCTTCAAACCGAAATACAGCAACACTGCTTGGCGGCAGAAAAAGGCGTGGTGGTAGTACTTCCCCGGACAAGCCCTTCAAAAAGAGCTCTACTACTCTTAAAGACTCTTAAACATGTACCTATGGCATGCCTATATCAAAAAATCGAAGCAAAACTACCGTCATATTGTATAAAAAAATACCGTTTTTAGTTGTCAAATCAATAACATTTTACTTTCATAAGTTTCAGGTTTGCAAATGGTTGTGCGAAGCGTCCGATATTATAGCAGTTCTCGGTATTGCTTCTTCATCGATCGTGATCGTCTGATCGCTTGCAATTTGTAGTGATCGCGCGATGGATGGCGTTTCGCGGAAGCAACGGGCGGCGTCACGCGGCGCCTGCGCCATTGCCCGCTTGTAATTTATGGCTTATTTCTAGAGATGCGCCATAATATGGCACATCTCTAGAAATAATAGAAATAAACGGTCCATCATATTATACAGTCGATCATAGTAGCAACATATATTTATATTCTGCATTTATTTATATGATTTCTATTTTTAAATTTGTGTTTTTCTTTTATTTTAAATTAACAGTATGTATTCTAATTTTAACCTAAATGTGTACCTACCTATCTATTATTGTGGACTAGTGTGGACCCACGTGACTGTAATAAAGATTTATTATTATAAATAATATACTTGCTTGCTTGAGTTGTTGACTAACCTCTCCTATACCTCTCCTCTCTGTTTCTTCTAAAAGCAACTTTTATTCGTGTTAAAACAATATTATTATAATTTTTCCGTAGTTTTCTTTAACTTCATCGTTTAGTATTTTTAATTTTTATTTAACAAATAAGCTCTTTTTAGTCTCACTATGCGAAAACGTTTTAATGGGCAATAGCTTTATATTGTTAATCACTACATAGACTATAAGTACGGTTTTTTTTTCTAAGAAATAAAAATAAAATAGGTCGGGGACCCTGGATCCAGTTTGACCTGATAGTAATCCTTGTAATTTAAGTGAATAAATGACTTCGTCTTGCTCTTTTTCAGTCAAAATATGCTTTATTTAATAAAATCACTAGGACTTTAAAATGTCCAACTAACTTAGTAACTAAAGTTCAATTTTAGTCTAACTACTTCAACCACTCGAATTGTCAACTTTACCGAAGCTTTATGGCGAAGACAAGAGCCTACCTACCTCACGCTCGCACATTTCGACATGTTGGAAGATATAAAATCACTAAGCCCATTGCCGAAAAATCGCAATCAACCATTTTGTGTGCAATCACATTGCACACAGTTTATTAAAAAAAACTTATATTTCAATCGATACAAGTTTCCCTACTCAAAAGTTTGCTTTACTAGTTTTTAGTTTTTTGTGCAATTACAAACTATACTAAAGTTTCCATTCGTTCGATTGAACCGGCACAGAAAAAAAAATCCATTTTCTGTTTGAATCCATTCTACCATGGTCCAATACCGCCATCTAGGATGCCTTACGGAATTAACTTTTTTTTTTAATTGTCTT
The DNA here is from genome assembly GCA_932294275.1 of Chloroclysta siterata. Lineage (NCBI taxonomy): Eukaryota > Metazoa > Arthropoda > Insecta > Lepidoptera > Geometridae > Chloroclysta > Chloroclysta siterata. The sequence goes on from OW028589.1 coordinate 21,501,388, forward strand.
CGAGTGCAAAGTCTAACCGGCCAGTAGAGATGGATAGTTGGAACGACATGTCTCTAACAGTTTCTGCTAAACGTGCTAGATATTACTTACGAGTACTTCATCAACATTGTAATCTTTATGTTTTCATCTGACTGGTGAACTAGATACATACACATTACTTCAATTTAAATAAGGTAAAGTAAAATTGAACGTACTTACCTCTGACTCCACCATCCTCACAGAATCTTAAGTTGGTAATTGGTACTGAAAGTTCTGAGGATCGTGTCAAAAAGTCAAAGTCAAACTCGTGAAGTTGCTGCTGTTTTAAAAACAAAAAAATCTAATTGTTTTTATTTGAATTTGGTTAAGGTCAGGTACTCGAAGAAAAAAGATTATTGTGACTTTCAAAACTAGTGTCAACCGATGGAAAATTGCTTATCATCATTCTCCAATGAGTACAAGTGACAGATACTTAATGCCCCACCTGATGTTGAGCTGCTACCTCTTTTTATAACAAATTATGAGTACAAGTGACGGTGACTTAATGGCCCACCTGATGTTGAGCGGCTATCTCTACCTATAACAATTACATCTCAGAGCACGTTCACCGTGGACGATAATTCGATTTATCCCGGAGCATGATCCTGTAACAGTGTTGCCAATCTCTCGTTTTACAGTTTCACTCTATTTGCTTCCTTATGCCTCGTCTGCGACGGAAACGTATGTTGACATTTCCAGAATAGTCCTTTGTTGGACTAAGCTTTTGTATTGTTAGGAATAACTGCCGCCAATAACGGTATAATTAATAATTATTATTAAATATTAATAATAATATTTCTTTATTATTATTATTATTGGCGGTAAAAAAATATTTAAGTAAGTATAAGGAAATAAATAAATGTTAGTGAACTTTCCACACAGCACTATCAATCCCTAAACTAAGCAAAGCTTGTACCTACTATGGAAACCAGATCGCTGATATAATACTCAAACATATTTTTTTTGTAAATACATAGGTCCTTATAAAATATAATTTAGATTGTAAGTAAGTACACATTAACATCTGTATGTTTTAAGCTGATGGACGCAGAGCAGTAGGGCACATTTATACCGTGACTTGCGAGGCAATGCTTTTTTATAGGTGATGGTTAACAAGTAACATCAGGTGGGACATATACTGGTACCATGAGCAAGTAATATAAATTACTTACTGCTATATCGTTCTGTAATTGCACGAAAGCTAAACCAACAAACAACCGATTCCTAGAACAAAAAACGTGTGGATAACGGTAAATTCAGCTAGCCGACAAAAGACCTCACTTTATAAGGGTACTTTATACTTGTAACTATAGAAATTGGAATGTTTGTCCGAAAACGTGTCAGAAACAATAGAATTGGGGAAAAAAATGAAATTCCCCGGGAGAATTTCGGATTTCAATGGTTAAAGATAAGAGTAATAAACTAGGGATGTGAATAAACAATGCAACAGATGTCGATAGCTTTCGTCACATCTTTGATTGCAAAAACAGCATGACTTTTTTGACTTCAATAAAAAAAAACATAGTGGTTTAGTACTCAATAACAAAAAGTAACGGTCAAATTATTACATAACTTTAAAATCGGATGATTGAAATTACGTACGTTCGCGTTGCATTATCCTACTATTTAATGAAAGTCGTACGAAATAGTAAATGATATGAATAGATTATCATGACATGATCTGCCACACCAAAAACCAAAATTGGTTAAAACATTCCTTAGGCACGATAACATTGCCGAATGATGAGTCATTCGACTATCTATCGACATTTTTTTTCTCATATCTATTGCAGCTTACGCCGATAATGTCTCCACCAATTCAGGTAGACAAACACAATAATAAAACATTTACCCGACGAAAAAAAAACGATTTGAAAGCAATTAACTCGGCGTAAGCCTCCTTGGCGTCAGAAAGATTACAAAGGACTTATCACTTTTTTGTCCGAACTACTATACCTTGATACTTGCTCTCGCATTTTAGTCCTAAACTTAAAGCAATAAAATACATTTTGGCTTGTGACTTTTAACCGCGGCGTTGTGTAGGTGGTCACGTATTTGTTTTTGTTAGATAACAAATTGGTCATCTTAACGAGACCTCCGATGATGATGTCGTCCTGTTGATTCTTTTTACTATTCAAAATAGGAATGCAACGATCACAGAGCAAATACAGACTTGCAGAATCAAAATCATATAACACGCAAATCGATACTACAATGTACAAAGCTTTAAATAAAACCTCAATAAAATTCCCTTCACACGTAGAATTTTAAATTTAACTACGCGTTTGATAGGCTAGTTACCATGTGCGCGATACTTTTCGCAAGCGAATAAAGGTTCTATACAATTGCAATAAAGGTTGGTGGCGCAAGACGTCGTGGGGCAGATGACGCGCGCGACAAAGTAAATCGTACGTGCTTGTCGCGTAAACACGCGATGATGTGTGGGGCCGCAGCAACAATAGCTTCTGTACAATTTGTGATTCAACTATAATACTCCGTAATTACTTGCACGAGAAAAAATACTTATTTTTCGACCAATTTGCCAGCGCATAGCCATAGCCATATTGAAATGAAACTTTGTATACTAGTAGTTCGCCCCGAACTGAGATCTCGTGATGCGACCCGACGCGACGAACGCATCAAAACTTTGAGTACGTAGCAGTCAGAGGCAAGTCCAAACATTATCTTTGGACTTTTTTCTGACTACCGCCTACTAACTTGGTATGGTTACCAAGTTTCAACTCTATTGGCCTATTTATTGAAGAGTTCCGTTGAACAGACCTTGGCTCCATCATCAGACCTGGTCGTCGTCACCATTTTATGAGAACTGAGTACCTACTTAATTTATTTCAAGAAAAAAAAATAAGAAAAAGCAAAGTAACTGGCCGACCAGTAGAAAAACCTTGATGTCAACGAAACTCTTAGAGATGGGAGCTCTTGGATCGCTGGTTATCTTAATTTAACTTTTATTATTTTATCGCAAAAACCGAGCGTCACAAAAAAAAAGTAAAAATTGTTTTGGGATGTCCAAACAAAGCCCTTTCATATGACATGTAACTTGATTTTTTTATGTAACTTTTTTTATTTTTGCCCCCTTAAAAAACCCCATATCTCAAAAACCCTTCATCCGATTTTACTCATATACTTACCAGTAAATTTCTCAAGTACAAGCTATCGATATATCAAATTTCATGCAGATCGGATCAACGGTTCTAAAGTTATCGCCAGACAAACATACATACATACATACATACATACATACATACATAAAATGCCAAATCGCCCAAGTTGAAACTAAGATCTTCGTTCGCTTCGCTCACTCGATCAACTACAAAGTTGAATATTGAAATTGTTCTACATTACTATATCGACAGCTTTTTTTTTAAATAAATTAACATATCGAGTACAAAGAAAACTCGATTCGTATGACTTATTTCGTTGGTAAGTAGATGTTTATTTCCTTTTTAATGAATATTCATTTAGGCGGTTCACAAAAAGCTCTGTAATTCAAATAAGTCCCAAACATTGTTATTCGAATCGAATTTACGATGAATATGATTTACGAGCGTATTTGATGCGGATGGACACGCGGACAACAATAGCCTCTACAGACCGATGAAAGAACTGCCAGACCAAGACATGTTGTACTTTAATCTGCTTTTAATATAAAATAAGCTTTATTGTCTTAGGTTTAAACTCTATATTTTGAAACATAATACTAAAATAGCCTGAAGCTGATAGTCTAGTTGCGTAAAATGGAATATGAGCTCTTACTTTCTAACTTTAAGTGCGAGTTTCGTTTACGTTAGTTGCATAAACATGGTTTTCGAGTAGTATTAGTGATAGTTCTGACTTCTGACTATATGACCATGTTTTAGTATTATAATGCGGTCACCCCTCACGGTCTGAATAAGTTTTTTTACTGCCTAACCTTCTCGGAAACAAATGTTCGATTACAGGCGTTTATTACCATTCGGTGTATTGTTTTATTGAAATGTAAAGTACTTTCTTTCGCCATGTTTTTACTTCAACGGCTTTTCTTTAATCTGTACTAGTGGTTGCAATTTCCTGTGGTGTGAAAAGACTGTATTAATTTAAGTTAATACTTTATTGCCAGCAATAAAGTATTTAGTTGGGTGAGATTTCATTGTGTGTGTCACATCACTGTTGTAATTTAAATTTAATGGTTTAATTTTATGGTATCTCATTTCATCATTTCCTTCACAATACCTTACCATTTGAATAATCAAAGTTATTTTGTTTTATATTGAGTAATTTTGAGTTGAATCACTTAAAATAATAATTTGAATCGTATTTGATTTAATTTTTTTATGTGAGTAATAATATTTCTCTTTTTTTTATTAATACGCAAACCTCTCGCTGAATTCGATACCTAAACATAATCGATCGAACACGCGCGTGATATCGAATACAATACGTTTTCGGGCGCGAATTATAATGGGATCGAATTTGAAACGGTTTCGTAATATCAATGTTGACCAACACTAGCTAATTATAAGATTGAGTCACTTTATTCAACATCATATATTTAAATAATTGATACTATACCAACTAAACAACGAAATATTTCGTCATAAAATTTAAATTACCTAAAATAAATCCTTACTACTGTTAAATGAAAATAAAAATTGTTCTCGATTACACTACAAACACATGTCAGAACGAGTTAATAAAATCTACAAGATCAAAGTGTAACTGTCACATAGTGCACGCAATCAAACAATTTAAGTAACGAAAACAAAGAATCGTTTAAGACGCAATAAAATGTATTAATAGAGTGAAACGCGTTTCTAGGCCGATTGAATTAAATTAACAAAAATATTCATCGTGCATTTTCTGTGGACTTTGACAAATTAATTCACATTTCAACGCGAGATTTTAATCGAATGTGCTACTACATTTTTTACAGGAACTCGGGAAACGCCTCAGCGATGCGTCCGCTAGTGATGGGACGTGATAAGTCACACTTATCGATATCGATAAATATCAATTTTCTATAAATCATTTGCGCGTAAAAATTCTTGTTTATTGGTTATTTATAAGATGACCATCCAACAACGTAGACTCGACATTAAATAATATTTTATAAGGAAACTACTTTGTTACCAATAAATAATTGTTATTTCCTAAGTTAACGATTATTTTAAGTTTATAAGTATTATATCAGCTATCTGGTTCCCATATCACATGCTTTGCTTAGTTTGGGTCCAGATAGTCTATTTTTTTAATTTTTATTGCAGTAGTTCTGACATACTTCACGTATGTTTTCATTAGATAAAGTATAGTTTATGTACAATAAAATGTATAACAGCACTACTACTTGATTAATTCCACTTTTATTTGTATAAGATTCAAGCAGCTGGCGACACCGCGCGTTTGATCCCGAAACGCCACGACCGCGACGACGCAATGCGTCTTTTTTTTTAAAGACTTGTGAAAACACGCCGAAAATAATCGATCATAATCTCGGGATTCGACGAAATGAGATGATCTATTTCTATTAATTAGATTTTATTTTACAGCCGAAATCTGTCTCATTTAACATTTTCCGTCTTCTTATTTTACTGATGGACTGACAATTATCACATCAAATATACCTATCATACCTGGGGATTAAAGTCGTGAAGCGGTTTGTATGTTTCTTTCCCATTGCGTCTTTTCAGAAATGGAGTACAATGCCTATTATATTCTACGGTACCTAATTCCAAATACAAATGCAAAACCATCGTATGATATTGTACATACTTACAAACATAAAATCACACCTGTTTCCCATAGGGGTAGGCAGAGACCACGGGTTTCCAATTGCTACGATATTTACCAATCTCTTTAGCTTCATTCACTCTGTCTCTGATATTCTACTCGTAGCGAAATACAGTTATTTCACAGAATTGCTTCTATAAATTTTGTATTATGATGGAAAACGTAAACCAATCGAATGAACAAACAAATATACCAGTAGCGGCTACTAGATACGGGTCTTGTGTAAACGGAATAATTTATCTGATGTGTACATACAGGGAAAGTCGGTTAATTGGGAAAGCGCATACCTTGATGTCAAAATCAACGTGAATGTATGGTTATGATGACGGTAATATCATTGCAAAGATAAAACTCTTATCATTCATTCTTGCCGCATGAACGCAGTTTCTGGGAATTGCATTGAATTCATTCCCGTTACCTACTGGTTATCTTAACGTCAACCGTTAACATAACGTAAATAATGTTTTAGATTTTAGTAATGTGGAGGAATCTAGCTGATGGAACAAGCAGATGGCCCACCTGATGTCTCGTAAGTCACGCACGATAGGAACGTGCCCTACGATGCACTGCCCTGCGTCCATCAACTTGAGGCATACAGATGACAAGCCTCATGTGTCTGTAATTACACCGGCAACCACACTCTTCAAACCGAAACACATCAACGCTGCTTGGCGGCAGAAAATGGTGTGGTGGTGGTACTTCTCCGGACGAGCCCTTCACAAAGAGCTCTACCTATCTTAAAAGGTTGTCTGGAAGATCTTAAGAGAAGAGTAGTATTGTGCTCATTGTATTCCACTTTGATGTAATGCGTAAATGTTACCTATGTGATGTGCAATAAAGTACTTTCTATCTTCTATCTATCAATTCTTAACATAAAACAAAACACACGATATCCCTATCCAATAAAAAAATTGCGGAGTACCCGCGTCAGTGAGCATTGTGACGGTCATCTCACGGCAATAAGCGGGTGTCGCAAGTCACGGCTGCCGGGGCCGATCATCCCGCAAGGGTTAACGTTCAAACCTATTATATCTCTCTTTTATACAGAAGCTACACTTTATGTCATGAAAAATACTTTTTATTTGCGATATTTTGTTAAGCACTTTAATCTGCATAAAATTAATTAAAATTATTGATATTTTGTATAATATATTGATAATTTTACACATAAATTTTAACAATAATTAAAACTAATATGTACCTAAGTATTTATTTTTTAAACTTTCGCGATCATAACATATATTGAAGTATTACACGGGTATTAGCCGAAACGTCGGGAAATAATAAAGGTAAAACGCGATAAATACTTCAATAATATGTATTTACCTTATGAAAATATGCAGTCAGTAGAATGTTCAAAATAGATGAAATTGAATCAAAAAAAAAGCATAACGACGAGCAAAATATTACTTGTGTGCTAAATTAAATTAATGAATATACTTCCACTGCGAACAAGAGCAAGAATGATTAGCATACGCAATAAATAACAAAAATCAAATAAATAGTGGAAACACAGTGACAATGATCATGCCTCGAATAGTTTTCATTCATCAATCTTCACCCCTGTTCCAATCGGGACTTCGCACCATCCATCTTACGCACCCACTAACTATAACCTATACTGTTCGGTTATTTAAAGCGTGGCACTGTCGCTTCATTAAATTTGTTTTACTGAATGAAGTGAGACGGATTCGACGATATAGCACACTATTCGATAATTAAATTGACAGCTGACGTTGATGTATTCGGAAATGTCAGTTTGACAGTTTGACATCAAATATCATGAAACTGAGTAAGAAAACTGGGAGATATCTCTACGAAACGATAGACGAAGGTTTTTATTGGTATTTCGCGTTTAGTGTAAGATAAACAAGTGGCACCATTTCATTTCGCTTCACATTCTGTTTCACAATTTTAGGCACCGAAACAATTAAATATCTTATGTATTTTTCTAAGATCATTTCTCCCCCATACCCATAAACTGTGGAATGAGCTACCATCAGAGGTTTTTCCGCCAAGATACAACATGAGCAGCTTCAAGAAAAATGTTAATAAAGTCCTTCAGGGTAGGCAACGCAACTACAACGCCCCTGGTGTTGTTGGTGTCTATGGGCGACGGTGACCGCTTACCATCAGGTGGGCCGAAAGCCCGTTTGTCTATAATATACATTAAAAAAAACTTGAAATTCCTTTTAAGTTAGGTGAATCTAGGTGTGCCAGTTCCATAAAACCAAGCCGAAAAGAACAGCCATACCATATAACTTACTGTTTCGTTCCTACCAAAAAACATCACAGTTCGATTAAACCCACAAAGCTTCATTAATACCCGCCCCGCCCAAAAATACGTCGAAGTCGTTCCTAATCAATCAACTTTAGATTAACACTCAAACCATAGACTAGACAAAAACAAATGAGTGAAGCTCAACCAGAAATCGAATTAACCACGGGCCTGTTTAGACACCAATTAAAACTTCAACAAAGGCTATCTTCAATGAGATGAAAAAAATTTGATAGATCCACTCTTTAACCCAATCTTTCATTCACTACCAACCACGCAAAACTGAACCTTATATTTCAAGCTTTAGGAATGACTATAGCTTGAAAACAAAAGTGAGAAATTGTATAGGGCTGTTGGCACAACATCTTATATCGATTAAACAGATAATTAATCACGGGAAATGAATCCGAATGAGATGTTATTAGTTATACCACTTCGCTATGAACAAGTGAAACAATGGATTGGCTGTTACATGGTGTTTCCTGGTGTTTTTGAATTGCATCCTCCTTTAGAATATTTCTGTAAAAAGTTTGTCTCCAAAAATTTGACAAATTGTTAAAAAAAGAGAATTGATAAAATTCACTAGTGATAAACCATTGTTTTATTTTTATTAAAAATAATAATAATTAAAAATATTTTTTAAAAAAATGCAGTGGAAAACATTACTTTTACCAATAAAACCTCTCATGTACAAATAAGACCCTCCTACCGTTTTTAAGTGACATTTTCATTTGTGTGGTTTCAACAAAAAAACAATAAAGCCACGAGCATTTTGAAAAAGGAACGTTATATTTTTACAAACTTTTTGAAAAAAGAACGTTGTATAATGAAGATCACACTGTATAAAATGATTACGAACCTTTACAAAGCACCCTGTATCAGGTTAACCGTCCGATATGGCCGATCAATCAGTTGCTAACGAGATGCTCGCGGCTAGTTAGCGCGACGAGTACACGAGTTCTCAATGACAGGACGAAAGTTATCAATGAATTTAGGAACAATGAATTTAGGTAGTAGAGCTCTTTGTGATGGGCTCGTCCGGAGAAGTACCACCAGGCCTTTTCTGACTAGCAGCGTTGCTGTGTTTCGGTTTGAAGAGTGTGGTTGCAGGTGAGTGGAAGCACATGAGGCTTAAAATCTGTATGCCCAAGTTAATGGACGTAGGGCAGTGTATCGTAAGTCACGTTCCTATCGTGTTTGACTTACGAGACAAAGCTTTGTTATAGGTGATGTTGATACCCCTTAACGTCAGGTGGGCCATCTGCTTGTTTCATCAGCAAGTGATATAAAAAAAAGATACTGCCTCCAATGTATACTGTTGTTTACATAAATAAATAAATAAATAAATAAATAAATATAAATATTGGTGGACAGAAACAGAACGAATTTGCCTCTCAAGGCTTGGCTCAAATTCGTTCTCTTAGTATCAAGTACCAACTTAAGATTCTTTGAGGATTCCTAAAATAAATATGTGAATAATTAAATTGCAAACTGAGTGAATAAAAAAATTGTTCTTCCTAGAAATAAAGGAAGGAGACCTACATTAGAAACTTGCAAAACAGACCAGCATTAGAAACTTGCAAAAACCGAACACCCACCGCGTCAAAAAAGTAGGTAACCCTAGAATTCTACATTTGAAACAGCTGATTAAAATTTACATAATCGTTTGTCGCTGCCATTAAATTAAGCGTTCGTATAAAAAAAGACAACTTTTTAATTTCTTTTTCCGAGACGAAGACAGAGTACGGTCACAGTATAAATGATAGTGAGAAGTTGCGGGGCGTGGCCGACTAACTTTCATTACTCATAAGGAGTTATAAATGATAAAACATTATTAATACGAAGAGATCAGTCTCGGATGGCCAGAGATTAACGTTCAGACGAATAAATTAATTCTAATGTGGTTGTTTTATATTTTTAACCAGTTGTTGTAATTTGCATGAAATATCCAACCTTGACCAAGAAAAATAAACATGACTAAATGAAATGAATGAATAATCGACAAAATATGACAAAATAAAAGCCAAAACAAAATAAGACCGATTCCATTCCATTTTGAACTTTATAAATCTGATTCTGATATATCATGATCTTTTTTTTTTATACAACTAGCTAATGGAACAAGCAGATGGCCCACCTGATATTAAGTGGTAACCATCACATACCAAAGCATTGCCTCGCAAGTCACGCACGATAGGAACGTGCCCTACGATGCACTGCCCTGCGTCCATCAACTTGAAACTTACAGATGTTAAGCCTCATGTGCCTGTAATTACAACGGCAACAACCACACTCTTCAAACCGAAACACAGCGTTGCTGCTTATTGGTAGAAAAAGGTGTGGTGGTACTACTTCCCCGGACGAGCCCTTCACAAAGAGCTGTACTACTCTTTATGTTTAATTCCAATAATCTGTATCTAGGTACAGTCAAAAGCAACGCAAGGAACTTGTAACACCAATTTAAAAAAATTCAATCAGAAATTCACAGCTGTTATAGTAAAATATCAATTAATTTCGTTATCGCACAGCGTAATAACAAGCAGAAGTTATAGTCCGTGTTCGGAAGTGATAAATTGAATAATAATTTATTCCGAACGAGATAAAAGATCGCGGGTGAGATATACTCAACGCGTTAACAGAACAAGTTGTGCTCGAATTGTCTTTGTTGTTGTATGCGAAATTTGAGTAGAAAATATCTAATATCTAGTATGAGTTTCTGATGTACAAAGCTTGTAAGTATCCCCATTAATTCACTCACGCTTAGAACCATTACTTATACCATGATTGTGGGAATTCGCCACTCCAGCTCCATCCATGATAATCATTATATTTTAAATATCATAATAGAAATAATTAAGCTGATCTCTCGATAGCCTCGAGCGTCGAGATCTTGCGCAGGCGCGTGATTGATAACTTTTCTTTCCTCTTCCTCTCTCTCATTCACATCCGTATTTGTATCTCTGTCTGGCATTAATTGATCTACGTTGTAAATGGCGCCATTATTGTCGCTAGATAGATCATGTTGATATCTATACGCCTTGTTGTTAGTCAAATCAATAGTTATTGTTATAATACCTACCGGTTGCAACACTATTGTAGTCTCCGCGTCGTGTTCTAGTTAATCGTTATTTATTTATAAACATTATCGTTTATTGGAGTTGTCTCGACGATTTCAGTGGCGTGGGTTGTTTCTATTGGATTGCAATGATAGGCGTTTCAGAATTAATGAATTTCGTTGTGTTACATTTTCATTATATAAATATAGCCAGATAATAAAACCCCTATGTTTTAACAACCAGTATGAAACGTAGATTATATCTTCTCTTATATATAAAATTCTCGTGTCACAATGTTAGTTACCATTCTCCTTGACAAAACGACTTGACCGATTTTTATGAAATTTTATATGCATATTCAGTAGGTCTGAGAATCGGCTACTATATATTTTCATACCCCTAAGTGATAAGGGTTGTCTACCCCTAATATTTTATTTTTATTTTTTGGACATTTTTTTTTATAACGTGGCATTAAAACATACATATAACCCTAAATTTACACCTTTTTATCACCAACCCCTATTTTTTTATAGTCATTGTAGTAAGCCGGGTCAGCTAGTTTATTTTTTAAGATTAGTAGGTAACTAATAAGTCAAAAGAGCGACAAAAATATGTGGTTTGTTTGTTGTTATCACTTGAATTAAAATTAGAATTTGTAAAGTAGGTAGCTATTTTTGATTATAAACAAGAGACAAATGACTTTTCTAATCCAGATCTATGCTTCGATACTCTGTATCCTTTAAAGTTCATTAATGGATCATAGTACCACTTCCATGGTCTAACATCGTCCATCATCCGTGATCTTATCATTCGATCAACGATCTACACAATATTATATCGTTCATACACCGAATGTCTGATATAACTTTACTCAATTTGTATCTTCACCATTCAGTACAGACCTCTGCGTTCAAATAATTTATTTGAATTCTAGGTTTATGATAAACTGGTCGTATTATATCATTTGAATCGATGATCGTGGATGAATCATTTAGTCTTTGATAAATTACGCTGCCTATCAATCGGTACAATGGATTAATCAGTTTCGTGGGATAGTGACTTACCTCATTTTTGCATAAAGACGACGGGTTAGGAGCGAAATACCTGCTAAGTAAATCTGGAACGCAAATGCAAAATATTCCGTTTTCTTCCAAGTTCTTCTTTACCTATATGTATTTTCAAGTTATACCTCATAATAAATAATAGCTTATACTAAGAAACTATAAAATTGCGACTTACCTCGCTTTTGCATGAAGGAGAAAAGGTCATCGAGGAATTCTTTTCGCTGCGGATCGTCGCTTATCTCATACAACTGTAACAAAAAAACATATTCTTTAAGCTAAAACCATAAGTTTGAATCATTGATCGAAAAAGGAAAACTAGGAAGGATTTTTCAAAATATCATGAAATAAAATGAAATGATGCTATTGTTTTGATTTTTGAGACTCTTGCTATAGATTTTATCTAGGATTTTATCTAGATTTGACAGCCTTCACAGCTCAGTTGGTAGTAGCTCTGCCTTCTGCGCAGTAGGCCGTGGGTTCGATCCCCACCGAAAACAAATATTTGTGTGATAAACAAAGATGTTTGTTCTCTGTCTGGGTGTTATTATATTTATATATTATTAGTATGTATTTACAAAAAAAGTATAATATGTATTATATCAGCTATCTGGTTCACCAGGTCAAATTCCCATATTACAAGCTTAGTTTGGGGCTAGATGGAACCTTGTGGAAAAAGAAACATACTCATCTCAAGAAACATAGACACCGAACTATCTCAGTTTGCGACGAACCAAGTTTAGAGCTGATTTCACCATGCTATGTTAGTTACTAATCAAGGATTACCAGGCCGTTAAATCTAATCTTAGATGCCAAACGTACATTATGACATATTTAACGGCCCTTTAATCCTTTGTTAATCTAACAGAGCATGGTGAAATCAGCTCTTAGTCGGTTAACCCTTATCATCGTACTTTCCGTCTTTTGCATATAAACCGTGAGAAAGCTATTTGTCCTCAGTTATTAGAAGGAGGTGTAATGCGTTTCCTATGTTTGCGGACATGCGGGCGCACGTGTTTGTCGCATCGTCGCACTTCGCTTCCGAGGAATATTAATAACTTCATTATAGACATTGTCGGTTGAATTCTAGAAATCTACCTTCATTACTTTGTAACTGTCTTCTGTAGTTATAACTTTGGTAAATGATCGAGCGAGCAGAACAAAGCGAGCGAAGATCTCAGTGGCTATGGCTACTTGGGTGAATTTTTTCGAGCATAACTTTACAACCGCTCCAATAAACTTGACATTTGGTAGGTCCTGGTATTTGTAAAGAATATGGGTTAAATTACACGGAGCTGTTTCGGTTTAGAGGGAGGTATTTTACACTCTGTATAGTTATTTAACACTGTGATGCCTTTCGAGCATAACAACCTTTAGTCTAAGGTGCTATCGATTTCACCATGCTGTGTTAGATTAACAAAGTATTATAGGGCCGTTAAGAGCTGATTTCACCATGCTCTGTTATATTAACAAAGGATTAAAGGGCCGTTAAATATGTCAAAATCTACGCGTTTGACATCTAAGGTTGGATTTATCGGCCTGTTAATCCTTTGATTAGCTGCTAACAGAGCATGGTGAAATCAGCTCTTAATATGTCAAAATATACGCGTTTGACATCTAAGGTTAGATTTAACGGCCTGGTAATCCTTTATTAGTAACTAACAGAGCATGGTGCATTAGCTCTAAGTCAATGCCAGATTTGATACCAAGCTTCTGCTGCTATCGAATTGGTTGCCAACCTGGTACCTATCAAATCTGGTACTAACTTTAGACCACGTTTGGGGAATTATGTCCACTTGGTCGTTCCTAACATATCAACTAAGTAGGTACCAAAGTTAAGCAAGGCTTAGCTCGATCACAAATACTTAGCATACGATTAAGTGGTATAGGTAAGCATTACCTGCCAATTGATAAGGGGTTAGATGATGCAAAACGTAACACCTTATCTCAATACCATAGAGTTCAAAATAGGTGTTTATCTAGGCTCCCCACCGAGAGAGGCGTGCCGTTCAAATAATAATGAGAGAAGGTATCCGCCATTTAAATGCAGTGTGCAATTTAAAATAGCGATAAAACAGTTGTGCTACTTTGGCGATAAAGCCCACGCTTGATTGGGTGGCTGAATACATTGGCAATGTATTCAGTCAATGGTGACAAGGTGATAAGGGAGAACGAGGGCGTAGTAGACTTGGCTGACGCGAAAGGTGCTGGTTCGATAACCACACCAAAAAAACTAAATTTTTCGAAAATAAGAAAAAGTGTAGTGTTTCTTGTTTTCGAAAAATTTTGTTTGATATCTGATATCCTACTAACATTATAAACGCGAAAGTTTGTAGCCAACCTGTAGTAAGTAAGTATGGATGGATGGATGTTTGTTACTCTTTCACGTAAAAACTACGGAATGGATTTTTATGAAACTTTACAATAATATAGCTTATACATCAGAATAACACATAGGCTACAATTTATAAAGATATTGTGTGACTAATCCTGCGCAAACGAAGTCGCGGGCACCAGCTAGTATACAATAAAATTATGTAGGTATACCACCATAATGCAAGTGATAGTACTTCCTTTCAAATGCAAACATCAAATATCATTTCATCAATAACGTAATGCGAAAGCGTGATACAGACATCGCAAACACACTAACACAGTCCGTTATACAAGCATTAGGCCAGTTCACACCGGCGACTAAGCCGTCGAAGCTGCTAAAGCCGTGAAAACATCGCGCGGCGCCCCGCGATCAAACACACCTCGAATACGTCTATTTGCATTCGGACAATTACAAGAAGGCACTTAGCGCTACGGAGAACTGGGCCGTGGAGAGACAACGAAACGCCATTTGACACTTCCTGTTTCCGTCTGATATTGTGTACGGTGCTCGCTCACCAATGGGGTCAGTTTGCGAAAATTGTTGCATTTTTCTTTGCGTTATTGTCCCGTTAGTTTGTGACAACAGCTTTTTCTAAAGTCCAGTTAGGTCAGTATCAAGCTTAGACTAAGTATCATAGTACCTCCATGGTATCAAGCCTGTTACGAGTCTACACTAAGTCGAGTATGTCAGCCGTGACTGACAGTTCGATAATCTGACGTCGCGCCTTTTTCCCCAGCGCATGTCGGGCATAACCTATATCAGGAGATTCATTTTCTGTCGTTTTTGGAAGCAACATAGTTTTTTCATTTTATTTGTTTTTCTAGTGTTATTTTGAGTTGTGTTGTGTAATTTCGGTGGTATTTTAACCAACATTACTTGAGGTCTTAGCACAAAGTGTAAACATTTGAAATGAAAGTGTATTAAGTGATATCCTGATTTGACCGAAAATGTTTCCAATGTTTTGAAGAAAACCGCCACCATTTTCTTTAAAACAAAATGACGGCCGACTTGACTATGGACTGACTTGACTAAAAAGTATGAAATACAAATCACTTGACACTGGCAAGATTGTCTGTCGAATGACGGACAGGAGCCATAAATTTAGAGAAGAAGAAGAACCTATATCAGCAAAATGTGACGATGAATGTAAAAGTGGAAGTCTTGTATCTCTATTATATTAAAACTAAATTACAGTTGATACAATACGTTTTATTACATATACAACAAAGCCCATTGAGCTTGTGGAAAAATCCTATAGGTACTTTATAGTGACACGGCGGAATACAATCCGTGTTAATTAATCATGTGTATTTCCGTTTTAAGGTATTTATGATATGGGCTTGTAGTTTAATTTTTATTACTGTGTTGGCTGTAATAAAATTTCATTTTATTTATTTTAAAGCTTCGGTAAAGTTGACAATTCGAGTGGTTGAAGCTAGTTAGACTAAAAATGAACTTTAGTTAGGTAATAAGTTAGTTAGACATTTTTTTATTATGGTAATAGTGGCATTTTACTTGCCACTGTCAAAATTATCTGAGGTAGGTAACCATTACTTTTTAGAAGATTGATTTATACTTTTGTATTAAATTTAATGTGAATATATTGTTGCATAATATTATATCACAAAGTTCTACTTAAACGAAAATAAAAAAGAACCAAAAATATAATTAAGACAAAACGTGACAAGACTCATAATTTGAATAGCATTCTAATAAAGTACATGACGTTTAACTCGCTTGAGGTTTTAACTAGCCTAAAATAAAAAAACAGTCATAACAGGAACCAAAAGTTCTCACACAAAACAGATAAAATTTCACAAAAAAATATTGTGATTTGCGTTTTAAACGCAGTAAAATATTTAAATAACAATACATTTCACTGAACTAGTATTATTAACCGTTCAATGTCCACTTGATGTGAACGCGACAAATTATTATAGCAGAATTATCATAACAGGGCCGGCATTGTCGCCCACCGGGCCGTCAATATTTGAATCACAAAACTGGTCCATAAGCCTCATAATCTCCATTGTGGCGTGCCAATTACGAACTCTCCCCTTCCGGTTGAATAAATAAATAAATATTGTGTAACATCGCTGCGTGTGACAAAGAAACTACTTTTTCTCATAAACTCGCATTTTTGTAGAAAAAATAATAGTAACGTTAAAAATGTTGTTGAGACACATACAACTTAAAAATATGAATTACAAGCTGGTGCCCGCGACTTCGTCTGCGCAGGATTAGTCACACAATATCTTTATAAATTGTAGCCTATGTGTTATTCTGATGTACCTATTAAGCTATATTATTGTAAAGTTTCATTAAAATCCATTCAGTAGTTTTTCCGTGAAAGAGTAACAAACATCCATCCATACTTACAAACTTTCGTGTTTATAATATTAGTAGGATATTAAGTGGCTTGGATCCGTCACTTTTCGCTTGCACATTTCAACATTTTTGAAGATATAAAAATCGCTGAATTAAGCTATGAAATATCTCATACACCAACGTTTTGGAGAATCACGTTACAAAGGTCCTGTATGAAATATAATTTTGATTCTAACAAGTTTACCTAAATAAAAATTTGCTTTACTAATTTTAGTTTCCTTCCAAACTTTCCTTTTACACATTATCAAATTTTTGATATATAAATGACTTAGCTTAAAATTTGCTCTGTCACTGTTTGCCATTACCGTTTAGGAAGAGACGGCAATAGTTTACCAAACCTTTCAGAAACTTCATAGAACGATCTTTTATCGCTTTGACGTGATAAACTTAATTTAATTTCATAAACCATTCAGCTTTACCAATATGACCTTACTTGATTCAATATGTAAATATACAATAGTATATTTACTGTTGCTATAAAATTATATTTTATTGATTGGTGTTGACCAAAGAAGTCCATCGGTGAACGCAAGGTTAAGTGTCACAGAGTAGAAATATATTATGTGGAGACCATACATGAACCTAGTAAGACTATCAAAATTGGATTCGAAAAGCTAATAATGTTCACACCATAACGTCTTGGGTTTTTTTTTACAACTTAGCCGGTGGAACAATCAGATGGCCCACCTGGTGTTAAGTGGTAACCATCACCACACACAGCATTGCGATGCACGATGCACTGCCCTCTGTCCATCAACTTGATGCATACAGATGTTAAGCATGTGCCTGTAATTTCACCGGCAACCACACTTTTCAAACCGAAAGACAGCAACGCTGCTTTGGTGTATTCAACCTACAATAATCTGTGTCTAAAATTGGATTAAACTGGATTGAATGGAAAATCAGTTTTAAAAATGTTAATTTAACCCTTGTTTATGATTTATGAAGAATTATGTTATGGAGTTATGTAGAGGTAGTTCTTTCTGTCAGCCTTTGAATAATTGTATAAGTTCCATCCTAAACAAAAATGAAACCCATCATATGTGTTCACCCGTCTCGTATCTCATATAGGTACAGTTTTTTATTTGACTATATTTTATGATCATCATCATCATCATCAGCCTAGGAAGTCCACTGCTGGACATAGGTTTCCTCATATATTTCCAGGGAGAACCATGATGATGTGAGCCAAGGATTTTGAGCCATGATTCATAGAATTCCCGCGATCCTCTCAATATCTTTATTCCATTGGATTGGCCGTCACCATTTCGCCTTCTAGTTCGTGGTCGCCCTTCGAGAACCTTTATTCTCCGGTGGTTGTCAGTTCTTCAAGCTTAAAGACTGCTCATTGCCGCTTCAAATTGCTGATTCTGCGAGCTAAGTCGGTAAATCCTTACTTATAGTGCTACAACGCGTATGTTTACTCCATAGCTAAATAGTATGATGTATCACGAATGAAATAAATCAATACGTCAATATTGAATCGTGGATAAATAGGACAAGGCGTTTGCATAGAAAACGGTTTTTGACATAGTTGTGGGCGAAGTCTGATAGACTATTGTGTTCCACGCTTAGATCAATTTGAAGGCATTTTATGACAGTATACAAGTAGTTTTTGCTCCATCAGCAGCCATCACACTTTGTAACTTAGACGCTTTGTAACATACTTAACATACTTTTAATGCGTAAATAAATACACAAGATATTTATTTGATGTAACAGCGATGGGCTTGCAGCCTGTCACGCATAGAATAAAAATGATGGCAAAACGGTCGTGTCAAATGTGTCTCTGACTGTGATGCTAAGGGGGGGACCTTAGACATCCTCAATTATCTTAATTTGGTACCTACTAGGCTAGGTACTACAGAAGAGATCTGAGAGGATATCTACCGTACCTGGGAATCAAAATCGTGAAGCTGTTTCAGATTTTATTTTTTCAAACGCACCTTTGACTTTTCCTTTGGACATCCATAAAGAATCTTGTTAAAATAGTCTGTAGTTTAATATTTAATTATTTATAACAATGTTATATCGCTTTATCGAATTTGCAACAGTTACAATTTTGATTCGTCATCTTTTGTTTATTAGTGTGTGTGACGTGTGTGTGTTTCTGTTCATGTTTGCGTGCGAGTCTCGAGTTTCGAGATACTGGTTCCCCATTAGTTTGCAATGGTTTTACCACGCGCGCCGCCGCAAGACAATTTCAAATTGCCTGCAATAATTTAAACTAGCATTGTATAAGAAGGATGGTTTTATAAATAAACAGTGAGGGTGCCATTCGGGATTGCGGCCTGTCACTACACATTTATGAAGCACTAGCATTCGTCGGCGGCTTTGTTTATACAAATAAAAGTAGTTTATTATTTTTATGTTTTTTTACTGATGTAACAAGCAGTTATCCCACCTAATGTTTTGTGGTAACCATCACCTAAAACAAAATATTAACTCGTAGGTCACGCACGATAGAAACGTGCCCTACGATGCCGGCGTCATCAACTTGAGGTAGGTATACAGATGTGGCCTGATACAGAAGCCTCATGTGCCTGTAATTTCACTGGCAGCCACACTCTTCAAACCGAAACACAGCAACGCTGCTTGGCGGCAGAAAAAGGCATGATAATTTATTGAATTGAATTGATATTGCTACTAGGTTTTCACGACGAGGAACAGAAAAGAAACAAGTTCCGAATCAAGATTATTTGAGAACGTGTAAGGGGTTATTCAGAGGTACGTCCAAACATTACATGGCTTATACCAACATTTGGCAGTAGTTGGTATTCCATGTGAGTGAAACCATATTATTATTATAGTCTATGCTAATAGGACCAGCGTTTATGGAAATGCCAAAGATTTACACTTATTGCGTTTGATGGTGAGGGCGAAACTGCTCTGAAATTTATTTATTGTGATGTATGGATGGGGAATTATGACTACACTTTCCTTGATTGTCGGTGGTCGTTTGTCATGGTTATTTAATTATGTATAAAATGGTAAATGCATATTTAGTTTTAAAACAAAAAACTGGTAGAAAATTATCCAGACAACTATGAAACAACTTCTTTCAATATTTCAACATTTTGAAGTATTTTTTTATCACTAGCTGATGGAGCAAGCAGATGGCCCACCTGATGTTAAGTGGTAACCATCACCTATAACAAAGCATTGCCTCGTAAGGCACGCACGATAGGAACGTGCCCTACGATGCACTGCCCTGCGTCCTTCAACTTGAGGCGTACAGATATTAAGCCTCATGTGCCTGTCATTACAACGGCGACCACACTCTTCAAACCGAAACACAGCAACGCTGCTTGATGACAGAAAAAGGCGTGGTGGTTCTTCCCCAGATGAGCCCTTCACAAAGAGCTCTAATACTCTTAAATAAAAAAATAATTAACTAAATAACTCATTCGACGTGAGTGACCTACTAATGACTTAGGAAATTGACTCAAACAGACTTCGACAATACATTTAACCTCAATAAAAGCAACTGCGCATGCAATAACACCGATGTCGTTTCCTGCAATTTCCAATAAAACTACAAAGTTGCATTTTCCATTACTTATCGGCCGTCAAAATGACGCACCTTATACAATCCTCTGCCATTCTGAATCGTCTTTTAATCTGAAATTAATTTTATTGCACCTTTTAAAGGTTTACTTCTTTCTTCTCCCTGATTTTCCGATAAGCATGTTTGGGCTTGCAATTCTTCTAATGAAATTGACATGTTGAAGGATTTTGAAAACTCTTTTTCTTGACGTGACTTCTTTCGAAACAAAGAGGCTCCTTTCGAGCATTTGACACGTGTTTTAGAACAGGTCGGTTCTAAAACATGTGACGATTTCCTCACGATGTTACGTTCACATAATTTTTTTGAGAGTATTTACTAAGAGAGTTGAATAAAATTAATTCTACTCAATTTTTTTTGAGTCGAGTTCAAAAGAATTATTATTCTTATTCAAAGGAAATATTATAACTTGAAACTGGAAGAAGTTGTTTGTAAAATTAATTTGTTTCAAGTTGTTAGTGATGCTTCTGTTCTTTTGACTACTATCTATTCTTGAGCTGCGTCGTGTATGAGCATCGCATTTGTTCGATAAGTCGACCTATTTAAGTTATTGTGTGTATCGCAAAAACGTTATAATTGTTAGGTTTTCCGTTTGCAATAAATTAAAATATGGTTATAACACATTTTTACACCATTACTTATATATGATTTCATATTGTTACCTACCTGTGTTGTTGCTTAAAGTTTCTTGTCAGTTAACTTAGGTTTTGGTCTTGACTTTTTTTTTATACAACTAGCTTATGGAACAAGCAGAAGACCCACCTGATGTTAAGTTATCGTGCGTGACTTACGAGGCAATGCTTTGTCATTGCAATGACGTGCCCTACGATGCACTGTCCTTAGTCCATCAACTTGAGGCATACAGATGTTAAGCCTCATGTGCCTGTAATTACACCGGCAACCACACTCTACAAACTGAAACACAGCAACGCTGCTTGGCGGCAGAAAAAGGCGTGGTGGTAGTACTTCCCCGGACGAGCCTTTCACAAAGAGCTCTACTCCTCTTAAAATAAAACTGTGTAATAAAAACGATGTATTTTACTGATCTGACTTTTCAACTTTGGCTTCTTATTGAAGGTGAAGCCTTGGATAAATATTCAAAGTGGCACAACACATTTGTAGCTGATAAAATGCTTGGAGACAAAACGGGACAGAAGGAATTCCTCCGAAAATGAAGGAAGATCAAGGAATATTTTTACTCTATTTTAAATGGATGAAGGCGAGTGAAAGAGGCTTTTGCTGAGACTGAGTCAAACATACTATTTTTCCTACGCTCATAAATAATTTTCATTAACAGATTTTTATATGAAACTTTTCAAAATTTGGCTGTAATATAGTAGAAATAACGTGACGATGAGTTCAATAAATTATACGCTATACAGAGTATACCCTTATAAAACAATAGAATAGCCAGGCATAGAACAAGCATCTGTATTCATCACACAAATGCTTGTTCTCGGCGGGACTCGAACCAAGAACCTACATCACAGAATGCAGAACTACCAACCAAGCTTTGAGGCCAGGTAATAACATAATGCGCAAATAAGTCACCTCTTCAAGGAAACTATTAAATCAATAAATACCTACATTTACTACTTTGTTTATTGATAAAAACCAGTGCAATTATGTATTTTATAGCGCAATTCTAATAAAATACATTTAATTTGTTGTAGTTGGAAAATATTCAGGGCAAGTCGTAAATACTGCATTAAGTCAATACATAAAGCTAGACTTTGTATTTACAAAATGTTTGGTAAATCGTGACATACAACTTATGAATACACATCAAACAATCTTATTATATTATGTATATAGTCCTGGACGCCCACACTAGGTTTCTAAATTGTAATGCCCCAACGGGGCTCATGTCCTGTACATATTGTTAACCCCTAAGAACTTACATACAACATGAAACAATGATTAAACGAATATGATTATGGTTTCCTTGTTAAAGTAGCAATCCTCTATATTGTCTATTGGGTGACAGTTTATATCATTGGTAACATTCTGTATCGTATCTCTCATCTGTAATGCTAGGACCCAAGCCGTAAGTTTCTTGCCTGTTCTTCTAGGCTTTGGTCGCAATAAACTGGCGGTAGATTCACCTTGTATATAAGACGTTTCAAAGTGATCATTGTACTGAATAAAGACCGTTTTAATTTTTTTTCATTTTAAAGTAGGTAGGTTCTATGTCCTGAGTGACAGTCTGTATTGTGGATGTATCTGTATTAAAAGCTCAATATCGTTTGTTAGCTTCGCTTGAGTAGAAGTTCTCCTCGGTGAGATTATTTCATTGAAGACGCCAATAAAAACAGAAGAAGTAGAATGCGGTAAAAAAGATTTAAGTAAGTGTTCACTTATAATATCATTCACAGGACATAACTGTCTACTTTATAAATTTAGGCTTTTACTATAATTGAACGCTAAGAAATTGTTTATTATTCATTGGCAGAACGTGTTACTCCCATCACCAATCAAAAAAGCATCCATATTTCATGAAGAAATCTATAAAACAATCCATTTTGCAATCCAAACAAATATGAGTTTAAAAGTTTATGTTTTACACCATCAATTTAAAAAACCTTTCATCAATTCAGTGTAATTGAATGAAGCTTTTATTCACGCTTGGTAATAAACTTTAAAGACTTAAACGATCAAGCTGCTCATGGTGGTTTGGTCCTGACTTCACCTGCGCGCAGAGAGCTAATCCTACTATCCTACTAATATTATGAACGCGAAAGTTTGTAAGTATGGATCAAAATCAAAATCAAAATATTTTATTCATAAAATACAAGTTTTTAACAAATTAATGGGTTGGGATCTCTTCTTTTAAGTTCTAAGACCTGTATTAGAAGAGTCCCCTCTTTTCTGTGGTTCAAGGTATACTTGCAATTTATGAGCTATATGGATAGATGTTTGTTACTCTTTCACGTAAAAACTACTGAATGGATTTTAATGAAACTTTACACTAATATAGCTTATACATCACAATACCACATAGGCTACAATTTATAAAGATGTTAAGCCTCATGTGCTAATCCTGCGCATGTGACTAATCCTGCGCAGACGAAGTCGCGAGCACCAGCTTGTAAAAATATAAATAAATATTAGTGGAAATTCCACACAGCACTATCTAGCCCCACACTAAGCAAAGCATGTACTATGGGATAGATAGCTGATTTAATCTTATATACCTATTTTTTGTAAATACAAACAAACATCTATGTTCATTACACAAATATTTGTTCTCGGTGGGGTTCGAACCCACGGCCTACGGCGCAGAAGGCAGAGCTACTACCAACTGAGCTGTGAAGGCTGTATTAAATATCCTAACGTTGGTTTTTGATAATTACTTCAATTCTTCTTCTTCTTCTCTCAATTTATGGCTCCTGTCCGTCATTCGACAGACAATCTTGCCAGCGATGACTGACAATGGCGGCTGTTCCTTCAAAACTTTTTTTGTTTAAAGTCAAAAGGTATTTATTCATGTGACATACTTGATTGATGAATTTTTTTTAAGGGCTTTGTCAGGGCAAATTGCTGTATAAAAAAAAAACAAAAAAAAAATCTCGTATCAAAACATAATCTGCCTAATTAACCCTAAGGGCCGGTTTCACCATGCTCTGTCAGATTAACAAAGGATTAAAGGGCCGTTAAATATGTCAAAATGTACGCGTTTGACAGCTAAGGTTAGATTTAACGGTCTTTTAATCCTTGATTAGTAACTAACAGAGCATGGTGAAACCGGCCCTAATTCTGACAACCTATATAACATCTTGGCTTGACCCGACAAGATGCTATTAATAATACCAACATTCAAATAAAATATTTTGTTTGACATACCTACTACTTACACTTTTTTAAAGCAAAATCCATAGCCTTTGTGGATAAAATGAAGTGATAGCTAGTATCTCAAAGGTAAGTAACTAAGTGCGAAGAATCGATGGCCAATCGCCGGTGTCATTCGTCCAATCGAAGTTTGTAACTGTTTTACTAGGAGGTAAACATCGTGTTTCTGGCCGCAAGTCTTGAGATGTGGACGACTTTACAAGTAATTTGCAGATAAAGACTGGTAGCGAAAATAGTCGACAAATCTATTGCCATCTCTTTTCGTTCACTTGAGTGTGACAATGTCAAGAACATTTCATGGAGGCGCTATAAAATGACAAAGTTGTTTTTCTTCTTCCATTTTTTTTTTAATTATTGTTAGTATATAGTTTTGTTTTAGTAAATGTAATACCAAATTGTCTTTTTTAGTTTAAGCACGCCAACCTTTTGTTCTTTTCACCTGTCAAGGTTGGCTGGTAGAAAATGCTGTCTAGCGTTAAGCTCTCCTTTTGTACAAACTTTGTTTGGTGCAATAGAGAATTAAATAAATAAATATCATCAAATTCATCAAAGATTATTTAATTTATTTAATTTCGATTCTGTGGTTGCATTATTCTTTGTCATGCAAGAAGAAACATTTCAAGAAATTTTTTAAGTTTCAGTTCAGAATACTTGAGATTAAAAAATAATTGTTTGTTTTAAATGGTCATTATGATCACATAAGACAATTTATGGCTTAGAATATCACACTTCCTACTACAGTAGGTACTTAATTAAAAGACTTATCTTGAACAAAACAAACTCTTTGACCTCTTAGCAATAACATTGCCCTAATTGTTACATTACAAGTACCTACTTTTTACATTATGACGTCACACACAACGCGTGACCTCACACCAATGACACAACCGTGATTATACCGATTATATTTGAGGAGCACCGGAAAAAAAACCGGTAAATCCACTTTACGTAATTTTTGGGAAAAAACAAAACAAAACCAAAGATTTGCACGATTCTGAGTCTCATCTAGTACGTGTTTAACGGGTTTGGACGCGTCCAATTATATAGTATGACATGTAAGAGTACTATGAGAGACGAAAAAAAAAAGTTGTATGTACAAATGCGGATTTATCGGTTTTTGTTCCGGCGCTCCTCATTTATAAAAAACAGTTGATACTTTTGATCCCAGTACCAGAGTTATGCAATACGATGAGCGCAAGTATTTGCAACTGTAAACAATACACGTAAAAACACCATGACGTCACAATTCGCGACTTGACACAACGCTAGACGTCATAGTGACGAAACGCTAAAGTTTTTGACTTAACAGTAGGTACGATGAGTGCGTTGGCCGCAAAACAAAGCGCGATTGATACGAACAAGTGACGAAATCTTGAGTGTACGTCTTTTAGCTAATGGGGAGAGTACTACGCAACAACAAGCCAAGTTATAAATAGCTTTTTAGGCGACAATAGACAATTTATTTCCGAATTGACTTACTTTTGTAATAGAGTAGTTGACTAGCTCTAAATGATCTGATAAAACTAGTTTCATGCCATTTTATGCTGTGAAAATATAATAAGCTAGTTACAGGTAAAATCATAACTTAGTTCTAGAATTTTTTGCGAAAGTACGTAGGTAATTACGTAATTAATAGGACAGTAAAAAAATAAATAATGACAGTTTGGATGTTTGGGTGTTTGTAGCTCAATTCGCCGTAACGGCTTGACTAACTAAAATGAAACTTAAAATAAATATCATTGTTGACCGGGAATAGCATATTGGTAAACTTACAGGATTAGCGTAGGAAAAGGTAGAACATCCGTTTGTTCCATCACCAAATAGAATTAAAAAAAAAAGGAGTTTACTTGCCTTTCGCTGTATTTAATTAAACAGAGGGCACCTAGAAAGTGCTAATTGGCCACAACTTCTTGTCTACTTTATGTATAAAGCCATTCTTTATCGGAGTCTTTGATAGCATCGCGCTGGAACGCGCTAAGTGATTCCCATTCTATGGTGTTTGCTTACAAGTTACTATTCATTTGACCTATCGACGCGCTTCGGAGATTGATTGATCAGAAACGGTCCAGCTGTGCTCTGAGCACGAGTTTCTGGGGGTTTAGAGGCGAAGTCAGCGTGGCCTATTTTTTCAGGCCGTCGATTAATCTTATTGACCAAAAAATTTTAACAAGTTGATAATCTTTACTTAGTAACGTTGTGTGAAAATCCATTTTTTTTATTTTGTAGATTAAAAAAAATGGATTTTGTAGATTTGTAGATTCTCATATCTCTTGATGAACGAGTGAACTTTATACTACTAGTGTGAATTTATAAAATAATAATAAAACTATTTATAGTGTAAATAGTGTAAGTTAACACTATTTATTATTTCTAAGCTACTCGTCAGAGCAACATTTTCGTTTGTGATGCATAGACACGCACATTAAAACCAATGGGCTTGAAATCGTGTCACATTATACATATACTTATGGGCTCAGGAAATAAGCTTTTATGTACGAGAATTCATTAGGAAACACATAGAGCTCACTCGCCAAATAATGACCACCCTATAGAATTATTCCGGGCAAGTAATCGCGTTCGACAAAAACAAAAGGATGTGCTAGCCATTAGAACATGGCGATAAGTTGTGTTCTACTGGATACGCCAAATTTTTTTTAAACATAATCCTCTCGAATAAGAGTGCGACGTAACTTTTGTTTGTGTGAGTGAGAGGTAAGCACCTCAAATATTATTGGCGTTGATAAAAAAAAATCTATTTAATATTATTGGTGCGGGCTATTTTTTTTATTCGCAATAAGTACAAAAAATAAATGCAAAGACTGATGTTTTATTTATGACATAAGTTTCTGAAATAATAATTATGATTTTTAAACAGTTTTCAGGTACAAAAAACACATAATTGCAATTGAAAACGTGCCATGAGAATGATTTCGCCTTGAAATTTATTTTTTCGCTAGTTTCTATTAACCTTTAGAATGTGCTGATTTAAGACCTAATACATTTTCTATTGTAGCGAACCCAAAATGCTAATGTAAATCAAAACGTTGATGATAATTTTACAGCCCTAGCAATATCTAAATACTTATAAACTATGAGATTGTTCGTATCAACAGATTTTAACGAATGCTATAAAACTTCTACATATTATTTATTTATTCAAAATAATTGGAACGGCTAATACGGCCAATTAAACTAATTATACTAAGTTGGAAAGATAAAAAGAATAAATAATAATTATTAAAAATTGACGAAACAACACACGAAAAAGTTAAGTCTACCTAAATGCTATAATGTACATAGGTATGTACATAAAAAAGTGAGTTTACCTAAATTAATTACATTAAAATTAATAATAATATAATAATTCCAATCACCATTTTAGTTTCTCGGTTAAGCAGCATATCTATGTTTAAGCAGACAAATAATGAACGCCACATCCAGTAAACTATTAGCCTGTTCTATCGAGCACACACTCACAGTACTGCCAGTGTACTCATCACATGGTCTCTTTGATCTCCAATTAGATGAACATTTTGGGGTATATCTGCCCCACAGTGGGGCGAGGGTGACAATGCCTCGTGAATGTTAGCACACCCTTTGTGATGAGGTGTTTTGTAAAGTGTTGCGAATTGCTTATTGATGGGGACAGAGCAGGCGGATGTGATAATAATTTTGACAAGTAACATTCATGTTTGCGTTGACATCCCTATCAAAGTGACAGACAGTGTTTCATATTAAAAACATTTATGAATATAACTATTTTAAAAGTTTCTTTATCAGGAGTTACTATATTCTTAAAAAAATATTGTATACACTAAATATTAAAGGATGGCTTTGTAATCGAAGATTCGATATATCGATATCTTTAGTGTGTTAACAAAATGTTTTTTGCATTAAAAGCGTAAAATATTTTTATTATTTGCAATTGTTATAGGCAGAGGCAATCTTTACAACAGGTGGACCATCTGATTAAACAGCTATTTAATACTTTACAACTTTAAATACACTATGATGAAAAACTCAGTAAACACGAACGAAGATACGAAATCAATTATCAACACAGTCCGGCAAAAGAAAAAGCCTCAAAAGGAATCAATTTGGTCTGGACGGGCAGCGCGAACTAGGGCGGGGAAAATTAATCCGCCCCGAAAGCCAGTATTATACGCCGCAATTATCTAGTGGGGATTACGCGACAAACCAACTCAAACCGGTTCGGTCGAGCGTGAACCAGTTAGTTTTAGTAGAAAGATTTGTCCTAAATTGACTTTGAAAGAATTATTGGTTTGATTTTGATTCTTAAGCTAGCGATTGCACAGTTGTACATTAATTGGTCAGTATTTCCTTAAGACCGAGAAGTTGATAGTGAAAAAAACTAGCACGTGCAATGAAAATCAAACGTAATTTGTTAATGCGATTGCATATTCCAAAGCGATTTTACTGTATGATTTTTCTAACCCACACTAGTACAAATTTTTCAAAACTTTTTTATTCTGTATGGGCTGTATCGCCTTTATGAGAAAGCCGTTTAACGATCATAAAATAAAATGACAAATAAACCCTTTTGGCCTTACTAAGGCCGAAAGGGTACTAACTAAACTATGCTTAAACTATTGCCATCTCTTACCAATGCGTTTTTGCAAACAGAGAAAGCGCAAATGTTAACCATTATTTAAATTTAAACACCATTTTATAGTATGAGGGATAAATTCTAACAAAACAAACAATCATCTAAAACATTATATTTTTTTGGACAAATGTGACGTAATCCAAATTGGTTAACCCAATTTGAAAAATCCATAGCAAAACTAACAATGTAGTCCAATGCAAGTCTTTCAAATCACTGACCGATAAATTGACAATTTCAAGTTGAAAAGAAGTCTTAGGTATTTTACGATGTGATAAACGGATTTCTGTGAAGTGTGATGAGTTCCCAATGAGTTTTTTGCCAAAGTAGTATATTGTAGTTTAATGTCAAGCTAGTAGATTTTCAGGATTTTCAAAATCATTTTGCAAGGAAATGCCGGGTACCTTGAAAGCGTAGTATTTCTTGCTTATAACTAGGTATATATACTTTACTATGTATATACTTTACTAGGTATGAAATTGGAATACAAACTACTACAAAATGTGGGCTCCTCTGACATGCTCGAAAAATCTAGAGGGTGATCATCACTACGAGATCTGAAAAAATCTACCGTGCCTGGAGAGTATAATCCACCGTTTCGTTTTCTTTTTCCTTAAGCTCAGGAGTGATAATTCTCAAAATGTCATGCGTTGTATGTTTTTTTTATAGTTTGTGCGTAAATTTTTAGTCATATGTTTGATATAAAATATTGAAAAACTTTAGACGCCTTTTATCTTTATATTAAAAACCTACATTCAAGGAACTGTAAAAAGTAGACGATACAAATTAGTACCTAAGAATATGTGTTTTATTTTTAAAAGAGAAAGCATGAGATCTGCCTTTTGAAAAGCTAACGTAAGGTCCGAATGTCAACTGGAAAGGCACGCATCTGACAGATCGTGTCAGATGCATTAGCGTGGCCATGCGAATATGCGCACACGCATCCATTCATACAACCCAAACTAGTTAATACAACAGCGAACAGTCACGCATACAGACAAAGAGGCATTACAGAGAAGCATTTTTTCAATACGTAAAAAGTTGCACTCTCAAAACATCAGAGGGAGTACGAATAAATTTGACTTTGGTGACGTTCAAGTATTGTGCCAATATTTGATTAACATTGCATAGACACAAGGAATCACTTGGCAGTTAAGTTTTTCATTCCGCGCATTTTAATTTAAATGTAAACACGAAGCGCGTACGACACAAATGTCAAATTCATTATTGCTATGCCCTCCCTACCGTCTTTATTCAGACTTGAGCATTATCTCAGAATACAAGCCTGTAGGTATACTAACAGTAAAATGTATCGGCTATATACACATCCTATTTCAAAACGGCTTCATTTACACTTAGCTTGAATAATATCTGCTAAATTCTAACTCTATTGGCTTTTACATCCCGCAGACATAAACTACATGCACCTACAAGATACTCTTCATAAAATATGTAATTTGACAACAGCTCGTTCACTCTTAAATTTAATTACGGTAACTACAAACCAAATTTTCTAGAAAGATCGAGTAGGCTCTGTCAGTGGGGTGGTAAATACGGTTGTAACGGGACTTGCCTGCATAAAAACAATTGAACGTCGCCGCACGTCACAAAAAACGTAGTTGTAAAATGAAAATCAAAATAAATGGTTAAACTTCTTTTTATAAATTATATTTTAGAACCGCCAAAGCTACGCACAAATTAACCGCCACTGTCTAATGAAACTTTATTATCCAAAAAATGGGTCAGCTAACTGTGAGGAAAGGGAAGGTGCCTACATTTTATTATGGTTTATGTAAGGTTACTTATCAGTTATAAATCAAAAGTAGCTGATGATCGTCTGTAAAATGCAAGCCATTTCTGTGCTAATTTTCATCTCAATCAGTTCAGTGGCTTGGCCGTGAAACCGTCCCAAACAGACACACTTTCGCATTAATAAATTACTAATAAATATTTATTTCTTTACAACATCAATAAATAATCTACACCTGTCAGAAGCGTACCCCATTTACACCCACGAGGACTGTTCTAGCTGCCCCTATATAAGCTTTGAAGGTGCTTAATGGACACACACAAACATACAAACACGCATTTATTGCGAATGCACTCTGTGTTTGCAGGTGTAACATACTCTCGGTCATCGCACTTTCCTCGCATGTGTGCGTGCCTGTTTTACAATGTTGGTCACACAGCCGGGGTGAGTGTGTGGGACATGCTAATTTCTTGCGGCCCAACAATCGTTCCTGTATATAAATAAATGACATGGTATTTTCAATACTTTTACAAGAATTAATGCCAGTTTGTGTTTTATGCTTTTGTTGGAACTTTGAGACCTTACGTTTGTTTTGCCTTTGCCTTAGCTGCGTCACGTGATTGTTGCAACTCTCATTTTTAAATAAACATTGATGGACGTTTTTAAACATCGCTATCTAGCCCCAAATCAAGCAAAGGTATGAGAGAGATAAACCGAATAACTGACAGAATAAAGTGTTCAAAAAGAGCCTCTTTGAGGCTTACTTAAAAACCCTATATACTTATATACTCGTATCACCTTAATTCTGATATAATTGGAGGTCAAAAGACGCTAAGCGAACTTATTACATAAACCTAAATATGGAGGACTGTTTCTGGTTTTCCCTGACAATATACATGAGATGCAGACTGATTATGATAAACAAAAAATTAAAAGTCATTTATTTGTGCCAATGCAAGTTTAAAAGTAGCTGTCATTTTCATTGAAGATACCGAAAACCTTCGAAGACGGGGTTAAATTTTACTACAAAGCTTAAAATTATACTTATATTATAATGTAAATATAAATCAACACGGATAAAAAGGACACATAAGCCGTTCAGTGGTTTAATAATGTCATTAAAGTGTTCCCTTCCACGCATTATCCGGCCATAAAACCCGAGCTCGGTGTAAAATGTTGACCATCACTGACCTAATGTCCTGGTATATCAGTTTTTAATCAATTAATATAAGTAATAACTTCATTATCATCTGAATTAAGAAATCCACTGCTGGACATCTATGTATGTAATAAATAAAAAAAAATATAGGGACATTACTGGAAGAATGATTTCGGGCTTCTTCATCTTTAATAGTAGACCTCTTTGTGAAGGGCTTGTCCGGGGAAGTACTACCACCACGCCTTTTTCTGCCGCCTAGCAACAACGCTGTGTTTTGGTTTGAAGAGTGTGGTTGCCGGTGTAATTACAGGCACATGAGGCTTAACATCTGTATGCCTCAAGTTGATGCACGAAGCAATGCTTTGTTATAGGTGATGGTTACCACTTAACATCAGGTGTGTCATTTGCTTGTTCCATCAGCTAGTTGTATAATTTAAAAAAAAAACACCAACTTCCCGCGATCTTTACAATATCGTCAGTTCATCGGTTGGAGAGGTGTTCTATGTTTTGCGTCAGTTATTTTAGTGATACAAGCGGAATTAAGCTTTTAAATATTTAATAATTACCTACATTTATTTTCAGCTTTTGATAAAAAATACTCAATCATAATAAAAAATCCAAAAAACCTACTGAAATGAAATTATTCCAGCGGCAATGATGGGCTTGCAACCTGGACGTGCCCTTGACAACCTCCCTTAGATAGTCTCCTAAGAAGATTTTAATTTTAGTCTGGGTTTCATAATATTTATGTACCTATTACCTATTATGTAGTCACAAAATATTGTTTGTACCTAAGTACCTTGTATTCTATTAATTAGGTATCTGGTCATTGTACAACTTCGGCTATGTTCGGGGCAAGATTCCACGGAATGAAATGATCTAATATTTCCTGAAAGCACTTTTCAACATTTTACCTCGTACTCGAGAAAGTTCTCGGTCCCGAGTACCAAAAAAAACATCGCTGATCCGCAGCTTGACAATTCAAATTTCGAAACACTTGTGATTGGCTGATGCGCTATGGCAGCATCGCATATCAGCCAGTCACTAGCTAATATGTTTACATTGACCCTTAATTATTAAATATAATCCAAAAACGTCGAAGATCAAGTGATTATGGATGAAGTGGTTTGAGAGTTATAAAATAAAAGTTTTGGGTATAGCTCGATCGAGCTTTTATGAGGATTATTTTGTCTCATAAGATTTACAATATCTGTACACATCTCCAAACATTACCGCCATAATCCATCTGTAAGCCGTTGCAAGTGTATTCTTTATAATGACACGATATTAAGCGCCTATTAAACGACCCATAAATAATTCTAATTTATAACGAATCCATTATTTTTAATCTGTCCGCTTCCCAATATTAATTCGGCATCGTTTTATATTAAAACTATAATTAACTTCCATAAAAAGGTTCCTATAAACAGATCGGCAGTTTTTAATACAAGATTTAATATATTCGTATAAATCTTTTACGGTCCTCTAGTTTATTACTAATTTCATTCCATTGTTTTATTTGTTATGAAACGTTAGCTTTTGAATGTTGTTTTTAATTGAGAATGTTAATTTGAAACTTAACCGTTACTTCACTAATAATAGTTATTTACTTCTAATATTGTCCTTTCAAAAAAGATTGTAGAAACATCTAAAGTTATTATATTTTGCAAACTGTTAAATGTAATGAAATGTTTGTTTGTTTATATCAATTTAATTTGTAATATAATCTACATCGTTAGTTGATGTAAACAAATTAAATAATTACATTTTTAATCAACTTAATTTAATTACCTAGTTAGAAAACATGTAAATAGTAACATGAAAACACAGAATGGCCAGCCAAGATTATTTTAATAATTATTCAAAGGTTACGTAACCATGTATCTTTGAATACATACGGTACCTACTTATAAGTATAAAATAAGAAGTTATCAAAGACACTAATACCAATAAAAAAATATGTCAACGGTCAAAGTGTTGTCAACTGAAAAACACCGCTCACCTTTTTCTTATCAACCTCGAAGAAGTTAGGCATCTTCGGAGGGTCGCGATCATGGTGCGCCGAGCCATGGTGGTGGTCCTCCATAAGGTTGTTGAAAAACTCCATGAATTCCATTTAACCAGTCCTCTCACAACCGATAACTCACAAAAAACACCAATATTCAAATCCGTTCTCGACAAAAAATCAGCGCGTCGGAAACACGTGTACAAAAACTTGTGACAGACGCCAGACGTCTTACTCTTGCCAACATCAGATATAAACTAAATTGAAAATTGGAAACAAAATGCAATGTTCGAATCTTGATATGACAATAATAGGAGAGACAGAGATACCCGAAACCTTGTCGAGAGAGCGAGACAAAGCGTAAAACTAGACGGCCCGCTCCACCCCATCGACATTGGCGGCGCAGGGGTTGTCGCCAGACGAGATCGCTTCAAAATTTTAAATTCCTACCTGACTGACAAAACATAAACAGCATAGCCAAACATTCAAATCCAACCTTTATACCGCACACAATAAGCTCAATTTCGACTGTCAAATTTAAGAATTTAAGCTTTTTTCACGCAAACTATTCTAAGTTGTAATTATAAATAGCAAACGCGTGGATACAATACGCAAGGTTATTCTGAGAATCCGTCTTGTTTTATAATTTACTTCGATGATTGAAAGATACTGTTTTAAATATGTGGCATAAAATGTGTGAGATACGACTCATAAAAGTACAAAGAGGTTTCATAAATATTTATGTTTTCAGGCAACAATTCAGGCTAGATGAATCGTAACTCTTCAAATCGTTTTAGCTATTGAAATCCTATAAACACTGTTACCTATGAAACTGTAAATCATGCAAGCTTCATGTGCAAATCTTAAAAGCATCTTCCGCAATCATGAAATAAACAGGCTAAAATTAAAGGTTAAATAAATAGATACTTAAATAAACATAATATATTTTGTTAGTCTCTCGTGAATCCGCCTCTGGTTCTAGAAGTGTCAAAAAATGAAAAGTAGGTAATAATGACGTAGAATACTTCATAAATATTCATTTGCAATAGTCATTGTAGTTTTATTCGTATTTTAGAACAGTAGAGAATTAAAGCAACCAACATAATAACCACGATAATAATAGAATCTCCTTAGAATTCCAATATTATTAATATTCGCACGCAATCCTTCACTTTCGCAACAGGGTCACTTTCAAAAACCGGCACCCTATAATAATCATCGCAAAACTCCCAATTTTCTAAATAAAATCAATTATATCCATATTATTGTGGTTGTCACAACTGCATAGGGTAGTTTATCTTGTTATGATATCTTTACAAATAGGGTGAAGTGGTCGAATCTCGACATACGGGTGTTTATATTTATACGGGTGGATTTGCTATTATTTTGACAGGTTCATTTTGATAGCCAAGGAGTGGATTATTTTGTAAAGTTTGCGAATTTTACGCCGTTTTTCGTAGACGGTCTACGAAATGCTACGAAATAATAATTGTCAAAATGTTGAACTTCTATATTACTATAGTGTGTGGGCATTCCGTGAACACTCAGTTTTTTTGTGGATCTTTAACCAAAATGTTACGCAGCCCCAAACTAAGCAAAGCTATTGTGTCAGTAAAATTTGATGTAATAGCTAAAATAGCAAGTGATTTGACATCTGATTAGCTTCAGAAACCGGTCGTAAGTCATTTAATGTATTAGCATAGTTTTACTTAGAGTTAATTTCACACAATATCCAAAAAACCTTGAAGCTGGGAACTTCCCAATGATCTTTCTTTTGTGGAATTCGGGGTAAATTTAACATTAAAAACCCGATGACGTCATCACTACATCCCTTCTGTCTGACATTAGGAGCGAGCGTGATGTCAAATAACCGTAACAATTTAGATAATAGTTTAAAGATTTGAAAACACGTTCTATAATGGAACTTTGAACAATTTATGCGCCCTACGCTTCACTTAATTCGATTGGCACCATTCTGGAGCTTTAATATTGAATTATAATACCTACATTGTAACAAGGATCATACAAAAGAGCGGTAGGAACCAAGCCGTAAGTTTGTTGCCTGTTCTTCTAGGCTTTGGTCGCGCACACAGAGCACATCTGGTATTCCCAGGCATGTTTTTTTATTTTTTATGAGTAATTTACTTCATTTGAAACGCAGGTAGTGAAAACATTCCTAAATGTAATAAAATTTAAAAGTCAATTCTACACCCAACCATTTACTATCACCGACTTATTATTCTCAGGATAATAATATCTAAACTGCAGTAATAAACAAAAGAAGTCTAGTCCAGCAAAAAATCCTTCAAATAACGATTAAATATTATTTCTATGAGTAGGAACAATAGACATCTTTATTATCGGAGGAAGTACAGATACGGGACCGAATCGAGCGCATTTCTGTGAAATCGTATTCAGTTTGAAACAATGCTTTGGGGCTTAGCTATAGTTTTATTATTTCTACAATTCCAACATGTGCAGTGCATGCAATAAAAGAAATATCTATTTAAGGCGGAATTTTGACCGGTTTTTAGGAATCCTTCTTTTGTACCAGAGGTACTGACAGTGTAGATTTATTTGTACGAATACATTAAAGAATAAAATCTTAAGGGCCAGTTTCACGATGCTCTAATCAAGGATGAACGGGTAGTTAAATCTAACCTTAGATGTCAAAGGCGTATATTTTGACATATTTAACGGCCCTTTAATCCTTTGTTAATCTAACAGAGCATGGTGAAATCAGCTCTTAAGCTTGCAATCTACCAATACGTAAATACCAAAACATATATCATTATTAAAATACCAAATAGGTGAACACATTCAAGCTGCAAGTAAAATGACTTTAGTAATTAACATTCTTTTTTCCTATCATAAAAAATATGCGATAAGCCTTTGGTGCTCAAATAATTAAGTAATGAGTAAGTTTATCCAGTAAAAGGCTGCAATTACAGACACTATTTGACATGCACTGCTGCATTTTAATTTTATTTTTGTAAAGTTTTAATTGTGATTTCTTTCGCGTATGAATTATTTTATGACGAAGGCGATTAGTTTTACGTAGGCACAATGTTTGTTACTACAATTTAACCACGAGAATTTCAGTTTTAATATTATACACTAGATATTATACCTACTACAAATAGATAAAATAGATGCAAAAGTCTGTTTACTTTTATAGGCAAGTCATCTTAGCCCAAAAATGTCGAAGATAAAAGGCGTTCTAAAATATTTAAAGGGTAAGCAACGCGCGTGTGACACTTCTGGTGTTACAAACGTCCATAGGTTACGGTAACCGCTTCCCATCAGGTGGGCCGTACGCTTGTATGCTTACTCGGTAGTATAAAAAAAAACGCACAAAGTTTTTTTATATAGTTATTTGCAATTAAAACCAGTGGTAAGGGGGTCACTATGTTTTGTTAACACACTAGCCATATCTCAACAGTCTTACACCCCTGTAAGACCGGACCATATTATAAAAATAAAATAGAAAATATTTACAACAATAACATCCTAATCCAAACTTCACAATAGATTCACTACCCCTGATAATTTAAGGGCATTGAGGGTAATCAGCATTCACCTTATAGATGAACCACGCGTGGTTTTCACACGGAAGATATATCGACGTATTTTAATTAACACCAATAGTCAAAAGACCCCAGTCTCCCCTCGAAACTTTAATTATAGTTTTGATAGCTCAATGAGTTGTGGGATGCAGGGGTCATTAAGGTTACTGTGGATCTATTTGTTGCGAATTTAAACTCATTATTGCACATTTAATAATCGTATTAATTTGATATATTATTTTACAGTTAACATCATTATCATCCCAGTTTTGGTTTGCCATTTTAGTAATATCAGTCTTTGCTGTTTCGAAAGAAATTTGGGACACGACTTTACCACTATCGCTGTGAATCGTGCTGTCAAATATTTTTGATCTGTCAAAAAAGCTTTATTTTAAGTACATATATTTTCCGACAAAGAACCAGTCGTCAATCGGCTAAGCAACGACTCCTTTTCTGTCGAAGTTTAATACCTAACTACTATATAATACTATGCATTCATTTCCATTTAATTAGAATAAAAGGCTCATAAAAACTTTAATGAAGAGTTTTATTACTCGTCCACTCCCACCCGCTAGATGGCGCACCTAGAACATAGAGCTCTAGACAGTGAGGCTTGGCTTATGATTAGATTGAAAGGCTATGAAGAGAGCTATAAGGTAGGAGTTTCTTCAAATAAAAATGAGGAGAGGAAGAACCAAGGTAACGGACTTAGCTTGCAGAATTTCATTCATGGTTGACATACCAACTGCCCGCACCAAGCGCTTTACTTCAACATTCATCATGCGTACCTACGGCCAAAGAATGGAATTCCTTACCGGCGTCCGTTTTTCCGAATGCCTATAATTTGGATGTTTTCAAGAGAAGAGTGAATAGGTATTTTCTAGGTAAACGTGCCTCATCGTTGATCGCATCTTCACTTGACATTAGGTGAGATTGCGGTCAAACGTTTTACCTATAAGTTGTAAAAAATCTAAAAAAAATAGCAATGATGTGGCCAAGGGCAGGTGATGTAGCTTGAAGCTTATGCATTAGGTATTATTAGTTTGAAGCTTAGCGTGTGCTATCTGATAAATTTGATTATGTTTACCTTTTTCTGTATGCTTACGCCTCACTAAACGTCAATATCATATTATATTAAATTGTAAAAGGATCAATATAAAGAACGGTAGGAACCAAGCCGTAAGTTTGTTGCCTGTTCTTCCAGGCTTTGGTCGCGTGGAACTGGCACCTAGAGTCACCTAGCTTTAAGACGTTTCAAAGTGATACTTTTGACTTTGACTTTGAAGTACCAACCATGAGGATAGAAAGAACCGAAGTACCGGAATGAATTCGCAGAATTAGCAATGAAGTGACCAAGTGCAGGTCATGTAGCTCGAAGAACCAACCAACACAACGAACGAAATCTTCTCGTACTGCGGCCATGAACCGGAAGACGATGCGTGCGAACCCTTCGAACGACATTATGATGATCGCAGGAAGTTGATGGATGGAGCCGGCTGAACATCGTTATAGCTAAAGCAGGCCTATATCCAGAAGTAACTCCTTGTTTTTTTTTTGAGGACTTTCTACACAGCACTATCTAGCCCCAAACTAAGCCAAAGCTTGTAATATGGGAACCAGATAGCTGTTACAATACATAAAATACTTTTTTTTTTGTAAATACATACTTTTAATATATAATAACACCCAGACAGAGAACAAACATCTATGTTCATCACACAAATGTTTGTTCTCGGTGGGGATCGAACCCACGGCCTACGGCGCAGAAGGCAGAGCTACTACCGAATGAGCTGTGAAGGCTGTCAATCGTTAAAGCTAAAGCAGGCCATCCCGCAGTAGACTCCTTTTTTTTTTTATTGAAGGACTTTCCACACAGCACTATCTAGCCCCAAACTAAGACAAAGCTTGTAATATGGGAACCAGATAGCTGATATAATACATATATACTTTATATTTATTTGTAAATACATACTTATATTATTAATATAACACCCAGACAGAGAACAAACATATATAGTCACCACACAAATGTTTGTTCTCGGTGTGGATCGAACCCACGGCCTACGGCGCAGAAGGCAGAGGTACTACCAACTGAGCTGTGAAGGCTGTCATATTTGATTGAAAGAATATGATTTAAGATTTTCTATAAAAAAAAAACAATTAGGCCTTATTTATTTATTTTTACATAATTTCATGTCTCTTTGAAATTGTTACAATCTACTAAGATTCTAAATAGTTGTTGGTCTAATAAGACCGTCTAAACACTGACTCATATTATGAAAAGTTCCAAACACCTATTACACTGTGTTAGACGTACGTACTTAAATTATCGTTGCTTTTTGGGTTTTTACCTAAAATTACCGAGTACCGTGAGAGATTGATTTGACACTTGGAATTTCCGAATCTTTGCATATTTATTTGAAATTTGAACAAAAAAAAAACACCTGATCACGTGCATAGCATCAAAAGTAAATGACCAAACTTCTGATGCTACCTGCAACCT
The DNA here is from genome assembly GCA_932294275.1 of Chloroclysta siterata. Taxonomy (NCBI): domain Eukaryota; kingdom Metazoa; phylum Arthropoda; class Insecta; order Lepidoptera; family Geometridae; genus Chloroclysta; species Chloroclysta siterata. The sequence goes on from OW028589.1 coordinate 21,541,371, forward strand.
AGTGAATACCTGTGGCATACCAACTACTGCACTGGGTATGTGCCAAATATAGTATGGACATACCGCTGTCTACCCTCCCTCGACATACTCAAAATCTTGATTCGATACTTGGTACTTAGAGATCCGAAGATATCTGTGATAACTGTGCATTCGCTTCGTTTTTTTATTCGAAAACAGATCAGCTGAAGTTCCAGAGTGGGATTAAAAATCTTGTGCTCGTTTGAAGGCAACTGTAGAGTTGTTTAGACGGCGGCACCACAAAGCCGCGATCGGGCTGCAAGCCGTCCTCTTTACGAGCAGACCACCTGTGCATGCTTTGTATGTAGTGATCTGTTGTTATCAATTTCGGTAATTTATAACCTCGAGAGTGAGATGTGTCTTTCAGCGGATTACGAAGAAGTTCTTATTGTTATGACGCGTGCAAGAGTCACAGGAAACGCACCCATGTCTTGTGCGATGCATTTTCTTTCTGATACTGCGCTATATTCAAATCCTCTAACAAGGGCACTTCCAAGTGAATGAATGAATAAATGAAAAATACTTTATTGTTAACCAAACTGAACAAAAGTACATTAAAAATATCATAGGAGTAAGAAAAATATCAAAAAAATCATAGAAGTGCTTAACTAACCTACTTTTTTGAGTTAACGCCTGTTTTAAAACAGAAAATAGAAACAGCACCCCAGTTGCAAGTAAGATGAAAATTAGTAGTAGAACATATAGTTCCGTATCGGTATCTCTATCGCGTCTTCATACAAAACCCGCAATGAACACGGGAAAAAAACGAAAAACCAAATATGGTAAACAAAACTCATACTTGGGATACTGATCATGATTTGTACTAACTTAAGATTCTTTGAGCATGTCTTAGGCCAGAGGTACGCCCAAAATATTAAATTTAGCACGTACCCACAGTTTGCATTAGTTGGTATTCTATACGTGACAGGTTGCAAGCCCATCGCTGAAACTGAATCATCTTTACAAGTTTGATACACGACAGATCCCCCATTTTTTTTATACAACTAGCTGATGGAACAAACAGATGACCCAATGTGGTAACCATCACCTATAACAAAGCATTTCCTCGCAAGTCACACACGATAAGAACGTACCCTACGATTCACTGTCCTGTGTCCATCAAATTGAGGCATACAGATGTTAAGCCTCATGTGCTGTAATTACACCGGCAACCACACTCTTCAAACCGAAACACAGCAACGCTGTTTGGCGGCTGAAAAAGGTATGGTGGTAGTACTTCCCCGGACGAGCCCTTCACAAAGAGCTCCGCTACTCTTAGTAACAAGTACCTACCTAAGATTCCATGAGAATGTCAAAGGGGGGTAATCAGAAGTACGTCCATCGCTGTGCTAGAATACAAAATGGTTTCCTCACGATGTCATCATGGTTCTGGTTCCCATACCACAAGCTTTACTTCGTTTAGGTCTAGATCAGCCTTTCCCGAAGTGGGCGCTAACGCCCCCTTGTGGGCGCTGCAGGGGGGCGGCAAAAAGTAGACCCAGAAAAAAATAGGAGGAATTAACTTGACACCTAAGCGTTTTATAAGTAGGTAAAAAAATGGGGGCGCTAAAAAATAATTTATTCTTAGAGTGGGCAGTAGAAAAAATAAGTTTGGGAACCCCTGGGCTAGATAGTGCTGTGTGGAATGCCCAGCGTATTTATTATTTTATTTGACAGTTCAAGTAGATGCATACGCACTACGTGTAACTCATAAAGTGATTTCGTAGAGCTCTCGTAATCAGGCTCTGATCAAAGGACCGTGTGTTTTCACATGTCCATTGTTTAAGGATTCTTCGTAAAGCAAGACGTTTAGATTTGTTTTCGTACGGCCAGTTGGCTTTTGATAATTCAAATCAAAGTGACTGAAGCACGCGGGTAATAAAATACAATAAATAATCACACATTCACATTTGAATTCACAGTTTTGATTCACATTTGGATTTTAAAAATGTCGTTATGAAAAAATCTAAAAAGTCGTTATGTGCCTGAAAAAGTCTAAATATATTTTTTTACCCAAAAAGCTTTACTACTAAACTAAACTAAAAAACTAACTAAACTAGACTGCGCACAAAAACTTAAACCGAGTTTTCAGACTGTACCTACTTAATAATCAAAAATGATTACTGCCAAAATAAAAATAAAACAATCGGTACATTTTCAAATACTTTTTTTTATTTTCTGTATCTGAATATAAGTTCCTATTGAATTCTTATTTTTCAAAGTTATTAAAACTTTAAAAGTTAAGTTTTCAAAGAGTATCATTGAATATATAGAAATGTGCAATGCTTCGCCTCCATTTTGAATAAAAGTTGAGACCAACCCAAGGACAAATCGATACTCAAGGGTCACGAAAAAAGCAAAATGAAAGAAAAACTTGGCGCCTGCGTCAACAGCGTAACGGCACTATGCCAGGTCAAGTGTTACCATCTATTGATAAGCTTCCATGCAGCCAGCGGTAGCAGGTTCATACCAACTGCACACGAAGCTGTGTCCAGGGCTGAATCGAATCGAAAGCTATAAAACCTCATTGTACTATCGACCGACAAAGCTCTACCTGCCTTAATAAACAATTACATGAATAAACAGCAACTATTCCACGATTTTTTATCGAGCGAAACAGAAAATTATAACACAATTATTTCGCGGCAACACCACAGTTTGAGTAAAATATTTGTAAGAAATAATATAACAGTTTCAGCCTTCGGGCGAGCAAAAAACGTTGTAAAAATTTAAAATAAGAACAGGAAATGATAACCCGCGGGTCGGCTGCGCCCGCACCACCCCCGTCTTTGCTCGCACACCAACACATGCAAATGAGCATCACTTTTATATGACGCACACGTTGAAATGAGCAATTAAATTAATACGTACAAAGAAAGTACATTTAACTTTTACAGAAGTTTTTTTCTATGAGTCAGCTTGCAGGTTAATGTTTTCAATTATATATTATATAAAAAATTATGGATATTCATTTTTAAAATATTATATTAATAATAGTAAAAAACTAACCTCAAAAAAATGATCATAAAATAAATGCATTAAATACTAGGCTAGCTAGCTAAAGCTACGAACTTTTGAACTTCGAACGCTCATAAAAATAGTTTGAAACTGAAAAAGTTTCTTTCGATAACCGTATCGTAATTTCAAGGGGATGTAATCTAGTGAAGGATTCGGGTTTTTTGTGCTTATGGATTTATTTATTTTTTGCCCGGGGTGGCAATCTGGAAATTTTAGAATAATCTCCCAGTGAAGGGCCGCCACATGTGCGCAGGCGTCTCGGTGATAAACATTTTATAGGAATGTTTAGAGCAAAAACTGCACCAAATGTGGATATCGATTTAGGGTCTTGAGAGGAAGTTGTAATATAAATAATAAATCTATGGCTTCGTTTTACGAGGGAAGAAGAAGACTAGAAGCTTGACATTTTGTGTTCGGTAATACTTTAGTGAAATTTTGAAGTTCGAGGCAGACCAAGAAAATATAATATAAGTAAAAAATAAAATAAAATAAATAATTTGTGTCATTGCACCCTTCTTTTTTTTCTAGGTACATACACTGCGCCATCTTGCAAAGTATAGCTTGTACTATGGGAACCAGATACATGATAGAATACTCATATACTTTTATAAATACATGCATAAGAATCCGAACCAAAAAACATAATAAAAATCGATGATCTTCACACAAATATTTGTTCTCGGTGGGGATCGAACACACAAGCTAGACCGGAGTTAAAAAAAAACCCAAAAAAATTACGATTCTCTTTCCAGGTGGCAATTTGTTAAGAGCAAATTCTGAAGGTCTTATTTAAGTTTTCAGGTGGAGTTTCCTTACCCAGTGTATAAAAAAAAATAATGCGGCTTGTACCTACATACTGTAATAGAGTTATAGAAATTTAATCAAACTTTATCCATTACATTTAAGGGATGTAAAAACTTTGGGATACTACTACGACTTTAGTGTATGTTATTGTAAAGTAAATACCCAAAAATTTCATATTCATGTATATAGTAGGCATATGAATGCATTAAATTAAATTATAGCAAGAATTAAATTCTAGCAGGAAGGTAATATATTTATTAGGTATTGTATGCAATATTTACAAAACACAGAAGCAATTGAGCTAACTACAGACCGACAACAATGCCTGGAACTTCCTCATATGTGTAAGTTAAAAACAAACAAAATCACTCCCAACGAGTGTCAGCAATCACGATATAAACATGAGCGTCCTTGATACTACTGAGGGTTCTATTTTTATCGGCAGATGCGCCCCGAGCCGCAGAATACGGCATAGTGCAGAACCCATGCCCCGTGCGCGGCTATTTCAGGATTGCACCCCTAAGCACCCTGGGCGGTACTATGAAAGTTTAGATTTGTAAGAATTGTGCTCGTCTGCAATCAAATTAGGAATCGAAATTGATGCCATTCTCTCTAGAATTTACTTTTGTAAAACTAGCTATTGCCTACGCTTTCTTTTCAAGAAATAAAAACAAAATATTGTTACATAATTATCACGAGCGCGAGCGAGAGGTAACAATTCAAGGTAACAATTTTGACAGCCTTCACAGCTCAGTTGGTAGTAGCTCTGCCTTCTGCGCCGTAGGCCGTGGGTTCGATCCCCACCGAGAACAAACATTTGTGTGACGAACATAGATGTTTGTTCTCTGTCTGGGTGTTATATAATATTATAAGTATGTATTTACAAAAAAAAATGTATATATGTATTATATCAGCTATCTGGTTCCCATATTACAAGCTTTGGCTTAGTTTGGGGCTAGATAGTGTGGAAAGTCCACCAAATATTTATTTATTATATTTATTATTATTTATTTATTAGCAGCGCCATTTTGGATTATTTTCTGTAATTTAGATTATAAAATACATTGATACATTCCAATGCGCTGCATTGCAAGATGAACGAAAAATAATAATTCACAATACTTTTTTGTGTAAAGTAACACAAAAAACAATGAAATATGCCGAGTGAAAGGCATTCGAAGGCAACGAAGAACGATTTTATCAAGACACATTACAGTTCGGCGGCAACAAAAAAAAAACAATAATTAAGTTGGTAGTACTTGGAAAAACTCTTTTACTAAAGTCTATATTATTTTCATTAGACACTTCACAAAACAAGCATTAGCATAACCGCATACAAGATCCTGCGCGTGGCTCCACTCTGTAACCAGATCCATAGTGTTTTTACACAGCCTCGTGGTGCAATAAGTGCAGGGGTAGTTATTTCCGTCGACTAGGGGCAGGAATGATTGATGCCCAATCAACATCAGTTTTGGACTTGTAATAATGAGAGAGCAGATTTCAAGATAGTGACGAGACAGATGGAAGACCATGCTTTAAAGAAAATAGAATTATATTTTCCAGCCACGGCCAATCACTTTATTTATCATCGCCTTTTTCTTTAACATCTTTGAGTATCTAAGAGAGCCAGAAGGACATCTGGACATTTAATACGTGTACATACGCACACTGGTGGCAATCGGCTTAGCGCTAATAAAATAAATAAAAAACTTATATTCTAACAAATGTTGACAGCCTTCACAGCTCAGTTGGTAGTAGCTCTGCCTTCTGTGCCGTAGGCCGTGGGTTCGATCCCCACCGAGAACAAATATTTGTGTGATGAACATAGATATTTGTTCTCTGTCTGGGTGTTATATAATATTATAAGTATATATTTACAAAAAAAGTATATAAGTAATATATCAGCTATCTGGTTCCAATATCACAAGCTTTGGCTTAGTTTGGGGCGAGATAGTGCTGTGTGGAATGTCCACCAATATTTATTTATTTATTTATTTTAATGTTCTACTGCTCGAAGAGAGGACTTTAAAGCGTATTAATTTAAATCATAATTAAGTACAAACTTGCTTTTGCATCGCCTTTTTTCAGCCTCAGTTTTTCAGTTTTTTTTCAGACTTGCCTAGCACCTAACCTTCTCAGTTCAACCCAAGTTTGTATCAGCTGATGCTCAACTGTGGAAGTTTTTAGACCACCGTTAAGCCTCCATGGTCACAACCAGCATAGTTCAGACCACTGTAGTGATGGGCACACTCGATTAGTAAATGCAAAATGGCATCAATTCGATCTGTCTACCATATGTATCGAGTCAGTGTGCATTATCGTGTCGGGTGACCTGTTAACTGCATTATGCCACTCTATTTATAACGTCATCTTGGATTGCATTCTATTATGCCAAATATTCAAAGCTATACCATTATTTAGAGTGAATATTTTCAGTATTTGGTTATGGGTGTAAAACAAATTATAAGCAAGACTCTAAATAAATCATTTGAGGCAAAGACTTCTGCTAATGTACCTACCTCTCGCGCGCACATCTCAAAATGTTCAAAGACTGACTGAACTTATAGATGAAAATAGTTTTTCATTACTCATACTCGAAAAGTAGGTCTGAAGTTGCCTGAGGAGCGGGTTGGAAGTAATACATTTCAGCCCTAGGGATAATCGTTTTCAACTGACAGCTGCTATTAAATTACAAAAACCTTTTTTATAAAATAAAGCCAAGTTAGTGAAAACTATACTGGATTGAAAAGCACAGTGTTTATACTTCAGGTTAAAGACTTATTTAGTCCCTCGAACTATAAACCCTATCTCTGGACTAAATAAGTTACTTTCACCCCTAGAGTAACAATGTACTATTGATCCAAACAAGTTTCCCTACTAAAAAGGTTGATTTACTTAGTTTTCGAACTTATACAAACTTTTGAATATGAAAACTTGATTGTATCAAAATTATATTTTGGCTGAATTGTGTGCAATGTCACAAAACTTCATTGGTTGCGATTTTTTATGAATCACAGGGGTTCAAGTTATCTGACATAATTTGGCTTGCATCATTCGACACATCGCGCATCGTAAATTCGTAGTCGGTGTCCATCTATTCGTCGGAACTATTCGACAATTATCGATTGACATGAATCGATTTGAACCGTTTACGCGATGTTTCAACACATACGTTATCATTGGTTATGTTTTCTACATGATGATGCTTTAAATAAGAATTATAAACGATCTATAAATATAACGTGTAACATAATATCCCTATAAGGCCAAAGACCAAGAGATCAGACCAAGCACTAGAATACGTTGACGTGTGCAAAGTTTGAATACTTTGTTTTCGAAATTTCTATACAAGTAAAATTAATATTACCTCAGAAATTAGCAGCAACCCTAATAATGTGTAGGTGACCTTGGTACATACAATATTTGTGTTTACTAATTGGTGGCTGTTCTGTTACCTATTTTATCTACAGTTCATAATTAAAAGTCAAAAAACAGCTGTAAATAGGGCTACGTCATGTTGTGTTAGTTTTATCTTGGCGGTAAGTTTAAGAGGCATTTAATTTTCATGAATGAAAAACTTCGAAATCTCAAAAGTCTTAAAACAGAAGTTGTTCGTCATGACCTGTAAAATACCATGCTTCCAGGGTTATAGGGTGTTTTGTTACACGTTGTATATAGAGATAAGTTACGTCAACTGTTTCTTGGATAATATTTTTTAAATTAAAACGCAGTGTGTGACTCTCACACGCTGCCTTTTTAGACGCGATGTAAGCGCGCGTTTTCAGGCGCAATGCAGTAATCTGTAATCTGTATGCCTCAAGATTAATGCAGGGTAGTGCATCGTAGTTCACGTTCCTATCGTGCGTGACTTACGAGCTATGCTATGTTATAGGTGATGGTTACCACTTAACATCAGGTGGGCCATCTGCTTATTCCATCAGCTAGTTGTATAAAAAAGTAGCGATAATAACGCTAGCTGTCGAAATAGTAAAAACGATGCTTTTGGATCGCTGATAAAAGAAGCCATATATTTCATAGATCAACTGAGCTCAACTGATCCAAATAAGTTCTTAGCAATTCTTGCTCTTAGTTGTATCTTTCTTGACTTGAATATGTATTTTTATATTTTATGGACTCTCATGTTAGGTCTTCAAGGTGGCATTATTAATAACAGCATCGGCACAAAAGCGATCAAGTCTATACGCGCGCGACATATTGCAGCACTCCCGCTGATCAGGACATTCAAGGATTTATAACGACGTCCAAGGTACTGATGTCGGCGATTTATTAATAATAATTACCTAACTCAAAGTTAAAAGGTATTTATTCAATAAAATCACAAGGATCACTTTGAAAAGTCTTAAAGCTAGGTGACTCTAGGTGCCAGTTCCACGCGACCAAAGCCTAGAAGAACAGGCAACAAACTTACGGCTTGATTCCTACCGCTCTTTTGTATGATCCTATATATTTATACTTCAAACACGAGATCGATTACAATTAGTTACAAATTCTTAAAAATAGTAAAATACTTAAAATTACAATAATATTACAATGTTATTAGGTAAAGTGTACCGAACGTAAAATGCTGCATTTGAATTTAACTATTATTTTAATTTGGAACTAGATTTTACATGAAGATTTTATAATGTCCCAAAAGTTATTATCCGAGTGGAATAAATTCAGTGAGAGACTGGGATTTATAATATAAACAATTTATTTAATTTTTGTATATACCTATGTAGTTACTTAGTTAATTTTTTATGTGTCTTATCTTGTAAATCAATATAATTCAATGTATTTTTTTTTATAATGAATTAGTATTTCAATTTTAATAATATTAATTGGTAGCTAATATTGAAGGAGAATCTCAATTCGGCGTGTTATTTTTGGATTTAAGTGGATCGACTACTCCCGATCCCGAATAGTTGGTGGTACAATTTCGTTAAGGTTTTTGGCGATGTGTGACAATCTCGAGAGCATTATTTCCTGTTTAATTCAGGTGAAGTTATAAATAAGAAAATTTTCTTCAAAACTTTATTTAAAGTTTCAATATTAAATTGAAGAAATATATTATTGTATAATATATATATTTTGAAATATTATTCAACAGGTAAATATTATTAAACTTTAAAACCTAATTATAAATAATCTTCTATCTCGTCACGCGAGATGTAAGATTTCCGAAACAGAAAGAAACTACCTTATTTAAAAACAAAAAACAGTCGATAACTTGCACCGCGATCCCCCGCGCGACTCTCCGAGAATAGCCAGTCAGCTGGGGTGCGTCACAGTGTCCCAGACAGTACCTATCACGAATCACGACATAGTGAGGATTGCACGCGATATACGGTGTATTTTTACTAGTTGATGAACGCTGGGCAGTGCATCGTAGGGCACTGCTTAAATTATGCAATGCTTTGTTTGTGATGGTGACCACTTGTTTACCATCGGCCTAAGTCCACTGCTGGATTGCCCCTTCATAGTTTTAATTTATTCATTTATTGCGGACATGTACATCAATAAATAGCGTAGGTTTAGTTTCAGCATAACTCAAGTACATGCACCCGGTTGGGTACTGTTTTTCAGGAAGAACAAATTTTAGCTTTTTCCACCCACTGGACAATCATCGTCGCGTCCTTTACTTGGATTCTCTTAGTCTTAAGTAGGTATATAACTATCAAAAAGAAATAGTAACAAGTTTTAATACGTATTTTTTACTACAATCTCTAGCGAGTATAGTTTAGGTAAACTCATGATAGTCCACACCTATCGGTGTCTTCATAATTAAGTTTTTACTGAGAAAGATATTCAGTAAACAGTAAAACTAAAAGTTTAAATTTACCAACGAAATAACACGTAGTCCACAGAATACCTATCGGTGTCTTCAAATGAAGTTTTTGCTGAAAAAGAAAAATATTCAGCGAAATAAAAAGTTCAAATTTTACCAACGAAATTACACGTTATACCAACGATTAGCCCAAAGCATCCAGTTGGTATTCGAGTGCGTCGTCTAGACAGCTTATCTGGATGGCCTCACTATCTATCGGAATGTTTTATACACTTGAAATCGGAAAGTTACAGAGCTTTTAGCTTTTTTTGCCGCGTTACTTCGGTTTAATGTGCGTCGGTCGCAAAGTATGTTGATAAGGACGGCGTAGGTATTTTTTATTGATTTATTTCGGTTTTTTACGAATAAATGTATTCGTATAAAATTATATTAAGGAAAAATTTATAACAATAGTTTTATTTTTAACTACTTTTATAAAAGTATTTTTTGAAAGGCGATGGGTTTGCAACCTGTCATGTATGGAATATCAACTGCTGTACCAACAAAATGTGTACCAAGTGCAATATTTAGACTTTCTCAAAGAATCTTGTGTTCATACTTAGGGGAATCTAAGTCGTGAAGCTTTTTTTTCCATACAATGTTATTTAACGAAGAAACAATTGCTGTATCTAATCGAATTGCCTATTCTTCTTGACTTGATTGCATGGCACTGGCACCTAAATTCACCAATTTTTTTTTATACTTCTAGCAAGCCAAATCATATCAAAACGCAAAAATCTTTTCAAAATATCAGCAAATCGTTTCAATGCCTTGTGATTCAAATTAATAAATAATTAACCTTTTGACATTGAAAACTATTAGAACGTTTCTTTTGCAGGTCAAAGTCAGGAAGCTGCTTCAGTTTTTGCTTTTTATTTTATTTACCTACCTATTTTTGATGAATCATCAAGAAAAGCGGTGATAGCCAAGCCTTATCACCGTAACGTAATATCACATAAATACCAACAAACAAATTAGTGAAGCAATAACGAACCATAGACTTCCGAACCTAATTAAGGTGTGTTTCTAACTTGTTTTCAACTTAGATGTGGTTGTTATCGCTAAACGATTGAACGCAATTACCCTCAAAATGTCCATTTGTACATAAACCTTACTTTAACAATACGCTGATGTTGTCTACAAAATAACTTAGCAAATACCTGCTTAGTTTTTAAGAGAGCTCTTTGTGAAGGGCTCGTCCGGGGAAGTACTATCTCCACAGTAGGGCAGTGCATCGTGGGGCACGTTCCTATCGTGCGTGGCTTGCGAGGCAATGCTTTTTTATAGGTGATACCACTTAACATCAGGTGGGCCATCTGCTTGTTCCATCTACACTAATATTATAAAGAGGAAACCTTTGTATTTTTGTATTTTTTTATGTTTGTATTTTTGTATGTAACGAATAGGCTCAAAAACTACTGGTCCGATTTCAAAAATTCTTTCACCATTAGAATGCTACATTATCCCTGAGTAACATAGGCTATATTATATTTTCAAAAAAATCAGGAATCCTTACTAAAACTTCAATAATGTAACCCAAGGTGGAATACAAAAACCTTACATCGCGTGCGCTGCGAAAACTATTGATGATAGAACAAAATAATGTACTACGATTTTGTAGAACACGTCATCATCTACAAAAAATGTCGCGACAGCATATGTCTAACTATTATAGTTATGTCACAATAAGTGTTATTTTATTATAAAAAATTAATTGAAATGCCGCCGCCAGAAAAGGGTCTTTATTTGTACCTTGGTATTAATCCTTATCCAAATAAATCATTTCATAATTAAGACGGTTTCAATACCTATAGATTACTTCTTAAATTTTTCAAATCGGACATTCCATTCAAAAGATATGACGAAATTAAAAATGTCCACGGGTCACGCTCGGGGTGCGATTTCATTCACTCAAGGAGAAGCGCGTGCAAATGTATGAAATAATTAGACGCGAGGCTCGAACCCACGCTCTAAGTTTCTCCTAAAATGTTCAAAAAATTTATGACCACCCATGCGAAGCTGGGACAGGCCGCTAGTCAATGATAAAGTTGATGATAATGATGTTTAAATCATCATATTTTTGCCGTGCCACGCCAATATTTATGCAGTGTTCATTATAAAATAATATCAAATGATAAATGTTATAAAATTAAACTTGTTGTACATAAACAAGCGCCCCCCGCCGCCGCCGGCCACGGCGCGCGTGCAATGTGACAAATGTGCGATAGCCGTGCGCGGGCGCATCGACAATGTACACCTAAATCTGGTACCGCAGTTTGATCAAAGCTTATAAATAGGTTAACTAATATTATAGGTTTACTACAAATTAATTAGGGGCCTGATCCGCTGAGTTCTTTAATCCATCGCGTCTTTCGAATGCAACAATAACAGGAAACTACCCTCCAAATGGCTAAAATACTCTAAAGATAGCATAGGCTGTGCGATCATGGTCAGTCTATCAGTCAATCAGCCAATCAACCAGCAACGTTTGAGTTTTATTTATTTAGGCAAAATATAAAATATTTTTTTAATTTAAGGTTCTTTTTTTTACTTTAAGAAAACACCCAACTAGATGTTTTTATGTTTTATGAGCTACTGTGACTAAAATTGAAATTGAGTGTTTAGGCTGCTTCAAGGCCTTACGGCCGGTTTCTGAAAGCTCGATCAAAACTAATCGGATGTCAAGTCACTCGCCATTTCAGCTATTACATCGAATTAGATAGAGATAGCAAGTGACTTATCATGGGATTAGTTTTGATCGGGCTTTCAGAAACCGGCCGGTTTACTATCAATTAAAGTCTCAAAAAGTGAAATATTGACAAATACAACAATGGAATTTTAATGAAAAATATTATAAAGTTGATTTGTACAATAAACCGTGAACATTACAAAAGTGTAATGAAGATGGTTTACTGTTTACCTTTGCACTATGGCAGGCACTAAGTAGAACGTAGCCCTCGTGAATCTCCTTAGTCTCATTATCGAAAATTGACTAAAGGCATCTTAAATAACACTGACGTAACTTTAAATAATTTACTGCAGAAACATAAACACACGATATGATCAATAATAATTTAATTGAAAATCATTGGTTTAATATTTCCCTTTTACCTAACTTTTTTAGAGCACGGGTGGTCTAGTGGGAGTGACCCCGCCTTCCGATCGTAAGATCGCAGGATCTTATCCGGTCGTGCACCAATGGATTTTTCCTATCGAAAAATTTATGTGCGCAATGCCAGTGCTCTTAAACGGTGAAGGAAAACATCGTGAGGAAACCAGTTAGTACTCTAACAGCGGCGATGGGCTTGCAACCTGTCACGTATGGAATACCAACTACTGCAAAATGTGGGTTTGTGCCAAATTTAATGTTTGGACGTACCTCTGACTACCCCCTTAGACATACTCAAAAGAATCTGGAGTTAGTACTTGGTACTAAGAGATCTGAGGGGATATCTACCATGCCTGAGGATTAAAGTCGTGAAGCTGTTTCAGTTTCTTTTAGAGCACTGGTGGCCTAGTGGTAGCGACCCCGCCTTCCGATCCTAAGGTCGTGGGTTCGAAACCGGTCGAGCACCAATGAGTTTTTCTGTTCAAAAATTTATGTGCACAATACCAGTATCTATGTTCTTTTTATGCAGTTTTTCTTGTCACTAAAATTGATGAAATGGTTCTTAAGAACAGATCCTTGTATGTCTTATAGTTGTCTTACAGACTTGCCCATACTGACCGACCTAAATGGGCCACCCTGTATATAATTCTCAATATAATTATAGTCCTACTCCACAAGGTGACTAAGCGGCTAGTTTCCCTCACATTTTTTTTATTGTGAATTGTAAAGAGCACTGTCATTTGTTTCTTATTGCGACATTCATAAAATGTTTTCGCATATGTTCGTGTTTTGTTAAGCTTTACTACCACTGAGCCGTTGGTGATGAAATTAAGCACAGAGATAGCTTGCTTTTCGAAGACGGCCTTATGGCCGTAAGTTACTCAAAATCAAAATCAAAATTAAAACGGTCTTTATTCAGTTCAATCACAAGGATCACTTTGAAACGTCTTATATACTAGGTGAATCTATCGCCAGTTCCTCGCGACCAAAGCCTACAAGAACGGGCAAGAAACTTACGGCTTGGTTCCTAGCGTTTTTTTGTATGATCCTTTTTACAATTTTATTATGGTACCTACTTAATTGTTTTTAATGAGTTGGAGCATATATTAGTCCCAAGCTTTTTTGTCATCTACAACGTGTTTATTAAGAATTGTAGGGATCCGAAAGCAGGATATTCTACCGGTCATAACGAACAACTTTTGTTCTACGACTTTTAAAATTTCAAAGTTTTTCATACATGAAATGCCTCTTAAACTTTTATCTAAAATGAATCTAAACGCATCATGAGGCAGCCCTATTTACAGCTGTTCTTTGACCTCTAGTTGTTAACCTTAGATAAAATAGGTAACAGAACTGCCACCAATTACCTAGTAATGTGCCTACCTAATAATGATGTTGCTGTTTTTAAAGATCTTGGTATGTAAAAGAAATATTTTCGCGACTGTAATCCCTAGTCACGGTAAACATTCTCTGAGATCTTTGGTACTAATACCTATTCAGTAACTAGGTACCTACGTGGCTACGTACTCAATATTTAATAGAATATTTATTTTTGTTTAATTACTAGATGTCGTAAACCAATGTTTATGATATTCATAGTTCTTTAAATTGTAACATGTTACTTTACCACCATGGTTCATTGACACGACAAAATTATTCAACTGCAATTTTGGGAAGTGTCTAGTCTGTCCTATTTAATCTTTGACTAACCTGTCTGTCATTGGTTGCATTTAAAAACGCATATCCAATCAGGACGGCCGACGGCCGCCGATCAGTGTTACCATTTGTGACAGATTTCTGCCATTTGGCAGATTTTAAATATTTCAAGAAAAATCTTATTAGTTTGAATTTTTAATGAAATAATATTTATAATTTATTTATTTTTTACCGAACTGGAAACTTCTTATTCTTTTTTACCTTTATTGATTTGGTTTCTAAACAACTTCTATCTCGTTTTAGATAACTGCAAACCGTTACAAACGATCAAAAGATAGTAACTGAATGTAATGTAGGTATTTAATTTATTCCGTAGCCATGAAGGAGATGGTATGAAGTCATATTTTTGGTATTTTTATCGTCAAGCTTGGTAGATTTTGACAGATTTTTTGGCAGGTGTGTGGTAGAACCGCCACTTTTGAGATGGTCACCCTGTTTGTGTTTACATGCGTTGTTGTACTTACATTGTTTTGTTGAGAAAATGTCATCAAACGTGATAAAATGGTGATTGTTATGTAAAAAGCCGTCGTCAGTCAGTGTGTGTATGAGCAGTGCCTACGAGGTAATGGTTTAGTGTGAAGTTTGAAGCCTGTGTCGTGCGAAATCTCGCAAACTTACCAAAATCCAGTTTTATCCAGTGTTATTATAGCCAGTAAATAATGACAAAATCCATAGGAACCAGTAAAAATATCGTGTCAGGGGATTGGCGGCGTACCTACCTACCTACCGAAAGGTAAGTATTTAAAATTATCTCGTAGGTTATCGTTGTTTTTCTCTTTCCTAGATAGAAGCGCGCGTGCGTGTGACCTTGACACGTACACAGACAGGGCTGTTGCAAATTTCTGAGAAAATATTAATTTTACTTTTCTATGGGAATTTCGAAAACGATGTATTCAACCGTTGCACACGTCAAAGTATTCCAGTGCTTGGTCTAAATACACGCTCTTTGTTTCCCTACATAACTTCATCAACACGTTGTATATAATCAAATATTTTATAGTAAGCTTTTGTACAAAGTTTTCTTTTTATTATGTTTTTGAATTTGCTAATCGACAACTGGTGATCGACTACTTATGTAACTTATTATCATTAACAGTTTAGTCCTTTATCCAAAAACTATTTAAAAATCCTAAGCGTTCTCCATTTACATCTCAGATTGATCAAACATTTACTTTGATTTATTTTAGTTTCATTTTGACATTGATAATAACTAGATATTTAATTTTAACCCGTGCATAGCCAGGTCTAGGTACTAGTCAAAATATGAATATTATATTCAAATGAGCACAGTGCTGTAGCGTGTAAGTACAAATCACAATTAAAACATAAATATCCAGCTATAAACCGATATCTAAATAGAACAATATCGCGACGAATCGCGTACAATCCACCGTGAACGCCGCGTGCCACCGGAGCGCGCGATCAAACGCACCGCGTCGCGCGTCCATATCACGCAATAATTGCTGACATTTTAAGGCGAAGACAAGTTAGCTCTTCCACTCAGCTCATGTCCGTGGAAATGTGCAGAGACATGAACAGGGACTTGGGCCATGCGAGAATGTAAACAGGCCACTTCCATGTCCACTCGCGTTGCCCGTGTTGCGTGAACACACATTGCCGGCGACGCTGCCGCAGACATATGGACGGCAACATTCCCGTCCACGCGAATGGCAGCGCGAATGTCTAAATGTAAACGTAGTATAATTTACTCGCTCGCTTTACTAGTTTTCGTACAAAAGTTTGCTTCGTTATTATGCAAACTTTTGAGTACAAAAAGTTGTGTCGATCTAAATTAATTTTTTGCTAAACTGTGTGCAATGTGATTGCACACAAAATGGTTGATTGCGATTATTCGAAAATGGGTTGAGTGATTTTAATAATATAAGCATAAGCACCTATTTGTTAGTTTGTAAAACACAAGATGTTTAATAAATAAATTAAATTAAATTATAGAAGGCCAAAGAAAAATTACGCTTACTATTCTACTATTACTATACGTATTCGAGGCCTACCTACTTTTAATCGTATTTTTAATTTGTTAAAAACGTTACATTGTTCTGCTTGAACAATAATTTTAATACGTGTTGATTGATAAGTCTCCGAAATTTAAATATCAACACCTGTATAAATGATAAAAAAAATATATAAATTGTAAAGCAACAACTCAATGCCAAATTTGATCCGGCTTGTAATTAAAAACTCAGCTCAGCTTTTCAATGCAACATTATCAAGAATGTTGCATTCAAAAGCTCGAGCATTGAAAAACAAAACACAACAAGCACAATGCAAATAAAACTTAATATACCCCCACAATGGTTTAATTGGGAGACATTAACACTTTGTGCAACTTTGTTGCATTGCGATGTACTATGCGACTATTGTTACTTTGTTGGCCTTTGTGCAAACCCTGCCATTGACATATTGGCGACCGAAAAAAAAAACAAAATGGCGTAAGGTGAGATGTAGAAATTAACACAAGCCCACACATCAGTAAAATCGTAACAAAGCACTCGTGACCACAGCCTTATGGCATGGAAAAAAGCCCTTGAAACTTGCACTAAAACTTAAGGACTGGGTAATAAGATGTGCGTTTTTTGCGAAATTGATCTATTTTACGTGCTGCATGTTTTCGACAAGTTAATTACTGTTTTTTAGGGTTCCGTATCCAAAGGGTAATACGGGACCCTATTACTAAGACTCCGCCTGTCCGTCTGTCACCAGGCTGTATCTCATGAACCGTGATAGTTAGACAGTTGAAATTTTCACAGATGATGTATTTCTATTGCTACTATAACAACAAATACTAAAAAACAGAAAAAACAGGCTCCCATACAACGAACGTGATTTTTTGCGGTTTTTATAGATAATGGTAACGGAACCCTTCGTGCGTGAGTCCGACTCGCACTTGGCCGGTTTTTTAAAGCAACGAACACAATTCTCTATTAAATAGAAGCCCCTACATTGTTGAACATTGCTGTAATTACTTCTTCTTGTCGTGTCATTCTTTCGAAACAAAATAACCTAACTGATTATAATTCAGTCCCAACCTTCAATTATTAGTTACGCACGTTTGACTACGAAATTACTAAAATATCTACTACTTTAAGTTTACAGAAATGGCTTATCATTTTCATAACATTCATGATAATAGCCGCAGTCATTTCAGTTGCATGATTGGATTCGAATAACATTGTATCGCTATTTCACTTTCACACTTTTACTTATCGACTCATGAAACCATTTATGGAAAATGATTCTCTTTAGACTAGTAATAGAATGTTTTTATCATTTACAATACAATGTGCAGAAAACGTCTAGATCATTATTCTTTTTTTAAATCACTACATAGTATAAAACAAAGTCGCTTTCTCTGACGCTATTATCCCTATGTATGCTTAAATCTTTAAAACTACGCAACGGATTTTGATGTGTTTTTTTTTATAGATAGAGTGATTCAAGAGGAAGGTTTATATGTATAAAACATGCATAATATAGTAGAGAAACACATAATATAGTAGAATAACATATTTTTTGCGCTTACATTACAAACGCTGGCTGAACCCTACGAGATAGATCAAAATTATGTAATACAGTATTGTACACCTTAAAAAGGTCTACAAAAAAATCCGCAATGGTATATGTCTATCTCTTAGGGATACCCCACAATAACCGTGCGAAGCCGGGGCGGGTCGCTAGTTTGTATATAAATGTTTTATAAGATCACCATTATTATATGACTGATGGAACAAGGAGATGGCCCACCTAATGATTACTGGTAACCATCACCTATAACAAAGCTTTGCCCCGTAAGTCACGCACGATATAGGTAAGCATGCCCTACGATGCACTGCCCTGCGTTCATCAACTTGAGGCTTAACATCTGTATGTTAAGCCTTGTGCCTCTTGTTAAGTTACACCATATATTTTCGCGCTGATATTCATATTTTTCATTACGTTGGTTTATACTCAAAGTCAGCACAGATAATTATGTCCTTTGTATTACGAGCACGCGAGCAAACCAAGATAAAAGCAGTTAGCTTGTCAATTTAACTTGAAGCGATGCCATGTGCCACGGAAGGCGGCATCATTACCTGGAGAATTACATACTTATTACTGTTTCTTAACATCATGCGTATAGGTATCACCATTGTTGGTTTTCAGAAGTGGGATTTCTGAAATAAACTACATCAGTACACCAAGTCTCTGAAGGAAATGGTGGCGATTTTCCTCAAAATGAAAAAAAAAATTATTTTTATTCTCTCTTCACAAAAGGTTTGTCTTAACTAGGTCTAAGTACTAAGTAGTGCAATCTAGATATAAACCTACATTGCGAGAGACTGGTGCCTGTGATAGGTTTAATAAAACCTGTGTTACAGGTCACCAGGGCCCCACTCCGCGGATGTTATAAGCAGACACGGTATACTGTAGTGTCGTAGACTGAGATAGTAGACAATAAACAATATTAACAGGTAAAAGTGTGGATGATAAGAATCAAATCAAAATGGATGTAACATTTACACTTTCATTCCAAAACTTTGTGCTAAAACATTCAGTTTCTAATATTGGTTAAACCACCGGAATTACTCAACAGAACATAAAATAAAACCATCAATTTCATTCGAAAATCCTATGTTGCTTTCAAATATTTGTTTTTCCAGAAAATGCTACTTATAAGTAACGCTTGTGACACTAACTTGGCTATTTCCAATATTGGAATTAGCTCCTCCAGAAAATGCTAAAGGTAACGCTTGGTTACGCTTACCCATTTAAATCTGAAATACCCACGCATTTGTCTAGGATTTTTTCACAGGCAATGTAAGAATTCGATAGCATGCGTCAATCGCATACATTACACAACCACATTTTTAATATATCTAGCAACACCAGTATCTTTTCCGCTTCCCCTCAACACTATCCAGGCGTGATCAGTAAATGCCAATAAGCCATCTTTTCTTCGGATATATTTAACAGCTTGTTGAGTTTTCTTTCACTCCAATCGTGATGAACTCACACGCTTTCTTAAAGAGGTAACAGAATGTAATTACTGCAGTATTGTGTCCCTCATCTGTTTAAAATAAGTAGCCAAAAATGTGTGTGAAAGAAGAACAAGCGCCAAACTTGCGTGTTAAGCACTTTTGGAATTTCTGCCAAGTAGGATACCGTGATATCTAAATGGGATTCCCCTCCACTGTCAATCACAATATAAACGCCAAGAAATACGGAAATTACATACAAAAACAATAAATATTTACCCCTTTAGCCACCGCAAACCAGTCGACCCTCCGCTGCTAAATAATTCACTGTCACAATACAAATCGTACCCAATAAAGCGAAGGTTCAAATCGCCACATAATGACATGACAGGCCAGACATAACCCGTTTTTCTTTTGTTATATTATTTCATAGTGGGGTCGAGTCCACCCTTGTGGGATAAGTAATAATAATGTACCTACTATTAGGTGAGGGTTGAGCCAGATTTAACCACTTCATTACTAACTGCTATTCAGTTATTGGATATGATTTTCTTCGCAAACAACTTGATTATAGACTGTCTGTCCTCAAAGTCTCGACGATGTCAAGTTAATGCCATTGAGCTATTTTCAAGACTGTTTTTAATAGGTATCGCTTCTTTGTGATTACCTCCCTTTGGTACGAGGTATTTAATTTCGTGAATTTACTCAAAGCTTTAATGTGAACCAATTACTGACGTAGCGTTTAGTTAGTTTTTCTATTTCATAATTAAATGAGTAGGTAGGTTGAGTAAGAGCATTTTTAACAGTACATTACATCAATTTCGTTGAACAAGTACAGAATACAGTACAGTACATTATACGTTTCAAGAACAGGATGAAAATCAATATTTGAGTGAGATTCTGCTATAGGTACACGTAGGTAAAGTGAAGTGAGGCTGTCCATGTTCACACAGCTTACTTACCTGGCGCACTTGCTTGTACTGCTCCTCGAAGCTCCAACCGGCAGCGCTCCCCTCGGAGGAAGACGACGACGCTGAGCCGGCCGGCTGCGCTGGCGGGGGCGGCGCTGGCGCCAGGAACGCTGGTGGCGCGTACGGGAAGCCCCCCGTGGCGCCGCCTCCGGCCAGCGCGAACACACTGCTGGGCGTCGACAGAGGCGCGCCCTGCGCCAGAGAGGCGAGCGATGACAGGTGCGGGTGCAGCGACGACTTCAGCGACTCGAAGTCATCTCGGACCTGTAGGAGATGGCTACGTGAGCACTTTTATTATTCAACTAGATGATGGAACAAGCAGATGGCCCACCTGATATTAAGTGGTAACCATGATCTATAACAAAGCATTGCCTCGTAAGTCACGCACGATAGGAACGTGCCCTACGGTGCACTGCCCTGCGTCCATCAACTTGAGGCATACAGATGTTAAGCCTTATGTGCCTGTAATTACACCGGCAACCACACTCTTCAAACCGAAACACAGCAACGCTGCTTGGCGGCAGAAAAAGGCATGGTGGTAGTTCTTCCCCGGACGAGCCCTTCACAAAGAGCTCTACTACTCTAACTACTTGGAGCTTTAAAGAGGCTTGATGAGATATGGTGCTGTTTTTCCATTTCATGTTTCCTGTTTCTTTGAGTTTTATTTAAGAATATTAAATCGGCTGTTGCTTGCCTACTGCTTTATTTGATCACTTGATGGCAGGACGGCAAGTCGTAGAAATGGTAACTAAATTCCTCAGTATCTAGACACACTAAGTTTATTTTTCTTTGAAAAATTTAACAGAATCCATAGTCTCTCGAGCTAGTGTAAACTGTGTTTCAGAAACCAGTGGCACCCATCCAAATACAGTCTTGCTTAGTGTTTGTGTGTTGTCAAAGCTTACCTTTAGCTCTCGCTCCAAGGGGCGAGGCGAGTTCCGCGCGTGATGCGCCATCTGGTGGTTCAGATGCTGATGGCTCATGCTGTGCGGCGGCAGCTGCGGAATGTGCGGCGGATGCTGCGGCATTTGCTGGATGGGTTGGTGTTGGTGCGTTGGCGCGTCTCTTCCTACACCCTCGTCTGAGCTCTCGCAAGACTGCTCGCCTGATGACTCGCCTTCAGACCGGGCCGACTGGAACAAAAGGATTTAACATCTATTTATTTATTTATTCGGTTCATTCATTTATTGATGAAATCTGCCCGCGACCACGGCTGTTGCAACATAGCCGAAACGTTGGGAAAATAATTAAGATAGTACGCGATAAATTCCCGTGTAATATTCAATACATTCATTTTTTGTCACCAACACAGTACACCGTTATATTAGTTCGAGAAAATATTAATAATAACATAATTAAATGCCACCGCCGTTACAGGCGAAGACAGCTTGCAATAAAAATAAAAATACGGAGAAAAAAAATGTGAGCGTAACAAAGACACGTAGTATTAGGTACCTTTTATTTATATTCGTTTCGTGTTTTATTTTATACTAGCGGCCTGTCCCAGCTTCGCATGGGTGGACATAAATTTTTTCAACGTTTTAGGATAAACTTAGACCGTGGTGGGTTCGAGTCACTTCTAACTCTAGCCTTGTCCGGGCCCGCGCTGGGTGAGAACGCGCCCCGTGACCTTATATTTTTAAAATCTTTTGTATGGAATGTCCGATTTGAAAAATTTAAGAAGTAATGTATAGGTCTTGAACCAGTCTTAATTATGAAAAGATTTATTTAGATAAGGATTAATACCAAGTTACAAATAAAGACCCTTTTCTATCGGCGGCATTTCAATTAATTTTTTTTAATAAAAGAACACTTATTGTGACATAACTATAATAGTTAGACATATGCTGTCGCGACATTTTTTGTAGATGTGTTTTACAAAATCGTAGTACATTATTTTGTTCTATAATCAATAGTTTTCGCAGCGCACGCGATGTAAGGTTTTCTTTTTCCACCTTGGGTTACATTGTTGGAGTTTTAGTAAGGATCCCTGATTTTTTTGAAAATATAATATTGCCTATGTTACTCAGGGATAATGTAGCATTCTAATAGTGAAAGAATTTTTGAAATCGGACCAGTAGTTTTTGAGCCTATTCGTTACATACAAAACAACAAAAATACAAATCTTTCCTCTTTATAATATTAGTGTAACAAACTCCAGACCCCTCAGAGATAATTAAAAGCCTCTTTATATGCAGGAACAAGAATTTCATTTTTGCCTTACAACTAAAACCATTTTTGCAAAACGGTCGAAGCTACCAAATATCAGTGTTGCCATCACCATGCACAAAAAAACTTGAGTTGACAGGTAACTCAAATTCGTTTTAAATGACAGACAGGAATGATTATTTTCTAAAATAATAATAAAGTAAAATTATTTTCTTAACTAAGAATACGAGCGTAGCGTGAAGTTCCGTAGATTAATAACAAGTTTGTACTAACCTACAATTACACATAAATGTCGCGAGGCGTTAGTAGTAGCCGTAAATGCTTGGAATAATAACGGGTGACTGCAAACTGATATTTATTTTTATGCTGTGTTACTGTACGAAGGTAGGAAAAGTCTAAATAAAGATAATTCGATTTCAAATTGAACTGGAAAATATGGGTAGGTATGTGCCAATAAATGTAATGTTTGGACGTAACTCTGACTACCCCCTTCGACGTCCTCAAATAAGTAAGTACGTATGCTGGAGTCCGTACCAAGATATCTCTGGGGATATCTACCGTGCCTGGTGATCAAAGGCGTGAAGCTGTTTCAGTTCCAAATTGTAAGTACGTAATACCAAACAATCAATATTATCTTATTTACGTGCCGGTTACTTTGATCTATGGCCACGACTTCATGCGGCCAAGAGTCATGAACCACTAGAATCTAGTGGTAAACTTTCTGATATATTTAGTGACTAGATATATCAGAAAGTAGGATGTAAAAAATCTACTACCTTAAACTGAAACGGGATACTTCTCGATCGGTTATTACCGAAAAAAACTAATTGTAAAATTGAAAAAAGTAAATTTCAGCACACAATTTTTTAAACTATCATTATTATGATCATAATTTTGATCATGATGTGATTTGATCATGATGACCTATGTACCAAGGTCACGCAGACATTTACAGGGTTGTTGCAAATTTCTGAAACAATGGGAATTTCGAAAACGAAGTATTCAAATTTTGCACAGGCAAACTATTCCAGTGCTTGGTCTGATCTCTTGGTCTTTGCCCTTAAAGGGGTATTATGTTACACGTTGTAAATTGACTTAATATTATTGATATTTTATTTCAATTGCAAACAATTATTATAACGATTGCCACAAGCAGATGGTTACCACAAAAACTTATCGCCTCTGGGCGCATATTTTGGTGATTGAAACCAGTGGCATTAGTGGTGGAATAATTTCGAATATTTTTAAGACAACTTATCTGTATAAATTATAGGGATTTTTACCAGCAATAAACAGCACATCTAATCGAAATCCAGTCAAGTCAGTTTAACAATCAAGGTTCATGAGATACAGACTGGTGACAGACGGACAGACAGACAGACAGTCGGACTGACGGACGGACAGCGGAGTCTTAATAATAGGGTCCCGTTTTACCCTTTGGGTACGGAACCCTTAAAAGTTTTTTCTTTGTCCTAAATGTTTTAAGTACCTACCTAGCAACGTTTGTTTCGTGACACGTAAAAGAGGTTTTAAAATTTTCTGAAAAAGCCAGTGGTCAAGACAACAAGTGCTTAAAGCTCCATAGGACCAATATAAAAGAACTGTAGCGGCGATCAAATTGTTGGTTCGAAAGAGCGCGTTTCGCCGACGGCCCCCGGCCCACAATTACGACATTAAAATTATTTTATTTCCATTTTTATTTATTATTCGCATCATTATTATATTGTGTGGAGTTATTATCGGTGAAATGTTTCGTTCGGATAAACGCTGGAGCGACACGCAACCCCTCGACGCCTTTCCGTACTAGTACTAGGGTTCCGTACGTCGAATTTGTTTTGAATTTTTTAAATTTGTTTTGTTGTGAAGTTTTGTATCGTCCTGTATCTTCATCAGTGTATCATACAAATTAAAGCTATATAATGAGCCTGTAAATCCTTACTATCCTATAAATATCATTAACGCGAAAGTTTGTAGGTATGGATGGATGGATGTTTGTTACTCTTTCACGTAAAAACTACTGAATGGATTTTGATGAAACTTTACAATAATATAGCTTATACATCAGAATAACACATAGGCTACCATTTATAAAGATATTGTGTGACTAATCCTGCGCAGTAGAATTCGCGGGCACCAGCTTGTAAATAATAAAAAATAACTTTAACTAGGACAATCTGGATAGGGTTACAACAACAATAAAAGAACAGTGGGTTCGTCCCAACAGTCGAAGGTCTTATCGCAGGAAGTGATCTCTTCCAGACAACCGTTACACCAAGCTTAACTTTTGACTAATGTTTATATGAACGACTGCGAAGTTGAGAGGATTTGGTATGCACCGAAACCCGAACTATATAGTTAAAAACTCTGTTTCTGGACACAGTCGGGTTCGCTGTCAGTTTAGGATAGTTCTAGTCTTAAGGCTTATGTGTAATCCGGCATGGATTACCCATAAGCCTCAAGACATTTAAGGGAATGAATCTTAAA
Source organism: Chloroclysta siterata (assembly GCA_932294275.1). Taxonomy (NCBI): domain Eukaryota; kingdom Metazoa; phylum Arthropoda; class Insecta; order Lepidoptera; family Geometridae; genus Chloroclysta; species Chloroclysta siterata. The sequence goes on from OW028589.1 coordinate 21,566,460, forward strand.
TGGCTGCGCTAATCTTCCACTCTAACCTCTTATACTGCGTTTACGTTCATACATTCGCGCGTGGACGGAAATGTTGCCGTCCATATTTCCTCGGCAGCATCGCCGGCAATGGTGGGCAACGCGAGTGGACATGGAAGTAGCCTGTTTACATTCTCGCATTGCCCAAGTCCCTGCGCATGTCTCTGCACATTTCCACAGACTCACACACTATAGTTAGCATTCGTTGTCGCTCACTTGCACTTGTGACAAGTACCTATACATACTATCCAATGACTTATACTTACTGCTGCATCACAATATCAAGAATCATTGCATTTGGCCCTGTTTTTAGATATTCATTAGTACGTAAGAAAAGTGTGACATTTATCATAATCATTCTTAGATACCTTTTCAAGTACTACTGTAAGATACCTAAGTCACAAGTAGCTTTTAGATACCTACCTACCTACGTAATGATTAAGGCGAATACAAGAGCTAATGTGACTCTCACTCGCATGTTAAAAGATATAAAATAATTAAACTTACTTTCGAAAAATCGCAATCAACCATTTTGTGTGCAATCACATTGCAAACAGTTTAGTAAAAAATTCATTTTGATAGATACAAGATTTCCTACTTAAAAGTTTGCTTATGTACGAAAACTAGTAAAGCAAGCCCACAAAATGGTTGATTGCGATTTTGCGAAAAAGAGTTTAGTGATTTTATATCTTTCAACATGTCGAAACGTGCGAGCTAGAGTCACATTAGCTCTTATATTCGCCTTAAGGTTTGTTAGTGATTACAACGGAACCCTAATCGCGTCCTACGTATTCCCATCTTGTTATTTTATTCGACTTTTCTTTCTCATGGTTGAGCTACTGGATTCCAGCTGTTTTTTATTACTTTTAAAGTGACCGCAATTTTATTTAAACGCTATATCAATAAATTGAGCCACTTATACAATTTCGAGTTCGTCCACCTACAGTAAGGTGTCTCCTAATTCGGTAACAAAATCAAATAAAATAGTTGTACTGAATATATAATTATCAAGTGCCTGTAAAAGCAAACACAGGCACCAATAAGTAGGATAACGTTAACACATACAATGCTAATACCTAAGCAAATAGAATCATATGTGCCGGTCCAAATCGCTCGTGATTTTATAATATAAAATTAACTGTAAGCTGTTTAGTGGGCCGATGAAAAGGTAGTTATATTGAGAGTGTCAATAAAAATGACCGGAATTTCACTAATACAGGATAACACTTTGGAGAGCATTGCTTGTATTGTAATTTATGAAGTTTGTACGTGTTTACCCACTCGGTATAAAGTCAGCCATTTCAAATGAATGATATCCATCTTTCTTCTCCATGTCACAGCTCATTTGGTTACTCTTTTTTTTGCACTGGAGATCGTCAGTTCAAAAAACTTTTGGGTTACTTAGATTTTTGTTCTCTGTCTCGGTTTTATATTATATTTGAAAATAGCGAGTGGTAAGAGGAGTAAAACTGCGGTGAAACTAATTGTAAATAATGGTTAGATAAATAAAAACATCATACTTAAACTAGCTTCTATTGATAACTGATACACTTTAAAATGTGACAACAACAAAGAAACGGAAAGTGAAAGAATTCATCCAAGGAAACCATTAAAGGTACCACTGGCTGATATTTTGTATAAACATGAACCTTACGCTTTCTTAGAAGAATCCCGAACCTTGATAGAAGGACACACCGTTGATTAACGCGTTTTTCTTTACCAATGTTATCATTCAAATATGAACCTTAAAACTTACGCAGTAAAATGTATTTCATAAACTTCGTCTTCCAATATCAATGAAGATAAACCATAATGTTTTAGGGGAAACGCTACTCTATTTCAATGATAAAGAAGTGGTAGCTGAGTGTTAAACGATGCTCAAATTGAACTCACCAGTTAGAAAAAAGCTCTCAAATTGTTTTATGAACTCTTTAGTGTTAAAATAAAAGTCAAAGTGTAGGTGACGAAGAAGAAAATTAAAGGTTATACAAATAAAAATATACAGAATACTCATGAAGTTGAGCTATTTGAAAAAGATCCAAAGATCAAAGTCAAAAGGTATTTATTCAATAAAATCACAAGGATCACTTTGAAACATCATTAAGCTAGGTGACTCACGCGACCAAAGCCTAGAAGAACAGGCAACAAACTTACGGCTTGGTTCCTACCGTTCTTTTGTATGATCCTTTTACAAAATAATATAATACAATATTTAAGTTAGTGAGGCGTAGCCATACAGAAAAAGATAATTATATAAAGGTGCACAAGTTCTTAAATCCAGTTAAATTGAAACTCGAAGATAATGTCGCAGCAGTTTGTGACAATGAAGTATGGAATGACATATAATATTACACTGTAATATTTGAGATAGAAATCGTAATCATACGCGAGTGTGTTTATGAGGCAAAATCAAATAGAAACTTGTAATGAAAGATGTCGTGTGCGTCCGACATGTTTGGTATTCAAAACAAATACGACAGCAATAAAATATTGAACGTTAAGCTGTTGATGGAGATATCGGCAGAGGTGCGAGGTGAAAACATTAAAGACGCTGTCGAATCACTTTATTACACGCAAATTCCAGAATCTGTACATGCAAAAAACTTTAAGCTCAGCATTTTTGATAACGATAATTTGGGAATATGAAAACTGAAAACAGCTTCACGACTTTGATCCCCAGGCACTGTACACATCCCCTAAGATCTCTCAAGTAAGAGCTCCAGATTCTTTGGGTTGTCAGAGGTGCGTCCAAATATTGGGAATATGTTTAATTATATATATTATAGCCATAAAATATATTTTTAAAGATCGTAACCATGAAAATAAGGAATAACATCTTTATTTTCCGAGTGTGGTCTCTCGATCTGCATGCACATTAGGTACTTTCGATTCCTGAATGACTTATTATCGAAAGCCGATACCTATCTGAACGCTTGATGGACAAAAGAAATTTCTCTGCCTTTGTGTCCACAACGATTTGAATTCATATTCTTATTTGTTATGGAAATCACAGGGCAATGCCATTAAAGATCTCCGCGTGATGGCCAGGTTCGCATCCACACTCCCTGGAATATATATTAGCGGAGGGTCACGAGGTTTGTCCACACATTAGCGGTGTTAGCGCCCGGGATAGCTGGCTACCTGCGTGTTTGCCTAGACATAAATATACATGCTATTTACCTAGATATCCACACATATCTGGTGTTTCGCGGAGCTCGCTTGCAACACCATTTGAGCAACGTATTGTTGACGTCGAAGGGAAATCTGCCTTTAGTGTTTGCGCAATCGAGAGGATTGTACAAGCTTCATACTAATAAGTTGTAAAGGCGGCTATTGAACTGCGATTAGCGAACCGCTTCCATATTTTGTAAGGCACGATTCTACTCTCGAGTTTATCTCCGCAATTTTAAGAGTAATAAATGTAGAGAATAATGTCGGACAAAGGGAATTACACTGACTCGTACATCTGTGAGCAGATCGTCTACGCGTCTGTCACAATGTTGCCAATAACTGCCACAGTCACATTAACATTAGCGGACATAAAATAACCGCCAATAAGTCGAGGTACGCATCAAAATGTCGACAAAGCAACAGGTTCTCGGCTCGACAAACACGCTGTGTTTACATTACGATCCTGGGGCTTCATTTAATAATTCTCGGGAACTAAAAGCCTTTGAACATTTCATCAGATGACCCTCGGTGTTTGCACACACTCCTGCGTCGAGATGCTAATGTGGACACAGGGACCTGTATCGCCGATCGATGCGTTTATTGTTAGCCCTTTCGAGCTGACTCCTACTATTTCACTGTGATGTTCGATCGTCGATATCTTGTGCAAACATTTGAAATTGGACATTCTTGTTTTTATTTGACTTTTTACGGTCAGTCGGAAGGACTTCGACTGTTTATTTTAATTTTTATCTCATAAAAAGATCTAAAAAATAAACAGTGCCGCATTTCAGGTTCAATTCATCTGTAGAAGCGGAAAAATAGAAAGCCAGGAAAATGTTTACGGCTTTGGCAATATCCGATAAATAATGACCACATGCGCCTAAGCACAACAGTAAATAGCATAAGGTATAGGTATAAGCAACATTTGTAAATCAAGAAGCCGGACTACGAAACGAGCTAAGTATTTGAGCAAAACAAAAGGTGATAAGGAGAGGTAAATAACCTGAGCCATTGACGGCGTGACGCCGGCGCGCGTGCAGCGTAAACAGTCATGTCATGTTGAACGCGCGCCTTCTCCGCTCAACAACAGCTGTTTAACGCCTCGCATACCTCGCTGAAAATATCGACGCAGACCATTTAGCAACCTCTCCGCCGCACTGAACATCAACACAATTTAACACGCAATTTACGACACCAACAGCACACTGGTAACTGCATTATGCAAGTGCATCTTCGATCTCCGTTGAGAGAGAGAGTACACAAAAATGAGTTCGAACCGTTTCTAATGCCCATCACATCCGTACCGACACTATTGAATCCCAAATGATTTGGCCTCGTAATTTTATTCAATACCACAAGCGGTAAGTAAAAAGAGATCGTGTCACTTATTGTGATGATAATTATTTTCAGAAAACAAAAACTAGAAAGCGAACGGACACTGTTGCCTATCAGTTAATTATTGTCACCAAAATGGTGGTATATTGTTATTGCCGCAAAATGGTTGGAGTGACAAATCGTTAGGTTTCGTGCACGTTCCGTTTGATTGACGCGTGCCAGATTCCGCGGTAATACACCTTTATTCATATTTATTTATGCGTAGAAAGCGCAAATAAAGACGGGTTCTTTCACATAACGATCGAGATCGTCAATCGATGTGTACGGACGCAAGAGGTGGATGAATGAGTTGCGATTAGGTACCGTACAGCGCTAAGTATTGATTGAGTTAGGCCGGTCAGCTTATTAGGGTTATTAAGGTAATGTTTACGATTGGAAAATATCGAAGCCGTTGAGACAGTTTTGAGCCGTACGACGTTCGGGGTCAAATATTGACAGTTCTCACGAGTCACAGCGGACACGGCTCGTGCTTGGCCGAGCCTATGGTCCTATTCCTTCCGCTTTTCACACGTACCTATAGGTAATAATCGATCGCTTTTATTGCCTGTGTGTCGACCGACGCGATAATTCGAGGAACTATAACGTGACCTCTAGTTTGCCGACGGATCGAGCGAAGCTGGACGTTAAGTGGACCGACAAACGGTGACTGACTCGTGATTTCTTCGAAAGACCTGCGAGCTTGCGTCGTCAGATTCCTTTGTTATCGATTATCCATGACTCCTGACGCACTGTGCAATCGCGTCAAATGTGAATTGTCAGGTAAACCAAAGCTTGCCTTTATTTACATTAACTTATTCCTTAAAACGGCAAACAGCAATCATCGTATAAAGGCTTTGTGATTCCCAAAGTGGATGTTTGACTTGACTCATTTAAAGGGAAATTGACGTTTGAAAGCGACCTCAACTTTGCCGAGATGATGCATTGGAGATTCAAAAATATAACTGTTCAAGTAATATAAATAGAAGTTAATAAAAATTGCATTGTTCTTGTCTTATAAGACTACAGTGATGGATAGATAAACAAGATGAGAGAAGCTTCAAGTAACAATTAAAACGCGAAATCACAAATTAATGAACCTACTTTTCCATCTCAAGTTATAAAAACATACACAACGGGTTCATACATACTGTTTCAACTGTATGCACTTTGGACTGACGAACACACCATTTTGTTTTTTATGCTACTAGCTGATGGAACAAGCAGATGGCCCACCTGATGTTCAGTGGCAACCATCACCTATAACAAAGCATTGCCTCGTAAGTCACGCACAATAGGAACGTGCCCTACGATGCACTGCCCTGCGTCCATCAACTTGAAGCATACAGATGTTAAGCCTCATGTGCCTGTAATTACACCGGCAACCACAATCTTCAAACCGAAACACAGCGTTGCTGCTTGGCGGCAGAAAAAGGTATGGTGGTAGTACTTTCCCGGACGAGCCCTTCACAAAGAGCTCTACTACTCTTAAAACCAATTTCAACAAATCAAAACATAAGCCACTAACACATTTACAAACAGAACATTGTATAGTATTTCGTCAGACAATGGGTTCGTGACGATAGTAAAGTGTATCGTTAAACGCTTTACCGTGCCTTAACCACTGGTTAATTACCCTGAGCTTGTGGTGCTCGTAAACATGGACCAGGAAACTAATGCCCAAACCGCAGGTAGGTCAGGTGAAACCTACACAATGTATGTAAGTAAGTAACGGCGATTCACATGCGATTCCACGAGTCTTATGCTCCCTGAAAAGCACGGCACTGGAATGCTTAACGATCTCAATAAATCTAAATCAGTCAATTCTATTCTTTTTCTTCTTCTCGTCGTGTCACTAGCTTCTTTCGAAACAGTGTGGTGAAAGGATTTTAAGTGCGCCTCAAAGAGGCTCCTTCTATTCTGTCAAATTGTTTGCAAGTGCAGACTTTGATTAAGAAGAAATTGGTCGTATAGATAGGATTAGGTAGGTATCTCAAATAATAAAGGAAATTAATGGATTTTTCTTCGAAAACTTTCTGCGCAATGCCGGTGCTCTCAATCGTGTAGAAACTAGTTAGTATTATAGCAGCGGCGAAGGGCTGTCTGTCACATAAAGAATACCAACAACTGCAAAATGAGTCGTCAAATACTTTTTTGACCATATCCTTAACAAGCCATAAACTTAATTGGACGTACCTCTGATTATCGTCCCTTGATATCCTCAGATAATCGGGAGTTAAAATTTATTTTACCAGTTGTGCGAAATGTGCGAGTGAGCTTAAGTGCTACTAAGCTTTATCATTAAGTAGTTTTTTTATAAACACGCATTATAATTCTAAAGTTCAATAAACCATCGATTCGCAGAATCCCGCGCATCTCCTACATTAATCAATTCGAGAATCGATGGTGACCTGTCCGGCTATCAATCAAAGCACCCGAGACACAGTTCATAAAATTATAGCTAGTTCTCTCCTCAGTACCTCAGTCAGGCCTTTTTTGTGTACTCGTGAGTTCTCAGCACGCCCGATAGAGACGCTTATCGAATCTCCATACAAAAAAGGCCTGACGTTATGAAAAACTAAATGCGAAATATTGTAAACAAAACTAAGACTTGGGGGGTTGATAATCTCAGTAAGCGGCTTAAAAACTCCGTCACCAAAGTTGGTCACTATCTCAGACGTACGACCGAATGGTAATCTATCATAATTCAACAGAAAAAACGAAATACTATACATATCTAAAAAAAAACTGGCTTAAAACGGTAGAACGCATCTATTTTTCACACAAGTATTTATTCGAAATTTCAAATCAAATCATTTGTTGTTCGTGAATTTCACTATTTTTATAACTTATGTTTGTGACCCAGCTTAATTTCATCTAAGCTGTGTGTTTAAGATGGTACCAGTAACCTAATGTCGCTTATCGAGATAAACTTATACACGTTAATTTATCAAATCGATTTGTCTGACAAATACCAATCGATTTTGAATTCCGGACAATCGGTGCATGTACTTTCCTACAGATTATTTATAGAACATTCTACTTCATAAATACTGTTATCAAATAAAAAAATGCAATGTAGGCAATGTAGTTGTAGTTATTAGAACTACTGCTAAATTTGGGTATGTGCCAAAAATATTTTGACGTGCCTTTGACATTCTCGAAGATACTTGACATGTCTGCTAGGTGAGTACCGAGCTCTAAGGGGATTCGTTTTCTGTCAATTTAGGAAGCAACATAGCTTTTTCATTTTAATTGTTTTTCTAGTGTTATTTTGAGTTGTGTTGTGTAATTTCGGTGGTATTTTAACCAACATTACTTGAGGTCTTAGCTCAAAGTGTAAACATTTGAAATGAAAGTGTAATATGTGATATCCTGATTTGACCGCAAATGTTTCCAATGTTTTGAAGAAAGCCACCACCATTTTCTTTAAAACAAAATGACGGCCGACTTGACTATGGACTGACTTGACTAAAAAGTATTCAATACAAATCACTTGACACTGGCAAGATTGTCTGTCGAATGACGGACAGGAGCCATAAATTGAAAGAAGAAGAAGAGCTCTAAGGGGATGTCTACCGTGCCTTGGAATTACAGACGTGAGCCATAAACATACTAAAAGACGATTTGGAATTTTATCGAACACATAAGTATTTCCCCAATGTCAAGCATAACAACATAAAACTTTTTTTATTCAGTTCTTCGGATCCTACGTAAAGAGACACCCATCAAAACAAACATTCATTTTTAAAATCAATATGAACCCTTTCGATAGCGTTCAAATAAACCGAGAAGAATAAAAAAATATAGCTATGTAGATATAGAATCGTAATCGAATAAACCCGATCTGTCAACCGCCATTGTATTTTAAATTATTTTAAAATGATGCTGTGACGATATGAATAAATAAATCCATGATGCTTCATTTCGATATTCTTCCTTTATTTTGGCTGCGTAGTAGCGAGGTAAAAGTTATATTTTTATGTAGCCTCCTGTCTGTATGTTTTATGTTGATTAAAAACTGGAATAAAATATTTTATTAATAAACGTACCTACTAGCAATATTTATACAATTAACATATTTTAAATAATCGATATCTAAACGACAACCGGGTGCGTGTTGAATAAAAATAAAAAGGTAATTCCATTCTCCAACTTCAATTTCATTCCATATTACAAATCAGATAATCGATTATAATTGATGATTAAATTTAAGACGTATGACATGAAAGTAAGATCGTGCTTTAAAAATACCAAGCGAGCATACCTTAAATAATTGATAAATCAATGCAGTTCTCAACGAGAGGGCCACTAAATCAAAACGCGACTGGCTATCATAACATTTTGACGTAACAGAAAGGCATATTAAACTGTTGCTACTAGATGGCGCGATAAGCAGCTGTCAAACTCACCTGTCACTAGCTTATTAATGGCTGCTGGTCTTCATATTGATAGATTAAAAGGTATTGTAGTTTTATTGCAGTGCGTCGTGTACAAAAGCCTGTTTTGCATGTGGGTTTGTGAGTCATTGATCCAAATGGTCTAATTAAAGTTGGCTACACTGAATGCGTAATACCATTCGCGACAGTTTCGAAGACAATGGATCTCCCACGCACGTCTGGCGTGATTCCTGCGCATCCCGCTGCAATTTGGCCGGATTTGCACACACACTCCAAAATAATAATTTAATTTGTCTGTTTACAAAAAGTTAACAAACAAGGCCGACCTAACACTTTCGCTATTATCCTTCTTTTTTCAAAAGTCTTATTTAGCTAAACATACGGAACCCTTCCCAATAAGAATGGATCTGACCAAAGCAATAGCAACTCTAAGTCTATTGATTTTCGATTGAAAAAATATCATAGCGATAAGAGATGATGTGACCTTTTTGGTAGGGTTGTGTCTGACCATAGGACCACACACGGTCGTGAGTCAACATTGGTCCCAAGAACAACAGTATAGCACTTAGTATACTTTGCAGCATCAGGTAAACTAGTAGCTTTTGAAGCAAACCTCGCTCGCCGGTTTCGCTTTTTAAACGATAAGTCAATTTCAACGGATAAACCTTACGTTTTAAGACGCTGAAAAGTGCTTTTGTAGTACCTCTTGCTCGCACATTATTTTTTAAGATATGAAATCACTGAAGTTATGAAAAATTGCAAGCAACAAAGCTTCAGAGAATAATTACAAAGGTACAGCAAAAACATAATTTGATCCAGAAAAGTTTTCAACAAGTAAGAAATCTAGAAAAACGATGTCAGGTCTTATGAAATAATCTGGGCTATCTGGGATACCCAGGTATACCTAAAGTAAAAATTAAGTTAAACAAAAAAAGTCATAATGAAACCACATACCTAGGTATTTATATGTCCATAAAATTGTATGCAATACAGAAGCAAGCACAAACGAAATTGAAAATAAAATACGCCCATCCACAAAAAGATTGGTTCTGTACATAAATAATCAGCTCGTGGGCGACAACAGAACCGGTAGCAGACGACACGCCACCTCATAGAATTTACATTTTTATTGCATTTACTTCATGCCAGTAGATCTCTTTGAAGGGCTCGTCCGGAGAAGTACTACCACCATGCCTTTTTCTGCCGCCAAGCAGCGCTGCTGTGTTTTGGTTTGAGAGATGGTTGCCGGAGAAATTACAGGCACATGAGGCTTAGCATCTGTATGCCTCAGATTTTTTTTTATACTACCAGCTGATGGAACAAGCATATGGCCCACCTGATGTTAAGTGGTAACCACCACCTATAATAAACCTCGTAAGTCACGCACGATTCCTATCGTGCGTGACTTACGATGCACTGCCCTGTGTCCATCACCTTGAGGCATACAGATGTTAAGCCTCATGTGCCTGTAATTACACCGACAACCACACTCTTCAAACCGAAACACAGCAACGCTGCTTGGCGGCAGAAAAAGGCGTGGTGGTAGTACTTCCCCGGACGAGCCCTTCACAAAGAGCTCTACTTATTTTACTTGTACGAAAATTACAGTAACTTGGCGAGAGCATGTGTCAAATTAACGTCCTACTATTAGTACTAACGCAAATAGTTTTTTTTTCTTGTCAGACCTCCAGGCAGTAATCAGCAACTTCAGTATAAAACATTCTCTAAAAAAAAATGCTACACGAAGAAGGCTGTACTGCTTACGTCACATTTATTAATACCCTCAACGATCCCGAAATTATCAAAGCACCGTTTCGGGGAACAGTCGCTAATGTGCGGCGACCCCGCCCCTTCCTGTCGCAGCGTGCGCGTGCGTCGGTTTAGTGCAAGTTGTGCTTCTTGGGTCGAAACCTCAAGACAGAATTTCATTTTTACTATGATTTTAGAGTAGGTTTTCTAAATCTTAGTCAAAATTGTAATAATAATAAGTTACACTATGTCTAGATCATTTGTAACGGTCTGCAGATAGCTGTTTCATGTGTACCTACTACCTACGTACCTACCTACATTTTGTAAATAATGATTATTTTCTTTGTAAGTACTTACTTAAGTAAAATGGCCACAAACTTTTTTTTTTAAATCCATGTGTTATATGTCAAAGATAATTTCAAAGGTTACAACCATGATTCTAATTCTAATTCGTGGTGGGGGAATAAGAGCTGTACTGACGTCACGCAATGGGGTGTATTTTGCATACAACCATGATATTGTGGTTAAAAATAAAACAGCAAGATTAGACTTAATAAAAACTACAGTAATAAAAGACCACCCTTAGTCAAACAAAATGTCTCAAAATTATCCGAATTTAGATGACCATGTAAGTAGCTACCTACTTTATAATGAAGACAAAAAGCTAATAAGACTGTGTTACACCAACACATTAACCGGCTTTAACAAGTATTTTCTTTAACCTACAACCTTTCGGCAAATCATACTTTAATGTCCTGACTTGACTTGACTTGTAAGAATCTGTCAAAACAACAGCCATCTATTACAGTTCGTTTTGACATACAGAGCAGGGCTTTTCAGCGATGTTTATATTGCAATATTTATAAAGGTATAGACAGGGGCGTAGCTACCGCCGTATCTGCCGTATCAATTATACGGGGCCCCCGGGCCACGGGGGCCCCGACGTGCGTAAGCAAAAATTAATAAAAATTTCCCAATTTTTTTTCCATTCAGAAATGACAAAAGTAAAAAAAGAAGTTATGATGAATAAATATTTCTTTTAATTTTATGCAAACATTTTTTTTTCTTTTGTGAGAAATCTATACTCTTCATAAGAGCCCCCAAAAAAACTATATACGGGGCCCCGCCAAGGCAAAAGCAGTGGCGTAGCACTGGTTTTAGATCTGTCATCTTAACCTTAGGTTACCGTAACTGTTGGTTAATTCCAGACAACACTCACCAAGGTCTTTATGACACGTCTCAAAAAGCAAAAAGTCAACAATTAAAGAGTGCTCGAGTCGTATCAACAGACTACCGTAGTTACGGACCACACCGTGGAGACAATTGTAACGTTCCGGAGTGGGCAAACAAGGTGGGCGATGATGCTGCAGTGGACGGCATGGGAGGTATGGAAGGGATGCGCTGACCACCTTTGTGTATTACCTTCAGCACTGAGAAATAACATTAATTAATTATTTAATTTCAGATAATAAAATAGTTAATTTTACAATCAAAAATATATCATTAAAACTAACACAACATCAAAATTATTCTACTAATATTATAAACGCGAAAGTTTGTAAGTATGGATATTTGTTACTCTTTCACGTAAAAACTACTGAATTTTTAATGGAACTTTACAATAATATATCTTATACATCAGAATAACACATAGGCTACAATTTATAAATATATTGTGTGAATTGTCCAAAATATAATATAAGCTACTCGAAATACTAATCCTGCGCAGACGAAGTCGCGGGCACCAGCTAGTATTAATATAAATTATAAGTGAAGTTATAAGAAGAAATTATAAAAGAAGTAACATCTAAAATTCAGAGGAGCCTTTAATTTAAAATTTTGAAGATTTTTTTAATAACTCGGTAATCTTGCTCTGTGAGTTTATAAATAGTTATAAACAGAGGCAATCGCTCAACATTAGGTGGGACATCAGATTGTTCCGCCAATTTTTTAAGACCTTTGACATTGTCAAAGAATCTCGAGTTGATATTTGGTATAAAAAAATATATCGGAAGGTATATCTACCGTGCCTGGGTATTTATATTGTTATTATGAATCCCTTTTTTATTTTCTCTAATATTTATTTGGCGTCCCTTCAGGGATCAAAGTCTTAGAAGTGTTTCTGTTTTATTTAAATTGATATCAAAAGATATAATTACCATAATGAGATGCATAATATAACCCTTGAACGCTGACGCCTCGCATTAACAAATAGAGGAGACCTGGGCCTGCGGGACCACCGGTGTTACATCAGCAAGTCAAATTATTGAAACCTGCTCGTCATTCAAGGGTTTGTTTGCAGTTACACCACAAAAGCTGAATTTATCATGATTGGTTATGTTTTGATGATATTTTTTTGAAGGTTTACCACTTTAGTCACCTTTTCTATCCTCCAAGGTTTACTGGAAGAAAACTCTTGTTAGGGTTAAGTTCGGCTTTGTACATGTCCTCTATTTCTGTCCATTTCCTATGTGTTGCGTGTAATAAAGAATTAAGGAGGTTTTTATTAGACTATTTGCTTAAGGAACAAGCAACGGCCCACCCGATGCTAAGTGGTAACCATCACCTATAATAACGCATTACATAAATTTATTGTTTAGTGGGGGAAATACATTGTTCAATTGAGTCAAAATTGAAATCAAGGGGATGAATGAACTTTTATTTTAAACAAGCTGGTGTCCGCGACTTCATCTGCGCAATATTAGTCACACAATATCTTTATAAATATACCTACCTATAATAGGCTACAGCCTATGTGTTATTCTGATGTATAAGATATATTATTGTAAAAAAATCATTAAAATCCATTCAGTAGTTTTTACGTGAAAGAGTAACAAACATCCATCCATCCATCCATACAAACTTTCGCGTTTATAATATTAGTTGGATGGGAGTGGAAATAATTAAATATATTGTGTTTAATTTATCTAAAAACAATGGTATTCTAGCTCATAAGCCTTACTTACACTAAAAAAGATTTTATTTGCATATATTCGAAGCGTAAAGCATTCAATTGATATTATAAATATTCTTGCCATACTAATAACCGCATTAGCATACTCAGATAAAAGGCTGCTCAACATGCATGATACAGATATTAAAATCACGTCTTCGAAACAATTAACAGAAACGAGCGAGCGATCAAATAAAACTGCTTTTGTCATACAAACAGACTGGCTTATTCTAAGAACCATGAAGAATAACATTAAAGTCGATATGAATCGATTTCTGTTGTCCAATCGGATTGCGTGAATTTTAACAAAATGGCGGACGTTATTCTATTCTGATTTTAATAGCTGTTACACATGTAGATAACATTGTTGAAGTTAAGCATTAGATCTCCCTGCATATTTTGTGAATACCCAGATTTTGAGGTAGATTGTTGATCAAGCAAACGGATCAGTAGGTATGTATGTTTGTTTATTGTATCTGTGCAAGCAATGTCAAACTGATAATGCGATCTGCTTGGAACTTGGTAGGTCGATGTACTACTACCAACTATCTAGGGGTTGTAACCATATATACAGGTCAAAAAAAAAAAGTATAAAAATATATAAGTTCATACATCCCAAAACAAGTTTTTGTGACCCGAAAGAATTTGTAAAGTAAATCCAAAATAATGAGAGCTCCTGTTTGTCAGAGTTTCGATTACTACATACTACATAGTTCTGGTAAGATTGGATTTGAGCTAGATCGCGAACATTGTGAGACAGTGCAGTACCGAGTAGATAATATTCAAATTACGAATCTCAGTTTCTATTCCTAATCATTTTATAAATTGTTTTCAGTCTGCCAATCAACATCATAAACATTGTAATTCAAATAACATTCGATACGCTAAACTAATTAGCAACCGATGACGCAGTTATTGCATCCAATCTCATTTGAAATAGCAAGAAGAACAGTGAACAGTGAAACTACGATTTAGCAAACAGTTTTCCGTCATAGAAACGCCAGTCAACCTCAAAACATCACATCACAAAGAGCGAGACGAGACGCATCACCTCCAACCTCCGATTGAGAAACCCAATTTGAATAACAATCAATAAATTAATGTACAACCATAATTTATTCATAACCGGAGTCTGTGACACACCGACGCAAGACGAGCACTGAATCTAAATGAAATTTTATAAGACTCCTTTTCAACGGCTCATTATGGTTAGAATGTGATACTTTTCTGTACGTATCGTCATTATCGGACACCACAATGCTTCTTTGAGCAGCGGGCAGTGTCGTTAAAGCAGACTAATCTCTTTACACGTAAAAACGGACGGTGCTGAAGCGTTTCTCGTGTTGGAATAATTAGTCTGCAATTGAAAGCATGCTTTATTTCAAGAGGTCGGACAAAACAAAACGGACATGACACGGTGTCGGTTGCTCAACGGTAAAACACTTTCACGTACACAATGATAATTATTTCAAAAGACTGCGATTCGGAAATTTTACCGGGCTGTTACGCGATTCCGTATTTAGAATATTAAAATAAAATATTCAAATTGTCTATGGGCTGTCCATAAATAGAAGCTCGTTAATTACAGACCGTAATCACATTTCGCCAAACGCGTTACGAAACACATGTCCCATCCCTTCACTGTTCTAAATTTAAATATTATTAAGGCGGGTGTTCGAGGCACGCTTCTCGTTTCAATACATTCAGATAATTATATTTTTTCACCACTTTTAATTTATGGTGTGCTTTATACACGGTAATTTATTATTTTGTTTAGTACTTACTTATACTTATTATTACTTATATCTCTCTCTTTTCTGTCGAAAGGCTGCTTGTTTTTTTTATTAGGTCCATAACAGAATTAACATCTTTTCACGGAACCCGTGCTGCATTCCAATGACCAAAACGAACGGCAAATGAGTTAGATAGAAATTGCGCAGAAGCATTTGGTTGGTTATCAATTGGCGTGTCGTCACGATCGCCTCCGGCATTTAGGAACCACTGTGTTAGGTATATAAATACCACAGATTATTTGAGCAGCTAAGCTAGTCTTATACAGTTTTTGTCTGGCCAAGTTCTCAAAGCTAAGAGTGTTTGTTTTTAACCAAAAATAAGACTTAAGGCTTGTAATAAATTTGGAGCTTAGCGAAGAAAAAACTACAGCAACGTTTGTTTTTTTAGAAATTATTTTTATGTTAAGTATTTGGTCTACATCCAGCAGTGGACTTCTTCAGACGGATGATGATGATGATGTTATTTGACAACTAACGCAGAAGAAGAACTGCCTCTAACTGTGCTGTCGTTGCCTTTTATTTACTTTTAAATCTCCGGTAAGTAGGTAGATTGTCTGTAGAAAATATCAAATATCAAATGTCTATAATTTCCCTGCAGCTTTCCTGCAATAGAGTTTCAACTTTTTATTGCACCAGCCGTAAACGTTGCGTGTCTAAATCATGGCTGCAGGCGAAACAGTAGCAACCATTGCCGTCCAAATTGCCGGCTGTCAGAGGCTGTGATGTCAGACGTCAGATCCACCATCGATTAGTCGATTATCTGGATCATGGGAATCGATTGCGTTAACTGCGTCTGATTTTATGCAGTAAAAAATACAAGCTACATCTACTCCCATTTAATCATGTGTGTATTCAAGTTATTCCTAGAACTTAGGTTTCGGAAATATACGAAGAATTTAAGTTTATTGATATTTTTTAAGCATGTTTTTAATTTTTCTAGCACTTTTCAATTGAAACTTTTTAATGGTCTCAGTGTAAGGACACTGAGACCATTAAATCTTTGACTATTTTAAAAAAGGTCATGCATAGGTATGTCATGGTCTATGATAATACACTTACTAAAATGAAATATATAATCATACAATGTTTAGAAATAGGTGGGTACGATTTGATTTGATATATTATTATTGCCGTGATCAGAATACAGTAGTTACATCTAATTATGAGCTTTCCCAGCAACTCATTTCAAGATGGCGGGTGCGATTTCACGTCATTAAGACTAGTTATCGCGCGACCTACCCGCTATCCTCTAATTATGCTACCGGTGTCTCCCGAGAAATAATATTGGATATTATAAACTGGAAATGCACGAGTTTATTCAGGTAGGTATATCCTTAGAGGGATAAATTTGAGCTCGCGAAGCTAATGTGTGTCTGTCTGAACCGCTAGATATGGACATAGATGTTGGACACAGCAACCAGTAGGTACCTATCTATCTACAAAATACCATAGACAATTTTATTTTCTAAATTACCAAATTATTTGTTTTGCTTAGAGGATATTCTTTTTGAGGGTAGGCACATTAAATTGTTAAGCTTTGGTAATACCACTTCGATGTTTAAATTCCAGTTAATATCGACACTGTATATAGTGCGAAAGGGGTGTAGAATTATAAAGGTAATGAGTATGAAGTGGAAGTTGTTTCCTAGAGTAAGATATTTAACTGCCATTATATAAAATTATACGTATTCCTTAGAAAAGTGCTTGAACGTTTGTTGATTTGGTTCCATTGACTTCCTTCTGCAAAAAGACTTAGTGAAACTTTTTGCTTTTATTTATAAAGTATTAATGTACCTTTACATCTCTCATGTTCGGTAAGTAGGTTCTTATTACCTCAAAATGGGGCTTGTAGGTGACTAATTAGCGCTCTAGGGTAATAATGTAGCTAGAAAAGCCCTAAGACGGTAAGTAATTAAAAAAAAACACTTCTTTCTTTCAAAAAGTTCGCGTACATATAACCATCATACTGGCAATAGACATCATGCATTCAGCCCAATGACCAAAGAGGTCGCTTTGCTATTCAGCCTTGTCTTCGTGTGAGTATAATAGTCATCAATTTTAAATATCGAACGGCGAAGCTCAATTTCGATCATGAAAAAAAAATGTAAAAGTTCTTTATTTGATTCTTTTTAATGAAAAAAGGCTGGAATAGAAATCTTTTACTTTAAATTTTAATATTGTTTATTCTTGTAAGCCGGTTTTTTTCTACTTAGCTCACAATCGAGATGTAAAGCAGAATAGTTAGCTCGGGTGTAAGCGCCAATTGCACCCTCGAACTATAGGCGCCCTCGCTGCGCTCGAGCGCCTAAATATCTCGGGCTGCAATTGATGCCTTACAGCCCTTGGCTATAATCTACTATTTGGAGTCGTCATTTATTTTATAAGACTTAACTGATACCTGTTACTGTTTTATATAATATCTTACCTATATTTAATCAGTGCCTAATGTTTGCACACCTTACATCAATTCCTTGAATAGTTGCCCATGTTTGCCAACTATCGATTATGATGATAAAATCGATAACAATTCTCTGCTTATATTACTACATACTTATATTACTTATATAACAAAATAGTAGGTACTTACCTATTTATACCTTATACCGGTTCTGACAGTAGATCAGCCTTGGTCGACAGTCAACCAACATATAATTTTGGTTTTATAGACATAGCATCAGTATATATTTTTAGATTAATTATTTTTTTATCAGATTTTCCAGGCCTATTCTAGATTTTCCAGGCCTAGACTATTCCTTTAGACAGACTCAAAGAAGAGTTGATATCCAACGTGCCTGGGATAAAAGTCGTGAAGCTGATTCTTTTTTTTTTTGAGTTATTAAACCAAAGAGTTCCAGTGTCTTTTTTCGTGTCGTATTTTTTTTTCTACAATCATATACTTACTAATTAATATATAATGCACCTATACAAAAATAGACATAACCTATAAAAAAATCTATTAATCCGTGTCCCTACCGTTTCCAGCAGTTAAATGTCAAGAGATTGGCGAATAGTTACGATAATAACGAAACTTCTAGATTCGATTATAGCATCGGCACCGTATCATTAAGGCTCTGCATCCGATTCCAAGAATCGGGATCGTTTACATCGAGGAGGGCCGGGAACCACTACGAACACAGATGACGCAATATTCATTTAATTGTGATGTTTCACTCTACCATCAAATAATCTGTGAACGTGACGGTGAAATATTTTTTGTAATAGCTACCTATTTTTTTTTTTGTAAATGAACCTACTTTTGCAATGTTTCAGATTTTTTAAATTTGGATGGATCGTATAGGCTATAAAACTCCGCCCACGGCATCGCTCGCGTGGTAGCTCGAAAAAATCATGTAAACTGTAATATTCGAGTAGGTAGGTATATCGGTCTTCTATCGGATCTACCTATATCCTTAGGTACCTAGTAGGTACTGAGAGATCTGAGGAGATACCTACCGTGCCTGGGGATCAAAGAAGGGAAGCTGCTTAAGTATTTTTTTATCTATACCTATGAACAGTTTAATCTAAATCCCACAAGCCGGATGGTCACAGCTCACAGGCGACATGTCTGAATTTTCATATTTATTTCATTTTAATATTAGTCTTATACTAACGTAATAAAGCTCATTTTTCTCCGAAAGTTGATGGTAAGTGAGACAAGATAGCTTCCACCACGCACTGTGGCGTGCGGTGGCGCGCGTGAGAATCCGTGCGATATATCGCATCCAACGATTGACAGTTGATTGTTTTTGCAAGATGCTACATAATTGGCGCAATCAAACAGTGTACTTTTACTCGAGTCAGTAATTATGTTTTTTTAATGTTTGTGTTGTAAAGTTTTATATCAATAAGTTTATTGGTGTTTATAAAAAATATTCGTCAGGTGTTTATGTGCAAAACAATGTTAAGACATTAAAATTTATCATAAATAATAAACAACTGTCTGAATATAAAATTAATTAATGAAAATTTTATCCAGTCATCATCATTGAAGAGTGATGGCTGGTCAAAATTAAGTAGTAGATACCTAGGCATAATTACTAGTATGGCTGCAAGTACTACAAAGTCAAAGTCATATGGTATTTATTCAATTGAATCACAAGGATCACTTTGAAACGTCTTAAAGCTAGGCGAATCTAGGTGCCAAATCCAACAAACTGACCCAGATTTACAATAGTCGATTATCTATAGTATTTTAAGAGTAGTAGAGCTCTTTGTGAAGGGCTCGTTCGGGGAAGTACTACCACCACGCCTTTTTCTGCCACCAAGCAGCGACGCTGTTTCGGTTTGAAGAGTGTGGTTGCCGGTGTAATTACAGGCACATGAGCCTTAACACCTCAAGTTGATGGACGCAGGGCAGTGCGTCGTAGGGCACGTTCCTATTGAGCGTGACTTACGAGGCAATGCTTTGTTATAGGTGATGGTTACCACTTAAAATCAGGTGGACCATCTGCTTTTTCCATCAGTTAGTTGTATAAAAAAAACTATGTCAATGTAAAAGATTATGTAAGTCGCGCATCGAAAACCTTTATCAAAAATAACGGTAAGTAAACGATTAATCACTGTGATGGCGTGTCACATCACTAGCGCCGGCCGTTTACAGAGACAGCTACTTCTTGAATGGAAAAATAACATTATATAAGTCTTTTGTGAGGTTTAATCTTTTATGTGAACTTAATTAATTATGGTGAATGAATGTGTTCTCCATTGTGCCGTGTTATTCATTTTGTCTGTATTTGTTTTTATATTAAGGACATGTTAAAGGAGTGCAAAAATGTATCTTATTTGTAACAGAACAAATATGACGCAAAAGTTTTTTTTTTTTAATTTAATAGTGGGTAATTTAGAATACCTTCTTTATGATAAAAAGTTAAAAGAAAAAAAAGGTTTTTTTTACATAATTTTATTCTCAAATATTTATGAATTTCATAACAGCATCTAGGACCCTGTTTTTGGAAAACAACAAAAAGTTACGTAGGTACTAATAAGGTACCTACTTAAATTACATACCAACCAACATGCTTAGCCAGATTATAAGTTTTGAAATCAAGTCCTCTTAATGGAACTTGACAAATATTTGTTTAAATCGGTTATGACATACGAAAATATACCCATTATGCGTTTCGTAATACCTATACACACATATATTTTTGTGTAAGAACGTATTTGCCGACATCAGTGCACAAGTATGGAATGTCAGTATTAGTATTATGTTTACTTTGACACCTCTACACCTCAAAAGACGCCGCCTGCCAAACTAAGGTTCTATTCATTATCTTGTTTTTTTTAGCTAACCCATACTGTCCTACTGCCGGGCTAAGGTATCCCCTCTGTTCTTCCGCTGCCTTCGATCCTCGGTACATTCTACCCTCTCACTGTTGAAGGAGTTCAATCTTCTCGCCAGCACTTCCTCGGTCACGACATAAGCATAGGACATATAAATGTAAGGGAGAGGCATTTGTATGAAAAACAATTTTTAGCCTTCTCCATCCACCGGCTTAGCACGATCTTTACAATATCTTCGTTCCAACGGGTGATGGTAATGATATTTTTTTAATGTTAATGATCTTTTTTTTAACCCTAATTTATGTATGATCTCTTGTTACTGTTTCGATTTATTTGAGAAAATGATGGTGCTGTGCACCGTAGTTACTGCTTTTGAACTCCGGCGTCACGGAAGACCAGCGTTGTAGTAGTGCATCAAACACTATTACAGCATAAAGCTGAGTGACGACCGCTTTTGTTGACACAATATTATTCTTTATAATTCGCCTATGTTTTTGTGACACAAAATAAACGTTTTTTGATTTGATTTGATTTGATTTGATGCTGCTGCCTGTATCTTAGTGCGTTTCCTTAGTCCTTACGACATCCACGGTAGGTTTGAGGGATCATATTGTACATCGAGACCACCAACAGCCAAATAATAAATAATCATTGGTGGACTTTCCACACAGCACTACCTAGCCCCAAACTTAGCACAGCTAATATGGTATACAGACAGCTTATAATACCCATATATTTTTAAATAATAAATAATAAAACACCCAGACACAGGACAAACATCTATGTTCATCACACAAATATTTGTTCTCGGTTCTCGGCCTACATCGCAGAAGGCAGAGCTACTACCAACTGAACTATGAAGGCTCTTGAAATGATAAACGTAATAAAATTAAAGGGAAACCGTCATCTCATGAGGAAAATCTTGAAGCGATCGAACAAAGGATCATTTTATTGAGCGTAACATGCTTATGAACACAAACGTGGTAATCTACTGTTATAACAACTTATAACATTCAAATGTAACTGCACAAACTTGAATAGTGGGCATAAAATATGACAACAACAATGGTAGATAATTTGAAATACAACAATTAGGGGAAATAATGTCTTATTGTTCGAGAAGCTTTTTCTTTTAGTAGCTTCCTAGGTCAGTTGGTAGTGGGGCAATTCTATTGTAATAGCTTACTAACTATAGGTAAATAGTTGTGAAAAATATGAAAATTCTTATTTTCTTTACGCTAAAGTCCATATTAGAATACCAATTCGAACTGAAATTCTTAAAACTAGAATTTTTCTATTCAGTTGCGGGTATTTTGACGTAAATTAGTGCTGTCAAATTTGACGCTCAAATACCTACTCATGGTTGAATAAAGAATGCATCTTTTGGCTAGTATTTTTTTTATTAGTACCTCAATGTTTTTTTTTTGCTGTTACAATATGGCTTTACCTTTTTGGTATAACAATCGGCCTCTAGTCCTAGTGCGTGGACGACTGGTAACATTAATTCTAATAACCATAGGTAAGCCTTTGGTAAATAAATGTATTTGTGTTTGAAGTTATGCTAATTTGAACTATATTGTCAACAGAATAAGAACTTAAAACAATTTAAGTAAGTTTGCTTTTAAAACAGCATTGTCACCAATAACTATCCCTTCTCCTAAGGACAAACATTTGTGTGATGATCTCCCTTCTATGGACAAACATAATGAACTGAACTTACTTAAATTGATGTTCGTTTTGTCTGGCTGTTAAAACTTAGTTCTTTGTTGGAGCTCCGCTTAGTTCACTTCAGGCACAGATGAGTTAAGGTTGCCAATATTTATTTATTTATTCTTTAAGAAAATTCCATTACAAAAAAGGTTTAGGTCCATGCTTCTAAAGTCTATAGATTGATCGGTACTGGCTGTGTGTTGATTTTTATTTGTAACTCAACGAAATTTACTTCATTTGGAAAACATAAAAACCCATTTTAAGAACCAAAACTTGCTTAGACCAAAATGATAATTTTGTTGAAAATAACTTTGTTTTCTTTGCGATTTTTCATAATTCAGTGATTATGTAACTTCATAAAATTAAATATTCGCGAGCCAAATACTAGTGTGCTGATGGCAGCGTCTTAACGACTTAGAATAGGGTTAGAATCGTTTTAAAACGCCCCCAAATAAAAGGTAATCGAACAAAGCTTTTATAACCAGCGCAGTGCCAAACGCAACCAAATTATTTATTCTTATGATCCTCAAATTAGTACTTACACTCTTGGACATAAACTCTAGGTACTTATGGTTATGAATAGCAGGCATTATTTAGTGCTTCGCCGTTTATTGCTTGCTCTCATCCAAAGAAAACAAAAAATAATTTATCCTCAAAGCAACACCTGCTCGCGTTTGGCATCACTTTTATTTCCTCCCGAGTTTTACAGCCCCGAAAAGACTGCCTTAATTTGATCCCCTAAAGCAGTTTTATTTTCCTTGTTTCGCTGAACAGGGGTAGGTCTAGTTTCCTGGTGGTCGGTAAACACAGTTTTAGTGCTAGTAAATAATTAAAGCGCCTAATTTGATGCGAGGAAGCATGGTTCGGTCCGGTTTATGTAGGCGAGCCTCGATTGGATGACAGCCGAACGTGTTGTAATCAAGAAAGACGAGGGGCGCTACATTAATACCTTGTAGCAGTAGACAAAGTAACATTCTATACAGCCTAGCATCCGCCTGCAGCTACACTCCCGTGGTATACTCGGATACCCATCAGGCTAAACACTGCTCGCTTTTATGTTCTTGTAGTAAGCGTCATTTTTCTTTTGCTTTGTGTAGTTTGATCTGTATCCGTGTCTATGCCCAGATAAAAAGCCGATACGTTATTTTAGGTTACAAAAAATGTTTTTTTTATTTCATTTAAATCCTCCGGTACCAGTCTGTTTACCCGTTGGTATAGACTAAGTAAACCTGTGGGATAATAAGTTTTTCCGCTAGTAAGTATACCTATTCGTCAACAAAGTTAAACATAGCCTACTGACATATACATAGTACTGGCACTAGTGTAGGTATGTGCCAGCACTATGTATATATATGTTACAGTTAATAACTTGAAACAAAATATACTTAGGCTACTTTTAATCAGGTTGCCACACGAACAAAGCCGCGAGCCGATGCTATGCTAGTTATTCATAAAATGCAAAAAAAAGAAATGGCGTTCAATGAATCAACGTCATTCAGATATAAAATATGCATAAAGGGTCTAAACGCGAATAAACTGCTTTAAGAAAAGCTGCTTTAGCGCTATCAATCATCCCCACTCCCGCCCACCACTGGAAAACATTACCACAGATAATATTAGGTAGGTTGTCTGGCATCCTAAGAAAGCCATTTGGCCAGGCTGTATTGTTACGAAAAATGTATGTGTTCAATGCCAGTGCACTCAAACGGTGAAGTGAAACCCGTTAGTATTTTAACAACGGCGATGGGCTTGCAACCTGTCACGTATGGAATATCTGCTCCATAGTCGGTCCCTCATTGTTGAGGATTATTTTTTTATTACGCTAAGGGCGGATTCGACCTACACAGAGTAATACTGTCCGTCTAAAAATAAGTATTTCCGCTTCTACTTGTCAAAAACAAAGACATAAATATCTGATATATCCGTCAGGTTCAAATATTTTCGAATTTGTTTATGCCCTGATTTTGTATGTCGGTTAAAAATTCTTGTACTAGTTTTCGTACTTAAGCATTTTTTTGTATAAAAACTTCTTTGATTCAAATGATATTTTCGTTGAAAATTTGTAACGCTATTTTTTACGATTATTAGCTATTTAATGTCTTCAAAAATGTTGGAACGTGAAAGTCAGAAGTACCCTAGTGGTATCTGGTTGACAAACCAGTAGGCTACTTCTGTGTGACGAAGATCTTGGGGCCTAAAAAGCCTCCTTCAACATCGTCGGCCACTAGTTCATGCAAATTTACTAAGAAGAATGTCAGAAGAGTTTACGATGACGTTAAAGGGAATAATGATAGAACATTTTGTTACTTACTTCCCCTATCTGTTTTAAGTTTCAATCTAATCATATCAAATCCCGTCTACTGACACTTGATACAGGTAAGACGGTCACCCTTATTGATTCGAAGACACATGATAGCCTTAAGTCGATTACGATTATTAGTCGTCTATGATTTTGGAGGTTTTGTTGTGATTTCCTTATTGCTAACATCAAAACTTCTTGAATTTTTTTATATTAATTAATATTAACAAGGTACTAGTGACAAGTGTGGAATCTCTTCTAGACAACTTTTTGAATAAAAATGTATGCTATGCCTTTGATTAAAAAAAATAACGCGTTGGTACTTGATCTAATAACCTTATAATTATTATTATTAACACATTAATGTCGTCAATGCGATTCAAGTCAATGCAATGCAATTAATTTAATTGCGTAAGTAAAACCCTTTTCTCCTTTACTCGCTCTAACGGGTTTCTGAAATCTCTATCAATACTAATTGGATGTCAAGTCACTTCGCCATTTCAGCTACATCGAATTAGATAGAGATAGCAAGTGACTTGACATCCGATTAGTTTTGATCGGGCTTTCAGAAACCGGCCGTAAGACCTCTAAGACCTAAGAATGTTGCTTATCTTAGAACCAACGAAGCAAGAAGTAGAACGTCTCTATGCCTTATGTTGATGGACGCAAGGCAGTAAATCGTAGGGCACGTACTCGTACCTATCCTGCGTGGCTTGCGAGGCAATGCTTTGTTATAGGTGATGGTTACCACTTCACATCTGGTGGGTCATCTGCTTATTCCATCAGCCAGTCGTATAAAAAACCTACGCCATCGGTGTCATAAAAAATGCATCGCGCCCCGCTCACGTTTAATTAAGGACAGTCGTGCACCGATCGCAATATCGGAACGCGATTATAGTGTGTATGACTTCGCGAAGACGTAGCAATGCCGGCGTGATACCCGCAGTGTCGGCTTACATAACCACCGTCTGTTATTCATTTATTTGACGCGTCTTCTACTTTGATTATGTTTATATATTATTTTTTGTTTTTTTTATACAACTAGCTGATGGAACAGGCAGATGGCCCATGATGTTAAGTGGTAACCATCAGCTATAACAAAGCATTGCCTCGTAAGTCACGCACGATAGGAACGTGCCCTACGATGCCCAGCCCTGCGTCCATCAACTTGAGGCATACAGATGTTAAGCCTCATGTGCCTGTAATTACACCGGCAACCACCACTCTTCAAACCGAAACACAGGAACGCTGCTTGGCGGCAGAAAAAGGTTAGGTGGTAGTACTTCCCCGGACGAGCCCTTCACAAAGAGCTCTGCTACTCTTAAACTACTAGCTACTACTCGTATAGCTTTTCTATAAGCAAATTTTATAAAAAAAAACAGAACATTGAACCACCGTCTGTTGATTGTTTATATATGTCGTACATTGAATCAAATTAGGTATTGAAATTATATAAAAAAAATGTTTACAATTACTTCATCTTCTTTTTGTCGTGTCGTGGTAGATCTTTCAAAACAGTGTGGTGAAAGGATTTAAATACGCCTCAAAGAGGCTTCTTCCGAGCACTGTAAAAGATTCTGTAAATTACTGAAATGAGTGAATGATTGTGAAATATGTAATTACAACTTTTGAAACGATCTTGATTTTGATATTTCAAATATTTATTAAGTGCCTACTAATCTGTTGGTAGGTTACATAACTATATACATTCAAATTATATTTATTGCATTTATGTTGTATGTTCATTGTTAGGATCGCGAGAGGGCTCGGAATCGTTCTTCCTGGAAATGTATAGGGGAGGCTTATGTCCAGCAGTGGACTTCTTTAGGATGATCTTATTTTAAAAGAAAGTTTCAACATGAGTCTGGTAGGGCACGACAAGCAAAAATATATCAACTACTAGGTGGCTTATTTTTTTTGTTGATATTGTTTTTAACATATATTTTGATATTAAGATGTATGAAATATAATCTACTATGTGCGTGCCGCTTGACATTTAATGATAGATGCCTATATCGAATACACATCTGTCGAAAATAAATTGACCCTCATTAACCCTAGTAATTGGATTCATTTTCTGACATTTTGGGAAGCAACATAGCTTTTTCATTTTATTTGTTTTTCTAGTGTTATTTTGAGTTGTGTTGTGTAATTTCGGTGGTATTTTAACCAACATTACTTGAGGTCTTAGCACAAATTGTAAAAATTTGGAATGAAAGTGTAATATGTGATATCCTGATTTGACGGAAAATGTTTACAATGTTTTAAAGAAAACCGCCACCATTTTCTTCAAAACAAATGACGGCCGACTTGACTATGGACTGACTTGACTAAAAAGTATTGAATACAAATCACTTGACACTGGCAAGATTGTCTGTCGAATGACGGGCAGGAGCCATAAATTGAGAGAAGAAAATAAGAACCCTAGTAATTGACAAATTAAATACTAACTAAGAATAATACAACTGAATTTTTGACGAATTCTTTAGTTGAGAGTTTTAAATAGGCATGTACTGAGTCATCGATTTCCTGGAAATATTAAGATGTTGGAAATTTTCGCAAACAATAGAAAATTATGAAACAGATGAGTTGGATATTACCATTTAGCATGATTTAACTTCTGATTCACAATATATTTGTAATAATGTCAATATTGATTTTGTAATCATTTAAAACATCATACAATTTTGAAGAAATTATTATTCAGACTCGATTAATATCAGAAGTTTGTTGCCTGTTCTATTATGCTTGGTGGCGTGAAACGGACACAATAATTTAATTGACTACTTAATTCAAACTACGATTCAATCGAATAAATACCTTTTGCATACTTTTTGACTTTCATTCTAGTATGTTCTTTGTTCGTCAAAAGTCTTTATTCATAAAAAGCTGCTTGTAATGTTCGTCAAATTAAGGTTTTCTTAGGTACCTTTAAACAAGTTAAGTTCTGCCGCCAACCAGCGTTCCTGTGTTTCGGTTTGAAGGGTGGTGGTTGCCGGTGTAATTACAGGCACATGAGGCTTAACATCTGTATGCCTCAAGTTGATGGACGCAGTGAAGTGCATCGTAGGGCATGTTCCTATTGTTCGTGACTTACGAGGCAATGCTTTGTTGTATGTGATGGTTACTACTTAACATCAGGTGAGCCATCTGCTTGTTCCATCAGCTAGTTGTATTAAAAAAAAGTTATAACCTACGTAAGCGCAGCAACGCCACGGGTTAGTGCTTCTTTCAAGTTAAATTTATATGATGATGTTTTACTGTATCAACAGTCATACGACTGATTAACGCTTCTAACATTCCATAGACACCTAAACCTACAGAATTCTCAGCTGAAAGACCTTCTATAATTTCACCAGCATTGAATTTTCTAATAAATACCAATGCAAATCCATCTCGCAGTTTTAATAGTCAATAGATCACAGCGCGAAAGCCGCTTGATTTGAATAATAGATGTGCCAGTGATTCACCGCCCTGTCATTTAGAAAAGGGGGAAAGAGGGGGAAATTAAAGTGTACGTTCTTGTGTTTATATAGCTGTGAAAGCTTTCATTCAAGTAGGCCCTTACAGAGGGGAAAGCTTACCAACGGTATAAGAGTACCAAGAGTAGTAGAGCTCTTTGTGAAGGGCTCGTCCGGGGAAGTACTACCACCACGCCTTTTTCTGCCGCCAAGCATTGCTGTGTTTCGGTTTGAAGAGTGTGGTTGCCGGTGTATTTACAGGAACATGAGGCTTAACATCTGTACGCCTCAAGTTGATGGACGCAGGGCAGTGCATCGTAGGGCACGTTCCTATCGTGCGTGACTTACGAGGCAATGCTTTGTTATAAATGATGGTTACCACTTAACATCAGGTGGGCCATCTGCTTGTTCCATTAGCTAATGGTATAAAAAAAATTAAAAAAATTGGTGGACTATCTAGCCCCAAACTAAGCCAAAACTTGTAATATGGGAACCGGACAGCTGATATAATAAAAATGTACTTTTCTTTTGTAAATACATACTTAAAATATATAACAACACCCAGACAGAGAACCAATATCTATGTTCATCACACAAATGTTTGTTCTCGGTGGGAATCGAACCCACGGCCTACGGCGCAGAAGGCAGAGCTACTACCAACTGAGCTGTGAAGGCTGTCAAATAAAACAAAATACCAGTAGGTAGATAAATAAACAGTAACTTGGTATCTTCAGTTGATATGTCTTTGATATTATTTTCTCGGAGATTCTATGAAGTCAATCGATATATCTAAATATTTTATAAATATTTTTTATAATTATCTAAGGACTTGAACGTGCATTAATAGACGATTGTTAACATACAAAATAAAAATATTAGACAATAACTTTCATTCTTCAGTCCATTCATTTCAAAAAAAGAAATTAGGTGCCAACTTGTAAATATTTTCTTTTTATAAATGATACAATTTAATTATCACAGGCAGTCGGAGAAATTTAAAACATAATCTTGTTTCCATCCTTTTAGTTTGGGCAGTCGAGTTTTTTTTATTTTTTAGTAAATATGTTATTTGTGTTTATTATTGAATAAAGATAATTTTGACTTGGGCTGAGGCTGACGTTGTCAAGATGAAGAAAAATGTATTTCCCTAGTTGTACCTATAACAGGCACTGATCATAGTTTTAACTACGTATTTCCAATTCTGTAAATGATTAAATTGAAGAAAGCCGTTAACCATCATAGCTGCCAATTACAGTATTTAATAAGAATGCGATATTAACGAACAGGGAAGGTATGATGGAATAAATAATTGTTACAGCCATGCGGGCGCCCGCGCTGCTACCAACAACAGAGATCGTCATAAGAACATGACCAATTGATACAATAATAACCCTTATCTATAAATACAGAAGTAATAGAATAGCTTGGATGATTAATTACATGTGATTGTTTTTGTATAGTTTGAGCAAAATTGTATAATTTTATAGTTTTATACAAAAATGTCGTGAGTGATAACGATTTTCTATAACGTACGGGTAGGTAAGTAATAATTTAAATTAAACGTTTGAAATTAGCATAATAATAGGTACCTAGGTGTATGATATGAACACCCAATATTATATTAGGACTTGCCTCTAAATACTCCTTAGAAATTAGCTAGGAAAAGCTACCTATAAATCTGAGGATGCATGCACTGGAAATAATTATCATTTAAACTGACCTCGAAACAGAAAGGCATAAGTAAGTATAATTCTATTTTAATTCCATACCCGCAAGGCTATTTACAGTGGTTGTTAGAGCCTGTTCAAGTTTAAAAGTCAAAGTAAATTATTGCAAGCTCAATCATTTAACATTTGACAGCTAGACAATTGCAAACTTAACCCGTTTTATTGAATCCCACACATTCTCACCATTCATCATTTTGCAACTTCAATAAATAGCAGTGTCACAATTTTATTATAACTATACTTTTACTCATATAGGGATAGATAATAAGACAGTATAGCATGTGTATCGATATAAGTAAATAACCCAACTGGTATATGTCCATAAGTTAACCTTTTTTCTAACTTTACTTAACAGTATAGGCTATAGAAATCGAACCTTAGTATGTAATTGCCCCCCTTACTGACCTTACAACGCTTCTCTACAAAATATTCTTTATTCGAAATTCAAAATATATACAAAACAAACTGATGACAATTTCAAAGTATTTTAAATGTCAGATAGGTACTCATATCGTTTTGAGATGCAAAAACTATTGTGAAAATATCAATCAGATTAGTAATAGGTAATCGGATAATGCGCTTCTATTGTCAAACCTACTACGAATGAAGCTGTGAGTATGTTGGCAGTATTTACACAGAAATATTGGCATCTTTACCAACCTGTGGTGACGGAACTGCTACCATACCCTATAAAAACATGGTAACACGTGTTTTTAACGCACGCACATATACCAGATTTACTAAGCTGAGATGCAGTAAGATAATCATAATTTGATGGCTAATGTCAACTTGATGTCCATCGCTTTTGTACAATATTATACCTACGTATTTTCCATCAAATTTATAGGCAGTACTTTGTTGGTAACAAGAGACAAAGATTAGAGACTGCTACTGAAACACTGCTAGGTACTATTTTTTCATTGACATTTAATAAAAGTAGTAGATTAGAGAAAGAGTAGATCTTTGTGAAGGGCTCGTCCGGGGAAGAATTACCACCATGCCTATTTGTGCCATCGAACAGCTTAGGTGTGTTTCGGTTAGAATGATGTGGTTGCTTGTGAATTTACAAGTCCATGAGGCTCAACATCTGTATGCCTCAAGTTGATGGATTTGTGCATCGTAGGGCAAGTTTATATCGTGCTTGACTTGCTTGAATGCTTTGTTATAGATAATGTTAGTTTAAGCGCCCGGAATAGAAATATACATTTTGCGATGCCCGAAATGGGTGAATAAGTCTAAAGGGCCTTCACAATAACAATATATAGGTACTTATAACACTTATTTCTGCGAATAAATATCTTGTATCATGTTTACCACTTAACATCAGGTGGGGCATCTGTTCCACCAACAAATCTTTTAAAATAATAATTAATGTTGTGTGTGTGACGTGCTCGCCACAGTGTAACAGTCAGTCAAAGACCCACGCAACCTTTCCTTTATCAATATTGTATGTCAATACGATCATTTGGGGCAGATACATTGAATATCAATGAGAGATAAAGGATCAAGTTCGATTCCCGTGTCAAGATGACAATAGATCTTTTGTCGAGTCACATTTTACATTTATATGCAAATAAATCAAAACTTTTTTAATTTTCAACAAAATTTTAAGGAAACACACATACCTCTATATGAATATGTTTGTATAAGTTGTTATAAAAAAAGGTCCAATTAAAAAACTATGTTAGATAAGTGCTACGAAAAAGAGTAATTTAATTATGATCGAAATAATATATTCGAGAATAATGGGTTTTATAAATACAAAAAAGGCCGTATTGCAATATTTGAGTTATTTTTTTCTTAGGCCCCCATTATAGCTATCCTAGCTTCTACTCTGCATACCATCAAAATTCTATGAGAAACATTTTGTAGAAAGAAATCAGAAATAAAAATAATGTAGGTATGTATGTGAAGAGAAAAACAATTTCTCACATAAAAACTAAGCTATTAGATCTATGACAAATTCATTCATTCATTCACAAATGTTCAGTAACATGAGAACGCCTAGTTTTTTTTTTACTTTAGTACCTCGCACGCGTCCTATAGTAACATTACACCTGATGCAAAAACTCATGCTTACCTGTGTACTGTAGGTGCACCCAAAACTGTATGGAACTTTTTTATCACGTCCTCTTTTTGTTGGTAAATTGAACAGTAAGTAATTGGTTTCAAAAAAGTAGTTTTTGTAAAAAATATTATAATGAGATATCAAATAATACTGATCGGGCATAAATATTATTATTATTTTACACAACAAGAATACAGTTTTTGATTCTACTTGCTAATGGAACAAGCAGATGGCCCACCTGACTTTAAGTAGTAACCATCGACTATTCTTTTCAGAAATACCTGCAGATCTCTAACTAGTTTAAGCCTGTATCTAAAAGACTGTGTCCCGTAGGTATAAGAAAGACTATGTAATTAAAATTTCTCGGAGCTAATAGGTTCCTGATCAAGTTCTATAAAATAAATTGAATAGTAATAATACATTTTATTATCTTCACACTGCCAAAAACGAATATAAAAAATATGTCTAGAACAGCGTCAAGCGGCTAAGAAAACCATTATTTTATACAACTAACTGATGGAACACGCAGATAGATCACTTGATGTTAAGTGGTAACCATCACCTATAACAAAACAGTGCATTGTAGGGCACGTTCCTATCGTGAGTGACTTACGAAAGCCACGCACGATAGGAACGTGCCCTACGATGCACTGCCCTGCGTCCATCAACTTGAGGCGTACAGATGTTAAGCCTCATGTGCCTGTAATGACACCGGCAACCACACTCTTCAAACCGAAACACAGCAACGCTGCTTGGCGGCAGAAAAAGGCGTGGTGGTGGTGGACTTCTCCGGACTAGCCCTTCACAAAGAGCTCTACTACTCTTATTACTCCATTTAATAGATTGATAATATTATACTGAAGCCTAATCTTAATAATATTTTAGATGCTTGGCATTTATAACTAATCTTGCAGTAAATAGGCCACTAAGAAAACATTTCGCAAGCTCTTACAAATCTTCTCAGAATCATCCGAAATAAATTCACATCTGCATAATTAAAATAAAAAGGTGTCGAGCAGTGATGTCAACAGAAAAACAAATTCAAAAACGCGCCAATTATTTCAATTAATGAAACGTTTGACAGGAACAGGAAGTTGACGTTGTCTGTGGTCTGTTATAGTCTCTGGCTAAGTTTAGCTTGCGATTGTGAATGACAGCTAGTTTTGATTAATTAATCTAACCCTCTAGATCTGCTGAGATAATAAATCGTGCGTGCTGGCCTCCCAAGAGATGTCGCTGTCGCCAAAGATCCAAGTAAATTGATTGAGTCAAAGCATTATATCTGGCGGTACAGAAATAAACGCCTAATGATGTCTTATACAGGTAAGCGATAATAAAGCCCTCAGATCTCTGATCGTTAGAATTCCAGGATTTGAAGTTAATTTAGAATTTGTGCAGTAAATCAATCTTGTTTGAAACGGCGTGAAAATTCGCAGCAGTTATGATAGGTCGGTGTTTTCAACACTATCATTTAAACTTATCATGTCAATTACTTTAGTAATAATTAATACACTGTCATTTATTAGGGTAAAATATTTGCAATGATAGCCTAGCTCGCAGTTGATGGCTGGCTTCGCAACATCAAGCAATTGTTTGGGTAAAAGACCTATTTAGGCTTCCCTATAAGAAAAAAAGGACACCCAACCAACCTTCAATATCATTGTATTATAGGGCAGCGTGGACGCTAAGCGATAAAGCCCTTAAAATATAGAATACTTAATAAAAAAAGCTTCTTCTTTTTTTATGATTTATAATCAAGGCCGTAGGTAATCTGAGTAAGCTTTGAAATTTATACCTTACTTATTATCAGAAGCTTTACAAAAGAAGTTTGGTTAATTGAAAACTACTATTTACCAAAAAAATTGCTTAGCTGAAGTTTTTGTCAATTTATGAATACGACAAACGGTTCCGCTAGATAAACAGAACACATTCATATTTTCTAGAGCCGAACCAGATGTTGGAAGGGTCGTCCTATCCCATAATAAAATAAACTTGAAACCGAATCGCGAAGCCCGAATTTGTTATTAATAATCATATCGGCGCCATTTTGTAAAAGCCGACTGGTAATGATGGCACACGTGTGGGGATGCAGCTTGGCTTGCGATGCCATATTTTTTGCATTTGAATTTTTTTATTCGCATTTCGGAAATTCAAATTTCTTGTCAAATGTCGAATGAGCTTTTACTATAAAAATTATCTGCATGTTTGTAAAAAAACAAAAGTAAGTAAGTACCTTTAAACAATCTTCTTAATAAAATTTTATTCGCATTTCGGAAATAAAAATTTCTTGACATTTGGCGGATAAGCTTTTCTATTAAAATAAACTGCATTTTTAATAAAAATAAACTTTAAAGTATTAATCTTCTTAATAAAGGTTCCCTCAACTTAGGTATCTAATTATAAGCGAAGTTTTATTAATCATTTAATAAATAGGCACAAAAATCCACAACATTGTTATAGCATAGGTCTTTAGGGTAGAATGAGATCTTTGAAAATAGAAAAAATAAATTACTAGGTATTGGCGGACATTACAGACAGCACTACCTAGCCTCTTATTAAACAAAAGCTTGGAAACTAGATACTTATGTCACAAAAAAAAGTTGCTGTTAGTTGAAAGTAGTATTTCTTATTATATAATTAACTGTAGAAGTAATAGATGAGTAAAAACTGCAAAAACTAATTCGGTAGTAACGAATGATATAAAATTTTTATTACCTCAATACTAATTAATAAGGCATTTACTAATTAATATTTTTTATATGCCTACCCACATTTAGTCTATTTCAATTAGAAAAAATATAGATTATGTATTGAGATGCAATCTTTTACTCTAAGTTCTTAGTTCTTATTTACCCTACTTCACGACGTGGTAAGAAATCACGACGAGTATAGAAAAACAAAAGTGAAAAATAATAAACCTTGAAATACCCTCAAAAGTTATAGGTAGATAGGTGTTTCTTACGTCATGCTGTTGTCATAACAACAATTTAGTGTACAACAGAACAGTAACAAACGAAATCAAGTACCTACTTACCATTGGAAAATGAATAGGCTGGACAACCAAACAAAGTCCCCTATCCTATGCCCATAAAACAAGGGAAGAGACTACATATAAACTGTTCCATCTCAAAACAATAGAATGCCTAGATACTCCTAACTCATATGCATGTTAGCAAAATATATTACGAATCAAACTTTCACTGACATTATTAAACGCAATCTTACAAGATGTCTTATAAGAAATCCTTCTAACTGGACTGTAAAATGTAAATACCTCATTCAATCACCACGTGTTATCTAAAAACACCATAAAAACAACGGAACAAACGGACAATTGAAAGCTTTTATGTTAATATTTGCAATTTTTGATATTTCGTTGTAATGAAAAGCTAAGTTAGGCCGTCAATTTTATCTGACATAGTAATCTTGTATAGTTTATCAGAACGGATCCGGCTTGAGCGAGACTGGAACATCAAAAGTGCAAAATGACGGTACTCACCACTGGGCTGTCGTCTCCTAGGTCCGAGTCTCGGTCGGCGTCGGCCATGGCATACGCCGGCACCGGCTCACGATTCTTCACCCGAATCTTGGCGGCTGTAGGGAGCCCGAGAGAGA
The DNA here is from genome assembly GCA_932294275.1 of Chloroclysta siterata. Taxonomy (NCBI): domain Eukaryota; kingdom Metazoa; phylum Arthropoda; class Insecta; order Lepidoptera; family Geometridae; genus Chloroclysta; species Chloroclysta siterata. The sequence continues at coordinate 21,602,078 of OW028589.1, forward strand.
ACCGGCCACGGGGGCACTGTGTACTGTCACACACACACGACGAACATAAAACGCGGTTACCGGCAGATACGTACGGCGGATACGTCGTTCGGCGCGACTGCCACGGAATGGTATGGCGAGCACGGACAATGCGCGCCCCTCTCTGCGTGGCCCCGCCTTAAGGCGTCCGCGACCCGGCGAATCAAGCTCCTCGCATATCAAACTGATATTTGTGATACGCTCCGCCCGCTCAACTTATTGTTTTTATTCAAGCTATAAAATAATCGCCCGGCATTGATCGTGCCCTGTGATTAACTATTGAAACGCGATATTAACGCGGCTGTACTTCTTTGTTTCGTTTGAGCCTGGTATCGGAGCATTTTATGCATAATTTGGGTCGATTTATTTCGCGGTGGGGTAAGTGAGAATGGTTAATTGAATACGATAATTCATTGTTAGTGGATAATTTGTATTAAAATGATTGGAAAATAATTTAAAGATGGTTTTTTATAGCTAGCACTTAGCTTATAATTGCGATGTGTCGGTCGGTACAGTTATACGTAGCAGTTGCGTAGCGGAGCGCGCGCGTTTATATCTTTTATAGGGGTTATCAAAGTGTCACGTGATTATGTTATCTGCAATCGGTTTTTCTTTTTATTTTAGATAAATTTTGATCAAAAATTTTTGATAATTCATTAAATAATTACTATTTAAAAGAAAAATAAGTTTATTATTTTGAAACCGGTGTATCTCTTAGATTTTAAAGAAATTTAATAATTCATTACTTACCTAATGCACAAATACAAAAAAAATACAAATATAGAGGTATTACTAATGAATTATGATGCTACCTAACTATGTTGGATTTATTATGGGTTACCGGGAAAATTACAGACACAAGAGGCTTAACATCTGCATGCCTCCAAGGTGGTGGTCGCAGGGCAGAGCATCGTAGAGAACATTCATATCGAGCGTGACTTGTGAGGCTATGCTTTGTTATGGTTACCATTTACTGATGGTTACCACGTAACATCGGTTTCGGTAATTTCGGTTTATCAAAACTACACAAAGGTTAACTGGACGAGAATGCTCTCTAGCATTAAGTTTGCCTATGTACGATACATTTTGTTCTGTGCAATAAGGAATTTTCTATCTATCTATCTAACATCAGGTGGGCTTTCTTCTTATTCCAAAGGTATTATAAAAGTATCCAAGTAGTTAAAAAAACTGGTTAGATATACAATTTTTCATACCTACTTGTTTATTTTCTACTTAATTTGTATGTTAAATTAAGAGTTTATCAACTCTAAGAGCTGTTGAAGTTACTCAGATCTGATCCTCAAAAGCCTGGCTAATATCTTATTAAGTAGTTAATATCCCATTTATGTATAAAATAAAACCCACAGCCTGGTAATGTACCTACTGCGAGTAATAGATCTCTTAGGCTGCAACCCCATATGACCGCATGTAATCGTCTATTGTAGTTGTTATATCAAGCATGCCTAGAACTATAGCAAAAACGTACTGTTATGTTACGACTTACCTTCGACTATCTCTTTTACGAGATGTCTACTGAACAAAACAAGCGGATTTTTTTGGTTTAGCTTTTTTGCTCTTTTTTCTCTTATCTTCTCTTCTTGAAACTAAAGGTGAAAAAGCATCCAAAGGTTAGCATGTCGAAGCTATGAATAAATAAACACATATTGGCGTATATTTTACACAACGCCATTTAGCCCCATAATAAAGCTTGTAACTGAGAACCAGATAACTCAAAAAGCTTGTTTTGGACGGGAACCTACTACCAACTGAGCTGTGAGGCCAGTCAACCACTCTGCAAGGATTTAGACTATTTAATACTGAAAAGTACCTACTTTGTTTTTTTTGTGGTGTCCTAATGAGGCACCTAGATTCACCTTGTTTTAAGACGTTTCAAAGTGATCCTTGTGATTTTATTGAATAAATACCTCTACTACTCTTGAAAATGTTGACAAGTTTGTTTTGCCGAGCACGATTTTGAGCACCATTCGTCTAAGCTACGGTTCCATGCGCCTATAAGGTGGTGATGCCCAAAGCCGTGGATCACTCAAGTCTAAATAGCGGAGTCGGGAGGGGAGGGATCATCAATCAGCCCGAGGCGATTACTGGATCGTGTGGTGCAAGACGCGGGGACAAGCGTCTGGCTCGTATTCTAACAATGCATTTATTCCTTTTTGCAAACAACAAAATATCTCACTAACGGTTTCTGAAAGCTCGATCAAAAAATCAAAACTAATCAGATGTCATGTCACTTTCCATTTCAGCTATAACATCGAATTAGATAGAGATAGCAAGTGACTTGACATCCGATTAGTTTTGATGGGGCTTTCAGAAACCGGCCGTAAGTGTACTTCGCTCTGAACTTACGCGACGTTATAAGAATGGACATCAAATAGCGCACCGTTCCAAGCTTCCAAGCCTTGGTGAGCACGCGGTGTAGTATAGCTCGAGTCAAAATCACTCGCTTTAGTCTCGTGCGGCGTAAACTAACCCGCGGTTTTCACACTCGACGTTTTGCCGCGTACGATTTTGAGCACCATTCACAATTTATACGAATTCCAGTGTGAGGGCAGAGTCCCAATAATGAACTTATTTGCAAAAAAAACTTAAACTGACTGAAAAGACATAAACAAAACTTTTGGTGAAGGGAACAACAAACCAAAACGTTGTTTGTGTATATTATCATCTTCCTGCCTTATCCCGTGGGGTCGGCACAACAAGATTTCTTCTTCCACTGTCCTCTATCATTCGTCATCCTGGTGCTCACTCCTTTCTTACTGATGTCATCTTTCACACAGTCCATCCATCTTTTCTTTGGCCTACCTCTCTTTCTAAAACCATCCACATCCATATATCTAACACTCTTCTCGTAACATGACTTCCTTCCATCCTCATGACATGCCCATACCACGCTAACCTATTGCTCCTCAACTTATCCGTCACAACTGAAAAATCTTTCTACCACTCCCACTCATTCGATTTTTTTATACATACTACTTGCTGATGGAACAAGCAGATGCCCTACCTTTTTTTTTTTTTTTTTTTTTTTTTTACTATATTAGTGTAGCGCTTGTTATGCGATACCCTAATATCATTACAATCTAGCCAAGTAGGCTATTGAGTAATTTTGCTTTGACTTAATTTTATAGAAATAATATTACTAAGAATGTGTCCATTGGCACTTTTCTTACAGTCTCTATTTAAGGCTACACTTTGTTATTGTGTTCATTATAAGTAGCACTATCACTACACAATATTAGGTTTATCACTGCACTAACTCAAAAGGTTTGGTTCTTTTGAGTCTTCTCACTTTGTCTGTGTTGTCGAGGAGCTGGATGGCCTCGACGTTCACGTGGTGAAGAAGTCTTTTTTCGTGAGCTTCTGCGTATTTTTTAATTAATTTATCAACGAATTCAATCTGGAGGTCCCGGTGTAGATCATCGTTTCTCACGTACCAAGGTGCATTGACAATGCCTCTGAGCACTTTATTTTGAAATCGCTGTATTATTTCAATGTTACTTTTAACGGTACAGCCCCACAGCTGTATACCATACGTCCATATTGGCATCAGGACTTGTTTGTACAACAAAAGCTTGTTATGCACTGACAAAGCGGATTGCCTTCCAAGCAGCCAGTACATCCTTTTGTAGCGTAGTTCTAACTCTTCTTTTTTCTTCTTGACGTGTGCTTTCCAGCGCAGCTTCGCGTCAAGCGTCATACCTAGGTATTTTGCTGTGTTTTCGTATGGTATGATTTTATTGTTAATAAATACCGCATAGTACTTGTCTTTTTTATTAGTAAAGTTGATATGAACCGACTTGGATTCATTAAGCTTTATTCTCCATCTTATAGTCCAATCATGGATTTCATTTACTGCTGCTTGTACCTTTTCAGCAGCTTCTGCATGAGTGCTTCCGACAGCCATTATAGCAGTGTCATCAGCGAAGGTTGCAATGGTGTTATTTGGTAGCACGGGAATGTCACTTGTGAAAAGAAGATACAGGACCGGGCCTAGTACGCTTCCTTGTGGCACCCCAGCTTTTATTTTTTTAAGTTCTGAGTAAGCGTCTTCTTGCCTTATTCTAAAAGCTCTATTTGATAAATAGGATTCTATTACATCTGCGATTTCTGAAGGTAGTACTCTCCTCAGTTTCAGTAATAGCCCTTCATGCCATACCTTGTCGAATGCCTGTGCTACATCTAAAAAGATAGTGGAGCAAACTTTTTTTTCTTCGAGTGTTTTCTCAATGACATCTGTAATCCTGTGAACTTGATCTATTGTGGAATGCTGTTCTCTGAATCCAAATTGGTGGTCTGGTATAATACCTCTATTATTTATGAGTGGCTTGAGTCTTTTGAGTAACAACTTTTCGAATAGTTTTGACAAGATAGGTAGCAGGGAAATCGGTCTGTACGATGAGGCTTCATGTGGCGGTTTTCCTGGCTTGGCTATCATTATAACTTCAGCAACTTTCCATAAATCTGGTACACTCTTTAGTCGGAATGCTGCGTTGATTAGGGTTGTCAGTTTGACTAGTGCTTTTCTTGGGAGGTTATGTAAAATCACTCCCGTTATAAGGTCAAATCCAGGAGATTTTCTTGGGCTTATGTGATGTTTTATTTCACTCCAAACTTCTCTGGGTGATACCAGCTTTATGGTTAGTGTTTCGTTACAAACTTCGTTTATTGTTGGTACATCGTTGCTTTGGCCTTCGTTAGATTTAAATATTTCTTCTAGATGCTCTGCGAATCTTTCAGCTTTTTGTTCGTTACTAACGGCCCACTTCCCTGGTCCTATTTTTATTGGAGGAATTAGGGTAACGGGTCGTTTCATATTTTTAGTTGCCTTCCAAAGTGAGTAGTTTGTACTACGGTCGCTGGTGAGGTTTTGGAGACATTTTTCAGTTGACGCATCGTTAAAGAGTTGGATTTTTCTTTTTAGCTGTTTTGTTAGATTATTCAACTTCTTTTTATCTTGTGGAAATCTAGTTTGGTGCCAAATATTTCTTTGTTTCCTTTTTTCATTGATAAGTTGTAGGATATCATAAGGGTAGTTGTTTCTTGTGGCTCTTTTCTTGTTTACTGGTGTATTATTCCAGGCAACCTGTTGTATAAGTTTTGTAAAATTGTTTACTTCTACGTTAAGTTGCTCCGGTGTTTTTAGTGGAACCTTAAGATCTATATTAAAATCTAGTTCTATCTTAAAACTCTCCCAATCAGTATACTTATTTACTAGGGTCAGAGCGTTTTGAACTTGTAAAATTTGTTCACTTATTTCTAGATATATTGGAGAATGGTCAGAGTTTAGATCATAACTCTCTTTTATTTGTAAGTAGTTACGCGATAGGTTTTTAAAGATAAAAAAATCTATCAGGTCTGGAATTTTATTTGGATCTGTTGGCCAGTACGTCGGTGAGCCAGTAGATATGACGTCACCTTTTATCTGTTTTATGGCTTTCATCAAATTATTGCCCTTTGTATTCGTTAGTCTGGAACCCCAATACGTATTCTTGGCATTGAAGTCCCCTCCCAGTACAAATCTTTGGCCAAGCGTTTGAAGAAATCTTAAATATGTATCTTCATCAATTGTATGTCGCGGTGGGCAGTATATGGCTGCTACCGTAAGAGAATATCGCTTTGTATTGACACATACAGCTACAGACTGGATATCTGGCTCTTCACATTTACTCACTTCATAGTGTTTGATGTTTTCTTTTATGATAACAGCACTACCCCCTCTTCCTTTGTTAGCAGGGTGTAGAGCATGATAGACTTTATAGCCATTAAATGCCATGTGTGATTGTTTATTGAAATGAGTTTCCGATACGAGACACAAATCAATATTTTCTATGTCAAGGACTACTTGCAGTTCGTTTTGATGATTTAGTAGCCCATTACAATTCCAAGCCATAATTTTAAGTTTGCAAATCATTTTGAATGTTTGGAAATAGCCATTTTATTGCTATGTTCGATTTTTTTCAGGCGTTCATCGAAGGATGACATTAGTTTAAGAATTTCGTCTAGCTTGCTGTTGTTAGTGACGTCATGCGCCTTGTGTTGCACAAGTGCAGGCGTAGTATTTTTGGAAGTAACTTGAGCGTAGCTGACGCTCTTGGTTGCAGTTGACAATTTAGCAATACTAGAGTGAAGGCTAGTCGTGGGTTGCTTACCGCTAGCAGTTTGCCGCATTGCATCTGGTTTTTTAATGCTTTTACTACGAATTTTCTGCATTTCCTTAGCTATCATGCACCCTCGATAATTAGCCGGATGTGCATCTCCACAGTGCACGCATTTAGGCTTCTCTTCTGTAGGCTTTTTACAGTCCATTGTTAGGTGTTTTCCGGTGCATTTAACGCACCTTGGCTCTTTGGAGCAATACTTTTGAGTATGTCCATAGACTTGACACCTCTTACATTGAGGAACTAATTTTGTTGTTCTGAGTGGTTGTATTTCCACCATGCAACCTAGTATAGACTTAATTCCATAGATTTTGTTAATATCCTCTTTGTTACTAAATGAGAGCTGGAACATATTCAGGGGTTCTTTGCTCTTCCAGCTTAGTTTATTTACGGCTTCCTCGATTCCCTACCTGATGTTAAGTGGTAACCATCACCTATATAAATTGCCTCGTAAGTCACGCACGATATGAACGTGCATCGTAGGGCACTACGATGCACTGCCCTGCGTCCATAAACTTGAGGCATCAGATGTAAGGACGTGGATGTTCGGATGGTTTACAGAACCACATTAGTAGGAGAAAACAGTTATGCGAGGAAAAACTATGGACTTAAATAGCCAAGTGCTCATTGTGAACCTGTCAATTACCTATGAGAGTTTTTGGAAATAAAATATATGTTTTTATTTATTTATCATTTATTGCACAAAACACAATGTTAAAGCACAAAAAGAGGACTTAATGCACAAGCATTTTCTACCAACCCCGCTAAGTAGAGGATGATAAGATAAGTTTTTTTTTTTATACAATCAGCAGATGGAACAAGCAGATGGCCCACCTGATGTTAAGTGGTAACCATCACCTATAGCAAAGCATTGCCTCGTAAGTCACGCACGATAGGACCGTGCCCTACGATGCACTGCCCTGAGTCCATCAACTTGAGGCATTCAGATGATAAGCCTCATGTGCCTGTAATTACACCAGCAACCACACTCTTCAAACCGAAATACAGCAACGCTGCTTGGCGGCAGAAAAAGGCATGGTGGTAGTACTTCCACGGACGAGCCCTTAACAAAGAGCTCTACTACTCTAAAACGATAAGATGTTTTTGTATTTGTATGTTTCTGTCTTGCACCACGTCGCAAGCGCTTGCACAGTTCGACAAGCGATTGATCTGCCTGCCGTATTAATTGTTGCTGTCTGAACCTATACCATCCATACATACAGCCGATCCATTCTCGAGCTTGTATTTGAATTGTTTAGCAGCTCCAAATGAAAGTGATCATGGATGTTGGAGCCTATAACAAAATAAGTAGAGTCGATCGTCGCAAACAGCCGGTTTCTGAAAGCTCGATCAAAACTAATCAGATGTCAAGTCACTCGCCATTTCAGCTATTACATCGAATTAGATAGAGATAGCAAGTGACTTATCATGCGATTACTTTTGATCGGGATTTACTTACACTTCAAAAGCCTACCTGTATATTTTATGTATATTTTATGAATTGTTGATATTATGAGATCAGAGACGACGTTTTTTTTTTGTTGATTATTTATTAAATAAATTAAATATTTACCTTAACCGTGTCGCCGTGTCTACGCTACGATTTTCTATTTAATTTTCAAGTTTCCCGGTAGATGCCGCTAAACTATCAAATAAATTAATCTATCACCTCTGAATACTGAAACTAATTTCCACATGACAGTCTACTTATAAAAGTCAACGCAAAATAAAAGGTAGGTCTAATAAGCAAGAAAAAAAAATAAGTAAATACTTAGTGATACTGTTTCTTTTTTTTCATGTCCATTCTTACAGGTACCTATTTACATTTTGTTTAACTGAGACGAAAAGTATGTTTATAGTAAAAATAAAAGTAAAAGCAACATGTATGTTTATCAATTTTATTCGTTTTAAAATGGTTTAAAAAAAACAATATCAACAATTAAAACCTAACCATCAAGTGAAATGCTTTGCCGAGCAGTAAACAACCATTTACCATCCCCATTCCCCAACCCTATTTGACAGAATGATAAATTAACAATTTTATTGAAAAGAACTTGACGCGGAAACTTTTTGGTTAAATTCATTTAATTAAGTACTTACCTATAGTAAAATTTACCCTTGTTTCACGGTCACGACAAGCATGCTAAATTATTGTTGACAAAAATTACCTAATAAATTCATCCCGTTTAGTTAAGCTTTCGTCCCGTGTAGTTACTAGGTAATAAAAAATTATATAGGTACCTACTATAAAAGATAAGAGTTGAATGTGGCTATAGCTAGCTATCGTCACACTAAAAAGCTTTACCACTAGGTACTTTCATAAGTTAGCTTTTAGACGACAAACGGCCAGTTTCTGAAAGCTCGATCAAAATTAATCGGACGTCAAGTCTGCATGCTGTCTCTATCTAATTCGATGTAATAGCTGAGATGGCGAATGATTTAACATCTGATTACGTTTTATCGAGCTTTCAAAAACCCATTATTTTAGCCCAGATTTTAAGGAATAAAATTAGGTATTGCTAGGCAGTACTTTGGTACGCCATTATTATGTTTTAGTATTACCTAGGGATCGAGAATAATAATAATAATAATAAAGCCTTTTATTTCCCAAAAAGTACTTAATTAACAAACAATCATTCTTAACATTTTCTTTAAATGACATGATTTATAATAGAAATAGATAGACTAGATTAACTATGATTTATTATATTTATTTCTGGGATGTCCATTTTTGGACATGGGCCTCCTCCATCCTGCTCTAGATTTGTCGATCGACGAGGGATCGAGAATAGGTTAGCAAATGTATCTCTTATTTTATATTAAGGGTGATGAAAGCTGCAAAAATACTTAAGTAGGCCTACGATCGATGCATACGTGAATGGTAGGATAGACGCTTTGCAAAATACCTACAGGACCACAACGTCCTAACCATTCTAAATGTACCATGTAATTGTCCTGCCATCTCCAGCCAAAGTTTAGCTTAGTTAGGCTTTAACTATCGAAGGAGTTATTCATTATTTGCAGTTCATGTGGGCATTCATTGCTTTCTGTGGCATTTTGCATTTGCTGAGCATTAATGTATGGTGCGGTTTGCTTAGTTCAACTTCGGAGCATGCATAATGTTTCGTATAGGCTGTTTACAGTGACCGGACTGTGTCAGGGACGTAGGGCAAGAGGTCCAGCTTTTCAGCCCTTCGGTTCGGTTCGGGTTTCGGTTTGAGAGCACTGGTGGTCTAGTGGTAGCGGCCCCGCCTTCCGATCTTAAGGTCGTGGGTTCGAAACCGGACGTGTACCAATGAGTTTTTCTGTTCAAAAATGTATATGCACAATGCCAGTATTCTCAAACGGTGAAGGAAAACATCGTGAGGAAACAGGCATGTCGGAGAACCTAAAAAGTTCTATAACATGTGTCAAGTGCTCGAAAGGAGCCTCTTGAGGCGCACTTAAAATCCTTTCACCACACCGTTGCGGAAGAAACTAGTGAGAGAGACAGACACTACTACAAGAGAGAGAGCACTTCGATAAATACGATTTTACAAACAACAGCAAATCACAGTTAGACTGATAAATACTCATCTAAATCTAATAGCAATAAGTCTTAAAAGACTTACCTATAACTCTTACTTTTATTCCTTCAGCTTTTGGGAGTTTAGTATCCTGTAATTTTAAATATGTCAAATTTTATTAGGGTTTTACATAATTTTTTTTTTTTTTCATATGACAATGGAAAAACTTCTATATTGGACCTACCTTTTATTTTTAAGTTTTAAATCTTTTACACATAAATAAAAATTCGAATTAAATTGTATCTACTTTTCCCCTACGTCGAGACCATGATTACGGTGAACGCAAAATCGGTCACAAGCCGGTCGCATGTCGACAGACCCTTGCAGTTCTGAGTAATGCCCTTCTCTATAAATATGGGAATGTGTGGACGTGTTAAGGTTTACATTATGACACTTATTAAGCATATTGTTTTCATTTTGTCGAAGCGCTGAATAAGTACAAAATGGTCGCTCTTTTCTTGTTAAAATTTGCCACTTCGTGCTTTTTCTTTGACACGTTACGTGACAACCTACAGTTTACGAGAATTCTGTTTGAGCCTAAGTTCAAGGGTAGCTATTTATTCCCAGAAATCAAGTATACCACACTAATCACAGGACGCACGCCAGTACATCGTAGGGCACGCACCTATCGGGCGTGACTTGCATGGTAATGCTTTGTTTAAAGTGATGGTTACAACTTCACCTTAGGGGTGTCACTTAACATAATTAAAGTTTATCATCTTAGGTGAGAAAAATAAAAATAAAGTTTAGATTTTTAGTTATTATTATTGGTCACTGACAAAAAATATCGCTTAATTAATTCGATATTATACATTCCTTATTTAAACCTAATTCGTTCGAATCGCTCGTTATTGGCCAACAACGGCTTTAAAAATAAATGCTATTTAGATTCGATCGTCATCTCTCGTTCTCATAAGGGGAGGTACACAGTTAGGGGGAGGTGACGATGGGTACTGTCTGTTCCCTAGGCTGTGGCTGTTCCGTCTTGACTGGCTCGGGCTGTTTGACAGGTCCAGTTTTGGTGATAGGTACGATTCTTTCCCCGGCATTGGGAGGGGCGCGTTTCAGCGCGGTCACGGTCAGAACGCCGTCAGAAGACAGAGAACTGACAAGGTCAGCGACGTCGTACCCTGACGGCAGGATGTACCGCCTGGTGAACTGACGGGAGATGAAGCCGTGCTCGTCTTGCTTCTCCTCGTGCTTGCCTTCGACCAGTACTGAGTTGTTGCTGGTCTTGACTGTGATCTCTTCGGGGGCGAATTGCTGGACATCTAGGATGACCTGGAAGATAAGTTATAGTTATATTTTCGTATTAGTTCGTTCTCAAATAGCTGGACTAGTGCTTTGGGCCTAAGAACGAAGTTTAGTATCGTTTTTTTAATGAAGGTGTCACGGACGTGCATCACTATTCATATAAGTATTTATTACAAATGTTCAATATTGCCCGACTCAGCGTTGAAGTGTGGCGAAATCACTAGAATGTGGTGGTCAAAGACAGAGGTATTTATTCAAATGAATCACTCTGAAACGTCTTACGCCAGGTCAGTTCAAGGTGGTAAAAAGGTAAAACCAAGGCCAAGTAGCCGTAGAAACAAAACATTCTTGATGCTGGAATAAAGTGGTTTAAATTAGAATCGGTAAGTAGCTGTTAGATGAATGTGTCTACTATTCTTCCTGTGTAGTGTAGTCTGTCACTTAGTCATAAAACCAGTCACCGACTAATATTGTAACAGTTGGAACTAAAATTTGGCAACAGATTCAGTCTTAACAAACAGCTCAATAATGTTATAGTATGTTACAGTGCTACACTGATGTATCATGCGTGTATGATGTAATTATAATATTTCTTAGAGTAGTTTATTTATCTTACTTGTTGATGAAACAAGCAGATTGCCTACATGATGTTAAGCGGTAACCATCACGGCGTAACCAAAGTTACGCACGATAGGAACGTGTCTTACGAGATATTTTACTTACATTAAATTCATTTTAAACCAGAGAGAAAAGATGAACAATGCATAAATCACTACTATGCTATTATAATCCCAAGTCAAAGTCAAAAGGTATTTATACAATAAAATCACAAGGATCACTTTAAAACGTCTTAAAGCTAGGTGACTCTAGGTGCCAGTTCCACGCGACCAAAGCCTAGAAGAACAGGCAACAAACTTACGGCTTGGTTCTACCGTTCTTTTGTATGATCCTTGTTACAATACTCACTTCAAATTGCAAGGAATGCTGATCTAAGAATACTCACTTCAAATTTCTCCTTAGTCATGTTGATAGTTGACGATGACTCCTGCCTCGTCAGGTTCGTTCTCCACGGCCTGAAGTAAGAGTTCCTCAGCAGGGAAGTGGAAGGCATGGACGAGAGGGAAGACAGGAGCTCCTCACGGTTCAGCCCTGTGCCGAAGTGCTGGTCTAGCAGCCTCGAGGGGCGGTCCCACTCGTCCCACCAGTCACGGAACATTAGGGGTACCATCGACATCTGAAATGCGAAAAGGGAATTTCCTTAGACTATTTCAAAATTTAAATTAAGAATGTAACTTTTTCAGAAGATCAAATAGTTCGAAGTTTATGATCGAAGGTTTGATGATGACCTCTGTGGTACTGACGGTGAACCAGCTGAGACGCGGAAGGTACCAGGCCTTGGGCACAGATAAGAGAATACCCTTGGGTAGTAAGTTCATAATCATAAGTCTCAGAGTAGCCATAAGCAAGTCTAGTTAATCTTTTTAAATAAGTACCAACCTATTATAGTTCAAACCAAAGAGGATGGATACTAAAACTATTTCAAAGATGCACTGGAAGCGCCACATAACGTGGGTTCCAGCCAGACATAAATCAGCACTGTTTAGTCAGCGATGAGTTAAACAACATTATTTTTGGCTCATCTTCGACTGATTCGCGCCTTTTCACATGCACCCTGTCTAAGATTTGCATTTTTTGTACTACTTTCTGATGGAACAGGCCTGATCAGATCAAGATCAGATGGCCCTGATGTTAAGGCATCACCATTATCAGAAATACATTGTAGGCCGTAAATTGAAGTTGTCATATGTCTATGATCTCCATTATAATGTAGTACGTAGTGACATAACGTAATGATTTTATATTGAGTAGCACCGTCTCGTCGCCCGCCGGCCGTGTCACGTGACTGTACCAATAGTTACCGTGTGTATGTGAAAAGGCACTTTATTTTCGTTTTCGAAGTTACGACTCGCATAAAACGCGCTAAATTAGTTATAATCGAATCCGCAATACACAAGTTTATGAGCTTGTCTTCGCACATATGCGATTAGTTAGATGCAGATGTTAGGTATTAAGTATGATACCTAATAGCTGAATTTCTAAACATACGCGCCACTTTAGTTTGCACTTGAATCGAGACTAAATGTAGGTACCTAAACTTTGTGTATATTTATAATTGTAGTTTTTTTATTCAGTTCATGGTATAACCATATAACATATTATTATAACATGGTATGAGAGCACTGGTGGTCTAGTGGTAGCGGCTCCGCCTTCCGATCCTAAGGTCGTGGGTTCGAAACCGATCGTGCACCAATGAGTTTTTCTGTTCCAAAATTTATGGGCACAATGCCAGTACTCTCAAACGGTGAAGGAAAACATCGTGAGGAAACCGGCATGTCTTAGAACCTAAAAAGTTATATAACATGTGTCAAGTGCTACAAAAGGAGCCTCTTGAGGCGCACTTAAAATCCTTTCACCACACTGTTTCGAAAGTAAATAGTGACACGACAAGAGAAGAGATGGTATGACCACCAGCCTGCAAAATTGAATGAAAAGTAGCATAAAATGCGGTTAGAAAAATGTCATAGGTAGCCATGGGTAACTCACTCAAAAAACATGATCTGCAACGCATCGGCTCATTTACAGTCTCGACCCGGAGCCGAACCGCGGTTCAAACGGCTCAGAATTTCAGGGCCAATTAATTTTCATGTACCTTCAAAGACTCCAAGCAAGAACCGATAAGACTTGGCAAAAGGACTTGACACCAAAACAAAAAAATACGACTGTAAAAATAATTTTGTAGAAAAATAAACAGGCAAATCCTTGAATTTGTATGTTAGCAATAACTAATAAATATTGCTAACAATGAACGACGGAATTAAAAAAAATTAAAGTAAAAGTTCTACTATTCAAAATGAACCTTACTTGAATAAACGATAAAACGGAAAATATTTATTCAAATTATGACGAGCCTAGAACGCAAAATATCCTTAAATATGTATGCTAACACGCGAGGGCATCTACGGGCTGTTGCTTAAACAACTCAAGTTAATAATTCAAATTCGTAACCCATACCATTTAAAAACATGCTTTTCTAAAAAGAACCGTAATCCGCCAATTCATCCTAACTCCACTCACTCACCCGCGCAGATATTACTTCAAACGATTCAACTGTTCGAGTACGTATTGAACCTCTCAAGGAATCAAAACAAATATTTTACTCGAACGGTTCAGGGTTCTGTTTATCATAAAACCAATCTTTGAACCGTTTGAGTTGTGTATCACATTTATGAGTAGACTTTTGAACCGCTCCACAGATCAAGAGTGGCAGCATTGGAAATTAGATCTTATTATCTAGACGAAACAATTCAAATTCATTTAGCAAAATTTTTGATCTGGATATCTTTTTTCTAATATAGACCCTATTGCCATAGGAATAAAATTTATATTAGGCTGGCATGAGAGCTGTTGAGCCGCTCCAAAAGAAATAGAGCCGGTACTGACGTACTCACTACGATATGAGCCGCTCCAGACGCGTACGTCTGACTCCTTCTACCCACGGCTAATGGCAATCACACTTCACTTTTTTAATGACGTCAATGTCATAAATAATGTAAACAAACAATACAACGGTGTACAACCATACAAAACGAGCCGAAACAAAGATTATTTAGTAATATTTATCATAGTTTTGTCGTTCAGGCACTTGACCATGTTTAGTAGCACTTTTGCTTGTGCTTTTCATGCCTGCGTTGCATTGCAAATGCCTAAAAATGTCTACTACTAATGACTACTAGAAGAGTATTCGACCGAAAGTTTCATTGTTTGATAAAGTGTTTGTGCCACAGTCCTCACACAGTTAGGTACACTTGATACATATTATTGTGTGCACGCCCTGACAATCCAAGCTCGTGAACTTAATCATCATCGGCAGCAGGCGCGGATCCAACCCTCGAAAAAAATTGTGGTCACAGCCACCCGAAAAAGCGACTGCGAGGCTGATATAAACTCGCTCATGACCGATTTACCTTCTTGTGCATTCTGCATCATTAGACATGTTTACAATACATGCATAATAATGATTTTTAAGACTAATTGCTCCTAGAACACTATTATACTTAGTAAAGCATCTGGAAATTTTATTCAATCTTATTAGACTCAGAAGTAAGTGTTTTATCAGACTTCTTCTTACTAAAACTTTGTTTACAGATGCTACAAAACCAACCAATAAATATTTATAATTGACTTATCCAGTGTTATGTATGAAATATTAGCCATGTACACCAATTTTAGAAAAGAGCAATCAGACTTGTATTTATTTACAAAGTGCCACTACTTGATTGATATTAATTATCAGAAGTAATTATACCAATTATTAATATTCTAAACACATTCCAGAATGGGCCCATGAAAGTATTGGTATTTTTGCTACAAAGCTATCGAGGAACTGTACTCCGCAAGTCATTCATCGCAATAGATAATGCTCAAAGTATATGTAAAACAGAGTAGGTATTTCTATAAAAATAAAAATGTTTACAATTTGTTTCATGTTTTTTTAAAACTGTATTTTCTTTTTTAAGTTATTTTGTTCTTACAAAAGCATTAGTAAGATTATTGTAAGCTTATATTTAAGCTCATAAATAAATCATAAATCATATTATTTGCTTCAATGGTGTAGGTACATAAAGATGACACAAAATAAAACCGGTAGCACTCATTCCCCATAGCTGGGATGCAAATTGTAGGTGTAGGCTATATATATTTGGGTAGGTAGGTATACAAAAAACTGCACAATGCACTGCATAAGACCATGGTACAACAAGAATGAGAGTAAATGCCCTTATAAACTGCGCCTTTTTCGACACTTATAGACGTTATAAAGTGTTCCATAGGATGTCGTAGGATATTTGTAATTTGACCCAATTTTGCCAGTTGTAGGTACCATGGATGTTCAACTTATTCCATCTTGACGACGACGGCTCTAGCTCATGTATGACACGCATTTATTTGGTCTATACAATGCAACAAACTCGGAATGGGGCATTTCTAAAGCTAGTTCCATTTTGCGAAGATCTAAACTTTCCCAGTGATGTAAAATGCTCTCCATAGCACGCACATGCTCCAAAAAGTTATCATAAAGACCTAAATTTGCCATTATTAAATATATTTTTCAACAAAATCGACGATATGAATTGAATAAAGTTCCTCTCGAGTAACTTTTTATGAATCTGCTATTCAACGTTATTGCAATTCCTATTTAGTGGACCATTTTACGAATCTCTATAGAAAACTGTCAAACAGATGAATTACGAATATGAATCGGATCTTGAATTATAATATGAATTCTCTCTATGTGGCCATTTTACGATTTCTTAGGTGATTCTTAATAGGATCATATTATGATTCATTCAAAGTGGCCTTTTTAGACCTCCAGATATTACTTCAAACGATTCAACTGTTCGAGTACGTATTGAACCTCTCAAGGAATCAAAACAAATATTTTACTCGAACGGTTCAGGGTTCTGTTTATCATAAAACCAATCTTTGAACCGTTTGAGTTGTGTATCACATTTATGAGTAGACTTTTGAACCGCTCCACAGATCAAGAGTGGCAGCATTGGAAATTAGATCTTATTATCTAGACGAAACAATTCAAATTCATTTAGCAAAATTTTTGATCTGGATATCTTTTTTCTAATATAGACCCTATTGCCATAGGAATAAAATTTATATTAGGCTGGCATGAGAGCTGTTGAGCCGCTCCAAAAGAAATAGAGCCGGTACTGACGTACTCACTACGATATGAGCCGCTCCAGACGCGTACGTCTGACTCCTTCTACCCACGGCTAGTCATAGGTATCATTGTTGGGTCAGTTAGCAGGTTTGCTATCCATTCCCACTCTACGTGGAAGGGTAAGTTTCCCCTATTAACTAAAGAAAGATCTAGAAAAAAAAACTAAATCTGATACGAAAGTATTCTTTTGTTTTCAAAATAAACGCTTACGAACTTTGTTTACCAACCCCGCCCACGCTTTCTCTAACTCTAGAAATGAAAACTGTGGAAAGCTACCACGTGACGTGATTCACCTGAACTATAATAGAACTGATGCAACTGCCTCTTGACTGGAGACATCGCTGGTTTTGTAAGAAGATATTTTGAGACGCTAAGTCGTTGTTTCCGTAAAGTAGGCCGGTTATTTGATAGCTAGAAGATTTTATAAGATTTACCAAGTAGGTTTGAATAGAATTTTATTTTTCCTTACGCGCAACTCTAAAAAAAACAATAAGAGATAAGAGACTAATACAGTTACAGATAAGAGACTAATATGTATTAGTGAAAATGCTCTTTGAAAACTTATTTTTTTATCCAATAAATATTAAATTTAAATTACTACTGCTTAAATTTTTAATGGATATAGGTTATTAGCTTGAAAAGTTAATTATTCACCCGATCTATTATATCAAATAATAATAGCTTAGCCAACAAATCTCTTAGGTACTTCAAAGTGCTTTTCTTATCTGGCAGATAGTAAACATCTTGTGAATAGGTATTTTTTGTACTCATCTTAGGCAGGCCCCTAAACAGTAATAAAATTTACACACCGTATTAAGTCGAAATTAATAAATGTCTGCTAACTTTTCAACAGACAGACCACTGTAACAGACCAAAAGACCCACTCTCCCAACACACTCAGTCTACCAAGCTTTATTTGGCAATAACAACTCCAAGATCACAGTAATTTCACTTTTCGCCACTGCACTTATTTTTAAAAACTTTTTAAATGTTTACCTTTTTGATTCGTTGCGAGCGCGCGCTGCTCTATCGAGAGACTATGCCAGCAACGCTCCTCGAATGATTTAAATAGAATTTTCAGCTGCCCACAGCCTCTGATTCATCATACACCTTGAACTTGAAATGATCATGAAGCAACCATGATTTCAGGGTGTTTTAAAACACCGTGAGGAAACTGGAATGTCGTAAAACCAAAAAAAAAACAGAAGTGCTCAAAAGGAGCCTCTTTGATGCGCACTTAAAAATCCTTTCACCACTGTTTCGAAAAAACAAGTGACTCGAAATGAACAAGGGTGTTTTTTGTATTTTTTTGATAATACACGACATAATTTTAAATCTACACGACTCAAGTCTTATAGTCCAGTCATTTAAGCTTAAATTAGGTAAGAATCTCGGAATTCAAGATACCCAGCTGTAAGTCTGTAAATACTTGTATATTGACACCCTAAAAGTTGTCTCAAAACCTACATATGGTAGGGTGTCCGCAACTATTAAATTTCAAGGTCAAAGATCACAAAAATTGTTTTTTTGCGCTTTTTTTGTAAATATCTCATTTCCTATGGGTTTTTTGCTATTTGTATTTATTTCAATATTGTAGAATATAAAATTCTCTACAAATTTTGTTCAAATAAATTTTTCATACGGTGAACCGTTTTCGAGATAGAGGGCGGAGAGCGCGCGGTCACAGCATTACTTCAGGTCAACCGGTGCCTCCGGTCGAAAACGCGCCATATATAGTTGATAAACAATCGATTATAAATATTTGACAATTTTTTTTAACTATTATATTATATTTTATCATTTTCTTCATGCATTAAATCTATATCTATTCAATAATACTGATAACCGTTTCCTAAAATTAAAAAATAATTAAGGGAAAAACTTAAATCATAATATAATTATACTCCCATTTATGCAGCATTTGAGGAAGAAAATTGTTCGGTCCAGAAATTATTAGAGAGTGGAACTCAAACCTTATTGGCAATCTATAATGCTCCGAAATCTGTGAAAAGTCTCGATCATCTTCGTTATATACATTACGTTAAGTCTACAAAACTTAATAAACCTGTGCAGCTTTCAAATATTCCACCAACAAGTGCAGCTGCTCATCAATATTTCAAACGTGTATATTATCAAGTTCAAACTTGGTTAGGCTATGATTTGGAACCCCAGGTATGGGGTTGGGCAATGCGAAACGATTTTCTGGAGCCTATCATGACAATTTTACCACCTGCTCAAGAAGATTTGCTAAATACAATTTTCTGCAACTGCAAGAGTGGTAGTGGTTCGCGATGCGGATACAGGAAAGTGGGCTTGCAATCCTCTTTAGCTTGTGATCAATGTAATGGGCAAGCTTGTCTCAATGCTCTACCATATCAGAGCGACATTAACGAAGATGGAACCTTTGACCCCAAAATCATGGAAGAACTTGAGACAAATGTCGTTGAAGACGATAATGAAGACCAGTACCCCAAGTATGAGATTTGCTTACGATATTTCGTTTTTCGTTTTACGTTTTTGTTCTGTGTTTATTGCGCGTTTTGTATGAAGACGCGATATTGATACCGATACGGAACTTTACAAAACCCGCAATGAGCACGCAGCGAAAACGATTCGTTTTGGTTCCGTGTTCATTGCGGGTTCCGTATCGGTATCTCTATCGCGTCTTCATACAAAACTCGCAATGAACACGGAACAAAAACGTAAAACGAAAAACGAAATATCGTAAGCAAATCTCATACTTGGGGTACAGTTTGAAATTTACCAGCAGCCGGAAGACGACGATGAAGAGGAAGAAGATGATTAAAATTATAAATTGTAGTTTTTGTACCCTTTATTCCATTTGATATTTTTGATATTTTTTAATAAAAAGTGCATAATTTATTTGTTTTTTTTTTCATCATGTAAGAAGTTATTAATATTAATTAGGTTAAAATTCAAATATAATTCCTATATTTTCTTTAACAATTCTGCAATTACATGGGCAGGTAAGTGTTGTTAAATAAATTAATACTGAATAAAAAGTGGATAGGTTAGGAAAAAAATGATAAAATATAATATAATAGTTAATAAAAATTGACAAATATTTATAATCGATTGATTTATCGATAGTTCATCAACTATATATGGCGCGTTTTCGACCGGAGGCACCGGTTGACCTGAAGTAATGCTGTGACCGCGCGCTCTCCGCCCTCTATCTTGAAAATGGTTCACCGTATGAAAAATTTATTTCAACAAAATTTGTAGAGAATTTTATATTCTACAATATTGAAATAAATACAAATAGCAAAAAACCCATAGGAAATGAGATATTTACAAAAAAAGCGCAAAAAACCAATTTTTGTGATCTTTGACCTTGAAATTTAATAGTTGCGGACACCCTACCATATTATGTAGGTTTTGAGACAACTTTTAGGGTGTCAATATACAAGTATTTACAGACTTACAGCTGGGTATCTCGAATTCCGAGGTGAACTTACTATAATGACTGGACTATTAGGTACCTACATAAACTAAAAGTAGTAAACTCTCGAACTAAATTAGTAAAACATAAAAATATTTTGGTCGTAAGATTTGAGTAGATTGTATTTTACGTTAAAGCGTAGAGCCTCTACGTCGATGCTCTACGACTCTACGCAGTAGAAAAGCGTAGCTAGGTTTTTAAAATCTTTGGTAAATAAGTCCTTAACAGCGCAAGCGGTCGGTAGCAACCACTAGTGGTACTTCATGCTCGCTTATTTAAACTGTTTAGAAAATTTTAAATCACTGAATGTAGTTATCGATCGATGGTTCACAGAAAAGGGCAGGAACACGCTAATTTCTTACATAGCTTAAATTATTGATACCCTATTGATGAGACTGAAAATACCTGAAACATTCATCAACTACATCGATGGAAAGGTACATACCTTCAGCTTACAAACCTACGTCGTACTATTATTCGAGAACATACATTTAGGGTGGGTGGCGCTATTTCAATTTTATTAGTTGATCCCCAAACATTCACACTTCATAGATAGGTACCGTCACCTTGTCGTGACCATTATACCGGTGCCTATTTTTAAATAAGATATTGTGATGATAGTGAATTTATGCTATTTTTAACGGTGACGAGAAAAAAAATAAAGAGTTATTTGCTTTGTTATATAAATTTAATATGACTAAAAGAATATTGTTTTTTTTTAACAAACCTTTTTGGGCAAATTCTTATTAATCGGTTCCAACCTTGGAGGAAATACTTCGTCTGAGCCTCGGATGAGATACTGTCTAAGGTTCCAACGAACGGATGAAGTAGGTATGTACCTTCTTGAGAAACACGGTCTTATTGGATACCTAATGCTTTTTTCAAGTATGTTATCTTTGAAAATCAACGTGTCCGTTTCTACCTCAAGTCCGAGTTCTTAATTTAGTTTATAGCATTTATTTCGTATTTTTTACTGCGAGCTCTTTGAATAGGTACAAAATTTATTTACATATTAATATTTTTATATAATATAGGTTAGACATATTATTATAATTAGCGTCCCTTACAGGTCCCTAAAACGAACGCTAATCGCGTTCCCTAAAAATTTTAACCAAAAACCGTGATTACAAAATAAATCGGACTAGGACTTCCTAAATTAAAACGCTGAAAACCTGTCTGAAGAAGTTTAATCCACACGAATCCCTACTATACCACCATCATCTCCGATGCTGAAAAGAAATCAAAAAAAAATTGGGAACCAAGGACAACTTCTACTTACGTACATGTGTGGAACATTCACTTCACTTGACACATGACACTAGCAAGATCGTCCGTCGGAATGACAGACAGGATAGGAGACGAGACGAGCCATTAGCCATGGGTAACTCACTCAAAAAACATGATCTGCAGCGCATCGGCTCATTTACAGTCTCGATCCGGAGCCGAACCGCGGTTCAAACGGCTCAGAATATCAGGGCCAATTAATTTTCATGTACCTTCAAAGACTCCAAGCAAGAACCGATAAGACTTGGCAAAAGGACTAGACACCAAAACAAAAAAATACGACTGTAAAAATAATTTTGTAGAAAAATAAACAGGTAAAATCCTTGAATTTGTATGTTAGCAATAACTAATAAATATTGCTAACAATTAACGACGGAATTAAAAAAAAATTAAGTAAAAGTTCTACTATTCAAAATGAACCTTACTTGAATAAACGATAAAACGGAAAATATTTATGCAAATTATAACGAGCTTAGAACGCAAAATATCCTTAAATATGTATGCTAACACGCGAGGGCATCCACGGGCTGTTGTTTAAACAACTCAAGTTAATAATTCAAATTCGTAACCCATACCATTTAAAAACATGCTTTTCTAAAAAGAACCGTAATCCGCCAATTCATCCTAACTCCACTCACTCACCCGCGCAGATATTACTTCAAACGATTCAACTGTTCGAGTACGTATTGAACCTCTCAATGAATCAAAACAAATATTTTACTCGAACGGTTCAGGGTTCTGTTTATCTTAAAACCAATCTTTGAACCGTTTGAGTTGTGTATCATATTTATGGGTAGACCTTTGAACCGCTCCACAGATCAAGAGTGGCAGCATTGGAAATTAGATCTTATGATCTAGATGAAACAATTCAAATTCATTTAGCAAAATTTTTGATCTGGATATCTTTTTTCTAATATAGACCCTATGAGCCTAGGAATAAAATTTATATTAGGCTGGCATGAGAGCTGTTAAGCCGCTACAAAAGAAATAGAGCCGGTACTGACGTACTCACTACGATATGAGCCGCTCCAGTCGCGTACGTCTGACTCCTTCTACCCACGGCTACGAGCCATAAAATGAGCGAGCAGAAAAGAAGAAGAAAACAAAGTTAGGTATTGGTATTGGCCTGGCTGGGTGGATTTAGAATTTCTTATTTACCGTACCGGTTATTGTTCTAAAAATCATTTTATTTGTTCAATTTAGTCAGACCGGTATAAATATCGTTCATGTATAAAGTTGTATTAATCTCAGCACGTCTAGAGACTACCGAAAAACTCATTCTAATAACCCTAAAAAGGGATAAAAGAGCACTTCAAAATAACCATTGATGCCGAAAAGATAAACATTGTTAGTTACGACTGATTCTACCTATCTGTTCGGATAGTAATAAAGATTACACAATGCTTCCACGAGGCCGGTTTACATAAACCATGAAAATAACGTAGCGAAAGTGCAGGCTGCGGCAGTGCGTAACTGCTGCCGGCGGAGGCAGTGCGATTAGATCTTCCTTCCTGCAATTTTACTGCAGAGGTAACTAATCTACAGTTGTAAAGGGATAACGCGCGATGTTGTCGTGGCTGCAACACAGATGGACTGGCCTATGGCTCATGTTTATGGCGTTGGGAGCCATAATGATCTTCCTTTATGGTTTTTTTCCGCTAAAATACCATTCAGGGAAGCTAGCGCATTCGGATGATCTACCAAACTTCATTGAAGAAGTCAGGTATGTTTTATTAATACAATTTTTTCACTTACACATTCTAAATTCGTAAAGATAAAGGCATTCTCTAGAATTTAGATAATATAATATCTAAACCAGAAGTTTAAATATATACCTTTACCTATATCTATAACAATTTTCAAAATAATTTCAGTATTGACGGCCACACCGTCTATGACTCCGGTGAGAACAGTGTGGTTCTGATGGTAATTGATGGCTTGCGGTACGACTTTGCCACAGCGGAGTACATGCCTTATGTTGGAGAACTTCTGAAGAATAAATCAGCATGTATTTACGTGTCTGTAGCTGAACCTCCTACTGTGACCATGCCTAGGATAAAGGTAAACAAAAATACCTAAAAAATTACTTTTGACACATGAATCACCATAAATTGTGATTAAAATTAAGCTTTACTTAATTACAAATAATATACTGATCACAAACACTTAGAACTCCTAGAATTTTCACCATTAGAGTTCAGATGCACCAGACAATATACACCTACCTACACATTTTTGTCATAAACTCAGTACAAATAGTATATTAATTTAAAAAACATAATGTTGTTTCCTAATGACTTTTATTTTGTAACTACTAATATGTATCTAAAATAAAATATCTCTATTTGACCAGTGACATTGTATAATACTCATTTAATCATAAATTCAGGAAATTATGTTTGTCCCTACCTAATTACCTACCTACCTAGTTTTATTTTAGGTACCAAATATGTACCTACCTAAAGAGAATACCTCTCTATATTATACTGTGATTTGTGACATTAATAAAGTTTCAGCACCATACCAAAGAAAAACATTTTTTGTATAACCAAGTGCATACTTAATACTTGAATGTCCTGTACAGTCACCTGAACGTAAAGTGGAGAAGGCACAGTGGAGGCGCACAATAAACTTCTGGCGGGATATATTTGCAAGTGTCACTTTGTATTTAAATCTGTAGTGTACTGTAGCCTGCCTTCTAAGATGCCAAAGAAAAAACAAAATTTATTGCATGATATAGATAATAAAATTTAGAGATTTTTGATAATCTGTCTAAAAGATGATGTTTTTTCTTTGGTATTGTGTTTGAATTTCAGTGCATGTGATAGTTTGATTCACACAAACATAATACTATGGTGGAAGATATTTTAATATGTTCAGACATGGGTAATGATGATCAACAATTAACAAAATAACAAACATATTCAATACAAACATAATAATATTTACCCATTATTTCTTCCTAAATTTTATTTTATCACCCGTGTGATAAATAAGCAATATTAATTATAACCTATAGAGCTAGATCATATAAAATCAACAAAATCGATCAGTTTATGATTTCCTTATAATTTGATACCTAACTTCCCATTAGAAAGCTACTTTCAATTAATAAATCAGTAATAGGTCATTCCGCCACATAATCCAGTGTAAATGTTCCAATTGAATGCACTTTATTATTGCACACACAATGAATGCTCTACCTACTTAAGCATGTCAGTGACTGGCTATAGTGTTTCCTTTGCAACATTATTATGTAAATTTTATTGAATTTAATCATGTTTTTTTAATTCTATCAAACAAATTACTAAGATATCTATTATATAGTAGACAGCTTAGGTTCATTACATAAATATTTAAAGTATACCATTTTAAAAGAAACAGAGAGCACTGGTGGACTAGTGGTAGCGGCCCCGCCTTCCAATCCTAAGGCCGCGGGTTCGAAACCTGTCGTGCACCAATAAGTTTTTCTGTTCAAAAATGTATGTGCACACTGCTAGTACTCTCAAACGGTGAAGGAAAACATCGTGAGGAAACTGGCATGTCGTAGAACCTAAAAAGTTCTATAACATGTGTCAAGTGCTCGAAAGAAGCCTCTTGAGGCGCACTTAAAATCCTGTTTCGAAAGAAACTAGTGACACGACAAGAGAGAGAAAAGAAACAAGGCCTATAATACATAAGTATATAGATCTAGTCCATTGCATGATTGTATGGTGGGTAGATTTTACATGCTTGGGGTCTTCACATCAATCTCTGTTCAGGTCTTGGGTGGTGGTCATGCATGAATTGACATAATGTATGGAAACCAAATTACCAATGCTTTCAAGAAGAACTTTCTTATACTTACTTCAGCTTCAAAATCACATCTGCATGATACCATAATAGCATTTTCCTCATTACATTTTATGCCATATTTACACATAGCTAAGATCTAAAATTACGATGTCCCACAGGCTATGATGACAGGCAGCGTATCAACATTCGCAGATGTAGCATTAAACTTTGGCGCCCCCGCTGTGAAAGGCGATAGCGTATTGCGCGTTGCGGACGCTAAAGGGCACCGCTCTATATTGTACGGCGATGATACGTGGCTGAGACTCTTCCCTGGGTTGTGGGCGGATCATGATGGAACAACGTCATTCTATGTCACGGATTATACTGAGGTACTAGTATTCTCTTATCTGTGACTGAGGTAACCTATAATGCCCTAATTATTATACTAATGTTTGAAAAAAACTGTTCTTGTTATGATAACGAGATATCTCTCGAATTCTGACACCCAGTTTAGAAGACATGTTCAAAGTGATCCTTTATTTTTATTGAATCAAAAACGTTTACTTGAGTATATGTTTTTGGCTCGCTTCTCTTACCAGTTATTGCAAGAGCCCGAAAGTGTTTACTCTTCTTTCATACATAATTTTGGTAGTTTACTGTTTTCTTTGTTTATACGGAATTGTGATGGCTCACTCACAAACCTATAGTACTTTAATTAGCTCACTATCTCTCAGTTACGAAAGATCTTCACTCACACAAAATTCAGCTCTCTTTACTCTCAGCTTGACATTTTGTTACATTTCAGGTAGACAACAACGTAACAAGGCATCTAGACAAAGTTCTAAAAGCAGATGAGGACCATAAACCCAATTTCGACTTTCTAGTCCTCCATTACCTAGGACTGGACCACATCGGTCACCTGGAAGGTGCAAGGAGTGAGAAAATAAAGCCCAAGTTGCTGGAAATGGATAGAGTTGTAAAGAAGATATTCGAAGCTATGCTGACTTGGGTAAATCTTTTTTTTTATGTTTTGCCTGCAAAAGGATATAACAAGAAAAAACAGTATGATTTTCTTGTTATTTACTGGCTTCTAAACGGCTTAGCGGATAGTAGTTGCGTTATTTGTTAAATAAAATTTACCTGTGGTGCTATTCAGTCTAGAAAACATAAATTATATAGTAAAAAAATATTTAAATAGTTGTAAGAACGTTAGCTGACTGAATCGAAATCGTTTTGGTGAGCGCTTGCACCCCTCGTGTACTTTCGGAGAGATTTCGTGATGAGTTGGTAGACTTCTCTTTTATATATTAAGAAGATTTCAATCGGTTGATCCAATAATGTGTTTGCAGAACCGCAAAGGCATCCTATTCATATGTGGTGACCACGGCATGAGGGACGCTGGTGGCCACGGTGGCTCCACGCCGGCTGAGGTGTTAGTGCCTCTTGTCGTTGTCAAAAGCAGCGACTTCGTATGTCCACACCCGTAAGTATAAATAAAGAAATAAATATTGCTATAAATAATATTGCAGCACTATCTAGCCCCAAACTAAGCCAAAGCTTGTAATATGGGAACCAAATAGCTGATGTAATACATTTTTTTTTTGTAAATACATACTTATATTATATAATAACACCCAGACAGAGAACAAACATCTATGTTTATCACACAAATATTTGTTCTCGGTGGGGATCGAACCCACGGCCTTCGGCGCAGAAAGCAAAGCTACTACCAACTGAGCTGTGAAGGCTGTCAAATAGTAAATAGATTCTGTAAAAGTATACAATATTCTTCCTTATGAGTAACAAATAGCTATACAGATATTTATTATAAAATATTGATAGCTTTACCTCACTTGACCTACCTAAGCTACAGGGTCAGAACAATAACTGACAATATAGATTTCATGAGCTAGCAAAAAAAGGTATAGATTCAAAGCATTCTCAGTTTCGAATTACCCTAAAAATGAATAGGCATGTAGTGGAAAACGTTTAAATATTCTTTAAAATACTTTTCAGCCCTGGTCCAGGTCCCACAGTGGCACAAGTCGACCTAGCGCCGACGATAGCATGGCTCTTAAACGCGCCGATACCAGGTGACAGCGCCGGTCGCATTCTACCATCATTGCTGCCAATCGACATGCGTCAACATCTGTACTTACTGCATGTTATAGCGGCTCATAATGCAATGCAAGGCGTACCTACTAATTTGGGTAAGATATCAGTTATAGCTAAATTCTTCCGAATATAAATAGTGAAGAGAAAGAATCCAACCATCGAACCCTGAGTTACGCTACAAACGTAATTACTGCATTCGGTTAATTTTACTTATTTGTTATGAGTTTATGATCATTAGTAGCTATAAAATGCTGAATGCATATCATATATCAGTGTTTATTTGATAACAACATGCAAAAACAGTTCGATGGTCTGAAACCCATTCAGAAGCTTTAGAAAGGTCAGATAAAAGTGATTGCTATTTTATTCTAAGCCAATTATTGCATTACAGAGTTTTACAAACAATTCAAAAGGGCAGAAAAGCAGTTCGCTCATTTCCTAGCGACCGGTGAACAGAGCGCAGCCAAAATTGCCAAAGAATTCTATGAGGAGTCTCTTGGAGAGATGGCTAAATATCTAGCGGCCTCCACTGTTGATTTCGACGTCTACTCTATTGTGATTGCCATTGTGCTTCTTTATTTTGTAAGTATCCAATACAGTTGTCGAATTTTATTAATAAAACATTTTAACAATAGCTTTCATAATTAAGTAATTTTGTATTATATGTCATCTAACCGGTGCCGGTAGTCTAGTTGAAGTGACTTAGCATTGACTCTGATCGTAAGGTCTGAGGCTAGAACAGTTGGTGCACCGATGGATTTTGCTATTTGAAAAATGTATGTTTGCAATGCAAGAGCATAGGGGCACTGCTCTTAACCAGTTAAAGAAAACATCGTGACGAAACCAGTTAGTATTCTAGCAGCGGCGATGGGCTTGCCACCGGACAAGTATGAAATACCAACTATTGCCAAATGTGGGTATAATATTTGAACGTGCCTCACACGTGTACCTAGTTGGTACGTTGTACTATGATATATTAAAGGATATCTACCGTGCCGGGAGTCAAAGTCTGTCTGTTTCTCTTCACTTCTGATTTCATTGTCTGTCTACTTTTCATTTCATATTCAATTCTATTTGATGTAGGATTGTTGTATGCCTTTCGTTTTAAAAACGTTATGTTATTATTTACTTCGTTTCCAGGTCCTCACCGCACTTATCTGCGCCACCCTATACGCAATGCAGCCAGAAAACCAACGCAAAGTCTTCCCTCGCCACGGCCACCACCGAACCACCACAGCCGGTTCCATCGTCGCGTTCATAATCATCCTTATCATAATCACTATAGTTCTCACCATATCCTGTTACATCACCGAAACTAAATCCAAAATGTGCTCTTTCGACCCTATTTGGGGCATTGCATTTGTTTTATTAGGCTGCGCATTCACTACTACTTACTTTATCATAAAAGCGGGCATCGAAAAGATCACCGATCTCTCTCCTCTACGGGAACTAAACGCGATAGATTATTTACTCATCTTAGGCACTTTGTTCCATTCTTGGACGTTTTTTGGAACGAGTTTCATTGAGGAGGAGCACATGACTTGGTATTTCTTTTGGAATACTCTTATGTTTTTCGTCCTGATAAGGACTATAGTGCTGGTGGTCATGTATCTGAGTAAGCATTTGGTGGGTGCGACCGAGGTGCAGGAAAAACCGGAACTGAAGCAGAGGATCAGTGAAGTGGGGATGGGGATTTTACCCAAATGGGTGCTGCTGATCGCCTTGCACAGGTCAGTAAGTATCTTTTAGTGTAGCAAATACTACTACAATATTTTGAGACTTGGAGAATTCAGGGTATTTTTCTAAATAAAAACGGTCTTTATTCCGTTCATTAACAAAGAACACTTTGAAACGTTTTAAACTAGGGGAGTCTAGCGTCACGCGACCAGAGCTTAGGCGAGCAGGCAAGAAAAGTCGTAGGCTTTTATATTTAACTGTCCTAACTGCTGTTCAATGCTGGACATAGGCCTCCCCTTACATTTCTATAAAAACTGATTATAAGCCCTCTCCATCCACCGACTTCGCGATCATCATAATGTCGTCGGCCAATCGTGTGGCCGTCCGAATTTTCGTTTTTCGATTCGTCTCTATTTGAGAATTCTAAAATTATTCTGAAACTTCGGTGCTAGTGTGTGTTTTGTGTTTAGGAGTTTCTTATTGGTGCCATGTTTTTTCAGGTATTTACGGACAATGAATCAGACTGGAGATAGATGGTTATTCCTCCCTGATACTGCAGATTGGCTAAACGCTCCAGAGAACGTTGTATATCTTCAAGCACATCTCGTTATTGGTAAGCAAAATATCACTTTACATCATTCTACTGTAACGTGTGTTTCAGGGTTTAACTCCTTTCTTTTTTCCAACACCTTTTAATTTTTTGTTATAGGTACCGCAGCGACTGCCGTAATATGCTACAGAAACCTCAGACACACGAACAATTTAAAACAAATCCACACGATTCTGACAAGCATAGCTGTAGCGGCTATATTCTGCTACCGAATCGCTACTTCTGCCTTAGCCACGCCATTGGAAGAAATAACCTCTTGGGACCCCGTTTTTATCGTCAACATCTTCTGGGGCTCTCTGATCTCACAATTCGTGATCGAGGTCCTATCCTACGCAGGCATATTCAAACGCTGCGGAGTCAAAATCTCCGAACCAAAAAAACTTTCTACGAAATCATTTGATTACTACACGCCGAAGGCGAAGGTTGAGGATTACTTAGAGTCAGTAGAACAAGAGCCTTGGAATATTGACGATGTGAAACTGTCTCTCACGCGGTCGCTGCTTCACCTGATGTTGAACACAATGATGTTGATAGTAGCTTTGTTAATGAGGCCACACAATGTTACCATGGTGCCTAGTATCTATGTGACGTGTAAGTTGACCACTGTGTGCATGGACCATAAGCTGCTAGACACCAAGTCTGGGAAGAAGACTGAGGTGGTTGATGTGCTTAGCAAAACGCTAGTGCATATTTGGATTGGTGTGGTGTTCTTCTTTTATCAGGTAAGCTGGCGTCTACTCTTTGTCTTAGCTCGATAGCAGCGAAAGAGATAAAAACTTGTTCACTGCATACTTAACCATTTTAAAATCTAAAACAGCAATAGATTTAAATTTGATGAGATTATAATTATCATGACGTCGTAAAACTGCAATCTCGAAGGGTTTGCACATGATTTTCCTAGGGTGGAGGTTAGTGCGCTACCAAATCTGTCCACTGTGACACGAAAATTCTAGCACTTGATTGTACTAGTACAACTTATTTCCTTTTTAAGGGTTTCGTACCCAAAGGGACAGGACCCTATTACTAAGACTCCGCTGTCTGTCCGTCTGTCACCAGGCTGTGTCTCATGAACCGTGATAGTTTGACAGTTGAAATTTTCACAGATGATGTATTTTTTGTTGCCGCTATAACAACAAATACTAAATACAATAAAATAAATGTTTAAGGCGGCTTCCATACAATAAACGTGATTTTATTGCCGTTTTTATAGATAATGTTACGGAACCCTTCATGCGCGAGTCTGACTCGCACTTGGCCGGTTTTTTTTATTGATATTACATTCTCCTTTATAGGGTAACTCTAACAGTCTTGCGTCAGTGGACCTCGGCGCGGGATACGTAGGGCTCAGTGAGTACTGCGCAGTGCGCGTAGCGATGCGCATGGGACTGCACGCGTACAGTGGCCCGGCGCTCGCGGGCGCACTGCTCTTCTGTGCAGTGGCCGACGCAGCCGCGACCTGGCACCTGTGAGTACTGCAGCCTATAGTCTATAGGGTAACTAACAGTCTCGTAGCAGTGGACCTCGGCGCGGGGTACGTGGGTCTCAGTGAGCAGTGAGTACTGCGCAGTGCGCGTGGCGATGCGCATGGGACTGCACGCGTACAGTGGCCCGGCGCTCGCGGGCGCACTGCTCTTCTGTGCAGTGGCCGACGCAGCCGCGACCTGGCACCTGTGAGTACTGCAGCCTATAGTCTATAGCCTATAGTAACTAACAGTCTCGTAGCAGTGGACCTCGGCGCGGGGTACGTGGGTCTCAGTGAGCAGTGAGTACTGCGCAGTGCGCGTGGCGATACGCATGAGACTGTAAGTACTATATCTAATAATTTTAACACTAAGCTCAGTCGAGTAATTGGCAGACTATAGTCGCGTTAAATACTCGCTGCAAACTCGGTCATAAATCATCTTAACACTAGTGTTAAGAGTAAACGGCGCGGGCGCATGCACGTTATCGATAAAAAAAATGACAGCGAGAGCGTCCGGTGGTTGCGTGGTCCGAGAGGTCATGTATCGATAGTTCTTATCGACTCCAATAATGCACATCTCGGCGCTTAAACAAAAGGATCCTAAGTGCGAGAGAGTGAGCAATATTGCTGTCTCGTTCCGATAATTTATGACCGAGTTTGCAACGAGTGCTTAACGCGACTGTGACGCCACTAAGAGACTGACCAGCCATTTGAGGCTTAACCGTACAATGTCAATACAAATCCGTGCCATTACGAGAATGAGTTTTTTTTATTCAACTAGCTGATGGAACCTGATGTTAAGTGTTAACCATCACCAATCACAAAGCCTTGCCTCGTAAGTAACGCACGAGAGGAACGTGCATGTGAGTGGGAACAAACTTACATACATGCTCACAAACTCTCGCATTTATTGCATTAGTAGGGCTAGACTTCTTTGCTTTAAACTCCAAATGCGAAAGGCCCCTTCGTATAACCTTCTTTGAACAGACTGGCTCTATTTAAATGTTGCTACATTTATAGAGACAATAAACAAACTTCCCTTCCACAGGTACCTGCAACATTGCTGGCAAGCCATCAACATATTCGCGGCGCACCGCGTCTACTGTCTAGTCATCTACTGCGTCGTCGCCACAATATTCAGACACCACTTATACGTGTGGACGGTGTTCTCACCAAAGCTACTGTACGACTTCGTAGCTGTAGTATTCACTATACAAGCGCTAGGGACTATAGCTAATGTGGAAATGCTTACACATATTACCAGCTGGTTGGCTAGATATGCTAGTTATAAACGGAGGTTCTGATATTAAGGCTGGTCAAGTTTCCAGACTAGATTTTTGGACGGGTGCTTGACCAAAACGAGGAATTAGGAACGTTACAGAATAATGTGCAATTGAGTAATTTTACCACATTTGATATGTGGTAAGTTTTAGGGTTAACGACAGTGGTTTTTGACCTAAGGCCAAAAATAAACTACGATCGTTACCTATTCGATGTAGCCACTAGAAATTAGATTGTGTAGATTTTTTCTACTGGTGACAAGAATATAACTAAGTAGGTGCTTAGGTACTTTTTTGTGAGAACTATTGTTAAGACTATAAAAACCTTATAAAATAAAATACGAGATAAGAAAATGGGTTATAATAATATTTCTACTAAATTTACTATTCATTTAATTCTAGAGAAGGGCCAGGTCAAGAGTACCCTAAACCGACGAGAATGTATGAAGAATGTTATGAGAGTGAATGAAGCGAAAGAAGTATGTAAGGACCGTAGCAAGTGGAAATCCGTGGTCTCTGCCTGTTCCGTCCGTGTTTCCCATAGGGGTCTATGGGAAACAGGCGTGATTTTATGTATGTATGTACTAAATTTACCGTCAGAATAACGCAATTCGCCAGGTAACAATAATTTCGTCTGCTTTAGACTTGTCCAAACAACGACGGAAAGATCCTACCCCTATCTGGCAGATAGGGGTAGGCAGAAACGACGTATATTCCATTTTGATCCTGACATAACTTTTTCTCTCCGTTCACTTTTAAGACGTTCTTTATAAAATCTCTTTTGCTTCGTTTTGGTGTGTACTCATAGAACTATTTGTATGGTAGTTTACGCACTAGATCAGATTCCCTCAAACTACCATTAAAATATTTCTATTACTACTTCGAAACGTATTTTCATGGATTCGGATCGAATGCAGTGCGAAACCTCTCTTTACTCGTGATTTGGTAAATCCCGCCAAGAATAAAAGCTATTTCAAAGAAATTGTATATCCTAAGTTTTTTCTTGACGATGCGTTTTGTGACTAAGATTAAATAATACAAGAAGCTAGATGACGACCATTTGACTAGTATTACTGAATTATAAATAAACTACATTATTACCTATACTCGTATGACACAAAAGATGTGGTTAATCACATGAATAAAAAAATGGTCTCGCGCGCAAACTATCGCCATTCGAGTTGGTGGATTTAAATCTAATGAAATAATAGTTCAATAGAAATAAGTTATTGAAATTATTCCATCATCATCTCAGCCTGGTATCACCCACTGCTAGGTATAGGCCTCCCTCATGTTTTGCCAGCCTCCTCTGTCCTGTGCGTCTCTGGTCCAGGAGTTTCCTGCGACCTTCACGATGTCGTCGACCCATTGCGCTTTTGGACGCCCTAAACTTTTTTGGCCACCACTTGGTCAAGAAAGGCTTTGCTCCACCGGCCATCAATGCGTCTAACCCAGGTGTCTTGCCCAACTCCACTTGAAATTTACCGCCCTGTCTCCGTCGTCGTAAATTATTCCATAGATTTATCTTAATCCCTTCTGACTGCATTCCAAATAATGTTTTTATAAGTCGCCAAAAAAGTAATAGTAAGTGAATATTATAAAATATAGACAGACTAGACTGTCGTGTTTCTTATAAAGTATTTTAGCATACTCGTTATTAAAAATATATTATTGTATTTGATAGAACAAAATATTCTATTAATTAAGTAGATTATATTAATAAGTTCCTTGTTATTATAGATAATTGCCATTGCATTGTTGCTTTCAATTAGATATAACAGTTACCATTCTGTAATGTAAATATAGTTAGCAAATTGACCAAATATTGTTTGTATAAAAATATATTACAGCAAGTACCTATTATTTTTTCGACTCGTCAGTTTTTAGCTGTATGTTCTCCATGACTTCCATAAGATTACAAAATATACACTTAAGGATATAAAAATAATAATAGGCCCAGCTAATTGATGGCTAACCGATGCCTAGCTAAGTTTGCTTGAAATTCCATTTTGCATAGAGATATTATTAATTGATCTCTTCTCCGACCTTCGGATACAGATGCTGACAAACGTCAAATAACTTCTCGCTCACTTATTTCAACATCTTTGAATAAATAAAACAATTTATTTAATATTATATTTTTGCTGAACCATTGTTAGTGTTATTCTCCAAAACTTGGTTGTTTACGATTTTCCATAGCTACATTCCGTGATTTTATATAATCAAAAATGTAGAAATGAGTGAATGAGTCGTTTGATGGTCTTCAAATTATGTTTGAATGCGTACAGTCAGCGACAAAGGTAGAATAACAGCATATTTATTTCTTATTCCAAAATAAATTCAATGTCATATTTATTTCTCTGGATTTAGCAAAGAAATGATGAACTTTGGTTGGGTTCAAACAAGGTTCAAACTGATCAAGTGTGCCGATTTAAAAAATATTAAACCTACAAACCAGAAATGTTTATCTACTTTTGTCACTACGGAATGTCGACAAATTCGCTGCCGACTCGTTAAGACATTTTTAGTAAATGGTCGTAAATAAAACAAGGGTTTTGTTCATTTCTTTTATTGTAAATACGGAACCACCATTTATGTTTTAATTATATTTTTTCATAACATAGTGTAACCCTAACACCAGACCAAATGTTACATTTATAAATCTATATTTTTTCTTACATTTTGTTTTATTTCTATAAATTTAACTAGCTATGACGCAGTAGCTTTTTTTTAATTGAAATACTGCCACATTCGCCCAAAGTATGCCAATACAGATACTATACTATAGATAAAAAAATAATTACATATGTACCTATTACTTTTATAGGTCGATGAACTTTGGGCTTTGATTTATAATGATAACACCAATAACTAACTAGATTCAAGATAGACTATAATTACATATCTGTATGAATAGTGTTGCGCGAGTAATCTATAGAATTCAAATTAAAGAGAATACCTACTCCATATAGGTACATGATATGAGGGAATTTGACCATTTTTGACTTCCATGACCCCGCACACTTCAGACTTTTCTATCGGACGAGAGTTTAGTCGTGCTCTAAATCAATAAGATATTAATATGAAAGTGCATACAAATGATTCACTATCGGCCGCAAAATTCACTAGTAGACCAACCCGACCAAATCGGCTGATAGAAAAATCTGTAGTTTGTAAGTAGATCTTATAGTTCGCTATCACTTGGTGATGGAACAAGCAGATGATCCACCTCGTATTAACCCATTTGGACCCAAATATAAACTACATGTAGAATTTAATTTTTTTTTTTATTTTCGTATTAATAAGAGGCTAAACAGATACATTGTGCAAAAAAACTAAAAAAAATAATCTTCCTTATAGTAAAAAAAAAGCCGTCCTTAAACAAGGACTATGGGCTTAAGTGTGTGTAATTTTCAAAACATCCTCTTTCAATGCACAATGTTTTGATGCATTTCTTGCATTGCCAAAGAGCTTCTTTATGGCGTTCGACGCATCGTAACTGGCTCCATAGTTTTCCGGGGAAGTGCCCAACTCCATCAGTGCATATACAAGGCACCATTGAAGGTTTACGCCGTCTTCCATCTGGTCTGTCAGACCCAGCCATCTAATAGAATCGGGCTATAGCTCTGCGAAACTAGAGCTGGGCCATTTCATTTTCAGCGGACATGATATGGAGACACCATGCATTAGCCAAATCTACCATGCAGGTAAATAAGACCCACCAACAGTTTTTGCCTCGTATTGCTGACCTATATACAGCAATAGAATGATCAACTCTTCCTATTCCTTTATTGTCATTTTGGAAAACAAATGGAATGTTCACGTCTACCTTTCGTCGTTCTGCTGAGCTCCATCTTTTTACTGTGCTCTGAGTGTTCACAAAGACATGGTTTGTACCCATGGTACAGATACTGTTTTCAAGCCACCGCACGAGCAAAATTTGGTTGGCCGTTTCGAACCGATAGTCTATTACAGGTACGAATGTACACTTTTTGTTTTATTTTCCTGTACAGTACCATTACCATGATAACCAGGTCAACGAAGATCCCACAGCAGTGCGTGACTCGTGACAAAATTGTCGAAGTACACTATATGCTCATGTGGTACGGTACGGCTCACTCAACATCGTTCAAAGACTTCTACGCTCCCTGGAATATCACGCGGCTGCATGTTTTGCTGGGCATTGTCTTCATCACCCTCTTCACAACCCCCTTCTTCATCCGTTAGGATACTCGGCTCCGGAGCTGAATATAAATAGTAATGTTAGTTTCGACTAAGTAGCCATTCCTCCGGAGGAATGGCTACTTAGTCGAAACATCAAGATCATCATCTCCATCTAAAATATATTGGGCAGCTTCCTCAAATCCTTCGAAATCATTTGCAACAAGAAAAGACCGCTTAGCCATTGCGTACGAAGTTATAAAACCAGCAAGTAAATAAAAAATAAAATGTAGCAATCAGCCCATTGGCCCGATTCTAGGACACCATATGGAAATACTTATATTTCGGGCTGAATAATATGAAATATATGGCAAAAGGGCATTATTCATTAGAAGACATCTAGCTCAGTAAAACAAAGTCTAAAGTTTCAAGAAAAGCTTATGTAATAAGTAAAAATTATAGACTCACATTTAGTCAACTACTTGTTTGCTCCTCTATCCAAAACAAACACCGATTTCATCCACTTTTATCCAACAACTGACAATGATGTTGCTTGTATCACAAAGCTACACTATTTGACAATGCAAATTCGTTTTTTAACAAACCGCAACACATAATAGTGAAATAATGTGGGTAGTTGAAGATATGGCCCAGATCTAGGACAGCGGGCTTAAATGGGTTAAGAGTGACAAAGCATTGCCTCGTAAAGCACGTGCGATAGGAACGTGCCCTACGATGCACTGCCCAGCGTCAATCAACTTGAGGCATACAGTGGTTAAGCTTCATGTGCCTGTAATTACACCGGCAACCACACTCTTCAAACCGAAACACAGCAACGCTGCTTGGCGGCAGGAAAAGGCGTGGTGGTAGTACTTCCCCGGACGAGCCCTTCACAAAGAGCTCTACTAGATGAACGCTGAACGGTCTTTGCATGCTACAAACGGCGTCTTGACAAACCCCTACACATAATGTAATTCAAGACCCCACCATAGATTTCTGAACAGTTTACAATCAGTAAATCGAATAAATGTACACTGGAGTCTAGATTTTATCATGAATTTGTTCAGGAATACAAGTTTTAAAAATCAATATTAAATTAAATGCAAGTCAACCGACTCAAAAGAATAAGTTCTACTCAAGCACCTGTTTTTTGCGAAAATTGGAATGGTTTTAAATAGCCTTAGTTTATAAAGAATCGAAAAATATTATGATATAGTTTTCTTAAAATTTCCAATTTTGTACCTGGTATTGGTTCAACAAAGAATAAATTTTGGCACAGAAATATAACAATACAACATACATATTTACAAAAATACATAATATAATTTTACAGAATATTGTTCAAACATCTATGAAATTACTTTTATACAAGCTAATGATTAAAGCCTCGAAATTTTCTTTACAGATGTTGAAAAAGAAACATTTCAATAAAATTGCAGTTAGCAAAAGGTTATGGAAACTTGGGAAGACCTGCAAAAACGAAGTATATTTCCAAAATTCAAATACTATTCTGCACTATAGACCAAATCCATACTATTACGAGTATAACCAAAGACAAATTCTGATAAATAACATACAAAAATATATTTTCGTACTGGTCTGCAGAATATGTACATAAAAAAATAGATTAAAAAATTCTCTCAGTATTGAGTTCAAAGTACTTAAAAGACTGATAGCTGCTAAGAAGCCTACTGATATCATCAGTTAAATAAGTAGCCTTAAGTATAATGTGCACCTTCCCCGATCAATCACACCACTGGAATCCTTTACCTGCAAACCAAAAAATAAATAACCCATGAATGCGACATAGCTCAGTTGGTACCTCTGCCTTCTGCGCCGTAGGCCGTGGGTTCGATGCCCACCGAGAACAAACATTTATGTGATGAACATAGATGTTTGTTCTCTGTCTGGGTGGTTGTTTTCTGTATAAATAAGTATGTATTTACAAAAAAAGTATATAATTATATCAGCTATCTGATTCCCGTATCTTTAGATTAGTATGTATCAAATTAAATCAAATCAAAACGTTTTTTTTTTTCTGTCACAAAAACAAAGGAGAAATACTGAGAACAATATTGTTTAAGACAACAAAATTGGTCGTCACTCAACTTTGTGCATAATAGGGCACTAATTTAATGACTAATACGACGCTGGTCTTCCGTGACGCCGGAGTTTGGGGCTAGATAGTGCTGTGTGTAAGTGTTCCCGCACACGGGCCTCCGGCCACAACCACCAAACGCCGCCACTGGCATATTTCCTGTAGTTTTCATACATTTTATATGGACTCGCCGCGGACGCCGGTAGCCGCCACACGCTACAAATCGTCGCTTTTTTTTTTTTTTTACCATTAGC
The DNA here is from genome assembly GCA_932294275.1 of Chloroclysta siterata. Lineage (NCBI taxonomy): Eukaryota > Metazoa > Arthropoda > Insecta > Lepidoptera > Geometridae > Chloroclysta > Chloroclysta siterata. The sequence continues at coordinate 21,641,061 of OW028589.1, forward strand.
TAATGGAACAAGCAGATGGCCCACCTGATGTTAAGTGGTAACCATCACCTATAACAAAGCATTGCCTCGTAAGTCACGCAGGATAGGAACGTGCCCTGCGATGCACTTCCCTGCGTCCATCAACGTCGCTGCTCGCTTCGTATGAAAACTACAGGAAATATGCCAGTGGCGGCGTTTTGTGCTTGTGGCCGGAGGCCCGTGTGCGGGAACACTAAAATCCACCAATATTAAAACAACTGGCACTATTTTTTTTATTGCGTGTTTATTGAATAATATGAAAATTAATTGAAAAAAGAACACTCACAAGTCATATAATCCGTAGCCAGTTCTTCAATGCTGTATCTTGTATCTGTACACTAGGACACTGGCCACGCCTACCAGCAGACTAAGCAGCAGCGAGCCCCACACGAACATCTGTAATGGAATAACCACTCTAAGTAAATGAAATAAAGTCTGTTTTTAATTGATAAAACGTTAAATATTTTTGGTAAGTTCATAAGCCATTGGTTCAACTCTGGAGAGACAGGAGTTTTCGGCCGCCTTATAACCACACAGCCATACCCAGCCTAAGCAAATCTTGTACTCTCTCTCTTGTCGTGTCACTAGTTTCATTCGAAACAGTGTTGTGAAAGGATTTAAGTGTGCCTCAAGAGGCTCCTTTCGAGCACTTGACACATGTTATAGATTTTTTTTAGGTTCTACGACACGCCGGTTTCCTCACGATGTTTTTCCTTCACCGTTTGAGAGTACTGGCATTGTGCACATACATTTTCGAACGCCGCTACCACTAAACCACCAGTGATCTCAATCTTGTACTATGGGAACCAGATAACTGATAATACTGAATCCTTTATTTAAATACTGCTACTGGTCTTTCATTCTAGATTTTGAGGAAAAACTATTTTCAAACCTCGTCTTGACTATCACTGGCTGCTTTTTTTAAATTATTTAATAGCTAGACGTTTGACTGCCATCTCACCTGATGAAAAGTGAAGATGCAATCTAAGGTTGAGCACGCTTAGTTATAATCCACTTGTTTACTCAATATGTTTAATATGTTTTACAGATTATCCCTCGATAGGACTGTCATTTATGGCTCATTCTTCAAGTTGCAAGGGCGAAGTCAACACTAGACTGTTTATTTTTTATTGTTTAATAGCTAGACGATTTGAAATAAGTGTACATGCAGAGTTGTAACATACTATACTGCCACGACACATAATGTAAACTGATCTTTACCTTAGATCTAGAAGGCTTCTTATCAGGAACTGACGCACTGGACGCTTTAGCTGGCTCTTCAGCCCCCAGCATACGCTTCGCCAGCCTCCTCTCAACTGAACGATCCCTGGTGGCTCGCAGCTCGCACTTCTGCAACTCCTTCCTGGCGCCGGCGTCTTCTGGGGCGAAGACCGCGGCGGCTCGGGCCGCTTCCAAAGCCTCGGAGTTCTTCCCCATGGCTGATAGGATCTTGGACTTGCGGAATAGGGCCTTTGCGTTGTTCGGTTGGCAGCTTAGCACTCGAGTTACAGCCTGGGGAATAGTGTATTACTCAATAATCATGCTTTAGTAGTAGTTCATCATCAGCCTGAAGAAGTACTCTGCTGGATAAAGACCTCCGCTATAATTCCAGGAATAATGATTCTGAGCCCTCTCTATCCACCGACTTCCCGCCGTAAAATATCACGCTCAAATCTCTTAACTAACTTAAGACTCTTTGTGGATTTCTAAGGGGGTAGTCAATGGTATGTCTAAATGTAACATTAAATTTTGGCACATCTATGTATTAAATTCAAATAATTCATAAATTATAATAAGTGCCTATTTATATATCTTTGAGTAACGCTACCCGTCAGATAAAAATATTTCTTAAACAGGGACTTAATTCTTTTTTTATACAACGTGTTTATTAAGAGTTGTAGGGATCCGAAAGCAGGATATTCTACCGGTCATAACGAACAACTTTTGTTCTACGACTTTTAAAATTTCAAAGTTTTTCATTCATCAAATGCCTCTTAAACTTTTATCTAAAATGAATCTAAACGCATCATGAGGCAGCCCTATTTACAGCTGTTCTTTGACCTCTAGTTGTCAATTGTAGATAAAATAGGTAACAGAACTGCCACCAATTACCTAGTAATGTGCCTACCTAATAATGATGTTGCTGTTTTTAAAGATCTTGGTATGTAAAAGAAATATTTTCGCGACTGTAATCCCTAGTCACGGTAAACATTCTCTGAGATCTTTGGTACTAATACCTATTCAGTAACTAGGTACCTACGTGGCTACGTACTCAATATTTAATAGAATATTTATTTTTGTTTGATTACTAGATGTCGTAAAGCAATGTTTATGATATTCATAGTTCTTTAAATTGTAACATGTTACTTTACCACCATGGTTCATTGACACCACAAAATTATTCAACTGCAATTTTGGGAAGTGTCTAGTCTGTCTTATTTAATCTTTGACATACCTATCTGTCATTGGTTGCATTTAAAAACGCATATCCAATCAGGACGGCCGACGGCCGCCGATCAGTGTTACCATTTGTGGCAGATTTCTACTATTTGGCAGATTTTAAATATTTCAAGAAAAATCTTATTAGTTTGAATTTTTAATGAAATAATATTTATAATTTATTTATTTTTTACCGAACTGGAAACTTCTTATTCTTTTTTACCTTTATTGATTTGGTTTCTAAACAACTTCTATCTCGTTTTAGATAACTGCAAACCGTTACAAACGATCAAAAGATAGTAACTGAATGTAATGTAGGTATTTAATTTATTCCGTAGCCACGAAGGATTTTTATTTAGGTATTTTTATCGTCAAGCTTGGTAGATTTTGACAGATTTTTTGGCAGATGTGTGGTAGAACCGCCACTTTCGAGATGGTCACCCTGTTTGTGTTTACATGCGTTGTTGTACATTGTTTTGTTGAGAAAATGTCATCAAACGTGTTAAAATGGTGATTGTTATGTAAAAAGCCGTCGTCAGTCAGTGTGTGTATGAGCAGTGCAGCAGTGGTAATGGTTTAGTGTGAAGTTTGAAGCCTGTGTCGTGCGAAATCTCGCAAACTTACCAAAATCCAGTTTTATCCAGTGTTATTATAGCCAGTAAATAATGACAAAATCCATAGGAACCAGTAAAAATATCGTGTCAGGGGATTGGCGGCGTACCTACCTACCTACCGAAAGGTAAGTATTTCAAATTATCTCGTAGGTTATCGTTGTTTTTTTCTTTCCTAGATAGAAGCGCGCGTGCGTGTGACCTTGACACGTACACAGACAGGGCTGTTGCAAATTTCTGAGAAAATATTAATTTTACTTTTCTATGGGAATTTCGAAAACGATGTATCCAACCGTTGCACACGTCAAAGTATTCCAGTGCTTGGTCTAAATACACGCTATTTGTTTTCCTACATAACTTCATCAACACGTTGTATATTTACATACAATTTTCTGATGGAACAAGCAGATGGCCCACCAAATGTTAAGTTGTAACCATCACCTATAAAAAAGCATTGCCCCGCAAATCACGCACGATAGGAACGTACTACGATGCACTGCCCTGCGTCCATCAACTTGAGGCATACAGATGTTAAGCTTCATGTGCCTGTGACTTAACCGGCAACCACACTCTTTGAACCGAAACACAGTAGCGATGTTTGGCGACAGAAAAGGCGTAGAGGTAGTACTTCCCCGGACGAGCCCTTCACAAAGAGCTCTACTACTCTTAAAACTACGGTTACCTGTAAGGCGGCTTCATAGGCCCCAGCCTTCAACTGTGCAGCCGCCATATTGTTATGCACCCTCAACCTCTCATCCAATAGCGCGTGCAGTGTGTCAGACACGTCTTCTAGATCGCCGCTGGGCGTGGGGTCCGTGATACCCCCCTCCACTTCGTCCAGCACGTCGAGAGCGCGACGGTACAGCTGCACGGCTAGAGGCGGTTCGTCGCGACTGTACCACCAGTTGCCTCGAGATCGGCGACGTTTACTGAAATATTACAAAGCTCTAAAACTCGCATATCTTATGAGTCTTATGACAGACAAAACCAAGAGGTCTCATAGACGTTACTTAAGTTGAAACACACCTAGCCTAGTTGAATAAAAGCTAGCCCTGTCACTGTACGATATTGCACTTTAAAAATAAGTACTTGTTGAGTGATAAACATCGTGAGGTTATGTCACGTCGAGTTTAACAAAAAATAATAAGTAGTAGTAGTAGTAGTATTTCCTAACAAGGTACTTTATCTTATGTGGCAATGAAAATAATCATTTTCATATAATTGCCACATCCTATACATTTTATTTGTAGAAGTAGGTCAAACCGACTTGCAAAAACAGTTACGCAGGCAATCAAAAGGGCTCAGCTTAAATATATATTTTATCCAAACAAGATTTTCTAAGTTAAATTTTTTTACAAGCTATTTTTCATTGCTACATTCAGTGATTTTATATCTTTAAAAACATTGAAATGTGTTTTTATGCCATAGAAGGCTGGCAGAGCTGACCACCTCCGCCTTCCCCATGTCATAACACGGTTAGAAAACCGCAGGAGGGAGATCGTTCCACAACTGACAAGCGTGTGCCAAAAAAAACGCAAAAAACGAGTAGGTGAGGAGTGGTGAGGAGAACCAGCTAGGTGGTGTCAAATAAATCTGGCGTGTGGTTCGATGATGAAATTCAAAGAGGCCCAAACTAATCAATTCCTCAGAACACTCCCCATTGTTCAGACGATAGAACACACGAAGATCTTATCCAAGATGTGCGAGCGGGAAGTTGATTGACGATTGTCAACCTCTTCTGATTAAAGGGCCGTTAAATATGTCAAGATGTACGCGTTTGACATCTAAGGGTAGATTTAACGGCCTGTTAATCCTTGATTAGTAACTAACAGAGCATGGTAAAATCAGCTCTTAATAATATAGCAATTTCAGCCGACGTACATCTGTCGCGCATACTTAAGGTTACACTGAAAGACATTAGGTTGCGCAAGAAGAATTGCGCTGAACAGACATTAACACGTCTGTCAGCATTTTTGCTGAGTAGGTATACCCCAATTGCCTGAACTGTTTAAAGTTTTTAGGAATATGAAATGTTGTTTATTGTATTTATGGTATAATGTAATAAACGCTTTTTCTTTCTTTCTTTCAATTTGAGACCTCAAAAATACTTGTCGGATTTGATGTTTGTTCTCAATCTTGGTGTCATAATATATTATAAATACTTATGTATTTACAAAAAAAACAGTATATCTGCTATCTGGTTTTCATAGTAGGTACAAGCTTTCCTTAGTTTAGGGCTAAATAGTGCGCTGTGGAATGTCCACCAATATTTATTTCTTTATTAATAACTAGCGGCCTGTCCCAGCTTCGCATGGGTGGTCATAAATTTTTTGAACATTTAAGGATAAACATAGACCGTGGGTTTGAGCCTCGCGTCTACTTATTTCATACATTTGCACGTATTCTACTTGAGTGAGTGAAATCGCACCGACCCGTAGACCCGTTAACATTTTTAATTTCGCCATATCTTTTGAATGGAATGTCCGATTTGAAAAATTTAAGAAGTAATCTATAGGTATTGAAACCGTTTTAATTATGAAATGATTTATTTGGATAAGGATTAATACCAAAGTACAAATAAAGACCCTTTTCTAGCGGCGGCATTTCAATTATTTTTTTATAATAAAAGAACACTTATTGTGACATAACTATAATAGTTAGACATATGCTGTCGCGACATTTTTTGTAGATGATGACGTGTTCTACAAAATCGTAGTACATTATTTTGTTCTATCATCAATAGTTTTCGCAGCGCACGCGATGTAAGGATTATTTTTTCCACCTTGAGTTACATTATTGAAGTTTTAGAAGGGATCTCTAATTTTTTACAATAATAAATATAGCCTATGTTACTCAGGGATAATGTAGCATTCTAAAGGTGAAAGAATTTTTGAAATCGGACCAGTAGTTTTTGAGCCTATTCGTTACATACAAAAATACAAACATACAAAAATACAAATCTTACCTCTTTATAATATTAGTGTAGAAGTGTAGATAGTGTAGATAGTGTAGACTAGCGGCTCGTCCTGGCTTCGCACAGGTAGGCATTTATTTTTAAAAATTTAAACATAACCTATGTTACTCGGGGATAATGTAGCATTATAATAATGTAAGAATTTTTGAAATCGGACCAGTAGATTTTGAGTTTATTCGTTACAAACATACAAATCTTTCCTCTTTATAATATTAGTGTAGATACTTCAGCGGCTATAGTAACATTTATTCTATGAAAATTACTTTGGCACTTTATGGATATGAAATCCTTAAAATTGACGCGATAATATTATGCGTGATAACGTCACACAACCTACATCATCTTGCGATAAATGTCGAGGCCGCCAACACAGAGCAGATAACAAAACCTTGATACTATTAGGAACTATATTTTAAATTAACCAAATTTTTACCAAGGGCAAACATGTTTAAAAATAGATAAATAGAAATAGCCTCTCGACTGTAAGACCCAACAACGGTAGATAATCCTCTCTGGTGCCTAAGTATCAACTACACACTCAAGATTCCTTGAGGAAGGCTAAGCCGGCTAAGGGTCAGATGCCAAATTATTTATGTACCTATTTGGCGCATTTACGTACCTAATATAAAATAAATGAATATGCAACTGAAATCTTCAAAATTTTTAATATGCAATTTGTAATTTTTTTAACGGTACCTAGCTCAGTATTAACTTTTGAAGATAACTGAGTCGAAATTCTACAAGTGTAACCACCGAATCGAATAGAAAGATTTTGCTTTGTATGATATGAGTGCCTACCAAAAAAAACTACTACTAGTCTTTTTTCCGAACTACTACTTGCTGACGGAACAAGCAATTGGCTCAAACCATCATCTATACTTAACAAAGCACTACTTGGCAAGTCACACACGATAGAAACGTGCCTTGCCATCAGCTTGAGGCATAGGTACAGGAGTTGAGCCTCTGTGTCTGAAATTTCATCCGCATCCACACCTTTCAAAGGGAAACATTAGGCTGTGATTGATAATCTTAAATGTATAAAGTCGCGGCGCGGTCTATTCGGACACTTATTGCACATTCACCTTTAACGTTTTTGTTTACACAATACGCATTGTATATTTACATTCGTGGAAATCCAATCAATCTGATGCTCACTGTGTTGATATCCAAGGTCGAACCATATTTAAATTCAATTCCTTCACACAAAGATATTTTCCTTATAAAGAGATCTACATCAAGAATTATTGGCAATGTCTCAAGTCTTTGGCAAAGCTGGCTTAAATTGTTGAATGTCAGTATGCCAGTATTTCAGAAATAAAATAAAACAATAGAAAATGTATTGTGCTTGCATGGATCCAGGTTCCATTATACAAGCACTTTATTTTATTTATTATCAGTCTTCTATATCCCACTGCTAGGAAAAGGCCTCCCTCCGTTTCTTCCACTTATTTTATATCCATCCAGTGCAACAGTACAGCATTTAATGGTACAAAGTGCATACTAACAAAAACAAATCTATATTAGAGTTAAAATTTAATTGGTGAAGAACAAACTTACCCTATCTCCATTCTCTCTGGAATTGTCAAAGACTCGAGTTCCGGTTCCTCAAACCAATTATGCAGCTCCAAAGTCCCTTCTAGCCATGTCTCCGGCCCTATTGTAGGTCCATAGTATTGTTTCTCCGGGTCGTTGATGAGGCCTAGTCTCTCGGCAGCTTTGAGGCCTATCTCACCATACGCGAACCGCGGCGCTAGTTGTAGTAAGCATGATTCTCCTTTATACATCAGGGTTAGTGCTAAATCCACTCCTTGTAGAACCTAGATAAATTAGTTTTATTAATTTTATTGTTTTGAAACTCTAAGTGGCCTAGCTTTTGTGACCCAGTATGCTGTTCTGGAAGCCATGGGACATCTCGTCAAGCATGTTACTTGTATTGGACTCCTGTATCCGTATTTATACTCTTAAGGTGATTAATTATGTGACAATGTATGTAGTACTAACTGTATCAAGACAGGTTTTCTAATCAAATTGTATAATAATGTAAAATCCATTAATAGTAGGCAATAAAGCAAGAAAAAGCACTGATTTGTTTAAGACAATATTAATTTTACTTTTGTATGGCAATTTGGAAAAAGATATATTCAACCTTTGCATCAAAGTATTCCAGTGCTTAGTCTGATCCCTTGGTCTTAAGGGTATTATTTTACATGTTGTATGTATACAACATGTAACATAATACCTAGGTATACCTAGGTGCTAGATTATTGATAAGATAGTAGTGTTATAATTATATAATGTAGGTATGCAATATATAGAAAATCATTGCTTGCACTGATTATAAATGTTTCCAGAGTCATTTAACTTGTTTGATATCAATCAGACATACACCAGTCAACAAAATATTAATGCTATTTAGGCAGGTTTTTATTACAGTACAAAAAAAGGATGCCTTTGCTCTGATGTAGGACTATGGGAGTCCCATGTAACAAAGGGCTCTTTTCTTTTTTTCCACTGTAAACAATTCAACGTAATTCAGACATAAATATTACCAATTTCAATATTCAGTACCAAAAAAACCCAACTTTTTGACAATTGCCTTTGAAGATATAATCAAAAGAATTGTTCATTAAAGCACCCTAATAAAAATGTACTCACTTCATTATCTCCCAAATAGATTTTGATGTGATCTTGTTTCTCAATAAGGTCTCCGGTATCTTTAATCTTGAGCTCATAACTAATTTCAACTATATCTCCTCTGTGTGCTCTTAAGCCTTGGCTTTCATCACCTGCTTTTATTATCTGAAAAGATTTTAGGTTTACATATTGCATGTTGTATAATAACAATAAAGTTCTTAAAACATATTAATATAATTTTATTCTATGGAGAAGGGCAATTGGCATCTTTTCTTGTATATTACGATTTTAACAATTTATGCAACAATATTTTGCCAACCTTTTTGAGAAGGGCTCCTGACCCTAATAAGTCTTGCCACTCATCAGGTTTGGGTCCATCGTCCTTTGATTTTTCTCTCTCTTTCTCGGTGGCCGCTGCTTCAGCCAACTTGGCCTCTTCGACCTCTTCAGCGATTGCGGCAGAGGCAAGGTCCTCGAAGGAACTACTCTCCGATTTATCCACCATAGTACCTTCACCTTCGCTCATCTGTAAACATTGGTGGAAACGCGTGATTTCCTCACTAGTTAATACGTAGTAAATGTATATTCTATATCACAGAAAACTTATATCCTTAACTATCGAATCATATTAATTACTAGACATATAAAACTTGTGAAAATTTAAAATAATAAAACCAAACTAGTTTACCATGTAGTATGTAGCGAAGAAAGGAATTAATTATTTTTAAACGTAATGTAATGTAAAATGACAATCCAACTTTTCGGTCGAACTTGATGTTTTTTGCAAAAATGAAGTGATGTGATGATTTGTTTTTTTTCTGTAGTGAAGTGAGTGAAGTAGGGATGTTAAAAAATAATCGATCTTAATTTAAATCGATTATTTTTTATTTATAATCGATTTTTTATTATCGATTTTATCTTAAAATTAATCGATTTTTAGTAAATCGATTATATAAATTACGTGTTAAGGCAATTTTTTTTTAAATTAATTTATATTTGGTTTTTGAGACAATAAGTTAATCATTTTGTTGGGATGCTCATCATTTCATCTTTATTATCTACACTAATATTATAAAGAGGAAAACTTTGTATTTTTGTATGTAACAAATAGGCTCAAAAACTACTGGTCCGATTTCAAAAATTCTTTCACCATTAGAATGCTACATTATACCTGAGTAACATAGGCTATATTATATTTTCAACAAAATCAGGGATCCTTACTAAAACTCCAAAAATGTAACCCAAGGTGGAAAACAAAAACCTTACATCGCGTGCGCTGCGAAAACTATTGATGATAGAACAAAATAATGTACTACGATTTTGTAGAACACGTCATCATCTACAAAAAATGTCGCAACAGCATATGTCTAACTATTATAGTTATGTCACAATAAGTGTTCTTTTATTATAAAAAATTAATTGAAATGCCGCCGCTAGAAAAGGGTGTTTTTTTGTACCTTGGTATTAATCCTTATCCAATTAAATCTTTTCATAATTAAGACGGTTTCAATAACTATAGATTACTTCTTAAATTTTTCAAATCGGACATTCCATTCAAAAGATATGACGAAGTTAAAAACGTTAACGGGTCCACGGGTCACGCACGGGGTGCGATTTCACTCTCTGGCGTGCAAAACCCACGGTCTAAGTTTATCCTAAAATGTTCAAAAAATTTATGACCACCCATGCGAAGCTGGGACAGGCCGCTAGTAATAAATAAAACGTTTAATAGTACCTACTAAAAGTATCAATAATGCTATTTGGTTTCCTAATTCCCTAACTTGAAATTTTAAAGGAACATTGCCTTTGATTGTTAGTTTTGAATCAATTATTTTTTTATGCATATAATTTTATTTTATTTTTAATCTGATAAATTGTTAATATATTAATCTCTTAGGTTTATTATTGGAATATGAAAAGCATGTACTTTTAATTAAAACAAAAAAATCGTTTTTTTTTTTGCAGAAATCGATTATTTATTTCTATTAAAACGATTTTTGACAAATCGATTATTTATGAATAAAGAAAAATCTATTTTTATATAATCGATTCTTTTCCATTAATGGGGGCCAATAATGTACGGCCAAATAATGTACAGCATGTTATTGCACAGCATGATAATGTACACCCAGTTAATCCGTGTCCACTGTTTTGAATTATAGGGGTGTACATTATCAAGTTTTTTGCTCCACCCTCGTGTCATACTGTAGCGCGCGCGAACTCACCATTACCTCGGACCATCAACGCCCTCAACAAACTCTTAAAAGCCAATCCAAACTGCGACCTTTTTGCAGACGACTGGAAGGCATTAGTATCGGAATGTTTGAGCTACTGCGAGACAGACACACTCTGATTAAATTGTAAAGTATGTAAATCTGTATATTTTTAATTGTGTAATGTTTTGATCCTGTACATAGACTTATTACTTTATTATTATTTTTATTTTGATTATTATTATTATTTATTGTTCGACAATGTGTAATTTGACATATTTTATTTTTAATTTGTTTTTCAATGAAATTAGTAGCTAGAATTTAATTTATATTACGTATAACTAATAATTAGAGTAATTGGTTCTAGTTATACACCACTATTTTGTGACTATCAAAAAAAATTTAAGGACTGTTGCAGCAGAGGCTACTAATGCTATTGGCACTGTCAAGATTTTTTAATATTTAACTTTTAGCAAGTTATCGAGGTTTGTTTTCAACCAAAATCCTGCACAATTTTATGGACACACTACAAGAAAATACTACGGAATACTACTGCTAGTCAACATCGTAAACACTCCATTCATTATGACTCCTTCCATCTACCGTCTCGTCGTATAGTACCTACCTACGTCACATCATCTTGTCGCACTCATCGTATTCCTTCTCTCTCACTCACTAGATAAATCATTCAATGGGTAGGTAGATAGGTAAGTATCATAAAAAAGGCATTATTTTAGGGATTTTTTTTTAATACTTTTATTTGTAATTAATTGCCATTTTTCCTTCATAACTTTACGGGCTTAGGATGTCAAGCTATTTACAACAATTAAAGTTATTTACAGTATGTACTTACAACTACGCACGTATTTACACTTCCACTAACCACAAGTATTTTAAAAGTTGTTCAAAATGTCCACCTTCATTGTCAATGCAAACACACACACGTTTTAACAAATTGTTGCTAACGGAATATCCTCCAGCCTGGCGATGGCTAGTAGCTCCTGGGTCTTCCTGTAGTGTATCTCAGCTGAGCGCACAATCTTCCAAGCGCAGGACTGGCTTGTGCTAAAGCGACGTGCCGCGTCACGCGTGCTCCTCCGCGGATCTTCTTCAAAATCATTTAGGACTTCATCGTAGAAGTTTCGGGAGTATGCAGGCCCTCCTCGTCCTTGCGCATGCGACGGCACGTAAACAGAGCCATGGTCCAATATGCGTTGGTATAATTATGCTGGACATCGTGGAGTAATTTGGTTGCCGATTGTTTGGGAACAATTCGCGGTACATCCGTAGGTAATCACTCACATTTCCCCAGACTAAAAATACGTACGTAACATGTATGCGTTATTCTCTGGCAGTGTACTGACAAGCTATCGTGAACGTGAAAACCACAATAAATTAAGTACCTACCCGCGTACAATTTTTATTTTACGGATGTCACTGACCTGCATCGAATTTAGAGTACCTATGTATGGGTTTCGTTCGACACGAGTTTGCCGGCCATAGATAAAATAATAGTTAGTATTGCGCGAGCGGCGCGTTTTGTTTCGTTTCGAACGAGACAAAAATTTATGAATGGATGAGAATGAGACTCGGGTAGAAGACTCTGTAGTAGGTACGTACGGATAATGGGTAACTAGTTATCATCCTTTTCTTGGGATATTCTTTTTAATATATTTTTTTTAGTTTTAACTACATAAATGTGATCAGTAACTGACACTGAGCATACGGTTTTTTTTTTTGATAATTACAAATTAGTGGTGTATAAATAAATTAAATAAATAAATCCCGTACAATAACATGCCGTGCAATATTGTCACGTGTTGTTAATGTACACCCAGTTAATGAACAGCATGATAATTGGCACTTTAGTACCGTCGAGTCGGATTGGTTAGGTTATGTTGAAACATATAAATTACGCACGAGGCGAACGAGCAAAGCGAGCGTGCCGCAGCAGCGGCCGCCGAAGTGCCAGAAATTATTTTTTACGGTACCAAAGTGACTCGAAATATCATGCTGTACATTAACGTGCTGTACATTATCACGCTGTGTATTAACTGGCTGCACATTAACTACACGTGACAATAAATCACATCCAGTTATTGCACACCCCGGTAATATACACCGAGTTAAAACGAATCCAAAAAGGTACCAAAGTGGATTCCAAATATCATGCTGTACATTATCGTGCTGTACATTATCATGTCGTTCAATAACCGGACTCCCATTAATCTCACATCCCTAGAGTGAAGTGGTGCGTTCAGTATCCGGTTCACACAGCAGCATTTACCTATCTACAAATTGAACTCTTTATTTATTTAGTTTTCCAAATAAACATAGATTTTGATGTAAATTCACAGGTAGCATGTATTTTAAATGATTGTAATACATACATTATAAGCTATTTATTATAGTTATTTTTCAGCAGCTATGTGCCTTGTAGTTTCGGAACAGAGCGTTCCGTTCCCATTCCAACAAAATTTCAAAGGGCTAACCCTAGGGTAGGGGCTAAACATGGAGGTAGTCAGTCTAAGGGGCTAACAAAAATAATGTTTTTTTATTAAATTCAAAATGATAAATTCAGATACAACATAATTAGGTATGTCATTCATTACAATCCTTCATGTGAGAGTTGCAGGTAAAGTCCTCCGATGTGTGACCATCATGGAGGTATTAATCATACTGGAGAGAGCCATAAGACTTACAACCTTTTACAACTGTGTATCAAACAGTGATCATCTATCTTTGTTCATCCCATGTAGCCTAGCTACGAGTAAAAGAAAAGAAGATGTAACTTCACTCACTCCATCTCACTCACTCACTGTCTGCGTAAATCGTGGCCGTCAGTTGATGCAATGTTTTGATCTTGTTTTGACGTTCTAGAAAAAGTCGGTAGCAACATTGCCGTGAAGCGGAAGAAATTGTGAAAATTCTAAAGAATTATTATTGTCTAGGCAAAATATATTTGAAAAAGTGAAAGTATGTCTTGTGAAGCTGTGTTTTGTGTATCAAAAACAACAAAAGGAGGAGTTAAAGACCCGGAATTGTCATTTGATACGTAATATTCTTTTTCTATTTTCATGCAAAAAAATACGTTTTTTCTCCCATAAAGACTGTAGGAATTACATTTTATTAGTACTAGTCATATTTCCTATGTTTAAATGATGTAAACCCATTAATTATTGCAAAATAAAATGCATTGTTTTAGTCTTCTGTTCTAGAGATGTACTTCCACCGACCAATTTAGCTTTATCGATAATATTTAAGTTTCCGTTTTTGATATGAAATATCTAATGCGGTGGGTCAGACCGGCTGTTCTGTTGTAGTTTCAATTTTTCACACCTTATAGGCGACTCGCGAGGGATCAATTTTTGTTAAATTTTACATTATTTTTTTAGGTTCTTAAATGCCCAGAATGAAGACGGGAGTGGATAAAAGCTGTTAGGCGTGAAAACTGATAGCCTACAAAATGTTCTTATGCATGGACGAAATGGCCATAAGAAATTGTATCGAGTGGGATGGACATCGCTCTCACGGTTAGGACAATGTGGGAAACATTATTGAGGATGATAGTGTTCCAGTGTCTATAATGGTTTTGGGCTTTCGCAATAAAAGTCAGCAACCAGTTAAAATTAAAAAGTTGGATTCCAATTAAAACGCCTTTTTCATACATTTCTTTTTCTATCGATAGGTTAGTCAATGTTGTCCCTTCTCTAGTCACTCACGCGAATACATACAAACTAACAAAAAACGGACACGCCGAAAAACCGTAACACTACGTCTATATCATGGAGGTAGTATATACCTACTGGAGGGAGCGATAAGACTTACATCCTTTTACAACTGTGTATCAAACAGTGATCATCTATCTTTGTTCTTCCCATGTAGCCTAGCTACGAGTAAAAGAAAAGAAGATGTAACTTCATTCACTCCATCTCACTCACTCACTGTCTGAGTAAATCGTGGCCGTCAGTTGATGCAATGTTTTGATCTTGTTTTGACGTTCTAGAAAAACTCGGTAGCAACATTGCAATGTAGCGAAAGAAATTATGAAAATATTTAAAGAATTATTATTGTCTAGGCAAAATATATTTGAAAAGGTGAAAGTATGTCTTGTGAAGCTGTGTTTTGTGTATCAAAAACAACAAAAGGAGGAGTTAAAGACCCGGAATTGTCATTTGATACGTAATATTCTTTTCCTATTTTCATGCTAAAAAAATACGTTTTTTCTTCCATAAAGACTGTAGGAATTACATTTTATTAGTACTAGTCATATTTTCCTATGTGAAAATGATGTAAACCCATTATGTAATGGCAAAATAAAAATTATTGTTTTAGTCATCTGTTCTAGTGATGTACTTCCACCGACCAATTTAGCTTTATCGATAATATTTTATTTTCCGATTTTGATATGAAACATCTAATGCGCCGGGTCAGATCGGCTGTTATGTTGTAGTTTCAATTTTTCACACCTTATAGGCGTCTCGCGACGGCACAATTTTTGTTAAATTTTACATTATTTTTTAAGGTTCTTATAAATGCCCAGAATGAAGACGGGAGTGGATAAAAGCTGTTAGGCGTGAAAACTGATAGACTACAAAATTTTCTTATGCATGGACGAAATGGCCATAAGAAAGTGTATCGAGTGGGATGGACATCGCTCTCACGGTTAGGTCAATGTGGGAAACATTATTGACGATGATAGTGTTTCAGTGTCTATAATGGTTTTGAGCTTTCGCAATAAAAGTCAGCAACCAGTTAAAATTAAAAAGTTGAATTCCAATTAAAACGCCTTTTTCATCCATTTCTTATTCTATCGATAGGTTAGTCAATGTTGTCCCTTCTCTAGTCACTCACGCGAATACATACAAACTAACAAAAAACGGCCACGCCAAAAACCCGAAACACTACGTCTATATGATACTTAGTCTAAGGTGACCATCACTTCGGGCTACGAAAATACTTCTTCTTCTTCTCTCCGTTTATGGCTCCTGTCTGTCAGTCGACAGACAATCTTGCCAGTGTCAAGTGATTTGTATTGAATAAATACTTTTTTGTCAAGTCAGTCTATAGTCAAGTCGGCCGTCATTTGTTTTGAAGAAAATGGTGGCGGTTTTCTTCAAAACATTGGAAACATTTTCGGTCAAATCAGGATAACACAATACACTTTCATTCCAAATGTTTACACTTTGTGCTAAAACCTCAAGCAATGTTGGTCAAAACACCACCGAAATTACACAACACAGCTCAAAATAACACTAGAAAAACAAATAAAATGAAAAAGCTATGTTGCTTCCCAAAATGAGTCCGGTTATTGTACGACATGATAATGTACAGCACGATAATGTACAGCATGATAATTGGAATCCACTTTGGTACCTTTTTGGATTCGTTTTATCGGGTGTACACATAGATTAATAATACTATAGATTGCCTACGAGCGTATACCCGAGCAAGACGGACAACAAGTACATACAATTTATGGGTTGCCACATCACACTATTTTTACCCAACCAAGCATAAGCTATGATGTCGCCGCGGCTCCAGTTGTTTGTTTAATGATGTTTAATTAAAGCTAGTTTCTGCAGTTTAATAGTTTGTACCCTCCTCTAGGTTACGCCATTTTAATATCTTCTAAGGAATGAGCTAGAAAAAAGCCTACACAGCTCAGTTGGTAGCCTTCTGCGCGCCGTAGGCCGTGGGTTCAATCTACCGAGAACAAACATTTGTGTGATGTAATACTAGACGTTTGTTCTCTACCTGGGTGGTTGTGATTTGGCTTATTTTGGGGCTATATAGTGCTGTGTGGAGCGTCCACCAATATTTATAAAAAATAAAATAAAAAAAACAGGGCGAACTGGCACTAAGCTGGCATTTTAGACATTGACATCAGAACCCTAGGCCCCGCGAGCTAGAGTCCTGGATTTTCCTAGTGAGGGGGACAGAGCTAGCTAGTGGTGCTATTCTTCACATTCTACCACCTACCAATAGTTTAACTATGTTACTGCACCAGCTAGGTAAAATTTTTATGAATAAAAAACAATTTATTTATTTATCATTGATTTATTTATTCTACATCCCTACTCATCAGAAACCGTAATTCAAAAGGTTAATTTATAACGCATGCTTCAATTTTAAATTAAGTAGGTATAAACAATACATCTTAACAGGAGTAAGCCAGCTTATGCTAGAGCTGACCATAAGCCTGAGCAATGCCACCACTTTGCCCTGAAGCGCGAAGTGGTGGCATTATAAATACAGCTATCTTCAGAACATCACTATGAATATGTCATAAATACATTAAAATATATCACGTGTAAGTACGTATTTATTTATTAGACGATAAATATTTAATAGTTTGTACATAACAATTTCAGATGAGAATATTTTCTTAATTCACACTTTTTAAAGCAAGATTTTTGAACATACTTTTTATATCCAGAAAAAAAGCGGAGATACCGTTTATGTTGAAATAGCCCAAAAGTTTTTTAGTCCGTAAGTTCCTTGCCTGTTCTTCTAGGCTTTGGTCGCCCGCGAGGAACTGGCGGTACATTCACCTAGTACCAATTTAAGACGTTTCAAAGAGATCCTTGTGATTGTACTGAATAAAGACCGTTTTGATTTTGATTTTGGAGCTTGGTGACCTGGAGCTTGGTAACCCGTAGCTTTAACCCACCACCCCAAAGTAGTTGCATCTTTGGGAAATCTGTAAAACAAACATGTTATTATTAGGTATATGTAGGTATTTAATCATACTACGCGATGGTGGTCTCAGACATAAAATAACTACCAACTTCTCATATGAAAATCGTGAGGAGACTTAAATTATTATTATGTAACGCAAAGCTAAAAAAATTAATTAAATGAAATTAAAATATATGTACCTACTACCTATACCTATATTATAATTTTTTTCATTATGTACTTAAGTCAAACAAACCTTATTTCTTTGAATAAGGTAATAATAAGTTGCGACATTGTCTTTTTTTCTAGATTATTGTGTGTATTTGAACTTATCCTAACATATCAGAGTCGAATCCACCCTAAAGTTGTTCGTTTCCCAACATTTTCGGCAAATAGATTTTGTTTTAGTTGGCAGCCCGAAAGATCGTATAACCCAGCCAAATTATGTTTCTATAGAACTGTATCGGTTTGAATAGCCATGTCATTTGTGTGGTTTATAGTAACCTATACTCAATTTTACAAAATAATTAAATTCTAGAAATCTACTATGATATGCGATAGAAAGTAAACACAACCGTTAAATGATTAATTGTGGACACTGTGCATTCTCCGTTTTATAGTTTAATTGACAAATAGAACATAAAAGTGCTACTTACCGAAGGAAGCTTAATTTTCAGTTTTCCGAGCTGTATCATTATCACAGCCTAAAATACTACAATGCACCACATTATAAACTTAACTCTACGTATACTGGGACCTAGGCACACACTATTTTCAAAGAACTTTGGCACTAAACACCTGTAAACTCACAAGCACCAAGCGGTTTGTTTAGCACCAAACTTGGTGCTAAACAATCAAAAACGTATACGCAGAAAGGGACAGAACATTTATATTATATTTCTTTCACTCATAGGTATAATTTGTATTATTGCATCTCTCTTACTCTTGGTATTATTATTTGATGCTCTATCTATTGTATACTTGATCTAAGGGTGTACATTATCGGGGTGTGCATTATCTGGATGTGCAATATGTCACGTGTCAATAATGTACAGCCAGCTAATGTACAACATGATATTGTACAGCACGATAATGTACAGCACGATAATTGGAAGCCAATTTAGTACCTCGAAGCTATGCCTCGTTTTCATGTGCGAGATGTGTTCAAGTGCGACTGTCTTGCTGCTTGCTTTGTTTGCTTTAATAAAATTCAAGAAGAAGTATTTGGATTTCTTCAAATCAAAACATGCCTGAATGCATGTTTTGTTTAGTTATTTATTTTGTTGTTTCTAGTATTTTTAGTGGTGCTACTAGTAAGTAGTAGTAGGTACCGTATGCAGTGATTATTTTCAGAAACAGAAATTCGAGAGGTCTAAACTTTCGATAAATGTTGTTGTATATTGACTGAAAATAGGAACATTATGAACGCATTAACATAAATATAATTTAAAATTTTGGACTGCACTGTAGCGAAGCAGAGTGTGTGTGTATTCATCATCAATACATCAACAAGCAGCAAAAAATAACTATACATATTCAGGATGATTTCTGCAGGGGAAATGTCTTTTATTTATGGCAAACGCCTACACGCCCAGTGAGTAAGGATAATCAACTTTGAGTTCCTACGAACCTGGTAATAGAATACGAAAAATCAGAAAAGAGAAGTCTGATTATAATTTTATGAACAAGGTTTCTTCTCTGTAGTAACAGAGGAGTAGGTACTTAAGCCCCAAGAGCTTAATAAAATAAGAAAATGGTGTTCTTTGTCGGAATCATGATAATTAGTACCTATGAGAAGAATTGGTGAAGAGAGCTACCAATACACTCCATGCCACTGTTGTCCGGCACCCGATATGCAGCATCCACTCACTCTTATAATAATTACAACTGGAGTTTACACAGAGGACTATTAGAGGGTTGCAGAGTTGTTGAATTTGTATACCATGTAGTGTTTCTCGATTGACCTGGCCTTTTAAATATACCTACTTACTCTACATAGTATGGTTATAAATTGGTGTATGAAATTATGGAATAGGTAGTAAAGTTGTAAATTAAACATGAACATGAAATCCATACCTATATAATTTTAATGTACCTACCTATTTCAAGACAGACTCTGAAACTATGTTGTGTTATATACTACTTTATGTATTTTTAATAAATAAATAAATTTAAGTATAATGTTGATTTTGAATATGACCTAGGTAGGTACCTATAGTATTTCAATAGTAGTAGTAGTTTGTTAGCTTGCGTGCTCACCTAGCATTGCAACCATAAAACCAAAGAGATAATGGACAAGACAATAATCAAATCAAAAAACATTTATATTGTGTCACAAAAACATTGGTAAAATATAAGAATAATATTGGTTAGCACAACAAAATCGGTTGTCACTCAGTTTTATGGATTAGGATTAGTTCAAAAGAAGCACTCGCTGGAGTGCACCTTCTAAAAGACAAACGACCCACCACTAACCTGCTCATAGTCAAGTCACCAGGACTCGATGGAATCTACCCCGCCCTCCTGCAGTGGGGCAAAGAACATCTAATCCTGGTGCTGACAAACGCGTTTAGAGCATGTGTAGCCTTCCGCTACGTACCACTGCAATGGAGAGAGGTAAGAGTACTCTTTATACCTAAACCCGGGAAAAGCGACTACACCGAAGCAAAATCCTACAGACCGATCAGTCTCACCTCCTTCTTGCTTAAAACCCTAGAAAGACTCTGCGATCGGCACATACGAGACAACATACTAATAACCTCACCTATTCACCCACAACAACACGCCTACAGCGCTGGTAAGTCAACAGAATCAGCGCTGCACACAGTGGTCAGCAGACTAGAACGTGACATAGCAAACAAAACACTATGTCTCGCAGCTTTCATAGACATAGAAGGCGCTTTCGATAAAACAAACTTTAACAGTATAAACATAGCGCTAAGAAAACATAAAGTAGAAACGACACTGGTGGATTGGATCATAAACATGCTACAGCTTAGGGCAGTAAGAGTCGACACACAGGGACAAACCAGGGGAGTTGTGGCAAAGGGCTGCCCGCAGGGTGGGGTCCTCTCACCACTCCTGTGGAACCTGGTGGCAAACGATCTAATCACCAAACTAAATGCAAAACGGTTCTTCACGGTAGGCTATGCAGACGACCTTGCCATTCTAATATCAGGGCACTTTGCCAGTGTGGCTTGTAATTTAATGAACAACGCGCTAAAGGTCGTCGAAACATGGTGCACAGACTATGGGCTGACCGTAAACCCAACTAAAACGGAACTCGTGATGTTCACAAACAAACGCAACCTAGGAACATACCTACTCCCGTCCCTCTTCGGTACGAGACTGAGTCTATCAGAAGAGGTAAAATATCTAGGCATTACAATGGACAGTAAACTAAACTGGGCTAAGCATTTAGAAAATAAAATAAAGAAAGCCACCATCTCCTTCTGGCAATGCCGCAAAATGGTGGGCAGGACATGGGGACTTCACCCAAAGATAACCCTATGGCTTTACAACACCGTTATCAGGCCCTCACTTACGTACGGGGCTCTAGTATGGTGGCCTCGGACAAAACAGGTTACCATGACAAATAAACTACAAAAGTTTCAGAGACTAGCATGTGTAGCAACAACAGGGTGTATGAAGACTGCCCCCACGGCAGCAATCGAAGCCCTAATAGGCCTGACACCCCTACACCTACACGTGCAACAGGAAGCGGCCGCGGCCGCTTTTAGACTCTGGGTTTTAAAACTATGGGAAACAGACATACGAGCACACCACACTACCATAATAGGAGAATATGTAGGCAACAACCCTCTACTGCTTTCCGTTTATGATAGGATACCCAAAAAACACATACCAACAAGGAGCTACACTATACAACTACATGAAGAGCCTAGCGACAGCTCCAGCATACACGAAGTAAGAATATATACAGACGGCTCTAAAACAAAAACAGGTACAGGTGCCGGAACATTCTCGGAAGACCTAAACATCCACATATCAGCAGCTTTGGGCCAGCACAACTCCATCTTTCAGGCGGAATGTGTCGGCATAATCCAAGCTGCCAGTGCAGTACTACGAAGAAAGGTAACTGGGTACAACATCAGAATCCTCTCAGACAGTGCTGCAGTACTACAAGCTTTAAGCAGGCACGAGCATAACTCCGGATTAACCATACAATGCCACCAGCTACTGGAGGAGGTATGTAAGTCCAACAAGAACATCACTCTACAATGGATCAAAGGTCACAGTGGATCTAGAGGTAACGACGGTGCAGACGCCCTAGCTAGGAGGGGCTCAGAAATGCAGACAGCAGGACCAGAGCCAAAAATACCTCTCCCCTTTAGCCAAGCACGATCCTGGATCCGCAGCAGAACACTTGAACTACACCAAGCAAACTGGGCAAGTACACAGGACTGCAGGCAGTCGAAGGAGGCTTTCCCGGACTTAAATCCGAGATACTCCCGAAAACTCCTGAGCCTGAAACGTGACAAACTCCGTATTGTTATCGGAATTGTCACAGGTCACTGCTCACTAAACAAACATCTATTTACACTGGGTGTTACAGACAGTCCCCTATGCAGAGGATGCCTAAACACAGAGGAAACAGCAGCACATGTACTCCTGGAGTGCAGCAGCGTGGCGCCTCAACGAGCACTCTATCTTGGAACACCGAAGACACCTAGGGAAGCCTGCACCAGCATAAGCGAGCTGCTGGCCTTCCTAGAGGACATCGGGTGGCTGAACTAGCAACCACCACCCGTCACGCAAAAAGGGCCCACCAGCGGCCTACTTGCGGAAACCAGTCCGCTCACCAAGTACCAAGTAAGTACCTGCTCATAGTCTGAAGACTGATCGCAGATGAAATTGGAACAAAAAAAAACTCAGTTTTATGCTGTAATAGAGTTTGATACACTAGTATGATTGGTTTTAATATATCATGTTTAGGTATAGGTAAATCTAGATATTGCAAATATTCCGAAAACATACCTAATCAATATTTTGAATCTCATCAACATTACCTATTGATTTTGTGGACAGACATGTCAATGGCTGGTCTACCTATATTATTCAGGTAGTCCAGGGTGGCATCTTATAGATTGCTCAGGGCATAGGGGTACAGTGGACCATTAAATGTGATATGGATTTAGGATCATTGCTACCTTCACAGCATTAATCCTCAGTGCAGCGTCATACTTATGCTCAAGTCGAGCCTGCAGAGGCTGCAGAGGCAAGTGAATGAAATAAACAAAGATCTTCATGACAACTTGGGTAGGTAATTTGGAATTTTAAGTTTGTCTAAGCATAACTTTTGAACCATTGATCCAATCTGCATGAAATTTGGGAGGAAGGTTGACAGTTTTTATTTGAAAAATTTATTGGTAGTAAGTACCTACCTACCTATAAATCAAACAACTTCTCACTTGCAAAATTTCAACAGAAATATTTAGAGGATGTTCTAGGTATACCATACCATACCATAGATAGTAAGGGGTAGACAGAGGCAAGTCCAAATAAGGTGCTCGGGATATTTTGTAGGCACCTTGTTTGCATCGCAGTGAGTAGGTATGTCAATATCAGAACTATTCCTTTCGCAATGACTCAACTCCCACTCCACTCACATTCTCCCTGGCATGCCAGCCATTTTATTCTTATATAGATAGGGTCTATTTTAGAAAATCTTAATCAATTAATTTACTAAATGAATTTTAATTGTTTCTCTAGAAAATAAGATCGAATTTCCAAAACTACTATTTTGTCACTCATGATCTGTGGAGCTGTTTTCAGGACTACACATAAATGTGATACAGAGCTAACCGTGGGTAGCGATGTATCAACTCGGTTTACCAAATCGGTTCAAATAGGTTTGACGATTGAACGAGTCAAACCTATTCAGGAGTTTAACCAAATCGGTTTAAAAAATATTTCATTATTCATGTTATAAAATAGGAACTATTTAGTATGTACCTAACATCTATCATCGACAATTGTTCCCTGGCAACTGTTGTGTATTAGTAACTGTCTTTTGAGTTGTCAATAAAGAAAAACGTATTTTGTGTTTCAAATAAAATGTATATATTTTATTTTCTCAAATACAACCACTGCAAGTTACACGACTATATTTATTAGTCGAGTAACCTAATTGTATCAGGTTATGGGCCCAGGTACATTCTGGTTGCCTTTCCGGTGGTAGGTACTACGTACCTAGGTAACTGACATAGGCAGTAAAGTATCTGATCTCGAATAAAAATGCAAGCTGTTCAGAATATGAGTAGTTTTGAGAAACTCTCTGGCCAGGCCAACTATGGCACATAGGCCTTTGCCATGGAAATGTTTCTGACGGACGTGGATTTATGGGAGTGCATTAGTGATGATTTTAAGCTAGACTCAGTGGAGGCGAAAAAGAGAGATGCCAAAGCTAGAAGCAAAATATGCCTCATGTGCACGGAGAAGATATATCCCATGATAATGCATGTCAATACAGCGAGAGATACTTGGCTAGTACTAAAGCGAGCGTATGCTGACGGTGGACTACTGCGGCGGCTGTATCTGTTGCGGAAGCTGTTCAACGTCAAATTATCAATGTTCAGCACTATGGAGGAGTATTTGAATGACATTCAGGCTACGAGTCAGGCGTTAATAAGCATAAAAGCAGGTCTTGATGATGAGTTCGTCGGGATTGTAATGCTGGCTGGCTTGACAGATGCTTTCAATTCTCTGGTGATGACATTAGAGCATTCGAATATAAAGATTTCGACAGAAACTGTGATGGCAGCTTTACTAAAAGAAAGTATGAGAAAGAGCACAAGCGAAGACGACTCAGCACTTATGTCAAAGAGCGACAAAACCAAGAAGGTGGTTATATGTCATCTGTGTAAGAAGAAAGGGCATTATAAATGGCAGTGCAAAGATAGGAAACCTAATGACAACAAGAGTAATGCACCACACGATGAAAAGAATAGTAAAGAAACAGTCGGACTGATAAATGTTTTGTCAGCGACGGTCAGCAAAAACGAATGGGTCATAGATTCCGGTGCTACGTCACATATGACGTCAGACAAACACCTTTTGGAGAACAAGGAAAACGTTAGTTCAAAGGTGGTAACAACTGCGAACAATGATAAAATTGTATCCAATGTAAAGGGGGATGTGTTTGCCATGGGACGTTCTATAAGGTTTGAAGATGTTTTAAATGTACCCGGTTTGATGACTAATTTACTATCTGTAAGTAAGATGTGTAGTAATAATTGTGTTGTTGTTTTTGACAAAACTTGTTGTAAGGTTTTTAAGAAAGATGACGTAGCTGTAGGTAGAAATCCTTTGTTAACAGCACCCCTGAAACATGGTTTATATTTTTTAGATAAAGAGGCAGCAATGGTTCTTACGTCTCCTCCAGATACTTCTTCTAGTGATTTTAATTTATGGCACAGAAGATTGGGTCATTTGAGTAGGCCTTTGATGGAAAAATTGAAAGGTTTAGCAGATGGATTGTCGTATGGAGCGGTAAGCACGGAACCATGTGAAGGTTGTTGCAAGGGGAAAGAGTGCGTCAAGAAATTTCCGAAAAGGAAAGGTAAGAGAGCAAAGGCATTGCTCGAACTAGTGCATTCGGATTTGGCAGGTCCAATGGAGGTAGAATCCTATGGTGGTAATAAATACTTTTTAGTTTTCGTGGATGATTTTAGTAGAAAAACTTTTGCATATTTGCTGAAATCGAAAACAGAAGTATTTGCAAAATTCAAGGAATTCAAGGCGCTGGTTGAAAATCAAACGGGGAAGAAAATCAAAAAGTTACGTACTGACAATGGGACTGAGTACGTAAATCATGCTTTTGGTGATTTTCTTAAAAAGCATGGTATCCAGCATCAGACGTCTGTACCGTATACACCTCAGCAAAATGGAGTGGCAGAGCGGACTATACGGACTATTACTGAAAAAGCGAGATGCATGATACACGATGCTGGTCTAAGCAAGAAGTTATGGGGTGAGGCTGTTGGATGTGCTGTGTATCTAAAAAATAGATCTCCGACTATGGCTCTGACGGATAAGATTCCAGAAGAGGTATTTACAAATGAACGAGTTGACTTGTCGGATCTTAAAGTATTTGGATCCAAGGCTCAGGTTCTGATTAAAGATCATAGCAGAAAGAAGTTTGATCCAAAAACGGTTTCAATGATAATGACGGGGTATTCCAATAACCAGAAGGCGTACCGATTTATCAATTTAGAAAATAACCCAACTAAAATAACTATTGCTAGAGACGCAACCTTTTTCGAAAATGTGCCCGTATTAAGAGAGAAACAAGATGGCGTTTCAAAGAAAAATTTTGTGGACATATATCTACAAAATGACATTCATGGGACTAGTCGTTCTACCACTGAACCAGAGGTACCAAGGTTAACTGGACCTGTTGCAGTGGGGGTACCGGTGTCTAGGCCGAATGTCTTGATCGAAACAAATGAAGAAGATTTCAGACCGCGAAGTCCGGTTGTTCACGTAGATGTTCAAGGAAGTATATCTAGTTCAACACACGAATCTGATTCGGGAGAGAACTTCTTCGACTCTGTCGATTCAGAGAGCCCTGTGTCAAAAGATTTGCGAAGTCCAGTGAACACAAATGTTGCTGATCCTCCAAATGATGTGGTTGCTCCTACTGAACGACGTTACCCAATTCGAAATAGACGTCCCAAGAAAGATGAGGACATGGTCTATAATTTTCATGTAGGTGATATTCCTGATCTGAAGGGGACAGTGGAACTATCGCTGTGATAAAAAAAAAATGTAACCTTTGGTTGCTTATGCAGACGCGGATTGCGGAAATGAAAAAAAAAAAAATGCTAAATTTTTTCTGGCTATGCCCTATTTTTCGGTGGTGCTGTAATTTCTGTTAAGGGTTTATATGCTGAACTGACCGACCAGACAGACACTTACTGTATTTATTGATAGTCAAAGTGCTAGTAAATACTCCAGCAATAGGAAAATGGTCAAAGCTTATTAGGTATCGTTTTGTTCGAGATTTGGCAGAGCAAGGGGTAATTTGTATTAAATATTGTCAAACAACCCTTATGCCTGCAGATAAGTTAACGAAGGGAGTTGCCAGACAGAAACATCAGTTTTGTGTTAAACATTGTGGATTAAGTGGGGGTGTTATAAAATAGGAACTATTTAGTATGTACCTAACATCTATCATCGACAATTGTTCCCTGGCAACTGTTGTGTATTAGTAACTGTCTTTTGAGTTGTCAATAAAGAAAAACGTATTTTGTGTTTCAAATAAAATGTATATATTTTATTTTCTCAAATACAACCACTGCAAGTTACACGACTATATTTATTAGTCGAGTAACCTAATTGTATCAATTCATTAAACGTGTTATTCATTTGAACAAAAACCTGTTTTTTTCTTTCATTTTTATAACTCGACAACATATTCATGAAATTCCGTAAGTATGTTTATGTACATAATAATATGTTTTTCTTAATTTTTAACGAGAATAAAACAAGTACCAAACCATTCGACCTTAATTACATCGGTCAATACTATTTCGGTGCCATATGTTTTGTAAACTGTTAAGTATTCGATTTGGATGCAAATCGGTTTGAATCGGTTTCAAACCGATTTGCTTATTTTTCAAACCGATTTAACCGAGTTGTGTTTTTAACCGAGTTGCCCATCGCTAACCGTGGGGCCGTGGGTAGAAGGAGTCAGACGCACGCGTCTGGAGCGGCTCATACCGTAGTGAGCGCGTCAGTACCGGCTCTATTTCTTTTGGAGCGGCTCAACAGCTCTCATGCCTAATATAAATTTTATTCCTAGGTAATAGGCCAAAAATTTTGCTAAATGAATTTGAATTTTTTCGTCTAGATAATAAGATCTAATTTTCAATGCTGCATTTTTGGAGCCGCTCATCTGTGGAGCGGTTCTCAGGGTCTACTCAAAATTGTGATACACAACTCAAACGGTTCAAAGATTGGTTTTATGATAAATAGAACCCTGAACCGTTTGAGTAGAATATTTATTTTGATTCATTGGGAGGTTTGCTACGTACTCGAACCGTTGAATCGTTTGAAGTAATATCTGCGCAGGCGACTGACTTATGAAGTAAGGATGAATTGAACAACAGAAAATCTTGATGCAAATTATTTACCACATTATTTTAATTATTTATTTATACGGTGGTACCAATTTGCATCAAGATTTTCTGTTGTATCTTTTATTGAATAAAAAGGTTGTGTACATTATAAATAAGATTCATTTTACAAAGTTAACTAAATTTACTTGAGGGTTTTTTCGGCTGCCCGTGGATTCTCTCACGCGGTAGCAATGATTGCTTACATAATTTTTGAAGGAATATTTTCCGATTAGGAACGCCACACAATAATAATAAAATGTGATATTAATAGAAAATGTAACAATACGGTGGTAAATAATTTGCATCAACATTTTTATTGTTGTTTTTTTATTGAAGAAGGTTCATTTTACAAAGTTGAACTAAATTTACTTGATGATTATTTCGTCTGCCCGTGGCTTCACTCACGCGGTAGCAATGATTACTAACATAAGTTTTGAAGGATTTTTCCTGATTAGAAACATTACACAATATTATTAGAATAAAAAAATTAATGCTTTCGTAAATAGGTAGGATAGGATAGTAATTTCGATCTATTACTACCGACCATACATACATAAATAAAGTTAGATACTTGGTACATACATTACTTAAAAACTAGGTTATAAGTTGCAGAAGGACTTATTTACATATACCTAGTCTTTCTTTTATACAATTCGTCAGGTAGTACTACCACGACCACGTCATGATAGGCATTGTACCACCAAGCATCGTTGCTGCGTTTTTTGAGTTTCGTCGTGTGTGTGTGGTTTGACACCTCAGGCTTGCCGGTAGAATTACAGTTAAATGAGTCGTCCGCAATAACGTCTGTACGTTACGTTAAGTTGATGGATGAACAGTGCATCGTAGGACACGTATAAATATTGCGTGACTTGCGAGCTTTGATAAAGATGATGTTTACGATTTAACATCAGGTGGGTTATCAACATCTGCTTGTTCTGATGAGATTTATTTAAAATATTATAATGTATATACAAATGCATATTGTAATGTATATGTATACCTATTCATGGAACATACAGATGACCTGATGATGAGTGGAAAAAATAAAACTCTTTATTTTACAAAGCCTCGCAAGGTTATGGTGACTTTGAAAAACCCTCCCAAATGAGGCCAATATTCAAAAGTGGAATTATTCAAGCTTTTCATAAAGGTAGTAAGTAAGTTAGCTAACATAGTCGTGTCTTCGCGGATCCTGCAATTGCTCGATGGTTGCTTGAAGTCTTTGAAGTTACAGTGCCACAAAGTCCAGATATGTTTGTGGCACTGTACTGTAGTACCCTGAAATTCTGAGCCGTTTGAACCACGGTTCAACTTCTTTCAATTATGTTTGGACTTTTTTCTGACTACCGCCTACTAACTCGGTATGGTAACCAAGTTTCAACTGAATTGGCCTAATATTACTAATAATATAAAATTATATAATATTTTACGTTTTGGGCTCGTTCATTTTTCTACAAAATTATTGTTACATAAAGTCTTATAAATTATTCGTCTGATGGTTCGTATGAAAGGTCGAACAGTGGAAATGTTTATAAATGTAATACTCAGACAAAATAAAAAAGTAAAGACGGAACTCTGTGAACAGCAAAGTGAGGCCGGCCAAACTACGCCTTGACGTGTACATACACAATTACACACACACACGTACAACGTAACTATGCCTACACGGGAATACACGGGTGTTCGCTAAGTTCGTGGGCCCCACGTGTCCGGCGAACACACGGATGTACACAAGATTTCGAGCCCATTGGTTGCTCACTTCTACGAGGTCAAATTACCTTAACGCCCATTGGCTGCACTCATTGTGAAGCTAGGTTCAATACAGAACGAAATACAGACAATACCGAGACCAGAAATTCATACTCACCGAACGAAATTGTCAAACATTGCGTTGATGGCTGGTCTGTCGGTCATCTTGACCCACGGCAACACGATATCTTCCCCGTTTGTGGACTGATTTTTATGATTATTATTTCATAAAATAGATAAGTTGTGTTAGATTATATATCATGATAGACGTTTTATTTAGTAATGTTATTTTTGTAATTTTGGGGTAATTTGAATTGTCATGACAACACCGGCCTCCGCACACATGTTTAGAAAACTGGCCTCACTTTTCTGTTCGTGGAGCTCCGTCTTTACTTTTTTATTTTGTCTGAGGCCGGCCATAGAAAAAATAATAGTTAGTATTGCGCGAGCGCTGCGTTTCGTTGCGAATGAGACAAACATTTAAGAATGGTTCTCGGGTCAGTAGTAAGTAGTATTAGGCTAGTACAGATAAAGGGTAACCAATTATCATCCTTTTTTTTTGGGATATTCTTTTTAATTAATTATTTAGAGTTTTAGCTACATCTAAGTGATCAGTAACAGACACTGATCATATAGTTCATTTTTTTTGGTCCATATATTGATGAAACAGCTCCTTTATCAAAAAACGAACTTTCATTGAAACAACACTTGAAACTTTGTTTCAATATTTATTGACTTTTGATGGTCACTGTGCTTACTAGGGTTGCCACCTTTTTGCAGTTAAAGTACATTGGTTATTATAGGTAAGAAAAAAAAAGTACATAGTATCAAAATAAAGTACAATTTTTTTAGGTACAATTTGAGGTTAGGTTGTGTTTAGAAATTGTTAAAAACGAGTGCTTATGTGATGTGGCGCTGGCGAGAGGCGAAATCGATTCAGCATCAATCGTTAAAGTCGTTTAACGAAAAAATACTTACGAATAAACTATTCAAAATCCCAAAGAAATTAAATCATGCGAAATAAAGTATTTTGGTGTACTTTATTGTTCTCATAAAGTATAGAGTACAATTACCTGAAATAAAGTACAATACTTTATTATAAAGTACGGGTGGCAACCCTAGTGCTTACCTACCTACTTAAGACGATTGGAATCATATCGCTCTTGTTTTCTACCTACATCATACCAAACTGAAACAGGTTCACTGCCCCCCCTCCCCTCGTAGATATCCCCTCAGATCTTTTAGTACCAAGTAGGTTGGTACTTACCTAAAACTCATGATTTTTTTAGAACGTTTAGGGAGGTAGTCAGACGTAGGTACATCCAAACATGACATTTGGTATAATGAAAAATATAGGTACATACCTACCTACATACCCTCAATTTGCAGTAGTTGGTATACCATACGTGACAGGTAGCAAGCCCATCGCCGCTGTTAGAATACTTACTGGTTTCCTCACGATGTTTTCGTTCAACGTTTAAAACCACTGACATTGCGCACATAAATTTTTCGATAGGAAATATCCATTGGTGCACGACTGGATTTGAAACTGGATCCTATCGTATACTTACTTAAAAACTAAAGTTCAACTAAGGTATAAACTTGGGAACAGTACGAATGTACTGTAGAACCCACCTAGGGTTCTAGTAAGAAGTGGTCTAGCCTTGATGAACGTGATCTACTAGATCTACGTTAGGCTAAGTAAGTAGGTATAGGATGGGTACGAATTAGGGCATGAATACCGGAATCCCGTAATACCGAAATACCGGGATCCCGGAAGATTTTTTCGGTATTTCAATACCGGGATTGAAGGAAATCAATACCGGCATTGTTCGGTATTGAAATCGAATAATCAATATCGAATGTTGGGTGCAATTAGGCATATTAAATTAAAATAAAATAATAGAATTTATTGTTGATTGATAACAATGTCAAAATTTTAATAGGTATTTATAGTAGATTGTTTACCAAGGGAGCAAACAACTATTTTTATGGCGAGAGTGTGTTTTGAATCCAGAGCGGAGCGAAGGATTCTAGAGTAGAATCCCGAGCGTAGCGAGGGATTCTAAAGTAGAATCCTAAGCGTAGCGAGGGATTCAAAGTACTTCACTCGAGCTTAAAATAGTGTTGCTCCCGAGGTGGACACTCTACTTTTTATCACCCTCTATGAGAAAATAGCTTAGTGCAACTTATGAATAATCATAGTCACGAAGTCACAAAGTCACAAAGTCCCAAAGTCCCAAAGTCCCAAAGTCCCAAAGTCCCAAAGTCCCAAAGTCACGAAGTCACAAAGTCACAAAGTCACAAAGTCACGAAGTCACGAAGTCACATAGTCATATTGTCACATTGTCACATAGTCTCATAGTCATAATCATGTATTCATTGTAATTTTATTTATTTTCATAAAACTAAGTAAAATCTGAATTTGAGTAAACAATTATGAACAAAGGTGGAATGCGCGTTTCACGTGTTTTTGTTTATTTTTATTTAGTTCAGGCGCTTTTTTTTAATTATAAAGCCTGCTTGTTCATACAGTGTACAGTGCTATTTTGCTGCCTGTTTTCGAAGAGCAAACTATCTCCTTTCGAATTGATGTGATAAAAAGTTAATTACCTATTGAGTTTTAGTCAACATTACCATTTCTTAGATAAAAATAGAGGAGTCCATCCAACTAAAGCTTATGAATATCTGATGCGTATTTTGCTAACAAGCGTTGAGACCTGAGAGTGAGCGAATATTTTCTTCTGCGGGATACTTTTGTAACCGATTAATAAGTAAAATCTCTCAGATAAAATGCAAGATTCTCTTTCACATTACGAATATTGAGAACACATTAACAAGAAGAACGTTTTTTGACCAAATAATAATGACGTTAATGATGAGTTGATTATTGTCTAGGTACCTATAATCTTATTACAAGCCAAAATTGGTTACTACAGTCATCTTAGAGCACACGATAGACAAATCAATAAACAAGCAGTAACTATGTCGCCGTTGTCGAAACCGGCCTGGACGACATCATCATCATTACGTGTAATGATAAAAAATGTTATTTAATTTTTTTAAGCTACAATGTTGATCCGTATATAGAAATATTTAATTTAAATAAAAGTTATATAATTTTAGATATATCGATATATTGAGGGCATACTGCCAGAGAAAGATTAATTTTATCAGGATATTTTATTTAATTTATAACGGCCATCCAGCACCAAACTCACTTGACATCTATATTTCTCTACAGAGCAATACTAAATCTACAATAGACTGAATAGTCAACCATGGACAAAATACAGACTTAACATATAATTGATAGTATGACTACATTTGGTACGTACGTATACGTACGTTTAAGTTCATTTAATTTAATTACTTATATGATTAATGAGGCTGAAAAACAAATTGTGTTTATCATATTATATTAGAATATAATGTGATTTCTTATAAAAACACAAAGCTCCTTATCCTACATGCAGCGTTTGCGTACCTAGATAGATGTAGGTAAAAGGAAATATAAGTAACGTTAGTTTGTTGATTGATCTATTTTGTTATTATTTTGATACAAATTATTTCGATTTTATTCCTGCAGTTTTTCTTCGTTTCAAGTCTTTGTTTAATAGATCTTGCTAAAGTTAGCTTGAATTACATACAATATTAGTTTTATACGAACAAAAACTAGAATTTTTAATAAAATTGCCAATACCGGTATTAGTACCGGGATTCCGGTATTGGGCTCCAGTACCGAACTCAATACCGGTATTGAGATTAGTCCCGGTATTGCATGCCCTAGTACGAATGAATGTTCCTTAGGTAGGTACATTCTATTCTATTCAGTATCTAGCCGTAGCCTCAAAAGCCGTCACAGCTCAGTTGGTAATAGCTCTGCCTTCTGCTGTGGGCTGTGCGTTCAATCCCCACCAAGAACAAAATTTATTTGTGTGACGAACATAGTTTGTTCAGTCTGGGTATTATTATATGTTACAAGTACCTATGTATGTTTTCATAAAAAAAATTTTTTTATTTAAATAGCTATCAGGACCCCATAATACAAGCTTTGCTTAGTTCGGGGCTAGATAGAGTTGTGCAAAGTCCACCAATTTTATTTATTTATTTTAAAACCTCTGCGATGAGCTTGACCAGGTGTGCATACTACCATCAAGCAGCATTGCTGTTTCGGTTTAAAGGGTGGTTGCCAGTGAAATTACAGACACATGAGGCTTAACATCTGCATACTTACTATAAACCTAGGTTGGGTCGTTGTACTGGATTGCAGTTTCTTAGAGGAGCAATAATCTCCTTTTTATGAACTTTAGAACATCAGAAAAAATAACAACAACCGTACTATGCTTGTCTATAAGATCGTAAATGATAGCCTATATTATTTAAATTACCTACCCATAGTACAGAAAAACGAATAGTACAACAGTTAATTTAGTTATGTTTTTATACTTAAATTACAACTCAAAATCAAAATCAAAATGTTCTTTATTCAGTACAATCACAAGGATCACTTTGAAACATCTTATATACTAGGTGAATCTATCACCAGTTCCTCGCGACCAAAGCCTAGAAGAATGGGCAAGAAACTTACGGCTTGGTTCCTAGCGTTTTTTGTATGATCCTTTTTACAATTTTATTAAGGTACCTACTTAATTATTTAGTGTTTTTAATGAGTTGGAGCATAGATCAGTCCCAAGCTTTTTTGTCATCTATATAATACTAATACAAGTACAAAAGGTATAGCCTAGATATTTACAATATAAATGCTAGGAACTTTTGACAATGCTAGGAAATTAATTTAGATACTCCTTGGCTTTTAGGTGAAGAGAAATCAACTAGTGAGAAGTTAGGGTCCCTGGTGATGTCTTTAAATCCAATACTATAATCATTAGACATAGACACATGCACAGATTCATAATGATCATTTTTAGCCTACACTCATATAACTCCTGGATTTTATACATGTTTCATGTCATGAGTGGTAAGAACCAATGGTTCATACATTCAAGTCTCGACTGTTAGGTCTTCTAATTGATCATGATCAGTTTTGTATTGGGTGGCTAGCTCGGCCAATTGCTTCTTGAGGATTCTATTCTGACCCAAAATCATCAAGTCAATTAAATCATTAGAGCCTCAATGTCTCATCTCGTTCTTGCAATAGCTGATCTTGAATCTTGTTACTATTAGAGCTCCGCAGCAACCACCTGTAGCCTTGCTGCAAAGTCACGTGCCCTCCGTGTCATGGTCATATAATGTAGTGTATATAATTTATCATTTAAGATAGTGGAGTTAAACGGTGCCTGAAGGTTATGTACCAGCCGGTGAGCAAAGTGCATTTGAATTTGTGCTTATGTTGTGTTTTTGGGTAATTTATAATAAACTCTCCACGTTTATCAGCGGCAGCAGATAACAGGCCCTGATCAGCTTCTAAAAGTGTATGTAAACATTCAAATCGCCATTAGTCGTGAAAAAGATTCTTTGTACGATTTTTAAAGTGTTCCGTCTTAAAATAGTTCACAAACAAATATACAGTCCATTCATACTATTTAAAACTGTTACACTGGTAATTCACTCTAAATATATGTAAAATAATTATATTTCTTCTTCTAGTTAGGTTTTTCATTTATTTTCTTTTTTTTATTTTGTTTTATGGCGCTGGACTGGAGTCGATCGGTTTTTTTGCCTGCCATGCATTATGCCACTCGACCAAAAACAGTGAGTTGAGCAAGTTGAGTTTTGCATTGCTGTACCATTTTACATTTTTAGTTTACACGTTCTTAGTTAGATCCGATTATGTTTATATGTCGTCATTATAAAGATTACGGAATATTCTGAAATTTCTCTTTGATTTGTAGTTTGTAACGATTATTTTGTAGTTTTGAAATGTCTTGGAGAATCGTACTATATTGTCTGCAGCCTGCTAGGAAATCAGTACCCCAAGTATGAGTTTTGCTTACCATATTCGGTTTTTAGTTTTACGACCCTCTTATTAGCCGTTCAACTGATGGCCCACCTGATGGCTTCAAGCTGATGTAAAGGCGTTACATCTAATGGCCTAGCTGATGTGGAGCTGTTACCTCTTTTGAGCTACCTGTACCCCAAGTATGAGTTTTGCGTTTTTTGTTTTACGTTTTTGTTCCGTGTTCATTGCGGGTTTTGTATGAAGACGCGATAGGGATACCGATATGGAATTTTACAAAACCCGCAATGAGCACGGAGCAAAAACGATTCGTTTTGTTCCGTGTTCATTGCGGGTTTTGTATGAAGCCGCGATAGGGATACCGATATAGAACTTTATGTTCTACTACTAATTTTCATCATACTTGCAACATAAAGTTCCGTATCGGTATCTCTATCGCGTCTTCATACAAAACCCGCAATGAACACGGAACAAAAACGTAAAACGAAAAACCAAATATGGTAAGCAAAACTCATACTTGGGGTACAGCAAGTTCTCTTTTGATGGAGTGTTCATTGTTCATTGAGTTTTCATTTCTTCCGTTTTTTCAGTGATAGTTACCTACTCCTATGGAGAGCACTATTCTAGAAGTATAGTCGTCCGGGGAAGTACTACCACCACGCCTTTTTCTGCCGCCAAGCAGCGTTGTTGTGTTTCGGTTTGAAGAGTGTGGTTGCCGGTGTAATTACAGGCACATGAGGTTTAACATCTGTATGCCTCAAGTTGATGGACGCAGGGCAGTGCATCGTAGGGCACGTTCCTATCGTGCGTGACTTACGAGGCAATGCTTTGTTATAGGTGATGGTTACCACTTAACATCAGGTGGGCCATCTGCTTGTTCCGTCAGCTAGAAGTATAAAAAAAAAAAAAAACAGTGATATGATGTAGAACCTTAGATCAAGTATACAATACACACAGTATTATAAATCTATGTGTAGAACCTAAAAAATTCTACAAAATGTAGGTACCTACATTTTGTAGAACTTTTTAGTGATCAAAAGGAGCCTCTTTCAGGAGCATTTTTTTATACAACTTGCTGATGGAACAAGCAAATGGCCCACCTGATGTTAAGTGGTAACCATCACCTATAACAACGCATTGCCTTGTAAGTCACGCACGATTGGAACGCGGCCACCGATGATCTGCCCTGCGTGTATTCTCTCATCTGTGCCTGCGTCCATCAACAGCTGAGGCATAAAGATCTTATGCCACATGTGTTTGTAATTTCACTGGCAAACACACTCTTAAAATCTTTTCACCACACTGTTTTGTAATAAACTAGTGACACGATGACGAGGAGAAGAAGAAGGTTATTGCTGCCTACCAATTCTAAAGCTCTTTAAATAAATAAATATTGGTGGACATTCATTATGTAGATACCTACTTAGTTGGTAGGTATGTTATCCGAGTTTCACCTCAATCGGCATATTTATTGAAGATTTCCATTGAATAGACTTTGGCTCCATTATCAGACAACTGACATCAGCTGTCAGCTCACTGACATCATTTTTTGTTTTAATTAAGTCGTAGGTATAGTTTATTACTAGCGGCCTGTCCCAGCTTCGCATGGGTGGTCATAAATTTTTTGAACAGTTTAGGATAAACTTAGACCGTTGGGTTCGAGCCTCGCGTCTACTTATTTCATACATTTGCACGCGCTTCTCCTTGAGTGAGTGAAATCGCACCGACCCGTGGACCCGTTAACATTTTTAATTTCGTCATATCTTTTGAATGGAATGTCCGATTTGAAAAATTTAAGAAGTAATCTATAGGTATTGAAACCGTCTTAATTATGAAATGATTTATTTGGATAAGGATTAATACCAAGGTACAAATAAAGACCCTTTTCTAGCGGAGGCATTTCAATTACATTTTTATAATAAAAGAACACTTATTGTGACATAACTATAATAGTTAGACATATGCTGTCGCGACATTTTTTGTAGATAATGACGTGTTCTACAAAATCGTAGTACATTATTTTGTTCTATCTTCAATAGTTTTCGCAGCGCACGCGATGTAAGGTTTTTGTTTTCCACCTTGGGTTACATTATTGAAGTTTTAGTAAGGATCCCTGATTTTTTTGAAAATATAATATAGCCTATGTTACTCAGGGATAATGTAGCATTCTAATGGTGAAAGAATTTTTTAAATCGGACCAGTAGTTTTTGAGCCTATTCGTTACATACAAAAATACAAATGTTTCCTCTTTATAATATTAGTGTAGATTAGTGTAGATAGTGTAGATGTAGATAGTGTAGATAGTGTAGATGTAGATAGTGTAGATGTAGATGTAGATAAGCTGTAATACGGCTGTAATAATCGCGCATGTCCTTTAAAAATGTGAAAATAAAATAAACTAGTGGTTCATCCCGAACTGAAATCTCATGATGCGACCCGAACGCTCCAAAAATTCAAGTAGGTGATAATTAGAGGCAAGTCCAAACATTCGGTTTATTTAGACTTGACTCTGACTACCGCCTACTAACTTGTTATTGTGACGAATTTTCAACTCTACTAAACTATTTATTGGAGAGGTCCGTTGGACAGAACATGTCTTCATCATCAGTACCCTAAGTATTTGGTTTTTCGTTTTACGTTTTTGTTCCGTGTTCATTGCGGGTTTTGTATGAAGACGCGATAGGGATACCGATATGGAACTTTATGTTCAGTAGAACTTTATGTTCAGTAGAACATAAAGTTCCATATCGATATCCCTATCGCGTTTTCATACAAAACCCGCAATGAACACGGAACAAAAACGTAAAACGAAAAACGAAATATCGTAAGCAAAACTCATACTTGGGGTACAGATCACCATTTTACGAGAACTTAGTACCTTCTCAATTAAAATTAATTACAAGCGTAAAAAAAATAAGAAAAAACAAATGAACTGACCGACCAGTAACGAAACTATGATGTCAACAAAACCCTAAGAGATGGGGGCTCTTGCATTGTTGGATGTTATTTATTTTGTCAAAAATATTACAACAATTTTTCATTCAAAACATTGTGAAACAGACAGTCTTACTGATTTAGCAAACCAGTACGACTTGGCAAAAGGACAAGCATCTAGCGTCAGAACCATTTATAAGCAAACTGCTTGATTGAACTGGTACAGTGCAAACGAGGCTCGAAGGTACTAAAGTGGCTTCCAATTATCATGCTGTACAATATCTGGGTGTACATTATCAACACGTGACGATATTGCACAGCACGTTATTGTACGGGACGATAATGTACACCCAATAATTCAAACCAGTGGACACGGATTATTGGGGTGTGCATTATCGTGCTGTGCAATATCATGCTGTACATTATTTAGCCGTACATTATTGCCTCCCCCCAAAATGTCAGAAAATGAATCCTTCTTCTTCTCTCAATTTATGGCTCCTGTCCGTCATTCGACAGACAATCTTGCCAGTGTCAAGTGATTTGTATTGAATACTTTTTATTCAAGTCAGTCCATAGTCAAGTCGGCCGTCATTTTGTTTTAAAGAAAATGGTGGCGGTTTTCTTTAAAACATTGGAAACATTTTCGGTCAAATCAGGATATCACATATTACACTTTCATTTCAAATGTTTACACTTTGTGCTAAGACCTCAAGTAATGTTGGTTAAAATACCACCGAAATTACACAACACAACTCAAAATAACACTAGAAAAACAAATAAAATGAAAAAGCTATGTTGCTTCCAAAAATGTCAGAAAATGAATCCTACGAAAATACTTAAAAACCGACTACCGACTCCTTTACTTATGTCTTATGTAAAGGAGTCGGCGGTAAACTAGTAGTATCATAAACGAAGTATTATATTATAACCTCCATGCCTCCATGGGCTCCATGAGTTGTATATAAATATTTAAAAAAAAGGCCATGTAAAAACACTTGACACTTGACAAAATTGTCTGTCCTGTCAATATGA
The DNA here is from genome assembly GCA_932294275.1 of Chloroclysta siterata. Classification (NCBI taxonomy): domain Eukaryota; kingdom Metazoa; phylum Arthropoda; class Insecta; order Lepidoptera; family Geometridae; genus Chloroclysta; species Chloroclysta siterata. The sequence continues at coordinate 21,680,408 of OW028589.1, forward strand.
CAGACAGGAGTCAAATAACCATTAAAAAGAAAAAAGTATTGGTTTGGTTGGTTTGGTTTTTGATTTTTGTTGTTTCAATCAAAATAATATATATAGAGGGCTCTATTATTTATAAAAAATATGCAGAAATATGAAAAACTCGAGAAGATCGGAGAAGGAACTTACGGAACAGTTTTCAAAGCAAAGAATAAGGAGACTCATGAGATAGTTGCTCTCAAACGAGTGCGGCTAGATGATGACGATGAAGGAGTACCTTCTTCCGCTCTTCGAGAAATATGTTTACTGAAAGAGTTGAAACATAAGAATATTGTGCGTCTATATGACGTGCTACACAGCGAAAAGAAGCTGACTTTAGTATTCGAGCACTGTGACCAAGATTTAAAGAAATACTTTGACAGTCTAAATGGGGAGATAGATTTGGATGTTGTGAAGTCGTTTATGTATCAGTTGCTTCGCGGGCTTGCTTTCTGCCACAGCCACAATGTCCTTCATCGAGATTTAAAGCCTCAGAACTTGTTAATTAATAAGAATGGTGAGCTGAAACTGGCTGACTTTGGTCTTGCAAGAGCATTTGGTATCCCTGTGAAATGTTACTCGGCAGAGGTAGTGACGCTGTGGTACCGCCCTCCGGATGTTCTTTTCGGTGCCAAACTGTATACAACTAGTATTGACATGTGGTCTGCAGGATGTATCTTCGCTGAGCTGGCTAACTCAGGAAGGCCATTATTTCCTGGATCTGATGTTGATGATCAACTGAAGAGGATCTTTAAAATGCTTGGTAGGTTTTCTGAATTATTTTAAACATGATTATTAGTTAGAAATAACCAAAATATTATGTAATATAAAAATATCATGAACATGAAAATATCTAATAGAAGTAGTCAGAGACACATCCAAACATATATTCCGGTATATATTAGTTTTTATAATATACTGCTGCTACTAAGTATATTTTTTTTATTATATGCTATCACAGACAACAAATTAATATAATTTATTAAGTAAGCAAGATGATATAAAAAATCTTTTAACAGGTACTCCAAATGAAGAATCATGGCCTGGTGTCACACAACTGCCTGATTACAAACCACTGCCTATCTACCAACCATCTCTTGGCCTAGCCCAGGTGGTACCCAGACTGTCACAGAGGGGAAGAGACCTACTTTCCAAGCTCTTAGCCTGTAATCCTGCATTACGCATGCCAGCTGATGAGACAATGTTACATGCATACTTCCACGACCTAAATCCATCAGTGAAGAATGACAGATGTTAACAGTCAATACATCCATACAAGTGTACCTCTGAACTTTTGGTGTGTCCTAAAGAGGAGGATGAGGTGCAAGTGTATTGTGAAGAAGACTTGAGTAGCTTAAATAAGTTCATGTGAATGATTATTTTCAGTGCTTTTTCATCATGTTACAATACTGTTAATAATACTGACCGACAGTGTTGTTGTAATTTTTTTATTTAGTTATTGATGATCTCTACTTCTTTTCTTAGCCTTACTTTCGACAGCCTACATAGCCGAGTTGGTAGTAGCGCTGCCTTCTGTGCTAGGCTGTGGGTTTAATCCCCACTCATACTTGTGTTGATGTTTTTTCTCTGTTGTGGTATTACAATATCCTATAAGTTTGTATTTACAAAAAAAGTATGTAAGTATAATATCAGCTATCTGGTTCCCATAACACAAGCTTTGCTTAGTTAGGGGCTAGATAGTGTGGAGTGCAATATTTATTATTTATTTCAAATTGTTACAATTAGTGAAGTGGATGTTTTGTAATACTTTATACAGGTGTGGCAAAAATAGTAATTTTTTAAGGATTTGATTTACCTATTAGATAATTCACACCAAATTTGCATACTATAACAAAATTTACATTTTATAATTTTTGCCAAAGGGTTTACGAATTTTTTTAAGAATTTGCGATCTTTTGTTACAATTTTGCTGTAGTTTCAACAAAAACCATTATATTTTTATTTTTGATTCCTGTTAACTGTTGCAGAATAAAATAGATAATGTGAAAAAATATAGAGCTTTTGGATAAAAAAAATTGTATTTAATTTAACCCTAATATTGAAATAATAAATGTAATACACTGTCAGTGACCATTCAAATAAATGTATGCCTCCTAAATACCGATTTAAATTTTAATTGAAGAAAGGAATATTTTATATCAATTAAATAACAACTTTAAAATGGTTCATTGTGTATTAAAATTGTGGACCACTATTTATACCACATCCTGTACATACGGTTTGTTTAGAGAGATCATTCAATATTAGTGTCTGGGTATGAATTAAGGGTAAGATAATAAAAAAGTGTGTAATTTAAATAAGGTTAAGATTTAATAAACATTAATTAAAAAATATTTTCTCTATACTTACTTTACATCATGACAAACCCTGATATCGATTTTAATGAAAAACTGACTGAAAACTAACAAATACCATGTCCACCAATATTTATTTATTTATTTTATTTTATTACAAATGGAAACAAATTTTTGACACCCAGAGTCAAAGCATTTCCATTTCAGCCCTCTTTCTCTTACGGTGGTTAGCAACCATGTTGGCTGTGGTGAGTGGGCAGTCTCCTCTTTGAAGCCACATGGACAGAGCCTTCTCTGTTTTAGCTGCTGCAGATGCCTGAGTGCGCTCACTGGCAGACAGTGGTTGCATTGCACTGATGGAATCACTTGAGACACTAGCTGATAGCAACATACGGAATCTCTGACGGCATGTCTGTAAACATAGAATGCAAATTAAAGAAATGTACAAAAGACAATAATTACTTTCAACATTATTGGCAGTTTTCTACTAAAGTAAGAGAAAGGGGAACCTATAGGGTGCATCATTTATTTCAACTAAGACACATGTACTTACATTTATAAGAGTGGACCCAACTTCACCTTTTATATCATGTTTAGCTATGTAACACCCCAGTTCAAATAAATGAGGTCCTAACTTGTGCATATCAACTGTACAGGCATCTGCATTGAATATTTCTCTGTATGAATCTTTGTAAATTTTGGGTAATTCCACATTTACCAATGGTGGTCTTCTGGCATACAGTGACTCGGCAAGCCATAATGGTATTTCTACATTTGTTCCAGCTTTCAAATCGTCCTCGGTTGCAGATGGATCCAGAAATCCTAGAATTAGGTAATAAAAAGATAAAGTGTAGTGAGGAGTTATGAAATTATATCATAACTTGTTACAATGCTTACCTAACTTTGGTAAATCATGCAAAAATTTACAGGGAACCTTTTCATTAGTTACAAGTATGTCAGCTATGGATAAATAAGAGTTATCCATTATTACTTCTTTCTTAAACTATTGTTTGATGCATGAACCGTGAACTAACCAAACCAAAACACGATAGTAAACGAAAATAATAGGATTCTATGAAGATTCTATCGACCGACACCTTTCAGTTTCACCACAAAAGTAAAATAAATAGCAGCAGGTATTTATTTAAAGACACATTATGGTGACGCTGCATCAAACAGACGCTTCATAATATTGTCTGAAACAAAATATAATTCTATTCAATTCTTTGGAACTAGTATGGCCTCAACTAGCGATGGGCGAGTCGAGTTGGCTGATTCGAATAACTCGAATCAGAGTCTAAACGAGTTGATTCGAATCAAGTTCATTCGCAACTCGAATCAACTCGCTTACCTACCTAACTACTAGATAGAATGCGGTCGGTAACGAATGCGAGATATGCGAATGCGAGTGCACGCGAGGTCGCGAGTCAGCGATTCGCCAACTCGAAACCGAAACTCGACTCTACAACGAATATACATTTTGTTTTGATTCGTATTCCGTCGCCTCGCCGGGTCGGCACACCTCGGGTCGGTTCGGGCCGCCGTCGGCGCTCGAGCAAGGTTTGAGAGAGAAAGCAAGTATATTTAATGCGTAAAAGTGAATAAGAGAATAAAACTGCCAAAATTACTAGGAGTCCGGAAAACTAGTGATGTGGCGACTGCACTGCACTGGCGTACGTTAGGATTTGGTTTTTACCAAGTTTGGGGTTTTTTAAAGTGAACATTTTATTGTATTTTCACAATTAAGTAAAAATTGGGTAAATAAATACCATCGGTAATAAACCCCGCAAGGTACTCGCATAACATCGTAATACTTATTTATAATGACTATAAATAACATGGAATCTATGATGATGATTTTAAATTACGTAATCTTATGTAACAACGATTTATGTACTAAGTTTATCTAAACTAGACTAGGTATGTCTGAAATAGACGATTTTTATTTTAAAGACTGACAAACATGTTCGTTATCTTAATATATATTTTTTCAATAATTTATGTTCTATTTTTTTAACTTTCATATTAAATTTTAGCTGCAGCGAAGATAATAGACTTGATTACCCATAGGTTACATAATACGCCAAAACGGGTGACTAACCATTCGTGACCCTTATTACAATGCGTATAAAGTGCACGAATAGTCAGTTAACTGTGTTGGCGATGGTACATTACGAAACAAATAACACACACGCACAGCGGTGGCCGGCGAGTGGAGCAGTGGCAATCGGCAATGCAAGTGTAAACTCGAATCAAGAATAAGAATACGAATACGGTGCATTCGACTCGACTCGCCGATCCGTTTGGCTGCTGCCGCGAAGCGGATCCCATCCGGTTGATGCGAGTCGAGTCAACTCGAGTTGCGATTCGAGTTAGCGGCCGAGTCAACTCGAGTTATCCGAGTTGGAATAAAATCAACTCGTAACATCGCTAGCCTCAACACGACACGCCACTCGACAGATAGTACTTTTATGATTTGGCGCCAAAATTAGCCGTGGGTAGAAGGAGTCGGACGTACGCGTTTGGAGCGGCTCATACCGTAGTAAGCGCGTCAGTACCGGCTCAATTTCTTTAGGGGCGGCTCAAAAGCTCTCATGCCAGCCTAATATAAGTTTTATTCCTAGAAGGGTAGGGTCTATATTAGAAAAAAGATATCCGGCTCAAAATTTTTGCTAAATGAATTTGAATTGTTTCGTCTAGATAATAAGATCTAATTTCCAATGCTGCATTTTTGGAGCCGCTCATCTGTGGAGCGGTTCTCAGGTCTACTCATAAAATGTGATATACAACTCAAACGGTTCAAAGATTGGTTTTATGATAAACAGAACCCTGAACCGTTTGAGTAGAATATTTATTTTGATTCATTGGGAGGTTTACTACGTACTCGAACCGTTGAATCGTTTGAAGTAATATCTGCGCGGGTGAGTGAGTGGAGTTAGGATGAATTGAAGGATTATGGTTCTTTTTAGAAAAGCATGTTTTTAAATGGTATGGGTTACGAATTTGAATTATTAACTTGAGTTGTTTTAGCAACAGCCCGTGGATGCCCTCGCGTTATAGCATACATATTTAAGGATATTTTGCGTTCTAGGCTCGTCATAATTTGCATAAATATTTTCTGTTTTATCGTTTAATCAAGTAAGGTTCATTTTGAATAGTAGAACTTTTACTTTAATTTTTTTTCATTCCGTCGTTCATTGTTAGCAATATTTATTAGATATTGCTAACATACAAATTCTCGGATTTTTTCCTGTTTATTTTCCGCTAGGCTCGTTTATTTTTCTACAAAATTATTTTTATCGTAGTATTTTTTTGTTTTGGCGTCTAGTCCTTTTGCCAAGTCGTATCGGTGCTTGCTTGAAGTCTTTGAAGGTACCATGAAAATAAATTGGTCTATAAATTCTGAGCCGTTTGAACCGCGGTTCGGCTCCGGCTCGAGACTGTAAATGAGCTGATGCGCTGCAGATCATGTTTTTTGAGTGAGTTACCCATGGCTAGCCAAAATAAAAGTCAATAAAAGTAATTTTTTTTTAAACTTTCGACATTCATACAGACTGCATAAACTGCTTACTTAGAGTATTTACTCAACAAATTTCATTGACTGTGTAGGTAATCGTTTACATTTTAAGTTTTTATCCATCTGTTTCTCCGTTTATTTAGATTGTTGTATAAAAAAAAAAAAAACTTTTCCTGTGCGTACTTTTACTACACGTTCGCTCTCGCAAGCTCGCCTCGACATAAGTACATAACGTGACTTTTACCACAGTTGCTTTTTTATAATAATTAGAACTTCAAACACCAAAAATCGTATATTTTAACCCAACGACAGAAAAAGCCTTTTGACTAGAAGAACAGAATATAGAATAATTATTTGTGAGGACCACAGAGTATTTTGTTAAACCAAAATTAGAAGGAAATTCACTTAGCCATCTGGCAACACCGATACGCTTTGTTTGCCGGTTTTCTAAAAATTGATTGAATTGGATTGGTTTTGGTATTTGTGTGTAGATTTTGATTTGGACGCCTATCTTTCGTTTGATACCTATTTGTAGCTTCCTACGGAAATATGATGGTAAACGTCGAAGTGGTATAAATGATGCTGTGCTGGCTGTAAATCGTAGTTTTCCAAACCAGTTGGCTCCTGAAAATCCCTATAAAAATGACGGGGTAAGTCTTATAGTGTCTTCCTACTATTCATTTCACTTTAGTTATATACGAACAAGTTACTTAATAAGTGATTGTATATAAATCCTCACAATGCACATCATACCCACCAATCAAATCTACCTATCTACATTGCTAATACTTATTAAGTAGGTTAGTACTTAGTACCTACCTTATCATTTTGATTCAGTGGGTCAATTAATAAGTAATCTTTCCATATAAATACAATAACGCCACAAAAGGAAAATCTTGATTTAAGAAGGAACTATCTATGCTCATAATTCAGAATGATCTTCCTTGGCATTGAGAGTGTTGCACTATTTCCAATTTAGGAGGGTTAAACTAGTTAGTATCCTGCCAATATCTGCTATCAAGTCAAATCAAATCATTTGTTGTTTGTGAATCTTGGTTTTACTAAAAAATAAGATGGTTGGTGTGTAGTTTGGAATCTCCAAATCCTGCTGATTAGCATACAAAGTTCCTATACATTCAAGATTCGATTTTGGTTTTTAATTAAAATTTGCAATACAAAATCTTGGTTTCTTGTTCCAGGCCTAAAGCTTACACCATGAGAGAAATGAAAGGAATTGTGGAGTATTTAGTGGAAAATAATGCATACAGTGAAATTAGAGGAAGAAAAATGTGGATGGATTATGCCAACTCTTCAGTAAGTATTTTTATCAATTACCCCCATGTTGCATGAATAAAAAAAAAGCTTTTTTCTAGTCCTGTCACTATTTGTTATTATCAATTGGTAAGAGATGGCAAATACTATATTTGTGGATATTGTGTATGACTGGAGAGTTGAATAAAGTCAAAGTGTACGTAAATGGTCAGATACCAACAAAAAAAAAAAAAAGATCAAAGGGGAGATTGTCATGATTTAATTGTCTGTTACAGAGAACTACTCGATCGTGGCAGAGTTTGAAGGAAACATTCCTGAAACGCATCTTAACTGACATTCAGAACCCTTATTACCACCTCACTCGAGACCAAGTGTGCAGCTTTAGACAAGGGTCTGTATTCATAGCTTCCTACTTTAGTAATATGATGTGAAGAAATTGTAGATAATGCGCCTGGCCAATATCATACCCTACTAAGAAAAGACAGTGTTAATAGTTTTGAGCTTTGCAGCAGAAAATGTTGCAGACATATTAGCCACTACTTGCCAACCTTATTATTATAGCAAAAACATATACAAAAAGTCCTAACCTGTGACTACTGAATACAGATTCAGTAGACTCAGAAAATAACTTTTGAAAATCAAGTTTTTTTTACATTTTTCAACAAGACAACAATGAAAACTAGGATATGAGTTCTGTTTTAACCTTAGCTTGTGAGAACAGTGAATATAACTCGACAGCTGTCACAGCACAGTTATGTTGGTAGTAGCTCTGCCTTCTGTTCTGTAGGCCGTGGGTTTGATTCCAACTGAGGACAAATATTTGGGTGATGAATGTAGATGTTTGTTCTCTGTCTGGGTGTTAATATATATTACTAGCAGCCTGTCCCAGCTTCGCATGGGTGGACATAAATTTTTTCAACATTTTAAGATATACTTAGACCATGGGTTCAAGTCTCACGTCTAAGTACTTACTTATTTCATACATTTGCACGCCCTTCTCCCTGAGTGAGTGAGAACGCATCCCGTGGCCCCGTTCTTTCGCTAATACATATTTAATAACCGAAATAAAATATTTAATTTCTTAATATCTTTTGAATGGAATATCCATTTTGAAAAATTCAAGAAGTAATCTATAGGTATTGAAACAGTCTTGAATACGAAATAAGTTATTTGGATAAGGATTAATACCAAGGTACAAATAAAGAGCCTTTTCTAGCGGCGGCATTTCAATATAAAATTTATAATAAAATAACACTTATTGTGACAACCATAATAGTTAGACATATGCTGTCGCGACATTTTTTGTAGATGATAACGTGTTCTGCAAAGTCGTAGTTCATTATTTTGTTCTATCATCAATAGTTTTCGCAGTGCACGCGATGTAAGGATTATTTTTTCCACCTTGGGTTACATTATTGGAGTTTTACTAAGGATCCCTGACTTTTTTGAAAATATTATATAGCCTATGTTACTCATGGATAATATGGCATTCTAATGGTGAAAGAATTTTTGAAATCCGACCAGTAGTTTTTGAGCCAATTCGTTAACATACAAAACAACAAAAATACAAATTTTTCCTCTTTATAATATTAGTATAGAAATGTAGATGTAGATAAGTATTGTATTAACAAAAAAAAGTATATAAGTAATATATCAGCTATCTGGTTCCCATATTACAAGCTTTGCTTAGATTGGGGCCAGATAGTGTTGTGTGGAAAGTACACAAAAAAAATATACTATGCATGGACTTTGTATGAAAGTGGTCATCTAACAATGTGATTTTGTTTATGGAAACAGTCCCCAAATCCGGACAACCCCATAAATGCCGTTTACATTTTACGCAACACAAAAACTTTATGAAATCGTGCTTTCCCAGGGTTGATGTTGAAGCAAAGGAGAGGAACAACCGACTCGAGATCCTGACAGTGAGTGAAGAGTCCACCAACAATGGTATTGTATTTTCTCATATTACCTTTTATATATTATGTTAAGCTGTATTATGTTCTAATTAGATTATGCCAATATTTTATCTCATTAACAGAAAAGCAGAATGACATTGAGCAGCCATGTACTAGCGCTGAGAAACCCAATGAAGCGGAAAAACCTCTAGGTGAGAAAATTAAATCTGCTGCAATAACTGTGAGGAATCGCTCTTCAGCCGACACATTCATTATAGACGAAGACACCGAATCCCGAAACTCCCGCGACTATCCACAAGTCTCGAAGAAAACAACCGAAGAACTGTTGGAGGACTTAGGAGAGCCAACAAAGTCTCTTAAGGAATGCTTGGCCTTTGAGCACTCTGAGCCGCCGTGTGTAGTCCGAGCGGTTATAAATGACTTCGAAACCGAATCTGAAGACTCCGACAAAGAACCTCAAATGGAGATCGTAGAAGATACCTCTGTGAATGAAATTGCAGATGTCAATGTCGTTATGGACTCCGAAACCATTGACAGCGTAGAATTTCCTGACGAAGAAAGGATTTTAGTAGAGGGAGGAATGGAGGTTGACATTGGCCCGACTTTCGACCACGAAATAATAACTGAAGTTACTTCAACGGTCTTGCAAGGCTTAAATAACTGGCTAGAAGACTGTGCTCATACGGAACAAGAAGTACCTTCTGAAAATAAAAGCGCTAATAGTGCTGTTCAGCAAACAACTGCAAAACAAAATGATGAAGCCAGTAGAAATGGGTCTCGTGAAGAAACAGAGCCGATTATCATTGAAACGGTGCCGATAATCGTTGACGATTCCGAAAATGGTAATGAAAAACCAAAAGAACAAAAGAAACTGGATAACGAAAACAATAACTTAAGTAATTTAAACGCTACATCAGATACCATCATTCCAAATAATCAAGAAGTATTGGATGCTACCAAGAGTCAAAGAACTAGCGCTAAGTTCGATATCTTAGCTCCACTAAAAGATGCATCTCGAAAGAGATCCACATGTCCAGACCAGATTGTAAGCAAGAAGACGAAGCTAGACAATGGATTAGAGCCGAAAACCAATGGGGATGTCATTGAAGTAACACCACCCAGCTCCAATGACACAGAAGCTATTTTTGAAGCTCTTAAGAAATCAGACAAACCTGTTGAAGATAGCACGATGCAAGACGTTCAAGATATTGATGAGTCACCCCAAAACAAAAATCCTTGCCTAAAAAGTGTTAGCCTCTTTGAAGAGCAGTTTAATACAACGAAATATTCTGACACAGATGAGGACACACCTATACCTAACAATAAGGAAAAAATAACACAAAATACTGAAGCTGCAGCGGATAACCAATCGAAAATAGTTAAACATTTACCAGCAAATGATAAAAAAGAGAAGGTATCTGATCCAGTGAAAGAAAAACAAATAGAAACTGTAAAAACTGATCCCCCAGTGGAGGAAAAACAAAAAGAGACTTTAGAAACTGATCCAGTGGAGGAAAAACAAAAAGGGACTTTAGAAACTGATCCCACAGGGGAGCATCAACAAAATGAAACTGATCTCCCAGACCAAGTAAAACAAAAGAAGTCTGAGAAAAAACAAAGCGATTCAACAAAAATTGATTCCCCAGTTCAGAAAAAGAATGAAATAATAGTGTTGCTCAACTCTGAATCTGACGCCCAACAGACGACAACTCCAACGGAAAAACGAAATGAAAGTTTTCAGAATTTAGCACATGCATTTGGATTTGTACCTGGTAAGCATAAACGGTGCACTTTATGTGATGTGAAAACCATTTTGTACAAGTAAGCAAGCATGGTTTTTTTGCTATATTTTTACCTTATTAATATAATTTAATTACTTTTTTTTTCAGTAATAATGCACTTTTACGTTAACCCCTCTCTGCCACCGTTTGCGAACAAATTGTTTAGAAAATATGTATTAAAAGAATCTTTAAAGCTAACAGCCGGTTGAGGTGTTAGTTAACACCTCAACTACTAGCACGAGTAACAATCTTTTAGTAGATCTTATGCTTTTACTTAGTTTCCTCCTATACTGCTGCGGCGGCCCGATTAATAATGCTATTAGTGCTAATAATTGCTATTACACCATGGGAATGAAAATGTCAATCTAAAAGCCATCTCGATGGCCAGATATTAGCGTAATCCTTTGATTTTTCCCCCTGCACAAAGAAGCGGAAAGAGAGTTGCATGTTAGTGATTTTGACATACAAGTAGTAGTTGTTGGTTTAAGGTACGCGTCCATTGACCAGCGCTGGACGCACCGCACGCACGGCACGCAACGGATTTTAGTTTGCTTTGTGTGATTATACATAGCGCTGCGTCCACTATCCGCGCCGCCCGCATCGAAAGCCGACATTTATGAACGAAAAATGCGTTTCCGATTTGTGACGTCACACAAATCAGTACGCCGCTGACATCGCCCACTGCCGCTTGTGTTTTGTTTTACCTATAACAACTAATAATAATATCTTCGTCAATCTCCATGACCGAATACGTCAACTCACGAGGAAAACACTCGAAACTAAACAAAAAATCTGGATACAGTGGACGCATGCCATCGACAAATCCGTTGAATCCGTTGCGTGCCGTGCGTGCGGAGCGTCCGCCGCTGGTCAATGGACGCGTATCTTTGTGTTATCTTGTATCTTGACATGTGCTGGAATATCCGGCACTACACTCTCGCTTCAATATGGAAACGAATCGTAAATGACGGTGCTAATCATTACTTTTGACTCACACATTATTGTTAACATTTAGATACCTTTCACTGGCACTCGTGAGAGGCATAGATATCACTGCCATTTATGATTCGTTTATGTCGCGAATAAACATGTACTGTACCGAGTCTTGAGTTGTTTTCCAGACTGGTTTTTATGATGTTTCGAGCGACTCTAACGTATTAAGAATTCTAAACAAAACTCAATCGAAAAACAGGCCCGTATTATACAAAAACAGCGAGTGCAGCTCAGACTCGGCGTGTCAATTATCTAAATACAAGCCGTAACGACAGCAGCACTAGTTAAATGACTCGATGATTATAAAATAAGTCCGAGGTCCATCTGACAGCTCTTCTGTCGAAAATTTATATGTAGCCAAAATAAAGCTTTTTCAACTAGCACGACAGACAGCGGTAGTGGCGTTTACTACTGATATCGCTGCGGTTTATTTTTATATAATTGACTTACAGGACTCGTACATACTTTTGTGTTGTCAATTTCAACTAATTGTGTACTTAGGTGTTTAATATTATCATAATCATATTGTTTGAAGGAACATCGAGAACAGCTGCACATCGTAGACGGTCTCTACGGTCTCGGAATAGAACAAAGTCGCAGCGTTCGTGGTGAGTTCATCTTCAGACTCAAAATATTCATACAAGGATTCAAATTATTCACTAGAATTCCCACGCGACCAAGCCACAACAAGCAACAAGTTGAATAAAAAAAACTGTCACATCAATTTGAATATTGTTTCAGTAATATGAACGAGGATAGTGATTGGGAGAGCAGTATAAGTGAGCCGGAGTTGGCCGGCGGAAACGCTTCGCAGCCGCGCGGGCAACGCAACAAACGCACCAGGAGATATAAGTATGTACTTTCTACCCTTCCTTCCTACTCTTTCTTCGTACTCTTTCTTCCTACTCTTTCTTCCTATTCTTCCTTCTTACTCTTCCTTCCGACTCCTCCTTCCTACTCTTTCTTCCTACTCTTTCTTACTACTCTTCCTTTCTACTCTTCCTTCCTACTCTTCCTTCCTACTCTTCCTTCCTACTCTTCCTTCCTTCACCTCCTTCCTACTCTTCCTTCCTACTCCTCGTTCCTACTCTTCTTTCATACTCTTCCTTCCTACTCCTCCTTCCTACTATTCATTTCTACTCTTCCTTCCTACTCTTCCTTCCTACTCTTTGTTCATACTCTTCCTTCCTTCTCTTCCTTCATACTCCTCCTTCCTACTCTTCCTTCCTACTTTTCGTTCCTACTCTTCGTTCCTACTCTTCTTTCCTACTCTTCGTTCCTACTCTTCGTTCCTACTCTTCCTTCCTACTCTTCCTTCCTACTCTTCCTTCCTACTCTTCCTTCCTACTGTTCCTTCCTACTCGTCCTTGCTACGCCTCCTTCCTACTATTCCTTCCGACTCTTCGTACTTACTACTCCAATACCGACCATGGCTCATCTACTGGCCTTTCCCTTATGTCCCAACTCCTGCACTAGGGACGAGCTTAACAATGCCACAGATGTGCAGCAGAGGTGGCCTACTAATTTATAAATACGAAAGTTAAAAGCAGTAGAGCTCTTTGTGAAGGGCTCGTCCGGGGAAGTACTACCACTATGCCTATTTCTGACGCCAAGCAGCTTTGCTGTGATTTGGTTTGAAGGGTGTCATTGTCATAAATTTTGTCGAGATTACTATGACTATTATAAGAACATACCTTTGACTATCCCCCAAAGGCATCCTTAAAAAACCTGGAGTCCGTACTTGGTACTAAAAATCTAAGGAGATATCTACCGTGGCTGGATCAAAGCTGTGAAGCTGTTTCCATTTCTTTCTGTTTTTCTTAATTGAAACTTTTTTTTCAGAAAACCTTCGTCAAGCCGTATAATGTCACTAAACGAAGAGGGCGGCTTATTCGTAATTCATGGAAGTCGTATATTTCCTTTAGTGAAGCGTGGGAAAGTACTTAACTACGTCACATTGAATTCACTAGGTACGTTGTCACATTATTAATTTATTTATTTATTAATTCATAAAATTTTGGTCCATATTTTGTTAGTAACTTTAACTTATTTAATATGTTAGTATTTCTAAAAAAAATTCGTCATTGTATCGCCGTAAACACATAAACCTAGGATAAGAGTTTTATTTTACGTTTTTTGTTCTCTGAATCACCGAATTCAGATGACCAGACCGGATAGTATGGAGACTCTATAAGCGTCTCCATCAGACGTGCTGGGAACTCTATACAGAAAAAAATGCAAAATGTATTTACTCGCTAGATGAACTCTGGATGCAGATAGCGCTCCTCTCTGCAAATGACAAATAATTAATTATTTTGATTTCGGCTGTTACTTATTTTTTCGTTTGATATTTTTTTGACAATACTTTTACTTTAACTGACCTGGCAAAAAATCTAAAAAAAAAACTCGAACTCGAGGCACGGAACTCTAGTCCTTCTAATATTATAAACGCGAAAGTTTATAAGTATGGATGGATGGATGTTTGTTACTCTTTCACGTAAAAACTACTAAATGGATTTTAATGAAACTTTAGAATAATATAGCTTATACATTAGTATAACACATAGGCTACAATTTATAATCCTGCGCAGACGAAGTCGCGGGCACCAGCTAGTATGAAATAAAATTATTCATCTTATCTTTTAGGTGAATCTGAAGAGGAAGAAGAATCGGTTTGGATGCAAAAATTTATCGAGGAGAAGAAAAAAGGGGCCATACTAAAGAGGTAAACAAATCTTGTGTATAGATAGATACAAGCATGTAGATGAACTACTTAAAAAAAAATAAAAAAAAAACATTCGACATTTATTTTTAGACACAGTAGTCTTGCACATATTGGTGTTTAATTACACAGTGTGGTTTACTCTTATTGTATTAAAATCTAGGAACAGTAATTTTGCATTGAATGTGTCCTGTAACACTTTTCTTACTGTATCTATTCTTAAGGGGATGACACTTTGTTTAGTAGAATTGACTAACATGCAAAAATGACCTTGTAGCAAAACGTCTGGAAAATTTAAATAGTCTGTATGTCTAAAACGACAAGAACTATTTTATACAATACATACACATTTATACGAGGTCTGAGTATAAACAAATGAAGACTTTTATATGAAGTAGTACCTCGTGTGTTCATAAGTTTTGAGACGAACTTATTTAATTAATTTAAAAAGAAAGTAATTCATGCAACCTTTTTTAAACTTTTAAAATTTTAAATTTCGAATGTTTTGAATCAGAAAAAATATACATTTGAATATTTGTTTCATTCTCCGTGAAAATGGCGCCAACAAAAGATTTGCGTGCGACTGTAATTTCACTGTTTCAAGCAGGAAAAAAACCAATGCAAGTTTTTTGTGAAATCCTAAGTTTGGGATGTAGTCGGAACTTTGTGTATTATACCATAAAGAGGTACAAGGAGACCGGCTCTTTAGAAGACCGTGGAAGATGTGTCCGCCCGCGGTCTGTAAGGACGCCCGCCAACATCAAAGTAGAGAGCGAATTCGTCGCAACCCTTGCCGGACTCAAAAGAAATTAGCTCTACAGACCAACATTTCGCGAATATCGGTGAACAGGATACTTATATGATCTTAAACTAAAGGCCTACAGTCGAAGGAAAGTGCATTATTTAAAAGAGCGTCTTTGCGTAAATTGCGACTGGAACGATGTCGGAACCTATTGAAGAGACACGATCCAAAAAATATCCTGTTTACCGATGAAAAGATCTTCACGGTGGAAGAAAAGTTTAACCGAACAATCAAAGAACAATATGGTTTACGCCAGAAGTTCAAAGGACGTCCAGCCATCTGTACGCAATGTCCAGCGTACTCATCATCCAGCAAGTGTGATGGTTTGGTGGGGTGTTTCCTACGAGGGGGTCACTTCGCTTCATTTTTGTCAGCAAGGCGTCAAGGTGAAGGCACAAAATTACCAAACCGACATATTGGAAGCGGTGGTTAAACCATTAAATGATACGCTATTCGCTGGAAAATACTGGGTTTTCCAACAGGACTCTGCTCCCTCCCATAAAGCTAAGACTACCCAACGTTGGCTGGAGGCCAATTTGCCAGGCTTCATTCGGAGCGAAGATTGGCCCTCGTCAAGCCCTGACTTGAATCCTTTGGATTATTCTTTATGGACGGAATTGGAGCTGAGGGCATGCAGAAAGTCTCACCCAAACCTGGATTCTCTCAAGCAAGCCCTTATTAAAGAATCGAAACGGATTCCCATTGAAAAGATTCGTGCCGCCATAGATGAATGGCGCACGCGTTTGAAGGCCTGCATTGAATGCAAAGGCGGCCATTTTGAATGATTTATTTTTAAATACAGATCTAGATGTCAGTAGTTTTAATTTTAATATCCAATAAATGAATACTCAACTTAGCTTCAAAAATATTTTAGTTTTACTGTGTCTCAAGACTTATGAACACACGAGGTATATATACTAAGTAAAGCTACCCAGTTTTATATGCGTGTCCTAGTATAATTTGCACAAATATTTATTGTAAACTAGACCCGGTGTACTTCGTATCAACTATCCTCGCAATTTTTCCATATTTTCTCACCGTTTAAACCTTTCCTGGACTACGACAAATATTTCAAAACCAAAATCAGCTAAATCGGCCCAGCCGTTCTCGAGTTTTAGCGAGACAAACGAACAGAAATTGATTTTTATATATACAGAGATGATTTGTAAATGTTTATGATTACAGGAAGCTAGAAGAAATCGAGGCATGTCACTGTCGTTCAAAATCGCCAATACTGAATCCACGGTATGGTTATATTGTTATTTTTTTTTTACTTTCTTTATCGGAAGAGAGTTATGATGACTAAACCTTATATTTATTGCATAGATTTTTTTTTCCATTCGGAATTAGTAGTTTTGTAGAATAATAGACCGTCATAAAGCTTCCCGCTCGCACATTTCCTTTTTAAATATTTTTTTTTATTCAAATAGCAGATGGCCCACCTGACGCTAAGTGGTAACCATCACCTATAACAAAGCATTGCCTCGCATGCCACGCACGATAGAAACGTGCCCCACGATTAACTGCCCTGCGTCCATCAGCTTGAGGCATACAGATGTTAAACCTCATGTGCCTGTAATTACACCGGCAACCACACTCTTCAAACGGAAACACAGCAACGTTGCTTGGCGGCAGAATAAGGCTTGGTAGTAATTCCCCGGACGAGCCCTTGACAAAAAGCTCTACTACTCAGACACACATATAAAATCAGATATAATATCAGTTCAATATTGAATCGAGTAACATTTTTAAAATTATATCTTAACTCTGTTTATTTTTCAGAAACAACCAAAGCACGAGTGCTGACAAGCAAACTGAAGTGAATAAAAGTAAGTTAAATATTTAATTTATTTTTCATACATTAGCTATTCTCAGACGGTGAAATAATTCACCGCGAAAAGCTTTTTCAGCTTCGCACGTATGTCCTCCGCAGAATGTCAGAAAATAAGCATTTCTTATACTGCGTTTACATTTAGACATTTGCACTGCCGTTCCACTCGTGTTGCCGCTCTTCCGTCAACGCGAGTGGAACTGCTCATGTCTCTGCACATTTCCACGGACATGAGCTGAGTGTAAACGGGGTATTATACTATAAATATGTGGTGGATGGAGAGGGGTCAGAATTGTTATTCCTGGAAATGTATAGCGGACTATTGTCAACAATAGTGTGTGAGTGAGAGTTAAGCAGTTGACATCAGTTGCAGAAGGTACATACAACATACAAAACTCAATATTGACAACCAATTTCTCTCTCGCTCAATTAATTATTGACATAAAATCACTGAACCTATGAAAAATCGCAAAAAAGTTTCCGAGATAACATTACAGCGAAAATGTAATTTTGTTCTAATACGGTTTTCCTATTAAGAAGTTTGTTTTCTTTAGTTGTCATATTTATGTGCTTGTTCCATCAGCTAGTTGTATAAGAAAAAATATATATAAAAAAAATGTTGAATATGAAAGTGAAAAGTCGTTTCCTGTTATCTGCGTCTTAAGGGGCTGACAACTATCAAACAACTTCTCGCTCGCACGTTTCGACATGTTGAAAGATATAAAATCAGTAAACTCATTTTCTAAAAATCGCAATCAACCATTTTGTGTGCAATCACATTGGACACAGTTTAGTAAAAATTTCACTTTGATCGATACAAGTTTTCCTACTTAAAAGTTTGGTTATGTACGAAAACTAGTCAAGCAAACTTTTGAGTAGGAAAACATGTATCGATCAAAATGAAATTTTTACAAAACTGTGTGCAATGTGATTGCACACAAGATGGTTGATTGCGATTTTTCGAAAATGAGTTTCGTGATTTTATATCTTTCAACATGTCGAAACGTGCGAGCGAGAGTCACATTAGCTCTTGTCTTCGCCTTAATCGTAGCACTGTCTTTTAAAACCCGAAGCAATAACGATAATCTCGTTTTCATCCAGATAAGCGATGGAACCCGGAGCCTGTAGGTGACACAAATGTTACGATTACACTAACGAGGAACACGGTAAGTTAATATCGTAAGGTTGTGAAAGTTGGGTAAACACATAGTAAAAAAATCGGCCAGATAAACATTTAGGTATCGCAACTTTATATGCCTACAAATTAATGAAATTGCACTTTTTTCAAATGTTTCTACGTGGTGTACCACGTATAGACCAAAATATGTTATTTTAATTAATTACAATGTATGTCACGTCCGCTGCTTAGCGAGGAAGACGATCACGGACAATACAGGTACGTACCTTTCTCATAGAAAATATATGCAACGTGTTCCAATACTTGTACTTCAAACTTCAGGGGGCTAAAGTACCCATCAATATGAATATCTTTTTCTGAGGAACCAACACTGTGATAACGAAAAAAAAACAGCTGTTTCACACATTTTAGCCAGGTAGGTACGCGATAAATACGTAGGTATGTGTCATGATCGCGAATGTTTAAAAAATACCATTATAATATTGCTATTGCCCTCCCATATCATCATATGACACGTTCTGCCTGCCAAACATCCTGTAGTTGTAATATATATTTTTATTAATAAAATAAAGTGTAGATATGCGATATTATGTTTCAGGAGTCGTTAAACTTGAAGGGACACTGGCCGGAAGTTATTCCAGTGGTGCAGAACTTGATAACTATTTTCTATAACAAAGATGAGGCCACGACCTCCAAAGCGGACGCACCAATAAAGGAGGATGAACGGGAGCTTCCTCCGATCATAACGGTTCCAGATCAGGGTAAGCGTAAGGTTAAGAGTAGTAGAGCTCTTTGTGAAGGGCTCGTCCGGGGAAGTACTACCACCGTGCCTATTTCTGCCGCCAAGTAAACTCTTGTAAACTGTTCAGAAATCTATGGTGGGGTCTCGAATTACATTATGTGTAGGGGTTTGTCAAGATGCCATTTGTAGCATGCAAAGACCGTTCAGCGTTCATCTAGTAGAGCTCTTTGTGAAGGGCTCGTCCGGGGAAGTACTACCACCACGCATTTTTCTGCCGCCAAGCAGCAACGCTGTGTTTCGGTTCGAAGAGTATTTACCGGTGAAATTACAGGCATTGGGCTTAACATCTGTATGCCTCAAGTTGATGGACGTAGGGCACGTTTCTATCTTGCGAGACTTACGAGGAAATGCTAGGTGAGATACCACTTAACACAAGGTGGGCCATCCACTTGTTCTAGAAGCTAGATATAAAAAAAACTGAATATATAAGAAAATTATCAGTTTAACAATCAAAGGATTTTTCATTGTTAAACTGATAATATTCTTCAATGTGAGATTATTCTTTGATTTTGTATTTTTCAGATACGCGCAAAGTAGATGATCTTGAAAGTGAAATATTCAAAGAAATTGAAGAACATGCCAAAAACGATGATACCAAAGTTTCCAATGTTACAAAAAGGTTACTTTAATTTTGTATTACCTACTATATTGTTAATCTTTTTCTTGTCGTGTCACTAGTTTCTTTCGAAACGGTGTGGCTCCTTTCGAGCACTTGACACATGTTATTAAACTTTTTAGGTTCTACGTCATACCGGTTTCCTCACGATGTTTTCCTTCACCGTTTGAGAGTGCACATACTGGCCTTGTGCACATACATTTTTGAACAGAAAAACTCATTGGTACACGACTGGTTTCGAACCCACGACCTTAGTTAGGATCGGAAGGCGGGGCCTCTACCACTAGACCACCAGTGCTCATTATTGGTTAATGCTAAGGAACCATTAACCAATTATGGGTAGATTCATTGATATACAGTGAAAACTATATGTACTTATTAACCATAATAGTTTTAACGCATTCAATGCATTGAGTTGACAACCTTTACAGCTCAGTTGGTAGTAGCTCTGCCTTCTGTGCCGTAGGCCGTGGGTTTGATCTTCACCGAGAACAAACATTTGTGTGAACATAGATGTTTTTCTGTGTCTGGGTGTTATATAATATTATAAGTATGTATGTATCTATTTACAAAAAGAAGTATATAAGTATTATATCAGCTATCTGGTTTCCATAGTACAAGCTTCGGCTTAGTTTGGGGCGAGATAGTGCTGTGTGGAATGTCCGTCAATATTCATTTTATTATTTATTTATTTAAATACATTTGATTCAAATTATAATTCTTAAACAGGAAAGCCGGGAGACCTAAGAAGACACCGTCCACGAGCTCGGAGCAATCGGAAAAAGCAGCAAAAAGACCTCGACGATCGAAAAAGAACGAATTAGACAAAGCAGAAACTCAAATTGAAGAAAATAAAATGGCAGATGAAATATCAAAAGATACTAAATCAACAGATCTGACTCGATCCTCACTTGACCCAGTAATAGATACAATAGAAGAAAAACCCACAGTAGAAGAGACAATTGCATCAGCTAAACCAAAAAGGCAAGCCCAAAAGAAAATGGTGAAAGAAAACACAGATAACGAGCCGGTGAAGATCAAAGTTGCAACACCTAAAACGAAAGCACAAGATAAAGTGGTGGTTAAAGAGAGAATTAGTAAAGAATTTGTGAAGGCTCCCATTGTACCTCGTGTTACAAGATCGAGGAAGAGTGGAAATGGTGAGTAAACTGTTTAGGTTCTTCTTCTTCTTATTTTATTTGTAGCTGTTCCGTAGCCGATAGGGTTTGCCACGAATTTGCCAATGTCAAGTACACTTAAAACAAAATGGCGGAGATTTGTTAAGGTTAGATTGTTCCGTTAAGGCCACACTACTTCTGTCATTAAAAGTCTCTGTCAATTAAAATTCAGTAAAACACCAAGGATAATTTTGAAATAACCAACTGTGTTTCGGTTTGAAGAGTGTAATTGCCAGTGAAATTACAGGCACATGAGGCTTATCATCTGTATGCCTGGAGTTGCCTTGCAGGGCAGTGCACGTTCCTATCATACGTGACTTGCAAAGCAATGCTTTGTTATAGGTGATGGTCATCATTTAACATCAGGCCCACCTTCGCCTACCATCTGCTTGTTCCATCAACCAGTTAAAAATACTGGCATTGTGCACATACATTTTTGAACAACTCATTGGTGCACGACCGGTTTCGAACCCACGACCTTAGGATCGAAAGGCGGACCGCTACCACTAGACCACCAGTGCTCTCAAACGGTGAAAGAAAACATCGTGAGGAAACCGGCGTTTCGTAGAACCTAAAAAGTTTTATAACATGTGTCATAATCGAAAGGAGCCTCTTGAGGCGCACCTATCCTTTCACCACACTATTTCGAAAGAAACTACTGACACGACAAGAGAGAGATAGTTAAAAATACTTTTCTTACAGAAACAGAATTAATAAACAGTATCTTAGCTAGGCCGTAGAGGGTTGGGGTAGCTCAAGATCGTTTAAAATGGAAAGAGCATAGGGAGGCCTATGCCCAGCAGTGGGCTAAGTCAGGCTGCGGTTGATGATAATGAGCTTATCTTTCAGAAACAGACGCATCTACCCGTACCGTTTCCACAAGGCTGAGTAATAAGCCGGACCCGTCAGAGGATCAGATCCGATACATGTTCCCGCCAGAACCGACGACGCGAAAATCGACAAAAGTGTCGCCGAATAAAACTAAAAGGTAGATCATTTATGACAACAAATATGTAAAATATCAAAAAGACAAAATACGTTTTATAATACTAACAATTATACTATTGACAAAAATCCGCCTTAACACCTTAGCTTTTAAAACAACTGGATTCTAGAAGCAAAAAAGTAAATTGTTTGCTTTTGTGAAGTTTTATTTGTGTGGTTTTTTTGTGTTATTTGAGCTGTGTAATTTTTGAGGTCAAATAATGTGAACGAACTGGGGCTTTTTTAAAGTCAAGTCATAGTAACAAATAGGCTATAAAAAAACAAAATCCAAGTCCCAATTTTGTCAAAATAAAAAGGCTCAATAGAATCAGCTCAAGTGTTCCCGCACACGGGCCTCCGGCCACAACCACAATACGCCGCCATTGGCATATTTCCTGTAGTTTTCATACATTTTATATGGACTCGCCGCACACGGTTGACGCCGGTAGCCGCCACACGCTACAAATCGTCGCTGCTCGCTTCGTATGAAAACTACAGGAAATATGCCAGTGGCAGCGTTTTGTGGTTGTGGCCGGAGGCCCGTGTGCGGGAACCCTTAAATGCATGCAAGGAATACAGCGGACTTTTTGTCGATAGAACCAAATATAAAAAAAAATACAACTTATACAAGTATAATACAAAATGTACAAACTAGACTAGGCACTCGAGATATTTGCAAACCGTTGTAAACGATCTATAGATAGCTTAACTGATCAAAAACCAATCGAAAGCATCCCCAAGACGCTACATTGCCACGTTGAATGGCAAGGCTGATGTGCTGAGCTAAGTACTTTCCCCACACGCGTCGCATTAAACCCAGAAATAATTGTGAGTAAAATGAGGGTAAAACACTTTTGAAACCATTTTAGGGTCCCCTAAAAATTAAATCGACGCAACAATAAATAAAGCTATAAGTCTTATATCACTCGAAATATTTGAGTAAAAATTTGGTACATAGATACTGGTAATGACGATTCTTTTAAATAAAAAAGAGATTTATTATTTTGAATTTAATAAAATCACAAGAATTAGGTAGAAACGTTTTATAACTCTGTTAAGATAAGTAGTTCCGAATAAAGCTAGACATAGATCTTTTGAAATGCCACCAAAACCGCATTTATCCTGAGCATAGTTTTGATAATATGTTTAATAAGACCACAAGGATCATTTTAAAACGTCTCGTAAACTGGTTTAACTAAGCCAGTTCTTGCCAAAGAAAAATATAAAGAAAGAAAATCTATTTGCGACACAAAAGCTAACTCTACCTAAAACAATATAAAAAATGAACTTTGTGAATCGCAAAACGAACTCCGCATGATGGTTGGATCTTTTATACTCCTTGTTCGTTCTACGATGACAGTCTAACTGAAAATACTACCTATTTTAGTAGGTAAAAAAATAACATTAATAAGCAGAAGAAAACACATGAAATAAAACCAGCAAAAAACCAAATAAATTAAATATAGATATACCTGCTACCATTGCCTCTGGTAGGGAATGCTAAAATAATAAAATGAAATAAAAAACAATGAAATACATTTAATATTGTCTTGACGAAACAGACAAGGTGTTAAACTGGCATGGAATATAACTTGGAGCTAGTCACAATGATTCGCAGGAGCGTTTAAAATCAATGATGTTCATTTGTCATATATTATTACCAGGGGTCGGAATAGGTAGAGTTTTTAAGTACCAAATGACGTCAAATACGGTACTACGAAATCTAAATATGGATATGCCTTTTTTAATCCCCGTGTCGGAAATGATTCGGGTTCAAAATCAATTGTGATAAAAACTGACGTTTCCGATTGGAAACCTTTCCGAATGTTTTAAAATAGCCCTGCTGTACGTGTAACGTTTCTTAGTTTGTGTTTAACATAGGAAAAAAGAGTTTAAGAAGACAATAATATCAATATTAACATCAAGTACTCATCTGCTTATTCCATCAGCTAGTGGTATATAAAAAACCCATAAGTTTTAGAAAACAATTTTGATTAATCCCCAATTCCGGGTTTAAAAGACATATCCATGTTAAGATTGCGTAGGTAATTTTACGTCTTTTTGTACAAACTTAAAACTCTTACCTATTCCGACCCCTGATTATTACGCAACAAATTGGTTTCGTTGTCCACGCCCCTATTTGAAAATTAATGTTATATTCGCGAGAGCGTTACTTTTCTACGCCTAAACTATATTCATTTTCTCAAAAATTTTATAACAAAGGCTAACATATTCCATGTTTGATGGTCTAAATCAAAACGGTTTTCATTCAGTACAATCACAAGGATCACTTTGAAACGTCTATACAAGGTGTTCCAATACTTGTATTTTAAAACTTCAGTGGGCTAAAGTACCCATCCGTATGAATAACTTTTTCTAAGGAACCAACACTGTGAACGCGAAAAAAAAACAGCTGTTTCATACAAAAGTTCAATAACCTGGCTAAAATAAACATAAGTGGACTTTCCACACAATACTATCTAGCCCCAAACTAAGCCAGAGCTTGTAATATGGGAACCAGACTTTTTTTTTTGTAATTACATACTTATAATATTATATAACACCCAGACAGAGAACAAACATATACATCACACAATTGTATGAAACAGCTTTTTTTTCGCGTCATCTGTATACCTCAAGTATGAGTTTTGTTTTACGTCTCGTCACGCCTTTTTTGTATGTAGATTTGATAAGCGCCTCTATCGGTTTTGCTGAGAACTTACGAGTCTCCATCCAAAAAAGGCCTGACGTTACGAAAAAAAAAACTCGAAATTTAGGGTACAGATCAAATTTGCGGCTAGCTTCACAGAGATAGGCTACTATTCGTTTCTTAGAAACTTCAGTAGGAAGTTGGTAGTTATATTTTTATTGACGTACTGTAATGTAATGTAAGTTTTTAGAGTGTGAAATATAAGGACATAGAATAAATCCCTCTTTAAAAGATGTGTTGAAAAACTACGAATGAATTTTAAATGTTTTAATTTTTAAATAGGAGCAAGTACTTAGTCCTTAGTATATTTCTTGGTAATCATGTCCAATTAACGATTTTTAACTTTAAAAAAATATAATCGAAACAGATTTTAATGTATATTTTTGAAGAATAAAAGTTGACAAAATTTTTGTAAATAACTCGATGACAAAATATCATCTATGTTATTTTATTTTTTAATTTTGTAGAAAAAAACCGATAATATTACCATTGGCGAAGATTTTATCAAATTCAAACATGAAATTATTTATTTTTAAAGAATCTTAAAATGTGGATAGGTATTTTTATCGCATTTTACAACTGTATTCGTAAATCGTACGCTTTAATAATGAATTATCTACCTACTAATTTATTCCATTTTAGTGACCCAGTTTTGGCCTAAATGCATGTTAAATAATAATTCAGTCAATAATTAGTACATTTCAAAACAATCTGCAGATTGTTGTAGGTCAACTTTAATCCCACACTTTTACTGTCAGTTTTAACCTATCATTTTATTATATCATTTCCTTGAAGCTGCTAGTCTTGTTTTGGGCATCTTGACCAGCTCCACTAAAGTGAACAACAGTCTGTTCATCCAAACTCGCGCGTGCAATCTTCGAGATGAATGAAACTCTGTTACCTGATTCTTCGGAAATCGAAATCACCATAGAATTTTGATTTCCACACTTAATTAATGTTGCCACATAGTTGTCCTTAAACCTTATAAGTACTATCATGCATTTTACACATCATTTAAGAATGCAAAGTTAAGCTATCCCAATCTATGGATGTATTAATTTATAATAACTATGTGTTACAGATGTTTAGGCAATTTCGTAGTATAATCGATGTCGTAGAATTTTTTCTCTCATCTCAGTGTACAACTTTTATTAATATATCTATTTTAAGCAGTAGTTAAAAGAGCCCACAAAATGTTCAACTGGGAGCAGGTGTAAAGAAAATAAATGTTTGTCAAAGATATCTGTGTATTATTTCATAGTCATGTTGCAATATTTAGTTCAGTTCATTTTGTTTGTTTATTTTGCTCAGTGGTACCTGCTTCCATTGAAAGGCTTCATGTGGCTTGTTTGCACTTTTAGCTTCTGCCGTTGCTTTTCATTGCTTTTAATGCTTAGCTTTCCCTTACAGCTCTGAAAATCCACATGAAACCTTGCAAGGGGATTTAAGAACCTCAGTCGATAGTACCCAAGGCTACCAAGACTCTGACCCTAGTCCAGCTAAAGTTAATGCCACTAAACGAAAGAGAAAAACCAGTATAACTGTTAGAAAAGGGAAATATGTTCCTCGAAGGAAATCTTTCCCTACACTCACTGTTCATGACATGTCATTGGACTCAAGTAACTCTTCCTACTTTGTCCCTAAAAAGTCAAAATCACAGTCCACGTTAGACTCTGCAATTTACAAAACAGAATCCTATGAAATACTAATGGCAAATCGTAAGCATTCTATAAAAAAGCTAGATGTTATTGATGAGACAAGCAAAAGTGATGATTCAGGACACTTCCACGCAGTGTCTAAAGAATCAATTAACAACTCTCACATTGTTGTAGAACTGGGTAGTTCTAGTAACGTTTCTTTACCACTTTCTCCTGAGCTATCATTGGTAGAAAATCTTACAATTAGCCGAGAAATGATACAGAGCGATAACCATCCAACGATCAACGAAATGCAAGCTAATAATAGTGTTGTGACCAAAATTTACAATCAATACT
The DNA here is from genome assembly GCA_932294275.1 of Chloroclysta siterata. Classification (NCBI taxonomy): domain Eukaryota; kingdom Metazoa; phylum Arthropoda; class Insecta; order Lepidoptera; family Geometridae; genus Chloroclysta; species Chloroclysta siterata. The sequence continues at coordinate 21,706,997 of OW028589.1, forward strand.
TGATTTCTGACATCGATGTCTCCATTCCGCTGATGCAACAAGACTGCGAGCTGATAAAAGCTCGGGGCCCAGCTAAAAGCAAAATAAAAAAACAAAAATCTCCTATCAAGGTCTCCGAGTTGTTAAGTAGAGTGTCAGTAAATATGAGCCTAAATAACACGCTCTCAGACTCTCTCGATAGAAAACTTCGGGATTTACTGTTAGAGAGCGCTCAGAAAATTACAGATTTTAACAAAGAAAATCTCATGGATGTAGACGAATCTAATGTTGCGCCAAAGAAAACTAGGGGCAAGAAGAGATGCTCCACTCCTCGGAAAAGGGCAAGCAAAAAACAAACCAAACCTGCTATTGGACCAGTCATAGATGAACACATGGAATCGTGCTCGCATGGCGGTAGAAACTCTTGCCCTCCTGTCATCACGTTCATTCCTGTTGACGAGAATGCTAATAGCAGCGCCGACGTTCAGCTCAAGGCCAAACCAAACCCTAAACCAAGAGAGAAGAAAGACATCATAAAAGTCAAAATACAACGACCGAAAAACACAAAAGTCGCTAAAGTCTCTGAAACACCAGTAGCTGACACAAGTCATTTATCAGTTTACACCGATAGTGGGATCAATGAAACTGCGTCGATTTCTGAAGTGTTTCTTCAAGGCAGCGACAGTGTGGAACTTATTCACAATCACTCAGAAACATGTCTCCAAGCCAATGAGTGCATCGGCAACAGTATAGAGTTCGTAGAGAACTCTACATCGGATTCTATTATATCTGTGAATAGCACAGCTTCTTTGGAAAAGGAGTTGCTGAAAGTTATGGAGGATGTGGAGATCTTATCTGGAAGATTCCACAGTCAAAATGCGCAGGATTTGAGTGGTGAGTTTATTGTTTATTTTTATTTTTATTGTATGTTTTGAAAATCGGCGGACTAGTAAAATGGCATACCGGAGAGCATTAAATAGAGGTGTCGCCGATTTTGGTGTTATGACACTGGCGTCGCATCGCATCGTGCTTATTAGTCTTGCTATTTTATTCGTTTGCTGTGTCATGATCAGGGGTCGGAATAGGTAGAGTTTTTAAGTACCAAATGACGTAGAATTACCTACGCAATATTAACATGGATATGCCTTTTAAAACCCGGAATTGGGGATTAATAAAAATTGATTTCTAAAACTTTTTTAATATACAACTAGCTGATGGAACAAGCAGATGGCCCACATGATGTTAAGATTGATATTATTGTCTTCTAAAACTCTTTTCCTATGTTAAACACAAACTAAGTAGCGTTACAAGTACAGCAGAGCTATTTTAAAGCATTCGGAAAGGTTTCGAATCGGTAACGTCAGTTTTTATCACATTTGATTTCGAACCCGAATCGTTTCCAACACGGGGATTAAAAAGGCATATCCATATTTAGATTTCGTAGTAGCGTATTTGACGTCATTTGGTACTTAAAAACTCTACCTATTCCGACCCCTGGTCATGACTACTAGTTAAGGCCTATCTCAGTCTCCTGGATTAGTAGGAAGGTACCTACTCACAGACTTAATCAGAAACCAGGGTCTAATAAAAATCATTTTATATTTGTGGAACACCTGCGGGAAGATAAATTGTATGAAAATTACAGTACTTTGGCGTGAGCTAATTGTCTAATTGTTAAGCATGAGTAATTTTCGTACAATTTAACTTTCCGCAGGTGTGTTCCGCACCCATGTGTCTAATTCCATCAATGATTTTGCTTCCATAAGCCCTCCACTTGGTCCAAGTGTGTGAAAATTAAATAGGTTGACATAGACACCATGTAGACATCCCGCATCTGTACTCATAGATGGGGAATGTCTCTAAGATCAAAGATCTCTTCAGACGCACTTCATTTTCACTGATTGTTAATCTCAGCATTATGTTTATACCATGTTTTGTAAATAACTTTTTCAGGCGAAAAGTCTTCGGAAGAGGTCTTCGGTACGCCAACAGAAACAGTCTACCACAGCCCCCTAGTTTCTAACTGCAGTCTTATCACTGACGACCTTTCTGTAGAAACTCCTGTACCCTCCACAAAATGGTACTTGTTCTCCGAAGATGACACTAACAACACCAACATGCGTCCAGAACTGATGACGTCCAACGCAAGAGTGTCCAACTTTTCTGCGAACCTTCAACAGTTGTTTCCTATAACGTGCGCAGTGCCGGACTTGTCGACTATATCGGAAATATCGAAAGAAAATGAGGGTAGTAGGAAGGATTTTGATACTGATAGCGATACTAGAAGCAATTATCAAAACTAATTGCAATCGAAGAATATCCTTAAATTAAGACTATAGTTTGTTTCCATGTAATTTTATATAATAATTTTGTGTATGTAAAGAATTCAAGATTATTTACTATTACTATCAACAATTAACAAGATTCAATTTGATTGATAGTTTCAAAGTCAAAGTCAAAGTCAATAGGTATTTATTCAATAAAATCACAAGGATCACTTTGAAACGTCTTAAAGCTAGGTGACTCTAGGTGCCAGTTCCACGCGACCAAAGCCTAGATAACAATGTATTAGTTTCATGATGTTGTTGTCGACGAACTAGAAGAAGCAGCGTAGGACTCCCGTCCGGTGGACCGACGACATCGGTCGCGGAGAGTCTGTAGATGGAGGCTTAAAATGACGTGGACTTCTCTAGGCTACTACTGATAATGATTGTAAAGCGTTAAGATGAGGTGTAACAGCCAGTGCATATCGGCGAACCGCATATGATTCTTGTCCACCGTGATTCTCCGAGTTTGGTTTACGAGCATTCACCTTATTTTGATTTATATACATTAACAATAAATCTTATGTCGCTCCATCCTCCCAACTATGCGCTAGACCCAAGTCGTCGATTTTTTTTTTATAATTTTGACATTAAATTTGTAATTTGGTAATGGGAAAAAAATATTTAGATTTATTTACGCTTTCAATATTATTTTGTTAAAATGACTTTATTGTTACAAATAATTATTATTCATGTATATCTATTGTCAAGTGTTGTGCCATACAAATTTATGATTATTAAGTACTAAGTAAATACAATGATTGATGCTCATTTTTGCTTGTTCTATAATAAGATAAAGCGCTGTGCGTTTAAAGCCGAGGATACAATTGTCAACTAGCATTAGGCATAGGCATTCCTGTACTCAAGTCCACCTATTTCTCAATCTACTTTTGTTGAAGACACTTCATAGTGGTTTACACGGGCATTTGAGGCTGTGTGGACCCTATTTAAAGTAGAGATTATGAAAGTAGGCAGTGCTTCAAGAAATACAATGCCATTCATGTATGTCCAATGTATTTACTAAATTATTTTATTAGACATGTAACTTCTTACTATTAAATTCGTTAAATGTATGCTGCAGTTTTAATGGAGAGAAGTCAAAGTCAAAAGGTATTTATTTAATAAAATCAGAGGGATCACTTTGAAACGTCGTAAGGCTAGGTGACTCTAGATGCCAGTTCCACGCGACCAAAGCCTAGAAGAACAGGCAACAAACTTACGGCTTGGTTCCTACCGTTCTTTTGTATGAAAAAGTATGATCTCAATAACAAGGTCTTTCATAAACTTGTGTGTGCTACACAGGAATATCTAGGTCTGTTAGTGATTCCACTGGTTTTCGATCCCCACAAATCAAACATATTTTGTGTAATGAAAAGATGTTTGTAGGTCTCTGTCGAATAGATGTTTGATAATACTATTTATCAGTTATCTGGTTCCCATAGTACAGGATTTGCCTATTTTGGGGCTAGATAGTGCTAAGTGGAATGTAGATCAAATGATCGTGTGTTCATCATGTGTCCACTAATAATTCTCATATCTTAGGTAGAGCACGAAACACAATATACTAATACTGACGGGTTACGTAGTAAGTCTTGGTAAGATTGCCGAGAATGCTACTCAGTCAAGTTGAATTCTCTTTCTATCTATCCTTTTTTTCATGGTAAGTACGCCCCGTTTTTTCCTGGAAGTTGTTAAGACTATACGTGGGTATAGTCTCACTTATCAACTACTTATCGTACAATTTACATACAATACACATTCAAATACATGCAATATACAAACACATTCAAGTTCTTGCTAATGAGGCCAATTTGGGATGTATCAGAATAGTTTATTTTGTATTGTATGTATCGCATATGCTCGGAACTCGGAATGGATTAACGTGTGGTAGATACAGAAAGTACAGTACAGAGGCACACGCACACATAAGCCAAGAGCAAGCGTGCATCAATCGTATCCGGATGTTAGTGGTGCCATCTACTACAATGCAATAAAAAGACAAACGCTACTCAACACTATAAAACTACAAGAACAAACTTGGTTGATTGGTATTAATAAGCCCCCGTTTTTATTTTATTTTTTGTCATAAATTAAATAGTAGTTTTTACAATTATTATTCCAATTAATTGAGCTAGGTTACCAAGAAGGGTAGTGGGTAATCAGAGGACAAACTGATTTGCTGTGTTTGGTATCAATATAAGACTAGAGCTGATATCACGAGATCTCAATTCGGGGAGAACAAGAACCACTAGATAATAGCTAGATCAAATCTTGGCGCCAATTTCTCGCGCAGATATACTCTATGTCTTATCTGTAATACAGAGGTATAATTATTTCCTCTGACTTTTCCTTTTTTTCTGTCAGATGTCAGTCAGATATAAATTTCAACTGTCAGTTTGTTCATCTGGATGTCGATTGTGTTTGTGGATTTTGATTGGAATGGAAATTAATGATTATTTTAATATAATTTAAATTCACAATGCTGAGAGTACCCATGCGAATAAATATAAGAGACTGTTTCGTTTTAGTTCTATTAGTTATATTCAATACAATACATACAACCGATATGGGTAAGATAAGTTTGATTTTCTTACTTATTTTCATAATTTTTCTTATTTAGTCCCTAAAATAACATCATCTGCTTTTTGTTCCAGCTAACAATAACATACAAACCAAGGAAAACAAATTAAAAGAAGATTCAAGCGAAAGAGACGTCAGTTTTAGTGAGAATGATGATTATTTGTACACTTGCCCTACTGTGGATGATACAGAAAGTTTTGACTGTATTTCCCTCAACTATCCTTGTATAACTTGTGAAAGAAGTATAGACTGTGTGTATGGAAGCTTCTACAACTACACCTGCACAGTAAAACCAAAAATTGTTTGCAATGTAAGTAAAATAGCATTGAACAAATGGGTTAGGGTACAAATAGCATAATAACAATTATGCCTCAATATAATAAATATTCATGCTCAAAACAAAATTGATTTGCTCATTACAGGGAACAAAAGCATTCAACAGGACTGCCATGTGTAGATTTTGTTACCAAACAGACAAATGGGAACATAGATGTGATCAAAAAGCAAACTGTAACTCATTGGCATCACCTCTAAAATTCTATATGTAAGTAGTTACACTAATAATTAAGCTACTTTATACCTGTCAAAATGACATTGAACTAATAATAAATTTAATGATGTACAAAATAATTATTTCGAATGAACACCTTATAATATTTTTTTTTATTAATTCCCAGGACAAACTGCACAGTCTCCGATGATATACTGTGCTTAGGCAAGAGGAGGTTCCTCAAAAAGATTAAATGTTCATGGACTGCTGGCACTCGATGGGGCACAGCCTTAATTTTAGCCTTGACTCTTGGTGGCTTTGGAGCAGACAGATTCTACCTAGGACATTGGCAAGAAGGAATTGGAAAACTGTTCAGTTTTGGAGGTCTAGGAGTCTGGACGTTAGTTGATGCTTTATTGATAGGAATTCATCATCTTGGACCTGCAGATGGATCATTGTACATTTAGATAAAGGGTTATTTAGTGAAGCATAGATTTTAAGTATCAAAATTATTTATTACCAAAATAAGTGTTTGATTTAACATGAGCAATTGTATTACTCAAAATTACTATAAACGAATGCCACAAGCTCTGCTTTCTTTAACCCTGTCAATGCAGGTAACTGGGGAATATCTTTAGATTTCAAAATCAGCTTCAATTCAGGAACTGTGTACTGGTTTACTTTCTGATTTGATAATCTGCTTCGTAACAATGTCTCATCTATTACTTCAGATTTAAATTTCTTGGAATTTTCATTATCTCTAGATACAGGTCTTTTCACTGCAACAATACCAAAAGGCCCAAACAGTTCCTGGAATAAATCATCATCCAAAGTACTGAAGTGTTCAAAATTTGGTTTTGTTGTATCAACAAATGGTTCCATATCCTCATCATGCAAAGCAATTGCTTCAATATTCTTATACTGTGATTGTAACTTAGGGTCCTCAAACATGTCTGGTTTGTAATCAAACTTTATTGCCTTTATTGTATCTTTCATTACAGTTTTGTGAGCATCTGAAATGCTGGCATCATCATCAATATCCATTTCTGGAAGGTTTCGCACATTTTCCACAAACGGTATATTGATCACATCAAACCCAATGTCTGCATCTAAGCCAAGAGGATGTGTACATGGAGAAAGAGCCACATTGATAGGCCTGGAGTTGACTCTTGTGCATAAAATGCAAATGGCTACCATGCCAGTTTCAACACAAGCTTGGTGCAAAGCCTTGAAAGCAATAGTAGACCCTTCTATTAAACCTTCATTAGGAAATAAGAAATATCCTTTTTTTAAGAACCATTTTTCTTTTGTCAGCAATGAAGCTGGTTTGAAGCCTAGAAGCTTTAGCATAGGAGGTCCAAATGGATTTTTCAAATATTTCATTTCAGGGTCAGTAAACTCAACTCGTTCTCCTCCATATTCTTGGTAGTAAATAAGTTCCGACTTTAGAAGAGGCACTTGTCTTCGTTCTTCTTCAACTTCCATTGGACTGTCATCCTCTATAGAAGTCTTGTATCTTTCAGTTACAGGAATAACAACATGATTGTCTTGTCTAGATAAATATGTTGACTTGATGCTCTGCCTGCTCTGAAGACTGTAAACACCTACGCCAATAGACATACCACTACCTATTTCAAAGTCAAGTTTAGCAACTGCCAAATGACGATGAGATTCTTGGTGCATCAGTTTTTCTATCTCTTTGATGTCCCAAACTGGTTTAGGTATTATGACATCTTTTCCTCTATTGGCATTGATGAGGAAATTTGTATAGAAATCATCACCTCTGTGGTCTTCTTCCGTAACATTTATTAGTTTTATGTAGACATTAGATTCAGCAAGGTCTTCTACTCGTTTGAGTGTGGGCATCTGGTCCATTTGTAAAGGAGGCGTGTCAAGCCTCAGAAGCATTATAACAGTGCGTATTGAAAGCTGCTTCTTGCAATTAGCAAACAACTTGCTACAATGCAACAAAGCACTTGACATTTTAAGGTCTTTATCCTGCTTCAGATTACACAACTTGGTGTTTTGAAGCTTTTTGAAATTCTCCAAAGTAGGCATTGTAAGAGGAAATATGTCAAGCACGTTTTTGTCTCCAAGCATTGATCCATCATCAGCTACATCAACTCCAAATAAACAAACTCCAACATACTGATTTCGTGATTGTCTTAAATACTGACGCATCATTCTACATGTAGCTTCATGAGCTATTTCTCCTGTTTTTAGATCAAATACATTAATGAGAATAATAGTAGCGGGAACACCACGATAATTCGCGGAAGATTCTTCATGGTCATCATCGGAATCCATTCTATTAGAAATCTATAGGATTGGTCTCGTGCGTAGCGTACTTATACCAGGAAATTATTTTCACAAAACGTGATTATTACAGCTTATACCGATTTTTTTCAGACACAAGTCACATCCCAACTTCACAACAAATAGACAGACAAGATTTTGATTTGATTTGGGTGCCAATAATGTACAACAAAGGATTGTACAGCCGAGGAAAACACAGCCCGGAATTGATGTACAATTTGGTCGCGAAATCCATGGCTGTGTAATCCAAGGCTGTACATTCCAAGCCGTACAAATTCAGCACACCTTTGGAAAGCACGACCCGATAAAACGCAACCAAAATTTTGATGCCAAAACTTAGGCTTTGTTTACACTCGTCAATTACTTACTCACTCACTTGTTCATCCGACTCGGATTGGTTAGGTTATGTTAAAACATATAAATTACGCACGAGGCGAGCGAGCAAAGCGAGCGTGCCGCGGCAGCGGCCGCCGAAGTGCCAGAATTTTATTTTTTTCTAACATTATTCTCTGAATTCTCTTATTTTATATAATTTTTAATCTGTGCTACTTGCCTATACTTACTGTGCAGTGCATCTAAACAGAGCATAGGCTTTCGACCAATCAGAGCATGGTCACAGAATCCATGGTCGTGCAATCCTGGCTGTACAATCCCGACTGTGCTGGGAAAGCACAGCCTGGAAAACACGGCCCGGATTTCATGTACATTTTGTACATGGAATCCGGGCCGTGTTTTCCAGGCTGTGCTTTCCGGGTTGTACATTTTCGGGCTGTGTAATACTTGGTTGTAAATTAACCGGACCCTTTGATTTTGCATGTCTGATTTGGGTCCGGTTAATGTACGTACGACCATGTATTACACAGCCCGAGAATGTACAACCAGGAAAACGCAGCCAGGAATTCATGTCCATGAAATCCGGAAAAGCAGTCGGGATTGTACAGCCAGGATTACACGGCCATGGATTTTGTGACCATTGCTCTGATTGGTCGAAAGTCTATGCTTAGTTTAGATGCACTACATCATAAATGTTGTACTATTCCAATTAGGCAAGTAGCACAGATTAAATATAATGTAAAAATTATTAAAAAAGATAATTATTCAGAGATAAGGTAAGAAAAAAAAAATTTAAGCACTTTGGCGGCGCTGCCGCGGCACGCTCGCCTCGTTCGTAATTTATATGTTTCAACATAACCTAACCGATAAGAGTCGCACCAACAAGTGAGTAAGAAATTTTGCGAGCGTAAACAAAGCATAGGTTTTGGCATCAAATTCCATGGATGTGTAATCCATGGCTATACATTCCAGACACGTGCTGGGAGTGTACCACTGACCTCAATAAATACACTAGACAGGCTTTCACCATTAGAATGACAGCAATTTTTTGTGCCAATTTGAAACGCCACTTTTGACATACGAGTGTCCCTAGAACTAATTGTGACGTACATTGCAAATGGCTGCCGTGGTAAATTAGATAGAAGTAGGGATGTTCCGATACCACCAAACGCAAAGTATCGATACCTACTCAAATGAGTACTACTCAAATCGTCTTGCGATACTACTTACTTGAGTACCTGAAAGGTACTTCAGGTAAGCTACTTACTCATATCTATAGTATAATTTAAATTTTTTGGACTTCTAATGGGACTATATTTGATATACTACGTATTTTGATATATAAAAATTAAATGTAGGCAGATGTTTGAAACTAAAAATTAAATAATGAAGAATCTTATAATAAAGAATTATTAAGTCAACCAGCTTTTATACTATTCTTCATTTCAATAGATACCTGCTTGCTTCGATACATCAGAATAATGACAATTTATTCAGACACACAGAACCTTATTAGATAACTTTTAAAAAGCTTCTTCCACAAATTGTGTGACAAGTATACTTGTCGACTTGCGTGCATCACTAACTTTAGTTCCATGGACACTCGTATTTGCTTTCAGCGCCAAAATGGCGTAAATCAAATAGGCACGAATCTATCTTGCCAGCCGCCTGTCCAGTGTATACTATATTGAGGTCAGTGGATTGTACGACCCGTATTTGAATGCTATGGGAAGCCATTGGCTGCATTTTATCGGGTTGTGTTTTCCAAAGGTGTGCTAAATTTGTACGGCTTGGAATGTACACCCTTGGATTACACAGCCATGGAATTCGCGACCAAATTGTACATCAATTCCGGGCTGTGTTTTCCACGACTGGACAATCCATGGTTGTACATTATTGGCACCCAAGTGGCTCCAATCTATCTGTCATATCGGCAGACAACCATGGTAGTGTCAAAACAAGTAATAACTAGTCAAATCAGGTATTTAATATAAATATTATTGTTTTATATATAAATATTTTTTTGTTATATTTGCAGTGCCTGACTGGCATAATTTCAGATCGACGAAGATCCGTTGTGTTGCGTATTTAAAATAAATAATAATTCATAGACCTAGAATGTGCAAAGTAACTTAACTCTGAGATCGTACGGAATGGTCTAGTCGAAAATAAAAATTCCAGATTGTCAATAACCCATCGTCAGCTAACTGCTAATAAGTAGGTGCGTACCTAACTAATAATTATGAAGCCACTTTAAGGCGAACACAAGAGCTAATGTGACTCTCGCTCACAAGTTTCGATATGTTGAAAGATATAAAATCAATCAATAAACTTATTTTTGAAAAATCGCAATCCACCATTTAGATTTTTCGAAAATGCGTTTAGTGATTTTATATCTTTCAACATGTCGAAACGTGCGAGCGAGAGTCACATTAGTCATGTCTTCGCCTTATGTAACCAATAATTAAAATGCAAAATAAAATCAATTACTTAAATCACCACGAAGCCCGCGTGCTTAGCACTGCAATAATTGCATGTCCTTTGTTTCTTTAAGAAGCGTTAGCGAGAAAAAGCGGCTAGTCGCACAAGGTTGACGTAGGGTGTAATTAATGCTCTGGGGAGGCACTGGGTGGTAGGGCAGGAGACCTAGCAGAGGTCGGTAAGGCGGTGGTGGCGGACCTGCGCATTGCGAGCAACGTAGCAAGTCTGCGCGGCTCGTCATTCGTACGCGGGCCCACGCCGCGGTGCCATCTCGGTCAGCGTCTTTGCGCTCGGTTTCAAAGCAATTGGATCAGTGGTATTTCAAGCTTACTCCAGACCCAAGCGACAGGCATCCTTGTCGCAGTTTTATCAAGGCAAAGCGCTTGAGCGCGTCAATTTTAGCAAGTGCACGCGTGCGCGAAGGAGCGCGTGCGCGGACTTCGCGCGACGACGACCCGCGAGCATGCAAGGGGCACGGCGCTGCCGCGCGTAGCGAGCCAGGCCGTGCGCGCTATAGCTATGGGTTGTGCATCGTCCGCTGAGGAGCGAGCTGCCATCGCGCGCAGCAAACTGATCGAGAAGAATCTTAAAGAAGATGGCGTTCAAGCTGCCAAGGACATCAAGCTTCTGCTCCTTGGTAATGGAGCTTTCTTCATAACTAGCTTCGTGCTCTTTCCTTACAGTTGCTACGTACTTACCTACATGCGCGCGCACTTCAAATTGAGTTAAACTCACTATAGGTACATAAGTACCTATTGACTAAATTGCCAACCCGGCACTATAAAGGAGAATAGAGATTGTCGTTTATACACATATGAAATGTTTTATAATGGCAATATATTCTTTTCAGTTTTATTAAGATTTTGTGAATACCTATCTACCGTCTCAAAATCTTCATTAAAATAAAAAATCATCAAAACGAAGGTTATAAGATAGGTTCATGTCTCGGTATTAGGTTTATAAAAAAAATCTCAATATTAATTATTTTACGAAATTATTTTACTGTCAAGTGCAGTAAACTAATTTATGTACATACTTACCTTTTTGATTTGTGTATGTCAAGTCAACATTTCTATGTAGAAGGAATTTGTTTTAGTTTTTTTTATTTCTGTATTAGTTCGTGTTTTAGAACTCTGCTAACATTGAATCACCAAGTTTAAATACTTTCGTTACAGAAAATCGATAGAATTTGTAATTCCACCGCAACGATTAGTTGGTTAATAAAGAAGATGGTGCAACAAATTAAATAAAACTAAAACAAAACAAATTGTCTCTGACTTTAGCGCATTGCTCTGTGCTCGCGCCATGTGTGCTCTTTTTCGTGTGTGAACGAAGTATCACGCATGTGTGAGCGAGTCCGAGTGATGAAATCCGAATTCACCCGAACTTCAGTCGAGCGGGGCGCGGTCGCTGTCACGGAGTGAGTGGAGTTGGTGCTTGTCATCCGGCCGCCATTATCTCGTATTTTATACGGATTTATAAAATCAATTAAAGTTTGCGCTGCCGCCGCGTAGTTTTGGTGTCTGGCGAAGCATCAATCTGTAAATTTGCTGAATCCGAAGACGTTTCGTAGACAGCCGTGTTGAATACAGACCGAAAAGAGTTTATGTGGTATAGTTGGATTGTGTTGGGTGGTATCGTTGTGTAGGGTGGGTCCGGGCAAGCCGGGGCGTGCGGTCCCGTGTGGAACGCATGCTGTGGAAGCGGTGAGAGCGCGCCCGGCTCGGGGGTCGCGCAGCCGGTGGCTGTAGCACAGAAACAGCAGCCGCCATGGGGTGCGCGCAGTCGGCAGAGGAGCGCGCGGCAGCCGCTCGCAGCCGACAGATCGAGAGGAACTTGAAAGAGGATGGTCTTCAGGCTTCCAAAGATATCAAGCTGCTGCTGCTAGGTACGCCGTTTCGTGTCTAGATTATCGTCGCGCAGGCCGCACCCATGTTTTAGGGCTCATCGAAACAAACTGATTATTAGCTTCCGCTTGACGAGATCTTCCTCAAAATATCGAGCTGCTTCATCTGACTTACATGGTAGTAACATAGAATTAAATTCATCATAAAGTTATTTTGGTAGATTGTTTAGTTCATTGGCACTTTCTCTTGTGTAATGTAACTCATCATTATGCTGGTATGCACGGTAGTTCCGTGCGCAAATGAAAGTTCCTATTTGTTTTACATTTTAGGAAGTGTAGTGAATCATTAATTTGTTCAGAGGTAAATTTTAGTGTCCATCATCCTAAAATTGAAAGCTCAGACCATGAAAATCATACCTAAATTAATACTATTCATGCAACCTTGATAGAGATATAACATGTATAAAAAACTGCTGCAAAGAAAACATGAGAAACAGATCCAAACCCTTAGTTAAACATTACTTATCACTTGAGAAAGTATGGGCTTAAAGCCTATCACATAAAGGTCTAAACACTAGCATGACCCATGTCAGTCAATCATTATTAGTCCTGAGCAAATTAAGAGGTGGATGTGGAAATGATTACAGAAGCAAACAATATCAGACCTTTCTGGCCAGCTTTAGGTACATAAACTACCTCAAAATCCTTAGAGGTGAATGTACTAAACTAAACAAATATTCATATTCATTTATTTAAACAAAGAATAATGTTAAAATTTGTCTTGAACTTGAATAAAAGGAACCAAAACCATTGAATTAAACAAAGCAACAATAAATCTACAATTCTTACCTGTTGATGTACTTTTGAATCTTTGCCAATTTTATTATTCAAGAGGCAGCGGTGACATTCTGCATTGTTTACATTATGTCATATAAAAGTTAAGCTTCATATTTTCCTCTGCCAAATGATAACCTTAATTTAAATGCAATTTGAGTAATGTCTGTAATTCTTATTTTCACTAAGAACGGGACATACAATTCATAGTAACTTTGATTGTTTTTCTGTGCAGTTCCATGTTACACTATCGTAAGTAGAACTGATAATTGGTTTATTAATATTCACTGCTTTTGTGTTGGAGTGTTGAACTCAGAATTTTTTTAGGAATGTGTTTTATGTCTTAGGATGCAAGGGTACCTCTTAACAGTTCATAATAAGTTAGCTAAATATCTACCAGAGTTTACTTTGACATTGAATGAAAATGTTTTTATTCTCTCTTCACAAAAGGTTTTTCGTAACTGGATCTAAGTACTAAGTAGTGCAAACTAGATATAAGTAAACCTACATTTCGAGAGACTGGTGCCTGTGATAGGTTTAATAAAACCTGTGTTGCAGGTCACCAGGGCCTTGATTCATTCAAACTCAAAGATGGATGAAACATCTTAATTCTTCATCATTCTAACATCTTATCACATAAAATATAATAGGAAAAAAAACAAATAGAAGATACATATACATAGATACAGGGGAGTTTAATACTAACATGAATTTATATTCACTTATAACTACTTCTTGTCTCTCTGAGCTTCTTTGTGCCATTGTAGTATTTTTTTGGGGATACATTGACTTCCATCCAAACATTACAATTTTGATTGCCCTTAAGTGGTTTTATCCTGCTCTTCCAATGCAGTTACCATTATCACCATTATCATTCTTATTAGAACTGACTTTAACACTACTCGTGATGATAGATACATTATCAAATCAAATTTGTAGTCTCTCTCTTGTTGTGTCACTAGTTTCTTTCGAAACAGTGTGGTGAAAGGATTTTAATTGCAGTGGTTCTACAACACACCGGTTTTTTCACAATAGGTATTTGCAGTTATAACATAAAACATTTTTGTTTTCCCTGTTTCTTGGCAATATCATACCCATATCAAGAAGAGGGTTTGCGGTTCAAATCCCACCTTTGTTCATAACTTTAGGGACATGATAAAATATGCTATATTTATTTTTAAATAATGTAACAATAATCTCTGCAAATAATTTTATTAGGCTGACATATCATGTGCTTCCTAAAGATAACATCAAATTTTCACACAAATCATTTTATAATTTTCTTACCTAGTTACACATCATAAAAAAACTCAAAATTATAATTATTAAAGGCATAACTGTGGTGAGTTACCACAGTTATGCCTGGGCAATGTAGATATCCCCTTGGAAAAATCAAAATCTCTCCTTATTTATTAGATTTACAAGGATCATTTAAAAGGTCTCTGTTTGCATTTAATAGGTACAGGTGTACCTATTAGAATTTATACTCTCTACCTACAATTTCTATTAGCTACACATGGATACTGATCAAGCTACACAAAGCCTAAGAAAAATAATGCTTACTACAAGGACATGAAAGTGAGCAGTGTATAGCCTAATTCATATCCCTGTGTATTAAATAAAACTGAAAACCGTGTGTACTATAAATGCTTCTGAGTATTATAAAAAAACTTACTAGGTACGTAATATCACAAAAACAAATAGCATTATACCTATTATAAGTATTTATATTAACTATTCAAATTTAGAAACCAGGTCTCTGGGTCTATGGACTGCCTTGATCTTGGCATTGCAAGTGTTGGCAAGTCCATTGACACAGAATCACGTTATTTGCGTTGCCGCACGTATGGCGACGTACCAAACCACCTGTCATAGCTCTTCTCTCAATGAAAACTAGCACACATATATTTTTGTTTGTAAACAGAATATCAAAGAATTGGATTATGGATCCATTAATAATGTTGCCATGATGGTTTGTTTGTCTAAATCTGTCTTGTTCAGAAATGCCCATCGGCCCTTTTAAATGAGATTTGTGTAGATCTGGTTCTTTTAAAGTTAGAACTCAATATTCACCTCATCATCCATTGACCGATATCACCCACTGCTGGATTGACCTCTCCTCTGTCTGTGCCACTGCTCACTGTCTTGTTCTAGTTGCAATATTCTGTGGTTGGATTAATCTAGACCTTGCCTGAGATTTTTGCCATATTGTCTGCCCATCTTTTGTATCTTGTATTGGACTTCTGTTTTTGTATAGACTCTAAAGGTTCATTATGCGTGAAAGGTAATCTGGCTAAATTTGTAGCCAGCCTTACTCCGCCAGAAACACAGAAGTTTCCTGGAATCTTCTCAGGGTTGGAGGAGTGACCTGGGGACTCCTAGGATTTCATGTCGTTGAGTGGCTACGCTCTCACATTCCAGGACTACGTTGATTCTTATTTGGACAGGCAGCCTCTGCTGCAGAGTAGACTTTCTATGGTCATAGAGGCGTTGGATCAGGGGACAGTAACCTGTAAGTGGTGCCCACGTGGGTTCTAGGGTTCACTTTGTGTAGAGTTATTAGACGACGAGACGGGATTTAAATTTTAGTTCCGTTACATACTATGATTTGCAACATCTTATTCGATTAGGTTCTCGAAACACGGTCATAAGCTTGACGCCGAGTTTATCCTGAACGTACGCGTCTCGGCACCGAAATCATGGTGGGCAATCACATCGGTTTTATATCTACCTTCGTATAGACAGGCTGGACTTAAGAATCCTGTGAAATTCACCTATGACGTCACCTTACGTTACAAGGTCTGTGCACGTAAGTTATGACTTGGTAAAAAATATATGAAATACCTACCTACCTACTACCTATATGGTTTTTAGATCAACACTTTTCCTCAACAATCAACGTCTACAGCTAAAGCGGTGCCCTTACAATACGTCACCTAGGTAGGTATTTGTTCTTAAAACGTCCCTTACAGTTCACAGGACAGTAGGTACTCACTAGTGACTGCTATTATAAAATGTTAACCCATAGTCTTCAAAATTCAAACCAAACCTGTAAATACCTCATTTGCTAAACGGTTTACCGCCTTTGTTTCAAATTTCCTCCATAATAAAGTCGTAAAAAGTTTTGATAGGTATAAAGCACTGTTCTATGTTTAAAGCAAAGCGCATTATAGAAAAATGGCTAAGGTTATATTTCACCATGCTCTGTTAGTAACTAATCAAGGATTAACAGACCGTTAAATCTAACCTTAGCTGTCAAACGCGTACATTTTGATATATTTAACGGCCCTTTAACCCTTTGATAATCTAACAGAGCATGGTGAAACCGGCCCTAAGACCTCTTAAACTATGATTATACCGAAAATCTGTTAGTGTCCATCAGAGAGACATACACCTTAGTAGGTACCTATAGACTAGTTGTATACATATTTGTATATATTATTGTTTAAAATGTATTATATATTTTAATAATTATATATCAGTGTTTTCTACTAATTAATTTATTAACTGTCTATTTAAATATTTAGTTAATAAGCCCTGCTACCATTTAAGTACCTAATTACTATATGTATTTAATATACTTCCTCCTCCTGCAAAATTAAACAATAGAAATCGAGGCCGGTCACCCCATTTTTGTGGTCGTATGGATACTCACGATACAGATTTTTATCTAGTGTGAGTATCACAGGTAACCAACCTTAACTAGCTATCACTCAGAAAAACACAATGATCATTTATCTATTCATAATTATGTTGTGTACACCTAATCTAATAATACTTTCGTTAAAACTAACCTAAACCTAAGTAAACCCGACCATTGTAAAACACTAAACTAAACCTAAGAGCTGATTTCACCATGCTCTGTTAGTTACTAATCAAGGATTAACAGGCCGTTAAATCTAACCTTACATGTCAAACGCGTACATTTTGACATATTTATCGGCCCTTTAATCCTTTGTTAATCTAACTCAGCATGGTGAAACCGGCCCTTAGTATTGTAAATCACTAACCAAAATACCTATAAGTATTGTAAACTTTCACTGTTTTGCTGTAATAAATATTTTTCATTTTTCAACATTGAGGTCAAAATGTAAAAGACTAGGTAAATAACAAGGTATGTTCATAAAAATGTAGGCTATTAAGTTGGTAAGTTAGTTAGAAATATAATCATTGACAAAGTACCTATATAATTGCTTCGTTAAATTGTCTGAATCATCATTCAATGGCAATCATTACCTAGGTATGTAGCTTAGCCACTATAAGGTACATAAGTACTAATGATGAGTGCTTTGTTCCATTCTATGTTATTTTATAATAAACTAGCGGCCTGTCCCAGCTTCGCATGGGTGGTCATACATTTTTTGAACATTTTAGGATAAACTTAGACCATGGGTTCGAGCCTCGCGTCTACTCATTTCATACATATGCAGCGCCCTCCTCCTTGAGCGAGTGAAATCGCACCCCGTTCGCGACCCGTGGACCCGTTAACATTTTTAATTTCGTCATATCTTTTGAATGGAATGTCCGATTTGAAAAATTTAAGAAGTAATCTATAGGTATTGAAACCGTCTTAATTATGAAATGATTTAATTGGATAAGGATTAATACCAAGGTACAAATAAAGACCCTTTTCTAGCGGCGGCATTTCAATTAAATTTTTATAATAAAAGAACACTTATTGTGACTTAACTATAATAGTTAGACATATGCTGTCGCGACATTTTTTGTAGATGATGATATGTTCTACAAAATCGTAGTACATTATTTTGTTCTATCATCAATAGTTTTCGCAGCGCACGCGATGTAAGGTTTTTGTTTTCAACCTTGGGTTACATTATTAGAGTTTTAGTAAGGATCCCTAATTTTTTTGAAAATATAATATAGCCTATGTTACTCAGGGATAATGTAGCATTCTAATGGTGAAAGAATTTTTGAAATCGGACCAGTAGTTTTTGAGCCTATTCGTTACATACAAAAATACAAAAATACAAACATACAAAAATACAAATCTTTCCTCTTTATAATATTAGTGTAGATGAATACAAGGTAGGTATTATGGTCTTGGATGACAAGAAATATTTTATCTGAAGTTGAAGAGAAAAATCTGAATTATTAATAGATAGTAGGTACGAAGAATATAATGTTCATTTTAAAATATCAAACCTATAGTCTTCTCATCAAATGTAGAATGATCAATTGATCATTCATGGTCATTCGGGCAGCGTCCAACACGCGCTGCTAAATATGTGACACACCAATTAAGTTCTTGCTGCGACAGTCCTATAGATGCTAGGTAGGTGAGGTACCAGAGACATCCATTTGACACACTTGTCACATGCATGTTTGATGTGCGATAATATCTCTGTAACTTTCAGAGCACCTTCACACGAAATTCTCCAACGAAGGGGAGTTATTCAATGGCCATAGCGTGCCATTGGCAAAAATAATAAAATATACTTGCCTACCAACAGAAAGTACCGTACACCTGCGTATAGGCACATGTACTACGTTTTTTTTAAATAACCGATCGCTATCTAACCCATATCTCGCAAAACTCTCACCTGAAATCGTGGCAGTAATGAAAATAATGATGCTTCTCATATTTGATGAAGCCTTGTCGATCAGAAATTACCGCTAGATTATCAGACGGTGAGCACGCGACGATTTTATCACGATGATAGCGCAAAAAGCACCCACCTATCGACTAACCTATCATGCCATTAGTTACTTACTTCAGTAAATTTGAAGGGGAAAGGTTCTATTGTATATTGTAAATGAAATGCAAGCCGCTTATGAAGTTCATAGGGGTCTTTGTATGTATATGTATACAATAATTAGGTGTAGGTACTAATTCATGGACCTACGAAATAACCCAAGGCAAACTCAATTTGGTAGGTCGTATGTTTGATTCATCATAAAATGTAGGTGTCACGTTCTTTTCAGTGAAAATGTCTCCAAATGTTTGTCATAAACACTCATTTTATTGAAAAACCCATGGTATAATCACGTTCTCTATAGAATAAGGTTATTATTAAACACTGAAGTGACTGGCACTTGGTGGGAAATATTCTTTTTACACGCGATTTCTGAATAAAGTTGTTATTGTGAAAGTTCTAAGTAGGTATATGGCCCTTTAAATGTTTCAACCGAATAATAGGTACCTGCCTACCTCCGAACGCATTCTGGCCTTGATTTCCTTCTTTTGGTTTCTACCAATTTTGTCATTCACATAGGTACATTCCAAATTGCGATTCAGTCAGATATTGAATCATAAGTTAAGTGCACTTGCTTTACGAGGTGATATGTGTATCTGGAGGTCAGAGATCGGCCATTCGCGTTGCCGTTGAGCCAATTAGAGAACAGGGGTCGTGCCACTTGGAACCTGTATTTGACAGGGTCCATTTAACACCCACGCACAATTGTAGTGTCCTTGATTGAATTAGGTTTTGAATAGCGAAGGATTTTCTGGATTTCGTTACCTTTATTCGCCACACGGTTCTGAATTCGGTTCCATCATTGGGCTTATCTTTTTTAAAAAGTAGAACCATGGACGGAAGGTCTTCGGTAGGTAATATTGAATCAATAAAAAAACTTAGTTCAATACGTAGAACCAAATTATAGTCTTGACGGACTATCTAGACTCGTTTATTGAGTGAATAATAAATAACCACTTAGTTTGAAGCTTATTCCACTTTGGGAGCTTTCTTATATTTATAGAAAAAATATTGATTTAACACCGATAACCTTGTTCCCGTGAGGTGATCTCGGGAGCATTTTAATTTATTAACTTCTATTTATACCACGAAAAAGACGTGCATAATGCTTGAACAGTTTACATTTGGTCGTGGTAATTAAACGTTTTATATCATTGCGTGTATAACTGCGGGCCGCTCGGATATTTGATTAAAAAACGATGATCTAAAAATGTATGTACTAGGCAATTTTATATTATAAGATATCCAACATGGGTTTACACTGTAGGTATATTATTATTATTATAGCCTTTTTATTTCCATCTCTTAAGTTAGGTATTACAAGTTTTTAATGTTAGTTAAGTATTAGTATTTGTTTTTAACCTAGTTGTTAGTGATAATGTTAGTTTACTTAAATTTATGAGATGTAGGTATATTAACATTGCAGTAATTAGGTACTAGATAACCGCACACTTAAAGGTATCATACCTATATCCTTTTACGGAATGATACTATCCTTGAGCTAAAGAGAATCAAAGATAATTATTTATGCAAGTAACTAGTTCCGTCCGGGTAAAGCATTTTTGTTTCTTTGCATCATAATCACATAAGGCGTCTCGTCGTAGCAATTTTTTAAAGCTGGTTATAGCTAAAAATGAGGCGCAGATAATAAAAGCTTAGTCCTTACTGTATCGATTTATCAAACTAGAAAAGCATACGAAAACAAAAGGATAACACGTAGATTTGGGAGATTGGTCAACATGTCTGTTCAACGCGATTAAACTTTCTGCATCAATTAAGAGCCTTTACAGATTTCATGGAAACCACCTCAGAATCGTGTAGGAGAGGCTTATGTCCAGCAGTGAAATTCTTCAGGCTGATGAAAAACACCCCCGTTTCGGTTTTCATGTAATTTCCCAGTGATGTGTCAATGTGTTTGAGTCACCCATATGAGTAAACGTTTTAAAATAGGAGCACAAATCTCGACAGTCAATGAAATTCTTTTTTACTAACTCAATCCTTTACTTTCAGGTGCCGGTGAATCGGGGAAGAGTACTATAGTTAAACAAATGAAGTAAGTAATTTAATGTTAGCTCTCTGTTTTTTCTAACAACGCTTTTATTAGATCTTATAGTCCCAGCACTCGTGATGATTGGTCCATCCATGAACTTACGTGTATATTCTGTAAGGTTTTCATTTGTACGAACATAATACGGATAAACCTAAGTACCTGTAAAGTATTTCCCTTGTAAGTTGAAAACATCTTGATAAGATTTATAATAAACTAGCCACTAAGGATTTGGGTACTGTCAGAACTACAAATGATCACCCAAAGCTCCGTACTCAGATTCGGTATTACTCGATAGTTTTACTCCAAAACGAGTAAATATTACGCATACAACTATCGAGTAATACCGAATCTGAGTACGGAGCTTTAGTCTTCATTTCAATTTCAATTTCGCGGTGATATTGCAGTTCACCAGTGGTACAAAATTTGTATTTGTAAAGGAGAAAACTCATCACGAAATCTCCGAAAGTACAGTACCTATGCGTTTTGTATTTTGTATGTAAATAGCTTCGCGCGATATTTCACTAATTATGAAATAAAGTACTGCAGCGGTGTGACCGTTTAAAAAAAAAACAAACACACTATTGTTCAGTTCAGAAAACATTTTTGATTGTGAGTGGATAAAAGCAAAGTAAACATCATCAAAGAGCCGTATTCTTACGACTCTTCGATTGATTGGTGGTCCAAGATAGAGATAATACTACAATGTAATAGTTTACCAACAAGTTACTTAATCAATAACATCGTATCTGCATCAGATTGGCCGTTATCAAGCTGTCTGTTTATCGGAGTGTTGTCAACAAGCGTTTTACATTTCGGCGATAAGGCGTTTGATACAAAGGGATATGAGCGAACATGTACTTTACAAAGGTATCGGTCAAATATTGGATTGTTTTGATAACTGATTTCACTAATCCTGTTTAATTGCTATAGATAAAAAAATGGTATCCTTCAATGGAAATATAGTTATAGTGAGAAACAAATTCATAATAGGTTTTTTGTTATGATAGAAGAATTGTAGGTATCTTGTTAAAAATAATTGAGGGATATTCAGTAATATTAAGAATATTAATCAAACTACTAGTCTGGAGTCAGGACTATGTATGGGACAGTCGTTGTTTTACAGTCGTGTTAATAATGTCAGTCATGTTGTGTTTAAAATACCTTTTTAAACACAAATTTAAAACATTCGTGAGTTTTGTAACCGAATGAGATTGTTAGATCAAACCTGCTAATTTCATTTATCAGTTGTTCACATGTTCTCCGTGATCTGTTCATTGTTTCTATAGTACAGTACAGTATACTGACTGACGTCACAAACCGTGATATTGGCTAACCAAAAGAGATGTCAATGACGTTTTGGTTACTTTTCAATACAATTATTAATCGGCTGTCATGGCATTATAACTTTTTTTGATAGTACGCTTAAAACTGGTAAGCGGTAGAGCATTAATGAGTTTTTCTGCTCAAAAATGTATGTGCACAGTGCCTCTACTCTCAAACGGCGAAGGAATACATCGTGAGGAAACCGGCATGTCGTAAAACCTATAAAGTTCAAAAAAAAAAGCATCGAGCACGAAAGGAGCCTCTTTGAGGCGCACTTCTCAAATCCTATCACCACACTGTTTCGAAAGAACTAGTGACACGACAAGAAGACGTTTCAAATGCATAAAAGTAACCAATTCAGCTTCTGTCGTACTCGTAGTTTCGTCCTGAGCCTTTTCTAGAAACCAGTAGAACCTATTTCATGGGACAAGGGACATAAACTGGGGCACTAATAATGCTAGCACGGACGGAATATTCCATATTTCACTCACTAAAAGGTGACTGTATGACTATTGTCTGAAATGAGAATAAATTCTTTGAACTGAGGTAAAGCAAATTTTATTCAATTGATTCAGATTTTATATTCAATGAAAACCTATGTGTTTGAGCATAAGTACGAGTTAATCGAAGTTGTATTCATCATGCATTATGGAGCCACCATACACACACACACACATAACCTGGTTTTTTGGTGGTATAAAAACTTCTGCCTAGGTTTTTGTTTGCGAAGAGCGTAAAATTCTAATTAATTTAATTAAAATTACAGAGATAAATTAGACTTATGAACAGAATGAAATCTGATAAGTGAATATCGATTAGTCATAAATCCGTGCCGAACACGCCCTAATCCTAAGTTACCATGATTTGTTGATGTAACCAGTGTACACAAGATGATTAGATTACATTAACATTCTGTACATTCTTATGGCGTTCTCGGAAAATGAAACACAACATCCATTCTTGGGATTAAGTTATGTCATATCAATTATGAAAGATTTTTTCTTTAAAAGACTAACGCGATTGGAGGCGTTGCTTACTTGCTTATTCTAAAATATATAGGTAGGTACAATGTTATGTTTTATAAACAACGTTCAACCCATTTTTTGAATTGGTGACAGATAATCGCATTTTCGTCTGAGCGCATCTGGACTTCGGAGTGCACTACTCGTTATATTTATTTTAAAGTACATTTATAACATAACAGCCGAGAATGCGCCACCTGATGAAGTATGGGCACGTTATATAATTAATGGATGAAAGGAAAGGTTTAAAATAATCATATAAACTTTATTTCAGACACCTTCGATAATTACATTTCCAGTCCATATTAGAAATATACCTTACAGACATACATAATAATATAAAAGTAAAAAAAACGTCAGCTATGACGAAAGCGCGGGTGTCTCATGTCAGGCTTCTGGTAAATTTCCTGAACAGGACTCCATTCGTCCATAATCCGCTGTCCTAGTCGATCAGTCGGTACTCTCACCGCAAAGAAATTGAAACTCACTTGCCGGCGAGATTTCAACTCGACTCTCATGGTAAGGCCGGTCTTCTGCTTCAATTACTCCATCACCCCCTCCATCTGCAGCGTGGATCCTTAATATCTAGGCTATATCAGTAGTTAAGCCTTCATGAAGACAAAGTCAAAAGGTTTTTTATTAAATAAAATTACAAGGATCACTTTGCAACGTCTTCTAACTAGGTGAATCTAGGTGCCAATTCCACGCGACCAAAGCCTAGCCTAGAAAAACAGGCAACAAACTAGAATACACTTTCGCCGGGAACCAAAGCCACTATCTCGTCTGTTGTGATATTAATTTAATAAGCGGCTAATAAATAACCCAGATACTTTAAAAGATTGTTCCGACGGATGTTTGGTAAAATTTTCAACTGATTGGTGCATACACATAAAGCCATTTTCAGGCATTTCAGTCAATAAATTAAGCCGACGGATTGCTTTTTACTTCCCCAGTTGGCTGCGCTAGTTGGCTGGCTTGAAGTTGGAAACGAAATTCATTTCCGTTCTTAAATAAAGCGAGTGGCGCGCTATCGTATTTTATTTTTCATGAATTTTCAAGCATTCACAAAAGTCGTTTCAGTATTCGTCAAAATAACTTTAAATTAAATGTTGGTTCATAGCAATCGTATTGAAATATCACAATGTTACCTTATGCGGCTGCAGCATTCCTAACCATTGCCCTCATTTGTTTTATTCCCAAGTGTGTTAAATTATACCACCACATGCTTATTAAAATTTGTAACACTACTTATTAGAATAATTATTATCTTTGGCGACAAAATTCAACCGCCACGTCTCGTCAATATAAGTATGCGTAGTGTATCAGGTAAGGTAGATACCTACTAGACTTATTAGCAAAATTAAATGCTTTTCAAAAAAACAAAAGAGACTCGCGCCCAGAGGCGTAGCTGGATCCTAGACAGACAACATTTCCCATTCGTGTACTACGACGTTGTTCGAGGCCTTTATCAAGTTTCAGACATTTTGCCTAAAAATATTTAACCTAAAGCGTAGCATGACAACCAATAATTCGTCAGCCTGTCATATTTTTACATGGGATTTGAATGAAACTTAAAAACATTGTTTGTGATTTGTAGTAGCATTGAGAGATTGAGAGCACTGGTGGTCTAGTGGTAGCGGCCCCGCCTTCCGATCCTAACGTCGTGGGTTCGAGACCGGTCGTGCACCAATGAGTTTTTCTGTTTAAAAGTTTATGTGCAAAATGCTTTCAAACGGTGAAGGAAAACATCGTGAGGAAACCGGCATGTCATAGAAACTAAAAAGTTTCTATAACATGTGTCAAGTACTCGAAAGGAGCCTCTTTAGGCGCACTTAAAATCCTTTCAACACACTGTTTTGAAATAAACTAGTGTCAAGACAAGAGAGAGCAGCATTGCAAGCAAGCAGCATTGATAGCATGACATTATTTTTAACGCGGATCCTATTCGACTATGACTATGTTATAAAGTCTATAAATTATAACTGGCCAACGACCAGGGTGTGGTTGGGGCTGTTTCGCAATGCGTGAAGTGACAGGACACACCCAGTGCGCGCGCCCGATTCAGGTTAACCATCCTTTCCTGTTCTTTTCATCATTTCTATGGTCTTTGAAAACATCTCAATTATTTGAGACTTGCGTTCGTAAGCGTAGTAACAAGTGACACACATTTATGGTCTGGGGAGGGTTTCACCTATGCCCAGTTCCCGTAAGCTACGAGCTTCTATTAGCAGGTATACGGATCGACGTCCGTAGAATGATCTCTCATAACATTGGCTAATGTAAGCTGTCACTGTAACTGACAATGAAATGACTGTTACAATGAGAAGCGAGATTCAGACGACAAATCGTAGTCCTACTAACAGACGCTCGTATAACATAGAAACAGGGCGTTAGTAATCTTAGAGATGATTTCACCATGCTCTGTTAGATTAACAAAGGATTAAACTGCCGTTAAATATGTCAAAATGTACGCGTTTGACATCTAATGTTAGATTTAACGGCCTGTTAATCCTTGATTAGTAACTAACAGAGCATGGTGAAATCAGCTCTTAGTATTGGAAGGGTTTTTTTTTGGAGTTAGCAGAGCACCGAGATGACGAATGATAGAGGAGAGATACTACTTAGAAATACATAAACAAATTAAGAGTAAGAGCATCTACCTGACAGTTGTACCATACATAGTCATGTGACCAGACCCTGGCTACACTTCGTTCATCTGTGTCGTGGCTAACTACGAATATCATGATACCACGACACTTAGACCCAGAACATATATTTTCCGAATGCAGACATTTGTCCCATGCCTTGAGAATCGAACCCACGGCGATCTTTTTTTTTGTACTACTAGCTGATGGAACAAGCAGATAGCCCACCTGATATTAAGTGGTAACCATCACCTATAACAAAGCATTGCCTCGTAAGTCAAGCACGATAGGGACGTGCCCCATGATGCACTGCCCTGCGTCCATCAACTTGAGGCATACATATGTTAAGCCTCATGTCCCTGTAATTACACCGGCAACCACACTCTTCAAACCGAAACACAGCAACACTGCTCGGCGGCTGAAAAGGTAGTCTCAGAGAGACATTAGTCCGCTAAGCCTCAGAGATCTCTCAAAAAATAGTTATGACAATGCTCAACGAAGACGTCGTATGTCAGTAAACTAGAAATATGTTTTAATGTAACTGTTTGTCCACAGAATTATCCACGAAAGTGGCTTTACAAATGAAGACTTCAAGCAGTATAGGCCCGTTGTGTACAGCAACACTATCCAATCTCTCGTCGCCATCTTGCGTGCTATGCCGAACTTGGGCATCACCTACGGCAACAAGGATCGTGAGGTAAGCATTCATTCCTTAGGTTGACCAATTTGTGGTCTCACAGCGCAGTTGGTTCTGCCTTCTGCGCTGTAGTTATGGGTTCGGTCTCCACCGATGACAAACATTTGTGTGATGAACGTACATGTATGTTCGGTCTGTTTTTAAATTTCCCAAATTTTTAAGCTTTGCTTAATTTGAGCTTTAAATTGATTTAATGTGAATGTATTGTGTGAACTTTATTCGTGGCGTTTTGCAGTTAGCTGTTCCTATATTTTCTATTCAATCACTTTGAATATTTACTCTTTCGCCCAATCATTCAATCCTTTATCCCAATCCTGAGACACAAATTAATAAAAAAAAATGTATAGAAATATTATGCTATATAGCATTATCAAATCAACCTGCATTGACATTTAGATAAAAATGACGCCACCGCACACTGATAAGTACTCGTAAGTACTAACATATTTTTGGAACCTAGTTTTTGACGGGGCTATTATATATACTAAAAACCGTTATAACAATAATTGTAAAAACAGTTAAAGAAAAAAAAATTGTGTCCAATAATTTTTTTTTATACAATTAGCTAATGGAACAAGCAGATGGCCCACCTGATGTTAAGTGGTAACCATCACCTATAACAAAGCATTGCCTCGTAAGTCACGCACAATAGGAACGTGCCCTACGATGCACTGCCCTGCGTCCATCAACTTGAGGCATACAGATGTTAGGCCTCATGTGCCTGTAATTACACCGGCAACCACACTCTTTAAACCGAAACACAGCGTTGCTGCTTGGCGGCAGAAAAAGGCGTGGTGGTAGAACTTCCCCGTAAGTACTACCGTAGTGGTTAGTAATAATAAACAAGGAAATTTTCTGTACTCAATCTCCAACATAAGAAGACCCATTTATTTACTTATGTAAAAAGGTCGACCTCGTTTACAAACTTCATTAAATAAAGTACAGTTTGTAAAAAGTTCACGCACTTCCAGAAATGAATGCGAGGAGCTGAAATTTAAATTATGCATGAGATTTAGCTCCAGAACATTCTATAGGGGAATGTACAATATCGGTTACAATTTCAATTTCTACGAGTAGCAGTAAAGCATCATTTATCTGTAAAGTTTTAACGTATTAACGATTTATGTAAAACTCCAAAAAATCGACGTTTCCATTCCTATAAAAACAAATTTATAGCATCAAGTCATCCGATTTTTATTCAGCCATTTCGAAACGGGAATCAAAGCGAGTGGTTGTTTCGTAAGCGAACCTATCTGCCTATACGTTGGTAAAAATTAATGGGCAATTGCGTCGCACATACACACTCTGTGGTTGTCGGCTGCGGTATGTTCGACCCCTGAGTGATGCTGATTACGGAGCAATTTAGGTGAACGAATCGAACGTTATAGCACTTACTGCATCGCACGTAACAGATGGAAAAAATGATTTCTTTTTATGTTTATGTACTATAAAATTTAAATACAGCGCTAGCATTATTTAGCATTAGAAGCAAGATGAAGGTTAGCAACCATTATAACCATGCCCTTTTCTGCCGCCATGCGGCGTTGCTGTGTTTCGGTTTGAGGAGTGTGACTGCCGGTGAATTTCAGGCACATGAGGCTTAACATCTGCCTCAAGTTGATGGAGGCAGGGCTGTGCACGTTACGTTTTGTTATTGTTGATTAGATCAGATATTTCTGGCATATTCAAGTATTTTTTGTCTTAAAAAAGTAATATTTACAAGTTATTTTTAAGCAAAGTATTTTTCTTCCAGAGTAAATGTTTCAATATCTATTAAAAAGAGTTTTTCTTAAATATCTAAAAAAAGAACCCTTCACAGCTATTATCTACGAAACAAACGCCTCTTAGATGTTATCGCGATAACTTATCACTTCCGCTCCTACCTGTTGGTGTCTTGTCGATTTCTCACGTCATCATTCACTTACAACAACGTTATACAACTAAGTGAGACAAGTTCTGAGCTATAACGCTAATGTTTTATTTATACAACTAGCTGATGGAACAAGCAGATGGCCCACCTGGTGTTAAGTGGTAACCATCACTTATAACAAAGCATTGCCTCGTAAGTCACGCACGATATGAACGTGCCCTACGATGCACTGCCCTGCGTCCATCAACTTGATGCATACAGATGTTAACATGTAACTGTAATTACACCGGCAATCACACTCTTCAAACCTAAACAGCGTTGCTGCTTGGCGGCAGAAAAAGGCGTGGTGGTAGTACTTCCCCGGACGAATGTGGGGACATTAGCGTTATTGCGTGCGATAAATAACGCATGCGTTTTTCAATATAATGTGGATATATATGCCAAATGTAGTATTTGGGCGTACCTCTATTGCTCCCTTCAACATCATTGAAGAATCTTGAGTTGGCTCTTGATATTAAGAGATCTGAAGGGATATCTTCTTTTCCTGTGTGTGTGTTTTAAGGTATCTATTTTTATGTCAAGGCGAAGACAAGAGCTAATGTGACTCTCGCTCGCACGTTTTGACATGTTGAAAGATATAAAATCACTAAACTCATTTTCGAAAAATCGCAATCAATAATTTTGTGTGCAATCACTTTACTAGTTTTCGTACATAAGCATACTTTTAGTAGGAAAATAAAGTTGTATCGAATAAAATGAAATTTTTACTAAACTGTGTGCAATGCAATGTGATTGCACACAAAATGGTTGATTGCGATTTTTCGAAAATGAGTTTAGTGATTTTATATCTTTCAACATGTCGATACGTGCAAGCGAGAAGTTGTTTGATAGTTGTCAGCCCCTTAAGTCGTTATTTGTTATACAAAAGCGCATGTATTATTGATACATTATCACACCTGGTTGTGGAATCCTTTACAGAGCTTTTTGTATCTTCGTATCTAAAAGAACTAAAAGAATAGAACATTTGAAGGTCAACTAGGTACTAAGTCTGATAAGTCTGATGTTGATATTTTCACAGATAACAGAATAGGTACCTACATATTTTTATTAAGTAATTGGATGAAGATAAGACTCTCATAATTTATATTTTAAAATTTGGTAAAAAAAAAGCGATAAAGGAATCGGTTGGAAAAGCAAAATAAAATTTCTATTTGGTTACAATTCCAGTAAAAGTAAGTTAAAGCTATAGAACATAATTTAAGTACCTACTTGGTACTGCTTCAATAAAGTCTTTTTGCATCCTGTAGTATAAGTAATTAATGACATAGTTGATGACAATGAATGTGATCAACGAGCGAGGCGGATCTGAAACCTAATCAACTCGTTCGTCACGAGATGTGACGTAAGATAAAGAGGGTCATTATCAAGACTTTTAAAGGCATCTGTTGCACTGTCTACTTGCTGCCTATTTATTATCGGTGATGGTAACCATTTAACATCAGGTAGGCCATAAGCTTTTTCCAAAGGCCAGTTGTATTATAAAAATATACAAAAATCTTGGATGACTTGATAAACAAGTATAACAAGTTTAATATTATGTAATTCAAATTTAAATATGTAAGTTATGGTAAACATTTCACGAAGCGCCATCCAAACTTGTAACTTGTGTTGTGTATAGTGTGGGAAGTTAGCTGATAGAATACTAGTGCTTATACATTTTTGTGAATACATTCACTCACACCACATACAGTATAAATACAGTATAACAAAATATTTGTACCTGGTGGTAATCGAATCCATAATCTACATACCATGCCATTGCCTAACTGATCTGAGAGACTTAATTGTCATAATCTGCCGCTCAGTACTATCCTTACATTGAAAGCTCATAAAAACGTATTTTTCTGATTCTAAAGCTTGAGTTTTTTTACAAGTTTTACGAACTTTTGACGTTTTGACTTGGATAAGTTATTCGGAAAAACATCCCTCGATAAGGAATTTCACTCTTTGACTGCCGGAATCACAAAAGTTGAAGCAAAGCTCTTAGTGCGCGTAGGAGTTATTCAAACATAAATAGATGACTAGTTGTATAAGTCTGAGTCTGGTGCCTGACTTATCAGTCATTATCGATCTCTTGATATCGATTTGCTACCTAAACATTTAGCATGAATACCGCAGTTTAAAGTCCGTTCATAATTTAATCGTTCGATACAAATGACGCAGTTCTTATAACCTGTGATACTGGTAACCACACTCCCCCTTTACATTTGCAAAGTTATCAGTGAGTCATAGGCCGTTGTCGCCGTGTAAATGGCGCCGTCAATCTAACACTACGGCCGTGTATCTATGCCCTTATCATGTTGAGCATGAAAGCAATCGCGACTTGACGTGACAGGCCTGGCCAACGTGGAATGACAATGGAGCGTGTTGAAACAAATAGTTACTGGAATTGCCAGTTTTACTTAAATGCAGTTGTCGGAAAGGATATACGGTTCAACGGGCGAGTCTGTTCTATTTAAAATCATAAATGCAAAATTTTCTAATTCAAATACATTTATTCAGGAAATTCTACGATTTTATTCATTTACTACTGGTTATTTTTGCACAAGGATTCGAAAATAAAGTGTAGTAATGTGTAGTTTTTTTTCGTAGGTAATTTAATTTAGTAAGCCTAAGATGTTTTCAAAAGTCATCATCACACCTTAGTTCATGCTTTATAGTGCTCAGTTATATTACTACTACGCAAACAACAATCCTCATAATAATCTACAATTACCAGTAGTATACTGTATAAAATGGTAAAATTGCACGACATTTTACTTTAACACAGCATACGAGCGACGCTTCATACCCTACAATCGGCAAATGGATGCGAATGTGTTTAAATGAATATGCAATGTGTGTATTTAGCTGCGGGAGATAGGGGGCGGTGTAAGGATGAATGGCAGGGGGAGGGGGTAAACCAGGGGCTGGATGGTCCGCGCATGCGCTGACACTGTCGCACCCGTCATAATTAGAGCGTTTTCGCAAAGTCCTCAAATGCAAACACAATATTATAGGAGCGCCAGGTTTTCCCCGCGTGAAAATGATAACTGTAAAGATTTTGTATACCAGGTATCATTTACACAAATGAATCTGTTATGTTTTGTCAATGTAAATAAGAAGTAAAGAAGATAGATGAGTCGTATTAGTGCAACAACCCCTAAACAACTAAGTTCATGGGCATTGCCAATAATATCGTCTCTTTGGCACCGACAATGTCAATGCCAACTTTTGTCTGAGTGCATTGGATGGGTGGTTAAGAATTACCTTGGTGCATTAACCCTTGAAGCTGCTATTTGGCCTTGGCCTCTAGTCTTTTGTTTCTGACATTCTGAGCTGCCTGTGAATTGAATGATTCTTTATTTTACGAACAAAAAACATAAAGACGCCTAGATAAAACATTCATCAATCATCAAAACATCATCAGTTTGAAGAAGTATCAGTATCAGTCGATTGCTGCACATAGGTCTTCTCCATGCATGGCTGCACATACATAGGTCTTCTCTATGCATTTCCAGAAACAATAAATTGAGGTTTTGATTATGACATTTTGTACCGCAGTACTGGACTGCAGACATACCATTAAATTATTACTATATGCTTAACTAGCGGCCTGTCCCAGCTTCGCATGGGTGGTCATAAATTTTTTGTACATTTTGGATAAACTTAGACCGTGGGTTCAAGCCTCGCGTCTACTTATTTCATACATTTGCACGCCAGAGAGTGAAATCGCACCCCGAGCGCCACCCGTGGACCCGTTAACGTTTTTAATTTCGTCATATCTTTTGAATGGAATGTCCGATTTGAAAAATTTAAGAAGTAATCTATAGGTATTGAAACCGTCTTAATTATGAAAAGATTTATTTGGATAAGGATTAATACCAAGGTACAAATAAAGACCCTTTTCTAGCGGCGGCATTTCAATTATTTTTTTGTAATAAAATAACACTTATTGTGACATAACTATAATAGTTAGACCTTAGACTAAGTATCATATAGACGTAGTGTTACGGTTTTTCGGCGTGTCCGTTTTTTGTTAGTTTGTGTGTATTCGCGTGAGTGACTAGAGAAGGGACAACATTGACTAACCTATCGATAGAATAAGAAATGGATGAAAAAGTCGTTTTAATTGGAATCCAACTTTTTAATTTTAACTGGTTGCTGACTTTTATTGCGAAAGCCCAAAACCATTATAGACACTGGAACACTATCATCGTCAATAATGTTTCCCACATTGCCCTAATCGTGAGAGCGATGTCCATCCTACTCGATACAATTTCTTATGGCCATTTCGTCCATGCATAAGAACATTTTGTAGGCTATCAGTTTTCACGCCTAACAGCTTTTATCCACTCCCGTCTTCATTCTGGGCATTTAAGAACCTAAAAAAATATTGTAAAATTTAACAAAAATTGATCCCTCGCGAGACGCCTATAAGGTGTGAAAAATTGAAACTACAACAGAACAGCCGGTCTGACCCACCGCATTAGATATTTCATATAAAAAACGGAAACTTACATATTATCGATAAAGCTAAATTGGTCGGTGGAAGTACATCTCTAGAACAGAAGACTAAAACAATGCATTTTATTTTGCAATAATTAATGGGTTTACATCATTTTCACATAGGAAAATATGACTAGTACTAATAAAATGTAATTCCTACAGTCTTTATGGGAGAAAAAACGTATTTTTTTAGCATGAAAATAGAAAAAGAATATTACGTATCAAATGACAATTCCGGGTCTTTAACTCCTCCTTTTGTTGTTTTTGATACACAAAACACAGCTTCACAAGACATACTTTCACCTTTTCAAATATATTTTGCCTAGACATTAATAATTCTTTAAAAATTTTCATAATTTCTTTCGCTGCATCGCAATGTTGCTGCGAGTTTTTCAAAAACGTCAAAACAAGATCAAAACATTGCATCAACTGACGGCCACGATTTACGCAGACAGTGAGTGAGTGAGATGGAGTGAGTGAAGTTACATCTTCTTTTCTTTTACTCGTAGCTAGGCTACATGGGAAGAACAAAGATAGATGATCAATGTTTGATACACAGTTGAAAAAGGATGTAAGTCTTATCGCTCCCTCCAGTATATAGTACCTCCATGAGTTAGACATATGCTGTCGCGACATTTTTTGTAGATGATGACGTGTTCTACAAAATCGTAGTACATTATTTTGTTCTATCATCAATAGTTTTCGCAGCGCACGCGATGTAAGGTTTTTGGTTTCCACCTTGGGTTACATTATTGGAGTTTTAGTAAGGATCCCTGATTTTTTTGAAAATATAATATAGCCTATGTTACTCAGGGATAATGTAGCATTCTAATGGTGAAAGAATTTTTGAAATCGGACCAGTAGTTTTTGAGCCTATTCGTTACATACAAAAATACAAAAATACAAATGTTACCTCTTTATAATATTAGTGTAGATTAAACCTAGGGAAAGTTCAAGGTCTACCAGAAACTGACGTTTAAATTATGGTCATACCTAGTAGGTACCTACGTCATTATTAGATTAAATTCTTCCGTTTGAATACCAACTAGTGCAATTCCTATAGCAATTATTATACGTTTATTGACATTTTCGCGAGGTTTTGGGGAAATTTGGTGTTTTCTAAAACAGCTTCACAACTTTGATCCCCAAGCATGGTAGGTAGGTACCCCCTCAGATCTTAAGCTCTGTGGATGAACTAAGGATGTCTAAGAGGGGTAGTCAGAGGTACGTCTTAATACATTAGGCACATACCCACATTTTGCAGTAGGTACTCGGTATTTCATACAGGGCGTGACAGGTTACAAGCCCATCGCCGCTTGGCGGCACTGTCTCGAAGCTAGCTAGAGCTAAGATAAATTTACACAACCTTTTAAAACAAAACGACTGTGCGTTTTTATTTGAAAGAAGCCTCTTTATTTCTAATTCATGTGTGAACAAAAAAGCGTAACTAAACGCATACGGTTGTTCGGAGCTGCTCCGCTAAATATTGCTAATCGGATTAACGTATGTTCCAAACAAGGGTCATTACTCCCTGGAACCGTATATCATCATCACAATATGCCCCATTTTACTGAGAGTTCTATCTTTTGACAACTCGTTATTTCGGATTTCGTAATTGTTACAAGCTTTTAAAAGTCCGAAGACGCTTAGTTCTGCGATTTATAATCAATAAGGAAAATATATTTATTTCGAAAACACAAGAACACACAGAACGGATTACAGACAGAGTATACGATATTCTATATTTAAATGAATTTTATTACAAATCCATTTTAATGAAGAAATTCTTTCGTGACTTTAATGAAACGGATTATACATATGCCATCCAAACCGGAATAAAACGAACAGAAAATCAAATTAAGAGAAATAGCCTACAAAAAGCAATATTACTCAGTATCTCATATCTATAGAGTCCATAGACCATAGACATTAGATAGACCATAAATGAATTAAATAAGTGTAAGTGCAATTATACAGAATCAAGATATCATCTAATTGAAACTCTTCAGCTAATACCCTTTTTCTATGGTCGTGACTATAAATACTAGTTGACTGAGTAAAAATATCGCTTGAACTATGCGCAATAATGCGCATGTCACTTTATTCAAAATCTCTATGATACCAAAAGTATTTGCGTCATACGCGACTTCCCTTACCATAAGTTCAAAGTACCGAGGACAAATTGTTAGCGTTCTTATGGAATGTAATAACATCCAGTCTAGAATCTAGAAAACTGGAGCGAATAAAAACGAATGCGGCATGTATAAAAATACGCTCTAATTCTGAATGTGCTTGTGAGTTCATAAAATACATAATGTATTCTATAACTACCGCGCAAAATGAAACTACCATACATGACGATCCAGTTAGGAGGATGTAGAGGCTATTTTATTTGATTAAATCCATCTAGTCCGCTCAAAGAGCCATACGAGTTTTCTGGGTTCATCAACCCCCACATGAAAGTCCCTCAAGTCTCCCTTTCAGCAGAGCATCAGCCCCGAACTGCAGTGGGAAATTTTGATGGCCCTAAACCGCCACAGAAGTTAGAGCCCATTTTTGGCACTGACTTTAAAGAAGAAATGTGAAAGGGGAGTTATAATCTCTGGTTTCGACGGATAAATGAATTATGGGCGGATTTTCTTGGATATCTTATATAATAATTACAGGTGATGTTACAAGCAAAGAAAGTGTATTTTCTAACACTCTCACACTTTATCTACCTACATCTGTCCATTTATAATTGCCTTATAAATCATCATGGGAATATACATAAATGTTAACTTTCTCTGTGCGAACTAGTTGCGAGCGGTTACGTCTAGTTTTATGACAGGAACAGTAAAACATTGTAATTCTAATTCATGTAAATAAAATAAGCTTACGAGTCACGACTTTGCTTTACTTACTCGTACTTATAAAATCTGCCAAAAGAGAAACCCGGCTTAAACTATTTATTTGACACAATAATAAAAAACATACTGAAAACCTTTTTTTTATTAAAAAAAAGGTGGAATAAATGCTATAAGCTTTTTGACCTGCCAACCTTTTAGTTTAATTAATGACATTATAAACAGTAATGTTTATAAGTATGGAATATGGGAAGGATGGAGGTTAAACCCCAGACACGGTAGGCATCCCTGAGATATCTTAGGCTTACCTTGTAACTATTCAACATCCTTTGAGGATATCTAAGGAATCACGTCTAAACAATACATTTTGCACATGTCTATATTTTGCAGTTATTTTACATTCAAGTTGGTTTTAAACCAGAAGTTGGTATCCTTATCCTTATTCCCCGCTTTCGTTTCGTATTCTGTCGTTTCATCTACGCTGTGTTCTAATCCCTTTTTGTATTCATCCTCAAGAAATTTAAATATTCCTTGTACGACTTGGGAATGAAATCCTCTTTGTGACAAAATAATGCATCATACTGCAACTCATTATTGGAACTGTCGTATAACATATACGACACGTGGCAATAATATATGCGGAACACCACGCAATACTTCTTCAATTATTTATATTAAACCTTGACGTAGATCTCGCTCAAAACAAATAGGCTTT
This sequence comes from Chloroclysta siterata, assembly GCA_932294275.1. Lineage (NCBI taxonomy): Eukaryota > Metazoa > Arthropoda > Insecta > Lepidoptera > Geometridae > Chloroclysta > Chloroclysta siterata. The sequence continues at coordinate 21,743,610 of OW028589.1, forward strand.
AGATGTGATGAGAATACGTCTTCTGGTTGAAAGCGATCATATATTTCTTTTGACTTTGATGTCTAATACCTACCTACTTTGATGATTATACTATGGTATACCTATAGTATTAATCTAGGACAGACCGCTATCATGAATCTAAAACAGAATAATAAATCAGTCTGTCTTCAACGTAGACTTTGATTGTCCACGCGGATTGATCGATGGAAATTGTAACTGTCACGAAGCTTTGTATACCATAAGCGAACGAACACAATAACCTACGTTTTGGATATTCTGAAAATTACCTGCTAGCTGCAGAAAATCATCATGCCCATATCCAGAATGATATCAATGATGATAATAATTCGTAGACTAAATTCACTTATTCGTTAAAATGCTATCTTTTTTTACTGTACTTGAATCAATTTCGATATTAATGTTATGACGGCAACATTGACTCGCTTACATAAAAAATAAAAAGTTGTTTTATTAGTGAAACATCCGGGGCATTAAGCAGTAACATTATTTAATCTGTGACTGGGTCTTGCAGTCATTACAAGTTACTTTATTCTTGGAAAACATAAACTTAGTTGTTACGTCTTTACGTCTTGTCAAGCAAATTTCAAATACCATCATTAGTAGAAAGAAAGAAAGAAAAGGCATTTTTTTATAAAAACTGCACACGACAAAGTACAGGACATCTGTCCCCTACATACTGGAAATAGGAACTACCCCATACACTTCCAGGAAGAAGGATTTTGGGCCTTCTTCCTTCTTTCAATACCATGGACAATATAAATCACCCGTGCTACCAAAGAGCATGGTGACTACCACCATGCTCTTTGGTAGCACGGGCACGGGCCACAGAATATAAAGTATTTTTTTTTGTATCTTTAATCTCATATTTTGCGACTTTTGCGGTGGGTAGAGGAATGTTCCAATTCTTATTTTGTTTATTTTTCTACAGAGCGACGGCAAGATGGTGTTTGACGTGATCCAGCGAATGGAAGACACGGAGCCGTTCAGCGAGGAGCTTCTAGCAGCGATGAAGAGGCTGTGGGCTGACCACGGCGTGCAAGAGTGCTTCGGCCGCTCCAATGAGTACCAGCTCAATGACTCTGCCAAATAGTGAGTACTTATACCTACCTACTTACCTAGCCTGGTTCCTCATGCACGGTAACGTCTATGAGATATTCTGGTCAACTCTAGTAATGGAATTTTTAGACCGTGACTTAGTAGACCCCACATTCGATGGAACGACGATATTGTAAAGATCGCGGGAAGTCAGTGGATGGAGATCAATGTCGTTCGTCCTCGAAATGTAAAGGCCTATATGTCCAGCAGTAGACATTTTCAGGCAGATGATGAGTAGAACGATAGTGCTCAGATAAAATTGTACTAGAACACTTGGCCGTCCTGCCTGATCAGCTGAATGAAAACAAGCGAAGGCACCCGAGGTTCGTTTCTCGCATATAAGTACTGACTGGAGTCAGCCAAGTTCGATATCTTGTAAGTGATGCCATGCTTTATTAGTATCATCATATTCCTGCCCTCATCCCACTTTAAGAGGGGTCGGCAGAACTGATTTCCTTCATCCACTCTCTTTTATCATACGTCTGAGTAAGAAAACAAAAAAATCTATAATTATTTATTCAAGATTATGTATTTAAAAACAAATAGAAAAATCCTATTGCTACAATATTGCTATTATAAAACTTACACATGTTTACACCTAATCTTAGGCCCTAAACTTTGTTTAGTACAGGACCTAAGAATTTAGTTTTATTTACTCCTCTTTGGTATTATTTTTACCCAAACATTATCTCTAAATACTTTACTGTAACTTATCCTTTCGACCGTTCATAGTAAGCTCCTGGTTAGAGCCTCGATTTCTCGGCGTAAGTGTGAATTGCAGCGGTTCATTAGGCACGTAGGTAGGCGTCACGCTGTATGTCAACTCGCCGTATCGCCACGATACGGTGTATCGGTGGAAAACCTAAAACATTCACATTACAGTTATCTGCTATCGAGATATTGATAACAACTACTGAACCAAGGACATGCGATTGTTTTTGATCTGTAGACCAGACTTAACTGGGTATACTCGACTACTCGTATCGACGAATGCATTGCGTTTGTCTAGACTTGACTGAGGAACCATGTCAATTTATAATTGGCGAGACCAATTATTTATCAACTTTCTAAAGTAATTCTACTGAATTTAAAGCCTATTAAAAACGTAACGGATGTAAGGTGTAACATTCGTCATCAGTAGTTATATACATAAAAGGCCTTCGTCTGTGAAACATAATGTTTTTCATATTCAAACTATTTTTATTTCTATATCAGTATCCCACAGACAACAGAACAAGCAGTTAGGTATATAATATGTGCTATGTTATATCTACACACCTGTCAGTCAGCTTCTGAATATTGATTCTAGAAATGCACTGAGTGGTTTACCTATCTATTAGTCTCCCCTCACTAGAACATGCCATGGCTTTCCGCACTCTATCTGAATGAATCCGACAAACAAGCGGATCGATACTGTACAATTTTGACCGATGGCGGGTCGTCGGAAGGCATTCTGCCCAAACATTTTGTGCATGCGTTTTCCGATAATTTGCCGTTGGCAAATTGTCGGGAATTCCGTGACATACCTTTGCCAATAACAGTTGCAGCTCCACTTCCGCAAACCTCTTCCCAATACACATCCGTCGGCCGAATCCGAAAGGAAGCGACGCGAACGGATGAATCCCCACTTCCCTCTGTCTGCGGCACACTTGTGCAATGCCATCCATGTCTGCTCTCTCTTTGCCTCTCATAGGACATTCATTTAAGCTCTTGTGTGAGTTATCGATCTTTAGTGTGTCCTCTCTTAGCCACCGCTCAGGGACGTAGTCTTGCGGTGACGGGAAATATCTCTCCTCATTTGATAGAATGTAGTGTGGAAACACTATGTGAGACTGAAAGAAAATAACTGATCATTCAAACGGGCTAAAAAATTTCATCAGTGGAATAGCTATCTCATATTTTCGAGATAGTGCACATAACGAGATGGTTTGATCCAAGTTCTTTCTTACCCCTTTCGGAACCTCATATCCAGAAATCACTGTGTCAGATTGGATGCACCTCCCATTCCCCAATATCACTGGTTTGATTCTGTAACACATAAAAAAGTATCCTTATCTGCTCCACACTTCTCATTATGTATGTGTGCTCAAAATCTGTAATTAACTACCAAAAATTGATAAAGTGCAAAACTGGGTCGGCGCTCTATAACAGCACTATAATCGCTTTTGTACGTACTGTACTCAGACGTTTTATGGTCTAGTTCATGACATAAATTGCTTACACGCCTTGCCATTACAGGACTTACGTAAGTTCACACTTGATAAGTCACAATGCCTGCCTCGTTACACGTTGTCAGTATTTGCCTACCTCGTACCTAGTGATTTACAAACAAGTCTCGACAGGAGTCGAGACAAGATAATTGCCAGGTTTTTGTTACAATTACGTCAGTGTTGCCATTTAGGATAGCTATTGGTTACCTATTCGTTTGTGATCTTGATATTAGTGACTGTTTCTGATCCCGTGATACACATTACTACGTGATGTCTTTTATCCATCACCCAAAAAAGGAGGTGAGGTTCTCATTGTCTTTATTTCTGCGGCTTTGTCTTTTTAACCGAAGGAGTATGTCATCAAGTCAACGCGTGTGATACTCCTGAATGACTGTTCTTTATTTCGGTAGGGTTTTATTTCACAGATGTATAGAGTGTATTCAAAATGCCTCTTTCTTGGTCTCTCTGTATTTTATCAATTACCATGTATGTGGTTTGTATGGTAGGTTTATATGATGTTTAATGTTTAATAAATAAATATATTTAATATGCAAGAACAATCTTATGTGCAACGTAATATGATGCTGACCATCATTGGTCACGTTGTCACTGAGACGATACATATCATATTTTCTGTTTCGTAGACTTGTCCTCAACAAGTAGAATTAAATTTTCCCGAGAATCCCATCCCGAGAATTCCCAGAAAATAGAAAACCATCACAAGGACTTGCAAATACGTTAAGTTTGATATTAACTATTCAATACATTATCACAGCTCTTCAATAAATATTTGTAATTGAATCATGATTAGCAGTAAAGTATAATTGTCGTTTTAAAATACGACTGACGAATGTTAATAAACTCTTGAATAAATAATATAGGTTGATTGAACTATATTGGCTAGACTGGCATTTAAAATAGACCGCGGTTACAAAACCATTTGTCATTCATGATCCAGAAACGATACTTTCATTTCTTGAAGAGTTCTGTATTTTTTTTTATATTTTGGCAACACCTTATAAGCTATCTATAACTCTCTGATTGATGCACAGTATTTTTCCAAATACGACGATGTGCCACTATACATAGAGAAACTAGCCTAAATGGGCTAGTCTCTATGCTGTATTTTATGTTAATTGCTTGCGTAGGTAAGGATTATTCAGATTATAAAATGCATGGTACGTAAAGAGAAAAGTCATAATTTTAAATAAAAGCCTTGTCACATAAAAATGAATCCATAATTCAAGATTCAAATGGTCCACCCAATGTTTGCACGACCCGGGCACATCGACATTGATGCAAATATTATGCAAACTGCCACTGGCGTGGTTTAGTGGCGGAGATAACCGCGTTAGCTGTAGGACGGTTCTATTTTAAATTTAATAGGCAAAATGAATAAACTAGTGAAATGGCCCATTTTGGTTAGTTACGAAAAGGTTGTCGGATGTTTTAGCTGAAATGTCGGATGTTTTAGTGGGGGTCATTTTACGCGATTTCACGATTACTAATAGGATGACTAGACACAAACTTCGACTTTCGTACAGTTTAGTGGTATATTGTGAAAATCAGATATATACTTTATAAATAAGACCGAATGTTTTAAAGAAGAAGAAAATTATAGAATATTTTGATAAATATACCTTAAAGATTCCTTGATGGAAGCTTTCAGATACGGCAACTTATCTAAATCCTTGCTCGTCATTGGTCTGCCCATAGGTAAATTGTTGTCTAGTTCCTCTTGAAGTGTTCTCTGAGTTCTCAAATTATTTGCCAATAAATATATGGTACTTGCTGCTGCTGCGGCTGTAGTATCTACTCCTACTAATATCAAGTCCAATGCCAAAATAGCTGCAACCTTTTCTCCCGAGTTCTTTGCTATTTGTGCACACACGCCTTTGTCAGTCAGTCTTTTCAAGCAGAGTGTTCTGAAGGCGTCGAGTGCTTCAACATACGTTTTGTAAGCAGCCGTGGAGTACAACCTCCACATTGGTGCAGATAGTTCTAATTCTGGAACGCTATGGAAGAATCCGTGAATACATCTTATTATCTCTTTAGCCTCATAGTCATTGTCGTTCAGACATCCTAATCTAGTTCCCAATGCCCAAGTTCCTACGGCTGAAAGAGAAAAAAATCATAAGAGCAAAACTGCCACTTGGATTACGTCGGTGAAAAGCATGAAAGGGACTGCGGGACAAGTAGCAAGCAACACAGCTAGTCGAGTACACTTACATTCAAGAGCCCATTTATAGAGCTCTGTGAGAAAATCATTTGGCAGCTCTCGGTTCTCGTCTATGATACGTTCCATTCTACAAGTAACAGAAAACCTTACACATTCATCATAATTAGCTGTTCCCTAACCCAAAATAATTACTCGCTTGTCGTGTAACTTCTAACGAAGGTTTGTTAGCAAGTTCAATTCAGTCGATTTGTTGGTTGAATTCAGTATGCTATATTCGATTGCTATAACACAGTTAAATTCAACAAAGCATTAAATAATCCGTGTCACAATCCACTCAAACGAAACGTAAAGTTTTCCTCTGAATGAGGTTTGTTGTTCCCTATCAATGAGTCAGTGGGCATTGCTCAAAACAAATGCGCAGACATCGTTGTTAAAAACGGGATGTGGTCATTAAACCGTGATTCTGCTGTCAGATCACTAGAGGCTGGGCTCGGCCCGACTGTTAACTGCATGTATCGCTCTGTTCGTTAAGCCATTTTAGCTTTTATATCCTTTAGGGTAATGTTCAGTGGATTCTTCACAAAGTGTAGAACGACATAAAACCTACTTTAATGGTCATCCACTTATCCCGCATAACTATTTGACTGCTTTTTGCAGTTACTCTTACATTGCAGACGTTGACAGGTTTCATTTACAACCTAGACAATTTAAAATTAACACGTGTGGACGCGATAATCGTTAATTTTAAGGATGGGAGCGCGATCATATGCTAGCTGAAAAGTAGTTTTAGACATCATTTGTTATTCTTTTGTAACGACTTGACATAGTCTTTTTTACAGTTTCATATAGAATTACGCAATAAGTCTATAATGGTAGCTTTAGTTTTTTTTTTATATTAAGTAAACTCTACTTAAATTACCACATACCTATTAATAAAATCATGTGTTAAACTATCCAAATCAGGCACAGCTGCCCGAGCTGCTTCTGGCGCCGCCAGAGCTTTTGACACTCGGGATCTGAACCTCGACCAGGGTTCACCATGACTGCGAAACAAAATTACTCCAATAAACCGAGGACTCACGCAAAAGCTTGAGGGGTTAAACTTCGAACGAAACTTACACTCCAATAAGACCAGGCTCATCTCCGAAAAAGTCTTTCCTTAACTCTTGCTTGTAGTGTTTAAGACACGGGGCCACAGCTCTATGAGGCATAGAGTCTTCTCGCCGATAAATTCTGGCTGTTTCATCAGCACAAAACGGAAACACTAAATCCGGATGGCCAAAAAGCTTAGCCACTTTTGCAGCTCCTCCAGAACCGGCTACGGACCTCAAAAACCACAATGTGACGTCCAGGGTTCGCGTTCGCCAAGGTTTTTTGCCAATGGCGAATCGCCAGGAGTTGCCTATCAGAGGCCAGGGCTTCGGGCCAGGCATCACCGCGTAGCACCGCGCGCTGCTCATCGCGAACAGATTGACAATGATGGCAGCAGCCCCTAGAGCTGAACAACGGTCACCGGGGGCAGTGGGGGCTACCATCCGCGTTACGTTTTCAGCAATTTGGTGGCGTAACTCGTGCCACCCGACTGAGTTGACGCAGTAGCCACGCATGCGTAGAAACAAACACAGCTTTAAATTGTACGTTGTCAGCGGTGTCCAAGGAGCCTATCATTTAATACGTAAGATGAGCAATCACAATACGTTATTCCGCATTTTCCAATGAATTTTATGAATTGGAAATCATTTGTTTAGCGTGCAGTGCATTTCATTACACTTTTCTGAAAAAACACAACAATGTTTAATAAGATATTTTCAAAAAATTCTCTGTTGTAGTATGGTCTTAACTAAATCCACAGATTTCCAATGAAACTTCTATGTTGAACAGTTAAATGTCTGTTCTGACCTTTTCCTTCTATGGGTTACAATATAATTACAAAATATGCTGAAGTTGGTTAGCATTTTAACATTTTATGGCAACAAACAAGTCATGATTTTTAGGTGTAAACGAAACCACTCCCTGTGCCCTACTAAAAGTGCGGTATGGTGACATCACTTAGCATGTTCCTGTTAACTTTAGACTTTAAAGTTAGGAAACCGCTCTTTTAAATATTGCCAGTCATGTTTGGGATTTCATGCGCATGCTTGGTCTAGGTTGGTGTGGAACACGTCTTTTATATAATATACATGTGTTGAGTTTTAATAAGTTATAAAAACAAGCAGATTGACCATCTGAAGTTAAGCTGTTACCTCTGCCTATAACAATTGCATCACCTCACAGAACTCGTCCATGGAGGACGTGCCCTATGTGGCATTGTACTGCAATTTTTCCTTTCTATCGAAACTGACGATAAGAGTTTATCGGTTAATAAGATTCCATAATATTCATAAATCAAGTTTTAGATGGATTTGTGTTTATCATTCACTGGTATTATATTATTTGATCCCTCGTCAGCGGTAGGGAGCGATGCGCCGTCGATTGACTCGTCCGGTCGCCGCGCACTTGCGTTTCTTCCGCAATCTCGCCAATCAGTTGGTATTTCAATTCGTAATCACTTATCTGTTGGTAGCTGACGTCGGCATTTTCACTTTTTTTACTATCACTACCTGACCTTATTTAACTGCGTTCATCTGCAAAGTCTGATATAAATAAATAAAAAATAAATATAAAAAAAAATATCCCTGAGTAACATGGCTATATTTGATCGAGTGAGCGAAGCGAACAAAGATCTTTAGTTTCAACTTGGGTGATTTGGCATTTTATGTATGTATGTATGTATGTATGTATGTATGTTTGTCTGGCCATAACTTTCGAACCGTTGATCCGATCTGCATGAAATTTGATAAGTCGATAGCTTGTGCTTGAGAAATTTACTGGTAAGTATATGAGTAAAATCGGATGAAGGGTTTTTAAGATATGGGGTTTTTTAAGGGGGCAAAAATAAAAAAAGTTACATAAAAAAATCAAGTTACATGTCATATGAAAGGGCTTTGTTTGGACATTCCAAAACAATTTTTAATTTTTTTCTGGAACGCTCGGTTTTTGAGATACAATAAAAAAGTTAAATTAAGATAACCAGCCATCCAAGAGCTCCCATCTCTAAGAGTTTCGTTGGCATCAGGGTTTTTCTACTGGTCGGCCAGTTACTTTGCTTTTTCTTATTTTTTTTTCTTGAAATATATTAAGGAGGTACTCAGTTCTCATAAAATGGTGACAAGGACCAGGTCTGATGATGGAGCCAAGGTCTGTTCAACGGAACTCTTCAATAAATAGGCCAATAGAGTTGAAACTTGGTTACCGTACCAAGTTAGTAGGCGGTAGTCAGAAAAAAGTCCAAGCATAATGTTTGGACTTGCCTCTGACTACCACCTACTCAAAGTTTAGGTGCGTTCGTCGGGTCGCATCACGAGATCTCAGTTCGGGGCGAACTACTAGTTGATCGAGTGAGCGAAGCGAACGAAGATCTTAGTTTCAACTTGGGCGATTTGGCATTTTATTTATGTATGTATGTATGTATGTATGTATGTTTGTCTGGCGATAACTTTAGAACCGTTGATCCGATCTGCATGAAATTTGATATATCGATAGCTTGTACTTGAGAAATTTACTGGTAAGTATATGAGTAAAATCGGATGAAGGGTTTTTGAGATATGGGGTTTTTTAAGGGGGCAAAAATAAAAAAAGTTACATAAAAAAATCAAGTTACATGTCATATGAAAGGGCTTTGTTTGGACATCCCAAAACAATTTTTACTTTTTTTTTGTGACGCTCGGTTTTTGAGGTAAAATAATAAAAGTTAAATTAAGATAACCAGCGATCCAAGAGCTCCCATCTCTAAGAGTTTCGTTGACATCAAGGTTTTTCTACTGGTCGGCCAGTTACTTTGCTTTTTCTTATTTTTTTTTCTTGAAATAAATTAAGGAGGTACTCAGTTCTCATAAAATGGTGACGACGACCAGGTCTGATGATGGAGCCAAGGTCTGTTCAACAGAAATCTTCAATAAATAGGCCAATAGAGTTGAAACTTGGTAACCATACCAAGTTAGTAGGCGGTAGTCAGAAAAAAGTCCAAAGATAATGTTTGGACTTGCCTCTGACTGCTACGTACTCAAAGTTTTGATGCGTTCGTCGCGTCGGGTCGCATCACGAGATCTCAGTTCGGGGCGAACTACTAGTTATTACTAGATAAAATTTGAGATCCCAACTAAAACTTCAATATTATAACCCAAGGTGTAAAAAAATTGGCCATAAAATGTCTTTCACACTTTGTTGTGCTGAATATTTTTTGCTTTCGTATTGGTTTTATACTCTTCTGCTTTGTCTCACCAAGAGCTGTACAATTCCTCCCATAAGATCATCGTTACGTTATACCTTTATATTTTTTTACCTTGACTAAATCTTCCATTTATTAATCAAATCTTATTAATTCGGACTGCAATATTCTTGTATATCAATTCGTTTTTAAACTGGTTCACAAAAGTTTAACCATCAGTCATTCAAACTACAAGTTTGTGCCTGTTGAGTAACACGCTAATGGCAGTGAGTCGTTTTGTATGATTTGTGTGGTTGTATTCTGCGGTCGACGGATGCTCCGCCTTCAGTAGTCACAAGGAATCCTTTGTGCACCATCCGTGTCTGATGAATATGGCGCCAGAGAATTCACGAGATTCAAATATGTCGGAAATACATCTTGCAAGGCTTGAATGCTGCTAAGACATTATAAATTGACAGCATATACTACTGGGCCAAAAAGTAGATCCTATGATAGCATATCGTAATATTTCTGCATGATAGAAAATTCCGGTAATGTCCCCCATGCCCGCGATTGGGTCATGATTGTTGTGCGGTGATTGCGGCTTGGCGGAACTAAGCACCAACTGTGGTCGATGGTTTTCTTTCCAAAGAACAGTTTATCATGTACTTGTAAAAACTATCTAAAGAGATCTATTAACAAGTATATACAAAAAGCATCTATCATAAAAGCTTAGATGGAGTGGTTTTAAAATTAAGGTTGGCTCCTGGAGTTGATTTTGTTAAGCCTTCCTTGATTAGAAAATGTTTTATTCATTAGTCAGAAAAGAAGCTCATGCGTCACGACATCTTACCTTTGTAGTGAATAAATACTCGTATAACAATTCCCTCGTTTCCCCGAATGCTTTTTGTGTTTTGGTATCTTTTATCTTTATAGGATATCGTCTTGTGCGACAAACGACATCTCATTCGAGCTAGTTGATATTCAAGAGTTGATAGAGAATTACGTCAGCGTATTTTCTTCGTATTTGCTAATGCCTCGATTCGCAATTCGAACGAAACATTCTTTTGAGTCTCCAGTCCATCTACCGTCGAGTCGGCGTAGCAATTTATCAATCTGGAAGAGCTAATCTAATGAATGGATTCAATAGTGCTGTCCTATTCGAATAAATTAGGCTAGGGCAATTTGAGGTGTGTTTAACATCGAAAGAGTGTTGTCGTAATGGTGGTTGTCTCGGGTCGTGAAGTCGTAAAGCAATTGAGATTATATAGTGAGTTCGCGTAGCGCAGCGGCCGCCGCGTCGCCGCCCACGTTCTGAGTGGAGAACGCCTGTGGCGACAGATTTATGTGGCGATCGCATGACTCCGACGCTAATTCCGGAAGCCTTATGTTACCGTCACCGGTACAGGCTGCTTCGACCAGCCAGTACCTTCAACCTCTGTTGTCCAACGCTTCCATAATTAACGCAAATCAGAGAGATTAAAACTTCTTCGTCATTTCAAAGGTCAGCTAGCTGGAAGCTATACTAAAAAGATGTAAAAAGCAGCGAGCGGTGTCCTGTGTTCGGTTTTTACCAATAAACTAATTTGACTATGAACATAATCTTTTAACACTGCTGTGCTCTGTTGTGAAGATCAAACAATTTATGAGAGATCAAAGGATTCGATGATTGCAAAAATCATGTTAAAGTATCCACTCAATTATATGTTTATGGATGATGGAAAGTATTGAGGGCATAATAATATATTATAGCGTACAAAATAAACATCACTCATGGGATGAAGTTCCGTTTTAGAACAGCATTGACTTGCGGGTCAACTCTTTTTTTTTTGTAATGGCAAAATACCTTTGCAAGTCTTTGATAACAACATTGTAGAGGGAACAAGGCAAGCCATTAGTCAACTTCTGATGATTTATAGTTATGTTTAAGAACAAAAACGACGTGGATTTCTATGTTTTACGATGTTGAATCATTATTAGTGCCTATGGTAAACTTTGTGACTACATAATCTAGTTAAATTTAACAACACTACTTTTTAAACACTCGCCCTTCTACAATCAGATTTTTATGAAGGAGCCTGATGTAATGAGGCGTGGTACTGAATTAATTCCATACAAGAGGCTATTATACAAAGTTTCTAGACTAGCATTTTATTAATAGACCAAAAACTATATACATTTGATACAACTGGTTTGGCCGCAACTTTGAAAACTGGACAAAGCTATAAAAAATGATCCATCCCAGTTCGTTCCGGGAGCCGCAATTATCGAGTCCGTAAGATCACAGGCTTTTGTACTAAGCATCTCGTTTACATACATCAAACAACAAAAAATACATTACGAACCAAAGAGTAAAATCGTTTGTGATGTACAGGATGACAATCACAAAGGGAACAAGTATTATATAGATATACATACAGTGATCAAAACCTGCGTTTCCTGACGTTGCCGATGCGTCTCGTTGGCTGTTCGGGCGGGGGCGCTGGCGTAGACTAGACTACCAAAAGGGCTCGCGCGGTGCGGCGGCGCGGGCCCGTATTGATCGCGCGGACCTGTTGCTGGGCGGCTGCCGAACCGAATGCCCGAACTGTGCATTCGATTGAACGCTTTCTGCAACTGGTTATCCAGGATTCGTAGCTGGAACATTAAATTTGCTTACCCAGCTCCGCGTTTGCTTAGAATCGTTAGAGCCTCCTACTAAACTACCTACTTCGATAGTCGAGCCAAAACTGAATGATTGCAGTAAGTATTGTGTAGTAGGGTTTGAATTGGCTAAATAGCTTTATCCATTTTTGTGGATCTATCACAATTTGAATAGATACACTCTTAACGAACAAGGAAAAGGCAGATTAATGACGTAATGCTTCCTCTTTCCCTATCAGTTTAACCTTTGGTTTCGCTGTGGGTTTCGCAGACTGGAAATTATATCCCTTCTGTATATTTCCATAGAATGGGCAGCGCGAAACCTGGCTCTCATCTTGTTCTTGTCATAAACGCTCCATAAAACATCCCATACGCGTTCAATAGTAAAATTAAATGATTTCGTCTATTCCGAATGTAATTCATCCTTGTTTACTGACCCAGTTAATGTTGACAGAGGCTTGACGTCAGCAACGCTTAGGTCTCGTTTACACGAAGGAAGCACTCGTATAACTGCTAAGTTCAAACGCTATTTACTAATATACCGCTTATTATCACAAAATACTCGTACTGAGACTAAGCGCGTCGCGGTGGCAGAATGTATGGCAGGTGTACGAAAAAACTTACTAAACATAGACGGACAATAATTTCAAATACAAACAGAATGTTTTATGCGGAGTATTTTGAACTAGCAATAGTACTTGCTTCGTGTGACCGGGGCTTAGAACCGTCACGAAAAAGCGCCACTTCGATAAACACTTGGGTTTGGAACATCTTAAATTAACGTATCTCCATGTTTATGATAGATGTTTTAATTATAATACCGTTCGAGATTCGAGGGTTATCAGAGTACACATGCAGTACAGATGATTTCTATTATCTATGTTTGATTAAAATATTCACAGACAGCTGATGTTTCTAGACTTCACTGTTACCATTATTGTGTTCTAATTGGTTTGATAACTCGAATAATAATAAAATGGTCAGTGAGAAAGCAAATCCTGTAAGGAAAACCGGCATTTTACTTCGGTACGTGAAAAATATCTTCTTTGGCTAGCTTTTTTGGCATAAAGAAAATTGTGGTTTGGGCGTGTAATCAAGCAATACGGCCGTATATCCTGGTCAAATGGCGCAGTCGAAAGGATTGCTTGAGGGCTCTTCTTGGCAGCAGGCCAGGACGGCACCCTGCTGACACTGTAATCTTCCTTTCGTTTTATGTTCCTTTACGTTATGAAATCAAGTCGTGCTCATTGCAAGCTTCATTCATATATACTAATTGCTAAAAGTTATTATGACCCATTTCTCTTAGGGGTTGAACTTGTACCCCTAAGTACGCCTAACCACCTATGGATAAGTGTTAATTGTTTTTTTATAATTAATCAAAGTGTGCACGCAAAAACTAGATTTATGTTTTCAGTTAAACGAAGAATTCAAATGAAAATTTAAATCAAAATACACGTTTTGCAATTCGCCAACCTTTTCGATCTAGACCTTGCCAAACAGCCTAAGTGGAGGCTTGTCTAGGATTTGAGCTGGCAGCCATCCAACAGGCGGCGGCTCCCACGATATGTACGGATCGGCCTTGAATTGCATTTGTTATTGTTACTGACACCAATCACGTTTTGAACACTGTTGCCGTCACTGGCGTCAGAAGTTATTGAATACGTCTTGCGGTTTGACTTGAGCCTGTCCTTGTCTGTTCGTTTTATTTATCAGAGTGTCACCGACAGGTTTGATCCTTCTGAAGCCATTTCGTATTGATAGAATCTCATAGCATAGGTGCATGAGCTCGTGTCGTTTGGATAACCGTCTATTCTCAAGTTTTTCGTCTGTGTCCATCGGCCGCTATAAAGGTTTATTTGGATAATGCCTAAAGCCTATAAAACTTTCAGGATTTTATTGCAGTCCGCGGTATTTCTGTTATTTTTAATTGAATGCTTGTTTCCGTTTGTTTATTAAGGTAAACTGTGGACCATACTTTGATTACTATTAGGTATATCTTTTATTTAAAAATATCATAAACTGAGTGGTTACTCTCGGTGTATGCTATAGAACATTTGAGATAAAAATACATAATGTAAACAGCGTAAAACCCCACATGTCTAGCGATAAATTACAAGAAAATCTACTTTTGTATGACATCATACAAAGGACGTAATAAATTGTAGCTCATTTTAATTTTCACCCCTGAGGGGAGATTGTACTTGATGGAAACGAGGTTCAAAGTTCCATGCTCTCCACAAAAGTACGCGCTTGCGTGACGCGCGCCAGAGTTTTCCATTTAGGTTGAAAGTTTAGCAGTCATGTCGTGCCAATGCCGGCCTTCCGCGCTAGCTTAATGCACGCTCAAATAATTAATACGATAACGGCTTCTAACACCAAGGAACTATTTCCAAATTCCAGCCATCGTTTGTTTTTTTATATAATTTCGTGCTAGAAACCGCCTAATCCATTTTCAAGTATAATAGTTTCAATAACACCAAATTTTAAATAAGTACATTCTACCCTACTGATATACCTAATGCAAAAGTTACGATGTTTGGATGTTTGTGAGCCAATAACGCCTGATTGGGGTGAAACTTATACTAGTTTCTAGCTTGTTATTTTTTTATAGGTACTCTTTATCCCGAAAATTACCGGGAATTAATTTTTGAAATCACTTGTAATACGCGAGTGAAGCCGCGGGTGGTAGCTAGTAAATCATATTATTGTGACTTTATTTTTCGTTTTAAACCAATGCATTCCTTACTAATTAGTACTAACTGCATTACTACTAACTCCATCATACGTTACGGTACTTGTAATGCAGGAATGTAGTAAAAACCCAAGTTGAATATAAGTGTGATTATTTTTAACTAATATGATCGTTTGTCCCGTCATAAAAGCGATTAAGCTTCATGGTATGAAGCTTGTCATCGTCACCATACTCAGAACTCGGAAGTGATGACGCATAGCGGTCAGCTACTGACTCACAGATCCATGGACCAATATCTTCAATGACTATGAATAATGCTTTCGTTTTCCTTAAAAGAGATCTAAACGAACATTCAAATATATAAGTGACCTCGAATGTAGACTACACTCATTTGGCTGTATAAAATGAATGATTATGCGTATTTTCAAATTCAAGTTGGACTGCCTATTTGAAGATCGAATCGTAATCGATCGGATACGAAGTCCACTTCTCATGTCGCGACTCCAATATGAATATATTCTACAACTTTTACAAATCATCTACAACATTCTCGCTGGCAGGCTGTTTCTACGCAAAGTTCCCCATAAATTTGCATGAAGCGTGCATCATAATTCAACAGGAAGGGTCCCATTGTAAGAGCTATAGAGAGCGCATGATTGTGTGGCTCGTGGCATGCGTAGGCAAATCTCTTTCGCTAGATGCTACATCATAGTCTATACATACATCCCTCCTCTATGGTGTTCTGTTCATATCTATTCCCTCGGACGATGTGTTTTATTTTCCCTCTATGGGCCTCTATTGTAATATTCAAGAATCGCGTGCCGTTTGCTCCGCTGCTCTTTAATATGTATGCCAGTATCGCCTTCGCGGCTCCCTGTCTGCCTTGCAACTAGTGGCTACTGTGGTTAGTGCCAATAGCCAACCGGATGTTTGCAAAATAGCCTGATGAATAATTATTGCAACCCATAATTTTGATTGGTCGTTTGATTATGCGCAAAACAATGGCATAGGAATTGGGAATTTCAATTGCGGTTAGGAGCTGTTCTGGAATATTAAGAGTTAGCATAGCTTTTCCTCATTTAACTAATAAAAAATAAACATTTAATACTGTTATAGTAAACTTAACATCGGATTGGAATCTCTTCGGATAGTTATAAGAACCAGTGTTAATAAAAGGAGCTAAGAGCAGTTCGTTATCTGGCTTACAAACTACCACAAATACTAATAAACCAAACAATTTAAGTTATTTTTTTGTCTATATTTCCATAAATTGCTAGAGCTAGTCCTATACAAGGCATAGAAAAAGACCGACGTCATACAATACGGTTAGCCGCAAAGCTATGTACTTTGTGTCCATTATTGTGATACAATGGCATTGATTTGAATTATAATAGGTTCCATTGTCAAATGCAAAATCAAGTTAAAAAAGGTTTGTTTAAAAATTGTATAGCAAACTAGCTAGAGGATAATGATAATTGACACGTACGTCTCAATATTTTCGACCATGACATGTATGACCTACCAGGCTACAGCTATGGTTGATCAACTAGTGCAGAGATGGCGAACCAATGGCACGCGTGCCAATGATGGCACGCGAGACAATATTTTGGGCACGTCACGGATCAAAACGGTTTGCATTTTTAGTTAAAACTATCTGCTACTTAGCTTGCCCCTGCCCAATCCGATCAGAACTACTTGGCTAAACACCCTCCGGGCTGCTGAGGCTCTTGGAACACCGGTTGGAATTTCCGTTGAAATGATTATTATAATAATTAATATTATTACATTTTGGTTGAAATTATTTGAGGGCACGTCTATGGCCTCATATAATGTTCTTAGAAAAAATGGCACGTTGATTCAATAAGGTTCGCCACCCCTGAACTAGTGATATAAACCTATTGATAGCAGTCAAGTCATACTGTATAAACAATCTACTAAAGAGGTAATCAAGGATAATATCCAGCCAGACTATCCTATCTCTTAACTTATCCTTCCTATAATAGCTATGGTTGATCGAAGAGTGAATCATGACCTTTTTGATAGCGGTCTAAAGGTCGATTCACACATATCAGTGAAGCCACAGTTCCGACACAGTACCGGCACAATCCGAAATATTCTTTCATACATTCTCTATGAACGCATCCCCACTTCTCAGTGCCAGTGACGACACAGTGCTCTTAGTGTCAGTGCCAGAATGTATGTATGTAAATGTATGAAACTGTGCTGGTACTGTGTCGGAACTGTGACTTCACTGATATGTGTGAATCGACCTTAAACAGTTTCATAAACAATCTACCAATAAGGTAAGCGAGGATATTTACCTAGCCTATCCTATCGACCTATCCTTCCTATAATAGTTAAGACAGCAGACTCCAGCCATGCTTACGTGTTTGAGAATAGTACGCATATTCGTCTATTCTAGTTTTTTTTCAAACTACTAACTGATGGAACAAGCAGATGGCCCACCTGATGTTATGTGGTAACCATCACCTATAACAAAGCATTACGTCGTAAGTCACGCACGATAGGAACGTGCCCTACGTATGCACTGCCCTGCGTCTATCAACTTTAGGCATACAGATGTTAAGCCTTATGAGGCGCACTTAAAATCCTTTCACCACACTGTTTCTAAAGAAACTAGCTACACGACAAGAGAAAGAGAGCCTCATGTGCCTGTAATTACACCGGCAACCACACTCTTCAAACCGAAACACAGCAACGCTGCTTGACGGCAGAAAATGGCGTGGTTGTAGTACTTCCCCAGAAGAGCTCTACTACTCTTAAAATCTTAATCTTATCTACTCTTAAATATCGGTGGACATTCCACACATCACCATCTATTCCCAAACTAGGTTACCATTAGGTACATCATAATATTCAGTTTCTACGACTTTGAACTGGAGTCAGTTCTACACGTTCCGATGGTGATATAAAATCAACAGGAACTATGATGTCCATATGAAGTTTGAACTCTCCGTAATTGAAATAATATTCGGGGTTTTTAAATGTTTGTAACTTGTACTGTTGCAACCACAGAACACAAATAAATTATGGGTTCTGTGGTTGGAAATAACCTAAACATGTTATGGCACGGTGAAGCTAAGTATCCTCAAATATAAAAAAACAACCTTTACATGTTATGGCATGCTGAAGCTAAGTATCCTCGAATATAAACCAGTGTTTGATAAGCAACCAAACTATTAGATGGACAAAAACACATCTATTGAAGCATAAATGATTGAAAACCTAATATCGATATTTGCAAACACGTCTGAATTAATATACTCAATACACAAAAACACGTGTAGATAATTCGCTTTTTATTTTACTTGCTAAATGCTGTTACCGAATATCAACAATATAATGCAGACAATTGGACCGTAATCGTCATACTCTGATAGGAACCACACAGTTATATCATAAGGGTAAATGGTTCAATGAGTAACACACTGGAACTTTTTTTATGGCTAAAATGCTCTACCATTAGGTAGAGCATTCGTACCTATTAAGGTACGAGGCTAACTAGATTTACTAGATTCCTTTTTTTAAATTCTAGTCTAAAACGGCATTTGTAATGCAGTCATCTTTTACGGGCTTTGTAGGCTTGTTTGAGCTGAAGTAACTTCGTGGAAATTACCAAAAGCGCTTATTACGTGTGGTTCTCACACGTGTTCGATTCTGTTGTAAACGGTCGCACGGCACATGACATGATCGATCATCTGCACACCGCACCAGATACAAATCGCACGGTTTTTGCGCTCGAGCACGTTTGAGACCACTAATGACTTAACTAACGAGTGGGAATGCCAATTGGAGAAGACTGGGCGTAAGAACTCCCGCTAAGATGCGTGACTATGTCTGCCATACACTTTCGCTCTCAGTCACATAGTAGGTTAGACTTGTCATCTTTTTCTGACGCTGGAGGTATTTTCTCAACAGGTTTGGTCATGAGCTCATACGAGATTACTTACTGTGCCTTTGTGGTACCAGACCCGTCTTCCGATCCTAAGGTCGTGAGTTCAAAACTGGTCGTGCACCAATTAGTATTTCTGTTCAAAAATTTACACCAAGCCAGTACTCTCAAACGGTGATGGGAAACATCGTGAGGAAACCGACATGTCGTAGAACCAAAAAGGTCCAAAAAATGTGTCAAGTGCTTGAAAGGAGCCTCTGAGGCGCACTTAAAATCCTTTCACCACACTGTTTTGAATGAACTAACACGACAAGAAGAAGAAGAAGGGCGTGCAACCGGTTCTCGTTCTCTTAACAGTATCGACAGGTTAAGTTCGTCATTGTAGTTTTGCTAAACATTGATTTTCTTCTATTTCAGTTTCTTGGACGACCTGGATCGGTTAGGCGCGAGGGATTACCAGCCTACCGAGCAAGATATTTTAAGGACTAGAGTCAAAACCACTGGTATCGTTGAAGTGCACTTCTCCTTCAAAAACCTTAATTTCAAGTGAGTATGACACTTTTAAATTATTTTGATGAAGATGGTCATTTGAAGGTGACATCAACATGATCAAAATGAGCTTAAATTAAATGTTATTCTTCTAAGGAAAATCACAGCACAGCGCCGCACAGAGTAGTGTAATCTCAAACGGTGAAGGAAAACATCGTGAGGAAACCTTGACGTGTCAGGTGCTTGAAAGAAGCCGTACTTAAAATCCTTTAAAAACACAGTTGTAGGGAATGGAGGAAGGCTTTTGCTCAATAACGGAACATATACACCACTATTTTGTATTAACCAGAAAAAATTTAAGGATAGTTGCAGCAGAGGCTACTAATGCTATTGGCACTGTCAAAACTTTTTTATATTTAACTTTTACCAAGTTATTGAGGTTTGTTTTCAACCAAAATCCTGCACAATTTTATGGACACACTACAAGAAAATACTACGGAATACTACTGCTAGTCAACATCGTAAACACTCCATTCATTATGACTCCTTCCATCTACCGTCTCGTCGTATAGTACCTACCTACGTCACATCATCTTGTCGCACTCATCGTATTCCTTCTCTCTCGCTCACTAGATAAATCATTCAATGGGTAGGTAGGTAGGTAAGTATCATAAAAAAGGCATTATTTTTGGGATTTTTTTAATACTTTTATTTGTAATTAATTGCCATTTTTCCTTCATAATTTTACGGGCTTAGGATGTCAAGCTATTTACAACAATTAAAGTTATTTACAGTATGTACTTACAACTACGCACGTATTTACACTTCCACTAACCTACAAGTATTTTAAAAGTTGTTCAAAATGTCCACCTTCATTGTCGATGCAAACACACACACGTTTTAACTAATTGTTTTCAGGGAAATACTTAGTCTTTGCACTATCAAAAGGGTCTAATGCGCTGTTTTAGGTCCTGTGCACTCACATACACTAGTCTTTTATTATTTCGCTCCACAAAAAGATTGGGGGTGTCAGATCGGGCGAGCACGCAGGCCAGGCAACTGGGCCACCGCGACCAATCCATCGGGTGCTAAACTCCTGAGATAGGTACTCTCGCACTGCGCGATGGTAGTGCGGTAGCGCACCGTCCTGCTGAAACCATAGCTCCCGCCAGGTTGCTAACGGAATATCCTCCAGCCTGGCGATGGCTAGTAGCTCCTGGGTCTTCCTGTAGTGTATCTCAGCTGAGCGCACAGTCTTCCAAGCGCAGGACTGGCTTGTGCTAAAGCGACGTGCCGCGTCAAGCGTGCTCCTCCGAGGATCTTCTTCAAAATTATTTAGGACGTCATCGTAGAAGTTTCGGGAGTATGCAGGCCCTCCTCGTCCTTGCGCATGCGACGACACGTAAACAGAGCCATGGTCCAATATGCGTTGGTATAATATGCTGGACATCGTGGAGTAATTTGTTTGCCGATTGTTTGGGTACAATTCGCGGTACATCCGTAGGTAATCACTCACATTTCCCCAGACTAAAAATACGTACGTAACATGTATGCGTTATTCTCTGGCCTGGCAGTGTACTGACAAGCTATCGTGAACGTGAAAACCACAATAAATTAAGTACCTACCCGCGTACAATTTTTATTTTACGGTTGTCACTGACCTGCATCTAATTTAGAGTACCTATGTATGGGTTTCGTTCGACACGAGTTTGCCGGCCATAGATAAAATAATAGTTAGTATTGCGCGAGCAACGCGTTTTGTTTCGTTTCGAACGAGACAAAAATTTATGAATGGACGAGAATGAGACTCGGGTAGAAGACTCTGTAGTAGGTACGTACGGATAATGGGTAACTAGTTATCATCCTTTTCTTGGGATATTCTTTTAAAAAAAAAAAATTGAGTTTTAACTACATAAATGTGATCAGTAACTGACACTGAGCATACGGTTTTTTTTTTTTTGGTAATTACAAATTAGTGGTGTATAGCGGCATTTTTTTCTGCCGCCAAGCAGCGTTGCTGTGTTTCGGTTTGAAGAGTGTGGTTTACGGTGTAATTACAGGCATATGAGGTTTAACATCTGTATGCCTCAAGTTGATGGACGCAGGGCAGTGCATCGTAGGGCACGTACCTATCCTGCGTGACTTACGAGGTAATGCTTTGTGGTGATGGTTACCACTTAACATCAGGTGGGCCATCTGCTTGTTCCATCAGCTAGTTGTATAAAAAAAAACATAGAATATGAATAATGATAACAAGATTCTACTATCAGAGTTTTTTGGCACGTAACACGCGTATATCGCATTTTTGCTTCCCCCCAAAGTTCTTTTGGGTGTCGGCTAGAAGAGCTATTCGTAATTCTATACAAAAAATCCAGTTACACCAGCACTACACGCATCGCGTCCCAGCTGATCTGTTTTTTGTGCACTGCAAGCAATTACTGCAGTTTAAAACAGTTTAAAAACACAAACAGTTAGAAAATTACATAAGTTTGTCGTGACGTGAGCATCTGTCAATCAAATTTCATTTTCATACAAATTATCTTTCTGTAAAGATACATAAAAAACTAGCGGACCCGACAGACGTTTGATTGCATGATATTTCAAGCGACTGCAGCGCCATCTGCGCGGCTGATTTGTGAATATAAACCATCCAGGGTGCCACCCAAATGCATACAAAAAAAATCATTCGTATCGGTCCAGCCGTTTAGGAGGAGTTCAGTGACATACACACGTACAGTAGAATTATATATAAAAAAAAATTGTGTGCCCAGTCCGTTTTTGGAAATTGGTTTAAAATGCATTTTCCATTACAGATTGTTCGACGTGGGCGGCCAGCGGTCTGAAAGAAAGAAATGGATCCATTGCTTCGAAGATGTCACTGCGATCATTTTCTGTGTCGCGATGTCCGAGTACGATCAAGTGCTGCACGAGGATGAAACAACGGTAAGATCTCTCTGTGGCTTCAGTGTCGAAACATAAATCTTATCTACACTAATATTATAAAGAGGTAAGATTTGTATTTTTGTATGTTTGTATTTTTGTATGTAACGAATAGGCTCAAAAACTACTGGTCCGATTTCAAAAATTCTTACACCTTTAGAATGCTACATTATCCCTGAGTAACATAGGCTATATTTATTATTGTAAAAAATTAGAGATCCCTTCTAAAACTTCAATAATGTAACCCAAGGTGGAAAAAATAATCCTTACATCGCGTGCGCTGCGAAAACTATTGATGATAGAACAAAATAATGTACTACGATTTTGTAGAACACGTCATCATCTACAAAAAATGTCGCGACAGCATATGTCTAACTATTATAGTTATGTCACAATAAGTGTTCTTTTATTATAAAAAAATAATTGAAATGCCGCCGCTAGAAAAGGGTCTTTATTTGTACTTTGGTATTAATCCTTATCCAAATAAATCATTTCATAATTAAAACGGTTTCAATACCTATAGATTAATTCTTAAATTTTTCAAATCGGACATTCCATTCAAAAGATATGGCGAAATTAAAAATGTTAACGGGTCCACGGGTCGGTGCGATTTCACTCACTCAAGGAGAATACGTGCAAATGTATGAAATAAGTAGACGCGAGGCTCAAACCCACGGTCTAAGTTTATCCTTAAATGTTCAAAAAATTTATGACCACCCATGCGAAGCTGGGACAGGCCGCTAGTACAATATTTATGAAGTAGTATTTTATGAGCTGATTTCACCATGCTCTGTTAGATAAACAAAGGATTGAAGGGCCGTTAAATATGTCAAAATGTACGCGTTTGACGTCTAAGGTTAGATTTAACGGCCTGTTAATCCTTGATTAGTAACTAACAGAGCATGGTGAAATCAGCTCTTAGAGTACTATAGCTCTGTGAAGGGCTCGTCCGGGGAAGTAGGTACTACCACCACGCCTTTTTCTGCCGCCAAGCAGCGTTGCTGTGTTTCGGTTTGAAGAGTTTGGTTGCCGGTGTAATTACAGGCCCATGAGGTTTAACATCTGGTATGCCTCAAGTTGATGGACGCAGGGCAGTGCATCGTAGGGCACGTTTCTATCGTGCGTGACTTGCGAGGCAATGCTTTTTTATGGGTGATGGCATCAGGTGAGCCATCTGCTTGTTCAACTAGTAGTATAAAAAAAACAGTTTCCAGTTCAACCCAGACACAAATTTTTGGAATAATAAAAATCTATTTATTTGTGTCTGTATTTCATATTTGATTTGTATTCCAGAACCGTATGCAGGAGAGTCTAAAGCTGTTCGACTCGATCTGCAACAACAAATGGTTCACAGACACCAGCATTATCCTCTTCCTCAACAAAAAGGATCTCTTTGAAGAGAAGATACGCAAGTCGCCGCTCACCATCTGTTTTCCGGAGTACACGGGTGAGTGACCATTTTATTTCTCTACCCCTTTTTATTTTTTTAATATCTCTTGTCGTGTTACTAGTTTCTTTTCGAAACAGTGTGGTGAAAGGATTTTAAGTGCTCCTTTCTAGCACTTGTCACATGTTATAGAACTTTTTAGGTTCTACGACATGCCGGTTTCCTCACGATGTTTTCCTTCAGCGTTTGAGACTACTAGTGCACATAAATTTCTGAACAGAAAAACTCATTGGTGCACGACCGGTTTCGAATCCACGACCTTAGAATCGGAAGGCGGGGCCGCTACCACTAGACTACCAGTGCATTTTTTAATTACATCTTGCTTATGGAAATAAATAGATGGCCCATCTGTCCCTCAAGTCCGAGTATTTCTTTTTTGGTATTTGGTTTTCCGTAGTGCGAGCCAGGGTTTTTTTATACAATTGAAATGGTGGCTTGTTCCATCATTTCCATTACATTTCTTGGGCCATTAGGCCCACCTGGGTTTTGTACAGAGTCACGAAAGTTTTCTAGCCTAATGTTTCGTGGACGAGATGGACATACACAAAGAGATTATACAAGGTGTTCCAATACTTGTACTTAAAACTTCAGGGGGCTTAAGTACCTTATGAATAACTTTTTCTAAGGAACCAACACTGTGAACGCGAAAAAAATACAGTTGTTTAATACATTTTAGCCAGGTAGGTATAGCCCCCTGAAGTTTTAAGTACAAGTATTGGAACACCTTGTATACAGACCGAAGAACATTCGTAACACGCTCTTAATCTATTCTTCGAGTTGATGGACGCAGGGCAGTGCATCGTTGGGACTTTCCTATCGTGCTTGACTTGCGAGGCAATGCTTTGATAAAGTTGATGGTTATAATTTAACATCAGGTGGACCATCAACATGTACCATCATAAATTAGTAAAAAAAAGTTAATGGAAAAGGACTGAATGATGATTTCACATTTCCGGGAGCGTACATTAAATGCACGTACTGTTTTAGTAATCGCTTCCTCAGCAATTGGTGCGCATAGGCCTACATAACTACATTGTATATTCCGATTTATTCAGAGTAGATACAACAATCTGCATATAGTGGCACCGAACTGGAATCTTGGAAAGTCTACGATCTAGGTTAGGTTTTTTTAGCAAAAGATGCACCGTTGGTCTAGTGGGAGTGACCCCTCCTTGTGACTGTAAGGTCTCGGACCCGGTTGCACCAATGGAATATTATTATCGAAAAATGTATGTGCGCAATGCCAGTGCTGTCATTCCTTGAAGGAAAACATCCTGAGAAAACCAGGTAGTATTCCAGCAGCGGCGATGAGCTTGTAACCAGTCACGTATTACTACTCCACAACGACCACTGCAGAAGGTCGGTATGAGCCAAATGAAATATTTGGACATGCCTCAGACTACCCCCCGTAGAAATCCTCGAAGAATCTTGACCTGGTATGAGATCTATGTATCTACAGTGCTTGAGGATGCTGTAGGATGAGCAGTTTTGAAGCTATTTCTGTTACTTATTTCTTTTCAATTATCTGCAAACATTCGTTCTTGCTTGGGTTGTTGTGGTTACTCGTAATAAGTATCGGTTACTTCGAGTAACCACAAAACCGACGACGCAAGGAAACCTAGTGTGAAGTTAAAACTATAATAACGTGACTAGTGTAACGAATGTGTAGTGTAATGTTTTTTACTGTGTCTGGGTACTACTATATTACGAGTATACAATATAGTGTTATGTATATGTAAGCATTCTGGTTCGCATACAAGTTTGGGTCTAGATAGTGCTGTGTGGCATGTCCACCAATATTTATCTATGATTAATTTAGGGGGGTGCGCAGATTTTTTTTTTATTTTCGTACAGACTGTTATAGTCTAGTTTAGAGATGTAATAATAAATAAATAAATATTGGTGGACTTTCCACACTGCACGCACTACCTAGTCCCAAACTAAGCCAAAGCTTGTAATATTGGAACCAGATAGCTGATATAATACTTTATATATAAAACATATATATATATAAAATAAAACATATATACTTTTATATGATATAAAACATATATACTTTTTTGTAAATACAAACTTATTTTATATAATAACACCCAGACAGAGAACATCTATGTTCATCACACAAATGTTTGTTCTCGGTGATCGAACCCACCGAATATGTGAGGCTAATATGTGTATGCTATAAATAACATTTCAATATTATTTTAACAGTATGATTAGTATTGTTTTATGGCATACCAATAATTATCATTGATATTTTGTAAGACTAGTCTATACGGTATAATAATAAAGGCAATTGATATATTCCAGGCGCCCAGGAATACGGCGAAGCGGCCGCCTACATCCAGGCACAGTTCGAGGCGAAGAACAAATCCACCACCAAGGAGATCTACTGCCACATGACCTGCGCCACTGACACCAACAACATTCAGTTCGTGTTCGACGCCGTCACTGACGTCATCATCGCTAACAACCTGCGCGGCTGCGGCCTCTACTAAACCGACCCGCATCGACCTTCACAAGAAAACTCTAGCTAGTATACCTAGACTAGTTTTTCGCCGGTCGGATGCCCCTGCGAGGCGCCGTTCGCGCCGACAGTATTGATATCCCTCAGTGTAAGCATATCAAACGCGCGGACGGCGCGGTCGGTTCGCAGCTACGCGTATATTTTATGGAATAAGCTTACTGGATAGAACTAACATCGCCGCGCAACGCTCCGTCAGCTCACGACTAGATTCCGTTTCACAGTTACTTTCCCCCGTGTAATATAAACCGGCGGTGTCGTTTTTTGATATGGATTAGCGTTCGATTCTAAATTTTGGTGCTAGGCGTTTGTAGTTCGGTTGCCGGGTCTAGTCGTGCCGGGATCTTCCATTCGGCTCGAAACTGAAACCGTGGCTCGATCCTACGAGACGCACTGCATTCCCGCGGGCGGTGGCTCCGTCGCGGCTCCCGGCGTGCGGCGGTCGTTACACGCGAAGCCCCGGTTACAATAACTGCTTATATACTCACTCTCTTACGGACCAAACACAGAAGGAACCAATATTCATTAAACACGGTAGTGATGACACGTTCACAGGCCTACTAATAACTGATTGCAAAACATCATTCCATTGTTAAGTATTATATCTCTGAGAAATTATTTTTTTATAAACTTTTGAATGCACAAACTAATCGCTCTTGGAATAAGGTGTTATGTTTCGTACCTACGCGTATTTAAGCTAAGATTCGTGTAATCGTTGAGAATCCACGCTCTTGTTAAGTTAAGCAACGTATTTATCTCGCACAAGTCTATTTATTCCAGTAATAACATTCTTAAAGCCATATACAATTTTTTTTCAATATTCTGTTTATTTTTTCTATATCATTTTACAGTAAAGTTATCCTAAGATCCTAGCCATTTAAGATTGTATTCAATTACGGAAATCACTTTTTAGGTATTTAATTATATAGCGTACTTGTCAAGTTGGTTTATGTAAACTTTTCATCATTAATTTTGTATTTAATGGTTATTAATCAATGTTTATGAATCATGTTAATCATTAATTTGTCGGCGAAGTCTGTATGGTAAGTATCATTTTGTATGACTAAGCGTAAGCAGTTATCTATAGTTCATAGTTGGAGCCGAGAGATGGCGCGCATACCAGGCGACATCTAACACAAATCGTGTAAGATAAGTGAGTATATAAACTTGTATACACTCGCGAATTGGCGTAATCAAACACTTATATATACTATAATAACATAATTTATTATTAATAATATAAATAAAAATCTTACTTTTAAGCGTTAGGACAGTAACTGTATCAATAAACATTAATTAATAATGCAATTAGACCTTTACTATTTGTAAGCAATCGTCGGTAGTAGAGTCACATGCTTACAGAAAATAAGAACTAATTCAAGCGCAATTGTCGTTTCAGATAAACATTTTTTTGTCTTATCGTCAACATTGTCGTCGTAAATTGAACTTTATTTACAAAGTTTTAAGGATTTGCTTCTATAAGATTCTGACTCTGCTTCAGACGTGCGCTTTAGGTGAGTTTATTTTCATTTTATGTTTATGAGTATGTAAAAAGGGATTTAAATGAAAATTTACGCCTACATTGTGACCACGCGGGCCCTACATCTAACACATTCGTTCTAAGGTTGCTAAACCAAAGATTTTGCTGTAACTTCTATTTATATACGTTTGAGGAATAAATTGTAGTAACGAAATCAATTGTGATGTTAAAGTTCTGTTGTAATTTTTCTCGTCGGATGGCCGTCGTAATCTTTGATGAAAGTGACTTTGGACATCGCAATGTTTCGTATAGAAGTCGGGTTTTTAGAATCAGTCAGCGGTTTCCTGGTTCCTCGTAAGTGGCCCGCGTCCTTGTTGCTAGGTAGGTTTTTTACTGTTATGTAACGATATGTGTACGTAAACTAATAATATTATTAGCGCAGTTCTATTCAGCCCAAACCCTACATTTAAGTAAGCTTCACAATACATTATACGTTTTTTGTGAGTGAATGTGAGGTCGTTCATTGTAATGTCTTCGCTGTGGAGACTTCATACTGGTCGGTGCGTGAACGTGGATGCAACAGGCGCCGGCTTGAGGGCACTCGCCGATTGTATGCGCGCCGCTTTATCATGTTCGCTCATGTACCGACCGCTAATGTAGTAGGATATCTAGTTAGAGTCGTTTCGCATTTCAATGTGTTCCTCTGCCGCAGTACGAATAACTTGTATGCTTTATTATTACGAGTGGATGTGATGTAAATTTTGTACACTGCCGCATTGTTTGTTCGCTCGAATCACATTTAGTTTATAAGGTTTACGACAGTGATTGATCCGCACACGCCCCCTGTTATAAATTATTGTTTGTTACACAAAACGTGCGCACAAAATAACGACGTTCGCACAAATGGTGTCTCTGTGCGTAGGCTTCTTGTTTGAAGACTGAATTGTTGCGGCTCAATATGTTCTCGCGCTTTATTAGATCCACAATGGGAGGTTTACCGCAGTTTTATTTAACAAATAGTTTAGTGATGGGATCGGGATTGGTCGTCAATGTAATCGCGGTGTGGCGTGAGTTGTGAAGTACCCGCATCGAGTCGTTGATATTATATATCGAGTTGAGCGACGTTCAGTACATTTTTAATATTAAAAGCTGTCTTCGTCACAATGTCGTCGATGTATATCGATATCACCATGCTTCATTCATATTTGCCAAAGTTAATTACTAACCTCACTATTTATACCTACTGTATGTTCTTTGATATCTAAATTATGTCTGAGGTCCGGGGCGCGGAGGGGGCCCCGACTCGAGTATAGTCGTAACGGTACTGATCAGAGTACAATGTTGAGAAATATCTTATTTAGAATTGATGAACATGTAAACGTTTGTTTCTAGTGCGTGCGAGAGATCGTTCGGAGTGCGACAAGACGGTAAGACATCAGCCGCGGCCGAAGTCGCAGGCGCTACCTAGCTACCATCTAGCAAACAATGGAACGCCCCGAACGATCATCCGTAGAACAAACGTATAAGAAAATAAAATTTTTAGTCACTAGTGGGTAATTTTTGAGATTCAATCTTATCTTTGTTTCTAGCGAGTGACATAATTTGAATGTTAATTTCTTTAATTTCCAACTTATGTTTTGTATTGTAATGCATTTATTGAAAGCGATGTAGGTATATAACCAACGATGTAATAAACAATATTTTCTCTTATTTGTATCTCGTCTGCACTGGTATTTTTTATTGAATTTACTATAAATGTACCTACTTTTAAGTGTATAATTTAAAATAATTACTGAAAATGATTATATTCTAATTTTTATGTTCAAATAATCCATGTTCGTTTTATTTATATCCCTTCCCCTCACTCTTTCTTCAGTTGCTATAAACTCGTGGTCCTAGTATGGAGTTCTTTCACCACACTGTTTCGAAGGAAAATAGTGACACCACAAGATGAATGAAGTAGGTATTCTGAGTGCAGCAAAAAAAATATATTTCCTTATCTACTTACACGCATTGGCATTGAAGACATTACTACCTTAATACAATTATTATTTTGTAACAATACTAGGAGACTATAGAAGTAGAAGTGGATCCACCTTCTGATCGTAAGGTCGTGGGTTCGAATAACTCGATAGGTGAAGGAAAACATCGTGAGGAAACAGTATTCTAGCAGGGGACACACACTGTGCCTGATGGAGATCAAAGTCACTTCACGACATAGTTTTTTTTTATACATCTACCTGATTGAACAAGCAGATGGCCCACCTGATGTTAAGTGGTAACCATCACCTATAACAAAGCATTGCCTCGTAAGTCACGCACGATAGGACCGTGCCCTATGATGCTCTGCCCTGCGTCCATCAGCTTGCTTGAGGCCTACAGATGTTAAGTCTCATGTGCCTGTAATTACACCGGCAACCACACTCTTCAAACCGAAACGCATCAACGCTGCTTGATGGCAGAAATAGGCATGGAAAATGGTAGTAGAGCTTCCACACATGAGCCTTCCACAAAGACAACTCTTGCAACGTGTGTCAAACGTACCTACCGTCAAACGGGGTAACTTGAACAATTCTGAACTTTGGACATCTGCCAAAGGACTATTATGATAGCTTTTTAATATTTTTCTACACATTACATCAGTCGATGTTGGACTTAGAAGTTCCTGAGCAACCTAGGCACCTAGGGCACAAAGCAAAATTTAAAAAAAATAAAAACTTGAAGTTTCAAGTTACCCTGTAAGATGGGGTGTATCTTGAGACAACCATATAAATCTGCCTGTAACTCGAGTTAGATAAAGCTGAGATGAGAGTAACTTGAGACACCAAAAATGTTTTAAAAATAATATGCACTTCGATTAATGTTGCCACAGCTGAAACATTTTGAATGCACAATTAACAATTGAGAGTCTTCGATCAACAATGAGAGTATACTCTCTCACTTGTTTCGGGAAGACGTATCGCCCCCTGGATGTTTTAACAGGCTTTATTACTTTTAATTACTGCAAATACTTGATCTAGCGTCACGGTTTGAAGGTCTTCCACCGCTTGGAAGACGAAAGACGAAAGTGTCTTCAGTTTTTGTCGATTTTCGCACAAACTTCACGCCAACTCCATCAATTCCTTCTGATCCAATAACTGGGCCGATAAATAGCCGTGGGTAGAAGGAGTCGGACGTACGCGTCTGGAGCGGCTCATACCGTAGTGAGCCGTCAGTAACGGCTCTATGTCTTTTGGAGCGGCTCGACAGCTCTCATGCCAGCCTAATATAAATTTTATTCCTAGGTTGATAAGGTCTACAATAGAGAAAAGATATCCAGATCAAAAATTTTGCTAAATTAATTTGAATTGTTTCGTCTAGATAATAAGATCTCAATTGGAATTCCAATTTAGATCTTATTATCTAGACGAAACACGCTCCAAAAATGCAGCATTGGAAAAATATATATATAAAACTATATATATTTTTATATATATATTTTTTTTTTATACATAAACTCATTCCCCTGTACAAGTCTGGAAATGAACAAGATCCTGCGAACTACAGGCCTATTTCGGTACTGCCTTCGTTAAGTAAAATTTATGAAAAAATTGTTCTTACTCAGTTATTATCACATTTCAACGTCAACGGCATACTTCATAGTCATCAATTTGGATTTACTAAAGGTCGATCAACGACAGATGCCGGTTCGACGCTCCTGAAGCACATTTATGATGCTTGGGAACACTCACAAGATGCGATCGGGGTATTCTGCGATCTGTCCAAAGCTTTTGACTGTGTAAGTCATGCCACCTTAATATCTAAACTTAAACATTACGGCATCATAAACCAGGCAATTGGTCTTTTACAGTCATATTTAACCAATAGAGTGCAAAAAGTTGATGTTGGCGGTGAGAGGTCGTCTGGGTCGGTTATTGATATAGGGGTACCTCAAGGTTCCATATTGGGTCCCTTTTTATTTCTAGTATATGTAAATGACCTTCCACCTTTTGTAAAGGATTTATGTGAAATAGTTCTATTTGCTGACGATACCTCTTTAATATTTAAAGTCGACAGATTGAAGACTAATTTCGATGACGTTAATGCATCTCTGTCGCAAGTACTTAACTGGTTTACTGTTAATAATCTTTTGCTCAATGCCGGGAAAACGAAATGCATTAAATTTACTTTGCCAAATGTGGTTCAGCGTCCAACCAATATTGAATTAAATGGAGAATCACTTACCCTTGTCAATTCTACTATTTTTTTAGGACTTAATATTGATGCAAAATTGCAGTGGGGTCCACATATCAAATCACTTGCTGGTAGACTGAGTTCGGCTGCATATGCAGTTCGCACAATAAGATGGCTTACAGATGAAGCTACAGCTAGGCTAGTATATTTTAGCTACTTCCATAGTGTAATGTCTTATGGTATTTTGCTCTGGGGGAAAGCTGCTGATGTACAAAGTATATTTGTACTTCAAAAACGGGCGATACGTGCCATTTATAAAATGAAACCACGCGAATCATTGAGGGAGCGATTTAAAGAAATTAATATTCTCACAGTAATTTCACAGTATATTTATGAAAATCTATTATACACTCATAAACACATAGATAGCTTTAAGAAAAAGAGTGATGCACATAACGTTAACACTAGAAATAAAAACAAATTATGTATTCCTAAATTTCGACTCCAAAAGGTAAATGGCTCGTTTATGGGGAACGGTATACGCTTCTATAATAAACTTCCAGAAAGTGCCACTGGGCTTCCTATTAGAAAATTTAAAGCATACATTAAGAATAATCTAATAAGTAAAGCTTATTATACTTTAGATAGCTATATTGATGATAAAAGTGCGTGGCCCGATGTCCCGGTCGCTCTGCCCATCGGCAGCTAACATGTCTGCAATGTCTGTACTGTACCTACTATTGTGTGTTTTATTTTTCTCTGATTTAATAGATTGTATTTAATTTTATGCATTAGGTATTATTAGTTTGAAGCGTAGCGTGTGCTGTCTTATAAATTTGATTATGTTTACCTTTTTCTGTATGCCTACGCCTCACTTAACTTCAATAATATATTATATTACATTGTAAAAGGATCATACAAAAGAACGGTAGGAACCAAGCCGTAAGTTTGTTGCCTGTTCTTCTAGGCTTTGGTCGCGTGGAACTGGCACCTAGAGTCACCTAGCTTTAAGACGTTTCAAAGTGATCCTTGTGATTTTATTGAATAAATACCTATTGACTTTGACTTTGACTTTGACTTTAGAAAAACATGTTTTTAAATGGGTTACGAATTTGAATTATTAACTTGAGTTGTTTTAGCAACAGCCCGTGGATGCCCTCGCGTTTTAGCATACATATTTAAATTCGTAATATTTCGTTTAATCAAGTAAGGTTCATTTTGAATAGTAGAACTTTTACTTTAATTTTTTTTGCATTCCGTCGTTCATTGTTAGCAATATTTATTAGTTATTGCTAACATACATATTCACGGATTTTTTCCTGTTTATTTTCCGCTAGACTCGTTTATTTGTCTACAAAATTACTTTTATCGTAGTATTTTTTTGTTTTGGCGTCTAGACCTTTTGCCAAGTCTTATCGGTGCTTGCTTGGAGTCTTTGAAGGTACCATGAAAATAAATTGGTCCTGAAATTCTGAGCCGTTTGAACCGCGGTTCGGCTCCGGCTCGAGACTGTAAATGAGCTGATGCGCTGTAGATCATGTTTTTTGAGTGAGTTACCCATGGCTACGATAAACCTTTTCTGTATCGGTTTTTTAGAGTCAGAGTTGTATAAAAATTTTACTTGAGACAGTGTCTCAAGTTTCCCGGCATCACCCCATTCATACATTTTTTTTTACTATGTTGGTATTACGTTAAAAAAGTAACCAATCTACCTTCACAAATGTTTTGAGGTTCTAAATAATATCATTTACACTATGAAACAGTTAAAACACTAACCAATTCGGTCAAAGTTTTCACGCATATATTTTTAACAATATTTTAGCTCACTTTTCAAAGAAATGTTGTAGAAACTTACCAAGTTAACTTACCTCTAAATAAATAAATATTGGTGGACATTTATTTTAGAGCATCTACCCACATTATAACGACTATCGGAAGTAATCAAGAAAATACGATAGGTAGGTATGTACGTTCCAAGTTGGAACGGATCGTTGGATGGAATGGATGAAAGTCACTTCAAACGATTAATCCTAATACGACATCATCTTGAACGCGCATTGTTCTTGGCCACAGAAAACCTATACTATAATGGCTAGAAAGCACCAACTTCAGTGTAACTGTCAAACCCAACTGGTGTTTCTGTCAAGTCAGAATTCAGTCAGATCTGTCGAATAAACAAACAAAACATCATTCCTAACCTCGAAAATTAAATAAGCTCTTCTTTTCTTTGCTCTAAAAGTATTGTGGTGAATATTGTGAATATAGTACCTAGTTAGTGCCATTTAAATGGTGGGAAATATGAAAGACGTAATAGATGTGCTGGCTCTACAAAATAATAGACGTGAACGACGACTGCCCGATTACCGGAGCGCGCCTGGTCATAGCTTGGCCACAAACTTCATATTCGAATGTGGCATAAAACTCGGCTTACAACCGGCTTCCGTTGCTACAGCAGCAGTATTCTACCACAAATTCTTCAAAGAAGCGGATAAGAACGACTATGATTGCTACGTAATTTGTACCGCTTGCCTGTGTGCCGCTGGGAAGTCAAGAGATGAGCCTGTCAGGTTGAGAGACGCCGTAAACGTCGCGCACAATTCTATTAACCGCGGCGCCGGGCCTCTTGAACTGGGGGACGAGTATTGGTCCTGGCGTGGGGCGGTGGCCCAGGCGGAACTACTAGTGCTAAGATTGCTAGGATTCAACTTGGATGCGCCATCTCCTCACAGATATTTATTGCATTACTTGCGTTCTCTTCAAGACTGGTTCCCGGCAGTTCAGTGGCGGTCGGCGCCCATTGCTAGGACTGCAATGGCGTTTTTGCAAGACTTCCATCATTCCCCATTTATCCTAGACTACAGAGCACCTCATATTGCTGTAGCGAGTCTGACTTTAGCACTGCATGTGCTGGGTGTATCTGTGCCATTGGCATCCACTCTAGATGATGATGCAGCTTGGTACTCTGTAAGTTCTATTTCATCTAGATTGCTCTTACCACCGCTATTGATAATCTCACAACATTAATTCAACTGTGTTACCTCTATACATAGTAAACATTCCCCCTGTCTTGATATATCTTTGTAAGGGGAATATAAATTTTGTACTAAATTAAAATTGTTGTTTCAGGTTTTCACTAAAGATCTTCAGAAAGAGAAAAACTGGGAAATAATGGAGAAAATGATGCAAGTCTATGGAAGAGAACCAGAACCTATTTAAGTTCAAGAATATTTTACTTTTACTAATAATATTTTTAAGTTGTGTGAATGAATAAATGATGATTGTTGATGCCATGTACCTACTTGTTTATTAGTGCTTGTGTAGCCGGAATGCATATTTGTTTCCTGAAGAGATCAGCATAGTTCTAGGATCATAGCATAGCCCAAGAGGGATCCTAGTGGACAAAGCAACTAACAACCTAAAGCTAGGTATGTCAAGTTAGAGACAATGTCCTCTTTATTTGTATTTGAAGACGCACAGCGGGAATTATCTCAAAAAACAATCCATATAGCGACATCAGCAGCAGTAAAATGAGTGGTTATTTGTTGAAAAAAACAAATCTCACGCTATCGCTATTACCGTCTGCAGTCCTGTCAAAAGGGCATCTGATGAAAAAGTTGTTTGAATAAACAATCAATAACTGCTGCTGTCACTACGCCTTATTCTTAGATAATTAACCTCTGGTGCAGAGGCTGCCATATAAAATGAGGAGGCCCATGCCTTCATAAATGAGGTCAATTTATAAGGTTCGATGAGGTCATCATGGGTATACTCGGAATGATTTAATAACGTTTATAAGTAGGTATGCGGGATTTACTAAATAAACAACACAATTTAGATCTACAAACAAATATAATTCAGTTTTCTAACATTTTACGATACATAATTTTATAAATGTACAGGGTAAGCTCATGACGTGGGAGAAGCGGCACTAGTTCACAACTGGCTACCGGAATATACGCAGTATGTGGTGCAAATAGGTACATTACAGGGGATACGGCGGTAGCTACCGCGCTGATATGCTTTTACATGGGTATGACGACTTACTACTATACTGTGATTTGAAGTTATGGCGGATTTTCCAATGTTCTTTCCGGTTAAAAACCTACATTATACACCAATGACTAGTATAATTTACAAAAAATTACGTACTGTTAAGCGTATTAAATTTTAATTTAACACCAGTAGTTCAGAGAATGAAAGCAGAGGAACGCCGGGACCAATCGGCGACCGATCTCTGTGCGTCCCGTGGAAGACAGCAGAATCAAAACATACCATCACGCATCTACACTTGTGCATCTATTTCCATATCGATAGGTTAGGTACAGCAAAATTGATAACAAATATTTCTTTTATTATTTAAGAAATGGATACCTATACACATGAAATTGTTCTACTACCAATGCACACGAATGCAAAGTCTCTTACACCAGTAAAGATAAATATTAATTTAACATTACTATGATTTATTTAAAATCTATTAAATAATTTTCACACAGACGAAATTTAACACATGATATTGCAAACGACATTGATGACATTAAACTGTTATTGCACAAATACTATTCAACTACTGGGTTCTCAATACACTGGGGGACACACAGACATAATGTGGCGGTCACGTGGTGCACCGAACCTGCACCTGTATAACACACAACATTACACATGGGGAATATCCAACTATACTTCCAAGATTGCACAAAATTCACACACTCAAAGCTTTTCATCAACAGAGCAAGTTCTGATTATACAGCAATTATTTATGACACCAATACAATTGTTAGCAAAGTGGACAGAGGTTAGAATATTATGATGTAAAGCAATGTTCCTGTTAACTGCATCTATATGCATGATCATGACCATACATTACACATACCTCACAACACATTTCACAATTTCACATAGAAAAGGCAGTTAAGTAGAAGTAAAACACGAGAATAACATTAAGTTGTTAGTGAAAGAGTACTAAACCTGAAACTGGTATCCGATTTACGGTTTCGTATGAAATAGGCACTTGAAGTGAAAATTTAAAAATTAAGTTATGGTCATGTACAAGATATAATTTAAATAACAAAAATAAACTATTAAAAAAATAAAATGTCAATCGGTAAATATGGGAATGTATTTGCTACATTACATAAACTTTTCATTATATATGTTAAAAGTGAAGCAAAAAAATTAACGAACATTATAATGCCTACCTAAATATAAAAATGTAACTGTTTCAATAAAAATAAAATGTAACTTCTATGGCATCTGAAATAAATTTGTACATTTTTGTACCTGGTGCCGAATACCTCACCCTCAGGATTTGACTAAAATTCCATTAAAATTTCCCTATTCTACTAATATTAAAATTACGATAAGAAATGACAAAACTAACTACTACACAGTTAATATAGACTTAAACATTAGCTCTACACAATATGATTATAACGCAATCACCTACTTTGGCTGGACTCACAAATAAGGTTATGTAGTGTTTTTGCGTAGTTTAAATAATACTGGAAGTTTTGCCTGAGGGTCTTGCAAACAAAAATATGCGGGAGCGGTGCTCGCTACACATTCACTATTTTGATTAATAAATAGATAAACATTCGGTGGTTTGATCACACAAACTCGTCAACTGATCCAAAAATTTGCTTCGACTAAATCCCGTCGTTAGTTCAAATGTAAGTTTTTCACATTCGAGCCGACTCGTTACCAATGGGCATTCCATTTTGTCTGTGTCGGACTATGTGCGTTTGATAAAATATTATCAAAAACTTAACACACCTCAGATCTATTCCGTTTACTCGTCAAAGACCAAACAAAACAATAGGAACTCTATACTAGAAAAATATGCATTTTAATAAAACATAAATTAACTAAAACACAAAAACAAATTCTTTTTCCATAACAAAAGTTAATACGAAACAAAATCGTAATAATTAGGAATACTCTGCAAAAACTATAATAACCTAAATCAACTTTTAAGTTAATTACAAAAATTTACCGATAGATGTCGAGTGGTCGCCCATGCTATGACAAGCTTGGTGACTTTTGCCTTCTGATACAACAAGTAATGTTTATCATAATTTGGCATTCGATCTAAACTCACATAACACCACCATATACATATAGTCAAGAAAATCATCAAGTTCAAATAAATTAAGAATGAAGAGTGATAGATTTAATCTAATCACAAAATAATTACTTTATCTACACGGTACATACGTATAAGTATAAGAAAAGCTGTGTCAGTGAAAATGTCTTAGTTTTAGAAAGGGTAAAAGAGCCATCGAGTTTACCTCGAGTTCGAGTGCTTAGCAATATTGCATTGACACTTATTACTTAACATTTTATTTGATAATTTTTAAGACTAATGCCTTTACTAAAATCGCTTCTCGTTTAGCTGTTTCCGTGGAAAACAAATTATAATTAGAATTTCATTGTACGCAAATTAAAAAGATTTATTATTTCACTGAAGACAAGAGCTCCGTAAATCTATGCTATTTATAATATTTGTAGGTTATGGCACATAAAATGAGCGTGATATAATTTCTTTTCCGCGGCTCGGCGCGGCGCTCTTTATGACAAAGTAGGTACCCTATATTATAATCTTAGCTACTAAGGCATTTATCTACATAAATAAGCGTATATTCGTACCAATGCAATATTATCGAACGCTCGTAGGGAAATCGCCTTCCAACAGCGTAATCGTACATAACATAGTTTGATAAAAGTAAATTATCAGCGTGGCATTGTTATGGAACGTTTGAACCTCATTCAAAGACAATGGCTGCAAGATTAGCTTTATCGGTTTTGTTAAGACAGAAATCAGATTACGCTACACACATTTTGTAGAATAAATTTTAGTAAAATGATTTGTTTCAGTGAAAGTAATTTCGAGCCAATATACATATGAAATAATTAATGACACTCATGAGCAAATCGAATTTTTTATGAGATCAAATGTGTGAGACATTCAGTGGTTAATTGTCCGATGCATTGCTCATGTTAGTAGCGGATTGACAAGGTAAGGTACTATCACATCATTGCATCATTTGTTTATACTTTCAGAATAACAGGAAACATATTTTCCCCGCATTCAAAACAAAGACAGTTAAAGGTACATCTCAGAAGGATCAAACCTTAAGCATCAAGCAAATATGTAATATGTTCATGATAATATTCCCCAGTCACGGTAGATATCTCAGATCTCTTGGTCAGATCCTTGAGGAGTCAGATTTACTGTTTAATTACTGCTAGACACATTAGGGTTTTTATTGTTTCCGACTGAATATCGAGTCATTAGGATTCTAGAGGCTAATGTAGTGAAAAAATGCGGAGCTTTCAATATGCCTCTCGCTTTTGGGTCGAGTTAAGCTAGATCGCGTGATAGGATCTCGCGATCGGTTTTCGAGTCTTCGCTTTCGCTTCGCTCGACTTTCTGATCGAATAGACCGCCTTGGAATTATGCTGATACGAGGGTAAACAAGATGCAATGTAGTAAGCATGCCTTATCAATCCGAGGTGCAAGTTATGTAGATTACTGAAAGTGGAAGGTGGAAGAATGCGTTCATCGTACGTCGGTAAGGTTGCTCTTGTCGCCAAAGAGTTTGACGAGTTGCTCCTCGTAGTCGTCAATGTTGCGCTTCATTATCTCCATGCAGGGGCCCAGGAGACGCTCGAACGTTTCCACGTCCAGGACTGGAAAAGTAATGCATGTAGGTCATTATCATTGTAAGATAGAATAAGTTCACTAATGGACAAATGTGCATAGGTATGTTTAAATATCTCTTCTCTTGTGTCACTAGTTTCTTTCGAAACAGTGTGGTGAAAGGATTTTAAGTGCGCCTTTAGAGGCTCCTTTCGAGCACTTGACACATGTTATAGAACTTTTTTTTTAGGTTCTACGACATGCCGGTTTCCTCACGATGTTTTCCTTCACCGTTTGAGAGTACTGGCCTTGTGCACATACATTTTTGAACAGAAAAACTCATTGGTGCACGACCGGTTTCGAACCCACGACCTTAGGATCGGAAGGCGGGGCCGCTACCACTAGACAACCAGTGCTCTCCTGGTAATAAGTATTGACAGCTTTCACAGCTCAGTTTGCTCCTAACATCAGGTGACACTTCGATCAAACCTATGAGTAGAAAAATAAAAAAAAAGCTCTGCTGTCGGGTTCGATCCCCACCCACACACACACACACATATAACATACATTTATTATATTATATTAAAAGTATGTATTCACAAAAAAAAGTATTTATGTATTATATTAGTTATCTGGTTCCAATATTACAAGCTTTGGCTTAGTTTGGGGCTAGATAGTGCTATGTGGATAGTCTATCAATATTTATATTTATTATTATTATGTGTTTTGAACATCGATGTTTGATCTCCGTTTGAACAAACAGCTAGTCGGAGACATATTTGTTCTCGGATGGGGATGGGGATCGTACCCACAAACTTCTGCGCTGAAGGCAGAGCTACTACCAACTGAGCTATGAGACCAGACTTCGAGAGAGTTTGCTGTAGCCACCACGCTTGGCAAGCGGATTGGTGACGCAGGAGATGATGCTGCCAATTCCCTTAGTCATTACTCTCACGACATTCACGGAATACTGCGTTGCTGCGTTTCGGTTTGAAGATTGTGTCGGTGAAATTACAGGCACATGTGGCTTAACATTTGTACGGCTCAAGGTGATGGACGCAGGTCAGTGCATCGTAGGGCACGTTCCTATCGTGCGTGACTTTCGAGGCAATGTTTTGGGGCGATGGTTACGACTTAACATCTGGAGGGCTATCTGCTTGTTCCATCAGAAGATCTTAGTTTTAACTTGGGCGATTTGACATTTTATGTATGTATGTATGTTTGTCTGGCCATAACTTTCGAACCGTTGATCCGATCTGCATGAAATTTGATAAGTTGATAGCTTGTACTTGAGAAATTTACTGGTACTGGTAAGTATATGAGTAAAATCAGATGAAGGGTTATTAAGATATGGGGTTTTTGAAGGGGGCAAAAATAAAAAAAGTTACATAAAAAAATCAAGTAACTGTCATATGAAAGGGCTTTGTTTGGACATTCCAAAACAATTTTTACTTTTTTTTGGGACGGTCGGTTTTTGAGATACAACAAAAAAGTTAAATTACTAGAACCAGCGATTCAAGAGCTCCCATCTCTAAGAGTTTCGTTGACATTAAGGTTTTTCTACTGGTCATCCAGTTCCTTTGTTTTTCTTATTTTTTTTATTAAAATAAATTAAGGAGGTACTTAGTTCTCATAAAATGGTGACAACGACCTGGTCTGATGATGGATCCACGGTCTGTTCAACGGAA
Source organism: Chloroclysta siterata (assembly GCA_932294275.1). Taxonomy (NCBI): domain Eukaryota; kingdom Metazoa; phylum Arthropoda; class Insecta; order Lepidoptera; family Geometridae; genus Chloroclysta; species Chloroclysta siterata. The sequence continues at coordinate 21,784,989 of OW028589.1, forward strand.
CTCTTCAATAAAAAGGTCATTAGAGTTGAAACTTGGTTACCATAGTAAGTTAGTAGGTGGTAGTCAGATAAAAGTAGTAGTCAGAGGCAAGTCTAAACATTATGTTTGGACTTTTTTCTGACCACCACTCAAAGTTTTGGTGCGTTCGTCGGGTCGCATCTCGAGATCTCAGTTCGGGGCAAACCACTAGTTTATCAAGTTAGGAACGAACAGGGATTGGAGTTGTCAAGTTGTGGCAGGATATAGCTTTTTTAACAGGTCACACTATCACCGGATGGCGGTCGATAATGAGCAGTTCACTTACAAGCAACTCTAGTGGGTCCGGCCGCGTAGGCGGATGCGGCTCGCGGCTTGTGGGTCACTAGTGCGAGTTCGCCGAAGTAGCCGCCTTTGCCTGAAATACGTCATTAATTATAAATTAAAGTTACAAATGTTTAACAGACTTACAAATAGACAAAGTCAAAAATGTTTTTGACTTTCAATTCTATCACAAGAACCACTTTGAAATGCTGGATCAATAGGCTTTTTGAAGCATGGTCAATCTAGGTACCGGTCGTGTCACTAGTTACATTCGAAACAGTGTGGTGAAAGGATTTTAAGTGCGCTTAAAGAGGCTTTCAGGCACTTGACACATGTTATAGAACTTTTTAGGTTCCACGACATGCCAGTTTCCTCACGATGTTCTCCTTCACCGTTTGGGAGTACTGGCATTGTGCACATACATTTTTGAACAGAAAAACTCATTGGTGCACGACCGGTTTCGAACACACGACCTTAGGATCGGAAGGCGGGGCCGCTACCACTAGACCTCCAGTGCTAGGTGCCGGTTCTACACGACCAAGCCTATAGAAGAACAGACAACATAGCTTGAAGAACATGCATCAAATAAAGATTCAAAAAAAACTTAATTTGGTGCGTTATTATTATGTATAAAAATTGTAGGTACACCGATTATACTCTTAAGTTTCGAGTCAACATTATCATCAGCCTGTAGAAGTCCACTGCTGGACATATGCCTTGTATACTAGATACATTTCCAGGAAGAACAATAATTCAAAACCCTCTCCATCAAAGGTCTTCCCGCGATGTTTCCAACCTTTATTCTATAACGGGATTTCAGAATTAAAATTGAACAATGTGTGTGTGACCTCATATGTTTTATTTATTCAAAATTCCATTCGAAATACTTAAAAACGTTCATAAAATTTCGTCATTTCTTGTAATCCTTCATTTTTATTTATTTATTGCATTTTTAAGTCAATGAAGTCGGGTTACATGTTTTTTTTTCTCGTTATCGATGGGTTTCCTACCACTAGAGACCGCGAGCTTCCCCCATACGGAGAAGATACCCCATGTATACAACGTGTAACATAATACCCCTATAACCCCGGAAGCAGGGTATTCTACAGGTTAGGGCGAGCATCTTTTGATAAATGACTTTTGAAATTTCGAAGTTTTTCATTTATAAAATGCCTCTATAACTTTCCGCCAAAATTAAACTAACATAACATGACGCAACCCTATTTACAGCTGTTTTTTGACCTTTAATTGTGAATTTTGGATAAAATAAGTAACAGAACTGCCAAATTAGTAAACGCAAATAGCGTATGTACCAAGGTCACGTACACATTATTAGGGTTGTTGCAAATTTCTGAGACAGAATTTAACTTTTGTATAGGAATTTCGAAATCGAAGAATTCAAACTTTGCACACGTCAAAGTATTTCAGTGCTTGGTCTGATCATTAGGTCTTTGGTCTTATAGGGCTATTATGTTACACGTTGTATATAGGGAAAGGTCAAGTTATAGTGGCTTATGTTGGCGGAACCAGTTATAGTGGCTTATGTTGGCGGAACCTCAGACCACCCTAGGCCATAGTCGGCCCGACAGCCATCAACGATGAATTGATAACCGACTTCCGACCCTAAGGTCATGGGTTCGAAAGTTCAAACCCGCCTACTTATTACATAACTCGTGCGTGATCGGTCTTGCACATGTGTAATAAAAATGTGGAGTTTAGCGACAATGGCCGATAAGTCTGTCGCCATCTCTTTTTATTGGCATGAAAGTGATAGTAACATGAATATTTTATCACTTTCATCATCACCCTGAAGAAGTCCACTGCTGGACATAGGCCTCCCTATACATTTCCAGGAAGAACGATTCCGAGCCATCTCCATCCACCGACTTCCCGCGATCTTCGGGTCCATCCATCGGGTAGGAGGGCGTTCCACGCTTCGCTTACCAGTAAAATTGTATCTTGCGATTTTTCATAACTTTATTCAATGATTTTAAATCTCCAAAATTGTTGAATGTGCGAGCGAGAAGTACATAAGCGGTAGTCTGCGTCTTAATCTTTATCTCTTGAATACATAAAATTACACCTGTTTACGCCCTTAGGGGTAGGCAGAGACTACGTTTTTGAGACACAAAATACCTAAACGCTTTTTGATTTGATATTACTATGACACTGTTTTTACTGTGCGTATTGAATACATAAAAACACGCCTGTTTCCCATAGAGGTAGGCAGAGACCACGGATTTCCACTTGCTACGATGACCTACCTCTTTCGCCTCATTCACTCTCATAACATTGTTCTTTATTCTTGATTATACACAAATTATTTACACAAAAAAGATATGATAGTCATGTACAAAGGCGAGCTTAACCCTAGATAGAGTTTTCTTCCAGCAAACCTTAGAGGATACAGAGAGCTGATTAAAGTGGTGGGAAGGTGAACAAACATAAAAAAAAAAAAAAAAACTGATAGGAGAATCAAAATAAAAGTAAGAGAAATCTTAATACAAGATAAAATAAAGAAATAAAGATTATATACATATTTATAAACCTATATTGTTCATACATGCTTGTCGCGTCGGTTTTACGTGTTCAACTTACCCAACAATTTGACCTCGTGCTCGTTGCCGTCGTCGCGCGCTATGCGGATGCTGATGGATCCGTCTTCGACGAAGTACATGCCGTCCGCAGTGTCGCCTTGCCGGATTATCAGCTCGCCGTCGATCAGCGTGCGCGGGATCAGAGCGTCCGCCAAGTTGGCGCGCTCGTACGGCTGTTCGTACAAAATAACATTCGTTGAAGTCAAGTAATAAGGTTAGAAAGAAAGAGTAGTAGAGCTCTTTGTGTGTGGCTCGCCCGGGGAAGTACTACCACCACGCCTTTTTCTGCCGCCAAGCAGCAACGCTGTGTTTCGGTTTGAAGAGTGGGGTTGCCAGGCACATGAGGCTTAACATCTGTATGACTCAAGCTGATGGACGCAGGGCAGTCCATCGTAGGGCACGTTCTTATCGTGCGTGACTTACGAGGCAATGCTTTGTTATAGGTGATGGTTACCACTTAACATCAGGTGGGCCATCTGCTTGTTCCATCAGCTGGTTGTATAAAAAAAAAAAAAATTATGACCCACAACAATAATCAGTAACAGTGGGTGTGTATTTGTGGGGAAATACTACCACTATGCCTATTTCTGCCATCGAGCAGCGTTGCTGTGCAGGTGTCAGGGTGGTTGGCGGTAAAACTATAGGCACAAGAAGCTTCTGTATGCCTCATGTTGATGGACATTGCACATTCAGATCGTTCGTCAAAATCAAAACGGTCTTTATTCAGTACAATCACAAGGATCACTTTGAAATGACAAGGACACTTAAAATCAGATAGACCATCTGCTTGTTCGATCGGCAAGTAGTACTAAAGAAAAGTTACAACTTAAAAAAAAACATCGCGAGGAAACCCGCGGTTCAGTCAGCTATACGAGTATTGACCATGACTTTGCAGACTAAGCTGTGAGAATGGTATAGGTGCTAGGCAATCCCAATCTATCTAAAATCCTATCCCAGGGACTATAGCGTACCGTTAATAATCAGGAATGAAAATAGCCCCTAAGGGCCGGTTTCACCATGCTCTGTTAGTTACTAATCAAGGATTAAAAGACCGTTAAATGTAACCTTAGCTGTCAAACGCGTACATTTTGACATATTTAACGGCCCTTTAATCCTTTGTTCATCTAACAGAGCATGGTGAAACCGGCCCTAAAGCTGTATAAATTATCTACAATAGGTCTGTATTAACAGGACGTTCAATATTATACAATACAATATTAAGCTGGTGCCCGCGACTTCGTCTGCGCAGATTAGTCGCACAATATCTTCATAAATTGTAACCTATGTGTTATTCTGATGTATACATCAGAAACAAATGAAACTTTACAATAATATAGCTTATAAGCTATATTATTGTAAAGTTTCATTAAAATCCATTCAGTAGTTTTTACGTGAAAGAGTTACAAACATCCATCCATCATCCATCATCAGTAGTGCATCAAACACTATTATAGCACAGCTGAGCGTTGACCGATTTTGCTATTCTTTGTATCTCGCAACACAAAATAAACGCTTTTTGATTTGATATTACTATGACACTGTTTTTACTTGCATATTATATAGTGGGACGTCTATTTCAGGGTTTTATACATATATCTATGTTGTGTTAGGTTCTGATGGTCAAGTAATTACATCAATGCAATCAAATCATTAAATAGTATTTGCAAAGGTCAGTCAAGTCGCGTCTGCGATATTTTTCTAGCTCAACTATTCTTAACATAGTAACTGTCAAGATTATCATCAATGCACTTCAAGGTGATTTCAAACTACAGAAGTGTGGGAAAGATACTTCAATACCACGTCACAGTCATACATCGTATCTCTGCACTTGATTTAGATTTGTTTTTAATTGGCACTAGATCAGTTTCTTTCCGAGGCTATGTTCGCGGTGTACAAGTTCAGTTACAGTCAGCTTCAAAAGTAGATAAGCGTTATTTGTTTTTAAGTTCAAATATTTTTTACAACCAGCACGATTTTGATATTTTTTTTGAAAAACCGTCTTGAGCGTAGACGTTGTCCTAAATATATGTCAACCAAAGTTGCTATTTCTCTGCGAAATCAAGCAAAAAGGTCCGTTGAGTAACTGAAATTGAAAATCTAGTTTTGACTCTGGCTGCGCCTAGACAAAAGTTTTGAAATTTCAATGTTATATGTCTAACGAAACTTTCGTCATAACTTGACAAAAAAGTAAGTACTTATAAGTAAGAATCTTAATAACCACCGGAAAAATCATTTAATTTTCAGGAAAAACCTATGACGTATTAACTATGCATGTGACCTACTTCCAGAGTCATGGACTCATGAGCTCAGCGCAAATATGCCACATTTAGAGACCACTGGACATGAAAGTGTTAAGCTATTAAACGTATTTTTTTGACATAATTTTGCCTTTGGCCTTTGGATGCGATAATCGCATTCAAAGGCTTATTCATTCGCAAGAAAATATTTTTTCTTCATGCATGTGGGATGAAAAGGGCGCACGTTTTAAGCGTCTTTTGTAATGGAAGTATAGGAGTAGGTATACCTTAGTTACAAAACAAGTACGCGGAAAACACTTCGACCGACGTAGCGTGGGAGTTGTTTAGGTACTCATCTGTGACGTCTTACGTCTTATATCATACCTATATAAATAACACACTGTATTTTCCAGAATCTTCTGAAAAGAATTCCTTCTTTCAAGTAGGTGTGCATGGTGCGTTGGACAGTTTCTTCAGTTCAGTGCAAATTCAGTCTGGGAGTTATGGTCCATGGTACTCTGATCAGTGGCGTAGCTAAGTGGACAAGGGCCCCGGTGAATAGAGAAAGAACCGGGCCCTCACATTCTCTTTCCACATTGCTTGAACTTATATTAGCTTTTAAAATAAATCATTAAAAAAATTGTGAGAAGGCTCAAGGTTTTCTAGCTTTGGGAGCTGGCTGGCCCTCTCTTTTCAAATCTTAGGTTAGAGGGCCCCCTGAGCTCCCTGGTGCACTGCACCACCTGGCCATACGATAGCTACACTGACTCTGATACACACGACAGTAGAAATCTCATTTGGTACGTTATCAGGAATATGTATGTTTAGTACACGGTTGAAGAAGTGGGTTTTTAACTGGTTGAGCACTTAAGGATAAGCTTCTTCTTCTTGTCGAGTCAGTTTCTTTTTTCGAAACAAGTGTGGTGAAAGGATTTTAAGTGCGCCCCAAAGAGGCTCCTTTCGAGAACTAAGGATAAACTACGCATATTAATTACAAATTATTTCAAACCAACTTATTACAATATGCTGTACTCTTCGATCAACAATCAATCAAAATTGATTGTTGATCGAAGGCTGTACTCGTTAGTAGGCATCTGACCACCATACATGAGAAGGGCACAAATAATAAAGTGACAATAGACACCCTTTACGCGGACAACAAGTTCCCCAAAAATTTCCAGTTCATACTGCACCATACTACAAATTACTGACTTTCGCAAGATGCAAGCGATGGAGGTGCCCTTCGTCTCAAATATTGCGATATCGCTATAATACTGAGGTGGCCACTTATTTATTTCATACAAGCCGGTGCCCGCGACTTCGTCTGCGCAGGATTAGTCACACAATATCTTTATAAATTGTAGCCTATGTGTTATTCTGATGTATAAGCTATATTATTGTAAAGTTTCATTAAAATCCATTCAGTAGTTTTTACGTGAAAGAGTAACAAACATCCATCCATCCATCCATACTTACAAACTTTCGCGTTTATAATATTAGTAGGATTAGTAGGATAATTTAACAAGGCATCGAGCGAGACGATAAGAAAAATAAGGTGGTTGTTCGGAAATTGTAGTATTTTAAGTCAATTGTACGAAGTGTATGAGGCTAAGCGCTCATCGACCGCACCCTAATCTTGGCTTAGTCCAGAATTAACTGATAACACTGATAAGCAATCTACGTTATATCATGTGACGCTGTCTATTACATTACTGCTTATCGGATACTTATCGGACGGCTTCTTATGGCCTTCTTGATTGTTATTCAATTGACTAGAATCGATTTGTTTAGTATTCGATGTGGCGACGAGCTTGCAATCCGTTACGCTTAGAATAATAAACTGATCAGAAAAACTTACTGGAATCGTCTGTGAATATATTCTAATATCTATGGCCAACCAATGGCACGCGACGCAATATTTTGGGCACGCCACGAATCATAACAGTTTGCAGTTTGCATAACAGGCTAAATCGCCCTCTGGGTCGCTGCGGCCCGTGCCTAGTGCCCCTGTTAGAATTTCCGTTGAAATTATTATAATATATTAAATAAATAAATTATTATATTTTGGTTGAAATTATTTGAAGGCACTACGGCGTCTACGGCCTCGTATTTTTTTTTATTGGCACGTTTATTCAAAAAGGTTCGCCCCCCCCTTATCTATGACATTGGAAATCCTAAATAAAAAACCGCTACAAACATATTAATTCCCATAAAACTAATAATAATCCTGAACATTTTCCATAACCACATAAAAAGTTAAGCCAGCAATTTCCGAGAAAATAACGGTTTAGATTTGGGTGAATATTTCTAACATCTTTCAGCTGAGAATCTTTTAAATCTCCGCCCGCAATAAGCGCTACCACCTGTCAAGTAAACGAATTTACTAACAGACGCTTCGCAGTTATTAAATTAGTCTAGCTTCGTCGAGGAAGGAAATTCTAGGACAGCGGTCGCAAAACTTGGATCTATGGACCTACACGACTTATTTTTATTCTTGTCTTCTTGGACTTCTTTCGAAACAGTGTGGTGAATGGATTTTTAGTGCGCCTCAAACAGCCTCCTTCCGAGCACTTGACACATGTTTTTAGAACTTTTTAGGTTCTACGACATGCCGCCAATTTCCTCAAGATGTTTTCCTTCACCGTCTGAGAGTGAAGAGGGTGAAAAGGGCACATACATTTTTAAACAGAAAAACTCATTGGTGCACGACCGGTTTTATACCCACGACCTTAGGTCGGTGGGGCCGCTTCCACTAGACCACCAGTGATGCTCACTATCACTTATATTCACTGAACTGACGTCTCCAAGTGATCCTGGTGACTTAATTGAATAAATGCCTTGAAAATATATAAATGACTGCATATAAACGTTTTGCAACAAAAAATAATACCTTATGTTTTTCTAATAGTACTTTTCCTAATTCTAAAATCGTCGATATGGCATCAGAGCACAAAAAGTCTTATAGATTGATACTTCCCCGTACTGACCGGTTTCGTTGATATAAGTTTTACAAGAAAAACATTTTTTTTTACTTATTATGTTTTCTTGAGGCATACAGATGTAATCATTAACTTGACTCATACAGATGTTAAGCCTCATGTGCCTGTAATTACACCGGCAACCACACTCTTCAAACCGAAACACAGCAACGCTGCTATTCTAGGACCATAGTTGACTATTTACAGTTGGTATTCGGTGGACAAAATATTTAGAATCGCTGTTCAGTAAATTTGACTCCGGTCGCCAAGCTTGGCATTTCAGTCTATAAAAGTGGTGAATATTCTGTTATATCCACGAACGGTGGGCGCATTCACTACGTTGCTCTAACAAGCGTGCATTTCCTTTGCTAAATTGACCCTTCAAATGCTTTGAGTTTATAATAGGCTATTCATTGATGCAACTGGGGGCTCTGACGTATGTTTGCATGTGTTGGTAACCTACACTGCTGCGCTGCTGTGTTTCGGTTCGAAGAGTGTGGTTGCCGGTGTAATTACAGGCACATGAGGCTTAACATCTGTGTGAGTCAAGTTGATGGACGCAGGGCTGTGCATCGTAGGGCACGTACCTATCGTGTGTGACTTACCATCAGCTAGTGGTATAAAAAAAAACAGTGATGACAGATTTTTAGGCCGCCCTTATGGAGTCACTTCACATAGCATTCGTGTTCACGTATCCGTCTTATTTTCCCAAATATGATGATGTTTATTGACTCTATTCGCCTATATTTTCCTATTTTCACGAACAAGACGAATACGCAAACGCACGAATACCGCTGTTCGTCACGATTGTGTGGACGGTGTGATAGAGTCCCTTTCTTACTTTCCTAGTGCAAATTGCCAAGGAGTGGAACTCTCTACCGTCGTCGGTATAACTTAGGAATATTCAAGACAAGAGTGAACAAGTTATATTTAAGCTTTAAGGATTATAGCTAAGCGTGCTCCACCTTAGACTGCATCTTCACTTTCCATCAGGTGAGATGGCAGTCAAACTTCTAGACAATAATAAAATAAAAATAATTATCAGGAGTTCTGCACAATAAAGCCGAATAATAAGGAAATTAACACGCGAATACCGAATAGCGATGTGAAGTGCCGACGAAACGACTGCTCGAGCCAAAATTTTGCCATATTTATGATTTCCTGTGGCTAGTCTTAAAATCAATATTGCAGTTTATTATGAACAAAATTAAAAATGACATTATTATTATGGCGCATGATTTCATTCAATTCAAAGTTATTTTACTTAGCATTTCGTTCATGCCAATTCGGACCTTATTTAACAATGTAAAGGTATATTTTAGCGTTGCCTCAGTTTCAAGGTAAGGTTTGGGGATTAACTTAGTTTGTTACATAGATTTTCTCGGATATAATTGTTTACCAACGCTCCCGCTACTCTTATCTAAGAAAGTCTTAGGAGTTCCAGAAAATCAAACAAAGGAGTGAAGCCCTTAGCGTTCAAATAATGTATTTTATATTGTTAATATATTATTAGTAACAATATTTGAGAGTTATTTGCATTATTACTAGAGCACGGGTGGATTATTGGGAGTGACCCCGCCTTCTGATTATAAGGTCGTGAGTTCAAATCAGGTCGTGCATAAATGGACTGAAGGGGGTCCATAGACATCCTTAAACAATCTTGCAATGCTACAGTCGTAATGCCGTTTTAGTCCGACTGCAATGGAGTCCCTTTCTTACTTTTAGACCATACGCGTAGCATAATGTCAAACAATAATGATATTGGTAGTCCGAAATTTGTAGGTAGCTTTTTTGTTACTAAAAAACCATTTCCAAACCGCGATTTTCAGTGTCGTTTACTGATCTCGCTGCAGGACGACCATGCCATTGTAACCAGTTCTTGGCCACCATTCGGTTGTCGTCCTACTCCACCTGTCATCACCACGTCTTGCAATGGGAATGGGTTAGACTGGCACAGGATCGTGGTAGATGGCATCAACTAAGACAGGTCTATACCCAGTGGGTGAAGTGGGGATGATGACGAAAAAATCACTCACGAAAGTAGGCTTCACTAGATTGTAATGAAGCTCACGACAAAATATTGACTTATACAAAAGAGACAGCACTTAGCTACCACACTTCGATTGTCGCTTTGAGCAGCGTCGACGAGGCAATATTTTCGGGACACTGAGCAGAGTAGCCAAGCGTGTGGGAACATGTGGGGTTCCGACTAGGGCAATTAAACTTCGGGAGGACAAACACTACAGTTTCCACCCTTAATCCGTTAGCTAACAGACCAGGCCAGATTTAATTGGTAAAATGGTTTCCTGCCCTCTTTTGTTACTCCGTTATTTCAGTGCCTTTTGTATGAGTCCATCTTTCTTGAATGGGCACGCATAAAGAACATAATTAAGGTAAATAGAGCTTTACCTCCTATATTTGACAGCCTTCACAGCTCAGCTAGTAGTAGCTCTGCCTTCTGCGGCGGTGGGTTTGATCCCCACCGAGAACAAACATTTTTGTGATGAACATAGATGTTTGTTCTCTGTCTGGGTAAAAAAGTATATAAGTAGCAGTAGTAGTAATCTGGTTCCCATATCACAAGCTTTGGCTTAGTTTGGGGCGAGATAGTGCTGTGCGGAATGTCCATCAATATTTATTTATTTTTATTTATAGTATCGTTTCTTAGATTTAGCCTTGTTACTAGTTTTCATCACCCATCGTTGAAGCATTGATAATTTTTTCAGAGTTTTATATATCAACCTTAGAAGTAAAATATCAATGTATTAAGTATGACTATAATCCCCACGGTAAACATCCCGCCATAAAACATACAAAGACGTATGTTTTATGTGTCTAGCTCTAGCCATGCTGACAAAACTGTGCTTAACCAAGTTCTTCACCATTTTATATCGAAAGCGTGATCTAGGTCGCTGGAGGGACACCCAAAAGTTATGACTGCAATAGGAACGTGATCGTACTCACATAGCAAGTATTATGCAATTCATGATCTTTTCTTTTTAGTACTACTTGCTGGTGGAACATGCACACTGACCGCCCTGTTCTACACAAATATTAAACTATCATATTTCCTTATTGCCATTAAAAATGAGATTTTTATCATGATTTTTGTGTTTGATTGGTTCACAAAAAAAACTTAGAAGACATATTAAATAGACTATTCGTGTCAATCAATTTGACAGAAGTCTATGCGTGCAAGCACTGCAGCGTCCGGCTCTGACTTTTAGTAACTCCACCACCCTAGTATGTGTTAATCTTGTGAATGTGGGTAGGTGCATATTTTGAATGTCTGTATTGGTAGGATTTTGTTAAGACTATATTTTTTTGTGAAGTAGGTACTATTTATACAACGTGTAACTTATAAGATCAAGAGATGAGACCAAGCACTGGAATACTTTGATGTGTGCAAAATTTGAATAGTTCAGTTTGAAAATTCCCATACAAAAGAAAAATGTATATTGTCTCATAAATTTGCAACAACCCTTATAATGTGGCCTTGGTACATACGCTATTTGCATTTCCTAATTGGTTGCAGTTCTGTTACCTATTTTATCTACAGTTCACAATTAAAGGTCAAAAACAGCTTTAAATAGGGCTGCGTCATGTTGTGTTAGTTTTATTTTGCAGGAAAGTTTAAGAGGCATTTCATGAATGAAATACTTCGAAATTTCAAAAGTCTTATAACTACAGTTGTTCGCCATGACCTGTAGAATATCCTGCTTCCGGTGTAATAGGGGTATTATGTTACACGTTGTATAGAATTTATCCATGTATGTTTCTAAGTCTGACAAAATATATTAGTATTTGTGTCAATTTGAAGACTTTGACTAAGTTTCATAGTGGTCAAGTTTTGTATTCACGTCCAGAGGCTTATTGTTCCAGGAGCCGCACTCCACGTTTTACTTTGAAACGGTTTATTACGGTGCGGCCGTAAGCTAGGGATACTAAAGTTTTAAAGTGACTTTGTACGATGTTATTAGATACAGGTAGTTTATGTGTTGGCGTTGTGGTTATACAGCCACTTATAACAACATGTCAAGAGATAAAAAAAATCTTAAACTGTTGTCATCTTTTAGCTTTGACGAAATAGACAAATGACAAAAGGATTTAGATTGCGCGTAATCGGAAAAGGAGTAGGTACAAGCAAGAAGTAAATTTATTTACAAATAAAGAAAATATGCCAATGAAATAGCTAAGCTATCTGCAGACCGTTGCAAACGATGCAGAGATAGCTCAAAGGATCCAAATTGATATCAATCGGAGGCGTCCTAATGACGCCTGCCACTTTGCCACGCTGAATCGGATGCTGGTAAATGGGTAACTGCTGTATTTTTTGACATGACAAAAGCTTTTGACTTTGTATCCCATGAATTTGTATCAGGAAAAATTTAAAAATATGGTATCTGAGGACCACCTTTAAAATGGCTGGAAAGTTACTTAGACAAGAGAATGCAAAGTGTTGAAATTTCAAACATTAACATTAATAAAGGTTTAAAGCCTATCAGATCAAACTACATATATGCAAAATAACTGTGGGGTACCTCAAGGCAGTGTCCTGGGATCACTGTTATTTTTGCTTTATATAAATGATCTTCCTAACATTACGCCTAATCCATGCACACTATTTGTCGATAACATTTCTATTATTAAAAATATTTACAAATAAAAAAATAAAGTAAAAATATTTACGGGGCACTATACTTCTAATGAGCATTCATAAAATTATAGGTAATTAAAAGCAATTAGGTTTGAGACTGAATATCCAAAGCAAAAGCGTTTTTGGTTTTGGATATTCTGCAAATATTGTGCAGAAAATCGTCGAGAATTCTTATTCCTATAAATTGAGATAAAAATATAGCCAAAAAGAAAGAAGCTATTTGGCAGATGATCAACCCGGGTTAGATGAAGTCACTAAAACGCAAAAAAAGCAATGACCCTGCGACATAGAGATTGTATGACGCAACCAAGATCTAAACCTATCTGGGATATAATAAAAGACGACAGACATATTGCATATTTTAGTACATCTTCACTATTCCTTACATTTTGAGCAATAATAACTTTGTTGTACTCTGTATTGTAACTTTTCGATGTAACCTACATACTTCTATGACCATGTTTATCGCAAATATTCCAATAAAATCATATTAAGGTCACATCAAAGTTTTCACGAATCGTACAAGAAATAGTCGTCATGCATTCTATTACGGTTCTTTATTAAAACTGTTTAGTTTAAATGTTGGTTATTACAAATAATTGGAGTTCAAAGTCCGGATTTCAGGTCACGCACGTCGTGCCACAAAAACTACGGACATAACTCTTTGTCATCCTGCGGTTATAGTACGTAGCGGTTTTAAATAAACATTTCTCGTAGGTAGTATTTCTCAACTGAGCGCACAGACAAACAAACATACAGAAGACATAAATCTTTGTCATTCTCCAGTTATAGTACGTAGCGGTTTTAAATAAATAGCCGTTTCTTGCCTGTGCGCACAGACAGACGAACAGACATACAGCAGGGCGACCTTCATAGGTACACACTAGGGCATGCAGTATCGATACTTTTCGAAATTAAAAATGTTAACGGGTCCACGGGTCACGCGCGGGGTGCGATTTCACTCACTCAAGAAGCGCGTGCAAATGTATGAAATAAGTAGACGCGAGGCTCAAACCCACGGTCTAAGTTTATCCTAAAATGTTCAAAAAATTTATGACCACCCATGCGAAGCTGGGACAGGCCGCTAGTTATTTATAAAACCAAAGAAAAATTACGGTTACTACATGAACATAAAAGCTAGTGTATAGCCTGTCCTATATGCGTATATGTGTGTAGTGTACCTACTTATACTTACTCTTCAAGAAGTCAAAATTTCATTACGATGACAACTAATCGTAGTCCTCTAATTAGCGTGATATAAATAGATAAAAAAAACGATATAATAAGTATGTGAGTTTTCTTAGACAACACTGATGATGAGAGCACTGGTGGTCTAGTGGTAGCGGCCCCGCCTGATCCTAAGGTCGTGGGTTCGAAACCGGTCTTGCACCAATGAGTTTTTATGTTCAAAAATGTATGTGCACAATGCCAGTACTCTCAAACGGTGAAGGAAAACATCGTGGAACTTAAAAAGTACTTTAACATGTGTCAGGTGCTCGAAAGGAGTCTCTTGAGGCGCACTTAAAATCCTTTGACCACACTTTTTCGAAAGAAACTAGTGACACGTCAAAAGAGAGAGATAGACTACACTTGTAATAAAAAAAGGCTGTTGATAGGCTGTAGTAAAAAAACGTGCGAAAACTTGTCAAATATTACAAGTTTGAGGACAGACGGTTTCATTGATCGAGTGTAGAACAAATGTGTAGTTTTGAACTGTTCAGGGCATCTTGTTTCAGGTCAAGTAGCTCAAAAAAGATATAGCTGTAACTCATCAGTGGTCAATTGACAGAAGCGTCGAACTTGTATTTTTGCCTCCATTGCTCCATGAAAATATACTAATAAACTGGTGCCAAATGATTAATTTAACTCACTGATGCATAAAGAGGGCCGCAGTCAGCCGACCTGGGGCATTATTCTCTATGACATAGGAGATTCCGTGCCATAACCGTGTGACGTCACAGCGTGGTCTAAACGCAAACGCGATTCATAAACCAAAAAATGAACTAAGAATGACAACTAGGAATGACAACTGAGTCATAGGGAATACGGTTTTATCCGATTTCCCGCCGCTGTCTAGTCGTATCTGTGTAACGCGATTGCATTGGCAATAGAGAATAATGCACCAGGCTTGCTACCAGTAGATTACAACTACGAACAGGTGTAGTATATTTACTAATATACTTTTTCAACTATGGATTGGTGGACAGTAGCCGCAGCCTCTGCTTCTGAAGAAAGTGCCTATGTGATTTTATAATTTAGTCATGTTAATCCGTAAGACTATTAATAAGACTCCGCTACCCGTCCGTCCGTCCGTCTGTCTGTTTGTCTGTCTGTCTGTCACCAGGCTGTATCTCATGAACCGTGATAGTTAGACAGTTGAAATTTTCACAGATGATGTATTTCTGTTATGTATGTTTTACTTCTATATACTAGTTGTTAATGGAACAAGGATATGATCAAACTGATGTTAAGTAATAATAGAACAAAACATGCCTCTAAATTCTCACATGACTGAATTGCCCTACGATGTTCTGCCCTGTGTCCGTCAACTTGAGGCATACAGAATATTTGCCTAAAATAAAGCTGAAGACATAATTTCTGTTTGCTTCGTACACGAAGCAAACAGAAATTATGTCGAAACAGAAATTATGTTATTAGTTTCCAATATTATATTGGAAACTTTTAGCTTCTGTCTAAGTTAAGGTGAACCCCTGTACTCGTCTGACATACAGACTAACGTGAACCACTCTTACATTATTAAGAGTTTTCGGGAAAACTACTTTAGATTGCAAGCTATTATTCTGACTCAAACGTGAAAATGGTTGTACTTAACCTTGAAACGAGCTGTTTCATACGAGATAGAAATTCATACAACCTAAATGAACCAGCATTTGAGGTTAACAGACATTTCAAAAGGCTGAAAAACTGAAATTGAACTAAAACGACATAACAAAGAGAGATCATTAGGCGTCCTTTGGAAATTCTTTTCGTTGAGAAATGCTATTCACCTGTTGAACCCCTTAGTATTGATGAATCTTAAATTTCTCCTGATATCCAGTGAAAAAGAATCGAGTGAAATAGATTTTGGAAAAGGATTCTAAAACTTGTCTAAATAGTCATCAGAATCGCTACATTATAAAGCTTACACGGTAACTCTTCAGTGGAAAGCACTCTTCAGCAAGATGCGGCGAAGATATGTGGCTGCAGTGCACATTTTAACTGAAGAGTATGTTGGAATACCTATCATCTGTCACCCAGGAAATAAAAAAGAAATAGACTTAAGGCTGCAAACCCCAACTATGATAAGCCCCCTCTCAGATCTCTTAGCACTCAAGATATTTTAAAATATCCGAGGAAAGACCTGCAAAAGACGGAAAATGGACAGAACGGAATTGTAGTCTTACCTGAAGAGCCTTCAACATCGGCACCTTATCCAACAGCTCCTCGTAGAGCTTGCGCTTCTTGAAAGCACTCTTCAGCAGAATGCGACGGAAGGTATGCCGGTCCATGGCCCAGAGAGCTCCGGGGGACTGCGCGCGCACCGACGCAGCGCGAGGCATGTTGTACATGAGGGCCAGCTCACCGAACGAACCGGACCCTTCGTATGTGTGGACCACCTGCACAGAAATAGAGGAGGGTTACAACCGCAGCCGGTGCAAGCTAAGGCTAGATAAACATTCTCTTCGTTTTTCTTCTTCTGTCGTGTCGTGGTAACTGTTCAATAATAGGTTATACTGTTAAAACTATACCTAACTATTACTATACTATTTTATAATATAAGATCTTTTTTGTACTACAGTTATAAATATTTCTGATTAGGTGGCTTCCACGGCAATCTCTGACCAATCTCTCTCTTAGTACCGATACCGACAGCAGCCTGTATAGGTACTTATGCCTTCATATGCTTCGTACGAGTAGACACTTGGATAATAGAAGAACTTTCAAGGCATAAAACCTGGCAACGGTCGTAAGTATGGACTAACTAGGGAAAAACGGTACATAAAGTACTTGGGCCTAACCCTATCAGCTAGTACTCATGAGCGTTTGTTCGAAAATTACATCTGCCTAGTTCTCCATACTGAATAAAATCTCGAAAATTATGCATTGGTGTCGAGTTTCAATGACAAAGCAATATAATGGTGTCGGCGAGTTGATCTGAAGCTGCACCTAGCAACTGATCTTAGAAACATCTTGGTCGGTATTTTGATCAGTTCATTGCAGTTTTTTTCATCACGTCCAAAAGAAATAGCCTCACGACACGAATAGCCACGGAACCCATACCCTCAGATCTCCTATTTATTTATTATATTTGCTTGGTGCCAAGTAGCCACTCAAGATTCTTTGAGGATGTCTAAGGGGGGCAGTAATAGAACGAAATGAAAATGTAATATAATATACATATCCATTACTATTTTATAAAACTGCATGATCAAATAAGGTATGCATGCTCTATTTACTTTCATACTACGCGCCGACCCTAATGGAATTTCAATCGAGAAACACGCCTGGGCCAGCATAGCGTTCAGCCTGAGTGCACTATCTGATAGGAAAACCTTATTATCTTCAGTCTCAACTTCATCCACCTTACGTACGTAGAAAACTGTTTGATGTCATCTCTATACGTGAGAGAACCGGTGCCGGTGGTCTTGTGGGAGCAATCGTAAGGTCGTGGGTTCCAATCCGAATGTCCAATTTATTTGCCCATTATAAAAAATATGTGCGCACTGCCAGTGCTCTCAAACGGTGAAGAAAAACATCGTGGGGAAACCAGTTAGTGTTTTGGCAGCGGCGATGGGCTCGCAACCTGACACGTAAGGGTATACTGCAAAGTATGGGTTTGGGCCAAATGTAATACTTAGACCCTACCTACATCTGACTTGATTTAATATTTGGTACTGAGGATATCTACCGAGCCCGGGATCAAAGTCGTGAAGCTGTTTCCATACTTGGGCAAGTCAGAGCGAAATGTAAACGATAAAATTCATGATTTATTATACAATCCATGTGGATTATTATTTTACGTGGTTATTACAAATGCACTGGAATTATTACCATACACTGTAAGTCGTTTCTTCAGATATCTTGGTACTCAAACCTTAAATTCTGTTCATAGAATAAAATAAAAAATCTATACTTCGTCTCTTAAGAGATATTGTACAAAGGAGCTCTTACAGCTTGTGCCGACAATAAAAGACCACAACTCAGCATTTACCCTATGAGCTCGAAAGCCCATACACAGCGCTGGTTTTCAGTGGCGCCACAGTGAGTTTATGACGAAGTGGTAACGTGGCCGAGTGACGACATCTTAAAGTAAGCGACGACGCACAGAATCGATGTCAAGATTAACGAACCGTAAGTTATTGTGACATCTTTTTGCATTAATATGACCCACCATAAAAATTAAGCGAACCAGTTCCTTCATTATAAACCTCGTTGTCAGACACTTAGTAAACAAGCCATTTCGATATAGACTTTAAGTGGAAACAGAATGTAAGGACGCGCGTCTGAGTAAAGATATGTATTCAATTGATTTACAAGGATCACTTTGAAACGTCTTAAAGTTAAGTGAATCTAGGTGCCAGTTTCACGCGACCTAGCCTAGAAAACAGGCAACAAACTTACTGCTTGGCCGTTACTCTACCGTTCTTTGTATGATCCTTGTTACAAAATAACATAATAACGAAGCTCAGTAGAATATCAAACGTGTTTGAGGAATCCGGTTGCCTTTTTTCTGTTAGGATTGCCGTGTTTTTGTAATCCCTGATGAGCTGAGTGTTTTACTCTTCCCTAAACCTTTAATCACGCTTTCTTTCACGCCCGATCGAGCGAGGGTGTGAAGCTATTGAGTAATCCTCGCTTTCCGCATGACAATAAATATCTATATCATCGCACTAAGTCTGTTCCTAATCACCATGAGCAACGATGTTCCTTGTCTCGTCATGGATGTCGTCACTACATCCGCAATTTTGCAATTAAACCGTCCATCATCTAAACCAGTCTTTCTCAAAGTGCGCGATAAAGCCCCTTGTGGGCGCTAGAGGCCCTGTAGGACTCAACGGGGCGGTAAAGGGCCCAGAGGAAATTGAGCGCAACGCGCAATCTTTAAGGCGAAGACAGGAGCTTTCCTACTCAAAAGTTTACATAAGTACGAAAACTAGTAAAGCAAACTTTTGAGTATGAAAATCTTGTATCGATTAAAGTGATTTTTTACGAAACTGTGCACAAAATGGTTGATTGCGATTAGAGTTAAGTTGTTTTAAATCTTTCAACAAGTCGAAACGTGCGAGCGAGAGGTATATTAGCTCTTATCTTAGCCTTAAGTATTATATCGAAGTAGCTGCTGCTGGGTCGCTATAAAATAATTGACGCGGGCGGTATTCGAAATAAGTTTGAGAACCTCTCATCTAAACTGATATTACAGCTATATGTTTTGATTTTTAGTTTTGTGAGCGGCGCACAGTGAGGACGTTCACGAGTGATTAAATACCGAAAAACGATAAATAATTCGTATTGTCGTTTTGTGTTACACTGCACGGTATGCGAGGAAGCAACCATTCGACTGTCTCAAACAGTTTCTAATGCTCCCAACCCTGGTGCAGGGCAACTCAATACGAACATACGTTTATCGATTTTCATGGTACACCTGCTAAATCATTAAGACTAGTAACTGAATAAAAAAAACCTGCGTTTGCGTGGGCTACCAGTGGTGGCGTGCAAGGTGGTGATCAGTGGTTTGATGGTATGACCGGGCCTATACCCAAGAGGGGTCCTAACCTAAACCTACTTGTTCGTAATTTAGTTATGAATAAAAGTCTTTTCCTGGTCGCTCATTATTACCTAAAAACAAGTGATCGAAGGAGCCTCTTTGAGGCGCACATTAAAAACCTTTCACCTCACTGTTTGAAAGAACTAGTGACACGACAAGAAGAAGAAGTGATCGTCACTGCGGTAGAAGGTTGAACGCGTTGTTTTGGCCTTCTCTTTAGGCGCTAATCTCAATCGGAATAGTATTATCAACGCGAGCGCTGCTAGAAATAATATTATGATTCGGAAAGCAAGGAAAGAGCGAACTCGGTAAGATGGCTAATATCTCTTTCAGTAGATAAAGTTAAATTGGCAGATAGCGCGCAGCGTCATCCCACGTCACTGGAATGTGCGACGTGACGTCATACTAACACTCGCTCAATATTTCAGCACGGTGTGTACACTGACATTGGTTGTTGGAAGAGGGAATTTATATTTAAAATACTAATTTCTGATTACGCTAAGTTCTACGATTTACACAGCTCACACAGTTGGCAGTAATTCTGCCTTATGCGCTGTAGGTCGTGGCTTTGATTCATACCAGGGATAAGCTAAATTCTATGATGTTCATAGATGTTTCTGTCATTTAATGAATGTGTTTTAAGTAAAACAAATAAAGTGTATGTAAAATACGAAATAATGTATTTTAATAGAATTACTCTGCTTAGTTTGGGACTGGAGCTGTAGAAAGAGAGTATTTATTTATCTTAAAGGTCTTAACTCTTTAAGACGCATTAGTGATGGACATAATACAGCTCAGTGAGTCAAGTTAGACATGAACTCGGTAATTGTCAAAGTTTAGAGCAGATAGGGAAAAGATTCCGATCACAAATGTGCAGTCATGATCGGAAAAATGAACTTTGGTTTTTGTTACGAGTTATTCAAGAGTTTAGCTACAACACTCAATAAATACGTGATTTATAAACTGATTTCATGATATTTGAGGTTTGTCCTGTAAATGTCCATTGCAATGGTGCGACACGGGGTTTGGGGCGAACTACTAGTACTGTTAATATAACCAACATAAATATAAATAAAATAAATATTGGTGGACATTCCACACATCACTATCTCGCCCCAAACTACGCCAAAGCTTGTGATATGAGAACCAGATAGCTGATATACTACTTATATACTTTTTTTTTGTAAATACATACTTATAATATTATATTAACACTCAGACAGAGAACAAACATCTATGTTCATCCCACAAATGTTCTCGGTGGGGATCGAACCCACGGCCTACGGCACAGAAGGCAGAGCTACTACCAACTGAGCTGTGAAGGCTGTCAAACATCAAAACATCATTTCGGATTCGTGGTAAGATAATGCGGGTACAGAAAGAACGCAAGCGAAGGCTAGCGTAACGTTGGGGACCGCACGCTCGCCTCGCCTGCACTGCTTACTGTCGTCCATACGTTAGCGAAGTGAACGTTTGCAAAAAAAAAAAAGCAAAAAGCTCAACCGAAGGCAAGCGAAGGCACTCGCAGCTCTTCGCTCGCTCTCGCTAGAACGTCCGTAGTATGCCTGTTTGCTTGCTTTAGCTCAATCAGCATAAGACGGCAGACAAAAAGTGACCTGAATTTACATCGTATGATATCGTATACATATGTATCTACTAATTCTATTCGGTACGTGGTCTAGAGGTTATGTGGGTTTGAGTCCCACCCGGTCAATAACTCCCCGGTCGATAATGACGACCAGCCACTGATACCCACGACACAGGGAAACCGAGTGTGGGTCAGGACTTTGTAAGAAATGTGTATTACATTGGTAGACTTGAATGAATAAATAAATACACTATTGATATAATTTATGTATACGTATTGATAGACTATGATTTTGCCGAGTGTTCGTTTGTTTAATTGGACTGCTATAATATTCTCATCATCATCATCATCTTCCTGCCCTTATCCCACGCTAGGTGGGTTCGGCACAACAGGTTTTCTTCTTCCACTCTCCTCGATCATTCGTAATCTCGGTGCTCACTCCTTTCTTACTCATGTCATCTTAGAATAGAATAGAAATAGAATAGAATTAATTTTATTTGCAACACACACTAAAAATAGTAATAAAACAGTTTTTTTAAACTAAAGGCACCTACGTATTACCTGACAGAATAATAATATATAATATAAAGCGATACAAAAAAAAAAAAATAGGTACCCAGCTTTTGTGCTGCAAAAAGGAACCTAACTCAGCATAATGCGGGCTGGCAACAACCCACGCTGGTCTTCCGTTAGGTCCTAATTTGATTTTGTGTAGCGGACATGATACTCAATACTAAATTATAAAATAGATACAACAAATAAAATAACAATACAACAAAAATCTACCACCTTTAACAAATAAATAAACAAAGCTATAAATACAGTCAAAACCAAAAGAAATAACAAAAATAACTTGACTCTACTTTAAAAACAAAATTATTGCGTATCTTTCACACAGTTCATCCATCTTTTCTTTGGCCTACCTCTCTTTCTGAAACCATCCACATCCATGTCTAACACTCTTCTCGTAATATGAATTTCTTCCCTCCTCATGACATGCCCATACCACGCTAACCTATTGCCCCTCAACTTATCCGTCACAGGCGCTACTTTCAAACTTCCTCTAATATACTCATTCCTAATTTTTTTTTTACTGCTATAATATTCTATTCTATAAATAGTAATAAAAAATCGTTTCATCATCCTGTCTAAATAAGATAATTTATTTTATTTGCAAATTCTAATTTAGTTTGGAATCCGTATCACTAATAAATTACATTAAAAACTTGTAATAACCTACTTTTGTAATTTTCTTTTCCCTCCAAGCGGAGCTCGGGAAGTCTGGATATAGCTTCGACACGACAATGTACGACAAGATGTGAAACTCTCTTGGTTTTATTACAAAACACAGACTATAGATCGATCGACGGGATTAATACCAGATTGTAAAGCAAACTTTTTGTAAGGAATACTTGTTTATCAAAATTATTTTTGCTGAACATGGTTGATTGCGACTGTTCATCAATAAAAAATCATTCACAATGTTGTTCTTAAGGTGAAGACAAGAGATAATGTACCTCTCGCTCGCACGTTTCGACATGTTGAAAGATCGAAAATGAGTTTAGTGATTTTATCTTTCAACATGTCAAAACGTGCGAGCGAGTCACATTAGTAGCTCTTGTCGTCGCAAGGTGCCTATGTTTTAAAGACGAAAGTGTGTCTATCTTACTCCAGCGAACCATTTGTGTACGAAAAGAAAAATTTATTTCTTTTATAATTTTCTATACGAAAAGTATTATTATAATTTATACTGAATCAGGGTTCATAATAAGACATAGACGAGCGGTCTAGCTGGGAACTCAAAGGGCGAGCCGTTTCGTGGCAATTTCACTTCTACTTCTAACAGTTGTAAGCTAGTATCACCTATTCTATGGTAAAGTTATTAACTTCCCGGGTTCAATCTACGTAACCTGATTATTCTGGAAGCATCGACAACGTTGAAAATAAATGATCGATGTCGCTGAAAAATGTATGTTTCAAATGAAGTGGCTGACAACATTGCAAGACGGGTTTAAGACCGTTACTTTGTATTGTTTTGTTTAAGATGTCACGTACGGCGTTAATTATTGGTGCTTAGACCTGATTTCATCATGCTCTGTTAGGTTAACAAAGGATTAAAGGGCCGTTAAATATGTCAAAATGGACGCGTTTGACATCTAAGGTTAGATTTAACGGCCTGTTAATCCTTGATTAGTAACTAACAGAGCATGGTGATATCAGCTCTTAGTCTAATTCTTCTAACCTCCTTTGTCCAACTTTGTGGGACGCGAAATTTCATGCTCGTAGTCCACATAACCACAACATGTGGTTATGTGGACTATGAGCATGAAATTTCGCGTATGAACCTCACTTTACAGGATCTTGGGATGACGATGCTGGCTATTCAAGGCAGTACGTCTGTTTTTAATGTGTTTGATGAAAGGATTGAAATATTGCGCTCCCTGTAAGGAGGCTTCTATCGTGCAAGATACTCTTTAACGGTGTAGGAAAACATCGTGGGGAAACTGGCATGTTTTAGATCTAAAGTGCTCGAAGGGAGCCTTTTTGAGGCACACTTAAAATCCTGTCACCACACTCTTTAGAAAGAAACTAAAGAAAATTGTCGTGGCATTTTTGAGAAGGGTCATCCCTACGTGGACGTAGTAATTCCTAACTCCAAACTTGACTGACAAACTGTCGAGTCTAGATTCTGTTGACGTAGCGCGGACGAGGCAACGCGTCCGTGTAATAAATTATATCCAACGAAATTATGGAGATGGCATAATTATATTCTTGCCTCTCGCCATATATACAAGGTGTTCCAATACTTGTACTTAAAACTTCAGGGGCCAAAGTACCCATCAATATGAATCTTTTTTTCTAAGGAACCAACACTTTGAACGCGAAAAAAAAACAGCTGAACTTTTGCATGAAACTGCTGTTTTTTCATATCGATGGGAGCTTTAGCCCCCTGAAGTTTTCAGGAGTGGTGTTTTTACACCTTATATAGTATAACTATCCTAGCTATAAATAACTATCCTACACTGCGTTATTTGGTTCGTCCTTACATCCGTGTAAAAATTACTCCTTGATCATTAATTTCTTCCTTTATCGCACTTAAAATATTAAGGCGAAGCCTACTGCTGATGTACTACTTACTACTTTTTTTTGCAATTTCTCATAAATAAGTTAATTGATATTACATCTTTCAAAATGTTGAAATGTGCGATCGAGAGGTACTTTGACAGTCTCAGCCTTAGCCTCTCAGGGGCTGACAAGTTTTGTCAGATATTCACCCTCATTCTGTTTGAGTCAATTCTTCGCCCCTTGAGGTTCGATGATAACACTCTCCTACCTATCTTATTTGCTACTTTGTTCGCGGGTGATGTGCAATGAATAATTGCATATTCAATGCATGTATGGAGAAGGCCAGGTCCCTTGTGGTGTAACGGTTTATTCAGACACGTAATGCCTAACATTAAACATCTACACTAATATTATAAAGAGGAAAGCTTTGTATTTTTGTATGTAACGAATAGGCTCAAAAACTACTGGTCCGATTTCAAAAATTCTTTCACCATTAGAATGCTACATTATCCCTGAGTAACATAGGCTATATTATATTTTCAAAAAAATCAGGGATCCTTACTAAAACTCCAATAATGTAACCCAAGGTGGAAACCAAAAACCTTACATCGCGTGCGCTGCGAAAACTATTGATGATAGAACAAAATAATGTACTACGATTTTGTAGAACACGTCATCATCTACAAAAAATGTCGCGACAGCATATGTCTAACTATTATAGTTATGTCACAATAAGTGTTTTTTTATTATAAAAATTTAATTGAAATGCCGCCGCTAGAAAAGGGTCTTTATTTGTACCTTGGTATTAATCCTTATCCAAATAAATCTTTTCATAATTAAGACGGTTTCAATACCTATAGATTACTTCTTAAATTTTTCAAATCGGACATTCCATTCAAAAGATATGACGAAATTAAAAACGTTAACGGGTCCACGGGTCACGCTCGGGATGCGATTTCAGTCCCTGGCGTGCAAATGTATGAAATAAGTAGGCTCGCGAGGCTCGAACCCACGGTCTAAGTTTATCCTAATATGTTCAAAAAATTTATGACCACCCATGCGAAGCTGGGACAGGCCGCTAGTACATAATAAAATATTCAGTTTGTTAGGAAATGTTTCAAAAAAGGCTAAGCCCCTAGCAAACTCGTTGGAGTGGAAACTTCAAAGCCTTCAACCTTTTTTTAGAAACTTTGGTTTTGTCATAGTGCATTTAGTGTAGGGTCTATCCGTGGTGTTGGACGATAAACACAAAATCCACTGCACCTAGGAAAACTCCGGAATTTCCTTTCTTAGTGCAGTTCTTGTTTGCAAGAGGGAATAGTTGGTAATCTACCTTCACTGTACTGTGGGTTTGCGCCAAAAACTTTATCAACTTGCCAATGAAACAAATCGCACAACTTGTTTTTTTGGTATTTTAGTTCACACAAATATGCCTGATTTCAAGTTTTGCAATTGAATGTGATACATCACACATGTTTTGCTACAATTCGTTGTGAGACGATGCAAACGAGATATTGACATTAAACTGAGTTCACCAAGTTTTTTGTTTTTCTTTTTCTGGTCGTGTCATTAGTTTCATTCGAAACAGTGTAGTGAAAGGATTCTAAGTGCGCCTCAAAGAGGCTTCTTTGGAGGGTGTTTCTTGTTGATGTTCCGGCTGTGGAAACACAGTTAGAAATAGTCTGAAGCGAAGAGGTTGATTGAAGTGACTGACCTTTTCAACGCGATCATCGCCCGACACAAGCACGTCAAACACGCCATTCTCAATGACGTAGAAGTTGTCGCCATCGTCGCCTTGCCGGATAACGTACTCTCCGGGCTCGGAGCGCTTTTCAAACATCGCATCTAGGACCTGGGGGTAAAAGGGGATGTTTATTACATGAATAATTTATTTATTCAGTATTACATTTATAAACGTCTTACATGAGTTGAATTTTGGAGCATTAGTGGTATCCCGCCTCGGGTAATTTAGGATCGTATAATCAAATATGCATGGCGTCTAGAGCTTAGGGCACAGCATAAAAAAATAAATACTACTACATACATAAATGGATAGATGCACATTAAAGGTTTGGGTTATCGGGTGCCGTCTGTCAAATCTGGCAAAAAGTTCTGTCAAAAATCCCGAACCTGGCGCGCCAAAACCCACCATAGTTAGGTGAACACGGCGCCTTATTTTGATGTTATAATCTTTGAAACGGTGAAGCTAATACTGCGTTTACATTTAGACATTCGCGCTGCCATTCGCGTGGACGGGAATGTTGCCGTCCTTAGTCTGCGGCAGCGGCCGTCGCCGGCAATGTGTGTTCACGCAACACGGGCAACGCGAATGGACATGGAAGTGGCAAAGTCCCTTCCCATGTCTCTGCACATTTCCACGGACATGAGCTGAGTGTGAACGGGGTATAAAAAAACCGCAACTTAACTTCGCACATTTTGACCATGTTTTTCCAGCAGATCAGCTCGAATTCGGTACGGCGAAACATACGGATTATTCCGATTTAATAACGAGATTTAAATAAGTTATTCAGCGCTCGGCTTGCGAATGTAAAACAGAATGCATAAGCTCAGTTGTTTGCGCAACGAAAAGCGAAAGAGCAAGATTTTTTCCGATTTATGCTGGGAAAATGTGCGGGAGTTTATAGGCACCTAAGACAGAAATGGGGGTTTGAATCCCGCTGCGAAACCTACCGACGTTCCTCGTGTTCACATGTACCACAATAGCATACAGAATTTTATTGTGATACTAGCGACCCGCCCCGGCTTCGCACGGTTATTGTGGGTTATCCCTAAGAGATTATGCTTGTATTATGCATATTAACCTTCCTCTTGAATCACTCTTTCTATAAAAAAAAACCGCATCAAAATCCGTTGCGTAGTTTTAAAGATTTAAGCATACATAGGGATATAGGGACAGAGAAAGCGACTGTGGAAAATACGGATAAGATAAAGTGAGGGTAGTTGTTGAAACTGCCAGTTTTTCGAAGGCAGCTCTCAAATTCAAATAGAAGATAATGGAGCCCTCAGCGAACAAAACCAATAGTTATTTTGAAACTATCATGGTTATGAACATAATTTTCATTTAAAACGGCCAATAGCGTCTAATATTTTGAGTTCTGATCGCGAAAGATTAAAAATACCTTAGTATAAGTTTTCTACGAGAGCAAAACAAACGAAACAGTTGTTTACAAAGAGCGTTAAGAGTTGTAAACGTATACAATGCCATAAATACTCGTTTCTCCGTCTTTCAAGACAGGTACTCGTAAATTATTTCTTCTGTATCCCACTTCTACTTCCAGTTTTTCAGACAGCCTTGACCGATTTGCCTACTGAGATGGCGGTTGAAACATTTACTCACAAAATCCTAGTTAAAATGTTTTTAAAATGTGTTATCAATTCTTTACGTTGACACACAAGTGACGACAAGAGCAAGGCAGCAGGGCAACTACAAAAATCGGCCAAGTGAGAGTCGGGCTCGCGCACGAAAGGTTCCGTACCCATTGTCTATAAAAACGGCAAAAAAAAATCACGTTTGTTGTAAGGGAGCCCTTAAATATTTATTATATTCTGTTTTTTAGTATTTGTTGTTATAGCGGCAACAGAAATACATCATCTGTGAAAATTTCAACTGTCTAACTATCACGGTTCATGAGATACAGCGGAGTCTTAGTAATGGGGTCCCGTTTTACCCTTTAGGTAAGGAACCCTAAAAACCATTTATTGTAGTACTTAACTATTATTTATTTAAGTTTTACAATGCTCTATAATAATATTAATAATACTCTTCGGTGATGGGAAAGTAAAGTACCTATTTCTTTTTGTAGTCAATAAAAGCGGATTTAAAATGCCGCTCAAAGTTTTCATCAAAGCTTACTGAATACGGTTATTATAAAGCTTTAAAAACAAACATTAACCTACTTTAGTTGACCGGCATAATTATTCTACCCTGGTCAGTATCGAAGCAATAATCGTCTAGCCTTTCGTTCCTGGAAGCACGTTTACGTAATACGAGATATTTTTCTCAGGCATTCGTTTCAAATTGGTTTCTGTTCCAAGAAGACGTTCGAAATAGCCAGTTATTGGAAACGACTCTAAAATCCGCTGAACGTCAATAGGACTTTGAAAGCTCTGGTTATTAGAATTGTCGTCAATAACTAGGTAGCTCCTTACGAACTAACTTTTCCTCTACGTTTTTTTATCTTATCGAATCTCCATACTATAAACAAAATTCAGACTTGGGGTCTCGGGGACTTGGGGTCTTGGGGACTTGGGGTCTTGGAGACTTGGGGTCTTGGGGACTTGGGGCCTAGCAGAGAAAATGTTCTTTCTAGTTTAGAATAATGGTGCTCAGATTGTTGTCACGTGCGTAAAACATAATTATAACTACTAGGGGTGGAACATTTCTACTGAGTCGAACTCAACATTGATGTCTCTGTGCCGGGTTCAAACAAAAGACGGATGTCATCACAAAATAAGTGGGACCGCTTGGAAAATATAACGGCATCTTTCGCTTGCTTTTGGTGGATCTAAAATGGGAAAGGGATTGGTTTTCTGATATTTTGGGAAGCAAAATAGCTTTTTCATTGTAATTGTTTTCAGTGTTATTTTAAGTTCCGTTGCGTAATTTCAGTATTTTAACACTACTTGAGATCGTAACACAAAGTGTGAACATTTGGTAAGTTTTAAAGCCGTTCTTTTCAAAACAAATTACGGTCGAATGTACATGGACTGACTTGACCAAAAAGTATTTCACTTAACACTGTCTAAGATTGTTTGTTTTAACGATGGACAGGAAGACGAGGCTTAGGACGCCCGCCTACCCGATGGACCGACAACATCGTGAGGATCGCGGGATGCCTTAGGACGGATAGGGCTCAAAATCGTGCCTATGTCCAGGATTTCTTCAGGCTGATGAATGACAGTTGCTATAAATGGAGCAAAGAAGAAGAAATCTTAAAGAGAGAGACATACCTGCTGCATCTGCTGGGTATCTAGCGAGCGGAACAGCAGGATCCCCCGCACGGACTCGGCGAGACGCGACCGCTGCGCGTCAGACTTGGGGAACACCACCGGCGCCCCTTCGTCCGAGTCATCTTCCTCCGGGTCATAGGTCTCGGCGAAGACCGACTTGCGACGGTTGTTGAAGCGCGCCACCGGCGGCTCTGTGAGAAAATTGAGGTAAGAACTCTATTTTATGTGCCGTACAGTCGAATTTCGCATGAGATATTAGGATGGAGAAAAATAATGTAAGAACTCTAATGGTATAGTCGAATTTACCATCAGATGTTAGGATGGTATTTTGTGCTTAGTACAGTCGTATTTTGCATTAGATATTAAGAGGGTGGGGAAAAATAACGTAAGAACTATATTTTATGCTTAGTAAGAAAGGAAGAAATATTATTTATTAACCCAAAGAAATAAACGTTAAAGGTGGGTAATACAGTGCAAAAATAAAAACAAAAAATACAAAAAAAACTAATGGAAAAAACACTCCTGTGTTTTAGTAGTGGTGCCATAGTGCCAAAGTATAGTCGAATTTTGCATCAGCTATTAGGAGGATGGGGATAAATTATGCATGAACCATATTTTATACCTAGTATAGTCCAATTTTCCGTGAGATTAGGAGTATGTGTCGAATAACTGTAATATTGCGCAGATATATAAAATAATCAATCAGTTTTCGAATAAATTAACCTTCAATAGTTGGAATTTCCAAATTTAGTTGCCAAATATTAGTTACAATTCAACATAACATACAATTCAAATAAACATAATACATTCACTTCTTCCAGGTTATAGAAAACTCGAAAATAACGAACGTCACCAGTCGAAATTCTTCACGCGAAATCACGAATAACACGAATTTCGTAACCTTTTGTGGTAAAGTATTTATTTTGTAATTATACTCTTTACTTAGTTACAGATTAAATTGGAGATTGGGGATCTATTCTTAGGCTGTGGCTTAGTGTCTTTCAGTCACACACGATTTTACTTAAAATTGGAGTAAGTTCAGGATCCGAGTGAAATTGGAGTTAAGGGAATGTCGCGTTATTCGTGTAAATCCTACTAATATTATAAACGCGAAAGTTTGTAAGTATGGATGGATGTTTGTTACTCTTTCATGTAAAAACTACTGAATGGATTTTAATGAAACTTTACAATAATATAGCTTATACATTAGAATAACACATAGGCTACAATTTATAAAGATATTGTGTGACTAATCCTGCTCAGACGAAGTCGCGGGCACCAGCTTGTAATTAATAAAACTCCTAATCTGTTACTGAAAACTCTGAATAATATGTATGGCCTAAATTGAGGATTAAAATAGGTACCAACCTAGTTATTAGATAAAGTTATAAATATACCCATTGTAAAAAGCAGAGATAAAAGCTAAAACAAAAAAAAAACACGCAATTCCACTCATTTAGCTCTTAAAAGCTTGCTGCACAAAAATAGCTCTAAGCTGCAAATCAATGTCTGTGAGTGCTACGAATAATGTCGTAAGCTTATTAATCAAATGTCATTTAACCGTTATGTTGTTGAAATGATGGTGTTTAAAGATCAAATAGAATAAGCCTCCTGTGGAGTATAAAAAGATCTGAGGGAATAATCGCATCACTCGGGATAAAACGTATGTTTATTATTTGATCTCACAGATTTTTTATTGTTCACCGCATTATATCAGTCGGGCATGCATCCCACTCCACCGATGCATCGGTGGAGTGGTATTTATGATTATTTTAAATTAATTTTGGATATGAAACAGAAACAGGCTCGCGACTTTGATTCCCAGGTATAGTAGATATCACGACAGATCTTATCAAGAAGGTACCAAAATCAAGAATGTTTGAGGGGTCTAAGGGGTCAGAGGTACGTCCATAAACTTTATTTGGCACATACCCAAATTTTGCAATAGTTGGTATTCCATACTGAAACTGCGTTTCCTCAAGATATTTTCCTGCACCGATATACCACTGACTTTGAAATTTTACCATTGGTGCACGACTGAATTCAAACCCTTGACCTTTCGATTCGACAGCGGGGTCACTTCCACTAAACCACCGGTGCCGGTATTTTGGATTTTTTTAACGAAGCCTACGTTTACAGAAACGCTAGAAATTACAGACGCTATTCAACAGTTTAAATCCGATATATACTCGGATATCTACCGTGCATGTTGAATACAATCACCCAATTTGATTCCATAAAAACAAAGGTGGTTTTTAACGTCGGCTTTTGACATTAAATAAACACAAAACCGCTTCGAAGCCATCCACACGTTATGCAACACTGATCTAACCTATTACCAGCACAAAGGTATACCTAATAAAATCGATACACAATTTATGTCAGTGCCGTATGTTCTATTGAGAAAGTTGTCCATGTGCAACTGTTTAGTATGTGAGCACAGTAATATTGTATAACAAGTAGCGCTATAGATTTAGGGTCATACTACCACTAATAGATAAATAAATATTGGTGGACTTTCCACACAGCACTATCTCGCCCCAAACTAAGCCAAAGCTTGGAATATGGGAACCAGATAGCTGATATAGTACATATATAGTTTTTTTTTTGTAAATACATACTTATACTAGTAGTTCGCCGCGAACTGAGATCTCGTGATGCGACCGGACGAACGCACCAAAACTTTGAGTAGGTGGTAGTCAGAGGCAAGTCCAAACATTATGTTTGGACTTTTTTCTGACTACTGCCTACTAACTTGGTACGGTAACAAAGTTTCAACTCTATTGGCCTATTTATTGAAGAGTTCCGTTGAACAGACCTTGGCTCCATCATCAGACCTGGTCATTGTCACCATTTTATGAGAACTGAGTACCTCCTTAATTTATTTCAAGAAAAAAAAATAAGAAAAAGCAAAGGAACTGGCCGACCAGTAGAAAAACCTTGATACCAACGAAACTCTTAGAGATGGGAGCTCTTGGATCGCTGGTTATCTTAATTTAACTTTTTTGTTGTCTCTCAAAAACCGAGCGTCCCAGAAAAAAAGTAAAAATTGTTTTGAAATGTCCAAAGAAAGCCCTTTCATATGACATGTAACTTGATTTTTTTATGTAACTTTTTTTATTTTTGGCCCCTTAAAAAACCCCATATCTTAATAACCCTTCATCCGATTTTACTCATATACTTACCAGTAAATTTCTCAAGTACAAGCTATCGACTTATCAAATTTCATGCAGATCGGATCAACGGTTCGAAAGTTATGGCCAGACAAACATACATACATACATAAAATGCCAAAACGCCCAAGTTGAAACTAAAGATCTTTGTTCGCTTCGCTCACTCGATCAAATATATAATAACGCCCAGACAGAGAACAAACATCTATGTTTATCACACAAATGTTTGTTCTCG
The DNA here is from genome assembly GCA_932294275.1 of Chloroclysta siterata. Lineage (NCBI taxonomy): Eukaryota > Metazoa > Arthropoda > Insecta > Lepidoptera > Geometridae > Chloroclysta > Chloroclysta siterata. The sequence goes on from OW028589.1 coordinate 21,817,557, forward strand.
GTGGGGATCGAACCCACGGCCTACGGAGCAGAAGGCAGAGCTACTACCAACTGAGCTGTGAAGGCTGTCAAAAGATATTTATTCAATTGAATCGAAAATTTAATTTAGATAGATAGATAGAAAATTCTTTATTGCACAAATAAAACATACTGTATTTAGGGGAGCTAATTCTAGGTTTCAGTTCTATGCAACAAACGTATGGCTTGGTTCCTACCGGTCTTTTGTATGATCCTTGTTATAAAATAATATTAAAATTAGGTTCCAGTGTGGCCCCGATCGAACTTATTTAGGCGTTGGCAAGACATAGGTAAATCATCGAACGAAGAATGCGTTACATACCTATATCTTTTAGATAGGATAGCTATGTAAGTTCGTATGAGCTAGTGGCCAATTTCGGCAACCCCAAGGCTTAGCTAAAGCCGGGAGCTACAGCTCAATACCTAGGTGACGAGTGCCATATTAAACTAACCTACTTTATCGTGGGATAAACAACGGATGCTGACCGGATCATGACCAGATACGCATGTATAATAATCCGAAAAAGGATTTTAGGATTGCGAAATTCGTCTCAACGAACTCTTTGATTCCACCGATATTTAAGAGTTTTTGAGGTAAGCTGGTAGATAAGATAAAACTATCATTTAGTTCGCTACCCTGTCTACATTACTTTTGATTTATGCAATATTCTAACAATGTTTAATGCATCATCTCGGTAGGTAATCTGACTTTTCGAAGATGTTTTGAAGCGTGCATGTATTACATATTTGCCGGAAAATTTAGATCTCTCAAAAATATGATGACGAGGATAAATCATTTTTTAATTAAAAAAATAGGTTCTAATATAATCAGGCTTTGCTCCACATTATCCGTTTATTGGGAACGTATTAGGAAGAATTGTTTTAGTTTAATAGGCTTTACCTTTCTACTAGTTTTTAAGTAATATCCACACTTTCCACTGGAGCCTTCCCAGTGGTCAAACAAGCGCTTGAGAAGCTTTTTTGCGCGCAATGCTTATTCGTGCGTTTGTGTATTCTGTCTGACCCATGAGGCCGTGTCACAAGAAGATTACCTACCAGCGATAGAGTTGACTATTGATTAGTTACATTAGCACCGTATTTACAATATGAGCCTAGTATGTAAGAGTAGTTTGAAGGTGATAAAAGTACGTAATTTATAACAAAAATACCGTTCGATAAAATAGATTCCGTGCTATCTGTATCTTGAATTTCTTCTATCCATCTCATTCCTGCAATCCGTCTAGATAAAACTGATTTATGCTCCCCACTTATTATTATTGTCAAAGTATCGGATTATCTAGTAAGCCATGTCAATGTAAGCCTGAGACCGTGAGCTTATGACATCACCAACAGGTGTTTACAACCAAACAGGTCTTACCTAGTTACATTGAAATAATTGCTCCACTTAGAGTTGAAGCTTACGTTTCAAACGATTTTTGCACGATAGTAGAGTCGATGCATAAGTACATCGTTTGGGGTTAGAGATTGTTAAACATGTTTTAGACACGATTGCTTTTTCATATTTCTGTCTTGTCTACGTATGGCTAAATGAAAATGTCACCACACTGGAGCTTTACTAACATGCCCCTAGATTCACCTAGCTTTAAGGCAATTCAAAGTGATCCTTTTGACTATTGCTCGAATGAGGCCGACTTTTTTAGGATACGAAATTGTAGCGCGTGTTTTCGTTTCGTTTACATTTGAACAATGCCACTACATACATCACAGGCAAATATTGCTCAAGGTCTGTTTAGCACCTGTAGTACATTTTCTTGTCGTGAGCTATCTTGCCGTGTTATATCATCTATTAATAAGAAACTAGCAAAAAGGTCAGCATCTGCTATGGTTCACGGCGTTAAACTCACTCGAAAATAAGCCGATCTTCATCACAAATCTTCAAAGAGTTTGAAAACAAACATACATCTTAAGTATCTACACGAGTGGCATATTATTAGGGTTGCCAGATGTCCGGGATTTCCGGGAAAGCCCCGGAATTTCACGTGTGGTCCCGTGTCCAGTAATTACACTTTACTGTCCCGGAATTCATGATCACTAGTTTTTTTCCACAAAGTAACGACACCAAGGGACGGCACACATACTCGTACCTCGGACGAGCCGAGACGATTTTTATTTAAAGAGTAGCTTAATTTTTATTTGGAACTAAATATTCTGATATGTGATTTTGTATAGTATGAATAAAAATTACCTATAGATTTTATCTACATCTACACTAATATTATAAAGAGGAAAACTTTGTATTTTTGTTGTTTTGTTGTTTTGTATGTAACGAATAGGCTCAAAAACTACTGGTCCGATTTCAAAAATTCTTTCACCATTAGAATGCTACATTATCCCTGAGTAACATAGGCTATATTATATTTTCAAAAAAATCAGGGATCCTTACTAAAACTCTAATAATGTAACCCAAGGTGGAAAACAAAAACCTTACATCGCGTGCGCTGCGAAAACTATTGATGATTGAACAAAATAATGTACTACGATTTTGTAGAACAAGTCATCATCTACAAAAAATGTCGCGACAGCATATGTCTAACTATTATAGTTATGTCACAATAAGTGTTCTTTTATTATAAAAAAATAATTGAAATGTCGCCGCTAGAAAAGGGTCTTTATTTGTACCTTGGTATTCATCCTTATCCAAATAAATCATTTCATAATTAAGACGGTTTCAATACCTATAGATTACTTCTTAAATTTTTCAAATCGGACATTCCATTCAAAAGATATGACGAAATTAAAAATGTTACGGGTCCACGGGTCACGCACCGGGTACGATTTCACTCACTCAGGGAGAAGGCCGTGCAAATGTATGAAATTAAGTAGACGCGAGGCTCGAACCCACGGTCTAAGTTAATCCTAAAATGTTCAAAAAATGTATGACCACCCATGCGAAGCTGGGACAGGCCGCTAGTAAAAAATAAATATGTTTTTAAAGCCATTTTTTTTTCTTTTAAATTAAGTACCTAACTAGCATTTTTGTAATATTTTTTGTATTGTCGGTTCAACAGCAAACATTTGTAGTTGGATTTGGACTCTAAAAACTCCAACTCCGTTTGTAACCCCAGAAATGTCCAGGAAATAATAAGCCAGTATCTGGCAACCCTACATATTATAGATACAGCTAGCATGTACGTAGGTACAGTATGTAGGTAGGTAGGTACTGCCAGATTGATGTAAGTTCGGTGGTATTGGTAGACATTTGTACGAGATTTTTTGTTTGATTTATATATGACTAGCGGCCTGTCCCAGCTTCGCATGGGTGTTCATTAATTTTTTGAACATTTTAGGATAAACTTAGACCGTGGGTTCGAGCCTCGCGTCTACTCATTTCAAACATATGCAGCGCCCTTCTCCTTGAGCGAGTGAAATCGCACCCCGTGCGTGACCCGTGGACCCGTTAACATTTTTAATTTCGTCATATCTTTTGAGTGGAATGTCCGATTTGAAAAATTTAAGAAGTAATCTATATGTATTGAAACCGGCTTAATTATGAAATGATTTATTTCGATAAGGATTAATACCAAGGTACAAATAAAGACCCTTTTCTAGCGGCGGCATTTCAATAATTTTTTTATAATAAAAGAACACTTATTGTTACATAAATATAATAGTTAGACATATGCTGTCGCGGCATTTTTTGTAGATGATGACGTGTTCTACAAAATCATAGTACATTATTTTGTTCTATCATCAATAGTTTTCGCAGCGCACGCGATGTAAGGTTTTTGTTTTCCACCTTGGGTTACATTATTGGAGTTTTAGTAAGGATCCCTGATTTTTTTGATAATATAATATAGCCTATGTTACTCAGGGATAATGTAGCATTCAAATGGTGAAAGAATTTTTAAAATCGGACCAGTAGTTTTTGAGCCTATTCGTTACATACAAAAATACAAATCTTTCCTCTTTATAATATTAGTGTAGACTAGCGACCCGCCCCGGCTTCGCACGGTTATTGTGGGTTATCCCTAAGAGACTATGCTTGTATTATGCATTTAAACCTTCCTCTTGAATCACTCTTTCTATAAAAAAAAACGCATCAAAATACGTTGCATAGTTTTAAAGATTTAAGCATAAATTCGTATTTTCAATGATACAACTAATAGATATTGCATAGAATAGCTAGGTATTAGGTTTGTTATGCTAAAACCAAACTATTTTGTTCACTTTTCCGGAAGAAGCTTGGTTACCCATATCACAGGGAATCCTAGTTATTGGGGACCAAGTCGAACCTTGTCCTGCTTTTGATATGAAACATGCATGTAGGTACTTAGGTACCTATAGAATTTAAGATTTTTCACTTCGAATTATTTCACTAATGTAGGAAAACTTCTGTCCTTTTTTTTACCTATGTATTATTTTCTATACCTATTTGCTACTTACTGGAAATAAATATTTTTATTATTTATTAAATCAGTGATCAAGATCAGTGGTATGGGTATTGGGTTTAGCAGTTTTTTTAAATAGGTACTTGTTGCTTAGAGCTGTTTTAAGCTGAGAATATACCTACCTAGTATGAGATTGTTTGGGACTAACCAGCTGTTGAATGGTAATCCATAATGTGGATAAGGGCAACAAGATGGACTAACCCATTTAAAATAAATTTCCATATTTTTAAATGTGAGTTTTATGACAGTGAATCATAAGTAGAGCTTACAAAGACTCTAGAAATGATGTTCTTAGTTGTAAAATATTAAATACAATTACCTACAACTGTTTTTCAGACATATGGCAGACATCTTGAAACTTCTTTCTTTAAATTCAAGATACATTGTTTGTAGGTATCAAACCCAGAAATATAAATATCAAATGTAGGCACCTATCGGGGTAAACAAATTTTCTTGTAAAGTCAGTGCCAATTACAAGTGAACACAACATTCACAAAGAATTTTAAGAATTTAAGACAGTCTTCATACCTCAGTTGGTAGAAGCTTTGCCTTCTATGTTAGAGGTTGTGGTAATTCCCTACCAAGGACAAAAATTTGATATATGGTTGTGAAATGGTTGATGAACATAAGATTATTTATTCTGTTACTGTGTTGTATATTATACATGTACAAAACAAAAACATACGAGTACATAGACCAGCTTTGGTTTTCAGAATTTTAGAACACTATTTAGTTAAGCTGCTAGACTAAATAGTGTTCTGAAATGTCCACACAAATATTTATTTTTTTATACCTATCCATGAAGTTGAAATTAGTGAGGGTGTTATGCAAAATGTTGCTAACTCAAAAAAATATTAGTCTCTTGCTTGATAAACTTATGCCAAAAGGTTATTTTATCAAATGACACAACAGATATACCTACAGCATCAGGGTTGTAATGTTTTTGAACTTCATTTTATCACTTGGCATGAGTGTACATTACATAAAATATTTTAACGTAAATAAAATAATGGCAGAGTGCCATCTCTACCATTTGCTGTATCTGGTACTATTTTGAAATACTTTGGACTAAAACATATATTTGTTATAACTTATCTGCTTCGATAAAGATCTGTTCAAAACAATAAGAAATCTCTTGTTTCTGGAATCTACACATGTTATAGTTATGTAGGTAGGAATACAGAAAGAAAGTCTTAAAAGCCAGGCTAACATAAATTGAACCAATTAGAGTGGAATCACGACTTTGTTTAGATAAAGAATTTAAAGCAAAACTAGGGATGTAAATTTTCTGAAATAATTTTCAGAGTGACCTCAAGACCTTAGACACACCTCAAGAAGTGCCAAATTTCAGATCTCTATAGGAATTTTAGGAATGAGTGTGTCAATTTGTCAGTAGAACACATTATTTCAGGAACAACATTAGTCCACATTTTGCACATTTGCCTGTGGTATATGGGGGTTGCATGAAAATGCAATTATTGATGTAAAAACTTGAATGTGTTCATTTATAGAATAAGTCTGTGATACATTTCAAACAACCTGTGAGTTTACAGCACATCTTTCAAAAACCAAAGATTTTTGAGATTTTATGGTATCTATGTACTAAAGTTAAACAATACCAGTTATCAGTGACATATTAGTAAATAGGTAGGTTATATTTCTATTGACCAGGTACTGGATTATTGTTGCAAGACATGGTTACATCTGATTACTATTTAATTTAAGATAATAAAATAAAATATAAATAAATATTGGTGGACTTTCCACACAGCACTATCTAGCCCCAAACTAAGCCAAAGCTTGTAATATGGGAACCAGATAGCTGATATAATACTGTATAGTTTTTTGTTTGTACTTATACTTATAATATATAATAACACCCAGACAGAGAACAAACATCTATGTTCATTACACAAATGTTTGTTCTCGGTGGAGATCAAACCCACGGCCTACTGCGAAGAAGGCAGAGCTACTACCAACTGAGCTGTGAAGGCAGAAGGGGTTTATATTGTCAGATTTCAATGGCTTTATGGTATGTTGTGATTGTTATCCACATACATGTTTACATATTTAAATCCTTTAAAAGTGTTTACCCACATTTTAGGGATATTTTAAGAATTTCTGGAAATTACCTAGCGTATTAATTTTTAGAACATTGGTACCCATACATGCCTACTTCCTTAAAACCTTTGTTGATTTTCCTGTACTTTGTAAACATGCTGACGGGTTTTACTAACTTGAGTCAGCTACCTACTAAATTAAAATATGGTCACAATAGGAGGTAAAATATTGCAAGTTTGAGTATCAAATTGTTAAAGTATGGGTAAGTATGATGTGAAAATTACTATATCTAAGTAAAAAAATGATTTTGTTAGAAATCACATCGGATAATGTCATGTTAACCAAACACAGCAAGCTCTAACAAGCAAAATAATCTTACTGAAACTAGTTCCATCAATTCACTGATGAAATAAACACAGGCACAATGAAACTAGACACCTACACTCATGATAATCTATCTATTCATGTGGAAGGAAATTACCAAGAACCTGTGTCTCACCGAGGCCCCATGTGTAACACCCACCTTCATTCACATCCTCACAACACCAAAATGTATGTATAAAACAAGTGTAAAATACCTTCTTCGTCTGATATTATGGACTCATCAGGAGTTCCAGCGGCGGGCCCCTTCACTATAGTGGTCGTCCTGTTATTCTGTAACCTCGTGAAAAACTCGACCGCGTAGTTGATTACGTCGCCGGGCTGCTCCAGGAGATAACTGATGGTGAATTCCAACAAGATCTCTCTAAGGTCATCCGGGACTTGAATGCGTCCGCCTTGAGGCCTGCTCATTGCTATTGGAGTCGCCTCGCTTTTCCAATGATATCCCGTAAAGAGAACGTCTAAACGACACGGTAGATCAGAACTTCGATATCATAGCTATCGAATTGCTAAAGCGACACACCAACGAGCAAATTTTACGATGGGAAGTAGCACTACATACACACGTTAGTAATAAATAAAACCACACTATTATACTAAAACTTTCTCAAATAATAGTCTCGGCTACGGGAATTATATCTAATGACACACTTTTTACAAAATATTCCTCGTTCTCCAGCCTGACAAATATAAAATCTCCCTTCGCTGAAAAGTAAAAATGGCGAATTTCGGATCGGCCCACTTCACGTCAGTCTGTCGACCCTTGCGCCGGAAACTGTTGCCATTGAAAATTTTACAAAGCATAGACAAATTGTCCTAATAAAATACAATCGATCGGCTTGATGTTCTGAAGTTAGCTTCAGTGTATATAATCAAAGTATTGATATTACTATTCGCCGCTAGATGGCGTAAAAAACAGTTTTAGTGTATCTGCTACTCTTAAACAGATGGCACTTTTACAGAAACTCTATATTATTGTAGAAACGTATGTACTCTGTGCTTACTTAGGTCCTTTTCTATTAACACTACTTAGCTCTGATTTCACCATGCAGTGCCGTTAAATCTAACCTTAGCTGTCAAACGCGTCCATTTTGACATATTTAACGGCCCTTTAATCCTTTGTTAATCTAACAGAGCATGGTGAAACCGGCCCTAAATCTAACAAATACTTGTTGACTAACGGCACACTATAGTTCCAAGTTTTGTGGGTTTATCGAAAATACGAGTAGATAAGAATCATGGCACCTCAACACCAATATTTAGAGTATGTATTGATCAGAAAAACGTATTTTACGGAGTGGAAATCAAACCCACGCCCTCTTGGTTCGTTTATTCGCCCGAAAGTTAATAAAAATAAGGCTGATGTCAATAAAATAACATACATATTTATTCTAAACAGCAATGCCTATATTTATTTACATAACTTACAAACTTAATAACAAAATTGATGACATTTATCAAGCAAAGCGTTAATTGGTAAGCTTATTTCCTCGCTTCCGCAGTTTTTTCCATCATAGTTTTCCTGAGGTACGAATATCTTGTCAACGAGTCCTTTAGTGGAAACGCAACCATCACATCAGGCGATTCATACGGGTTAAAGTCACCGAATTCTGGGGGAATATCTTCATCGGAAAATAGATCTTGTTCTGAAACCTTTAGAGTCTTAAGTGTTATGCACTTTGTCTGCTCTAGAAACATGCAAATATCCTGTACAGCTCTTATTGTGATAAGTTCGAAATAGTCCGCCAAGTTTGGTATCGAGACGCCGGGAAATTCGAATATTTTGTTCATGATAACGCCAGCCCATTCGAGGAATACGTCGTATCGTATATCAAATTCCATGGTCATCCATGGTGTTATTATTGCGTATCTGTTATCTATCTTTACAGCATAATTGTTTATAAACTTTGCGTGTATAATTGTGTTGTTGTACAATCCTACGCGTTTCACAACGTTCAACGATTCTAGCTGGGATAATCTGGTGATGAGGGATTGTGTATCATGTGACGTTGCTTTCTGAAAATAAAATATAGTGTTGGGCCTCAAAAGGTTCATCCGTCGATAAAAGAAGAATGCGTGCAGTGGAGATGTGAATGTTGAGATGGACGTGTGGAGTGACGAGAATGGATCAGCTAAGGAATGAGTTTATTAGAGGCACTTTGAAAGTGGCACCAGTGACTGAGAAAATGAGAAGCAATAGATTAGCGTGGTATGGGCATGTCATGCGAAAGGAAGAATGTCATGTAACGAAAAAAGTGTTAGTTATGAATGTGGATGGATATAGGAGTAGAGGAAGGCCAAAGCCACGATGGATGGATTGTGTGAAGGATGACATGGGTAAGAAAGGAGTGACGACTTTGATGACGGATGATAGAGGGAAGTGGAGAGAAAAGACCTGTTGTGCCGACCCCACATGAAGTGGGATAAGGGCAGGAAGATGATGTTAAATAATAAAATGTATATTAACATGTGTGATAGGTACCTGCAATTCTTTGAAAGACAGCCCTGGTTCACCTTTGGTAAGCAACAGCATAATAATGCTATCTTTTTGATTGTATGTTTCATTTAAATTTTCCTTTATATACAACACGGCGTTCCTGTAAAATATTATTTGTTTAGTTTTTCGCTTTCAACCATATTGAGGCACATAAGACTTACGGCAAGCCAGCATCAGGCAGATGGACAGATGAGACATAAGATTAATGAAATTTGGTATTTTTTTGTTTTTAACATGAGTTGGCATGGTGCAAAATTTAGCTTTCGCTATATCAAATCAAAAATAAGTGACCGACATCTAGATTTTAGTAGGTAACAATAAAAGTAAACTCACTTCGTTAGAGACTGGATCACAGATTCATATTCAATATTACCGTACAACTGGGCTACATTTCTTGTAGTTTCTCTGGGTGTAGTGCTAAGCCACTCCACCGTGCCAGATTTCAATTTAAATTTCGTCTCTATATCAATCACATTGGCTTGGTCTTCCTGAGTAGCGTTCTCATTCGTGGCTACTATTTCTGGAAGGGTAGCGGATTTTATCTTTAAAATATTCAATGCCTGTAACTCTGAGACAAGGCAGTTCATTTCAGCTGAGCCTTTGAACTCGCTCTCGGGCAGGCCACCTTCAATTGATCTTCCGAGAGAATCCACAAATTCAGAGTTCAATCGACCGATCCAACGCCGCTGGTAGTTCGCAGAAACCTTATACGCAGATTGGACAACATCCTCCAAATGTAACCTATGCATTTGATTGTTAAAAATCTTCTCTTTAGCCGAAACCGCCCCGCATTTCCTCAGCTGATCCACGACGATACGTAAACTGTTCTCAGGGTATACTTTGAATATGGAGTACACTTTCTTCGCTAGATCTGCTTTGAGTTCATTGTTATAAGTCATCATTATTGTGACAAATACTCCCTCTCTCAACGGAGCGAGTTCTGGGGTCCTGTATAAGTTGTATAGCTTGTTGGCGGTCGCGGGGACTATGGAATAACTCTCGTGAAAGTCTTCGGCATTTATAGCCACGCAGGGAAGTCTGCGAGTGTAACATTCGCTCTTCGACACCTGCCATATCAGCCAGACTAGTTCCAGCATTGGAATTCTGGACTCGTTTATGAATTTCGACATGTTTGTAGAGTATCGAAGCCTTAGTTTCTTTATCATTCCTTCGTACTTTTGTATCAGATGCCGGCGGCGTCGCATTTCGTTGAGCAAGCTGTCTTTCTCATGTACCATTGTGGGGTTCAGTTGTATTACCAAGGCGCGTCTGTGGCATGTGCTTTGTGTTTTCTTGGGATCGTTTCTGGATAAAATGTCTTTAGCGACTAAGTTCCGTACTTTTAATGAGCCGGGCTGAGAGCTAGGACTGGCTATGGTTATAGCGGCGTGGCACATTGTAATAACGTAGTCTTCTTCCTTAGACCAGACAACAGTTTCATCTGGTTGTCGTTTTCGACTCTTCTGCCTTGCTTTGAGCTTCATGACTGGGTTGACTTTGGGGGCGATCTTTTTCTTTCGTGACATCCTTGGTTTTCTGCTCTTGGCCAATTTGGGTATTATGATACTTTGTTTATCTTTTTTCTTCGGGATCGCTCGCGGTTTCAATGTCCTGACGTAGAAGGTTTGCCAGAGTCTCTGTATCTCCATATAGAAACAGGAATCGAAGCCGCAAGGTCCTCCACCGTCGCCATATCTATCTCCGTTATCATAGTTTCTGATCTGCTCTTCTTGTCTAACAGGCGGGTGTATATTTTTCTTGGTGCGGTTCTTGGTCGTTATTTTCGTTGCGACACTTATTTCGTAGACATCGTTCCAATAGCTTTTGACGTCGTCGAATGTTTCAAAGTAGTAAGCTCTCTCTAGGCTCTTCAGATTAGCATTTTGTCTCGGCCATTGACCTGTGGTGTTGACGATTCTTGCGTTTCTGTTCACAAAAAACAAGAAGCTTGTTAGTTGGCTGTTCGCGTAGTCAGCCGTTTGGACGTGCGGTAGGTAGATCAGCTGTATTAATCCGTGCATTGCGAGTACTTTCAGGTTCATTCGTATAGCATTCCGCAAACTTTTGGACTTTATGATAAAGTGGCTGATCTCTGGCGGTGTATCTTTCAGCTTTAGGTTTAAATGAGACTCCTGTATTCGCAGATCAGCTATATCAGACATTCCATTGACGCTCATATTGCTGATTGCGAATTTGACAGTCATTTTCGGCATCAGTTCGCTCACTGACATGAAACCGGGTTTGAGATCTGTGGTCGGTGGTTCGAAGTAAACCATTTTTATGATGAATTCGTGGAGGCATTGGATTTTCATGTATCGGGGGTTTACGAACATGGAGAGCGGTCGGCAGGAGTTTTCGGTAGGCGCTGCGATGGATGGCCGTCTCTTCGCAGTGGCTCGTAGATACACCTCTTTGTACTTCGCTCGGACTATGGGATGAGATTTATTGATGTGAGGTGCACAGATCAAGTTGGAAAAGTTGTGCTCATTCCCGACACCAGGCCATCTGACTTTGTAAACCTTCAAATGCCCACCGGTCGCTATTTTCTGGATGAATAATTTCAATCCTTTGGTCACCATGGGCGGTTCATTGATCTCTAATGACACTAGGTTGCTGAGAGTCTGGTAACCAGTGACGCATTGTCTTTCCTTCACGATTTTCAGGATTCCGTTCGCGAATCTCAGTTGTCGGAGGGTTAAAGACTTGGTTTTCAGCAAAGCGACCATGTCTGGTGTATTATCATTGATACCATCTTTTATTTCTAGGATGTGAATGTTTGTATCTTCATTGTTTGAGTCGGTGGTCATTTCGACATCACCATCCGTTTGGGATGGTTCTGTTCTTTTCGTGTGCTCTAAGAAGGTTTCTGCCTCTTTCATGTATTTCAAATCGGAACTGCCTGCAGCAATAGCCACATATCTGAAATTTAATTAAACATTACTCATAGGTGAAATTGGTGGCACATAATTTAAGTTTGGAGTACCATTGGGTATGTTTACTCTTCCATGATTAGAACCTGTAGTATTTACCTTATAACTCGCTGCTTTCCTCTATCTTCAAAGTACTCTCTTACAATCTTTTTAGCCTTAAATATCCTGCAAATCGTCCTGCCTGTATAAAACTCAACCCCAAGCACCTCTGCCAACTCCAACTGACTAAGACCCTTTAGGCCTCCGTCTAGGAACCTTTCGTATGCCTGCCGTAATAAACCAACGCCCACTTTATACTGGCATTTGATTGGCGGAGTTTCGTTGGTGTCGTCATCTGATTGGGAGAATTCGTCGTCGCTCGGTGGTGATAGGCGGATGATTTTCCTCTTTCTGTATAGTGAGGGTGTGCTGGATTTTGATTGTGTTCTTGGAAGCTCGTCTAACTTGACGGTTCTTTCTTCCTGTAAAATGTTATCAAGATACCTATTTAAAATGTGAAAATATGCATGAAACATTATGACTATGTTGGATGTGATTATAAATAGTTTTGCAACGTTGCGAAAATTAATTTCAATTTAATTCAATAGCTTTTTTTAATAGTATTTGTTTTTCTAAACCAATATGGCAGAAGTAGTTTTAAGACCATTGCTTTAAGTCTACTCTGGCGTAGGCTTAAGGTCGCCAAACTCCGTCAAAGCATAGCTTAGACTGCTATTAAGCCTGGACAAAAATCTATAATAGCACTAATGGTCACCCCAATAATTACTGACATCTCTGAATGATGCTGATCTTTGACGATCTATCACAAACAACCAACATTTTGACCATGGCCTATAAAATCAATACTCACAAACTCAAACACGTTCAATGTCTTCTTCAACCTCTTTGTCTGGGAGCATGTCAGCATTCTATTCTTCCACATAATATCAGTCCTTTCGCAGTATCCCGGCTGCGCCTTCAAATACTGGACAAGATTGTACATTTTACCCATTTTAGGCATGCTTAGTATCGTCGGTTTATGGAACTTTGTGAGCCTTAGCAGTAAACTCTTTATTCCTCGGTTCGCTAGGTTCTGCGTGATGTATAACACTCGGATCAGACCTAAGTCCTTTAGCAGTTTTCGGTTGTAGAATAAGTTCTTGGGCTCTTTTATTATTTTTGTTAGGTTTGTTGTGCCTGTTGTCATTTGACCCTGTAATAAAAGTAGTTACTTTCGTTCAGTTTCACAGACAACAAATTCGTGATATGCATGGTTGTCCTGACTCTTAATTGAACATATGGCAACCTGCTATGGGATAGATCAATCTGTAACTCTATTACCGCGTTTACATTAAGACATTCCCGCTGCTATTCGCGCGGACGGAATTGTGGCCGGACAATGTCCGCGGCAGCGTCGTAGGCAACGTGTGTTCACATATAGTCCGGACTCGTAGGGAGCGTGAGCAACGCGAACGTCAACGCGAGCGGACATGGAAGCGGCCTGTTTACATTCTCGCATTGCCCATGTCCATGTTTGCACACATTTTCCCCTTCCACATTTCCACGGATATGAGCTAAGTGTAAACGGGGCTAAGTGTAAACAATTAAAATATGAAGACGCTAGAATAGCAGCCATTTACACTAAGCAATTGGCTCTAATTTTAGAAAGCCTATAAAATGATAAAAAATAAAAAATAAATAAAGAGCAGTCACAATTTTTTTTATTATTTAGAACAAAGACAAGAGTATTTGTATGTGGTTTTTACAAATGATTTTATGTAATCTTCCAAAATATTAAAATAAATCTAATAGTTAACATAGGCAACATAATGAAGGGGTGCTAGGTCGGGTAACCTCCTCGTGGTGCACCCTGGTAACACCATGAAACACGCCTGCAGAGTACTGCGGACGTGTTTCATGGTGGCTAATAACCCGACACGGTGGGCCTCTCCGCGTGTCCCTCTGTCTAGCAGAGGGCACAGTGTGATGAGGCAGGGTAGACCTACGGGTCTACCCAGGCGGTAGAGCGCGCGCGAGAGACGCGGAACTTCTCGCGCCGCTCATGGTGGTGAATAGTGGGAGAAGACCTGGAGGGGCCTTCTCCCGCATTGCACATATTCACCACCCCGTCAGGCGGGAACGGCCGGGCACTCACGGTCGTTCCCGGGTCCCTGTAAAGGGGGGGGGCGTGCGGGCCCCGCCGTAAAGGCGGGGGCGTTGCGGGGGCCCCGCTGTCAGAGCGGGCCAATCGCCGGCGGGGGACTGGATGAAAAGGCTCTGCCAGTTTCCCAGTTCCCCTCCATATAGGCGACGCGGGAGTGTCGCTGGGTTGTTTAGTGGGTATACTGGGAGCGGAAAACCAGGGAGTCCCACATATCCCCTCCATCCTCCAATGGGGGGGAATGCGTAATGCATTTTTCCCAGCGTCAAAAAAAAAAAAAAAAAAAAAGGCAACATAATGAATAGCAACCACAATCTGAAGGATGAATCACAGAAAGTTGGAGCATGGAGAGGTCTCAAAATCGTTCTTCCCATAAATGTATAGGGGAGGCTTATGTCCAGCAGTGGACTTCTTTTGATGATGAGGTAACATAGCACTTACATTGTCTCTGCCTTTGCCGATCAGTTCCAATATACAATACTGTATCTGAGTCAGCTGATACAAATAAGTAACAGGTTTGTGACCTGCTAAAACATTCCATCTCTCCTCTCTGCTTGCAACCAGGACCAATGTATTGCCGTATAGTGCCACAACTTTGTCATAAGGAGCATCTGTAAACTGAGTGCTGGGAATGGGTTTCCGAGTTGTGTAGTACTTACAGGAACCAAAGTCACCCACAGCTGGGTGGTATTCATAGGGGCCATCTAAAAAGGTCTCCTGGAATAAAAACAATATAAAATTATGAAGATAAACATTAGATGTGTGTCTAGAATGAGAAATTGTAAATAAACTTCCAACTTTTAGATACATATAAGATAGATATTGGTGGATATTTAACTAAGAAAAGCTGGTATACTAGGAAACCAGTCATCCGATACAGTACATTAAATACTGTTTTTTTTTAACACCCAGACAGGACCAAAATTAATGTTCATCACACAAATGTTTATCCTGGTTAGGTCTAAAACCCATATCCTACAGCACAGAAGGTAGAGCTACTGCCACATAAGCTGTGAAGTCTGACAGTAACTTATAATGTTCCTAATTTACATCTACATAGAAGTCCACTGCATGGGTTTCTGTAATGAAAACAGTGAACCAAAGAGATACTGAGGGAATATCTACAGTGACAGAAAAAAGTTGTGAGCCTATTTCTTTTTTTTTCCAGTAAACTGTTCAAAGTCAAAGTCAAAAGGTATTTATTCAATAAAATCACAAGGATAACTTTGAAACGTCTTAAAGCTAGGTGGCTCTAGGTGCCAGTTCCATGCGACCAAAGCCTAGAAGAGCAGGCAACAAAGTTCAAAGAATAGTATAAGCTTTATACTACTTAGAATAGAATAGAATATTTTTTATTTGACACACATACACGCCAAAAAGGTCCCAACTCAGCTTAAAGCTGCCCCGCCGTCGCCGAGGCGACGAGACGCAGCGCTGCTTTACAATTGTACTTACAGGATTCTTAAGGTTTCCACTGTCTTCATCAACAATAGTGAATCTATCGACCACCTCCACATGAGGAAGTGGCTCGGGAAGATGATACAGTGCTATATCTTTATGATTTAGTATGTATGCCCAAAACCTGCACTTCATTTTCCCACTTATGGGAAAATTTGTACGATATTCCACTCTTCTCCATAGCAAATCGAGTCCGATGCCTTCCAACCCTTCTAGGGCGATCTCTTCTAATATTATTTGTTTGGCATTGTAGATGAAGCATTCTTGTAACACGCCACTGCGGCCCTCCATTTCTATGAAATCATTCCAAATTATGTTTGTGTCAGGGGAACTTTATGTAGTGTATCCTTGTTAACTAGCAGGAAAACAAAACAACTTTAGTGTTCTTCTGTTCTGTAGGCAAAATAAAATCACATGTTCTCATCTCACTACCGCACGCCCGCACAACAAAACAATAAACATGGAAATTGGAATTTGGAAATAATAATGTGTCAAACCAGCCAGTGTCAAACCAAAGTGTCAATATTTTGACAGTTACGTTTCACGACTACCTTTTCAGTGCATTGGATTTCTAGCATAGACATTTTGATTAATGCATGGATCAAGTATACAAATCTATGGATTAATGTGTAATGTTGGTAAGTTTTGATTCCCTGCCGGTTGTAGCGGAGGTATCAACCTAAATCGACTGGACTGTGATGTTGCTAATCTGTTTTTGATTCCGCCTAAGAGAAATAGAAAAATGCTTATTATTATCTCATAAGAGCTGCTATATTGTACAAAGGAGCTTTTACAACTTTTGACGACTGAAAATGTCACCACTCAGCATTTGCTGTATGAGCTCAAAAGACCATACAGCTTATTCGTTTTCTGGAATTTTGGGAAGCAACATAGCTTTTTCATTTTAATTGTTTTTCTTGTGTTATTTTGAGTTGTGTTGTGTAATTTCGGTGGTATTTTAACCAACATTACTTGAGGTCTTAGCACAAAGTGTAAGCATTTGGAATGAAAGTGTAAAGTGATATCCTGATTTCACTGAAAATGTTTCGAATGTTTTGAAGAAAACCGCCACCATTTTCTTCAAAACAAATGACGGCCGACTTGACTATGGACTGACTTGACTAAAAAGTATTCATTGAATACAAATCACTTGACACTGGCAAGATTGTCTGTCGAATGACAGACAGGAGCCTTAAATGGAGAGAAGAAGAAGAAGAACCATACTGCGCCGGTTTTCAGTATCGCCACAATCCGCCACATTGAGTACCTACATAACAGCAGTAACTGCGACACGCGTTTAGAGGTACTCGTTGGTGGAAATGCAAAGGTAGGTATTCAGTCTACACATTTTATTTTTACCCTAAGGTTATTTTACCTTACGATGTCATTAATAACACGGAATACAAAAACCTAGTGCAGGGTCCATTACATACACAAGGGGATACTTCTTAATTTAAGTAAATAATACTTTTTGAAATGTAATTGTGTTCTAAAATTTAAGCCTTATCTGTTCGGCGGAGGGGGCGGAGGGCATTGGTTTGCCATAACACAGGATTATCCTAGTTTGGGTACCAATGTTGTCCAACCAGGAAATATCGAAATTGTTATACATAAACCCAATTTAATAAGATACTGTAATGTTTGTTACTGATTTCAATAAATTTCATTTCATTTCATTTCATTGCATAATATTTTGATTCGATTAAAATAGTGTTGTATTGTATTGGGTAGGTACCTACTTACGTACCTACTGTACCTATTTAAAATGAATGAGTTGGTTAACGGGTGAGTTGAGTAGGTTAGGTTACCTACCTACCTACCTTGGTGAGGTAGGTAGTGCCCGGTAGTGGTACCTACATGGGGAAGCATAAAATAATCAACAAGAGATCAAGTTTCAATATTTTTATTTACTAAAGAAAAGGAATACATTTTATCATTTGCTAAAATATTTAGCATAATATTAATATTTTAATGAGAAAATGATCATAACACTTCAGACAATGATAATAAAATACAAAATGGGCAACATTTTATATTTTAAATCAGTGTTCTATCTATGCCTCTCTAGTCGTAAAAAAAATTGCACTCTATACGGGCAGCATTTATAACATCCTAGCACTGCGACTTGCGTTTTGTGTTAATTATAAAACTCCTACTTAATTCTAAGCTTATAATGAAAGTAATAGGCTCCGGTTTATCGTCAAATTATAGTTCCGTCTACGCTGGCGAAACAGCCAGTACCAGAAGGCACTAACCTCCTTACTCCCCAACCTCCACCGAAAAATGTTTTTTTTTTAATTGTCAAACGTTTTCTTTTTTTTTTATATAAATCAGTTAGAAAACGCTGCTAAAGTACCTATTCTGAAACGATATCTTCCTAACATTATAAATGCGAAACTTTGTGTGTGTATGTTTCCACTCATCTCCGAAACGGCTGCACTTTGGCTGCAATTTGGATGAATTTTGTAATATGTATAGTTTGTTACCTGGGATAACATAGAGGCTGCTTACTTTGTATCTATCCTTTTTGTCCTCGCGAACGGAGGCATGGGCAGATACATGGCATTGTTAGAAAGTGTTTTATTCCTTTTACAGGGTAAAAAAAGGAGTAAATAAAGTGTTATAAAATATTATTGACTATTATTTAAACGGAGGCAAGGAAGACAGTGTTTTCTGGTACTGGGGTACATCAGTTTGAAATGTCAGGAGCAAAAAAAGGGTACAGTCTTTTATCATAACTTATTTTAACACTATTGATCTATTTTATTTGAAAGGATTTTAAGTAAATGATCCAGAAGTGATAAAATATAATGCGATTTCTAGTAGGTAATGCTTCGGTTTACTAAAAAGTGGACCTTAAGGATTCCGAAGTCCGAAAAGGAACCCTAATTATAAGGTGCAGTCACCGCTATATTACGACCGCTGTCTAGTAAACCAAGCCAAGATAATTTTAAATACTTTGAAATATAAGTGGCAGTAGCTAGTCCAATCTAGAGGCACTATTAAGAAACTGACTACACCATAGCAGAATATAAACTTTTAAAGTAAGCCATATCGTCCCTCTTAATCCTTTGTTTACATATAAAGAGATACCAGATATTCTAGGCGCAGTATAAAATGTTAGATTATTTTTTCAACCAATTAGAGCTCGATACTAAAATATTTCTCACTGAGCGTCACACATCCCTTCGAAGAGTTGTGCTAGCGCGTATTTAGACCTCAACTGCCTTTAACATTCGGAAAGTGAAGTGAATCTTCTATATAAATATATATTGGAAAGAAACAGGACGTCTTATACAGGGTGCCCCAAAAAGGGGTTAGAAGCTTGCGGAAGTCTAGAGATAGAGCAGCACTTGTGGTTCCGCTATTTTTCATAGTCTGAGAGTTATGATTTTTTTTCTTATTATGATTAGTTACTTAGAATCTTTTCTACTTTTTAGTAAAAACTCGAAAACTATGAAAAATCGCGGAATATACATGGGGGTGATTCGGGTACCCCAGTGGTGCTCTATCTCTGGACTTCCGCTTATCACTACTTTTTGGGACACCCTATATACGAACGAACAGTATGCAGTAGTACGTATTTCAGTTTGAGAAGTTCCGTTTTGTCATTGACTGTAACCTAACATTTTATTTTTGACATATCAACTGTCAGTTAATGTCAACAATGGCAAAACGACGGAACATGGCTTACAATAAAAAAGGGTATTTTAGAAATAAATGGTCGGGTCATGGGATTAACAGATATAGGTTAAAACTATATACCTAGACAAATGGCAATCGAAATAAAAGTAAATGATAGGAGTAATTTAACATCAGAAAAACAATGTCCAATGTCATTGCTAAAATTTGCTCTTTCGTTAACCACTTGTCTAGGGTGATAGGTGCATTTAGATAAATTAGTTAGGCACTTCCCATAGGTACTTTATGGTCTAGGTACATAGTTAAATCTTCAAAGTCATATTGCATTATGCAAAGCTTTAATTATAGAGTATCTTAGTTTGTGGAAAATGAATGATTCTGTAAATTTAAGATACATAAACAAATAATATAGAAATTCCTTACACAAATCACTTATAATCAAATACAAATAAAGTAAAATTAGGTATACCTAAGTAAAGAAATATACAAAAAATGACTAATTTTTTAAAAACAAAATTTGTAAAAAAATATCTAAACGGATTGTTTTTTTTTCTATAAATAAAAAGTATAAGTTTCTAGAAGAATAAAAAGTTAGAAATGTGAGCGCTGCAGAGTCTCTAGAAATGTAGTTCTCTACGCTCTACGTGGGGTATACGCCGTAGACCCTACAAACCTCTACGCCAATCTACGCCGTAGACAAACCTTAGCGCAAGTTTATGATTGCCTACGCAAGCCTACGCGAGTCTACGCCGTAGACTTGCTACAGATTTTGAACTCTAACGTTCAAGCATTTCACGAGGGCGTGTTCATTGCATTTTGTTTCTTATATCAACGGCATACAGTTCACCGAACGCGCCTCCATGAAATCACTCGACTACAACGTAGAATTGTTAGAGACTCTTCGCGTTAGAACGTGCGGTATACAAGTCTGAGATATAACGTGTTGTAAATGTACTATAATCTTAACATTAAACTTCATTCGACATTCCAGATCTATAAGATTCATCAATAAATCTGTTAGTCCTTATTTTATTTTAATAAAAGTCTTTAATTTCTAACTCTAAGGCTCCGAGTTTCAAACAAAATGAAGCAGTGTCTATAATATAACTACAGTACGATATAACCTATACAATTTTTTATATATTAGGTAAATGTTCGCTTAAAAGATTCTAGGCTGATGGTTACAATACGAGTACAAAAGGATGGTTCAACGCAGAAATGGTTATTGTACATTTCATCAATTTAAGTCATACAAAACAACGCGTTAACAATCACCGCATGTCGCTTACCCACGAACGCTTATATTAAATTACTGACTAAATCTAATTTACATTACATAACTCGCTATTTACAAGAACTAGCCTTACGTATGTGAACCTACATGTTACAAAACTTCGTCATTACATACGTGAAAGTGATAAATTAGTTTTAAATCGTCTTTGGAAATAAATACCTTGGATTAACTCATTGTTGTTCTGAGGAAAGTAGACTAACCGCCTGTTTCACAGTTTCTGAGTAATGCTATCCATTAGATATCAAAAAAACACGTCGGCTTTTGACGAGTCTAAAGAAAACTTTTTTTACGTTTCTTAATCATGGTAAATCAGACTTCAAACCTCATAAGGTGAATAACTTGATAATTTTATTTTAAACACTTCAATATTTATAAAACAATTTTGACAATTTAAAAGTAATTTATCATTATCAAAGTCTATAAATCCCAAACAAACTGCCCATCTTAAAAGCATTCTAAACACCGCATATTTAAGTAACTATAAAAATAAATGTTACTCTGTGCGTTACTTTGATTAACTATAAAGAAAATGGCAGTATATTTGTAAAACAAGGTTACGTTAGCATCACTAATTATTATAATAAATAAATTATTAACATTAGAAACCATATCTTTGGTATGAATAGATAAAATGAAAGTAAATGAGTATTATTAAAGGCAGATCTGCGAATGCCTCTCTTAACGTGTACAAAATTTAGTTTTTCAACTCTAACGGTTCAGAAAGCTCGATCAAACTAATCGAATGTCAAGTCACTCGCCTTTCAGCTATTACATTGAATATAAACGGCTATACATGCCTGTAAAATGGAATGTACTGGGCATGCTTTTTAACGGCATGTAGAAGTTACTCGCGCAATGTGGATAGATTTGCAAGTTATACAAGTTTGCAAGTTAGTTTAGTTTGCGTCCTTGTACGCGACCCTCCCTCATGTTGCATACCAGTAGCTGACAGAAAATCAAATGTTGGATTAACTACTTGCGTGTCAGATACAGGCATGCCAGATAGCGTATACCCATGGAAGTAGGTGGCCTTTGCAAGTAGCTTTTATGCAAGTGTGCCAGCTACAGTCATATGTATTCCCGCCTTTAGATAGAGATAGCAAGTGATTTGACATCCGATTAGTTTTGATCGGGCTTAGAAACCGGCCGAAACAATGCCTTAAGACTGACTTGGTAAGAGCTTCAAAAGGCCTATTCTCGTGCTGTAACTTACTTCGTAACTTCAATGCTGCCTATACTGCTATACTAACGGAGTACTATCCGTGCTAACATCAGTCCAAGTAAACAAAACTGAGATATTGCAATCACAAGTTACAATCCTGCAGACACTTAGGCACTAAGTCATTACAAATAGAATTGACATTTCTTTTACACACATTCCATTGCCAAGGAGGTGATCGGTTCCAACTATTCATAATCTGAAGGAAACTGCTAGCTATATTACAAAGTACCTAAGTTGTAAAGCCATTTATGTCGAACAAGAATGCCCGTAAAGAGTTTTCAATATTTGGCCCACATTTATGGAAAATTTTAGAAACGAGCGACAAAACGTGATGTTTCATAGAATGTATGTACACAATGATCACAGTTACGAATTGTTTGTAACTCTATGGCGCACCAATAATCTAACTTGGCATTGTGGCATCACGCTGCCTCCTTAAACTATTTATCTATGTATACAGTAATCGCTAAATCTATAACATCTCTAATACTATAAGACTCAAAGTCCTGACTGACTGACTGACTGACTGACTGACTGACTGACATATAGACAACGCACAGCCTAAACCGCTGGTCCTAGAGACTTGAAATTTGAGGAGTACATAGGTCTTATGGCGTAGAGGTGCACTAAGAAGGGATTTTTGGAAATTCAACCCCTAAGGGTGTAAAAAGGGTTGAAAACGTTTGTATGAAAAATAGTATTCCTTGAACTTACAAACTTGAAACTTGGAGTACATATACTTCAAGGCAAAAAAAAAGGAAAGGCATTTTTAGTTTTTTAAAACTACCCTTAATAAGGGTGCAAAGGGATGTAAAAGTTTGTATGGGAGTTTTTTGACCGCTGGTCCTAGAGACTTGAAATTTGAGGAGTACATAGGTCTTATGGCGTAGAGGTGTACTAAGAAGGGATTTTTGGAAATTCAACCCCTAAGGGTGTAAAAAGGGTTGAAAACGTTTGCATGAAAAATAGTATTCCTTGAACCTACAAACTTGAAACTTGGAGTACATATACTTCAAGGCAAAAAAAAAGGAAAGGCATTTTTAGTTTTTTTAAACTACCCTTAATAAGGGTGCAAAGGGATGTAAAAGTTTGTATGGGAGTTTTTTGACCGCTGGTCCTAGAGACTTGAAATTTGAGGAGTACATAGGTCTTATGGCGTAGAGGTGTACTAAGAAGGGATTTTTGGAAATTCAACCCCTAAGGGTGTAAAAAGGGTTGAAAACGTTTGTATGAAAAATTGTATTCCTTGAACCTACAAACTTGAAACTTGGAGTACATATACTTCAAGGCAAAAAAAAAGGAAAGGCATTTTTAGTTTTTTAAAACTACCCTTAATAAGGGTGCAAAGGGATGTAAAAGTTTGTATGGGAGTTTTTTGACCGCTGGTCCTAGAGACTTGAAATTTGAGGAGTACATAGGTAGTATGGCGTAGAGGTGTACTAAGAAGGGATTTTTGGAAATTCAACCCCTAAGAGTGTAAAAAGGGTTGAAAACGTTTGTATGAAAAATAGTATTCCTTGAACCTACAAACTTGAAACTTGGAGTACATATACTTCAAGGCAAAAAAAAAGGAAAGGCATTTTTAGCTTTTTAAAACTACCCTTAATAAGGGTGCAAAGGGATGTAAAAGTTTGTATGGGAGTTTTTTGACCACTGGACTTAGAGACTTGAAATTTGAAGAGTATATAGGTCTTATGGCGTAGAGGTGTACTAAGAAGGGATTTTTGGATATTCAACTACTAAGGGTGTAAAAAAGGATGAAAACGTTGGTATGAAAAATTGTATTCCTTGAACCTACAAACTTGAAACTTGGAGTACATATACTTCAAGGCAAAAAAATAGGAAACACATTTTTAGTTTTTTAAAACTACCCTTAATAAGTGTACAAAGGAATGTAAAAGTTTGAATGGGAGTGTTTTGACCGCTGGTCCTAGAGAGACTTGAAATTTGAAGAGTACATAGGTCTTATGGCGTAGAGGTGTACTAAGAAGGGATTTTTGGAAATTCAACCCCTAAGGGTGTAAAAAGGGTTGAAAACGTTGGTATGAAAAATTTTATTCCTTGAATCTACAAACTTGAAACTTGAAGTAGATTTACTTCAAGGCTAAAAAAATAGGAATAACATTTTTGGTTTTTTAAAACTAACCTTAATAAGTATGCAAAGGGATGTCGAAGTTTGTATGGGAGTTTTTTAACGCGTGGTGCGATTGACTTAAAACTTGAGGTAAATATACTAAGAAATAAATAATTAAGAATAACACTTTGAAGTTTTGATAATTACCCCCGCAAAGGGTGCAAAAGACTGTAAAAGTTAGTATGGGAGATTTTTAACGCATAGTGCGATTGATTTCAAACTTGAAGTAAATATACTCCACAATAAATAAATTAAAATCACGTTTTCACTATTTTAAAACTACCCCTGCAAAGGGTGCAAAAGACTGCCAAAGTCCCAAGGTTTGTATGGGAGATTTTTAACGCGTAGTGTAATTAACTTCAAACTAAAAGAAAATGTGTTCTGTGGATAAATAACAAAAAAACAGTTTGATTTTCGAAAACAACCCCTGAAACGTTACCCTCCTTTGTTGCGCTCGAGTAAAAAGGATACAACGAAGCGTCAATTTTATATTCTGTGTTATATATGGGATATTCTAAAAACGGGAATCTTGAGTTGGTACGAAGAGATATGAGGGTATCTACCGTGATTGGGGATCAAAGTCGTGAAGCTGTTTCGTTTCGTTTGTTTTTGAGGTAGAAACTAGGAACAAATAAGTACATATTTTCCGTGTAAGGTTGTCTTTGTTGTATTTGTCATGTTTGTGCCAAACTCAGTCAGTACCTATACCTACCTACCTAATATAGGTAATGTACGCCTATAGGTATCCCATATACCTACGTAGGTATTTAAAATCTTACCCTAATAATATACAAATCAATGCGAAAGTTACGATGTTTTGATGTTTGTGGCTCAATCACGGTTCACCACTTCAACGCGTGCGAAGCCGCGGGAAGCCACTAGTTATAGAATAATTTATCAAAACGACCACCTAATCTAGATACATTCATAAGAAGCACTTTTATCAGAGTAAGTATCAGAACTTGACATATTCTTTTATACATGGTAAATATAACTTTATATGAATATTTTTGTGTTATTATGTCATTGGTTTCAACTATAATGTTTTATTCTAAATTAACTCGGCAACATTAGATACACAATAACGTTATACACTTTTCTAGTAAGTGTATTTACTGTTGTCAAGTTTTACTAAAGCTATGATTTAGAATGAGAGAACCCTTACTAAATTTACGACGTAACGCTACAAATAGTAGTATGTAAAAAAAGCGATTTGTGAATACAATTACATTTTCCAACTTCCAAGAAAACGTCCGAACATCGCCGTTGGAAAAAATGCAATCGCAATCACACTTTCACATTAACTATTCATCAACAAGTTACCAACAAACTTATATTTTTCGCCTATATTATGTAAACTATGTATAATCTAAACAATCTACAATTTGTTACATTACATACTCCAATCGATATAGTTCCGTTTTAAAAAAAATACTTTATTTTCCGTCACGTTCCTTCTAACACCAGTACGTATATTCATTTTCATGGAAGTAATTGTTTTCATCACATGTATCGATTGTGACTTAACATTGTCAACATCAACGGCGCTTTCGCGCGCATAATTACTATCTATAGGTCTCATCAATAACAAAGCACGTTCAACAATTTGGAATGTCACGTTCACTAGTTTTTTTTATAAGGTCCATGTCCTGAGAGCGGGGCGGGCGCTCAGTTGCGGTAGATGTATGCACACGGCTGCGGCGCGGGCGGCGGCGGCGTGGGGGGGCGCTCGCCCGAGGGGGAGGGGGACGACGAGGGCGGAGAAGGCGATGAGGAGGAACCGCCACTCGCTGACCCAGATCCAGAACCGCTGCTGCGCTGCGACACTGTCACACACAATAAACAATAAATATAAATATTGGTGGACATTCCACACAGCATTATCAACCAAACTAAGAGCTGATTTCTCCATGCTCTGTTAGTTCAAGGATTAACAGGCCGTTAAATCTAACCTTGAGGGAAGGTTTCACCATGCTCTGTTAGATACTAATCAAGGATTAAAAGACCGTTAAATCTAACCTTAGCTGTCAAACGCGTACATTTTGACATATTTAACGGCCCTTTAACCCTTTGTTAATCTAACAGAGCATGGTGAAATCAGCTCTAAGCCAAAGCTTGTGATATGGGAACCAGATAGCTGATATACTACATAATATACTTTTTTTTTGTAAATACATACTTATAATATTATATAACACCCAGACGGAGAACAAACATCTATGTTCATCACACAAATGTTTGTTTTCGGTGGGGATCGAACCCACGGCCTACGGTACAGAAGGCAGAGCTACTACCAACTGAGCTGTGAAGGCTGTCTATCTCATTATTGTGTATATTCAATCCAAAAAAATATGTTATTATATAAAAAACTAATTATGGTGTGAATTAACTGAACTACATAGAAAACTATATATGTATATAATTTATAGGTGTTTCAATACTTGTGTTTAAAAACTTTAGTGGGCTAAAGTACCCATCAATATGAATAACTTTTTCTAAGGAACCAACACTGTAAACGCGAAAAAAAAACAGCTGTTTCATACATTTTAGCCAGGCAGGTATTGAACTTTTGTATGAAACAGTTTTTTTTTCGCGTTTACAGGTTGGTTCCTTAGAAAAACTTATTCATATTGATGGGTACTTTAGGCCCCTGAAGTTTTTAAACACAAGTTTTGAAACACCTTGTATAGGTACTCACCCAACGTATGATGGTGGTGCGTATTATGCTTGTGGTGTTGAATCTGGTCGCGCGAGTCCGCCCCGGTTGTTTCTCAGAGATACACCTTCTTCACTGAGCGCGTGGTCGAGAAACCATTGTCGTTGCCGCGCCGGTAGCCATCGCCCTGCGGTCCGAATATTCCTGTGTTAACTAACATGCCAAGTGAATATGCGTGCGGGTTATGGGTTAGTATGAGATTTGCCGGTCGGAATGTTCGTAAATAATCTCTAACCTAGTAATTTTTAAACTCTCGCGATCATAACACTTGAAGTATTAGGTACACGGGTATTTATCGCGTTTACCTATTATTTTACCGACGTTTCGGCTATGTTGACATAGCCGTCTCTCTATCCTCTAAGATTTGCTGGGAGGAAACTTTACTTAGGGTTAAGTTGCCTTTGTACATGACTATTCGATATTTTTTTGTAGGTATCAATCATGTCAGTACATTTTTTTTATAAAAAACATAGTAATATCAATTATCAATTAAATAGCACTAAGAAAACCACTAGAGTTTTTAAGAGTAATGCTACAGACAGTCTTATGTCAAAAGCTAATTATTACAGGTGATGGTTACCACTTAGCATCTGGTGGGCCATCTGCAAGTTACATTAGCATGTAGGTAGTATGATAAAAATAGAGTTTGAAATTAATTGGAAATAAATGTGTAACCAAAAATCAAGAATTCGAATATTACATTTACGAACATTTCAACCCAATTTAATGACTAAGCCGTGGTTATCGAAAATGAATATTAATGGGATTAGCTTAAAGTAAAAAGTATGAGTAACCGAGTTAATCGAGTTATTATCCAAAATATTGAACGTGAACGATAATGAGGTGGAATTTATTAATCAAAATTGAATGAGTGAAGAAACATGCAAAATGAGCAAGCTTCGTGTCAAGCTATTGCAATTTAAAAAAAACTTACTTTATGTGCCTCACAATTCTGAAGAAAAGAATTACTTGAATATAACTTGAAAATAACTCTATATACCTATGTTTTCTATAATAAATTAAGAATATAGTGCTGCTCCAATACCTCAAAACGGACCGGTTTGGTCTGTGACTACAACAATAAAAAATTAGACACGGTTTAAAAACCTATACTAAACAAAAACATTATTTAGCTTTTGTTAATCAGGTCCCCTTCTTGTTATTGCTGAAATAAATACTAAGGTCTAAGAGAAAAATAACATTGAATAGTCTCATCAACATCTAAATTTACAATTTCTATACTGGTGAAATTGTAATTCCAAAATTTGGAAAAATTGTTGCAGTCTTTTGTAATGGGTATTCTATAGGTAGTTGATAGAAAAGACGCTAATGAGACTATATCACACGACTAGAGCTCGAAATTGAATGTGAGAAGTGTTGATAGATGTCAATGAAATTGCAAGTGTGATAGTACCTATAAAATCAATGCCACACACAGTCATTCTGTGCTTGAACGTGACTCAAAATAAAATACTCTCTCACCAAGAAATATGGTGTTCCAAGCCACAACTGTCGGGAAAAACGGCCACGTTAATTCTGACTGCTTGTTCATTTTGAGCTGTAGTCGTTCAAAGCCATGCATAGAGAAATAAAGGCGAACAACTGACATTGACCTGATGAGAACGGAGTGTTCCGAAGTTGTCGCGGCGGTACGCGTCGGGTTGAAACTGGAAGAGGGTCTCGTGGTGGGGGTGGTACGGGGGATGCTTGCGGAGGGTGGCTCGGGGTGAAGCTGGCTTCGGCTGAGGAGCCAGCACCGGTTCCGCATACGTCACTTCTTCCACTTGCTGGAGGAGCTTCGGCTCCGCTTGGATCCTGGAAGATGGGAATCGTTATTGTGCTATCTACGGAGTTGCGGTTACTGAATGATGTTTGAGGACTTACTGTCATACTCAGAGTATTTTTATAGCTCCAAATCACGTATCATGAGGTTATTTTGTTATTTAGTGACACATTCTTATAGCTCAAAAACGAAATTGAAGAGTTGATTATGTGCTTAATTGATATGGTTAGTAGTTCGATAGATATAAATCAAGAAATATCTCTAGCAAGAACCAAAATTACTCTGAGTGTGGCTGAGTGGTTTGTAAAATGTTTTGAGTAGGCTGTTTCTATGAAGATGATTTTACATTGAAGTTAGATGGAATGGATCCAACGAAAACTACAGAATGTAGTGGGAGTAACAAACTTTCAGACAGTCTACAAACCTGTTTATATTCTGCCTCTGCTCAAAATATTCATACTCTGTATCGGGGTAGGGCATGTTATCGTCTTCTTCTTTCTTGCATCGCCTTCCGCAGAAGTAGCCGGCCACGCAGCCGATGCCGAATCCAAACAGGGAGCCGACGGTTACGAATATAGCGACGGTTTCTGTCCCGAACGCTGAGAGTGGCGGATCTGCGGCCAGCACTTCTGGACCTGTTCGGTGAATAAATACATTTATTGGTGGACATTCCACAGAGTTCTATCTGCGGCCAGCACTTCTGGTCCTGTTAGGTTAATAAATACATTTATTGGTGGACATCCTACAGAGTTATATCTGCGGCCAGCACTTCTGGACCTGTTCGGTGAATAAATACATTTATTGGTGGCGAGAATACTTGTGGTCTAGTGGTAGCAGCCCCGCCTTCCTATACAAGATCGTGGGTTCGAAACCGGTCGTGCACCAATGAGTTTTTCTGTTCCAATTTTAAATTTATGTGCACAATGCCAGTACTCTCAAACGGTGAAGGAAAACATCGTGAGGAAACCGGCATGTCGTAGACCCTGAAAAGTTCTAAAAACATGGTGTCAAGTGCTCAAAAGAAGCTTCTTCGCTCTTAAGAGGCGCACTTAAAATCCTTTTACTACATTGTTTCGAAAGAAACTAGTGACACGTCAAGAAAAAAATGATTCAAGTGTCAAAGAAGAACGCGGGTTATTTATTAGCTAGCTCTGTTTATTTATACACTTGCTTACCTTCACTATTACTGCCACCTTTGCCTTCCTTGTCTTGCACTATATTGATGACTTCTCCTTTGTTCTCTCCCCTGGCATCGTCGTATAGGCCAGAGCTAAGGCCACCTACTGCCCCGGCGTCTTTACCTACAACAAGTACAATAATCACAACATTTTAAAAATATTAATTGGTGGAAGGAAACTCTTCAAAAGAATAATGTCTTTTGAACTTTATGAATGCTGAGTTTTGACCGAAAGATGTCTGAAATTGTTTATTTTTTATTACAACTAGCTGATGGAATAAGCCATGTTAAGTGGTAACCATTAACTATAACAAAGCATTGCCTCGTAAGTCACGCACGATAGGAAAGTGCCCTACGATGCACTGCCCTGCGTCCATCAGCTTGAGGCATACAGTTAAGCCTCATGTGTCTGTAATTACACCGGCAACCACAATCTTCAAACCGAAACACAACAATGCTGCTTGGCGGCAGAAAATGACGTGGTGGTAATACTTCCGCGGACGAGCCCTTCACAAAGAGCTCTACTACTCTTAGAAAAAAATATTTTAGCCTGTATCGTCCCACTACAGGGCATGGCCTCCCTCTTCTATCCACATTTCTCGATCTTTGGCCAGAGCGGGCCAGTCCATCAATAGCAATCGAGATCGTCCCGTCATCTTCTCCTGGGTCTACCTGTGTTAGCCTTGTGGGACCCAATTTGTTGATATTTTGGTCCAAAATTGACTGGCATACCAGCTACATGCTAGAGTTTACTTACTGTGGGGGCAAGCAGCGTGGCTGCCAGTACTGACGCTCTGGTAGAACGCGTTCTCGTCCAGCCACCGACTGACTCCGTGCGAGTACGCTCTGCAGCGACCGGCTTGTTTGTCCCACGCACAGTACGGATCTTGTAGAGCGACGCATTCACTGAAAAATAAGATTAGCTGCTGAGAAATATTCTTATGACGCTTTAGAATAGGAAAAAATTGAAGTAACCAAGCCATAAGTTTGATCCCTGTGCTTTTAGGCTTGGTCGCGTGGAACTGCCACTTAGATTCACCTAGCTTTAAGACGTTTCAAAGTGATCATTCTGATTCAATTGAATAAATACCTTTTGACCTTGAAAAATACTGGAAAATAAAATAATGGAAGTAAGACTTCGGGAGAGCAATGTCTCTATTGAGCATGTAAGTTATTAAGTGCGGTGATAATAGCCAACTCTATTCTCAATGAAGGCATACATCAGCTTAATAGCCTACAGTGACGACAGCTGAATACACCAAGCAAGTAACACCACTAACGCTTCTTTGAAGCATTCGCAGCGGGGAATCTCAGAGGAAATCTCTTGTGCAAAAAAGTTAGATGTCAGAAGATACTTACGAGCAAGAGCTGATCTTGTCACTAGAACACCTATGCAGTCGCAAACTCAGAACCTCCCGGTCCGAGACTGCAATCAGCCTCGCCGCGTCTCTACCAGCCCTGGCGACCCTCAAAGCCCTGACCGGGGACCCCGCGGCGAAGGCCTGGAGCTCCTCAATAACCACAGGAACTGCTCGTTTGTTCGAGTCGTACGATATCGCGTTGATGGCCTTTATGATTTTGCCATTGTCCGTTCCGATGAAGAGGACATCGTAAGCTTTGCCGCCTGGAGTCTTCACTTGTGGATCTACGGCGATTTGCGTAAATCGGTAGCTGGAAAGAAGATAGCACTTTTTTAATTTGCCACTAAACTTTACAAAGCGTTAAAAATCCTACGAAAAATTTCAGGGTTTTTGTAAAGTATGGTATATACTCATGATTTTCTGTGGGCGATAAGAATATTTACATACACAACTTATGGAACACCTTGTATAAATAAGTTTTGTATTGTATTATTGTATTGTATAAATCCCATGACGCAGTTGGTAGTAATAATAATAATAATAATAAACCTCTTTTATTTCCTTATTAACTAAGATAAAATATTAACAAAAATTTAAAAAAAATACAATCAAATTAAATTTCAATTAAATTAAATTTCAATTAAATTATTATTATTATTATTTTTTTATACAACCAGCTGATGGAACAAGCAGATGGCCCACCTGATGTTAAGTGGTAACCATCACCTATAACAAAGCATTGCCTCGTAAGTCACGCAGGATAGGAACGTGCCCTACGATGCACTGCCCTGCGTCCATCAGCTTGAGGCATACAGATGTTAAGCCTCATGTGCCTGTAATTACACCGGCAACCACACTCTTCAAACCGAAACACAGCGTTGCTGCTTGGCGGCAGAAAAAGGCGTGGTGGTAGTACTTCCCCGGACGAGCCCTTCACAAAGAGCTCTACTACTCTTAATTAATTACAATTAAACGAAACTACAATTAAATTAAATTTCAATTAAATTACGATTTTTTATAAGTATTAGATTTTTGAAAATAATTACGAAATATATTTACATTATTATTATTGAATTAGATTACTTAAATTAAACATGCAATTAATAATTTGTAAAAAACTATGTACCTAATGTTATTTTAAGGACCTCTTAACGAGTAAAGGCCTCCTCCATTTTGCTCAATGGTCAATTTTATCATTTATGTAAATAAATATGTATGTAAAGTCGGTGCAAGCTACGACATCTAACTGTATTTTGATCACTTTAGCCTGTATTTGTTTCAAATAGATCAACACTCCAACCGTCAGATCCTATAATCTATAAATCTAAAAATCAGACTAAGGATGAATGACTTACTGAAAACTGGTGCGTATGACGATAGGCTCTCCGAAGAAAGCCGGCACTGACTCGTCCATCAGAGCGTGAGTTTTGATGAAGTTCAGCGTTTGGTCTGGAAGCGTTCTTGAATCGTTGTGACACGTGCCTGGTCTAGGTTCTGGCACCTGTGAAATACAAAGGGTTATTATTGCGAAATATACAGTTGGAAAAGACTCAATTTCGAAAACGTTGAGAGATAAAGGCTTTACTAGCTAGTACCAGTAGTGTTGTACGTATATTGGTCTAGCAGCTAGACAGATATGACTATTGCCTAGCACTCTTCTAACTTCTTCAAAGTAATCCTATTTCCTAGTTCTTATAGTTACTTACAACACAACAACTGTCAAATTTTAAACTTTTCTTATCGTGTCACTTTAAGAAAACTATAAATAATGTGATTTTCGTCAAAGTCAAAGTCACAAGGATCACTTTGAATCGTCTTAAAGCTGGGCGACTCTAGGTGCCAGTTCCACGCGACCAAAGCCTAGAAGAACAGGAAACAAACTTACGGCTTGGTTCCTACCGATTTTTTTGTATGATACTTGTTACAATGTATTATAATACAATATTGAAGCTCCGGTGTGGTGCCAATCGAATTTAGTGAGGCATAACAGAAAAGGTATAGGTAATCAAATTCATAAGACAGCACACGCTACGCTTCAAACTAATAATACCTAACTAATGCATACATACCTACACGGTGAGCACGATAAGAATCTGAATACATATAGAATTAGAACTGTTCTAAGGTGGGATAGATACCTTCGCACTATTGACCGGCAACCAGTTAGAATTGATCGCGTTCTGCTCCTTGAATGTTCCTTCGAAGGTGTCAGCTATGTCTTGCATGCTGAACGCACAGACTGCGCTGCCTGATATGCTGTTAGGTGGAGTTGTGAAGGTTCCGTATATGAGCTGCGCGCTCAGTCCTCCGTAGACGCCTTCTATGAGCTCGGTGGTTGATTCTGAAAATTCAAGCTTGGTATAAACAAGTATTTTAAGGACGTGGTAAGAGCAGAAACAAATAAATCCATAAAAAAACCAAGGTCACCACCTTAAAAACATATCTCAGAATAAAAAAAACTAAAGAGACAATTACCAGGGCATATAGCTCGTAGAACCGACAGCCACTGTGTAATATGGTTCTCGAATGGCGACCACGAACCGAAAGACTAACAACCGGTTTCTGAACGAGCAAAACTAATCCGATGTCAAGTCACTCGTTATTTCAGCTATTACATCTAATTAGATAGAGATAGCAAGTGACTTGACATGAGATTAGTTTTGATCGGGCTTTCTGAAACCGGTCGTAAGCGCAGAATGCCGATAGACCGAAGACATTGTAGTGATCTCGAGAAGAGGAGGCTCAAAATGAAAATGTATGGAGGCCTATTCGAGCAGTGGATTTCTTCAGACAACAGTCACAACATCTAACGGTGAGTTTAAGTTAAAATAATATGAAAGACATGTGTGCTGTTTGAGATTTTTCTCGTAGACGATGCAAATACTGCATGTAGGTAAGTGTATTATGTCAATTTGGTAATGGACATCGTTTGTGTAATTAGTACTTACGAGTACTTGTGGTCTAGTGGTATCGGGCCCGCCTTCCGAACCTAAGGTCGTGGGTGCGAAACCAGACGTGTACCAATGAGTTTTTCTGTTCAAAAATTTATATGTACCAGTACTCTAAAACGGTGAAGGAAAACATCGTAAGAAAACCGGCATGTCGTAGAACCTAAAAAGTTCTATAACATGTCAAGTGTCGAAAGGAGCCTCTTGAGGCGCACTTAAAATCCTTTCACCACACTGTTTCGAAAGAAACTAATGACTCGACAAGAATAAGAAGACTTACGAATCTCATTAAAATAGAATGGGAAGTCGCCTGCTACAGAGCAGTTGAGCCTTGATTTCAGGAAAGACGTCCATCGCTGCTTGAATCGATGAGGCCCGCCCCTATCGTCGCGGCAAACTCGCGCTACTCGGGAAAACACCGCCTGAGAACACACATATTCAAAAATAGAACATCCTCATTTATTTTTTGTTATGTTGGCAACAACAACAAAAGTTATTAATACTTTTTAGTCTACAGATAAAATATTAGAAAAAAAAAATTGTACCTTTCCACAGTTGATGTATTCTACAGCAGTCTCTCTGAAGAAGAAGTACACAAAGTTGCCGTGCACTAACGAATTTACAAAGTCGGGCGCTGAAAAATAAAAAAGAACAGTTAAAACTTCGTTATTAAACTTTTATAAATTCAATTAATGTTTATCACTGAGATCTTGTCCCTATCTTGTAGGTATTTCGTTATAATCACCCTCCATTTATGTAAAGGGATGTAGCCCTACGCTGCCGGGTGTCGATAATTCTAATGCGATCCTAATCTGATTTACTGATTGTTGACGCGTCAAATGTCACTCCAATGACAGCGGGTTCCCGCCAAAACCCGTTCTGAATTCAATTAAATTGACGGATGTATGTTTGACAGGCGCATTCGATAGCAATCGACCGCATCTAACGTGTAAACATAGAAGGTAAACACGCTCGTATAATATGTCAACCTGGTTTACATTAGGAGGTAAATAGAAGTAGATAGGTACTATTACTTGTGATTGAGTTACAAGTAAGTCAATATTATCTCGGTGCTTGGAATAACTATCTTAGTTGAGTGTTCACAAGGACCTTTTCAAGGTTACTATCAAACCTGATCGCTGAACGAACGAAGGGCGATCTTCAAAAAACCCAGTAATAATAAAATGGCAATTTTTTTTAACCGCTTTCAAAAAAGGAGAAGGTATTCAATTCTAATTTCTTTTTTTTTTGTTTGGTAGGTCATATTTTAGGTGGACCCATACAAATTGTATCGAAATTGATTCATCTAAAACTAAAAATCTATACACAAGAGCGATGTCGTTTTGGATTGTATTTCCCTTCAAAGTTATTGTTTTTTTTTCAATGTTGGTATTCAAAGTCGGTATTTTTTGCAAAAATTTGCTTAGCGATGATATTTTTGTGACTCGTCAAGAATATCTCCACCAAGTCTCATCTGAATTGCTGCCTATTCTCATTCATATTTGCGTCTGAGCTAGGCGTTCGATGTTACCATCTACATGAAAATTCTGTCTGTCTGTTAATAACTCCGTCATGTTAGCATATTATGAAGGATGTACACGCATGGTTAGGTTGGTACATTTAATTTAATAATTTACATAAATATTCATTGCAAATTGATTCAACGGCGGAGAAATACAATATAATTACGGTACAGACCCTATTGTTTGACATTGGAATATTCTACTGATTGTTGTTTTTTAATCTATAAGATAAAACACTAAAGTACGTTAAACACAAAATAAATGAAAATGTAAAGAACGAAGGAAACAAAAACAAATACTTTTATATTCTCTAAATTAATTTAGAACTGTGTTGCCACTATTATTTCGTAAGTTCGTTATTATTGAAGTTATCTGTGTTGCTTCTGTTATTTTATGTTATAATGGCGGAATCCTTAAAATGACCAATAACCTAAAAAAAAATTTAAACCAGTCGATGTGAATGTGTGCTTACCATTAAGCGTCATGGAATCGTAAGGTTCTGTCTGCAACGGCTCCCGGTAAATGATTGGCTCCATGCCACTGAAGTCTGCTACCGTGCCTGAGTATAGCTCCCCATCTGAAACGCAAAGAACAAGTTAAAATGATGATCAGGTGAAATTAGACCTTTGTACCTACATAAGATTATGCAATACTCGCCTTGAGGTATGCGTAATTAATCATTGGCTTTGTATATCTGATACTGATGAGTTGGTAACACATCGAGTCGTATTGTAAAGTAATAATCAGGAGTCGGGAGGTATAGTTTTTAAGTACCAAATGACGTAAAATTACCTACGCAATCTTAACATGGATATGCCTTTGAAACCCGGAATTTGGGATTCATAAAAACTGTTTTCTAAAACTTATGGGTTTTTTTATATAGGTACAACTAGCTGATGGAACAAGCAGATGGCCCACCTGATGTTAAGATTGATATTATTGTCTTCAAAAACTCTTTTTTCCTATGTTAAACAGAAACTAAGTAGCGTTAAACGTACAGCAGGGCTATTTTAAAACATTCGGAAAGGTTTCCAATCGGAAATGTCGGTTTTTATCACATTTGATAATATCGAACCCGAATCGTTTCCGCCACGGGGATTAAAAAAGGCATATCCATATTTAGATTTCGTAGTAGCGTATTTGACGTCATTTGGTACTTAAAAACTCTACCTATTCCGACCCCTGGTGAACAGAATGAAAGAAGCATAAAACAATATATATACATATATTTTTTAATTTAAAACTCTATTTTTCAGGGTCAATTTAAAACGTCTCAATACTATAGCGGCAGTTCCTTGCAACCAAAGCCTAGAAGAACTGGCAAAAAGCTTACGGCTTGGCTCGTTGTTTTCCCTACAAAATAACTTGTTATACAAGAAAAACATATGATACCTCTTAAATCTCATTCTCGAAAGCCTGTTATTCAATACTCGCAATGGGTAATAGGCGGTACGTAACACGCCATCGGCTTACGTGATTGGAATATGAGATTCTGGGCTAATTGGTCGAAGCGACCTATTCGGGACGCTATTGCCGTTTTAGCTGACAACCGATATTGGAGGGTTGGCATTGATATGTATTTATTCAAAGGGTCAAGGGTGTTAGGATTTGAGAAAACGTTTTGGAGAAGTGCTTCGGCCAGCTTTCTATGTAATTAGTTACTTCAATGTTGTAGATGTCTAAGAGTCCCGGCTATTTATATTTGAAGAAACGATGTCGCTGCTAAGAATTGATGAACTCTTACTCACAAAATGCATAGATTCCTAATAAGTGGCCTACTCTCTCTCTCTCTTGCCGTGTCACTAGTTTCTTTCGAAAAAGTGTGGTGAAAGGACTTTAAGTGCGCCTCAAGAGGCTCCTTTCAAGCACACATGCTATAGAACTTTTTAGGTTCTACGACATGCCGGTTTCCTCACGATGTTTTCCTTTACCGTTTGAGAGTAATGGCATTGTGCACATACATTTTTGAACAGAAAAACTTATTGGTGCACGAACGGTTTCGAACCCATAGTACAGAGGCCTAATGTACCTACTATGTCTATGCACGTTTAAGCGAATATAATAAAACGACGTATTATGTTATTTTTTATACGTATAGGTACGAGTAAGTTTATTAAAATAATCATAGACTTTATTTTATTCGGAAAACAAACAGTGTTACATTCTATAATTAAGACTTCTAGACTAGACCACCTCTCTCTAGTTTCAATAATAATCAACAATATCACGTAGTGGAACCAGCATAGCATATAGAATAGGCATGGAGGCGTAGATTATAAAACAGTACGGACCCAACTTTCCTGAGATTTAGAAACACGCAAACAAAACCGTTTTAAGTGACTCCTTACAAAGTGTACTGCAGTACAATTAGGTAGTCGGCTGCAGGCCGGCCACTGCTCCCCAGGGCGTCGCTCCGCTTAATTGGAACAGATCAATAGAAGATAACTAACCGTGTCCGCCCGGAATGGACATCGCCTGTTTGTGCGTGTGAAAAATGGGAATGTGGCGCAATCACTTTTGATACGGTTATGAGAGAAGCGGTGAATTTTGAAAGTGGAAGCTTCATTGAAATCACAAGCTTGATTTTCGCATTCAGTTGTTTTGTTGATGTTTGTTACATTTTATCATTCATTTATTCCATACAGTTAACTTACTGAAGTAGCATCATTGATTTTTTACTGTACCTCAATCTATCAAGATAACATGTGTAAGACAGATTAATGTGTTTTGTCAACTTATGAAGTTCCTCGTTCTACCTTTCGAGCTCTTTTTAATTTTTTAACCGTTTTTACTTTTGCAGCTGTCAACGTTTCCATTGTTTTCTGTAACCCTCAGGTTTGGTGTTCTAAATAAATATAAATAATTTGAGCTGTGAGGCTAATGTATGGAAACATAACACTAATACCCATATTCGCTTTACAGCCATATGTACGTGCCAATTGGAGCGTATTATAGGGTGTAAGGGCCTTATAATATTACCTCTGCCGACATCATTTAACCACAATACCTAGGTGCTATCGTCGATTACCTTGCCAACAACGCTTGTTACTGCAACCCCCTGCATCGTCATGCATCGCCAGATTGCCAAAATCGATGTGGTCAGCTAAACAAATGATACCGGCCGGCCCAACACGACGTGCATGGAGCCATTCTAAATTGTACTGTACAAAATGAGAGTTACGTTGTAACATAAATGGTGGCTAGATATATTTTTTTACGAGTTAGGTAGAAACTCGATCAAAATGGTCTCAAAATCGAATCAAAAATCAAAATGTTCTTTATTCAGTAGTCTTTACACATAAGTTCCTTGAACATTAGAAATAGTATGTTTATGGATATTTTTTTGACTGAGTACTTTCTTCGCCTTGAAATAGCGGTGATTTCGATTAGCGGTAATGTTATTTTCTTGTGGTGTAAAATAAAGTAAGAGTTTTCTATATATTTTTTTAAGTGAACTTATTCTGTTATGGAGCTAACTGAAAAAAAAAAACAACTTCACGACTTTGATACCCAGGCACGGCAGAAATCCAGATATCTCAGGGGGTAGTCAGAGGTACGTCCAAACATTTGGAACACAGCCACATTTTGCCATAGTTGGTATTCCATACGTGACAGGTTGCAAGCCCATCGCTAGAATACTATCTGGTATCCCCACGATGTTTTCCGATGATCAAGCTAACGCTGTAGCAAATATCATTTTCGATCATCTATACTATACCTGTAAGCACATTGTGGCTGGTTTCCTGTTTAAATATTTTAGACGTTTCAAAAATTCAGGACTTTTGTCGCTGACTCTACATGGGGAAATGGTTTTGCGCATTGCGTATAAAGCACACGGAACTCGAGGCTTAGCAGTTGCAAATATCTTTATACAAGATCTGTAGGTAGAATGGTAAAATTATTTTATTCAACTTTGAATTTAATATATAAACAATAGTTGAATTGCAACAATCGCGTATCCACGCGGTTGTTAAAACATATTTTACTTCAGCTATTTTTAATTTTCACGATCACGGGTTATCATTTTTGCTGTAAGCAAGTTACCTATCTGTTATTTTTAGGAGAAATAATTTGGAGAAATCTTCTATAGATATTTAGGTATAATAATGTCGTTGGCTCACACTAGTTTTGAAGGAGCACAGCGATTTTAACAAAACCACAACTGAATCCAAAGATATATTTCCAGGTTTGTATGAGCTTAGTTGGCCGTCTCTGATGACGGAGTTTAGAGGCTGGTCAAAGTCAAGGTAAAAGTCAAAAGGTATTTATTCAATTAAATCGCAAGGATCACTTTGAAACGTCTTAAAGCTAGGTGACTCTAGGTGCCAGTTCCAGGTGACCAAAGCCTAAATCCTTAGGTCCTAGGACTTTCGTCGCCATCGTCTTAACGTGCCCTCCGAAGCACGCTCAAATGTAAATGATACTAACAGCCACCCATCTAAATGGTGAATGTTGCTAGGCCTATACGTATATAAGCTTTTCTTCTGTAGAGCAAGCGTGAGTCATTTTGAAAAGCACCCTACAGAGTACTGCCTCGTTCAAGATTGTTGTATCTTCGATACACAAGTGATAAATGTGTAAAGCAGGGGGATGCGTTAATGCAAAGAAAATTGCGCAAAGGGACACCCCACGTAGGTACATAGGTAATTGATGATATGCTCACTGCGTTGGATAGTAAATTGTTTGTGTAGGGGAAGAAACTTGCGTGTTTACGTGATTACATGATGTTACTTGGGTCACTTGTTTTGAACTAAGTTGTTAGAACTAAATAAAAAAAGCCTCGTGTGCCTACAAATCAATTTCTTTTTTACAAATTGGGCCACTGCCATTGCTGAACAAAATGGGCTTTATTTATTTTAAAAATAGACATTCTAAACATTAAGAAAGGTGTACCAGATAATGGATTTTTTGCACATATTAGTAATGACTTATTTTTTTTAGTACTTCTCACTATCACGACCGACACTTAAAATGAGATTATTACACTTAAATGTTTTTAAAACTATACTGTGTTCACATCTAGTAGATCTGTCATTAGTATCACAAAACTTGAACTTATTAATCTTACCAAACGTGAATATAAATATTAAATAAATAAATATTGCTGGACTTTCCACACAGCACTATCTAGCCCTAAACTAAGCCGAAGCTTGTAATATGGGAACCAGATAGCTGATATAATATTTACTTACATACTTTTTTTTTGTAAATAGTATGTAATATATAATAACACCCAGATAGAGAACAAACATCTACGTTCATCACACAAATGCTTGTTCTCGGTGGGGATTGTGATCGGGGGCCTTCGGCGCATAAGGCAGTGCTACTATAATAATGTAATTTTTAAAATTATGTAGTTTGACCATGTTTGTGCAGGTCCATAGGAATGGGTATATACCTCTATAAAACATTTTTCACAGTCGCTTTTGCACCTA
The DNA here is from genome assembly GCA_932294275.1 of Chloroclysta siterata. Classification (NCBI taxonomy): domain Eukaryota; kingdom Metazoa; phylum Arthropoda; class Insecta; order Lepidoptera; family Geometridae; genus Chloroclysta; species Chloroclysta siterata. Next base: position 21,858,685 of record OW028589.1, read on the forward strand.
TTATGTATAATAGTCACGTTACCCATTCAACACAGAATCTTTTCATTGCAACAATGAGTGGCCATTGTACGCCACTAGACTGTGAAAGTGGGTACAATCAATATGAAAAAGATTTTCCTACTCCTAATTTCATGACAAAGGGACGAATGTAACGGGGTTGTAAAGCATATGTGACCTTTATAACGAGTTTTTGGAGCAGAAATGTCGAAAGTGTATTATCTAGAAAGGGTTTTGTCATCCTATGTACCAGCCTGGATAATATTATTCTACTTAGTTTCATATTTTGTTTGAATAGGCGTACTATATTGACAAAAATGACATAGACTGCTGAAATGGGCCAACAATAGTTTTGCCTGTGGTTCATGGTACAATATTATATAATATTTTATGTATGTATTTACAAAAAAAAGTATATATTAGTATTAGTATCACGACCGACAGTAGTATATTAGCTATCTGATTCCCATAACACAAGCTTTGGCTTAGTTTGGGGCGAGATAGTGCTGTGTGGAATGTCCACCAATATTTATTTATTTATTTTTATTATTATTATTATCATAAAAAAATATATATATTGTTTATGAAAATATATACTAAAATAGCTTCTGAATAGAATAAAGGTTTTCCACCCATTATCATGAAACGTGTTATGTCTTAAACAAAGTCTACCTTTGAAGTTGTATGAGTTGGTCCAGAATTAACCTGAAACTTCTAAGGCTTCCGTGAGGACCTAAGACTACTAGAGCTTCAAACTCCGAGCGGTCAATTCTAATTTGGACGCTTGGCTTGGTTTTGTATGAAGACGCGATAGAGATACCGATACGGAACTATTATGTTCTACTAATAATTTTCATCATACAACACAAAGTTGGAACATAAAGTTCCGTATCGGTATCTCTATCGCGTCTTCATACAAAACCCACAATGAACACGGAACATGAACGAAAAACGAATAACCAAATATGGTAAACACAACTCATACTTAGGGTACGGGATGGGATAAAAAGTATCTTATGTCCGTCTCCTGGTTCAAAGCTACCTCCCCACTAATTTTCAGCCAAATCGGTTCAGCTGTTCTTGAGTTATAAATAGTGTAACTAATACGACTTTCTTTTATATATATATATACCTAGCTATAAGTAAGTATATATTTACGAAAAAAAAACAAAGTGTATAAGTAATTTATCAGCTATCCGGTTCCCATATTACAAAATTTGCTTAGTTTGGGGCTAAATTAGTGCTGTGTGGATACTCCACTAATCAAAAATCAAAAAAAAATCAAAAAATGTTTATTGACAAAAAATAAGGAGTAGGTAATCAGACATTTCACTTAACCTTATTCTAGCACTATTGAGTCTATATAAAACTAACTAACTATATTTAACTATGTTAAACAGTTTCAAATGAGGGCCAGAAATTAAGAAGAGTGCTTACAGTTAGGTTACAAATTGTGAGGTAGGAAGTGTCGATACCTGCGCAAATTTATATAAGGAGCGACAAGAGCCGGACTAAATTAACTGTGTCCCGGTTCTTATCGCCATTCCTTCGGACTGAGATTTATTGACAAGTGATGAAAATTGTTATTTTAGAAAGGTCGGTAAGTTTATACCTATTGTTTGAATTTATTGAGTGTGCGTGTGTGAGTGGATGTTGTGTATGATAAAGAATGAGGTACTGTAGGCAAAGTGTGCGTGTGTAATGATTAGGCTTCCATGATTCCCCCAGTCTCTTGAGAGTCTGGTTATCACAGAGGGAAGCCTAAAACTAGTGGGTGTGTATGCGAGTTTGCGTGTTTATTTTGAGATTAAGAGTGAGTGTTAAAGCCTTGAGTGTTCAATCGAGTATAGTTTTTAAAAATATATTTGAGTGATATAGTGTGAGTATTTAAGTGAGACACATCAGGTCAGGTCAGAGGTTAAAAGTACTGATCAAAAGTTTAGAATATCCAGGTAGAAGGTATGTGTTATTAAAATAGTCTAAGAAGTGTAGGTATTTATATACTAATATTTATTTAATATAAATTTTTAACGTTTGTGTTTTTACATAGGTAACTGTCAAAGTGACTTTTATCCAACTAGTTATATGGTTGAGTTCTGTGTAAACAACAGTGTTGGCTGAGAATGTTTTAACAACTGACGTCTGAGCCAAGTTAGTCAAATGTGCACATCACGCCGATGCATTGAAGCAACATAGTTAAGTACCTAGGTGTATCGGATTAGTCTTACACTAATCCAATTAAAGTGAGTTCTAGTTGAGTGTACTTGGATGCACTGTAAGCCGTTAAGGTAAAACGTATTATGAACTGCTGAAGCGTAGTACATACATTTTAGAAAGAGTTACATAAAAAAAATCGTTATATTATTTTTATAGAAAACTCCATAACCTAACCTACTAATATGTAAATAAATAATAACAAATTAATTCCTGGACATCCTACACAGCACTATCTAGCCCCAGACTAAGCCAATGCTTTTATTGTGGGAACCAGATAGCTGATATAATAGATATATACTTTTTTTAAATAAATATCTACTTATAATACCTATTTATAACACACAGATAGAGAACAAAAATCTATGTTCATAACACAAATGTTGGTTCTCGGTGGGGATCGAACCCACGGCCTACGGCGCAGAAATGGAAATGTTAGTTACAGTGTCTAAGGCTCAATCACACCCTAACTACGAAACCGATTGGGGTGAAACTTTGAATAAATATATTTCGTCCTGGATAAGTATTAGCACTCTTTTTAAGCCAATGCTAAAAGCTGTGATTTTTATCACAATGAAGTTATGTCTTTGTGAACGCCCAACATGCAATTTTAGCTCCTATTAAATACAAGATAAAGTCTAAAACTTACCAGCATAAACAGCAGTGGAGTTATGTTCAGGATCGTATGGGCAGACGGCTTGGCCAGACTTCTCTCTCTCCATATGGTAGGAGTCACGTTGGACGCCGTACTCCCTGCAGAACGGCCTGAAGCTGTTCGTCCCGCAGACCAGCAAACGTCCAGGACCCAAGGACACCAGGACCCGGATGTAGTTTTGGCAGCTCTCCTGAAATTGAAATGGTTAATCTTGAGTTTAAATTACCTTCAAATACGCGTAATGATTCGGAAATATCTGGTGACGTAGCTGTACTGTAGCTGTCCGCTCTGTATTTTCTTTCTTTTTTTACTTTAGTATACATCCCCTCAGCAAGGACGTGTTTTCAAATTCGACTTTTGGGATATTGTAAAATGTCGTATCCTTACATGATTTCCTTATTTATGATTATGTAAATATATATAAATTTATGTATGATATATATAAATTTTATTAAACATTTATTTTTACATTTACATTATACATTAAATAATAAAAGGAATGCAATCACATTTTATGGTTGTAAAAACCATAAAACGTGATTGTATGCATTGATATTTATGCGTACATAACACGTTAAATTATACGCAAGTTTGCTTAAAATCAGAACATAATTTAATATTGTTTTTATTTTTTTCTCTTTCTGAACGATTAAATCTAAAGCCTAAGGCGAATTGTGGCTGAGGCCGATCTACACTATCTTGTAGTTAATACCATATAACCATTATTATATTCTCGGGAAGTAGAAATGCTGATAAAGATATTTCGTCGGAAATTCGGAATGAATGTGATCGTCGCGGCCGCACTCATTGTAATATCTTTCAAATCTCCGCTAGAATTTTCCTGCTACAAGAATTGAGTAATACTGTCTCCATCAGGCTCGGCTGGCAGGAGGCGGAATAAAACGTAGTTGTTGGTTCCCTCGGTTCAATAGGATCTGTTCGCGCCGTGCGAGCGTCAGCTGTGGCCATTACGCAGCCCCGTTGAGACGCATGACGCAATACTTTGTAGGGCTGACACGGAGTATCTAATCATTGGGGTATCTGTTGTAATGACTTTCGAATGGAAATTCTTCGACAATCTATGTGAAAAGCCCAGGAGTAAAAGCGATAGAATTAGAAAAAGACTCGAGCGAGAACTGAAATTAAAATTGTGTATACGTTCGGCAAAAATTCAAAAGAAACCTTTAAGCGTATTTATGTTTTCAAAAAAGGATAGGAAAAAACGTGTCAGTTAAAATAGGCATATCTAGAAAAAAAACACAGGCACGTTTTGGAGGGTTAGGTAAGCAATGTTGCTGAGTTACGGTGTGAAGATTGTGGTTGTGAAATTACAAGCACATGAGGCTTAATATCTATATGCCTCATGGAGGCACGGGCGAGCATCGTAGGAAACAATCCCAACGTGCGTAAATTGCGTAACAATGCTTTGTTTCATGTGGAGGTATAAACAGATACACAGAAAGCTACACAAATCCAAAGTAAAATGACGTTTACGACAAAGAACTAAAAGCGAGCAGTGTATGCCAGTGAGCCTGAGGCGTATTCGTGAGTACCATCAGCGAGTAGTAACAAAAAAATTGTATGTACTTTGCTGGTGCGTTTGGTGACAAGTGGCAACCCTGCTTCCCATTACGGCTGTAACAGTTTCAAATGTTGAAGCTTCAACCGATCAAGCGCGTCTGTGCAATCCGCTCTTGACCAGTTACTTTCTAATTCAGGGCGTCCGGAAACCCGAGGATTCTAACGGATATATCGTAGATCGGAGGGTTTTGAGAGTTTCAAACGGACCGAGTTCCGAGTCTATGTTCGGAATTGAGCTATTCAAGTGGTAACTTTACTATAGACTTAGTTGTACGGATAACGTAGCGTGTGGCATTTTAGAGGTCTTTAGGTATCTTTGTTTTGAAAATCCAGCATTATTTTATAAAGGCAACACGATGATGCCGTTAATCTAAATTGCAACCCACATGCATAAGCCCGTTGCTTGGTGACCAAATCAAAATCAGTCTATAGCTATTCCACGAACTACATTTTCCAGGTTTCATCAAAATTCTGTAATTACTTCGGGTGAAATTCAGTCCAAACTTCATTATAAGTGCGAGGCAAAACAATCATGTGTTCACGGAACGCCGTTGAATAGGGAACGCTCAAATCGTTCTTCTTGGAAATGTATGGACCAGCAGTGGACTTCTGCTGATGGTGATGGACAGAGTAGCGTGTTACATTTCCTCTGTTACATAACAGAGGACAATTTTTTTTTATTACTGTTAATAAAATATAACGAAAACGGAAAATAAGTGTTTATTAGTAACTGATTACAAAACAGTGAAGAAAATTATTTTTAAGTAGCTGGTTACGAATAAGTTAGTTACCAAAGAGGCCGAAGGCGTTCAAATACTATATGACACTATAATGTACATCGACGACAAAGCGAGGTATACTAAAGATTTGTACCAGAATTCTTTTGAGCTGGTTGCAATCGTAGAAATCTGGTTAGACGCGGTCGCAGTCGTCTCACGTCTACTCCTCTCGGTGAAGTAAGATGGCATATAGTAGCTACATACGCTGTAGTGTTACCATATCATTGCGTAGATAACGTTTTTTATTCGCTGTATATTTCTCTTGAGAGTACCGAAGAGTGATATTACAAATTATATAAGAAATAACATTACAGATAGAGTCCAATGCGTTAAATCTAGTTATTTTATTATTAATATTATATTCTTAGCTGGTAGTAAAATACTACAAGATAAAGAAACATCAAATATATAAAAAATATGTAACCAATGAAATCGAAATACGAGAAAAAATAATAATAATAATACTTATTTACAATACATAGCTTATTACTATTTTTTATATCTGTTATTCTATGATGATGATGATCATGATGATCCTAAGATAGATGAAGAAGAATAGATTTTTATGTAGAAAACAGCTTTCTATCTGTTTCTGCACTACCCTTTCGGTTAGCTTATCATACCTATTGTAAGTCGCTTTTATTGAACGATGATGACTAATCAAACTATAGACAAATGTACCGCAGTTTTTGAATAAAAATCAGTGTGTTAAAAATAATCGTAGGTCACTAAGTTAATGTCAAAGTCAAAAGTTATTTATTCTATAAAATCACAAGGATCACTTTGAAACGTCTTAAAGCTAGGTGAATCTAAGTGCCAGTTCCACAATAAAGAGTGGCAACCAAAAAATTTTTCCAAATAGCTCGATTTGGCTCCGTACGAAGTTACATAGTTACGTTATGGGCACTAAGATTCAATCAAATGTCCTGAACAAAGAGGTAGCTTGGGCACTCTACGCTTCCAAGTCCACGTTCGCCTTCAATTGAGGCATGCATTTCCGAACGTCCCACGAGCGACCAATCAGGCTGCGGGCCTCCTAGACGCAAGGGACAAACGAACCGGAATGCACTTACACCCTTTGTATGATGTGTTTAATACTTTTAATCGAATTGTATGCAAAAACACAGATCAAGATACTTTTATCAATTATTGTGGTAACGGAATTGACCGATAATCAACGCATAGGTTTTGCCATATTTGTTTGTTTTACTTGAACAAAATTGTAACACATTATGAAAGCGATTTCTCATAATTCAGTATTCTACCCACAGTTCATATTCAATTGAATTCAGTTGCAAATTGAATTTTGAATTTACACAAATGTGTAACACGTTGAAAACCATTTCCCATAATACCGTATTCTACGTACAATAAAAAAACCGAGTTACTTTCTAAGGCTATAAATAATATTATATTGGTTTTTATAATGTTAGATAGTTGTTTAAAAATAATATATAAAACAATCTTTTGTAAGCACCGGGTACCTGTTTACTAACGTGCCTTACAGCTGTGAGCAAATTTCATTTAATTTTTCCTAGCTCATATTTCATACCGGTAAAAATGTAGCTACCTACAATCGTGACCGGCAAGTAGGTAATTTCGCTTAATGGCATCTTAATTTAACGTCTACGTGAAATATGGGTTTAAGCCGTAAAATGTAAGACCGTAAATAGTTGAAATACGAATAGAATAAAAATTTGTAATAGTATATTTTTAATCCATAGCTTTGCTTAGTTTGGAGATTGATAGCGCTGTGTGAGTGTGTGTTTTTTTAATGATAATTATTGAACTCTTCATATTTTTCTCTAAATTACTCTAAACCCAACAGCCTCCACAGCTGGTAGTTACCTCTGCCTTCTGCGCGCTAGGCCGTGGATTGAATCCCCATCGAGAACAACCATTTGTGTGATGAACATAGAAGTTGTTCTCTGATTTTTTGCGTATGTATTTACAAAACAAAAGTACCTATAAGCATTATATCAGCTCTCTGGTTCCTATAGTACAAGCTTTGCTTATATTGAGGCTAGATTATTGAGGTTAGATTAGAGCAGCGTTGCTGTATTTCGGTTTGAAGAGTGAGGTTGCCGGTGTAATTACAGGCACAAGAGGCTTAACATCTGTATGCCTCAAGTTGATGGACGCAGGGCAGTGTATCGTAGGGCACGTTCCTAGCGTGCGTGACTTACGAGGCAATGCTTTGTTGTAGGTGATGGTTATCACTTAACATGAGGTGGGTCATCTGCTTGTTCCATCAGCTGGTTGTATTAAAAAAAAATAGATAGTACTGTGTGGACTGCCTATCAATGTTTGTATTTATTTATATTAAAATGAACTTTAATCTTCGAAAATAGGATATCCTAGCAACATAGTCAACTACCAATTAGACAGCGTTATACCAATCTGCAGCTTGGTTATCATATGCCCTAATCCGTTCCTAGATCTTCACGGAACCCGCGTCCGTATAGGGTTCCGTGTGGATGGGTCCCAATGCAATAGGATTACAGGAGGTGCTGTACGTCGGAATGCAAATGTAATCATAGCTCAACATATCGAGTGGATTAGACAGATGTAGGTAATTTTGTATTTCATGTTAGATAGGGATTGACTGAAGATTAAATTGAGATAGCAGGAATAACCAAGTGTATGGACGTTCTTCTGACTAGCCCTGTCTACACAAAGACCTCTCTTGGACTTCCTCTTTAGCAACACGAGATCTGAAGGGATCTACCGGGCCTGGGGATAACAGTCTTATAAGATTAAATTGAGATAGCAGGAACAACCAAGTGCTTGGACTTTCTTCTGACTAGCCCTGTCTACACAAGGACCTCTCTTGGACTTCCTCTTTAGCACCACGAGATCTGTGGCGATCTACCGTGCCTGGGGATACCAATCATAAGTAGATGAATTAGAAGAAGGTAAGCGCAGGTACTGAAGATTGTGAAGATTGCGGAAGACGGTGGATGGAAATTTATTGAGGCCTATATGTCCAGCAGTGGACTTTTTCAGGCTGATGATGATAATGATTATGGACGGATCAGGTGCTGGGATATTGTTACTGCGACAACACCAATAGTTAATTCCTAGCTTTCCCCAACAGCTTTGCTCGAGTAGAAACCGTTTAAAAAGTTGCATTACTTACTATATTAATAGTCAGCCAAGTTACATTTAAATTGGCCAAGACTTTACGCTTGATTCAGCCAAAAACTAAACTGAACCTCTCTTATTTTAAGTAGATATCGTTTTTATAACAAGGAAAAATGGAGAAGGTAGCCTGTTTTTCTAGGTTGGGTCGCGTGAAACTGGTTTTAACGTGATGGCAACACATTACTAGGTGGTAAGTTTGGCAAGACCAGATCAAATAATAATAAGGTCAATATTTGAACAGACAAATACAACATAATATAATAATACAAAACAAATAAGGCTTGGCAAAAGGAGTACAGCGCCAGAACAAAAAACAAAAGGCACAAACCAGAAATATTTTTATTAGTTATATAGTGTTTACTACACTTAAGGAAATCACAAAGCCAAGATACTCGTATATCAAGCCCGTATCAAGAGAAAGGTCATGGTTTAGAATCGCACTCGGATAATAACTTTTGGAATAGTATAAAAATAAATAAATATTGGTGGAAATTCCGCACAGCACTATCTCGCCCCAAACTAAGCCTAAGCTTGTGGTATGGGAACCAGATAGCTGATATACTACTTATAGTATATATTTTTTTTGTAAATACATACTTATTATATTATATAACACCCAGACAGAGAACAAACGTTTGTTCTCAGTGGGGATCGAACCCACGGCCTACGGCGCAGTAAGCAGAGCTACTACCAACTGAGCTGTGAAGGCTGTCAAAACATATTTCTGTAAATACAATTCCTATTATAATTATTAATGATTTTTAGCCATCTCCATATCTGTGCGGGGTTTCAACACCGCTTTGCACTCAGAAAACGCTCTAGAAGTCATATTAAAAGCTAGTTCTGTTGGTAGTTAAATAAATTGGAAGTCATTATGGTGGTTCCCAGCTTCGCAAGTGCTATTTTATCTTTTTTTTGTCATTGCTTTCGGAAACTCAAGATATTAAAGAAAATTGTTCCTGAATCGTCAAGAGCGATAAAGCAAAGTTTATGTTTTATTTTATATCATTATCATCATCATCATCATCAACCTGAACTAGACTCTAATGGAAGAATTATTTTGAGTGTGGAGAGAGAGAGACATTTTACCAAAAAATATACCAAAAGTAATAAGACACGCAGAGTGTCTTTTTTCTTAAGTTGGTACTTGGTACTCAGATTTCTGAGGGGATACTTACCGTGCCTGATGATGCCATCAAAGTCGTGGAGCAGTTTCTGTTTTTAGGGTTCTGTACGCAAAGGGAATACAAGGGAACCCTATTACTAAGACTCCGCTGTCCGTCCGTCTGTCTGTCTGTCTGCCTGTCTGTATGTTCGTCTGTCACCAGGCTGTATCTTATGAACTGTGATAGTTAGACGGTTGAAATTTTCACAGATGATGTATTTCTGTTGCCGCTATTACAACAAATAGTAAAAAACAGAATAAAATATTTTTTTTGCCATTTTTATGGATAATGGTACGGAACCCTTCGTGGGCGAGACTCGCACTTGGCCGCTTTTTATTTTTGATGCTTCATGTTTTCTTTCAACAAATCAAACGATCTTTCCAATACCAAGAAATAATGGCACAAGTCGGTTTTAAGTTAAAAACTTATGCTCGTTCATCGACTTTTTAATCTCACGAAAAATAAACATTTAGTGAAAAACTTTAGCGCTCACCGCCCGTAACGACCTCCACCGTTAGGGCACAGAATAAATAACAGTAGGTACCACTGTTAGGGCCTTAATGGCCGCCTGAAGGTTAATTAAAGCCTGAAAAATATATGCAACGCGCTGGGCGTTGTTTACCTACGAAATAATCAGGTTCCGATGCTTTTAAGTTTATAAACTGCCGCGGTAAATTGCTAAATGAGTTGGTTGTACTTACTGAACCATCTGTTTGCTCACAGCCCATTAATCAGTCAGATATATAACATCACATCATCATCATTCATATTCTAAGAGTAGTTAGAGCTCTTTGTGTTGGCTCGTCCGGGGACCACCACCTTTTTCTGCCGCCAAGCAGCGTTGCTGTGGTTTGAAGAGTGTGGTTGCCGGTGTAATTACAGGCACATGAGGTTTAACATCTGTATGCCTCATGTCCATCAATATTTATCTGATTATTTAAGTAACTATTTATTTATTGCTCTGTCCTGAATTGCACTGAAATGATTGTCATATGTTTTATTTTGTGTTTATGAACTCCAAGGTAAAACTTGAGTCATACATTTCTAGTTCCTAGGTCATAAATTGGATAGGTGACTGCTGAGCTGATAGAATGAAAAATGATCGCGATGTAGTATTTATCGGTCGAGAAAAATGTATTAGATCATGAGTTTCGCAAATAAATAGTAGCCATAAATAGTAAATCAATGTTCAGCGTGGATAGAAATCGAATGAGTGGCTAGTGGCTTTTACAGCACATTTATATTACAAGTTTTTACTTGAGGCAACTCTTGAGGAAAAATCGGCAGACTTTTTAGACTAGAATTCATAAGTAAGATCTTATTTCTCACAGTAAAACTCACAGCTTACAGCAGAGCTAAAACCAACTGAGCTGAGAGACCTGTCAAATCTAATATTACTTTTTTTCCAGAAATAATATGGCATCGCAACTCTGTCTCATTCTACCAGCTCCATAAATATTTCATTATTCGCACGCGGAGATTCTGTATGAAAAGTTTAATTAAAACTTATATTCAATACGTTGTAATCTCGCCAAGGCTTCCATAACCTCACTTCCTCGTAGCGAGATCTCTCATTAACCTGAACTAAAATAAGGTAACCCCGGTTCCCACACGGATCTTAAAAGCAGTTAGGGTTGCCAGTATAAAAAAGTAAAAAATATTAATAAAAATAATTATTGTATCGCGGGTGGATGGATAGGGCTCAGTATAGTTCTTCCTGGAGTTGTATAGAGGAGGCTTATGTCCAGAAATTGACATTTTAGGCTGATAATGATAACATTACTGATCCCAAATTATTGATGAGTGAGCATAGCGAACGAAATCTGACAGTTAACTTGGGCGATTTGGCATAATATGTTTGTATCTATGTTTGTCCGGCCATAACTTTAGAACCGTTGATCCGATCTGCATGAAATTTGGTAGGTCGATAGGTTGTACTTGAGATTTTTTATGAATTCATATGGGTATGTGATTTTAATCGGACAAGGGGTTATTGAGATATGGGGTTTTCAAAGGGAGCAAAACGAAAATTATTACACAAATATACCAAGTGAGATGTCATATGAAAGGGTTTGGTTTGTACATCCCAATACCATTTTTATTTTTATTCTTGGACGTATGTATGATTTTTGAAATACAATTGGTTATCCCAAGTAGGTCAGGGGTAGTCAGAGGCCAAATATCAGGTTTGGTATCAATGTAAGATTGGAACGGATGTCACAAAATCTCAGTTCGGGGTGAACCACTATTTTAGTTTCCGTCAGATGTTAATAACGTTAGTATTTTGAGTTGGTACTTAGTACTAAACAATCAGAGGGGAAATCTCCGAGTCCGGGAAATTTATAGTGTTCTGTTTCTGTTTTTTTTTCTAAATACAAACGTGTCGAGCAACTGCCTAACCTTGAAATCGAAATGATGATCGTATACAAAACTTTGATGATATTTTTTGCAATATTAGCAGTATCTAGAAGTTTTATAACACGATAAGTTATACCATCAGTTGATAAAATCTATGCCTTAGTATTTTTAAAATGTTAACACATGAACCGCTGCGAGTCATCTAGAGATTGCTCAAATGATCCGAATCAGTGCCAACCGTACCCAAGTTAGCTGCTGACTTGCCCTAGTTCAGTTTTAAAATATTTGAACTGCCAAGACTGTAAAAATTATCAACGTTTGAATTCCATTACCAATTTGTGTTCACAGGCCCCAGATCCTTTAAAGCCAGAAAAGGGTACTGATTCCAGAGTAGGCATTAAGCATGTTGGGTATTCCGCAACATCTGGCAACCCTGCGCGACCGTCTTAAACGTGAAGCGAGTTTCCACTCGATTGACTTTTTAATTTGCCGGTATTCGGTACAGAGACGATTAGCAGAACACAGCTCCTTGGCAGGTGGAAATTCAATTATCTGCAGCGGGGGCAAAGTTGATTTTGGATTGGAGCTAATTGTTTTATTAAATAACGTTTTTGCGGTTGTTTTGACGTTGAGACGTTGCTTTGAGTTTTTTTTATTAGTTTATATCTAGAAATATAGGAGCGATGGATATCGTACCTCTGGCTACCACCCTTAGACGTCCTCGAAGAATCTGGAGTTTTGGTATCATGTGATGTGACGGGGATATCTACCGGCCTGGGGATCAAAGTCATCAAACTGTTTCAATTTCAGTTTCGAGATACCAAGCCTGTGTCTGTGCCCTCAATCTGAGCGGTGTTTCTGTAAGCTGGACGTTTATCTGACTATCCTCTTTAGATTGTCAGAGTCGTGAGTAAACATTTTTCATTGATATTTTTTATATATTGTATATACCTGAATTTTATTCTCCTTTACCAACACTCAACATTATACATGTCTTGGCATCAGGAAGTGGATGCTAATACTTTTACAAGCACGTTGCTTCAACGAAATTTCATGCTACGCCGTAGCGCCGTAGCGAGGCTCTACGGCGTAGCCACTTGTCACGTAGCGCCACGTAGTTAATGGGGTTAAGGTAAGCTGCACACTGACTACGCATATAAAGTTGCCTGCTAACGTATTACGGTTTTAAATATGTAAATACAGCACTAATATATACGGGAAACTTGAAACTTTGACTCGCTTCTTGCACATGTAAAAACACTTGGTATTAGTGTTTCTAAATGGAGCATTTCTACAAATAGCTATAGAACAGAAATAACTTTACGATTTTGATCCCCAGGCACGGTAGATATACAATGGCGATGTTTAAGGGGGTAGTCAGAGGTACTTCGAGGTATTATATTTTGCATACACCGACATTGTTAATAAAATGAAAAAGATTATTCATGCATTGCACAAAGCATTGCCTCGCAATTCACGCACAATAAGAACGTCACCTACGATGCACTGCTCTCCGTGCATCAACTTGAGGCATGTTAAGCTATATATGTCTGTAATTTCACCGGCAACCACACCCTTCAAACCGAAACACAGCAACGCTGCTTGCCGAAAGAAATAGGCATGGTGGTAGTACCTCCCTGGATGAACCCTAAAGCTCTTTTAAATAAAATAATTATAATAATAAAGCTTTGTTCTTACCTCGTCTTTTCCTTTGACGACACACATTTTAACGTCATTTTCTGGCGAGTACCAGACAAGACGACGCTGCTCCGTGAGGTCAGTGAGACTGAGGTTGTACACCACATTTCTGGAAAGAAAGAAATATCTGCGTTAGTTTTATTTTTTTCTATACAACTTCCTGATGGAACCAGCTGATGGCCCACCTGATGTTATGAGCACCTATAACAAAGCATTGAATCGTAAGTCACGCTCGATAGGAACGTGCCTGACAATGCACTGCCCTGCGTCAACCAACTGAGGCATACAGATGTCAAGCTTGATGTGCTTGTTATTCCACCGGCAACCACACTCTTCAAACCGAAACACAGCAACGTGGAAGAAAAAGGCGTGGTGGTCGTTCCCTGGATGAGCCCTCCACAAAGAGCTCTACTACTCTCAAGAGCTCTTCTACTCTTAAGTGTGCGATACTGTGTTTAAAAAGCGCATCATACGCCAGATTAGCACCTCGACCTCGGGAAAAATGTATTAGTGAACGATCAAACCCACAGCTTGAACAGAAGGCTTGCTCTATACAAAAGGTAGGAACCAAGCCATACGTTTGTTGCCTGTTCTTCTAGGCTTTGGTCGCGTGGAACTGGCACCGGGATTCACCTAGTGTTAAGACGTTTCAAAGTGATCCTTGTGATATTATTGAATAAATACCTTTTGACTTTGATTCTCACTAGACCACCGGTGCTGTGTTTTTTTTTATACAATGGAACGAGCAGATAGCCCACCTGGTGTTAAATGGTAACCATCACCTATAACAAAGCATTGCCTCGTAAGTCACGTTCGATAGGAACGTGCCCTACGATGCATGGCCTTGCATCCATCAACTTGAGGCATACAGATGTTAAGCCTCATGTGCCTGTAATTACACCGGCAACCACACTCTCCAAACAGCTTGACGCCTTCACAGCTCAGTTGGTAGTTGCTCTGCCTTCTGCACCGTAGGCCATGGGTTCGATCCCCACCGAGAACTAACGTTTGTGTGATGAACATAGATGTTTGTTCTCTGTCTGGGTGTTATATAATATTATAAGTATGTATTTACAACAAAAAATGTATATATGTATTATATCAGCTATCTGGTTCCCATAATACAAGCTTTGGCTTAGTTTGGAGCTATATAGTGCTGTGTGGAAAGTCCACCAATATTTATTTAATAATCCAAAACACAGCAACGCTGCTTGCTTGGTAATTAAACATGCACAATGCACATGAAAAATTGCACCTACTACGAAAGTTTTTTTATATGCAACAAATCCTCAAACAGCAATCCCCTTTACCGCACAGTGGACATCCAGCACAACTCACAAACTCCCGAAGCGTTCCAAGCCTATATTAGACAAGCGACACAGCCCGCAGAATAAACGCCCAAACTAGTACGAACACTCATTCCGAGTAACTTCACCTGAATCCAACTCCTGGCACGATTAAAACCGCGAACAAACATTCGGCTAACAACTACGGGGCCAGTGCCACCTTAAAATGAACCTCTGTGCCATAGAATAAACAATAATACTCATATACAGAACAGCCACTCCAACAGTATTATAATTTTCCGTCTCCGTACGATGATACGAAGAAATATTGGTTTATAATAATAATAAAAACAATTTATCATGATTCGCACAAGGCTTAGGCCCGTGAGCTTCATTATTACCAAAATTTTTATATTTTGAGAAAAAAAATCCTTTAATAATATAATGTTTTTTTGCTGCTCTGTTGTACTGTTTGTTCCCCAAATAAAATATATATATATACAAGGTGTTCCAATACTTGTATTTAAATACTTTAGGGGGCTAAAGTACCCATCAATGTGAATAACTTTTAGGAACCAACACTGTGAACGCGATAAAAAAAACAGCTGTTTCATACAAAAGTTCAATACCTACCTGGCTAAAATGTATTTAACAGCTGTTTTTTTTCGCGTTCACAGTGTTGGTTCCTTAGAAAAAGTTATTCATATTGATGGGTACTTTAGCCCCCTAAAGTATTTAAATACAAGTATTGGAACACCTTGTATAGTGCAATAAGAGTCTGCTAAAACGCTTTGAATTACCGTTTGTGAAAGCTACTCATCTTTTTTATATTTACCTATTTGTTTGTTTTATAGTATAGTTTCGACCTAAACAGGGAACAACGAAGTTGATACAAAAATCACACTTTATGACTTTGATACTATAGTTTTTATGAAGAGGTAATGCACATTAGGTTTATTTATTTACTAGCGCTTTCAGTTCAATTCGGTCTCTATTCAGTTCAATCACTAGTGCTCGAAAGGAGCCTCTTTGAGGTGTACTTAAAATCCTTTCACCTCACTGTTCGAAAGAACTAGTGACACGACAAGAAATCACAGTGATCAATTTGAAATAGTTTTAGAATAAAGTTATATTTATGGAGTTTTCGGTTACGTTTGAAGTGACACAAGTGGCCTCGGAGATGGAACAAAGGAGTAAGGTAAAACGGTCCACCGCAGTCCAGTGTTGCCAGGTTATGTATATTGGCCATAAAGCCGAGAAGCCAGGAACTAGTCGTTTTGGAGAATTTAGTAAGTATTCAGGTTTTTAGCTTTGTTCGTAATTGTATATTATAGTTACTTAGACTTTTGTTAGTTTTCTAGCTAGATGATAATTTTTTTAACTTATCAATCGTATTTTAGATGGCGTTTTTTTTATACAAGTAGCTGATGGAACAAGCCACCTGATGTGAAGTGGTAAACATCACCTATAATAAAGCATTGCCTTAAGTCACGATAGGAACGTGCCCTACGATGCACTGCCCTGCGTCCATCAACTTGAGGCATACAGGTGTTAAGCCTCATGTGCCTGTAATTACACCGGCAACCACACTCTTCAAACCGAAACACAGCAACGCTGCTTGGCGGCAGAAAAAGGTGTGGTGGTGGTACTTCCCCGGACGAGCCACACACAAAGAGCTCTACTTCTCGGCGTTGATCGGAAATCATTGCTTCCTTTCGTTCGATTGATCCAGCACAGAAAATGTAATAAAATGCATTTCCTGTTTGTATCCTACTCTGTACCGATTAGCTACCGCCATCTTAGGTATTTTATCGAAACATTTTCATTAAAATGTTGCTCATTAAGCAATTTATACAAGTCAAACTTAAATTGCTAAATCGTATTTTTTGTGCTGTTGGTCCTTTCAATAAATAAATTAAAAAAAATGTAATGCGCCAAATTGCACCGTTTTATTTTTATTTTTTATATCATTTTTTTTTTTTTATTAAACTAGCTGATGGAACAAGCAGATGGCCCACCTGATGATAAGTGGTAACCATCACCTATAACAAAGCATTGCCTCGTAAGTCACGCACGATGGGAACGTGCCCTACGATGCACTGCCCTGTGTCCATCAACTTGAGGCATACAGATGTTCGGCCCCATGTGCCTGTAATTTCACCAGCAACCACACTCTTCAAACCGAAACACAGCGTTGCTGCTTGGCGGCAGAAAAAGGCGTGGTGGTAGTACTTCCCCGGACGAGCCCTTCACAAAGAGCTCTACTACTCTTAAATTATTATTTTTATTATAAAAATAAAAACGCGACTAGAGGCATCTTACTTTTAGGATTTTGTAATTGACAGTCTGTGATGTTCTCGTTTTTAGATTATTCAGTACGACTTCCCAAAATGAAGACCGCACTGAACCAACGATGAATTAGTTCGTGTAATAACTAAGAAGCATTAAAATAATAATTTGACAACTTCGTGAAGTGGCGGCACGAATACTGACTTAGTTCTGCCAAAGTAATGTCAAAGTGTCATTACGTGCGTGGACCCCTCAACGGGTAATAAACTAGGTGGTGGCAGGTATAACCAGTACCTATAAAGAAACTAATCTAATTTTTGTTAGAGTAGAGCTTTTTTTTGAAGGGCTCGACCATGTTAGTACGACCACTACACCAGTTTCTGCCGCCAAGCAGTATATCTGTTTTGCAAAATTAAAATAAAGTAAACGTAAAATTACAGGCGCATGAGGCTTAACACTCACTAACGAAGTCTTCTAAACTGACCACATCATGGGGCCGACAGTCAGCTTATTTTGAAGGGCTCGACCATGTTAGTACGACCACTACACAAATTTCTACCGCCAAGCAGTATATCTGTGTTTTGCTAAAATAAAATAAACGTTAAATTACAGGCGTATGAGGCTTAACACTCACTAACGTAAAGTAAAAAAGTATGCAAGTAGTATATTATCAGCTATCTGGTTCCCATATCACAAGCTTTGGCTTAGTTTGGGGCTAGATAGTGTTGTGTGGAATGTCCACCAATATTTATTTTATTTATTTATATTTATTTCAAATATTATTACGAAAATTGTCGCTAGACCCCAAGAGTTTCTTAAACCGTAAGTAAATTTAGCATTTAGCGTGCAATTTCAAGTTACTCACATATGTAGGATCGTTGTAATAAAGTTCAAAACAACACGCGCTTTGCCGTGGATGTTACGACCACAAAGGTTTAAAACGTAATTTAAAAAAAAACGTTCAGAGTTGTTGGTGAATATATTTATCAAATTTTAAACCCAATAATCTGCACAGTTTTCGAAACCCGGTCCAAATACCGATAAAAAGATGTAATTATAAGATTATTTTTATAGAGGAAATGAAGCTTTTTTTATGATTTTGGCCCAAAATGACTACTGACATGGATGACACTGGATTTTATATGGTCTTAAATATGATTATTTATTTAGACTTTCAATTACTTGCTAATGCTAATCTAAGTTAGCATTTCTCGTAAGATCCTCCCCTTAACCCACTCTCTATTCTTTATTGTCATACCTGCGCACTTGTCTTCCGTAATTGCGAAACTCACCAACCCTTAATTAAGATATTTAGCGAGGTTCATAAAAGAAATTATGACATAAACTTTGCCAATTATAACGGAAGAAACGGTCGTTTTAAATTTTAAGGTGCATTCACGACATGATTTATTAATTAAACTTTTAAAGCTTTGTTTATAAGTTTAATAATCCACGTATTAATAGCCGCCGTGGGTGGGTGTTATAATAAAATAAAGTGCACAGTACTATATTTTTTAAGTGCTAATACAAGTAGGTAATTGGATATTTTCATGAAAACTTTGATGATCTCGTGCTTGTATATTTTACGTAGAACTTAGTTTTGTCATAAAAATTTTAGTTTTAGATTAGTCGACAGCATATTAAGATTAAAAAAAAAACCTTTTTTTTTATACAACTAGCTGATGGAACAAGCAGATGGCCCACCTGATGTTAAGTGGTAACCATCGCCTATAACAAAGCATAGACTCGTAGGTCACGCGCGATAGGAACGTGCCCTACTATGCACTACCCTGCGTCCATCAACTTGAGGCATACAGATGTTAAGCCCCATGTGCCTGTAATAACACCGGCAACCACACTCTTCAAACCGAAACACCAGCAACGCTGCTTGGCGGCAGAAAAAGGCGTGGTTGGAGTACTTCCCCGGACGAGCTACACACAAAGAGCTTTACTACTATTAAATCTTTAACATGATAACTTTAATTCAAGTTAAACTTTTAGTAAGAGTAAATGATGCATCCTTAGTTTTATTCTATTGAAACCATGAAGACTAAGTTCGGTCAACTTGGTTATAGGTAATGTGTAACTTGAATTTTATTGATATTACTAGGTATCAGAGCCTAAATGGTCGTTTCATGAAGTTTTAATAGGTGTTCTTTGTTTGACCCGACATATTATTGGCTTGCTAGGAGTGGACCAATTTTACTGGTATTTTATTATTAAATTTTTATGTTATTCCATTCACCTTTATAGCTACTTACCTGTTATTTACGAGTGTTATTTAATAAAAATGCTATTTTCATAAACTTATGGTAGACATTTTTCACATAGGTCTACCAAGTACCTACATAGGTTGAAATTTCGGCAAAAACAAAAGATAAAGCTATATACCTTTTTCATTATCAATTTAAGATTTGTTTACCTCGCCATTTATAATATTAAAATTCGGTATCTTTAAAAGTACAAGCAGGTAATTCAATTAACGTAGTGAAATGAACTGCAGCAGATGAACACTTTAACACCTCTTATTTATTCGTAGAACACAGATAAAACAATTTCACTTTTATTCTTCGCACTTGTTACAGATGTCAGTATGTTAGCCAGTCAAGTTTACTCCACCAAGTCTCTTTCCAGAATGCCACATTTTTACCATCTTCCCCTTTCCTTATTTTCTGTTCGGCTACCTACCAACGCAATCAATCCTACCCACCTATCGGACCAAAGCTGCGACTTGGCGGTCAATCGACTGACTAAAAGACAGGAAGATATAAAATTAATTATGCTACTTCAATTTTAATCTAAAAAATCAAGCTTAATATTTACAAAATGAATTATAAAATTCGTGAAATCATTACATTCGGCCATCCGCCATCATGCGATCTCCTGACGCATGATCAAATAAATAAACTGAACGTACTAATCAATTAAGAATATTTATATTATTTTAATTTTAAAGAAGAACAAAAAAAAACTTATTTTTCATTGTAATAGCTTACATACAAATTCATTTTATTATTTTAGTCATTATCAACTTCAATTTCTTCATCAAATTAATTTCATTAAATAATTATAGGAAATACTCAAATAAATTGAATTTACGATTTTAACACAATTACATTTTCAGTAATTATAAAAACAACATGTGAATAACAAAAAAAACAATAACTCCCAGTGTTTCGCTACATTATAATACTAACAATATTACTTTAAATTATTAATCATTACATTTGGCATTTATTTAGTATCGGATCTGCTTGTATTATTTTGTTGCCGACCTTTTGTAGGCATATTTTTGTCATCATTATCCTCGCTTTCGGATGAAGTATTACTTTTGTTAGATATTAGTATCGTAGTCATGAGAAAGGTTAACATTGATCCAAGGTCAAATCCGATCAAAAGCAACTACGCTATCGTATTTACTTTTAGGAGTACTAAATCCAGTAAGTTCAGAAATTTTATATCGATCATTATATATACTTCTGTGATTTTAAAGAGGCCTATAAATTTTGATAAGAGCTTAGTTCTATTGTCTTTGTTGTTAAAATTGTTTCTGTTTTTTTTTTATTAGAAATAAATTAGAATATTATTATTATTTACTGTAACTGTAACGATGACATGGGTGTCGGAAGACCAGCGTTATAGTAGCGTATGCTGCTATTGCATTTATGCAGAGTGACTGCCAATTTATATCACTTGCCTACTTACTTTTATTGTCTTTTCTTGTATTTTTTTTTATAAACTGCATTTACGCGTGGCATAAATAAATGATTCTGTTTTGTATTGTATTGTATTGTAAGATGACATTTTCCATTAACTACGTGATAAGCACCTTGGTGCAATTTTGATCGATTGATTTTCTTTACTCGGTTCAATACTACTGTAACCTTCCACATACACATCCCCTGAAAAGTTAGATCCCTACGCTATAACTTCAACTAACCCTGACAAAGGAACTTGGGTAGAATTTAATGTAGTCAAGTTTAAGCTATTTTCAATGTCGACGTTTGCGTTAAGAGCAGGACTTTTGTAGAAGAATAGTTTGCAATTGTCTTTGAACACAGACACAGAAGAAAACTCTATAAAGTTTTGCCCTATAAGCAATGCTGTTGTCACAAACTCATCAGTAACTACAAGAACTTCGATCGTCGCCTTAACATCATCGATTTCAATGTTCACAAAGCTCCTACAGACAGGTGTAACTACAGAGTTACCGAAACCTTTGATGATAGGCAATTGTGTGTATCTTTTTAAGAAGTTTAGGTCTTGAGCATCAGATTCACGAACTTCGATTTATTTGAAAAATTTACTGTTAGTATCACCAGTCGTATCACCAGAAATAGTCAAAGTTTTCCGTTCTTCAACGTCCGTACGCGAAACGCGGTATCATTGGTAGAAGTTTACAGTTTTTATTGTCGTGATCAATCCTTTGACACTTTTGGCATTTTACTTATGGCGTAGGGCATTTAAAGTAAGAGAGACCTGTTGCGCGACATTTAAAAAAAGTCGCTAAATCATGGAGGTAATATCATAATGGAGAGTGCCATAAGATCCACAACCTTTTACAACTGTGTATCAAACAGTGATCATCTATCTTTGTACCTCCCACGCAGCCTAGCTACAAGTAAAAGAAAAGAAGATGTAAGTTCACTCACTCCAACTCACTCACTGTCTGTGTAAATAGTGTCCGTCAGTTGATGCAATGCTTTGATGTTCTAGTTGGAGTCGGTTGAAATATGCGGTGAAGCGAAATAAATAGTGAAAAATCAAAAGAATCATTATTGTTTAAGCAAAATATATTTGAAAAGGCGAAAGTATATCCCGTGCAGCTGTGTCTTGTGCATCAAGAAAAACAAAAGGAAAAAAAACAATAAAACAAAAGGAGGTTAAAGACCCGGAATTGTCATTTGATACGTAATATTCTTTTTCAATTTACAGACTGTAATTACATTTTATTAGCACTAGTCATATTTTCCAATATGAAAACGATGTAAACCCATTAATAAAATATACCCATAAAATAAAATTTATTGTTTTGATCATCTGTTTTAGTGATTTACATACACAGACTAATTTAGCTTTATATTTCACACCTTCTAGGCGTCTCGCGCCGGCTCAATTTTCGTTAAATTTTACATTATTATTTTTTTAGGTTCCCAAAATGCCCAGAATGAAGACGGGTGTGGATAAAAGCTGTTAGGCGTGAAAACTGGGAGTCCACAAAATTTTCCTATACATGGACGAAATGGCCATAAGAAAGTATCGAGTGGGATGGACATCGCTCTCACAGCCAGGTCAATATGGGAAATAATATTGACGATAATAGTGTTCCAGTATCTATATTGGTTTTGGGTTGTCGCAATAAAAGTCAGCAACCAGTTAAAATTAAAAAGTTGATTTACAATTAAAACGCCTTTTTCATCCATCTCTTATTCCATCGATAGGTTAGTCAATGCAGTCCCTTCTCTAGTAACTCACACGAATACAATATCGACAACTGCACACTAACAAAAAAACGGACACGCCAAAAACCGAAAGGCTCCGTGCAATATGATACTTTGTCCAAGCGCTAAACTGTTGTTTGAAGTTGACGCCAAATCTCCTGCAGATTGAAGACTTTCGCTTTCGTTTAGAATGAGTGTGTGTAACAAGAGGTTCCTCCTCAGAAGTCATCGCACCGTCAGAGTTCATAGAAAGAGAAAAAAAATACTGTAGTTATCATATTCACCAGATAAAACTTATTTCTAAGTTTGTAACTTTTTTTTTAAATTTATATTCATGTTTTATTTATTTTTTTAATTTTTCATATGGTTTACTTGGCTTAGCATAACAGCTGTCCATGTAATTTTGCGACGTACTTAGCCACTTATAGGTCCAGTGCTTAATTGCTAATATATATATATATATTTTTGCACCATTGTACTAATTATTTGGTTAGTTTTGAACTTACAGGTATACATACCCCATTTTTCACTAAGAAATTCACTAATAGCGCACCTGGCTAAACTCTGGCATACATAGCCTGCTAATAGCGCACATGGCTAAACTCTGGCATACATAGCCTGCTAATAGCGCACATGGCTAAACTCTGGCATACATAGCCTGTACCTGCATACATAGCATGTATCTACTACCTACCTATATATCTATAAATTTTAACTTTATAGATATTTAATTTAGTACACTTTGCTTCAGAGACTCGCATCAGAGGGTAGGCTTGATCATCGATATTTATAATTTTACGACAGTTTATCAGGTGACAACGGCAAGTATAGTTAATTTCTGCTTGATATAGGTAAGCCAATTTTTATTGCTATTGGAATATTGATAATAGCAGTAATGTGAAATAGAATAATAAAAAAAAATATATATAATAGTAGGTAGGTAATCCACGAATTGAAAGGTGCTAACACTACCGGATAGTCTCTGTTCAGTACAGACCAGTTCGTGTGAGGAACAATTGAAAATGCGAATATAAAATAAGATAAAAATATAAAATAACCTTCAATGTTTAAATTATCGGATAATATAAAAATTTGTAAGATTTCACCTACTTTATTCTAGAAAAATTTGCTCGATATGTATTCAACTTGAATGTTCATGGGTAAAGGCCCTGGCAATTTTTAAAAACCGAATAGTGCTAGTACGGCCGTATCGGGGCAATCTCGACCGATACATGCTAACAAAATGTTTCATACCGTTACACTTAAGTCGAATTTAATAACCTTTTACTCGAAATAAAAATATCATGATGTGGATGAAATAAATTTTAATCACAGCTACAGTTACCAAGTAGGTAATTATTTGGCAAATATCAGTGCATTATGTACGTAGCAAAATTGTTAGCATTATCTGTACAACATTTTTTCACTGTGGCATAGGTACATAGACCCACTTAGTTCCTCACCTTGCTTATAAAAAAAAAATTGTTATGGCATACATAGGCACATAGCCCCCTGAACTCACTTGGTCCATCACAGCATACCCTACTTATTGTTATGGCATACATAGCCCCTGAACTCACTTGGTCCATCACAGCATATCCTACTTATTGTTATGGCATACATAGCCCCTGAACTCATTTGGTCCATCACTACTTAAATCGTAAAATATTCTTTCAATTAGCTATGCTATGGTGGCAAAAGTTTCACCAGTAATAATTCTATCAAGTAACTGCGGTAAAAATTTGATGAAAGACATCAATAAGTTTCAAACTTAATACTTCCGAGTGAAACAGCATGAATTTTATTCCTAGTATTCGTTAGACTCCACATTGTTAAAAAAAAATATAATTTTAGCAAAAATTGTTATCACAATAACTTTTGTGACGGTATTAACAAAAATATTTTCATAGATATGGTACAGAAAAGCAACTCATGATCACACACAGTCACTTGCACGTTTAGTAGATTGGTATTCTTTGTCGATTTCTATCAGCTTTTGCTAGAAAATCTATCCAGACTTTTGTAAATTTTATGTTTAATGGGTAGGCACAAGTACCAACAGCTCCATAAACCGAATAGTGCTTGCATGGCCAGATAGTCTCGGGGCAATGCCGACTGGACCACGCCAACAAAGATTCAGTAGAAATAAAGCTGCTAAGTACCTATGCTTTCAACTGAACAAAACTGGCACGATCGGATAGTCTCGGGTCAATCCCGACCGATACATGCTAGTGAAATCTGTATCTCCATTATACTTAAATGGAATAAAATATTTTACCAATCTTCCAAGCGGCAATAAAATAATATTATGTGGGCAGAATAGGTAACATTTTACATACCTTGGTTCAATCGCACTTCTGAGATGAAATGAACTGCAGCAGATGAACACTTTAACACCTCTTATTTATTCGTAGAACACAGATAAAACAATTTCACTTTTATTCTTCGCACTTGTTACAGATGTCAGTATGTTAGCCAGTCAAGTTTACTCCACCAAGTCTCTTTCCAGAATGCCACATTTTTACCATCTTCCCCTTTCCTTATTTTCTGTTCGGCTACCTACCAACGCAATCAATCCTACCCACCTATCGGACCAAAGCTGCGACTTGGCGGTCAATCGACTGACTAAAAGACAGGAAGATATAAAATTAATTATGCTACTTCAATTTTAATCTAAAAAATCAAGCTTAATATTTACAAAATGAATTATAAAATTCGTGAAATCATTACAGTAGCAAATAGATTCTGTATACACATGTGAAAATCAAACCTGTTTAAGATACCGTCAAGTACATTTTGTTAGTGAAACGAACTCTGAATTTAAATGTCCCTATCCTGTAGTGAAAACAGACATGCGGGATAAGCCAATAATATTATTTAATATGCAAATCTTGCTTTAAAAACGCCACTATATTTGATGTTTTAATTTCGGCTCGATCATTGGATGTGCCATGTTTATTGATGAGTGTGACTCTGATTGGCACATCCAGTTTGCGTTGAAATTAATTTATATGAATACCTGCTGTGATTACTGTCTAAATAAATAATGATTCAAAGTGTTGTCTGCGTGGTGTTGCATGATTTACTAGTTATGAGCCCAAAAGGACACGTAATTAAATAGTCAAATTCGAGGTTTGATCTCATATATTTCTAACGAGTAGTACTCTCCGATCATTCACTTTTCCTAGATTTGTGTGAAATTCTCCGCAGTACGGCGAGTAAACAAGTTACTTGCACGCCTTGTGTTACCCTTTCTTTAACGTGGTCAGTAAAAAATATATGTCTATGTTACATAGCCTATAAAAGTCTACCGTTTCACGTGGTTTAATTATGGACTTGCCCTACGGTGCAATATCCTGCATTTATTAACTTGAGCCTTGAATATATGCCTGCATGAAAATATTTCTATATTTTACCAGCACTATGAATTTACAAATCGAAACAGCAATAGTGCTTGAAAGCATAAATAGACTTGGTTGTAGTACTTTCGCGAACGAGCCCTTCAGTAAGAGCCTTCTGTTTTATTCTTATTTAAAGGTTAACCTTTACATGGCAACATTTTTAATTATAATCATCCCGAACTTCCCGTGTCCCTACATTTCAATAGCCATCTTACGAAGAAATCTTATTTCCATTCGTAATTGGAAAGTTAACGAGGAAACGGATTAATTTCCACCAAGTATTCTTGGAAGTCTTGGAAGAATGGAAGTCAAAAAACAAATAATCACGAAAATAATTGTAGCTTTGCATCATCAATCAAGGCAGCCGAATCGGACAACACAAAAACATGAGCGAGTGACCAAACAATGGATTGCCAACTCTGTTCCAACTTCGAACGCACGAAGCCAAGATGGCCGCCGCTATTTCGCGGGGATCACTGAAGTGAATAATTGACAAAAGATACAAGGATACAGGCTTTGTGTTGCTTTCTGCCAAAATCTTGTCCTTGGGAATAATCCAAAAATAAGTTTTCCTCGTCCTTTGTGATTCTTTTTAATCGGCAACATAATATTTAGGAGGAAAACGAGGATTTATGGAAATCTATGCAATATTTTATCCCGTTAATATCATAAATACGGAAGTTTAGATGCTTGGATATTTGTGACACAAACACGTCACAAATACTAAATCGATTTAAATGTAACTGAAAATAAATATTGTGGATAACCTTAGGAATTGTATACAGGCTTGGGTCAACGTGCGCGAAGCTGTGGGCGTAAACTTGAGTCAAATAGAACTTGCTCCGAGACTCAAATGTATAATGATCGTATTGCCCAGTGGAAGAATCCTACTGTTGAACATAGGCCTCCCCTATACAAGGTGTTCCAATACTTGTGTTTAAAAACTTCAAGGGGCTAAAGTACAAAAGTTCAATACCTACCTGGCTAAAATGTATAAAACAGCTGTTTTTTTTTGCGTTCACAGTGTTGGTTTCTTAGAAAAAGTTATTCATATTGATGGGTACTTTAGCCCCCTGAAGTTTTTAAACACAAGTATTGGAACATCTTGTACCTATACATTTCCAGGAAAACGATTGTGAGCCCTCTCTATTCTTCAACTTCCCGTAATATTTACAATGTCGTCAGCTCATCATGGGCGTCATGGTATGGGGCATCTTACATCTTGTTTTGTTTCTTCTGTTGTCGATTCTTCGAACGTATGTCCTTCAAAACATGTTTTTCTTCTTATGGGATTAATATACGTGTTTTATAAAATATCAGAAAAGAGGTCGCATTGACGCAGTTAATGTACCTACAATAAGGTTGAGGTTCTACGAACGTGGTTTACCACAATCAGGTACACACGGATACGCATCAAGCTCTGCTCGCTTTTATGTGCTTGAAGTAAGCGCCAGTTTTCTTTGGCTTTGTGTAGTTTGATCTGTATCCGTGTGTACATGACCTGTCATCTTTATGTTTTCTTGTTTTCCCCATTTCACGTCTCCGATTTCCATGAAACTCCAACTTGAAGGACTTGAATAAGCTATAAAACCCATAGTAATACTTGAAATTTGTGGAACTAATCATAGATGTACATAATCATAGAAGGTACAGTCACCTCCGCTAAGAAGGTAAATCATGGTAAAGAGTGACTTTTACAATCGCATTAGCTCGTTACGTTGCACTGCGCCCATCACTCTGATACATAGAGGTGTTAAGTCCCATGTGTGTGTAATTATACCGGCAACCATACCGTTCAAACCCGGACTTAGAAAGATCACCACTTCTTGTAGGAGCATAGGAGTAGAACTAAAATGTTATTATCGTAGCTTAAAACTTAAATTAGCATGAAATCTTTAAACGTGTCGAAGTATTGAACCTTATTTGAATAATGTTTTTTGGAACAAGCAGATGGCCCACCTGATGTTAAGTGGTAACCATTACATATAACAAAGCATTACCATGTAAGTCACGCACGACAGGAACGTGCCCTGCGGTGCACTGCCATGCGTCCATCAACATGAGGCATACATATGATATGAAGCCTTATGTGCCTGTAATTACACCGGCAACCACACTCTTCAAACCGAAACACAGCAACGCTGCTTGGCGGCAGAAAAAGGCGTGGTGGTAGTACTTCCCCGGACGAGCCCTTCACAAAGAGCTCTACTACTCTTAAAATGGATTTAGAAGAGTAAGCGCTCTTTTCACTATTTCTGAGTAAAGCTATCCATAATATTCACTATTTCCGTTTCTACTTTTAAGAATCAAAAATATATTATACTAGTCGGATAGCGTTACTCAAAGATATTTCACCATCTTTGACTAAGCATCCTGAAAGTTGATATAATAAGATACTACCTATAATGTTTATCGAAATGAATACAATAGCGCAATCTTCATTCCCAAGAGACAATTTGCATTGGAATACAATTCATTGAGTTATTCGAATTAATATGCATAACCGGAACGAGGACGCGGTCAACTAAATGAGTGCAATACGCCTAATTAATTAGTTATGTTCAATGAGTGCGTCTCTCTAGAGACGATTTACTTGTAGGTATTACCTTGATACCTTGGAGGAGGCTTTTGCCATTGGGCACACAGATTCAACACCACATCAAAAAAAAAGATAAACTACCTAACTACCTAAATCTGATAAATCCCTAGAATCTGATATGGAGCTTAAAATAAATAATATATAATATAATATATAATAATACATTTCTGGAGATTTCCACGAGGTCTTATTGGTCCTGAACTAAGCATAGCTTGTACTATGGTTACCAGATTACTGTTTTTTTTTATAAATACATGTAATACAATTTAACACCCATCCAGAAACAGAACAAACATTTGGGTTCATCACACTAACGTTTCTTCTCGGTGGATATCGAAAGGTAACTCAGTGTAACTCAAAATGACTATACAAATTTCGTTTATGGCAGATTAGACCCTCTGTCACCATTCACTACAGTTAATTTTTGCGTGCATGTGCATGGGAAAATGTAATCAGAGAAAGTATTTTTTTTATAGTAATAAACAGCCGATGGAACAAGCAGATGGCCCACCTGATGGCCCACCTCGTAAGTCACGTTCGATAGGAACGTGCCCTACGATGCACTGCCCTGCGTCCATACACTTGAGGCATACAGATGTTAAGTCTCATGTGCCTGTAATTACACCGGAAACCACACTCTTCAAACTGAAACACAGCAACGCTTGGCGGCAGAAAAAGCCGTGATGGTAGGACTTCCTTGGACGAGCCCTTCACAAAGAGCTGTACTACTCTTAAAAGTTCTAAGTAAGTATGTAACTATTATTTATTCTACGGTGCACGGTCAGCTTGATTGCATCGTAGTACTTCGTTACACAAAAAGCGAGAAGAACATAAAATATGGACATGGATGGTAAATTGGCTCCCCTAAACTTGGCAAATGAGTTTCCCTCCTGTAAGTGTGTGGGCCAACGCAGTGGAATTGCAAGGCGTAGAATGAATTAGTATTTTCTTATGAAAACTCAGTCTTCTTCTAAGCTCAGGGGCGTTACCACGAAGACTATTGCGATAAGATTGTCTGAACTGCTGTCATTACTTTTATACCATCGCGATATTTAGGTACAATCCATTTTTTATTATTATTTTATATATACAGAAAAAAATATCTGAATGAGAGTTCTGTCCTAGTTATGGCTCCGTACCCAAAAGATGAAACGAGACCCTATTACTAAGACTCCGCTATCCGTCCGTCTGTCTGTCTGTCTGTCTGTCCGTCTGTCACCAGGCTGTATCTCATGAACCGTGATAGTTAGACGGTTGAAATTTTCACAGATGATGTATTTCTGTTGCCGCTATAACAACAACTAAAAAACAGAATAAAATAAATATTTAAGGGGGCTCCCATACAACAAACGTGATTTTTGCCGTTTTTATAGATAATGGTACGGAACTCTTCGTGCACGAGTCCGACTCGCACTTGGCCGGTTTTTTTATTTCAACCAACAATCTTGTCAGTGTCAAATTAATAATTAAGATAGTTTTTATTCTACTCAGTCAAATATCGCATTTGTTTTAAACCAATGAAGACGGGTATAATTTCTCGAAGCGTAGTTTTTTGTTTCGTTTTTAGATCTTCTATCGTGGAACAAAAGTTAGATATATCTTTGAAATTATTTTAACTGACGTTTGGAGTTTGGCTTGCATAATAAAAACGACGCGTTTCCTCGAATAATATACATATATACGCATTACTTCTAAGATAACAAACCCACCGCACATAAAAACATCCAAAACAAGCTCCCACTTCTGATTACAAATAGAAACATAGACGCTAAGGGGGACATTCCAAGATCACTTTGTCTAGCTATCTATAATTTATTCCGGCGACGACATACCAGTTCCCCCGATGTTTTCTTTGTCTGTTTTACTGCACCTAGTTAGGAGACATTTTATGGACCCTACTGTAATCCCTGGCGTACTTAAGGCCCATATCCTGAAGATTTCCTGTAAGAGAATCTCTGGAACATACCTATCCCTAACGATTGAATTATTTATTTTACGCTTCAGTGGAATGTAGAGGCAATATTATGGAAATATTGATGACATTCACTGTTTGTGCTATGTTATATTTCTTACATTTCTTTGAATCGTATAGCAACTTCATATGTCACTTTGTTTCGTAAATAGCAAAGCCGTCGGTTCAGTTTTACAGTAAGTAAAGTTTTACTGCGTGTATTGAAATTGAAAACTAGTTAGATTTGGTTTAAGCCACAAGAAGTCATAAATCCGGTGAAATAAACGATGGATGCTGTTGAGAAACAATCGCAATAAATCTAGCAGCATGTGATAGTAGTTCCGCTATAGCCATAACTTGCTTCTCGAATGTAGGTGAGCGTGTTATACTGAGATACTCCAAGGTTTAAAGCCAGGCCCTCCGAAACAAGCCACGAGACGTCATGAATCCGATGATATAAGCGATGGATGTTGTTGAGAAACAATTGTAATAAATCTAGCAACATGTGAAGCGCAATTTCTCGGCGGGAGGCCGTGGCGCGCCAACTTTTGCAATATTGAAGGCGGCCGCCAACCGCTTCGCATGTAAAAACGCCAAGACGTCTCACGTTATATATAAGCCGTCTCTAGTGCCCATTTGGCAGTCAAATGTTGATGACAAACAGGAAACTCGATCGTCGATTTGGGTGAGTTTTGCTTGTTATTTTTACGATGAAAGTTGAAGGGTTGAAAATGTTTGTGGCGATCATAAATTCAAGTTTTGCAGTAGGTATTTCTTTTGTTTTGGGAAGTTACGTGGTCATACCTTTTTTTGAAAATAGTTAGTGATTCTATGATGATCGCAGATAATTCTAGGAGTAAAATGGTAGATATATAAATAAATTATTGATTTGTCTAAAAATACACACATAGAAATAAAAAGTAAAAACATCAAGGTCAAGAAATAATAAAAATTATTCAGTTAAGGATCTGTCATACCTAAATTGTTGTATGATATTGATTGGTACAGTCTGTACTCATGCCATGTGGAGTAAATACAAAGAAATACTGTTTTAAAACTTTCCATTTAGAAAGTGCCCTAATACAGGTCATGCGCAAGGCAATATGCACGTGTCCTATTGATATTGTTCTAAACGGAACTCGTAAAGTTTTCCAATATCGAGCCGTGTCGGCTGTATGCAAACAAATTGCATGTCGACGAACGGCGAGTAGTGTGCGATGGAATTTGAACTTTTGACAAAAACCTTTTAACTGGACAGTGTTGAGTGACA
The DNA here is from genome assembly GCA_932294275.1 of Chloroclysta siterata. Classification (NCBI taxonomy): domain Eukaryota; kingdom Metazoa; phylum Arthropoda; class Insecta; order Lepidoptera; family Geometridae; genus Chloroclysta; species Chloroclysta siterata. The sequence continues at coordinate 21,890,514 of OW028589.1, forward strand.
AACAAAGTCGTTGATTAGGTTTCTCTGTGAGGTTTTGTAGACTATGTTGCACATTTATATCTACTCATTTTCAGACACGAAAATCGAATGCACGTATTTTCTGCTACCTAGGCATAGGTGCATTTAACCACGAAGCTACCAGTATTTTTGCCTACAATATAAAAGCTGAAAAATAAACCAGCGTTTTGATTGACTTAACGAACCAAAATGAATACAAAGTAACATACGACAGACCAATACCCAGCAGAACCACGCTTGCAAATGAATTAAAATTTCACGATTTTTCTCGTTACATCCATCGTGTCGAATTTATTGTAGCTTTTACATAAGTTACCTACACTTTTCAGTATCCCAAAACCAACGAAGGAAGAGCTTTACGTGCCATTTCAATGTTCTAGATTCGGGTGAGAAATGGGGTCCCCTGAAACTGGGAGCTCGCCAAGCGGTATGCGGGCATACAGAGTTGGTACAAATTCTTAACATTTTAATTAAAAGCGCTCAAAGTGTTCAAAATGCCGACCGCACTGGGCGTCTATTGTCGTCTCATTCTGACATCACAGTGATTTATGGCACGCGTAAATGGGAAGGGTTGCTTTCATCTTTCGCGAAATATACGAAGTAAAATTTGACATTTTTGTGACAAAACAACGAGGGCGAATTGTGTAAATTACATTGTTACGATATTTCGCTTGAGAAGAGTTGATGAAGATAAACTACCAACAACTTTGGGATGCTAAAATACTTAGACCCCATTGAATAAAACAAGAGCTTTGTGAACTCCACCGAGCTCTACAGATTCTAGGTATCCCGTCAGTTTTAGCCGCCTGTATGTGTTCTATTCAAACAATTTATTATAAATCTGGAGAACATAATGGATCCAAGCCAAAATCACGCGACAGCTTCTCGGAATTACCAAACACTGCCTCCGTGAATCTGATTATGCTCAACTCAATAAGGTCTATATTAGGTTATATCGATTGGCTCGGCACAGAGAGACTAAATATTTAACGATAAACATGTCAATCACTTATCCGATTACCCATTCACCTGTACCCTTAGAGGTACAGGTAAATAATATACTTCGGAGAAACTTCAGCGGTGATAATTTGGTTATAGTTCAGGCCGTTGTCGCGCCACTGAATTAATAAATACTCAAAAATAAAAGCGCTTACTTATAAACGTTACTCAGTTAACCTATTCCTCAAAGTGAGCAATACCATTGCTTGTCATTGCTCATTGGTAAGAGATGGCAATTACTTGAGCACTGAATATTTTAAAACAGGTTGGGTATGTTGAGTGAAAGTCGGTTTTTTCAGTGCACCTGGGGGTCTAGATAAATTGTGTGAAAATGACATTAGCTTGACAGATGCTCACACCAAACGAATGTCATAAAATTTATCATTCCGCAAGCGTGTCACGCAATCATAATGTGGATCTTGCCTAGATCTCTGGACCTAATTGCAACACAAAAACGATCAAAACTAAAAACTGAAACAGCTTCACGATTTTGTTCCCAATTCGCAATTTTCAATTATGCTGAGACTGGACCTGTTTGGCTCACACAACACAGAGGAGACTAATTTGGCCTCTATCATGATCCCAGTAAGTTTCTCCTTTTCTGTTTTTGTGTATTGTCTTTCTTATAAATGTTTCTTTCTTTCCCCAGACACAGTAGATATCCCCTCAGGTCTCTGAATGATTTTCGAGGATGTCTAAGGGTGGCAGTCAAAGGTACATCCAAATATTACATTTGGCACATACCTTCATTTTGCAGTAATTGGTATTCCATACGTGACAGGTCGCAAGCCCTTCGCCGCTGTTAGAATACTGGTTTCTTCACGATGTTTTCCTTCAAGCACCACAAAGTATTCAAATAAAGTACAATTAGCTTCAGCCAGCCATTTCATTATTCGCCATCAAGAGTGAAAGCCAGTCGAATGCGTAGTCATCGGTCGCGACTGTACCCTGGAGGCTACTTCAGAATCTGATGGATGCAATCATTTCGCTAAATCCCTTTGCCAGTATTCCCTTAAAATCTTTCCGTATATCAAACGTGTATTTAGCCAAGCGGCCTTCATTCACGATGCCAAATCACGATGAATCCATGCAGTAAAGTTAGGTTTTAGGAAACGACCCCATCAGCGACGTTGCCTGAGTTCTTTACTACGGATAAGGGATATAGGATTAAGGTGATTTAAGCCTTTGCTGATAGCCGTTTTTCGATGGCACGGTTCACTCTAAAAAAACGACGTTTTTACTTCGGGATTTTAAAGCAGCGTTTTTCTGAATCAGGACTGGCTTTTCTAGTAGTTTATGGAAATGAACCAATGTTTAGCATCAGCGTAGCCATTTATTTCAATGCTTTAGGGTTCCGTACCCAAAGGGCAAAACGGGAACCTATACTAAGACTCCGCTGTCCGTCCGTCTATCTGTCCGTCTGTCACCAGGTTGAATTTCATGAACTGTGATAGTTAGACAGTTGAAATTTTCACAGATGATGTATTTTAGTTGCCGCTATAACAACAAATACTAAAAAACAGAAAATAGATAATTAAGGGCTCCCATACAACAAACGTGATTTTTTTGCCGTTTTATAGATAATGGTACCCTTCGTGCGCGAGTCTGACTCGCACCTGGCCGGTTTTGAAGTAAACATGTTGTATCCTTATTAGTTGATCAATAATGACTTATCTATCTATCTTTCTCTGTACGTTTCTCTGCTCATGATGCAAAGCGAATAGCAAAGCATCAAATATAAAGTTCAGCAAATTGTTTGAATTGAACAAGCAATACCATTGTTCCATTCAAAACTAAACTTGTACAGAATACCTCGAATATTTTAGCAGCAACACCGAAATACGCATTCACGTTACAATACACACATTAATATCTTATACTTACGGACAACACTCCTAAATTAGTATCTATTGTGCAAACAAAGTGAAAGGGGATCCGTAGGGGCTGCAACTACCCTCCAATTAAAATTAGCCAAACGAGGGGAGTATGGTAACTTCTACTTAGAACACAAAATATTATGCATCAGTATAGGACAGCTCCATTTAATTTACAGTAAAAGTTCTAAAGTAAGTTTAATTCCAGTCCGTCAAACAAAACAGGGTAATAACCACATCATATTTATAAACTTAATAAACTTTTTTATGAAATCTTTCACAAAAAAATATGACCGCAGAATTCTCGGGTCAGTAAGTTGTATGTAAGTCATGTGTAGATTTATATATTTTATATGTTATTATTAATTTGCATCTATCATTTTGTGCACTTGAAGGTCAAATTAGAGGTGGGTACCTCTAATTTGACCTTCAAGGGTCACTGGAAGATAACTCTTTTTAGAGTTTTTTACATGCTTAGAGTAGTAGAGCTCTTTGTGAAGGGCTCTTCCGTGAAGTACTACCACCACGCCTTTTTTTTCTGCAGCAGCGTGGTTGTGTTTCGGTTTGAAGAGTGTGGTTGACGGTGTAATTACAGGCACATGAGGCTTAACATCTGTATGCCTCAAGGTGATGGACGCAGGGCAGCGCATCGTAGGACACGTTCCTTTCGTGCATGACTTAGGAGGTAATGCTTTGTTATAGGTGATGGTTACCACTTAACACATTAGGTGGGCCATCTGCTTGTTCCATCAGATAGTGGAATAAAAAAACATGATTTATGTATATCACTGTGATTTATGTGTGTGTGTGATTTATGTATATTTATGTACAACACTGTGTACAATAAAGTCAACTGATTGATGTAATGAACACTTGTACAGGTAAACGATTGAAAAGTCAGCGGATTGAGACCATGGTGTTTGATCACGAGGCGACTTTGAAACAAAGCACAAGGCGCAAGGAGGCCGCGGTGTAAGCAGCCAATCACGGCAAAGCAGGCAATACGCTAGTGATTCCTCTAGTAATGCAGGCGTTCATAGGCTACGATAGCCGCTTTGCATCAGCTACCCGTAAGCTTGTTTGACAACTTGGTTGTATAAAAAATCTTATGCTGTTTCGTTACCTGTTCTGTTTTAATGCTCGAAAAGAGCCTCTTTGAGGCGCACTTAAAATCCTGTCACCACACAGTTTCGAAAGAAACTAATGACACGATAAGAAATAGTTACCTGTTCTTCAAGGCTTGGTCGAGTGAAAATGACACCTAGCTATAAGACGTTTCAATGCAATCCTTGTGATTCAATTGACTACAATGTTTTGATTTTCACTTCAAGAGCTTCACGGATGCTAAAGCAATGATGATGATGACAGGTAGATAAACTTACAAAACGATAAATTCAATTCTCGCATGAACAAAAACCTGGACAGTGCGCGGAGCCTGAATAAATAAATCTGATTCTAATTAATGATATTCATTCTGGCGTCCGTACGGAAAATCAATTTTGATAACGCACCAATAAAATACAACACGTTGGTTTTTGTAGGGGCCATTTATTTTCAGGCTATGTTCAGCCAGTGGAACTGTTTTTACAGCGGATAGTTGAAACAGAGCCTGGCTAGAACCTATCGTAGTCTCTTACTTGTGGTTTTGTGAAACGCCTAAGTAAGTATATATCTTCAATAGTAGCTAGAAAAAAACCTAACGGTTGAATACCCCAGAGATATAGTATCTACCTTAAACTATTCTGGAGAAATTGTATAAGAGAATATCAGATGTTTATTTTATAGATAAAGAGTGTTGACCAGACTTTTTTTATGTATAACAGAAAACAAACAACTTCACAAATTGTATCCCCACCCACGGCAGATATACTATCATCATTTTCCTGCACTTATCCCAATTCATGTGGGGTCGGCACAACAGGTTTTTTCCTCTATCAGCCGTCATCTCAGCAGTCACTCCTTTCTTACTCATGTCATCTTTCACACAGTTCATCCATCTTTTCTTTGACCTACCTCTACTCCTATATCCATCCACATTCATCCCTAGCATTCTTCTCCTTACATGACATTCATCCCTTCGCATAACATGCCCAATGCCCATACCACGCTAACCTATTACTCCTCATCTTTTCAGTCACTGGCGCCACTTTCGAACTGCCCCTTATAAACTCATTCCTTATCTTATCCATCCTCATCACACCACACATCCATCTCAACATTCTCATCTCCGCTACATGCAATCTTCTTTCATGCGTCCCTTTGGTGTCCCAGCACTCACCACGGTAGATATACCATCAGATATATTAGTACCCACTCAAGATTCCTTGAAGATGCCTTTGAGGAGGATGGTAGTCAGAGGGTTCATTTTTAGGGCATATGTTCATAGATGGACGACTCGGTATTTCATATTATAGGTTGCAAACCCATCTCAGCTGCTGGAATACTAAATAGTTTATACGCGGTATGACAGCACATTATTTTTTTTTACTGAAAAATCTATAGGTCTGACGTGACCAAATAAGTACTCAATGACTGAATCTATTTATCGAGAAGCTATCGTTCGTTTTTACTAACTTATAATTGTGAAAAGACAAAAAGCTAAGTAGTGAATTGGACTTGACCATCAAAATTTAGGGTTGACAATTTCATTTATCTTGCAGCCGTTTATTGTGGTAGCAAAACTTTCAATTTGGTCGACCCTTTTCGTTTAAAACGCAATTTACATTGTGTTGCCTGTTTATACAATTAAATTAGGACTTTTAAAATATTTATACAAAATATGACTGAAGGCTTTCTTTTTAACTACAGTAATTAAAAAGATATAAGGTCAACTGTTGAGGTGATGATAGTATTTTAGAATTTTGCTAAAAAAATAAAAATACGTCGAATATAATGAAGCTTATGCCGATTCTTTTTTTCGATGGAAAAATGCTTTACGTATCCCGCAGATTAACTGAAATAATATTCAGAAAATTTAAAAAGTTACACAAATGTTTTTGTTATCACGTACCTATATTATAATATTATTATACCACCCATCCAGAGACCAAACATCTACGTTCATTACGCAATTCTTTGTTCTCGATCTCTCTCTCGACCCACGGTCTACAACGTAGAAGACAGATCGACTATTTTTTTAGGGTTCCGTACCCAAAGGGTAAAACGGGACCCTATTCGTCTGGCAGTCTGTCTGTCCGTCTGTCACCAGGCTGTATCTCATGAACCATGATAGATATTTCTGTGGCCGCTATAACAACAAATACTAAAAAACAGAATAAAATAAATATTTGAGGGGGCTCCCATACAACAAACGTGATTTTTTTGCCGTTTTTATAGAAATCTTCGTGCTCGAGTCTGACTGCACGTGGCCGGTTTTTTATTAAATAGGTTTCTGCACTTTTTGCTATTTTCAGTGACGTTGAACATAAGAATAACTTATTATGGCCTTATTAGCCTTGATTCAATTTCAAGTGAATTCAGCTTTGGGCAGAACTATATAGAGTTCTGCCAAAAGCTGAATTCACTTGGAATTGTAGGTGACACCTATTTCAAGACGAGTACGAGTACATACCTATATGTACTTATCGAGTGATCTGTTTTCTGAAGTTAGGTAGTTTATTTGTTTAGGCCTCAGACAAATAGGTATGACAACAAGTTTCTCGGGGGCCTGTAGGTACTGTTTGATCTCGTATGGACTTTGTAAGAAGATTGTATGCGTGTTTGAGATTTACCAAAAGTTTTCAATGTATGTTTTTTTCATACAATTTTTGTAACCGAACTGGGGCCGACGTAATTTTATGAGGTTTTGACATTCCAAACTACGCCACAAACGCTGTATAAAGCTAGTACACATTACAGAATTCAATTTCCACATGGAGTCAGCGCTTATCAGCCAGGGTATAAAAGACCGGTAGCAAACAGCGCTGCAAATGGCCACTCTCCGTTATCACAGAACACACTTTTACATAATGCACGTTAAAATTGTGCTGCTGATTTTGTACACCTATCTTTAGAGAGTGTTATGCAGATATATTTTAGTACAACATAATGGGATGAAACTGAATATTAATAAAACTGTAAGGCAAATAAGGGAATGCATCGCATGAGCAACAGTGTCTCACCAACACTGCGATCTCTGATCTGCCAATGGTATTGACTATCAAAAACTTCCTCCAAATATAGACAGCCTTCACAGCTCACTTGGTAGTAGCTCTGCCTTCAGCGCCGTAGGCCGTGGGTTCGATCCCCACCGAGAACAAACATTTGTGTGATGAACATTGGTGTTTGTTCTCTGGGTGCTATTATATATTATAAGTATGTATTTACAAACAAAAAAAGTATATATGTATTATATCAGCTATCTGGTACCGATTTTTTTTTTATACAACTCGCTGATGGAACATGCAAATGACCCATCTGATGATAAGTGGCATATTACAAGCTTTGACTTAGTTTGGGGCTAGATAGTGCTGTGTGGAAAGTCAACCAATATTTATTTATTATAGAGGAGACTAGGCTTACTAGAATTTTACTTATTAACTTCACTCAAGTTGAGACCTTGCTCAAAGTAAGCCGTGTCACTGTTTGCCATTTCCATTGGTAATAGATGGCTATATTTAAAACATTGCTTAGCACTTGACAGATTTTTTTAAGAAAGCTAAGATTTAGCAATGTACTTATTCAGATTATAAAGTTTTGCTACTAACGGCCTTACTACAAAAAATCTGTCAAACGATAAACTATGCTTAAACTATTGCCATCTCTTACCAATTCGTAATGGCAAACAGAGACAGCGCTAATTTAAAAAAATATTTAACTTTAAACACCATTTTATAGTATGAGGGTTAGAACTTTTTGCGTGTAGAGCTCTTTTTTGGGTGTCAGGCGTAGTATAAAATATTTTTTCAGAATTTTCCACTCAGGCAGCCAAAATCATTTAACGCCCGGTGCAATAAACGATGTTTAAATATATCGGACGCCCGTTTAATAATCCATAACATTACTAATTCATCGCATTTCAGCTGGGCTGGGCGCGATATAATCACAGCATAATCGCATCGCCAAACCTTATTTACTATCAATTTGATTATACTTTAGATAAACATTCTCGTTAAAACAACGACGCTTTGATAATATCGCCGGCGACTGGCGAGTAGGAAACAACGTTAATTTTGTTAAAAGGCCCACAAAAGGATCACACCCGCCAGAATGGCATTACACGGACGCGCTCCGAATAACGGTGCTAAAGCCTTCGTTCTCTAACAAAACACGACCCTCAAATGAAGTCCGTACAGCTTACGTCAGATATATCCTTGATAGTTATAATTTTTGTTATAATATTATTTTCAGATATTTCCTTTTTAAAATTTATTGTAGCTAATAGCGTAGCTTACTTGGTTATTTCGTTCTGTCGCTAAAGCCATGTCGGAGACAAAGCTTCGCTCACCTACAAGCGGACACCGGAAGCGGGGGCGGGGACGGAGGGAGTCGGTTCGGTACCGATCGGCGCCGCACTACACTTCGCAAGATCACAGACCCCAGTAGACACGCACTACGCATCCTATTAATTGTCGGAATAGAATCAGTATTTTATATTCCACTCGCATTTCATTTACCATCCAACTGAGCTAGGTACCCAACAGCCATGGCGGATAAATAAAAACTTTATCAAATCATTGGTGCATGACCAGATTCGAACCCATGACCTTACGATCAGAAGGCGGGGTCACTCCCACTAGTTCGGTGCTCTCTAACTGCCATATGACGGTAGTAAAATGCCGGTGCTGTTATTGTAGTAAAGCAAGCAACCTTATAAAATAAGGGTTAGTGTGGATGCGGAGCGAGAGTCTGCTAAAATGGTCTGGCTTTGCAAAATCTTCACTTGCTCTGCTGAAATTCTAATATACTTAGTTAAATTATTTTAGTTAATATTTTAATCGTGCTATCCGGCTTTGATAATAAAAATTAGTTAGCCTCTTTGAGGCGCACTTAAAATCTTTTCACCACACTATTTTGAAAGAAGTGACACAAAAAAAAGTATTTTTTTACTTCACTTCGGTTTTTTGGTACTATTCTTCATGTGCTAATAAAATCTCTTAGTTTTCTTGAGTCATGCAAGAATATAACTATTAAAATTAAATAGGATTGCTTAATCCATAATGTGCGTTTGATGACAAATATTTTTCTGACTTGTACAGTCAGAAGGTAGAAGGTGAAAGGTATTTCCACAACGAATACCTCAATCCTTCTATTTTCAAATCCTTCATTGATGTGTTCATCGTTTTTATTACAACATTTTTGCTCTCTTTAATACATCCCTTCCCGCATTGTGAATTCATTCTCATTTCATCGGACAAGCGTGACTATTGTCATGTAAATCTGATTTGGAAAGAAATGCAAACTTTGCTAGAACGAATGAATATTTCAAATTATACCAGTCGACTCGTAGACGGGCTGTTCCCGAGAGCTCCGAGACCAAAATATTGGACATAATATTACACAAATATCCCACTGTTATGTTTAGTAGTAGTTATAAGTTATTAACCTAGTTTATAAAAAAAATGACTAAACATTCGGACTGTTAATATTCAGTCTCATTAATAATCAAGTTATCAGTATAAGATTATTAAAAAGGCCAGTAATTTTTTAGAGATAGCAACTCGAAAGATTTTGTTTTTCTCGTTCGTATAACTCGTTCAGCATCGCTCATTCCATGCTCTATCAACCAAGAAATGTTATTACTAATATTTTTTTATACGTCATTAGGTGCTAATGCTAATACAAAAATAATATTCGCATTTATTCCAGTGGTCGAAGTTTTTAACGCAGGTTTTAATCAATTAACCAAAAAAACCTGAGTAGGTATCTGTATAATAATAGTCATCAGCTAGCTAAAAGTTCTTGTTAGATGATTCAATTTATGATGATAACCGATAGCTATACATTATTTGTAAACATTAGCCTTAGAGCGTTTGGGAACGACCCTCGCCGACGACGTTGGTCGTGGAAATATTGTCCAATTTGCTACATACCCAGGTTTTCATGGACTTATTTTGGAAGCTTAGCTGGAATAACCTTTGTAAATCCAATTTAGTGGATAGTTTTTGTTGAATTGCTTGCTAGAAATTATTCCGGTAAATGTGGTTTGAAATTTTATTTTCCTAGTTGCGTCTAGGAACTGGAGAAACATCGGTCGTTTTGAGCAAAGACAGGCAGACGAATATCGTGAAAACGATGGATGAAGATTCGTATCGACGCTTTGAGTTACATCGCGGGGCAACTCAGTAACCTTTCCGCAGTCGAGGGGTGCTAAACCAGATACCACGAAGTGTCTTGAAATATCAATACGACACTTTTTTCTTTTTTTAAGACTAGCACCGGTCAAAAGTGGGATTCAGGGACTGGGTAGTGCAGAAGTCAAAATGTCTATACGGGCTGTCTATCTAATTGTCAAAAAGTATGAACGTCAAAATGCCCCGGTGTGAAAATGTACATATTATCATGGTCACAATCATGGAGGAAATACTTCGTCTAAGGTCACAATGTTTTAGTGACAAATGGTACACATTTCAAAATGCAAGTATAAAAAAAGATGCGATGGACAAAATGCTCGATTGATATAATATAGAGGTACATAGGTCTAAATGAATAACTGTCAAAAAGTTCAATGTTCTTGCTGTGTTATGGTAAATCATTACGCCACATTATTACAAAAAATATATTACAACTTATATAAAGGCACTCAGAGAGGCCTAATCATGAGAGGTTATAGGTGTTTTTTTACATTTAACAAAACTACGATGATGAATAATAATTGAACTTATGTTATTGTATGATTTGTGTCTTCCTATAGTGGCATGATATTGGTCTATAGATTACGTTAGTATTGATTTTGTTGTATAAGAGCGTTTAGATTTCTACAAAGAAAAATCACTTCAAAGATCTCTTGTGTGTTCCACCTTTATTTTAAAATGGATTTGGAACACATCGAATAACTTGTGTACAAAGTGTACATAACAGTTTTATTTTTGAATCATTGTCAAGTGCCTACAGCTGGGTGCAGAAAGTCAAAGTCAAAAGGTATTTATTCAATAAAATCACAAGGATCACTTCGAAGCGTTTTCAAGCTAGGTGACTCTAGGTGCCAGTTCCACGCGACCAAAGCCTAGAAGAACAGGCAACAAACTTACGGCTTGGTTCCTACCGATCTTTTGTATGATCCTTGTTACAATGTAAAATAAAACGCTTCAAAACCTCGAAATCTTTTTACGTCATAAAATTAAAGTGGGTATATTTATAGCTACTTTAATATATAGCTATACTTACTATTACTGCTAATATACGCTAACTCATATATGAGTTGACTGGTTTTACTCTCGATGTGATGGCGCGGCAAAAGAAAAGAATGGCGTCTTGAATAGCTATTTTTAAAGATTTTATGTTTATGTGTTTTTCCTAACATTTTGTTTGTCGACGTTATACAGAAACCATCCATACACCTACATACTACTACACGAAATACACGCAGAGATGTAGCCGTATTATCCTACTATTTTTTGCTTTTATATTTTCCTTTTAAGCTTGGCGTATTTACTTCTCAGTTTATTTTTAAAACCGGAATGTTTATTTTAAAAGCCGAATAATGCACCAGAAGTAATATTTGCGAACAAAGAATTATATTTGTGGTATGTAAACATAGCCGGTCGGCAGCCATCATGAGCAGATGTGTCGCTGTGAGCTAGTGACGGGACGTGCAGTTGTAACAAAACTATCGATATGGCTTGCAATAGTGAGAACTACATCATAGCTATTTGAATTTTCTTGCTAAAAAAGCATTTTTGTAACAGATACTAAATCAAATCGCGCAACAGATTTTGCTGAACAATTCGTACAATTTACGACAATCCTTGATACAATAATTTGTAAATCCGAAGAGTTTTTGAACTCCCGTTTGAACTTCAAAGTTTCAAGATGCCAATTTATCGATATCGACAAAATAGCTTCCTCAAATCGCGGCGGCTAGGCTGTCGGGTGCGAGGGGTGTTTTTAAGTCGTCTTGCCTCCATCCAAACACAAGCCAAAAATCTTTATAAATGCAAACGAGATAGCACTATCCAGCTAGTAGCGAGTACGAGAGAGAAAGAAATAGATGCATTCGAGTTAGCTGTCTGTATTTTGTAGCCTGGGTAGATACAGCACGTTCTTACTCCAGTCCGTGGTTAAGGGTACCCCAACTTTGCAATGAATTCAAGTAAAGTTGGAAAAACAAATAACTAAGTATCTCATTTGAATGTATAACTTGGAAGTCTTTTAAAATGAAAAAGGTGTTAAGGTTTTCGTTGCATTTACTGTGTGTACGTTTACATTTACTATTAAGCTCGGTGTCCGCATTCATGTTGATTTTCAAAACCTAGGCTGGTTGAACCTTCAAAGCTTTTACACTCGACTTTTCGATGTTCATAAAACAATACAGAACTCTAGAAAGTCTCGATTACAACTTTTCTGAATACAATTTCCTCTACAGTTTTATTTATCGAAATTGGTTATTCAAAAGAACTTCCACGAACTTCGTGCCATCAATATTTATAGGGATAAAGGAAAAGGTCTCACCTGCCACCAACTAGTAGGTAATTTCCATCTCGCAATAATAATCTGAAGTAGTCTGTGTGTGTCTCGTTGCCGAGGAATTTGTGTGTGTCGTCGACTCCTGAAACAGAACAAATGAATGTTAAAATCTCGCACTTCTAGCCTTTTTAAAAAATGAACGAAATAAAAAAAAAAACACGGTCGATATTCTATAATCTTGTTGAGTAACTAGCTCTTTGTAAGAGTTAATCCGGGGAAGTACCTATATTTGCCGCCATGCTGTGATGCTCGCATTGCTGTGTTCTGATTTGAAAGGTGCACTGCATACTAGTGCAACTACTGGCATATGTTTTTTTTTATCTAGCTTTGCTTAGTTCGGGAATAGATGATAGCGATGTATGAAATGTCCATAGACATTTTGTTTTATGACTAAGAGTGATAGATGCATTGCAATGCCACATAGGCACGTACTCTGAGAACGTGCTCTGTGACGTTAAATGTATCGCTCAGCATCAGATAAACCTGCTTGTTCCGTCGCTTGTACTCTTAAGTAAAAAACAGTCCGACGATTCATGTTTGTGATTTAAAATTAATAAATTGCAGCGATGGTTACCTTTAACGTGCTTAAGGCTTCTTAGGTACGAAAAATACCTTTATTTATATCAATTCCGTGTGTAGATAAATGCGTCTATTATGTATATTCTATGATGTATTTTAAGAGTAGTAGAGCTCTTTGTGAAGGGCTCATCCGGGGAAGTACTACCACCACGCCTTTTTCTGCGCCAAACAGCGTTGCTGTGTTTCGGATTGAAGAGTGTGGTTGCCGGTATAATTACAGGCACATGAAGTTTAACATCTACCAATATGCCTTAAGTTGATGGACGCAGGGCAGTGCATCGTAAGGCACGTAGGTACCTATCGTGCGTGACTTAGAGGTAATGCTTTGTTATTGATGATGGTTACCACTTAACATCAGGTGGGCCATCTGCTTGTACCATCAGCTAGTTGTATAAAAAAAATGTATTTTCACACCTTACTCATTTTTCATCTTTGTGTAAGGTTTCTTTTTATAATCACATCTTCAAAAAGGTTTGTTTTGGTCAGTAAAATCGCCGTAATCCAAATATTTCACCAAGGACACGTTGATGTAACCCGGTTTAACCCAGTAAAGGACTGAAATAATGAGTGTGGTCCTCATTAAACTCCTTTGTCATGACCCTGGTCTTTTGACATTTGATTCTTTTGTATTTGCCAAGTGATTGTAAACTCTATCCGCTTGGCTTACGGCTCTTTTGTTCGGAGACAAATGGTATTGTTGAAAAGGATAACCTTTAATGTTTTGAAAGTCGTTTCGAACGCTTTCCTCTAAGTGGAATATTGGTTTTCCCTTTTTTTCGAATTCTAACTTTTTGATTTATTTTGGGGGATTTGTGATCTCGCGGCCTAGTTATAGGATCCCAACTCTTTTACGGAATTAAACTCTGAGGTGAAAAACATCTAAGACATATACTGTAGGTATCTACCTAAATTTCTACTTTTGCTACTCCATAACCACTCAACTGTGAGGCGGATTTTTGCAAAATGGCGTTGACTGTGAGGCCCGTTATGGCCTCCCCTCACAGTTAGGGCTTTGCGAGTTCAGCATTCTATTAAAACTGCGTTTTCTATTGTTTTTAAGCAGTTTAACTACCTAATTTAGGTACACACTGATTAAGAAATAATTTTATTGCCATTTCATGTACTTTAAATGGTACATACAAGAGAAAATAAAGTATAGTATTGCAATTGTAACTTGAACCACCTAATTTGTGGCACCAGCACCAGCACCGATTCATAGCTGTTTTTATCACACAAAAAGTACTGGAAACACAGCCAGGAGTATTAAAATCAAGAATACTTATATTTTTCTTGGTTTTTCACAGCACGTTCTAGCAATTACTCATTAATTTTTACGTTGACAATCAAAACAAATACGACCTTTGGCAAGTGTCAGGAAGTGAAGTTCGATTAGGGATTGCGCGGAATTTTTGTATGACGCAACACGTGGACGAGTGCTAGATACCCATCTTGCTCTAACAAGAACGCATTTCAATAGGTTAAAACAAGATAGAAACATAAATTAACGTGAATATCGGCGTAAACTGGGTGCCAGCTGAGCGGCCCGATATGGGCTTGTTCACAATCATCGCACATTTGACAGAAGCCCAGAAAGGGCTTCTCCACAATTGAGTGGATATAATGATTCCCCCATTCGATAGAAAGAAATATTAAGTTATGATAAACATAAAATATGATTTGGCAGATTATATCTCACGTAGTACTCAGGATATACATTTGAGGAAGTATCCAAGGATCAAAGAGTCCAATGACACGTTAAACAATATTCATAAAAGCCAGGTTCCTATTTGAGGGGCATAAAAATCGAGTGAGAATAAGATGACAAGAAAAAAGCTCGGAAGGCACGTACGATAAAATCGGAGATTACTCAAAAGGGCCTTTTTATGTCTACAGAATCTATCGATAGGGCAGGTCCCTATGAGATCCGGCTTTTATTTGCCTGTAAAATCGAACAGTAGCGGTCATGCTTGTTAACGGCATGTAGAAGTAACTAGCGCAATGTGGATAGATTTGCAAGTTAAACTTACATGTAATTTGCGTCCTTGCATGCCTGGGTATTTGCCGGATTCAAAGCCCCCCGCGGCCCCTCCCTCATGTTGCATGTCAGTAGCTGACAGCAAATCAAATGTTGGGCTAACTATATGCGTGGCAGATACAGGCATGCCAGTTATCGTATACACATGAAATAAGGTGGCATGTACAAGTAGCTTTTATGCAAGTGTGCCAGCTACAGTCATGTTTATTCCCGCCTTTAAGCGTGTACACTGGCTACTCGAGAATTCAGATTGTAGGAAGTTGTATATCTATAGGGCTTGTTTGATTTCCTTTTCTCTACTTGCAGGTGAAAAAATCAGGGCGCGTTCGTGTCAGATAGCCTCGGTTTAAAAAAAAAACCGTCACGTCACGTCAGTGTTGGTCACTGGCGTGTTGAGCTAGAGGCTACTACTTCATTATTTAACTCCTTTATTGATACTAAGAATACTGAGAGGAATTACTATAGTGCCTGGGGATCAAAGTTTCAATTCTTTTTTTTATTCGTTCGGCTTTCATTCATGACTGCCGAATGCTTAGCTTCCCTACCCGGATAGGGTCACGGCTTGATTTTACATTGATGGCTTTTGTCAGCTCTACTATTGTACCTAAAATATGTGGAGCGATCTTTTTTGGAAGGCACTCGTTTCAAGGCCCCATCTGCCTAAATTGCTAAAAGCGAATAAAAGAACGCAAAGTGGTGTAACTGACGGGTTTTTACATTATCTTCGTTTTATATAAAATAAAAAGTCTAAAAAACGTAAGCAAATATTAAAATTGAGGGATTTCAATTTCAGGTTGAAATTTGGTATTTTTTTAACCAATTTCATAAAAGAAGGTCTAGTGTTTTTTGTATCTACATTGGTTACTCTCGAATGTGTGGTCTAATTTCAATAAGGTTTACAATAACTTAGCCGTTATTTTTTTAAGATATTTCTTCAGAGCCCAAAATCTTTGGAGATATGAAATGGAATTTCCAGTTAATATTATCAAGTAGGCAATGATAAATAAAACACAACAGACAAGTACACAATAGTATTATAATATAATAATAGTATATAATAGTATAATAATAATATTAGAATATAATAATAATATTAATATATAATATTTCAGGAGTCATGTTCCACTCTGCGTCTTTGGTAGCTAAAAAAAAAATATAAGCACACAGAACAATTATTTCATAATATGAAATAATATGAAATAATATGAAATAAGTCGGTGTGCTTATATTTTTTTTGGTATATAAACATACTTTTAATTATAATCTTATCAAATCATATAAACAATCCTCGTTATGCTTCAGAGAAACTATCTAATTTAATTCTATAACTAAAACCATTTCAGTTGAAAATCTAGTTTCCCACTTTCTTGAAAATAGTTTATAATGTGTGCCAAGATACTGGTAACTATTAGTTAGAATGGTTCTGAGGAAGTTCAGCTTGCAAAGAGACTATAAAATTAAAAGAGCCATGAAATGAATAATTCTGAAACCAGAAACTCTTAGAAGCTCGAATTAAGAGAAGCAAACGTACATTAACGTCGTACGTAGCCACAAAAAGGTTTTAACTGAAACGTCCTTTTTCGTACATCACAAAAAGACATCTTTCATCTCAGATACGATTAAATCTGGGGAAAGAAGTTATCAAAAAGAACCTTCAAAGTTTGCTTGCGGATCTACGGCTTACACAAGTTTTCAGTTCACTCTGTTTCAATTGATAACGTCCAAAGAAGCGGTTTTATGAAAAAAGCTGAAAACCTGAGCGATAAAAATGCCTCCGAATTTACGACTTGGTAAATTTTTACTTATCTAACATATGTTTGTGGAAATAGTTGTGAAATAAATCAAACTATGCAATAACATTATGCGCATAAAAAAAGAACAGTTTTCAAAATAGAAGGTAGTTTATTATTACATATTTTAAAATAAATAAATAAAATCATTACTGGATGTTTAAATAAATAAATAAAATAAATATTGGGGGACATTCCACACAGCACTATCTCGCCCCAAACTAAGCCAAAGCTTGTGATATGGGAACCAGATAGCTGATATACTACTTATATACTTTTTCTTTGTAAATATTTACTTATAATATTATATAACACCCAGACAGAACAAACATCTGTGTTCAGCACACAAATATTTGTTCTCGGTCGGGATCGAACCCACGGCCTACGGCACAGAAGGCAGAGCTACTACCAACTGAGCTGTGAAGGCTTTTACACATAACTAATTCAATTCGCAACAACTTAAGCCTAAGAATCTATTAACCAAAACGTATAAGTAGTCTGACCTTATATTTGTCCAAGTTAAATCACAATCGATTGCGTTGTGTTTTTTTTTTTTATTTATTTGATTTATTAAAACGATATTTGACTGGCTTCACAGCTTAGTTGGTAGCAGCTCCGCCTTCTAAGCTGTGGATTGTGGGCTCGATCTTCACGGAAAACGAACATTTGTATGATGAACATAAAATTCTTATTAAGCTTTATTTCATCACTTCAGCCTAGTATCACCCGCTGCTGGGTATAGGCCTCCCTCATGTTTTGCCAGCCTCCTCTGTCCTGTGCGTCTCTGGTCCAGGAGTTTCCTGTGACCTTCACGATGTCGTCTTTATTCTTATTTATTCGAAAACTTTATTTATTTGGTTTAATGTTCAAATATTTCTTTAAAGGCTACAGCATCACTGATCGCAACTCGTGAAGTGGATCTACTCAGCGATTTATAGCAAAGATTGTGTAAGCTATTATATCGGACGGTCACCATGGGAGGTATCCTAAATTAGATGGTAGATAACGCCGCATAAACAGGCCGTGTACGGAAATTAACTAGATGCAGGTGGTATGTGCCTGGAAATAGAGACGTGTACGTGTAGAATACGTGGCATAGCTTGAGCCATACGTGGCGTAGCTTACTTATTAATATTAGTATTTTTTACTTCTAAGAGTAGTGGTAGTCTTGTTTTGTGATGGGCTCATCCTGGGAAGAACTACCACCATGCCCTTTTCTGTGTTTCGGTTTGGAGAGTGTGGTTGCCGGAAAAATTCCAGGCACTTATGTCTTGATATCTGTATGCCTCATGTTGATGGACGCAGGGCACTGCCTTGTTGAGCACGTTCCTAATGTGCGTGGCTTACGAGGCAATGCTTTGTTGTAGGTGATGGTTACCACTTAATATCAGGATCACTTAATATCTGCTTATTCCATCAGTAAATTGTATTAAAAAACCTGCTTAACAGACATATTGGCTTTCTTATTATGTATGGCGACAGAGATATGACAAGGGTAAATTAATGAAAGTGAATGAGGTAAATAGTTATCAAAAATCACTTTTTGTTCTGAAAAAGTGAGGTTTGATAGCCAGAGCTAGTTCGTAACTTATTTTTATTAAAAAAAGTCTTTGCTTATAAAAATTGCATAATATGTTTATTGTGTGTGTCATGCCTCATGTGCATGTATTTGCACCGGCACCCACAGCCCACACCCTTCAAATCGGAATACAGCAATGCAAGTATCACTGCATGGCGACAGAATTACGTACTACGCTGCTAGAGATAGGTCTTAAAGCACATACATACATAAAATCACACCTGTTTCCTATAATAGTGATAGATAGAGACCACAGATTTTCATTTGCATTACATACCTCTTTCGTTTCATTCACTCTCATCACATTATTCATACATGCTCATCGGCTTAGGGTACTCCTAACCTGGCTTTTTTCTAAAATGTTTATCTGATACGTACACCGAAGTCTTCTCCTCCCAACAGTCCAAATCACATTCGCCTGATGCATCTGTTTCGTTAATCTTCTTTTATCCATTTTGCCCAGACCAGAATACTTCCACGGATGAACCTTTTACAAAGAGTCTGACTCGACTTCTGACTACTGACTACTAATTATGTCTGACTTCTGCTGGTTTCGGCTCGTATGATGTTTCGGAGTTTTCTAGGTATATTTCGTAGTTAAACTAGCATGCCTACTGAAGGCCATCTCCACGTAGCTTATGATTAAATGCTTCCTGCATGCAGAGGGCGTGCTGTAGCAGAGTTAACTAAATTTGATTAAGGCTTAGAGTTTACCAGCTTTGTTTGAGCTTACAAACGGCTTAAAAATATCAATGTGTTTCCGTGGGATCGATCCAAACCAAGAACAAACATTTGCGAAATAAATAATTATTAAGGTATATAGATATTTGTTCTGTGTCTGGGTATGTATTTACAAAAAAAGTATTGCTTAGTTTGGGGCTAGATAGCGCTGTGTGAAAATTTTAGCGTATGTATATTTACTTATATTTATTATTATTTTAAACCGATGCCAACGGTGGACTTCTCAGGCTTATGTTGATTATTAATGACAGTCTCTATTTGCAGTTCTCATGGTGTTTATCTAGTTTTATAATATAGTCAATAAAATTGTTACAACATCAAATATTTAACATGTTGAGTTTAAATAATAAATGAAAATAACAATGCTACTGATAAAATAAAGTGTTGAATACACGGGCCATGCAAGCAAATATACCAATTTTCATTTCAAATAAATAGGCAGGTGTTTTTGTAATTCCTGTGCAATTCCAAATATGGCCTACATTTGTAACGCTATGCAGTCACGCTAGCAATGACAAATATCCTTCTTACACGATCATTGAAGGAAGTTAAAGTTGGCCAGAAAATATAATTCAAAAGTTTTAGCAATGATTATTTTGCTGCAAACAAACTTCTGACATCTGTTTATGCATTTTCTTGTTTTTTTTTCTTCCACTTTAAATTGTTTTGTATGTGTAGGTATGTATTTTTTTAAAAATAAATGTCAGTACCTATAGATGTAGATACGTGGGCGCTGGCTTTAAGTTGACCCAAAATATATTATGAGACGTTTTTGACTGTACAAATCATTTAGCAATACAGACATTCTACGATCTAGTCTAATTGAGACTTACAAGACCTTCCGAAATCTTGTCATTGAGATACAATTGCGATCAAGTAATTTTAAGCTCTACTCATAAATCGAGTGTAAATTTATCTAATTTCGAGATCTTTTACTTAGCAAGCTTGCTAAATAAGATTTAAAGAAGAAACCATCACCTATATAAGAAAGCATTGCCTCGTAAGACACGCATGATAGGAACGTGCCCTAGGATGCACTGCCCTGCGTCCATCAACTGAGGCATGCAGATGTTAAACCTCATGTGTCTGTAAATACACCGGCAACCACACTCTTCAAACCGAAACACAGTAACGCTGCTTGGCGGCGGAAAAAGGCATGGTGGTAGTACTTTCCTGGACGAGCCCTTCACAAAGAGCTCTACTATTCTTAAAATGTCAAAATACTTTATTTTGTTGTACGTAGGTAAGCGTAAGTTTCATCTCTGGATCTTAGCCTTAGTGCCTACGATGAATACGAAGTTCTTGTTATCCTTAAAACGTTTTCAGGTAAAAAAATACCCTTCAGACCTTTCCCGAAACCTTGACAAAGAAAAGCGTACAAATCACAACAATGCTTCTTTGTTAACCACTATTACATAGACGAGCGGTTCCTAGGTTCATACAAAAACCATGAACCCCAGAATCTACGGTTTACTCTGTGGTGAAACGATGTTATATCCATCTTCATTAGTGGCGACCGCTGTTACAGTCACAGTCGCAAGTGGCCGGAAAATAAATAGTAGCGAGACGTTTGTGCTGGCCAAACTTTTTAGAAGCTTTGTACTGTGGATGACGTCAAAGCAGTGCTTAGTGTATTTTGTAAGTAAAAAAAGAATGAAAAATGCTTTTGTCGTGGTAAAAAACTTAACTAAATAACTAAACTATAGAACTGTAATTGTACATGCTGCTGCTCGCACTGTGACCGTGAAAAAAAAACAGCTGTTTCATACATTTTAGCCAGGTAGGTATTGAACTTTTGTATGAAACAGCTGTTTTTTTTTGCGTTTACAGTGTTGGTTCCTTAGAAAAAGTTATTCATATTGATGGGTACTTTAGCCCCCTGAAGTTTCTAATCACAAGTATTGGAACAGCTTGTATAGTGATTGCTAACATTAATATTCAAAGCATTTCCTTGAGTCTGTAAATGTTTCTACCCCATTCCCGGTAATTCTTCTGTATAAAAAGTAGGCTTTATGGCTTTATTTTTAGAGCTCTCTTTTTATATGACCACGCCGATTAATAAACAAATCCAAGATGGCGTCGCTAACCATCACCAACATGGTACGTTTTTTATTCAATTACTAACATTATTGGTGTGTCTGTAGGTGTTTGTGTGCAACAGCAGGTAAAGGACTCAGCGTATGCCTCACCACTATAATACAAGTACCTAGCTTGGCGCTGATTTCAGCAGAAGCTTTGTTCATCAAGATAGACCCATAAAACAAAAGGCATAAAATTAACTCCTTCTCAGGTCCTTCGTTCCTAGTTTTCAGACATTGATTCAAGATACTACAAAGATTTGTCTTCCCTCGTTTTAGTTTACTGTCAGTCGTAAAACGTCTACAACTAAAATAAGGGTCACTGCCATTGAAGGCATTTCCATAAAAAATCACGGCATTCATGGTCGTAATTTTGACGGAATAACGTATCCTACACAGCTCTTCATTCCTTCACAGTTGAGTTGTTACTTTACTACCTCTGCTTTTTATTTACGTAAAGCTGTGCTGTGCTGTTAGTTGTGAGCGATCCCCACCAGATTTGTGTGATGAACAGATCTTAGTTCTGTGTCTGGGTGTTATGTAGTAATAAAAGGATGCTGCTGTACATAAAAAGTCAGATAAGTTATCAGCGTGTTGATTTTGGACAACACAATCTGCGTAAACAGGGCACCGTATTTTTTTTAAAGTTCAACGGCCGGTTTCTAAAAGCTCGATCAAAACTAATCGGATGTCAAGTTACTTGCTATCTCTATCTTATTCGATGCAATAGCTGAAATGGCGAGGGACTTGACATCCGATTAATTTTGATCGAGCTTTCAGAAACCGGCCGTAAGTATAAATATTTGTTGTCTAATTCTTCTTAGACATAATACCCACGACGGAGTGGTTGTGATCGTCTCATTATAAATCTCCATTTATTTTTTGAACCAGCGTTTATTTTTTTATTATAGCCTATTTCTTCCCACTGCTGGGCAAAGGTCTCCCCCAAGGACTTCCAGTTCTCCCTACCCCGAGCCTCCTCTCACCATCTACCTTCAAAGGCATCTATATCGTCCTGCCAGCGCTTTCACGGCCGACCACGAGGCCGCCGTCCGTCAGGAACCCATGGTGTGCTGATTCTCTCCCACCTCGGGAGGCATCCGGCTGATGTGCCCCGCCCAACCCCATTTGAGCCTGGCAGCTTTATCTCCTACATCGCTTATGCCTGTCAAGGAACGCAACATGGTGTTCCGCACTCGGTCAAACGCTTTAAACCGAGAATGCAGCGTCAACATAATAATTTCAAAAATATGTGCTTTAATATACAATCTCAAAACTGCTTGTTGACAGCCCTCACAGCTCAGTTGGTAGTAGCTCTGCCTTCTGCGCCGTAGGCCGTGGGTTCGATCCCCACTGAGAACAAATATTTGTGTGATGAACATTCATGTTTGTTCTCTGTCTGGGTGTTATATAATATGTATGTATTTACAAAAAAAAGCTTTGGCTTAGTTTGGGGCTAGATAGTGCTGTGTGGATAGTCAATCAATATTTATTTATTTATCTGCATAGATTACAAAATAATGAATGTTAAAAATATAACGCATGTAATGTGTACGTGGGTCGTTTTTATTTGAGTTACAATGTATTCGCATTATGAAAGGTTTTTGTGAGTGTTTCTCGGTAAAAATAGGAACAAAGATTCCGCTCAGCGTTTATTGTAAAACCAACTTTGTTGAAAACGCATTACGGATCAATTTCCAGAGGTAAAGTCGTTAAGAAAAGGTGGTCATTGTCGGACATTTTGTCCTGGTTCGAGTGTAGGCTCGTTAGCCCTAATGGTCACGACTGTACCTCGTAACGACACACGTGTAAAAGCTTTCTTTTCGAAAGACAATGTTGGAGGTGTTAGTTTTATTCTGGGATCATAATAAATGGGTCCCTTCTTGCCAATATTTTTGACTGGGAAACAAATACAACCCTAAAAAAAGAAAGAATAAAGACCTCATAGCAATGGGTTATTGTAAAAGATGGGGCGAAAACAACTTGTAACGTAGCTAACGACTTATCCGCGACAAACGTGAATGATGATGATAGTTTCTTACACGTGGTATATTTATTGTGTGAGGGCTTCATGGAATCTATATTTCTCTCTTCTTCACTCATTTACAAATAATCTTGCCGGTCTCTCTTTCTTGTCGTGTCACTAGTTTCTTTCAAAACAGTGTGGTGAAAGGATTTAAAGTGCGGCTCAAGAGGCTCCTTTCGAGCTCTTGACACATGTTATAGAACTTTTTAGGTTCTACGACATGCCGGTTTCCCCACGATGTTTTCCTTCACCGTTTGAGAGTACTGGCATTGTGCACATACATTTTTGAACAGAAAAACTCATTGCTGCACGACCGGTTTCAAACCCACGACCTTAGGATCGGAAGGCGGAGCCACTACCACTAGACCACCACAGCTCTCAGGTCACTCTCTTCAGGTCGATAATGACAATGACGTCATAGCTCTGTAATACGTACAGTAACAAAATAAAGGCTGCCACAGCTAACTAACATAGTGGCGATTGGGTATAGCAGACCCAATCGCCACTTTGAGAGAACCCGTAGCTTCATACAATCGGAACACGAAGCGTGGGATAAAATACCAACGACTGTGTAAAGATTCCAGGAAGTTGGTATACGGGAAAGGCAACAATCTTTCTTCCTAGAAATGTACACAGACACACACAAGCCCGAAGGACCGACGGCAATGTAAGGATCGCGGTTTTTTTTTCTAAACCTTTCTATCCGGAAACAATTGGGACAATGTCATTGACAACTCCCACAGCTCAACAAAGCATTGCCTCGTAAGTCACGCACGATAGGAACGTGCCATACGATGCACTGCCCTGCGTCCATCAACTTGAGGCATACAGATGTTAATCCTCATGTGCCTGTAATTACACCGGCAACCACACTCTTCAAACCGAAACACAGCAACGCTGCTTGGCGGCAGAAAAAGGCGTGGTGGTAGTAGGTACTTCCCCGGACGAGCCCTTCAGAAAGAGCTCTACTACTCTTAAACTTCGTCCTCTGCGCTCTAGGTTGTGGCTTCGATCCCCACCGAGAACCAACATGTGTGTTATTAACATAAATGTACGTCTGGGTGGATTGCATAATATGTAGTTATTTACAAAAAACAACACTAATATCAGTATTCTATCAGTTAACTAGTTTCCATAGTAGTTAAGCTTAGTTTAGGGCTAGATAGACCTGTGTTGAATGTCCACAAATATTTATATTTATTTACTAGCTGGTGCCCGCGACTTCGTCTGCGCAGGATAAGTATTTCGAGTAGCTTATATTAGCGTGGCGTAGTACATATGTGTAACTCTACTTGACACTTATCGTCATATTTTGGACAATTCACACAATATCTTTATAAATTGTAGCCTATGTGGTATTCTGATGTATAAGCTATATAATTGTAAAGTTTCATTAAAATCCATTCAGTAGTTTTTACGTGAAAGAGTAACAAACATCCATACTTACAAACTTTCGCGTTTATAATATTAGCAGGATTTCAATGAGGAACGCCTTTTTTTTTACAACTAGCTGTTGGAACAAGCAGATGGCCCACCTGATATTAGGTGGTGTCCAGCAGTAGACTTCTTCAGGCGGATGATGATGAGGTTCATACGGGTATATTGTATATCTATCGAGTCTTTCATGAAACTTGATAGCACTTGAAGCTCTCCCGTGGCTCCAGACCGTTAATACAGTTTCGACTGACTGCTATTAAACCTGAGCCTTTGAGACACACGCTCGTAATGTTTGGAGAACTTTGCATTTTCAAGCGTTCCGGTATATTCGAATGCTCTTTTAAAGTAACTTTTCAGTAGATGTTTTGGGAGAGCTGGTTATTTTAATTGCCTAGGGCGGTTTCACTATCGCAGAGTAACGCTATGCGTCGGAGTAAAATATTTCCGTCGTTACTTGTGGTGACTCTCTCTTCTCGTGTCACTAGTTTCTTTCGAAACAGTGTGGTGAAAGGATTTTCAGTGCGCCTCAAGAGGCTCCTTTCGAGCACTTATAACCACAGAAGAGTTGAAGAGTATGAATACACGTGTCATGAATGTGATGACGCGGCGAATAAATATATTGCAAGATGAAGAAAAGACTGAGAAGATTTTGCGCAATCTTAGTCCCGTTGATTAGCGCGACAAAGCTTCTACATTTTTATCTCTTTCACATACTCTACATTAATTCTTCTTAAAATTATCAAAAGTTAAAAAATCGGCTACTACGATCTTTCATGTTATAAATACACTAAGGGTTGATTTACCAAAGGTTTTTGTTTTAAGGTATATTTGGTTTTTATATTAACTCGAGAATATTTATTAGAGAAATAAGTTAAAAGTACCTTACTAATATATTGCATGCACAGCACTATGTAGTCCCAAACTAAGCCAAAGCTTGTTATATGGGAACCAGATAGCTGATATAATACATAAATACATGTATATCTTATAAATAATACATAAATAGATATATTAATAAGGTACACCATACTATTGTGAAAAGTTTCACAAGAATATAGTTTATCTTTTTGGTCGAAGTGTTTTGAACCATCTTGTAGACTAGATTGAAATTTCCTTTCAAATTCCTATTTAACTGTTTGTCAGTGTATCAAGTACCTGTCTTGCATTCAGACATACTCGTAGCCAGCTTACTTTAGCTTAAGTTTGGACAACGGCGGCAATTATTCAAGTTGACTGGAGTTCAAGTTGAGTTTCAAGTTACCGTTACTTGATGGCTGTAGGTGAGGTGGATATTAGCCAATATTACTGTGTGTATAATTGGGTTATTTATAAAAAAATAAACACTCTGGGCACGGTAGGTATTCCCTTAGATTAGACAGCCTTTACAGCTCAGTTGGTAGTAGCTCTGCCTTCTGCGACGTAGGCCGTGGGTTCGATCCCCACCGAGAACAAACATTTGTGTGGTGAACATAGATGTTTGTTCTCTGTCTGGGTGTTATATGTATAATATTATAAGTATGTATTTACAAAAAAAAGTATATATGTATTATATCAACTATCTAGTTCCCATATTACAAGCTTTGGCTTAGTTTGGGGCGAGATAGTGCTGTGTGGAATGTCCACCAATATTAATTTATTTATTACTACCTATTGCTTCAGAATCTGCAACGAAAACTACCTTCTTAGAAGCGACATTCCAGTGGCTGTAAGTAGTGCAAATATAGTTAGAGTTCTATTTGCATTCAATCGGTGAATGTAGTAGTCTCAAGGAGCCTTCAGAGGAAGCCAGGGGGTAAACATATAGCTTGCAGTTTAAATACCTATTTAGAATTAAGTTCAAATGTATTTTTGTGTTGATCCTATTTTCTACTATCCTATCCTGTTCTACTTCCTATCCTTCTTCACATAGTATAAACAAAGTTGCTTTCTCTGTCCCTATACAAGCATAATCTCTCAGGGATAACCCACAATAACCGTGCGAAGCCGTGGCGGGTAGCTAGTATTATATAAATGCGAAATATACGGCGTTAGGAAGTTTGTGACTCAATCACGCGCTAACCTGGAAGAGAACTCTCTTAGTGGTATTGTACCTAAATTTGTAATATCTCTGTATGTATTTTCCTTAATGTACAACGCGTGAAGCTATTTTAATACAAAATTGATCCCTGTTGCACATCTTAAGGGATGAATTTCGAGAATAAATAGTCTGAATTATTTAGTCAAATCTATTAAATAAATAAACAAACTAATCGTGAAGCTATTCCTTTTTTGATGATTGAATTTGATTTTGATGTTGTAACATAAAAGTCCCAATATTTTAAACTCTGTTTTGATCAGATTTACTTATTTTTGAAACTTGATAACATTTTTATATTTAGGGACATTATTTTCCGGTTTTTTTCAACCTGTATAACGTTCCCCATTTCTGAGTTCACGGAAATCGTCGCCAAAAGAACCCCGAAATTAGGGCATGCCAACCACTCGTGTGTATAAAGGAGGTTCGTTTAGGTATTTTTATTTGAAAAGGGCTCATATTGTGGCTCGGAATAAACAACCTACACAAAAAATGTGGCCTAATTAGGAGAACTTATATTTCAACTCCTACCAATTCGTTTTCACAAGAGGGTTAATATTGTTTTACTTTTGTTTTATTTCTATTACTGTACGGAAACTTTATACAATATTTAACTTTAACAATAAAAAAAAAATGGTAGGAAAACTTTTTGGATCAAAATGATATTTTGCTGAACCACAGAGGTTCGCAATTTTTCAGAACTACTTTCAGTTATTTTATATCTTCAAAAATGTTAAATTGTGCGAGTGAGAAGTTGATTGATGGTTTTCACCCTCTTAGTAAGTCTAAGACGTGTCTGGTAGAATGCACCCTTAATCACTACTTAGTATAAAACAAAGTCGCTTTCTCTGTCCCTATATCCCTATGTATGCTTAAATCTTTAAAACTACGCAACGGATTTTGATGCGGTTTTTTTTTATAGAAAGAATGATTCAAGAGAAAGGTTTATATGCATAATACAAGCATAATCTCTTAGGGATAACCCACAATAACCGTGCGAAGCCGGGGCGGGTCGCTAGTTCATAATAATGTAGGGCAAAAACGTTTTCCACTCATAAAAGAAAAGTGTTAAATCAACATTTCAGTTAAAACATTAAAATCTATGTAATTTATAGCGAAGATATAATCGTGGCGTTCCCTCAGGATTTTCATTGAAAAACCTTTCACGAAATCACACTCGAGATGCATTTTCTTAATCGAAAAATGTTAGCCCTCAAGGTTATTAAATCTAAGGGCTTCTGAGGTGCGGTCACCGGCATATGACGTCACGGCATCTATATATCGCAACGTAACGGTTGAAGTGGCAATGTGTAGTCCATATACTCGTAGCTCGTACAACCAACAACCGCTGGAGAATTGGACACGCACGGTCGCAATCAGTTCTGTGCAATGATTTTGTATGTACTTGTTTACTGTGAGTTGCAGTTCCAGTTTCCACTGCCCAAATTTACATAACAACAAGTTGGAAGCCCTTTTTTTGTCAATGTATCAAACTACCACACAAGTAATTATTGTGAAAAATGTTTGACATTTCAGATTCAACTTTCAACAACAGATTTTGAGAACAATTTACAAATTTTCTGTAGTGCAAACGTAAAAACCAACAAAGCAATATCATCCTAAAAATGCTTCTATAATATGTATCGGATGTCAACAGAACGACAAGCGGTGAATTCGATTATTGAAAAAAGTCAACTGAACGTGATAGATAACGAATTCGATGTCTGAAATAAAGAATGTCAGTCGCAGTACGAAACGGTCGCTGCTTTTGAGAAAATCGTAGCATAAGTAAGGTGGTAGTGATTTAATTTCCTGTGCACTTCACTTTGCCCCACAGTGCGCCATTTTAACCCAGTCTCGTTTTACCCACTCTCCTTGAATTTAGCGCAGCTCGAGTATCCAAGATGCAGTGAATTAAGATAAAACTTCATCTTTATCGTTTGAAAACGTTGATGAACGTTATTTATTGTTTTTTTATGAAAGGAGAATCGTTTTTGAGCTTTAGTAGGTCATATCGTTAAAAGTTATATTTTCGCTGTGAGTCTATTATATTTAAAAGTTAGATTTATCTATAAATCACGATATTTTTATTAAATTTTAAGTGAAAATCCATAACTCCCACCCCCCTCTCTATCAAGACGCCACCCTTCACCCTGAGTGAACCTTGCAAATGCGTCGAACACTCGGAAGTCAGTATACATATTTACAAGATGGCCACTCGACAGATATGGATGCGTTTCCGGTTAGCGTCAAGTGGATCAGACGATTAATCTTGCACCTTTTGATGACGTGCTCTACGTAAGACGGATGCTTCGGAATGTGTAATGAAGTTTGGAACCATTAGGGACATTCCTCAATATGTTGAACAGGTCAGTCTGGATGCCGTTATTGCCCGAATTTCGAAGGAAGTTTATTAATTTCAAGCTACGAGATATTGAATTTGACACCTCAAGTTCTCTTTTGTATTAAAACAAACACACGACACATTATTTTGTACAATCAGCAAAAGTTCACGATAATTTATTTTGATTTTTTAAAATAGCATGTTTAGCTAATGTATAGCTGAAAAGCCAAGACTCAGCTTCTATGCCTAGTCCGAAGACCAGGTGCTGTTTTTCAGTCTTGCCTAAGGGCGTTGGGAGAATGTTAAAAATTAAAGTAAAAAATTGTGCGAACAGATGGTCATGTGGGTAGGTGGTGTTTGTAAGTGTGAAAATTGTTAAACTGTGTGTGTGGCTATAGGCAGAGTAAGTTTATGTGTGTGATCTAAGTGGGTTCTCCTTTTAACACAAGTCTGGGTTTCACAGGAGAGAACCCTGTGTGTATAATTGTTAAAAAGTGTGTGAGTTAAATAATGAATAACTCCTCCTAATAATGAATTGTGGATTGTGATTTCGAAGATTTGCTTTGGCTTATTAGAATTTTAAAGGCACAATTACCATTTATCTTCGTAACGAGAAGATATATATTTTTTTAATTTAAAATGGTAATCAACATTTTTGCTAGCTGTAGTACGATAAAATCTCTGACTGAATTTTGCAGTCCACGAATGAGTGCATTGCACTCAACTAAGCCCCGCAAAATACTGTAAGTGCTTTAAACTTGCATGAAACCGAGCGTGTCTCATAATTTGTCATACCAGTACCTACCTTACGACTGAGTTTAGCCACAGAATAAAATAGTGTTGAACACATTGCACTCACTTGATGAAATTCAGGAAATCCTACTAAACGCGAAAGTTTGTAAGTAAGTATGGAATGGATGGATGTTTGTTACTCTTTCACGTAAAAACTACGGAATGGATTTTAATGAAACTTTACAATAATATAGCTCATACATCAGAATAACACATAGGCTACAATTTATAAAGATATTGTGTGAATTGTCTAAAATATGACGATAAGTGTCAAGTAAGTAGGAAAATATCTACCATCTGCGAGCTATTCTGGTATGCGCTGCCAAAACCGCTAGAGTTACACATACGCCACGCTAATATAAAGCTACTCGAAATACTAATCTTGCGCAAACGAAGTCGCGGGCACCAGCTAGTATATGATAAAAATAGGGTAGGATGAATTGAAGAATGTAACAATAAATAAGCAAAGCTTGCACTATGGGTACCAGATAGCTAATATAATACTTTTAATATTTCAAAATACTCGGACATAGAACTAACATTCATGTTCATCGCACAAATATTTGTTCTCGGTGGGGATCGAACCCATCTATTACTATCAACTGAGCTGTATGAGTTGTATGATCTTCTTCTTCTTCTTGTCGTGTCACATTGTTTCGAAAAAGTGGGTTGAAAGGATTTTTAAGTGCGCCTCTATTCGAGCACTTGACATTAGACTTTTGTATGGTCTTCCTAACGGAAATATTTTAAAAATAATATTGAGAATATATTTTTCCTAAAATATATTTAAAAGTTAAAATTTGCTGGCGTTAAAGCAAGTGTCATCTCAAACTTGCAAATCGAAGAAGTTTAAAACCAAAAACGATCATCGATCTTGAACTTAAACTATGCGCTGTAAAGACACCGGATGCATTATAAACTATTATCGAGGAAAAATGAATCTTAAGTTAAGGAACAGTTGAACTAAAACTGCTTGAAAGCTATCAGGACAAGTGGAGTGTCATGCACAGGGTGACTGCTCTATCTTGTGCCAGAGATCTTTTTACCACACGCAGTGAGCTAGATCGGTT
Organism: Chloroclysta siterata; assembly: GCA_932294275.1. NCBI lineage: Eukaryota > Metazoa > Arthropoda > Insecta > Lepidoptera > Geometridae > Chloroclysta > Chloroclysta siterata. The sequence continues at coordinate 21,921,574 of OW028589.1, forward strand.
AAAGCTATGATTGCCTAAATAACTGTGACAATCATATTACGGTCGCTAGCGGTGGTAATATGCACTTATATTTATCATTAGTATGTTTTTTACAAGTGTGGTTGGCTGTGTAATTTGATGGACGCAGGGCAGTGCATCGAAGGCCACGTTTCTATCGTGCGTGACTTACGAGGTAATGCTTTGTGATGATTACCACTTAACATCAGGTGAGCCATCTGCTTGTTCCATCAGCTAGTTGTATAAAAAAAAAGGTATTCGCCCGATTAAAATACGAGCTAATGAGCAGAGAGGTCCAACGCGTCCCGTCTAGAGCACAATAATGCGTTTGGCTAATAACAATATAAAAACTGTATTAGTAATTTCTAATAAGAGCCGTCATAATTATGATAACGATTAACCACTCAGGAACTAACTAAGCTTGTGGAAAACTAACTATAAAGAACTGATAAGGAAGCTTTGCCGATTATACGTCGACTTTATGATTGCGCTATGTTTTTATCAAAGTTTATCAAAGACATTCAGATTTTAATTAGAGCTCGACCCTCAAAGCTCAAATATCAAGTGAAACATAGACCTTGAAATTTTTTTCGTCGTTTCTTATTGTCAAAAACATAATAATAATATAGCAAATACATGAGTATTTATAGCTCTTTGGCAAGTTGAAAGCGGCTTGATTATTATCTACTTGGTCTACAAAATGGCGGCTAGATATCAGCTTGCTCAGCAAAATGGCGGCGGGTAGGTAGAGCGATGCACTTCCTGCAACTCTAGGGGACAATTAATCTTGTGTACTCACTTATTTTGTTCAACCGGCAAGACCAGGGGCGAACTTCGGGCTTATTACGTATCGGACGTCGAATTTAGAAGTTTGCTAGGGATGAAATCCTGCCGCTAACTTAACTGTTGTATCGATATATCGAGAGCGCTTTCATTAATTGTTGTGAAACAAAAGATAGCAATAGAAAACTGAATAAGATGGAGTTATTCGTTCACTCTTGGTCAACTGACTATCACGTTAGTTGTACTGTATCACGTCACTTTGAACTTTTGGAGCCGATTGCACGCATACGCTTCTAGTTCATTGTAGAAAGTTTTAAAATGTAAAGACTTTAAGTGATTTAGCTTATTATTGTGCGATAGACTAAATTAAATTGAATAGCACGCAAGCCAGTCAGACATGCGTGCTATTCAAAGCCAACAGACGCTTGAGGAATCCGAAATGCATATATTGTCACAAATAATTGAGTCAAGAAGACCAAGTGTATCCATCTCTTTTTGCCCCACTGTTCCTCGTAGATATTACTCTAATCCCGATAAAGCCCCATCCCTACTTTCTACTTAGCTTAGTGTTTATATCAAGCACTAGGTGATGATGGATCGAGATAGTCTCGATCGGGTTAAGTGAAGTTGAGAAAAACTCATTTCATGAGCTTAGTATACCTAGCCATATATCTAAGTAAGTACAATCAGTAAGTAGTTCTATTGATCTTTAAAAGTAGGGTTGGCAAAGCTTATAAATCGAATACCAGCACGTTCATAAAATGCTGAAAAGTTCTAAAATTCTAATTGTGAATTATTAGATTTCGTTTACGATTAACGTAATTTGAAAGCGTTTCAAACACAATTTTACCGATCTAATCGGGCTATCACTCTAATACACTCTAAAATTGACCTTAGGTGACCGTTCCCACTATGAGGGTTGGCACAATATGTTTCTTTTCTTCCATTCTGTCTATCATCTCTCAAACTCCACTTGTGAATTATTTGATTTCACTAACGATGAGCGTCATTTGAAAGCGTTTTAAACACCGTTTTACCGATCAAATCGTCACCCTTACCTTCACCCTACGCCTTCAATATACTTTTGATTCTTTACTTTCGTAGATCTGAAGCAATCTACAGTTCCCGGTTTGCGATAGAGTCAGCGATTTGATCTCCGTAATGCGTCTTCGGTTAATTCTGCCGCACTTGCTCCGTATCAGCTTATCGTTGTTCAATTGATTCCTGGAGAGCACTGAAGGTCTAGTGGTAGCGGCCCCGCCTTCCGATCCTAAGGTCGTGGATTCGAAACCGGTCGTGCACAATTGAGCTTTTCTGTTCAAAAATGTATGTGCACAATGCAGTACTCTCAAACGGTGAAGGAAAACATCGTGAGGAAACCGGCATGTGTCGTGCACCAATGAGTTTTTCTGTTCAAAATTGTATGTGCAAAATGCCAGTACTCTTAAACGGTGAAGGAAAACATCGTGAGGAAACCGGAATGTCGTAGAACCTAAAAAGTTCTATAACATGTGTCAAGTGCTCGAAAGGAGCCTCTTGAGGCGCACTTAAAATCCTTTCACCACACTGTCTCGCAAGAAACTAGTGACACGACAAGAGAGAATTGATTCCTGTCTTTGTTATTCGGTAGTCCACGACTTTTCTTTAAATGTATCCAATATTACCTGTACGACACAGGTAATATTGGATAGGATTGGCTCTAATTTCTGGGACATCATTAGCTCGAAGAAGAAATAGGGCTCTCCAAAGATTGCTGGGAAGAAGAACCATTTTGTGTTTTTTCCATCCGCCAATTTTCCGCGATCATGAGAATGGTGTCAGATCTTCAGGTGGAGGGTTCCTACGCAACGGACATTAAGGAATTAAAAAAAAAAGTTTCATGAAGAGATTGCTTTTTAGCGATAAGACCGCCCATTGTATATTTTGTTTTCTTTAATTGTTATAATTTGTTCTATTTTGTTAGTTTGTAAGGTGTCTGTGCAATAAAGATTTTTCATTCATTCATTATACTAAATCATTCATTAATTATGGTAATATTCATTCATGGTACTGAATAAGTATTTGACAAAAACTAAGCATATACATCCTACAGTTAGATACTCATTCTCCTATGTAGTATTGGCTAATGAGGAGATTAACGTATTTGAGTGCGGCAGTTGGTGACAAAACATTCCCGACAGTATAATGAAATCACTGCACTCAGACGTAAGACAATTAAAAATGCCATCAATCATTAAAATAGCCAAAAACAGTTCATGCACTACAAACACTTGAATAATTCAACAGCTTGTTATCCACAGGCATTGCAATGTACTTTATTAAGGCGTGGAGCGTTGCATAATCTAAGAGATGCAGAACCACGAGTGCCTAATATTTTACACTGTAGTAACCTTGCCAGTTAAACTTTTTGAAGTAAGTTTACTCTGATATGAGATTTAGTTGTTTTGATTTAAGGATGCTATTTCAATAACAAGTGCGCGGTTTGAATTTTGACGAAATAAGTTCTTTATTTTCGGTAAAAAATATATATGGTGTTGGTTTCGTGGAATAAAGTTACCACTATCTTTCAAGGGTAGCACTTGATTTTATTATATCATTTCTTTTCTTCATTACATTACATTTTCACTGTTCAAATTATGAAGTTACATTTTCCTAGAAAAATAAAGAGTACCAGCCTTAATTCTACCGCTAAAAGTGGAACATATATTTTCAAGGTACGAGTATTTTTCTCAGCATGTCGAATTTTGAACTGAAAATGATATGAATGGCTTCCTAAAAGAATTGTAGGTCAGGTTTCACCTTTGCCAAAAAGTAAAACAAAAATAAAACCACCTAGTGCAGAGCTGAACAGAGGTGGAAATTTCGACTTTCCATACATACTTTTTTGCAACAAACAAGCAGCTATGGTGTTGGGGATGAAATAGTCTCAGACTAGAAAAGAAACATGATTTTATATCATTCACTAGCGAGGGATCCCACGACGTTCAAGCACCTATTTCAGACTCATTATTCCGCTCCGGATTCAATATTTCATCCCCATCAAAAATACTTAATTTATGTTCGCAATGCCAATGCTTTTAAACGGTGAAGGAAAACAGTTAGTATTCTAACAGCGGCGATGGGCTTGCGACCTGTCACGTATGGAATACTAACTACAGAAAAATGTGGGTATGTGCCAAATGTAATGTTTGGACGTAGCTCTGATTACACCCTATAGACGTCCTCAAAGAATCTGGAGTTCGTATGTGGTACCAACATAGTTGAGGGGATATCTACCGTGCCAAACTTGTGAAGCTGTTTCAGTTTTTTTTTCAAAAAACTTTAATTATAGATACTCTCTATGGCACAAAACCTATTTAATTAATTATAACTACAAGCATTTCGAAGTGCTCGAATGGAGCCTCTTGAGGCGCAATTATTCCTTTCACCATACTGTTTCGAAAGAAACTAGTGACACGACAAGAGGAGAGACCAGCATTTCAACTACGTATTATCGCTAGCTTGCAAGCTCGGCTTACCATTTGTTATAAGAAATACCTAGACGAGGTGCGCGCTAAGATATTGTTTACTGAGCGCTGCAAACACATGTGCAATTTCGTTTTGATTTATTCAACCATTTCAGTGTTACTAGAAAGCCTGCTATCACATCTTTGTAATTGTCATTTCATTGTAGTCTTAAAAGACGATTACAATACTACTTAAAAAGACAATATACAATTAGTATGCACCGAAATAGTTTTTTTATTTTTTATTCGTCATCTCGAAATGGCACTACGATGACCCTCTGACATGATCAGAGACTTTAGTACTACTTAATATTGATTTCCTACAAACAAAGAAGAGTCCCTAATGAAAATTCACTAAATTATGTTTCAGTCTTAATTCATTTCTACCATAATTTAAATGTCGTTTTTTTGTTGCTATTTTACTATACAAGGTGTTCCATAAGTTGTGTATATAAACTTCAGGGGGCTAAAGTACCCATCAATATGAACAACTTTTTCTAAGGAACCAACACTGTGAACGCGAAAAAAAAAACAGCTGTTTCATACACAAGTTAAATAGCTACCAGGCTAAAATGTATGAAACAGCTGTTTTTTTTTTCGCGTTCACAGTGTTGGTTCCTTAGAAAAAGTTGTTCATATTGATGGGTACTTTAGCCCCCTGAAGTTTATATACACAACTTATGAAACACCTTGTATATACCTACTGTTATTTTCCTATCGCTATTTTAATCGGTGCTTACTTTACTTATTGCACCGCAATTGTTGCGGTTATACTCTGTTTATAATAGTGCATCAAACACTATTATAATTTATAACACAACGGTGAGTGACGACCTGTCGACCGACTTTGTTGTCCCAACCGATATTGTTCTCTATTTTTTGCTTACGTTTTCGTGACACAAAATAAACATATTCTGATTTTGAGGTACAGGTAGATTTTGAGCGCTACAAACGCAAGTGCAAATTCGTTTTGATCTCTCTCTTGTCGTGTCACTAGTCTCTTTCGAAACAGTGTGGTGAAAGGATTTTAAGTGCGCCTCAAGAGGCTCCTTTCGAGCACTTCGCACATGTTATAGAACTTTTTAGGTTCTACGACATGCCGGTTTCCTCACGATGTTTTCCTTCACCGTTGGGAGTACTGGCATTGTGCACATACATTTTTGAACAGAAAACTCATTGGTGCACGACCGGTTTCGAACCCACGACCTTAGGATCGGAAGGCGGGGCTGCTACCACTAGACCACCAGTGCTCTCTCTTTTTTTTGTTTTGATTATTTCAACCATTTGAGTGTTACTTGTTTTGTCTTGCAAAACATCATAAGGAAATCGGCATGTCGTTAAAAAGATCTAAAACTTGGTGTCAATGCTTTCTCATCTTTGTAATTGTTGTCATAAAGCCAATTACAATACTTCTTAAAAGACAATTTACGTAGGTATGAGTAGATTACGTTTACTAGCGCTGCAAACACGTGTAATTTCGTTTTGATTAATTCAACCGTGTGAGTGTTCTAAATACCTCATTGATTGCAATACTCACAATAGACAACTAACGTAGGTATAACTCAGTGCGTATGTATCATGTTAAACTGTAATCAGATAATGAACCAAAATATAAACTAAGCGACATTGAATTTGTCATATTGGATCGCAATTTATTACTTTCAACTTCACGACTTCCGACTATATAAATACAAGGTGTTCCAAAAATTGTGTAAATAAACTTCAGGGGGCTTAAGTACCCATCAATATAAATAACTTTTTCTAAGGAACCAACACTGTAAACGCGAAAAAAAAAACAGCTGTTTCATACAAAAGTTCAATACCTACCAGGCTAAAATGTATGAAACAGCTGTTTTTTTTTTCGCGTTCACAGTGTTGGTTCCTTAGAAAAAGTTGTTCATTTTGATGGGTACTTTAGCCCCCTGAGGTTTATATACACAATTTTTGGAACATCTTGTATACAAGGTGTAAAGTCATGTACGACATTAAATTGAAACACGTACTCCTAATTGCATTTTTAGATTTTAGGAGTTGGTTTTATCAAAAAAGCCTGAATATTTATCGAGATATCGATACTTTTCCAATAAATAATTTCTATGCAACCTGTATCTCTAATCGCCGGTGATGAGGTCAAATTTCCGGGGTCATGAAGTCATGTGACTCATCAATCAAACGAAAAAAAGGACAAAGATATCATATTTATACGCGTTAGACCGCATAAGAAACATATTTGTGCGCTCACATTGTAAAATTTCGCTGTGCGACAAGGACAGATATCATTCCGCTTACGTGTGTGATAGAGACAGATAGCGCGCCCCACTATGTGCCACGCTGCCGCCCGGTGGCCAGTGAAAGACATTATTATTTAGTAAACAATCGCCTTGGTAGCGACCTTGACATATCTAATTTTGAAAATTGTAAATTCGTGTTATTACTCGTGACTAGTGTCTAGATTTGATACCGCGAAATAGACTTTTTGTGTGAGTGTGTGTGTCTTGTTAATGTCATCAAAATGCAGAACTTGTATTATGAAGGGAAAGATAATTGTGAAACTAGGCATACAAAACAAACTCTAGAACAGTTGAAGGAGCTCTTCAGTGCATTCATTTGTATGTGCAACATGCAACAACGTGAGCATATTGGAAACGTACGGATTTGAGGCACCTAACTAGTTTTATTTTTCCTACATGCTAACGTTGCTCTACTATATCGGCGAATCAAAGACGCCGCCGCCGGCCGCGCGCCCGCGCTGAAAGGGCGTTCACCTTTAGGTACGGGCGCGCGGCACAGTTTAGGTTTAGTCGTAGTAGGTATGTATGTGCGGTTTCTGCGCGCGGGGCGCGGCATTGAATGAACGTACGTTGCTTTGTTTGTGTGTTTATACAGAATGTTCAATAATTTTATGCTTATTCTGATATTTAGTTTGTTTGAAAATAAAAAAATCTCAATTATGAATGAATGTTAATACAACCTTTTTTAAATCAATACTAGATAGTAGTACTACACGTGTATTAATTTAATGTCGTACAGTCGTTTACACGTTGTATATTAATTTATTACAGTTATGTATGTCCCGCTTAGACTTAAGCGGAGCGAGACATAACTACTTTTTCATTATTGTATTCTGCCATTCTGTGCCTCAGTGGTATTATTCTGACTGCATAAATTAGTTTCAAATACTCAAATTAATTTGCAGCTCTCGTCATTTACGAGCTCGGCGTGAAATTTGCAAGATTACCGCGTTAATTTCACGAAAACTCGCACTTCTCAGGTGTGCGGGTGTGAGTAATGGGAATCTCGTTATTTCCAGATGTCGTTGATTTTAATTTCCTGCACGGAGTTGCTGCAGTGGCGGCGCCTTAACGACGCGATTTATTTGCGTAAATAAATATTGCGAGCTTCTCCTTAAGGTGAAGTGAGATCCAAAGTTCCGTACGTAATATACAAGGTGTTCCAATACTTGTATTTGAAACTTCAGGGGGCTAAAGTACCCATCAATATGAATAACTTTTTTTAAGGAACCAACACTTTGAACGCGAAATAAAAACAGTCTGAAGTTTTAAATACAAAACTCAAAACTGGTTTGGTTGAGATGAGACTGTAATTATGCTTGAAACTTGGTTCGATAAAAGTAAACACAAATTTTGACTAAAATCTTCATTTTTGTCTAGCAGCAAGTCAGTTTCAATCGTTTGTTATAACAGTTATTGTAAAGAATTTTATACTTGTACTTTGATAAATACTTTCTTTCGTTATGGGCTTACATTATTGTTAAGGAGCTTATTTTTTTTTTAAAAACAAAAAGTTGCATTGACTTACGCTTGGGCCGGTCATATTTCTGCTCCTCCCGCGGCCTCTGGATGATACCAAGTGGTGTAGAAATCCGCGTCGTGTGCTGTGCCCCTTAAATGTGTTGGTAGGTGAGGGTTTGTAATTAATACCTAGCTCTGACGTGTGAATTATTTTATCGAAGTTTAGACGTGTTCATTATGTTATCAAACTTTTCAAGCCAAAGTGCTTTCAGGGATGTATGTATATTTTGTACCTATATCATAACTAAAAGTCTGCTTATTTTGATGGAATATAATATTAGGATATGATGCATACACTACACAATAGTGTACTGTAAAAGACAAACTACTAGACGACTTTGATCCCTATGATACGGTAAATTACAAATATTGCATTTGGTATAATACCTACCTAAAATTTGAAGTACTAAGTTGGTCGGTATTTGCTACACAATGTCCCGATGTGGTTCATATCCCAATTTTACATTTAACTAAAATATGATTATGTACTTTTCGGTCACAAAAGCTGCAATTCCGATGATAGATATACTCAGACGCTGTGAATAATATTTATTTAAGCAGAAGTTATTTTTATGTTAGAAGATCAACTTGTGATTTTGTAAGATCATTCGGATTTCATTACGAATCTTACAAAGCTGATAATCTTGTTCTTTTAACACGCAACAAGATAATTGAGTTTTGTAATACTCTGGTATCCTAAAAAGCGATGAGCGCATTATGACAGTCAAAGTCAAAAGGTCTTATTCAATTGAATCATAAGGCTCACTTTAAAACGCCTTAAAGCTAGATGAATCTATGGTAGCAAATGTGCACGTGCATTACCTCCGTTACAAAGTTGGCGCCATGCTTGCCGGGCTGGATTGTTGACCGCAGTATATGGGATGTTATAAACCTGGTTTTTTTATCACAATGTCAACGTCCTTTGACTACAATCTCACCTAATGGTAAGCGACGATGAAGCCGACGTTGGAGCGGAACGGTCTAGAAGACACCTATTCAGTCTTGCCTTGAGATAATGATATTGTAGTGGTCAGGAAAAACAGACGACGGTAATGAGTCTTTAGCGGTTCGCATAATGAAGGTAGAAGCGAAGCGCTTGGTCCGAATAGTTGGTATGCTAACCAGGTATAGATGGTACTGGGCCGTACGTCTACTTGTTCTGTGGTGGAAACCAAAAACCTTTGAGTAATATTTAAATGAAATCATAATGTTCACCACAAATTACAGTGTAGAAGACAGAGTTACTACCAACGGAGCTGTAGGCCCGTCAAATGACGTTCGCAAAACCGTAAGAAGCCAAGGTTTATAGGATAAAGATGCTTAGTTTGCATAAATGCCCGCCTAGCTTATGTGCTAAACTGTATGAATTTATTTCTCGGCTGACTGGCGCTTTCTAGGGTTAAGTTATTGCTTGTATATACAAAATGTTTTGAATTTAGTTTATTTTATAGCCAAGGAGACTATTGCGCTTATTTTGCAAGTAAATGCCAAAATACAACATTTAATCAAAAGCGTCTTTTAAACTCAATCTTTACAATTTGACAAACTTTTAGATTTTTATAATTTTTTGTATAAATTTAGAACAAAAGGACACATTTCTTAGATTTTTATAATGCGTAAACAAAATCTCAGTTTCCGATATGGCACGAGTAATGTGTTATAAAAAAAAAACATCATTTTCAGGCATTTATTTGCATTTATTATCAAGATCTTTGTATTGACAAAAGCGCTCAAAAACAAACTAAATTTATTTTCTCCGGAAGTTTAAAAGGAAACAGCCACGAGTGACGTTATCGTTGAACTTCGATACCGTCGGTAACCGAGTTCGGTATTTGCTTGAAATTATGAATATTTCTCGAACCTAGGCCGAAAGGAGTTTTTTTTGTTTTTGGGTTTTTGCCCGTTTTCCAGCGCGTTTTGTGTATGGAGACGCGATAAGCGCCCTATCGGGAGTGCTGAAACCACTCGTGACTTTCTACAAAAAATGGGCTCGCAATACAGAAAACAAAACAAAAACCTAAAACAAAAAAAAACTCGGTTTTGAGCAATAGTGTTTTGCTTCGTGAGTTCAATTTAAGGAACGTCTTTCTTAGAATGATGAATGAAGATAATGAATGTATCTCACATCTATACACTGCATTTATGAATAAACAAAATTTATTATTATTATTCTATTAATAAACAAAAGGAGACCTACACCCAGCAGTGGGTGCCAACGGGTTAAATAGATAGGTAGAAATAAAAGGATCATAATTCATAAGAGAAGACCAGCAGTGGGTGCCAGCAGTGGGTTAAATAGATAGACAACAATAGGAGATCTTCAGAGAAGAAGCAAAATATACTATACATACAAAATGTACATAATATTTTAAAGGAAAATAGAAATAGGTTTTAAATTTCGTTTTGATCTTTGTTTAGGTGTAGGCTGTGTTGGTTATCGGTAGATTACGTCACGCAACGTTTCATAGTCGATTTCCTACGCACATACTTTTTTATCTGGTAAGAAAAGATTATGATGATAAAAATCTAAATAACTATACAGGTTGCAAACGACTTGCTGCCCCAAGCATTTTATTTTCTTCTTCAGCTTAGCTTTATCATAAACAGGATATGTACCTACATATATGTAAATCTTCTTTGCTTATAAACTTCTCTAAAGGATAAAAAGTCAAATTTTTCGCATATTTCCGTTGATTTGTGTGTACTACGCTAATTTGAAGCTTCAGAACTGTCTTGTGTTGATTGGACTTTAACCCGAGGCATATTTCGTTATTTCATCAAAGAGAATTATTCGAATAATTACAACGGTCGGCTTTAAACAGCCAACAAATTCTCCATCACGGACAAGTACACTCAGTCATGCCAGTTATTCTCTGCTCTAATTGAAAACTCGAGATCTTTCACAAAATTGTAATTATTTTGCTATTTAATATCTTGAATATGCAAGTGCAATGTTAAAGCTACTGTTTAACTCCACAGGCATGCGAAGACGGAAGTTTTTTTATACAACTAGCTGATGGAACAAGGAGATGATGTTGAATGGTAACCATCACCTATAACAAAACATTGCCTCGTAAGTCACGCACGATAGGAACGTGCCCTACGATGCATTGCCCTGCGTCCATCAACTTGAGGCATACAGATGTTAAGCCTCATGTGCCTGTAACACCGGCAACCACACTCTTCAAAACAAAACACAGCAACGCTGCTTGGCGGCAGAAAAAGGCGTGGTGTTAATCCTTCTCCGGACGAGCCCTTCACAAATAATTGCTGCTATTCTGTAGTTGGTCCACCAATCTTGTCGTGATCTTTTTTTAGGTTATTTTTATAATTATTATTATTCATTTATCCCCGTTAATAGGGGTTTAAATGAAAAGTTGCTACTGTTGCATAAAATCATTAATTTTAATAGTTTGGGGAGCACTGGTAATAATCATTGTAATTGCCTTTATTTAAGCCTGTGGCACCTATATAAAATGTAAATGTAAAAAAAAACAATCATTTACAGTAGATACAAAATGCCTGTTTACCTTTAATCCTTCATCACTTAGTCAAAACAAAGTTTGTAAGTCGTTTTTTCGTAAGTAAACATTTAATAACCATACCTAAACGACAAAGAATTGTTCAAGTAAAATAGAAAAATGTTTATTCCATTTACAAACGAAAGCTCCAGCGAAGTCCGACAAAAACGGATTCAAGCGTGATAAATCAACCGAAATTCGTAATGAAAATTCAGTGTAACATCGAACCGGATTGCACATAAATCGAACTATTTCTATGGCTCGCCCTCGACGCGAAAAAATGGCCGTCGAATTTGATTGCTGAAGAGTCCACTTTTTGCTGAGCGTTTGTGTTTTGCTCGAATACTTTCAGCATTTTCATCGCCAACTGTTGACCAGAGTCCGGCACAGATGTCGCCTCAAACTAATAAATGGGCACACAGGGGAAATTAAAAATAGTTGGGTTGAATTAGCAACAGAGATTTTTCTTTGTTGCCGAGCTCTGTACGAGTGCTACTTCAAGCTGTGTTCAAATAGAGAGCTGTGTTATTATAAAACGTACCGGTCTATATTGTACAGTTGGCCTTGTGTGTTTTTATATATTAGTACGCGTTGCACAATCAAATTTTCATAATGATATTAAATGCGATAGTTTTTGAGTGAGTATATTTGTTTCTACTCATTTCTTTCAAATATATATTTTTAGTTTGCATGTTTTTCAGTTGTTTAATTTATTTTTTACTTTTTAATTAGGTGATACAGTAATATTTATGTTTAAAGGAAGGCTAAGTAATTTTTAAAGTCAGATTCCTATTGTGTAAGTAAATAAAGGTATTTTAATTTATTTATTACTTATCTCTTTATTAATATAAAATAATCTATAATTATATATTAAATAATCTCTTTTATAATAGTGAGCACCGAGATGACGAATGATAGAGGAGAGTGGAAGAAGAAAACCTGTTGTGCCGACCCTACTTAGCGTGGGATAAGGGCAGGAAGATGATGATGATGTGTCATCTCTTTAATGGCTGAACAAATTTCAATTAAACTAAGAATCGTCATCTGAAATAACAGCTACTACTACTTTAGGGAAGTACGGTACATACGGATTGTGATATATTTTCAGACGATAGCAATGCGATTATGTCTGTGTTTCTTGCATTTTGCGAAAAAGATTTATGATTTAACTTTTTAATTTTATTTTGATGTATATTATTTTTGCCGTATATTTTCTCAATGTTTTTAATTTTTTTTTTCTTTATACAACTAGCTGATGAAACAAGCAGATCGCCCACCTGATGTTAAGTGGTAACCATCACCTATAACAAAGCATTGCCTCGTAAGTCACGCACGATAGGAACGTGCCCCACGATGCACTGCTCTGCGCCCATCAGCTTGAGGCATACAGATGTTAAGCCTCATGTGCCTGTAATTACACCGGCAACCACACTCTTCAAACTGAAACACAGCGTTGCTGCTTGGCGGCAAAAAAGGCGTGGTGGTAGTACTTCCCCGGACGAGCCCTTCACAAAGAGCTCTACTACTCTTAAACAAAGAGCTCTACTACTCTTCATTCATAGTTTTATTTTATTGTAATGCAATTGAATTAGTTTTTTATTAGATTTAATTAGTATAATTGGTAATTAATGTACCTTTTTAATTAAATATAAATAAATACGGATAATATAGATCATGCTACAAGAAGCCAAAGAAAAATTACTCCTACTACTTGGACATAAAAGCGAGCAGTGTATAGTCTGTGTATTAGCGAAACCGTAGACAGATACGTTTAAAAAAATACTAGCATCTATTCTAACAACAATGTCCGTTTACACGCTGAAACTCAGTGAAGATACTAAAGTCCCTATGAAATCTAATCCACTCACAACTCAGCTACACGAATAATGAGCTACCGACGTTAAGTCGAAACAATTAGAAACTTTTGTAATTTAATTTATGCTCATAATAGACCGAGACATGTCGGATTGTGAGATGATATTAAAACTTTGCTAGCATTAGTTATGTGATATTTTATGAGCTAAAGCTTCGGTCACACATCGCAACGTTACGTTAACACGTGATATTCTATCAGAAAAAAAAACCACACGGACAAAGTCGTAGACAGCTTGTAAATTGACACACCGCTAAAACAATTACTAGCTGCGCAGAAGCATTTTCTTCTTTTATCATAGTTTTTTTTATTAACGGGTCCAATCCCTGTAGATCTCTATAGATAATCTTGCCAGCCAATCAAGTTAATAAAATATACAAAACAGGCAAGTCAGTTGAATTTAAGCAGCACACCTTGGCGACTATAACTTTTTTTTAATTTTTTCAACATAGAAAGTCTGTCAAAATGACGGACAGGAGCTATAAATGAGCAAAGAAGAAGAGAGAAGCGGCAAACCGGCGCGCGCGCATTGATCTTATTCGCATACGTCACCCTGTTTTAGTATCATGTTTTTATTTGTCTGTGTTGATCAATAAAAAACTGTTTTTTATTTCATTCTTTCTTCCATACGCACGTTTTCCCCGCTTTGTGTAGACAAGGCTTTAGTTATTTTCGTGTAACGAGCAAGTTGCGGTTGGTTAGTACTAGTGTGAAAGGTAATGTAATTAGGGTTTAGCTATATGATTTAAGTTCCAAATTAGTTGAACATAGCGTATTGCTTACATGTGAAAGTTTGTAATTTGTGTGGCACTTACTACTTACCAAAGACGTTATTTCAGCTGATAAATAGTAAGATAGCTAAGCTTGTTACAACTATAGGAATCTTAAACTGATTCTGCGCTGTAGGGTTATACTTGCTATACTATTTTGTCATATACTTAAGGTCCATTTCAACTACAAAAATTAGAGGGTATAAAATAAAAACCAGCCAAGTGCGAGTCGGACTCGCGCACGAAGGGTTCCGTACCATTATCTATGAAAACGGCAAAAAAATCTCGTTTGTTGTATGGCCCCCTTTAATATTTATTATATTCTGTTTTTTAGTATGTGTTGTTATAACGGCGACAGAAATACGTCATCTGTGAAAAATTCAACTTTCTAACTATCACAGCCTGGTGACAGACGGACAGACAGACAGACAGACGGACGGCCAGCGGAGTCTTAGTAATATGGTCCCGATTTACCCTTTGGGTACGGAACCCTAAAAATGCTGTTTTCCAGATACTTTGTAAAATAAAAACAATTATTAAAATTTCTATGTTCATCACACAAATGTTTGTTCTCAGTGGGGATCAAACCCACGGCCTACAGTATTCTCTTATCTGTGCTACAGTGTAGCAGGCAAAGCGTCTACCAACTGAGCTTTGAAGGCTGTCATTATTGTTCGTATTCTTAAAGGAGAATGCCTGAGAATTACTTTGTCATATACGGAAGTGCCAGCATTGGAATCTAGAGCACACATAACCTAAGACCCAGATACAATACGGGTCTTACGTACCAGGCATGCATAAAGTCGAGGGTATGTGGCGGGCGGGTCGCCAAATGCTGCCTCATTTAGGTCAATGTGGCCCTACGATATGATAGGACGCAATTACGGAGAAAGCAGGTTTCCAGGGTGCTTAATTTTAGATTTGCACGAATATATGCAATGCATTCAAGTATGTATGTGAAAAAGCATTCAGAATTTATTATAACTTAAGAAAAACATTTCCTAGCTAAAATTGGATTAATAAATATTATAATTTGATGTAATAATATTTACGGTAAGTACAAGCTATAAATTACCGTCTCGCTTAGTCCAATTAGTTGGTAAACTGGACAAAAGAGGTGAGCTATACAATTAATTGATGTAAGTCTAGCCCGTTAGACCAGGGTAATAGAACTACTAGGATGGTTCTTGTTGGAAAAAGATGGTATGCGCCAGAAACCCGCTTTCGAATTTTAGTTCCAGCTTGCCATACGATACAGCTTCTATCGCAAAACGAATTCGTCGCGATACCGTGAGCGATTTTAAAGCGATTTCTCTAGCGAAAAGTTTCGTAATAGCAGTCTTAGAGTTAACTTGTTACTGTTCGGAACTGAATCGAGCTATATTTGAAAAGAAGTAGGTGAATCGCATTTATGAACGTTTTGGGGCAATGCAAGTTTTCTTATCGGTTTTAACAAGGTTCTTTCTAGGCCAATGCGAACAAGATAGTGCCAAAAAACTTAATAAACTATGACGTGTGTACTGAAAGATATTTGGAGCGCAGAGCCTTGGACCGAAACACTCAACATTTTGAGATGTATCCATACTTTTAGGTATACAATTGGTCAGTATATCAAGGAATCTCAGGGGATATCTTCCATGCCTGATTGTCAGTCGCAAGCCAATGTCACATTCACCAAGGGACTTGATCATACAAATACTACCCAAATAAGGACTAAGCAAAGACACAGGTGCAAATAAACACTTACAAACGAATTATAGCTAAGGGTTTAGCCGGAATGGTGCCTAGGGAGGAGAGCCTTCGAATTTGGACAATTACAGGCTCAAAATGAATTAAATGTACCTAAATGGTTAATTTACCTTTATTGTTATTTGTGGATATTGTTTCAGTTTGCTGGTTCTAAGTTAGATTCTTTGTTTGTTGTTTTGAATGAGTTCATGGAATTGTTGATAATAACTTAGATACCTAAGTTTTCTTAAAGGCTTTATGTATACAAAGTGTAACATAATACCCCTATAAGGCCAAATACCAAGCACTGGAATAGTTTGACGTGTGCAAAGTATGAATACTTTGTTTTCGAAATTCCCATACAGAAGTAAAATTAATATAGTCTCAGAAATTTGCAACAACCCTGATAATGTATATGTGACCATGGTACATACGCTATTTGAGTTTACCAATTGGTGGCATTTCTGTTACCTATTTTATCTACAGTTCACAATGAAAGGTCAAAAAAAAGCGGTAAATAGGGCTGTATCATGTTGTGTTAGTTTCATTTTGGAGGAAAGTTTAAGAGGTATTTCATGAATGAAAAACTTTGAAATATAAAAATTCTTATAACAAGTTTTTCGCCATGACCTGAACAAACATTTATGAGATGAACATAGATGTTTGTTCTCTGTCTGGGTGTTATATAATATTTTAAGTATGTATTTACAAAAAAAAGTATATAAGTAGTATATCAGCTATCTGGTTCCCATATCACAAGCTTTGGCTTAGTTTGGGGCGAGATAGTGCTGTGTGGAATGTCCACCAATTTTTTTTTATTTTTTAGATATATTATATAGTTTATGAATGAGTGACCCCACGGCTCAAAGCTGAGCTTTCACTCGCGTGCGCTGTAGGTACTCAATACATTTATTGTTTACACATGGTTTAGTTTAGGATGTGGGTTCAATTCCCACTGAGGACAAAAACTTGTGTGATGAACATAGATTTATTCCTATTGGACGTAGAGGACTTGGTAGACGGACAACAGATTCCACCATAACGTGTTCTTCAGTATATAACCCTGATTTTTAAGCAAACATTTTTAGGTAAATGCCTCCTTATTTAGCCTCCTTTTTATCTTTAGTAACTTTGTTCAGAACTATGAAACAGAACAACAAAAATATGAATCCGAAATCGATATAACGTGTATGTCGTGGGGGCGGAAGCGGATGTGGCGCCATAAATCCGCTGTTCGAGTCCGCCCAACGAACTTCCGGGTGAAAATATGCGCCCCCTAAAACCAACGATTTTTACACTATGCGCCTGTGCGTGTGGTGATTTTTTTATTTCTTTATTACAAACACATAAAACTATCTAGTTATTATATTTATAAGCAAACCTACTCTTACCATTCAGAGTTATTATTAGTTTTTTTTTATTAGGTGATCAAGAAGGTGATTTTTTACGGGTAAAAATGCGCTACGCATGCCTCCTACTCGAGGACAGGAGGGGATGTCAAATTCTCAGTCACATTGTGACAGCATACATACCTTATACATACCGACTTTCTTAGGCCCTATGATAGCTAGAATAGATAGCAAGGGCCCCGGAGCTCAGGGGGCCCTCTAACCTAAGCTTTGAAAAGAGAGGGTCAGCCAGCTCCCGAAGCTAGAAAACCTTGTGCCTGTTCACAATTTTTTTTTATTGTTTTATTTTAAAGGCCAATATAAGTTCAAGCTATATGGAAAAAGAAGGTGAGGGCCCGATTCTTTCTCTATGCACCACGCCACTGCTCAGTGCGAGTGCATCGTCTAACCACTCGTCACCTGACAAATGATCCGACACTGCATCGGCATTAGACTGATTCGAGTCCTGGTTAGATTCTACCGCGGCGGATGACCTAGCTCAAGTTGATCTATTTACTAAATATGAGCTTGTATTGGAGCGTATAACACCAGCATATCCTAAGCATAAAAAAATTGAAATTTACTGATGAAAGCAATTACTAAAAACTGGTTGATGGAAGAATAAATGAAAGGAAATATGAGCAGCGGCCACTGACCTGAATTTTTACTCTGTACGCTTGACTGGGGATAGAGAGCGCGATAATGAAGCAGTTTTATTTTGACATTTTGGCATTGAGAGCGATGGTAGTATAATTTATTCTTTGGCTATGGATACTTACAATCTTTTGCTGTGTATTAGCACTGCCTTGCCAATAAAACATGAATATAATAAAAAGAGCTGCTTATCATTCCGTCTCACTTTATATGCGAGTGAGAAGTATCGATTAGCAGCGCCATTTTGGATTAGTTTCTTGTACTTTTTTTTTCTTCATAAGTTTCGTTTTGCTTTCCGTAGGGATTAAACCAACAACCTACAAATCAGAAACAGAGCTACAACGAACTGAGCTGTGAGTGTATTATACTAATCATCGTCATCAGCCTTAAGAAGTCTACTGCTGGACATAGGCCATCCCTATAAATTTCCAGGAGAACGATTCTGAGCCCTCTTCATATGCCTATCAAGCGTACAGAGTAAAAATCAGTCAATTTTTGTGAAGGGTTCGTCCGGGGAAGTACTACCACTACGCCTTTTTCTGTCGTCAGTCAATCAGCGTTGCTGTATTTCGGTTTGAAGAGTGTGGTTGCCGGAGTAATTATAGGCACATAAACGGAGAGATGGAGATGGCCCACCTGATGTTAAGTGGTAACCATCACCTTTAACAAAGCATTGCCTCGTAAGTCACGCACGATTAGAACGGTTTTATGGCACCAGTCTGCCAGTCGACAGACAACCTTGCCAGTGTAAGTGAAATACATTACCTAAATACTTTTTAGTCAAGTCAGTCTGTGGGATTCTTTAGATCCATTAAAACACAAATATATTATTATACGAGGTTATGCCCTCCGCCCGGCCACGCCGTCCAAGCAAGTGTGGCCAGCATGTCGCTAGTGTTGCCAGCGCGACTAGGCTAGACACCACATCCTCATCTTTATTAAAATTTACAAATTTCAGAACACTTACAGTAAACCATATTTGTAAAAGAGTCAGTAATCATGAAAGTATAAGGCACAGTTTAATAGTTATGGATTAGTTTATACTTTATATTATTATACTTTGTATATAACACATTTATAAACAAAGCAAACCACAACTTATACAGGTACACAAAAATGTATAAAACACACATGATGCAATGGAGCATTTGTAGCTCTTTGCAAACGCTATTATTTATTACTTACATTTTAGATTGTATTGTCACCATTGATTTCCTTATTTACTTACCCATATTCAATACATATTGTAGTATGTAAGTACATACCTAAATTATTGGAAATGTAGCATAGGTTGAACAAAGATTAAACACGATGAAATAAATAGTAAGATTAGTTTGTATAACAGTTATAGTATAGGTACAACATTTTAAGTCAACACTAACATTTTCAAATATTTTGGAATAGTTATAGGTATTATAAATAATAACTGATTAACTCTTTCTTCTTACTATCACTACCTATATTCCTTCCCCTTATCCTTTTTTTTTTTCTTAACCTTAAACTAATACCAGGTAATAGAATAAAATTTGACCGATTCAAAATGTTGAACGTTCCGTTCGCCATTCTATTAATTTGCGGCCTTTAGTATTGAACATTGATTAACATATGGAATTTTAAAATTTCAAAAAGTTAAACTACTGGTAGAACTTACAGGTTAGTCAAGGCACTAATATTTGTTTATCTGTGGTCAAGGCAATCCATTCGTGCTCTTTGATTGAATTTTACAAATTCATATTCAATAAACTATACTAAAAGGAAACTAGTTAAAATAGTTGGGTGAGACATCATATAGAAATCATGCCGATTTCACCTCTTGTTACTTTTATTTGCTGGTTTAAATCTAAAAGTTCTTACATTGTATCAGCATGAAAGATGCTTTAATTGTTATTATTAACATGAACATTTTTGTAGGTACTTTTACATATTTAATAATTGAACGAATAGATTTCAAATTCATCGTATTAGTAGAAGGATATTTCTACAAGAATAAAAGCATAATTCTTCATAACTCATAAATCTTGTCTGATGCACAACAGATTTTATAAAGAAATAGAATAATATCATTATCATAACATTGATTTTGTCAGTCGTTTTCAAATTTGAATGTAACCTCTTTAGTAAGCTGAAAGAACAATTTAGCCTAACTTGGTTCCTAGTAGTTTCTTCATAGCTCAATTCAATTCAACAGGCGATTCGTTTTCTGACAATTTGGGAAGCAACATAGCTTTTTCATTTTAATTATTTTTCTCATCTGCGTCTAAGGTTTTTTTAGTGTTATTTTGAGTTGTGTTGTGTAATTTCGGCGGCACTCCAACCAACATTACTTGAGGTCTTAGCACAAAGTTTAAGCATTTGGAATGAAAGTGTCTGTATATATGATATCCCGATTTGACCGAAAATGTCTCTAATGTTTTGAAGAAAACCGCTACCATTTTCTTCGAAACAAATGATGGCCCACCTGACTATGGACTGACTTGACCAAAAAGTACTCAATACAAATCACTTGACACTGGCATGATTGTCTGTCGAATGACGGACAGGAGCCATAAATTGAGAGAATTCAACAGGCAGAACATTTACCTCCATGGGCAGAACAACTCAGCTCTTGGCGTTTGTTTTGTGTTGATTAGCATCATAATCTAGTTCTTGCCGGAATAGGTACATAACATCAAGAAGAGGTCAATCCACCGGTCTGATCCAAGATCCGTGCGGATACAATCGATCATACTTTGAAGCAGTCTCTAATTACCCAATTATCAATTTACCTAACCCATTGAAGTATGTAATCACTGATTGATTCTGTTACTCAGATACCCCCCATTTTCCAGATAGGCAGGTACACCAAAATTTACAAGTTTATACAGGACCTTTAGAACAGCTAGGGACTAGGGGTATGTAGGTAAGTATAAGAACTGACCAAATCTACCACCAATCCAATTGATAATGTTCTCTAGGCTATGTATAACTTTCATTAGGTATCCATGGCAGTATCAAATAGATTATACTTAGGTACTAGTATTCTCTTATCTGTGACTTAGGTCAGGTTTCATCGCCCCTACTGCAGCCGGCAAATATGAAGTATTTTAGATAGCACCTAAAACACACTCAAGGTGAATATAGGTCCGCCCAAGCAGGAGGTGTGAAAAGACGTAAACATTTAAAACAAAGATGAAGATCTAGATTTCATATTTTGTCTCTTCACTCTCAGGCCATTAACAGACATATCATGGAAAACCAAGGTTCTTTCAAGATAGGTACAATGTTTAAATTTTCATAATAAAACCTATTATCTCTTTGAACTTCTTGTACTTAGTAATTTTACCTTGTTTTGAGTATGTACCTACCTAGGTAAATAAGTAACATAATTTATTTATTCATCATCATCACCCTTGTAAGGTTTCTATGTAAGAGGGTCTGCTCTGCGCTCCTTACTTCCTACAAATTGTGTTGAGTGAGGGTGGTAGAAATTATACTTCGGAAATTACTGAATTTGATTTTATATTGAATTACATGAACATACAGTTAGGTTATACAGGTACCGACCGAACCTACTGAGTGGGGCGAGACGACTGGCGACGCTACATCAAGAACCTACGCGTCAGCCCAATTCCTGTGGCTAGGTACCTAGCCGCCACAGTACACCCCCTCTTAAAAAAATTTTTTTGAAAAAAAATGTTAGTACAATCATAATAAAACATAAAAAACATCATTCCGCTAGGCAGATTACAGTTAGATACAGTACATTCATAAATGCATTCAAAACAACATTGCAAATTCGCTATCGCTGCAGTAGCTCGCTACTTTACAATGTGGTGTCTCGAGTTACCGAGTCATCGCTGCTGTACCTACCTACTCTACCTACACAAGAATTACACGGTTCTAAAAATAGAATGATTAATATTTTTTAAGAGAGAAAAAAACTTTGGAAACTTATTACGTCTTTTAAGATGCTACACAGATGACTTGATACAAACGGTATGATTCACTTTGCACTACATATGATCTATTTATGCACTTCAACACTAAATCACTGAGATGCTGCTGGCTGCATTTGCACGCTGAAGGGTGCAGCCGTAGTCATGGGTGTGGTCGCAACCTGCAGGCCACGACCATGCACTTGCCGTTGGAACCATAATTGCGTTCTTCGTTTGAAATGGTTCCAAACGAAAAATACGATGAAGATAATGAGCAGGATAATGATACTCAATGTCATCCAACCAATCGTCGAAAGTTGCTCCTTGGAGGCCTCTCCTCCGCTCTGAGCAATGATAACTTCTTCTTTACTCTGTTGCTTGCCCATGTTTTTAAGTAAATGCGAAAATGGGAATAACTCAATTGACATTACTTTTACGAATGAACTGCATAAATACCTCATGCTTAAAGTAAGCTCGGCAAAATTACGCTGACCAATAATTACATAAACGTGTGTATCAAATTCGTCAATGTTCGAGTAAGTTTCCATTACATGCAATTTCTCAAGTATCTACGTTATGTTAATTTATCGAAAAAAAAATGATGTGTATACAATTGAGAAGAAAAAAAAAATACTATGTACCTAAATACCTATGCAGAAACAATAAAAGTCATGTAAAACAATGTGTATAAAAATCTGAACTAGTCACTAAATCTAACATGCGCACTTTGTATATAACGTTTCGGCTTTTTTGATAAACGACCGCTTCTGGTCGTTTTTGGCTCATTCCTATCTGTACCGTCTGTACCGTCATCGTTATCCAGTGGCACAGAGTTTGATAAACTTCTCTGAGGTACGATATTAGGGAATGAATTGAACCTTCCGTCTGTACCTTCGCTATCTAGTGGTACAGTGCACGTAGTGCTTCTCTGTGGTGCTGGTTCATCTTCTGCCATTAAATAAGCCGGTTTTAACCTGTCAATGGATATACATGCTTGCCTATCATTGATCTGTATCTTAAATACCTTGTTTCCTTTTTTTACAATACGGTAGGGACCGTTGTAAGTCGGTGTAAAAGGTTTACGAACAGCGTCATTTCTTATGAATACAAAATCGCTTTGACTTAAATCAGGATGTACAAAAAAATTACGTGAGTTACATTGAGATTTTGCAACGGGCCTATAATTTCTGATAGTGTTCCTAATATTTTCTGCTACAGTGTCAAAAGTGCCTAAAGTTTGCTTGTCACATTTATGATCGAAAAAATCACCAGGAATTCTTAATGCTTGCCCGTATACCATTTCCGCTGCACTTACGTCACTATCCTGCCTAAGCGTAGCACGTAACCCTAACATAGCGGTAGGTAATTCAGTAACCCATGATGTAGAATTTAACCTTGCCGTTATGGCGACTTTGAAGGAACGATGCCACCGCTCGACCATGCCATTTGCTTGCGGGTGGTATGGGGTGGTTCTCGTTTTCTCAATGCCCATATAATGCATTAACCTTGAAAATAGTGAACTTTCGAACTGTCGACCTTGGTCACTAGTGAGTCTAAGTGGACAACCGAAACGTGCTATCCATCCTTCGTATACCATTTTAGCGACAGTGTCCGCAGTCATCTCTTTGATAGGAAAAGCTTCTGGCCATTTCGTGTTTCTATCGATTATAGTTAGACAGTACCTATAGCCTTCCGAAGAAATAGGTAGAGGGCCTACTAAATCAATGTGTATATGTTCGAATCGACCAGATGATGGAAAATCTTGAAGATGCGATACTGTGTGTCTCTGTACTTTAACGCGTTGGCACTGTACACAAGTTTTAGACCAAGTGCCTACATCGCGGTTCATATTAGGCCAAAAGAATTTTTTACATACTAGTTTTCGCGTTGTACGTATACCAGGATGACTTAGATCGTGGATGCTTTTGAAGGCAATTCGATGAAAACATTCCGGTAGGTACGGTCTAACTGCATTCGTAGAAACGTCGCAGTATATTTCTTTGTTGCAGCTCTGTAACTCGATACGCTTCAGGTGTACACTGTGGTCACCCGTGACATAACTATCGTGTGCTTGTGCTTCTGCTAATGCTGTGTAATCAATGGACGTTGGGCAAAATATTGTCTCTACGCGCGACAAAGTGTCGGCAACAACGTTTTTAGAACCTACTATATGACGTATGTCAGTCGTGAATTCACTTATAAACATAAGCTGCCTAGTGCGGCGAGGAATCTCGTTGTCACTATTTATTTTTGTAAATGCATAAACCAATGGTTTATGGTCCGTATAAATTATTAAAGGTCTTCCCTCATGCAAACTACGAAAGTGTTTTATCGCCATAAAAATGGCTAAAAGTTCACGATCATAAGTTGAATACTTTTGCTGTACTATAGATAAAACCTTTGAAAAGTAACCAAGTGGCTTCCAAGAATTGTTGACGAACTGTTGCAAAACTGCACCTACGCAGGAATTCGAAGCGTCGGTCATAAGTGCGAGCGGGACATTCGCTAACGGGTGCAATAATGTACAAGCGCGCTGTAGGCTCTCTTTACACTGCTCGAATGCTTTGTCTGATAAGTCAGTCCATACAATAACAGTTTTATCTTTTTTCTTGGTACCATGCAGATACTTATTTAGCTCTGCTTGATGCGATGCGGCGTTTGGAAGGTGGCTTCGATAAAAATTAAGCATACCTAAAAATCTGCGTAGCTCTTCGACAGTCTGTGGCTTAGGAAAATTTTTAATAGCCTCAATTTTGCCTTCCAAAGGTCGTATCCCTTCAGTTGATACCTCAAAACCTAAAAAATTAAGTTTGCTTTGTCCTAAACAACATTTTGAGAGATTGATAGTAATACCGTATTCACTGAACCTGGAGAAAATCATACTTAAGTGTTCCTTATGCTCTGTCTCGTTATCACTCGCTATGAGTATATCGTCGATGTAGCAAAATAAAAAATCTAGACCTTGTAATACTGTATTCATGAAGCGTTGAAAGGTCTGGCTTGCATTTCGAAATCCAAATCCGAGCCTTGTAAATTCATATAATCCGAAAGGACAGATGATTGCGCTTTTCTCGATGTCTTCCGGTGCGATCTCGATGCAGTGGTAGGCTCTGTTTATATCAAGCGTAGAAAAAATGTTTTTACCTGCGAGTAAGTAGGTGAAATCCTGTAGACGTGGTATAGGGTAGCGATCAGGTTTAGTTACCGCGTTCAGCCGGCGATAGTCACCGCAAGGCCGTAGATCTCCATTCTTCTTCGGTACCACGTGTAGAGGACTTGCCCACGCTGACTTCGATGGTCGACAGATACCCATTTCTTGCATCAGACGGAACTCCTCCTTGACGGCGTTGTATCGGGCAGGTGGTAGCGGCCTGGCCCGCGCGAACACTGGAGGTCCGGTAGTCTCAATGTGATGATAAATACCGTGACTCGATGGTTCTTTGAATGACAACGGTTTAGTGATATCCGGATACTTGCGTAAGAGTTCGGAGTATGGATGATCACTATCCACGGTATCGATAGGTAGTTCACTGTGATCCACTAGCGTAGCGATAACGCTTAAGCTTGTCACCTTGTCTATCAGTTTACGTTCACTTAAGTCCACTATGAGTCGATTGTGTGCTAAAAAGTCTGCGCCTAGAATTGGTTGTTTGACATCCGCCACAATAAAATTCCACCGATACGGACGACGTAGATTAAAGTCAAGTTGTAAATTTTTCGTACCGTATGTTTTAATTTCACTTCCATTGGCTGCGTAAAGTTTATACTCCGAGCACGTATTTTCATGAAATAGCTTTTTTTGTCGAGGAATGACGGAAACATTCGCGCCTGAATCAACCAAAAAACGTAGACCACTTTGACGGTCGGTCACGCAGAGGCGGTGAGATGGTAAGATGGTGCAGACTTCCGCCGTGGCCTGCACTCTTTCTAGTTTTCCGCATTCTTATTCTTCTTCTCATTCTTCTCCACCCACGCACAAGGTTGGTTGCATTTCTGAGCACGTCCTCGAAAACGGAAATGGTAAAAGCATAACCAGTCTGGGCTCCTCGGGGTGCGTCGTTGCTGGGATGCATCTCGTGACGCTGGTGCTGACCACGAGCGATCGCGACTGCCGTTTCCACGCTGCTGTGATCTCGAGCGATCCATGTTGTTGAGGCGAACATTGATTTTCGCTATCTCCGCCAGAATCTTACTGGTGCTGTTGCTGGATGAGGCTTCAGCTACCTCAGCCACGGTGTTCATAGGGTGAGTCGTCTCTAGTATTTTGTCAGCTATGTTTGCGAGGCTCTCGAGCTCTTTAATCTCTGTAACAGCTAGTACTGCTCTCGCCGCTTGAGGCAAATGACCTTGCCACAGTATGCGCAGAGTGTCATCCGGTACTTTCCCTCGAGCTAAATCTCGCATACGCCTGAGCAGTTGTGAGGGTTTTTGCTCGCCTAGCTCCATCTCGCCAATCAGTTTCTGCAGCTGCCGGTTCTCTGACTCTTCATAAATAGCTAAGAGTCGCGTGCGCAATGTGTCGTACTTCCCTTGATCCGGCGGGTTTACCAGCACGTCGGTAACCTGCTGTATTACTTCTTTCCCCAATTTCGATACCACTATATTGAATTTTGCTTCATCTCCTATTTTCTGCGGTGCCAATATCGCCTCCGTCCGAATAAACCAAACTCTCGGTTGATCGGGCCAAAAATCCGGTATTTTGGACGTAAGAGATATTGCGGCCAGGTCAATCTGTTCCGTGCTAAGTATCTGCTTTTGCACTGCAGGAGTCGCAGGAGTGACAGTAGTCGCGGGAGTGACAGGATTCATAATTTTGCTCAAACAACACAATTTCACAACGCAATAAAAATGTTCAAAATGTCCAGGGTCACCAATGTAAGGTTTCTATGTAAGAGGGTCTGCTCTGCGCTCCTTACTTCCTACAAATTGTGTTGAGTGAGGGTGGTAGAAATTATACTTCGGAAATTACTGAATTTGATTTTATATTGAATTACATGAACATACAGTTAGGTTATACAGGTACCGACCGAACCTACTGAGTGGGGCGAGACGACTGGCGACGCTACATCAAGAACCTACGCGTCAGCCCAATTCCTGTGGCTAGGTACCTAGCCGCCACACCCTTATTCTAATGTAATAATGGTAGTATGTACACTTAGTCAATATACTATATGACTATAAGGTATTGATATAGGTTCAATTCATTAATACAGTTGATATAGCTTTTGGTAGAAACCTTACCAGAAAAAGACACGCTTTGATATATTCAGCTTGTTCATTAGATGTCTCATGCCTTCAAAGAGTCTAGTAACTTTTATAAGTCAGTACGTTCTTTTTACAGTTGCTCACTACCAGTCTGAGTGACCAGTAGATTTTATCAACATTATCAAAATCATACAACACATTGAAAAACTTACTTAGTGACACATTAAGAACTGTGTGCAAGGCCAAAGTTAAGTTTTAGTAGAGATAAAAAGTACTTTTTCTCCATTATCAGATAAAACAGGGTAAAATACCAATTTCTATCAAAATGTTGCTCAAACATTTATTTTTAAGTGTTATGTATTACTGATAATTTATTTCTATTCAAAACCAGTTTTTAAACTGTACTTTGTCAAGTTTAGTTAAACCAATGTAATTCTTTTCCTTTTGTTTACTTGATTATTATATTAATGTCTATTATAAATCTTCATTTAGTTCACTTAGTAATAAATACCAAGGTAGGCAGGTTGAATGTTCTATTGGCTTGTGATAAGCAGATAGGTTATTTAATACTTACTTTCACACATAAAATTTATGCTAATAGCATTCTCTTTCAATCATACAGGAAATACAAGAATATAGTGAGGTATGACTGTCTCTACCTAAGTATATAGGCATCGGTACAATAATTTTACTTTTTACGTGGATGTTCCATCCATACACCATGTTTGAACATAGGCACAAGTCTCTTTTGCTGCTGTAGCTACAGAATGCAAACTCCTACTAACACAATTTCTGCTTTTGTTTCCATCATTCCTGTAATTATTATTTTTTAGAAAATAAATAACCTTTATTTTATTTTCGTAAATGCTGTCGACGTTTCTTTAAATAGATCAACCACTTTTTAAACAGTTTGATTTACGTATGGCTGTTTTGAATTTATATAGTGTTCTACAATGTAGGTAGGTAGCTCAAAAATCTCTGAACAAAATATGCAGTTATGATTACCATTCTATTGATAGTATAAGTATATAGTAAGTATTTATAATAGCTACCAAGCAGGTCGGTCGATTTTTGGAGTGTTCGTACCCGAGTGGGTTTTACCGCCTTGTTTGCTGTAAATGATGATGGTCTATCTTACATATATTATATTAGCAGAGTTATAATAACATAATTAGAATAAATTGTCAAGGCATTTAATTATATCATGTATTCGTGCATATTTATGCATATTCGTGGCGTTATCAACTGTTAACAGTTGCATTGCCGTGTTTGTGTAGGTTAAGTTTCTTCTTAATTTCTTGTTACATAATACCTACTCACATTTTAATAATGGGAGGTAGTTTGATATTCTATATTATTACGGAACAAATATTTTTATTTCTTTCTAAAGATGCGGTAATATTATTATAAATTGTGAAATTCACAACACACATAAACTTTTGACAGTAAAGCAACCACTACGAATAATCAACGAGGTAGATTATACCCACCCAGTAGATTAATTATAATGATAATGGTAAGTATATAGTATGTTACAAATGAAACGGAAATCGAGATAATACCCAATAATCTTCCTGTGTTTTGCGTGCCACACCTGGCATTGGTATACTATAACACAGGGTTATTCTAGTTTGGGTACAAATGTTGTTCGAACAGGAAATATAGCAAATGTTTAACATAAACCCAATTTAATAAAATACTATAATGTTTGTTAACGATTTTAAGTAAATAAATTTCATTTCATCTAAAACACTCAAAAGCTAAGTGTTATTAAGTATGTTTGTGATCCAGTTTCCGATGCATATTTAACAAATACGAATTATTCATGGCCTTTAATTTTTATTATATTGTCACATGTGATCACACACAGTGCATTTGATGATTTTTCATTTCTTTTGCCTTTTTGTCATTTCCGATAACCATTTATTAAATGCATGGCTTTGTTTTCCATCTCTGATGAAATATTTCTTGCATGGCTTTTTGGTTATCTTTAATAACATTATACATAGCCTTTATATCATCTCTGATGACATTAATTACATGGCCTTTACATCATTTCTGATGAGATTAATTACATAGCCTTTCCGTCGTCTCTGATGTGATGACACTTATTGCATGGCCTTTATTTACATGACCGGTATTTGGAGCCTGTAACATAACATTTTTCATATTAGATAATGTTTATTCATTTTAGGCTGTGGCTCATGCTCAGCGCAACAATAGTATAGCTACTTTGTTACATTGCCCTTAAAACTGGTGCTGGTTTTTCAGTCTAGATTTCAGTTGCAATAGGTAGGTATAAAAGATATAAAAACCATTCACCTAATTGCTAATAAAAAATAATAGTAAAATAGCAACAGCCTCAAGACTTTGATTCCCAGGCATGGTAAATATCCTCACACATCCCTTAGTACCAAGTATCAACTTAAAGATTTTTGAGGATGTCTAAAGTGGTCAGATACGTCCAAATACTTTTAACATTTGGCACAAACCCAGTACAGGTACAGTAGTTGGTATTCCATACACTGTAGTACCTGGTGACATGGGTCAAGACGTACAGATATGGTTGATGATGATGTGATGTGTCGTCCAGGCCGATTTTGGCTACGGCAGCATTGTTAATGCTAATAATTTTCAAAACATTTCTACCTTCATAGTGATCAAAGTAAAAATCTTTTCTTTCACAGAAGGTTTTCGTAGGTTAGGGTAGGCAGGTAAAATTATTATGCAGCGATAAATTTTTCTAGATCTTTTTCTAACAGGTATCTCAATTACGTAAGTAATACTTTGATCTAATATACGGTACCCTCGTACTGTACATGTTAGTTCAACGTAGGTTTCGTACCTTGTTTATTGAATTGGAACTTGAACTTCAACTGCAAAATAATTACTTTGGAATGCCATCTATCCCTTCCTTTTCAGTAAAATGAGTTAAATTACTCACGTTCTCCTCAGTCGCCACTTTGTGGGATTCTTTAGATCCATTAAAACACAAATATATTATTATACGAGGTTATGCCCTCCGCCCGGCCACGCCGTCCAAGCAAGTGTGGCCAGCATGTCGCTAGTGTTGCCAGCGCGACTAGGCTAGACACCACACAGTCCATGAAGAAGTTGACCGTCATTTGTTTAATTCTTTGTGTCAGTGTCATTCGGTTTCTAATAGTAAACATTGGCACTTATTGATACTGTCAGGTCGTAGGCACTCGTAGGAGTGTTTACTGCGAGTGATTGATGACGAAGAATCAGGCAGGAATCAATCTTCGTTCGAGTTATCTAACGGTTTAGGGGGGCACTGTTTGGGACAATGGAAGACGGAGTTCCGTATTCGAAATGTTATGCTGGTTAGTATTTGGGTAAAATGAGTGGAGAGATTTGTACAAACGTGTGTGATGTGCCAAAAAATAACTGGGACTGGGCCTTTTACTTATTATGAATAAATACCGTAATACCTTATCTTTATAAATATATAATTCTACTGTACGTGTGTATGTCACTGAATTCCTCCTAAACGGCTGGACCGATATGAATGATTTTTTTTTGTATGCGTTTGGGTGGCATCCTGGATGGTTTAGATTCATAAATCAGCCCGGCAGATGGCGCTGCAGTCGCTTGAAATATCATATAGGAAATATCGTCTGTCGGGTCCGCTAGTTACTAATAAAAACCATGATACGTTTCGATGTTTTTTAAAGCTGTAAAGTTCGCTACAGTGTCACGTCATTTACAATGTCGAGACCAAGCTGTGACGTACAACATATTTTTTTGATAAAAATAACTCTTTTGCAACTCTTGGCTTCTTATTTCAGTTATAATTATAGTGGTTTGTGTTAAGTATTTGCAAATAAACAAGATTTATTTCCTTCTTGCCTTTTTTCTAATATTTTTTGGAGATGGTAAAATCTTTATCATAATAGACTCAATGACAGAGACAAATGATTTCCAGAATCACATGGTACGTTTTAGAAGAAATAACAAAAAGATTTAGGTCGTGAATGGAGTCGTGTGAACTGAAAATGTTCAAACATATGCGGTGCCTTCTTTAGTCAACTTGAAATTAGGTCCCAAGTCGCTCGCTCGAAATAGACTTAATATTTCAATATTTTCCAATACGAAGTTACGAGTTTATTTTAGAAATTCAAATGTGAACAGTCTAGGTCTTATCTTTCTATAAATTCTTATAGCTTATGCGAGTTCTAGGTGCAATAATAAATTAGAATTTTCAAACAAATTATTAAGCTGCTTATACAGCTATTAAAATAGGTCGCAAAACTATGCTGGTTTTTAACTTTTGATTGTCAAAGGAAAGGCTTTGTATTTTTGGAATTGCATAGACTCGTCTATTTTAAACTACTTATACAAATCACTGTAATGAAAAATAATCGTTTTAAAACTATAGCCATCTCTTACCAATGGGTAATGACAAAAAGTGGCAGGACTAACTTTAAGCATTGTTTAAGCTTTATCAGTGGTGGATTTACTAGCAGGCTAGAGCCTAGGGCGGCTAATTAGGCCTTTTTTTCTTATATGTATATTCATATTTTGTTTTGGGTAGGTATATCTCTAAGCTAAGAATAACGTTGCAATTATATTGTGTTTTTTTTATAAATATGGTTGTAGATGTCAGTAGCGGCGGCATGAATAGCCTACTGGCGGCAAATATGTTAATCTGCCACTGAGCTTTATTAACGTTTATACGTATGAGCTTCAGAGATCAAGGCAATGTAAACATTTGACAGGCCTTACAGCTTAGTTGGAAGTAGTTCTGTCTACTGTGCTGCGCCGTAGGTTGTGGGTTCAATTCTTACCAACGACTAACCTTTCGGTCTTTGTCTAGGAGTTATAAAATATTAGAAGCATGTTTTTACAACAAAAAAAAAAAAGATTTATATCAGTTATCAACCCATAGTACAAGCTTAGCTTAGTTTGAGGCTAGATAGCGTTGTCTGAAATGCCCGTCAATATTTATTTATTTGTTATCCACACCGATAATCCAAAACACCGATTTCATCCGTGAAACCTCGTTCAAGTCTCACCCCGCACAGAACACAGCACGAATCCTACGAAAGCCGTTGCGTATCTATAACTCCCATCTCTCAGTACAAAGCCGTGTTGATTACGGTGGGTGCCGCGGGCGTCGCAGTCTGCCGTCTGAACGCAGCCTAATGCGTTCCGACCGCCCCTTGTGTACGCTGCCTTTTTATTCCGCGATCGATGGGAGATTGTGGCCTAGGATTAGTCGTGGAAAGAATAACGCTCGAATTGAACTACAAAGGAAGGTTAGATAAGGTTTTTGTGGGTTTTTTGTGTGTCCTACACTATTCAAAGTTTGAGGGGATATCATTAATTTATTTTTTATAAGATACGGTAATGTTTGTTACTGATTTTAATGAATTTCGTTTCAAATAAATTTCATTTTTTTTAATTTCATTTTATAAGACGGCTCATTAATCATGACATCTCATTACATGTATTAACATGCAGTAATTTCGTATATTGCAAGGCTTTTATAACGATCCCTGTTATAAAATGCATGTTGCAGATACACTATTCTACCACACACATTGTTTGCTAAGCTTTCTTTTGTAACTCTTCCGCTTATATTTTAACAAGCTTCAAGTTACATGGAGACGCCGAAAGAATGTACCTTGCAATTGTTTTATTTTTAAGACATGAATATGAGTTTTAAGCTTGTGGCTAGGTTTTTACCACGTATACAACATGAGCACTATAACACCCCTATAACCCCGGAAGCTGGGTATTTTACAGGTCATGGCGAACACCTTTTGTTTTACGACTTTTGAAATTTCTTAGTTTTTCATTCATGAAATATCTTCAACGTTCCTCCAATATGAAACTAAACACACCATCAGGCAGCCATATTCACAGTTGCTTGTACGTTCCGTGTCTACGTGAGCTTGGTACTTACGTTAACAGTATCAGGGGAGTTCCAAATTTCTGAGACAATATTCATTTTATTTTTGTATGGGTATTTCATAAACGATATATTCAACCTTTGAATACGTCAAAGTCTTCCAGTGCTTGGTCTGATCACTTGGTATTTGGCCCTATTGGTACTATGTTACACGTTGTAGATAGAAAATAATTTATTGCACACTACTTATGGATAAACAGCGGTCTCTACCAAACACGTATAGTCATAGTCTCTAATTATTTGTATTTGTAAGGAATATTACATCAGTTTTGCATAAACGAAATAACAAGCTTAAGAAAAAGCTTACTTCGACAAGACAATTTTGATGATAATAACAATTGTGGTCTCAATTCTCGTTTTATTTATAAGACGGGACGCCCTTCGAGAATAGTATCATTAAATAGACAAAATTCTCGATCCATTTCTCGTATTGCCAAGGGAGTTTTTTGTGAAAATTATTAATGAAAGAAATTCTACGTTTGCTAAGTCATTGTTTGAAGCGTTGTGGAGTTAGCACTATCGTTTGATTGATGATTGTGCTGCTACAAACGTAATGTGGGACGCGATTTTATGTTGCGAGATTGCGCGACTTCATTCTGTATGCCTACGCCTCACTAAACTTCAATAATATATTATATTATTACATTGTAAAAGGATCATACAAAAGAACGGTAGGAACCAAGCCGTAAGTTTGTTGCCTGTTCTTCTAGGCTTTGGTCGCGTGGAACTGGCACCTAGAGTCACCTAGCTTTAAGACGTTTCAAAGTGATCCTTGTGATTTTATTGAATAAATACATTTTGACTTTGATTTTGACTTTGACTTTCAGCTAATGATAAAAAAATGCTGATTGCCGCTTATGCAATGCTCGCAATGAGTTATACACCTTTGCAAATCTTATTGAAATAAGTAGGTTTAGGGCAAGTTATCATAAGTAGTTTTTAAAGAATAAACCCCCCCCCCCACCCCTTATGATACGGTAGACTTTTAGATCTCTTGGTACTTTGTCTAGGAGCTCTCGCTCGCTTCTTTAAATATAGGTAGTAAGAGGCACGTCCAAAATGTACATATTAAAAGACGAATTGCAAGAAATGTATTTGCTCGATCTTTAAAATTGATATCTACGGCGACTTATTTTAGATTTGAGCTATCAAACTAAGGTCGCTTCAGGTTGTCGCGGCCGATGAAAAAATCCTGGCTTCAATGTGTATCAATCTTCGTTGGTGCCAGAGACATTGTCGTCTGTCGTAACTGATTGCTGAGCGAAAATCGGGCGAATGTCTTGCCGAGTTAGTCTTGGATATGCTTATGATAATACATGGATTTATTTTATGAATACAGATAATATTTTTTATAAGATTTTACTGTTGGGTACGCGAGGTTCGAAGGTTACGATTTATCATCTATTTTATACCATCTTAACGGCTATGGTATTTTTGTTATGATGTTAGTTTATTCACTTGGGTTAATTAGTTGGGTTTATAATTCTATCTTTTGAATACTTTTTTGGCATCACGGTTTCTCAATCACAAATTGCATAGAAAGTGCAAAGTGGTTTTCATATTTATTACCACATTTTATGGGAGCACTGGCACTGTAGTGGTAGCGGCCCCGCCTTCCGATCCTAAGGTCCAACTCATTGGTGCACGTCCGGTTTCGAATAGGTTCGAAACCGGACGTGCACCAATGAGTTTTACTGTTCAAAAATGTATGTACACAATGCCAGTACTCTCAAACGGTGAAGGAAAACATCGTGAGGAAACCGGCATGTCGTAGAACATAAAAAGTTCTATAATATGGGTATAAGTGCTTGAAATGCGCCTTTTGAGGCGCACTTAACATCCTTTCAACACACTGTTTCGAAAGAAACTAGTGACACGACAAGATAGAAGAGACTAGGTACGTTTTATAAAATGGTTTTCAATCTCGTGGTAACTTTTGCATTTATACATATTCTAGAACTGCGTGTTTCCCATAGGTAATATAATGAGTTTCTAAAGAAATGATGATATAGGCAGTGGTGAGTAACCCTTTATTGGTTGTTGTTGAATTAAAACCACATCATAATAGATCTTTCATCATTGTCTTTACAGATGCGTTTTCCCAGGGGTCGTCAACTGTTTTGAAATGATGAATATCCAAATACCTACCCGTTCGACATTTTGATATTAAATTTGAATAAATAACAATAGTTTGGAACTAGATGTTGTTTGTGATGAGAGCTTTTCGTTTTCATTCAATTATTTTACTCAAAACTTTGAGTTTGGATAATTGATTTATTTAGTTGGGCGATTCTAAAGTTTTATCAGTTTGTCGGCGATCCTTTGCGATCGTTGAATATTTTAAAACTGTTTTCTCTGCATTTGAATAATGCTTTAGTAGTTTTGCGACTGCTCATGATGTTAAACCAAAAGTTTGACGACTATATATTAAAATATTTAAAAATATAACTGCTCGTAATGATTTTTAATCTCACGTTTTGACTTTGTGAAGTTTGGTCATGTTTCTATCCTACAATCAAAATATCCTACTAATATTATAAACGCGAAAGTTTGTAAGTATGGATGGATGTTTGTTACTCTTTCACGTAAAAACTACTGAATGGATTTTAATGAAACTTTACAATAATATAGCTTATACATCAGAATAACACATAGGCTACAATTTATAAAGATATTGTGTGACTAATCCTACGCAGACGAAGTCGTGGGCACCAGCTTGTTATTTTATAAATTCGCCTCATTTCCTCGTTTCTTGCTTCCTTTTGTTAGGTTTTAGTACTTTAGTCCTTGATTATTTTGGTTCAAATATTATTAGATTATTACAGATTATTTCGGTCAAGTTATTTGACCTCTAATTTTATCCCCTTTATAAAATAATTTGAAAAGTAATTCAGTGAAGACAGGTACCCACATTTAAATCTAAATCAGGTGAGAGCATTATTTCGGTTTGCAACTACAAATTCGTTTGTTTGCAGAGTACATGGGTTTTCACTTTGCTTAAACACCTCGGGCGGAGTTGCCCGCTGCCCACTTGTGTCTCCAACCGAGTCCAGCCCAGGGTTGCCAACTGCTGCGCTTAGATTTTGCGACACCATTTGCTGAATTGGTTCCATATTAGTTACAAATCTTGTTCAGCCCTCATAGCTCATTTGGTAGTAGCTCTGCATTCTGCGCTGAAGGCGTGAGTTTAATTTTTTTACAGAACAAACATTTGTGTGATGAACATAAAAAAATAATTTATGAGTTTACTTTGTCCTCTGTGTAATTTATATGTTTGTATGTATTAAAAAAAAAGTATAATATAAATATTATACCAGCTATTTGGTTCCCATATTAAAAGATTTACTTCGTTTGGGCCATGTGCTGTGTGGAAAGCCCACTCATATGTTTATTTGTTTTAACAATTGAAAGTTTACTGGAACTTTGGTTGGAGTACCTTCTGTTCAGAGTTAAAGGCAAAAAATATTTATTCAGTAAAATCACAAGGATCACTTTAAAATGTCGTTGATTAAATTTACTTTCAAATAAGGTGGTACTGTTGCTAGATGTCCCACTCTATCGAAATCTTGTCCAAGTTTGTACCTGGACGAGATTCCGAGATTCCTGGGTTTCGTATATAGGGGCAGACGAATGTGTTTTATGATAAAATCCGTACGTATTCAATAGTAACGTCCCTACCCTCAACAGGGACGGACAAAGTACGCCTCGAGCTATTCAACGAAAACACTGGTATTCGAGCTTTGTTTCCAGTGTTGCCATTCTAAAATTGTAAACAATGCTGGTTTTGTTTGAATGTGAATTTATATTGTATACATACAAGCTTCATAAAATTCTTTTTGACGGACGATATACCAGGTAACACTATAAAAAGATTTGGAGATTTTAAAATAAACTCAGTTTTTATTGAATCTGTTAGATACCCGTTTATACCATGCAAAGACTGATACGTATTTTTAATCAAAAATGTTTTATCAACTTTAACAGATGAATAATTCGTTTAGTAAAAAAACTTTTAGTAGAATATCTTGTCTATTATTATTAAAAGCGATTTATACGTGTTTTAAGGTTTTATTGTAAAACCTGTCTGCTTGTAATCTTGTCTCTTTTTATTTTCTATATATTTTTAAGAGTAGTAGAGCTCTTTGTGAAGGGCTCGTCCGGGGAAGTACTACCACTACGCCTTTTTCTGCCGCCAAGCGGCGTTGCTGTGTTTCGGTTTGAAGAGTGTGGTTGCCGGTGTTATTAACGGCACATGAGGCTTAACATCTGTATGCCTCAAGTTGATGGACGCAAGGCAGCGCATCGTAGGTCACGTTTTTATCATGCGTGACTTATGAGCAATGCTTTGTTATAGGTTATGGTTGGTATGGGCCATCTGCTTGTTCCATCAGGTAGTTGTATAAAAAAACATAATTTTAAAATGGGCCCGTATTTAAGTATTTAAAGGACAACGTTTGTAAACATTATTATTATTTCTCATTTTAAGAGTTAAGGCTGGGCAAATCTCTTACCTTCCAGCCTAGCTCT
This sequence comes from Chloroclysta siterata, assembly GCA_932294275.1. Classification (NCBI taxonomy): domain Eukaryota; kingdom Metazoa; phylum Arthropoda; class Insecta; order Lepidoptera; family Geometridae; genus Chloroclysta; species Chloroclysta siterata. Next base: position 21,959,187 of record OW028589.1, read on the forward strand.
AAAAAAACACATTACGATGATCCCATGTTTTTACATGTTTAAGTTGTTTTTACCATGAAAAAAACACAAATTTTCAAAGATATATACCAGTCAGCATGACGAAGAGTTTATAGTTGTCTGATTTACAGCATGTATGAAGAATGTTATGAGAGTGAATTAAGCGAAAGAGGCATGTCATGATCGTAGAAAATGGAAATCCGTGGTCTCTGCCTACCCCTATGGAAAATAGGCTTTTTTATGTATGTATGATTTACACGCTAGATGCAAAAAAATCGCTAAGCTACCTCATTTTTTGCCGTTTGATCTCGTTTTGTAATCGCTATATTAGACTTGGATACAAAATCAAAACGCTAATTTCTTGGTCACTATGTACCCCACAGAATAACGTGGGCTATTTTATGTCAACGTATTATGTTTATTGTTTAAGAACCAAAATCCTAAAATATTTGGTAAAATGTATTTAATTCTCTATGGAATAAAATACCTAAACCTGTGTCGAGAATCCTAGCCTTAAATGCAATTTCATAACGATATCTCCAAAAACAACCGCAACCAAAACGCGAGGCCCATCTCAACTCGCAAACTTACCCCAACCATATTAACTGGCCAAATGTATTTATTTATTCACAAAGGCAGAATTTTAGCTAGCATAATCCGAGCGATAATGACATGCGTCTGGAGCGGAGAGCATGGACGAGGTATCACAGCGCTTAGATAGAGACTACTATTATTTATTTGCTACAATGTGGTTAGAATAGATTCTTCACGTCAATATAATGGTCTGTACATTACTATATTTTAGCATGCAAATAAAGTTTTACAATAAAATTTCCAAAAATGAAGTGCTAGTTACTAAAATTTATGTAAAAAATTGATTTGTTAAGTCACGCACGATACGAACGAGCCCTACGACTCATTGCCCTGCGTCCATCAACTTGAGGTATACCGATGTTAAGCCTCATGTGCTATAGAAACTGGCATGGTGGTAGTACTTCCTCAGACGAACCTATCACAAACACTTTTGTAACAAATTATTATTAAACCAATTAGAAAAAAAATATCTTTTTCGGAAGTTGAATTTATTCTGGTTACTACTCGTACCTAGGTGCTTGTGTTATCATAACGGTTGGTTAGATTTTATGATGACTTCTCTACGAATGGCAAACGAACCCTGCTCTACGGGCTGCGACTAGTTTTACTGCATTTGTGATGCATGGCGCACCCTTATCCTCGCCAACTTCAGTGCATTAGACTTGCAGATATTTCAGTATCGTGGTACGGAACCGACTCCTGAAATATGCCGGTTATCAGGTGTATTGAATAGTATTTTTGATACTTTCGCGATCATGACTCATATTGAAATATTATAGTATTTATCGCGTTTTACCTCTATTATGAAGATCAGGAAAATATTAAAGGTAAAACGCGATAAATAACCGTGTTATATTTAAAAAATCCTACTAATATTAGCGAAGCGTGGGACGCCCTTCCACCCGATGGACTGACGACATTATCAGGATCGCGGGAAGTCGGTGGATGGAGAGGGCTCGGAATCGTTCTTCCTGGAAATGTATAGGAGAGGCCTATGTCCAGCAGTGGACTTAATATTATAAACGCGAAAGTTTGTGAGTATGGATGGATGGATGGATTTTTGTTACTTTTTCACGTAAAAACTACTGAATGGATTTTAATTAAACTTTACAATACTATAGCTTATATATCAGAATAACATATAGGCTACAATTTATAAAGATATTCTGTGACTAATCCTGCGCAGATTTATTGGTAAACATTCAGAGCAGTGCAATTTTTTGTTAAGTTTAGTTTTTGATCGGCAATTTCATTTTTGAGTTATTTTTATCTCGGCATGTTATGACCTACCTATAATAAGAAATTGACATTTGCTAGGATACTCACAACTCGCATATTAATATTTTTTTTAAGATATGAAATCACTGACTACTCGTACTTATAAAAAATCGCTGAGAATCAAGTTTTGGAGAATAACACTACAAAGATTCAGCAAAAATGTAACTTTGATCCAAAAAAGCTTTCGAAAAAAAAATGTTTTAGCTTTTAATATTAATTACAAACAATTTAAGCGATGTTTAAATTTAAGTCCTTAAATAATCTTGAGTTAGTACTTGTTACTTAACAATCTGGAGGGATATCTACCGTGCCTGGGGATTAGAGTTGTGACGCAGTTTATTTCTGTTTAATTTAGTAACATTTAAGTAAAAAGGTGCAAGAAATGCGAAGAGAACTTAAGACAAATTTTAACGATATACTCGTCCCTTCTCATAACTTCCATATAAAGTGTAATAAAGTAACCTAACCACACAAAATACGCAGTAAACCATACTGCCAACAAAATGACATAAAGGGCCAAAACGAAGTACCGACATTACGAAAACGCTGCCATTTTTCATCCCCATAATTTGCATAAGCCGTACGCGTTCATAACCGTTCGATTAAATGGCTTTAAAAACATCAACACTCCCCGGGTTGTAGTCATCTTTAACCGGTTATTTTCGGTTACAACAAAAGGTAGACGAACATTGCAGTGGGCCTTTGGAGATTGCACCGTATACTTTCGATCTTCCGTTATGCGGGAACATGTGCTTTTGAATTCATTCGACATAGTGAAGTCGATGGGTAGAGAGGGATCATTGTACAATTATAATAATATGAGGGGAAACAGGAGTAGGATTCTCAGAGCTGATTTCACCATCCTCTGTTAGTTACTAATAAAGGATTAACAGGTCGTTAAATCTAACCTTAGATGTCAAATGCGTACATTTCGACATATTTAACGGCCCTTTAATCCTTTGTTAATCTAACAGAGCATGGTGAAATCAGCTCTCAGGCTAATGAAGATGATGACTTGTCTACGTCACAACGCTATTGATTTATTATGTATTTCGGTTAGAAAGATGTGGTTGCCGGTGAAATTACAGGCACATGAGGCTAAACATTGCAAGCCTCAAATTGACGGACGCTGGGCACTGCATCGTAGGGGCTTGCGAAGCTATGTTATAGGTGATGTAACCAATTAACATGGATCATACAAAAAAACGGTAGGGACCAAGCCTTAAGTTTGTAGCCTGTTCTTCTAGGCTTTGGTCGCGTGGAACTGGCACATAGAGTCACTTAGCTTTAAGACGTTTCAAAGTGATCCTTATGATTTTACTGAATAAATAAAAAAAAACCTTTCGACTTTGATTTTGAAACGGCTTTTTTGGTCCATCGTTCAACCCTAGTGGTTCCTTTTCACTGATCGCCATCACAATTCACCACAAAATATAAATCAAAGCAAGAGCCAAACAAAAGAGTCTGTAAATGAATACTTTTTCAATTAAAACGAGGTTTAATTAAACCGGCTGAATAGGGCAATGTTTTTCATCACCGCCTAACACCAAATTGACGTTTTTACAGCGGTGCCGATTTTTATTGATCGTTTGGAAATGAGGATAAAGTGGTATAATATTATTTGATAGGCATGTAGAATTTTAGATATAGATCTCGTACGGTATAGGCGAGTTTCGTTGGGTTTTTTTTTGTATATAAGGTGGCATTTTTTTATATACCCGTCAAAGTACTTCTCGCTCGCTGATTTAATATATTTCAACATTTTTAAATATATAAAATCAATGAACTTATATAAGAAAAATCGCAATCGCAAATGGTTGATTCTGCTCGAGACCAACTGCTTGTTCCAATGATTTTTTTCATAACATAACACAATTTTACCGCTATATTTTAACTACACAAACACCGATCATTATCAAGCAACGCATTCATAGTGCTGCTCCGGAATATTTTTTTAAAACAAATAACCCGAAATGGCTGATTTATCGCTACAAATCTGTCCGTTAAGCGAACTGCGAAATGTCCAATGGAATTTTTCATGAGCGCACGCAATTTTTTGATGTTTTCATTTCAGTCTGGGAGTTCGTAGTTATTTTTTAATCTTTATTATCATAGATAAACTTCAATTGTTTCAAAATATATCACACTTGAAGCTCTGGTTGTCAAGTGAGTGTGCCTCGTCTTCTGGTCGTAAAATTCGGTATGCACTGGACTTTCCTTCCAAAAAAATTTATGTTCATAATGGCTGTGCCCTTATCTACGAAGAAAAACCATAAAAGAACCAGTTAGTATTCTAACAGCGCTGTGATTGCAACATGCGACGTATGAAATATCAACTGTTGCAAAATATGTGTGTACTGTAGAGGTATGTGCCAAATGTAATATTTAGATTTACTTCTGCCCATTCCTTTAGACCAAAGAACTTTAAGTTGGTACTAGGTACTGAGAGATCTTGAAAAATTGGTTAAGTAGCCTTAGTTTATTCATTAATTAGACTGTACTGTATTGCCAAATATTGACAGAACGCGAAATATAATGAAGTATAAAAAAATCATGGGCTTCCGGTCTATTTGAAGCTCTGGCCACTTGAAAACTCGAAATTAACGAACACTTAAAAAGTCGCTCTCCAAGTTCACATACGGGCAGAGTAACGAATTCATTATTATTTTAAGTGTTGGTCGAAAAAAGCTTCGATTTTTAGGGTAAGGGTTATGAATGTGTGTTGTCGAAACTGTGGCTTTGGGTGATTTTTTTGTTGCTTTACTCGTACTATAAAAGTATACTACTTTCGGATAAAGCGGATCACAATTAACAAAGCAGCGTAGGAATTAAGTTATTATAATTTGACCTAAAATATAATTTCATTAATTCATATAGTTTCTTTAAAATATTTAGGTAATTTGTGTTATATCATGAATGGCGCAGAACCGCAAACGATCTAGCAATCATCGTAGTCAATTCTTAGCCAATACCCAGTAGCGGGTAAAATGTGGATGATTATGATTATAATATTTAGAATAACACGACCTAGCTACCTTCTTTTCTAAATAAATTGCTAGGGTCGGAAGGCCCCGTGACTCGTTACGTCAAACACTTCTTTTGTTTTAGCAAATAGTATACAATATGGTTGGCTAGCAATGGGATGCATATCTCCGCTCTAATTACCTAAACAATGCGACTGCTCCGGTGGACGGACGCAGTTTGTTTTCTGAATGGCGACGATTTAACTCCGGGCGCGGTTTACCGCAACTTGTTAGCTTCAGGTACATTTATATGGGGATAGTTGGTAGTCCAATGCTTGGGAGTTAGTGAACTCATTTGTCGCGTCAAAGTAAACAGTGGATTAGCATTGTCTGTCTCTGTCTGTTGCGTTTCAAATTATAAGAGGGTCATGATCTAAAATCGGCCTAACTTGGCGGCGTGGCCGCAGTTGAGCTGTTGTAAATACATGAAATATTGAATAGTATTGTCAAGTTTCTTCACAGTTTTGGCTGACTTGGATAAATTGCAAAAATCCCTGTACAATACAAACGTAACTAACCCTCTCAGTATGAGCGCGAGTCCTTAAGCTTTCTAGGAACACACACACTAAGGTTATTTTACTCTGGAGTACGAAAGAACCCACTCGACTAATTTACTTGCCAAATCCTACCATTCAAACTTGGCTCGTGAAAGGCCACAGCTGTAAATTGCAGCGCGCATGCGTGGTTATAACCGTAGTCAGCTGACGCCCAACGATTTTAATATTACGTTCATGTGTGTGCGGTTTTGGGAGTGTGCGTAACACGACAATACAAAATAGGGTTGGATGTGAAAGGACGCCGAGACCGCGTGCTACAGTTATGCGTAGTTAAGCAGAATCGAATCGGTAAGCAGATTTCGAACCAAAATACGTTTAGAACTTTTTAACTGACATTGACTTTTTTTTATTTTTTTTATTTTATGTGCTAAGTATAAAAAATCTTAGAGGGAAAGTAGTTTGTGGTTATTCACCTACTTATATATTTTTTTTGAATATAGAAATACCACGAACCGGAGTCGGAAGATTTTAGATGCCCCCACCCGGTGGCCATGGTCCATCTGTAGACTTCAGGCTGATGATGATAATTAAATGCAAAAATACAAAGGAGAGAAATTTAACGGTGTGTATCCCTATTACAGAATCTATAGTAGGATATACATATAACACATACATATTGGCAACTTGTAAAGGCTTCTAGGCTTTGGTCGCGTAGAACTGGCACCTAGAGTCACCTAGCTTTAAGACGTTTCAAAGTGACCCTTGTGATTTCATTGAATAAATACCTTTTGACTTGGACTTTGACTAAATTGTATTGAGTAATAGTTGACATGTCCACATGCTTTCTCAGTTCGATGGCGTAACCCAGTGCTGAGTCAAAGCTCCTTTGTCACACTCCCCATGAATGAGAGAGAGCTACGATCAATATTTTGAGGTCCGCACGTTCAACTTATGAAATTTTTAGGAGTTTCGTTACGGTTTCGTAGTATAATTATACAATTATTACTGTTTATTTTATGGAGATACAAGATTTGAAGGTGCCAGTTTAGTAACAAGTATAATCATTATGAGACTTAAGGCGAATACAAGAGCTAATGTGACTCTCGCTCGCACGTTTCGACATGTTGAAAGATATAAAATCTCTACTAGTTTTCCTACATAACTTTTACTTATAAGTCGGAAAACTTGTATCGATCAAAATAAAAAAAATATTAAACTGTGTGCAATCTGATTGCACACAAAATGGTTGATTGCGATTTTACGAAAATGAGTTTAGAGATTTTATATCTTTCAACATGTCGAAACGTGCGAGCGAGAGTCACATTAGCTCTTATATTTTAGCCTTAATATCTTTCTGTTTCAGCGTGATAGCTTGAAGTGCAAAGCCACTTCAAACACGTCATCAGTAGCACTGAGGAATCGTGGTCACACCAGATTGCCACACTGGTGTGACTAACGGGAATTTATTTTACTCCCGGTCACACTACATTGCAAAGGATCGCACTTGACCGATTTAATTATAGTGATGTCAGATATATTATGAGGTAATGCAATTGTTTTAGGGAGATGTTACCACTTAGGTGGACCATCTGTTTTTATTGATTAATTTATTTATTCTTAGTATATATGTGTTTGTTTTTTTTCACAGAAAAATACAATACAGCATTAAAAGGTCAAATTTGCTTGATGGTTCAGGAGTTCAGGCGCATAAACTAGGCTCAAATTGAAATATTTTCATATATTTATGAAACTTATGTGACGACATTATTTAAACTTCATTACAAATACGTACTACAATAAATTATACTTATCTGAGTAGTACCTACGACGCTTCTACACATTTATCTAATTATCTGTACTACATACACTGAGATGCATTTAACTGCCTAGAGAAATAAGAAAGGGGTAAATAAATAGTGTCAACTCTGTTGTTACAATAATATACAACGCTAAAGTTATAGCCATCCTTGTTGTTGCCGTTTATAAGAAAGAGACAGCAACATTTGTAGTGACGCATGACGTCAAATTAATGTTTTAGTACGTGTATTTAGTCATCGCCTAAGTTGGTGATGCCTAGTTTGAAATAAATATACCCTCAACTCAATGTAATGTCACTTGCAGTTTCTATCTAATTCGATTTAATAGCTGAAATGGCGAGTGACTTGACATCCGGTTAGTTTTGATCGAGCTATCAGAAACCGGCCATTAGAATGTCAGTCTGAGGTGGTATGCTGATTTGAACTTGATTTATTTATACAAAAAAAAACACACAAAACAATGTAGTGCTAGGAAGATATTAGGTAGTAAGAATAAAATCTTTAATTTTTAACACAATTTTACTTTATTTATCTATTTATTTATTTATTAGTTAGCTGTTACAACAGAATCGACACCAGTGACATCAAGCATGTTACGACAGAAGCAGAGAGAAGAAAAGTGTTACAGGCAAACCAATTACTTTTGTACAGTCAACTTCTTCATATTTTTCTTTTGAGATGACTTTTTTACTTTTACTATTGATTTTAATTAGTTCCAGACTCTGGACATAATCTTAAAATACCATTTAAGTTGCCCATGTATTTACATGGGCTACAACTTAATATCAACTTTATCTTTTTGTTCATACGGTTGAAAATAAAAACTACTTTTTATATTGTTGGTTTGTCTGTAACGGAGAAATATATATAGATTAAGTGAACATTTAAGGCGAAATAAAAATAAGTAAATAAATATAAACAGTTTTCGGAAGATTGTGCGAATGTGATTTGAGATTTAAAAAAAATAGAATGAAAATGCAAATTAAAAATGACGGAAAAGGGAACAGAAAACAAAATAATTTTAGTTTTTTATTAATTGTTATTTTATTTATTTGGCTTAGAAATTGGATTTTAAAAAATTCGCCTCATTTCGACGAATGAGGCACAAAACTTATTTATCAAAAAGTTTGTGAAATCCGAAAACAAATAACTTACTCGTGAAATTCAGCCAATTGAAAACTGAAGTATAACTTTAAATTAATTAATACAACAACCATTCTTATAGTTTGATACTTGAGTACCTTAGAGTCCCTCGCCTAGTGGCAAGACTCACCTGAAACTGAAGAAATTAATTATTAAATCATCTTAAACATTATCACAACACAGAAATATAGGAAAATTAGATAAATGGAGGGGACAGAGCATGGGAGAGGAGGGGTATAGACAAGGAATCAAAGTGGCACCCAGGCGTTTTGGCCTAGGCTGTTAGTTTGTATAGAACTGTTAAATAAATAAATAAAAGTGAGTACCTCCAAAACTGTAAAAATAAAACAAATTGAATAGTACCTCCTCGTAACGAACGTACGAGTAGCGTTCGTACATATTTATGCAGATAAAAAGTGTACCTTACAAAACTGCTAAATGATTTTCATAAATTAATTATCCTTAAATAATCATAGATGAGGGAATCTGTACAAGGGTTCCAGGTTCCAGGGAATCCAGGTTAGGTCATGACCTAACCTGGTTCTTCTACAGATTCTCTTCTACAGATTCACAGAAATAGCAAGTTGAAATGGCAATGTGCAGGCGCTTTAACTCGTGGAACCGACAACCGCCGGGTTATAAAGGTTCTTGTTGGTGACTGCAGACCGGCAGACGCACCTCCGCCAACCATCACTGGAAATCACTCCTTTGTGTGGACGAAATTGTAAAGAACGGGAAGTCAGTGGAAGGAGAAAGCCCAAAATCGTTTTTCCTGGAATTGTATTGGTAGGTTTATTTTTGATAGGTAATGACATAATCAATGAGATTTTTACAATTTTTGAAATAAAGCGTGTTAAAATTTTAAAATATTGAACTGCTGAGACTTTATCTATTCAACTTGGAACAGTGTCAAAATGTTAAAAGGTTAAGAAATTGTTTGTTAAGAAACTACGCCAAAGAAGAAGTAAAAAGTATTACGACGAGAAAATAAATAAAAACAGTTGAAAGGCAAGGAATAAAACAACCTCGTGAAATTCACGATAACACTAAAATTTAGGTCCAAGGAGTCCATTTTTTTCATGTACTTACTCCCTAACCTAACTGAAACCTTTTTATTACTTATACTTAGATAACCAGGTACTAACCATTTTTTGCCAAATGGTTGGCAAAAAAGAGTTTGTTCTCGTCATAAATATTTCCGATAGTACGATCATCAGTTCCCAGATGAATCCAATTCAATAAATAAGTGCAGATCTGACTTTACGACCGCAGCAGATTGCATGGCTGACCAATCTGACCATGTCCCAATTATTGCGGAATCAATAATAGAGATTAACATGGCACTGGATTACCGCACCGTTTCGCTTGGGACATGCAATCCAAGCCAGGGTTGCTGTTCATTATTCATTTACACGTATCCTTAGTCGGTGGGAGCAGCTCAAAATCGTTCTTTCTCTATTTTTTTTAAACTTCTTGCTTATTGAAATGAACTGCAGCAGATGAACACTTTAATACTTCTTATTTCGTAGAACACAGGTAAAACAATTTCACTTTTATTCTTCGCACTTGTTACAGATGAGTATGTTAGCCAGTCAAGTTTACTCCACCAAGTCTCTTTCCAGAATGCCACATTTTACCATCTTCTCCTTTCCCACTTTTTACAGTCCGACAACCTACCAACATTAACAACTCTACGAACCTATCCGACCAAAGCTAGAAAGATATAAAATTAATTATGCTACTTCAATTTTAATCTAAAAAAACTAGCTTAATATTTACAAAATAAATGATAAAAGTCGAGAAATCATTACATAATGAAATTACATATTATGTATAATCCCAATCCCAAAATTCCCAAGTGAGGAAACCGGCATGTCATGGAACCTAAAAAGTTCTATAACATGTGTCAAGAGCTCGAAAGGAGCTTCTTGAGGAGCACTTAATATCCTTTCACCGCACTGTTTCGAAAGAAACTAGTGACACGACATGAGAGAGAGACTAGTATTCATATCTAATCATTCGGGTTGCCAGTTGTCATCGTTTTCAAGATTATACGTCAAATAAATTATTTTTAATATAATTAAACATGTGATTCGCCCTTCGAGATTACACATTATAATTACTTGTAGTAGCACGCATATGTGCTGCCACCATACACAATTTTAAAGCAATAAAATAAAATAATATTTTGTTGTGGGTACTCATACACGTTTTGTGTCGCGGCCATCGTACACGTATATTTCTCGTTCTTTTGAAGTTTTTTGTGTTTTTAGTGTCAATTTTCAGCAAAAGACATGGGGAAACGTAAAAACAAGGACGAAGAAGAGTATTTACAAAGGAAAATGAGGAAGTTGGAACGAAAGATGGCAAAAGTTCGCCGTAAACGACTTTCGTCATCGTCAAGCTCGTCAGTCCAGGAACAAAATCTTGTCGAGGAAGAAACTGCGGATAGTGTCTGGTGCTCGGAGGTTGAACAAACACAAGGTAAACAAATAGTATGCCTATATTTTGTTTGTTGATCTGGACAAGGTTATACTCCTGTATAAATCCTAGCTGTGGTTATTAACATATAGTGAGGAAATGAGTATGATCTGTAAGGTCATACCAACCTTTAAATGCTTCAGTTCAACCTGTAAGGCTGATCGTGGTATTTTTGGTTATTCCTACATTATTCTAGAATATAGTCTGAAAGGCTATATCATGAATATTTTTTTTCCACGCACAACTTAGGTCATACATTACCTACGTAATTTAATAAAATGGTTTTCGCTCTTCAGATTAATCTGTAAGGTTAATTGCTGAGCCTAATAAACCAACATAATACCTACACGTATGCGTAAGTACGCACACCTACGCAGTATTAAACTGCAACGGTTTATATTCTTTTATAGATACCACCTACGAAGAGGCTATCCCTTCTATGACTATGGACGCATTGGACCCGGATCAACAGCCAGAAGTCATTGCAGATGTACCTCTAGACAAGAATATTTTAAATATTCTTGGAGATGAGCCTGCAAAAGAAGATTCTTTTAGCGCCAGCATACATAACGACATTGCTGTCAGATGGTCGGAAATATTATTGAACGGGTTGAAGGATGACACCTGTAAGGATATACTGAAATCATATGATGTACCAGAAAACTTGAAGCTTGCACTGCCTCCGCTCCTGAACCCGGAGATTAAGGCGGCGGTCAATGAAAGTTTCATCAAGCGAGATGGTATTCTTAATGACAAGCAAAAGAATCTAGCCTGTGTCATATCCTGCTTAGCCACCCTTATGACGAATATGTTAAATGACAAAGCTGTGACTAATAACAATCAAGCTAGCATGACATTAAAACTACTCAGCGACGCAGGTCGCTTATTGTGCCATTTACATAGTTCTGAAACGAATACTCGGAAACAGTTTTTAACGTCAGGCTTAAGCAAAAACGTCAAAGATAATATTAAAGATTTGAAAAGAGACCAATGGCTCTTTGGCGCAGAGCTTTCCGAGAAACTACGATCGTTGAAAGCCATTTCCAAGACGGGTGCTGAAATGAAAGCTGCGCCACCTATGGTTAAGCCCAAGACACCATTCAGGAATAGACAACCAGAAGCGTCTACGTCCCGGGTTTTAAACTGGAGGGGCCCGCCACCGCCGCAACCTCGTCACGCGTCAACGAGGCCGAGCTCGACGTCTGGTGGGCGCAGGCAGCCGCAGGCGACGTCTTACCGCCCCGCGCCCCATCGCCGGCCAGCCCGCCCGCAGCAGCAGCAGACCAGGCGCCGCTAACCAATGATGCTCAGGCTGGTAGACTCCAATTTTTCTATGAAAACTGGTTAAAGGTTACATCTGATCCTATAGTGTTATCTTGGGTGTCAGGATTACGTATTCCAGTCTCAGATAATGTTCATCAATATAGGACTCCTCTTAATAAGCCGCATTCAGAAAAAGAAATTTTTGATACCAATATGGAGATAACACACCTAGCTAACATAGGTGCCATCAAACAATGTTTGCCATGCGATGACCAATTTTGCTCTGGCATTTTTCTTACTGAGAAAAGTAACGGAAAAAAGAGGTTTATTTTAAATCTTAAAGAATTAAATAAGTTCATATCGGCACCTCACTTCAAACTTGAAGATTATAGAACGGCTATGCGGCTTATATCAAAGGATGCATATATGTGTTCGATTGATCTTAAAGACGCTTATTTTTCTATATCTATTCATAATGATTACAAAAAGTATTTACGTTTTCTATGGCAAGGCAAACTGTGGGAATTTCAAGTTCTTCCATTCGGGCTTAATATAGCCCCATATATTTTTACAAAACTTATGCGTCCCGTAATGCAGTTTTTACGCAGCAAGGGGATCATGTCAGTTATTTATTTAGATGATTTATTATTATTTTCCCACAGTTGGGAAGATTGCAAATCAGATTTTATATTTACAAGAAATATGCTCGAATCATTAGGATTTACGATCAATTTAGAGAAAAGCGTAAGCTCTCCTTGTATGCAAATTGCATTTTTAGGCTTTGTCTTTAACTCGTATGATCTAACAATAAGCATACCGACTAATAAAAAATCCAAAATTAAAGAGGAATTACTGCGGTTTTCTAAACAGAAAAGATGTAGGCTACGTAACTTTGCTCATCTAATTGGTTTGCTTATTTCCATTTGCCCAGCAATGAAATATGGGTGGTTGCATACAAAATATTTTGAAAGAACAAAATTTTTATGTCTCAAGCAACGGGACGATTATGATCAATACATATCATTACCGGACTCTTTAAGCGAGGATTTTAGTTGGTGGCTGGCAAATATCGATACGTGTAGCGCTCCAATACGTTCCGGCCAATACTGCCTTGAGATCTACTCCGATGCGTCTCGTACGGGTTGGGGTATCAGCTGTTCTGGCCAGACAGCTAGTGGCCATTGGTCACAGGATGAACTGGTTCATCATATTAACTATTTAGAACTACTAGCGGCATTTTTTGGGATAAAGATATTTGCAAAGGACTTAAGTAATTGTGAGATATTACTCCGTATAGACAACACCACTGCCATTTCTTACATAAATAGAATGGGCGGAATTCAATTTCCACATCTAAATTCCTTAAGTCGCAGGATCTGGCAATGGTGTGAACAGCGCGGTATTTTTATTTTCGCGTCTTATATCAGCTCCACTGACAATTATGTTGCTGATAAAGAATCTCGACGTATCAACGTCGACGTAGAATGGGAGCTTACTGATAAAGCGTTCTTAAAGATTTGCAGATTTTTTGGACAACCTGAAATAGATTTATTTGCAAGCCGATTAAATAAAAAATGTCACAAATTTGTCTCCTGGCATAAAGACCCAGAAGCATATGCTATTGACGCATTCACACTATCGTGGTCACACTGCTATTTTTATATTTTCTCTCCATTTTGTTTAATTTTGAGAGTATTACAAAAAATTTTGAATGACAAAGGTGAAGGAATAGTCATTGTGCCGCTATGGCCCTCTCAGCCGTGGTATCCACTATTTAAAAAACTATTGATATCCGACACTTTAACTTTCTCACCTGACAAAAAATGGTTGTCTTCCCCTTACAGCTCCGAACACAAACTTCAGCAGAAGCTTACCCTGGTTGCCGGGCTTCTCTCAGGGCGGCGTTTGTCTACCAAGGCAGCTCTTCCGAGGCCACAGACGTGATGATTGCGTCGCTAGCCGATAGTACAATAAAACAGTACGATCCTTGTTTAAGACAATGGTTTTCATATTGCACGGCTAGTCGAGTTGATTTCTATAAAGCTACAGTTACTCAGGTACAGACATATCTGTTTTCCTTATATCATAAAGGTTGTAAATATGGTACAATCAACAGCGTTAAATCTGCGCTAAGCTTGATCCTAGGATCAGAAATTATGAACAGTTCCGTTATAAAACGTTTTATGAAAGGCGTATATAAATTAAGAACTCCTCTACCCAGATACAATGTCACCTGGGACCCTGCGATTGTATTAAATTACCTAAGTAACTGGTTTCCTAATAAAGATCTTTCTTTCGATAAACTATCGAAAAAACTAGCAACTATCTTAGCATTAGTGACAGCACACAGAGTCCAAACGCTATCATTAGTACGAATTATGAATATTTGTAAAATTAATAATGAAAAGTATATTATTAAAATATCGGATCAGATTAAAACCTCTGCGATTAATAGATTACAGCCTATTTTAACACTGCCATACTTTGCTGAAAAACCAGCCATTTGTCCTGCAAGAACACTTGAATGTTATTTAAGTAAGTCAGCTGAAAAACGAAATTATGATTGTGATTTCTTGTTTATAAGTTTAAAAAAGCCTTACAAGAGTGTATGTTCACAATCTCTAAGTCGGTGGATTAAGGAGACCTTGAAAGAGAGCGGAATAGACACAGCAATATTCAGCGCCCATAGCACGAGACATGCTTCAACGTCTGCGGCTCGTAGGCTCGGCGTAAGCATAGATCTCATAAAAAAGACAGCCGGTTGGACAGGCAACTCGGAAGCTTTTGCTAAATTTTACAATAGAGAGGTATCTAGTAGTTCCACTGAATCTTTTGCGCGCTCTCTTTGCAGGTCCACCTTATCGGACAGGGAATAAATTGTTTCCAAAAACAAATGCTGGAATTATTGTATTTTTACTAGAATACGCTTGTGAGACTAACTTATTTAGTTCAATAAATAATCAATGTAAAAGTCTCTTATTATTCAAAAGACCTATTTCGTGTATATCTTTCAACATCTACAAGTAATTATAATGTGTAATCTCGAAGGGCGAATCACATGTTTAATATAGAATCAAACGAACTTACCTGTAAGTGACGTTCGATGATTATTAAACCCTGTGATTCGCCCGAGAGATTACACACCCACCCTGACCCTATTATATAAAAAATATATACCGTTATTTTCAGTATGCCCCATAAGGCACGAAATAGCTGACGATAACCGCTAGGGTCAAACGTGTATGAGTACCCACAACAAAATATTATTTTATTTTATTGCTTTAAAATTGTGTATGGTGGCAGCACATATGCGTGCTACTACAAGTAATTATAATGTGTAATCTCTCGGGCGAATCACAGGGTTTAATAATCATCGAACGTCACTTACAGGTAAGTTCGTTTGATTCTATATTATATGTGATTTCAATTAAATACGGCATGTAAACATAATACGTACTCGATTACTGCACCGTTTTGCAATCTATGGAACATGCAATCCAATCAGTATTGCTGACATTGCTCTTGCTCTAATTAATTTCTCGTACCTTAAATCATTTACTCGACTTTTCTTCGACTCATAATAACTAGTAGTTCGCCCCGAACTGAGATCTCGTGATGCGACCCGACGAACGCACCAAAACTTTGAGTAGGTGGTAGTCAAAGGCAAGTCCAAACATTATGTTTGGACTTTTTTCTGACTACCGACTACTAACTTGGTACGGTAACCAAGTTTCAACTCTATTGGCCTATTTATTGAAGAGTTCCGTTGAACAGACCTTGGCTCCATCATCAGACCTGGTTGTTGTCACCATTTTATAAGAACTGAGTACCTCCTTAATTTATTTCAAGAAAAAAAAATAAGAAAACGCAAAGTAACTGGCCGACCAGTAGAAAAACCTTGATGCCAACGAAACTCTTAGAGATGGGAGCTCTTAGGTCGCTGGTTATCTTAATTTAACTTTTTTGTTGTATCTCAAAAACCGAGCGTGCCAGAAAAAAAGTAAAAATTGTTTTGGAATGTCCAAACAAAGCCCTTTCGTATGACATGTAACTTGATTTTTTTAAGTATTTTTTTTTGTTTTTGCCCCCTTAGAAAACCCCATATCTTAAAAACCCTTCATCCGATTTTACTCATATACTTACCAGTGAATTTCTCAAGTACAAGCTGTCGTCTTATCAAATTTCATGCAGATCGGATCAACGGTTCGAAAGTTATGGCCAGACAAACATACATACATACATAAAATGCCAAATCGCCCAAGTTGAAACTAGAATCTTCGTTCGCTTCGCTCACTCGATCAATAAAAATAGTTAATTCTGTGTGTTTTAATTTTGCCTTAAAATATGCTAAACATTGCAATAAAAAAGGTTAAGAACTTTTATAATATGCAACTCTCCGCATTAAAACTAGTAGTTCGCCCCGAACTGAGATCTCGTGATGCGACCCAACGAACGCATCAAAACTTTGAGTATGTGGTAATCAAAGGCAAGTCCAAACATTATGTTTGGACTTTTTTCTGACTACCGCCTACTAACTTGATACGGTGACCAAGTTTCAACTCAATTGGCCTATTTATTGAAGAGTTCCGTTGAACAGACCTTGGCTTCATCATCAGACCTGGTCGTTGTCACCATTTTATGAGAACTGAGTACCTCCTTAATTTATTTCAAGAAAAAAAAATAAGAAAAAGCAAAGGAACTGGCCGACCAGTAGAAAAACCTTGATGCCAACGAAACTCTTAGAGATGGGAGCTCTTGGATCGCTGGTTATCTTAATTTTACTTTTTTGTTGTATATCAAAAACCGAGCGTCTCAAAAAAAAAGTAAAAATTGTTTTGGAATGTCCAAGCAAAGCCCTTTCATATGACATGTAACTTGATTTTTTTATGTCACTTTTTTTATTTTTACCCTCTTAAAAAACCCCATATCTCAAAAACCCTCCATCCGATTTTACTCATATACTTACCAGTAAATTTCTCAAGTACAAGCTATCGACATATCAAATTTAATGCAGATCGGATCAACGGTTCTAAAGTTATCGCCAGACAAACATACATACATACATAAAATGCCAAATTGCCCAAGTTGAAACTAAGATCTTCGTTCGCTTCGCTCACTCGATCAATAAAAAACAAACGAAAGCTTGTTCTTTTATCGTGTTCTAAATTTGAAAATGGAACAATATTTTAAGGAATTAATACGGCACTGCACTGGTTAACCGCACTATTTTACTGACCGCGATAGTATGCAACCCAATCCACCCTAGATGTTGTTCAAACGAATACTAGGTAATGTTAAAACATTTTGATAATGCTATCACACAGAAAGGTATCTCAATCGGTAAAAGACATACCCAGATATAGATAGGATTTGCTAAATAAGAATAAATTGCTAACATTGAACGTCACTCTGACTTTTTTGACAAAGCCTCTATACAGCTGCATCTGGTCTTATGGTCGTGGGTTCAAAACCGGTCGTGCACCAATGAGTTTTTCTGTTGAAAAGATGTATGTGCACAGTGCCAGTACTCTCAAGCGGTGAAGGAAAGCATCGTGAGGAAACCGGCATGTCGTAGAACCTAAAAAGTTCCAAAACATGTGTGCGAAAGAAGCCACTTTGAGGCGGACTTAAAGTCCTTTCGCCTGTTTCGAAAAAACCAGTGCTACAACAAGAAAAAAAAGCTACATATAAAATTATGTACCCATATAAATTTTATTATTATTGTGTTTCTCTACGAACAACAAATTGACGTAACTAAGTGTTCCACAAAAAGTCTATAAGGCTTAAAATAAATTAATATGAATCTACTTACGCATAAGGACCAGAAGCTCTTTGTGATTGGGACTAAGTGAGCATCATTTTCATTGGAAAACTTAGTTATGATAATCACAGCTTTACCAAATTAATATAACCGCTCGGAGACTTTTTATTTTTTCGAAATATTTGTCGAACGCCGGGAAAAATATTAATTTCGGCGCATAGGTAAACTCCGTACCCTCGCAATATCCATCACGGGACTATTTGCATAGAGGGTGATAAATCTAAGAAAGAAATCTTATATGGAGAGATATTGGAAGTGAAGGCAGCAATGTATCATGGCGGTTTCATTTGTTGACATATTGCCCCAATTTGGAGAGATTGAGGAAGATTTTTTCAATTTTGTAACAACAAAAACAAATACAGGGGTCTTCGTGGTCGAAAAATTCAGTTTCGAGAGCAAAAGGGTTAAAAATTTGTATTTTCTTTGTAAATTAATGTTAAGTATGATATTTATGAATGAATTTACAAAAAAATCAGCTAATAAAAACTACGAAATTTCAAAAGTCGTAAAACAAAAGTTGTTCGCCATGACCTGTAGAATACCCTGCTTCCGGAGTTATAGGGGTATTAAGTTACACGTTGTATTAAAAGCTTTAGCTTTAGCCTAGTTTGTGACTAGATTGTGTCTTGTGGAAAGTTTACTAACATATATTTCCTTCTATTAGTATGTGTAAGTTGAGCACCACGAACAAATGGTACCAGGCGGGCGCATACATGAAAATCACAGGTAAAATAAAATTGTTGAAATATTACCGCGTTCCTTCTCGCAAATATGCAATATTGTGAGATGCCAGCCCTGTTCATTTCACATCGAACATTCCAGTTTGATATTGAAAAATTGTTGCAAATTTACGCAGCCAATGCATAGCCAATCACCATACAGACTTTAATTCGTACCTTTTCGAATAAATCGTGTTTGAAATATTCGTTGAATCAATATTTGATACTAATTATTTTAATACGTAAATGTTGGCTTCACGCGCAATAATTATTGTCGTAATTTGTACATAATATTTAATACCGATTGACAAAACCCTTGATAATTGTACAAGTTTTGATTGGACTTACTGTGTATTTGCATTTTTATAACAGTACCCCAAGTATGAGATTTGCTTACGATATTTCGTTTTTCGTTTTACGTTTTTGTTCCGTGTTTATTGCGGGTTTTGTATGAAGACGCGATAGAGATACCGATACGGAACCCGCAATAAACACGGAACAAAAACGAATCGTTTTCGCTGCGTGCTCATTGCGGGTTTTGTAAAGTTCCGTATCGGTATCAATATCGCGTATTCATACAAAACTCGCAATGAACACAGAACAAAAACGTAAAACGAAAAACGAAATATCGTAAGCAAATCTCATACTTGGGGTACTGTTGTCTGTGCTAACACGATAAACGCAATATAACTCAAAAGAAGGCTGAATGAATTGAATAAGCAGAGTTATATCTAAATAAGTATAAATAAAATATATGTATGTTAGGTATTCAAGAGTAGTAGAGCTCATTGTGAAGGGCTCGTCCGTGGAATTACTACCACCACGCCTTTTCCTGTCGCCAGGCAGCGTTGTTGTATTTCGGTTTGAAGAGTGTGGTTGCCGGTGTAATTACAGGCACATGAGGCTTAACATCCGTATGCCTCAAGTTGATGGACGCAGGGCAGTGCATCGTAGGGCACTTCCCATCATGCGTGACTTACGAGGCAATGCTTTGTTATGGTGATGGTAACCACTTAACATCAGGTGGGCCGGTAATACCCTCAGATCTCTTAGTTCTAAGTACCAACTAAAGATTTTTTGAGAATGTCAAAAGGGAGGAACGTGCATTTTTTTTTCTTTTTTTTAACTAATACTGATTACGATTGAAAACATCTTTAAGATGCAGACAACCATTAAAAACTTCTTGCAAACATTTCAACATTTTCTAAAATATAAAATTATTAAAGGATATACAAAATCGCAAACAACTAAGTTTCAGAGTATAACATTACAAAAATAAAATTTTGATTCATACAAGTTAATATACTTAAATGTAGTGAAATGTGCGAGCGAGAAGTTGTTTAACGGTTGTCAGCCTCTTAAACTGAGAGCCTATGTACACAATGGTGTATTATTTCACACAGTTTCACTCGATCCCATGAAGATTGTACTTTTGCAAATACCCAAACGGTAATGTTATTATTTCAAATTAAACCGGCCCTAGCCCTGATGATCTCAATTTAGTAAATTAACATTTAACTGTGCCGGTTTTGAACATTATTTAATTTCGATAAATGTTATTGTGCCTGTTATTATGATAAACTAGGTACCGCTCGCGGATTCACTCACTTTTCAGTAGATTGCTAACATTAATATTTAAGATCTTCACCTTTATTGGGATCTTTCATGTTTTCTACCCCTATTCCGTAAAAACTTTGGAATAAATAATAAGTAATATCTAGGTTACTAACTATATGTTTATGTTCTGAGTTTCATTCAGATTCAATTTAAATCAATTATATTTAAATCAATAAAATATCTTTATTTGTACATTAATATGTTAAGTTTTACAAATTCTAGTTTAAATTTAATCCTAGAAAGTAACAGTCTAAAATATGATCGTAAATCAAGCCTATGCGCTTCTCAAAACTTATAACTAATAAAAGTTATAGGTACTTATTACAGAGCTTAAAAAGAGATTGGGTTTGTGGATTACGATAATTCTTTAAATAAACTATGAAGCTATTTTTTTATATTCAACTAGCTGATGGAACAATCAGATGGCCCACCTGATTTTAAGTGGTAACCATCACCTATAACAATGCATTGCCTCGTAAGTTACGCACGACAAGAACGTGCCCTACGATGCACAGCCCTGCATCTATCAACTTAAGACATACAGATGTTAGGCCTCATGTGCCTGTAATTACACCGGCAACCACACTCTTCAAACCGAAATACCAGCAACGCTGCTTCGCGGCAGAAAAAGGCGTGGAAAATAATGTTTGACGTAAGAAAATTTCTTATGTCAAACATTATTTTTTGTTAAATAATTGCTTATTTCGTTTCATCACATCGTAATGAGGTATTATCGCCATGGTAACAAGTTCTATGATACTGTTGCCGTGGTGATGTAACAATACATTTGCGAACGTTTTGTATAATGATTGTGAGACGATACGATATTTTTTTTCAATGACAACCCTCACAGTTCTGTTGTTAGTAACTGTCCTATTGATGTAGGCTTTGGGTTCGATTCCCACCGAGAACAAACATACTGAATTAATACATAATGAACATGGATATTTGTTATCTGTCTAGGTGTTATATTATTTTATTTTTATCAATAAATTTTACATTGCCATAACAGTAAACACCAAAGCGACAATGAAAAGCCTATGAGCTACTACTAATTTAAATTTACTTACACAAAAAATTAAATTATCAAAAAATAAGTTTTGAGTATGTATTTAATTTATGAGTATGAATTTACAAGAAAGTATATAAGTATTATTTAGGTTTCCATATTGGTGATATACCTAATGCTGTCCTGTTATTAATTGTAAATGTATGTCCTATTTTTGAAATAAACAAATTTTGAATCTTACAAGCTTTTTACTGTTAAGGGCAAACGGCGCTGTTTGAAAATGTCCACAAATATTTACTACATTTTGATATAGATAGCTTGCAGATGGCTCAAAAGTTTTTGTAATAAGCACTCAGAAATCTTTGTAATCACTTCTGTAATTAACCCGTGTGTAGTAACGAGCTCTTAGTATTGCATAAAGCTTTTTTTTAATACAACTAGCTGATGGTATAATCAGATGGCCCGCCTGATGTTAAGTGGTAACCATCACCTATAACAAAGCATTGCCTCGCAAGTCACGCTATAGGAACGTGCGATAGGAACGTGCCCTACGATGCACTGCCCTGCGACCATCAACTTGAGGCATACAGATGTTAAGCCTCATGTGCCTGTAGTAATTACACCGGCAACCACACTCTTCAAACTGAAACACAGCAACGCTGCTTGGCGGCAGAAAAAGCCGTGGTGGTAGTACTTCCTCGGACGAGCCGTTCACAAAGAGCTCTACTACTCTTTGTTATACCACGTATCCCTAAAATTACCCAAGTTGACCCAATTTGATAGTTCCTCAAGGTAATCTAGTGAGCAACGCGACTAAGAAAATCCCGTGACGTCACAAAGCCAGGGCATTCGTTATCTCCAACATCCCCATTAATTACACGACTCTTGATTCTATAACAGTATTCTTTTTATTTTATGCTCGGCTCGGGGTTTTCGCAAGCAATTTATTTTAGTCTGCTGACTGTGAATTTTACTTACAAATCGGGTGGGGCGGGTCGCGAACAACAAAGAAGTTAGGCCGTGTCCATATTGACCATACAATTTATTTATTTATTTTAATTAATTAGTACGGGACATTCCAATTACACTAATTTACAATGACATTCCAATTACATTAATTATTATATGAATTAATTAAACAATCACAAACATTAAATGAAAATAATTACATATTTTAATAAATAATAAATAAATAAATTAAACATTTCACTTAAAACATTAAACATGTAAGACGTAAGTGTAAGTGTGTAAGACGTAAGTGTTCCGCAACTTATCAAAAAAACCATCAAGTTTTTATTAAAGTTTTATTATATTGTATTATACTAGCGACCCGCCCCGGCTTCGCAAGGTTATTGTGGGTTATCCCTAAGAGATTATGCTTGTATTATGCATATAAACCTTTCTCTTGAATCACTCTTTCTATAAAAAAAACCGCATCAAAATCCGTTGCGTAGTTTTAAAGAGTTAAGCATACATAGGGATATAGGGACAGAGAAAGCGACTTTGTTTTATACTATGTGGTGATGAATGTGCACATTAAAATGTCTTAGTTAGCTTACGAATTTCGAAACGAGAAATATTAATTAATAAATTTATTTCTTCAGGGCTTCTTGTGAGTAATACTCATTTCTTACAAAATCATTTAACAATAATAAAATAAATATATTGAAGGACTTTCCACTCAGCACTACCTAGCCCCAAACTAAGCCAAAGCTTGTCATATGGGAATCAGATAGCTGATATAATACAAATATACTTTTTTTTGTAAATACATACTTATAATATTATATAACACCCAGACAGAGAACAGACATCTATGTGCATCACACAAATATTTGTTCTCGGTGGGGATCGAGCCCACGGGCCTACGGGTGCAGAAAGCAGAGCTACTACCAACTGAGCTGTGAAGGCTGTCAAAATTATTCCTTTCCTCTGCTTACGCCTAGCAAGATGATCCGTGGTTTGTGCTCAAGCTTAGGCAAGATTTTACTTATTTACGTAAATACCGCGTACGGACTGCGAGCTCGGTTTACGGTTTAGTTCTTATCTTCTCAAGAGGATGAGCACACGCGTGCACTGAAACTGTGATAGGAGGAATGAACTGACATGCTTTTTGGAGGCGTTTTTAAAGATTTTTTTTGTGCATTGAGCGCTAGTAATAGCGCTTCATATACGTATATTATATATACTATGTATGTACATACCGCTGTATATACTACACAATTTTTACTACTTCCTGATAGAACAAGCAGATGGCCCACCTGATTGGTCACCATCACCTACAACAATCTTCTAGCAAGCGTGTTCGCAAACAGAAAGTAGATCTTGACTCCCTGGCATTAAAAAGGAATATTTTTATTTTCTGAGTCTATGAAAATTTTCTTAGTCTATGTTAGTTCGCATCTTAGATAAAATAATTGATTTAATTGGACTGTAAGAATTTTTATTGGAAAATTAAATATTTCAATTATCTTGGCCTTTCTTTTAAAATCTTGGGTGATGATCAACAGTGACAAAGTCAAATTTATGTCAAGTTTATACGATGGGCTTGCAACCTGTCACGTATGGAAACCAAGGAAAACCAAGTACAGTAGAATTAGTTTTTTTATACAACCAGCTGATGGAATAAGCAGATGGACCACCTGATGTTAAGTGGTAATCATCACCTATAAAAAGCATTGCCTCGTAAGTCACACAAAATAGGAACGTGCCCTACGATGCACTACCTTGAGGCATACAGATGTTAAGGCTCATGTGCCTATAATTCCATCGGCAACTACACTCTTCAAACCGAAACACAGCAATGCTGCTTGGCGGCAGAAAACGGTGTGGTGGTAGTACCCCTTCCCCGGACGAGCCCTTCACAAAGAGCTCTACTACTCTTCCAATTGTGCCAAATTGTAGTTCTTTGTTGTACCTATTTCTGACTTTTCACTCAGACATTCTCAATTAATCTTGATTGTAAAGATCTGTCGGGATCTGCTATCCGTATGGATCGTAATCGTAAGCCAATCGTAATCGTATCTTCTGATATTTTAAAGTACAGGCCAGTACAGTAAGATGAGATTCACTTAAAAATTACAAGTACCTAATGCAAGACACCACAGCAACCATAGAGTACTTAATAATACACTTTCAATACAAGTTATCAAATAAGTCATCAATTAGTTTAGTGATAGTCGTTTATATTACCAGTTTCTGTTAAAAAATGTAAAACTGGCTGAAAAACTGTAAAATTGGCTTTTAGCTATACTCATACTTTCTATATAGTTATAGAGCTGTGGATTTTAGTTAAATAAATAAAAAAAAAAATAGCCTGTGGCATTATTTAAGAAAAAAATCCAATGACTGCGCAGTACAGTGATTTTGAACTTTATTTGTCACTACCTATTCAATTTCTTTACAAAATTCAGAGCAGTGAACAAGCACTTTGTAAAGTGGGGCTCCGAAATTGATTATCAGAAACCACTATAGTGCACCCCATTGATTGGCTCATATGTGTCAATGGCCAATAGCAGATGATTAAGTTGGTAGTATTGTCCTGCCATCTGGCCCTCTCTAAGTGACTCTCCATGTGTACATTTCAGTGAAGCTCGATCGAGTTTGAATAAATCGATGTCTTTGTGATCGTATTTATGAGACACTGGCGTTCAATACTCAATACATTTATTGCTTACACATGTTTTAGTTTAGGTGCAGACATAGTTCTTGGGTGTTAGTAAGTAACACATGGACCCTGTATAGAGTATATTGGCATGGAGGCAGGCTGAAGTCTATTAAATAGTTGATAATCAGGTTTGATATACAGGGAAGACGGTAGATGGATATAGACAGTGACTGAGTGGTGCCCACGCGAGAGTCATAGACCACGAGGCAGACCACTGGCCAGGTGGTCTGATGATATTGTTAGGACAGTGGGAGCCAAATGGGTACAGTTGGCACAAGACCGGAAAGAGTGGCGTGCCAAGGAGGAGGCCTATACCCAGCAGTGGGTGAATGTGGGCTGATTCGTTGGATGGAATCAAGTATAGTATTGATTATTACCGTTTAAATTATCTAGGTAGGTCTGTTTAATCGTAGTAGGCACAATATTTGGACTCTTGGACTCTAGAACAGTATTCCTCATCAATATCGTGGGGCATCATATCTGTAAGTCAACAAATCCAAAATCAATACCCACTACCTATCCCTCATGCATGACAGAATCTTATAACAATAAATAATTTATTCTTTTTTCTTATCGTTGTTACTTAGGTGAGTTATGTTATATTATATGTATATATTTTAATATTATTTTAGTATGTTTATAAATTTAGTTCGTTTGTTTGTAAATTACTTAGTTAGGTATGCACTTTTCTTAATCTTTACTTTGTTTAGTATAGGCCTTCATCTAATATGCCCAAAAATGTTTTCTCACTACCCAAGGATTATCTGGTAGATAATGCTATCCAGCATTAAGCTCGCCTTTTATTTATGCAATAAATAATTTTCTATCTATCTATATTTTGTATGGTGAGGTTGGTATTGGGCTTTTATGTGTTGGAAAAGAATAAACAAGATTAGGACCAGCTACTGACTATTTATTTTGCAACTGGTCTCCAATAAGCGTAAATTGGTGATCTTTTCTTCTAAATGATATATCTCTAACTAGCTATCCCCAAACTAAGCAAATCGTATTATGGGAAACTAACCAAAAAAAAAAAAACTGTTTTACTGCGGCACTTTAAGCAAATGGAGTAGGTAACACAATAAGAAACGATGATAGATACAGTAGTTATAAAAACTGTGACGCAACTATCAACGACCACCTCCTAGATCTAGGTATGGAGAGTTCCATAAACACAATGGTGCACAGCTAGAAAGGAGCCTCTTGCGGCGCACTTAAAATCCTTTCACCACACTGTTTCGAAAGAAACTAGTGACACGACAAGAGAGAGAGAGAGAATGGTACAAAATACTAAACGAATTTAAAGGATACCAAATACTTTAAACTAAATTAAATTAAAAACAGTAGCAATTTAACGCTAATATAATACGCTATGTCACTGCTTACTGGGTAGGCAACAAGGGGTAGTTGGCGGAAGCTACCGTCTGACATCTGTATCAAGCATTCAGTTAAGCCATGGATTTCTAATGCAAATACATTCATCAGCGTTAATGCATAGAAAGCGATCCGTCGTGTCAAGGCGGCTTGGGTATAAATCAAACTGGATCATACTGCTTTTAGGGTGATGATAAGAATAGGGGTGTCGATTAATGGTGTTCATTGAAAATTAAGGGTTGTCTTTTTTTTATTAAGCTAGAAGCGAGAAATCTTTGTTAACTATGACAAACGCTTGACCATGGCGCACGACTTTTATGAATAGAAAAAAGAAAGAAAACTTATTTATTAACCCAAAAATAAAAAATATACGCTAAATTAGGTGGGTAAAAAGGTACAGTGCAAAAAGAAAATATAAAAAATACATAAAACACTTTTTTTTTTTAATTCTTGCTGATGGAACAAGCAGATGGCCCACCTGATGTTAAGTGGTAACCATCACCTATAATAATACATTGCCTAGTAAGTCACGCACTACAGGAACGTGCCCTACGAATTAATTAATATAATTAATGAATATAATTATTAATAAAACTAGCAGTTATAGATCACGGTTACCACTTAACATCAGTTGGGCTATCTGCTTGTTTCATCAGTAAGTAATAATAAACTAAAAAATAGTTTTTTTATAAGTTGTGTGCATTTTGGGTATAAATGTCCTTGGTTTTGTGAATTACATATAAACAAAGTCAAGACTTGGATTGTTATAATATTGTGAAGAAAATATATATTTTTCCGGATGAGTGGTGTGCTAGAAATGAGGCCTTGTAAACAGGCCATGTATAACAGTGGGTGGACAAAGGCTGTTTAGGTTAAAAGATTTCCTCAGATAAATGACTTCAAGCTATTACATTATAAACTAAAGAGTGACAGTGAACAGTAATTTGACGAAAATAATTATTATTTATGAGCAACCAATAACAGCTAATAAGCATATTGAAATATTTATGCAAATTTCAACGAAACTTTGCTGTGAACTGCTTTTGAGTACATTATTTACCTTCAGCCCCTCAATTAAAGTCAAGAGTTCGCTAACAAAATAAGAAATTCAGATTCGGATAGCGTGACTACTCGAAAACGAAGGCATTGAAGATGTAATAGTATCTACTAACGTAGTACCGAACGTTCACTCCATTGGTTCGAAATCTGCAGTTTTCTAAAAAAACTATCACTGTCATATTACGGTAATCACAGTGTATAAATATACAGAATGCCATACATAATAAAATACTCTTAAACAATTTAAAACGTGGTCAGCGCACACCGGTTGTTAGCACGATCAAAGATTTGAAAGTTCTGGTAAGAGTCTAGAAAGAAAGTATTTCTTGTCTTTTATAATGGAAGAAAATGAAGGACGCCTTTGCCCAGCAGCGGGACATAACAATCTGAATAAAAAAAACTAAATAAAGTAAGTTATACTTCACCTAGGAAATCCTTCATACCACCACCATATGAACTTGGGCTAAGAAACTGAACCATGTTATTGAAAGATTAAGAGCTAATTTCACCTTGCTCAATTAGATTAACAAAGTAATAAAGGGCCGTTACATTTTGTCATATTCAAAATGTACGTGTAAATGATGTCAACTAAGATTAGATTTAACGGCCTGTTAATCCTTTAGTAATAACTAATAGAGCATGGTGAAATCAGCTCTTAGCTCTGATTTCACCATGCTGTGTTAGGCTAAAAAAGGATTAAAGGGCCGTTAAATATGTCAAAATGTACGCGTTTGACATCTGAGATTAGATTTAACGGCCTGTTAATCCTTGGTTAGTATCTAACAGAGCATGGTGAAATCAGCTCTTAGTCTACAAGACTGACGGCTCAACTCAATGTTACTGCCTTCATTTGAACTCTACTTTCTATTTACATTCCTTTTTCTCTTTCCAAACCAATGTTAAATCATAACGGAGCCTAACAAAGCTCATTTTAATATGCAATAATTTTAGAGTGACACAAGCCTCCCAAAAGCTCTGTTTAATTACACCCCCGTTTTGGAATAAATATTTGGACAATCAGTCGTAAGTGCGAACTCCATTGGGCAATTACCGACATTTGCAATTCTAAGCCCATTGGCGGCGTAAGATGCGAGAAATAACCGAACAGAACGTTACCAAGCGAAATATATAAACCAGACACCCTATTATTTTATTTATTAATTATTTATTTAGTGAACATAAAACATAGGAGACAAAATAATATGTTTTCTTTTTTATTAGTTTATTAGTGTTACGTTATGGAAATCACAAATATTGTTTTTTTTATATCCCAAAAGTTATTAAACGAGTAAAAATAAATTAAAAAAAAGTTTTCTTTTCTTGGCAATATTTTGCTTTAGTGTCTTTATAAATTTCCTTCTTCTTTTTCTTTTATATACAAAATTTTGATATCTTTTGTCATTTTTTTGACATCTTGGACCATTAGTGAAATTTCAAGTGCACATAATACTTTATTACCACGTATACAAGTGAGGTTGAGGGTTGAAATAAAACAAAACACAATCACGGTCACAATGGATTTCCAGCAATAATAGTTGCAAATTTTCACGTATTCTGACATTGAATATGACAGAATCGATAAAATGTAAGAAAATCCGTCATGATACCGAGAATGTTCTGAGGTAAATTTCAATTTTTCAAAATCATTACGTTTTTGCAATCGACGTCAGCTATATGACGACCAGCGTATCTCAAAGTAATGCTAGTTCCCACTGCGGTCGTCGACCGAAAGGGGTAAGTAAAACTCACCGTTGGAAGAGTGAATTTTTCGCAAACTTTAAAAACGAATTACGTCAGTAAACGTGACTTTAAAACGTACAATTCACTTTAAATTTTCAAACGCCTTCTAATTGCGTTTATTCTTTGGCAAGCTGCTTCTCGGCTCGACTATTTTGGAGAGAGTTTTATCTCTTGTGAAGTTGTGAATATTTTATAAGTTGTCGTGAGAAGGATTACCTGCAACAAAAGAAAGGGATGATTAAAATGTTGAACAAAGTAAACACGGACAGTACGACATCAAAGAGTATTAAAAGATAATTGGTTTAATTTTGTTTGTAGAGTAAGCCAAAGATTGTTCCTATAGAATACTTGGAGTTGATTCAGTTATGTAGACAAATGTAAGTTTCATTTAATAATAGCATGATGTTTTTTATCATAAGCTGTTTGTTAAATAAATTTATCGAAGTCAAAGTCAAAGTCATAGATGTTTAATATGTTTGTTTTGAGCCAACGTAATTCTAACGTTTATGGGCATGCAAAATAAAATTTATAGACAATTTAGGTAAAATAAAAATAAATTATATAAAATTAGAATAATTATAGTAAAACTAGATATAAAAATGTCAAAATTGAAAAATACAAATTCAATTAATCTCGTATAAAATTAACCTTATTCCTATTTTTACTCATATAATGTCATTCTAAGAGATATTATTATGTCGATGACCTTGGCTCTTAGACACTTAAACACTAGTTAATGGCGAGGACCCTGGCACTGAAAATTCTCTCTCTCTTGTCGTGTCACTAGTTTCTTTCGAAACAGTGTGGTGAAAGGATTTTAAAATTGTTGTGGTGAAAGGAGCCTCTCCTTTCGAGCACTTGACACATGTTCTAGAAATTTTTAGGTTCTACGACATGCCGGTTTCCTCACGATGTTTTCCTTCACCGTCTGAGAGTACTGGCATTGTGCACATACATTTTAAAATAGAAAATCTAATTGGTGCACCGCCAGTTTCGAACTCACGACCTTAGGATCGGAAGGCGGGGCCGCTACTACTATACCAGAAGTGCACTCAATGAAACTGAAAATCATCTAAAATTGATGTTATAATACAATTGGTCGTTACCGTTCACTGTTTCTCGGTAAGTCACTTTAGGTACATCAATGAACCGATCTCTACAACGCAAAAATATAGAAAGTACATTTTTTCGATCTGCAAACCGATTCGGATTCTCATAACATCGGCTGCAATGCGGTACGTTCGAAGACGGCACGGCCATAGCTCGTTTTTATCAGCTGGTATACATCTTTGCAAACATTCTCTTAGCTGATACCATATTGATAAAAATATTTTAAGTTTAAAAACAAATAATAATTTTAACATGAACAAGTTGAGCTATCTAAAGACCGTTGTAAAATATCTTTAGATTTATTCTTAACATTAGTATTTTTGAATAAATTTGACAAATAAAAAGCATCCTCATCATCAACGCCTTAGCGTTAACATATTTTTTTTGATTGGTTATTTTATTAACGCTTATCTAGCTAGTATAATTATCCATACTAACAGCCTTCACAGCTCAGTTGGTAGTAGCTCTGCCTTCTGCGCCGTAGGCCGTGGGTTCGATCCCCACCGAGAACAAACATTTGTGTGATGAACATAGATGTTTGTTCCCTGTCTGGGTGTTATATAATATTATAAGTATGTATTTACAAAAAAAAAAGTATATAAGTAGTATATCAGCTATCTGGTTCCCATATCACAAGCTTTGGCTTAGTTTGGGGCGAGATAGTGCTGTGTGGAATGTCCACCAATATTTATATTTATATTTTTAATATTTATATTTTATACTGACTATTGTAAAATAGGCTTTTATCCGGGTAACGAGAGCATTAGTTAATAGTTAGTTTTCATAATAATAAAGTCACATTTTCAGATGCAGCAAATATTCACGGACCAATCAAATAAAATAGATACAATATATCGGTGTAATCACAGGCACATGAGGCTTAACATCTGTATGCCTCAAGTTGATGGACGCAGGGCAGTGCATCGTAGGGCACGTTCCTATCGTGCGTTACTTATGAGGCAATGCTTTGTTATAGGTGATGGTTACTTAACATCAGGTGGGCCATATTAGCGATGTAACGACTCGGGTTACCAACCCGGTTCAACCCGGGTTGAGCTTCAAACCGTTCAAGTCGGGTTGAACCTATGCCAAACCGATCTGGACGGGTTGAGTAAGCGAGCGGTTTGTTGATCGCTGTCCCTCTTCAACTCACGCACGGTGCGGCGCGGAACCGCGAGTCGGTACTTCGGGTCGGACCGAACCGAAACATGAAAATGAGATTGACTTGACAAAGTCGATTCAATTTGTTCTTGGGTTCTACGAATGAGTTAAATTTGTATTCATACCGGATTATGAATACAAATTACTGAAATTACATAAATTTAACTCATTCGTTTCGGTTTCCATAACATAAAATTCTAGCATGAGCAATACAAATTGGTTCGTCGTATTGACTTTGTCATTTCGGTTTGTAACCCGGTTTCAAACCGGTTTACATATATTTTTGCGGTTCGATTTACAAGTCGGTTTGCTTATTTTTCAGACCGGTTTGAGTCGGTTTGAAAAATTTCGAGATCGTTAAAGATCGTTAAGGAACAAGTATATGGCCTAGCGATAGGCCATATACTTGTTCCATCAGCTAGTAGTATTAAAAAATGGGATTGGTCAGGCCACGTCTGCCTCATACTACTCTCCACAGCAAAATTGGATTGTGTGTAACGCAGGTGTCCTTAAGTTACCTGTGGCATGAAAGTAGGAAAACAAGGCCGTATAAAGGGCCAGATTGAATGGGAAAGGAATATTTCCCGGCGGATCCGCGATTGAAAATAATCGGCCCCTCGACCGGCGACTTTATCACTGAATATTTTGCAAATAACAATATCAGAGATGGAGTAATAACGGTTTTTGTGGTTTGATCCAAAAGTATTTTTGGTGTGCCAAATTATTTATTCAGTCCCTTTTTTGTAAATTGCTCTAGATTGTAAATAGAACGTAGTCATACACTAGTCAATTGGCATTCGACGTCGGCTTAAGCGCGAATGTTTGAATGATAAGGAATTTTCTTTAGTAAGATTTACGCGTTTAACTGTGAAAAATATGAGGTTACGAACAGGCACTTAGATATTAGATTTAAGACGTTTTAAAATGATCCTTTTGATTTAATTGACATGCCATTTGAGCATGACCGATGGCATTATAAATAAACTTTTGGCGGTATGAAAAGTATTCAATGTACATATGTGTTTTTTCTATTTATGTTCTCTTGGTTTAAAATTATTTAAGTTGATTTTTAATATGTGTTTGAATTCAATAAATATCTGTCTGGTTGTTATTATATATTATAAGTATGTATTTACAAAAAAAAAGTATTTTAGTATTATATCAGCTATCTGGTTCCCATATGACAAGCTTTGGCTTAGTTTGGGGCTAGATAGTGCTGTGTGGAAAGTCCACCAACATTCATTTATTTAATAAATGGTTTTTCGTTCAAAGCAGTTGTGGGGATCCTCTCCACATTCTACTTACTTATTATTTACCTATACTTACACTACACATTCATACTCATTATTTGATTACCTAATGTAAAACACCACCTACTTACTTCATACATTTTTAACTATATATTTACAATAAAATATTTATTAATTATACCACACGAATAACGGACAATGTGGCGTGTTGCCCGATATTGTATTGTACTCGCGCAATGACTATAGCTACCTAAGCGTGACGTCACAGCGGCCGCCTTGCGCCCGCGCATCCCGCTCACTCGGTAGCGTCATCAGGCAGTCGGCTGGAATCGCTAGAGCAACTTAGACGATATCGCTCCACACCTCCGGCTTTTGTTTACACATTGTTCGTGTCCCGTCATTTGTTTATGATTCGCATTCCTTCACTCATTTTACACCTACCATCTACGCTGTACCTTCTAAACTGTAAATAAATGTTAGTGCTGTGTAGTGTTGAACAATATACCGTGAACTTTATTTGGACTATTTCTTCTGCATCCTCCTACCTACATCGAGGTACTACAACACACAACACCCCTTCCCTACACAGTTCCAATATTTTTAAAACAGTAAATAACTTTTATACGGTTGAGTTTTCCGTTGTCTTTTGGAATCACATTTATCTAAATGTTTCTGTAAACAATTTATGACAGCGTTTTTTGATGTTCTAATTCTAACCTAAATAAAGAAAGTTTCGTACATGTTTCTCATCTATTTTCTTATTAAGTACATGAGAAACGTATGTATTTACATATTATTTTTTACATATATTATTCTCCATTATGTTATCTATAATCTGTATTTTTACACAATTTGCGCCGATTAAGCGAGCCTTTTATTCCGCACTCAAAGTAGAACTCAATTTGCGAATATTGTTGAGTAAATTTATTCGGATGGAACCTGAAGGGTCTCAAAATATTTACCTTGATTGGTGATTATATTCCATTTGTTGTAACAACCAAGTAAAGCTGCAAGAAATCGCTGTAATACAAATTACGAAACGTCGCGTCGTTTCAATACATTGCATAATATTTTTTATAAGACTTCGAAGCTTTAGCTTACGACCTTTATTTCTGCAAAAGTATATCTACTGAATTTATTTTTTGTATACTTCAGTGTACAAAAAAGTTACGACGCAAGTGAGTGTCGATGATTAGCGGTCACCTCTGCCTACAGCAATAGTATTAGGTAACTCCGAGGAATATCAGTTTAAAGATCTTTATTATTAAATATAACTCATAGAAGGACTTTACAGTCCACTTATAATGAGTCTTAATACAATTTATAGTAGGTAGTTAAAAGATAAGGTTCAGATAAAGTCAGCTAGTAGGTAGGTGCTTAATGTCAGATACATTTTCTAACTGTTGTATTGTATACAAGCTGACGCCCGCGACTTCGTCTGCGCAGGATTAGTCACACAATATCTTTATAAATTGTAGCCTATGTGTTATTCTGATGTATAAGCTATATTATTGTAAAGTTTCATTAAAATCCATTCAGTAGTTTTTACGTGAAAGAGTAACAAACATCCATACCTACAAACTTTCGCGCTTATAATATTAGTAGGATTATAATCACAATAACATTATTGTGAACTAGCGGCCGCCCGCGGCTTTGATTGCAGCAAATATCAGCGATAAGACCGCCCATTGTAATTTTTTTATTTTATTTTAATTTTTAGTGCACTGTTGTTTTGTTTGGTGTACATTTAGGTAAGTATTTTCATTCATTCATAATCTAAATACATCGGTGCTATTGCTAAGTTTTACTGTTTTAGTACTAAGTTTATTCTTAAGGCTATTGCTTTTAAACGTATCATAGAGGAGGAAAATTGTACTAAGAATTTACGCGATTTTATAATTTTATCACAAAAGTTGGCCACTTACACACGTTAACCATTTTCTTGAAGAGCCAATCAGAAGATTCCGTCTCCAGAAATCAAAATAAAATGTTTATATTTCAAGAGAAAAAGTATAAAAGAACTGTATCATCGACCCAATACACCGTGTCATGCTTCAGTCAAGCAAAAATTCTCAGCCCAAGTGACAAGTGGTGCCACGTCAAGGGTCTCACTTAGGCTCAAACTACATAGCATCGCATGACACAGCACCCAAATCGCCTCACTGTCACAAACGTGGTACACGTATGCAGGTGCTTTAGTTTACACGTTTACCGGTTCCTAATTAGACAGGTAGAACAGGGAGAGGAAAGAGTAGTTTAAAAAAAATTATTTGGCAATTTTTTTATAGTAAAATTAAACGCAGGTTTATAATAACCTCAAACTAAGCAATTTTACTATACAGCCTTCGCGCTGCTGATGCTTTCTTTGATATGTAGATTGTCCCTACAAGGGATGTGCTAACTCTTTGCGTCTTCCTTAAGTGCTCCGTAACAGGATACGCCCTTCCTTTTAGCCTTCGTTAATATTATACATGTAAAAAGCTTTGTTTTATCAAACACGTTTATTGACTTAATTCATTTGAATAAAGACTAGCACCTTTCAAGAGTAGAGCTATTTGTGAAGGGCTCGTCGGGAATTACTACCGCCATCTATTTCTGCCGCCAAGCAGCGTTGCTGTGTTTCGGTTTGAAGAGTGGTTGCCGGTGAAATTATAGGCACATGGGGCTTATTATTATGCTTCAAGTTGATGGCAGGGCAGTTGATGTACTGCCCTGCCTAGGGCAGGTTCACATTGTGCGTGACTTGCGAGGCAAGGCTTTGTTATAGGTGATGGTTACCACTTAACATCAGGTGGGCCATCTACTTGTTCCATCAGCTAGTTGTATAAAAATAATAATAATTAACAATTATAGTACTAGCTGCCTCCCATGGCTTTACTCGCGTGGTTACCCAACAAAGGTAAGAACTTATTACAGGTCATGAACTACAACTATTCCAAGTTTCATCGAAATTGGACAAGCCGTTAGAGGGAAACGAATCACATAACATGAATATCTACTTAAGTTAAGTCACACGTAGGTTTCTCCCAAGACGTGCCACTGAGCCTGTTCTTTGGCTCTTCTCATACAGTGTTTCCCTGCTACATTTCGTAATTTGTTTACCCGCTCTTAAAAAAATCCAATCAAACTCGCGCAAAGCTACGAATAATTAGGTTTTGAACTAGTCTACACAAAGGCAATAAATTATTTAAACGACTATTATGTTCGCCTTAACACGACCGTCCATGTCATCCCTCGACCTTATTAAGGGGTAGTCACCCCGCTGCCAACAAGTGCGACAGATGTGTGAATTAAAAACACTGCCCTTAAATTTATTTACAACACGATATTTGACTATTAATCCGGGGCTATAGGGCTCTTAATCCGTTAATGCTCGTTTTTATTTGAACACTATCACTATAGACAGCAAGCAATTTTAATGCTTATCACTATAGGATTAAAATGAATTTTTGATCTTCATTTGAAAATGGCATCAGGATTTGTATGCGTTTTGAGGTCACGGAAAAATAATCCTTTATGCTACGGTAAAAAGTAGAAAGTTGATTAAATTTTTTTGTTGTAACACTTAACTAATTACGGGGGAGTGTTGGCAATAACGGAACACGGTTAAGGCGTAATGGTGATTAGAGGAATTATTACTTTCAAACTTTATGAATATTCATTTCAATTCAAATTAGTTTTGGGCACATTTCTGCTTTTTATTGTGACATTTTAAAACAATAGTCCCTTTTTACTAAAAATTTTATCTGACATAAAATTATTATACTATTCCAATTTTACCCTATATTTTAGTGTCGCAAGTGTCCGCTAGTATTGCCAGCACAGGGACTCGACGGGGTTAGACACCACAGTACCTATATAATTTTAATGCAACTACATAATTTTAATAATAAATATATTATATAATAAACTCAGCGACTCTTTAGGTTATTATATAATAAAAGCCAATCACTTATCTCTCTTCTCTGATTACCTCTCTTTGTTTACCAAAGTCCCGTTTCTTCAAATCTAGACGACTAGCTCTCATAGAGATTTCAATATTAAGTCTAATAATTTCGAAACTTGCGCTCAAATAAATATTCTGACTCGAAAGCCATTTTGTTTATTTGCAAAATCCTTTTGTGAGCTAAAGTAATTCTCATAAAGCTAAAAACATTAAATTTGTTCAATCCCGGGCCCCGTTTCACAGGCAGTGAAAAGACTGCACTGCGTCGGCTTCACTTTAATTCAATAACAGACCGCATGCCGCGCCGGTGGCTCTAAAAACGATGTTTTCATGATTTTTAAGGTTCCGCACTTGTTTGGAAACCATAACTGTACAAGTATTAGCACAAGTTTTTTTTTCACTTTGTTCCCTACATATCTTGTTCTAAAAATGTAAATCCATTATTGGCTGTTTGTTAGAAACCTAAGTATTTACATTGTATTCTTAATATTGTATCTTATTCTTCTTAAGAGCTGTGGATTTTGTTCAAAAATAAATAATTAAATAAATATATTTTTTATTATTATTTCCATATAAGTCATATTTTTTTAAGAACCAGGTTTAAAAGATGAGACCGTCTCTTGTAGTTTTTGTAGTAGTAAAATTTTTTTATTTAAACTAACAAAAAAATAATTTTATCGAGCTAAAGGGTTTTGAGATAATTGAAGGTGAACATGAAAACTGTTGAAAACAAACATTTCAGAGATGAAAATCAATGCTTGTTTTTTGCGATTAAAGAAAGTATTATTATATCAGTTATCTGGTTCCCATAGTTCTTACAACCTTTACTTAATTTGGGGCTACATGGCGTTGTGTGAATCAAACCATAAATTTTAGTTTATTTAGTAGAGTAAAACTAGTAAAAATGCTGAAACGATTAAGGTTAGTGGAATATATTTTGTAAGTCCAGAGAGAATTGAAAGTGTCTTGAAAATGAGGGCGTATAGAAAGATGAAAGCGCCTGTAAGAGATGCTAATGCAAAGAAAACATCTTCAGGGAACAGACATGTTTGAACTGGTTCATCTATAATATGATAAAAAGCTGTTCGGAATAAGGCCGCAAAGTTGATGTTGAATTATAAATACATCAAGAGTAGAAAAGCTCTTGAAACTTATGACTATTACACTACAATGTTACTAGAGTAGTAAAATTTGTTTAATTATTGAATAAAATATACAAGGTGTTCCACTACTTGTGTTTAAAAACTTCAGGGGGCTAAAGTACCCATAAATATGAATAACAGCTGTTTTTTTTTCGCGTTTACAGTGTTGGTTCCTCAAAAAAAGTTATTCATATTGATGGGTAATTTAGCCCTCTGAATTTTTTAAACAAAAGTATTGGAACACCTTGTATATTAAAATAATTTTACCTAACACTATTACAATTAAATGCGGAACCACATTAACTAATAGACTCACGCTTGACTTTTCAGCCCGCTCTCATATCCGTATGATGCAATTAACTGATCACGATCCTCCATGTGTATAATCCTTTATCTCGCTTATGTTTGGGTAAGTGATTACTGTCTTTGTGAACGCCGGCTAACGTGGCGTTTGCTTTGTTTTGCCCGCCCGCTGTTGGCGTTTAGATCTTTTTGTGCAACGCTGTAATTAGGAATATAGACCGTTTCGTTTCTTCAGTATATTAGCACAGTAAAAGTAAGCTTGAAATTGAAGTATTCAAAGTGAAATTTTCTACGTCGTAGAGGCTCTACGCTTCTACGCCGTAGAGGTGAAATAAGTAAAAATGAAAGACGAACTCAATCATAGAGTATTATACACGTAGTGAATGAAAATGCTATGGCAACATAACCATTTATAAACTGTTCGTGTTATAATGCGACACTTCAGCCTATTGATTGTAACCATAATTTAACTCACTTATTCAACGAATGGGGTCGCTATCGGCAACCATAATGGTTAAAATAATACGATAACATTATTGTATTAGGAACGTACATTAAGTAGAATTGGTGCAGTGCCTAAAGTCTTTGTATGGATATTCTAAAATTGGCTTTCCGAAAATGTAAGGGCAATCGTTTAGCTGAGGCTCAGAACTTGAAAAGACTGAAGAATTTTACTAATTTAGTAATGTGATAGATTTTAGTGTTTCAAATTTTAAATGACAAAAATCCTTATTTAGACTTGGTAATTGAAAATAGGGCTAAAAATGCCAGTCCACGTTAAATAGAGTTCCGTTAATCTTATGTTACAAAAAGTTTTAACAGCAGAAATAAGTAAAATAATTTCACGCAAAACTGCCGTCCAAATATCGAACCTTCCGCTCACTTCAGAACTCCATTTCACTGCCTTAACAAAACTCAATATTTTCTAAAGCTGTTCTCCAAGTACCTGAGTACCATAATCTCACAAGTAGCCTGAGCACGGTATTCTAAATGCAGTCCATAAAACGACTTTACCATTTGGACATTTCGGGTAGCAACTGCATACATAATGCACACTCTTGATCCAGGCAGTAAATGGA
This sequence comes from Chloroclysta siterata, assembly GCA_932294275.1. Taxonomy (NCBI): domain Eukaryota; kingdom Metazoa; phylum Arthropoda; class Insecta; order Lepidoptera; family Geometridae; genus Chloroclysta; species Chloroclysta siterata. Next base: position 21,998,277 of record OW028589.1, read on the forward strand.
GCATAACTAGGCATTAGACAAATTGGCGGGGTGCCAGCTACCCTGCCAGGTCTATACGGTTCTACATTGCTTGTGTCTCGTACAATGTTCACTGTGCTAGAACCCTTTGTACATGATACGAGTGTAGGTTCTCAAACTGTTTTCGTCCACCGCCCACTTTGAGAATGAAAAAGTTTCTGAGGCTCTAGAAACTAATTAAATGAACTATGTTAAAATAAGACAAGTTTATTGACAGAAAAGAGATTACATATACATAGACAATCATTTACACAGATTACACATATATAAATTAATAATAAATAAATAAATATTGGTGGACTATCCACACAGCACTATCTAGCCCCAAACTAAGCCAAAGTTTTTAATATGGGAACCAGATAACTGATATAATACATATATACTTTTTTTGTTGTAAATACATACTTATAATATATAATAACACCCAGACAGAGAACAGACATCTATGTTCATCACAGAAATGTTTGTTCTCGGTGGGGATCGAACTCACGGCCTACAGCACAGAAGGCAATACCAACTGAGCTGTGAAGGCTGTCATATATGTACGATACATTTTAAATTATAAGTTGAGAATTGGAGTAGACTCGGCATTCGTGCGCAACATGTATAGTTGATACGCAGGGCTGGTTTTCCGCCTACCCCCATGTTGGTTCTAAGGTGACAGTCGATGAAAATAAGTAGCCATTGCCTTTCTCAACAGTCTCAATGCGTCCAGTTTTTCTCGGCCGTCTACGACCTTGTGAAGGTTTTCAGCATTTACAAGGGGGCGTTATCACCCACTTTGAGACAGACTAAGAACACAAAATTTCTTAATGTTAGTGCAACGTACCTTAATATTATTTTGATTGATTTTAACATTAATATTGATTTTAGATATATTAGTTTACATAAAATATTATGTTAATTAATATAAGTTAACATTGGCGTCTCGGTTCTAATTGGGAGTAATTTGAAACTATTTTCTTAGTAAACATTGAATAATAAACTTTGTTTTAATACAATCATTGTAATCAGAAAATGATAAATCAATCACACCATTAAATTCAGTTACGTCCACATCACCGCTAATTCAGTCGATAAGCCCACTGAAACTGTGAAAAGTATCATTAAAATTAATTAACCATAAAATAGCGGCACAAACGCGAAATGGGGTCATACCATAACATTCGGAAATGTTCACGGCATTAACAATTCTATTCTAGTTACAATAGAGTGGAGTGTCGCTTGAGATTTTAACACAAAGACTCTTGTGTAAAGCACGTTGCACACTGCAGGACCGTCTCGGGCAGAGTCGTTAATCTTAATGCAAATTCGTGCCAAGCGTTCCTAATGGCACCCGTATTTACTATTTACACGTCTTATTCTTCAAGTGGAATTACGTCGTTTTGTACGTGGTGTGAATTCGTCGTGAATCTAGGTTTGCATTGTAGACTACCCTTTACTTATTAACGTTGCATAATTGTTGTTTAGAACCGCTCGGTGCGCTTCTACGAATTTAAAGAAACTGAGAATTGAATCAAGATTTCAGTCTGTGGATAATAAAGTTTTCGGAATAAACGGTGACGTCAGAACAATAATTATGTAACATGTTATGGCACGTTATTCGTCATTATATTATGGTCTACATTGTATGTGCATTATTATTAATAGAATTTTCAAAATTACGCCATTACTATTATTTATTTGTTTTTATTGGACACAAAGTTACATTTAGTTATTAATGAGAGCAGTGGTGGTCTAGTGGTAGCGGCCCCGCCTTCCTAAGGTCGTGGGTTCGAAACCGGTCGTGCAATGAGTTTTTCTGTTCAATAATTTATGTGCACAATGCCAGTACTTTCAAACGGTGAAGGAAAACATCGTGAGGAAACCGGCATGTCGTATGGACCTAAAAAGTTCTATAACATGTGTCAAGTGCTCGAAAGGAGCCTCTTGAGGCGCACTTAAAATCCTTTCACCATACTGTTTCGAAAGAAATTAGTGACACGACAAGAGAGAGAGTTATTAATTATACATGTGTGTTGCAGATCTACCGAAAGACAGTCACGAATACAAAAACTTTTTGAAAATATACTTATTTACCCAACTAAAATTACTTTTGATAGATACCTAACAAAGAAAGATAAATGAGTGAGCACTCATTTCTCGATTACAAGTAAATACAAAGCCAGAAACATAAATCAACGCGGATTTACGCAGATATTTTTTTGATTTCTCTATCTAAATGATACAGAACAAACAATTTGTCAACTACTCTGAAGGCAGTCTAATCCTAATGATGAATAAGTGTTCCATTTCTCCTAATTCTGCACAAAACTGAAAGTGAAATCGCAAACATAAAATGATGAAATACTTGGCCGAGATGTAAAAATATAAACGAATCTCGCTAAGTGCTTTCACATTTCGAAAAAAGCCTTCGTTCTGTTGCTTGTATTTTTAGACTCGAGTACATAAATACTCAAGCGCACTCACAAATATTTGAGTACAATCACATTGAAATATGCCGATGACATTATTAAATTGTCCGGAAGAGCACCGGTGGTCTAGTGGTAGTAAGCCACCTTCCGATCGTAAGGTCATAGGTTCGAATCCGGTCGTGCACCAATGAAATTTCCAGATAAAATGAAATATAATAAAATGGATAAACCAGGCAGAAAAAAAGATGATAAAACACATTTATGGTAAAATATTAAAAGTGCATGCAAGGGCTAGTGTAAAGTGTCTTATCGCTCAGTAGCAATCTCTTCCAGTGTTCTAATAAAATTCTCGTTAAACCCTTATAAGAAGTTAAAGAGAAAAGTTATTATTATTACCTGAATTGAAACAGAAGGATCACTTTTATTAAAGCTAGGGAATCTAGGTGCCAGTTGCAACCAAGCCTACAGAACAGGCTACAAACAATAATAGTAGTAGACCTCTTTGTGAAGGGTTCGTCCGGGGAAGTATTACCACCACGCCTTTTTCTGCCGCCAAGCAGCGCTGCTGTGTTTCGGTATTAAGAGTGTGGTTGCCGGTGTAATTACAGGCACATGATTACATCTGTATGCCTCGAGTTGATTGTCGCAGGGCAGTGCATCGTAGGGCACGTTCCTATCGTGCGTGATGGTTACCACTTAACATCAGGTTGACCATCTGCTTGTTCCATCACCCAGTTGTATAAAAAAAAACTTAAGACCTGGTTCCTACCGTTCTTTTGTAAGATCCTTATTACAAAATAATAATAAAGTGTTCTAGTCTCATGTCAGAGAATACCAGCATAAGATTCACCTCATGACTCATTCCTATCGCAATTTGTCCTCCACCCAATGCTAATAATACCTATTATAACACGTAAGTACGTACAAGCTTTTAAGGGTACATGGCAATGGTATGATACGTAATTTTTCACGAGGGCAATCAGCGATTTCCCCTTTTTCCTTGTCAACGAAAGTCTTTATGCGACTTTGCGTAGAAAGCAGGTTGCCAGTTTGTGACACTAACTCATGAGGCCACGGGTCGTTAGCAGGTATGTTCAGTGCTATTTCATAAACAACATTCACCTATAAGTGACACCGACTTCCCGCGATCCTAACAATGTCGTCAGTCCATCGGGTAGGAGGGCGTCACACGCTTCGTTTTCCTGTTCGTGGTCGCCATTCGAGAACCTTTATTCCCCAACGGTTATCAGTCCTTTGGGCTATATGACCTGCCCTTTTACACTTCAACTTGCTGATTCTGCGAGCTATGTCGGCTACCTTGGTTCTCCTCCGGATTTCCACATTTCTGATTCTATCCCGTAGTGAAACTCCCAGCATAGCTCTCTCCATAGCCCGTTGTGCAACTTTGAGCTTTTATGTTTAGTGTTATTCCGTAAACAACATTCACCCAAGTGACCGCAGAATCCGCACTGTGTTTTCACAATAATAATTGAGAGTTCTCATAATATTACAAAAAATAGATTTACTTACCACTAGAGCCCCCAGCGTGAGTATTTTGGCGAGTATAAATGACATGATGAGTGAGGCAAAGCTTGTGAGCGCGGATAAAACTCACCGTGATCTTATTATTTAGATAATCGATACCCATGGTATAGGAAGTGACAAATACTGTCAATGTCAAATTGTTACGAAGCTGTAGCTGTTGATATTTTATAAATATTTTTGAATGTAAAACGATTAGTCTTGTTCTATTTTTGAACCAACATCAATTTGAACTGCTGTCACACTTTGTTATTGTATATTTTATGGATTCTCGAATACGCAGGTAAGCGCCGATTATCTGCTTTCAACGTAAACGCACGCTTATACGTAATACCACGTAATGTAAGAAACGTTTTTTGCAACGTTTCAGCGCGAAAAATCGCAATAAGCGATGGGGGAGTAATGTTGGAGATTTCATGACACTTTGATTATAAAAAAATTACGCCTCTCATTTTCTGTTTACTTACAGTACCTCAAATCGAAGGTTTTGGTTTCGTTTTTCGGTTTTGTATGGAGAAAAGATAAGCACCCCTGCCGGCGAGCTGGGAACTCTCGGAATATACATGGGCTAGTGATATAAAAAATCTGTTCATGTTATTGTTTCATCATGTTGCCACTATTTTGTTAATTTTTGTACCTATCTACATTACCCTAATTGTATGATGTGTGCTTGTGGCCAGTTAGTAACTGTCTATGTCTATGTCTAATCTAAAACGAAAAACAAACATAACCCATTGCACTAAGCTTATTAAGAGAAAAAGTAATGTAACTACCATCACTGCTTACTAGCATCACTACGGTAGCGGTAAAAACAGGTAGTACTTCCCCGGACGAACTTTTTCACAAAGAGCTTTACTACTTCAATATTATACAGCAGACTAAATAATAGTATTTAGGTTTACTTTGTAAAGACCTTTCGACTAGTGCTTCATCGATCGGGTCGCGTGACGTCACAAAAGGATTTTCACCCCTGTCATTGGTACACCTTTTTAAACGACGTGAAACTTGATAAACGCCAATATGCCAAAAAAAGAACGCACTTTTTTAGCATGTTGGCGTTTAACAAGGCAATAGCTGATTTTTTTATTTTTTTATTTCATAATTATATTTCTTAAGTTAGCACACTTTTGGATAATAAATCGATCATTACTCGAAGATCAGCCGAGCTATGGCTATCAGCGAAAGTATCCATTTCTTTGCATAATCCAGCGAAAAAGGGCATTCCAATCACTGGAATTTTTAATCTAATTTTGCAACTGACAGTATTTCAATAAATAATAAAAATAAATATTAGTGGACATTCGACACAGCACTGTCTCGCCCCAAACTAAGCCAAAGCTTGTACCTAATATGGAAACCAGATAGCTAATATAATACTAATATACTTTTTCTTGTAAATACATACTTATAATATTGGATAAAATCCAGACAGAGAACAAAGATTTATGTTCATCACACAAATGTTTTTTCTCGGTGGGGATCGAACCCACGGCCTACGCGCAGAAGGCAGAGTAACTACCAACTTAGCTGTGAATACCTACACTAACAAGAGCTCACCGTTAATCCCATACCGGTAGATGGCGCTTTTTGACGTGCCATCGTTAAGGGAATCTGTCGAATTATTCTCATGAATATGTATTCGTCTGAGGCCTGAGGGCGGGCAGTAATGGCAACACAATGGCGGTTTTCCGCAGAATATTGGATCAATATAACGAATTTGATCGGGTTACTTTCGCTTCGATAACTGCGTTTTTTGGGGATTTATGCAGTTGGAGACATTTGGAGAAAAGTATCAGTATTTTTTAGCATTTTGTAGCGTTTGGATCATAAACACAGACAAAAAAGCTCGTTCGTAATTTTTTTCTACTAGTACGTACGTTCCGTTTGATAGAACCTCTATTTTTTATAATACTGGCTGATAAAAAAACTGACCCAACTGATGATAAGTGAGAACCATCACCAAGCACTGCCTCGCAATTCATGCATGATAGGAACGTGCCCTGCGTCCATAAAATTGAGGCATTCAGATTTTAAGCCTCATGTGCCTGTAATTTCATCAGCAACCACACTCTTTAAACCGAAACTTATGGTTTTTACACATTTTTTTTCCTATTAAGAATATTACATTCACATACATGTGAACAAAAACTTAACTTATTTACACTGGACCAAGGCTAAGCCCAACGCGTGTTATATAAAAAATAAAACGTCTACCCGACCGACTAAACGTCGACGAACAAACTGAGCGTTACCCTAGAAAAACGGGTTAAAACGATCAGATAATAAAGGTCTAATCAGGTGTTTTCAAGTAACCGCTGCCCAAATAATATTTCACCCAATCCCAGCCTCTGTTAACGGGTATATCGGATCTCAGCTGTCTCAGTCGATCTGATTTTCGCCAGCGGTGTCGAACGTGCCGAGATTAGCACCGATTTCTGATATTATCGACTAAATAATGAAATCTGCCAAAAGATCAGTACCCCAAGCCTGAGTTTTGGGTTTCGTAACTTCAATTTTTTTGATTTAATGCTTTTGCTCCTCACATATCTATATAAGCGTCTTTTTAAACATTGATAAAAAAGTGACTATCTGCCATTACCCATTGGTAAGAAATAGCAATAGTTTTCTAACGGCTTGTCCAATTTCAATGAAACTTGGAATAGTTGTAGTTCATGACCTGTCACAGTATAAGTTCTTACCTTTGTTGGGTAACCACGCGAGTAAGGCCTTGGGAGGCCGCTAGTATTATAATTGTTAATTATTGTTTTATTTTTTTCAACTATTATTTTTGAATACAACTAGCTGATGGAATAAGTAGAAGGCTCACCTGATGTTAAGTGGTAACCATCACCTATAACAAAGCATTACCGGCAACCATACTCTTCAAACCGAAACAGCAACGCTGCGTGGCGGCAGTAAAAGGCGTGGTGGTAGTACTTCCCCAGACGAGCCCTTCACAAAGAGCTCTACTACTCTTAAAATTATTAATTATCTTTTATTAATCCAAAAAGTGACTGAACGTCTTGATTTAAACGAGTATACCTAACATAGTTTATTTCTTATCTAAACAGCCAGCAACAACGACCCCCAATACGATAACCCGACACCTTCCCGCCGTCAGTTATCTACAGCAAACTACGTATAGGTTCTATGCTCAGTATATATAGGTACGAGGCTGGAACCTTTTCACACTAACGCGGGGGAGATCATCTTACAGCAGCTATCGCACAACGTAGAGATAACACGACAATGCAGCTCTTGAAACCCATTTATACGATACCTCGTGCAAAGGTTTACGTTAGGTAATGTGGCGAAGTAAATACGCGTTGCTGTACGATATTTGTTGCCGCAACGACAAAAGTGCGATTTTTCAGTTGCGGTAACAAAAGTCGGCGGCGAAAATATCCTCCTTATAGTACCATAGTACCATAGATCATCATTTAATTTTGATGCTGACTGTATACAGTCAGCATCAAAATTAAATGATGATCGGTCAAGATTACAAAATGGTTCTATGGGTAACTAGTTTTTTTTATATATTTTCTTCTGTCAAACTTTGATTGATAATCATAAACTCTAACCTTTCAAAATTATGAAAAAGTGATCATCCTCTAATGCGGACTGTCCCTACAACCCCTCTACTTTTTAAGGTTCCGATGTTCGACAAAGAACTCAAAGAACAGTTTTGTTTTTTTTTTATACAACTACATACACATACAACTTTGGAACAAGCAGATGGCGGATTGTTTCGAAAAGATTGTAGTTTTATTTGTTTTTGTTTCTAAAACATTATTAGATTTCATAAATAACTAGCGGACCCGACAGACGTTGTCCTGCATGATATTTTAAGCGACTGCAGCACCATCTGCCGGGCTGATTTGTGAATCTAAACCATCCAGGATGCCACCCAAACGCATACAAAAAATTCATTCGAATCGGTCCAGCCGTTTAGGAGGAGTTCAGTGACATACACACGTACCGTAGAATTACATATATATTAAGAAGTTATAAAGCATTTATCGTGCTGCAGTCCGTCTCCGCACCGCATCGTCTGTTCCGACCCTTATTAGGTTTACGTAGTGTTAGTACCACGTATGGGCTTACGGTAAATTGATAGCGCTGCAACTTAGTGCTTTTAAGGCTGTAAATAGGATTACTTTGGCATTTTGAAGTCTGACCTGCGTTGGCGACGTTAAAAATATTTATTTCAGTTTATTTTATGGTTTAAAATATGTGCGGTGGGAAAATAGAAGCCACTTTATGTCTTAAGTTTTAAGATGTGTTCAAACATTTTATTTGTGTTGTGAAGAGATGAAAACTTTTCTGACAAAAATACCTTTGTTTAAAGAACTGTGTGCTGGATTTTTATTTTATTTTTCTTTTGGCAGATTTCGACAGCCTTCACAGCTCAGTTGGTAGTAGCTCTGCCTTCTGCGCCGTAGGCCGTGGGTTCGATCCTCACCGAGAACGAACATTTGTGTGGTGAACATAGATGTTAGTTCTCTGTCTGGGTGTTATATAATATTATAAGTATGTATTTACAAAAAAAAAGTATATATGTATTATATCAGCTATCTGGTTCCCATATTACAAGCTTTGGCTTAGTTTGGAGCTAGATAGTGCTGTGTGGAAAGTCCTCCCATATTTATTTTTATTATTTATAATTATAAAAAAAAACAAAAACAACTTTATGACTTAGATCCACGGGCACGGTAGTTATCCCCTTAGATCTTTTAGTACCAAGTAGCAACTCGAGGTTGAAAGGTTGCATTAACTAGCTGGCCTACTACTAGTATACTAGTTGGTTTCTTCACAATGTTTTCCTTCACCGATTGAGCGCACTTGCGTTGCGTATACATTTTCCAATAGACAAGTCCATTGTTGCTCGTTTCGTATTAAAATCTCAGGCAGCATGAGAACCATTAAGCTTATTTAAACAATTTCCATACATTGGTGATCATTACAGACGCAGGCACAGCAGTGAAGGTGCATAAATCTCAATCATAATTTGCGCGCGTCAACCGTAGGCCGGCGCGGTCCAATGATGGATGGCAGCTCGCCCGCGCTCTCATTCCAAATTCAAACCGTCCAACCATCGTCCAACACGTTGCAAAATGGCGGACACGAAACTAAATTGATTAAAAATCTATTAGTTGACTCCCTATCTAATACGTCTCAATTTCTGATGGTGACGTTTATTAAATTGCAAGATATAATTCGCTTTCCGAGATGAGGGTTTTGATAATATTAAATAAATGTCAATAAAGATGGGGAGTATCCATTACTTATTGACTATGGAGTTACCCATTTGCAATACGATATTTTTGTCGGGAAGATACATCAATAACATGACATTTTATTCTTAGCTGCTGTCAGAAATTACGGAGTAATAATAAATAATAATAAAAGTCATTTATTTCAGGCACGATTAGTATAAACTAGACCCATATTACAAGAATGTAGAATAAAAAATAAAAATAAAAACAATGGTCACAATAAAATTGTTGTAAAAAGTCAAACCTACGTAATGATGTAAAAAAAAACACTGACACTGGCAGGACTCCCTATCAGTGTCCGTCATTTTATATTTCTGTCCATGTGGAAACAGCCTGAAAATGAAGTTGGCCTGTAATAAGTGATTCATTTTTAATAAAAATTCTGCATGTGCACGAAACTTTTTTTTTTATGTTTGGTCATTTCAGTACTCTACTTTATCTCTTTTTATTCTAATAAACTCTCATTGTTTACTATGAATCTACATTTTTCTACCTATGTGTTCCTAGAAATCTTTTCTTCAACAAGCTACTAGAAATCAAGTACTTATTACAGTGCAGTGGTTAAAACAAGAACGGTTTTTATTTTCTTACAAAAACCCTCGTTTTATAAAAAATACGTACAACAGTTTGTAAGATTACGTCTGTAACGACTTCAAAGATCCTCTTATTATGCCGTCGCTCGTCTTGCGGTATATTAATAAAACTAGAGGGATTCCGCGCGTCTTTGTCCGTGTGAAGTTATTTGCATTCAAACTTTGTTCAAATGTTCCTCAGCAACAGTTGGGTTGTGAATTTTCAATACTAGTTTTTATGGCTTAATCAGAATAATAATAATCAGAATGATCAATTTAATGGTAAATACACTTTATATGTCTTATTTTAAGTAAGTAAAAATAAGTTATATAAGCCAGATATAAGAGGTCTTAAGAGGTTTTAAGAGTAGTAGAGCTCTTTGTGAAGGGCTCGTCCGGGGAAGTACTACCACCACAACTGTATGCCTCGAGTTGATATGGACGCAGGGCAGTGAATCGTAGGGCACGTTCCTATCGTGCGTGACTTACAAGGCAATGCTTTGTTATAGGTGATGGTTACCACTTAACATCAGGTGGGCCATCTGCTTGATCCATCAGCTAGTTATATTAGTAAAAAAAGAAGGTCACTGTCATATCGTATAAGAAAGTCAAATACTGCCTGCAAGAAATGATTTTTTTTCTTGTCATGTCACTAAATCCTTTCACCACACTGTTTCAAAAGAAACTAGTGACACGACAAGAGAAGAGAGTCGGAAACAACGTGAGGAGTGTGCCTGGCCTTCTTTCTTTTTATATATGGATTCGTTGGTTCTGACGTCCAAGGGACCTGACCGCCCGCCTTTCCCTAAACCCATCTTTATACCGAATAGTTTCACTTTATAATATTTGCGGCACGTCCACTGACCATCCCAAAGGAAGGTCTTAATTTATTAATAGATTGTTTATAGCCTAGGGGTTCCCTAATAAATAGATCACCCTTAAAATAATAATGCGTTTTCGCTGTGAATGCTCAGACATTTTATTAGATGAAAAGGGTGACGCTCTGTCGCGTTATGGTCGTTGAAAATTTCGGACGTCGGTTTTATGGCTCTTTGCTTTATTATGTGCGTTACGTTTTATATTTTGGCCCGTTTTTGGGCATCAAATATTAAGGAGGGAATTCTCTTAAGTATATTCAATTTAAATTCATTTATTCATCAACAATTCTCTGATCAATGATTTGTAAATCTTAGGCCCAGTTTCACCATGCTCTGTTAGTTACTAATCAAGGATTAACAGGCCGTTAAATCTAACCTTAGCTGTCAAACGCATACATTTTGACATATTTAACGGCCCTTTAATCCTTTGTTAATCTAACAGAGCATGGTGAAACCGGCCCTTAATCTAACATGCTACAAAATTAAAATTAAAAAATAGAATCCATACACAATGTCCTCAGTGAAATGTATTTACAGAAACTGAAATTTGAAACTGTATTAAATAGGAAATCACGTTTTTAGAAGTTTTTTTTTAAATTTCGTATCATCGTATCTCTTGATCAATAGTACAGTTAAAATACAAAATGTTGTGCATGTATCAATCTCCTTTTCATATGACACCCCAATTCATTTAGTAATATATGGTACTTCATTAATTTACCCCTTTTGGTCTCCCTCATAATCTTAACAATTCTTGTAATAATTACCTCTCAAATTTCATGCAAATCGGATCAACGGTTTAAAAGTTATGCTCGAACAAACGTACAGCACTAAATTTCCCAAGTTGCCATTGAGATCATACCTAGCTGGATTATTAAAACAATATTTACATGATGAGTGACGTTGTTTGTTTTTTTTTTTCAAATGTATTCCTAGAAGCAATTTCATAGAAGCATAACTGCTTTCACTATATATCCTATCCCACTTCTGATCCTTTCTTTCCCTACTAATATATGAATGTGAAAGTTACGATATTTGGATGTTTGTGGCTCAATCATGACTTAACTACTGAACTGATCGGTATGAAACTTAAAACAAATATAGTTAGTAACTTGTATTAGCATATAGGCTACTGTTTATCCCGAAAAAAATTCTTGATCGTTTTAGAAAACATGAACGGACTTAATAAAGGGAAAACGCGATACATATCAATTTAAGCATTATCATCAGCATCATCAGCCTGTGGAAGATCAGTGCTGAACATAGTGACTTCTCTTATACATTTCCAGGACGAACGATTCTGTGCCTTCTCCATACTTCACGCGATTTCAAATTCATATTATTTATTCAATAAAATAAATTAACGTTACAGAATCATTCCAAGGCGTTATTCTATTTAAGAATAGGTAGGTAGGTATTGATCAATTTTAAATACATAATTATAAGCAATCCCTACTAATTCGCGCGCAAAGCCGCGAGCGGCAGCTAGTAGGCACTAAAGTAATGAAGAAAGTTTATTACCGTTGCTGAATGGAGTTTGATCAAACACTCCACAAGCAATATCCAATTCTCACGGCGTAAGTAACATTTGTTGGCAACTGGAACTAGCGCGTCACAAAGTAATACATTCGCCAAAGTTCGCCACTTGGGGTCTACGCGGACTGCATCCCATCGAACTACGATTTAATATATTAGCTTTCCAAACTTGGATTTGTCGTTATTGCTTGCGCAAAATTCAAGAAACAAAATATAAAAGCAATTTTGTGAGTTTTATGAGGTTTTGTTTGACATGAAATATGGAATGTACAAATAAATGTATATACGACGTGTGGCTATCATGCTGAATCATTATCAGCCTGAAGAAGTTCACTGCTGAAGGCCTATCTTTCCTAAATAAACGAATTTGGACTTACCACGTACGTAGTGTAGATCTCTTTGTGTGTGGCTCGTGCGGGGAAGTACTACCACCATGTCTTATTCTGCCGCCAAGCAACGTTGCTTGGCTGCAGAGAGAGGGTCATGGGGCTTAACATCTGTATGCCTAAAGTTGATGAACGCAGGGCAGTACATCGTAGGGCACGTTCCTATCGTGCGTGACTTACAAGCCAATGCTTTGTTATAGATGATGGTTACCACGCTGTTTCGAAAGAAACTAGTGACACAATAAGATAAAGAGATTGTACGCTTTCAGATAATGAGTCTTAGATTTCCTTATCCCATTTCCATCCCTACTTTGTTTTATAAGATTACTTGCGCAAATACACCAACTTCTCTAATCTTTACTGGTAAAAGTTGAAAAAGTTTGTATTTACTATGCTCCTAAGTTAATACCGGAAACTTTGTAGTGTGTTCCAGTAATGCTGACTCTTTTATATAGCTTTATTGTCGGAAAGCAATTAACATTTACTTTTTTACATTACATTAGAATTTATAATAGCATCGGGTTAAGAGCTGATTTCACCATGCTCTGTTAGTTACTAATCAAGGATTAACAGGCCGTTAAATCTAACCATAGATATCAAACGCGTAAATTATGACATATTTTAAGGCCTTTTAATCCTTTGTTAATATAACAAATATAACAGAGCACGGTGAAATCAGCTCTAAGAGTAGTACAGCAAGAGCTCTACTACACTTAACCTGATGCCCGAACCGAACGAACCTGATGCCTGATGAACCGAACGAGCCCTTCACAAAGATGTGAAGGGCTCGTTCGGGGAAGTACTATCACCATGCCTATTTATGCCGCCAAGCAGGATTGCTGTGTTTCGGTTTGAAGGGTGTGGGTGTGAAATTACGTGCAAATGAGGCTCAACCTATTTTATGCCTCAATTTGATGGACGCAGTGCATCGTAGGGCACGTTACTGTCGTGCGTGACTTGCGAGGCAATGCTTTGTTATAGGACTTTATATCAAAACACTTAATATCATCAGTTTTCTAGGCTTTGGTCGCGAGGAACTGGCGGTAGATTCACCTAGTATGTAAGACGTTTAAAAGTGATCCTTGTGATTGTACTGAATAAAGACCGTTTTGATTTTGATTTTGTTTGTTCCATCAGCAAGTAGTTTGTAAAAATACAGTATTTTACTTATTCAGTCGTCAAACTGGCTACTTTAAGATCTCTCATCATTCTCAAGGTTAACGACCTGGAAACTAAAAACCCCAAAACAAATTGGCCTGTCATCAAAAAGCGTTGATAGCGGGATTTAATTAATCATATAATAATGTAACGGAAGGGTAGGGATCATGGATGCGCGGTCGAGATAGCGGGCATAGATTTGTGGTACGTAATAAAAGAGCTAGCGAGTTTAATAATAAATAATTAATACATTTTGGTGGACTTTCTACACAGCGCTATCTAGCCCCAAACTAAGCTTGTAATATGGGAACCAGATAGCTAATATAATACATAATACTTTTTTTGTTTTGTAAATACATACTTATAATATTATATAACTCCCACATCTATGTTCATCACACAAATGTTTGTTCTTGGTGGGGATCGAACCCACGGCCTACGGCGCAGAAGACAGAGCTACTACCAACTGAGCTGTGAAGGCTGTCAAAGCAAAACAAGAACGAGCTAAGCCTCACAAACAAACGAACAGAACTCAGTTGGTAGTTTTGCCTTACTATGCTGTAGGTTGTGGATTTGATTCCCAAACAAACATTTTGTGAGATGTTTGTTCTTTGTCTTGGGTGTGAAAATATACTTTTTCTATCAAAAGTCAAAATCAAAGTAAAGGTCAAATTTATTCATTAAAATCGCAAGGATCACTTTGAAACGTCCATCAGTTATATGGTTATAATATAGAAGCTTAGATGCCCATAATAGAAGATTTGAATTGAAACAATGGTGTGTTATGTAATGTGATATGTCAATATTGTGGCGCAAATATTAGTTGATTTAATTTATTTATAAAATAATGGGTAATTAGTACATTTTGTTAATGTATTAATTGTAATTGCCTTGGTAAAAAAAAGATTAATTTCATTTAGTATTCATTTGGATTAGAATACAGGGAAAGAATGAAAATACAAAAAAAAAATAGAAACACAACATATCGATTTGTAGCAAATCAAATATAGATTTGCGATTCATTGTAGAAATCTTACAAGATTTCGTAGCATTTCAAATATTGAAGAATTATTGATGAAACATTAAAATTAAAGTTTAGCTAAGTAAATAGTAGTGGAGTAAAAAGTACTAGATGCGTTTTGACTGAAACCGAACATTTGAGCCAACTCAAGCTAGCTAGCTTAGGTCAGTATTTAGAATAAGAATAATTTTAAAATTTTATAAATATAAACTTATACTTATTTTTAAAATTATTCTTACTCTTTAGAATACGGAAATGGAGCTCTTTTGTACCAGCACAAGAACTTACTTCGTCGGAGGTTTAACGAGACGGCAAATTCTGAAAAACAAGTAACCTCGATGAGGGTCAGACAGTGAGGGTACAATTAAAAAGCGAAATGTAAGCGAGGATTAACCCTCCGAATATAATGAGAAGATTTGCCGACTAACGGTTGAATGTAAGGATTTGACGCGAATGTGCAAGGAGGCTTAGGATTGCGAGTTTGAAAGGATTTTGATAATTTTAATAAAATAAAAAACTTTAAGGTAATTATTTGAACGTGAGTAGTTTTTGGAACTGCTAGATACAGGGAAGAATGGAAGTAACGGGAGGAGCCTTAACCGCCATCAGTTGTCGATTAGCAAATTCAAAAACATAATAAAAAGAAAACTTTTTACAAAAGCTTACTATAAAATATCTGATTATATAGATGATTTATAGATCTGATTATATAGATGACAAAAAAGCTTGGGACTGAACTATGCTCCAACTCATGACAAACACTAAACAATTAAGTAGGTACCATAGTAAAATTGTAAAAAGCATCAGTAAGTTTCTTGCCCGTTCTTCTAGGCTTTAGTTGCGAGGAACTGGCGATAGATTCACCTAGTATATAAGACGTTTTAAAGTGATTTATTTTTTATTTTATTTTTATTTATTGAAAAGACCAACAGCCCAAAAAGACAGAATATATCAAAAACATTAGAACAGCCAATTATAGGTCTCTCTAGGTTAAATCCATCTGATTGTATAAAGACCGTTTTGATTTTGATTTTCGCCGAACGCGAATTATTTAGATATTATACCAAATAGTTATTATAGATATAAACCAAAATATATACAAGGTGTTCCAATACTTGTGTTTAAAAACTTCAGGGGGCTAAAGTACCCATCGATATGAATAACTATTTCTAAGGAACCAACAATGTGAACCAACGCGAAAAAAATCTGCTGTTTCATACAAAAATTCAATACCTACCTGGCAAAAACGTATGAAACGTATGAAGCTTTCAGAAACCGGCCGCCAAAGTTGCAAAAGAGAAAAACTAGCAGTTCGTGCCCATTTTGAAAATACTCAAATCCTTAATGAGCAAAATGGTAACAAAGAATCGAGCGTGTGTGTGTAATTCAAAATCAAATAGTATCGTTTCGGTACTTACAAGACCCATCATAATAAAAACAAGCATATCATCCATTCAACAAAATGATAGTAAACTAATAAAAACCGGCCAAGTGCGAGACGGACTCGCGCACGAAGGGTTCCGTACCATTATCTATAAAAACGGCAAAAAAATCACGTTTGTTGTATGGGAGCCCCCTTAAATATTTATTTTTATTTATTTATTTATTTATTTATTTATTCTTAGATTCACAGTTTTTCTTATTGTCTATTTTAATCTATTAAATGTACACTGTGCACTAACCAAATCGAATCTACATTTTATAGGCAAAGTAAGTAGGTAGGTAGATGATACTGAGAAGACAAACCAAAATAATAACGTGAAAGTTAACAAATAAAACAAAAAATCAAAGTTGAAGTTTAAGTTAATCGCATAAAAAACAAGTGTTAGTGTGCAAAACGTGATAAGTAATGAGTGTGTAGTGTAGTGTAGTGTGTCATTGTGTGTAGGTAGTTAGTTAGATAGGTTGTTATAATAAAGATCGGTGTGAGTGTGAATGTGATAGACAAAACACCTAATAAAACTCTGCAACACTCTAAGCGTGTAGGCGAAGTGTAGCTAGCGTAAACAAAAAACTGGTTTCTGCATAGTTCTATTATAGGGATGGCTTACATGATGGCAGCCGTATGGTCCGATACTCATTAAATTAAGTATTTAAATTAAGTTTTGTTTGATTTCTTAAGAAAATGTTAACGTACTCTTTTCTCTAATTTATACAAATTTTAACGGAACAAGCAGATGACCCACCTGATGTGGAGTGTGAGTGTTAAGTGCTTGTATGAAGTGTGAGTGTTTGGTGTTTGCTGAGGATACTTTTTTTCTGTTTTATTCTGTTTTTTTGTGTTTTTTGTTACAGCAGCAACATAAATACATCATCTGTGAAAATTTCAACTGTCTAACTATCACGGTTCATGAGATACAGCCTGGTAACAGACAGACAGACGGACGGACAGCGAAGTCTTAGTAAAAGGGTCCCGTGTTATCCTTTGGGCACGGAACCCTAAAAACAGTTTTCAACATCTTAACAAGATCATCGCACACAATTTATTCCTAAGAAAACTTAGATAAAAAATAAGTCAAGTGTCACCACCATAGTCAAGACAGTTCCAAGACTAAGTTTTTACAATAAAAGAACTACCGATAGCGGCAAGTCGGAAATTTTCCTTCGTTCGTTTTACAGAGTCGAAGAATCAGGTCGGGAAATATCGACTTGAAAATTTCTAGATTGTTAGTTCGCAATGACATCGCGGTCGAAGATTGGATTGTTTTCACAAGTTGCAACTTGAATTGTTTCAACTGTTCGTTTAAACTGGCGAGATTTAAGGAACTGAGTTCAACTAGCAATTCGGAAATCCGATTTTATAATTAAGATGCAGATGCCCGTCAAAGAACTTCTCCGTCCGTTTGTCCTGATCACTGAATCTCTTCAAGGCAAGACTGAATAGATTTTTTCTAGACTTTTCTGCTCCAACGTCGGCTACGTCATCGCTTAACATCAGGTGAGATTGTAACCGAAGGACAGTCTATACAGATTTTATTGAACCACGTAGGAATCATAGAAGGTCTTTTAAATGCTGACAAGCTTCCTTCATCGATTTATAGCCATTTAATGTATCGCAATAACTGTTCCCCCTAAAATATTAAAAAAAAACCCCTTGTTCCATTTATATGTAGTCGGTAGATCAAAATCAAAACGGCCACTTTTAAACTAGGTCAGGGGTGGCGAACATATTTGAATTAACGTGCCATTAAAAACAAATATGAAATCATAGATGTGCCGTCAAATAATTTCAATGAAATTTCCCACGGCCCGAAGGGTTACTTAGCCAAGTAGTCTCTGACCTAATCGGAGGCAAGGTAGTTTGAACTAAAAATGTAAAGCGTTGTGATCCGTGGCGTGTCCAAAATATTATTTTGGACTCGCCACTTAACTAACAATATTTTGAACCTGACTAGGTGAATCTAGCGCTAGTATATTGCGACCAAAGCCTAGAAGAACGGACAAGAAGAGCAGATGTAACTACTTATGATTCCTACAGTGGTGCACAAAGTCAAAGTAAAAAGACTTACTTCGAAACGTCTTAAAGTTACGTTATTCTAGGTGCCAGTTTCACGCGACCAAGCCTAGAAAAACAGGTAACAAACAGGCTTGGTTCCTATCGTTTTTTTGTGCAAATAACTAATGAAGAAATAAACAGTTATGCGGGCATTCAGCGATGGACAGCATTTTTATGCATTGTAAGCTTCCTCCGAAGATTTCTAGCCATTAAATGTATCTCAATAAATGTTCCCCTTTTTGCATAAACTACGAAGTTTATTTGAGGTGGGTTCCTGCCAATACATATTTGATGAGCCAGCAATATAACGAAAGCCACAGAATAAATACAACTATGTATACCAGGACCGGTCACAGGTGTCGTCTGTTATTGAGTTTGACTAAATTAGTGGCACATGTGATATTATGTAAATAGAGCTTGATTAAATTTCGTTTTGGGAAGGTAAATTAATTTAAAGTTCTATTTGACCAATTTACGAAGGTCGTTGGAAGCGCAGACTATTTTTTATGTAAAAAATATGAAATGGGCTTACGACTATGATACCCAGGCACGGTAGGTATCCCTCCCAACCCCAGATAACCTTGTCTCTTA
Source organism: Chloroclysta siterata (assembly GCA_932294275.1). Lineage (NCBI taxonomy): Eukaryota > Metazoa > Arthropoda > Insecta > Lepidoptera > Geometridae > Chloroclysta > Chloroclysta siterata. Next base: position 22,017,165 of record OW028589.1, read on the forward strand.
CGTAGTTCTTACCTTACTCAAGTTTCTTAATATTACCTCATATTGAAATTAGATTGACAAGGTATTTTTCGCACTCGTACATATTTACAAAAAAAGTAGTTATCAAGTCCCAAACTAAGTACAAGCTTTGCTTAGTTGGGAACTAGATGAGGGAACAAGCAGATGGCCTACCTGCTGTTAACTAGTAACCATCACCTATAACAATGCATTGCCTCGTAAGTCACGCACGATAGGAACGTCCCCTACGATGCACTGCCCTGCGTCCATCAACTTGAGGCATACAGATGTTATGCCTCTTGTGTCTGTAATTACACCGGCAACTCTTCAAACCGAAACACGCTGCTTGGCGGTAGAAAAAGGCGTGGTGGTAGTACTTCCCCGGACGAGCCCTTCACAGCTCTACTACTCTTAAAAAACTTATTAAGATATACGACAAAAAATTACATTCATACGATCAAATCAAGCATTATTGAACTGCCGATACACCAAATGTAATGATTTCTCGAATTTTATAATTCATTTTGTAAATATTAAGCTTGATTTTTTAGATTAAAATTGAAGTAGCATAATTAATTTTATATCTTCCTGTCTTTTAGTCAGTCGATTGACCGCCAAGTCGCAGCTTTGGTCCGATAGGTGGGTAGGATTGATTGCGTTGGTAGGTAGCCGAACAGAAAATAAGGAAAGGGGAAGATGGTAAAAATGTGGCATTCTGGAAAGAGACTTGGTGGAGTAAACTTGACTGGCTAACATACTGACATCTGTAACAAGTGCGAAGAAAAAAAGTGAAATTGTTTTACCTGTGTTCTACGAATAAATAAGAGGTGTTAAAGTGTTCATCTGCTGCAGTTCATTTCATCTCAGAAGTGCGATTGAACCAAGGTATGTGAAATGTTACCTATTCTGCCCACATAATATTATTTTATTGCCGCTTGGAAGATTGGTAAAATATTTTATTCCATTTAAGTATAATGGAGATACAGATTTCAATAGCATGTATCGGTCGGGATTGACCCGAGACTATCCGATCGTGCCAGTTTTGTTCAGTTGAAAGCATAGGTACTTAGCGGCTTTATTTCTACTGAATCTTTGTTGGCGTGGTCCAGTCGGCATTGTCCCGAGACTATCTGGCCATGCTAGCACTATTCGGTTTATGGAGCTGTTGGTACTTGTGCCTACCCATTAAACATAAAATTTACAAAAGTCTGGATAGATTTTCTAGCAAAAGCTGATAGAAATCGACAAAGAATACCAATCTACTAAACGTGCAAGTGACTGTGTGTGATCATGAGTTGCTTTTCTGTACCATATCTATGAAAATATTTTTGTTAATACCGTCACAAAAGTTTTTGTGATAACAATTTTTGCTAAAATTATATTTTTTTTTAACAATGTGGAGTCTAACGAATACTAGGAATAAAATTCATGCTGTTTCACTCGGAAGTATTAAGTTTGAAACTTATTGATGTCTTTCATCAAATTTTTACCGCAGTTACTTGATAGAATTATTACTGGTGAAACTTTTGCCACCATAGCATAGCTAATTGAAAGAATATTTTACGATTTAAGTAGTGATGGACCAAATGAGTTCAGGGGCTATGTATGCCATAACAATAAGTAGGATATGCTGTGATGGACCAAGTGAGTTCAGGGGCTATGTATGCCATAACAATAAGTAGGGTATGCTGTGATGGACCAAGTGAGTTCAGGGGGCTATGTGCCTATGTATGCCATAACAATTTTTTTTTTATAAGCAAGGTGAGGAACTAAGTGGGTCTATGTACCTATGCCACAGTGAAAAAATGTTGTACAGATAATGCTAACAATTTTGCTACGTACATAATGCACTGATATTTGCCAAATAATTACCTACTTGGTAACTGTAGCTGTGATTAAAATTTATTTCATCCACATCATGATATTTTTATTTCGAGTAAAAGGTTATTAAATTCGACTTAAGTGTAACGGTATGAAACATTTTGTTAGCATGTATCGGTCGAGATTGCCCCGATACGGCCGTACTAGCACTATTCGGTTTTTAAAAATTGTCAGGGCCTTTACTCATGAACATTCAAGTTGAATACATATCGAGCAAATTTTTCTAGAATAAAGTAGGTGAAATCTTACAAATTTTTATATTATCCGATAATTTAAACATTGAAGGTTATTTTATATTCGCATTTTGAATTGTTCCTCACACGAACTGGTCTGTACTGAACAGAGACTATCCGGTAGTGTTAGCACCTTTCAATTCGTGGATTACCTACCTACTATTATATATTTTTTTTTTATTATTCTATTTCACATTACTGCTATTATCAATATTCCAATAGCAATAAAAATAGGCTTACCTATATCAAGCAGAAATTAACTATACTTGCCGTTGTCACCTGATAAACTGTCGTAAAATTATAAATATCGATGATCAAGCCTACCCTCTGATGCGAGTCTCTGAAGCAAAGTGTACTAAATTAAATATCTATAAAGTTAAAATTTATAGATATATAGGTAGGTAGTAGATACATGCTATGTATGCAGGTACAGGCTATGTATGCCAGAGTTTAGCCATGTGCGCTATTAGCAGGCTATGTATGCCAGAGTTTAGCCATGTGCGCTATTAGCAGGCTATGTATGCCAGAGTTTAGCCAGGTGCGCTATTAGTGAATTTCTTAGTGAAAAATGGGGTATGTATACCTGTAAGTTCAAAACTAACCAAATAATTAGTACAATGGTGCAAAAAAAAAAATATATATATATTAGCAATTAAGCACTGGACCTGTAAGTGGCTAAGTACGTCGCAAAATTACATGGACAGCTGTTATGCTAAGCCAAGTAAACCATATGAAAAATTAAAAAAATAAATAAAACATGAATATAAATTTAAAAAAAAAAAGTTACAAACTTAGAAATAAGTTTTATCTGGTGAATATGATAACTACAGTATTTTTTTTCTCTTTCTATGAACTCTGACGGTGCGATGACTTCTGAGGAGGTACCTCTTGTTACACACACTCATTCTAAACGAAAGCGAAAGTCTTCAATCTGCAGGAGATTTGGCGTCAACTTCAAACAACAGTTTAGCGCTTGGACAAAGTATCATACTGCACGGAGCCTTTCGGTTTTTGGCGTGTCCGTTTTTTTGTTAGTGTGCAGTTGTCGATATTGTATTCGTGTGAGTTACTAGAGAAGGGACTGCATTGACTAACCTATCGATGGAATAAGAGATGGATGAAAAAGGCGTTTTAATTGGAAATCAACTTTTTAATTTTAACTGGTTGCTCACTTTTATTGCGACAACCCAAAACCAATATAGATACTGGAACACTATTATCGTCAATATTATTTCCCATATTGACCTGGCTGTGAGAGCGATGTCCATCCCACTCGATACTTTCTTATGGCCATTTCGTCCATGTATAGGAAAATTTTGTGGACTCCCAGTTTTCACGCCTAACAGCTTTTATCCACACCCGTCTTCATTCTGGGCATTTTGGGAACCTAAAAAAATAATAATGTAAAATTTAACGAAAATTGAGCCGGCGCGAGACGCCTAGAAGGTGTGAAATATAAAGCTAAATTAGTCTGTGTATGTAAATCACTAAAACAGATGATCAAAACAATAAATTTTATTTTATGGGTATATTTTATTAATGGGTTTACATCGTTTTCATATTGGAAAATATGACTAGTGCTAATAAAATGTAATTACAGTCTGTAAATTGAAAAAGATTATTACGTATCAAATGACAATTCCGGGTCTTTAACCTCCTTTTGTTTTATTGTTTTTTTTCCTTTTGTTTTTCTTGATGCACAAGACACAGCTGCACGGGATATACTTTCGCTTTTTCAAATATATTTTGCTTAAACAATAATGATTCTTTTGATTTTTCACTATTTATTTCGCTTCACCGCATATTTCAACCGACTCCAACTAGAACATCAAAGCATTGCATCAACTGACGGACACTATTTACACAGACAGTGAGTGAGTTGGAGTGAGTGAACTTACATCTTCTTTTCTTTTACTTGTAGCTAGGCTGCGTGGGAGGTACAAAGATAGATGATCACTGTTTGATACACAGTTGTAAAAGGTTGTGGATCTTATGGCACTCTCCATTATGATATTACCTCCATGATTTAGCGACTTTTTTTTAAATGTCGCGCAACAGGTCTCTCTTACTTTAAATGCCCTAAGCCATAAGTAAAATGCCAAAAGTGTCAAAGGGTTTATCACGACAATAAAAACTGTAAACTTCTACCAATGATACCGCGTTTCGCGTACGGACGTTGAAGAACGGAAAACTTTGACTATTTCTGGTGATACGACTGGTGATACTAACAGTAAATTTTTCAAATAAATCGAAGTTCGTGAATCTGATGCTCAAGACCTAAACTTCTTAAAAAGATACACACAATTGCCTATCATCAAAGGTTTCGGTAACTCTGTAGTTACACCTGTCTGTAGGAGCTTTGTGAACATTGAAATCGATGATGTTAAGGCGACGATCGAAGTTCTTGTAGTTACTGATGAGTTTGTGACAACAGCATTGCTTATAGGGCAAAACTTTATAGAGTTTTCTTCTGTGTCTGTGTTCAAAGACAATTGCAAACTATTCTTCTACAAAAGTCCTGCTCTTAACGCAAACGTCGACATTGAAAATAGCTTAAACTTGACTACATTAAATTCTACCCAAGTTCCTTTGTCAGGGTTAGTTGAAGTTATAGCGTAGGGATCTAACTTTTCAGGGGATGTGTATGTGGAAGGTTACAGTAGTATTGAACCGAGTAAAGAAAATCAATCGATCAAAATTGCACCAAGGTGCTTATCACGTAGTTAATGGAAAATGTCATCTTACAATACAATACAATACAAAACAGAATCATTTATTTATGCCACGCGTAAATGCAGTTTATAAAAAAAAATACAAGAAAAGACAATAAAAGTAAGTAGGCAAGTGATATAAATTGGCAGTCACTCTGCATAAATGCAATAGCAGCATACGCTACTATAACGCTGGTCTTCCGACACCCATGTCATCGTTGCAGTTACAGTAAATAATAATAATATTCTAATTTATTTCTAATAAAAAAAAAAACAGAAACAATTTTAACAACAAAGACAATAGAACTAAGCAGAACTGATACTAAATAAATGCCAAATGTAATGATTAATAATTTAAAGTAATATTGTTAGTATTATAATGTAGCGAAACACTGGGAGTTATTGTTTTTTTGTTATTCACATGTTGTTTTTATAATTACTGAAAATGTAATTGTGTTAAAATCGTAAATTCAATTTATTTGAGTATTTCCTATAATTATTTAATAAAATTAATTTGATGAAGAAATTGAAGTTGATAATGACTAAAATAATAAAATGAATTTGTATGTAAGCTATTACAATGAAAAATAAGTTTTTTTTTGTTCTTCTTTAAAATTAAAATAATATAAATATTCTTAATTGATTAGTACGTTCAGTTTATTTATTTGATCATGCGTCAGGAGATCGCATGATGGCGGATGGCCGAATGTAATGATTTCTCGAATTTTATAATTCATTTTGTAAATATTAAGCTTGATTTTTTAGATTAAAATTGAAGTAGCATAATTAATTTTATATCTTCCTGTCTTTTAGTCAGTCGATTGACCGCCAAGTCGCAGCTTTGGTCCGATAGGTGGGTAGGATTGATTGCGTTGGTAGGTAGCCGAACAGAAAATAAGGAAAGGGGAAGATGGTAAAAATGTGGCATTCTGGAAAGAGACTTGGTGGAGTAAACTTGACTGGCTAACATACTGACATCTGTAACAAGTGCGAAGAAAAAAAGTGAAATTGTTTTACCTGTGTTCTACGAATAAATAAGAGGTGTTAAAGTGTTCATCTGCTGCAGTTCATTTCACAAAGTATTCGATAAAAGTCGCAAACAATTCCTTAAGAAACTTCTACTCTATCTAATAAAGCATCACTTACTTAGCAAAAACGTCCATAAAATAATTTCCTTCGGCTTTCCGTAGGGACTTTTGCAAATCGGCTTTATCGACACAATAAAAATATCTTCAGCGATAATGCGGCACGGGAAGGCCTCTCTCACTTATAAACGACTCCCAATGTAAAATAGGCTTTATTACCCTGAGTTTAGATCCAATATAGCTAATGTGAGCAATTCCTAAAATTGAAGCGCGGTGTTGAACGTTTTATGTTGTGATGGGATGGAAAACGAGAGGCGGAAAACGAAAGGGAACACGCATGGATGCTCTTATCAGATATACTAGTATGTACGCTGATCTTCTTGTCATTTCTTCTACTTTCTTTCAAAATAGTGTAGTCCTTTTGAGCTACTACTAGACCACCAGTGCTGTACAAGCTGATAAAACTAATCTATAATCTATTTAAGGCGAATACAAGAGCTAATGTACCTCTCGCTCGCTCGTCTTGACATGTTGAATGATATAAAATCACTGAACCCATTTTCGAAAAATCGCAATCAACCATTTTGTGTGCAATCACACAGTTAGTAAGCATTAAATTTTTATCGATACAAGTTTTCCTACTCATAAGTTTGCTTTACTAGTTTAGTGATTTAATATCATTCAACATGCCTTAAGTTTGTTGACTGTTCTTCTAGGCTTTAGTCGCGTGGAACTTGCACCTAGAGTCACCTAGCTTTAAGACGTTTTAAATTGATCCTTGTGATTTTATTGAATAAATACCTTTTGACTTTGACTTTGACATGTCGAAACGTGCGAGCGAGAGGTACATTAGCTCTGGTCTTCGCCTTAACAAATGTTCTAATAAAAGTAATGGCAGCTTAGTTCACTACAGTTATCCCCTGTATCGTAGACAACCCCTTAAATCGCTCGGTACTTACCAATCTTTGAATATATCTGAGGGTATACACATCTGTTATGGTTTCCTGGTTATATGCTAATTTTTACAGATTGCTAAGGTGCAAATATCGTCTATTATCTATTCTTCTTGTCGCTTTACCAATTTCTTTCAAAACAGTGTGGTAAAAAGCTCCATCAGGCACAATTTTTGGTATTAAATTATGTTCATATGAACGTTGACATGTGCTTATTTCAAAACCTCGATGCCAATTTTCTAAAATAATTTCTTAGCGAGCGGCAACAACTCTCAAAAAATGCCTGTGTTAAGTTCAGAAAAAGACAATTTTTGTAACGTAGCTGATAAATATGACGACTTTGAGTTATTTTCAACAAAGTTTCATTGTGTTTTTTTTTACAACTAGTTGATGGAACAAGCAGATGGCCCACCTGATGTTTAGTGGTAACCATCACTTAAAACAAAGCATTGCCTCGTTAGTCACGCACGATAGGAACGTGCCCTATTATACACTGCCCTGTATGCCTCAAGTCCATCAACTTGAGGCATACAGATGTTAATGTGGTGAAAGGTTTTAAGTGCGCCTCAAAAAGGCTCTTTTCGAGCACTTGACAAATGTTTTTAGTACTTTTTTAATTCTCGACAGGTCGGTTTCTTCACGATATTTTATATAATAAATATAAATGAACTACTACACCTACTTCGCAAGTTGAAGTAAAACTTATGCACAGTATATTTATTTTATCGCAGCTTCTGAGTACCGCAGCGGGCGTTCGTAATATTGATGTTCTATAAAAGCGATAGGAATACAGAATAACCCCCCTGTGTGATACTATGTTACATTCCATCAATTACTTAGATGGCGACATGTACTGTAGGAACGCAATTCGGGACATAGAGGAGGTTATTCTTTACACGATCGAGATACAGATTAACCCACTGCTAGTGTTCTATGCATTGCATGAGTTAGTAATACTGTGTCCATGGCTGATATAACTGATATTTTATTGATTCAAAATATAATTCCTATCTATCTAGAAGGCATTTAGCAAAAAAAAACATATTTTTTTTAGTATCTACCTACGTCCCACGTATACAAGGTGTTCCTTAAGTTGTGTATAGAAACTTCAGGGGGCTAAAGTACCCATCAATATGAACAACTTTTTCTAAGGAACCAACACTGTGAACGCGAAAAAAAAAACAGCTGTTTCATACAAAAGTTCAATACCTACCAGGCTAAAATGTATGAAACAGCTGTTTTTTTTTTCGCGTTCACAGTGTTGGTTCTTTAGAAAAAGTTGTTCATATTGATGGGTACTTTAGCCCCCTGAAGTTTCTATACACAACTTAAGGAACACCTTGTATAGAATACATGAACTTAGATATCAGCATCAGACGATTGTTTCTTATTTACCTAAAATGACTTAAACCTGCTTTTATTATTCCTAAAATACCGGTGACTTTCATCTGTTTTCGTCTATTGCCTGTACATATCATCTCACCCGATGAGATTTCCAAACATTGCCAAGAATGGCTATTCGAATACGTGCCCTCCCATTTGATGCAGTGGCAATGTAACCACCCCGCTGCTTCGGCAATAAATGTAATGACATCCGTGTATGCGCCTTATCGGTCAAGATTATGTTCTAATACCACACAAATGTTCCTCCCTTCGCCCTCGCGACCCTCTAATGTGGTTTGATATATTACTTTATTTGTCAAATATCAATAACGTCAGATCGAGACACTTTGTGGCGACGACTTTGAACGCGGTGCGATTGAATCGATATGGGAGATTACGGAGTCGGTTTATGAATAACATTCGATTGTATGGTTATGGGATTCGACGAAAGTGATTTTCATGCCTTTGAACTTCGTGCGTTGATCGCGTTTTTTGAGACTTTAGGAGCTGTATAAAAAAACACATACCCAATATTTCTTTCAGTTTCTTCTAAGCCATCATCTTCCTGCCCTCATTAGAAGTGTATTAAAATAAAATAAAAATTATGGACTTTCCACACAACACTATCTAGCCCCAAACTAAGACAAAGCTTGTAAATAGGAACCAGATAGCTGATATAATATAACTTATAATATTATTTAACACCCAGACAGAGAACAACCATCTAAATTCTTCACACAAATGCTTGTTCTCAGTGGGGATCGAACCCACGGCAGAACCTAGAAGGCAGAGCTACTACCAACCGAGTTGTGAAGGCTGTCAAAATGGTGTTTTGTGGTTTAAAAGGTTTCGAATAGCCATTTATGAAATAATATTGAGTTAGTAGTGTTTATTATCAAGACTTTAAAAAAACTGGAATATCAGTAAAATCATTATTTTTATTGAATTTATAATCATTATTTACATACTTTACTTGAAAAAATCTGCTTAAAGATAATCAGTGTTTAAAATATTGCCATCTCTTACCAATATCAAACAGTGAAACTGAAAGGGCCAACTTTGTGCACTATTTCAACTTGAGTACTGTTTATAAGTTTTTTTTTTTTTTATACAATTAGCTGACGGAACAAGTAGATGGCCCACCTGATGTTAAGTGGTAACCATCACCTATAACAAAGCACTGCCTCGTAAGTCACGCACGATAGGGACGTGCCCTACGATGCACTGCCCTGCGTCCATCAATTTGAGGCATACAGATGTTAAGCCTCATGTGCCTGTAATTACACCGGCAACCACACTCTTCAAACCGAAACACAGCAACACTGCTTGGCGGCAGAAAAAGGCGTTAGTAAGAGATATGACGGTTTTTTTGTATCGTCGTACATCGTAGTCTAAATTGATAAATCGTTGATAATCGTTGATAAATTAAATATAGGCTATCAGATTTTTTGTTGCAGTTTTAGTGTCAAAAATCAATAGATAGACCTCACAAAGACAGTGTTAGCGTGACAGTAGACACCGAGGGTCTAGGTCCGCATTCGATTGACGGATTAGCATCGTAATTGCGTTGTTGCGTGACGTTATCACGTAATTGAATGCGGGACACCCGCGTCAGGGCTGTCCCGATAAGAATGCTAATACGGTTCGGTTTTCTGCATTTACATGAGGCTTTATAGGCCTTGCTATCTAAAGTGCAGATTAAAAACGTGGCCGGGATGGGTGATTTTTTAAAGGTGATAAATATGAGGTTATAAATTTTAAACTTACTTGTATACTGGTAGTACTGGCTTGTACTTGCTGTGATCTTGTTATCACTTCGTTAACTTACTTAAAATGTGTACACAATATCAATATCAATATCACATGGGTCAAAACAATTGCCAAAGAACTTGAGAATGTGTACCTATGACTGAACATTTATATTGAAAATAAATATTTGTAATCATTTATTGTAAAAAAAAGGTAGCCAACGCTGAAGTTCCGCCAATAGCGCAATACCGAATACATTCTATTAAACATATTTTCTAAAAATGTAAATCCTTTATTGGCTGTATGTTAGAAACCTAAGTATTTACATTGTATCTTAAGAGCTGTGGATTCTGTTCAAAAATAAATAAATAAATTCATAAAGTTAGTTACAAAGAAATACATTTATAATGTGACTTCAGCTGCAGTGCATTGATGGGAATGCATTCTTGCATTACTTACAAATTAGAATGGTCCAAATAAAAATAATCATTTAATTTAATTTCAGGCAACACAATAATTAAAATTAATATTAAACATAGTTATATAATTAATTAACACGAATCCACGGACTGACACGGAAAATAAGAATTGACAACCCTACCCGGCGTACCACTGTTCCCGTGGGTGATGTCAAAATTTATTTCGTTATTGATTCATTATTCTGTTACGAAATGACGCGACGAGTGATAGAACACGCTTATTAATTGCGTAACCCCTACTACATAGATGGCGTTGTGTGAAATGACCGCCAACATTTCTCTGTTGATTGAGATTTGTTACTAGTTTGTGAGAATAAATAGGCCTTTTACAAAACTTTTCACTTATACTCTATTTACGGTATAAAAACACCTATAACTATCGTCCTAGTAGGTACAGCCACAGCTTGTAGGTAGCTAGTAGTTAGTCGTCCTAATCAACAGGAAAGACATACTAAATGCTAATTTTTTGTAAGAATAACATAAAATCGAACATACCGTTAACAGGAGTAGTTTTTTTGAGTTGAGTGTTGTGTTGAAGCCAGGATTTCTTTTTAGTAAAAACGTACCTGAAAATTATAATAAAAACAATTATAGACAACAAAAAAAAAACCATCCAACATTAGCTTCCGTAGGTTACAATTTATAATCTGTTCTCATATCTGAATAGGGGGACAGATTATAAATTGAAATTTTCGTATTTATAACATAAAAGAAATGGTATTACGTCACGGTAAATATTTTATAACATATACACAGAAACAGGTTTCATCTTCAGGCACTGTAGATATACCCTCCAATATTTTTGTACCTATTACTAACTTCAGATTCTTTGAGATGACAAGGGGGGTAATAAGTAAGTCCAGATATACCTACGCCTCACTAAATTCGATTGGCACCACACTAGAGCTGTAATATTGTATTATAATAAATAAATAAATACATTATAATAAGGAACATACAAAAAACGGTAGGAACCAAGCCGTAAGTTTGTTGCCTGTTCTTCTAGGCTTTGGTCGCGTGGAACTGGCACCTAGAGTCACCTAGCTTTAAGACGTTTCAAAGTGATCCTTGTGATTTTATTGAATAAATACCTTTTGACTACCATTTGGCACAAACACTCTTTTTGAAAGTACAAAATAAAACCTAAGAAGGATTAAAACAAGTAGGTATGTTCTACGATAAAGCGCTTTGGCAACTTTTTATGACAGATATTAGTTTACTGGCCGCGTTCACTATCGATAAAATAATATAGAGCGCCATTATTTTAGATAAAAGCCTTCGCAGCGCCAAACGACCATCTAATAACTTTAAAAAGTTCAGTAATAACCGCTCGGAGCCAATATCTTGGCCACGTCGTTCATTTAGTACCACAATGTTTATTTCTCGTGACATTTCAGTAACGGAGCAAATTCTCCTCTTTTTAGGGTTCCATACCCATAGGGTAAAACGGGACCCTATTACTAAGACTCCGCTGTCCGTCTGTCTGTCCGTCTGTCACCAGGCTGTATCTCATGAACCGTGATAGTTAGACAGTTGAAACTTTCACAGATTATGTATTTATATTGCCGCTATAACAAAAAATACTAAAAAACAGAATAAATAAATGTATAAGGGGGCTCCCACACAACAGACATGTTTTTTTGCCGTTTTTATAGATTATGCTACGGAACCCTTCGTGCGGGAGTTCGACTCGCGCTTGGCCGATTGCTGATGCTACAAACAGATGGCCTACCTGATGTTAGTGGTAACATAACACTTGTAACAAAGCATTTTCTCGCAAAACACGCATGATGCATGCCCTGCGTCCATTAATTAGTGCATACAGATAAAGTGCATAATTGAGGCATACAGATGTTATCCCTCATGTGCCTGTAATTTCACCGCACACACCCTTTAAACAGAAACACAGCAACGCTGCTTGGCGGCAGAAACAGGCATGTTGGTCACTTCAATTCTATCAAGATTGCATGTCCTGGGGCCTGGCTTCTATTTAAAGAGTTATCCAAGATGCTGGTGAGGCTGAGTTATCCAAGACTATTAACAAAGAGCTGGTGCTTACTTATGACAGTACAGTATAATAGTAGGTACATATTATTTTTAGTTAGATTTATGATTGTTTTTCATTGCTGTATATTAAAGTCAAAGTCAAAGTCAAAGTCAATAGGTATTTATTCAATAAAATCACAAGGATCACTTTGAAACGTCTTAAAGCTAGGTGACTCTAGGTGCCAGTTCCACGCGACCAAAGCCTAGAAGAACAGGCAACAAACTTACGGCTTGGTTCCTACCGTTCTTTTGTATGATCCTTTTACAATGTAATATAATATATTATTGAAGTTAAGTGAGGCGTAGGCATACAGAAAAAGTTAAACATAATCAAATTTATAAGACAGCTACGCTTCAAACTAATAATACCTAATGCATAAAATTAAATACAATCTATTAAATCAGAGAAAAATAAAACACACAATAGTAGGTACAGTACAGACATTGCAGACATGTTAGCTGCCGATGGGCAGAGCGACCGGGACATCGGGCCACGCACTTTTATCATCAATACATTGATAATTACATAAATTACATTGATAATATAAACATTTGAATAAATTATATAGGTTTAATACATATAGATTCGGCATCAACTTAATATTTACATTCGAATCGCGAAGAATCGAAACTCATGTAAATTTAAATGAAATCTCATTATTCTATAAAACCGCTTCATGCATTCATTATTTTTAAATGACATTGTGCAATTACGAATGGTCATCGGGATATCCGTAAAGGGCTATTTTCACGGATGTTTCGGGGAATTATCGAGATAGTTTTAAATAGCGCGGCTTGGACGCGAATTAACGTAATATCCGTTGAAATGGCGCAGAGTTCAATTTGTCAAGGTATTTACGAAATACGAATATGAGTGTTATCGCGATGGCTGACGTACATTATGGTTCAGCAAAAAATCTTGCCTATGTTCGATGACGTAAGAGGTAGGAGTACTCTCACCACGCCTATTTCTGTCGACAAGCAGCGTTGCTGTGTTTCTGAAGGGTGTGGCTGCCTGAAATTACATGCACATGAGGCTTAACATCTGTACGCCTCAAGTTGATGGACGCAGCGCATGCATCATAGGGCACGTTCATATATCGTGCGTGATTTGCGAGGCAATTTGTTAAAGGTGATGGTTACCAATACACACCGTGCCATTTACTTGTTCCATCAGCAAGTAGAAGTCAAACAACGTTGTAATAGTATTTTTTTATTGTTTTTTAGTGCTCAAAGGGAGCCTCTTGAGGCGCACTTAAAATCCTTTCACTATACTGTTTCGAAAGAATCTTGTGACACGACAAGAAGAAGAATGCAGTGATCCATGGCATGCAGTGGACGTGACAAGCTGATGATAATAATTCGTCGTGGTGGATATGATGTACTGTACCCACAGTGACAAAAGGATTTTTATAGAGTAACGACTTCAAAGAGATTCGCCATATTTCAAAGACGCAAAGATTCGAATTCACCTAATCCTTTCTATGATACATTTTCCCTAGATTTCTTCATCGCAAGTAGTTTATAAGTTCGCCGTCTCCACGCTAATGTGGAAGTTCGCCTCAGGCCGGGGGTACGTTAGAAGTTGGCGGCTTTCTGATGTGTGCAGCCGAGGGAGCTGGAAACTTTCATACTTTTGTCCCAGCAAACGGGATTGAGAAGTTCCATGCTTGTAGTTGACAAGGGCAACAATATTTGTAATTGAGAAGGGTAAATAATGGATTATCATTGTGGATCGAAAAATATTGAATGTTCTTTGCATTATGAATCTGAAGTAACAAGTCTCTGGAAATATCAATTCATATACACATGAACACATTGGTGGACATTAAATATAGCACTATCTAGCTCCAAACTAAGCAAAACTTATACAAAGGGAGCCAGATAACTTATTTCACACTTATTTACTATTATTTATTTGTTCATATACCTAGCCTTCACAGCTCAGTTGGTAGTAGCTCTGCCTTCTGCGCTGTAGCCCGTTGGTTCGATCCCCACCGAGAACAAACATTTGTGTGATGAACATAGATGTTTGTTCTCTGTCTGGGTGTTATTATATGTTTTATGTATGTATTACCAACAAAAAAAAATATTATATCAACTATCTAGTTCCCATATTACAAGCTTTGGCTTAGTTTGGAGCTATATAGTGCAGGGTGGAAAGTCCACCAATATTTATTTTTATTTGTACGTATTAATACAATATAACACCGGACAGAGTAAAAACATCTGTATTCATTGCACAAAATATTTTTGTTCTAGGTGGGGGTCGAACCCACGGTACAAAGAAGGTAGAGCTACTCTACCAACTGAGTTGTGAGGAATGTCAATAATATATTACGTTTTATTAAATATTTACTTATACTCTTTAAACTAATAAAATAACAAGAAACAACAACAACAAAAAGTAGTTACGAAATGAAATAACGAAACAATATATTGTTTTTCTTTAAATACTTTAACAAAAGTAATCACAAAGTTAAACTAATCGAAGAGCAATAATATCTGTGAAATAAAATTTTGCCTAAGGTCGGGTATGACAAGAATATTTTTGGGTAGACCTTTGCCCAGCTGTGGGATACAAGAATAAAAAAAAACAGAAACATATTCACGTGTTTGATTCCCAGCCACGGTACATATCTCCCAATCGAAGAGCAATGTTTGAAATAAAATTTTGCCTAAGGTCGGGTTTGAGAAGAACATTTTTGGGGAGACCTTTGCCAAGCTGTGGGATACAAGAAATTAAAAAAAATACAGAAACATCTTCATTTTGATTCCCAGCCACGGTACATATCTAATCTCATATTACCAAATACTAGTAGTAATAATTCATACGTGACAAGTCCATTGTCGCTGTTACAATACAAAAAAAGGCAGTAGGTTGCTTAATACAGCGTTGCTGTGTGTCGGTTCGAAGGGTGTGGTTGCCTGTGTAATTACAGGCACATGAGGCTTAGCATCTGTACCTATGCCTCAAGTTGATAGATAGTGCAGTGCATCGTTGGGCAAGTTCATATCGTGCGTGACTTGCGAGGCAATGCTTTGTTGCAGGTGATGGACCTCTTAACATCAGGGGGACCATCTGAGTGTTCTATCAGTAAGTAGAATAAAAAAATGTATAAACTCCGTGTGAAGTCATAAGTCCTGTCATCATCTAATGGGGTAGACAGGTTTTCGTCACACTAATTTGGCAACAAAAGGGTTGTGGATGAAAGTGAAATGTTTTGTTGGATCAAGTTCGTACTAACACGCTAAAGCCATTAGAAGTAACTAATGTGTAAGAAATTGTGTCACCTTTTCGTTGAATTTTACTCGGGGATGATACGAAGAAAATATACAGATATGGGTATATTTTGTATGTTCGTATCGTAAAAATATAGGTATTTTTACTTTTATAGGAAGTTTGATGATGAGAGTGACGTTTATGTCGTTGGTAATTTATTGAGTTATGGTCCAATTATCTATTTAATTGACTCTAATAATATTTTTTATCCTATAACAATATTATTAGTAGAACTACCTCTATGCCTTTTTCTACTGGAAGTCAAAGAGGCCGTATTGGGATGGCTCAGTCGGAGAAAACTGCATCAGAACCCCCCCCAACGAAAATCTACTTATTACAAGAAATATCGAAGTAATAACCGCCACATTCGTTTAAAAAGTTGAACTAATCGATATTTACAATACAAAGCTGTACAAAAAGGCAGAGGCTTCTACGCAAGGTAATTTCCGCCGGCAATGGACCGTGAACACTGGCGAAATTCCACCAAATTTTACATGGAACTAAAATATCATAGAGGTGGCATTTTTAAAATAAATAGATATAATTTTAAATTGGTACATTACAACAAAATAATATTCCACAACTTTATGTGGGGAATTTGCTGTAAAACGAAGTTATTGTTTTTACCCAGTATTGTAAGTACATTTTACCGTATACCATATCCAAACCCCACACTTGTGTACGCTGAGCCATGATGTACGCTCATGTACGATGTACATGAGCGTGTTGAGAACTTCGATATTGTCTATCAAGGGCTCAAACGTCTTTCAAGTTACTATTTTTACTTTTTAATCATAGAAAACGTCCTCCGCCTTAAAAAACTCCTTTGAAACTTTACTTGTTCATTACTTTGTTTTTGATATCCATGATTCTGTTCAAAGCACGATTAAATATTTGCAATTAATAATTATCAGTAAGCTATTTATCAAAGTAGTTTTTTTTTTATACAACTAGCTGATGGAACAAGCACATGGCCCACCTGATGTTAAGTGATAACCATCACCTATAACAAAGCATTGCCTCGTAAGTCACGCACAATAAGAACGTGCCCTACGATGCACTACCCTGCGTCCATCAACTTGAGGCATACAGATGTTAAGCCTCATGTGCCTGTAATTACACCGGCACGGCAACCACACTCTTCAAACCGAAACACAGCAACGCTGCTTGGTGGCAGAAAAAGGCGTGGTGGTAGTACTTCACCGGACGAGCCCTTCACAAAGAGCTCTACTACTCTTAGTTACAATAAAAGTAAAGTTTTAATATTTCTACGTAACAGTTCTATAGAACAAATGGGAGTTACTTACCGTCAAAAACATATATGTATACATATATACATGCGGAACTACGCATAACTAAGGTGAATCATAAACACCAACAGGCTACTTTATTATATTCCAGCATCCAATGGAGAATTCCACCAATCGATGGCAGGCAGCCAGCCGAAAGAAACACGTTTTGTTACATGACACGTTTGTATTGATGTCTGTGTGAGACGTGAAAATCATTCTTTATGAAGGGAATATTTCTAACAATCTTGAGATAATAACAGTGCTCCCAATGGAAAAGGTCAGGTTATTTTAAACTTCTTGAAAACTTAGCCTTATACTACAATGTATTTTAATATTGAACCTAGAATCGAGCGGTTGAATAACACGTGTGTGGTTTTGATGTCTGAATAAATACCTACTTCAAATAAATTAATACTTAAGATAACAGGGATAAAATTCTGTTATCTGTGACAAAGATAGATAAAGACAGTTTTACTTACCAAGCAGATGAAGTGACATAGGCTGCAAAAGGCAGGAAATGCATTTGCAAATTAGATTTCCAACCCCGTTCTGCCAACGGCGCTATCGTATCTTCAGACCACTTGTTTTTAGCCCCCCGGACGTTTACGAGTTGTGGAGCAATTTTTGTTTAGTGAATTGAGATTTTGGGATTTACGAATTATTTGTTTGGATCCAGAACAGTCGGTAAAATCGATTAATCGGTAAATTAATCGGTATAGGAAATCATGACCTTTATTTACGTAAAATTTAACAAAACGTTTAGAAAATATATCGTTCTATTAGTGAAGCATTCAAAAATAATTGTGTAGTAGGTATAAACAAAGTGTGCTTTATTTTGTGTGCTCTATCATCGACCATAAAAAAAACTTTGTTTGGGATTGTAAAAACTAAAATTGAATAATAAAAATGCGCGTAGCTTTGAATGTTTGGATCCACGTTACGAAATAAAACTTTCACAAACAAAACTACGGAAATAATACCACAAATTCATCTATGTACAAAAAATACAGTGTAAATAGTCGTAAACTGTGCATGTGGCTGTGATTTTCAATTCGGTCCTCCCTCCACGGTAGTAAACAAGTAGACTGTGTTAGAAAAACAGAGAGGGTCTGGTTTGAGCTGTCGGTTACTGGTTCACACTCGATTTGGCAAGGAAATTGCAGTGTCTCGCTCGGTGTTTACCAGAAATCTCGTTTACTCAAAACAATTGAAATAAAAAAAGTTAATTTGCAGTTCATTCTTACTAGCTTGATAATGGGTGTATTTTATTTGTCTAGACAAAACTTTGCAGCTATAAAAATATGCTGGAATTTAATTTTAATATTGAAACTAAAAAACCTGCATTTTTATCTCTCAAAACTACAATAACATAGATTGCGCTGGTGTAAAAGTTTTGTATATAATGGAATTCCACACAAACATTTTCATTTTAACTTCATTACAGAGTAACGTACATACAGTTTCCTTTGTAATTTTAACTAGCATGAAAATTGTGGTTGTAATTTCAATCAAGTTGGCAGCTTCAAAGAGAGGCTTTGTGCCCCCAGCGTTGGGGAATATTTCAAAAACCAGCCCCTACCATAGGTGACAGTTACCTACACCTTAATTAGATTACTGCTCGTTACTTACCAGCATGATATAATAATTTTACAAAAACTTTGATTCCGGATATATTTTGCGAAGCGTATTAGTAGAGATTTCAAGAGTAGTAGAGCTCTTTGTGAAGGGCTCGTCCGGGGAAGTACTACCACCACGCCTTTTTGCCGCCAAGCAGCGTTGCTGCGTTTCGGTTTGAAGAGTGTGGTTGCCGGTGTAATTACAGGCACATGAGGCTTAACATCTGTATGCCTCCAGTTGATGGACGCAGGGCAGTGCATCAAAGTCAAAGTCAAAGTCAAAGTCAAAGTCAAAGTCAAAGTCAAAGTCAAAGTCAAAGTCAAAGTCAAAGTCAAAGTCAAAATGTATTTATTCAATAAAATCACAAGGATCACTTTGAAACGTCTTAAAGCTAGGTGACTCTAGGTGCCAGTTCCACGCGACCAAAGCCTAGAAGAACAGGCAACAAACTTACGGCTTGGTTCCTACCGTTCTTTTGTATGATCCTTTTACAATGTAATAATATAATATATTATTGAAGTTTAGTGAGGCGTAGGCATACAGAAAAAGGTAAACATAATCAAATTTATAAGACAGCACACGCTACGCCTCAAACTAATAATACCTAATGCATAAATACAATCTATTAAATCAGAGAAAAATAAAAAAAACACACAATAGTAGGTACAGTACAGACATTGCAGACATGTTAGCTGCCGATGGGCAGCATCGTAGGGCACGTTCCTAACGTGCGTGACTTACGAGGTAATGCTTTTTTATAGGTATGGTGACCACTTATAGGTGGGCCATCTGCTTGTTCCATCAGCGTGTTGTATAAAAAAAAAGTGATTCCCGGTATTTTTTTGGGATATAAAGTAGCCTATATGTTCGTACCTACTTGCCTACGTAGGATAGGATAGGAAATTAGCAATACAGCTTGAGTTATGGCTAAAACTAAGGGGTATGGCCTATGCCCTGCAGTGAACTTCTTCAAGCTGATGATGATATTGATTTTATACTTCCATTTGAAAGTGCCTACTAATTTATAGTAATTCATTTACAAACAATCTTAGTTTGGCTTAGTTTGGGGCGAGATAGTGCTGTGTGGAATGTCCACCAATATTTATATTTATTTATTTATTTAATCAAATAAAATAAAAACTGTTACATGCTAAATTCATCGGCCAAGGCTTCGTCAATGGTATAAGAAGATTTTAGCTATAGAAATACCCTAACCTTTTTAAATGGTATTTTGTAGACAAAAATATACACAAGCTCAAGATACATAGACTTAGACGAAAATTTTGCTAAATTTTCTAAGTGCCATCTAAGTTTAAGAGGCGTGAAATGGCTTTAAGTAATTGCGTTATACTCACGCGATACCAGGTTTGGAGGAAAATAGACAAATTGGAAAATTGCCTCATTTTGAAAGATCAGTTTGGCCGTTAATGCTCAATTAAGAAGCCGTAAAAATAAAAAAAATTACAAGGTAAATTCTTTGCGTTTTCATATAATTTTTGATCTTCAACTAAGCTCTTATGAGGAGCTTAGATAATTATTGGTAGCAATGATTTTATTCAAATAAGAAATTTAATTTATGTTGCTACTTGGGAAAAGTTTAAACATTTATAGTAATAGAATTTGCCTCGAGACTGTAATCCCTAGGCACGGTGGACATCCTCAATGCTGCGAAAAAAACTCCTAATTTTTTAGATATAATGAAAAATGATTTTTTTATCAATAGTAAATTTTTTATTAATAGCAAACCAAACTGCATCCGATAGGCAACATTTTCAGCACAGTAGAAGTTCAACGACCTACACGGTAAATCCAAACAAATGAAGGCCGTGTTAACGATAGACCCTTTAAGGGGCCATGGGGTTGGGAGGGTCGAGATTGGAGCAGAATCAGCAATAAGTGCAAGGGTAACTGCAGCCAATTCACTGGAATGGACGAACGGAACGGACCACTGATTTACGGAAGGATAGAGCTACTGGATGGAGCATTGTTGGCGTCAGAATAAATGCGGTCATTATCTTCGTGAGTTATTGGTGGGCGGTACTTTGGTCTGAGAAGTGTAATATTTCAGACTCTATCTAATGTTAGTAGTTTGGCTGATTAATATTTTTGATAGATCTTAGGAGCCTAGCTTATGTTCGTATCGAGCTGAACACTTTTTTATTCTATGAGAAAACTGTTTTTTTATCTATGATGTACAAACAAACGGCCCACGGCAAATAAGGGGCACGCAAAAGGGCAATTCAAAGTCAAAATGTATTAGGATAATATAATAATAAGGATCACTTTGAAACGTCTTAATGCTAGGTAACTCTAGGTGCCAGTTCCACACAACAAAGCCTAAAAGAACAGGCACAAACTTGCAACATCTAGTTCAATCTATGTCTGTGGCAAGACAAGCTTCGCAATGAGGTTCTTCCCGTTATCTATATCAACGTTGCAAGCTGCGTAGGCGACAGATACTGCCAATAGCAGACCAATAATTTACTAGAACAATTGTCACAGTAAAATAGATTTACAAGCAGTAGTATGACTACTTATTGTCACTTAAAATTATTTAGTTTCATTACTAATCAAAAAATATTACTATTGTCTTCTGTGAACATTTTTTTTCCTTGAACTGAAAGAAGAAGCGTAGGACTGGGTCCTGCAGTCCATGGCCCATTGAGAAGACCACGGGTAGCTGGTGGATGGAAAAGTATTAGAAGCGTATATCCTGGATATGCAGAAAAGGCAGTACAGCAGTAATTATATGATTATAATGTGAATTGTAATCATAAATAGTTTTATTTGTTTATTCAAAAATACAACTACAAACTAACAGCCTGGGCCAAAACCGGCACACCGACGTCGATTTTATCAATATAATTTATCAATATTTCTAACTTAAAAAAGTTATGCAAGCATGCAAGTTACATTCAATAGATGGCGCTTCATATGAAACACATCAGGTTTTGTATAAAGTGCCATTAATATGCTTTAAAATTATTTTTACGCAATGATATAAGTGAAGAGCTATATTTCAAACGGGTCATGGAGATATCAACACTATTGGATCCAGGACGAACTAAATGACCCCATATTTCACGCTGAGAATTTTTAATTACACTATTAATTTCAACAGCGAGATGATTCGTTGTCAAAATATGGCGATAAATTTGATGGCGATCCAATTTTTATAATAACCACACAAATAACTCTACCGTATCCAAAATTTAGTATATACAAAAAAATTATACCTACTACTGGTAGATATTCTCTTAATGTGGCATAATTAAATAATCAAATTAAAGATATCTTATACGACTTAAAAGTCTAATGCAAAGTC
Organism: Chloroclysta siterata; assembly: GCA_932294275.1. Taxonomy (NCBI): domain Eukaryota; kingdom Metazoa; phylum Arthropoda; class Insecta; order Lepidoptera; family Geometridae; genus Chloroclysta; species Chloroclysta siterata. The sequence continues at coordinate 22,039,199 of OW028589.1, forward strand.
TAATGCTTAGTTTTATGAAACGGTATACTGAAAAGGAAAGTAGGTAATCCAGTTGATATTCCAGCAGCGTCGATGGGCTTACAACCTGTCATGTTTGGAATATTAACTACTGTAAGTAAGCATGTGCTAGGCTTTATTGTTTCATGTTTGTCTAATCCCTAAAAGATCTTCATCTTGATATCATGTATAAATTGGTTTGACTAAATCGATCAAAAAAACCAACTCTTATAGCATATCAATAAAGAACATCACAGAACCACGATACTTCCAGCGTGATACTAGGATTAAAGATCAGAGTAAGTAGCTTTCAAAATTCCGCGCACACCGGTATACGAACGCGGGAAAAAAATTGAATGGAGACTCAAATATGTCGTCTGAATATTAAAAAGAGACACTGAATAATGCACGACGATTTGCGAATGATTTAAGAGTGTAGGACGATTGGTGCTATTTGCAAGCCATTAGAAGCTAATGCGTAACGAAATTTGGGCGACAGACCCTTTTATGGACACTACAGGAAATGGAAATCAGTATTGCTGTCTCTGTCTTTCGTCTTCTGGATACAAAGTTTTTTTAAGTGCTGGGTTTTTGTGTTTTAGGCAATGTTTTTGTGTCATTTTGGCTGAAATCGATCCGAAATCTTCCAGAAATTGTATGATGGTTTTCGGCGTCTTAATCAAAGGTCAAGAAAGACTGGTGACTAGTCTTACATCCCACATTGCGAACCTTTGAAGTAACAAAATTAATACAATGCTAAACAAACGGACATTACACACAATGCATACAACAAAGGCTCTTATCGCCGCATTCTAAAGTCCACATTTCACTGAAACGACGACATCGATGGCCGCTTGGGGCGCGTTTTTATCCTTCATGTGACAAAGCCACGTACATTCAGGGTGTTAGGTGGTTACCACGTAAAGGCTCTTGAGTGGTAAACTCGGCGATAAACTAGGAAACATCTTAGTTTAAAGATCTACCTGCATTCTGGAAGTTGTAGACACGGCTATGCATCAGACTTCCCTGTTTGGACTTTGAACTATTTGAAGGTTAAATGCGAGAGGGATATGGGATATGGGATATGTTGTAACAATTTTGTAACATGATTTGGTATCAAAGATCATACAAAATGACGGTAGAAATCATGCCGTAAGTTTATTGCCTGTTCTTCTAGGCTTGGTCTCATGGAATTGGTACAGGTTCACCTAGCTTTAAGACGTTTCAAAGTGATCCTTGTATGTTATTAAATTAAATAAATACCTTTTGACTTAGACTTGACTTTATAAAATTAAGGTCTTGTTTTTTGTTAAACCAAATGTTTTTTTTATACAACTAGTTGATGGAACAAGCAGATGGCCCACCTGATGTTAAGTGGTAATCATCACCTATAACCAAGCATTGCCTCGTAAGTCACGCACGATAGGAACGTGCCCTACGATGCACTGCCCTGCGTCCATCAACTTGAGGCATACAGATGTTAAGCCTCATGTGCCTGTAATTACACCGGCAACCACACTCTTCAAACAGAAACACAGCAACGCTGCTTGGCGGCAGAAAAAGGCATGGTGGTAGTACTTCCCCGGACGAGCTATTCAGAGCTCTACTACTCTTAATTTTTTTTAATTTGGATTACCCCCCCGCCCCACCGCCGCCCAGACTTCCTCAGAGAGTATCGAGGAAGTCTGTGTGGAAGAAGAATGTTTCTGTTTTCTGTAAATAATTCTAATTATTTACGATGGCACAGATGACGTCAATGTGACCGCATAATAACAAAATATCCGGCATTTTCCTCCGTTAAATGCAATTTTGAACAATAAAGTGCACATAGTCCATTAGAGGCAGTAAGTGGTGCCAGTAAACACCCCGCTAGGGGCTATTATGCCGTTTTATATTCACACTTAAGGCTTATTGAATGCCTTCTCTCGGGCACGTAAAACAGGAAGGATGCTTTGTGTGGTATTGTAAAACTGTAGCTTTTTGAACAAGTTTTTTACTATTTACGGAATATCCGGTAATAAGAATATTACGGTGTAATTACAGTCACATGAGGCTTAACATCTGAATGCCTCGAGTTGATGGACGCAGGGCGGTGCATAGGTGATGGTTACTACTTAACATCAGATGGGCCATCTGCTTGTACCATCAGCTAGTTGTATAAAAAAAAAGCAATTTTTTTAATTAGCCTATAAAAATACCTAATTAAAATAACACTAAGAAAAGCTCTAAAGTCTGTAAGGAGAATGGTACAAGAAGATTTTAAGACATCTTAACTAAGAAAAATTGAAATAAAGAAAGCATCATACAACGAAGTGTCGATAGCTTTTAACTACTTATTTACACCAATCAAGTTATATAAAATGGCAAAGGATTTTAATCACTAAACATGTGAGTACCTACACACCACAAGCAAATTCCGTTTTTACCCTCAAAATAAGGAAGGGAACATATAGCTCTTCTCCCCTTAACTCTAAACAGGCAACCATCTTAACGCTTAGGGAATCTGAACTTATTGCCCTAAAAAATACGGTTCAAAAGCAAATATTGGCTTTTGTAGCTTAACTGCACATTCATCTGAGTTACGGCAGTTTTAAGTGTTGGTTAAAGTAAGTGAATGGGATGGCGGGATCCTATGAGTAAGCCACGGAGGAGCCAAAACTCCAGGATTGGCTTGTGTGGTTCGCTGGGAAACTTTCTCTGCTTATTTGTGTAGGTTTCTTTATAAAAAACTATAGCATTTTGGCGCATGCCTACATTTTGCAGTAGTTGGTATTCCATACGTGGCGTATCGGTATCTCTATCGCGTCTTCATACAAAACCCGCAATGAACACGGAACATAAACGAAAAACCAAATATGGTAAACAAAACTCATACTTGGGATACTGCTTCCCAAAATACAAGCTTTGGCTTAGTTTGGGGCTAGATATTGCTGTGTGGAAAGTCCACCAATATTTATTTATCTCTAATACTATAAGAATCAAAGTCCTGACTGACTGACTGACTGACTGACTGATTGACATATAGACAACGCACAGCCTAAACCGCTGGTCCTAGAGACTTGAAATTTGAGGAGTACATAGGTCTTATGGCGTAGAGGTGTACTAAGAAGGGATTTTTGGAAATTCAACCCCTAAGGGTGTAAAAAGGGATGAAAACGTTTGTATGAAAAATTGTATTCCTTGAACCTACAAACTTGAAACTTGGAGTACATGTATTTCAAAGCTAAAAAATAGGAATGGCATTTTTAGTTTTTTTAAACTACCCTTAATAAGTGTGCAAAGGGATGTAAAAGTTTGTATGGGAGTTTTTTGACCGCTGGTCCTAGAGACTTGAAATTTGAGCAGTACATAGGTCTTATGGCGTAGAGGTGTACTAAGAAGGGATTTTTGGAAATTCAACCCCTAAGGGTGTAAAAAGGGATGAAAACGTTGGTATGAAAAATTGTATTCCTTGAATCTACAAACTTGAAACTTGAAGTAGATGTACTCCAAGGCTAAAAAATAGGAAAGGCATTTTTAGTTTTTAAAAACTACCCTTAATAAGTGTGCAAAGGGATGTAAAAGTTTGTATGGGAGTTTTTTGACCGCTGGTCCTAGAGACTTGAAATTTGAGGAGTACATAGGTCTTATGGCGTAGAGGTGTACTAAGAAGGGATTTTTGGAAATTCAACCCCTAAGGGTGTAAAAAGGGATGAAAACGTTGGTATGAAAAATTGTATTCCTTGAATCTACAAACTTGAAACTTGAAGTAGATGTATTCCAAGGCTAAAAAATAGGAAAGGCATTTTTAGTTTTTAAAAACTACCCTTAATAAGTGTGCAAAGGGATGTAAAAGTTTGTATGGGAGTTCTTTTAACCGCTGGTCCTAGAGACTTGAAATTTGAGGAGTACATAGGTCTTATGGCGTAGAGGTGTACTAAGAAGGAATTTTTAGAAAAACATCCCCTAAGGGTGTAAAAAGGGTTGAAAACGTTGGTATGAAAAATAGTATTCCTTGAACCTACAAACTTGAAACTTGAAGTAGATGTACTCCAAGGCTAAAAAATAGGAAAGACATTTTTAGTTTTTTAAAACTACCCTTAATAAGTGTGCAAAGGGATGTAAAAGTTTGTATGGGAGTTTTGTAACGCGTGGCGCGATTGGCTTAAAACTTGGGGTAATATACTAAGAAATAAATAATTAAGAATGACACTTTTAATTTTTGATAGTTACCTCTTCAAAGGGTGCAAATTACTGTAAAATTTAGTATGGGAGATTTTTAACGCATAGTGCGATTGATTTCAAACTTGAAGTAAATATATAAAAAGACAGTATGATTTTAAAAAACACCCCCTAAAACGTTACCCTCCTTCGTTGCGCTCGAGTAAAAAGGATACAACGAGGCGTCAAGGTTTGTAAGGGACATCCTAAAAACGGGAATCTTGAGTTGAGGGTATTTACCGTGCCTGGGGATCAAAGTCTTGAAGCTGTTTTGTTTCGTTTGTTTTTGGGGTAGAAACTAGGAACAAATAAGTACATATTTTCCGTGTAAGGTTGTCTTTGTTGTATTTGTCATGTTTGTGCTAAGCTCAATACCTATACCTACCTAATATACGTAATGTACGCCTATAGGTATTTCTTATACCTATGTAGGTATTTAAACTCCTACCCTATTAATATACAACTCAATGCGAGAGTTACGATGTTTGGATGTTTGTGGCTCAATCACAGCCCACCACTTCAACGCGTGCGAAGCCGCGGGAAGCCACTAGTTTACTTATAAACGAGACTATAGTTCCGTAATAATTTGTAAACATTTTTTTGTTCGCTATTTTGCTTTATAAAATTAAATTCTAGCCTAGAAAACAATGTATGTACTTTCAGTAATAAATTAAGCTCGGCCTAGACCTACAAGGGGTTTAAGCCCATCAATTCATTCCACAGTTAAGCTTACTGAACCAAAACGTATCAAAATTTGTCCTATCTCCATCACCCAGGGCCCAAACGGATCATTAAACTAACAATTAAACGGAGGATTTAGTGGGGTTCTTCACATATCATTAACTTTTTACAGCCGCCCGCCTTCAAATCAAATTCGTTTGCTGGTTGATAGAGGTTGGATTAAATTGAACGATGGTGGAACTGAAAATGAATTTGTGGAGGAAAATTATTTTATAATTTTTATGTATGTAGCTGCCGCCAACTGACTTTAACTGAGTATTACCTCTATAATATATTGTAACAAGGATCATTCAAAAGAGCGGTAGGAACCAAGCCGTAAGTTTGTTGCCTGTTCTTCTAGGCTTTGGTCGCGTGGAACTGGCACCTAGAGCTTTAAGACGTTTCAAAGTGATCCTTGTGATTTTATTGAATAAATACCTTTTGACTTTGAGTTGTGGGGTAAAAAATGAGTATTTATTTGTTCATAGCAAGATATATTATTTACCCAGACTTGGCAAACTGTAGCCATTATGAAAGCTTTTCTTGTTTGCTATTTTTATATTGGCACGATAACAAAATAAGCCTTAAAATCTTGGCACGACTTGTCTTTCCTATAGTAACAAATAAACTTAGCCAAGTGTAAGTCAGGTTAACACACCAACGGTTTCTTTGTCATAATTGGTGTCATTTGAAGAACGTTTTTGGTGAAATAATCAAATTTTTCGTAGAAACGCCCTCGTGAGTGAGGTAATGCTTGTGATCGAAGTGAGTGAATTCATTATTTACTCACCCGTTTTTTTTATGTCTACGAAATATCACTACTGATATTATACTGTGTTGCGACCTTCACCTATTATAGTAGACAAGCTGGTGCCCGCGACTTCGTCTGCGCAGGATTAGTCACACAATGGTGTCGATTCTGTTGTTGCATTATTCTAAACTAACCTAATCTGACAGCTCTAAAATTATAGCCGTCCTTGTTGTTTCGGTTTTTTGGAAAGGGACGGCAATATTTTTAGTGCTGTCAAATTAGGTAAAATTAGGAAAAAAAAATTAAACAACAGAATTGACACCAATATCTTTATAAATTGTAGCCTATGTGTTATTCTGATGTATAAGCTATATTATTGTAAAGTTTTATTAAAATCCATTCAGTAGTTTTTACGTGAAAGAGTAACAAATATCCATCCATCCATATATCCATACATCCATCCATACTTACAAACTTTCGCGTTTATAATATTCGTAGGATAGTAGAATATGCAGTGTCAAATGTAGCAGTACTTCAGGTAAGCTGCGCTGTAGTAGTCATCGGAAAAAATAACATTCTTGGTAAATGGTCTTTTGGTCAAAGCTTATTGACTAAAATTGACAATCAACTTCTATCATTGAACGTACGCATCAAAATAGGTGCCTTGCCAAATATAAACACTAAATCACGTCAAACATATTATTACCGTGAGCCTGCTTAATGAGTGGACATGAATGTTGATGATAACATCAATGGAATATCCACAAAAGCTCACAATTGGCTGAAAACCAGTTCCAATATTGGGTTATATTTGCTGGATCCCAGTTAGAGGTATGATTTAAATTTGTTTGACTGCTTTGAATAGCAAGGGATTAATGATATACATTGCAGTCTATGCAAGATATAATAAATTAGATTTAGCTGGTTTAAATTGTTTTCCCTGCTGTCAAGGGAGAATAATGTTTTCTACACTTATTAAAATGTTCGTGTTATATATTGATCGCTTCTTATCGATAAGACCACCCATTGTACATTGCTTTAGTTGTTATAGGTAATTTATTTCTTATTTTGTTAGTGTGTAAGAATTTTCTTTCATTAATTTCTGCATTGTGGAAAAAACAACAATAATGTTCCTATTTTCCATCTATGTTACTGTTTTTTGCACACCGACATCATTAAAACATGTTGTACACATACCTGTCATTTGTTACCATCTAAGTTTAACACATGTTTATGCAAATAAATTATCTTTATCTTTAATGTTTCAAATAGATTTACATAGTTATTTATTTAAATGGGTTTTTCGAGCATAAAAAATATGATTTAAAATAAAACCGTCAAAAATACAAATATAATCCAATCAAAACCCTGCAATACGCCTGAAATTGCAATTAAAAATCCATTTATCCAAAAAACGGCGGTTTAAAATTGACGCGCAATTTTTCCGCCACAATTTCGCCGGCAAACTAAATTCCGCTGTCCCCATAATATATTTTCAGCTTCATGTAAGCTAGAAAACGGCTGCTGGCCGGTTTAATTATCCGCATTCCGGGTGGACAAATTGTTCCGGCTACGGACCCGGATATTAATTTCGATACATTGTCCCGCCGGCCAGTGAAGCGACGCCGATTATTTCCAAACGGAACACGTGACTCAGCTCAGAATATCGTATCTGTGTACCTATTACAATTTTGGTTTCTATTGAGCTAGGTAGTTCGATAAAAATATTATAGCAAGATGACGACAATGATGATGGTTACGAAACCGCGTGCTTCTAAAAATGGAATTTGTAAGAATTTTGGCAGTAGTTTTTGACGTCTCCTCACTAATTAAACACGTAGATTCACTGTCGTTTTGGGAAGCAACATAACTTTTACATTTTAATTGATTTTCTAGTCTTATTTTTCCAACTAACAATACTTGAGGTCTTAGCACGTATTTGGAATGAAAGTGTATTATGTGATATCCTGATTTGAACGAAAATGTCTCCAAAGTTTTAAAGAAAACCGCCGCCATTTTCTTCAAAACAAATGACGACCGACTATAATATGGATTAACTTGACTACTAAACTAAATTACTTGACACTGGCAAGATTGTCTGTCGAATGATGGACAGGTGCCATAAACGGAGCAAAGAAGAAGAAGAAACTATATAAAAGGCTGTTCAACGACTTTGTATCACTATGCGCTACTCAACCAAACTACGTTCTAAAATTCCTGTATTACCGTAGATTTTAAAGGTAGATATTAGAGGTACCCTTTTCAACCCTTGTAAGTACTTAACAAAATAGAACCTCAGAGAGGGCATTCTTAGTAAGTAGTCGGGTAAAAAGGCATTCTAATTTTCCGGCAAAATTACAGCCTATAATTTTATGCGCAAGAACACGATTACTGAGCCTAAATTCTTCTCTGTCACTTGAAATCTGCTTGCAACATAAAATAGACTGTGTTGCGATTGTCTTTTTTTTTTTTTACTATAGGCAACTTAATCACACCCCCAATGTGTGTCTTGTTCTCTAATGTCTCTGAATACAAAATCCAAAGATCTGCTTCGACACTGCTACCAGCCTTAGTCTAAGATCCGAACTAGAAACGACCTTCACCCATCTGTTTAATGGATAAAAAGTATTTGATTTCAAATTTAAATTTAGACAGATGGGTGAAGGTATTTTCTAGTTCGGATCCTCTACTATCTAGTCAAATGATAATGAGCCTTAAATCTCTAGTAATATTATGTATTATCATCTACGTACACACACAGGAAGCCCTTTTAAACAACATGAGTCCACTTCATCGAACGGTAGTTTAGTAGATAGCTGTTTAGCGATAAGTACTTAGCAAGTAGGTCAATGTTTTATCCATACGTTGTGTGCAATATAGTATTTTCTGTCTGCTATCCATCTATACAGGTATACCAATGGCAAGGTAGATTACCTACTTTGTAAGGCAGCAAAAGCTGAGTCTGGGCCTTTTTGACATACCATCCTGCACGGGACCTAGGACCAAATTTCTGTGTACCTTTGTAGCTACCAACTTTATTTTGTTTGTTTGTATGTTTTTTTAGTTACCTACCGCTTCTGTTTGTCTGTACTGTAGCTGTCCGTACTGTATGTCAAATAAACGTATTTTTTTTCTTTCTTTCATTTATTATATTGCATATATTTATACAGGATTTCTGTTTTGAAGTGAGAGTTCTGTTCGTTAGTATTTCTTCCGTAGCATAGCCTTGGTAGCGACTTGCATAAACAAACGTTTATTATGGCTCCATTAGCGTCGAGATACCCACAGTCTTGGCTTCCGGGAGTCACAAGCAAGGAATTTTATCGGTAACTTACATTTATAACTTGTATAAACATAATAATATCTAGGTACGATTGTTTTCAATGGTATAGGTACTTGTATAATTAGAAAGAAAGAAAATATGTATAATTATGTAAACGATTGGCAATTTTATCTTAATGCGAAAAAGTTACGAGATAATTGTTTTTTAAACAGTTAATGGTTACAACAATCAGTGTTGTTTTAAGGTATTTTTAGTCATAATCATCAGCCTGAAGAAATCCACAACTGGACATAAGCCTCTTTTATACATTTTATAAATCCTTTCACAACAATGTTTCGAAAAGAAACTAGTGACACGACTAGAGTACGATTCTGAGCTCTCTTCATCGATCGACTTGCCGCGATCCTCCTAATGTCATCGGTCCATTCAGATCCACGCTTTGTCTTCCAGTTCGTGGTTGCCATTCGACTAATTACTAATAACTCATTTTGTAACGTATTCTATAGCTACTCGTATTTTGAACGAGCTTATCCCGCTTTGTGGGTATTCTGTCCGACTATCAATATTTCCTGCGTATACCCACTGTAAACCTGTAAAACAGTGTAAAAATGATCAGATATTTACAGAGCTCATTGCTGCGCAGTGGAGCGTGGCCTGCATAATGTATTGAGCGAACGCTTTTGTGCGCTTTATTTACAGCCGAGCCGTGTATTCACGCGGAAATTGGATTTGGAAAATAAGACACTGTGTAAATAATCCTCTATCTTTTGTGTTCGTGTATCGGCGTGGACATTGACACCTCTGCGCTGGTACAAAGTCATTTTGGGGCGGTGAGTCGTAAACAAAACTTGCTCAGTTGCCGTTTTTCAGAAACAGAATCTATTGATGTGAGAGTCCCAGAACTATTGAAACAAACGTTCATGAGGATTTCTTTGTTATTCTGTCCCTTTAAACTTTATTTATTTCTCTTTAAAGTTTATAAAGAAATAAATGGCGAACAGAAAACATAAATAAAGCTACAGTGTACCTATGATATAGTGTTTTTTATAAAAAATTCAAGGATCACTTTAAATAGTGACTTTATTATATGTTTTTATTAAAATTTGATTTCTATTCTGCAAATTCCTTCCGTTTGTTCCTTCCTGTATTATATAGTGACTTATGTAGAAAATAAATAGTACATGATACATATCTACCGATTCGATATTCATTTGGATCAGTCTAGCTATAGTTTTCAGATGATTTGCACATAGCTCAGCGTTTTCATGTATTTTTTGTACATTTTATAAAAACAGTCGTAGTTTTCTTCTTTGTAAATAAATGTTCATTCTTTTTTGAAATATATCTCGATATGTATTTGAAGTACCTAATCCCTGCGGCTGGTTTTCTTAATGGCAAAGTAATGAAAAGTTCATAAAATTTAGCGTAGATCTTTCTACGCGTTCAAATCAATTTCAATCGAACTATATTTTATGCGTAACTATATTTAAACTATATTTATAACGTAACGTAACTATATTTTTTTCCATAATTACAGTTCGTACAATGCGTTGACGTAAACAAAATAAGCTTCAACTCTCGTTTAGGAAGCAGGAAATCGCTATTAGTTACATCTGTTTACTGACTGTGATTTCCGCTTCGTACGTAAGTAATCCGGATTTGCAAACCTAATCCGACTGACCTTATTTATAGACTAATCATGCAAATGTACACATAAATTAATTTATCAGGCCGTGACAGCTTCCGTTATCGACAATACGGCTACACGCCATTAATCCTAAAAAAATGGTTTCATATCTTAACTGCTTAGTATCCCTCACCCTCGATGTATAAAACAGCGATGAGCGTCTTATCTGGACAAAAAATAATGTGGATTTGGAATGTTCCGCATCGCAGCTTTAACAAGCCAGGAAACACGCCCATGCACTCCTTATCGTGACAGTCGAAAGGCACTTCCTCATTTTTTTCCTCTTGTTTCCCGCTACTTGTGTTTTTTGCTGGTGTGCGCGCCTGTCTCTAAGGGCAGTTGGCATAGTGGGGATGGGGAAGTCGCGTGATTTAGACGACAAAAATGTGATATTCGTTCTTCGTTACAGTGTGTGCTGGTTGTGGCTTTGCGTGACATATTTTCTTAGTGTCGAGTATGACAAATGGGCAGATAAATCACGAGAAAGCAAGGATTTCTTTTAAAAGTTTTATGTTTTCCTACAAATTTTTGTATTTGCGTCAATGTTCTCATTTATTTCAGCAGTTGGCAATAACCAGTGTGAGAAGAACTTTATTTAGCTTAACGCTAGCTTATGTAACTGCTTACGTAGACACATTTTGTTTGTTTTATATTATGCTCGGTCATTAATTGGACTTTGGCTACACATGTGTACCTATAAGCGCTGGGTTATTGCTGAAAGTTTTCGAACATTGAGGCTTATAAGAGCTTCAAATAGGATCGCCTACGCAAAGATTTAGGTACGCAGATTTAATTTGAGGCCTATATTACCTGCCGAAGGCGTCAAACCGTGATGGTAACGTAAAATAGCTGAATTGTGACAATTCTTAAGCCCATTTTCATCAGTTTTTAGTCCGATGTTGGCGCTAAACTGCGACACTGATTTATCCGGGCATTCTAGCACGCTTGTTTTCAGTGATTTAGGTTTTGCATAAATGCTGTGGAAAAGGTTGCTTTATCTTTTACGAACAATCAAGTTTTATAGACATTGGATTGGCTTTATTGTTTCACTTCCTTATTTTAATTTGTTGATTGCAAAACAGTTCAAAAAATCAAGTCAAATAGGTACCGTTTAAGAAAAAAAAACACTCCAATATTTGTCATAAATCTAACTAGTCTTTTGTCATTTTTTAAGCTATAAATTCATTGATAAAATCAAGGATCATTGGTAAAATAACTTTCGCAGCAGGTTTATACCTACGCTACGTCAATACTTTCTGAGTTGAGAGGGTTGCTCAAAAACGCTAATTTCCGCCGGCGCCGAACCAAAGTGAATTTGGTCGTTCACCTTTCCATAACAATGGTGCGTCTCGTCAACACTCACTTTGGAGACGAATGCATAAGTAATATACTACACCGGTATGTAAATTGACGCAGATTTTCAAGTTTAATCAAACAGAATCAAGATTTGCAGCCAATTTAAACGAAAATGTGGATTCGTAAGAATTAGATCATAGACTAAAAATTATTTTGTAACCACCTTCTTCAATAAACGTAGACGGCATGAGAAGAATATTTTTCTTATTATTTCATGACAAATCCATGACAGCAAACAGCAATGATGCAACATCTTGTCAAGTTATTAATTTTTCTAAGCAAACATTTAGGATTACATAATTTATTTAGTTCGCAATAAATATGTACAGAAACGCCTACCAACGTGGTATGCTAACCGTGTTTTTTAGCTGCGGATCAAAGCCCTTGGGAATATGGGAAACTCACACCCAAGATGGTTACATATCGAGGTTTTTAGACCAAGACATAAAGTCAATGGTATTAGAAATAGGCGGAACTAATGTAAGTACAACGTACATGACCTGCCCCAAAGGAAAAACAGTTTTAGGTATTACAATGCCGTTCCTTGTGATGATAGTTAAGAACCTTAAAAAATATTTCTCGTTTGAAGTCACTATACTCGACGAAACCGGCACGAGGCGACGGTTTCGAGTGTCAAACTTTCAAAGCACCACTCAAATACTGCCCCTGTGCACCGTCATGCCGATTGGTCTTTCCGAGGGTTGGAACCAAATTCAATTCAACTTAGCTGAGTTCACGCGGCGAGCTTATAAGAAGCAGTTTGTTGAAGTGCAGAAGTTGAAAATCAACGCCAACATACGTTTGCGGCGAATTTACTTCACTGAGAGATTGATACCTGAAGATCAGTTACCTCCTGAGTATAAACTTTTCTTTCCTTTGGCTTCTAAAGGAAAAGGAAAGAAAGGGGAGGAAGTGAAAGGAAAAGAAAACTTAAAGCCCTCTACATCGCAACAGACAGCTATAGAAGGTTCAGCTGATGATAGAAAAGGTAGTAAGTCAGATGTTGCTAAATCGGGTTCCAAAGCCTCAGTGAAGCGGCAATCGCAGGAAGGGAAATCGAAAACTAAGATAGAAGAAGTTCCAGAACCAGTGGCAGAAGTTGCTCCTTTGGAAGAGAAGGCAGCAGAAGAAGTTGCAGCAGAACGGGGTGAAGGTGAAGCTTCAGCTTTAAGTGAAGAGCCACCCACAGAAGCAGTTACTGATGGAGAGTCTACAGTTCCGGAAGGCACGCCCTCAGAGCCAGCGACACCTGAACCTTCCGAACCAGCTACAGAAGGTGAAGCTGCACCATCAGAACTGGCCACGGAAACATCACCAGAACAGGCCGTTGAAGCACCACCAGAAGCTGCTGAAGCTGCTGCTGACTGACTTACCGCTGCGATATAATAGGTGGCTTATAGTTTAATAGAAATGTTATTTTGCCTGTTTAAAAATACATACTCTGTATTTCATACGTTGCTTTTTTGACTTGATGATCATTTACTGACTCACTCGAGCTATTGCCATTTTAATGGTAGGTGCATTGCTTAAACTTAGATTAGAACTGCATGAATATTTAGCAGGCAAAAAAATATTATAATTTCAAAGATTCATACAATCCGTTTGCAAAACATGAAACGTTTCAAATGTTTTAAAATAGCTCTGTTTGACTCCCCACTCCGCTTTAATAGAAACGCACCCTTACTTGATTCAAAACTTATCGTAGAATATTGCCAACATTCTGAGTATATTTTATCTATATCCATGTCGGATTGTCAAGATCATAGATGCCAACATGCAAATATAAATGTCAGTTCTGATATGAATTTGTATTAATACATACTGCATAGGTATTAAATTTGTTTCAAGTATATAGGTTAAAACGTATGAAATTATGTTTAAAAATGCATACCAAAGTGGACTTCTATCAATATTCTACAGTTGCGGCGCCAGACCGTTGGAATTGTGGGATGTTGAAGTGAAGAACGGCCATATCAAAAGAATCACTGATAGCGAAGTAAGGTCTATTGTACTCGAAATAGGAGGATCCAATGTAAGCACAACGTATATTACCTGCCCAAAAGGGGGTAAAGCGTTAGGGATTACCCTTCCTTACATGGTCATGATTGTCAAGAACTTGAAGAAACATTTCACCTTTGAAGTCACTGTGCTCGATCAAACCGGAGCTAGACGAAGGTTTCGCATTTCAAACTTCCAAAGCACAACTCAAATTCTTCCTTTGTGCACCACCATGCCGATCACTCTAAATGATGGCTGGAACCAGATTCAGTTCAACTTGGCCGAATTTACAAAACGTTCTTACAATACTCAGTTCACGGAGGTAACGAAATTGAAAATCAATGCTAACATTCGTCTTAGACGTGTTTACTTTACAGAAGTATTACTACCTGATGACCAACTGCCTCCAGAATATAAATTATATATCCCTCAAGTATCCATAAAAGCCACAAGAGCTAAGGTGATTGCAAAACAAATAAAAGAGAAAGAAAATGTCAAGCCTTCCCCATCTAAAGCAGTTGTGACGCCTGAAGAAAGAAGAGGTAGTAAAGTGGAAGTTGCTAAAGGTTCTAAAGCATCAATACAAACTACTAAGAGAACATCGAAAGATCAATCATCAAATGTTGAAGAAGAAAAAAAATTACAAGCTGATCTCATAGATGACAAACCCGGAACAGAAAATAGTATCAAGGACGAAGAAACACTAGAGGGGCTTGTTCCGATTGAACAAATAAATGACGAACGAACCACTTTGGAAAGTGGTAAAAATGAAACATTAACTGAGCCTATACCAGAAAGCGAAGCCACGGTAACGGAAGAAACAGTGCTAACAGAAACAGTGCCATCCGAACTAACACCTGTGGAAGCAGCCACAACTGAAATAGGATTACCAGCATTACCAACTGAAGAACCGGTAGTGACTACTGAAAGCGCTGAATAATCTACTTCAACAATATCTATCTTTATTAAAATAAATAAATACGTAGTTTTATTTTTTTGCATTTAGAATGGGAGGCAATAATGTACGGCCAAATAATGTACAGCATGATATTGCACAGCACGATAATGCACACCCAGATAATCCGTGTCCACTGGTTTGAATTATTGGGTGTACATTATCATTCCGTACAATAACATGCTGTGCAATATCGTCACGTGTCAATAATGTACACCCAGATAATGTACAGCATGATAATTGGAAGCCACTTTAGTACCGTTGAGTCGGATTGGTTAGGTTATGTTGAAACATATAAATTACGCACGAGGCGAGCGAGCAAAGCGAGCGGGCCGCGGGAGCGGCCGCCGAAGTGCCAGAAATTAATTTTTACGGTACCAAAGTGGCTTCCAATTATCATGCTGTACATTATCTGGGTGTACAATAATTGACACGTGACGATATTGCACATCCAGATAATGCACACCCAGATAAAACGAATCCAAAAAGGTACCAAAGTGGATTCCAAATATCATGCTGTACATTATCGTGCTGTACATTATCATGTCGTATAATAACCGGACTCTTTAGAATGTTAAGAATAAATTTCAATGAATGTTTGATGCATAGAAAAAAATAAGCCTTTTTTAAATCATATAGAGTAAAAATCTATGAGCGTATTTGTATAAACTTTTTACAAACGACGCGACTTTCGATACTTTTTAATCTACGCTATGGGACTGGCATCTCATACGTTACAAATTGACAGTAATTTATGAATCATTATCTGTCATGTACTACGTCATGCACGCACGTCTGACGTGATCGAAGCTGTAAATATTTTTATAATAATTTGTATTGGTTCAAAAATAAACCATGTTCAAAAACTCATATCAAAGTGGGTTGCTCTCGATATTCTATAGTTGTGGTGCCAACCCCCTGGCGCTATGGAATATGGAAGTTAAGAACGGTCATATAAAACGACTCACTGATGCTGAAGTGAACTCGATAGTTCTTGAAATAGTAAGTACAAACGTTGCCACTACTTACATTTCATGCCCAAGAAACAATCAAAGTCTGGGAATAAAACTGCCATTTCTCGTAATGATCGTAAAAAATCTGAAAAGGTACTTTTCATTCGAGATTACGATCCTGGATGACAAAAATATGCGAAGACGATTCAGAATCTCAAACTTTCAATCTACAACAAAGATCAAGCCGTTCTGCACGAGTATGCCGATTGGTCTCTCGGGTGGTTGGAATCAAATTCAGTTTAACCTTTCTGATTTCACTAGAAGAGCTTATGGAACACAGTTTATAGAGACTCTGAGAGTACAGGTGCACGCAAACGTCAGGTTACGGAGAATATATTTCGCCGAACGGCTTTATACTGAGGAAGAGTTACCACAGGAATACAAATTGTATCTGCCTTTGGAGAGGAAGCAAAAGAAAGGGAAGGATAAGAAGGAAGTAGCTAAGCCAGTTGATGCTACGGCACCGCCAGCACCAGTGCCACCGCCAGCTGAAGCAACTCCTGTTCCAGAAGAGCCTCATGCACTAGAAGTAGTAAGCAAAAAGATCTCAGCAGCTGCAATACCGGTATCAGAAGCTGAGGCGGAAAATCCTGAAGAAGCGCCAACTCCCGCACCTGAAGGTGAAACTCCCGTTGAGACTGCTGGTGAGACTCCTGTAGAAACTCCTAGAGGGGAAGGTATAGAGGCTCCCGAAGAAACTGAAGACGCTGGAGAGTCAGAACCAGCTACAGAACCACCAGAAGACTCAGAAGATCCTCTGGAGGAAGCTCCAGAAGAAGATTAAAATATTCGTTTAGGTTTATTTGGGATATTTTTTTTAATAATGTTTAGTTTCGATATATAATTTATGAAGATATTATACGAATATGATAATTTTGACTACTTATTTACTACTACAACTATGTACCAGATAACTATACTTTTATATTCTTTACTTTTCTATTTTGGCAACATTGGATTTTTTGAGTAATAGGAATCATGAACGACCACTATTAATCGAAATATGCTGTAGTTAGTCATGTCTGCTGAGACCTGACTAACTGTAGGCCAAAATCTTCTTTATAAACTTGGTCTATCAATTTCTATCACGTAAGCCCTTGGCAATATGCAAAACAAGGTCATAAAATCGTCGCATAGTTGCCTTCTCTTTAATAGTTTATGCTTTGGTCTATGGCGCGAGATTCCGCCCATTATTTAAGGGTGCTCCTGTCAAACTGACAACTACATCCGGAAATTTATCGCGTACGGCTGCGTACGGCTCGTATTTGAAACTGTGTTATTGGATTTATAAAAGAGACGTGACAAACATATGTAACGGGATTATGTCTCGTCCCTTTGTAAAATGTATAAAAAATCTTGTAATTAAATCTATAAAGAAGTGAATCTGAAGAGCGCTGGTTATTACCTTTCACTCACCCACTATTGTTAAAGTGTGCAAGTTACCAGCGTCATTTTGGATTCTTTCATATTTTTATCAGTTTAGTCAATGTGTCACGTGTGTATCAACTTTTGCAATATGTGGGTATGTGCCAAATGTAATATTTGGACGTACCTACTGAAATCAAGATTAGTTGGTACTGAGATCTGAGGGGATCTACCGTGTCTGGGGATCAAAATCGTGAAACTGTTTCGGTTTTTTTATGTGTTGGCTAATTATCACACATTGATTAGGAACGTTGTAAAAGTGACGATTTAATAATCCTAATAATCTGTCTGGGTGTTTCATAATATTATAAGTATATATTTACAAAAAAAAGTATACAAGTAGTATATCAGCTATCTGGTTCCCATATTACAAGCTTTGGCTTAGTTTGGGGCGAGATGGTGCTGTGTGGAATGTCCACCAATATTTATTATTATTATTATTATTATTAAAGCTAATGGGATTCGAACCAAAGATAACCACGACGTTGTTCGTTGTCAAATTACAAAAAAACTGCGTTAATGCGTTATTAAATAAATAGAGGGGTATGTACCTACATATTTTTTTAAAGAACATCTTAAATTACTTACATCAGAACATCTAAAATTCTAAACATACGTTTTATCAGCACGTCATTCCATCCATCGGTTTGCTAGTCAATGGTACATACCTAAAACAAGAGGAAAACATAAGGTTACCAATATGAAAACAAACAATACGGAAAACGGAATCTTATTAAAGTATAAATCCTTCAGATTGTGGGTGGAATAATAAGGTAAGAGGAAGCATCAGGACATCTCTATCTCTTAAACCTCAGTTTTCTAACATACACAGGCCGCTATGACGGTAAAAAGGCTCTAGCCTGCAGTAAACTACCATAAACTGTTAGATAATGCACGAAATAGGTATTTTTATTATACCTTTATCATTCAAAATCGAATGATTCGAAAAAATAATTGTAACGGGTTTGTTAGCATCGATAAAATCAATCGATTTTTATAATTTTTTACATCACCGCTACATTAAGTCCATCATGACCAAGGCACTGGATACGGGGTCAATCTTTCCCGGAATCAAATCACGGCATCAAACGGGTAGCAGAAATTTTGCCTCATGATATCGTGTTTTTTCTATTTTAGGGTTCAGAGTTCCGAGAATGAAGGTTTGACAATCGTCTATCCGAAGGAGTCCGAGCTTTTCAAGCTAGGTAATTATATTACTATATATAGTTTATTGAGTACTATGTATAGTACTAAATAAATAGATAAGTTTTTTTTATACAACTACCTGATGGAACAAGCAAATGGCCCACCTGTTAACATTTTCTTCAAAACAAATGACGGCCGATTTGACTATGGACTGACTTGACTAAAAGTATTCAATACAAATCACTTAACCCTGGCAAGGTTGTCTGTCGTATGACGTACAGGAGCCATAAACGGAGAGAAAAAAAGACAGAAAGAAGAAATGTATTGGCATTGGTAGCTTTCGACGCATGATCCGCGCTCTTGGTATTTTTTATCTTTTACCTTAAACGCACAAAACAAACCTCTATTGTACACAAAACGTTGGCCCTGGATGAGCGTCGAACCCAAAACCTGCATAGAAGGTAGAACTAACCAAATGAGCTACGCTGCCAGTCCATAACAAAATAGCACATTCTTAAAATATGTAAAGAAAATCCAGAATTCCGACCCTTTCGGCTTACGCATTCAACATAATGATTTCGTAACAACTAAAGAAACTATGATAAAAGGAAATGTTGCCAAAGAGCCCTTTAATCATGGACGAAGAATACCGAAATTGAAATGGAGTTACTTGACCTTCTGTTTGATATGTTTGAGTGTCTGAGAAAATGTTGGATCTTTGCATAAAATATGCTCGGAGTTTTTTTAAGGAAATATGCTTTTCTTTTCTTAGGGTCTTTACCCAAAAGGTACCGATGGAACCCTATTAACAATCCTGCCTGTTTGAATGTCCGTCTGTTGCAAGGCTCTATCTTTTTATAAATCACTAATATTTTATCTATAATTTTATACAATTTTTTAATGTGACAGTGTGTCTGCCTGTTTTTAAAATGAAATGACAAAAATGCAATGAAAAAAATTACCCTGCTAACGTAATCATGTGATGTTTCTAAGTTACTAGTGCTCATTGTAGAGAGTTCTTATATTCCAATTATTCTTTGTTCCATCTCTTTCCGGTGTGATTAAAATACTAAGCCACTCGGTTTTAATCGAGATCATCTTGC
The DNA here is from genome assembly GCA_932294275.1 of Chloroclysta siterata. Classification (NCBI taxonomy): domain Eukaryota; kingdom Metazoa; phylum Arthropoda; class Insecta; order Lepidoptera; family Geometridae; genus Chloroclysta; species Chloroclysta siterata. Next base: position 22,058,833 of record OW028589.1, read on the forward strand.
CGTCTTCTGGGTCTACCTCAACGACGTCGGCCTTGTGGTATCCGACCGGTAGTTATTTTGGCCCCAAGATCGACTGGCATACGAGCCATGCCCTGCCCAATACCATTTCAGGCTAGCCGCTTTAACTTGCTATCTTTAACAAAGTGTCTTGTGACATCAGTGTCCGTGGACACATTCTAAGTTGTAGATTACTTTAAAAAAAAATAGGTCAATGTTAAATTACTTAATAGCCGTCATTATGGCTAGATTGTAAAATTATTAGAGCATATTCTATATCTAAATAAAAAAATGGTCTTGAAACTATTTCAAAAACAGAGAATGCAGCCCGTTTTAAATATAATATTATCAATATTTTACATCACAACATATTTGCTGCAGCTCATAATTACGTGTACAAACACAATTCAACACCGTGTAAACTCAACAATACAATTTCGATAATTGCAACATAAAGTAGACTCATAAATTGTCTATACTCATATGACTATGCAAATTTGGTTATGCTTTCAGCATTATGGTCAGCAGTATACAATATACAGTTTATATACACTCTGTATACAACGGTATACAATATTCCCACAACTGCTGTAATAAGTTAGCTTAGTGTAGCGAGTGATAAATCAGCGATGTAAAGGTTTGGATGTGGTAAGTAAAAATATGTTTGCCAAGCTATTGTCAAATATATTTAAGATAGCTTAAAATGTAAACTCAGAAAATAATATCAAAGCATTACAATAAATCATTGTAGGGGCAATATTAAAAAAAAAGTGACTGACTCTATGAGCTTACAGTTTTTGTAGTTTAAACTAGTTTGTAGTATAAAAGTATACTTGAAAGTTATGAAATGTATACATATTAATGCAACCGATAGACTGTACACACAAAATTTGTTTACAACATGTAACTTAAAATGTCCTACAATAATGACAATAATACTACAAACAACTGTGGCACAGACCGTGGCTACAAAACAATCACTTTCGACTGAAATTGATTATTTCTAGGCGACTGTTGAGAAATTCGCACCCCCATTTATATGGACACCGCACAGAATGTTACTCGACTCTACTTGATTGGTCAGGACTTACGAATGACCTAAAATCCTGCATTCTTGTGGCTCTTTATCAACTTTGAACCTAACATGATCAGATTAAAGGTCATATTAGGGAGACACATCTAGCGATCATTTTCGAAAAAAAATGCGGTGTGTGTGTAAAAAAGCTTGTGTTACAATCCTTCGTGAAATACGTTGTAGAATCAAGGGTCTGTTAAAATATCTTTGTTTTTTGACCTGTTTATCTGAAAAATATATATTTTTTTGTTACTTACGGCCGGTTTCTGAAAGCTCGATCCAAATTAAATGTCAAGTCACTCACCATTTCAGCTATTACATCGAATTATATAGAATTACATCGAATTAGAGCAAGTGACTTGACATGCGATTAGTTTTGATAGGGCTTTCAAAAACCGGTCGTTATACTTTCAGTGTCTATAGTATATTTAATAATTATGATAAGATCAAAATCGCACTGCTGTTTGATTTTTTTTGCACCTCAGATTTGTAATCGCCACTCGCTCTTCTCACAACTAAGTTCACTCCCAAACTGGAGCTAAGCGAGCAGTCGGTCGCCGGCTTCACGTTATATTAAGGCCTTAATTTACTGCTGTATTTATTATGTACAGCAAAATTTGCTGCAAGCAAAAACAACAATGATTCTTCAAACTTTTTCTTGCAACATAACAACATGCATGAGTGGAATTGAAATTGAATTTAAACATGAGTTGCTACCCTGATGTTGAAAATGAAACAAAGCATAATTTATAATGAAAAAAATTAGTTATTTATGGCTGATAAAATAAGTTAGTTAGTTTAAGAGTAGAGTAGTAGAGCTCTTTGTGAAGGGCTCGTCCGGTGAAGTACTACCACCATGCCACTTAACATCAGGTGGGCCATCTGCTTGTTCCATCAGCTAGTAGTAAGTCTGTCCACAGCGCGGTAAAAGCCTATTTTTCTTCTATCTTATCGATGCTATTTTGGGTCGTTGGTGGACCAGTCCTTTTAGTATTGAACATTTAGGTGTTTATTTTCGTAAAACGTTAAAATATAAATCTTACATAAATGTAGGAGATAGTTACATTTTTATAGTCTGAATAAAATCTATAACTAAACTGAAAAACACCATTTCTGATTTAAATCCATAATCAAAAATAGTTTTGTAAAAAGAGTGTCGTCATTATTTTTTTTAGGAGATGTACTTATTTTTTTTATAATTTTTAGACTGTCTTTTGCCTACAATCTCAATCTTTTGTATTCTTCTAACAAAACTATGACGACACTCTTTATCTATAAAATAAACACCTTATATTCTATTATTATTACTTGTTTCTTTTATAGATAAAGAGTGTTTACCAACAACGAATCCTACAGTAAACGTACAATCGCATAAAACAGTTGATTGATTTACAATCAATCGTACGATCTCTTCCGACGCTACATTTTATTTAGGCTCAGCACGTTCTGGGCCGTACTTCAGCAGATTATTCTCCTTTTGTCGTAAATTTTACGACTTCAAAAATTAGTCGGAGTCGGCTGCTTGTGGAATACGACAGACTAAAATTGTTTTGTCTGGCTGCGGTTCGGCTGGCGACGAATCAATATTTACGAACTTGCGTTATTTTTGATTTTATTTGCTTCAAATGACAGCGATTGTCTAGAGTTTTGTTGCTCTTTTATTAAACTCAGCATTCAGTAGTGACATCCAAATAGTATCTTTTTATTTTAATAGAGACTGGACTATGCCGTTGGCTTTTATTTTCATAACTATTAGTCTCTGTGCCAGTTCGAGTCCCGCCTCAGGTGAGTGATTCAAAAAAACAAATCTTGCAAATGCAAATATTCAAAAAAATATTTGAACATTTCTTTTCTTTGAATGTAAGGAAATGTTTTTCCTGCTTATTTTAACACCAATATTTATTGTAATTTTCTGATCGATGCCGTTTAATAACTCAAAAAAATATTTACAAAAATGCTTTTGCTAAAGATTTGTTAATAAATAAAAAAGAAGCTCCGTGCACACCTTAAAAGCCTTCTCCACTATTTTACTATTAAGGCATGAAAAGGTCGGAACATTGTCCACAATATACAACCGATACGCGCTATCGCCCGCCACCAGAGTTGGACACACGACCTTTTTAAAATATTGCCAGTAAACAGGGTTGAGAATAGTGAGAAAAATCGGAAAAGCCGGACAAACGTGTCCCAGACATAGCATGGTTATACCGCGTTTACACTCAGCTCATGTCCGTGGAACTGTGCAGGGACATGGGCAAAGTGAGAATGTAAACAGGCCACTTCCATGTCCGCTCACGTTGACGTTGACCATATGGCCGGCCACATTTCCGTCCACGCGAATGGCAGCGTCTAAATGTAAACGCGGTATTACAGTGTGCCGGTTTCTAACTTAGTAATTTAATAAATATGGGCACATAATTTTTATCTACTTGCTAGCTGACGTCCGCAGCTTTGCTCGTATTAATAGTGACTACTAACATTAATATATAAGTAGTTTTCCTGTTATTGGTTTATTCATGTTTTCTACCCTGTTTGCGGTATTTTTGAGGATAGTATATGTTAATCCAGGTAACAAACTATATTTGTTCTAAATGTCATCCTGATCGGTTCATTGGTTAGTGTTAGGCAACGAACATTAGCATTCAAATATCGTAATTTTCGCATTTATATATAAGGTAGTATGATACTGTGTGAGTTGGGTATTTACAGCTACCTACCTATTGTCATAGCTTATGGGTATTGGATCAGATGTACCTTTTCTTTCTTTTTAACTTTCCTTCAGACGGTATAACGAAATGGGTATCAAAGGTTTTATCACATAAAATTCAGGTAGATAATACATGCGTTTTTATATTTTTATTTATTGTTATACAATAAGGGTACATACCTATATTTGTTTGTTAAAGTATTTATGGCCGGACGTATTCGAAAGTATTTCCGCCCTAACGCAAACCGCTACATGTAGCGTAAAGATAAATTCGTTGTTTATGTTTAACTTGATATATTCGGTTAAATATGATTTATTGCAGCATTATCTTTCATTTTTAACCGTTCACTTCGGGTTCGCACTTCTTTTTTATAAAACGATGCGTTACTGTAATCATTAATACCATCATCATTATCAGCCTGAGGAAGTCTACTAGTCTATCTCTTATACATTTTCAGGAAAAACGATTTTGAGCCCTCTCCAACCGACTTCCCGCGATTTTGAAATTTCATGTTTATTATTGAAATGTCATCGGTCAAGTGGTGCAGCGTCCTTTGTTTAATCTACTGGTCACCTAAGTTCATCATCATCATCAGCCTAAAGAAGTCCACTGCTGTACATAGGCCTCCCCTATACATTTCCCGGAAGAACGATTCCCAGCCCTCTCCATCCACCGACTTCCCGCGATCCTGACAATGTCGTTAGTCCATCGGGTAGGAGGGCGTCCCACGGTTCGTTTTCCTGTTCATGGTCGCCATTCGAGAATCTTTATTCCCGCTATATGACCTGCCTATTGCCACTTCAACTTGCTGATTCTGCGAGCTATGTCGGCTACCTTGGTTCTCCTACGGATATCCCCATTTCTGATTCTATCCCGTAGTGAAACTCCCAGCATAGCTCTTTCCATAGCCCGTTGTGCGACCTTGAGCTTGTTGATGAGGCTACTATCGGCCTCATTATCATTATCATTGGTCGGCGACCACGTCACTCACCATAGTTACTAGTACTAACCTTTAAAGTAATACTTCCTCAGTAATTAAACCTGCTCTTGCGTCTTATTGCCCCAAGGTTTATTTTTAACTTTTTACTTTTCTAGTACGAATATAGAATAAATATCCTCCATCCACCTCCTTTTCGAGAAATTCTATTGAAACTTGCACAAAAATATCGTTCTTATTTATCTGACAGTTGAATCAATAGAATGTAATTAAAACAAGCTACCTTAATGACTAGTAGTTCGTCCCGAACTGAGATCTCGTGATGCGACCCGACGAACGCATCAAAACTTTGAGTAGGTAGTAGTCAGAGGTAAGTCCAAACATTATCTTTGAACTTTTTTCTGACTACCGCCTACTAACTTGGTATGGTAACCAAGTTTCAACTCTATGGACCTATTTATTGAAGAGTTCCGTTGAACAGACCTTGGCTCCATCATCAGACCTGGTCGTTGTCACCATTTTATGAGAACTGAGTACCTCCTTAATTTATTTCAAGAAAAAAAAATAAGAAAAAGCAAAGGAACTGTGCGACCAGTAGAAAAACCTTGATGTCAACGAAACTCTTAGGGATGGGAGCTCTTGGATCGCTGGTTATCTTAATTTAACTTTTTTTGTTTTATCTCATAAACCGAGCGTCCCAAAAAAAAAAGTAAAAATTGTTTTGGATTGTCCAAACACAGCCCTTTCATATGACATGTAACTTGATTTTTTTATATAACTTTTTTTATTTTTGCCCTCTTAAAAAACCCCATAGCTCAAAAACTTTTCATCCGATTTTACTCATATACTTACCAGTAAATTTCTCAAGTACAAGCTATCGATATATCAAATTTCATGCAGATCGGATCAACGGTTCTAAAGTTATCGCCAGACAAACATACATACATACATACATACATACATACATAAAATGCCAAATCGCCCAAGTTGAAACTAAGATCTTCGTTCGCTTCGCTCACTCGATCAAAAATGAACATTTCTGGTCATTTAAATACCGTTCGAGTGAGCACTAGTTTTTCAAGTTATTGAAATGTATACCTGGCTACCCCCCTAACGACCGGTTTCTGAAAGCTCGATCAAACGTAATCAGATGTCAAATCACTTGTTCCGTCAGCTAGTTGCATAAAAAAAATATAATATAATTTCCACATAATTGCTCATAATTATGTCAAACCAATAATCGATGTTTGCGATGCTCTCAATAGCGATGAAAAAACATCAGTTACTGGTGCTAAGAGGCATCATTAGCCGCACGTGAGCGGACTAGTATACAGGGTGTTTATTGAGCGATACAATCTCCGGTGCGACATGAATATTCAGCAACCTGTACCCTATGTGTGTCGTAGTGTGTGTTCAATGTGACACATATCTGAGTATTTGATGCAGTTTCGGTGCAGATACTTTCGGGTAACGATTTTTTTTAATAATTCCTCAAAAGAATTTAAGTTAAAATTGTCGATTGAGATACAAGAACGATAAGGATTGAACATAAATAATGGTGTATCTTTGGACGATTATTCCGAAATAAACGAATTTAACGAATAATAGATAGATACCCTTTATTGTTCACCACACAGAAACATAAGAGTTAAAGCATACATTAAGGTAAAACAATGGGCAACCTTATCGATGAGAGCAATTTCTTCCAGACATATAAAAAAGATGTTTGTTCTACAAAATCTAAGTGTGCATTTTTTATCACTCTTTCAAAACTGGGTACAATAACAGGCAAGAAACTACGAGTAACTTAAGATATCAAAACGTTAGATTAATGTCTTTCTAACTTAATAAACGAGTTCAATAAAGAAAATAATGGTGATGGTAGTACACTCAGTTTCATGCTAGGGTTGCCAGATGCTCGGGATTCTTCCGACTTTTCAATGGACTCCCGACAAAAACATAAAACACAACATTGTTTCTGCCAACATCAATCTCTTATCGTGTCACTAGATTCTTTTGAAACTGTGTAGTGAAAGGATTTAAAGTGCGCCTCAAGAGGCTTCTTTCGGGCACTTGACACATGTTATAGAACTAGGTTCTACGACATGCCGGTTTCCTCACGATGTTTTCCTTCGCCGTTTGAGAGTACTGGCATTGTGCACATAATTTTTTTAACAGAAAAACTCATTGGTGCACGACTGGTTTCGAACGCACGACCTTTGGATCGGAAGGCGGGGCCGCTACCACTAGACCACCAGTGCTCGCCAACATCAATAAAAAATACTGACACATATTTTTTTTAATTTTTGATTTTAGGTTCGTATAAAAAGAATTCATAAAATAGACGTACTTGATGCTAAATAGCATTTTTCCAGCCAACCTTTTTGTTATGTGGAGTTCGTTTTCTCAACTGGCAACCCTAGTTTCATCACAGCTACAACATAAGTGCAATCTTGCGTCTGGACAGCATCAGTATAGCAGTGTGACAGTAGCAGAACTCATTGTAGAGTTCGTCCGGGTAAGTGCTACTACCGTTATTTCTATCACCAAGCAATATTCTTTTTTTTATGCAACTAGCTGATGGAACAGCAGATGGCCCACCTGATGTTAAGTGGTAACCATATAACAAAGCATTATCTCGTTAGTCACGCACGATAAGAACGTGCCCTACCATGCACTGCCCTACGCCCATCAACTTGAGGCATACAGATGTTAAGCCTCATGTGCCTGTAATAACACCGGCAACCACACTCTTCAAACCGAAACACAGCAACGCTGCTTGGCGGCAGAAAAAGTTGTGGTAGTAGTACTTTCCCGGACAAGCCCTTCACAAAGAGCTCTACAACTCTTACACTATATAGCCTTCACAGCTCAGTTATAGCGAGTGCAAGGGGGCAAACTTAAGTAGGTTGGTCCTACAAAGCTTTCGCAGCTCAGTTGGTAGTAGCTCTGCCTTCTGCGCCGTAGGCAGTGGGTTCGATCCCCACCGAGAACCAACATTTGTGTGATGAACATAGATGTTTGTTCTCTGTCTGGGTGTTATATAATATTATAAGTATGTATTTACAAAAAAAAGTATATATTTATTATATCATCTATCTAGTTCCCATATTAGAAGCAAAAACAGCAAAAATATGAATTGTTTCAAATAAGATTTATAACAAACTTTAATCACTTATTTGGGCCACAGTTTTAATAAGGTAATTTATATATCAAAATTTTTGTATAGTAAACATGTCTGACATTTTGGTTAGAGAAATAATTTTAGCAATACATTTTTGAAATAGTTTTACTCTACACGTAATCTGCGATTCGTAGCACACATGCTACGGAAGTGCTACGGTGGATCTACGTGACTACGAGTGTCGTAGCAATTGCTACGTCGCGTAGCTCCATAACGTTACGTATGATGTTAGTACATTTTTAGTCTGCAATTGAAATAAAAAAAATATTATGCATCACTTTTTATGAAACAATAATTATATTTTCTACTTCGCTACCGAATCAGAACATTTTTAATTTATTTAAAAATATTTAATTTTAATTTTAATTCAACAATATTATATTATATCACCAAGTTATTTTTAGCTACATTATGCAGTTATAATCTTCTTCTTCTTTACTCCGGCACATGTCCGTCATTCGACAAACAATGTTGCCAGAGATAAGTGAAAAACATTAAATACTTTTTAGTCAAGTCAATCCCTAGTAACGTCGCCAGTCATTTGTTTTAAAGAAAATGGTGGCGGTTTCCTTCGAAACTTAAAAAAATATTTTAGTTCAAATCAGGATATCACTTAAAACACTTTTATTCCAATTATTCATATGCTAAGACCTCAATTATAAAACAGTAACTGTTATTACACAACAGAACTCAAAATACCACTACAGAAGCAATGAAAATGAAAATGCTATGTTACTTCCCAAAATGACAGAAAATAAATCAACCCTATAATTCTCCCGATCAGATAATGCTGACAGTGTCATTATTCTAATGCTGACATCAGCATACAATTAAAGCTGACTGTTTAATTTCGCGTATGAACTGTTGCGTCAACAACGATCGGTCAACGCGGGGTCAACGACCCAGTGACGTTTAGGCAAATTATGTACGAGGGGGAATGCGTGTTTTTTACCAAATATGGAGGCTTATGATGTCCATTTTAGAAGAGATGTCCGTTTTTGAATTTTAAATGTGACCTTTTTTGGTTTTGTTTGAGTAATTTGGTACTACAAACGTGGGGTTCGACTTTTATGTTTCGAGCGTTTTGATATTTGGTGCCGTGCATTTTAGCTTTATTTGAGTAGGTACTTGTTTGGTTTTCAACTACTTCACAGAAGCCGTAGAGTCACACAATTTTTCTCGAACATGGGGTTGTCGTTTGTAATGTTACTTCGCAACGAAGGCGAATTAATTTGTTACGTAACTCTTTATATTATATCACCTTGGTGATAGGATATCTTAACTTCGAACTATGTACAAATAACAAGCAACCACCCACTGCTTCGTTCCCGTGAAAGCTTTTTATTTTGGTTTGATTTTTTTCTGTATTTTTAGGGATTAAAAGTAGCTCATGTGCAAATTTAAGTTACTAACTATATTTTATCTAAGTTTAGGCCAAATTTGTTCAGTTATTAGGGTGTGATTGAGCCAGAAGCATCCAGACATCCAAACATCTAATCTGTCTCATTTTATATGAGAAGAATTACGGCCGGTTTCTGAAAGCTCGATCAAAACTAATCGGATTTCAAGTCACTCGCCATTTCAGCTTTTACATCGAATTGTATAGAGATAGCAAGCGACTTGGCATGCGATTAGTTTTGATCAGCCTTTCAGAAACCGGCCGTTAGTGTGTTATCATACATTAATTAATCTAAGCCCATAAACTGCTTTTAATTTACCACACAAGCAAAACTACCGAAAGTTTATTAATCCAAATTCCTCTCATAAATAACAAACAAAATCACACATACTGCAATCCGTAACAAAGAAACATAGAACTACTCGCGTGGGTGATAACATTAGTGCGGGGACCAGTTTCCGTAAAAACTGCAATAAATCAGAAGGGCAGGCCCTGACTAATTACGGTTTAATTTAGGACTACCCCAGCACTGGTCGGCCGGAAAGTTGCCTGATAAATTTGAGCATGTGTTGCAAATGAATAGTTTGGCTCGGGTATGGAATGGAGGTTTTTTCTTTGGATTCTGGCAAAAAGAATTTGGTACCATTTTACAGTGGTACCAAGTCCTACTCAAAACTGATAGGGTAGCTTAAGATTCAGACTACGGTGAAAAAATTTCGCACTCGCACTTTTGTAAACTTATGAAGATATTAAAACACTATACATTTCTACCAATAATTTTAATTTTACTTAAACGTAGTAGAAAAAATAAAATTTGTTTGGAATTTGAGCAATGGAATAGAGCAAATATCTTATTGAAAAAAAAAATACACCATATAATATTCATCTATAGTGTGTGTGTCCGTTCCTGTTCAAAAAAGCTAACAAACACACTATTCAATTCTACCAACAATCTACACTATAATTATAAAGAGAAAAGATTCGTATTTTTGTATGTAACGAATAGGCTCAAAAACTACATTTTTTTTTCCGGCATCTCGAAATCTTAACCGAACTACTTTAACATTAACCTGTTGCTATGACTTTGCAACAACATTATTAGCTTACTCTAAATCTGCTCATATTCATTTCCATTACATATATTTACATGTTATTCAATCACTTTTATCCATCACTCATTCAATAATGCTCAAAAACTACTAGTCTCAAATAAAAAAGCAATCGGATAAAAACAAAGTTCTTATTTGTATCTACCCCTCCCAACGTTACATGATAAAGGATAATTAAAACGTCCAATAGGTAAGCAAGACCCGTCAATCATACCATTGGAAGTTCACGAACTATAATTGAAAAAGTTCACATTTAACTATAGCAATAGCAAAACGAGAATTTATTAAACCAATTAAAAGTTGGCAACATTAAATGAATCAACGTACAACAAATTGAAAGTTAAGGTACTTAAACCTTTTCTACACCAAGCGGGGTTTGCTTCGCGGACTGCAGTTGACTCAAGTTTATGTTGGTCACTAAAAAAAGCTGATCTTAAAATATGTTTGATTTAGATTTATTTATTGCCAACAATCATTTGATTAAGCTTTGTTCTACAGTAGCAGTGTTGAAAGATATAAAATCATTAAACAAATTTTCGAAAAATCGCTAACAAAAAATTTGTGTGCAATCACATTGCACACAGTTTAGTACAAATTTCATTTTGATCGATACATGTTTTCCTACTCAAAAGTTTGCATAAGTACGAAAACTAGAAAAGTAAACTGAATTTTTTACGAAACTGTGTGCAATGTGTTTGCACACAAAATAAATGTTTGCGATCTTTCGAAAATGGGTTTACTGATTTTATATCTTTCAACATGTACGTGTGAGTGAGAGGTACATTAGCTCTTGTCTTCGCCTTAAGGCGAGTACATGTACCCAGTTGTCCTACTGTAAGGCGCTGCAAATAATGTTCACTATAGCAGAATTAAACTAACTAAGCTTATACTGAATTTATTACAAGTATAACTTCATACTTTAAAACCCATTATTATTAATGCGAATGTTTAGATGTTTGTCAGTGACCATAAGACCGGTTTTCTTGGCACGCTGTTTGTCAGCGCTGATTATCGTTGAGTAAGTGGTCAGCAGTAATAGTTGTCAGCGGTAATTCTAGTTGTACGCCCACGAACAGTTGAACAACAGGTTGAAACGTCAGCGCTTAGCTTCCGGCATTATTCAAAAAACTTTTTATAAAAATACTTACATATCGAGCTTGGTATAGACTAAGCGAGCGAAAACAAACGAGAATTATGGACGTTCTAGCGAGCAAGCGAAAGCGTGGCTTCGCTTAACTTTGGTCTTGCTCGGTTCTTTTGTTGGCCAACGTTCACTAGGCATACACAAGGCGAGAGAGCTTGCGTTTTCCAACGGCAAAGCAGCTCAATACCCTTCGCTTGCTTATGCTCGATTGTATTCTGCATCAGAGTATGCATCAGCTCTATATACCGCACGATTGTATCATCAGCCAAAAAGTCAACGTCAAAGGTATTTATTCAATAAAATCACAAGGATCACTTTGAAAATGTTTCCGTGTCTACATTAACTGGTAAAAAAACCTGCTTTTAAAATACCCAATACTCAATACTCAATATATTTATTGCTTACACATGGTTTAGTTTCGGTACATACATAGTTGTTGGGTGTTAGTAAGTATCACATGGACCCTGCATAGGGTATGGCAACATAAAGGCAGGCCGAGGTTTTCAATTTACTAGTAGGTTCATAGGTATAGTCAATTATAAATTAAAAGTTTGAATCAAACATGAAAAACCTACAAAAGTTGGATTGTAGGATAGTTTTTATCTGGATATCACGCGAGCGCAGTTACTGGAGGTAGCTAGTACGTAGTCAACACCCAATAATCACTTGTCAAAGTCAGCATTACAATGGTCAATTCAATTATTTTTTTGGCCTATCCAGTGTTGCCCGTATTCATCCGAAAATGACAGTGACAGTTTAACCGGAACGTAACCTGAGCGGTTCCACTAGAGTTTTCTTAAAGTAATATCATCTCTAAAGTCAGAGGATCAGACTGAATGGTCCTTAGATTACATGTATATGCAGCTCTTGAAGGCCCAAAAACTGTGTAAAAAATTCATTACACCCCTCGCCTTATCATTTGAATTTCATTCTTATTACCAGAGCTAGTAAGTACAAAATCGCTGAACAGGAGCCTCCTACTCATTTTCCGCCGACATTGAATATTCTGCCATGTTTGAAGGAAAAACAAAGTGTTAAATTGCGTGGGGGAGTTGCCTTTGAGGCTGATCGTGCAAAGGAGTTTGATCTCTATGGTGTGGTCTGATGGAATGTTTTTGTTTGGAGGTCAACGCCTGGACGGTGTATGGTGTGAGGTGGGGTATATGCCAGGAGGGAAATCAGAAAAGCCGGTCAAATCTGCGCATTTCACGAAAAAGGTCGGACAGTGTTTATTTATTCATAATGCTGTAGCATTGATCCCAAATATCACAACTATCTTTTTATTACATACATAAAGCGTATATTTTTATTTTGTGTGTATTATTTTAGCATGGTTCCACGTGACAAAGCCTAGTAGTATTAGCAACACTTGTGTATATAACAGACTTTAAAAAAAAAATGAAGTGCGACCATCTTAAGAGGCTGACTAACGTCAAAAACCTTCTCACTTGCATATTTCAACATTTGATTTACTAGTTTTCGCACTTAATCAAATTTTTTATTGGAAAACTTGTTTTAAAAATTATATTTTGACCTTTGTTATATTATGGTCCAAAACTTCGTTGTTTGTCATTTGCATTCAGATATATCCAAAATTTGTTTAATGAGCCAGCGAGAATTTGGTTAGCGATTTCATGTGTCCTTATTGGTCACGTGAAAGCGTGGAACTGGCACCTAGATTCACCTGGTTTTAAAACGTTTCAAAGTGATCCTTGTGGTTTTACTGAATAAATTCCTTTTGAATCAAAAATCGCCAACGTTAAGTCAAAGGACTTTGACTTAATGCTGGCGACTTTTGTAATTCACTCATAAGCAAAACAATTCCGGACATGAGCCATCCCTAGAAGGGGAAGCTCGGAAGGGCGAATTGTAACAGGAGACACGCAGAGGATGTGGGTCAAGTGGATGGCAACAAAAGTGTGAGTGTTGCTACGTACTCGACTGTTGGCTGCATTCTGTTGAATTAAACTTGATTTGAAATGCATGTTTGTTTGATATTTTGCTGCTCGTTTGAGTTTTTTGTACGCTCTTGGCTTACTTTAGCATCTAGTGATGTTTTCTAACCGTCTACCCTCAAACTTTATTTCATACAAACCGGAAGACGAAGCGTAGGTCGCCCCGCCATCCAAAGGACCGATAGCATTGTAAAAATCGTTATACGGGGAAATCCTATGTTTCCAGGGAGATTTTGGGTCTTCTCCAGCCCTTGGTGTACAAATTCGAGTCTACGACCGATCAGAAGGCGGGATCACTCCTACTAGACCACCGGTTCACTCGGATTCTGAATCTTGAATTGTCACTAAAGTAGTGATTACAACATCATTTCTCTCTAGGGCCCCGTCATTTTTCTACTACGTAGATCCTGATGTTTTTACTGGATGAGAAGTATTCTTTATACTGGAGAGTATTTTTACTGGACGAAAGTTTCGAACCATATTTTTCCAAGCTCCATCTAAATCATTCCATTGGTTAGGGCTTGACTGAGCAACTAACATCACAATATTCAAACATGAAAACTATTGCATTTATAATATTTGTAGAAGGTAAAGTAAGATAGGGTAGGATATTTGTTCATTTCGCTTACAGTAGGTAATAGTAAACGAATATCCTTCTAAAACCTTCATTTGTATTCTGGTTAGAGGGTACCTCAAAAAATACATACGACTCCGTAACCCGGAACGTGATTACCGGAGTTCACAGCGGTAGGTGAATTTCGGTGAACGAAATCATAATAATTTCATATTATTTGAAATTGCTCCTAAAGCTGGGGGTTTTCATTCGCCAGGTTTTCATGATGCCGAGCGGTTGTGCTTTTAATGTTCGTATGTGGAATGCTTCTTTTCAAATTTGGAATAAGCCAATGAGGAATTTTGATTATGTACTGGGAAAGTATTCGCAGTCGTCTCAATCGTGGTAATTTGCTGCCATGGCCGTCAAACGCTGTATGTAGTGCAGTGCTTTATAGCATTTGGAAAGGCATGGTAAAAAAAGTTGTGTAAAATAATGTTGATGAAAGTCGGGAGCTGAATGCTACATATCCAAATTTCGTACACCAATCAATCCTCTAACTAAAACTTTTTTGTAAGCAAGCATGTTAAAGTATCAGTGTCACGTCAATAAAATCGCCACCATTTTATTCGAAAGAAATGACAGCTGACTTTTGACTATTGACTGTAACTTGACTTAACAAGCTTTTTTTTTACTCAGTCTAGGAATTACTATCAACTAGGAATCTTATCCGACGAGGAAATGTCGGCCGAGTTTACTATGGACTGACTTAACTAAAGAGCATTTTATCAATTTCACTTGACATTGGCCCCATGACACTCATATTGTCTGTGGAAATGACGGACAGGTGTAAGTTGTCCTTGGAATTCATTTTCTGACATTTTGGGAAGCAACATAGCTTTTTCATTTTATTTGTTTTTCTAGTGTTATTTTGAGTTGTGTTGTGTAATTTCGGTGGTATTTTAACCAACATTACATGAGGTCTTAGCACAAAGTGTAAACATTTGGAATGAAAGTGTATTATGTGATATCCTGATTTGTCCGAAAATGTATCCAATGTTTTGAAGAAAACCGCCACCATTTTCTTCAAAACAAATGACGGCCGACTTGACTATGGACTGACTTGACTAAAAAGTATTCATTCAATACAAATCACTTGACACTGGCAAGATTGTCTGTCGAATGACAGACAGGAGCCATAAATGGAGAGAAGAAGAAGTTGTCCTTGGTTTATAAGGCAAAGTCGTCGGAGGGAAAATTACATTTGAGGTACTCAAGAGAGTCAAAATATGAATTTGAGCGGTCTAAAACGGTTTCTCAACGAGGTTCACTTTCATAAAACAGCGGCTTAACATATTTCCACAGATTCAGCGTCGAATTAACCAGTACAACCAGAGACACGTTAACGATGCGCCGATAATGAGTTAGGTATGTAAAAACGTGAATTTCCGAGGGTTTTGACGGAAAATATGGTTTTTGCTTTTCAGAATTCGGTATTTATTTTCAACTGTCGTTGAAATGCTGTAAATGGAACAACCACATGCATATTCAATGTTTGTTATAAGTTAAATGTTTAATTAATTCTGAATATATTTTGTAAATGTTATATTAAAAATAAGTATAACAAATATTTCAGGAATGTTCAATAATTTCACAGTGAACAAATGAATTCTAAAACTAATTACCTACAACATAATTAACTGTTCTAATACAATTGCTACCAATTCCGGGTGCAACTAATTGAATATACATATAGGCTTTATTTTGCATTGTAGGTTGAATATAGAAATTATCTAATTAACTATAACAGCACAATAAGAAAATATAGATGGTGGGCCTAATATTGAACAGTTGACAATTGCATTACCTCACAGAGCAAGTTCACCGAGGACGTGCCCTATATATCATTTCGCAGTTGTGTAACACTGTAGGCGTTTCGTCAAGCTCTTATGATTGATGCCTTTCGTTTTGCGAACTCATGTTTTGTTTTTACAATTTGCTCATAGAACAAGCAGCCCATCTGATAATAAGTGGTAACCACACATACAATAAACCATTGCCTCCCAAATCATGCACTATAAGAACGTACCCTGCGATGCACTGCCCGGCAGAAATAGGCATGGTGGGAGTACTTCCCCGGACAAGCTCATCACAAAGAGCTCTACTACTCTCACGAGTTCAGTCACTCAGCATCGAGTTTGGATGTACAGTTTGTAGTAATTTTGATTATTTTTAATGGTAGGGCCAAATGATTATTTTTAACGGTTTTGTTGGCCATACTGGTCGCGCGTGAGTGGGAGCAATGAAGCACCAATCACGAGCGACGCAAACAAGTTCGTACTTGCATTTTGTAAAAATTGCCAACCGGAGGTAACTTCGTACCGAACGTTCGCTAAGCAGTCAGTTCGTTTCTGGAAGCCGAAAAGTCAAGAAGTCTTGAAAGAAATAGTTATTGCCAGTGTGAAGTACCTTTTATTATGTACATGTAGTCTACGAATATATAAGTGTTCATCTGCTGCATATCATTACAACACAGTTCTATCCCCTACACTTTCGCAACGGAAACACACCAAAACGCTGCAGTAGATACCTACCTATATACAGCGGGCATATCAAATCATTCCAATTTATTTCCAAAATCGATTCACTCCGCACAGTATGATGCTCACAAAAAAAATATCGTTCGATATTTAATGCGAAGGGTTTCGCTTTTCGCGCAATTAACCGCTGAGTTTAGTCCCTTGCTTCCGGCTGGGTACATCCGCCTCTCCCTCAGTGATGACTGGCGGTATATACATATTGATTAGCGAAAAATGAATTGGGAATCATTTGAAATGCATAAAATTTGGGGATGGGGCTCGAACCATGCACAGAAGCATCGTGTTCTTGTTAAAATCCTGTGAATAATCGTGCAGCTTAAATAATTATGCTGTTGAACTTGCTATTTAAATAATCACAGAAATTAGTACCATCTGTTTATGTTCTTCAGTTAAAAGCTACGTCTATGTTGCATGAAATGCAAGTTGAAAAGATAATAATTAATATTACGAGTAAAGTCAAGTGTCAGTCACGAGTAGTAGTACTGTAGTTAAATCTAGGTCACAAGAATTTCATTTTTAAAGACAGATAAAGAGTTTATTTCAAGCCAAGTGACTTAGTACTTTTCGTGATAGAATCCCCATTTATAATGCTACATTTTTTTAACTAGGACGACCAGCAACGTACAAAAACTCCCTTCCAGTTCAACTTGCAACCGCTCGCGCATTTTAATCTGCAGTCTTATATTCACGAAAACAAAAGTTTTTTTAGCTCCTTGGTTTTTTATAAATCCGAGCAGAATTGTATTGTTTCCAACACTTGAGATACCGGCGCGACTCCGGAACACGTTAATGAGCGCGCACTTTTTACGTCTACCCTCACCCCGGCAGAAATGAGGTCGAATTACGAATTGTATTGTGTTCACGTTCATTTTAAATTATGAAGCTATACGCTTAAAATAATAAGAACTTAACTGTGAACCACTTGTGTGGAGCTGTGGGGTTAAAATTTCGTGCTGCGTTTCAAAAAAAAATTTGTTCTGTATGAAAAATGTATAAATAACAGTCATGAGCAATGTTTGGTAAATGATAGTCTAGATACTCGACAATAAACCAAAAGGGTTGAATAACCAGTTGAAAGGAGATACCAAATTATGAATTCATTACTTCGAAAATTCGATCAAAAAATCTGTTTATGTCCGAAACAGACAATTTCCCTGCATTGTCCACCCTTTACAAAAAAGGTATCTCGTCACAGACGCTTTTTATGTCCCATAAAAAAATTATGGAAGCCCAGCAAAAAGCAAAATTGAATATGAAATCAGCGCGATGAACTTTAAGGCAAAATTTAATGAAGTGACGTGTTTCGATCGAACGACCTATCTCGGTCTTTGAAATTCAATAAGCTCACCTTTCTAAATTGGCTGGGTTTTAAAGTATATATTTTTAATAATAAAGATTTAAGAACAGTCGGTGTAGAATAAAATGATATCATTGGTATTGTTATGGTAATCATTATTTTATGGAGCTAGTTGAGACGAGGTAAAATTCTTGGTAGTTTGTTTGTACTACTGGTAAAAATAACTACCCATCGTAATAATGGGCTTATCGGAGGACTATGAGGCATATTTTCTTTGATACTACTGATAGAACAGAGGCGTTGCGGTAGTAATACGGGCAACAAACACAATATCTTTTTGAATTTTTACTTCTAGAAACTTACTTAATTAATAAAACACTATCACCAATTTTCAGTCAAAAATAACTTATAAATCTTTGTCCGATCATCACTCAGACTACATACCACTTGCGTTTGTATCATAAGCTTGATACATTTTTTAATCATCTTCCTGTCCTTTATCTCTTCGTGTGGGGCGGCACAACAGGTTTTATCTCTACACTTACGTAAAGCATCCGTCATTTCAGTTATCACCCTTTATAAAAATAGCAACTCCGACAATAGTTGATCTCAAACTGGCCATAATTTTCTAGACATTATGAATTCAGGTGTGGCGAGGCACCCAGACAATATTTACGAGTCCGGACCGAGATGTTGAATGCGCTTCAACCAAAATAATTTCAAAACTTGCATCTAAGTTCTGGCATTACGAGCATAACAAACCGTAATCTACAGATTCAATGTTTCATTTCATCTTCTGACAGAAGTTACGCTACCAGGGGGCTATCTCTCCAAACTAGAGGCAACTTTAATGAATCTTAATATCTGTGAAGGGAATATTTCAAGATGCTCTGAGCGTTCGGACTTAATGTAGCGGTATAAGATAAACGGCAAGATTATAGCGGTGAGATCGCAAGATACGTCCATATTTATGGCGTTTTAACCCTTCAAAAGTAATGTGCGGTATTTCATGTTTTTTTCATGAAATTGTGTGAACCGTTTTATTACAATGTTTTATTCGAAAGGAAACACCCGAGCTACGTTGCGTTATAAATTTAAGATACCTACTAGCATTTCGTCACTCAACAAGGATTTTACAGATCTCCTAGCTCAGTTGGTAGTAGTTCTGCCTTCTGCGCTGTAGGCCATGGGTTCGATGCCCACTGAGACCAGACATTTGTGATAATCTAGATAATCTAAGATCATAGATCTTTGTTCTCTGAGTGTTATAATATATTATGAGTATGTATTTATTACAAAAAGTAGGAATTAAAACTGTATTTATTACAAACTTAGTTTGGGGCTAAGGTGTGTCGGGAAAGGCCGAAAGGATTTTAAAGTGAAACATGAAATCAAATATGTATTTAAATTGTGAAATTCTAATCCTTTATCAAGGACAAAAGAGATTTATTAAATTCGTGCCGTATTTTATCGTGAACGTACGATTTGACTTCATTTTTATTCGTATTTTATGGATTTTCGCTCTTCCATAAAAGCGAAACTGTTTTAAAAGGTAAAGATTAAATGAAAACATAAAAATAATGGTTTATGTCTTGAGCTATCTACTTTGTAGATTGCAATTAAAATTATATCTCAAATGTTTTTACTTCATTAATTCACATAATTACCTCCCTATATTATTTAGCTGTGACAAATTTCAGCGAAACATTTTACTTGATATTCTGCCTGTGAATTGTTACAAATTATCAACATTAATTTCCTGTAATTTTCAGTGCTCTTACACGGTGAAACAAGACATTGTGAGGAATTCAGTTTAAACTAGCGGCTTACTTACTGCTAAATATAATGTTTGGACATGTATCTGACTTCCCCTTAAAAAAAATTGTTTGTTCACCGAGAACAAACATTTGTGTGATGAACATAGATGTTTGTTCTCTGTCTGGGTGTTATATAATATTGTAAGTATGTATTTACAAAAAAAAATTGTATTTATGTATTATATCAGCTACCTGGTTCCCATATTACAAGCTCTGGCTTAGTTTGGGGCTAGATAGTGCTGTGTAGAAAGTCCACTAATATTTATTTATTTTATCAAAGTCAAAGTCAAAAGGTATTTATTCAATAAAATTACAAGGATCACTTTGAAACGTCTTAAAGCTAGGTGACTCTAGGTGCCAGTTCCACGCGACCTAAGCCTAGAAGATCAGGCAACAAAGTTACGGCTTGGTTCCTACCGTTCTTTTGTATGATCCTTTTACAAAGTAATATAATACAATATTGAAGTTTAATGAGGCGTAGGCATACAGAAAAAGGTAAACATAATCACATTTATCTAAGGCCATGTCTCTCGTGTTTCAGTATAAATGTAATAAAAAATAAATTTTGGTGGACATTTTCACACAGCACCATGTAGCTGACACAAATAGCTGATAATGATGAATGATGAAAAAATTATGGCTGATAAATACTTGATTTTTTTTTGTAAATTCATACTTATAAATATAGCACTCAGGCAGAGAACAAACATCTATATTCATTACAAAATGTTTGTTCTCGGCGGGAATCGAACCCACGGCCTACAACGCAAAAGGCAGAGCTACTACTAACTGAACTGGGAGGGCTGTCAATCAGCCTAAAAGCATAATTTGAATGTCTCGTTTATGTACTTATTGATTATTTATTTAAGAGAGTAGATTTCGTCAGCCGGTATTGAGGTTCACAAATAATAATTTTCGTTTATCCCCGCGGATATCGACTCCATATTGGCACAGCTGTATACGAACGAGAGCCGTAAAAAGCGCCACCAAATTGCCACTGAATATAAATCACCGAATCGTCACTGCGATCACTACGATTGCCGGAAATGCATCGAATATTTTATGAATTCCGCTAAGTCATAATTTTGGGATTTCGTGTGATATGACTATTGTAGTAGGCGAGGCGACGAAGTAGATCAGACGCGAGAAGTGAGGGTTCGGAAACATTAGATGTTTTGAGTTTTTGGGAATATTATTTCAAGTTTAATTTTACATAAAATAAAGTGAAAATAAAATTCCCAATTGTTATTATATATAATATTCTTTTGAAATCTGTGATACGATAGTATTATTATAATACCACGGATTTTAGATATCCAAAGACGTTTTTAAAACGTCGAAATGATAGAAATGTGCCAGGACATAAGAAATTGATAATAGCGTAAGATAACACAACAATTACTGATTGGTCCGCTTTCCGTTCCGGTTCCGTTATACCAAAGGAATAACAGAAAAAAACAAATTTAAAAAAAGCTAATGCGTATTCTACAAAAATTAAGCAGCTCAGTCTAAAAACCAATGTTTTAAATTATATCATCGTTTTTATCTCCCCAGACAGAAATTTCAAATAAAATTAAAAACTTCGAAACCAATTTACCAGTCGGGCATAAACAAACAATCTACAGATAGACGCAAAATTATGAAAATACTTTCAAAATCCAGTTTTAATAGAAGCCAAACTAAGTTTTATCTCCGTAATCCGGGCCACAAGGCAAGTTTCATGAGTAAACGAGTTAACTTAAACGATTTCCTTGCGGGTGAAAAAAGGCGAAGGAACGAGAGTAATGGCATTTCCTTGAGAAGTTCCAGCAACGGCGTTGAGTGAGATTGTGTGCTTGTTTGACATTATTCTAAGTATTGTCACTGCTTTTTTAACGTAGGGAGTTAAGAAAATTCCTTTTTATTTCAAGACAATGACTATTTCAAAATAGGTACTCAGACAAAATAAAAAAGTAAAGACGGAGCTCTGTGAACAGCAAAGTGAGGCCGGTCAAACTACGCCTCGACGTGTACATACACAATTACGCACACACACTTTTTATTTTGTCTGAGTTCAAAATAAAACAAAAAGTCAACGTAACAACCAGTCATATAAGCTACAAATACACTACTAGAATTACAAAAAACAAAGCGAGCAACACCAAAAAATTAAAATTTATTTGTGGACGTCTCTGTGGACTTACAAATGAGACAAAAAAGTCGAAAGGTTTTGTTGTTCAATGTTCAGTGTACATGATCGAAATGATGGTATTTGACCCTACGGCCACGCGTTCGAAATGGTAATGCCTGAGTAGTTCTAATCCTAGGAATGATACAAATTCAGCCAAATCAAAAAAGGCCTTAAGAGACCTAATACGCATACATGAGTCCCAAACAAAACCCTTTAAGAATTGAATGAAAATGCTTCTGATCTATTGTATGCCAGTTCAACACGCTACCATCAAGTAATTAAATCAATTTGTAACAAGGCCAATATAAAGTCGCACCGAGCGCCCTTTAAATATTAAGGCGAAGCCATTGTCAAGTGTCACCTATAATTGTCTGCGTTCGTTAATTAGAGACGTGAAGTGCGAGCGATTTTGCGGGAGATGTCTCAAGTACCAAGATGTACATACTCTTAGGTACCCATTTGCTTAGCTCTTGAATGTTGTGGAATAAAAGCGTGTTTTATTCCATGGATCTATTTGCTAGCAATTGTAACAGAATAATTTTATACAATGTGTTATGGTCGAAAATACGCAAACCATCAATAGCCTAAGCCGGTAATGCTACGTTTAAGTTACTATGGTCGCGTTAAACACTCGCTGCAAACTCGGTCATAAATCAACATAGCACGAGTGTTGAGAGTACTCGGCGCGTGCGCATGCACGTTATCGATAGAAAGAATTACTCATCGAGAGCGCCCGGTGGTTGCGCGGTCGGAGAGGTCATGTATCGATAGTTCTTATCGACTCAATAACGCATATCTCTGCGCTTAAACAAAAGGATAGTGCCGTTCTCCTAAGTGCAAGAAAGAGAGCAATATTGCTGTCTCGTTCTGATAAATTATGATCGAGTTTGTAGCGAGTGTTTAACGCGACTATAGAGAACACATAACAGAGAAAATTCCATGTCTTAAATTATCATGTGGTAGCTCCATGTTTTCTTCAAATCCACACTAAGCCGTAAAATGCGAGAGATTTATAGATATTTCGAGAAAACTTTTAATAGGTATACCAAATTAGGTGAGTAGGTTGGTACTTTAGTCACGAAGTACCTACTTGATACTACACCTAATAAAACTTCTTACGGTAGATACATGAAAACTTGATTAAATTGCTAGCAAAACTTGATACTCGTACTTATTGCGGCTTTTGTTTTAGCTCCTTTTAATCTTGTTTCTTTTTTTTGTATAACCTATACAATATTAAAAAAACTCAATACAAACTTCTATATCTTTAGTTGGTACCATACCAATACATAATAATATAACAATTAATATAGATCAATTAGCCGTCTTAGCAACGAGAGCGTAATTCCATTACTGCTTGATCATTGAATACATTTATAGGGCCGAGTGTCAAAAGTGACAATTCAAAAATGCTATGGTCTAATCAAATGGTCAAATAGTCAAATATACATAGGTCATTGGCCAATAAAACATTGAGAATACTATATTTTAAAGGGTTTTTTTTTTAATACAACTAGCTGATGGAACAAGCAGATGTTAAAGTGTAACCATCACCTATAACAAAGCATTGCCTCGCAAGCCACGCACGATAGGAACGTGCCCCACGATGCACTGCAATGCGTCCTACAACTTGAGGCATATAGATGTTAAACCTCAGTGCCTGTAATTACAACCACACTCTTCAAACCGAAACACAGCAACGCTGTTTGGAGGCAGAAAAATACGTTGTGGTAGTACTTCCCCGGACGAGCCCTTCACAAAGGTCTCTACTACTCTTAAATAAATGAAATTGATTGATTTTAAATGAAAGTTGTTACTCTAGTACTTACCTATATATCTTTTTTTTTATCTGTGGCATAAAAATACATGATTTAATTTGAATTGCAATATTCGTCGAGTGATAGTGGCTGTTGGACTGAAAGACGGTATTGCTCCCTATGTGTGACAACTTCCATTTTCAAACATTGCAGTCTTCTTTTTTCTCAAAATTACCTGAAACAAAATAATACCAATCATTAGATCTACATAAAATAAATAGGGATATAAACAGTGATATCGATCTAAGTTTTTTGTTAGATGAATAAACAATAATTGTTTCAAACTATGAAAAAAATATTATTTACATGTATTTCCTCTATACAAGGTGTTCCAACTTCAGGGGGCTAAACTACCCATCAATATGAATAACTTTTTTTAAGGAACCAACACTGTGAACGCGAAATTAAAACATTTTAGCCAGGTAGGAATTGAAGTAGGTATTGAACTTATGTATAAAACAGCTGTTTTTTGTCGCGTTCACAGTGTTGGTTCTTTAGGAAAAGTTATTGATATTGATGGGTACTTTAGCCCCCTGAAGATTTTAAATACATGTATTAGAACACTTTGTATTATCGACTGTATTTAATTTTACACACAATCATTCCATTCGCTTAATATCAAAATGATGTGCACACAAAAAACATCACAAGTGTTTATGTTGGAAACTACTTCTCCCCATGCCACTTCCAGCCAATTAATTCAACCAAAACTTATTTGTCCGTAAACATGTTTGTTCTTGCAATGCCCCTTTGATAATGTAGAATGTTTCTACCTGTGCTGTCGGCGTATAAACTTGGTAGACAGTTCATGGCAGTTCCAGATTCGGAAGTTTGGTGAACTTTAATTCTTTGGTTGTTGAGAACACACGTAGTGGTTTATACCCCGTTTACACTCAGCTCATGTCCGTGGAAATGTGCAGAGACATGAGCAGGGACTTGGGCAATGCGAGAATGTAAACAGGCCACTTCCATGTCCACTCGCGTTGCCTGTGTTGCGTGAACACACATTGCCGGCGACGCTGCCGCAGACATATGGACGGCAACATTTCCGTCCACGCGAATTAGGATATTTAATTTTGGCAAGCATTAGGCAGATTTAATACAGGGTCAAATTTTTGGTTTTTTTTTCATAATGTTGTAATTAAGTAAAAAACTGAGTTTTAATTTGAAATGATCACTTTCGTAATTCGTGAAGGGCTGGCCCGGGGAAGTACTACCGCCACGCCTTTTCCTGCCAGCAAGCAGCGATGCTGTGTTTCGGTTTGAAGAGTGTGGTTGCCGGTGTAATTACAGGCTCCTGAGGCTTAACATCTGTATGACTCAAGTTGATGGACACTTGGCAGTGCATCGTAGGGTACGTTCCTATCGTGTGTGACTTACGAGGCTGGCTGCTTACTCGAATTTCTTATAATCTTTGTTATTAAAGCTATAATGAAAACAGGAAGTGATTATAAAAATTCACGAAATACAACCTTTTAGAATTGACTAGTCAACAGATTTATTGTATGGTGTCAAAAAAATTCCTGTTTTTTTTATACAACCAGCTGATGAAACAAGGAGATGGCCCACCTGATGTTAAGTGTTAACCATCACCCATAACAAAGCATTGCTTCGTAAGTCACTCACGATAGTGCCCTACAATGTACTGCCCTGCGTCCATCAACTTAAGACATACAGATGTTAAGCCTCATATGCCTGTAATTTCTCCGGCAACCAAACTCTTCAAACCGAAACACAGCAACTCTATTTGGTGGCAGAAAAAAGCATGGTGGTAGTACTCCCCCGGACGAACCCTTCACAAAGAGCTCTACTTCCTATAAAACGCTTACTACAAGGAGATAAAAGCGAGCAGCGTATAGTTAAACGCGTATCCGCGTGCACAATAATTTAATTTTGCAGCTTGAATCAGGCTAAGCACAGAAAGGCCACGTTTTCATTTCCACTAAACAAACTAACATGGATACTCGGGTGACAGATAGCCTGCACTTTGAATTAGAGCCCATAAATTCTGCCTTTTTGGGTTTCTCTTCTTCGGTATTTCACTGACCCCTAACTATGTGTCATCTGGTACAAAGCACTAGTAAAGGAAACATAGAAAATAAAAACTGAAACGACTTTGCTTCACGACTCTGATCCCCAGGCACGGTAGATATCCCCTCGGATTTCTTAGTACCAAGTACGAACTTCACATTCTTTGTGGACTTCTAAGGGGGGTAGTCAGCGGTACGTCTAAACGTTACATTTGGTGTGTACGTGACAAACATTTTGCAGTAGTTGGTATTCCATACGTGGCAGGTTGCAAGCCCATCGCCGCTGTTAGGATACTAACAAGTTTCCTCACGATGTTTGCCTTCACCGTAGAGCACTGGCATTGCGCATATAAATTTTCGATATGAAAAATACATTGGTTCATGACTGGATTCGAACCTACAATCTTACGATCGGAAAGCGGGGTCACTTCCACTAGACCACCGGTGCTCTAGAAACCGTACGTAACGCACTTTTTTTTAATTATACTTTATTACATTTGTTTTAAGCTACACTTGGCATGTCAATTCGAATGTATATCTACATTACTTCAGTCCATTAATCACATACATTTTGAGTTCAAATTAACTGCAGTGAGACGTCAGTTTACCTGTTAATTAGAAGTTGGCGTCTAATGTGAGAGAAGCAGTCAGATCAGCGCTGCGAACTGTTCAATCATGGCTCAAAGACCAAATCTCTGTCTAATGAACGTTGATGCGAAGGGACGTCTAATACAAGGCTGTATATTTCCTAATGCGAAGGCTGAACCCACGCGTTTTACTTGTCTGCAGTGGCGTGTAATGACATAGGTTTTACAAGACCTTCAACAACAGAGATTAAAAACAGACTGAAGATGCAATCCCAGATGGAAAATCAGAAACAATGGAAGCGCAGAACAGACGAAAATATACAAACATACGAAAACAATGCTTCCTGCAACAAACAGGCGCTTAAACATCGTGTTAAAGATGAAACGCGAAGACCTAAAGCCTTTGGTGGGCATCATCACAGTTCACTGTGTCCTCAATTATAATCTTCTCAAGATGGGAGCGACAGACAGTGCCCTTTGTCGCGGCTGCCTACGAGAAAATGAAACTGTAGAGCTTGTAGTAGCATTGCTCTGCAAAAAACGAAGCCAGATCTAAAACGGGACCATAGTTCCACCCATAGTTCTGCTCCGCTACTTTAAATAATAAATAAATAAATATTGGTGGACATTCCACACAGAACTATCTCGCCCCAAACTAAGCCAAAGCTTGATATGGGAACCAGATAGCTGATATACTACTTATATACTTTTTTTTGTAAATACATACTTATAATATTATATAACACCCAGACAGAGAACAAAAATCTTTATTCATCACACAAATGTTTGTTGTCGGTGGGGATCGAGCCCACGGCCTACGGCGCAGAAGGCAGAGCTACTACCAGCTGAGCTGTGAAGGCTGTGACTTTATGGAGCTGGGCTGGCTGGAGTGAGGTTAGCAGTGGGATAATGCACAATACACCCTACTGCGGGACGTCAGTGCAGATCTCATCCCCCCACCATGAATTAGAATTAGTGGCGTGTAACGTAACTTTTTGTTGATGTAACGGGCAACTGTCATCAGTTGTCGGACGGATTTATAAGTTTTCAATTCAACAGAATTGAAAACTTATAAATCCGTCCGGGAACAAATTTTAAACAACATATACTGCGTAACATATGTTGTATATGTTTTTTGGTATGTCTTTTTTTTTTTACAACCAGCTGATGGAACAAGCAGATGGCCCACCTGATGTTAAGTGGTAACCATCACCTATAACAAAGAATTGCCTCGTAAGTGACGCACTTGTCTTACTTCAGAGAGGTCCCGTATAAATTTTATCGGAGTTGATTCAGCACTTTTCGTGCAAATACAGCATACAATAAATAAATACTGACTGATCGTTTTGGTTTGAAGTTCGCTTGAGCTAAAGTTTTGTTTTTTGTTTATCAGTACTTGAAGTTTTTTTTTATACAACTAGCTGATGGAACAAGCAGACGGCCCACCTGATGTTAAGTAGTAACCATCACCTATACATGCCTATAACAAACACAAAATTGTTTTTTGATGTTTGAATTTTTTTTTTGAACTCACATTTGTTTTCACATTATACCGAATTATTGTTAGATTAAAGATATCATTCAACACACCCTACCCCTCAATAGATAAGATAATTTGCCAAAAGAACCTCCATATTAATAAATTACAAGAAATCAGCACAAATTTTTGGCACGTGACGTCTAGATGAAAGGTTTAATACGTATCTTAGCAGGGGATCTACCTTGAATGTCTAAACCCTTCATTTACAACCTTATTTTCTTAGAGGTAGAGTTCAATTTTCCAGCTTTGAGTTCAGAACAGTAAACAAGCAATTAGCAGTCTTAAGTTGTACAAGATAAAGCTGCAATCACATTACGGTTGCCATTATCTACCACACGCATATTTCACTCGGCCCCCGTTGCAAGCCAAAACAATAGGCATAATAATAATTACTCCATACAGATATGAAAATAGTCTCGTATTGTAGGAAAATGGTAGAAACGTTATCCAATAATAACTTGTTCGTAATTGGATTACGGTGTAGGAGCCGGGCGTATTTGTGTGGACGATAGGAAAACGATATAAACTATGGACGCATTTACATAGGAACCCGAGACTGTCAACTGAAGGCCAAACCGGTCGCGTTCCTTCCGGATAAACAAAATTACATTACAATCTGTGAACACATTTTTTCTCTTCAGCATAACTGTATATGAAATGATTTTATTTTACTCATAAAATAACTGACATTTTGAAATCCACATGAGGCTTAACATCTGTTTGCTTTAAGTTGATGGACTCAGAGCAGTGCATCGTAGGGCACGTTCGTATCATGCGAGACTTGCGAGGCAATAGTTTGTTATAGGTGATGGTTACCACTTAACATCCGTTGGCCGTCAGCTTGTTCTTGCAAGAAATTAAAAAATAAACAATACCTCGAGAATGACCGTGGGCAAAATCTGTTCGTGGGCAAAAGAATGTGTCGATGTGACGAACCCCATTTTTTTTTTCATTGTCTCATTGTTTTGACAGCCTTCACGGCTCAGTTGGTAGTAGCTCTGCCTTTTGCGCCGTAGGCCGTGGGTTCGATACCCACCGAGAACAAACATTTGTGTGATGAACAAAGATGTTTGTTATCTGTCTGGGTGTTATTGTATAATTAAGTATAGTATTTACAAAAAAAATATAATTATGTATAACCAGTTATCTAGTACCCATATTACAAGCTTTGGCTGGTTTTTTTTTTTTTTATTGTTTTAACGTTTTGTCGCATGTTACACTACCAGGTCCCGTCTGAAAACCAGCGCTGCACTGCACCTATCTAGGTTGGGTGCAGCATAATACGTGAGACGTGAGACGTGAGACGTGGACGTTTTATTTTTTAATTTTCTTCTATGTATGTAACTGTTTTTGTTCAGGTTTATGTAGGTACTTACCTATCCATTGTTATTGTAATTATTGTGGGTCAAATAAATGTGTTTTCGTTCTTTTCTTTCTTTCTTTGGCTTAGTTTGGGGCTAGATAGTGCTGTGTGGAAAGTCCACTAATGTTATTATTATTTATTATTATTATTGTGATGCCCACAAAATGATTATACTGAACTGATCGCCACGTGCACGCGACCGCAAATGCAGGCTCAACGGGTCGGTGTACCTACCTACACTTTGGATAACTTACCTATCTACTTATTAAGCCTCAGCCGGCCTCCATGCTGGTATATACCAATTACAGCTTATTGCGTAGTTATATTATCAAACTTACTAACTTTGGGTTTCGTACTTTGAAATGAAAATAACGGATGCATTGGAACACTTTATTGTCCATCTGTCTGTTTGTCAAAAGATTTTTCACAAAAACATCCAAAGGTTTTTTACCTTACAAAAAACCTTGAAAGGAGTTGTTTCATCAATATATGGAGCCTGGGTTGGCCCTGTGTACAGTGTATATAAATATCGCTTTGCAGTATAGATTACTTATTTTCTAAATTTTTTACATCATTTTCTTGCACTTCAAGATTTTCTTGCTCAAAGAGAGCAACACAATTTACAAAAAATATGGAAAACTGACAAACTGACAGCAACTGTTGTATAAGTCAAGCATGAGAGTGAAAGTCATCACCGTCAAAAAAAGCAACAAATCTGTAAAAAAATTATAAAATGCAATGTGTCATATCAAACGTCAATTACAGATTGTCATAATGGCTCTAAAAGTGTGCAAATAGTAAAAAATTCGAACAGTTCAACATTTAGTGATGACACCTTTATTAGCCTACATTTATTTATTTATTTATTTGAACAAAATCCACAGCTCTTAAGATACAATGTAAATACTTAGGTTTCTAACATACAGCCAATAATATAATAACATAAAAATAATACATATAAATGAAATTGTATTTGTATGGTAATCTTCATACTTTTTCTATGTGGGGTACACAGACCAGACCCAGAATAAAATATGTTCTTTATACCGAGATAGATTATCTGCGTAGTCACACTTTTTATGGAAAGACTAAGAAAGAAAAACTACTGTTTACAATATAAAATGTATATAAGTATTATATCGCAGCTATCTGGTTCCCATAGTATAAGCTTTGTTTAGTTAGGGGCCAGATTGTGCGGTGTGGAAAGTCCTCCAATATTTATTTATTACCTATATATTTTATAAGAAAAATTGACGGTATACCTAATCAAATGTTCCACCTGATGTTAGGTAAGAATGTTATACCGGTAAGCATTAGTAATACACACCAGTTTACTGTGAATGCGCCCTACCCATGTTAGCATAAAGTGTGGGTGGATACATTAGGGACAAGGGAACCCGCACCTAGTCGTTTTAATTTTTTATTAGATTGAGGTTCGGCTTTGCTTGGATTTACCTACCTACTGTGGGGCATTTATTTACAAGTAAGATAATAAAAATAACAAATAAATAAATATTGGTGGACTTTCCACACAGCACTATCTAGCCCCAAACTAAGCCAAAGCTTGTAATATGGGAACCAGTTAGCTTATACATATAACACATATATACTTATTTTAAATGCATTCATCTGATACATTCAGACAGAGAAAACATATACGTTCATCACACAAAAATATTTGTTCTCGGTGGGGATCGAACCCACGGCCTACTACGCAGAAGGCAGACCTACTACCAACTGAGCTGTGAAGGCTGTCAATGTTTATTCCACGCAGCAATATCCCATTCGCAACAAAAACACTAAGATTTGGTTTGATTGTGACGTAATCTGTAAGCAGCTCAAGTTAATTGGTCCGGCCGCTGACCACTGTTCATCCAAGTGAGGCTCCAAGATTGTGGTCCTAACGAATTCAGCCACTGACCCGCTGGGTTACCTCGGTCGAATAAACAATTTGCAATTCTAGCTGTTAAAGCCACGGTACAAGATCCTATTATCCTACTCATACTAATAAAACTATAGCCTATATCTAAGGCGTAAAAAATATGTAATAATATGTAAAAGTAACTTTATAATTATTATTATAATTTATCAAATAAATTATTATTCTTATTATCCTTTATCGTACACACAAACAATTGACATAAATTTTTAGTTATGTAAAGGCAGGGTGGACGAAACTTTATATTTATATTATTATTATTTTCTAAAGGGTACTCAGAGTCACGTCCAAATATTATATTTGGCACATACCCACATTTTGCTGTAGTTGCTATTCCATGCGTGACAGGGTGCAGACAAATATTGTCATTTATTATGACATAATTTGTTATTGAAATATTTATTAGTATACAAGATGTTCTAATACTTGTATTTAAAAACTTCAGGGGGCTGAAGTACCCATCAATATGAATAACTTTTTCGGAGTTACCAACACTGTGAACGCGAAAAAAACAGCTGTTTAATACAAAAGCTACCTACCTGGCTATAATGTATGAAACAGCTGTTTTTTTATTCATATAGAATCATTATGAATTCAGCCCCCTGAAGATTTTAAATACAAGTACTGGAACATCTTGTATATATATTGATACATTGTGAAAACGTTTTGTCCAGCCGTTGTCGTATGGACCTGATAAAATATTCACAAACACAATATTTTACAATACCGTAACGAAGATCTTTTTGAACAATGTCTATAGAATTTGAGAAACGGATTAAGAAGTAGGGCTGACACAGATTGGAGAATAAAATGTTGTGTGTAACTAAACATAAATTCGAATAAAAAAAAATGTAGCCTGTCCCAGTAATTTATTGGGATAAAAAGTAATCCATTTATTCAGTATTTGCTAATCCAGTTTGCAAACTATATATATTTAGAGTTTTACTCCAATAGGTTCAGTGATTAGTCCTAAGCCATTCTAACATCCAAACATCGTAAACTTCTCATTTTTATATTAAAATACAGTAAGTAGGAGAAGGATTTTTTAAATACCCTTACCATTTACCCATTATTACTATTATAAGGAACCTATATTAATTATTTAATCAGTCTAGGAACTCTACCAATACTGAAATTATACCAAATAAAATATTAAATCCGAAATTGAATGTGCAATTAAATCTCAAAAGAATGACAAAACTCCTGGCAGCGACAATATCACAAACGAATTTTTAAAATCATTTTGTGTACCCCTGCAAAAGCCCCTACAATTGTTTTTCAATAATGTCCTGGAAAGCGAAACAACACCTGAACAATGGTCTAAACTTGGTCTAAATCTTCTATTATACTCTTACACAAAAAAGGAGATCGTTCTGACCTAGGGAACTATAGACCAATCAGCTTGATGTCAAATGTGTATAAGGTATTCTCCAAAGTCATACTGAATAGGATCATAAACAGTTTAGAGGAAAATCAACCGCGCGAGCAAGCTGGTTTTAGAAAAAACTTTTCTACGATGGATCATATTCAAGTTGTAACTCAATTGATAGAAAAGGTAAATGAATATGGCATTACCTTGTACATGTGCTTTATCGATTATACAAAGGCGTTTGACTCCTTGAGTCACGATGCAATATGGTCAGCTCTTGCACAACAAGGTATCAACGCAAAGTACATTAACTTGATCCACAGTGTCTACTCGAAATGTTGTGCAAAAGTGCGCCTAGAAAGAGAGGGGACTGAATTTGCAGTGCGAAAAGGAGTAAGACAAGGAGACCCAATATCACCAAAAATATTTTCAGCAGTACTCGAATCTATCTTCAGAACATTAGATTGGGAGAGCAAAGGAATAAGGATTGACGGGGAACTCCTGAGTCATCTCCGTTTTGCAGACGATATTGTGGTGTTTGCTGAAAGCGCAGCTGATTTAGAAGAAATGGTCTCTGAGTTAGCAAGAGAAAGCAGGATAGTAGGGCTAACTCTAAACACTTCCAAGACGAAGGTATTAACGAATGGAGAGCTACAACCTATCACTGTAGAGGGAAGTTTGATAGAATATGTAAAGGAATATGTATATCTCGGACAGTTAGTTTCCTTCGAAAGTTGTACAGAAAAGGACATTCAGAGAAGAATAGCTTTAGCCTGGAAAAAATATTGGGGACTAAAAGAAATAATGAAAAATAAAGGAATAAAAACTCACATAAAAAGGAAAGTCTACGAAATAGCAATATAACCTTGTTTAACGTACGGGTGTCAAACATGGTCCCTGAGAAAAGAAGATGAAGAAAAACTTGCGATTTGTCAAAGAAAAATGGAGAGAAGTATCTTGAGTGTAAAATTGTCTGACAAAATAAACAATAATACAATAAGGAAAAGAACCAAAATTAAAGATGTAAAGGCACGGATAAGAATATTAAAGTGGAACTGGGCAGGGCATGTTTGCAGATTGGAAAATGCCAGGTGGGCCAAGAGGGTGACCGAATGGATCCTCATCGAAAGCAAGAGAAAGAAAGGGAGACCGAGAAGGAGATGGCGAGATATTTTCAACCTACGTTGCGGCTCGGACTGGATGAGAAAGGCGCGTGAAAGGGGTACATGGAGGGAATTAGGGGAGGCCTACGCCGCTGAGGCGACTTGTATGTTAGACCTAGATTAACGTAATGTGTAGTAAGTAGTATAAATTGTTAGAAAGTAAGAAGTGTTTAATATAGGTTGTAAGTTAGTAAATAAGATTGTATATACTAGTGTTAACATATTAGCAATAAAGGCTTTTTTATTTTTTATTTATTTTATTTTATTTTATAAGGAACCTATACATATATGTCTGAGAAAATAAATGAGTTGTTATAATTAAGATATGATGTAAATGACCTTCAGAGTATAAATCAACGAGCATAAAATTTCCAGAAATTAGCAGGTATTTTTAAATCAAGACAGTATTCGTCAACCTTACATCTTCTACAACTAATCAAATCAAAGAAAATTCGCATCCAAGTTTGTACTGAATACCTAAACAACAATTTCCGAAACAAAGTCTTTCCATTCTTTCCAAATGCATAAATGATCTTCCTTGCTCCAATTTACACCGAGCTTTAGCACAAATACTGTATTCTACGGATGTACGTATTTGTTTTCGAATCACGTCCGCAGGGGGGCGTGGAGCGGTAAATAGGGTAGCGGGGGGCGCGGTAACGGGCGAAAAATCGCGTACCTATACTTGGTAAATTAGTACAGGCAGCGGTGAATGCGCCTGAGATTGTGTGAAGCTGGCATAGTTTTTTCTATACAACTTTCTGATGGAACACGCAGTTGGCCCACCTGATGATAAGCGGTAACCATCACCTATAACTAAGCATTGCATCGTAAATCACGGTCGATAGGAACGTGCTCGATGCACTGCCCTGCGTCAATCATCTTGATGAACACAGATGTTAAGTCTCTTGTGCCTGTAATTACACCGGCAACCACACTCTTCAAACCGAAACATAGCGACGCTACTTGGCGGTAGAAATAGGCATGGTGGTAGTACTTACCTGGATGAGCCCTTCACAAAGTGCTCTACTACTTTTGTCTGTCCAAGTATTGGACCGAATTAAGCAACATTCAACACAGTCACCATTTAGATGGGTGGCATTTAAAAATTATGGATGGCACTTAACAGAAGGTGGTCCATCTGCTGGTTTCATCAACTAGTGGTATAAAAAAATAAAAAAAGACAAACATCAACGTTCATCACAGAAACGAATAATTATTACTATTGTTTTTGTCACACTCGTTCGACGATTCCCTCCGAGATCAAATAACTTACAGTGCAGAAGAGCTAACGACTGAGCTGTGAGGCTAATAGATGCAGCAGTAAAAATTTGCAATTCCGAGATTACGATTGAGTATTCCTAAAAAGTTATTAGGGTTGGGTGCGAGTGTTGGCGAATCGCGTTAGCTAATTGGATTCGTGTAAGCAATTAGGTAAACGAAGGAGGGGTAATGGTTTGTTGGAACTCGTGTTACTTCCTCCGAACTGAATATTAAGGCTGAAACTATCCAGGAAGAAAGAAATTGGAGTATGGTTGCATAACAGTATTTTCCGGAAACAAGCAAGGTTATTGCAAAGTGGCTGGCTACCTAAAACGCTAGAGCGTATTCGATTCCCGCCGCAGTTTGTTACTTTAGCATCGAGCATATATAACATATAATAACATAATACATAAACTATTGCCATTTGACAGCCTTCACGGCTCAGTTGGTAGTAGCTCTGCCTTCTGTGCCGTAGGTCGTGGGTTCGATCCCCACCGAGTACAAACATTTGTGTGATGAACATAGATGTTTGTTCTCTGTCTGGGTGTTTTATAATATTATAAGTATATATTTACAAAAAAAAAGTATCTAAGTAGTATATCAGCTATCTGGTTCCCACATCACAAGCTTTGGCTTAGTTTGGGGCGAGATAGTGATGTGTGGAATGTCCACCAATATTTATTTATTATTGCCATTACCAATGGACTTACAATGACATAACAGAAGAAAACCATACCTATTTCCACCGCCAAGCAGCGTTGACGTGTTTGAAGGATGTGGTTGTCGGTGAAATTACAGGCACACGAGGTTTAACATCTGTGTACTTCAAGTTAATGTACGCAGGGCAGTGCATTGTACGCCACGTATATTCGCTTTGTTATAGGTGATGGTTACTACTTAACATCAGGTGGGCCATGTGCTAGTTCCATCAGCAAGTTGAAATTTTATTAAATTTTGTGCATGAAATTGATTTTGGTCAAAATTGAATAGGGATGACAAAAAAAATCATTTTTGATATTGGGATTTTGACCAGTGCCGAAAAGGTATCACTATCGCAATAAAGCTCTTCAAAATCTTGAATCCCTCAGTCTAAACACTTCAGTAATGTTAGCTCAGCTTCAAAAGTCTCATGCACTGCATTGTTCCACTGTCCCCCCTTTGTTCTTCACAAATCAAACATGGCTGACGCATTGTGACGTCACCCCTTGTTACGTCACCAACCCCTTGGCGGTAAAGGGAAACTTTAGCATTACGACTTTTGTGTTTTTTCCGCTACGGCGAAGTTTGCAACCACATAAGAAACGTAACGTAGAACTTTCGTAGATTACAATTTTCGTAATTTTTGGGAGGTGTAAACATAATATATTTATTGGATTTGAATACCACGTATGAAATGGGCTCAGATTTTTGGGGTATTGTTGCCAATGATTTAAATATACTCTACAAATACTGAAAATGATATTTTCACGAAATTAGTAACTGCGTATCATATGTTTTAGACTGTAGTTACGAAACATTTGTAGGCATAAGATATTTATTGGATTTGAATACCACGTATAAAATGGGCGCAAATTTTTCGGATATTGTTGCCAATGATTTCAATTTAATCTACAAATACTGAAAATGATATTTTTAACGAAATTAGTGACTGCGTATCATATGTTTTAGAATGTAGTTATGAGAAAATTTAATCTACAAGATTCAAACAACAAAATAACAAAACTTCAACAAAAGTATCATTATGATTCAACAAGCTTTGTTAGAGGTGATGAATGAATGAATGAATGAAAATGCTTTATTAACCTTACAAACGAACAAAATAGGAAACAAATAATAACAACTATAGATATTTACAATGGGCGGTCTTATCGCTAAGAAGCGAAAGTGATGGTTACCACTTAACATTAGGTGTTATCTATCACATACTCGTATCATCATATATCTGCTTGTTCCATCAGCTTGTTGTATAAAAAAAAACCCACCAAATAATTGGTTTTACTAATGTTCGTAGGTAGGTACTTATTTTTTTTTTACAAAATGTCCATACCATTAAAATTTAAAAAACCTTATAGCTTATAAAAAGACGTATTAGTTCCAGACTACAATTATCTCCGTATTACATTCGGATTCGGATCGACCTCCATCGGGGCATAGAATTTAATCCCGACGAACGGACCAGGCGTGTAATTGAGCTCAATTCTCGTCTCGTGTACTGCGACCCTTACTTGCAGACCAATCTAATGACTTTATACACTTCAGTTGTGTGTCAGGGACGTGGACGGGACTAGGTCAGCTTGTTAAGTTTCCGTTGGTATTTGCTGCACCAATATTTTCAACATTCTTCACAGCTCAGCTCAGCTCTGCCTTCTGTGCCGTAGGCCGTGGGTTCGATCCCCACCGAGAACAAACATTTGTGTGATGAACATAGATGTTTGTTCTCTGTCTGGGTGTTATATAATATTATAAGAATGTATTTACAAAAAAAAGTATATAAGTAGTTTATCAGTTGTCTGGTTCCCATATCACAAGCTTTGGCTTAGTTTGGGGCGAGATAGTGCTATGTGGAATGTCCACCAATATTTATTTATTTACATTTCCACTTTTTACAAACAGTTTTCATTACTTTATTGCTGGTATTTTTGTTGGCTTACCTGTAAAATCTAAATACTCTCTCTCTCTCTTGTCGTGTCTACTAGTTTCTTTCGAAACAGTGTGGTGAAAGGATTTTAAGTGCGCCTCAAGAGGCTCCTTTCAAGCACTTCACACATGTTATAGAACTTTTTAGGTTTTACGACATGCCGGTTTCCTCACGATGTTTTCCTTCACCGTTTGAGTGTACTGGAATTGTGCGCATAAATTTTTGAACAGATAAAATCATTGGTGCACGACCGGCTTCGAACCCACGACCTTAGGATCGGAAGGCTACCACTAGACCACCAGTGCTCAATCTAAATACTTAAAACGTTCAATAGGTGGTAACGTATAATATGTATTGGTATACATTCAACACTTCACTGTATCTATAATAAGCCTTAAACTAAGCAAAGAGACTAAAATATATGGGAACCACATAGCTATATTTACATAATTATCCTACCTATATTTACATATTTTTTATAATTATTATGTAATAATAACACCCAGACAAAGAAAAAATATTAAAGAACATTACAAAAAAAAAGGTAAAAAAAGGACGTGGCCAAAAGCGCAGAAGGCCGAGCTACTACAACTGAGCTGTGAGGGCTTTTTTGATTTTAATTGATAACTCTCATTTCAGCTCATCATAAAGTCGCTTGTTTTAGCACAAAACCTAGTCCACGTTACGAAACACAGAAATCCAATCCAACGTGTTATTGAAGCTATTTATAAAATGAGATTTTTGATGTTGAGAATTACCTCATTTTACTCAGCATATTTTTATGTTTTTAACCAAACACGGTCTATACAATTAACCAGTGCCACCCGTAGCTCCCTCGCGTGCCAACGTTAATGGTTACCATCAATATTTAAGGCCGTCTCTTCTGGGCTCGGTGTTCCTGTAAAATTTTCAGAACAAAAGTAGCTTATGTGCTAATCCAGGTTATGGACTATATTTACTTTAAGTTTAATCTAAATCAGTTTAGCGGTTAGTGCGTGATTAGAACAAATATTCTGTTGTCCAAAATCTAAACTTTTAGATATTTTTACATTTTTATTATTACTAAGATAAGATAAGATAGAAGTAAGATATCATCACGGATGGATGTAAAAACCTTTATTCCCGAATCCAACTGACGGCCTTTCTACGGAAATTAACGTAGATGATGCCGTTTTGATACGTCAACATTAGGAGCTATTGTGATAGTAATGTTGGCCGATGTTCCCAGTACAGTTTACATGTATTGCTCTTCCTTGATTCTGAGTAATTATTTTGTTAGATGATGATTATGTTGGTATAGTTTCTACTATAGGAGGTTTCTACTATGGTTAGTACAAAAGAAGGGCTAAATGCCCTACATTTTCAAGAGTAGTAGAGCTCTTTGTGAAAGGTTCGTCCGGGGAAGTACTACCACCACGTCTTATTCTGCCGCCAAGTGGCGTTGCTGTGTTTCGGTTTGAAGAGTGTGGTTGCCTGTGTAATTACAGGCTCATGAGGCTTAACAACTGTATGCCTCAAGTTGATGAACGCAGGGCAGTGCATCACAGGGCACATTGATATCGTGCGTGACTTACGAGGCAATGCTTTGTTATAGCTGAGCTGTGACGTTTTCTGCGTTTCTTTATAATACAAGCCTATTTACTCTACCTATAATATTTCAGGCACTGATACATAATTATGTATCATTTCATAGGTCATAAATCATTTATTTATTTATTTGTGTGATAAACATAGATGTTTGTTCTCTGTCTGGGTGGAATATAATATTATAAGTAAAACAAAAACTATTGAAGTATTATATCGGCTATCGGGTTCCCATAGTACAAGCTCTGGTCTAGTTTGGGGCGAGATAG
Source organism: Chloroclysta siterata (assembly GCA_932294275.1). Classification (NCBI taxonomy): domain Eukaryota; kingdom Metazoa; phylum Arthropoda; class Insecta; order Lepidoptera; family Geometridae; genus Chloroclysta; species Chloroclysta siterata. Next base: position 22,098,340 of record OW028589.1, read on the forward strand.
TGCTGTGTGGAATATCCACCAATATTTATTTATTATTCATTTTCGAAAAGAGAGATGAAGACCTATTTGCTTTGATGCCATGACCCTTGTCCCTTAACGGTGGTGTGTGGTGGCACGTGCTTCAAAGTACTTGGGGCTGATGTCAAGGACTTTTTGAGGTGGCAAACGCAATGCAACAGTCAACTCATCACTGGAGGATTCCAATTATCTGAGGGGCCATCTATCTACCATCGGGCGACTTTAATGATATGAAATTGTTTGATCTCTTTGCGATGAGGAAAAAGGACACTTTTGTCTTTCGGAATGATTTTCTTCACAATCTGCGATTGAAAACTCCAAAATCTAAATTGAGTATTTCGACTGGTATCTCAGCTTGGTACCAACTCTGCTTTTTTAGCTGTAGATAGAATGTTTGTTATATTCTTGCTCAGAATAATCATTTGTATCAAAATATATCGATGCCGGAAGCACCAATTAATGATTGAACAAGCAGATGGCCCACCTGATGTTAAGTGGTCCCCATCACCTATTACAGTGCATTGCAAGGTACGTGCCCTACGATGCACTGCCTACAGCATACAGATGTTAAGATTCATGAGCCTATTGTTTAATAGGCAACCACACTCTTCAAACCGAAACACAGCAACGCTGCTTGGCGGCAGAAAAATGCATGGGGGTAGTACTTCCTAACTTTAACTCTTCTATCGACTGGTGTATTCAAAATTTTTATAAGTTTGTCTAGGTGTTTTAATTTGTTTTTACCAAAGAAGTCGATCAGTTATCCAGTAACTGGGGCAACTGTCGTTCCCGGATGGAGCAGTCGGTCAACCGTATCAGAGCCATTCGTGCGGCCAAAGTTCTAGAGTTGGCTTTTAGCTCATACAATTGTACCTATAAGCGCACCAAGAAAAGAACTTAGGGTTGTATCGTAGAGTCTTTTTGCAATCCAGTTTTCTAAATTGATTAAATCAATGTAAAAAATGGACCGTATCACAACAACATAAAGAGTCATTGAATTCGTCAAATGACAGAGATTTAAAGAATTGAATCGAAATAAGAGTTCGTGTTAAGGCCTCTGAATTAGTTAGTAGGCACATACCAAATAAAAAATATTAATAAAAAATCATAAAAATCTTCTAACAAATCATACCGAATACCAATGGTAACATGGATTGGTGAAAATGAAACGCAATGTATGTGAATGATGCCTCATTGCAGTATAACAATAATATGCCACATACCTGCACAATAAAAGTAATTTTAACTCGTATGTACAATTTCGAAGATGACGTCTTGAAACTGCTTCTTTGTCAATTTCACATTTTATGCATACTGCTTCATCGGCATCTTTCGTTCAGGGTAAACAGCTTTTTAGGCAAATCTCATGTTTGGTATAATGCCCTCGTTAGCATCTCGCGTTTAAGGGAACTCGATCAAAAGAGATTTTTAATACCAGTTTTACATTATCTGCGGAACACTATCAGTCCGAATATTTCCATCTTTGTTTTGGACAATTCTAAAATACAGATGAACATATTTTTAATATTTATTTGATGGATGTGACGCAAGAGACGCTGAAACAAGCACCTAGTGGCTTATTTTATTCATAGGCTTGAAATAAGAGAGGTTCAAAATCTTATTTTTGGAATACCACTGTTTATATATTCTCCTCAATGTTACTGTGGATTCGCTGGATAAAGTTAATATTAAAATAAAACTCCCACACATATATCATTTCAAACGAACCATACCCAAAAACATGCAATCTCAAAACGTCACAGCGCACAGCGTACAAAACATAAATTTGAAAGCATGTCTCCAGTCAGTAATCTAGCAGGTATCTTGGTATACTGGCCGACATAACATGCAGATTTATTACACTGTGGTTAGGGTAGTTCCTTCCGGCTTTGACCGGACACATTCTGGACTATGTAGCTTAGAGTTCTAGACTAAACTTTACTGATTTTTTCCATTAATACAAACTTTGCTTAGTTTGGGGCTAGATGCAATGGAACCCCTTATATTTTAAAATTGATTGAGGTATGTCTGGATGAGAATGTATCATTTTTTTATGTTTCTGTATGTGTTTTTTTTTGTGTACATACAATAAAGCATTTATCTATCCATCTATCTATATATGTACCACTTTTTTAGTTACCTTTGCTATGAATATTTATTAATTGACAAACAAATTGAAATACGAGCGGTGTTTATTTTTTAATTAAACCTATGTCGGCTTGTATACACAGATCTGATGGTCGATTCAAATCAACTTTTTTTTTAATAAATTATAGGAAACGTTTGACTGCAATCTTACTTGATGTCAGTAAAATGAGCCGGTTTTTTTCATCATTTACCTGCCTAGGACGATAAGTAGGTATCTAAATAATTTTGTACGCCTGTATTGGTAGGACTTTAGTGATACTATTATTTTTAAGAAGACCTTCATGTTTGTACCTAAAATTCTGACAAAATAAAATATTTGATTTGATTTGATAATTTTCATCAGTTGTCACTATCACTCAGTCCGAAGGAATGGCGCTAAGAACCGAGACATCTTGCATGTATTCTTCTAAATTTCTAGCCCTTATTTTTAAAACTGTTTAATATTTATATCCCTTTAGTTTTATATAGAATCATAGTGCTAGAATTAGGTTAAGGAAAATGTCTGATTACCTACCTATTCCTTGAACTTTCGTCAATAAACATTTTTTTTTGATCATTTCAGCCCGTTTGTACCAGCTGAGTATAGGCCTCCTATTAATACGCCACTCTTTCCGGTCCCTTACGAGTCTCATCCACCCATTTCCAGGGGCCTTATGCTCACTTCGAGCGAGATTATCTCACGGTAGAGATGACGTCATATCTCGTTCGATAACTATTTATCCCCATTCTCACCATCTAACTCCCCAATTTCTCATTCAAAGTTCATGCGAGACGCAAGGTCAACGAGTTTGACCATGTCGTTTGACCAACGAGCGGGTGGGCTGCCTAGGTCTTTGAGCATCCCTTGGCCACCATTCGGTTATTCGTTTAACATTTAAACTTTCGTCCGACTATTGGCCACTCTAGTAGGCTGCGGTACGTAAGGCTCGTCGCGGCCTGGCACGGCAGGGTAACACGCCCCAAATTATTCATGGGTGTCCTGTCCTTGCTGCGAATTGGTACATGTACCCTAGAACCCACCCGTGCTGGTTACCGCACTGCAATTCTCATGTATTGAACAGCTTTGGGCGTTCTCATGGGAAAATGGCTTGGGATTGACTTCGCATTTTAGTGATAGTTTCTATATTTTTGGGATAGAAGATTTATTTATTTATTTATTTACTAGCTGGTGCCCGCGACTTTGTCTGCGCAGTATTAGTGTTTCGAGTAGCTTATATTATCGTGGCGTAGTACATATGTGTAACTGTAGTGGTTTTGGCAGCGCACGCCGGAATAGCTCACTGATGGTAGATTTTTTCCTACTTACTTGACACTTATCGTCATATTTTGGACAATTGACACAATATCTTTATAAATTGTAGCCTATGTGTTATTCTGATGTATAAGCTATATTATTGTAAAGTTTCATTAAAATCCATTCAGTAGTTTTTACGTGAAAGAGTAACAAACTTCCATCTATCCATCCATACTTACAAACTTTCGCGTTTATAATATTAGTAGGATTTATTTGGGTTTTTAGTAATACGTTCCATTTTTTTTTAAACTAGCCTCAAGTTGGTAAATGCTGCGAATAAAACGATGTCGCTTCTTTGATTGTTTTGTGCTTGCTTACCCATCCCCATGCCAGAGATTTGTACGAACCTTCAAGAAATAGGTACTTTAAAGACATACAAATATCATGGCTTTAATTAAGCGCTGGACACACCGATTAGTTTTATCATGCATCATCCATCTGTGTTGTGTCATTTTATAAAAAGAAAGAAAATAGACATACCTTGCTTAGTTTGGGGCGAGAAAGTACCGTGTGGAATGTCCAACAACATCTATTTTTTATATTTACTATTAATTTGTGTATTATCATTCATACTAACAATTTAAATAAAGGATGCTGTAAGCCGTGAGTTCGATCACCACCGAGAACATTTTTTTTTTGTAATGAACATAGATGTTTGTTCTCTAGCTGAGTGTATGTATTTACAAAAAAAGTATATTGTATCAGCTAACTGGTTCCCATATTAAACGCTTTGGCTTGGTTTGGGGCTAGATAGTGCTGTGTGGGAAGTCCACCAATATTTATTTGTGTTACTCAAACAATGCATAGGTGTTTACAGTTCCCTAGTAATTATGTCTATAACTGTATAGTTAAAACCTTTTATCCTGCTGTCAGTTCGTCCATTATACTATCATGAAATAGGTCGGTTCAATAACGGTGATAGACGATCTGCCTCTAATTAATGCCATCTAATATCAAACTAATAAACAGGGTGTATACGAACTACGAACTAGAAATATTTAAGAGTTTTTTATAAATGAATGAATGATTTTTTTATTTAACACTCACTTATATATGTATATATGTATGTACACAGAGAGAACGAATGACACAGATAAAAACTAAAATATTAAAAAAGAATATTATAAAACGAATAAAACAATAACGCTTATAGAAAATATATACAAATAAAAAGGAAAAGTACACAGTAGATAAAAAAATAAAATGTAAGCTGTGCCAGCACGTTGCCCCTGTGCGGCTGTGGGTCAAATTTGGTCCCAAAATAAAGCCACTACACCACTACATTGTGATGCGAAGTGACGCTGTTTTTCAGATGGGCCATTATCATAGCTTACACTCTTCCCACTATACCAGGTATGCCCTCATCTTGTTTAGGTAATTTTTCAGGACTAAAAATGTGGCTTATATGCTAATCCAGGTTAAATATAATGTTAGTTCTAACTTTCACTCTAATCGAGTTGTTAAAAAGTGGCAGCTAGTTAAAAATAAAAAGAAAAAGAGAAGAAGGTATGCCTACAGGAAAACAACTGTCCTTTATACCCACATCAAATATAACTACCAATGTACTGTTAACAGTATTAGGTATACATACCTCATTAAGTTGTATTAGAACACATAACATATAATTTATGATTGCAAATACGTTTATGCAGATACAGTTTGAGTTATGGCAATAGTGGCGATTGGCAGGCAATTTAGATGATGTTAATTAGTGTTCTAGCTTAGTAATATCTCTCTGCTCAGCGCTTGGCGAGCTAACACTTCTGACGACTTTCGTCACCGGACACTATTTATTATTTATTTTATGTATTTACAAAAAAAAGTGCATATAAGTATTATATCAGCTATCTTCCCAAATTACAAACTTTGCTTGGTATGGGAATAGATAGTGCTGTATGGATAATCATCCAATATTCATTATTTATTACCTATACTTATACTAACATGAATATAAAACTAAAATTATTGATGACCCGAATCGTTTTAATACCACTCTACTATTTCTCGTCAATTCTTGCTCCTTCCTACACAAAACGAGAACATACAAAACTTAACCTATTTTCTTAATTTCCTACAACCCAACTTGAGCCTTCTGATCTATCGATTCTCAACCCTTGGTGGCTGTGGGGGTCGTAAATTATAAATCCGGGAAGGACAACTTTATATGTAAGCGGGATTACGTATGGGCATAAATTTAACCACTAAATACGCTCGCTAAACTAAATAAGGGAAATTATATTTAATGTTGTTTGGATCGAGATTAAAGGCCGCGCATTAAAATAAGAAAAACACATACCAAAATAGATTTATGAGGAAGCTATAAAAAGAACTCGGTATTTTTCAAAGAGCATTTTGTTTTTATGGACATTTTTTGACAACTCCATGAGAATCATCATCATCACCAACCTAGTTTTGTTTAGTAGGTCTCTCCCAAGACGTGCCACTGAGCCCGGTCTTCGGCTCTGCTCATCCAGTGCATGCCAGCTACATTTCTCAGATCATCGCCTCACCTTACCGGAGGGCGTCCTACATTACGCTATCGCTTACGCGGGCTACTAGCGCTTACCAAGCGCCCTTACAACATAATTGCAAACGTATATTTTTATTGTTTCGATTATTAGTTTCGAACCTATTATCGGAAAAGATTAGTTGTGAGTTTCATTAGCTAGGCTAAAATATCCGCAAAATACATTCCGCATTAAAATTCTACGGAACAAATATGCCAAAACAAAAGCCATAATCACGCAGCGACAGACAAAAACTATGAAAGCACCATGCCAAAACCAGCAATCTCCCGCGGGCGTATCGCGTTTCGAGAAAATACGGAAATAAAGGAACAATACATTGGCCAAACAAATGTCTTATTATTGTTTCGAATCACAGATGGAGAGAAACAGCTGAGGTTGTTCAACAAACACCGGTAACTGAATAAGGGGGAGGTTTAAAAGCTCCCAAGAAGCCTCTGTGTGTTTGGAAAAGGCTTGCTACAAATTTAGCCAGATCATCCTTCACTCATAGCGAGTCGTTTAAATGGGCCAAGCACATGGAACAAGCAGATGCCCCACCTGATGTTAAGTGGAACCATCACCTATAACAAAGCATTGCCTCGTAAGTCACGCACGATAGATACGTGCCCTACGATGCACTGCCCTGCGTCCATCAACTTGAGGCATAGTCAAAGTCAAAGTCAAAGTCAAAATGTATTTATTCAATAAAATCACAAGGATCACTTTGAAACGTCTTAAAGCTAGGTGACTCTAGGTGCCAGTTCCACGCGACCAAAGCCTAGAAGAACAGGCAACAAACTTACGGCTTGGTTCCTACCGTTCTTTTGTATGATCCTTTTACAATGTAATAATATAATATATTATTGAAGTTTAGTGAGGCGTAGGCATACAGAAAAAGGTAAACATAATCAAATTTATAAGACAGCACACGCTACGCCTCAAACTAATAATACCTAATGCATAAAATACAATCTATTAAATCAGAGAAAAAAAAAAAAAACACACAATAGTAGGTACAGTACAGACATTGCAGACATGTTAGCTGCCGATGGGCAGAGCGACCGGGACATCGGGCCACGCATTTTTATCAACAATATAGCTATCCAAAGTATAATAAGCTTTCCTTATTAGATTATTCTTAATACAGACAGATGATAAGCCACATGTGCCTGTAATTACACCGGCAACCCCACTCTTCAAACCGAAACACAGCAACGCTGCTTGGCGGCAGAAAAAGGCGTGGTGGTAGCACTTCCCCGGTCGAGCCCTTCACAAAGAGCTCTACTACTCATGAAGTTCTTAAAGTTGTATTTTTATATTAATTTGTAACAAGGATCATATAAAAGAACTGTAGGAAATAAGCCGTAAGATTGATCCCTATCCTTGTAGGCTTGGTTGCGTGGAACTGGCACCTAGATACCTAGCTTTAAAAAGTTTCAAATCGATTGTTGTGATTCATTTGAATTGATTGATTGATTCTCCTTTCGACTAAGGACATAATTTTAAAAGGAGTTATAAAGTTAGTGTTGACGCCGTTCGGTATCCGAACGGGTCGAAACCAGCTGATGCCGTTTATAACGGTTCTTACAGCCTCTGACCAATGGTGGGCCTTAGCTGCACGCGATATCGGCAGTATCCAATGACGGGGCCGCTACATCACGTCATACGCGCTTCCTCGGGGGAAGCGACAAGCCACGCGACAATAGTCGCTCGACCACTATCCAACGCACAACCTGTGCTCCTTATTATAATTTTATGTTGTATTTAATGTGTCAATCTGCATATTTGTAACGCATAAAATCAGTTAGTCCAAAGCCTAAAGTTTCATAAATCTTGTTCCCTATAACGAACAGTTAGTATTTCCAAAAAAGGTGTAGTTCGTTGATTATCCGCTTCCCAAAGTTTAGTTTGGGGCTGTTTAAAAATATCCAACAGTATTAAAATGATCCAGCTATCTCATGGCGACTGTTTGGACTCCGGGTAGGAAGTAATGCGAACAACATTTGTCAAGATAAGCGGATACAGGTAGAGATGTGATACAGGGTGTTACGCAAAGAGATTTGCACCTATGACTTTGGACGCGGCCATTTTCCTTGTGAGGTTTAGTGGAAATCAGACGGAGGCCATATTTTTTCGATGGAATTGATTTGTTGGAAAAATGGCACACCCCAGATCTACAGCTACATATCAAAAGTATCGCGACGGTCTTCAAATAGCTCAACTGTTTCATGTGTATTTTGTACATTTTTCCAATACTTTGTACCTACTAGTAAATAAATCTACATCTACACTAATATTATAAAGAGGTAACATTTGTATTTTTGTATTTTTGTATGTAACGAATAGGCTCAAAAACTACTGGTCCGATTTCAAAAATTCTTTCACCATTAGAATGCTACATTATCCCTGAGTAACATAGGCTATATTATATTTTCAAAAAAATCAGGGATCCTTACTAAAACTTCAATAATGTAACCCAAGGTGGAAAACAAAAACCTTACATCGCGTGCGCTGCGAAAACTATTGAAGATAGAACAAAATAATGTACTACGATTTTGTAGGACACGTCATCATCTACAAAAAATTTCGCGACAGCATATGTCTAACTATTATAGTTATGTCACAATAAGTGTTCTTTTATTATAAAAAAATAATTGAAATGCCTCCGCTAGAAAAGGGTCTTTATTTGTACCTTGGTATTAATCCTTATCCAAATAAATCATTTCATAATTAAGACGGTTTCAATACCTATCGATTACTTCTTAAATTTTTCAAAGCGGACATTCCATTCAAAAGATATGACGAAATTAAAAATGTTAACGGGTCCACGGGTCACGCGCGGGTTGCGATTTCACTCACTCAAGGAGAAGCGCGTGCAAATGTATGAAATAAGTAGACGCGAGGCTCGAACCCACGGTCTAAGTTTATCCTAAAATGTTTAAAAAAATTATGACCACCCATGCGAAGCTGGGACAGGCCGCTAGTTTATTATATTTTGCTTAATCTATTTTAGGAAAACTTACAGCTACGCGGGTATACATTTGGTACGTGATATAAAATCATGCAGCAAAGTTGCTACACGTATACTGATATCCAATAAAGATAAATAAAAATGGTTATGAAACCAGTAACAGTAAATATAACATTAAATATATTAGCAAATAACTACTGCATTGAAACCAAACTGATGCAGCAAAATAAAAATGCATACTCAACATTAAAAATTATACATTCCCATTGCAAAAACAGATCGCAATTACCTTTATAAAGAAAGATAGAAATATAAATGGAGACTCAATACCATTGCTGGTGATAATTAAAGGAAAATAACTTAAGCATTTTTCCTCTTCTGGGCCAAGAAGCGTTTTTCGTGTCCTTGTTTTGTAGATCAGGAGTCAGTGGTAGTTTTGTCAAGGCATATTCTACACCCGCAGATACTAACAATATAATGAGGATAAGAAATATTATGAGTAGTTTGCTATTTATTAAATCCGGTGCTATTATTATTTTTAATGCCAAAGCCTCAGGTACAAACTCAAAAGCATGTATGCAAAGCATATTTTATATTCACAGTCGTTTTATATTACAGTTTTATAGTACAGTTTTATATACCAGTCGCAACATCTAAGTTTAAATATTTACCATAATATATTTTAACATAGCGTAATTTTTCATCTACGCAGTACTAGTTTGTTTTAAGTTAGTAACTAACTATGTAAGTGGTGGTAAATACCTAACGTATTTAAATGTATTTTTTTTTAATAATGTTAAATTACGCTTGACGAACCAAGGTTTTATTATGCATAACAATATATTGTTGTGTTAAATCATTGTCAATAAATGATTCTGATTCTAGTTCTTCTTTAGTTTTTTTTTACACTGCATGTGTAACACCTTTGTAATACCATAATGTATTTCTGGCAATAAATTGATTTGATTTGCCTTAAATTTTGGTATATTTATTTAAAACATTCACACAAAACAATGTAGTGCAAGGAGGACTTAATGCTAATAGCATTGTCTACCAGTCAACCTGGGCGTGCAAAAAGATGGTGAAGAAGGTGTGGCGTGAAAACGGTTGATTTTAAGTGGTAACTTTAATTTAAACTATAAAGAATAAAGGGAAGAAACAGTATACGAGTAGCTTAGTAAGAAATCTACGACTAGCTCCCAGACTAGCACCTTTTTATTCACTTTTCCGTTTCATTTAATTTTGCCTGCCCTTTGCCGGTAGCGCCTGACCGGCTTGACACTCTTGTGCTAATTTATTCCTTGATGTCGCCAAAGGATTAGGATGGATTCGTGCCTCCTATGTGGGCAATAAATTTCCTCCGAGCTCTGGCGATTTTTTCTTTTTAATGTTTTACCTGGAACAAAAAATGTGCGGGTTAGAAACTTGGAATTTGTAGTCGGTGTTTTTGTAGCGAAGAGCAACATCATTTTAGCTTGTTCTCGATTTTGAAATGAAATTCTTAGAATTTTCAACCTATTATCTTTTTATTTTAGCGGCTCGGAAAATTTTAATTAGAATTTTCTATTCAAAGCTAGTCAAAGTAGTAAAGTCATTTTTCAATAAAATCACAAGGATTGCTTGGCCATGAAACACAGTTTCTTAACTAGTTCGGGAGCCTATGGATTCAATAACAATACTGTAACTAATTATGTCAATAAAAAAGAAATAAAAAAAATTAACTATAGTTCGACGAATAAAACTATGGTAACTGGCAACTTTCTGCAGAATAGTCATCGAGATAACGTTATTTTATATTGTCATCATCATCAGCTATTAGTAAGTCAACAGCTTGACAAAGGCCTCTTTCATACATTTTCAGGAAATACTATTTTGTCATTCTTCATCCGTCACCTACACGTGACCTTGAAGTGAGTTTCAGTATTTTCTTTATACTGAAACTCACTTCAAGGTTATTATATTTTTATTTCATTTTCTGTCTGTCTATTTTATTGCCTGGATAAAAATCTTTGAATTTGAATTTAATGTTAGAGAGATACAACTAATTTCAAATAGATATAACTCCCAAACCTAATTCTTTTAAAATCAGCCCACACGTAGTACACTCCCAATTGTAACTCAATTTGAATAAATAATGTACCTACGTTTCGGTGTTACCAAACAGAATTATCGCGTGTCTAAATAACACTCGTGTAATTTAACTAAATTCACTTGAAGCCACACCGACGGCTTAATTGGTGACTTGTTTCTATCCTCCCGAAAAATGGGTTGGCTTTGAGAATAAATACAGGTATGTAATATACTGTACGTGTTATATAATTAATAAACTCTGTATATGTATATTGTCAGAGTCATTTGGCCTACCACCAGCACAAAAAATTACCTGTATCCCAAGTTGTGTTTACCATATTTGGTTTCTCGTTTTTCGTTCTTGTTCCGTGTTCATTGCAGGTTTTGTAAGAGAACGCGATAGAGATACCGATACGGAACTTTATGTTGCAAGTATGATGAAAATTAGTAGTAGAACATAAAGTTCCGTATCGGTATCTCTATCGCGTCTTCATACAAAACCCGCAATGAACACGGAACATAAACGAAAAACGAAAAACCAAATATGGTAAACACAACTTATACTTGGGGTATAGGTAAACGCTACGGACGATTGCAATCTATTACTCCAAATTTATTTATGTTGTACCTTGACACGCAAGAAGAAGTGTACATTATTTTAATTAAACACAATATTAAAGTTTCCCGTAGCATATCATAGCTTATCGAATTTGCGTCTATCACTCTGAGACGTAAAATACCTTTGCCCATCCATACCTTTCATATCGGAGACACAGCAATGCGAGAATTACTGCTTGACGACAGAAATTGGTATCTAAAGTGAAAAGATTGTCTGGACAGGACCTAATTTCTGCTTCCATAACACGAAATATGACAGGAGCCTGACTGATGCTCACGTCACTAATGTCATTGTCATACAATTTATCTTTGCGTAGGCGTCTAATTCTAATACCTCCTGGCACTAATTATCACAGTAGTTTCTATAGACAGTTTCATATTAACGTGAAGGGCAACTTTCAGCCATGTCTCTGTTTACAGAACGACTCATGTGGACGACCACCAGTGCTCTCACCAGTGATCCATCAGTAAGTAGTATAAAACAACACGTGGAAAGATGAATTTATTATGTTTGTTAGCTAGATACTGAGATTTAATAAAGGATTACTTTGATGAGCCCATTAATTCATCAAGATAATTCTAATTTTAGTCTCTACCTAGAGAACAGGAAACCCCGCGAAGTAACAAAAGGAGGGAGCTCAAACGAAGCTACTTAAAAACGGATAAAACCAATTAAGAAAATTAGAAAAATATTCGAGTGAAGTCTTCCATAATCGATTACTCAAAAGCTTAAAAGATTCGTTGAATTAATCACCTGAGTTTAGGAATAAACAGTAAAAAGCTAGTCTTGAACTTAAACACACTTACACACACAACAACAAAATTGGCTCGAGCCAATTTTACGGAGTGACACCTTATTTTAGTTTTTTTTTATATTGTTATTTATGCCGTAGGACGTCCACTGCTGAATATATGCCTCCAAAAGATTCCCATAGATTTTAAGAGCACTGTTGGTCTAGTGGTTGCGGCATCGCATAACTTAGAACCTTAACATCTAAAAACATTGAGTCATGTGCTCGAAAGGAGCCTTTTCTAGGCGCAATTCCTTTCAGCACACTGTTTCGAAAGAAACCAGTGACACGACAAGAAGAAGGCCGTACTTTTCCTCTAAAAATATAGATTGATAGAAATTAATTTATTGCACAAAACAAAACGTATCGTGTATAGGCGAACTTAATGTTAGACAGTTAACGACTTAATAATCTTCTAACCTTTGAGTATATAAATAAATATTGGTGGACTTTCCACACAGCATTATCTAGCCCCTAACTAAGCACAGTTGTAATATGGAAACCAGATAGCTGATATAATACATATACTTGTTTTTTTTTTGTAAATACATACTTATAATATTATATATCACTCAGACAGAGAACAAACATCTATGTTCATCACACAAATGTTCTCGGTGGGTATTGAACCCACGGCCTACGGCGCAGAGTTACTACCAACGGATCTGTCAAGACTGTCAAGTTGAGTCGTTTCGAAGCGATCGAAAATATGTTTTGTAAAACTTATTTTCATTTCAGCCAGTAATGAAGTGGTTGCTCATCTCTGCTAAGCATCTTTAATGGGTAATTCCTATCCTCATCATCAGAATAATTGGGGCCGAAAATAATAGTGAGGCGGGGGTGGTGAGATATTTTCCATTATGCCATAGTTCATTGTAGCCACCATATTTTAATGAAAATTATTAAGTTTTTAGTGTGAAAGCAGTATAAATTCCTAAACAAACAACGCCAACAACATAGCCGCTATAATAAAAAGTGTAGTGTTGGTCAATATAATGCTTTTTTTTGGAAATATTTTCTTTCTTCATACGGGAATAACGGGAATGCGTTACTGAACTTAGGTACCGAGCGTCGTTTTCGGTAAAAGTTTAAAACGAAAAAAATACCTATAACAATCTCCTCAGTTCTCTCATTACCAAGTACTAACTTATCTTTCAGAATGTCTAAGAGGGTAGTCAGAGTTAGGTCCAATTATTACATATAGCATATACCCACCCTTTACAGTAGTTGGTTTCCATACGTGACAGGTTGCAAGCCAATCGCCGCTGCTACAATACTAACTTATTTCCTCACTGTTTTCCTTCACGGAGCACTACCATTGGAGCATTACCATGAATGAATGAATTCATTCATTCAATACAGTCCATTGCGTACCTATATATTTTTTTCGAAGGGAAACGCACACGACCAGATTCAAACCTTGCGATCAGAAGGCAAATTAGATCATCTGTGACGCAAACGTCACATATGATCTAATAACCTTTTATATAAATAGTGCAATGTTTTTTATAAATTTCGTGTCCAGCTACTCATAGAGGTGCAGTAGTGCTTGCAATAAACTAGGCTCTAAATTCAAAACGGCACAAACACACGTCGTCCTCAACTTCGGAACTAAATTTAAACGAGTGGCCGGCTCAGTTCTGTTTAAAAATGAACCCTAGTTTTCGTTTTACGGCAATAAAGTTTGGTGTACGTCCAACTCGGTTTTCATTTGCATTGCCTCATTGCGTTTAGCTGCAAAGGGTTGGAGCGATTATTTTAGTAGTTTTTATAGGCGTGAAAAGTTTGACCCAACTAGTGTTGGAGAATTTTTCTGGTCTTTTCTACTTTTCGTGTTGGTTATTTTGCATATCAATATCTCTCAATCAATTGAATCTCATTGCATACGTGTAAGAGTTTTAAAACATTTTATTTATACTCAAATTCACTATAACTCTTTTTCATTAGTCATCAGTAAGAGATTTCAATTAATAGTCGAAGCGAAATGTAATTACAACTTAATATTTTAGGTTTCTTACGTAACCAGTCAAGTAACATCTTATTATATTGTAGGTACCTAAATAAGATTGTTTTTTTTTATACAATTAGCTGATGGAACAAGTAGATGGCCCGCTTGCAAAGCATTGCCTCGTAAGTCACGCACGATAGGAACGTGCCCTTCGATGCACTGCCACATGCGTCTATCAACTTGAGGCATACAGATGTAAAGCCTCATGAGCCTGTAATTACACCGACAACCACACTCTTCAAACCGGAACACATCAACGCTGCTTGGTGGCAGAAAAAGGCGTGGTGGTAGCACTTCCCCGGACGAGCCCTTCACAAAGAGCTTTACTACTCTTAAAACCTATTACTCTGCATAAAAGATATCATCAGCAGCCTGAAGATGTACACTGCCAGACATTGGCCTCTATACATTTCTAGGAAAAACAATTATAAGCCATTTAATAACTTCCCACAATCCTCACAATATCGTCAGTCCGTATCGTGTAGTAGGAATTTAATCTACTACTTATGTAACCCATCACTGACTGACTTTACCCTCATGTACTCGTAGGTACCTAATGGTTAACTGAAGAGTGAGGTGACCAGACTCTTCACTGCGCAGTAAAAAACAGACGACGTTGAAAACAGACCGACTTTCGCATCATTAACCCATTGTTTCATCCTCGAATTAACACTACGCGAATATTACCAAAATTTGGCAAACACTGCTTACAAAATTTTTCAATACGCAAACAAACAAGTTTGGTGAAAAATATTTTGTGGATTGCCACGTTGCCACCAGTTTTTCTTGTGGCCTGTTTATCCTGACAAATTGCGTCTATATTATTGCGGGCCGAAATGTAAGACCATCTCGTAGCGATGTATTATTTTGGTTTGCTTTATTTTGCTGAAAATTCGGTGTTGCGGGTTTCGAAATATTTTTGGCATGTTTTCAGTGGTTTTTGTGGAGCGGCGTGTTTTGTCTTGCATGCTGTCAGAGTCAGCTCTACTCCTGAAAATATATTTTGTTAAAAATAAACTAAGTACATGTCATCATCAACTCTAATTCAAAATTGCATTATAGCCAGGTAGGTATTGAACTTTTTTATGAAACAGCTGTTTTTTTTTCGCGTTCACAGTGTTGGTTTCTTAGAAAAATTTATTCATATTTATGGGTACTTTAGCCCCCTGAAGTTTTAAAAACAAGTATTGGAACACCTTGTTTAAGTATTGTATCAGTTATTTGGTTCCCATATTACAAGCTTTGCATAGTTTGGAGCTAGACAGAGGTGCGTTTAAAGTTTACCAAATATCTACAAACTGAAATCTCTAAAACTAAACCCTGAATAGACAAACGCTCTACAAACGATATACTTTATCACCGTCACAAAACAAGAAATAGCACCCTAATCTCAAGATTTAATAAAACCATTAGCTCCCTCCACATTTCCATTTCTAAAATTGAATAGCTTGGATTGAAAAAGTGCATTCTGCATTCCTTGGCAGCTTTTATTCCTTAACTGATCTGAAGTTTAGGCGGGCTTAACGCCTTCGGAACTTAACTTAGCGTCAGTGTCTTTATTTTTAACAGGATTTTAAACGGTTTAGTTGGACTTTAGATGAAACGTTTGGTATGTAAATATACAATGATAAATATCAAAGTTTTTGTACTCGTTTTTAAGAGTAGTAGAGCTCTTTGTGAAGGGCTCGTCCGGGGAAGTACTACCACCACGCCATTTTCTGCCGCCAAGCAGCGTTGCTGTGTTTCTGTTTGAAGAGTGTGGTTGACGGTATAATTTCAGGCACATGAGGCTTAACATCTGTATGCCTCAAGTTGATGGACGCAGGGCAGTGCATCGTAGGGCACGTTCCTATCGTGCGTGACTTACGAGGTAAAGCTTTGGTCCCGTTTTACCCTTTGGGTACGGAACCCTAAAAACGATTGTAAACAACTTAATTCTCAGTATCAAGACAAGATGGATTATTCTCAGAAAACTCCTTTAAGTTATCGCCACCCACTCCTGTTAGATACGTTGATGTAGGTACTTCTGGGAAGAGCGTGAAGGTCTTTTACATCGATATACTTTATTCAGACTTTACTCGATATACGATCAATAGAACCAGATATTAAGAAAATGTTATATAACAGATACTATCAGATATTTGAATCATGACTGTTTAAAATTGCGAAGTATTCTGTGTGAGGGAATGTATTATAGATTTACTTTATTCAGACTTTACTCGATAAACTATCAATAAAAAAACATACTTAGATATTTTTAAGATTTTGATCATTATTGTTCTGACAGTGCGTAGATGTAGTATCAAGCTATGGATCCGAATGAGATATCTATAACCTATTTTTCTTGAATATTTGTAACTACATTTAATTTTAGATACTTGTGTTTTTTTTGTTTTTTTTCAAATACTTCACCGCAATCGCTTTTTTTTTATAAATCTACCAAACTAATTAAGAACGTTAACTGTGTGTTATTGCATTTTATAAAAAAACATTTTTTTAAATTGAAAACTGTCTTATTCAAAAGAAAGTATCAGGATTCCGATAGTCCATCGAAATTTCGCACCGAATACTGCGAAAACGACAAACAACGGCCATTGTCCGACTTTGACCAGCACTGGACAGTGACAGGGCTGACATAATCCGTTTATCTGCAAGCCCTGCTGCCCGGCTGGACCCATCTCCAAATTGAATCGATGGAGTGATTCTTTTGGATTTAATTGTTCTGAGGATACAAGGAGGTAGCTACAGTTTTCGATCGCTTACGAATGTTTCCTCGGTACCACAGATGTTCTTATAAAATAATCAATTGGTATTAATGATAGTAACAAAGGAGCCTCTTTGAGGCGAACTTCAAATCCTTTCACCACACTGTTTCGAAAGAATCCAGTGACTAGATAAAATGAAGAAGGAGTGATTATAATAACTGGTACATAAATAGTTATAAAATTTTGATCTTTTGCGGCAGTAAAAAAAAATCGTTTTTTATTTATTTATAAAATCCTATAGTTTGATTAATCAAATTATAAGATTCGTAAATTATAAGTCGTTTTGATTAGATTGCGGAGAGTCGGTATATGATAAAATATTTCTTCCTAGAAATGTATAGGGAGCTCTATGTTCTTTTCTAGGACTTTTCAGGACAATGATAAAGATGAATGGCCTAAATTATTTAGAGTTGATGTCTGAATACACTAATATTTTTGGAATACTAATCAAAACACAGAATATAGGCTAATCAACTGTTAATTTATGTCAATCGTCACCAACACGAAAACAAGTCATAAAAAATAATTATGTTGCTGTATAAACAATTTTATGAGCACTAATTAAAACGCCTGTCATTCCGTCCAATACAAACCAAAAAACATAATTCCCTCCAATGGCCGCCAATAAAGTGACCACAGAATAAATTATTCCAGGGAAATTAAATTCCAGTGTGTGTTTCGTGTTTTGTCGGAATTAAAATGTGTATCACGTATAAGAGCCACCCCTGTCGGGGCTGATGTCACTCGGAAAAAGCATTTTATGCAAAATAAGCACTATTGCCATGGCTATTAGAACTTCGTATCAAATTGATAGTTTTCTGACATTTCCAAATTACAGTGACAGTTGCATACCTATAATACTAACTATATTTGCTAGTCAGTTATAACATTTGACATTATGCGAGTCAGAAACCGAATGCTAAGACAAAGGAACAAAGGAAAAGGACAAGGAAGGCAATGTAAGATAAAAGCAATAGCATTTTAGTGTTCCCGCACACGGGCCTCCGGCCACAACCACAAAACACCGCCACTGGCATATTTCCTGTAGTTTTCATACGAAGCGAGCAGCGACGATTTGTAGCGTGTGGCGGCTACCGGCGTCAACCGTGTGCGGCGAGTCCATATAAAATGTATGAAAACTACAGGAAATATGCCAGTGTCGGCGTTTTGTGGTTGTGGCCGGAGGCCCGTGTGCGGGAACACTAAGTCTCACTTCTCAGGCAGAAGTCACAAAAAAGAGGAGTCAAAGAAAAAAATATCACAAAAATATCGGTTTATTACTTTAGGATTAGATGGGTTTATGTGTTGTCCAGCATTAATTTATTTATGCAAGAGGATAAATTCATGATGGCCGACCTCGAAGTGATTATACTGTACGCAAGTGCTTTGTTATTCTGTGCCCGTCCTCGTCTCCTGGGTGGCGTTAATAATGGTAAATGTGCATACCGCCGAATAATGTGAGGTGCAATTTGTGGTCGCGAGTAATGAGTTCATTTATAAATAGGAGTTTGGAGGTACTTTATTTTGCACGAATTGCTGTGATTTGTGAGGTACTGAACTTATGCATGCCACACTATTTGCTAGAACATTTAAGGCCTCGTGTTTAATTTACTAGCGACTGCTCGTGATTTTACTCAAGTGGGAGTTTTACTTAATTTGCCTTCCCGTGGATTTTATGATAGAAAGAAAGAAAACATATTTATTTGATCCACAACAAAAAATAACAATAACAGTGGGTAGGTAGGTACAACCTACGCATAGAACACACGGATCAAACCATATAAAGCTATAGAAAGAGTAGACTAAAATAACATGAAACCGGCAATATGTGGTGACACATGATTGCATAATGTTGTAAAAGTTACTAAAAGATCGGGACCAATATTTATTTGGTGACCTAGAATCTCCTACAGATCACAGCTATAAAGCTGCAGTAATACTTCAGATGTGCTGAAATCCATAAATATGTATAGGCTTGATGAATCAAGTGCTTAGCTTAAATCGATCTAGACTGTAGCCAAACTACGCAATTTTCTACCAAAATGACTAAAGCATGCAGAGAAACCATAAATCTAGATTTACAACCATTTCAGCTGTTTCACGTCCACTGCGATTTATTTCAGAGATAAAATAAAACAATTTAACTTATTAGATGCACCCGCAGTAAGCGTGGCCAGACATTTTATTATCACTGCTTTCAATTCTGAATAGATAAAACGTTGGCTTCCATGAGCCTGCAGTCTCTTGGCAAGCCTCCAGTAACACAACACTGGGCACTGACTCTCACAAATCGACGTCCAACCCTACCACCGACCCCCAGCCCGAATCTGACCTTAAGCACACTGAGTAAGACCCAAATTTATTCGCACTTACTCGTGTAACAGAAAACATTTCGAATTCAAATGTGTCGCTGATGCCGGTCTGTTCCAATATTCTATACCAATAAAGTAGAATGGCTGGAATAAGCTCGATTTTGGAGTGTATGGACGTATGATGACGCTGCAGGTGTGTTTTTGAATACTCTTTTACATTTATTTACTCGGTGATCGCTTTCGTAATACCAATTTAGATTCAATGAGTCCTATTAGAGTAACTACGGTTTGAAGGTTCGTTTTATGGGGGCATCAAAACCTCTGGGAGACTGTGATAATAACAATTTTCCAGGAAAACTGCTAGCGCAGGGCCTTTGTAATTGGTGCGCTTGATCATAAAGGCTAAACAGCTCATTTTATCGACTTAACTATCTTACCTATTATGTGAGTTTTTATAATGCTCACACTTCACTTCAAAAATAGTACCGTATTTTAATCACCAAAGAATTTTATGATTCGTGATGCATTTCTATCTCCTCAAGACTCGTGATGGAAAAATATGATAGATACTTTACAAAAATAAGGAAGAGTCTAAGTTCCGCTTTGCAAATCCGTTTTATTTTCCAAACTTTGAAGAAATCGTCAATTAAACAAACAGTTACATAAAAAAAAAAGAGTTTGAATCTCGGTATCCGGTGAAAAAGGTTTTCTGCAAGAGTTCCGCCGCTCTAATTACGTCTCAGCACAAAGAGTTACTCCACAAAGAGGTGTCTGGTTACGCTGGCCCACGGAATTGTTGAAAAGTAACCGCTTCCAAGGCACTAGGCTAGGTACTGGTTTTAAGTGTTCAAACTTCGAAATTCTAGCTACGAAGGCAAAGAAAATTGTGAACAAAGTAAATGACCCATTTATCAGATTTTGACCCGCTTATAACCCACTCAACAGATGCAGTAACGAGCAACCAATTTCGGAAATAAATTTGTTGTAACTCAGTTTAACACAAAAATTAAGAATCTTAGAAAAGTTTAGTGCGAATTTAGTTTTACGAAAAAAAAAAAAAACTGATGGCATTATTTTGAAACTTAATAAAAATAAAACACGACATCAGAAAGACAAAGACTCAGCAATAATCGTACTAAGACATAATTCTGTCGAAAACAAGAACACGGAATAAACCGAAGACACCAATGAACTAGCAGGTTGATGCAATATGGGTAGAAAAAATGCAAACGAATCTGAATCTTATGTAAGAGCCAATAAAGCTCAGGTAGCTCTTCAATTCAGATGACGTAGTGATAGCACAAGGTGAACCAAAGTGATCCGAAGAGGTTTAAGCGAAACACGGTGTCAAAGGAAATTGGGCGTTATTAGCCGCTGTCTAGGTGGATTTTCTATTGTCGATTTGTAAGATGCTTACGAAGATGACCCGAGGGCCATAACCCTCACCCTTGGCATTTCGCCAGGGTACTTATACGGAGACGGACGTGTCTGCCTCCAGCCGTCTAGTTTTACGGCTTTTAGATAAATTACGTTCGTGAAAAAACGAAATCAGGAAATATTTCCAATATTTTCTTTCATGATAAAGCACTGGCATAAATCTGGCAGTTTTTCGGATGGCTGGAACTCGTTATAGTTTTGAAAGTGATTTAGTTGCAATACCGATGTTTCTTCAGAGAGCGATGAATAAATTTCGGTCCTATAATTGTATAAAACTTTTTTTTAGAGACCGATATGAAATACACCGTTGCGTTTTAGCTACAATTTTTAAGCGCAAACGTAGTAAAGTTGTTGAAAATGTTATTTTTCGAGAACTATCTCTGACAGGTGCAACACTAGACACGTAGTTTGCTCAAATAACATCCTGAATAAAAGTGAGCTCTTGGACTATGAATTCAAATAAACTTCCATCTAGGGTTGCCCAACCAGATCCCACTTCAACGTCATGTCTAGACTTTACATGCAAAAAAGTTTTGAAGTTTCGACCCGATGTCATTCGAGTGCGCGAGGTAGGTACAAAAAACCAAATGCTTTCGATAAAGATTTTTGTATTGTCCCAAAAGTTATCATAGATAAAAAAAAAATGATTTTGTTTATTTGTTTATTTCAAGACTTTCCTAGTAACCTAGCTTTTGTGGTAACCCTATCTAATTCTGGAAGGTATGTAAGGTTTTAGTGCATTTTTGCAGAATTTGACGGTCTGCAAAATGAAATGTCATCGTGAAATGTTTGCTTTGGTTTCCGTTTTACCTCCAAGATTTTCTGAAAACTTAACTGTGTACTGGATTTAGTGTTGCGGAAACAACTATTTCCTGCCAGTTGCTCTAGATATAATAAAACTTTTAGATATTTTTGGTTCATGCGAACTTGCAAGAACAAAAATAAATATTGGGGATCATATTTCACACACTTTCAAGCAAAAATAAGCATAGATTACTATGATTTTAAGAGTAGAACAGCTTTTTGTGAAGGGCTCGTCCGGGGAAGTACTACCACGACGCCTTTTTCTGCCACCAAGCAGCGTTGCTGTGTTTCGGTTTGAAGAGTTTGGTTGCCGGTGTAATTACAGGCACATGAGGCTTAACATATGTATGCCTCAAGTTGATGGACGCACATATACATACTTGTTTACTGATTTACTATAACACCTAATGAACTTTTACAAAATAATGGTGAACACTTACTTATACTAAACTTATCACATAAAACGTTTGCCCTCGTTGGGGATCAAACCTACGACCTACAGCGTAGAAGGCACTAGAAATTCGCAAAGCTTAGTAAGATGTTCTTAGTTTTTCCATTAATTTAATTGCTTTCCGCCGTGCAATCACTTGAGCAGGTAATTAGAGAGTTAACTGCTTAACTAGTTATACAGTTTAATGTTTAGTGGGCCATATCAAGTTGATAGTCTGGGCTTGCTACCTATTTTATGTCAATTTGGTCGGTTTTATGTTCTTTGGAGATGATACAGCTGAAATTTGGCGGTTTATTCGTGTTTTATGGATCGTCAGGTAGTAGTCCGAAGGGAGCCAGAAAAAGTGTATTATACAAGGTGTTCCAATACTTGTGTTTAAAACTTCAGGGGGCTAAAGTACCCATCAACATGAATATCTTTTTCTAAGGAACCAACACTGTAAACGCGAAAAAAAAAACAGCTGTTTCATACAAAAGTTACCTGTCTTAAACCGTACCTACCTGTCTTAAATGTATGAAACAGCTGTTTTTTTTTCGCGCTCACACTGTTGGTTCCTCAGAAAAAGTTATTCATATTGATGGGTACTTTAGCCCCCTGAAGTTTTAAACACAAGTATTGGAACACCTTGTATAGTCTTTATACAATTCTATATTATTGACCGATACAATATTGGAGTTATTTTTCATACAGTTTTGAAGTTGTAGGAAATTCGATTTAATTTATTTATTGATCCTGCCCTCGGCTCCGCTCGTATAGCGTTTATCCGTATACCCTGTATATATAATATAGTGTGTACCAATTAAAAGAACAACTGTGACCGCACAATTCTGTCCGAAGAGTAAAATACGCCTTTTATTGTTGCACACAATAGGGCAGCAGAACAATATGCCCATTATTTGAGCGAAAGAAAATAAGGTACTTTCATTAATTAAGTTTAAGTTTAATTGCGTTTCAAAATGATCTTTTCTGACAACGGCAGTTTTGGTCAACATGGACGCAGCTTTATGTACTGTTGGCATAAAATAAATAAAAAAAACCTTGAATATAAAGTATTGGGTAATTTTAAAGAATGGTTTATGGTT
Organism: Chloroclysta siterata; assembly: GCA_932294275.1. Taxonomy (NCBI): domain Eukaryota; kingdom Metazoa; phylum Arthropoda; class Insecta; order Lepidoptera; family Geometridae; genus Chloroclysta; species Chloroclysta siterata. Next base: position 22,121,616 of record OW028589.1, read on the forward strand.
TTTTATGCGCAAACGCGAGAGTAGCTTGTCAGTTCACCGGAATTTTCATTAATTATAAATGAAAAACGACCCCGTCCACGAACCATTTTATCCAAGCAATTCATCATACGAGTATTAAATAAAACCTTGTAAATAAAACCGAGCACGTGTGACGCCAAGAAATGCAATTTTGAGATTGCAAAATAAAAACGAAATATAAAATTCTGTGTAAGTCCAGCATGTTTTCCAAATAAAAGTCCATCTATTATTTAATTTAGAGATACCATCTGCAGACAATCGGGCTGTACGTACAACGCTACAGAATTTTAAGTTTAGCAATATATTTGGCGGAACAAGTGTATTTTCGCGCTGGTTGTAACAAATTGTGATCGTTTTGTTTTGCTGTCGGTACAAAGCCCTCTTATCAACGGCCTGGGGAGTAATTAAGTTGTGGATGTTAATTATGACATTTGTGTTACGCAACAGGTTCGATTCTTGTAATGGCACACCGAAATACGATCGTGAATAGTAAGCTAATTTAAAAACTATCCATCAGTATTGGTCAAAATACTTAAAATTTTATGCGTATTATAAAAACAAAATGAAAATAAAATGTTATGCAAACAAGGAGCCCTAACACGCATTTAAGTCAATCTTATTTTTCAAAGAATATTCTCCAAAACATCATTACAGGAAAACCAAAAACCGTTTACCGCACCAAGTTTCACGATAAGGTGTCAATTTTGGAAATTGTTTTTTGCGACATGATAAATTCAATAAAATGATGATAATATACGAACTGGGAGACGCCATTATTCGCAGATGCTGCCTCCAAAATTAATGCAAACGACACCCACAAAAAATGAAATAAATTTTGCCCTGACCTACATATAAACGAAAGATAAAGGAGCTCCTCAAGTGTCCTTGTTTTTGACACGTAATAAGTAAGCAGAACCGCTAGCACGAGTTCTAATGTTTTACAAACGCTAGAGAACTCTAGCGACCGTCAATATCGAGTTGGCACAAGCCTACCAATAAATTGGGGTATATTAAATCGAAACTATTGTTTAAATTTGAATTTCGAACGTAGATTCGTTTTCTGTCATCTTGGGAAGCTTTTTTTATACAACTAGCTGATGGAACAAGCAGAAGGCCCTACCTATAATAACGCATTGCCTCGCAAGTCACGCACGATATGAACGTGCCTTATGATGCACTGCCCTGCGTCCATCAACTTGAGGCATACAGATGTTAAGCCTCATGTGCCAGTAATTACACCGGCAACCACACTCTTCAAACCGAAACACAGCAATGCTGCTTGGCGGCAGAAAAAGGCGTGTACTTCCCCGGGCGAGCCCTTCACAAAGAGCTCTTCTACTCTTAAATAATGTAGGTAAATGGTATTTCTCATTTTAATGTTAATTGTATTTTTTTTTTGTGTTAGTTTAAGTTCCGTTGTGCAATTTTAGCGATATTTAACCAACATTTCTTCAGGTCCTTTAGCACAAAGTTTGAGTAGTTGTAATGAAAGTGATGTTGGGATTTGAACGAAAATTTTTCTCGTTGGCTTGAAGAAACAACCAGCAGTTTCTTTCTTCAAAACAAGACAGACTTAATTGATATGCCTGTAATGAGTCTGACTTGGATACATAATATACAAAAAAAAAACCACTTGGCACTGGCAAAATTTGTTTGTCAAAGGGATGGAGAAAGTCGAACGTAAAAGGAAAAAGTTCTTATACCCAATCGCTTGTAAGAATTCGTTAAAGATTTCAAGGCACATTGAGATATCAGAAATTCTTTCAAAGTAAAAGTCAAGATGTATTTATTCAGTAAAATCATTTCAAAACGTCTTAGAACTAGGTGAATCTAGGTGCCGATTCCACGCAACCAAAGCTTAGAAGAACAGGCAACAAACTTACGTTTTAGTCCCTTTCGTTCTTTTGTATGATCATTGTTACAAAGTAATTATTACAATATTTAAGCACCAATGTGGTGCCAATAGAACAAAAATAAAATTGACATGATAATGTGACTCGCTTAAGTTTCAAACAGCTTCTCACGATTGCTAAGCTCTCTTGTGCCAACCCCTTAGTCCAATACAGCCTGCTACTTGTAGTCTACTCACGAGCTCCGTCTCTATTTGCAACGTAAACAAATTTATATTCGATGCACATCTTGGCTGACAAAGCTATTCTCACCCGCAAGCATTCGACATGAAGTGGTCAATAGAGCTCTGTATCTGTGTGGCCCCTCAACAAATGACTCCATTTAAGAGAATCGGTCGGTCCCTCAAAAAACGTAGATACAAATATTTGCGAAGTCAACATTTTGAGGGCCCTTTAAAGTATGACGTCAATTTCACCCTGCACTTTTTTGCGATCGGGGGGTTGAAGCTACATATATATGATCGCAACTTTTAGTAATGCACGGTGTTATTACATTTTAGGTACGTAAATAATGTTAACTCTCAAAGAGGTGAATAGGTGTGGCCGAGTTGCTTGTCATAATTTCTGTTTTAGTGAAAGTGTAGAGAAAGATATTCTTTCGAGAAACTGCTTTCGAACTGGACAGGTAGAGCACAACTAATAAATTACGTGTCAATTCAATCCCGTGTAGCCGTAACATAACAACATGGCAGAGGATTCTTATTTTGTCATTGTATATATTTTCATCAAATCAAACTAAAACTAGTAGTTCGCCCCGAACTGAGATCTCGTGATGCGACCCGACGAACGCACCAAAACTTTGAGTAGGTGGTAGTCAAAGGCAAGTCCAAACATTATGTTTGGACTTTTTTCTGACTACCGCCTACTAACTTGGTACGGTAACCAAGTTTCAACTCTATTGGCCTATTTATTGAAGAGTTCCGTTGAACAGACCTTGGCTCCATCATCAGAACTGGTCGTTGTCACCATTTTATGAGAACTGAGTACCTCCTTAATATATTTCAAGAAAAAAAAAATTGAAAAAGCAAAGTAACTGGCCGACCAGTAGAAAAACCTTGATGCCAACGAAACTCTTAGAGATGGGAGCTCTTGGGTCGCTGGTTATCTTAATTTAACTTTTTTGTTGTATCTCAAAAACCGAGAGTCCCAGAAAAAAAGTAAAAATTGTTTTGGAATGTCCAAACAAAGCCCTTTCGTATGACATGTAACTTGATTTTTTTAAGTCACTTTTTTTATTTTTGCCCCCTTAAAAAACCCTATATCTTAAAAACCCTTCATCCGATTTTACTCATATACTTACCAGTAAATTTCTCAAGTACAAACTGTCGTCTTAACAAATTTCATGCAGATCGGATCAACGGTTCGAAAGTTATGGCCAGACAAACATACATACATACATACATAAAATGCCAAATCGCCCAAGTTGAAACTAAAGATCTTCGTTCGCTTCGCTCACTCGATCATAATAATCAAAATCAGAGCATGGCAGCTACATCCAAAAACAATTGAAATATGCGATTCATCTCAATGACATAGAATACAGCGCAGTCGATTATTCGTTGCGCATGTAGACACCGTAGCGTGACAAAACAAGCTATGGGGTGCGATGTGGTGCGCGATCTGATGTGATTTAACCCTAAATCGAGTATACTGGGCAGCAATCTTGAAAAAGGCATCTGTATTCAGGTCGGCCCACAATTATTTTTGATAATATTTTAGGACGAAGATTGATGTTGCCGTACACTGTATTCCACATTGTTTTTGGATAAAGTAAACAGGTCTTTTAATATACTGCAAATGCTTTATATAATGTCAGGATTTTTTTTAACCCTGCGAGATTTATGAGACGCTATATTATAGATATTATGTACTCAGGTAAATTTGTTCGAATAACAAAATCTGGTTTCGAATCTGCGACCTTGTGATCACACACAGATGCGCCTCAGGCTACACGTATAAACTACTCGCTTTTATGTCCTTGTAGTAAGCGTTATTATTCCTTGACTTTGTGTAGCGTGATCTGTACCATCAGTATTTGTATCGGTAAACAAGGAAAACGTGATTCCGCTGTATAATGATGCTAAACGAATGAAAATAAAGTCAACAGCGATCAACGAGGTCGGGAGCGTCGTCTGGAAACTTCACTGAAAAAGTAGTTAACTCCTAACTTTCAGGGGCTCGCAGGTTTAAAAACACTAAGTCGAACTGCTTTAAATCCGGTCCCAATTAGTTGGCCGTCACGCCGTTGGTCGGTGGAATGGGAAGGTGCTTTTTGGTCCTATTGAAATTTTAATAGCCACGGAATGTGTTAAAAGTTTAAGTTGTAACGTTGAATTTACAGTAATATAAATCTTTTGTTTCGGTGGTCTAGTGAAAGAGTACCGGTGGTCTAGTGGGAGTTACCCCGCCTTCCGATCGTAAGGTCGCAGGTTCGAATCCGGTCGTGCACCAATAATTTTTTCCTGTCGAAAAATTTATGTGGGCAATACCAGTGCTCTTAAACGGTGAAGGAAAACATCGTGAGGAAACCAGTTAGTATTCTAACAGCGGCGATGGGCTTGCAACCTGTCACGTATAGAATACCAACTACTGCAAAATGTGGGTATGCACCAAATGTAATGTTTGGACGTACCTCTGACTACCCCCCTTAGACGTCAAAGTCAAAAGGTATTTATTCAGTTGAATCATAAGGATCACTTTGAGAATGTCTTAAAGCTAGTTAAATCTAGGTGCCAGTTCTACGCGACCAAACTTAGACGTCTTTAAAGAATCTGGATTTAGTATTTGGTACACACCATGACATCTTTTAGATGTGATGGTGTGTACCAAATACGATATCTACCGGGCCTGGGGAATAAAGTGGTAAAGCTGTTTTTTAATCATATTTCAAAAATCGCTAAATTAAACTTGATCGATCTTCTTCCTATCATCTTCCTTTTACTTAGCGTGGGACGAGGAAACAGATTATAAGGAGTGAACAGATTTGTCACTAAGAGCTGATTTCACCATGCTCTGTTAGATTAACAAAGGATTAAAGGCCCGTTAAATATATCAAAATATACGCGTTTGACATCTAAGGTTAGATTTAACGGCCTGTTAATCCTTGATTAGTAGCTAACAGAGCATGGTGAAATCAGCTCTAAGTCCATCCAAAATTATTTTACCATCAAGTCGCATCGACCCTATTCTATTTCCTTTGCTATTTGTTGATTAAAAATCTTTTTCAATGGTCATTGATCCCAAATATGGCTTCGAAAGATCCGACTTACGCGCAATTATAACTAAATTACAGAAAGACGACAAAACGATCCCCCATGTTCATTTTGTATTCTGGAGAGCAAAAAAGCATTCTCGATTTAGAATGCCGCTTCCATTCCGAGGAAATTGGGGGCTGTGCGACTCCGAGCCGGCTTGTGATGAAAAGGAATCTCTATTACACTGGATTAAGGTTTATTTTAGCCTTGACGTGATCCCGCCTACAACGAAAGAAGGTCCTGAATTAGGTCCAAATATTTAGCTTCGAATTTTATGGTCAATAATATCAATGTATTTGCGATTTTATATTACATTACTTATCGTGTCAAGGTTTGACACGATAAGTAATCATATAAAAAGCTTTAAATAAAAAAAAACTTTAATTTTCTATAGTTAGTGGTGAGGCAGATTGGCAGTCTTTACTTAGTCTTTACTTAGATAGTATTCTGTAAAATGTCCTCCGAATGATTAAAAAAAGTAGAGCTCTTTGTGGAGGGCTAGTCCGGGGAAGTACTATCACAACGCCTTTTTCTGCCGCCAAGCAGCGCTGCTGGGTTTCGGTTTGAAGACTTTGGTTGCCGGAGTAATTACAGGCACATGAGGCTTAACATCTGTTATGCCTCAAGTTGATGGACGCGGGGCAGTGCATCATAGGGCACGTTCTTTTCGTGCGTGACTTACGAGGTAATGCTTTGTTGTAAGTGATGGTTACCACATAACATATATATATTCATATATTCATTTATTTTAAACCATAGGGACTTTTGTGGAACACTTAGTTACGTCAATTTGTTCGTACAAAAACACAATGTTAATACAAATTCACTGTAGGTACATAACTTTAGATGCAGCTGTATAGAGGCTTTGTCAAAAAATAAACTAGGTATAAAATATAAAAGATTCCTAAAATGTCACTGTAAAACTATGGAAAATACACTGATACCCCCTTACACCCTTAAAGAATCTTGAGTTGGTACTTAGAGATCTGAGGGGATATCCACCGTGCTTAGGGACAAAAGTCGTAAAGCCGATTCTGTTAAGGGGCTGATACTAGTCAAAGTACTTCTGACTCGCACAGTTCAAGATTTTGGAAAATCTAAGATATACAAAAAAGTTTGCATAAGTACAAAAACTAGTAAAACTTCGCCTCGTAGATTTATTATTATAGAATAAAATAGAAAAATCTTTATTTTGTCTGTTAACGATCAAAATTTACAAGAGCTGTTACAATTGATGACAAAAAAGGCCACCACTCAGCATTTGCTGTAAGAGCTCAAGCCCATACAGCGCTGGTTTTCAGTGGCGCCAAATATTATCTGAATATGGCGTTGTTCGAGTGAATATTCTATAGTGTATGTAGTATATCATCTGTGCGAATGGTTGGGAAGTTATCACAAAGGGTGCGGGTACGATTACACTGATTGCACAGCGCCAGCTGTTTTAATGAAGAGTCTGATTGCTTACAATACTTTTTATATGGAAATTGGTCTGTTGACATATCATCTTGATAAGTCTTGAATGAATAAATGATAATTGAAGTTTAGGTTAGTATTATTGAAGGTGTGTTGACGGATACAATTTTTGACTATACTTACGTGAACAACAATAATGACAAAGGTGCGTCAGAGACACGTCCAAAACACCATTCACTTTCAATTTCATAATTCAAAAGTTACATTAAACTCGTCTCCATAAAAATATCCATGAAATAGGAACTCGTAAAAAAATTTATAGGCTCTGCACTGAAAAACGAAAACGATGAATATTGAGTGCCATAAAATGTTAAAGTAAAAACGTTAACATCGCCTTTTTATTTAGCGACGGAATAAGAGGTTAATATATTTTACACAAGCGTCTGCCTGCGGATTCTTTTGCTTCACCTGTATTAAAAGTTTGATCAAGATAAGATAAATTTATTTCATTACAAACTTGACATATTAGGAATACATAAGGTTACAAAAACACACGAAACCGAAAATACACGGTTTAACCAAATTGAATCATCACTTTGGTTGAATTGAGCAGAAATGTAAGGAATGCCAAACATTGAATGATTCTTTTTTATGTTTACTTGGATCAATTTGGTTGCTTCATCCAAATTAAAGGCAAAAGTGAACCGTGTATTTTCAGTTTTATGTAAATAAAATACAATCCTGAGTGGATGACATAGGTACCCAAACTAGGAAGACCTGTAAGATGGCGTACCTATATCCTTTGACATAGATGGGCCTGCCATATGAGCTAAATGTAAATACACTCGACCGCAAAAAAAAGGGTCACCTGAAACGACACAATCTAGCTCTTTAAATTAAAAAGTATCTGAAAAAAAAAATTTATAACGCATAAAATAAACTACTACTACTCTACGCTGGCTAAACCCAAACTTTAACATGGTGATAATTCTGGTACATTCTTCCAAATTCAAAGGCATGATTTTGCAAAAATAACTCGAATTGAATATAGAAAATCAATTTCTAGTCCCATTATTTATACAAAATTTAAAAAACTAAATCAAAGAAGTCGAAATTGCAAAATGAATCACAATTTGAAAAAAAAATTACTTATAACGCATTTTTTTTATGCCATTATAGTAAAAAAGGATATATGAAGGGTTGCATACAGTCCGCATATCCTCTTTTGGTTTCAATTCTTAAGCTATCTTGATCATTTCTTGAATATATTACTGTTTTCAGGTGACCCTTTACTTTTGCGGGCGAGTGTATTTGGACGTACCTCTGACTAAACCCCTTAGATATCCTCACAGAATCTTTAATTGGTTTTCAGAAGGATAATAAAAATAGCTTTTTGTGAGGAATCCTTAAGCAGTGGTTTCTTTTCATCAATACATAATCCACGACCCTTATTTCAATGGAAATAATATTTATCGTAAAAATCTTACCTAGTGGTTACAAGCAAAAACCAGCACTGTTTTAGTGATTATAAGTTTGATTTTAGCAATCACATCGCCAAAATATTCTAGTAATAAAACTCAGAATATTGGGCTCAAAACAATAACATCCTTAACAGTACCAAAATCACGACCTAGTTTCGTTTCACAATAGTATGATACACATAACAAATCATTATTTTCCCGGAAACGAAGGAATTGTACCGAATATCGGTATAACGAGTGGTATTTACTTGTTTCTTTGTATTTATCGGACTTTGGAGCCGCACCTTAGCATTAGCACTCTAAGCATCGTATATCCAACTTTATTCCTATTGATTTAAATTAAATATTCGATCTTCAGGTGCATTTCGAAATTTAAAAATTATCTATGGTTCCTTTGTTCTTGTCAAATTGAATTGAGCGTTCACGAACTTTTCAATATTGATACGTACATATTGATGTTCTTTTTGCCTCGTTAGGATTTAACTATATATTACTTAGATAAGTGACAAGGGACTCGCTGTGCACTAAAATCAAGTCAATCTTCATGAAGATGCTTCGTAGAGAGGCGAAACACGTGTCGAATATCGAAGTCTTGTTAAGTTAAAAATTTTGTGGTTTTTGTTGTGTCTACTTCACGTAATTACACTTTGTAGGGTTTACAGGAGCTGTGTAGGGTTGTACACACATGAGTTTATATTTTATTAAGCTTAAACAGATTAGATTAGCGGATTGATACTACATACTCGTATTTGTTTCAGTTTATTTATATTTAACAATGGAATTCCGCAAAGTCACGCCTGAATCAATTAATTATTTGAAGTAACGGCTTTTTATAGGACTATAATAGTTACCAAGTGGAAAGGTCCAACAGGGAAAAGGAGGACAGGTAGACCAAAGGCCAGATGGGCAGACGAGGTGCTAAGCGGAGCAAAAACTGGCTTAATCTTGCTCTATGCCGGGACACATGGAAAAGTCTGGAGGAGGCTTATACCCAAGAGGGGGTCTAACCTAATTTTAATTATTATTTAAGTTTTTTCAAATTATTGTACATAAGTTTATTTAGGAATAAAAAGGCTTTTTTATTTTATTTTATTTATAACGGCTTTTTATAAGAAAAACAGGGTATTTGATTGTCATTTGCGTAGGACTCCTTATTGATTCGATAATATCAGAGAGTAGTGCTCACAGTATCAGGTAAGTATTTACTAAGTATTATAATACTGTGTGCCGCGACCTCAAAGAGCGACCCGACTGGACAAAAGAGGATTATTGTTTCGGGTTTATTTTGTTGTTTGTTAGGCTTAATTCACGTCGGACCACCGCCTTGATTGATGTTGTGTAGGATTTTCTTGGTCCCATCACTGTGTTTTACTTCTATTGTTCTGGAGTAAGTATTTTTGTGACAGATTACGATATTTTACATAGTTTAAAGAGTAGTAGAGCTCTTTGTGAAGGGTTCGTTCGGGGAAGTACTACCACCACGCCTTTTTTACCGCAAAGCAGCGTTGATATGTTTCGGTTTGAAGAGTGTGGTTGCCGGTGTAATTACAGGCACATGAGGCTTAACATCTGTATGCCTCAAGTTGATGGACGCAGGGCAGTGCATCGTAGGGTACGTTCCTATCGTGCGTGACTTACGAGGCAATGCTTTGTTATAGGTGATGGTTTCCTATCTTACGAGTGGTTCATATGCATATCATTAACAGATTTCATAGAATTCTGTAATTTTGACAGTTGCTATCAACTGAGCTAAGGCAAGACATAATATTTCATACTATTCTGTAATTTTGTCAATTCCTCAACTTAGCTCGTCCAATGTCAACTTTGTTTACGAAGCTGCAGCCAACTGTTCCGTTTTGTAACCGCAGAATGATAACCCCTCGATCAAAGCGGCCCAGCATCAGGAATCAATAGTACGCGCCATGGAACAGACAGCTGTGGATATGGCATCACAATTATCTCAGTTGTCTCACTAAATTCGATTGACACATCACTGGAGCTTCATTATGATACTAAATATAGAACTCAAAAGGAGCCTCTTAAAGGTGCACTTAAAATTATATCACCACACTGTTTCGAATGAACAAGTCACATAGCAAGAAAAAGAAGTTTTTTATATTGGGTGTGATATACAAGGTGTTCCAATAATTGTGTATATAAACTTCGGGGGGCTAAAGTACCCATCAATATGAATAACTTTTTCTAAGGAACCAACACTGTGAACGCGAAAAAAAAACAGCTGTTTCATACCAAAGTTCAATATCTACCTGGCTAAAATGTATGAAACAGCTGTTTTTTTTTCGCGTTCACAGTGTTGGTTCCTTAGAAAAAGTTAATCATATTAATGGGTATTTTAGCCCCCTGAAGTTTATATACACAATCATAGGAAAACCTTGTATAAGTATGTCCTATTTACAAAAAAGGATGTACGTATTATAACAGCTATAATCTCCCATATCCTAAGCTTTGCTAAGTTTGGGGCTAGATAGTGCTGTGGGGAAAGTCCACCAATATTTTATTATATTTGTTTATTTTATATTGTAACAAAGGATCATTACAAAAGAATAGTAGAAACCAAGCCGTAAGTTTTTATTTTTTAAAAAACAAGCTAATGGAACAAGCATATTGCCCACCTGATGTTAAGTGGTTACCATCACTTATAACAAAGCCTATTGTTGCCTGTTATTTTGGGGTTGGTTGCGTAGAACTGGCACCTATTCACCTAGCTAAAAGACGTTACAAAGTGATCCTTGTGATTCAATTGAATAAATATCTTTTAACTTTTCCGATATCATATCCATGATAGTTACTACTTAACATCAAGTGGGTGATCTGCTTCTTCCATCAGCAAGTAGTATAAAAAAATACTAACGGCTGGTTTCCGAAAGCTCGATAAAAACTAATCGGATGTCAAGTCACTCCCAATTTCAGCTATTACCTACATCGAATTAGATAGAGATAGCATTGATAGATGACTTGAAATCCGATTAGTTTTGATCGGGCTTTCAGAAACCGGCCGTAAGTGTTAGAGACCATGAGTGCATACTGTGCTAATCTTAATTTTTGAAAATAATTTGTGAGTTTGATTGTTTCCCCGTATATATATTCCCCGATAAATATCCCGTTTTAAATGAAAATTATGTGCTAATCTTGCAATGCCTTCTCTACTTGGAGGCTTGTTTCATAACTCCACGGCTAGGCACAGCGGCGTAAAATCAAAGTGACACTGCCTTCGTAGTGATAACACGTGATCCTATCTTCTATTTTTAGCTCCGGATCGAAAGCATTGCTATACATTATACAATCATTCCGTCGATTTGTATTCGTGGCGAGTGTGATACGAGATTTCGATCAGTTTTTGTAGAGAACTCAGAATATTTTTGGCTTTTGTGTTTAGGAACGTCAAACGTGAACTTTTTAAGGCGAAGACAAGAGCTAATGTGACTCTCGCTCGGACGTTTCGACATGTTGAAAGATATAAAATCACTAAACTAGTTTTCGAAAAATCGCAATCAACCATTTTGTGTGCAATCACATTGCACACAGTTTAGCAAAAATTTCATTTTGATCGATACATGTTTTCCTACTCACAAGTTTGCTTTACTAGTTTTCGTACATAAGCAAAGTTTTTGTTGAAGTTGTTTGATAGTTGTCAACTCTTAAGAAGTTTCGAAGTAATTCTAGTGATTTTACTGAATAATTACAATTTTAATTTTTACATTTGGAATGATTATCCAACGACTTCCTTCTTTACAATTCCGTCGGTCCATCGAGGGGAGGTTGTTAAGCTTCGAGTTTCAGTCAGTAGCATTAAGTTCGAATTGTATCTGTTATTTTAATGTACAATAAAGTATTTTCTATTTTTATAAAAATGTGATGTAACGCACTTTGCATATTAAAGGCAGAGGTTAACATCAGGTGGTGCATTTGAAGTTCCACCACTTCATCCATAAAAAAAACTTTTATCATTATAATCTTGTGCTACTTATGTATTTTACATTTGCTCCCGATGCAATTATAATATATTTGCACGATATAATTTACGAAAAATACGTGTCTTCTCGTAACTGCAGTGCAAGTACCAATCTTTTTACGAACTACGCGATCGTTAATTTTGACATTTCTATTCGTGAAAACGGGTTTTAGCGATTTTTTGTCGATTTTGACGAAAGTCGTGATATTCGTAAAATTTTAGCGAATTTCGCTACAATGCGAGTATTTAATCGAATTAGACGAATCATTTTCAAGAATCCATAGACATCTGTGCTCAAAACTGAAAGTTTCCGAGTTGCCATTTTACTATTATCGCGAAAATTGACGATCGTCAAAAGATATTGACCCCGAGTTCCGTTCTCGCACAGTTCATCAAAATATCACGAATTTGACGATCGATAAATTTAGCGAAATGAGTTCCGTACTTGCACTGCATATCTTACGAGGACGAATTATGTTTAGTTTTATTAGTTCGTAACTGGTTACGAAGCTCCGGTTTCGTAGACGGTCGAAGGGATTTTTGATAGTATTTTATAATAAAGCCACCTCATTTTCTTTTTGTCATTTTATTTTATTAGGCGCCAGTCGCAAAAAGTTTTAGCCCAAGGATCTCTTGAAACTTTAGGTATGAAAAGGTGTTCGTGGCCGCTTTATTGCGAATTTTGAGCTGCAAACTCATGGCACGGTAAGAAGGCAGCAATCAAACCTTTTATTGCGTTCATTATCAACTTCTCCAAACAATGGGTAAGGGCTGCGTCACACTAAATTATGTTTTACATCTCAATAAAAAAATGTATTGTAACAAGGATCATACAAAAGAGCGGTAGGAACCAAGCCGTAAGTTTGTTGCCTGTTCTTCTATGCCTTGGTCGCGTGGAACTGGCACCTAGAGTCACCTAGCTTTAAGACGTTTCAAAGTGATCCTTGTGATTTTATTGCATAAATATCTTTTGACTTTGACTTATATTATTATAAGCATAGATTGTAAGTTTTTACCAATAGTTACAAACAGCGACAGGGACTAGACTAGCAAATTTTAAGCAGATTTTAAATTTAAGTAATGCTTATAAGTATGGGGGTAAGTATTTGCTTACGAACATAGTTGAATCAGTGGATACGAAGACGGTACAAACGATCTACACATAACTTAATTGATAATACTTTCAAAAGTTGATCTTGTAATCACGTGTTGATCACGTGTAATGTTTAGGCGTTATATGTTCAGTAAAAAAAAACATAGATAACCGATATCCTATAGTTTGTAATAAAACGCCTGTAAACCGAAACGAAGCTACTAAGCGCTCAAAAAAGCTAAGGAAAATATAATACGTTCAAAAGTTGATATCACGTGTAATGTTTCACGTGTAAGGCGTAGTATGTTCAGTAAAGAATTAAAAAAAACGTAGAAAACCGATATCCTACAGTTTGTGATAAAACGCCTGTAAACCGAAACGAAGCGACTAAACGCTCAAAAAAGCTAAGGAAAATAAAGTGTAAGAGCAAGCACCGGACACCAAATGTAAAAAGGAAATTCATTACAGCGATCCGACGTAGAATAGTGTAAGATGTCGCATTGGTGCCTGTGTCACTTTGTAAAGCTCCGTACTCACATTCGGTATTACTCGTTTTGGAGTAAAACTATCGAGTAATACCGAATGTGAGTACGGAGCTTAAGTTTTCAATGTAAAATTGGATACTTTGAAACGAACATTATAATTCTGGGTTAAGATTAAAATGTTCTAATATTTTAATTGCAAAAGATGTTGATGAAGACTGGAACAGAGTAGGTTATTTTACTGATACCACGAGAATGAACTACGTACAAATAATTTACATATCAGCCTTCTCAGCTCAGTTGGTAATAGGTTTGATTTCTGCGCCGTAGGCCGTGGGTTCGATTCCCACCGAGAACAAACATTTGTGTCATGAACGTAGATGTTGGTTCTGTGTCTGGGTGTTATTATTAATTATTAGTTAGTATTTACAAAAAAAAGTATGGTATGTATTTAATCAGCTATCTGGTTCATAAATTACAAGCTTTGGCTTAGACTGGGGCTAGATAGTGTTGTGTGGAAAGTCCACTGATATTTATTTATTTATATCAGAATAATGAACGCAGTGCATATTATAACCATTCAACATTAGGTAGATCCGATTATTTATTAACTTGTTCTTATATAAATATTTTAGTAAAATTCAATCTTTTTTTTGATTGCATCTACCTGTTTCTGTTATGCCTACGCCTCACGCCTGTAATTTCACTGTGATCTTTGAAAGTACATACTTTTCTTATTCGAGCCTCATAGTGTCTATTATTTATTCTACGTCTAAACCACAGAGTAAACAGAACCACACGCTGTATCGCACCGCTTGCGAGGTAACTGCTGTCGTTAACGGTTGCGTTGATATCGGAAATCGTTAGCTTCGCCTCGCCTCGCTATGATTGGTGGTGCGCCGGCATTAGCACAAGATAAAACGAACTTGGGGTTAGTGTACACTGCCCTTAATTACCTGTGGGCTTGCTGAATATTTTTACAAAGGTGCAGAGGTACATGCCTCGCCTCGCTGTGATTGGTGGTGCGCTGGCATTAGCACGAGATAAAACGAAGTTGAGGTTAGTGTACACTGCCCTTAATTACCTGTGGGTTTGCTAAATATTTTTACAAAGGTTCGAGGCAAATATCGGATATCGGAAATCGTTAGCATCACCTCGCCTCAATATGATTGGTGGTGCGCCGGCATTAGCACGAGATAAAACGTGGTTGGGGTTAGTGTGCACTGCCTTTAATTACCTGTAGTTTTGCTGAATACTTTTACAAAAGTTCAGGGGCAAATATCGGATATCGGAAATCGTTAGCATCACCTCGCCTCATTATGTTTGGTAGTGCGCCGGCATTAGCACGAGATAAAACAAAGTTAAGGTAAGTGCACACTGCCCTTAATTACTTAATTTTTTATTTTTGCATTGTAAAATATTTTTCTTTTTTTATAAGGTTTTATAAGGTTTTTATAAGGTTTGCGGAGATGGCGGAACGAGCTGGATGTTTTCCTGACGAACTGGGCAAACATAGCCCAGGATCGCGACATGTGGAAGGAATGGGGGGAGGCCTTTGCCCAGCAGTGGGACCCGGAAGGCTCATAATAAATAAATAAAATTATAAGAGTAATTGAAAATGATATATCAAGCCGATTGCCTACTTGATATTAAACTGTTACCACTTCCTATAAAAATCGCCTTCAGGGAGCCATATTATGATTTTGCCATAGTATGTTAAGACTATACTTTTGTAAATATACTATAATTCCTATCTACCCACTGCGGTAATCAAACCAACGCCTCTTGCCCCCTGACCGTTGTTTTAATGCACCACAGAGGTCACAGGTCACCAGTAGGGCACGTAATTAATAAGTTAAGTTCATGGTCAGCTGTCACGTTTGGAATTAAACCAATTAAACTTTCCCCTAGAACATTATAAAATACCAAATGTACTTTACTAACCCATAAAGCCGTTTTATGTCTTACAAGCTGGTGCCTGCGACTTCTTTTGCGGAGGATTAGTCACATAATATCTTTATAAATTGTAGCCTATGTGTTATTCTGATGTATAAGCTATATTATTGTAAAGTTTCATTAAAATCCATTCAGTAGTTTTTACGTGAAAGAGTAACAAACATCCATCCATCCATACTTATAAACTTTCGCGTTTATAAATTAGTAAGGATTAGCTACTACTATGCCCGCTACTTCGCTCGTGTATTAGCTTTATTTGATAGACTCTCTCCCTTCTGGGCTCTTTGGTTCTTTCTATTCTGATTCTGTATTTTATTCTGGATAAAAAGTAGCTTTTATGGTAATTCAGTTTTCTAAAAGTATTTATTCCGAGTTCCACAAACATCCAAATATCTAAACTAAATGATAATACTTATATGCAAAGAAAATAAAAATGGTTTTTTTTATACAACTAGCTGATGGAACAAGCAGATGGCCCACCTGAAGCTAAGTAAATCTTTGCCTCGCAAGCCACGCACGATAGAAAGGTGCCCCACGATGCACTGCCCTGCGTCCATCAACTTCAGGCATACAGATGATAAGCCTCATAATTAAACTTTGGTTTTGAGGGTCTGCAGAATCTATGACAAGATGTGACACAATTTCCCAAACGCTTTCTATCCGAGTTGGATTGTTCGGTTGGCCTCTTTGATTCCTCTGCTTTTGGCTACTTCTCTAATGTTACCTTACTATGAGTTAGGTAAGTTAGTGTCTGCTTATTTACCTGCAACAAAAAACAAATTATGATGAGCTATTTTAAATAAAGTAAAATAAATATTGGTGGACATTCCACACAGCACTATCTCGCCCCAAACTAAGCCAAAGCGATGATATGGGAACCAGATAGCTGATATACAACTTATATACTTTTTTTTTGTAAATACATACTTATAATATTATATAACACCCAGACAGAGAACAAACATCTATGTTCATCACACAAATGTTTGTTCTCGGTGGGGATCGAACCCACAGCCTACGGCGCAGAAGGCAGAGCTACTACCAACTGAGCTGTGAAGGCTATCAAATAAGTACATAATACATTCACAAATTATAATTTTATCTGTAATTTTGCTATCGCTATGGTAGTTTGCCATACTGCAGCCCTATTTAAGTAGTTTACTAACGTTTAGTAGTTATTTGTAAGCTTTAAGTAACACTAAACGAACTAAATTAAACTCTAAACGTGCGGTTTCAAAATTTTCTTGTTGTAGATAACACACCTAATTACATTTTATGCACATTTTAGCACAGGGTTGTTCAAACTGTTATTGTTATAACAACTGCTGCTTTTAACACAACATTAACATTTATTTCTCTACACTAGTGTGGGCCCATTCGAAGAAAACTTTATTTTACTGTCCTTACTTTGTTACAAAAGTTATAACTACAATAGGTGCCCCTTGATATGAATATCGCGGTATTCCAAAGAATAAATAATAGTACTTTATATGGCAAAAGAGAGTAATTTATTTAAGATAGTCTTGTTCACACATTTCTTTCCCTTACAACACTTTCGTAAGAAACTGAAGTTATGGTATGAGAATAAGGATGTTGAGTGACCTTTGCCTGAAAAAAACGAATTTCCTTACAGATCATGTCTATAGAATCGTACTTTAGTGTACTGAACTGCGTATATGAGACGTCTGTTATGAGAATATGTTTATGGCCTGATATTTTAGGCAAAGGTCACTCAACTTTGCCTAAAACAATCGAATTTCCTTAGCACGTCCATAGAATACATATTTTACTGTACTGTACCTGTATGGGTGTCGATTTATTCCATCTCCTTCTGATTTTGCTTCTATATCACGCCATAAGACTTAAGGCGCCGGCAACCGTCAAACAACTTTTCACTCGCACATTCCAACAATTTTTAATATAATTAACATTAATGAAGGTAGTTATGGAAAATCTAAAACAACAAAGCTTCGCAGAAAACCATTACAAAGGTTCGAACAAGAATATAATTTTAATTCTAACAAATATTCTTACCAATAAATGTGTTTAATTAGTTTCGTCTTTAACTTTTAGGTTACCAACCTCTTTAGACGTCTCATAAACGCTGTGCTGTACCCCAAGTATGACTTTTGCTTACCATATTGGGTTTTTCGTTTTACGTTTTTGTTCCGTGTTCATTGCGGGTTTTGTAAAGTATCCCTATCGCGTCTTCATACAAAACCCGCAATGAACACGGAACATAAACGAATCGTTTTTGCTCCGTGCTCATTGCGGGTTTTGTAAAGTTCCATATAAGGTATCCCTATCGCGTCTTCATACAAAACCCGCAATGAACACGGAGCAAAAACGTAAAACGAAAAACCAAATATGGTAAGCAAAACTCATACTTGGGGTACAGCACAGCGTTTATGAGACGTCTTAAGAGGTTGGTAACCTAAAAGTTAAAGACGAAACTAATTAAACACATTTGTTGGTAAGAATACTTGTTAGGATTAAAATAATATTTTTGTTCGAACCCTTGTAATGGTTTTCTCCGAAACTTTGTTGTTTTCGATTTTCCATAACTACCTTCAGTAATTTTATGTATTAAAAATTGTAGGAATGTGCGAGTGAAAAGTTGTTTGACGGTTGTCGGCGCCTTAAGTCCTATGGCGTGATATGGAAGCAGAAAAGAGAAGAAGATGGAAGAAATCGACACCCAGATATTTTAAATCACAATTTTGCGAGCATCTCTGCTTGGTGCCAGAAATAAGTACCTACTGTGGTAGTAGGTAGGTACTCCCACAGATGAACTCTTTAAAAATGAGTGCCACAAAGAAATACTAACTTTGAACGAATGAAAAAATACTCAGACCCGCATCACATAAGGTTTTTTATTTACCCAGGTAGCGCCCAACTAATCTACAAAAATGTTATCCAAACAAACGGACATACGGGCCATTATTTGCAGACGACACCCGTATCACGGATGTTGCTAATGGTCGAAAATGTGGAAAATTGGATCGTTCATTACGTACCGCAAACAAATCGAGTAAATTCATTGTCAGGTGTGACGCGGCAATGTATTTGCTGATGAACAATTAAAACTGCGGATTAGTGGACATAGGTACCTAACATTGCAAATTTAAAGCAGAATAAATAAACGCGCAATGTAATGAAATAATTACATTGTTATTTCTCGCTCACGTATTATTGTTTCTTTTTATGGTATGCCACTTGCTGATAAAGTACGCAAATGACCAATCTAATAATCATCATCATAAAGCCTAAAGAAGTCCGCTGCTAGACATAGGCCTCCCCTACACATTTCGGAGAAGAACGATTCCGAGCCCTCTCCATCCACCGACTTCCCGCGATCCTGACAATGTCGTCAGTCCATCGGGTAGGAGGGCGTCCCACGCTTCGTTTTCCTGTTCGTGGTCGCCATTTGAGAACCTTTATTCCCCAACGGTTATCAGTATTTCGAGCTATATGACCAGCCCATTGCCACTTCATCTTGCTGATTCTGCGAGCTATGTCGGCTACCTTGGTTCTCCTACGGATTTCCTCATTTCTGATTCTATCCCGTAGTGAAACTCCCAGCATAGCTCTCTCCATAGCCCGTTATGCGATTTTGAGCTTGTCGATGAGGCCAATAGTAAGCGACCACGTCTCAGTTCCATACGTCATCACTGGCAACACACACTGGTTGAACAGGGGCATTATTCTCTATGACATAGGAGATGGACATAGGACGTGCCATAACCGTGTGACGTCACAGTGTGAAACGCAAACGCGATTCATAAACCAAAAAATGAACTAAGAATGACAACTGAGTCATATGGAATACGGTTTTGTCCGATTTCCCGCCGCTGTCTAGGTGTATCTGTGTAACGAGATTGCATTGGAAATAGTGAATAATGCCCCCGGTCTAATATTAGGTGGCAACCAATACCACAAAGCATTGCCTCGTAGATCACGCACTTTATGCCTTACGAATGCACTGACTTGTGTTCATCAACTTGAAGCATATTGTACTTCTAGTTTCACAGGCACATCGAAATACAGCAACGATGTTTGGAGGCAAAAATGGTCATGGCTTATCCACACGTTCTTATCCGTTTTCGATATTCCGTTGAATATCGCAAATGTCAAAATGTATTCGATATTTACTCAGTATGGCTTCACTGAAAACCAGCGCTATATGGGCTTGAGCTCATACAGCAAATGCTGAGTGGTGGCCTTTTTTATCATCAAAATTGTAACGGCTCTTATGTAAATTTAGATTTTTAAACAGTCTAAATAAAGATTTTTCTATTCTATTCTATTCTACATGCATCGGACGTTTCAAAGTGATCCTTGTAACTTTACCATTTGACTTTGACTTTGTAATAAAATGTTAAAAAATATTAATAAATAAAGAAACTTTTCAACTAAAATGAATATTTAAATTCTAACTTCTCACACCCATTTTTATCTTTCAATATTCGGATATGCCTCTCGAGGGTATAATAACAATTGGTAAAGCAACTTTAAAGTTTCTTTACGATGTTATGTGCGAATCTTTTGGGAATGTCTACCATAATGTTATTAAATATTATTACGAAGTTATCGCCTTACTGAAACTCATTTTTGGAACGAACAACGAGTAAATTGATGTTAGATATAAAATAAGTGAGCGGTGTTCAGTTTTTTTTTATTGAAGACAACTCAAAGGAAAAAAAACAGTTAAAAAGATTTAACTAATAATTGTAATGTCTTATCGTTGTTATATTGAATAAAATGAATAATTGAGTGATTATGTAATTGTAGAACAAACATAAACATAAAAAAAAACAAACAATAAAAAACTGATCCCCAGGCACGGTAGATATCCCCTTAGATCTCTTGATCGTGCTTATCACAAGTAATAAAAAGCGACATACGTTCTGCAGGATGATTTTGTAGATGCTTGTTCTCACCAGGGCGTCCAGTACCTCGAGTCCGAGTTGTTTTTGGTAATTGTTTTTCCGTATTGTGAGCCTGGGTTTTGTATAGAGCCACGAGAGTTCTCAGAACGCCCGATATGCCCTTAACGAGTCACTATACAAAATCCTGCCAAAAAAACGAAACTCAGACTTCGAGTACTGTTATTACCTCATCATCATCATCATCAACCTATGTTCGTCCACTGCTGAACGTAGGTCTCTCCCAAGACGTGCCACTGAACCAGGTCTTCGGCTCTTCTCATCCAATGTTTGCCAGCTACATTTCGCAGATAGTCTCCCAGCCTCGCC
Organism: Chloroclysta siterata; assembly: GCA_932294275.1. Taxonomy (NCBI): domain Eukaryota; kingdom Metazoa; phylum Arthropoda; class Insecta; order Lepidoptera; family Geometridae; genus Chloroclysta; species Chloroclysta siterata. The sequence continues at coordinate 22,142,451 of OW028589.1, forward strand.
GGAGGGCGTCCTACACTACAACCTAAACGCGGTCTCCACTCAAGTATTCGTTTGCTCTAACGATTGTCGGTTCAATGGCAAACATGGCCAGCCCACTGCCATTTCAGCTTGCTAATCCTTTGAGCTATGTCGACTACTTAAGTTCTCTGTCGGATAACCTCAAACTATTATTACCGGCAAACATTTTATTGCTGACGTGCGCATGCTCATGTGGACACACATGGATGGCATTGGTTTCTTACGTTTCACTTAGTGACAAACTGTACTCGTTTAATAGTATTATTTTAAAACTCGCGTTCAAAACACATATTGTAGTATTACACGGGTATTTATCGCGTTTACCTTTATTATTTTCCCGACGTTTCGGCTATGTTGCAATAGCCGTGGTCGCGGGCAGACTGGAGCATTGAACTTGAGATCTACCGTCGTGGAGAAGTGGAAGCAGTTTCAATAACTACCCTCGCTTGATCGTCAGAATCTATAATACTCGTGTAATACTTCAATATGTACCTACTCGTTTAGTACTTATTAGAAGCAATTTATCAAACAGTCTTAAGACAGCGATATAAGAAAATGCCGCAAGCAAAAGCCGTAAATAGCCGATATTATCCGATCGAGTTTCCTCCTTGAAAGTAGAGATGTGAATGAAAATAAACTTGAATAGCCGGACAAACAAGAGAAGACAGAACTCTTTTTTTAAATCGATTCAAATCAAAAAGTTCATTGGCAACTATGTACTAACACATAATAAGAGTATCTATTAAACTTATTAAGTAGAACAGAAGGTTTTATAGGGTTAAGAGCTTGTATTATGTCTCTTCTCTTGTCGTGTCACTAGTTACTTTCGAAACAGTGTGTTGAAAGAATTTGACACATGTTAAAGAACTTTTTAGGTTCTACGACATGCTCGTTTCCTCACGATGTTTTCCTTCACCGTTTGAGAGTACTGGCATTTTGCACATACATTTTTGAACAGAAAAACTCATTGGTGCACGACCTTAGGATCGAAAGACGAGGCCGCTACCACTAGACCACCAGTGCTCTCTGTGTGCCATTTCCACGCGGCCAAGTAAAGAAGAACAGGCAACAAACTTACAGTTTGATCCCTACCGTTTTTTTGTCTGATGCTTGTTACAAAAGATTATAATAATGAATCTTTACTATAGTTACTATATTGCTCTCTCTCTCTCTCTCTCTCTCTCTCTCTCTCTCTCTCTCTCTCCGACTTAGGAGAACGGCACGATCCTTTGTTTAAGCGTGGGATAAGATGATTTATGACCGATTTTGCAACGAGAGTTTAACGCGACTATAGGTGGCAATCTCACTTAGACCGGATGTGTCCCCCACTCTTTGGTCTCTGTGGAAATATTTGTATTTTACAACGCACCTCATTCTCGCATTTATGACTTTTCTCGATTCGATTCCCCATACTTTACGGCTTTGATTCGCCGGGGGTCGGACCGGCGGCATATTTTCATGGCGAGATACGACAGGATTAGATTATTCAGTATGGAAAGCGGCTGATTTTTTAGTGCTTAGTTCTTTTTTGACGTGACAACTTCTAATAAATCGATGAACGCCGGCTGCATGCACGAAAATGTCCCTTGTAACGCTCATTGTACGCTTGCGCCGCGCCCCGCATCTATATCTCTATGACGTTGTCACGTTAAACTATCGTCCGTAAACCAACTTTACAGGCAACCAATTATTTTTTTATACTTCTTGCTGTTGGAACAAGGAGAGGGATTCTCCTGATGATAACAACCTGATGTTACGTGATAACCTTTCAAAGCGTCGCAAGTCAATAACTATGGGAAAGTGCCTACGATGCACTGCCCTGCGTTCATCAACTCGAGGCCTACAGATGTTAAGCCTCATATGCCTGTAACTTCACCGGCAACCACACTCATCAAACCGAAACATAGCAACGCTGCTTAGCGGCAGATAAAGGCACGGTGATAGTACTTCCCCGGACGAGCCCTTCACAAACAGCTCTACTACTCCTTTATATACTTACCAGATGTACCAGTTTCATAATATAAAACTTAGAAAAATAAGTTTCAAACTTTAAAGTGTCTGAAAGTGTGATGCACAAAGATAATGCTCTTAAAATGTTTAAGTCACAAGTTATGGGCCCTGAGATATTATATCTTTATGGTCCTTGCAGCTAACATTTTAATTATTATAACGTTACTGGGTCGCAGTGGCACTTAGAGTGGCTTCCTGTATGAAATGCGGTTCTAAGAGGCATTAAATATGTAGGAGTTATAGAACTTAGTGCACTCAGTCTAACGTAGACTGCTATGGAGCGTGCCCATATATAGAACACTGTATGCCTTAAGTTGATGGACGCAGGGCATCAGTGCATCGTATCTCTCTTATTATCTCACTGCTGGTCTTGTTTCTCCCGATGATTTTGCTCAACGTTAAGAGAGCACTAGCATTGCCACATACCTTTTTTTATTCAACTAGCTGATGAAACAAGCAGATGGCTCACCTGATATTAAGTGGTAACCATCACCTATAACAAAGCATTGTCTCGTAAGTCACGCACGATAGGAACGTGCTCCACGAAGCACTGCCCTGCGTCCATCAACTTGAGGCATACAGATGTTAAGCCTAATGTGCCTGTAATTACACCGGCAACCACACACTTCAAACCGAAAAACAGCAACGCTGCTTGGCGGCAGAAAAAGGCGTGGTGGTAGTACTTCCCCGGACGAGCCCTTCACAAAGAGCTCTACTACTTTTAAAATTTACATTTACATTTAATGTAAATATACATTTTTGGTATATAAAAAATCCACACCCCCAAAATGCATTCTATTAAGTGCTCCCTGCACGCTACCATCAAGTAAGATCATAACAAGCGCCTACTGGGACGCCGAGGGGAGCACAGATATTTATTATAAAGATTAATGATCACTGGCAATACTATATAATAACTTGTAAGAATATAAAAATGTTGCCACACTGCCTGACTGACAATCAACAATCAGTTAAGTAGACCAATAACAATAAGTAAGTAATAGTAGGTATAAATAGTATAAGAACTAGACCAATCAAGAGTTGTTTCTGTAATACTTCTTCTTCTTGTCACTGGTTCTTTAAAAACAGTGTGGTGAAAGGATTTTAAGTGCGCCTCATTAGCACTTGAAAGATATTTTAGATACGGTGGGAGTACACATACATTATTGAACAGAGAAACTCATTGGAGCATGACTGGTTTTGAACCACGAGCTTGAGATCGGAAGGTGGAGCTATCACTAGACCACTAGACCACTAGTGCTCCTTTGTCAAAATATGTTTACTGGAATCTATGCAAAATGCGTTAAGTTTCACTTTGACTACTCCACAGACGAAAATGCAAATTAAATTGGTTCAGAAAAAATGCAAACAAGTTTTTTTTTACAAAAAAACTTTTTGCCAGCATGAAGATCCCAAGTTGTTGTCAGCATCGTCAATTATCTGAGGATGTTTACCGTGCCTAGGGATTACTGTCTTATATTTTTTAATGGAGTTTGTTTTAATTAGAGTTTTAAATTAACATAAAATGGCATAAAGTATTATCCTGCATTTTTGTTGTACTTTTGGGATTGGGAATCACAACTTTTTACTGAAAATTTACCATTTGGTCAAAAAATAGACATACAACTTCACAACAGCTTCACATTTTTGATCCCTAGGCACGGTAGATATTGCACAAATACATTTTTTGACAAAAATCTCTTTGTGCAAGGCTGGATTTGAAACCACGCCCTTACGATCAGAAGGCGGGCTAGTTCCCAATAAACCAAAGATGCTCTATTTAAAATAATGAATGAATAAATGTATGAAAAATCGTTATTTAACACCTTACAAACTAACAAAATATGACAAATTATAACAATTAAAGAAATATAAATGTGCAGTGGGTGGTCTTATCGCTAAAAAGCGACCATATCCAGACAACCTTTCAAGAGTAGTAGAGCTCTTTGTGAATTAGCTCGTCCAGGGTAGTACTACCACCACTCTTTTTTCTGCTGTCAAGCAGCGTTGCTGTGTTTCGGTTTGAAGAGTGTGGCTGCCAGTGTAATAACAGGCAATGAGGCTTAACATCTTTATGCCTGGACGCAGGGCAGTGGGGCACGTTCCTATCGTGCATGGCTTGCGAGGCAATGCATTGTTATAGGTGATGGTTACCACTGGTGGTACCACATCAGGTGGGCCATCTCTTTGTTCCATCAGCTAGTTGTATAAAAAGAAACATTTGGATGGAGAGGAGCCTTAAATAAATACACGCAAACGAAGTCAGGAACGTATCACAAGTCCCTAACAAAACCAGATTTATGTGGGTGAGACAGCGTCACGATTGGTTTCTTTTGTGACGAGTGTGTTGTGGGAGTTTCCAAGGTTAGTAGAAATGTTCTCATCATTATCATTTCAGCCGTAGACCTTCAGATGAACATAAGCTTAGTATTTAAGAGCATGCAGTACATAATTATAGTGGAGTCTTATAAATAAATATTGATATAGGTAAATATTGGTGGACTTTCCACACAGCACTATCTAGCCCCAAACTTAGCCAAAGCTTGTATTATGGGAACCAGATAGCTGATATAATACATATATACTTTTTTTTTGTAAATATATAATACTTTATAATATAATACTTTTTTTTTGTAATACATACTTCTAATATTATATAACACCCAGACAGAGAACAAACATCAATGTTCTTCACACAAATGTTTGTTCTCGGTGGGGATCGAACCCACGGCCTACGGCGCAGAAGGCAGAGCTACTACCAACTGAGCTGTCAAGCTTATTGTACGAAAAACTATTAAGTACATACATACACCTTCTCTAGAACTCTATTATGTTTAATGCTAAAGTATTATATGCTCATTTTCTTTTCATTTTCAGTCGTTTTTTAAAAAGAGCATCATATACGAGTACCTTTCCTTTAAAATTTAAATTGTAAAATTGGTCTTCTTAATGGTCGCTGAGGACTCCACTAGCTAAAAATACTGATGCACCTGTTGCCATCTCTTTTCGTTGACATTTATATGACAGAGGCAAGTATACCTTGAAGAGCCTCGAGGAATTTGAAAATGAAAAAAACGGACGAACGAATGAAAACATAAACCCTCATACTAGTGTTTAAATTTAAATAATGCTTTTAACTAGCGTTGTCTCTGTTTGCCATCACGCATTGGTAAGAGATGGAAATAGCTTAAGTATTGTTTGACAGATTTTTTGTAGTAAGGCAAAAAAACTCCAACAAAGGAATCGAAAGTTTTGAAACGCTGAAACAAAAGTATAAGTCAAAAATGTCTTTCCTAAAGTTTGAAAACTTAGCAAAGTACTGTTTTTCATTCGATTTATTACAAGAAGTGCTGAGACGTCATCATGTCCCGATTGAATTAAGTTTAGATCTAGCTCCGAGAGAACCGCTGGAGTACCCAAAAAAACAGTAGTTACGTCTCATTTCTACGTATCTTTATCGTATCGTTTAAAAGTAGTAGAGCTCTTTGTGAAGGGCTCGTCCGGGTTAGTACTACCACCACGCCTTTTTCTGCCGCCAAGCAGCAACGCTGTGTTTCGGTTTGAAGAGTGTGATTACCGGTGTAATTGCAGGCACATGAGACTTAACATCTGTATGCCTCAAGTTGATGGACGCAGGGCAGTGCATCGTAGGGTACGTTCCTATCGTGCGTGACTTACGAGGCAATGCTTTGTTATAGGTGATGGTTACCACTTAACACAGGTGGGCCATTTTGTTGTTTCATCAGCAAGTTGTATAAAAAAAAACTATTAATGCTTAACTGTGTAACGTTATGTAAAATAAACTATTTTCATTCATTCGTTTATGATTATGCGATGAATGAACAAGCTGGTTTCTTCTAGAGCTATGATTCAGTCAAAGAACTTCAGAGCACCGCCCTAACTTTGTAACATTTTTAGTTAAGCGTATTAGAGGCTATTTTGTTTACATCGTCAAGAGGAGTTTCAAATTAAGTTGGATATTAATTACTTACGCTTTTATTAGACTAAGGGCCTGTTTCACCATCAGAAATATACCCGCTTTGTTTTCTACGAGGCTATAGTAGATACGGAATTGTCGGATAGCGTAACTCAAATATGGTCAAATAGGGCCTTTGATTTTTGCTGGGTCACCTAAATAAAATATTATATTCTTCTGTATACATTTTATTTTCATGCTGTATTTGAGTAATGTTTTGACTTTTATTTATTAAGAAATATACCCGTTTTGTATTATAAGAGTCTATAGTAGATACGGAATTATCTGGCGGATAGCGTAACTCAAAGATGGTGAAATAGGGCCTTTGATTTTTGCTGGGTTTAAGGTCACCTAAATAAAATATTATATTCTTCTGTATACATTTTATTTTCATGCTGTATTTGAGTAATGTTTTGACTTTTATTTATTAAGAAATATACCCGTTTTGTATTATAAGAGTCTATAGTAGATACGGAATTATCTGGCGGATAGCGTAACTTAAAGATGGTGAAATAGGGCCTTTGATTATTGCTGGGTTTATGGTCACCTAAATAAAATATTATATAATTCTGTATACATTTTATTTTCATGCTGTATTTGAGTAATGTTTTGACTTTTATTTATTAAGAAATATACCCGCTTTGTATTATAAGAGTCTATAGTAGATACGGAATTATCTGACGGATAGCGTAACTCAAAGATGGTGAAATAGGGCCTTTGATTTTTTCTGGGTTTAGGGTCACCTAAATAAAATATTATATTCTTCTGTATACATTTTATTTTCATGCTGTATTTGAGTAATGTTTTGACTTTTATTTATTAAGAAATATACCCGTTTTGTATTATAAGAGTCTATAGTAGATACGGAATTATCTGGCGGATAGCGTAACTCAAAGATGGTGAAATAGGGCCTTTGATTTTTGCTGGGTTTAAGGTCACCTAAATAAAATATTATATTCTTCTGTATACATTTTATTTTCATGCTGTATTTGAGTAATGTTTTGACTGTCATTTATCAAGAAATATACCAGCTTTCTTTTTTAAAAGTCTATAGTAGAATTACTCAAAGACGGTGAAACAGGGGCTTTGGTTTTTGCTGAGTTTAAGGTCACTTATAAATAAAAACTCAATAAAATATTCTATTCTTCTGTTCATTTTGTTTTGTGCTGTATTTTAGTAATGTTTTGACTATTATTAATTAAGAAAAACCTATTCAAACTTGACTGTGAAAAAAAACTAAGAATAATAAAAAAATACATTTTTTTAGCTTTTAGCCTCTGTTGATCAAACCATTCTAAAGCATTCGTCAGCAAACTGATACGAGAGCACTCGGTGGGGGTAAAGCTAGTGTTTTCATTTAACTTTATTGTTACCAGTCGGTTTTAGTTTCAGTACGAAAAAACTTTTAGGGTTCCGTACCGGTAAAATTACTTTTTATACGCGTCCACCAGTAAAAAAGTTTTCTTCCAAATTCTCAATACAATAACGTAAACAACATTTTGTTGCTGTTACAACTACAGTTTGGTCGTTCCTTACCAATAAATGCTTACATAAATATATATAGTTGTTAGTATTCTCACAGCGGCAATGGTCTTGCATCCTGTCACGTATGGAATACTAATTACTGCAAAACGTTGGTATTTTCTAGATTCACCTAGCTTTCATTTTGACTTTGACTTGAATGTAATATTTGGATGTACCTCTAACTACCCTTTGAAATCCTCAAAGAATCCTATGGCGATTTAGTCCAAACGCTATGTAGTCCTAACGCGATGTAGTCATATCGAGATTTAGTCAGAAAGCGATGTAGTGATAACTGCTATCTAGTCAAATCAAGATATAGTCTCAAAGCTTCTAACCCGTTGGTACTTGTAAAGATATTTATCAAATATCTACAATCAGCCTGACGCAGTTTTTGAGTATTCCACATAGCCGAAACGTATTCCTAACATTGATAGATCTAGAACACTCAGATTGGCACAAAACTCGCGCTTGAAAACATTTTTTTATTTCGACCTGTCGCTTCTAAATGACACTGGCCGTATTTTTTGGTTGTTTCACCGAGTTAACGTTAAAAGCTTAGCGGTTTTCGGCGAGTTTCGAACGGAAACACAATTTCCAAGTGCTATTTGTGTATGGGAAAGTTTGTCCGGCTATTTTTTAAAACGGTACTGGAATTGGGCGACCGCGGTGCCCGTATAATTGGACTGAATACGCAGTTATGCGAGATAATGGCTAGTTATTATGCGCAGCGTGGCAACACTGATGTCCTACAAAATTGTATACGTTGAAGTTATAAAATATTCAGTTGATGAGTAACTGTAGTAGTGCTTTTTTTGAAGGGCTCGTCCGAGGAAGTATCATGCGTATTTCTGCCGCTAAGCAGCCTCGCTGTTTCGGTTGGAAGAGTGTGGTCGCCGGTAAAATTACTTCTTCATTCACGACATAGGTAAAGGCGAATACAAGAGCTAATGTTACTCTCGCTCGCACGTATTACATATATATACATATACATATTGAAAGATTACTAGTTTTCGTACACTAGCAAACCTTTATGTAGGAAAACTTGTATCGATCAATGAATTAAATTTTTACTTATTTTTTTCTGAATTATGCACACAAAATGGTTGATTGCGATTTTTCAAAAATGAGTTTAGTGATTTTATATCTTTCAACATGTCGAAACGTGCGAGCGAGAGTCACATTAGCTCTTGTATTCGCCTTAATCCCGGGCACGGTAGCTCTCGTCTGTCGATCTCGTAATGTTTTATATCAGCGTTGTATGTTATAGACTACCATTATTTTTTATGTCAATAGTGTTACACATTGTGCCTTCCTATATATACATTTTTAGATAATCCACATTTATATTTGTAAAAAATCTTGTCATGTCACTGGTTTTTTAAAAACAGTGTGGTAAAAGGATTTTAAGAGCCCCTCAAAGAGTCTTTCGAGCGTTTAAAATTAAAAACTGTTCTTCTATTGAATTCTGAATACCAAAATTTGAAAAATAACAACCGTAAAATGTTATAAAATCTCTCAAAATTACTACACCTAACACAGAATTGCAACCCAATGCAGAACATCATGCTCCCCTGTCCAACAAAGCCGATTATAATCGCGATAAAAACGCCAGGACCCCTCGCCCAGCCCCTTATCCGATCTGCTGTCAAAAGTGCTTCCAATTTATGTATAGCAGCCACCCCGGGATAGTGCGGTATTATTTATCGGGATGAGACGCACCCGATTTGGACTTTGCTTCGAAAGATGTAGGTATGCTTGAGCTGAAAGTTCGTTGAACTGGACACAGTCAAAGTCAAACTAAAAAGGTATTTAAACAAGGGTTACTTTGAAATCTGTTAAAGCTAGGTGAATCTAGGTGCCATTTCCACGCTACGCATAGAAGAACAGGCAACAAACTTACGGCTTGGTTCGTACCATTATTTTGTATGATCCTTTTAAAAATATAATATAATCATGAATATACCTACTCCATAAGTCTGGGTCCTTGTATTCGTAGTATTTATAAAAATAAAAATTTTAAAGAAGTTATACGTTTTCAACTCACAAATCAGAAAAACGTAAATTTTTCGACAGGAATCCTTTGGTGTACTACCGGACTCAAATTCTCCAGAAAATGGAATCACCTAGCTTTAAGACGTTTCAAAGCTTCGAATCGTTCTTTCTGGAAATGTATAGAGGAATCCTATGTCCAGCGTTAGCGGCTTTTTCAGAATGATGAAGATGATGATGACTAATGGTTTCCGAATTCCTAGAAATGGCTGGCTTTCAAATGTATAAGCAATGCGAGCTTTTGTAAGCGAACAATGCTTTAGCAAATATAAACGGTAAGTACAGCACGAGTTTCAGGTTGTTACATTCATTCATTCATTAATTCATTCATTTTGCATGTGAATGTAAAAATGAATGAATAAGAAAAAGGCGTCGTGGTAGTGCTTCCCCGGACGAGCCCTTCACAAAGAGCTCTACTACTCTTAAAAAAAAATTGTTAATATTATTTTGCGACTCGCAAAGCATGCCAGAACCTAGTGCTAAGGACACTGCACAATAGAATGAATGACAGGCGCTTTGTGATGTGAAATTTACCACAGACACAGCTTGTAACATTTGAACTGGATCACTTTGTTTTTTAATACAGCTGATGGAACAAGCAGATGGCCCACCTGATGTTAAGTGGTAATCATCACCTATAACAAAGAATTGCCTCGTAAGTCACTGCCCTGCATCCATCAACTTGAGGCATACTGATGTTAAGCCTCATGTGCCTGTTACATCGAAGTATACTGGAAATAACTAGAATTATCATGAAACAACTATTTCGAATGATATTGCTTACATTTGTGTCTATTTACTTGCTGTAATTTGTGTCATATTTTTTTAGTTTGTAATGAGTACAAAAAAAAAATTTCATTCGTTCATTCATTAAGGTTATGTTTTTAAAGCAGCCATGGCACTTATTTAACATAACGGTTGTAATGTTTAAAAATTAGCTTTTTATTTCTGCTAGCTAGCTATTAGATCTTTATTATTTTATACCTCTATTAGAAATGTTTAATAGATTAATGTTCAAAAATATATGTGCACAGTGCCAGTACTCTCGTACGGTGAACGAAAACATCGTGAGAAAACAGACATATCGTAGTAACTAAAAAGTTCTAAAAAACATGCGTTATGTGCTCGAAAGGAGCATTTAAAAAAAACCGGTGACATGACAAGAATAAGATGAATTAGGTTAATTTTATTAAAAAAATATGGAATAATTGAACGCATTAATTGAATTACAGGTTTAGGTTGTATGTGTGTGTTTTCCTATCAAAGTAAGTACTGAATAGTTTGTAAATGCAAAGGTGATCCAGTTATTTACGCATGAGCTTTACACTGTCTTGGAGAACCGTTATTATAACAAGACTGGCTTGTGTCAGCACATTTAATAAAGCGTTGGTTGATATCTAATGGTGAGTGAAATCTGTAAAGACATCAGACTTCGTAGGGAGATAGGCTTAAGTATTTCTGAATTATATTTTTTACCTCCATCATAACTATGTATACCTCTTCCTCTAGCTTGGCTGGCAGATTGGTGTGTATTTTTTTAAATTACGTGCTGATCAAACAAGCAGGTGGGATACCTGCTTTTTTGATGTTAAGTGGTAACTATCACTTATTTTTCTGTCGTGTCTACTACTACTAGCTCTTTCGAAATAGTGTGATTAATTTCTATTTTTTTTTATAATTATTGGTGGATATTCTACACAGCACTACCTCGCCCCAAACTAAGCCCAAAGCTTGTGATTATGGGAACCAGATGGCTGATATACTACTTATATATCTTTTTTTTTGTAAATACATACTTATAATATTATATAACACCCAGACAGAGAACAAACATTTATGCTCATCACACAAATGTTTGTTCTCGGTGGGGATCGAACCCACGGCCTACGGCGCAGAAGGCAGAGCTACTACCAACTGAGCTGTGAAGGCTGTCAAATGTGCCTGAAAGAGGGTTATAATACTGTTTTGTAATATAACAACTACGTAACTACCCCTGTACACTGTTCTGTTTTGTATGTGGAAAAAAAAAGAAACAAAGCATTGCCTCTCAAGTCACGATATGTAAGTGACCTATGATGCACTGCCCTGCGTCGATTAACTTTTAGGCTTACAGATTTTAAGCCTCATGTACCTGTAATTACACCGGCAACCACACTCTTTAAACCGAAACACAGCAACGCTGCTTGGCGGCAGAAATAAGCATGGCATCTGTGCTCATTTGTGTGATAAACGTAGATGTTTATGCTTTTAGAGTTTAATATTGTTAAGTATTGTATACTTATACAAAAAAGTGGTCTATCAGTTATCCGCGGTTCCGATAGTATAAGTTTTTCTCAGTTTGGGGCTAAATAACAATGTTTGCAATATCTGCCAATACTTATTAATCTCCAAACCATATAATAATGCAAATCCTTTAAAAATAAGCCTTTTCATAAACAAACTAAAAAAAACCTAAAGTTTGTATGACTCCGTAATTTATAAGATACGAAACTAAGTAAAACACAGTCATAATAAATTTTAAAAACAGTTGCTTCTGAAACGTTCTTTAATTTATTAGCAGCCTTTTTGTGAAACTTTTCATTTGTCAACTTAATAGTTAGTAAATATCAAATTATGTTTTAGACTTGTGTACGATATTGATCTTTATTTTCAGGTCTATAAGCCTTGGAATGCATTATTTTGTTTTGTTTATTAAATACGTATGTGAGTATACCATAGTTGTATCCATAGTCAGAGAGACGTACAAATATTAAGAGTAGAGGTATGTCCAGTAGTAGAGCTCTTTGTGTGTGGCTCGTCTAGGGAAGTACTACCACCACGCCTTTTTCTGTTGCCTCGGTTTGAAGAGTGTGGTTGCAGGTGTAATTACAGGCACATGAGGTTTGAAATCTGTATGCCTCAAATTGATGGACGCAGGGCAGTGCATCGTGCACGTTTCTATTGTGCGTGACTTACGAAGCAATGCTTTGTTATAGTAGTAATCATCGTTACTACTGAACATCTGGTGGTCTATCTGCTTGTTTTATCAGCTAGTTGTATAAAAAAATGTTGTAATTGGCACATACCCATATTTGGCTGTAGTTGATATTCCATACGTGAATGGATGCAGGCCTATTGTTGCTGTAAGAATACCAACTGTATTTTTTTCAGCGATTCAGAGCACTAGCATTGCAGATATCAATTTTACGAACTGAAAAATTCATTGCCGCACGACCGAATTAGAACCCACTATCTTACGATCAGAAGGCGGGGTCATACCAACCAGACCACGATGCTCATTCTCCGGTCAACCGTAATGTTAGTTACAATAGTAGTCAAAACCCAATGTGACCTATATTCGTCGAAACCAGAGGTAAGTGTTTGTTACTCAAAAGACCAACATGTCCCAGCTTCAGGTAGACAATAATCGTTAAATTCTGCACACCCTACGCTCTAACTGGACAACAACTAACAAACTGTGATTAAATTGGGGCACACGTAATTTGGTCGCGTGAACTTCACAGGTGATGGGTACATGTGGTTGGTGAACTCCTTACAAGTGGCGTTCGAGTTACACTGTTTCAATCGTTGCTCAACTTTTTGCTACCTTTGATTGCTAGCTAAAAAGCAACACAAAAAGCGTCGCTTTTGCCATCTCACTCGTACACTATCGTTATCCCTAGTGTGCAAGTAGGACGTAATGATAAGCAGCGCAATTTTGGAGACAATGTTCTTTTATAAAACGGGTTATAAAATCAGAAATCGTTGTTTCAATTGTGTTTTTATTGATCTGCCTCGGTAAGCGTAATAATTGTAGGATTTAAAAGAAAGAATAACACTTGGTTTGTTGTCCATTTAGTCCATTTTTTTGTATGTATAAGCAGATGGCCCACCTGATGTTAAGTGGTACCCATTACATATAACAAAGCATTGCCTCGTAAGTCACGCACGATAGGAACGTGCCCTATGATGCACTGCCCTGCGACCATCAACTTGAGGCATACAGATGTGTCAAGCTTTATTTGCCTGTAACCTGTATTTACACCGGCAACCATAGATACATAGGTACTTGTCCTCGGTCAGGGACAAAGACATAACCTACAACGCAGAAGGTTTTACTGTGCTCTACTGTGCTCTACTGTTGCTCTACTGTGATGTGAGGCCAATCATTGTTTTTAGTGAGCCAGCTCACTCATCCATTTTTAGCTATAAATGACTTTACCACGGGTGTAAGTTGCGAAATATTGTTATCTCAGTTATGTCACTATGTCACCTGAAGGCGGTAATGACGAGTTATATGGTTATGGCGTTCGGCGCGCATTTGTTTTGACATGTGAAAATATGGTTCTTTTGTTTTATTACTTTAATTACTGAACTTGATACTGGAACTTTTAAATAGATTTATATTATGTTCACAATTCCAATAACTGTGTAATAAGCGTACCCCCCTACTTACTTTACTTACAAAATGTAGATTGGATTTGGTTAGTAAACAGTGTACATCAAATAGTTTTATATAGACAATAGGAAAAACTTTTAATCTAGGATTTTAAAATAAATAAACAATAGTGACTAGTCTAATAAGAAAAACCTAGGCTTTTGCTATACAGAATGAGTTTTCTCGAGGACACTCTGATATTCTCTTTCTAGTATATTTCTTTATATTTATTCTTCTATCTTGTACACTCAACAACTTTTACGTGTCGGCCCTGGGGCTCTGAATTTGTCGGTTAACCACGGGGGTGACAGAATTTTCCAAATTCGAATTCTTCTAGAAGACGTACTAGTCCCGGAGTGCGCCACGTGGCTGCTTCTTTCAACAATCGCTATCTTCATGTAAAAGTCACTATTAAAAACACTTTCATACAAAAGTACATTATTGGTATGGAAATGTCAGTTAGTTCAAGCCACAGAATGTCAATAGGCGCGAACAATATCGCCGGATTATTTGCAAATTGATTCAATTTACCGAACACGGCTCCGCTTTTAGTGGGCGCCATTTAATGTGTAGTCTTTCAACTCTGTTAACAAAAACATGATCAGGGGTTTTACGAAAACGTCAATTTGTGTTCATTGTCATCATAGTCAGTCAGTTTGACAGCCTTCACGGCTCAGTTGGTAGTAGCTCTGCCTTCTGTGCCGTAGGCCGTGGGTTCGATCCCCACCGAGAACAAACATTTGTGTGATGAACATAGATGTTTGTTCTCTGTCTGGGTATTATATAATATTATAAGTATGTATTTACAAAAAAAAGTAGATAAGTAGTATATCAGCTATCTGGTTCCCATATCACAAGCTTTGGCTTAGTTTGGTGCGAGATAGAGCTGTCTGAAATGTCTACAAATATTTATATTAAATATTTATAGTCAGCCTGAAGAAGCCACTGCTGGAGATACGCCGTCCCTATACATTTCCAGCAAGTACGTTTCTGGGCACTGTCCAGGCACCGACTTCCACGTCCAGGGGCATTATTCTCTATTGCCAATGCAATCGCGTTACACAGATACTACTAGACAGCGGCGGGAAATCGGACCAAAACCGTATTCCCTATGACTTAGTTGTCATTCCTAGTTGTCATTCTTAGTTCATTTTTTGGTTTATGAATCGCGTTTGCGTTTAGACCACGCTGTGACGTCACACGGTTATGGCACGGAATCTCCTATGTCATAGAGAATAATGCCCCAGGGCGTTCCACGCTTCGTCTTCTAGTTTGTAGTTGCTATTTGAGAACCTCTCCTGTGGTTTCCAGATCTTCACTAATTCTACGAGCTATGTAATTGAACGTTAGCGTAAAAAATCAAATATCTGTATTTTATTTTATTGCTTAGTCCCTGATTCACTTAATGCCCAAAACAAGCTTTCACCAACCGCCCCAAACGTCCAAGTGCACCTAATAAGAAAATGCAGGCACTTAATAAAAGTAATAAGGAGTCATTGAACTCCCAGTTAGTCGCAAGTTAAACAGACCGAAAGGACGGCGAGACAGACAAAGGAATTAACGCAGTTTTAAATATGCAACATCAACTTAGATAGTCCTTTCTTTGTTCGAGTTTTTGCAAGTCTTCAGTCTACGACTTATTCAAGACGTTCTTGTGAACTGTGCTTAGTAACTTTAGCTATAGATTTTTATGCACTGAGAAGGAGTTGAAATAAAACACAGTTCAGTATTGGAAAATAATACAATGTTGGATGCGTTACATTTTATTAAAATGATAATATAACCTCTAGATTTAGATATAGTTTTAGCAGTTTTCGGCTACGGTGACTTATTATGAAATTACATTTATTGTGTGAGGGCTTCGTTATTCTGCCATTTTTGGAGGAGATTCTCAATTCGACTGTTTTTTTTTTATTTTTGTATAACTCCGTAATTTAAGAACCAATTTGATTATGAATTTTTAATTGAGAGGATATAATTCCATTCTATTTTGGCTACGTAATTCTGGAGCTTCAATATTGTTTATAATACCTACATTGTAACAATGTTATACAAAAGAGCGGGAGGAACCAAGGCGTAAGTTTGTTGCCTGTTCTTCTAGCCTTTGGTCGCGTGGAACTGGCACCTAGAGTCACCTAGCTTTAAGACGTTTCAAAGTGATCCTTGTGATTTTATTGAATAAATACCTTTTGTCTTTGACTTTGACTAATAACAACGATAAACTGCTATTCCGCCAGCTAAGAACAGTCAAGTAAGTAGGATTTTTCGTATCGTTTTGTCAATCAAGTCTGAACGATTGTTTTCTCCGAACTCTTGGGTTTATCCGCTGTCCGCTACACAGCCCGCATGCAGTCATCGATTGCACACGTTTTTCACGCACCAATGATGCTGTTTTCGAACCAGTTCGGCTCAAACCAATTGGATAAACAAGCAGTTTGTAATGGCCTGTGCCACTGTTTATTGTTTTTGGTTGTATAATTAACTTTAATGCCTTGGGATTAGAGGTCTAAAGTACAGACTGTGCACTTTAAGGAAATTAGGTATTTGCAAGCACATAATTTACCACTATCAAATCTATAAAAAACTTAGTACTAAGTTTTGTGTTACACTTTGCGGCGAGCACTCAACTAGTTGAGTTATTCCGCAGTGTAACTCAAACGTTGATACTAAACTTCGTCTGTCATATTTCATATATGAACAGCTGCTGTTGTTTTTTCTTTTTTTTATATTTGAGTCTATTGTTACGTAGAGTTCATATTTTTTTATTAATTGGTACTATAACCAATTACTTTTTTAATTATTTATAATAAATTAATACTGGAGAGTAAATAAATAAAATAATACTAGCAGTGAAAATTTAGTATAATTTAGTATTATTTATTCTGTATAGCTCGTGTATAGTAAAAATTTGCAGCCCATAAAATGTGTAGGGGCGTCTATGAGCCGTGAACGCGTAAAAATGAAAGGCCTGGAAGAAATCTGCATAGATTTTTTGTTATACGAATTGTAAATTTGGAATTGAAATTGAAATATAAAATTCTAGTATACTAAATTTACACTTTTTAAATATTATTCTTGGTATACCTTAGTTTTGACAGTAGTTTATTGTATTGACAGTAGACATAGGTAATACTATTATTTATTATTTATAGGTATGGTGTTAATAGTTTTTTTTTAATAATAGGGCACGGCCTAGTTAGTTTGAAATGATTGCAGCGAATAATAAATTGGAGTTATCTATAAATATACGGCAAATGACTATTGTTTTGTTGTAAAACTTCCTTAATATTCGAAATGAAAGGAAATATATGAAATAATTCCCAATAATAATTACAAATTGTATAAGCTCTATGACATTGGGCTTCCAATTTTGAGTTCCGTTGATTCCAATACATCTGAGTACCCAGTAGTTAAATAGCGTTGAATTTGAGCTGGATAGATCAAAGAGCAGAATAATTTTCAATTTGCTTTGCATATTTTACTTCAAATATTTGCATCTATTATGTAAGCGTTACTCAAAGACATCAATGAAACGGCATCCAGCATGAAATGTTTGCAGATATCAAGTATTACTTAAGAAGGGTTGATATTACAAAAACATGTACTTAGAGTGAATAGAACGATTCAATTAGAAAATGCATCAAAATAAACCGCCTTTTGGAAGCATGTCCGACCGAAGGGGATCCACCCTAAGGCAGAGGTCGATGACCCTCACGCTCATGTTACGTTCATTAGAAATTCGTATCTCTATCCCTTTTTTGCTCGTTGCTGCTGTATAATGTGTTTCGTTCGACCACTAAATAAATAATGCCGAAATTCATACGTTTTCTCGGGTAAGTGCAATGCGATATTACTTTGTTCTGCAAATAATTGAAAGTGTTTGACGTGGGACTGGGAAGCGGGAGCAGTTGGTAACATGTTTTGTTCAATGACAGTTACATTTCAATAACAACGGCCAAATATTGTGACGTGTAGATGATGATTAGAACAGGGGCAATACCATGAAGTCTTATTTCGATTAAATTCTCGGAATTACTGTATTTATGCCATTGTGATAAGGTCCATTTTTTCCATTGTTTTAACAATTCAAATAATTGAATTGCAAAAAGATTTCTGCTTCTGCTACCCTGTTACCATCTAGATGGAAAGACGACATACAGTAAAAATAGCTGAAAGTCATTGGGTAGAGATCACACAATATCTGTGTCTCTAGAAATTGATGATGTAGGCCTATTTTCTAGCAGTGGATGACCTACAGCAGTAGATGATCATGATCAGTTATAGACTGGGCGGTAGCAAACTTATTAGCTAGGTCGTTAGCAAAGTCATCAACTAGGTCGGTAGCAAAGTCATCAGCTGGGTAGGAAGCAAATTCATTGGCTAGGTGGGTAGCAAAGTAATCAGCTAAGTAGGTAGCAAAGTGACCGGCTGGGTGAGTAGCAAAGTTACTGGCTAGGTGGGTAGCAAAGTCATCGGCTTGTTAACGTAGCAAAGTAATCAGTTAACTACGTAGTAAAGTGACCGGCTGGGTGGGTAGCAAAGTCATCAGCAAACCTCCTTGCCGATATATTTTCAATCGTGACCTCATAACAGTAAATTTCAAGGCCTAATATATCCGTTTTACGACATCTATAGCTAGCGTAACTCCTCGATGCAGCTTTATATTTGTTTTCTCATAAAGGTTAACATAGTTAAACAGTTGGTTCTTAGAGTAAAATTTAATCACCTATAACAAAGCATTGCCTCGTAAGTCACGCACGATAGAAACGTGCCCTACGATGCACTGCCTTGCGTCCATCAACTTGAGGCATACAGATGTTAAGCCTCAAGTGCCTGTAATTACACCAGCAACCACACTCTTCAAACCGAAACACAGCAACGCTGCTTGGCGGCAGAAATAGGCGTAGTGGTAGTACTCCCCCGAACGAGCCCTTCACAAAGAGCTCTACTACTCTTAAAATTATTCATTTATTAATTAAAGTCTTTGTTCATTCTTCTACACTTTGAGCTCCACCAACACTTACTACTCTCAGAATCGATACCTAATTTAATATACGATTTTACGCTTGGATTTACGGTTATAGACAATGGTTAATGTGTTGATATAATGCATCAATATTAATAGGTAACAGTGTATTTACGATCATATCGATTCAGTTAAGAGTAGATCACTGTTCCTATAAATATGTTAGTGTTTTGACAGATAAGATACAAGAGAAATTAAAAAGATCAAAAAAACGTGGACGTAATTGTATGTGAGGTTCTATCAAAACTATAAAGCTAAAACAAAAACGGATGGGTAGATTCGACCCAGTGCCGATGCAAACCATATCGGGGTGAGGGTTCCCTGCTTTTTTGCTGACTGCGTTTTTATTAAGTGAATGCTAGCAAATTTGTTCACAAGGTAGGGAAGTCTTTTTCTGTTCATAAATGTATGTGCACAATGCCAGTACTCTCTAACGGTGAAGGAAAACATCGAGAGGAAACCGGCATGTCGTAGAATCTAAAAAGTTCAATAACATGTGTCAAGTGCTCGAAAGGAGCTTCTTGAGGCGCACTTAAAATCCTTTCACCACACTGTTTCGAAAGAAACAACGACAAGAGACAGACTAGAATAAATTTCGATTTAAACCACCAATACTTCAGCTGCTTATCTAGCATAGTAAAGGATGTCTGGCGGCTTGTTGGCGTGTTCAGCACAGCGGAAAATTAAAGCTATGTCCGTCAGTCTTGGAGAGTTTCCTTGAATTGTAATTGAATTTATGACGTTTACTCGTTCTGTCTTGGAATCCAGATTATAATAAATAATAATATTATTCGATTAGCACTGATTTTTATCAGTTAAGCTATCTTAAGATCGTTTGTAACGGTCAAACGATAGCTCGTAAGTATAATAGCTATATAACGATAGCTCAAGTTTCATAGGTATTTTGTAGATTTTGTGAATACTTAGTACCAAGAGATTCTCCTAGTTTCAAAGTGATTCGATTGCATAAAACTTTTTGACTTTGATATTTACTTAATAAACAAATAGAGGTGGGCATTTCATGCATTCATGCAAAACTGAAACTGAAACAGCTTCACGACTTTAATCCCCAGGCACGGTAGATATCCCCTCAGATCTTTGTACCAAGTACTAACTCCAGATTCTTTTGAGGATGTCTAAGGGGGGTAGTCAGAGGTACGTCCAAACATTAAATTTGGCACATACCCACATTTTGCAGTAGTTGGTATTCCATACGTGACAGGTTGCAAGCCCATCGCCGCTGTTAGAGTACTAACTGGTTTCCTCACGATGTTTTCCTTCACCGTTTAAGAGCACTGGCATTGCGCACATAAATTTTTCGATAGGAAAAATCCATTGGTGCACGACCGGATTCGAACCTGCGACCTTACGATCGGAAGGTGGGGTCACTCCCACTAGACCACCGGTGCTCTGCATGCATTCATGCTTTGTTTCATTTTGTAATTTACAAAGTTACTTTTTCTTTACGTAATATCGGTAAAATTTTGATAAAATATCAACACGTATTTTTCTTTTTCGTTTAGAAATAATAAATTCTAGTTGTAAGCCATAGGCCATGTGGTGTGCGATGAAGTTACGAAACTACTCTTCTGGTGACAAAGTTTTCAAGAATAGTTTTAAATGTTGATTTGATATAATCCAGCATTTTGTACGCATGTTTTAGAAAACCAACTTTTAGGTATTAATCATTTTACCTCGTCGTAGCTAACATCGTTCAAGTAACCTTGGAAGCTTTGAAATAACATACCTGAAACAAACAAAATAACAAATGAAATGCCTGCGTAAAAATAGGTTAAGGCTTGTTAATAAAAAAATAGAAAACTAAAGTAGAAAATAAGGAAAAAAATATGTATACATTTATTTATGTACAATCCTTCCCTCTTCCTCCCTATTTTCAAACATCGGATCCACAGTCACTTTTTATTACAAGTAGGTTCTTAATAATTTATTTAGTAGCATTATGTATTAAAATTGTAGTATGTATATATTGTATGCATTATGTTTTTGTTATATTTGATATAGTTATATATATATATATATATATATTTCAGATATACTTCAATTTATATAGTTTGTTATTTTGGTAACCTATTTATATTAGTGTAGTCTGTCTTTATGATACCGTTTTGAAATGTTCAAGTGAAATCCTGTCCATCCAAAGATTGTCTGGAAGAGACCGCTCTCAGCAATAAGACCGCCCATTGTACTTCACTGAAACTTTTGAACTTTATTTTTGTTTTTAATGTGTATAATGTCCTTGTGGTGTGTAATAAAGAGTTTTCTATCTTCTATCATTTACCACTAAGGCTCAGCGCGAATACGCGCTGAGCCTTAGTTGTGTGCTAGCTGTGTAAATGAGAACCCTTCATAAAACGACCGTGATATAGCGGGCACAGCTCTTTTGATACTCATGATAGGAACCATGGGATGTAATCCCGAACAAATTTGGATTCAACTTTTTGTAACCTAGAATTATAGGCTGCTAGTTATCCAAGACAGAAACGTGGGCGGCAGCTAGTATTTTTCTAAAATTGAAATGTCTTAAATAAGGTATGACTCATTTCAGGTAATGGAAGTGAGTTATGAACACAAATGAACAGAAAGAGAAAACAAATACGAGCGAACTCGGACACTGGACATTTAAAAATACAAGCTCCGTGTCTGAAAACATGGTTGAAAAGTTACGAGAATGTTCTCCAATGTTCTTCTTGCCGTTCTAGAGGTAAACAAGCGTCATGAAGTATTTCTTTTCAATAATAGCATCGAAATTTATGTATTGAACCTCGAAAACTTTAGCTTTGACAACATGAAAGGCAAATGTTTTCACTTAATGGTAAGTTTTCTTGGAAAGTTTTGAGGAAAAGTTTAGAGTTCATTACCTCAAAAGGAAAAACGTAACCCTTACAGGATCGCTTTGTTACTTGTCTATCAAGACCCTTTATCTCAGAAATGGCTAAAGGTTTCAACTCTAAATTAATTGGTTACATAAAATAAGGCCTACAATTATAGCAATGAGTGCCTTATCTTTAGAGTATAGAGCTCTCTGTGAAGGGCTTGTCTGGAGAGGTACTACCCCCGCGTAAAATACCGTGTGTGATATAAATAATTAAGCTTTAAAAGTTAAAGAACACAAAAACTGAAATCCGAAATAAGTATACAAAAGAGTAGCTAATCTTTTGTACATTTCGGATTTTATAATAAAAAAACTTCTCATCTTATACCATTTTCGACTCCAAAAATGGAAGATACTCAATTCGGTGTATATTTCAATTTGTAACCTTTAGCCCCATTAGACATCCTCAAAAAATCCCGAGTTGGTACTTGGTACCAGAAAGTCTGTGAAAGTCGTGAAGTATATCTTTATTTATATCTGCTTCCCAAAATAATTATCCTCAGCCAAGACAAGCCAAGAACCAAACAGTTATCAAGCTCAAGTTGTTAGGCAAGTTTCCTTCCTTTGACAGAAGCTTTGCGCATTGAACGACCAACGGAGAGGTAATCCGAACCATATTTCAGCCGACGACACAGTGAAAAATATATAGCTGACGCGGTTTTTACATCATAAGCCACTGCTGGGTATATACCTCTATATTATTACAGGAAGAACTCTTTTGAGCCCTTTTTTTCAGTCTTGCGACTGAAGATTTATCTCCTAGAAAATTTATTCCAATCACTATCACTACATAGTATAAAACAAAGTCGCTTTCTCTGTCCCTATATCCCTATGTATGCTTAAATCTTTAAAAATACGCAACGGATTTTGATGCGGTTTTTATAGAAAGAGTGATTCAAGAGGAAGGTTTATATGCCTAATACAAGCATAATCTCTTAGGGATAACCCACAATAACCGTGCGAAGCCGGTGCGGGTCGCTAGTAGATTGAATAGATCGTAGTCATACTGTGACTATCCTTTGCAGCCCTTTGCAGTGGAACGCACGCGACCAAAGTGTGTCATTACGTTGATAAAAAAGGGTGACTAGTACAGAGGATGGAATTTCACAACTTTGGAATCTATGTGTATTAACTTTGGGTAACTTATTGAGTGAACCAGCCTGTATTCAGCGACTGTGCCTAGCAAGATCGATATGGGGTTATACCACTTTGTCTTCAGATTTTTATCGGTAACCTATATTTTCTTTCGCAGACTTCAGAACTTGGTACGATCAATTTGATAAATTATAAAACTTGGTGTTGATTGGATCTTCCGTTTTTTTTTCCAGAAACAAACTTTTGAACTCGTGTAAACGTCATCAATCAATTGCAGTTTTTTTATGTAGTTACACAAAAAAAATCATTTTTTATGCTGTTTTTCCTGTGTAACATCATTTTTCATCACCTCTATCACTGACTTTGATCTCCAGGCATGGTAGATGTCTCTTAAGATCTCTTAGTACCAAGTACCAACTCAAGAATCTTTGAGGATGTCTGAGGGTAGTTAGATACCTTTAAAAGAATGTAACAAAACTGATCGAGCGACCACACCATCCTCCACAACGAGATCAAGTACCGGGAACTTTATCAAAGATCTTTGTAAAGATTTCCACCCTTAGTATTAAGAACGCCTCCTTCAAACAGAAATAATGGGCAGAGATAACGGCTGAGCTGGCCCATTACCCAATTGGGTAGGATTCCATTCTTTTGTGAGGGTTATCGCGTCTCTTGAAATATGATCAGTGGTCTCCCTGATTGTCGCTATTCAACAAGGAAAAACTCTGTTGACCTCAGTCTAGATTCAACTCCTGAATGGACTTAAGAAGTTCACTGATCCTTTCAATGTTATCAATAGCTAAAGTTGAAGTGGTGGGTCGGTTTCCGTGACACGTGTGTTCCATTTCTTAAGAACGGTAACTGAGTACGGTGGTCTAGTGGTAGCCCCAACTTCCGATCCTAAGGTCGTGGGTTCAAAACCGGCTATGCACCAATGAATTTTTCTGTTTAAAAATGTATGCAGTGCCAGTACTCTCAAACGGTGAAAGAAAACACCGCGTGGAAACCGGCATATCGTACACCTAAAAATTTCCAAAACATATGTGAAGAGCTCAAAAGGTGCACTATCATTACATTATGGTGAAGGGATTTTATGCCTTCACCATAATGTTTCCAAAGAAACTAGTGATACGACAAGAAGTACCTGAGTTTTTTACCTTTACAGTATGCTGAAAATTATTCAAAATTATAGTGCTTCGAATTGCACCAGCTGGAAAAAGAGTGGGCACACGTAGTTTGATTGATCGGACAATGCTTTCAGAGCACGTGGCTACAGTCCTTAAATTTTTAATTGTATACAGGTAATTTTATAAAATAATTACTGCTGCAATCTTCACATGTTCATACTTTAGTCCGTGATTAAATATACGTCAAAAGGGGAGTTTAAAATCGAATTTCCTTCTAGTAAATTTTACAGACTAAAAGAAGTATTATCGATCATTTGTTAGCTGAACCTACGTTACTGCTGCAATCTTCACATGTTCATACCCTAGTCCGTTCATACCTACTAGGGTCCGTTAAATGGTATGAACGGACTACCGTTCATACCATTCAACGGGCTACAGTTCGAATTCACTCTAAGTTCTTGACCTTTGACCCAGGATATAAAATACCCCGACTCCGTCCAATGTTCTCGACCATAAAATGCTCAACTTCTCGAGTACACAGAAATTATTATGTTTTCGAAACTTGGCATAAAAAATGCTATACGTTATTCCCAGTATTGCTACAACTTTTACATAAACAGAGAGACATGACGCAAACAAGATACGAACTTCTTTATTAAAATTTATGAGTTCTATCAACCACAGAAAAGTTTTGCATCCCTTAGCGATAAACCAGCTCAGGTATAGAATAGCTTTGGTTTGAAGTTATCTTTCTCTTTGTTCTTTCTAGAATGACAAACAAAGATGAAAACATTGTTCTATGATCGTGTTAGTTACTTGATGCTTGTTATTAATAACAGCTTAAATTTTAAACCGACCTCTGACAATTACTCTGAAAAAAGACCGATTACTCTGACAATTATGAATTGATTCCGTGGTCCCATATAAATTTTTTGAAAATAGATTTACTTTTTGAAAAAATCAACTCAATCTTCAGCCTTCACAGCTCAGTTGGTAGTAGCTCTGCCTTCTGAGCCGTATGGAGTTCGATCCCCACCGAGAACAAACATTTGTGTGAACATAGATGTTTGTTCTCTTTCTGGGTGTTATATAATATTATAAGTATGTATTAACAAAAAAAAAGTATATAAGAAGTATATCAGCTATCTGGTTCCCATATCACAAGCTTTGGCTTAGTTTGGGGCGAGATAGTACTGTGTGGAATGTCCACCAATATTTATTTATTCATATAAAAATATATACACAAATGATGTTTTGGTTTGAGATTCCCTTCAGCAAAAGTCTTGTATTATGTTTCCCAGTGTATTCGAAGTCAGTTTTTTTTTCAAGAAGTTTTGGTTTACCTAAAGTGTGGTAAGCACCTATTTACATTCTGTGGTGGGGTGGGGCGCCTCCGTTTTGTTTCTTACTTTCCTTTGCATAAATAATGAACGGTTTCTTCGGATAAATAAGTAAATTTAAATATTAAATAACATTCCGTTTCCATCTGACACACAGTTTACCAAAGGTTTTAAGGTACAGCCACATTTTCATTAAACATTCTCTAATCTTAAAAGTTTTATTCAATAAAAGGATCACAATGTTGAACCTTAGTATATCTCCTTTCATTCTTGATTCTCGATAGCACATTGAACTACCCAACAACGTAACACCGCAGTTTCGGCGCCGCAAAGGTGTAGGAATTTCCGGACCAACTCGAAGATATGGCTTGGAATGAAATTCCACAGAGAACTATGCGTAATTCGAGGCCTAATTGCAATTCCTAGGCCTTCCAGCCGATCATATGGCTCGGACGGCTGCAAATATGGGAAGGTATTGAGTTTTGGTGGTGGTATAGATTGCAGATTTTGCTCGCCAAGCTTTAGTCACTCTAAAGCCGTGTTCGGTTCAAATATGAAACGATTTTTGCATTTTTTCGCATAGTCAATATTGAGTTCGTTTGCTCGAAAATATCTCATATAAAAAAGTAAGGAGTAACTGATTTAATAATAAAAAAGAGAGCCACGATAAATCTTTTTAATATAGAACACGTTTTGATTGAACAACTTTCTAAATTTTCCTCGGATTAAGACAGTGAATGTCGTTTGTTGTATTTTTTTTTAAACAACTAGCTGGTGAAACAAGCAGATGGCCCACCTGATGTTAAGTGGTAACCATCACCTATAACAAAGCATTGCCTCGTAAGTCACGCACGATAGGAACGTGCCCTGCGTCCATCAACTTGAGGCATACAGATGTTAAGCCTCATGTGCCTGTAATTACACCGGCAACCACACTCTTCAAACCGAAACACAGCAACGCTGCTTGGCGGCAGAAAAAGGCGTGGTGGTAGTACTTCCCCGGACGAACCCTTCACAAAGAGCTCTACTACTCTTAAAATTACTGTATTTTATGTATTTTAGCATCATTATTTTTATTTATACCTTAAGTATTATATTAGTCTACATCTTTTGTCTGTACACAAACCTACCAATATAGTAACCTCTCTATAGCCTCTAAGGTTTGCTGGAAGAAAACTCTTGTTAGGGTTAAGCACGCCTTTGTACATGACCTCCATTTTTGTCTTTTACCTATGTATTGTATTGTGTGCAATAAATAATTAAGAGTGAATCTTTCAGTTTTGAGTGGTTGAAATCTTTCGTAACATTTGACGAGCCTTTGCTCAGCAGTCGAAGTCCTAATTAAAATGTAACAAGATACTAATAGATCAGTAGACCAGCCTAGAAGATCAGCGTTCTCTAACGAAAAATAAAAATAGTGAGGAAATCTGATAGACTACTACCGCTGTCCAGAAGTCTGGAGAGAATAGGACAAATTTATACTTGGCTGCCATAACGTACGTATTTTTTTTTTTATACAACTTGCTGTTGGATGTTGGAACAAGGAGATAGCCCACTTCATGATAAGTGAAATGAAATTTATTTAGCAGCTCATCAGTCTAGGTGTACAATTATGTTTAAAGGTAATAAAATAAAAAATAGAAGTACAGAAAACTTATCCACCTACCTAAAGTGATGAAGTAGCAACTTAATATATTTTTTAAAAGTATATCTGAGCCCTAGGCCTCAAACTAGGATTCCCTGTGTCGTCCTCTCCTTTGATTATAGATAAAAGGTAATGAAGTGGTAGTGGTATCCATCACCTATAACAAAGCAAATCACGTGCAATAAACTGTTTAAATAAATGTTTAAATATAAACGTCCTCTACGATGCACTGCGTCCATCAACTTGAAAACTTGAAGTACTTACCAAAACCCTCAACTATCTTTGTAACTGTACCATTGAATTCCAATACACGAAGTACGTTTGGATAGGGCGGCGTAACCGGAAGGTAAACGTTATAATTTTCAGCATATCCGGCGTTCTACTCGATTAATGGGCGAATACGGGCTGTATAAAGCCTTCGATGCTTAAAAAGCGATCGCCGTAAGAAAACCACCGTTATGCAACGAACTAAACAACACAACAAGTAATATTATAAAGTATATTTTTTATGCCACACCTGGCAAACGAATGGGTTTAATCTATTGACTAAGGCACCTAATCCCGTTAGTTTAACGTTGTAATGGAGTGATGTCATTTGATTCACAAACGTAAAAATCCAAATCAAACCCAAAACTTCATTCAGTTTACTCATTATTCAGGACCGGATCACTAGATCATCTAATTTTGAAACACAGTATAGTAAAAATTTAATTTTGGTTGATACAAGTTTTCCTACTTAAAAGTTTGCCTATGTACGAAAACTAGTAAAGCAAACTTTTGAGTAGGAAAACATGTATCGATCAGAATGAAATTTTTACTAAAATGTGTGCAATGTGATTTTACACAAAATGGTTGATTACGATTTTTCGAAAATTAGATAAGTGATTTTATATCTTTCAACATGTCGAAACGTGCGAGCGAGAGATACATTAGCTCTTATAAACTAGGTGAATCTAGCGCGTTCCTCGCAACCAAAGCCTAGAACCACCGGCAAAAAACTTGATCCCATTTCATTTATTTTACGTGTCTCTGCGCGAACTCTCGTCATTATAACGTCCACCATTTTTGAGGAAACCGAAGCTTTACAATATTACAACAATGGACCTTTCCACCCTACGGTATATTTCACGTATAACTATTGCCTAAGGTCGTAATGCCAGAATATATGCGGCTAAAGATAACAATGTCTATTGTAAAAGTGAAATGGAGTTTTGACTATATGATAAGGTTTTACTCATACTTGAGTAAGATTTTCAATTTTAAATTTAGTATTATATCTGGAGATACTAATTTATGAGTATAAACACAGTTCATATGCTTTAAACCTATTCATCGGCACCAAGATTCATCTTACTTTAAGGGGCTGACCCCATTCAACGTACCTCTCGCTCGCGCATTGTAACATTAAGAAAGATATAAAATCACTGAACCTATTCCTCTTAGTCTTCGCCTAAAGACGTTGTAAAGTGATCTTTGTCATTCAATTAAATAAATACCTTTTGACTTTGAAACACTTTGACTTGGTTTGTTTGTATGTGTGTTTTTGGCATAATCCAAATCAAATATTTTTACTATAATATTTAATTATTTAGTTTTGTGTTACGCATAAAAATTTACTATTTTAGTCTGCAAAATCCAATATTTCATCTCGATGATGATTTATCTGAAATGCGTTACAAATACTTTCACATTTGTAAAATATGTTGCATGCAATAGAATATAAAATATGGAAAAACAGACTGATGTTTACCCACTTGATTTGTGCCACCGAACATTCAATTAAATCAACAAGCCTAACGAACGATAGATCAAAGGGGAAAACAGTGGAATTTCTAACTAGAAAGCGAACTATCGTGAATTGAAAATTCACAAAACCATCATTAATTCTGGGTGGAGCCGTAATTTCCCTGCAGTCAAATTGTCTGACATGAATCAATGATGGACATGACTTTTACGATGTGTACCTGTAGACATCACTTCAGGCTACACGATCTTGAAACCTATCGATACGATACCTACGATCTTTACCCAGGTGTTTCTTTGGAAATAAATCTTGTCTTTTCTACCGGAGCACCGGTGGCGGTGGTCTGGTAGGTCGTAAGGCTAAGGTTTAGAATCTGGTCGTTCACCAATCGATTTGTCTTCTTATTACAACCATTATTATTATATCACTTTAATTATTATATACAGTTTTTATTCTCAATTTTTTTTCAAATTTGTCATTTATTATTTTTATGTTTACTATACATATTATTATTTCAATTTTATATAATTTCTATTTTTGTTTACTTATAAATTTTAATTTTGCATGCCCATAACGGTAGAATTACGTTGACATATTTAACATCAATAATACATTTAATTCGGCAAATAAATATACTTTGACTTTGACTTTTTCTTGATAAACTTATCTGCATAATACGATGCTCTCTATGTGAAGGAAAACATCGTGAGGGAACTAGTTAGTATTCTAACAGATGGGTTTGCAACCTGTCACGTATGGAATGCCAACAACCTATTCAGAATCTGGGGTTTGTGGCAAACGTAATATAAGGACATACCTCTGACAACCCCCGTTAGATAATTTAAAGATTTTTTGAAATCGGACCAGTAGTTTTTGAGTTTATTCGTTACAAACATATAAAAATACAAATCTTTCCTCTTTATAATATTAGTGTAGATGTAGATAAAGGAAACTCAACTTTTTCGTTATGACGCTGAAAATAATTCTAAGCCGATCGTGCCGTGGTCGTATCGCCTGCCTAACACGAAAAGTCCTATAGATTCCTATTCACTAGATATTTATACTATCGCGTGCAAGCGTAATGAAAACAGTTCGCAAAGAAAAGCAGTGACGGGTGCCTGCCTATTCCTACTACAAACATAATTTAAGGAAAATGTGAAAATTTAATGTGCCAATATTGGGGCTAGCATTGTTACTAGCAGCATGCAATTTGATATTACGAGGCTATAATCAAAATTATGAGTCCATTATAATCAGAATTTCAGATTTAGGCAATATTTTTGGCAGTAATCAGCGTTGCTGTGTTTCGGTTTGAAGAGTGTGGTTGCCGGTGAAAAACAGGCACATGGGGCTTAACATCTGTATGCCTCAAGTTGATGGACGCAAGGCAGTGCATCGTAGGCCACGTTCCTATCATGCGTGACTTACGAGGCAAAGCTTTGTTGTAGGTGATGACCACTTAACATCAGGTGGGCCATCTGATTGCTTCATCAACTAGGTCTATAAAAAAAACAAGCATTTGGATTATACATCGTCTTTGTTCCCACTCATGTCCCTATTTATATTTATACACCTGCAACCACACTCTTCAAACCGAAACACAGCAACGCCACTTGGCGGCAGAAAAAGGCGTGGTGGTAGTACTTCCCCGGACGAGCCCTTCACAAAGACCTCTACTACTTACTTTAGTAGATGGTAAAAATCTATTTCAATAATGAACAAAGAAAAATCCATTTAAAACTCTGGAGTATCAGAAACTAAACGAACCTGAACACAATAGCCCAATTAACCTTATATCGCCCATTCTTCTTTCAACACCTTTTATCGGTTGAAGCATAAACTCAAGAAGAACATAACAAACGTGAACGGCTACTAACCAGATACAGAGTGCCATAAAACAGGGTTCCGTGAAAAACATTGTGAATAATAAAACTGTATTCGTTTGTCCTACTTCCGAGAATAGCCTTCCGTGACCAAGGTGCATCGCGATTTAATGAAAATCCACCTTCTTGATTGGGGCAGTTGAGCGGAACGAATAATTGAACAAACCAGCTGATAATGTTTATAGTGTTTCCACGGCTTCAGGAAATTGAACGGTTTTCATCGAACAAGAGCTTTATTTACCAAAGATATTATAGTAGAGATTTTAACTGTAATTTTTCATCGCGTATTTAGAATCCTGTTCTTTTGCAGTCAACTAAAATGATTTTTTGGATCATTGAAGGTACTCACAAACTGGAAGACGAAGCGTAGGAAGCCCCCACCCGATGGACCGACGATATGGTAAAGAACGTATGAAGTCGGTGAATAGAGTGGGATCAAAATCGTTTTTTCATGAAATTATGTTTCACCCATTAAAATTTTACCGAAATTGAATCACGATAACGTTTGAAATTATGTACCCAGGTCACGTTTTGTTTTGTTGTTCCTTCAGCAAAACTTGTTTGAGGTTTTTCAGTGAATTGAAGTCGGTTTTTTTTTTGCAAAATTTAGTTCTTATACCCCACCGTCCAAAAGTGTGTATTATCTAGCCACAAAGTTCAAACGATTAGATTTTCCAATAACTTCAGCGGATTCCTTCGAGAACGT
This sequence comes from Chloroclysta siterata, assembly GCA_932294275.1. Taxonomy (NCBI): domain Eukaryota; kingdom Metazoa; phylum Arthropoda; class Insecta; order Lepidoptera; family Geometridae; genus Chloroclysta; species Chloroclysta siterata. The sequence continues at coordinate 22,173,904 of OW028589.1, forward strand.
TTCAAGGGATAAAGCCTGTCAAAGTTTTAAGGGTTTTATTAGAGCAGTAAAATGATTTTGATTATACAATACTGCCATTAATCTTTTACCTTTAGGGAACGGAAGAGTAGGGCTGCATGCTTAACGAGGTACAGAGGCGAATTAAATTAAATTTTTGATTCTGTTTGCTGGCTCAGGACTGTAGTACTTCTATTATTCAAGCATTGCAGCATGAGGTATGCACCATAACGTTGTATATTACCCGAATTTCATTCACCGTCTCGAGACTGTGACCTCACGTTGGTCCAATATTTGGACTAACGTTTGAACGACTTGGAAAGTTTGAATGCCTCGCTTAGTTTATTTAAGTACTGAAATTCGGAAAATCTTTGACATTTCTTGGGAACTTGATGTACCATAGGTAAATAACTTTGTGCATTTTTCGAGTAACAAAAATGCCAAACGTTTCGTCTAACAAGGACAACAATGGCATGACCAAATAAATGTTCTCTTGTCGTGTCACTAGTTTCTTTCGAAACAGCGTGGTGAAAGGATTTTAAGTGTGCCTCAAGAGGCTCCTTTCGAGCACTTGACACAATAATGTTCTAGAACTTTTTAGGTTCTGCGACATGCCGGTATCCTCACGATGTCTTCCTAAAGTCTTGGGTTCGAAACCGGTCGTGCACCAATGAGTTTTTCTGTTCTAAAATTTATGTGCACAATGCCAGTACTCTCAAACGGTGAAGGAAAACATCGTGAGGAAACCGGCATGTTGTAGAACCTAAAAAGTTCTAAAGCATATGTCAAGTGCTTGAAAGGTGCCTCAAGGCGCACTTATAAGATTACTTTTATAAGAGTAGTAGAGCTCTTTGTGTGTGGCTCGTCCGGGGAATACTACCACCACGTCTTTTTCTGTCATCAAGCATTGTTGCTGTGTTTCGGTTTGAATAGTGTGGTTGCCGGTGTATTTACATCTGTATGCGTCAAGTTGATGGACGCAGGGCAGTGCATCGTAGGGTACGTTCCTATCGTGCGTGAATTACGAGGCTATGCTTTTTTATAGGTGATGGTGACCACTTAACATCAGGTGGGCCATCTGCTTGTTCCACCAGCTAGTTGTATAAAAAAAACTTAAAATCCTTTCACCACACTGTTTCGAAAGAAACACGACAAGAAAGAAAGAGCCTTGCATAATGCACTAGCAAAAATACTGGCTCTGCTCAAATTTCTAACCTACTTTCAAGTAAAGTGTACCCAACTATTAAAATTAAGCTGGGTACTTGTATATTTATGTGCACACTTACAGACGCTTATGCGAAATTTCGCCTCCTTGCGGAATCACCGAAGCGACTAAGTATAAGCAAAGTCTTGTACAGCTCGCGGCAAACATCGTGGTCACGGAAGAGTGTAAATAATAAATTATTCTTTTAAACTTTATCAGCTTTGCTGAGAAAAATATTAAGGCGAAGACACGAGCTAATGTGACTCTTGCTCGCACGTTTCGACATATTAAAAGATACAAAATCACTAAACTCATTTCCGAAAAATCGCAATCAACCATTTTGTGTGCAATCACATTGCACACAGTTTAGTAAAAAAATCATTTTGATCGATACAAGTTTTCTTACTTAAAAGTTTGCTTATGTACAAAAATTAGTAAAGCAAACTTTTGAGTAGGAAAACATGTATAGATCAAAATGAAATTTTTATTATACTGTGTGCAATGTGATTGCACACAAAATGGTTGATTTCGATTTTTCGAAAATGAGTTTAGTTATTTTATATATTTCAACATGTCGAAAAGTGCGAGCGAGAAGTTTTTTGATAGTTGTCAGCCCCTTAAACAGAGCGAGTGAGTGTAAAAAATTAAGAATAATAATATTTTCTTTCGTCTCACTTAGTTGGATTGGTACCATACTGGAGCTTTATTATTATTATGTTACAAAGTTTTTTTTTTATTATTTAAGTTTTTAATTATTTTAGGTGCGTGGTGAAACTGGCCTAGCTTTAAGGCGATCCCTGTGATTCAATTAAGTAAATACCATTTTATTTTGATTTACTTTACTTATTGAATATTGAGCCACCACTGGTTCCTATTTTCTCCAGAAAATATCGATTTAGTCCTTTAAATAAATTTAACAAGACTTAGTGAAAAAAGCTCAGTTGGTACCAGATGCTTTCTGCGCAGTCAATACCCCTATAATATTATTTGTGTTTAATGTGTTTTGTTCAGTATCTGGGTGTTATAATGCAATGGTCGCGTGGAACTGGCACCTAGAGTCACCTAGCTTTAAGACGTTTCAAAGTGATTGACTTTGACTTTGACTTTGACAACTACCAAGCATGTAGTTCTATCGGTTACATTCTCATTACAATCTTTGCTCTTTGCAGTTAAAAGCCACTATGTTAATATCCAATTTTTTTTTTATATTTATCTTATTGACAATGTGCCTCAGCAACGGCAGTCAACTGTAGTAAGTATAAGCAAGTCTTGTTCAAATTACGAAACTCGGAAATGTGCGTTCTTTGCTCAAGAAATGTGATGATACGATTAACTGTTTCCACAAAGTTAAATGGATTATGCCACTCGACTGTCAACTAGCTGCAGAAAAATTAAATAATTTTATCTAAACAGTTGTAATATCAAATTATAAAATAAATAATGGTGGACTTTCCACACAGCACTATCTAGTCCCAAACTAAGCTAAGGTAGTTATAATACTTTATTTTATGTTATTAAGTACATACTTTTTATATTATAACACCCAGAAAGTTATAATTCGAGATATTACGAGAAGAGTGTTACATACGGATGTGGATGGTTTTAGAAGGAGAGGCAGGCCAAAGAAAAGATGGATGGACTGTGTGAAAGAAGACATGAGTAAGAAAGGAGTGAGCACCGAGATGACGAATGATAGAGGAGAGTGGAAGAAGAAAACCTGTTGTGCCGAACCCACTAAGCGTGGGATAAGGGCAGGAAAATGATGACCCAGACCCAGTGAGGATCGAACCCAAGGCCTACAGCGCAGAAGGCCGAGCTACTATCATCTACTATTAAGAGCTATTAAGAGTAGTAGAGCTCTTTGTGAAGGGCTCGTCTGGGGAAGTACTACCACCACGCCTTTTTCTGCCGCCAAGCAGCGTTGCTGTGTTTCGGTTTGAAGAATGTGGCTGCCGGTGTGATTACAGCCACATGAGCCTTAACATCTGTATGCCTCAAGTTGATGGACGCAGGGCAGTGAATCGTAGAGCACGTTCCTATCGTGCGTGATTTACGAGGCAATGCTTTGGTATAGGTGATTGGTTACCACTTAGCATCAGGTGGGCCATCAGCTAGTTGCATAAAAAACTGCGCTACTATCAGCTGTCTATAAATCAGAAAATATCATTTTTATTGCATGCCCTGTATTTTTATAGGTAAACTTATCTAAGCACCAAAACTTACCCAATTAAACATAAAACATGACTCCATTTATATTATTCTAATTCTGGCAATAAAGGGGTAATAATTACTTGACCCCATCGGTACCCAGATTACAAAGTAGTAAGTGGGTAGGTACTCTGAATCGCGGTAAATTATCTTTAAGTAAATTCAGTTGGGTGAGCTAATTAGAATTACACTAGTGGCGCTAGGAAGGGGATACATTTCGATATATATTTCGTGTATATTTCCGATTACGTAATAAATAAGTATTGTGTAATAGTGTTTTTACAAGTGCTATAAGTGTAATTTTGTACATCTTTCCGAAACTTGTTTGTTTGCTATTTTTCATAACTACATTTTAATTGAATATCTTCAGAAATGTTGAAATTTTCGCAAGCGATCGAGCCAGCACGGCTTGACGCCAGAAATATGCATGGTCGTAGTACTTCCCAGACAACACACAAATAGCTCTAATGACTTAGAGTTGATTTCACCATGCTCTGTTAGTTAAAAATGAAGGATTAAAAGGCCGTTAAATCCAACCTTAGATGTCAAACGCGTACATTTTGACATACATAACGGCCCATTAATCCTTTGTTAATCTAACAGCGCATGGTGAAATCAGCTCTAAGTTTTGTTAGCGTCTTAAAAGCGTCCTCCTGTTTCTGAATTCAAGTTTCACCAACCGTCCCATCCCTACGGAGTACCATCGCTGAAATATTAGGTAGACGTGTCATAACTTGTGATATATAGGGGGCCCAGATTACTTCGTGTTGAAATTTGGTAAGCCAAATGTAACCGTTGCAAGGTCGTTAGCATGTGGTATGAAAGTTTTCGTGATATTTTGTTAGGTAAATGTTACGACTATTTCGTGTTTGTATTTTGAGTTTGAGCAAAGGGATGTTTGCGACTTCCAATGTTTATTTTATTACTTAGCTTCCGCTGCACTTTATGTTTAATTCTAGAAAGAAATTCCTGACATCATTAAAAATGAAACCAAAGACTATTTCATAATTATCTAAAAAACCTTCTCATAACCAAATGTAGAAGAATCTTGAAGTCTTCTTCAAGATTCTTCATATTTATCGTGTCTGGGGATTTAAATCATATGTATTATATTACCTATTATTTATATTGTCAGGATCGTCGCCTCTACCCCTATGGGAAAGAGGCGTGATTTTATGTATGTATGTATTATTTATCCCCTTTTTTATCCCTAGCCTTAGACAATGTGTATATGTGTGAATTAAATTTCTCATCCTATAAAATTTGTTTAAAACAAAACATCTGTTGAAAATAATTGAAATGATATTTCGTACGTGGTTAAGGCTCAGTTAGTAACGCAAGTTATAGTTTTAGTTTAGTTAAGTCACGATTTTTGTATGCCAGTTAGCACTAACTAACGATCACCAGCATGCATTCAAAAACATTTGTGATTTGGAACAAACGGAGCTCGGGTTTTGGGATCAGCTTTCGGCGCAGCGTTTATACCTGTTTCGAGAAAACTGGCGTCTTCGAAACTGAATTTCGAAAATATGAGACGACGTGACTGGACTCTACGCTTACTAAGCTCGTTTTGAGAAGCTGTCGACCGTCAAACAACTTCTCGGTCGCACATTTTGAGTATTTTCAAAGATCGAAAATATAATATAATACATTTTACGAGTAGTAGAGCTCTTTGTGATGGGCTCGTCCGGGAAAGTACTACTACCACGCCTTTTTCAGCTGCCAAGCTGCGTTGCTGTGCTTTGGTTTGAAGAGTGTAGTTGCCAGTGTAATTACAGGCACATGAGGCTTAACATCTTTATGCCTGGACGCAGGGCAGTGGGGCACGTTCCTATCGTGCGTGACTTGCGAGGAAATGCTTTTTTATAGGTGATGGTTACCACTTAACATCAGGTGGACCATATGCTTGTTCCATCAGCTAGTTATAGTATAAAAGAAAAAGTCAAATATGCATATTTTTTGTGTTTAAATAGTATTTTTTTTGGAAAATAGGACATTTTTTATTTATTGCAGTTATTATGCCATGTTACACAAAGGATCCCGTTATACGGAAAATTGCTTAATTGTTCTAGTGAGATTCACCATATTTATAGAACGTTTAAAAGTGATCCTTGTTCTTCTACTGAATAAAGACCAGTTTCATTTGATAGTTCCGATTCAGATAGTATCCTCAATTTACATACAAAATCTGTTTGCAAACAGGCAGCAGACGAGATTAGCGGAGCAACAATAATCGCTGTCTCCGCCAAAGACAGGCCGCTGAAGCGATAATAATTAATTACTACACTTGCCATTCGCATACACTTCCATGGTCGATTACTTTGATACGGGATTGACGTCAGTTGAAGTTTTGTAATTGTTTCGGAGATTTCATTCACGGGTTCTTTTTTTCGTACATATCTATAATAATCTGCTTTATTAGACTTTTGTTTCTTTTTGCCTTGATTGTTTAAAATAAAGGAGGTAAACTATCATCATCATCAGCGTCATCTTCCTGCTCTTATCCCATTTCATGTGGCAGGAGTTCGTAGAACCTAAAAAGTTCAAAAACATGTGCCAACTGCTGGGAAGGAGCCTGTTTCAGGCGCATTGAAAATTTTTTCACCACACTGTTTCGAAAGAAACTAGTGACACGAGAAGAAGAAGAGATGCTGAGTCACAATGCCGTGATCACCAGAACCATTGCAATATATCAGACCCTGAAACCATTTTTATCTATATATATATATATATAAATGTTATGTTGGTTTGTGTACGCTTCAAAAACTCAAAAAGTTCTGCACCGATCGAGCTGAAATTTTAGAATGATATATAATCCGCATCAAGAATTGTTTTTATACCATTCAATCACAATGTGCCACAGCGAAGCGTGGCAGGGAACAGCTAATTTTATATATTTAATAGTTTCTTTGGAAAACCTCTAAAAAAACGAATTATATTCTATTATATTTCTACGACAGTGACATAGTCATAAACCCTCATACTATAGAATAGTGATTAAATTTAAGTAATGCTTAAAATTAGCTCTGTCTCTGTTTGCACGCATTGTATCTGTTAGGCATTGGTAAAATATGGCAATAGTCATAATCATAATAACTTTATTGCGAATATAGGTTGGTACATGTCAATATAGATGTCGGAGTTTGCAATAATAATGTTCTTGCATATTCCACTTAAAAAATTGCATGCAATAATTTTCCAATTTCAAAAATAATGAATTGATTGAATGATTAAAGAAATACAAAATGTCCGTAATTTAAAATAGAAAAGGAGATAAATTAACAATTAATAAATAAAAAAAAACTTATTACATATATGGATTATTCTAAATTGTCATTAAGATATTCAGTCACAATATAGTACACTTTTTCGATGAGTAATTTTTGCACTTTTTCCTAAATACAGTGATAGAAGGAGACGCCAGTATGGCATTAGGCAAATTATTATAAAGATTTGAGGACATACAATAGTATAAGCATAGTTTATCGTTTGACAGATTTTTTTGTAGTAAAGCCAAGAGCTTCCAATCTCAAGTTACGTGACCGTCTCTTGATTCTGTACAGAAATTGTAATGTACTTATCCACTTTCGCAGAAATTGCTCACTGAGTTGATAGGAAGTAAAACGGTATCGACGTTTTGGAATCTCTCTTGGCAGCGTTACTTACACACTTTTTTTTAATCTGGATTTTTCCCTTCGTTAAATTTATGTGCGCAATGCCAAAGCTCTCAAACGGTGAAGGAAACCATTAAGTGTTCTACCAGCGGCGATTGACTTGCAATCTGTCACGTATGCATTACCAACTACTGCAAAATGAGGGTACTCTAATTATGTGCCCAATCTCTCTCGTGTCGTGTCACTAGTTTCTTTCGAAACAGTGTGGTGAAAGGATTTTAAGTGCGCCTGAAGAGACTCCTTTCAAGCTCTTGACACATGATACAGAACTTTTTAGGTTCTACGACATGCCGATTTCCTAACGATGTTTTCCTTCACCGTTTGAGAGTACTGGCATTGTGCACATACATTTTTAAACAGAAAAACTCATTGGTGCACGACCGGTTTCGAACCCACGACTTTAGGATCGGAAGGCGGGGCCGTTACCACTAAACCACCAGTGCTCTTTTATGGGCCCAATGCAAAGTTAGAAAAAACCTGTTTTATACGTTCGAAAACAAATGATTACGACTTAAAACTTTTGACAATTGTTCTTACCTCCTTCGTTTCAAAACTCAGAGTATAGAACTGGGGCCATAAGCTCACTTCGAGCGAGATTATCTCACGGTAGAGATGACGTCATATCTCGTTCAATAACTCGTTGACGTTGCGTCTCGCATGAACTTTGTATGAGAAAATTGGGGAGTGAGATGGTGAGAATGGGGATAAATAGTTATCGAACGAGATATGACGTCATCTCCACCGTGAGATAATCTCGCTCGAAGTGAGCATAAGGCCCCTGGACCCTTACAGAACCATTTTGTTGTCTGTCCGTCTGTTTCCCTCGGGTGATCAAAACTTATTAAGTACGTACCCTTTTCAGAAATGAAATCGAATTATAGAAACGGAAATGAGAGATCGGTCATCCCGATCATAAAGTTGTAAAATTGAATAGCCGTGTGCCTATTCAATTTATATTACCTTCGTACGGTATGACAGCTATTGAATTATATTCTATTCTTGGATATACTTACATACGTAGGATCGCACGAATGGGCAATGAAGTAAGGTGTAATACAAACCTGAAACGAGAAAAGAACATATATTGAGCAAGAATTTTAACTGATGAAGTACAATCGACTGTGGAATAATAAGGCTCTTGATACCAACAAAGAGCAGTAGAACTCTTGTTGAAGGACTCGTCTGGGGAAGTACTACCACCATGCGTATTTCCACCGCCAAGTAGCGTTGCAGTGTTTCGGTTTGAAGGGTGTAGTTGTCGGTGAAATTACAGGCACATAAGGCTTAATCTGTATGCCTCAAGTTGATGGACGCAAGGCAGTGAACAGGGCACGTTCATGGCATATTGTGCGTGACATTCGAGGCAATGCTTTCAGTATTCAGTATTCAGTATATTTATTGCATTATTATGTATGTACGTAGATTTAACATTGTCAGGACTTATGACTAAGTAATTTGTGATTCAATACATAATGTACCCAGTAAGGGTGTTGCAATAGAGAGAAGCTTTTTATATGTGATGGTTACTACTTATCATTAGGTGGGCCATCAGCTTGTTCCATCAGCAAGTAGTTAAAAAATACATCAAAAGATGATCGGTCACGATTTCAAAGGGTATAAATAAGCATATTTATAACTTCCACTTTTAAATTTTTATAAAAAAAACTGAAAAGTCATTTGCTTCTCATGCTGACTGTACATAACTTTATATATGATCATTAGATTACACTCAAAATGTACTGACAAAATAATATAAAATCAACGAGCTTTTACACAAAATGACAAAGACATAACACGTTGGAAACATGAAAAAATTACGAAAGCCTTTCTCTATCAAGTACTTGACATGTTTTTGATCTTTTTAGGTTTTGCGACATGCCGGTTTCCTCACGATGTTTTCCTTCACCGTATGAGAGTACTGGCACTGTGCACATACATTTCTGAGCAGAAAAACTATTTGTTTGCACGACCGGATTTGAACCCACGACCTTAGGATCGGAAGGCGGGGCCGTTACCACTAGACCACCAGTGCTCTATTATAAGTACAAGTATTACGGCCGGTTTCTGAAAGCTCGATCAAAACTAATCGGATGTCAAGTCACTCGCCATTTCAGCTATTACATCAAATTAGATAGTGATAGCAAGTGACTTGACCAGCGATTTGTTTTGATCGGGCTTTCAGAAACCGGCCGTTTGCCTATTACTATTATTATCTATTAGTGATTAGGTGATAGTACAACTATGTAGATTCAAAGCTACGACGCAAGCGCCTCAGAAACTCACAATTACGGAAACAGTACTCAAAACAAGAGGACGAACCATCAATTACCCCAATTATTTCCATTTTTAAATTTTGCAAGTGGACGAGAAAGCGGCAGATGTTTTCCAACGTTAATATAAAATTAATTGCGTCAAGGAAGCTGAATTAAGGATTTAGAGATGAGTGCCGTTTAATAGATGCTTCTTAGCGAATCGTAGTTCAAAAAGCAAAACGGCTGTTGAGCCAAGTACCTACTTGGGGGGGTCCCGAAGTAAAAAACAGCGGCAACTACAAAAGTAGGTACTTTTAATCATTCGCTTCTGTCAAAGTAGAAGTGTCATAGCCACTATAAAATGGCGGGGAGTACGAATAATCCTCAAAGTATCGAAGGTAGAATTCGGATGAACAATAAATAAAATTAAAAATGTACTTCATAAACAACATTAGCTTGTAAACAACATACATAAGCTTTAATATTTGAAGAAAAATCTGGAAGATATTTTTGAATGAAAAACATCTAGTATTATGAATGTTGCTCCCCAATAAACTTAAATAATCTATCTTTAATCTCTAATACTATAAGAATCAAAGTCCTGACTGACTGACTGACTGACATATAGACAACGCACAGCCTAAACCGCTGGTTCTAGAGACTTGAAATTTGAGGAATACATAGGTCTTATGGCGTAGAGGTGTACTAAGAAGGGATTTTTGGAAATTCAACCCCTAAGGGTGTAAAAAGGGTTGAAAACGTTTGTATGAAAAATTGAATTCTTTGAACCTACAAACTTGAAACTTGGAGTACATGTACTACAAAGCTAAAAAATAGGAATGGCATTTTTAGTTTTGTAAAACTACCCTTAATAAGTGTGCAATGGGATGTCAAAGTTTGTATGGGAGTTTTTTTACACGTGGTGCGATTGACTTAAAACTTGGAGTAAATATACTAAGAAATAAATAATTAAGAATGACACTTTTAATTTTTGATAAAACTACCCCTGCAAAGGGTGCAAATGACGGTAAAAGTAAGTGTGGGAGATTTTTAACGCATAGTGCGATTGATTTCAAATCAATGCGAAAGTTACGATGTTTGGATGTTTGTGGTTCAATCACGGCTCACCGCACTTTAACTGAGAAGCTGCTAGTTATATATAAAATTATTGACACCGAAATATGATATAGGATTTATATCCTAATATTGATATATAACGTAGTCTGACGTATGAAGTGTATTTTTGATTTAGGCAAATAGACAGAAAAAAAATGCATGAAATTTGGATGCGACTGTCAAAAGCGGTTATAAGTACTTCATGTTCCTACGATCTAGAAGATAAATCACAACTAAAAATGTTTTTATTTTTATTTTTGATAGTCCAGTTTAGTAAATTTCTAGTAATTACTATAAAACAGAAGAATGCTCCATTTAAAAATACGTTATTGAAGCAAAATAATTCATACAAAATTATGTTAAATACGATTGACGATTCATCATCGTGGCGATTCACATTTCACGTAAATAAAATAATAAATAATAATAAATATTGGTGGACTTTCCACACAACACTATCTAGCCCCAAACTAAACGAAAGCTTGTAAATATGGGAACCAAATAGCTGATATAATACATAAATACTTTTTTTTTTGTAAATACATAGTTATAATATATAATAACACCCAGACAAAGAACAAACATCTATGTTCATCACACAAATGTTTGTTCACGGTGGGGATCGAACCCACGGCCTACGGCGCAGAAAGCAGAGCTACTACCAACTGAGCTGTGAAGGCTGTAAATACCTACTTATCATTCCCTCACAGAAGATTCACTCACATCCACAGTACAAGAAGTTATAGACCAAAGGATCTCAAAGGATTTGAGAAATTAGGCACGCCAAATGCTTCTATGCCCGACTTACTCCGCTCCATCCACTTCGAAGGTTTGCTCAAGGCAAAAAGCGGATTTGTAAGACAGAGCCGAACCACCTTGTTTTAGGGCCCTCGCAACTCAATATAAGCAGATACTCAAACACGGCTTACAATGGATCCATTATATCTCTTTCACAAAAAAGTTTCATTTAATTTTCCGTTTATAAATTGCCTTCACACAGCGTAAATAACTCAACCCAAAGTCATAAAGTGCGCAATTTCAGGCGGACAAACTGCAACGCAAAACATTATTCATCCTGGAGCAATTTCTGAACAAGAATGGTTAAAATTCAAAGTCAAAACGCCACGAACAATACCGCCAAAAGCGTAAAACCAACCGCGACTTATGAAAGGAATCAGCGAACCATGCGAATTTACGGGAAACTTCAGGACAAAACCAGCTATGTCCTAGAGAGACAAATTCCCGCTTACACGCCGAATAATAACTGCCGTCGACAATTCACGAAATTGCAGCAAATTTTACTCCAATTGAAGGCCGGTGTTTGGAATGCTACATTATGATTTGGTTTAGGGAGGTTCGTGCTTGAATCGAAAGATCGTTTATATTTGGAATCACGTATTCAATTAATGCGATACCAAAATCGTCCATAACATTGTTCAAATGCCTTGGGACATCAGAAACGTTAACCGTGAACAAACATGGTGTAAGCGAGTTCTAATCTGTGCGCTGGCAGCCAGCCGCTGTGTTTTGTTAGGCGACGTGGCTCAGATAGTGGCCAGTCCCATATTAAAATTAAATTTTGTGCAGCTGCGAAGGCAGGTCGGCGCCCGTTCATTATTGAAGAGAAAATGAAAGCCAAAAGGGCCGACCTCCATCGAGATTCCTAGTTTAGCTCATATTATTGCTCATAAAGTTTTGTACATTAATTTTAGTTTCCATTCTCGTATCCTATTACGCTCCAAACGAATTTTGCCGAAAATCTAATTCAAATTACATAACATGATCGATCGTGGTATCGTTAGTTGTTAATTTTCTCAGTATAGTTACAGCTGGCCTATTCTGACATAGTTCTAACAAAGGATGATAAATTATAATTCACGCGGTGAATAAGATGGCTTTGTTTCAACATACATGTAAAAGCAGACTACTCTTATCGTTTTTAATTTGAAACGATGCCAAAAAATAAGTTTCTCACAGGCGTCGGCAACGGTGTGTGATTACTTAACTTTAGTGCAGCCGCGGACCGAATTACATGAAATGGCGCCCAACGTGGGGCTCGGTATAAGCAAATTGTGAGAACGAAACGCCTCCAAATTGCAAATTCAAGCGGCTCCAGCGCGTTTTGTTCCAGTCGGCTTCGCAATTCGCGCACCTCCACACTTTCTTACATTATTTAACCAAGTAGCCACAGTAGAAGATTTCATGACGTGAGTTTTTCCTCCTTCAGAAAATTCATTTGTGATTCACACAGAATCCCTTTTGCAGATAGCTCTTTTCCTCGGAATATTTACTCTTGCCAACGCTTATCACTCACTTGTTACGAGCGCACATTTCGTGTCTGTACGGCGTCCGTAATCTGATCCAATTAAATATAACAAACAAAGAACAATCTCGGCGCTAATTTCCCTTACCGAACAAAATAGCTCTTTCAATTATTTTTACGCTTGCGTATCTCGACGAAAAAAGATTGCATAAACAAATGTACAAATTAAACGCAAACGAGGCACCATTTGCCGTGTAATTTCACCGGACTTTCGGTAAAAGCGAGTGGTACCCGTTTCGATATTTCGACTTGAAAAAATAAATGCTCGCCTATAACTTTTACAAATTCCCTGCCCTATTCCGCATTATGTTTCGCGACAGAGCAATCTGGGTCGTGATTACGCAACGAAAAAACGCTAAGAGGCTCCCTTCTGCGACGTTACATCTTAATGTAGCCACAATATACATAATGGCAAGATATTTAGAACACGAGTGGTCTTGACTGCTATACATCAAACGGAGACATTACCACAAAACGCCTGTTAGATACCGACAGCATAAAATATTCGGAACACTATGATATATCTGAAGGATATGGAAATATGTGACGGGGAGACCGAATAAGTATGCTGAGTCCGTTCATGACACAGAAAATATATGGCTGAATGTGATATCAGTAGTTTGTGGAACTAAATATAGGAAGTAAACAAAGGATTTGGGAAAACAGAGAATAAGAGAGGTAAGTGACGTCCGTTCAACCTGATCGATAGTTTGAGCAAAATAACAATACGGGTGGCTCCGTCCATCACGATGTTTCTTTTTTGCTGACACTACCGATGTTGGCTTCCAGGTTGTGCCGTTTTCGTTTTAGATATTGTGTTGCAGAGACGGTCAGACTGCCCAACATGCAAACTGAGTTTTGCGAACGATCCATGTTTTTTTTACACTACTTGCTGATCGAACAAGTTGTTACTCAAGTTAAGTAGTAACCAGATATAAACGTGCCCTTCGATGCAAATATATCAAGTTGAAGCATACAGATGCTAAGCCTTACGTGCCTGTTAACCAAAAGTTCTGCCTTTAAATTGTATTTACTCAGAGGGCATGTCTTCCGAAGACGTGCCCTATGCGTCCATCGCTGTGAAATCACGAAAATATGTCTTCAACTGCAAACGCAAGCCACTCCAGGAAAGTATCGCCGGACGAACTCTTTCACAAAGAGCTCTACAACTACTTCAAAATAAAAATAAAAAAGTACGAAAAGTTGGCATGGCATAATGGACGCTCTAAAGACCCGTCAAATAATATCATCCCCTCATTCGATTTTTCCCTGAACATTATTATAAACATGGACGCATATTTTAACTGAATAATTTAGTAGGGATCCCTAGCAGTTTTTTGTACACAACTATACATGTATATGTGTGTAACTGTACATGTGTGTTTTGGGAGCAGTATGACCCAGATCAAAACTAAGTAGGTAGTAGGTAGGTATGTGACCTACTTCACTTTACTTTCACTGAGGTATTAAATTCTAGTATGTAACTTAAACTTTCGTTGCTTAGAAATTGTTTTATTTTCTAAATTATCGTATGTCAAAGTTTTTAATTTATTAGTCTATATAGGTTTTTATGTAAATATATTTTTAAGCTACCTTAAATTATGTAACACATTTACAAAGAAATATTTAGTAATATCAAAGTCTATACACTCACAGAATGTAGTTGTAAAAAATAGCATACAACAGAGTTTCGGAGAATAACATCACAAAGTCTATTTGTTAAAAAATTGAAGTGAAGATTTTTGTATAATAAAACTAGGTTTGAACATCTATCGGAACTGGCGCCTAGATTCACCTAGTTTATGTGTTTAAAAGTGATCCTTATGATCGAACAACATAAAGTCCGTTTTAATTTTGAATGTGATCAGAACAAACACCATTTTGTATCCTTAATTTCTTGATTATGGCAACATCCCCACAAATACCTTCAAGCGGCAAATTATGCCATTATTCATATTATCTAGCACATTAATCTACAAATAGCTATGAACAACATTACATTACACATTAAGAGCCGTGTTTATAACCTTAGCAGCATGCAATAAAGTCTAAATTGCAGTACCACACTTTCACCATAATCATTTTGCTACAGCACATTAGTACTTTTAGATGTACTTACATTATTTAGGTACCTCGTGTATATCTACAGCATTCAATTTCCGTTCAATACGTGCAGTTTCATTTCTGATTAATTATTAACCGAAAGATAGATCATCAATATCATCACACCGACCAATTCACAGCTGGACGTAAACCTACCCCGCATACATTTCTTGGAAGAACCATTTTGAGTCTTGTCAACTATTCTATTCTTATTAACTATACATTGCTTGTCAACCATTTTGACTGTGGGAGGCGTCCTACGCATCGTTTTCTGGTTCATTGTTGTCATTCTAATAATCTCTATCTCTATATATATAAAAATCCATTGCTGTTCGTTTGTCTCACTAGAACTCGAGAACGGCTGGGTCAATTTAGCTGATTTTGGTTTTGAAATGTTTGTCGTAGTCCAGGGAAGGTTTGAATGGTGAGAAAATATGGAAAAATTGCGAGGAAGATAGTATAAACAACAATTTCATTTTCCCATATAAACTGTTCTACCTAAAGCGAAGGGAGAGTTTTAATGTCGTTAGGATAGGTGACACGAAGTACACCGGGTCATCTAGTTATATATATTTTTGCCAGCGTATTGAGGTAGCTTTCGATTGGCACTGATTTGGATCTTTTGAGCTATCTAGCTAGATCGTTCGCAACGGTCTGTAGATAGCTCAACTGTTTCGTGTGTATTTTGTACATTATCAAATATTTGTATTCATTGTAATTTTCATTATTAATTTCTTAAAAATAAGAATAAAATAATGTGGTTGAATCAACATACACACGTATATTTTAATCTTTCCCAAGCCATCTATAAGAGGATTGTGTTTTTACAAACGTAGGTAGCTACCAAGTATAAATGAATACCTAAGAAATGCCGTGACAGTAAAATAATAAAGAGATTATATGCAAGCTATACAATAGCGGCAAAGCCAAGATAAGCCGAAGCTCGACGCCAACGTCTGGCATACAGCCATGCGAGGTGAAGTGTACTAAATCTTTGCACATTCCAACTAATTATTATGGTGGTAAGATTAAAACAAAGATTTAAGTTTCCAGGGAAAGATTGGGTAGGCTTGGAAAGTACGGGGTGTATTTTTATACATTTTTATCAGGAACATCGATTAGGTTGGCAGGCAATAGTTTTACTTACTATTAAAATAAAAGTTGTGTTTTTCTTACAGTGAAAAGGAAGAAGAATAATAACATTAATATTTTTTGTACATTTCTACCCGTTCAATCTTTCCACTCTGTTAGTTTATCGAAACAGCTTCGTGACTTTGATCTTTCTGTACCTAGTACCAACTGAAGATTCTTTGAGGATGCCAAATGGGTATCATAATTGCGAAATTTACTTTTGACTAATACCCTCATAAAAATCGGTGAAAATATATGAGAGGAAAAATGCTTAAACTATTGCCATCTCTTACCAAAGGGTAATGACAAACAGGGACAGGTAATGTGTCTATTTTGTTGTATGTATAATTGTGCATATTCCAGCACTCAGCTCCTACGTACCATGCGGATTACGTAGATGTTAGAGCTGTAACATTTTTAAACCATTTCATTCCGTCTGTCTAGTTTCTAGTTCATCAGTTAAGGCTTCATCGCTAGATTACATCCATTGAAGTTTATCTTCGCAGTGGATCAACCGAGGTATTGTTGCGGTGCATCGATGAATGGGCCAGCCAGTGCATCACGTGGTGTCAGTTGTGTGCCAGATCTTCACATGGGTTTAGCATCGAACCCCATTGTTTGACTGTAAGCTTGTCAGTCCGATACGCCGTGAATAGATGAAATCGGTATTTGATGAAACGTCTGTCGGTATGCTAATGTTGTCAGCAATATTATTATAACTTGTCGAAGCATTAAACTGCGTGAAACCAGCTTTCACCCGCGTCTTTACTCTATGATGACTGACTAAAATGCTTATAAGTATGCCAATGAATAAATAAATGATATTAATACCATTGCCTTTTTTAATATGATGCTATGAGGTTTCTGTACCTAAAGATAAATTATTTCTTAAGAAGAAGAGCAGCTTGCTGTAACTACTCAGATAGGCTAGGCAATGAAATGTTAGAACGATACATAACGTAGGTATGTACCGGCAGGTCTCAAGGCGTCGTATAAAATATTCAGTTCGTACACGTATAATGTCCATAAATATCGAGTGGAGTAGCTAGGTATGTATATCACCATGTGCCTGTTTGCCCCATTTGCGTATTCCACAGTTGAGTTATGCCTGTGCTAACATATTTATTTGCTTACTTTATGTTATTGAATAGGTAATGGCGTTCAAATGTGTTTGATTGCTTCGTTTGTAACCAACGTTTTAGTGTAAAAGTTTCAAAGTCAAAGTCAAAGTCAATAGGTATTTATTCAATAAAATCACAAGGATCACTTTGAAACGTCTTAAAGCTAGGTGACTCTAGGTGCCAGTTCCACGCGACCAAAGCCTAGAAGAACAGGCAACAAACTTACGGCTTGGTTCCTACCGTTCTTTTGTATGATCCTTTTACAATGTAATATAATATATTATTGAAGTTAAGTGAGACGTAGGCATGCAGAAAAGGTAAACATAATCAAATTTATAAGACAGCACACGCTACGCTTCAAACTAATAATACCTTTTAGTTTATCTATCAAATTACTTTGGTTGATTTTTCACACTGGACTGGAGAACTATCAAAAGTAAAAGTAAAGTAAAAATATGTTTTATTGACATAATTCGTCACAGTATTATATTTTTAATCCATAGTCTTCCGAACTAGTTAAGAAACTGTGTTTCAGGAATAAAAAAACAACAACTGATAAAATACTTTTTTAATTAATATATAAATATATTTAAAACATAGTCAGGATATTGAATAGGATCGCGGGAAGTCGGTGGCAAAGTCAAAGTCAAAAGGTATTTATTCAATAAAATCACAAGGATCACTTTGAAACGTCTTAAAGCTAGGTGACTCTAGTGCCAGTTCCACGCGACCAAAGCAACAAACCTTCGGCTTGGTTCCTACCGCTCTTTTGTATGATGATGGATGGTGGATGGAGAGGGCTCCGAATCGTTCTTCTTGTAAATGTGTACAGGAGGCCTATGTCCAGCAGTGGACTTCTTCAAGATGATGATGATTTTAAAACGTGATCAAGTCAAACAAAGGACAAAGATAATCTTTGGATGCAAAAGATTAACAAAATCAAAGTACCTACGCTTTTATTCTATGCTAAGCTATAAAATAGCCGATATAAAACAATTGAAAAGACTTAATAGAAACTGTTCTCGTTGTTCCGCGTAAGTTTTCTGGCGCTGGATCGTAGGCTGGCTTTAAGCCGAATTGTTGGATCTGCCCGAATAGTTTTACGAGCAAATCTTTATTGCACTCGCTTAATTTCTCACAACTATGCACCGTTCCCGGGCTGAATGAATTTATTACGTGCCGGATTCCCATAAACTCAGGTCGAAATGCACTGCGGGATGGCCCATTTTGTATGTGTTTGCTTCATTGCACTGCTTAAACAATAGTACACCCTTTCCAACCCTTGCAGTGAGGGTTGAGTGTTTTTTTGTTTTAAAAATGACGTGGCTTTCGTCCGCGGTGTTCCTCGTGTCGAACAGAGATAAAAAGTATTTAACCTTTTCAAGCAATGAATTTGGAAAAAATAGTACCTTTTATTAGTGTTCTCATTTTGTCCATTGACGTCATTTTCTGTACAACGATTAGGTTTTGTCAAGTTGGTCAAATGGCACCAACTAATCATAGCTTTGCCAAGCTTAGCCCCTATAAGTTTTTGTTTTTTTTTATACAACTAGCTGATGGAACAAGCAGATGGCCCACCTGATATTAAGTGATATCCATCACCTATAACAAATAATTGCCTCGTAAGTCACGCACGATAGGAACGTGCCCTACGATGCACTGCCCTGCGTCCATCAACTTGAGGCATAGAGATGTTAAGCCTCATGTGCCTGTAATTACACCGGCAACCACACTCTTCAAACCGAAACACAGCAACGCTGCTTGGGGGCAGAAAAAGGCATGGTGATAGTAGGTATTTCCTCGGACGAGCCCTTCACAAAGAGCTCTACTACTCTTAAAGATCTGAATTTTGAAAAAACAGCACCTTTTATTTGTGTTCTCATTTTGTCCATTGACGTCATTTTCTGTACAACGATTAGATTTCTGTCAAGTTGGTCAAATGGGACAAACTAATCATAGCTTTGCCAAGCTTAGCCTCTATAAGTTGAGGATAAGTCATTATAGTTTCAATCTGATTACGTTTTTCTTCCAGGAACGCCTTCAGTGCTATTTGGCTACACAATTGCAATATGAAAACTAGCAACCACTTAATCTTTCTTAATCCGCCCGAAGGCAAGGCATGGCGTTACACCCACATGGCATAGTGCCAAACGTGGTCTAAGTAGGCTATATACAAGAAGTATACATGTAGCTTCCTCCCATGTGTTATGGCAGACATTTTGTTATAAATGGTTGATAGTCACGATATTGTTTATTGGTTAAGCGTGGCTTGTGGTTTTATAGACAACAATATATAGGCATGACGACAGTTACAAAAAACGTATGTAATAATGGTTTTAATAATACTAAAAGTATCTTTGTTTTTATACAAGATGTTCCAATACTTGTACATAAAACTTCAGGGGGCTAAAGGTAAAGGGCTAAGGTCAAAAGGCATCCTTAGAAAAAGTTATTCATATTGATGGGTACTTTAGCCCCCTGAAGTGTTAAGCACAAGTATTGAAACACCTTGTATATGGCGAGATTTTAATGATTTCATAAAAAAACAGTTTTTTGGTCTAGGCTTGTTCGTAACCAACTTCTCTATTTTTGTATGTTTGTTACGCCATTACTCCGTCAATAATGAGAAGACCCACATTACCCATTAAATTCATGATACAGTTTCAAAAATAGCTACAATGCCTGTTCTAGATATTGTTGAGCACCCTTGGCATACTTTGAGAGTCTTTGGTTTATAATTAAACTTGATCCCATCCTCCCTTTGCCCTTGAGACAAGTCTATACAAAAGACCCCAAGTTTTGGGATCTTGTAGGTCTACATCAAGATACGCTGTCAAACTTCAATCAAGCTATTAATGCCTATTTCTGCCGCGAAACTGCGTTGCTGTGATACGTTTGAAAGAATAGGTGTCGGTAAAGTTACAGGCACATTTTTTAAAACTACCTGCTTATGGAACAAGCTGATGGCTCATCTGATGTTAAGTGGTAACCATCAGATATAACAAAGCATTGCCTCGTAAGTCACGCACGATAATAACGTGCTCTACGATGCACTGCCCTGCGTCCATCATGCATGCAGATCTTAAGCCTCACGTGTCAGTATTTTAATCGGCAACTACACTCTTCAAACCGAAACACAGCAACGATGCTTGGCGGCAGAAAAAGGTATGGTGGTAGTACTTCCCCGGATGAGCCCTTCACAAAGAGCTCAACTAATCTTGAAGCACATGCCTCATGTTGATGAATGCAGGGTGGTGCATTGTAGGGCATATGCTTGTGTTCCATCCGTTTGATCTAACAGAAAGTGGTATAAAAAATATAACTTCGTTTTCAATTGAAATGGCACACAAAAATAATTGAATATTCCAAGTAAATCGGCAGGATATCGCCATGTGGAGCGTAATCCGGTTGGATTATTCGAGAATGGCTCCCGTCGTGAGGAATAGTGAGAAGGATCTAGCATTAGTTTTAACGCTTTTGAAACGTTAGCGAAAATTTTTAACAATAAAAATAGACCCAATAACGACGGCATTAAAGTAAGTAATCGAATTTATCAAAATGATAGTCATTCAGAGAATTAGTTTTAATAATATCGCAATAAGACTTAGTCGAAGATGAGAACTGCCTAACGAATACTACCTTCAGAACATAGAATTATTGGTCATTTCTAACTAATCATAGCTTTGCCAAGCTTAGGGCCGGTTTCACCATGCTCTGTTAGATTAACAAAGGATTAAACGGCCGTTAAAAATGACAAAATGTACGCGTTTAACATCTAAGGTTAGATTTAACGGCCTGTTAATCCTTAGTTAGTAACTAACAGAGCATGATGAAACTGGGCCTTAGACTCGATAAGTTTTTTTTAATACAACTTGCTGATGGAACAAGCAGATGGCCCACCTGATGTTAAGTGGTAACCATCACCTATAACGAAGCAATACCTCGTAAGTCACGCACGATATGAACGTGCCCTACGATGCACTACCCTGCGTCCATCAACTTGAGGCATACAGATGTTAAGCCTCATGTGCCTGTAATTACACCGGCAACCACACTCTTCAAACTGAAACACAGCGTTGCTGCTTGGCGGTAGAAAAAGGCGTGGTGGTAGGTTGTACTTCTCCGGACGAGCCCTTCACAAAGAGCTCTACTACTCTTCAAATTCACATACATTGTGAATTCACATACATTTCGAAAACGTCTGAACTAGTGTTAACCCTCTGATGCCAACTCCACTGATCTCGGTATGGGGCTACACTGAAATATTACATCTTTACATACCGACATGGAAATGCAATCCGAAGATTGTGGATTGGAATATTTTGCCTCTTATGATATCCTTCGCAGTAGTTCTTTTCAAGAAATTCTTTTTTTGGGTTTATATTGCGACCAAGCGAAACCCAGCTAACAAAACAAAAAGCAAATAATGAAACCTCAATTGTAGCCGGCACATTTAAGAAAAACACAGCTTCATGACTTTGATATCTAGATACGGTAGATATCCCATCAGCTCTCTTAGTACCAAGTACCAACTTAAGATTTGAGGATGTCTATGAGGAAGAGTGAGAGGTACGTCCAAAATGTATGTTGGCACATACCCACATTTTGTCGTAGTTGGATATTCCATACGTGACTGGTTGCAAGTCAATCCCCGCTGTCAGAATACTAAACCAATTTGGTGTATTCACTTAAAAAGAAAATAGTATGATATTTCTGATAAATAAAGCAATTTCTGGCGCTGACTGTAAATCTTACGGACCAATGATTTCATTTATCGCTAGACAATTCAATAATTCATAAAAGACATGAGACATTAATCGCAAAAACGATGATAAATAATCTCGATTTTGCCAGGCGTGTCTAGTCTAGCCAATATATTACACACTAGTAATAAGTTAGTAAAACCATAGTAGCTAACCTTGAAGGTGTAGTTATATAAGCCCTTCTGGGTTTCCAAAGGTCCTCTGGGGTATTATGACCTGCCAGTTTTCGAATAAGCTGTACATTTCAGCAATAAATAAATATTATCGGACATGTTTTTTCTCATTTTCTTTCGGAAATCTCATAATGGAGCTGAAATGGAGTTTCACCAGGCAGGACACCTGGTGAGACGTGGTGACGACATGACGTGGTGCAAAATATTGATGGAGTGGTGGCCGAGGACTGGAAAAAGAAGCGTCGGAGGTCCAGTAAGAGGATGGGTCGAGGACATTGTCAGCGTCGTGGACCGTAGATGGATGAGGGTAGCACAAGATTGTTTAAAATGGGATGAGCATAAAGAGGCCTATACTATACTGCGGATGATGATGATAATGATTTACTCACAGCGCTATCTAGCCCCAAATTACGTAAAGCTTGTACCTAAGCACCATATCGAATACCTAATTTTAATTTAAAATGAGATATTAACCATGTTTTGTGAGTTTTAAATGAAAATGATATTCTAAACCAAAAGTTAGTTAGTTTATTATATACTTTAATATGTTAGGCGCGAGCTAGCTATGTTACACGTGTTCGCTAAAATGAAATGTCGATTCTTGATTTATCCGAAAATAAGTCTTTTATAACACCCCAAAAGAGAGGGCCCTTAGTTTCTCGTCCATGCATTTTTTGTACATTTCGCACACGCCGCAGGGTGCCTGAGCACAGAATAAATACTTGGCTAAAAGGGAAAGAAATACTCCGAAGAATAGATGTTGTATAAGTCTGTATTCGATCAACGATTTATAAAAAGTTCACCAACATATTTTTGAAAAAGTTCACTGCTAGACAAAAGTCCCGTATACATTCGAATATAAATTCTAAGCCTCATGTGCCTGTAATTACACCGGCAACCACACTCTTCAAACCGAAACACAGCAACGCTGCTTGGCGGCAGAAAAAAGCGTGGTGGTAGTACTTCCGCGGATGAGCCTTTCATAAAGAGCTCTACTACTCTTAATATGACCGGCCCATTGCCACTCCCACTAATTCTGCGAGGCATACAGAAAGAAAGAAGAAAGGAAGAAAATGTATTTATTTGTCACACAAACATATGCCGTAAACACAAACGTATACCGGTTACTTTGGCTCTACTTTTCATCCTCATTTCTGATTCTATTCCGTAAGAAACTCACAGCATAGCTCTCTCCATAGCTCTCTCCATAGCCCACTGTCCGACTTAAAACTTAGCTTTTAAAAAGTTTAAACTTCAATTGTTTCAATATACACATGGCTTTATCACCAGCATCTTGAAATGTATCAGGTTACATTTTCTAAATGAAAAAAAAAACATAAGATATTGGCTTTTGAAACGACCTCACAACCTTAGGAAAGGTCGTCTAAAATTGGTGAGGCTTTGATATGCCTCTAGGTACCTATTACCGATAGCACCATATAGCTGTCCATCCTACTGTCACTGATACGTGACATAGGTTGAACACTGTGACGTTATTTTTGCGTCGCTATTCTGAAAATAAATTGTATCTGATAGCCGATGTTTTTTAGTGATTTTTTCGTAAATTGGAAGAAAGATAGATATTTTATCGGCTGCTGAAATTGGACTGAAATGCTACTGTACTACATGAAATGCGCTTGCTGGAATTATTTAAACCGGGCTTTAAAAGCTGCAATGTTCTTTGGAATCGTATTTGCAAAATTGATGAGAGTAGAGAAAGGTATGTTAAAATGGGGCATGTATAGAAGATGGATGAAAGAATATTCACAAAACAGGTGCATCAGGCGAGTGTGTGGAGGGGAAGACCGTGGCGGACGTATCTAGATCAGATAGCAGACGTTTAAGAGAAAAGCCAGGTCAAGAGTACCCTGAACTACCCTGAGCATGTATGAAGAAAGTTATGAGAGTGAATGAAGCGAAAAAGGTATGTCAGGATCGTAGCAAGTGGAAATCCGTGGTCTCTGCCTAACCCTATGGGAAAACAGACGTGATTTTATGTATGTATTAAACTTTCGAATTTCGAATTCAAAACCTCTTTAAGCACCACACAATACCTGCTATCTACAAATGTGAAACTCATAAATCTCGCAAAAATCTCTTAACAATTCACTTATACGAGCATGCGGCGAGTACAATAATAAAATTAAATTCGTTTCAAAAGGGCCGAGCTTATGGACTCCGGGCTTAAAATTATCTGTGTAATGAGTTCGCAGCTAATCTCCTAAATAAGTTGCGTAAAATACCGTTGATTTGGCTTTTGTATAGAACAGTAGCTTGGGAGGTTTCTCGTTGTTTTTATCGCTGTTTATTGCAAATTAAAAGTAAGTATTGGAAACGAGAAATTCCCAAACTCAGTAAAACAGGGGATGAACTATATAAGGATCGATTGGGAGGAAATTGGAAGTATTTAGGTACAGAATAAGTGGCTATGAAATAAAATGTTGTTAGCTACCAACCTACAGGTACTCGTACAAGAAAGGTTTTTTATCACTCGCTTTTAAAAGTGAAAAGCTTTGTCACTCAGACTAAAAAAGCTGTATTTGCTATGACAGTTTTTGACTGTTTAATGCATATGCTACCCTTAGCAGACTTTCACTCCATTGGGGCAAAAACCACCCGAGGGCAGCTTTTAATAGCATGCATTTCTTGGGGTCCCGGCTATGGGAATTTGTAAAAGTGCACACGATGTTGCATTTCAATTAAATTCGATTCATTCTCAATAAACATTATCTAACCCTTATTTAAAATTTCAGCAAAACGCAGCAGCAAACGCAAAAGCAAGCAGATGGGGAAAAAAACTGAAACAGCTTCGATCCCCAGGCACGGTAGATATTCCCTCAAATCTCTTAGTATTAACTGCAGATTCTTTGAGGATGTCTAAGGGGGTAGTCAGAGGTATGTCCAAAGATTATATTATGCTCATACCCCTCCATTTTGCAGTAGCTATTATTCCAAACGTGACAGGTTGCAAGCCCATCGCCGCTGTTAGAATACTAACTGGTTTCCTCACGATGTTTTCCTTTATGTTTACGCTGCTTGGCGCTATAAAAAGGCACGGTGATAGTAACTCCTCAGACGAGTGTTTCACAAGTACTACTACTCCCAAAAAAAATCTCAAAAAAAACTCCAAAATTATTTCGAATATATTTTGAAAGTTTTGTTTCGCGATGCAAAAAGATGAGCTCAACGGCACTTCTCCTGGATAACATTAGATTAGGCCACATTTTGCGGTGCCAAAGCCGTAGTCAAACCTGAATTTTTAATGTCTATCTTCGAATCAGTGTCTTTAAATATTTACAACGGCCAGAGGATGGTAGCACAGAATAACTAACAGTATCTATCAAGTATAGCTTATTTTGGCTTTATAAAGCTGGTGCCCACGACTTCGTCTGCGCAGGATTAGTCACACAATATCATTAAAATCCATTCAGTAGATTTTACGTGAAAGAGTAACAAACATCCATCCATACTTACAAACTTTCACGTTTATAATATTAGTAGGATAGCAGTTTTAACAAAACTATCGCTGGGATTGACAAATATTTTTTTTGGACTCATAAATAAACATAGGAAGCAGAAGTTATTTAAGTGCTTATGTGCTGTGTCCAAAATAAATGTATTTTCTTTCTTTCTTTCTAAGTATTTCAAATCAGAGGCACTATTAGAGCTGTTTGTGAAAGAGCTTGTCCGTTGAAGTACCAAACATTGATTTGTGTTGTGTGATCCGATTTGAGTGGTATGGTTGCCATGCTTCATACACACACATGGCACATGAGTCATAAGTCTCAGAATGATGAATTAACTCCATGCTATAGAGTAAAGGAAACAGTTCTACCTTATATCAGGTGGTCAATCTGCTTGTGTTCCACCTAATGTTGTGTGAAACTACTTACTCATGAACAAGTAGTAGTACGTAACCTTGGCGCTTAAAATTATTTGTTTGAACTCGATCGTAAAAAAAGAATAACGACTGGGCTAGTAATAAGTATATATCAATCTACTTTAGCAATTCTGCCTTAGTTCAAGGTGACGCTGTGCCCAAAATACGAAACCACAGCATGAAAAACAATCTACAAATTCACCTGTAAGCAAACTCGGCATGTTCCAATGTTTGAATAAATGACTCAGTGGCGTAGCTCGGTGGACAAGGGCCCCGGTGCATAGAGAAAGAATCGGGCATAGCGAAAGAATTTTGTAAGCAGGCTCAAGGTATTCTAGCTTCGGGAGCTGGCTAACCCTCTCTTTTCAAAGCTTAGGTTAGAGGGCCCCCTGAGCTACGCCACTGAAATGAGTATGATCGGAAGATAGAAGTAAAGTGTGTCGAAACCTCTAAAATCAACATCATCGTCAGCCTAAGGATAAAGGCATTAAGTACCCACACATTTCTCAGAATGAACAATTTTGCACCTCTCCATCCATCGTCTTACTACTCGCGATTTTTATAATATCTTTACTCCTAGGATAGGGAGCATCCACACTTTATCATCCGATTCATGGTTGTCATTTGAAACCCTTTATTCCTCAACGGTTGTCGGTTCTACTAGCTATATGAACTGCACATTGCAACTACAGCCTGCGAATTCTATGACCTTGGTTATTCTACGGATTACCTCATTCCTGATTCACTTTAATGATCTCCACTATGCTACTCCTTTTTTATGGGACTACTTGAACCCAAGCAATATTGAGCATAATTTCAACGCAGTAACGTCCATTTTATAGTGAATCTGACGTGGAGTAAACCAGACCTGTAGTCGAATGACTCTCAAAGAGAAATACCGACTGGGAGTTAAGTGAAAATGCGCAATAAAACCGAGTAATGTTGCCAGCTTATTAGAATACGCGTCTGCTTTGGGTTTAAATGGAATCTAAGAAACTTAAGAGTGTTTTTGAAAAGTTTTGATCCATGGCAACCTGAAGGCTAATTCACGTTATTAAAGCGTCAAATTCAAGTTTCAATCAGATACTCAGTTAAATTCAAAGCATCACTATGAGCGTAGGTATTTATAGATTATTTACTCTAGGAACTTTATTATATATTATTCGTTTATTAAACTTATGTATTTAATTGGTCTAATAATCATAAACAGAAGGCATATACTGCGAGCTTTGAGGCTAGTAAAAGTTGTAGCAAATCTTTACCTCAAGTCTGAACTTTGATTTTCGTATTTAGTTTTTCGTAATGTCTGGCCTTTTTTGTATGGAGATACGATAAACGTGTGCTTCTCAGACAGACACGACACTCAGACTTGGGGTAAATACTGGTCATATGTCAAACATGAATGGATGGCGCAATTCGAATGGAGACAGCCAGCGAAATCATTGTTTCTCCCTGAACCTAGTGCTCTACAGTTACTTCACAAATGACTCAATATCAGTATTGATACCTTACAATCTCGCTTTGATGGTGATACAGCTACTGTGTCAGTATTATCCTGCCTCTAACAGCACTCAGTGTTGCATAAAGCAATTTACGTAGACATAGAAGCGTCGATTACATAGGTACAGTCGCCTACATTCAGGTGGTTACTTCATAGTATTCAAACTTATTTTAGGCTCACGTTTCGTAGATAATGTACTTTCTTTTGTTTTGAGGTAGCTGGATGTGAATACATATATAATAGTAAAAAAAAAAAATTAGGAATTCAGTTCAGGTCTTATTATATAATTTGTTTATATAGGTAACAACATTATTCACAAGGGTACATCATAAATCTAGGCATAACCTAATAAAGTACAATAGGCGGTCATATCGCTGAAAGCTATTTCTTCTAGGTATCTTGATATAATTGTTATAATTTAATGGGTGGCGAGAATTTCATACCAATGCTGATTTATTTTGATTTATTTGAGTTGGAAAGCTATCGAGCTTTCCAGTTAGAGACAGAAACTTCGATTCATAGTGATCCTTGTGATCCTCCTACGCAGTCAAAGAAGCTTATATCTGCAACACTATTCAAAGTTACTTAGCTAACTTCCAGAGAGTAATTAGCTTATTCCGTTATGAATTACGTCACGAAGCTCAATTAGCAAGTTCAAAGCATAATTTGGTAGCTACACTCCGGAGGTAAGTTCATGCTGAAACTGGTAAATTACGTCAATCTTCTGAACTAGCTTGCACTAGCCAAGCTTTAGAGCTTATATTTTCAGATAATTAGTATTTTTATGTGTTCATTAGAAAGAGCAGCGGGGACATACCTACCTGTAAAAAAGCTGCTAATCAAAACTTTTACCGTTCCATAGTCATTAAAATTTATCATTAATTGTGAAAATAATAAAAAATGATTTTCTGCTATTTTTCTGCAAAACAAATAACAGCCGACTTGATGTTTTGACTAACTTGAATAAAAACTATTAAGAAATTTATTTGACTCTGGTAAGATTAACCGTCGAAATGATAGACTGGAGCCTTAAATAAGCAAAGACAAAGATAAGTAATGGTACGAAATGTGTCATCTCCATACATAATATGTATTACGCAGGGGCTTTCTTTGATTTAGTACTATCATTCAGCTCAGATTCAGCTTAAGAACGTGATGGGCAGTGGCGTAGCTAGGTGGACAAGGGCCCCGGTGCATAGAGAAAGAATCGGGCCTTCATCCCCTCTTTCCACATAGCTTGAACTTATTTTGGCCTTTAATATAAATCATTAAAAAAAATGTGAGCAGGCTCAAGGATTTCTCGCTTCGGGAGCTGGTCCACGTCTTACAGACGCGGACACCGCAAGACTTGTCTATTTCAGCTACTTTCATAGCATTATGTCATACGGCATT
Source organism: Chloroclysta siterata (assembly GCA_932294275.1). Lineage (NCBI taxonomy): Eukaryota > Metazoa > Arthropoda > Insecta > Lepidoptera > Geometridae > Chloroclysta > Chloroclysta siterata. The sequence continues at coordinate 22,202,742 of OW028589.1, forward strand.
TTGTTGTGGGGGAGTGCTGCAGATATTAACACCGTATTTGTGCTGCAGAAGAGGGCTGTTCGTGCAATTTATAACATGGGTCCCAGAGAATCGTTACGAAATAAGTTTAAAGAAATAAATGTAATGACTTTACCCTGTCAGTACATATACGAAAATTTAATGTATGTTAGAAAAAATATTAATTTATATGCCAAAAAGAGTGACCATCATAATGTTAACACTAGAAATAAAGATAAGCTCGCTGTTCCCACTACTAAGCTCACTAAAGTAAGCAAATCGTTTGCAGGACAATGTGTACGCTTCTTTAACAAAGTCCCAAGTGAGATTCACCAGTTGTCGATTAGCAAATTCAAAAACATAATAAAAAGAAAACTTTGTACAAAAGTTTACTATAACATATCTGATTATATAGATGACAAAAAAACTTGGGACTGATCTATGCTCCAACTCATTAAAAACACTAAACAATTAAGTAGGTACCATAATAAAATTGTAAAAAGGATCATACAAAAAAACGCTAGGAACCAAGCCGTTAGTTTCTTGCCCGTTCTTCTAGGCTTTGGTCGCGAGGAACTGGCGATAGATTCACCTAGTATATAAGACGTTTCAAAGTGATCCTTGTGATTGTACTGAATAAAGACCGTTTTGATTTTGATTTTTGATTTTGATTTTGTTTATTTTCTCTTCGCAAAGTAGGTAACTTAAACAATCTAGGCATATCTAAAGTGGTTTGATGCGAGGTTTACCTGTTTTGCGACAGGCTGGTGCCTGAGATAGGTTTAAAAAAGCCTGAAATACAGGCGTTGTGCGAACTGTACACCAACGAAATACAAATATTGGTTTTAGAATTTATGTCAACGTCAAAAAGTTTGTGTTCAATAAAATCACGTAGATCACAATAAAAATTGGATACCTTCCTGCTCATACAAAAATTTATAATTCCTATTTACCATTTTGGTTTAGCAGTCGCACTGCTAATGTGAAATTGTCTTACCTGAAACAAAATAAAACATTTTTGTTAATATAATTACTAGATAGTTCAAAAGTATCTTATAATATATTATAGGTATTAGCGGTGATGGATTTGCAACCTGTAACGTATTGGAATAATAACTATACCACTAAATTCGACGTTCACTAAAACACAGCCTTCACAGCTCAGTTGGGATCTCTGCCTTCTGTGCCGTAGGCCGTGGGTTCGATCCCCACCGAGAATAAACATTTGTGTGATGAACATAGAGGTTTGTTCTCTGACTGGGTGTTATATAATATTATAAGTAAGTATTTACAAAAAATATATATATAAGTAGTATATCAGCTATCTGGTTCCCATATCACAAGCTTCGGTTTAGTTTGGGGCGAGATAGTGCTGTGTGGAAAGTCCACCAATATTTATTTATTTATTTATTTAAATGTGGACATGTGCAAAATTAGTAGTAAGTATACAGATATCTAATGAAATGTCTGCCGTGCCTGTTAGATCAGTCATCAGCCTTCTCTTATAGTATAACATAAATTTAACGTGGTTCTTAAATACAAAGTTTTTAGGTCTGAAACATAGCCTTCACAAAAATATATAATAGATATCTAATGGAATGTCTACCATGCCTTTACTTAGATCAGTCATCAGCCTGCTCTTATAGTATAACAGAAATGTAACGTTGTTCTTAAATACAAAGTTACTAGGTCTGAAACATTACAGAAATGAATCCAGCCTTGAAACAACTTTCTTTCTTCCTTTGCATCAGTTTTAACCGGTATCAGATAGATAGATAACACATTTATTTGCCTAACTAATACACAGACACAATAAATACTAAATCACCATAAAAAAAACAACAAATAAAACAAACATTTTAATTTAATTTGACAGCCGTCACAGCTCATTTGGTAGTAGCTCTGCCTTCTGTGCTGCAGGCCGTGGGTTCGATCCCCACTGAGAACAAACATTTGTGTGATGAACATAGATGTTTGTTCTCTGTCTGGGTGTTATATAATATTATAAGTATGTATTTACAACAAAAAAGCATATAAGTAGTATATCAGCTATCTGGTTGCCATATCACAAGCTTTGGCTTAGTTTGGGGCGAGATAGTGCTGTATGGAATGTCCACCAATATTTATTTAAGCATTTAGGTCCATGTTAGACAGCAGTTAGACGAAAACGTAATAGCTCATCGCATAAAATTGCTCATGAGCACCTTCAGTTTCAAAAGGTTTTTTTTACACCCAGTTCAAATGTGTTTGCGCTAGTTAAAATGATACCCCACAGCCTGTTTACAATTTATAGTCCAATTACTGGCACATACAAGCCATTAGGCCATTAGCTTTTACATGCTAATCTGTTATTGATAGAGGTCAGCTTGCGTTAATTACCGCCCTCAGGGTACATTGTGTTGGCACTTTGTAAGTATATAGGTATTTATATATAACGAGGTACAGTTTTTATCTAGTTCAAATATTAATAGATTGAAGTTAAAAAAAAATATTTATTTGTAGCTCAACTTTTTGTAAATACTTGTATTAATTGTAATTTTATTTTTAAATAAATGTTTATCTTTTATTTTGTATTCTTTCAACTATCTGGATATATAACTTTAATAGGGTTTAGATCATCTGTGGTTCTGATCAGTGATGTGTGAAATATCCAACAATCATACATTTTCAGGCACTGGATCTCTATCCACATGGACAGAAATAAAAAATGACGGATACTGATAGGGAATCCTGCCAGTGTCCGTATTTTTTTACATATATGTAATCTTATATAGATTTGACTTTTTACAATAATTTTATTGTGGGTATTTATCGCGTTTACCTTACCGATATATACCTTTGTAATACTTCAATATAATAATATTATCGCGAGAGTTTAAAAAATACAATTTTATTGTGATCTATGTTTATATTTTTATTTTTATTCTACATTGTGATATGGGTCTAGTTACTAATCGTGCCTGAAATAAATGACTTTTAGTTTATTTTATTTTATTAATAAAACGTGCAGTAACAATGCCAATCATATTGACTTTAATTTATATTTCACCATTAGAAGGTTGTATGTCAAAAAAAATCTTCTTATACCTTTAAATTCTTCAAATTTTAAGTCCATCAGAGTATTCCAGTAGCTCCACCTGAGTACAAAGCCCCGCCCCCAAAATATAAGTAAGACCTATGTCCAGCAGTGGGTTTTTATGACTGTCATATATAATAGTGATTCAAAGATACTTATAGTTAGAAGATTTCATAAAGTATGTAATCTTTATTATGCGAGCAGACTACGCGAGCACTCCTTGCCATCTGTTTCTAAATAACTAGCTTTTGTGAAAAGAACTACATCATTCTTGGCTCAAAGACAACCCACTAAAATCAAGGACCGCCAACAAAACAAACGATTCGCAAACTCCTTAATACAGTATTAACGATTTGAGCTCAATATAAAACACTCTGAACGACTTATATTGACATAATCCCTATTTATGAATGTAACCTCGGTTTGTTCGAGCGGATTATATATTAATAGACCAACGTTGAAGTGTACAAGTGAAAGCATCGGTAAACAACTTATATTTTATAAATTGCACAGAATGTTTACTTCTCAGAGTACAGATGGCGTGCTACGAATTTCACAGCGAATTGGGATAAGCACACTTTCATTTAAAACCTTAAAACCCAATAAATTAGCATATTTAAAATACCATTATTTGTAATAGTAGTAGGCTTGGCCAGCTTAAGCGTCAGAATAAGCGTAAACAGATTTTAAGGCGAAGACAAGAGCTAATGTGACTCTCGCTCGCACGTTTCGACATTTTGAAAGATATAAAATCACTAAACTCATTTTCCAAAAATCTCAATCAACCATCTTGTGTGCAATCACATTGCACATAGTTTAGTAAAATTTCATTTTGTTCGATACATGTTTACCTACTCAAAAGTTTGCTTTACTAGTTTTCGTACATTTTTTACTAAACTGTGTGCAATGTCATTGCACACAAAATGGTTGATTGCGATTTTTCGAAAATGAGTTTAGTGATTTTATATCTTTCAACATGTCGAAACGTGCGAGCGAGAAGTTGTTTGATGGTTGTCAGCCCCTTAAGCCGAATGTCATACCTTTAATTTCACCGGCAACCACACCCTTAAAAACCGAAACAAAGCAACGCTGCTTGGCGGCAGAAATAGGCATGCTGGTAGTACTTCCCAGGCGAGCCCTTCACAAATAGCTCTACTACTCTTACTCGACCTACATGTAGATAACAACCACGCCTTTTTCTGCCGCCAAGCAGCGTGGCTAGTTTGAACAGTGTGGTTGCCGGTGTGATTACAGGCATATGAGGCTTAACATCTGTATACCTCAAGTTCGTATCGTGCGTGACTTACGAGGCAATGCTTAGTTATTGCTAGTTGTATAAAAAAAACTCCAAGCACGGTAGATATCCCCTCTGATGTTTTGGTACCAGGTGCGAACTTCAGATTTTTTGAGGGCGTCTAAGGGGAGTAGTCAGAGGCACGTTCAAACATTACATTTGGTACATTTTGCACTAGCTTATGCTATTCTAATTAAATCACAATAAAATCATTCTTTTTCCCATTCTATCGCGGAACCGAAACTCACAATAAATAAGTTTTAATCTGTGTCATTATGCAGTCAAGATTCATCTAACTTGGTCATTTTAAAACTTATCTAGTTTACTAGTTCCCGCCACTTTCTTGGCTGAGGTGAATAATAGACGAGGCACACTGTTTCGCTCTCATTTTTGTAACTTATAAAGTAGTCTTTCAAGTTTAGTAGGTGGTCTATTTCTAACTTTGTCTTGGTATATCTTATGAATCTCTATACTCGACTTATACGAGGTGTTCCAATACTTTTGTCTAAAACTTCAGGGGCCTAAAGTACCCATCAATATGAATAACTTTTTCTAAGGAACCAACACTGTGAACGCGAAAAAAAACCCCTTTTTCATACATTTTAGCAAGGTAGGTATTGAACTTTTGCATGAAACAGGTGTTTTTTTTTTCGCTTTCACAGTGTTGGTTCCTTAGAAAAAGTTATTCATATTGATGGGTACTTTAGCCCCCTGAAGTTTTAAGTACAAGTTTTGGAACACCTTGTATAGTTCGAGCCGAGCGGTATTTCTGAACTGATGATACGGAATCATAAGCGATGTAATAGATAAAATAATGGAAGTGTATGTTTTCTAAATCATTAGCGCAGTATTAGATAATTATTTTATATACCTTGCTAGTTTCATTAGCAACAAGCGAAAATATCTAGGTACAGGTGAAGTTTGCCTACATTCGCATAATTAGGGTTAATTAGAGTTATGTTATGGGATTTATTTTTTGACGTTTGATTATGGTGCAGTGTTGCCGACAAAAAACTTAAATAAATAAAAAAAACTTGACAAATATTTGTGTACCGATTATTAACTTTGTTAAATTAGTCTGAATTATTTAGCAAGATTATATTTCCATTCATAAATCAAATTATATATAGCAATAGAACGTGAGCAACCAACAACATAATTACGGCAATTATTCTAGTTGACCACCCACAATGTCCTTCAGTGGCTCAGATTTCTAAAGATATTTAGCAAGTGCCCTTCACGGCCGAATAAATAATTTAAACTGGACTCCGGCCCAGAGATTTACTTTAAACAAAGGTGGTTTAGTTAATAGGGTAATACATTTTGGTCAATTCTACTATCCGTCGTTGGTGTGGTCCGTAAGCAGGCGGAGCTACTCTTTTTCCAGGCGTCATTTGTTTTTAACTCGCACTTTTTTTTCTTTTTGGGTCACTAGTTCTTTCGAACCAGTGTGGTGAAATAATTTTGAGTGCGCTTCTAAGAGACTCCTGACACATGAGATAGAACTTTCTAGGTTCTACGACATGCCGGTTTCCTCACGATGTACTGGTTGTGATATCCTGTAAACAACATTCACCCGAGAACCTGCGGAATCCGCAGCGTTGCTGTGTTTCGGTTTGAAACACAGCAACGCTGCTTGGCGGCAGAAAAAGGCGTGGTGGTAGTACTTCCCCGGACGAACCCTTCACAAAGAGCTATACTACTCTTAAAACATTTACCCATTACTAGCCCGATTGTTTTGACAAGTGGAAATGCCAACGCAAGTGAGGCGAAGCTAATGATCTAAGTGAGTGCGGATGCAGTAGGTGAAACTCCCAGTGATTATTTTATTTAGAGATTATCTTATGATCATCATCATCATCATCATCCTTATCAACCTATGTTCGTCTACTGCTGGACGTAGGTCTCTCCCAAGACGTGCCACTGAGCCCGGTCTTCGGCTCTTCTCATCCAATGTTTATCAGCTACATTTTGTAGATCGTCACCCCACCTCGACGGAGGGCGTCCTACACTACGCTTACCTAAACACGGTCTCCACTCAAGTATTCGTTTGCTCCAACGATTGTCGGTTCTACGGCAAACATTATCATCATTCTGACTGTTTTAAGTTTTTACTTACTGGTTTTGTTTGGTAACCGCGTCCCTGAAGAGAAGGATCGTGAGATCAAATCCCATTCATAACTTTAACCATTCATAAAACCTTTGTGAGTTACAAACTGCTTGAAAGAATATGTTGTGTAAAGAGCAGGGATTTTATACATATAAACCCACGCTCGTCCCTTAGATACGCAAAAGCGTTGAAACTGCTTCGACATTGGTCCTTATTTATATTAGATAACTCTTAGAGGTGTATTGAAAAGGTATTTGCGACTTTAGCGTGGGTGATAAAAAGCAATAACAGGTCAAAACAAGCTTCAATCTTTTTAAATCCACTTGTTATTGAGTGAGATTAATTTGCAAGGCATTTTTATCTTGATCCTCTAAGCTACTCCTATTTGCTTTCGTAAATTCTCACCTATAAAAATAAGCTTTGTGCAGTCAGAATAACGGACATTTTAGGTTGACAGCCCTCCACAGCTCAGTTGGTAACTCTGCCTTCTGCGCTGTAGGTAGTGGGTTCGATCCCCACCGAGAACAAACATTTATGTGATGAACATAAATGCTTGCTCTCTGCCTGGGTGTAGGTACATAATAATAAGTATTTACAAAAAAAACAAAAAAGTAGTATTATAACAGCTAACTGGTTCCTATATTACAAGCTTTGCGTTTGGGGCTAGATAGTGCTGTGGAGAATGTCCAGAAATATTGATTTATTTATTAGGTAGCGTAGCGTTTTTCTCTTTGCAAGCCCGCTCGCACTCTGGCGTGTCAGGAAGACTGACCACAGCACTTAGCGAATTAAGCATGTCACAAGTTAATGGTTAATGCAGACAAGGGTAAAGGGGCATTAGAGGAAATTAGCCATGTCTGTTTGGACCAAGACAGGCAACTTCCATAAATAATTGTTGGATTAACTTTGGGACAGTGTAGGAGCTGTCGAAATAATTGCTATCGATATCCCATTATGATATCCCGAAATTGCAAACTAGGTATTTTGTTAATGTCAAAGGCAAAGTCAAAAGGTTATTCAATAGAATCGCAAGGATCACTTTGAAACGTCTTAAAGCTAGGTGAATCTAGTTCAGTTTTTCGCGACCAAAGCCTACAAGAACAGGCAACAAACTTAAGGCTTGGTTCCTACTGTTTTTTTGTATTATCCTTGTTACAATGTAATGAAAGGGATAAAACAGTATCTATCATTCTTGTATAATTTGAAGCATTGGTTTATTCAAATTTATGAAATTTGTACATAATTTATGTAACAAAATGGATTGGTACCGGATAGATAATATTCATGAAAATCAACTTCAATAAAAGCTATGGGTGTGTTTGTAGTAATATTATAGTCTGAAGTCTGTGGTTTATTAAAAAATACAGACCAGATAGACAACACGAGTCCACTGCTCTCAGAAATCGCTTTCAGCTATAAGTCCGCCCATCGTACTTCATTGCTTTTCGCGCTGTGTGGAAAGTATACCAATATTTTATTTTGTTTATGCCTAGACTCATTGTATCCTTGTGTACAATGTTTTTTTCCTTTTATTTGGATAAACAAACAGAAACACAATACCTACTATGTTTACAAGTGGGATAACTAAATAATAACTAATTGTGGTACCAACACCGATTACCACAGATTACTCAAATAGTTTTAAATCTTGAGTTATGAGAAGTATGTAATACTATTCTAAAATCCCGAGAATCATTTTCTTGAAAGTGCTAGGTCGCGTTACCACAATGAATTAAAGTTAGTATTATAAGAAAGAAGAAGAGGAAGTGTTATAAATCTATCTATCTAAATGTTCACGTTGGTGTAATAATTTTCCCTAATTTCTATGCTGTCAAGTATGACGCGCTAAGCCGCATCAGGACGAGCACTGCATTATGGGATTTACGGCAACATCTGTGAATTCTATCACAATTATGTGCTACATCGAGGTGGACTTGCATCTAAATTAAATAGCACCGAACAAAGAGAATATTTAAGCTAAAAAACCTGATAAACTGAACTTAGGTTACAATAAATATTGTTTGAAAACATCGCGCATATACCAACATTTTCCTAATGAAATGAAATGATATGAGATGATATGAGATGATATGAGATGATATGAGATGATATGAGATGATATGAGATGATATGAGATGATATGAGATGATATGAGATGATATGAGATGATATGATATGAGATGATTTGAGATGATATGAGATGATATGAGATGATATGGGATGATATAAGATGATATGAGATGATATGAGATGATATGAGATGATATGAGATGATATGAGATGATATGAGATGATATGAGATGATATGAGATGATATGAGATGATATGAGATGATATGACATGATATGAGAAGATATGAGATGATATGAGATGATATGAGATGATATGAGATGATATGAGATGATATGAGATGATATGAGATGATATGAGATGATATGAGATGATATGAGATGATATGAGATGATATGAGATGATATGAAATGTATTTGAAATGAAATGTATTTCGTCAACACAGACAGATATACACGACCATATCTGTCTGTGTTTTTTTATACTACTAGTTATCTGGTGGATCAAGCAGAAGACCTATCTGATGTTAAGTGGTAACCATCACCTATAACAAAGCATTACGTCGTAAGTCACGCACGATAGGAACGTGCCTTACAATGCACTACCCTACGTCCATCAACTTGAGGCATACAGATGTTAAGCCTCATGTGCCTGTCATTTCAGCGGCAACTACACTCTTCAAACTGAAACACAGCAACGCTGCTTGGCGAGGCTTGGTGAGTTGGTAACATATTACATTGTCACAAACATAAAGATTCACTACGAGAGCCGGACCAGAATATCTGTATTTCGGTTCGTAGCACCCGCCGTCGGATGGTAGTTAAATACAAAAAAATGAGGCTATAATGTATATACATTTTTATAATGGAAAATTCAGTGCACGACCATAATTATTGAACCCGCGACCTTCGCGATCGGATGACGGGCTCAACTAGACCGTTAGTGCTCTGAATGCCCTAGTTATACAAGAGAGGTAATTAAGGCATGCAAGTCTATAAGCGTAACCGCATTTCTCATTATTCTCACTATGTTTACTATCGGTGTAGCATTTTTTATTAACTGACCACAATTTACTGTACCCCAAGTATGAGTTGTGTTTACTATATTTGGTTTTTCGTTTTTGTTCCGTGTTCATTGCGGGTTTTGTATGAAGACGCGATAGAGATACCGATACGGAACTTTATGTTGCAGATATGATGAAAATTAGTAGCAGAACATAAAATTCCGTATCACTACCGTATCTTTATCGCGTCTTCATACAAAACCCGCAATGAACACGGAACAAGAACGAAAAACCAAATATGGTAAACACAACTCATACTTGGGGTACTGTTCATATTTATTTTCTGAAACACTTTGATGTCAATGTTTATTTATTTAATCCACAATTTTTTTCTCAAACTTGATGGCTTGTAGCGCTCATGGCTTACTTACCTGGTTATTCTTATACCACCGATTTATGTGACTCTCTGAGCGCTTACATTTTGGTGGGCGACCACTAATAGATAAATAGTTATCTATTGCACAAGTAAGGCATACTGTACACTGGTGAGCTAATGGCATTTACATCTAAGCGCTGTCGTGCTCCAGAGGGCATGGCGGTCTTAAGAGACAACCGTCAAACAACTATAAAGTTCGAAAACTAGTTAAACAAACTTTTTTTTATACGACCAGCTAATGGAACAAGTAGATAGCCCACCTGATGTTAAGTGGTAATCATCACCTATAACAAAGCATTGCCTCGTAAGTCACGCACGGTAGGAACGTGACCAACGATGCACTGCCTGCGTGCATCAGCTTGAGGCATACAGATGTTAAGCCTCATGTGCCTGTAATTACACCAACAACCACACTCTTCAAACCGAAACACAGCAACGCTGCTTGGCGGCAGAAAAAGGCGTGGTGGTAGTACATTCCCGGACAGGCCACACACAAAGAGCTCTACTAATCTTGATAAAAAGGCCTCAGGTGATCGTTAAGCCATGAAGCCCTTAAAACTCCGTCAGCAGAGCTGGCTACTTTTACGAACTCACGGTGAATAAAACAAACTTAGTTATAACCAAAATATCTCCGAATTCGCTCACAAAGACCTTACGAGATGTTGTGAACCCAGCATGTTTGCAACAATAGACACACATCCAAAGGATCATTACACATATTAACCCAACCCGAAAATACTCGAGCGAACCCAAAAAATATATTCGTCTAGTCTCGCCGGCGTCACAGGACCATAAATCATACAAAAATATTATCCGAAAAGTGGCAGATTAAGTGATTCGAGAAAGTTCGCCGGCAAACAGGGAAATCCATTAAAGTAAGCCCATCAAACGAGAACTTAAGCTGTAATCTGTTTATCCGTTTGCACTCGTATGTAAACACGCTCTTATGTTTATGACTGTTGGAAAATTATATTACTAATTTCTCAGATCCGACATCTGATGGTCTACCGTAAAATATCTTGCTGGCAAGTACTGTAGCTGGCGGAATCCGCGGTTATTTTTTAATTTGGCATTCTGTAAAACATTCACCCATTACTAGCGCCGCGTGATATATACAAGGCGTCCAAAAATTGTGTAGATAAACTTCAGGGGGCTAAAGTACCCATCAATATGATTATCTTTTTTTTAAGGAACCAACACTGTGAACGCGAAAAAAAAAACAGCTGTTTCATACAAAAGTTCAATACCTACCTGGCTAAAATGTTTTTTTTTTTCGCGTTCACAGTGTTGGTTCCTTAGAAAAAGATAATCATATTGATGGGTACTTTAGCCCCCTGAAGTTTATATACACAATTTTCGGAACACCTTGTATATACAAATCTTGCGAACGTTAAATCGACTCCATTAAGTTCGTTTAGTTTTGACCACAGCATGTTCAAGCATACAAGCACAACAAGAATTATACTATAGTCGCGTTAAACTCTCGCTGCAGGCTCGGTCATAAGTTATCGGAACGAGACAGCAATATTGCTCTCTCTCTCTCTCTCTCTCGCACTTAGGATAACGGACGATCCTCCTGTTTAAGCGTGTGTTAAGATGATTTATGACCGAGTTTGCAGCGGAAGTTTAACGCGACTATACACGCAGGAAAAAAATGGCCAACAAAGCCACAATAAATGCTTTGTTGATAATTTCCTGTCGCAGCAACTAAATATTTTGTTACTATTACAGAAAGAGCTTAGTTGGGATTAGCAACTTTTTTATTGTGCGCTGATTGCCCGTCGTTTAATGTGCTAGGAACAATTTAGTTTTGTCCTTACATCAAAGTTAATAAAAACTTAGATGTGCTAACAATAAAACGTTTTAGGTGTCACAATGTGAACATTGTTAATAAATCTGACAAAATAACTATAGTCGTAGCATTAAACTACCATCTGTCGTACAATATATATGTAGCTGTGTTAACAATAGAACGTTGCAAGTGTGTCAATGCAAACATTGCAAATAAATCTAACAAAGTAACTATAGTCGTATCATTTAACTACCATTTGTCAGACATTATATATGTGGCTATAGTAACAATGGAGCGTTGCTAGTGTGTCAATGTGAACATTGTTAATAAATCTAACAAAATAACTATAGTCGTATCATTTAACGACCATTTGTCAGACAATATATATTTAGCTATAGCAACAATGGAGCGTTGCAAGTGTATCAATGTGAACATTGTTAGTAAATCTGACAAAATAACTATAGTCGTATCATTTAACTACCATTTGTCAGACAATATATATTTAGCTATAGCAACAATGGAGCGTTGCAAGTGTATCAATGTGAACATTGTTAGTAAATCTGACAAAATAACTATAGTCGTATCATTTAACTAACATTTGTCAGACAATATATATTTAGCTATAGCAACAATGGAGCGTTGCAAGTGTATCAATGTGAACATTGTTAGTAAATCTGACAAAATAACTATAGTCGTATCATTTAACTACCATTTGTCAGACAATATATATGTGGCTATAGTAACAATGGAGCGTTGCTAGTGTGTCAATGTGAATATTGTTAATAAATCTAACAAAATAACTATAGTCGTATCATTTAACTACCATTTGTCAGACAATATATATGTGGCTATAGTAACAATGGACCGTTGCAAGTGTATCAATGTGAACATTGTTAATAAATCTAACAAAATAACTATAGTCGTATTATTTAACTACCATTTGTCAGACAATATATATGTAGCTATAGTAACAATGGAGCGTTGCAAGTGTATCAATGTGAACATTGTTAATAAATATAACAAAATAACTATAGTCGTATCATTTAACTACCATTTGTCAGACAATATATATGTGGCTGTGGTAACAATAGAACGATGCAAGTGTGTCAATGCAAACATTGCAAATAAATCTAACAAAGTAACTATAGTCGTAGCATTAAACTACCATTTGTCAGACAATATATATGTGGCTGTGGTAACAATAGAACGTTGCAATTGTGTCAATGTAAACATTGCAAATAAATCTAACAAAGTAACTATAGTCGTATCATTTAACTACCATTTGTCAGACAATATATATGTGGCTGTGGTAACAATAGAACGATGCAAGTGTGTCAATGCAAACATTGCAAATAAATCTAACAAAGTAACTATAGTCGTAGCATTAAACTACCATTTGTCAGACAATATATATGTGGCTGTGGTAACAATAGAACGTTGCAATTGTGTCAATGTAAACATTGCAAATAAATCTAACAAAGTAACTATAGTCGTATCATTTAACTACCATTTGTCAGACAATATATATGTGGCTGTGGTAACAATAGAACGTTGCAAGTGTGTCAATGCAAACATTGCAAATAAATCTAACAAAGTAACTATAGTCGTAGCATTAAACTACCATTTGTCAGACAATATATATGTGGCTGTGGTAACAATAGAACGTTGCAATTGTGTCAATGTAAACATTGCAAATAAATCTAGCAAAGTAACTATAGTCGTAGCATTAAACTACCATTTTTCATACAATATATATGTGGCTGTGGTAACTATGGAACTTTGCAAGTGTGTTAATGTGAACATTGTAAATAAATCTAACAAAATAATTATTGTCGTAGCATTAAACTACTTTTTTTATGCTATAATTATATCGCTGTGGTGACAATGGCACGTTGCGAGTGTATTAATTTAAATATTGTAAATAAATCCTAACAAAATAACTATAGTCGTAGCATTAAACTACTTTTCATCTTACAATAAATATGTCGTTTTGATAAAGTCAAAGTCAAAAGGTATTTATTCAATATAATCACAAGGATCACTTTGAAAGGTCTTAAAGCTAGGTGACTCTAGGTGCCAGTTCCACGCGATCAAAGCCTAGAAGAACAGGCAACAAACTTACGGCTTGGTTCCTACCGTTCTTTTGTATTATCCAAAGTAATACAATATTGAAGTTTAGTGAGGCGTAGGCATACAGAAAAACGTAAACATAATCAGATTTATAAGACAGCACCTTTGATCAACAATCAACCTAGATTACGTGTGACGGGCTCAAAAACGGCCCGAGAAATATGAGCACAAATAAATTTGTGTTCTTATTTGAGTTAAGTATGCTCCAACCACCGCCAACGTGCGGACGTGCTAAAATGCCTTAGTGTGCTTTAAAACTGCGAAAATAACCCTTAAAACAGTAAGGTTTCAGAAGGAATGTCTTTTTTCCGGTAATTACATGTCAGTTTCCGTTTTGCGATACATAAATCATTGTTAACAATTAAAAACAAATAGTAGAGGAGTAGTAAAATACAAAGAAGCAAACAGAAACAAAACGAAACGATGTAGCTCACAAAGTAATAATGGAGAAAAGTACTTTATTTGTTGCAACATAAGGTTGATTACACAATAAATGTTATTTTTATCACATCAATTCTAAAATAGATAGTTTGCTCTTCGAAAACAGGTAGCAAAATAGCACTTTGATCCCAAGGGCGGTAAAGTGATTTGAATTTGGAATGTGCTTTATGACCACCTTTTCAATACAGAATTTATGACCACCCATGCGAAGCTGGGACAGGCCGCTAGTTGCAAATATGTCAGCTGTCGATGAACAGAGCGACCGGGACATCGGGCCACGCACTTTTATAATCAATATAGCTATCTAAAGTATAATAAACTTTCTTTATTAGATTATTCTTAATGTATGCCTTAAATTTTCTATAATCGTTCTCTAAGGAAACGTTTGGAGAAGGCGTATGCCATGCCCAACAATAGACTTCTCAGGTTGATGACAATTATGATTGCCTATAAAAGTACCTACCTACTTTCGATGGTGACATCGAAAGAGTGCTGAGAGAGCAGAGATCTCGCGATGTCCGTTATACCAATACACAAAGTTTGGACTTGCCTCTGACTATCACCTTCTAACTGGACCTATAGTTAGGTACTACCAAGTTTCAACTCAAATGGCCTAGGTATTTATTGAAGAGTTCCGTTGAACAGACCTTGGCTCCATCATCAGACCAGCTTGCCACCAGTGCTGCGTTCACTGTAGGTAGGCAGCTGTAACTATACCTACTGCACGCAAAAAAGGAAACGGTGGCGTTGTTGGATGATCTTCTCATTGCAAACTAAATAAAAACGTTTTAAAAGTAGAGGATATTACGATTATAAATGAATGACAGCCCTCATAGCTCGGTTTGTAGGTTAGCTCTGCCTTCTGCGCTATAAAGATAGATAGATAGATAGATAACTCTTTATTTTTCACCACACAGAAACAAAATACAGGATTAAGGCATACATTTAGGCAAAACAATGGGCGGCCTTATCGCTGAGAGCGATCTCTTCCAGGCAACCATGGACAGATAGAACTAATTTAATATTAACGACGGTGTAGTCACTTACGGAAAATATTATAATTTAATGACTAATAACCTACTAGGTATTTAAGGTACCTGAACCTATTAACAATATAAGCAATCCTAATACTTGCTATATCACGAAAACATATAAACTAATACATATAATAAATATATATAACTAGTGGCTTCCCGCGGCTTCGCACGCGTTGAAGTGGTGCTGTGATTGAGCCACAAACATCCAAACATCGTAACTTTCGCATTGATTTGTATATTATTAGGGTAGGATTTTAAATACCTACGCAGGTATAAGAGATACCTATAGGCGTTCATTACCTATATTTATAACCTTGAAACTTTGGCAGTGTTTTGTACCCTTTGCAGGGGTAGTTTTAAAATATTGAAAACGTGATTTTAAATAATTTATTGTGGAGTATATTTACTTCAAGTTTGAAATCAATCTCACTACGCGTTAATAACTCCCATACAAACTTTATTTATTTATTTATTTATTAAAACTTTCACACAAAATAGCAATTGACAATAAATAGTGCTGCTTCAATTTCAGTATAAAGGTGTAGTGCGAAGGTGCCAGTCTGATATGCAGAGGCAAAGCATTCCATAGTCGACTAGCTTGGACAGTAAATGAGTTACTATAAAAGGAGCTGCTATGACATGGAGTTTTAAGTAATAAGTTTTCCGATGACCTTAAGGCGAAGACAAGAGCTAATGTGACTCTCGCTCGCACGTTTCGACATGTTAAAAGATATAAAATCCCTAAACTCATTTTCGAAATATCGCAATCAACCAATTTGTGTACACATGATCGATACATGTTTTCCTACTCAAAAGTTTGCTTTACTAGTTTTCGTACATAAGCAAACTTTTAAGTGGAAAACTTGTATCGATCAAAATGAATTTTTACTTAACTGTGTGCAATGTGATTGCAAACAAATTGGATGATTGCGATTTTTCGAAAATGAGTTTAGGGATTTTATATCTTTGAACATGTCGAAACGTGCGAGTGAGAAGTTGTTTGATAGTTGCCAGCCCCTTAACGAATATAGGCCGTGGGTTCGATCTGGACCCACCGAGAATAAACATTTGTGTGATGAAAAAGATGTTTGTTCTCTATCTGGATGTTATATTGAATTCCAAGTAAGTATTAACAAAAAAAGTATCAGTATGCTATCTGATTCCCAAAGTAAGCACAAGCTTTGCTTAGTTTGGGGCTGTGTGGAATGTCTGCAAATATTTATTTTTATATAGTTATTTAACTGACAAAAAGGTAGGTAGGTATTTAACACTGTGTCGGTGATCGAATAAATAAATAAAAATTATTAATTCCATCTATTATATTTACATTAAAACCCGGCGAAACCTTTTAACATAGTTCTAAGTAGGCAGGTACCTACCTATACCTACCGTGTTTTCTTTCTCTTTCAATCAAGTTTAAAACAGCTTATAATTAATGTAAGAGTATGAGTTTTGCTTACCATTTTTCGTTTTTGTTCAGTGTTCATTGCGGGTTTTGTAAAGTTCCATATCGGTATCCCTATCGCGTCTTCATACAAAACCCGCAATGAACACGGAACAAAAACGTAAAACAAAAAACGAAATATGGTATGCAAAACTCATACTTGGGGTACAGGTGTCCATGGTAGAGTATCGTCAGTAGCGTACAGGTTCGAGTGCAAGCGAGGAGGGGTGTCGGCCGGATTGAATTCTGTCTCTGTCACACGCCGCGCCGCCGTTTAGTAGAATCTATAAAGTATTGCGTTCTGGATAAGGGTTACGTTTCTTTGGCACCGCCCCGTCTTATAAAATCAAAACTTGCATGCTTTGCTTCATTACCATTACTTAGATTAGACATAGGTACCTTTATCAGATAAAATTAAATGACGACGATGACCGATCAAAAAAAACTTCATAGTTAGTTATCGAATGTCGTCCAATTGCAATAGGTATAGGTATACCTAATGCGAAACTCATTATTCTATGTGTAGGCAGGACCTGGGCGACCGAGCTTTACTCGGTTTTTTTTAATACAGATTAACATAATAAATGAAAAATTTCCATTGACCTGTCCCCGCCGAGGTAGGTACGTAAAAAATACCTATCTACAGGTCTATATGCAATAATTGATCGTTTATAGGTATAACATAACATACATAATATACTAACGAAAGGTCTGTCTATCGCTATAACCTACCTACATAACATCGGAACAGAACATTCAGTCAGTACCTACCAAAAGTAATAGCGGGCATTACTTAGCATAGCATAGCGCGTCATGACGTCAGGTCATGTTTAGAGTACTGCGTACTGATAGCATGCTATATAACGCGGTACGAAATGTCATGCCATATGGCATTACACTATATAGTACTACTGTTTTGCGCATGTCTAGTTGTGATCTTGGAAAAGAATAAGTCCCTCAATCGAGATGTCGTGAGAGGCGACAAGTCAACGCAACCGAGGAATGGGCAGCAGCATTTCCGGAGTAGGGATTTCGGGGGGGCGCCAACGCGCCCCCACGAGGTCTATATCCATGTCTATCCTAAGTGCTTATCTATACCATCTAAGTATCTCTAATCATATTATTCCTTCTTTATTAGGTAGGTATTCATTCGAAATATTCAAAAAGAGGCAGAGGCAGGAGGTAGGTAGGTACCTAGGTACCTGAACTGAAGCCAACTGAACAATCATACGTGTGTATGCGTGCATAGGTATGACCTAAAAGAATCACACTTGAAAACTTTACATTAATCCGACGACAAAGTAGGTATAGATAGATAGGAAATTTAACAAAACTTATTTTGTGCCCACAGCAAAGACAATAAAACTTGTCGAAACATGTTCGGTTGGAGATGGCGGGGCGGCGTGGGGCAACGCAA
This sequence comes from Chloroclysta siterata, assembly GCA_932294275.1. Classification (NCBI taxonomy): domain Eukaryota; kingdom Metazoa; phylum Arthropoda; class Insecta; order Lepidoptera; family Geometridae; genus Chloroclysta; species Chloroclysta siterata. The sequence goes on from OW028589.1 coordinate 22,220,989, forward strand.
CGTGGCATTGGTGTTGCCAACGGTTTTATTAACACACCCGATTAGTTTCAATCGACGCCAGATGACATACCACCACAAATCCATCATAGTATTTAAACGAACTACTAACGCTAGATAAAATACAGCATGCAAAATTTCAAGTTCATTCATGCATGTTGCATAAAATTTATAGTATAGCTCCCATTACCTCATAATCATAATTTTTTTGGTAAGTAATATTTGTTTTCTAACATAATCTAAAAAATATTACAATCTAGCCATAATTACGGTCAATAGGTAATTTAATACTGACCTAGTTTTTTAAAGTAAGCTACATCTAAGAATGTGTCCACTAACACTTTTCTTACTGCCTCTATTTAAGGCAAAGACACTTTGTTCTTGTGTTCTTGATTAGAGTTTTTCACCTTCAACTACATGAATTATAACTTTACACTACACTAGTTCAAAAGGTTTAGTTCTTTTAAGTCTTCTCACTATGTCCGTGTTGTCGAGGAGCTGGATGGCCTCGACGTTCACATGATGATGAAGTCTATGTTCGTGAGCTTCTGCATATTTTTTTATAACATTGTCAACGAACTCAATATTAAGGTCCCGGTGAAGTTCATCATTTCTGACGTACCAGGGCACATTTACGATCTCTATGCACTATAATCTGGAAAGTTTGTATAATTAGGATGTTAGTCTTTTTGGTACAGCCCCACAACTGTATACTATATGTCTATATTGGCATTAGGACCTGTTTGAACAAAACAATTTTATTTTGAACTGACAAAGTGGAATGCTAGTTCATATCTTTTATTTTTCACATGAGCTTTCCAGCGAAGTTTTGCATCAAGTGTCATGCCTAACTACTTGGCTGTGTTTTCGTAGGATATGATCTTATTATTGATATACACTGGACAAAAATGTTCCTTCTGATTTGTAAAATTTATATGGACCGATTTAGATTAATTTAATCTGATTCGCCATTTTTCTGTCCAGTCGTGGACTTTGTTAACAGCCAATTGAACCTTTTCTACTGCTTCTACGTGAGTGCTTCTAAATAATGAAAAATTTTGCTGCCGATCGCGGCATTGTTGGGAGGAAAAAAAAACGAGTTTGCAACACTGCGCCTGCTCACGTCCACTCAGCCAGAGAGACACACATAGCCATTTGTATTGAGCGACGCGCGCGTCGCGCGCGTCGCTCGCTCGAGCGTACTCCTGCGCACTGGAACTTATGCGAAATGTAGATTCGTAGATTACCTATTTTAATTATATTTTTGTAAAAATTGATTTAATATTATTATGATTGTGATCTGCGTTACCTACCTGAAGTGTGAAATGGAAGAATTTCTTGATTCTGCCCGTTTGGGCCATATAAGGAACAGTTTCATTGGTAAGAGTTTTCATGTTATTTAATTTAATAGCTTTTTATGAAATAAGGATGGTCCGAATCATCTAAAGTACCTATCTACCTACCTTGAGATATGATTAAATTGAATACATGAATAAAATAGAGGCAGCAAAGTATTTTGTCGTTTTAACAAAGTTGTGATTTTACAAATTATGGGAAAATGTTTTTGGTGGTTCAATAATTTTATTATTAGGTATCTAGGTACTTCAGTATAATAATTAAAACCATTTAAATATTAGGTACTACACAGTTCCACCAATTTATCTATTCCGACGAGAGCGGCGCGGTGATGGCGCCAAAATTGTTGACGCCATTTTGTTTCGTACTTTGAAATCCATGTAGGTGTTGATTGGAAAATTTTATTTGAAAATTATGACGAGGTACATACGTATAATGTACCAATGTATCTGTGACAATTCCATATATTAATATGGTATATACCTTGCTTGCTACATACCTACCATTTACTACTTACCATTTTGGTACTTACCTAAAACAGAAAATGTAAGGAATTTCACTAGGTTATTCTTCTTAGTACCTAGTATTGTTATGTTTTGACCTGCATTATATCTACCTACCTTTAGCTTTACATTAGCTCTTGTATTCGCCTTAACAGTAACGGTATAATATAAACGAACCCATATAGGTACCTAATAATACTTATTTCTTAGAAAATTAACAGAAACTAAAAAAATAGCAAAATTGTAGTTATTGAAGTTGGTTGTTTTCAATGTGATAGCATTATCAGTTACATATACATTTAATTTTAACATTTAATTTTTATTTTTCAGATTAAATCGGATAGCAATGTTTCATCTCCTACCTATATTGTTCGTAACAGATGATGGGCCAGTAGATACGTCAATTCAGGTAAACCATAATTCATATTAAAAACTACCACCATTCAGTTGGTTTTATATTTATTAGAATAGGGAGAATGTACACAGGGTATTTGGTGGAACAATGTAGGGATTAAAGAAGCTGATAAAGGGTACCCAAGTGGTCATTTACCATCAACAACTTTCAAAAAAAAATTAGTAATTGGTAATATGCTGTTTTTTAAATAATGACTTGTTTATGTATTTTTTACAGTAATACAGTAATGGAATTCACTATAAGACAAAGAGTTGGAATATTTGGATTGTCAAAATATTGGAACAGCAAAATTTTAAAAATATTTAGCAAGAATGGGCACTTGAGGTATCTTTATTCAAGAAAGAGGTTACCGAAGTGTATTATATGTCGCTTACCATGTCGTCGGAGGAAAAGTTGTGCAGGCCGTAGTGGCCTCTTCCACAACAGGTTGATTACACATCAACGACTAGTTACTTCTTTCTTCAGAAAGTAAAAATGGAAAAGTAGCATAAGCAGCGAGAGCGATAGCAGGTGCTTTAAAAAGAATAATTCCAAACGTGTGAGGCCTCTTCCAGAAAGTTTTACTGTTGACGACTCTGATTTTGAATCAATCTCATCTCCACAAGAATATTTAAACTGGTTGCGGGGAACATCATCGCCCCGAGAGACAGTGGTGACAAAGTGGCTCACCACTTTTCAATTAAACAGTAAACTGAAAGCAGAAGGTCTATCATGCAAAGAATACTTTGACTGGTTTCCTGCCCTCACTTTGCCCGATGGACATGAACTGGTGAGTAGTTGCATTAGATATTAGAGGTTTAAAACCTGTCTGATCTCATCAACAAATTGACATATTCCGCTTCCCTAGGTATACTTATCTTTAATCCCTCATCATTATTTATATGTAGGTATATAATGTAGTTAATTTTACACATGTTATATGTTTTAATTGTATTTGTTGCAGTTATCCCTGGACTTACAGACAGTGTACCCAAATGCTGACAAAGTTTTTGAGGAAAAATTTCCAATTATTAAAACAAAGCTTCTGCAACTTCTGGCAAAAAAGGGAAGTTCTTCCAGGCAAGATCAAACTACGCTTGAGCTGCTCGATTTAGCTACCGGTAGGTAATTTTAATTACTAAGATTATATTGCAAAATATTTGTTTCTAGTATTTGTATTTTGTTACTAAGAGCCCCCTGCGGATTTACTATCATAATGGAAACATGCATGGGACGAGCGTTTTTTTGAGTAATCTTTGGATTTAAATGTTGCTTTATCTTTTACAAAAAAAAAATCATCATTCACGCGCCACGATGAATAGATAAAAAAACAATAGATATGTTTATAATTATTATAAAAGATTAAGATACTGTCCCTCGGGGCGATGATGTTCCCCGCAACCAGTTTAAATATTCTTGTAGAGATGAGGTTGATTCAAAATCAGAGTCGTCAACAGTGAAACTTTCTGGAAGAGGCCTCACACGTTTGGAATTATTCTTTTTAGAGCACCTGCTATCGCTCTCGCTGCTTATGCTACTTTTCCATTTTTACTTTAAGATAATGAAGTGTATTAATGTATTTTCATCATGTATTTTTTCAGTTGGAGAATACCAGGCATCATTAGCAGCATTTTTGGGAATAATATCGCTTTTACGTCAAGTGCCAACTGCTTCTGTACCAAGGAAAAAATTGTGGAGGCTGTCAAAGGAAGAAGTACGTTCAAGCTTTCTTACTCGTGTAACAACAGCTTCAGATATCGAAGGATATTGCGCCGACAGGGATGCATTTGTGGCTGCTAAAGGTATTCCACCCCAACCGTATGTACTTGCTGTAGGAAGTTCATGGGCTACAGTAACTCATTATGAAATCGTCGTTAATAACGGATTGAGATACCAAATGCCTGATGTTTGCTCTGCAATCAAAACAATTTATCACATCTATTGGGCACTAGATTCAGCATAGCCAAAAGACTCGGGTATTTGCTGGATGTTTATACAACGTGCAATGTTCAATATGAGGTCTAAGTATGACTTGAGGGTGTACCTCTGCGTGAATTGTTTCACGTATTGAACGTTTAGGTTTTGAATGTTAATTTACCTTATTGATTTTGGATATAATTTTTATCTAACAAGAATATGGTACCCTGCGAACTGTGCCAAAACTCATTTCAAAGTTGCCTCTAAATGCTCTGGACAGTTATAGTTCAATTCATATATTAGGCTTATATTTCGCTGCCTTGTTTACCTGAATGTTGTGTTTCACAATTATCAAACATTTTTTTTGTTTTACTGTACCATTCCTCAGGCAGGAATATTTTACTGTAACATTCCTTAATTGACGAATTTAATTACTTAATACCATATTTTTTGAACTTGGTTTAATTCTCGGTCATAATTTGGGTCTTCATAGTATTACAGACTTTGTAGAGAGTTTTTCCAGTAATTTCAGTTGTAGAAACTGCATAGTTGTCAACATGGGTCTCGGTGTTCTCTGCATATTTTCATTATGATTATGTCATTATTCATAGCGTGGGTCCTGATATTGTCCATTTCACGAGAATACGTAGGATTTACGTGTACAATGATAGGAAAATAGTCTTCCTTTGGTAACTATTGCTTTTGAATCGCATTATCATGCTTATAAAGTGACAGATACCCAGACTGATACGCAGTTAATTTATATTAATTCCCTGCAACATTGTAAATATCGGCTATGGTAACTCACATTCTGAACAGTACGTTGTTTTGCGAGAACCACTTTAAATAATAAATTATTGCTACGTTTGTGTTATGGAGAATACAAGAGCTATTGTGACTCACTAGCACGTTTCGACATGTTGAAAGATATTAAATAACTTAACTCATTTTAGAAAAAATAGCAATCAACCATTTTGTGTTCAATCACATTGCACACAGTTTAGTAAAAAAATAATTTTGATCGATACATGTTTACGAAAATTAGTTTATTGATTTTATATCTTTCAACATGCCTAAACGTGCGAGTGAGAGTCACAGTAGCTCTTGTATTTGCCATAAGTATAATTATAGTAGGTATGTAAAATAATAGTACATATTTTATAAAATGTGTCGTCGTAAATTTGTATTAAGTGTAAGATTATTATTACGTTGGTACCTACTCATAAAAGTAATTAATTTCGTGTAATCATAACTACTATAATATTTTACAACATACAAAGTACTGACTAGACTTGACTTGTACCCCAAGTCGTGAGTTTTTTTTGTTTTTGGTTTTCCGTATTGCGCGTGACCGCAGTTTTGTATGCAGACACGAGAGTTTTCAGCACGCCCGATAGAGGCGCTTATTGTTTCTCCGTTTAAAACTGCGGACTCGCAATACAAAGAACCTAAAACGAAAAAAACTTACGACTTAACAGACTTGGGTTACTACTGGTAATGTCAGATTTTATTGCAAGAAGTGTTCAAACTTAGACTAACTATTATGTAGGTACCTACTTATAAGAGAGTAATTCATTTTTTGTAATCATACCTTATAAGTTCTTATTTGACAATACACAAATACCCTGAAAATAATAGATTGTTTTTATCATAATTTGGACCACTGTTAGGTAAAACCGTCGTAGCTGCTATTGTTTAGTATACTTTAGGTGCTTAGAATTTAATTTCAGTAGCTATTTTCACAACTATACTGCCATGCATTGTTACTACGAATAAGCCTTTGTTTCAGTAGGGAATTATTGTACTGCCAGTACCTATGTATCTTATACTCATTTGTGTTTCAAACATAAACTAGTTTACTGTAATATAAGAGTATGTTGGCAAACTAGTTTATTGGGGTAGCTAAATGACAATTACCTACGATGGCATAATTACTTTTTTGGGAAATCAAATGAGTATTAGTTACTGGTACCAATACACTGTAAGATACAATTTTATTTAAATGCAGGAGCTACTCTACTTCGTGAAAACAACTATACTTCCTTGTTAATATGACAGAGCCTTTGCTGCAGTAGCGGTTTTATTTAAATGCGGGAGCTACGCTACTTAGCGAAAACAACTATACTTCCTTTGTTAATATGACAGAGCCTTTGCTCCAGTAGCAGTTTTATTTAAATGCGGGAGCTACGCTACTTCGCGAAAACAACTATACTTCCTTGTTAATATGAATGAGCCTTTGTTTCAGTAGCTAACTCTCCTTTGCTAAAACAACTACACTTTCTTTGTTTATACATAAAAGCTTTTGATCAAGTAGCAATATTATTTAAATGCAGGAGCTATATACTCATCTTCGCCAAAACAAATTATACTTTAATTGTTAATATGAAAAAGTTTTTGTTCGAGTAGCTTCTATATAACACAACTGTATTTTCTTTATAACTACGAATAAACCTTTGGTTCAGTAGAAAATGTATTATTACATTATTTGCTAATATATTTATTAGCTATAACCAAGGGTATATTCGTAGTAAAAAAGAAAATACAGTTGTTTTATATGGAAGCTACTTGAACAAAGGCTTTTTTATATGAACAAAGGAAGTATAAATTGTTTTTGCAAAGTTGAGTAGCTCCTACGTTTAAATAATATTGCTACTTGAATAAAAGCAAAAATGTATAAACAAAGAAAGTGTAGTTGTTTTAACAAAGGGCAGTTAGCTACTGGAGCAAAGGCTCTGTCATATTAACAAAGGAAGTATAGTTGTTTTCGCGAAGTAGCGTAGCTCCCGCATTTAAATAAAACTGCTACTGGAGCAAAGGCTCTGTCATATTAACAAAGGAAGTATAGTTGTTTTCGCGAAGTAGCGTAGCTCCCGCATTTAAATAAAACTGCTACTGCAGCAAAGGCTCTGTCATATTAACAAAGGAAGTATAGTTGTTTTCGCTAAGTAGCGTAGCTCCCGCATTTAAATAAAACTGCTACTGGAGCAAAGGCTCTGTCATATTAACAAAGGAAGTATAGTTGTTTTCGCGAAGTAGCGTAGCTCCCGCATTTAAATAAAACTGCTACTGCAGCAAAGGCTCTGTCATATTAACAAAGGAAGTATAGTTGTTTTCGCTAAGTAGCGTAGCTCCCGCATTTAAATAAAACTGCTACTGGAGCAAAGGCTCTGTCATATTAACAAAGGAAGTATAGTTGTTTTCGCTAAGTAGCGTAGCTCCCGCATTTAAATAAAACTGCTACAGGAGCGAAGGCTCTGTCATATAAACAAAGGAAGTATAGTTGTTTTCGCTAAGTAGCGTAGCTCCCGCATTTAAATAAAACTGCTACTGGAGCAAAGGCTCTGTCATATTAACAAAGGAAGTATAGTTGTTTTCGCTAAGTAGCGTAGCTCCCGCATTTAAATAAAACTGCTACTGGAGCAAAGGCTCTGTCATATTAACAAAGGAAGTATAGTTGTTTTCGCTAAGTAGCGTAGCTCCCGCATTTAAATAAAACTGCTACTGGAGCAAAGGCTCTGTCATATTAACATAAGAAGCATTGTTGTTTTCGCAAAGTAGCGTAGCTCCCGCATTTAAATAAAATTGCTACTGGAGCGAAGGCTCTGTCATATTAGCAAAGAAAGCATTGTTGTATTCGCGAAGTAGCGTAGCGTCTACATTTACATAACATTGCTACTGGAACGAAGGCTCTGTCATATTAACATAGGAAGCATTGTTGTTTTCACAAAGTAGCGTAGCTTCTGCATTTACATAACATTGCTACTGGAGCAAAGGCTCTGTCATATTAACAAAGGAAGTATAGTTGTTTTCGCGAAGTACCGTAGCTCCCGCATTTAAATAAAACTGCTACTGGAGCAAAGGCTCTGTCATATTAACAAAGGAAGTATAGTTGTTTTCGCGAAGTACCGTAGCTCCCGCATTTAAATAAAACTGCTACTGGAGCAAAGGCTCTGTCATATTAGCAAAGGAAGCATTGTTGTATTCGCGAAGTAGCGTAGCGTCTACATTTACATAACATTGCTACTGGAACGAAGGCTCTGTCATATTAACATAGGAAGCCTTGTTGTTTTCACAAAGTAGCGTAGCTCCTGCATTTACATAACATTGCTACTGGAACGAAGTCTCTTTCATATTAACAAAGCATTGTTGTTTTCACGATGTAGAGTAGCTCCTGCATTCAAATAACTTTGTTACTGTACATAATCATGAGTTGATTAAGTCCAACAACCTTAATACCGTGACTAAGCTTTAATGGTGGTTACAAAGGAAAATATTTAATTTAACAAAGTACAGCTGTTGCTCTTTTAAGTTAGTATTGTTATTACAGCAAAGTCACAGTTAAATGGGATTAGTTCCACAGACAAAAGACACATTGTTGTAGTATACAAACACACTTTATTGAAAAAATATTGTTGTATTAACAATATACAAACATTGTTGTAGTATCAATGCATATATTTTGTTAAAGATATATTGTCGCAATGACAATTTACTTCTTGACAAAAGAAACATTGTTGTAGTATCAATACACAAAATTGTTGTACTGAGATTGAACTTGACAATATAAACATTGTTGTAGTATCAATACACATAATAATAATTGTTGTACTGAGATTTAACTTGACAAAAGAAACATTGTTGTAGTATCAATACATATATTTTTTGAATGAATGTTGTTGTTCTGACAACTTAATTCTTGACAATAAAAACATTGTTGCCCGGACTATACAATATGGTGGGCTCTCCCCCGTTAAAGTTTTATTGCTGGAGCCAACAATATTTTTTTCTGCGTGTAGGTTGAGCACTGACCGAGCCTGCAGCGTGAGTTTAACGCGATTAAAGTTCTCTGCACCTTGGTGCACGATTTTTTTTTTATTACAAGAATTACTTTGGATCTCAACAACACCAAGAAATCACTCGATTATCGATGTAAATAAGTTGATCTATACCTCTAGATCGTTTGCGTTCTGCTGGCTCAACTGTTTCATGTGTATTTTGTAAATACTTGTAGGTACTTGTAGTATTTTTTTTATGAATTATAAGTAGGTAACCTTTAACATACAATATAAATTCATCGTAAAATAATATAATAACTAGATTATTTGTTTGCAAGCAGGTGAAAAGCTAAAGATGGAACAAAACAATAAAAATAACACAATATCAGCTATACTTGGATCAGAAAATTGAGTTTATGAAATTTTCGGTTCATATATTTCCGTATGAAACTCGTTACAACTCTGTACTCTAAGCGAGTTATGAGTTTTATCGAAACATCGGGATATTATATAATAAAGACTTATTGGAATTTCATAAACCAAGAGTTTATTGATAAACTTTAGCTTTTAAAATGTTATGTGTCAAAAATACTCCTACATTTTTTTTCACAAATCAAAGCTTGTCAAAACATGCATATTTATTTAGGAAATAAATAAATGTATGCCTAAAAAATATTCTACTAATAAATAAATGCGAAAGTTACGATATTCGGATGTTAGAATGTGTGTGGCTCATTCACGCGTTAAGTTGGACTCAATATGACAGCCTTCACAGCTCAGTTGGTAGTAGCTCTGCCTTCTGCCGTGTGATGTTTGTTCTCTGTCTGGGTGTTATATAATATTATAAGTATGTATTTACAAAAAAAAGTATATAAGTAGTATATCAGCTATCTGGTTCCCATATCACAAGCTTTGGCTTAGTTTGGGGCGAGATAGTGCTGTGTGGAATGTCCACCAATATTTATTTATTTATTTATTTCTTTCTTTAATTTGGATGAAACTCGGCACAAATATAGTGTGAAACCTAGATTGATATAAAGCCTACATTTTATTCCAAAAAGTAACAGCAACGGGGTATAATTTTTATTTTAAACAAACCAAAAAAAAGAATACGCATCAAATACTGTTAGCAACCACTACCACGCAATCGAAGCCGCGAAAAGCCACTAGTTTTTTTTTATACATCTAGCAGATGGAACAAGCAGATGGTCCACCTGATGTTAAGTGGTAACAATCATCTATAACAAAGCATTGCCTCGTAAGTCACGCACGATAGGAACGTGCCCTACGATGCACTGCCCTGCATCATGCTGTCCATCAACTTGAGACATACAGATGCTAAGCCTCATGTGAGTGTAATTACACCGGCCACCACACTCTTCAAACCGAAATCCAAGTATTTACGAAATTTTCAAAATGAAAATCACATGTAGCAGTTGAACTATCTGAAGACCGTTGCAAACAATCTAAGATAGCTTCAATATTTAAATTAACTTGTTCTAGTTTAACATTAATTATGTATACAAGGTGTTCCACTTGTGTCTAAAACTTCAGGGGCTTAAGTACCCATCAATATGATTAACTTTTTCTAAGGAATCAACACTGTGAACGCGAAAAAAAAACAGCTGTTTCATACATTTTAGCCAGGTAGGTATTGAGCTTTTGTATGAAACAGCTGTTTTTTATCGCATTCACAGTATTGGTTCCTTAAAAAAAGTTATTCATATTGATGGGTACTTTAGCCTCCAGAAGTTTTAGACACAAGTATTGTAACACCTTGTATAAGAACGTTTATTTACAAAGAAAATTACAATGAATACTCGGTATTTACAAAAAGTACAAAATACATATGAAACTGTTGAGCTATCTGCGGACCGTTGCAAACGATCTAGAGATAGTGTATTTGATTTGCGTTTCAAACACTTTATATTTGCTTGTGGCTACCTAATTACTGGGTTTCTATGCGTCTATAAGGATATTTAAATAAAACGATGCGTGTGCGTTCAAAGTGACAAGGCGTATATTCAGCCATTACAAAATTCGTGGATAGAGGGAAAGGAACAATTGACCAATGGTAGCATGTTGTTAGATATCACGTGATGTGGAGCTGCGGTGATTGGCGAAAACGAAATATGGTAACGCGAACTGTCTGTCCTATTTAACCGCGTAATTGCGAACATGCCGCCGGCCTTGAAAGCAGCAGGTTTCAATGTTCCTGGTATTGCGTTGGCTCTTCATGCGTAGGTATCTTGAAACAGAGGGCAGATCTTTGCGTAGCTACGTCGAACAACGCCCGACGGTGTTTGTATGTCCGCCACTCTTGAAATGCCGTCTTTGCCCGGGATGGTGGCAAGTACTCGACCCATGTGCCATTTCAGAGGAGGCAGGTTATTGTCTTTGATCAAAACAAGTGAGTTAACCTTCAACTCGCCCGTGTTATCGGTCCATTTAGTCCGCACCTGCAACTCAGATATATATTCTTTGGCCCAACGGGTCCAAAAATGTTGGCGTATTTGCTCCACCCTCTGATAGCGATTCAGCCGATGCGCAGGGATGTCGCTGAGGTCGTCGCAGGCAGGTGCAGTCAGCGGTCGACCAACCAAAAAATGAGCAGGAGTCAAGGGAGTAAGGTCATTGGGATCTGGAGAAAGAGGAGAAAGCGGACGGGAGTTAAGTACAGCTTCTATTTGCGATAAAACTGTGTCGAACTCTTCGAAAGTGAGGCGTGCATTTCCTACCACTCGTCGCAAGTGGTGTTTGCATGACTTCACTCCTGCCTCCCACAGACCACCAAAATGCGGAGAATAGGGGGGAATAAAGCTAAATTTAATTTGTTGACTAGTTGCGTAATCAATTATATCAGGGCTACATTTACGTAAAAAGTTTGCAAAATCGTTCATTAACCCGACGAAGTTACGACCGTTATCTGAAAATATTTCTATTGGTTTGCCACGGCGAGATACGAAACGTTTTAAGGCTAACAAATATGCATCAGTAGTGAGGTCACTGACTAACTCTAAATGAATAGCACGAGTTACAAAGCACACGAATAAGCAAATGTATGCTTTTGAAGTTTTAGCGCCCCTGCCTTTGCGGTTGAGTATGAGAACCGGCCCACAGTAATCCACTCCGCATTTATTGAATGGAAAACTTGGAGTTATCCTCTCCTTGGGTAAGTTACCCATATAAGGCGTAAGTATCTTACCCTTCATGCGCGTACATATGACACAAGCGTTAACGATACGCTTGACTAGGTTCCTACCACCCACAGGCCACCACATTTCGCGTAAGTGGCAAAGTAATGCCTGCGCTCCAGCGTGGAGAAGCTGCAAGTGCTCGTGGCGAAACAATAGAACTGTAAAATAATGTTTGGCGGATAATAAAACAGGATGCATTTTATTATAACTAAACTCATCGGAGTTCCCTAAGCGACCACCTACTCTCATAATTTTATCTTTATCTAGAAATAAATTTAATTTTGTTAGGTTACTTTTACCTTTAATACTAGCACAATTACCTAACAATTTGTATTCAGTAGGATAACTTTCCATTTGTGACCACCGGATCAAACTTTTTTCAGATTCATCTAGCTCATCAACACTAAGCGCGCCCGTGTGTTTATCAATTTTATTGCGAATGTTGTGTATGAATCGTAACATATAAGCTACTGCGCGCTTCATACGTTTAAACTGTGAAAACCTATCAAATTGAAACAGTGACGAGTCAGATGAGTCATGGATAACAAATGAAGATATAGCTGACCTAAGCTCAGGAAGATCCTCACACGTGTCAATGACCCCATAATCGCTTAGTGTGTAGTTAGGGTTACGTAAGAATTCCGGACCCTCCCACCATAAAGTAGAAGAAGAAAGTTCTTCCAAGCTCAAGCCGCGTGACGCGAGATCGGCGGGATTCTCTTTACCACTCACATGACGCCAAAGAACATCTTTCGTCAAGTCGTGAATTTCCGAAGTTCTATTTTGGACGAATGTTTTTAGTTTATTTGGTGCCATGTGTAACCACCCTAAGACTATAGTCGAGTCAGTCCAAAAAACCACATTATTAAAATTACAAGTTAAAGAACTGCGTACTTTATCAAGTAGTTTTGCTCCAAGCAAGGCACCGCAAAGTTCAAGTCGCGGGATACTCATTGGCTTTAGAGGTGCGACCTTGGCCTTGGATGTAAGCAATCTTACTGATAACGTCTGATCCTGGTTTATTGTGCGAACGTAAACACAGGCGCCGTACGCAGTCTGCGACGCATCGCTAAAAACATGCAGTTGTACATAACTAGGCTCGGTTCCTATAACGTGGCGAGGTATGCGAATAGTATTGAGCTTCTGCAACGAAACAACAAACCGGTTCCAGGTTCGCGCGACACTGCATGGAACTGTGTCGTCCCAGCCTATTTTTAGAAGCCATAATTGCTGCAACAATACCTTTGCGATTATTATCGTAGGGCTTAGCAAGCCAAGAGGGTCAAATATTTGAGAAATGTTAGACAAAATAAACCTTTTAGTTATAAGCTTATCGTCGTTTTGAAATTGCGTATTGAAATAAAATTCATCGCTTGAATTATTCCAACCTATACCTAGCGTTTTAGAACTTACATTTTCGTTGAATTTAATTTCTTTCGACTGGTTCGACAAATCATCATCATCATCATCACAACGAAAATTGTACATCCATTTTTGAAGTGGAAAACAACCTAACTTTAGCGCGTCTCTGATGTCCACACATAGCTTCAGTAAGCTCGATTTATCGTTATTTCCGGTTAATAAATCATCAACGTAAAAATCATCCCTTACAACCCTCTGGACATCAGGGGATGATGATTCAACCCCTAACTGCTTCAAACATCTTATGCTAAGGAACGGCGCAGAAGCAGTACCGTATGTGACCGTATTTAACTGATAAATACCTAAGGGTTTCGATGAGTCATCGCGCCATAAAATCATTTGCAAATTACGTTGATTATTTTCTACCCAGCAATTTCTAAACATTTTGGTAACGTCTGCACATACAACGAATTTATGTTGTCTAAAGCGTAAAAGAATAGAAATTAGGTCACCCTGTATCGCAGGGCCAACCATTTGCAAATCGTTAAGCGACTTACCAGAAGAAGTCGGCGCGCTAGCATCGAAAACGACGCGCAACTTAGTCGTAGTGCTATGTTCCCGGTAAACGCCGTGATGCGGCATGAAATAGCACGGACTCTCATAAGAGCTCACCGGACTCATATGACCCAAACTTTCGTATTCCTTCATAAAATTTGCGTATAATAATTTATAATCAGGCGAGCGCTGCAGACGTTTTTCTGTTGCGATAAAACGGCGCTCAGCTTGAACGTATGAATCGCCTAATGCACTAGGTGACTCTTTTAAAGGAATGCGTACACAAAACCTGCCCTCACTATCGCGTGTAGTAGTGCGAAGGAAATGTTCCTCACAGGCTCGTTCTTCCTCAGTCTGCGTATCCTTAGTGCTAGAAAGCTCTTCAACCTCCCAAAACATACGTAGTTGCGTATCTAACGTATTACTAAAATTACAATTTATGCGTGTAATGTTATTGCGCGATTGAGTAAAAATAGGGCCGGAAATAATCCACCCTAGCTTGGTGTTCTGAAGGTGAGGGCCCGTTGGTAGTCTCATCTTACCTTCCCCTAAGAGATCCCAAAACCTATCAGCACCTATTAATATGTCTACTTTTCTAGAATCTAGAAACTGCGGATCTGCTAACCTTATGTTGTCTGGAATACAGAACTGCGCGCTTAATTGACATAAGGTCGGCATCGTAGACGTTATTTGAGATAATACAAAACAATCAATGCGAGTCTTGAATGTATTATCGACATGCGACTTAATTTCAATGCTACAAGTTTCCGAACATTGTATCACTGAATCACCTACACCTCTAACTTCATGAGTGGACTGTAATAATGGCGCGTTTATTAAATTACAAAATGATTTCGATATAAAACACCGCTGGCTTCCACTGTCAAGCAGCGCGCGCGCCTGGTGATAAGCACCGTTAGTGTCGGCTACTTCCACTACAGCTGTTGACAGTAGAACTGTATGCATACTACCTATAGATCTATCGCCTCGAGCTTGCATGTGTGCCTTGTTTACGTGGATCGGGAGCGTGTCGGCGGCAGACGAGGAGGGATGGCCAGAGGAAGCCTGTGCTGCACCCGCAGTCACGGCAGGCTTCTCGGCCGGAACACTCGAATGAAATGCAACCAAACTAGTGTTATCGCTATGAATCAAAGAATTATGTTTTTGGTTACATTTCCTGCACGACCCAAACTTACAGGTTTCAGACGCGTGTCCTGATCGTAAACAATTCTCACAAAGTTTGTTCTCGCGTATTAATTTTAACTTTGATTCTAAATCACTATCAATGAATTTTTGGCAAGAATACAGTGGATGAATTACGTTGCATTTCAAGCAGGATCTATTGAAGCGAGACTGACGATCATATGGCTTATTGGTAGAAACATTGCAGTATGACGTGTTTTGTGTATTACGTGATAAGGAATGTGAACCTTGTTTTTTATTCTCGGACTGCGATGATTGTCCTTTCATGTGCGAAAGCTGCAGTGTTTCTAGCATATCGGCCCTGTCCTTTAAGAATCCAATTAAATCACTCATTTTAATTATGCGTTTAGAGCTATGATCGCTAGCCAGTAAAGTGCATTTAAAGGTTTCCCACTCGCGCTCAGTTGTCTTATCTAACTTAGACACAATTATGTAGTTTATTAGTGTATCCCAGTTATCAGTAGCTTCACCTAGGATTTTTAATGCGCGTAAATTCTTGAGTATTGTGTCGATAAGCTTTCTAATGCAAGCGGAAGATTCTTTGGACAGCGCATTGATAGTAAACAACGCTTTTACGTGGTTGTGTACCAAAAGTCTACTATTATTGTACCTATTTAGCAATAACTCCCATGCAACGGTATAGTTATCTGATGAGAACTCTAGTGAGTCTATAACCAACGTAGCACTACCTTTTAACGATGACTTTAGATAGTGAAACTTTTGAATACTACTTATTTGTTTAGAGTTATGAACCAACGATAAAAAGGTGTCCCTGAACTCAAGCCAGTGCTCATACGATCCATCAAAGGTGGGCATGGAAATAGTAGGCAATTTGACGGATTGTGGCTTGCTGCTGCAAGACTTACTAGAACAGTCAGTAACCTCATCACTGGATAGCATAGACTCCGCAAAAGCCAAGGTACTATAGTACGAATTTTCGAACAATTCGCGGTTTGTTAACTGATTAGGTATCTCGCTATCGCAAACATTCTCTTCGATCTTAGTTTGAATATCATGGAACTCGTCAAACAAACTAGATGCTCCTTTAATTCTTAGTTTTAAATCTATGTGATCTCGAGAGGAAGAAACAGAAAGATTACCATTATCTTTTAACGATTGAACGTAGTTTGCAAACTTAGTTAATCTGCCTTTTATAATTCCGCGTTTTCTAACTAGCTCGCGAGTCAAATCAGGATTGTTACTGAGGACAGCAGGAGATCTTTCGCGAGACTGCGGTTTATCTTGAGAAAGTTTAGCACTATCAACGTTTAACGTAAGGGGAGATTTGTCGCGATCGGTAGACATTTTGGTGGTCAGTGTAAACAGAAGTACTTACGATTTGGAAGCTCGATTGGTAGGAAAGACACGTTAGCAGTGATAGCAACGTCACTAGCTTTGGTCTTGCGCGTATTACACTTCCACGTAACACTCCTTCGCGAAAAACACTGAAATCAATTTCGACACAGATCACAAAGAGAACAGGGAGGAGATAGGAAAGAAAGGATGGTTGGTCCCACCAGATTGCGTGTGATGATCGATGGAATGCCAATCCGACTTCAATTCCAATGTGCGCTTAGCCTCCAAGTAGTCTTGTATCCAAATATGTCCAATTAAGTATTCTCCAATGCGTATTTTTCCAGTAACAGCGATGGCCACGTTGCCGTGAGTGTTCCACAGGATGCTGGATCGTGTTATCCGGCTCGAAGGACCATATGTATTTGATTTGCGTTTCAAACACTTTATATTTGCTTGTGGCTACCTAATTACTGGGTTTCTATGCGTCTATAAGGATATTTAAATAAAACGATGCGTGTGCGTTCAAAGTGACAAGGCGTATATTCAGCCATTACAAAATTCGTGGATAGAGGGAAAGGAACAATTGACCAATGGTAGCATGTTGTTAGATATCACGTGATGTGGAGCTGCGGTGATTGGCGAAAACGAAATATGGTAACGCGAACTGTCTGTCCTATTTAACCGCGTAATTGCGAACAGATAGCTTTATGGATATAACATTATTTTACCTTGATTAATAATCTACAAACATACACACCCACATACACACACCTACATTCAATATGATTAATCCACGGCTTTCAAAATGAACCTGAACAAAGACGGGATAACACCACAACACGGCACATTGCTCATTCGCTTTCCAACATCTTGTTATAATCGCATAATCTGATATCGCGAATCAAAATACGATAAAACCATACGTTGTGACTTGTGTGTATGTTTGTTCCCATTCATTCGCTTAACCTGCACGGATTTGGATGAAAATTGGAACATACATCTTTTGTACCCTGGAATAACTTTTTTCATATGGGTACGTGCACACGGTCACGCTTCAGGCTTTTATGTCCTTTTAGTAGGTAAACGTCATTGTAGAGATCACTGGTAGTCTAGTCAGGAAACCCGGCATGTCGTAGAACCTAAAATGTTCTATAGCATGGTCAAGTGCTCGAAAGGAGTCTCTTGAGGCGCCCTTAAAATCCTTTCACCACACTGTTTTGAAAAGAAACTAGTGACACGACAAGAGAGAGTCAGTATTCGTCGAGAGTAAGCGTCATTTTTCTCTGATTTAGTGTATCTTGATGTGTATGTACCATGAGAGCGAAGCCTCGGTCTAATGCTAGTGATAAATAAATAAAATATCTAACACTTGGTACTAAGAGATTTGAGGACTTCCGTAAACATACCTACTCACTACTCACACTCACACACTCGCACACTTAACACATAAACATAATTTATTTTACCTACTCACACAATTCACTTTAACTTCAACTTAACTAACCAATTTAAACCTAAATTATTAACTTTAATCAAATGTTTCGGATTAACGCCTTTTAAATAATCTATTGTAGACCTAAGCAAGAGCGAGATATCCTATGACAAGTATTTCTTACTTAAAAGGAGATTTCATCGTTGGAATATTTTATGTATCTTTTGGAACAATAAAAACATTTGTATTTGTATTTGTATTTGTATTTTTGAGAGATTTGAGGGGATATCTACCGTACCTGGTGATTAAATAAATATAAATATTGGTGGACTTTCCACACAACACTATCTAGCCCCAAACTAAGCCAAAGCTTGTCATATGGAAACCAAATAGATGATATAATAATATATTTTTGTAAATTCATACTTATAACACTTACACCCAAACAGAGAACAAACATCTATGTTCATCACACAAATGTTTGTCCTCGGCGGGGATCGAACCCACGGCCTACGGCGCAGAAGGCAGAGCTACTACCAACTGAGCTGTGAAGGCTGTAAACTCGTGAAGCTGTTTCAGTTTTTTTTTTCCGTTTCTAACACTTTTAAACAAAGCCAGAAAATCAATAACACACCGCAGTGTAGTTGTTATAACAACGTTGAATATAACAAAGTTGGACCCCAAGGGTAATCACAATATGGTAAACTAGTTCGAGTTAGACCCTTACTGGGCTACGTAGTTTACAGGTCAATTTTCTTGTTAAAACAACCTATTGTATTATCTGAATGGTTGTTCTGCTACAATACGATCAGTTTACAATACTCTAACGGCCGGTTTCTGAAAGCTTGATCAACCTAATAAGATATCAAATAACTTGCTATCACAATTAAATTTGATGTAATAGCAAAAATAGCAAGTGATTTGACATCTGATTAGGTTTGATCAACCTTTCAGAAACCGGTCGTTAGTTTATAGCATTCTTGTACAAGACTATAAATAAAAAAGATAATCTGATAATTAAAGAAGAAGAGTGGTAGAGCTCTTTGTGAATGGCTCGTCGTTTTTTCTGGCGCCAAGCAGCGTTGCTGTGTTTCGGTTTGAAGAGTGTGGTTGCCGGTGTAGTTACAGACACATGAGGCTTAACATCTGTATGCCTCAAGTTGATGGACGCAGGGCAGTGCATCGTAGGGCACGTACATATCATAGAATAAAACGTCGATATAATTTACAAAACGCAGGTTCTTGCTGTTTTTAGAATACTTGCTTGAGAAAAATTCCTTTTAACTAAAATTAACCTTAATCCTACAGAAATAAGGAAGTCCGATAGGTTCATAGAATTTAGGTTCCCCGATGTAGGTGTATATTATCTCGTGATGGAAAGTTTAGAGTTTTAATATTCCTCTAGAGGTTCGAGACCGCATCATATCAATAGCGCTATGAGCTAATATCCAATCTTACCTGAACTATAAACATATTGAAACTGTTAGGGAATGGAAGATCACGTAAAATCGGTTAAAATTATTTTACAAATTTCATCGTATTTATAATAAAATGTATTGGAATGTACCTTCATATATATTTTGGAAAGAACCTGGTTAAAGTTATTTCCTAACAAGCTGGTGCCTGCGACTTCGTCTGCGCAGGATTAGTCAAACAATATCTTTATAAATTGTAGCCTATGTGTTCTTCTGATGTATAAGCCATATTATTGTAAAGTTTCATTAAAATCCATTCGGTAGTTTTTACGTGAAAGAGTAACAAACATCCATCCATCCATCATCCATATTAGGATGCTTTACTTGTTTAGTTTAAATGCCACTGAGAGGAAACTGAAACAGCTTCACGACTTTGATCCCCAGGCACGGTAGATATCCCCTCAGATATCTTAGTACTCAATACGAACTCCAGGTTCCTTGAGGACGTCTAAGAGGGGTAATTGGCAAATACCAACATTTTGCAGTAGTTGGTATTCCACTGAGAGGAGTAAGTAGGAAGTTTTAATGAGTTTTCAAATAAATATTCAGTTTATTTTTAATAAACTCAAGTCACGTTTTAACTCAATTTTTTATTAGTCAATGATTAATTGCTTCAAAAAGGGACATTGCATCGGTAAAGTTTTCAAAGTAGCTAAAAGTGGGATGGAGTGCCGAATATTGAGATGAATGAAAATGAATGGAAAATACTTTATTGTACACCAAACTGAACATAAAAATAAACACTCAAAAATATAAAATAAAGTAGTACAATAGGCGGTCTTATCACTGAAAGCGATCTCTTCCAGACAACCTTTGGATGGAGATGTTATTTTATGAGAAGGCAGTGAAATTGGCAGAGGAAGTTTATTGATAAAATTAATGTTTTTCTTTATTGTACACCTAATAAACACACAAACAAATAAATAGACAACAGATAGAAATGATAGTCGATCATGTTTGTTGCATCAGTCTTACGGCCGGTTTCTAAAAGCTCGATCAAAACTAATCGGATGTCAAGTCATTCGCCATTTCAGCTATTACATCGAATTAGATAGAGATAGCAAGTGACTTGAAATGCGATTAGTTTTGATCGGGCTTTTAGAAACCGGCCGTTAGCATATTTTCAAAAATCAAAAAGAGTTATATGAACCTACTTTCACAGAACAATCACAAATTCAAACTCTTATCACCCGTCCTTTACTTATATCAGACTTAAAAATATATTTATTTATTTTATGTACAAGACAAGTTTTTTGTCAAGTGTGATTTACTAGTTTTTGTACGTATGCAAACTTTTGATTAGGAAAACTTGTATCAATTAAAATGTTTTTATTTTTACTAAACCGTGGTAACAAATTGGTTGATTGCGATTTTTCGAAAATGGGTTTAGTGATTTTATTTCTTTCAACATGTCGAAACGTGCAAGCGAGAGGTACATAAGGTCTTGTCTTCGCCTTAAGCGTTTTTGATAGTTCATGGATCATTTTTTTTTAATCTGCTGCATGACCTGCTTTTATTCATATAGATCCAATTTCAGTCTTGTTAAAACCAATGCAATCGTGTTATTAAAGTCTGGCGCACTGATTGAATTTCCTCACACTCAGGAAACTGCTACAGTTTCATAATTACTTTGCAATTATTAGGGTCAATCAGGGTCGAAGCAAACAGGGGTGAATATTGCATTTATTGTGATCTGAAACCGGCATAACATCATCAAGTAAATTTCATCAATTTCAAGAAATATAATTAAACTATCCTATAATTTGTAATATCAGAGTATAATAAAATACCAACTAATGTATGCTAACCAAGCTATGTACATTTATATAGTATTTGAAATACGCGTTTGGCGACAGATTTTGAGCAACGTTGTAAAATTACACTTTATGACAAAAATAATGAGGGTGTACTTATGAGCCTTATAAATATTAACATGAACCCCGAAAGCGAAAGTACTCATGTCTAAATTCGCAAGAAGCTGTAAGCACCTCGACAACACACGCTATTGATCGTATTCATTGTCTTAGGCGCAATTAACTAGGACGTGTGCAAATTCGAAGCAAATTGCTTCAAAATTCAACCCGTAAACCGTGAGCCGAACGTCAAGTGCGCTATCACAGTTTAAGATAAAGGTTATAAAGTTTATTGGCTTTATTACGCTTACGGGTGCGGCGAAAACCCCGCTTACCCCTTCGGAAGCTACGATGACGCAAGCTCCATAAAAAGAGACTTAAACACCCCCACATGTCAAACGAAACTATATCGTGCGTGTATCGCTTTATGGGTTCAATTTGCGCGAAAATTGGCGTTCTTTAACTCCTTATGATACTTCAGCCTTGAGAGTTGAGCATAAACGTGAAGACATCCCTCTGGCCTCAGGCATGAAAGGCTCTCATAGATAAAGTGCATTTCGATATTAGAAGTTTCAACATAGTTTTAAAGTAAAATTTATGATATGAAATTGTTTTCGCTTTCAAAGGAAGCTCCAGACGATATGTGACGCATGGAAATGGATTGAAGACAATAAAAATACTAGTTTCTTTATGTGGGACTGAAACAAATATTGTTTTGTTTATCTAATAAGATTATTTATGGGATTTTATGACACAATGTTAGTATTTGTTTTATGTCCTTGTTTTATTGGTTTAGTGGTAGCGAATTCGTGAAAAACAAAATAATAGAATATTGTGGTATTCTATTCGTAACTTAACCTAACAAGTGGCAATCCGTCTCGGTAGTATAAAAACTTAACAAAAAGTGCCATATGTATACATCATATTTACTATGATGTATACAGTAATACAGGTTCTGACGAACTTAAATCAGGCTTTCACAATACATTCGATTAATCTTTTTAACGTTTTTTTTACTGTAGCAAATATGATTCTAGGATAAAATGAAAAAAAAAAACAGCTTCACGACTTTGATCCCCAGGCACGGTAGATATCCTCTCAGATCTCTTAGTACCAAGAACTAACTCTAGATTATTTGAGGACGTCTAAGGGGGTTAGTCAGAGGTACGTCCCAACATTATGTTTGGCACATACCCACATTTTGCAGTAGTTGGTATTCCATACGAGACAGGTTGCAAGCCTATCGCCGCTGTTAGAATACTAACTGGTTCCCTCACGATGTTTTCCTTTACCGTTTAAGAGCACTGGCATTGCGTACATAAATTTTTCGATAGAAAAACCCATTGGTACACCATCGTAACGACCTTACGATCGGAAAGCGAGGTAACTCCCACTTGACCACCGGTGCTCTTAACATAAAATAGTCTGAATTTAAATCGTCGTGATCGTTTTGCATCTTGTATAACGACCTTTACGTTCGGTCGTCCACTTGAGTTTTTCCTCGCCATCTTAATTTGTACGTGAGTCTCGGAGTTAATTGGTGCAATTACAGCTCCAGAGATTTTTTGTTCCAGCTAAATCTAGGGTTCATAAAATGCTGGTGCCCGCTATAATACATACTTGTCGTTGCATGAGCTATAAATAAATAAATAATAAATAAATATTGGTGGACATTCCACACAGCACTATCTCGCCCTAAACTAAGCCAAAGCTTGTGATATGGGAACCAGATAGCTGATATACTACTTATATATATTTTTTTTGTAAATACATACTTATAATATTATATAACACCCAGACAGAGAACAAACATCTATGTTCATCACACAAATGTTTGTTCTCGGTGGGGATCGAACCCACGGCCTACGGCACAGAAGGCAGAGCTACTAATACCAACTGAGCTGTGAAGGATGTCATGAGCTATGATGTATTTGAGTGTTCGATTTCTTGACTGACGTCTAATTTTCAGTGAACCAGCCATATTTTTTTTGTTATAGACCTTCATAATGTGTATGACCTCGATCACGAATACATTTTGAAATTTGTGGCGTTAAACGTATCGTGCCGATATTCTACCGTATTGTGCTGTAGTTTAGGGATGCGATACGTTTGCACCACTAAAGTCAAATTCCATTGTGATTAGGCCATGAATGTGGACCTCTCAATGCAGACTCTCATAGTAAGTATTTATTTTGACACATACTCAATAGAAATAAACTAGTGGAAACGGTTTCTAATTTTCAGTTAAGTTTCTTACTAAAATCGTAGTTCTTAAAATTATTTTAGTGGGGACCATAAAATCCCTGTGTTCTGGAAGGTACTTCCTTCAAATTACGGCGTCTGTTTTATAGCAGTCCAGACAGGATTCAGGTTGCCATTGTTAGAAATTAAATTAGCCCGGGAATTATTTGTACTCGTAGTCTACCCAAAAAGACTTTGTGCATTAGGTACCTTTATTAATTCCGCGTTCAAGCACTAGATGGCGCTCTAATCAACAACGCTGAGGTTTTCACAAAACACGGTAAGGTATTCATGCATGGGTATTATTTACCTTTACCTACTATAGCACACGAAATTAATAGATACATATTTTTGCATTTTATTTATTGGG
The DNA here is from genome assembly GCA_932294275.1 of Chloroclysta siterata. Taxonomy (NCBI): domain Eukaryota; kingdom Metazoa; phylum Arthropoda; class Insecta; order Lepidoptera; family Geometridae; genus Chloroclysta; species Chloroclysta siterata. Next base: position 22,244,915 of record OW028589.1, read on the forward strand.
GTAAACAAAGAGTAACCCATAGAGGATGAGTTAATATAATAAAGGAACACATTACATTTTTAAGTATGGTACCAACACCATTAACCACTGATTAATGTATAATTAGGTATCGGCTCTTTCCTGATTGATATGTATTTAGTCATTTTTGTGGTGTAGTTCCTAAATATCAAGCGAGGCCACGGCTTCAAGCGCAGAAGCTTTTTATTATACAACTAGCTGATGGAAGAAGCAGATGGCACACCTGATGAAGTGGTAACCATCACCTATTAATATTAAATAATAACAAAGCATTGCCTCGTAAGTCACGCACGATAGGAACGCCCCCTACGATGCACTGCCCTGCGTCCATCAACTTGACGCTTACAGATGTTAAGCCTCATATGCCTGTAATTACACCGGCAACCACACTCTTCAAACAGTAACGCTACTTGGCGGCAGAAAAAGGCGTGGTGGTAGTACTTCCCCGGACGAGCCCTTCACAAAGAGCTCTACTACTCTTATAAAGCTACTCCCAACTGAGTTGTAAGGGCTGTCTGTTATTTGGAACTTCGTTTACCATCTTGCAGAGTAGCCGCCAAGTTTTGCCACCCAACCCTTGCCTTCGTGTTAATGCCGCGCTGCAGCACGTAGCACGTCACATGTCAACCGCGCGTTTGGTATCAAATTACCTGACGCCGCATCGTGCCGTCTATTAGCTGTATTACGAGGGAATTAGGACGGCTAGTAACAAGTATATAGTGAGATAGTGTTCAAATATTTATTCCATGTGTCCGGGTTTTAAAAAAAATCTAAATCTAAATTTTATATTGACAGCCTTCACAGCTCAGTTGGTAGTAGTTCTGCCTTCTGTGCCGTAGGCCGTGGGTTCGATCCCCACCGAGAACAAACATTTAGTGTGATGAACATAGATGTTTGTTCTCTGTCTGGGTGTTTTATAATATTATATGTATGTATTTACAAAAAAAAATAGTATGCATATAATGTATCATATCAGCTATCTGGTTCCCATATTACAAGCTTTGGCTTAGTTTGGGGCTAGTTAGTGCTGTGTAAATAGTCCATCAATATTTATTTATTATTTATTTATAAATAAGAAATGTGGACCACTAATGATACCCTGTGATAATCACGAACGAATTTGACGTTTGTCGCGTTAACGTGAACGAATCCCTAGCTACAAATGAATAAGGTCGAATATCGCTTGGATACGTTAACGCTACAAATGTCAAGATTCATTCGTGATTAGGCCGCTGGTTGTAAATGAAAATTTATTTCAGTCAACACAGATTTTTTATAGATTGAGTTTACAAATCGCTTTTCTTCGCGTAATTTGGACGTACCTGAACATCTCCAAAGAATCTTAAGTTTGTACTCTAAGAGATCTGAGAGATCTACTGTGCCTGGGGATCAATTTCGTAAAGCTGTATCAGTTTTTTTCTGGTTATTGTAGATAAATTTATGGTAGTTGTGCCTTAAAAATAGTTTCAAATAGTTTTTTCCATCAGCTTGTTGTATAAAAAAAAGTTTAAATCCAAGTCATATCATGCAAAATTTTGATCATTAACGCTATAAGAATCTTAAGGTACTATATAACAATCATAAATTTTTAATCATAGAGTTATTCAAAATCTTAAATCATCAAATGTTAATCAACCTCTGCCGCTGACTGTACATCGTAAACTATAGCAAACATACGTCACAACATCTGCGACTCAAACCGGTCCGATCGAGTTTAATTCAAGACTCATTCATGAATTCATTTTACCATTTAAGGCACGTGGTCCGACCAGCTATTCTCGATCGTCGTAACAGTTCATTGTAACTATTGTTACGAATAATTTACAATCGCACACTCAAACACAATATTCCAAGTCTGAGTTTTATTTTTCGTATTTAGTTTTTCGTAACGTCAGGCGCTTTTTGTATGTAGATTCGATAAGAGCTCTGGCGTGCTGAGAAACAGGCGCACATCAATCAAGGTTGTGGTAACAGCCACTCCAAAATCGGCTAAGTATGAGTCGGAATATGACCTCGCTCATCCTACTAATATTATAAACGCGAAAGTTTGTAAGTATGGATGGATGAATGGATGTTTGTTATTCTTTCACGTAATAACTACTCAATGGATTTTAATGAAACTTTACAATAATATAGCTTATACATCAGAATAACAGATAGGCTACAATTTATAAAGATATTGTGTGACTAATCCTGCGCAGACGCAGTCGCGGGTACCAGCTTGTAATCAATATAGTGCACTCCAAAAAAGATGTTTACAAAATGTATATGACACCCTAACCAAGATTTTTTACAGTGCGCCTATAGTTCCGCGTGAACAAAGCTATGGGTCAAACACTGTGTGTGAGACGTCACAAGTCTATTAGGGTTATGGGCATGCCCATTGTGCCCACAACGGTGGATCCGCGCTTGCTCAGAAATCGCGAGTCTCCATACAAAAAAGGCCTGACGCTACGAAAAACAAAAATATAACTCGGACTTGGGGTACTGTTCTGTGTCACGCAATTTACCTACTAAAGGTTATTTATATGCGCGAGGGCGGTGTTACGTCGAAGAAAAATTAGAATTCTGGGTAAAAAGTTGAAGCAACAGTAGTAGGTAGGTATGTGCACCTAGACACGACATGGAGTTACTGGAACGAGAATAGAAAATAATAATTTTCCTTTTTCTTTTTCCTAAATACGAAAAACAATTGTAACTATTACAGAATGGACTTAAGTAGGTACAACTTATATAATCTATAACTATTTATAATCTGTGGGTTGTGATTCCAAGAGGACGTAGTAGGTTGCATTTTAAGAGTAGTAGATGTCTTTGTGAAGGGCTCGTCCGGGGAAGTACTACCACCACGCCTTTTTCTGCCGCCAAGCAGCATTTGAAAAGTACGAGTCAGTTATTCGGTTGTCAGCCCCTTTAACATTTGTGAAGATAACTATGAAACAGAATGTAGTTATGAAAAATTGTAAATAACCAAGTTTTGGAGAACAACATTACAAAAGTGCAACAAAAATGACAAATTATTTACGTAAAACTACCATAACTAAACTAGTAAAACTGATTTATTGGTATGAAAACTTCTTGGAAAATTCAACTATTCTTAACGCAATTTCTTCCAAATGGTGAATATTTGTCATTTTTATTAGTTTCAAAGTTCTTTATGGCCCGCTACAGCTTTTCGAAACTGTTTTTCTAATCTCAATACTTTAATTTCACACAACCTTTTTTTTTATACCACTATATGATGGAATAAGTAGATGGCCCACCTGATGTTAAGTGGTAACCATCACCTATAACAAAGCATTAAGTACCTCGCAAGTCACGCACGAAAGGAACGTGCCCTAGGATGCACTGCACTGCGTCCATCAACGAGGCATATAGATGTTAAGCCTCATGTGCCTGTAATTACACCGGCAACCACACTCTTCAAACCGAAACACAGCAACGCTGTTTGGCGGCAGAAAAAGGCGTGGTGGTAGTACTTCCCTGAACAAGCCCTTCACAAAGAGCTAAATTACTCTTAAATTCACTGTAATACGTCTACTCTCTATACTAATACCTTAAACCACATGTTTGTACCAAATTTAATATTTGTACGTACCTTTGCTACCCTCCACGTTCGTCCTCAAAGAAAGTTCGTACGTTGTACTAAGAGATATGTGGGGATATCTACCGTGCTTGGGGATCAAAGTCGTGAAGCTGTTTCTTTTTTTACTGATGGAACAAGCTGATTTTATGTGATAACCATCATCTACAACAAAGCATAACCTCGTAAGCCACGCAAGATAAGACCGTGCCCTACGATGCACTGATCTGCATATCTTATCTCAAACAATTTGCCAGCAAAATTTTTTAGTTTGGAAAAACTTCGATAGGTTTTTCCGAACAAAACTGCATCTTTAGCAAAATATTTCTGAACACTAACGGCCTTACTACAAAAATCTGTCAAACGATAAACTATGCTTAAGCTATTGCCATCTCTTACCAATGCGTAATGGCAAACAGAGACAGCGCTAATTTTAAGCATTATTTAAATTTAAACACCATTTTATAGTATGAGGGTAAGCTCCACTGCATCGGCATGATTTATTAAGAGTCGGTGACGTCCCAAGTTGTTACTCGTTCAGTTTTAATAAGTATAATGAACGCGCAATGCAGCACGTCACCTGTCAGACACGTGTCTAATATCAAATTACGTGGCATACAGCGCTCGAGCCAAATTATAATATGATAGTGCCTAGCCCACTCCGTTGAATTTGCGCTAAAACGGCCTTTAGAGTCGGGTGCACTTTTGACAGCGTGGTACCAGAGACAGCCTTCACAGCTCAGTTGGTAGTAGAAAAGAATAGATTTTTATATATTTTGACACACAGTACACTGATGCAATGACACAGAGTGTAGAAGTTTTTTTTTACATATAATTTGTTGATAGAACTAGCAAATGGCCCACCTGGTAACTATCACCTTTAAAAAAGCATTGCCTCGTAGGTCACGCACGATATGAACGTGCCCTACGATGCTCTGCCCTGCGCCCATCAATGAAGGATACAGATGTTAAGCCTCATGTGCCTGTAATTTCACCGGCAACCAAACCCTTCAAATCGAAAGACAGCAACGCAAGCAGTGTTGCTGTCCACTCCTCATTTCTTTCTAACCATACAGTTCCTCAAATTCACACTACACAATGTCATAAAGGCACGAAGTTCACTGCCTCTATAAATAGCTGAGATATTAATAGCGATATTCGCGATGTACCCTCAAAAGGCAAAGCGAAACTCAAACCTCGGAACTCGGCTCAGTAAGCAATATCTAGCTGTCGCCGATAGTGAGGATTATGCGATCGCAAATACGAAATACCCCTGCCATAGATTATTTGAGATATTCGTACAATATATCAATACGATACTGAAGCAAGATTTATTCAGTAGGTTTTGATAAAACTGCATGATGTCTTCTGCCGCAATGTGATTTGCCTTTCATTCACACAATATTATAAGAGTAGTAGAGTAGTAGAGCTCTTACGAAGGGCTCGTCCAGGGAAGTACTACCACCACGCCCTTTTCTGCCGCCAAGCAGCGTTGCTGTGTTTCGGTTTGAAGAGTGCGGTTGCCGGTGTAATTACAGGCTCATGAGGCTAAACATCTGTATGCCTCAAGTTGATGGTTGCAGGGCAGTGCCTCGTAGGGTACGTTCCTATTGTGCGTGACCGCTTAACATCAGGTTGGCCATCTGCTTGTTCCACCGGCTAGATGTATTTAAAAAAAAAGATTCTTTTATTTGGCGAAACGGGTTTTAGCCGTCCAATACTCGGTTGTCGTTTCTCAAGCGATTTTTTCTCAAACACAAAACTTACATCATCCATGAAAAGCAAATAGACAGTTTCACACACCACATTCACAAGATTCTAAGGTAGGTCCAATAAGGACGAGTTTAACATAGCACACCTTTTAGAAGCATGAATAACCAAATACAGAAACTGTCACTGTTCCTACAAACATGGCGATGAAAGTAATCGAATACCAACACTCCGGTTTGATCGAGAATATTCCATTTACTGACCGATACTCGATACTTTGGGGTTGGCCCGCACTGCCGTCTATTCACCGTTCTTTAAGCCCGTTGTTTAAGACTGGGATGTGACTCAATGCTGTGCAGTGGGTCCTCTATGATTTTTCCCATACTAGAAAAAACGCATACCTACTATGTTAAATTATTACCAGTTGTCATACGTTTTTTACTGTACGGTGAGTACAGTAAAGTCAAGTGCTGTAGTCTAGGAAAACTCGAGGTCTCTCTCTCTCTTGTCTTGTCACTAGTTTCTTTCGAAACAGTGTGGTGAAAGGATTAAAAGTGCGCCTCAAGAGGCTCCTTCGAGCACTTGACACATGTTATAGAACTTTTTAGGTTCTACGACATGCCGGTTTCCTCACGATGTTTTTCTTCACCGTTTGAGAATACTGGCATTTTACACATACATTTTTGAACAGAAAAACTCATTGGTGCACGACCGGTTTCGAACCCACGACATTAGGATCGGAAGGTGGGGCCTCTACCACTAGACCACCAGTGCTCTCTCGAGGTAGAATTGGTAGACTGGCATCGGATAAAACGTGGAACAGATAAAGTTTGTGGTCTGAAATATCATCATGTATTTGGTTTTATTCAGTGCCTCAGGAAGTATATTTAGTAAGCAGAAGTTACGTGGAAGGTACGTGATAAATGTTACGCAAGAGATTACAGGACTTGCGTGACGTGACTCAAGAGCTTTAACGGGATGCACACAAAAGGCGATTGCATGCGGGCATTAGGGGTCGAAGCCTTAAGAGCCATCGAATGTAGAGGTAACCCTATCGTATAAGAATGGGGAGCTGCGAGTACCGGACTCTTAACACCAGTCTGAGGATATCGCATGGCTAGGAGCTAATGACTTTAATGACGTACAGGGGTCACGTGAGTTTTTGATATCTTCATTTGTTATGAAAACAGTCAGAAAACAGCGTGTTGGTGTTGGTGTCTCTTCCTATAAGAGAGCTCTGAGGGTATATCTACCGTGCTTGGGGATCAAAGTCGCGGAGCTGTTTCCGTTTTTCAGTAATCTTTATAGAAGAGCACCGGGGTATAGTGAGAGTGACTGCGCTTTTTGAACGCTAGGGTTCAAATTTGGTCGTGCAGCAATGGATTTTTCTGTTTGTCTTAAAAAAGATTACCTTAAAATGTATGACCTTTTCTGTCGCCAAGCAGCGTTGCTGTATTTCGGTTTGAAGAATGTGGTTGCCGGTGAAATTACAGGCACATGAGGCTTAACATCTGTAAGCCTCAAGTTGATAGACGCAGGGCAGTGCATCGTAGAGCACGTTCTTATCGTGAGAGGCAATGCTTTGTTATAGGTGATGGTCACCACTAACATCAGGTGGGCAATCTACTTGTTCCATCAGCAAAAATATAAAAGTCATGCTAAGGGTATAAATATATATACCTACTATCATGGTATACATATACCTACTATCAAAGTATACATATACCTACTATCAAAGTATACATATACCACTATCAAGGTATATATTGAGTCGTCTAGTTTCAAATGCGGCAATCTGTGCTTTTTGTCCAAAATGACTTCTTGATATGGCAGCACAGATAATTTTAAACAAAACCGTCTTAGTTTGACTTTGACTATCAAATCCGGCAATTTGTCATTGAAAATGCTGAATGAAATCATAGGTTGGGATCAAATCCGGCGATCTGTAATGCTTTAAATTCAAACGCGGCAATCTTTTTTTTAATTTACCAACATTTTAGCAAAAGTCAGATTGCTGCATTTGAAACTAGTCTATGAGTCGACTAGTTTCAAATGCAGCAATCCTAATATCAAGGTATACATATACCTACTATCGACGTATATTATAGTGTAGCAGTGCAACTAGTTCATTGTGCTATACGTGTTTTCAATGTTCTCCAATGAACGAAGCGAGTGGTACGAGTACTGGTTTTTTCTTTATATTTGTCTGAGAATTCAATTTAAAACAGTCTCTCTCTTTTTAAAAATAAAAGTGACCCAACATGATACAGGCTGAATGAGTTCAATCAAGCATTGAAAGATACATCGATGAATAACTACATATATCACTATTGATGACGTCACAGCTCAGTTGGTAGCAGTTAGTAACATTAGTTTTTTAGTCACGTTCGATCTCATGTAATTCGTTTGATTTGTAAATCATCGTCATTTGAGTCCCTTTGCACCCAATGCTCAATATAGGCCATAATACGCCACTCTTTCCAGTCCCTTGCGAGTCTCATACATTCCTTCCCAGCACTCATCGACCAACGGGCGGGTGGTCTGCCTCAATGTCTTTGAGCATCCCTTGGCTAATATTCTGTAGCCGCCTTCGTCCATCTTCCGTCGTCCCTTTGTGCCAAGTGTCCTTCACATCTGCATTTCAGTTTCGCGATTCGCGTAACAATATCCTCGATTAGTAAATAATTTAAAATTGCTCAATACCTATCTTAGTACCTCATCATCATCATCATCAGCCTAAAGAAAGTCCACTGATGGACATAGGCCTCCCCTATACATTTCCAGGAAGAACGATTCCGAGCCCTCTCCATCCACCGACTTCCACGATCCTGACAATGTCGTCAGTCCATCGGGTAGGAGGGCCTCCCACGCTTCGTTTTCCTGTTCGTGGTCGCCATTCGAGAACCTTTATTCCCCAACGGTTATCAGTCCTTCGAGCTATAAGACCTGCCCATTACCACTTTAACTTGCTGATTCTGCGAGAACTTAGTACCTACCTAGTCTTAAATATAAAAACGTAGAATGTTCTGTGATTATTGAATAAAGAATTTGAACTCCACCTTCTGCGCTGTAGGTTGTAGGTTAAGTTCCCACCAAGGACATTGGTGTGATACCTGTAATTCAGGTGTGAATTTACAAAAAAGAACATGAAACTTTTCCGAACAAATGATTATCATCATAATTTTGATTCTAACAACTAAATTAGGTTAGAGAGAGTACAAAATAATTCGAAATCACACCGCACCCAAACCAAACTATGTAATAACGGCATTGTATAAAGTTGACTACAAAAATTTCACGCTATTTATAGGATAATTACGAGCCTAGTTAATTTCCCTGTCAAGTCAGAAGTTATGGGAATACGTCACGTGGTAATCGCTTACATAAATAATGAGAAAATTGTTTACAATCAGGCCGTATTTTGCCACGAGGCTTATGGAAATTGCTACTGCGAAATTACTTAAATAGCTTTTTGCGTTTACGAAAAATTTATTCAAAATACTAGTAATCTTAATAACTCGATTTTTCTATAAATACTACTTACTAAAATGATGATATAATTTGAAAACGTTCTCCGTTTTCAAATGATAAAGATCTTATCATTCAATTTTTTCTTAAAACTGGACAGTGTGTATCCGAAGGCCACGATATGTAGGTATAATATGACAGCAATGTAGAAAAAGGTTTTCATAAATCATATTCTACCGTTTTGCACCAATCCAGGCAGCTGATTTGAATTCTCGCACAATTTAAAATTCGAAGCTTGTCACAACAATATGGCGGCAGCAACGAACTGTCAAAAAGCGCGCGAGAGATGAATGTCCGGCGATACGAGCGTGATCCAAATGATTTGTGGCCCTACTCGTAAGCTCTGCAGAGCTAAAAATAGAATAAATGCAATTTATAGTACAATATAAACATTTACAAGAGCTTTGTTTCGTAATTTTTTCAGAAAAATCATTTTTATTATCACGTAGTTTGCAATTTGGTATTTATTGTTCAGGCAATAAACCGAAATTTATTTATGTTTGTTTGAATATAAAGTGTTGATATTTATTTCCAGTGGTTTGAGTACTTTTTTTTTGATTTTTGATTGATTTAGTTCTGAACTAAGATTTGAATTAAAAAAATCCTGCGCCTGAAATATATGTGTATAAAAGCAAAGAGTGCGGTTCTGGGTATAACAACGAGTTCTACTTTCGTTGAACGCGTTGATTTGTCCTGCAGAGACCGAATCAAGAACGAATTCGACGTTAGTCACGTAAACGTATCGTATCCCTAACAACAACAGAATAAGGTCGAATATCGCTTGGATACGTTAACGCCACAAATGTCAAAATTCATTCGTGATCAGCTTGCAGGGGCCAAATCAGGAACGAATTTCACGTCAAAAATGACAAAATGTGTTCGTGATCTAGGCACAGCTTGAAGTCGTGTATTACAACCGTCACCTGTACCCAGTTCCCACAAAACAAAAAACATGCGGCAAAAACAAATCTGGGAGCACAGGTGAGGTCACGTGACTGGCCCGAGCAGGATTACGGCTGTAATCCGCTTCAGTATAGCTTCAAAACGAGACGACTTATGGACCTCTTGTGGGAGATTTTATGTCCTCCATGCAGAGAGTAATTAACGCGCATTGTTTTGAGCACAAACCTGTGACAATGCTTTTTAGTCAAAATATCGTTTTGAGGACTTCTGAAAGTTTTTATGCAAATAATCAGAATTTTCTGGGTGGATATGATTGTGTAGATGGTAAGAGCTTGACCACTTAAGTTACTTTTGTAACTATCGAGCTAGACTTGGTAACTTTAGCGCCGGTTTCACCATGCTCTGTTAGATTAACAAAGGATTAAAGGGCCGTTAAATATGTCAAAATGTACGCGTTTGACAGCTAAGGTTAGATTTAAATCCTTCATTAGTAACTAACAGAGCATGGTGAAACCGGCCCTTATCCTCACGTTTATAAAATCCCAAGCACATGCATGATTTTATTCTTTACTGTACACACACATAATTGACACAAATCTTACAAAGAAAGCATGTACAAATTCGTGATTAGCTCTAATAGTTTTCTTTCAGCGTTTTATAACATTTTCTATGAGAATTTTTAAGAAGATGTCATTATATCGTATCGCTGAACCGTCCGTGGCATCACCGAACGGTTCTGATAGAAGACCACCGTTTTTGCCAGCCAACCAACTTAATGCTGATTTGCGACGCACAAAGTTATTTTTTTTATATAAAACTAGCTGACCCGTGCCCACTTTGTTGGGCGGTGTCAAATTTGCAATAAAATAATATTGCGGCTATAAATTGAGATGAAGGCTATCCTATCTTTTAAGTTAGATCAAACTGCACACGGTGCGCAAATTTGATTGAAAATCGGTTAAGTATTATAGTTTAGGAGTCCATAGCGGACAAACAACGTGACGCGTAATTAAAATATGTTAAGATGTTTATTTTGTTTCCCAGTACTTTTAACTTTTGTGTCACATTTTATTTCTTACAATATATTTTTGAGGTTGTATGTACCTAACCGCAGGTACTCTATCGTTTAAATAAATTATAAGCGGTATGTCAAAGTGCGCCAACGCAAAGAAAAATCAAAATGCACTGGCCAGAATGGGAAATGGAGTAAAGTGCAATCAGGTGGATTTCCCCTGGCGCCGGCGGCAGAAGCTACTCCGGTATGGACACTGACGTTTTGTTTTCAAAATTGATTCAATTTCTCCGAACAATGTGATAAATGACGACTGCTATCAGAGAGCTACGTATAGGAATTTTGTACAATATTCTGAACTGGACTTTGGTTTTGTCCATATAAGAGTGAAAGTCGCTTAAGGCGAAGACAAGAGCTAATGTGACTCTAGCTCGCACGATTCGACATGTTGAAAGACATAAATTCACTAAACCCATTTTCGAAAAATCGCAATCAATCATTTTGTGGGCAACTGTGTGCAATGCACACAGTTTAGTAAAAAAATCATTTTGATCGATAAATGTTTTCCTACTCAAAAGTTTGCTTTAAAAACTAGTAGTTTTCGTACATAAGCAAACTTGTCTTCGCTTTAACTTACGTGGTTAAAGAAAACTCTATTACAGGCCAATAATTGATGTACCTATTGTTTTCAAACAGTTACTTATCTCGTTTTTTTTATATTAATTTCGTTAACCTGTATTTATCTTGAGAATGTGTTGGTCGAACTTGTTTTTTTTTACTTCTTTTGGTACACCAAATCTTAACAACCCTTCCATAACTCACACACTACAATACTTACCATCATCTTAAGTAAAGGCAATGAATCTACCTAATTTCAAGAATACTGGATCAACGTGGTTTGAAAGTCACAACGTCAAATCACCCAAGTTGCCAAAATCAAAATCACAACCAGCCTCTGAGATTTTCGCTCGCTTTGCTTGCTTGATTGATAAAAAAAGTAATACAATAATAGTGTAGTCCTTGACATATTGACCGTTTAATTAGCAGTAGAGTGAAACTCATCAATAATAAGTAGTAACGGTATCACTCGAGCGTGAATTAGTAGGTTAGAACCACAAGGGACTTTCGTAATCTACTACTACTATATAATATTACTAGCGACCCGCCCCGGCTTCGCACGGTTATTGTGGGGTATCCCTAAGACTTTTTTGTAGACCTTTTTAAGGTGTACAATACTGTATTACATTATTTTGATCTATCTCGTAGGGTTCAGCCAGCGTTTGTAATGTAAGCGCAAAAAAATATGTTATTTACGGCATCACATTAGAAACCTCTTAAATTATCAGTGTTTCTCTACTATATTATGCATGTTTTATACATATAAACCTTCCTCTTGAATCACTCTATCTATAAAGAAAAAACCGCATCAAAATCCGTTGCGTAGTTTTAAAGATTTAAGCATACATAGGGATATAGGGACGGATAAAGCGACTTTGTTTTATACTATGTAGTGTTATCTGTATACAATGAATGCTTGCTTCTGTGTGCAGATCTATGATTATCATTTTTTTATAATACTTGCTGCTGGAACAATCCTAATGGTCCACCTGATGTTAAGTGATGTCCATGGTCTTTGAAAAGAAACAGAAACCGAGGTACGTCCAAACACAGTACATTTGGCACAGTGGTTAGTATTCCATATGTGACAGGTTGCAAGCTCATGGCTGCTGTTAAAATACTAACTGGTTTTCTGCGCACATAAATTTTTCGATAGGAAAATTCCATTGGGCCTCGATCGGATTCGAACCTACGACCTCACGATCAGAAGGCGGGGTCACTCCCACTAGACCGCCGGTGCTACGGACTTTGAAACAATCTGGAAAAGGAAATGTGATGATGATGATGCGGTATTTTAGTAACGCGGTATGTTAGTCGTTAGCCCTCAAGTAATTAAAAATGAAAACGTGATTTACATTACACAAGCAAAGCCACAGGTTACAGTTATGCTACTCTGTATTGCGGCGTATTTGAAGTCAGAGCCAATGAGACGTAACTTATTCATGTCTTAATTGATTCACTTACTTACTATTACTTGGGGAAATCACTGTAGAGGTTCACATGTTTGCACAATGTTACTACTGAGAAACGACTGAGTGGGTGACTAGCCTCATAGCTCATTTGGTAGTAACACTGCCTTTTGCCAGAAGATTTTGGATTCGATTCGATTCCTACCAAGGACTAGCGCACTAAGCGCTTAGCTTCTACGTTTATTATGCGAACTGCCAAGGAGTGGAACTCATTACCGTCGTCTGTCTTTCCTGATCACTACAACTTGGGTCTCTTAAAGGCAAGAGTGAATAGGTGTCTTCTAGACCGTTCTGCTCCATCGTTGGCTACATCGTCGCTTACCATCAGGTGAGATTATGGCCAAAGGACAGTCTATTAATTAGAAAAAAAAGCTTTTATGCGATCATGAACGATTAGCATTTTTGTTTCGTTTTTTATTTTTTTTATTGAGTAACCAAACAGTAACATGTTTTAAATATGGTTTTTATGTATTGGGTAATTAAATATAAACTACTGTGACACCAACAGCGTTTACCACCATTTTTTTGTTTTTATTCTAAATTTATAAGTGTGCCTTTTTATATTAATTTATTTTATTTGCACTGATTTGGATATATACCTATATCAGTTGAGCTATCAGCAGACCGTTGCGAACGATCTAGAGATAGCTCAGCTGATATAGGGATATTTAATAAAAAAAAAAATACTGATATTCAGTGAAATTTTCTTTGTAAATAAATAATAATGTTATTCAGATTTATAATATACTTAGGCGTTCTGAAAAATATCGGCTAACATTTTACACATTTTATAAATACTTGTATTCATTGTATTTTTTTGTAAATAAATGTTACTTGTACTTGTTCTGAAAAATATTTGGTAACATATTTTATTTCAGAACCTAATATCTGCTGTTTTCTCTTTATTCGTTAGTCAAAAACCTAACAGTATCTGATTTAATACAACAATAATAAATACACTAGAAGTAATAAAAACTACGATTTACTGTAGCGGCTGAAATAAAAAATATTCCAATTAGTTTACTTAACAGCCAATTTATGGATTATTACAATTATCTAACATGTTTGCATAAGAAAATTAAAAGAGAGACTATAAATCTGATAAATTTTATTGTACCTACTTGTTACCTACATGATAATAGCCTGGCTAAAGATTGCTACCTACCTATTATACCTATATATTATATACAAAAAAAGGTAATTAAGTACTATTTATTATTTATAATAAGCAGTTACAAGTCTAGAACACTTATTAATGCAAATAAACGACTTTCAACGTAAATGCGTCAAGTTATAATTCATTTTCAAAACTTTACAGTTTTTTCAATGAACACCTACTCACATCCAGTAACCAGTACATCCAAAACAAGTACAGTCAGCAAGTTAAAGAAAAATAACAATTTTAATTAGTCAACGCTCATATTTAAATATTATATATAAAATAAAATATAAATATCAACAGACAGTTATAACTTTATAGGCTGACAACCGTGAAAACGTTTAAAATGACAAAAAATCACCAACAACAAAGTTTTTGATATTCTCTTGTCTTGTCGCTAGTTTCTTTCGAAACAGTGTGGTGAAAGGATTTGAAGTGCGCCTCAAGAGGCTCCTTTCGAGTACTTGACACAACGTTTTAGAACTTTTTAGGTTCTATGACATGCCGGTTTCCTCACGATTTTTTCCTTCATCGTTTGAGAGTACTGGCATTGTGCACACACATTTTTGAACAGAAAAACTCATTGGTGCACGACCGATTTCGAACCCACGACCTTAGGATCGGAAGGCGGGGCCGCTACCACTAGACCACCAGTGCTCTCTAGTGTTTTTGAGATTAATATTATATTCAGCAAATAAAACATTTTGTACAGTAGGTATATAAAACAGTTGCTAGCGAGTATACTATAGGAAAACTCATGGACTCACAGCACAGCAGATCATTTGTACATGTTTCTTCAGCATTCGAATCAACGCATCTTGCGTCAACCGGTACTCGCTCGAAGTCAGATCGGCCCACAAAAGGGCCCAGAGCACCAAAATGGAAAATCCCAGATTTTCTTCACGTTAACGCGAAACACGTGCAATTACGTATCAGTGTGGACAGGAGTGGCTGTACGTAGAGCCGTGACGGTGGCGGCTTGCACAACCGACTGCATATTAACACGGCACCAGCGCGCATCCTGCACAGTGACACGCCAGAACTCGACATGCTCAGAAACATTGCCGTGAGTACATTTTTTTTAATTAACCTATACCTCATAAAAGAAATACTAGTACCTACTGTCCCACTGCTGGTAAAGGGCTCTCCCATTTTTTTCCACTCTCCTTAATCCTCAGTAATAGTTAGATATTTATTTAGTGTGTCTTTTTTATTCTACTTGTTAAAACTAGCAAATAGCTCAACTGATGTTAAGTGGTAACCATCACCGATAAAAAAACATGACCTCGCAAGTCGCGCACGATAGTAACATGCCCTGTGATACCCTGCCCTGCGTCTATCAATTAAAGGCAAACATATATGTTGAGCCCCATGTGCCTGTAATTTCACCCGCAACTCACTGTAAACTGAAACACAGCAACGCTGCTTGGCGGCATAAATAGGCATGATGACTGTACTTCTCTGGACGAGCTCACAAAGAGCTCTACTACTCTTGCTTGATGTATTGACATAGGTTGTCAATACTCGTGAAAATATAATGCTTTAAGTAATTTATCGAAAGAGCTCTGCGGTAAATGTTCGTCTTGGGAAGTACTATCGAAACTAATTCTGCCAAGCAGTGATTTTTGCATTGCTAGGTTCAAATTTGATGACGCAGGTGCAAATGTAATGAACGTGGAACGAATTCTGTAAAATGTTGCCAGAACTAAATATAGATCAGTGGTTTAAACACATTTTACGTTACTAATCATGGAACTGCGTCCCTCTGCAAGGCATTTTGCTTGCAAATTTTCAGGTTACTTGAGTTTACCATTGTGTCGCGAAGGCGTGCTGGAGGTCTAGACAAGATTCACTTTGTGTGCGGAACAGGCCTGCAGAAAGATTAAGTATGAAAATAACATAGGTTTGGCGTTAGCATCTGTCAAACTAATGTCATTTGCATACAATTCATCTTTCCGCAAACTATCTTTTCCCTTTTTCTACATGTGTGCATGGCCATGGCATGTTCAGTCTCATTTCAATCATGCCAGCTCTATAGCAGTATATTTTTCAGTTGGTCTTGACCGTCGTGGTATGCAGCCTGGCATCACCAGTCCCAGACCCAGGTTACCATCACAAAACTCAGTAAGTACCATCCATATTCATTTTTTTTTTCAATCTTCTTAGGTTTTAAATGAGTAAATAGGTACCATTGAAATAATAGCATAATTCATTAGGTACAAGACTTCTAATGTAAATGCTAACCACCTATTAGTATTTATAAAATCAAATTATACGAAATTTAGTTTTATGATTACTGGCTGGCCTAACGTTCTAAGAAATATTTTTTAATATCGTATATTTGCAATCATATTGATATTTGCTGTTGATCTACAATATTGAATTTGAAATTGTAGAAACCGAAGCCCTTTCTACCAACTACTTATATTAACTTTACTTAATTCTAATAAGTTTCTCATTTTTTTAACCACAAGTGAAAACTGGTAATAAAAAAGCAACGCAAAACAAGAAACACTTTCAATAATTGTCATTTTTGTACAGCCTTCACAGCTCAGTTGGTAGTAGCTCTGCCTTCTGCGCCGTACGCCGTGGGTTCGATCCCCGCCGAGAACAAACATTTGTGTGATAAACATAGATGTTTGTTCTCTGTCTGGGTGTTTTATAATATTATAAGTTTGTATTAACAAAAAAAAGTATTATATCAGCTATCTGGTTGTGTAATGTCCACCAATATTTATTTACTAATTTATTTAATTCCAAGAGCTCTTGCTCCATCACGCCAATCACTCGCTCCTCAATATTATACCCTAGTTTTCGCAAAGCCAATGTAGCAACGAAACGTAGGCCTATGTAAAACAAACTAAAGTAATCTCTGTTGCAAAATAAATCGATCACTGACCACTAAGTACTTTCTTGCATGAACGCTATTCCAGTAAGTGATTGGAATTTTTAAGCATCTTTGAATTATTTATGTCCATGTTCGCGGTTTGCAGTGCAATGGTTACTGCAATGGTGTTTCTTGTTTACAAGTTTCGTGCAACCTAGATTTAGATTTTCTGTGTCGTCATAACATTGTATATGTATATCTATACATTTGCTATAATAATGATAGTAGCTACTTATAAAAAAATAACATTAATTAGATTTAAAAAAAATCTTACCACTGCAAATCAATTGGCAAGATTATAATTTACGATATTTTTTATTCAGGGTTTCTTTAGAATTTTGAAGTGAATTAAATAAAAAATCATAGGTCAAAAGTAAAAAGTCAGCTATATTTAATATCTGTCAAATAATAAAATGAGATGTATTTTTTTTTTTATTATAGGGCAGTGTGGTCATGAGTGTGGTCACCCAGCGACACAGCCATTAAAATAAAAAATAAAAACGATTGACATCTTCTACCAAAGAGTAGTGACATACAGTTAAAGGGTTAATTGTTAGCAATGTTTAAAATCTATACAAGGCTTATAGGATTATTACTAATTAATGTTCATTCAAGGTTAATGTTTTAATAAGTTAAGGCTATTTACTTCTCTTTCAGCATCAAAGTTCACATTCCCCATGACGTCCACACGATCCACCACCACCACGTTGAAAAGGTGCCAATCTACAAGGAGATCCCGATCATCAAGGAGGTTCCTATAATCAAAGAGTATCCTGTCATCAAGCATGTACCTGTCCTACAAACAGTGCACGTGCCGATTGTGAAGCACTCAATTATAGAGAAACCTGTGTTCTTGCCAGTGCATGATCATGTATCATTTTCATCGTGGCATCATTAATAAATAAAATTTATAGCAAAATCAATTTTTAAGCTTTAATCATTTGTTATCTGTATAAGTTTACACAGACAAACGTCAGCACGAATGGGATGAGATGACAAACGTCATCTGTCAAAGTCTCTTTTTACCAACCATAGACAAAATGTCAAATATAAAATGAATGCTGTCAAAGTGTACACAATTTCAAAATTTTATAGCATTTTTGATACTTAGCGCAATTATTTTGGTAGTGCATCGATTGTTATAGTCTACATACGTTGGTATTTTAATCAAAACTGACATCTAAACCAGTGTTCTTCAATTCAGAAATGCTCCCAAGCCTTTTTAAACCCTGAATTAGTGATATTTGGAAAGAAATATAACCTCATGGATTTTTTTTGCTTCGAAGAAGTTTGTATTTCTAATAGACGATTCGTAAGTTATTTGACTACATCAGCGTAACAATCGTAAAAAACTATGAACCTAGTAATATCAGTTTTGTAACCAAACTACTTTTACTTTATAAATGTTTCAAATGAGCAAAAAGGCGCGTCACTGTTTCGAATAAAAGTTATAATTCCATATTCTTTTGTTATGAAAAATCTTTAATATTATACTTTTGTACTGTGTTTTTATAATAATTGTGTTTGCATAATTGTTAATACAATAATGCAGTAATCTTATCGAATTTTATTTTATTGAAAGAGCTTAACCATTTAGGTAGGTTCATTGTTTTTCAAAACTTCATTCCTTTTAAAACGTGTCCTATAGATGATACCAGGTTTTCATCCAATGGGATGGCAGAAGCCTGGTCCCAAACTTGGTACTGTCTTATTATCTTACCACGTTTTATAATAAGGGCATAGGTTTTAAAATGCGAGATTTTGGGGTAGAACATTGGACCAATAATAAGTTTTTTTTATACAACTAGCTGATGGCCCACCTGATTTTAACATGATAACTGATGAACATTGCCTCATGTGCCTGTAATTACACCGGCAACCACATTCTTCAAACCCAAACACAGCAGCGCTGCTTGGCGGCAGAAAAAGGCGTGGTGGTAGTACTTCCCCGGACGAGCCCTTCACAAAGAGCTCTACTACTCTTATATGCGAGGGCTTACAACTCCAACAGATGTTATTATTATCTCAAGTGAGATTGCTCTTCTTAAGATTTATGAGTTTGAATATCTTAGTTTACTGAAATCAATTATCGGTTTCTATGATTTATTATTGTAATATTTAGCCTCAAAATCAAATCAAAATCAAAATATGTTTATTTTGTGTCACAAAAACATAGGCGAAAATTAAATTTAAAGAACAATACTGTGACAACAAAAACGGTCGTCACTCAGCTTTATGCTGTAATAGTGTTTGATGCACTACTACAACGCTGGTCTTCCGTGACGCTTCTTCTTATCGTATAGTTTCTTTAGAAACAGTGTGGTGAAAGGATTTTAAGTGCACAAGAGCTGAACCAACCACTCCCATATTCTTTTAAACTTAAAGGGCTAGCAACCGTCAAATAGATTCTCGCTCGCACGTTTTAACATTTTTTAAAGATATTTATATAATCGTATGACAGTGCATAATAGGCGAAACAAAAAAATATAAACCACAAACAAAATAAATAAAATCTAATAAACTTATACATAACAACTACACTACTAATTCATTCTAAAACATTCTAATTTATAAGTCAATGTTCAGGTTCCTAAGTCAAGCTTATGCTTCAGGGGGGAGATCAATTAGGTCGGTCCAAATAAAGATATAGAATCATGAAATGTAATTATGAAAAATTCAAACAACCTTTTATCACAAGGATCACTTTGCCAGTACACCAAGTACCTACCCCATCAATACACCAACCTAGGGTTTTTTGTGAAACTATACCGTGCCTATTTCTCCTGCCAAGTTGCGTTGCTGTGTTTCGGTTAGAAAAGTGTAGGACTGTGGGTCCTAGTAAAAATAACAGGCACACTAACTCAATTTTTTTTTTTTTATACAACCAGCTGATGGAACAAGCAAATGGCCCACCTGATGTTAAGTGGTAACCATCACCTATAACAAAGCATTGCCTCGTAAGTCACGCACGATAGGAACGTGCCCTACGATGCACTGCCCTGCGTCCATCAGCTTGAGGCATACAGATGTTAAGCCTCATGTGCCTGTAATTACACCGGCAACCACACTCTTCAAACCGAAACACAGCATTGCTGCTTGGCGGCAGAAAAAGGTGTGGTGGTAGTACTTCCTCGGACGAGCTCTTCACAAAGAGCTCTACTACTCTTAAAAGTTGAAGGGTCGTAGGGCACGTTCCTAAAGTGCGTGTCCGACCGGGGCGAGGCAAGACTTTATTACGGGTGCTTGTTCCCACTTTACACCAGGTAGGGCATGGGCTTATTCTATCAGCAAGTTAAAAAAACCGGCCAAGTGAGAGTCGGAATCTATAAAAACGACAAACACAACACGTATGTTGTATAGGAGTCCCCTTCAATATTTATTTTATTCTGTTTTTTAGTATTTGTTTTTGTAGCGGCAACAGAAATACATCATCTGTGAAAATTTCAACTTTTTAACTATCACGGTTCATGAGATACAGCCTGGTGATAGACGGACAGACAGACAGACAGACGGACAGCGGAGTCTTAGTAATAGGGTGCCGTTTTATCCTTTGGGTACGGAACTCTAAAAACATTTGGACTTTGGAAGAGAGTTTTATTTTTACAGCTGACTCAGGTAGAATAGTTGAATGTTGAAGAAGAAAAAGGTTTCTTTGAGGCGGATGTTAACCGCAAACAAAGTCATCTATTTGATTCCAATAACAATTCAACTTTTATCGTCAATTTAATGCATTCAATAAGTTTCAAAAACCAGAGCCTGGTCCATTGTAGTCTTATCATGACGCGCAGCAATCGACATGTCGGTCCATTGTTTCATCAAACTTGCTTTTTGATTGCGCATTTAATTATTATTAAAATAATTAAACAATTGTCTGGTCAGTGGTAGTAATCACGGCTTCCAATCAAGGTTGCGGGTTTGAATCCAGTCGTGCACCTATTAATATTGAGAAATTGCGCAATGTGAGACTAGTTAGACAATGTTAGTATGTTCATCAATACTACCACCATATTGCTGTCGTCAGCAGCGTTGCTGTATTTTGGTTTGAAGGGTGTGCGTGTCGATGAAATTACAGGCACATGAGGCTGAATATATTTTATGCCTCAGCTGATTTACGCAGGGCATTGCATCGTAGGGCATGTGCCTTGCGAAGCAATACTTTGTTATAGGTGATGGTTACAGCTGAACATCTGGTGGGTCATATACTTGTTCTATCAGCAAGTAGCATAAAAAAATGTTTCGGGTTTTCTTCATCGTGCCGTGAAAGTGATCTAAGGTCCCTTTAGGAATGACATCACGATAGTATAAATAAATAAATAAATATTGGTGAACTTTCCACACAGCACTACCTAGCCCCAAACTAAGCCAAAGATTAATAATATGGGATTGTAATATGGGAACCAGATAGCTAATATAATACATATATACTTTTTTTTTGTAAATACATACTTATTATATATAATAACACCCAGACAGAGAACAAACATCTATGTTCTCACAAATGTTTGTTCTCGGTGGGGATGGAACCCACGGCCTACGGCGCAGAAGGCAGAGCAGTAGCTCTGCCAATCATACTTCATAGCTCAGTTGGTAGTAAGCAACTGAGCTATGAAGTATGATTGAGGTAGTGATACCATTTATAAAAGTTATGAAAAGTTTACATCTTAGTGCAGCTGATTGTACTCCTGTATCCGATCTCACGCAATGCGATCTATTTTGCTGAAAACAGCACACATTATTTTGCATTCAAATAATCCGATCGCGGTCGCCAATACCTAGGTACTTAATGAGCTCATGCATATCAACAATATTGTTCTAAATATGGATTATTTCTGTCATGCTTTCATTTCAAATAATTTGTCTTTGCAGAATTTGTCTTTCCGCAAACGTGAAAGTCTTTTTTTTTCCGTTTATGGCACTATCGACAGACAATAAGATTGTCGAGTCGGTCGTCATTTGTACGGCCGTCTTCAAAACATTTTCGGTAAAATCAGGATATAGGATTATGATAGGATATCACTTTCATTCCAAATGCTTACCCCACTTTGTGCTAAGACCTCAAGTAATGTTGGTTAAAATACCACCGAAAGTTATTTTGGATTACACAACACAACTGAAAATAACACAAAAAAAAACAATTAAAATGAAAAAGCTATGTTGCGTCACAAAATGTCAGAAAACGAATCCCAGACGTGGTCCGCAAACAGAAAGTATAGATTCATAACAAAACAAGAGAGAGAGAGAGAGAGATAAATTCTGACGTTTCGGAAACGTCGTTTTCTGTCTTTGAAACTGAAACTGAAACAGCTTCACTACTTTAATCCCCAGGCACGGTAGATATCCCCTCAGATCTCTTAGTACAAAGTACTAAGGGGGGTAGTCAGAGGTACGTCCAAACATTACATTTGGCACATACCCACATTTTGCAGTAGTTGGTATTCCATACGTGATAGGTTGCAAGCCCATCGCCGCTGTACTAACTGGTTTCCTCACGATGTTTTCCTTCACCGTTTAAGAGCACTGGCATTGCGCACATACATTTTTCGATAAGAAAAATCCATTGGTGCATGACTGAATTCGAACCTGCGACCTTACGATCGGAAGGCTGGGTCACTCCCAGGTCACGCTAGACCACCGGTGCTCTGTCTTTTTTGTTCATAATTCAACAAAACACAAGAGTAAGAGAAACGGATTCTGACGTTTCCGGTCGGACCAATTTCCGAATGTTTTAAAATATCCCTGGTCTTGACTCGCAGATTAGTAAAATGCCACACAGAACATCTATCTACCAGATACATATGATCCCTGCTTTCCCAACCTTTTTGTTATGTCAATGACCGTCGTCTTGAAAAGAGCGATGTCAAAAAAAGTGGCGAAAGTATTTTGGTGTTCCTCGTAGAAAATTATTTCGTGTAAAAGTTCGCGTATAATCACGCTCACTGAATCGATCAGGATGAAACTTAACACAATATAGCGTAACCTAGATAAACTTAGAGGCTGTTTATCCCAAAAAACGTACGTGGAATGGAGTATAAACATAAACGAACCCAATGAAAGAAAAACGCCCCTGATACGCGAGCGAAACCGCGGGTGGCGGTAATATAATATACATTCAGCATAATATGTATGTATACTAAACCTTCATATTATAATCGTGAAACTTCTTTATAATAATTCTAATCATAAACAAAATTGTTAGAATTCCAATTTTTCTACTCCTTTCCACGAAAGTAAAATTACGATCTAAAGCTTACCTTTGAAAAACATCTAATTAAATTGATCAAGGCTAGAACTGTAAAGGTTTCATCTCTGATACTGTTATTTTTTATAAAAAAATAAAGATTATTTCTAAACAGGTACTAATATTTTTTGATTGAAGCTGAAATGTGTTTTTCTTAGAAACGCTTTACCCCAATCTGTTCAAGGTGAGAGTAGAGAATTTACTGTTGTTTTAATATGGATTTCCTCACGGATTTTCTTCAATTTTTGAAAGAGACTGCCTGGGGCATTGAGCTTACAACTTATAACGCGACTGGCTTTCTGATTACGATCTCGCGACTGATCATCAGTCATTTTTTTTTATTTTTTTTATACAATTAGCTGACGGAACAAGCAGATGGCCCACCTGATGTTAAGTGGTAACCATCACCTATAACAAAGCACTGCCTCGTAAGTCACGCACGATAGGGACGTGCCCTACGATGCGCTGCCCTGCGTCCATCAACTTGAGGCATACAGATATTAAGCCTCATGTGCCTGTAATTACACCGGCAACCACACTCTTCAAACCGAAACACAGCAACGCTGCTTGGCGGCAGAAAAAGGCGTGGTGGTAGTACTTCCCCGGACGAGCCACACACAAAGAGCTCTACTACTCTTAAAACTCATTTATTGGTCAAATTGTTTTTTTATATAATACAAGCTGGTGCCCGCGACGTCGTCTGCGCAGGACACAATATCTGTGTCTGCGTCACACAATATCTTTACAAATTGTAGCCTATGTGTTATTCTGATGTGTAATATTATTGTAAAGTTGCATTAAAATCCATTCAGTCGTTTTTACGTGAAAGAGTAACAAACAATTTCACCTCACGTTGGCATTTCCATTGCCAAAGCACTCACGCCGGTGGCGCTAGTGATAGGTGAATGTATTACGGAATTCCAAATTGTAATCTCTTATGATTTGCCGACCATCTAAATGTACTTAGAACTAAAATAATACTGCCCATTCCCTAGTGCCTCAAAAAGGATATTTCAAATGTTCCATTAACCGATGAATCAAATGTCGATCCATTTACCCATAATTCATACTAGCACGTATCAAACAAAGCACGCATAATAAATCTTTATGGTAATTTCAAACAAATCCCATCACGATCCATGCGATTCTAATTCGGATCATTCATTATTAGCGCAACCAGATTTATTAATGACTGCGGTCGACGCAGCGCTGAACAAAAAGCGAAAACTTTCATTATAAATGAACCGGCGTCATGCGATCCGTGATAGGGATGTTTCCATACAAATAATTTATTTTCCAAAAAACTGACACGCGCAACGGATCCAAGTCCCTCTGAAGTCAGGTACTATTGCAAATACATAATAATCTATTAAAATATTTAAATTAATCGGTTAAATTTCCACTAATGATTATCGTAGACGAGTCACATCTCTAGACACCTCCGCACCCCTCGCTTACCTCCAATCCGACACAATAAAAGCGATTGCGCAGCTAGTTGTAACTTCAGAGGGACTTAGATCCGTTGCGCGTACTATACTGATTAGTAAAGAGCTTCGCACGAGGCTAGGCGTATAGATATTCAAAAGTAGTAGAGCTCTTTGTGAGGGGCTCGCTCATCTGGGAAGTACTACCACCATGCCTATTTCGGCTGAAAAGTAGATTTTGAAGTTAAGAAACTATGAATTGATAACACTTATCAGTTTTTAAAAAATTGTTAAGCCAATAAACACACTTATGTTTCTAGGATGTAAGACAGGTTTTCTCTTATTTTATTATTATTATAAAGTGTATTTACTTGTCTTGTAAAAGATTTTATACAAACCTTGCTACCTATTTTTGGATGAATAAATGATACTTTTTGATCCGTATCCGTACACGGAAAACATAGGCTTCCGAGAAACCAGCCCACCACTAGGTATATATATACCTATTGAATTACGGTACGTAAGAGAATGAGTTTTAAAATTATCCAACACGATAACCAATTATGCGGCTCACTTGTTTCTCTACTGTACGGAAAATTGAAAACTCATACGTGTGCAATTAATTAGGAATTTCTTATGTTGTACCTACTTTAAAATCATTGGCAAATAAAATATATACGTGGTGGATAAAATAGGGGTAAATAAGTGAAAATATTGCCTTTCTTTGAAATCGGGAAAAAACAGAGCCTTAGAGTCTTTGCAGTTGGAAAAAAACAGCTCATTGAAAATGTATGCCGTTTTTTTAAATCGTTGTGCTTGGTATTATTTTTATATTGTGGTAAACAAAAGTAAAAGTAGGAAATCAAAAAAAATGTTATTAATTCAAAATTCACGCAATTACAACACATTAGTCTAAAACTGTATATACAAGGTGTTCTAATAATTGTGTATATAAACTTCAGGGGGCTAAAGTACCCATCAATATGAATAACTTTTTCTAAGGAAACAACACTGTGAACGCGAAAAAAAAACAGCTGTTTCATACATTTTAGCCAGGTTGGTATTGAACTTTTGTATGAGACAGCTGTTTTTTTTGCGTGTTGGTTCCTTAGAAAAAGTTATTCATATTGATGGGTACTTTAGGCTCCTGAAGTTTATATACACAATTATTGGAACACCTTTTTTAACTCCTATGTATACAGTTTATTAATTACTACGCAATTATATTTGGCTTGTACAAATAAAGCTGTTAACTGACCGATGGGCAAAAACCAGAAATCTATAACAAAGCCTCACATATTTTATTTTCTTGTACGTGGGCACAATGTCAAAAGAAAATTTAACCCCTTAGGGAAGCCAGTGGGGGTGAAGCTGGTATGAAAAAACAAGGGTGAAAATTCGGGCGTTTCTTCTATCTAAATCAATAAATTACAGCGTGATTTACTGACCACACGCGTAACTTTAACCTTTTCTACGAGCAGTTTATGAAAGCAAGTCGTTTACGCGAGCGTTTTATGAAACAAGATAGAATTACACTAGAAAAACTTTGTAAAGTTCTAGAAGTCTGAAAACTGCTTATCCTAACAACAAAAGGCAGCTATAGTGATATCTTCTTTTAAAGGAAGTACAACATAAAATAAAATTTCATAACCTCACAACCGTAACAAAAATAAATATGACCCTATTCCCCTAACATTATACCGCGGGCGGACTACTACATTTGATCAAAGATATGCTTATTTCATGCATAGGTTCTCTGGCGTCGCCGCTTATAAAATCTAAAATGAATCTATTCAGAAGCGGGCTTCACGAAATTTACGTACCTATTGTAACTTTACCGTTACTTATGAAGTAGCCAGTTGTCAGTTGTTGGCTGAAGTTCCAAAACTTCCAAGTTAAGGCTTCTCTGGCCAGGAGAGTCTGTATTTGCCGTCTTTGTCGATATATCTTCAATATATCTAGTAGTAATATATATACAATAGTTCAAGAAGGGCTCGTTGGCTTGGAGACAATTGGCAGGAACGTCTTGATTTTACTAAGTTGGTAGTTTTCCAGAAATTTGAACTTTGATTTCACTGGAACTCGAACTCGTTTCAGCTTAAGATAAGCTTTGCCAGAGTTCTGTGACCTTGAGCCCAAAGCCGCTCTGGCCTCTCACTCTCACAATCACAACATTTCCAGAACCTAAATAACTCGAGATCTTTTAAAAACATATATATAAATGGAATAGTTTCACGATTTTAGCCTAAAGGCGCGATAGAGATTTAAGATCTATTATTACGAAGTACCCACATTCTATTCCTTAAGGATGTCTAAAGAGGGTAGACAGAGGAATATCCAAATATTACATTTGGCACTTATATTTAACTGTTGTTTGTATTCCACAACTAAACATTGCTAAGACCATCTCCGTTGCTAAAATACTAACTGGTTTCCTCACGGTTTAATAATAATACAATATTGGTGGACATTCCACACAGCACCATCTCGCCCCAAACTAAGCCAAAGCTTGTAATATGGGAGCCAGATAGCTGTTATAATACTTATATATATATTTTTTTTGTAAATACTTACTTATTATATATAGTAACACTCAGACAGAGAACAAACATCTATGTTCATCACACCAAATTAAATGTTTGTTCTCGGTGGGGATCGAACCCTCGACCTACGGCGCAGAAGGCAGAGCTACTACCAACTGAGCTATGAAGGCTGTCAACGGTGTTTTCCTTCACCGTTTGAGAGGCATCCTTCATCAGTTTATCCCTATTATCGCTTAGTCGACCTACTTCTCATTTGTTTAACTCATCAAGGAAAAGATCAATTAAGATTAGTTATCGTCTTTAAAGATTACGTCATTGCGAGCAAACGACAGAGGGGGTGGGTGGCGTAGGGGTGGAGAGGGGAGGATTAAGTGACGAAACGCACAATACCTTCATTCTTGGTTTTGCCTTCGGGCTGATAGGCAGCCGTCTCAAAATTTGTAGATGATTTTGTGTCTACGTATGTTTGTAATATGGTTCAGCCTATTGTTAATTTGTAGGTTTGACATAACTTCGAAAGTCAAAGTAGATTTATCAGGGTGTCGATTCTCTTAACAGCAAAACCACGGGGAATTTCACCTAGTGGACCCACGCTCCCTTCGATCACGAGCTTCGTCTTACACACGTTGGCATTTCCACACGAAATAACACTCACGCTGGTAGCGCTAGTGATAGTTGAATGTTACAAAAAAAAAATGAAAAATATTTATTACAGCAAAACTGTGAAAGTTTACAATACTTATAAATTAAGGTTAGTGATTTACAATACTTAGGTTTAGTTTAGTATTTTACAATGGTTGGGTATACTTAGGTTAAGGTTAGATTTAATGAAAGTATTATTAGATTAGGTTTACTCAACATTTGAATGAATGATCGTTGTGTTTAGCATTCAAAAATAGGGTGACGCCATTTTTGTGAATGCCAAATCAAAGTCAAAGTCAAAGTCAATAGGTATTTATTCAATAAAATCACAAGGATCACTTTGAAACGTCTTAAAGCTAGGTGACTCTAGGTGCCAGTTCCACGCGACCAAAGCCTAGAAGAACAGGCAACAAACTTACGGCTTGGTTCCTACCGTTCTTTTGTATGATCCTTTTACAATGTAATATAATATATTATTGAAGTTAAGTGAGGCGTAGGCATACAGAAAAAGTTAAACATAATCAAATTTATAAGACAGCTACGCTTCAAACTAATAATACCTAATGCATAAAATTAAATACAATCTATTAAATCAGAGAAAAATAAAACACACAATAGTAGGTACAGTACAGACATTGCAGACATGTTAGCTGCCGATGGGCAGAGCGACCGGGACATCGGGCCACGCACTTTTATCATCAATATAGCTATCTAAAGTATAATAAGCTTTACTTATTAGATTATTCTTAATGTATGCTTTAAATTTTCTAATAGGAAGCCCAGTGGCACTTTCTGGAAGTTTATTATAGAAGCGTATACCGTTCCCCATAAACGAGCCATTTACCTTTTGGAGTCGAAATTTAGGAATACATAATTTGTTTTTATTTCTAGTGTTAACGTTATGTGCATCACTCTTTTTCTTAAAGCTATCTATGTGTTTATGAGTGTATAATAGATTTTCATAAATATACTGTGAAGTTACTGTGAGAATATTAATTTCTTTAAATCGCTTCGGAAACGCAATCGCAATCGGAAACACACTGCAGATTCTGCGGTCACTTGGGTGAATGTTGTTAACGAAATCGCAGTGCTGACGTTCAAACTGGCGTATAAAAGTAAATTAATCTTTTAGGTATAACCAAACAAAGTAAGCGACAAGCGATTTAGTAAAACTTCATAATTATCATCATCTTTCTGCCCTTATCCCACTTTATGTGGGAGGAGCTTTAAAGTTTCATAACCTTAAAAGTAGTAGTAGTAGTAGTAGTAGTAGTAGTTTAGCCTTAAAAGTAGATAGGCTGCTGGACATAGGTATAGGTACATATCCAGAAAGAACGATTCTGAACCCTCTCAATCCACTGACTTCCCAAAATCTTATCACTACATAGTATAAAACAAAGTCGCTTTCTCTGTCCCTATATCCCTATGTATGCTTAAATCTTTAAAACTACGCAACGGATTTTGATGCGGTTTTTTTTTATAGAAAGAGGAATTGAAGAGGATGGTTTATATGCATAATACAAGTATAATCTCTTAGGGATAACCCACAATAACCGTGCGAAGCCGGGGCGGGTCGCTAGTATTTATATAATTCATGTAAATTGTTTATTCGTGCAAAAACTATTGCAACAGCCAACACGTCTAAAAGTTACTAGTTACTGCAGTGTTTGATATTTATTAATATAAAATACAGTATTTTGCTCCATTTACAGTAAAAAAGTGATATCGATTTAGTTTATAGTTAGCTAAACCACTCAGGGTTAACCAGCTGGTTTTCATCTAATCTCTAGCCAATATCGCGTATTGCAAACCGCGAAGCTATAATATCATATCAACCTACGTATTTAGTGGTAAGTCCTTACCACACCAACCGCGATCTACGGTTGCTTTTAATAGAACAACTACTCGTTTCTGTTCGCTGTTTCATTCACTCATATTTAGATAAAAAGCGTTTTACTTACTTTTTTAATCAAAGTACGAAATTTTCCTCCAAAAAAAAGTTCGAACAGTGTGAATTCACTACGCCGAGTTTCCACAAAGTTCCTAAGCCTACGGCGTAGAAGCGCTACGCCAAGTTTTAACAAAAGATTCGCAAAAATTTCTTGCTACGGCGTAGAAGCGCTACAGCAGTTTACGACCTTGCTTCAACTGGAAAGCCAAGTCCATGAAACCTGATAATCTATCGATACTACCAAGAACATGAACATTAAACCGCAAAGATATAAGGCGCCATAAAGTCAGGCTTTGTCGAAAGGACGGACCAATTTGGCTTATTTAACTGCCATCTAGTGGCGAGATAGCGCCTCTCAAGAGTTATTAGTCTGACAAAATTGCACGCGATATTTCTTTTCAAATAATTTATTGTAAATTTTCAGTGGACGTGGTGGTTTTTGTGAAGATAAAAGCAGAATTCAGACAGTGGAGAACAAAGAAATGCCAAACTTCAACAAAAGAAACGTCTGTGCGTGTGTAAAGAAACATCAGAAAGGTTCTTTTTTTTAACTAGCGGCGGTTACATACTGCGCGGCTTTTTGCAGCGATAAAACGCGCATTTGTTAAAGGTGCGACTACATTGCAGCGCAATTTTATAGATGCTAAGGCGTTTGTATTGATGCAGTCACGCTTTGACAATGCAGTTGAATAATGCCGTGTATCTTCCAATCTTAAGGTTGTGGGTTCAAAACTGGTCGTGCACCAGTAAGTTTTTCTGTTCAAAAATGAATGTGCTCAGTGCAAAACATCTGGAAACTGACATATCTAAGATTTAAATATTTCCAAAACATGTATTGTGTCGAGTGCTCGAAAGGAAACTTTGAGGCGTACTTAAAATCCTTTTCAGATAGTGTTAAAAAAAACTAGTGACACACAAGAAGAAGAAGAATGCATCATTCTAAAAGTGCATAAAGTTTTGCGTTGATAACTAAAGTAGCTACTTTTCATGTCATCTTGTCTACTTGTAATAAAGTGCTGTAAGTTTCCTGGAAGAAAACGTAAATCAGTCGCAATCGCGTCGTTTTAGAGTTTTTGTTGGTATTCTTTTTTTTATATAACTAGCTGATGGAAAACAAGCAGATGGCCCACCTGATGTTAACTGGTAACCATTAACTATAACACAGCATTGTCTCGTAAGTCATGCACGATAGAAACGTGCCCTACGATGCACTGCCCTGCGTCTACCATGTGCCTGTAATTACACCGGCAACCACACTCTTCAAACCGAAACACAGCAACGCTGCTTGGCGGCAGAAAAAGGCGTGGTGGTTAAATGAGACATTTTGGTTTATCATAACTAAACTATATTATTGATATAAATAACTACTTAATACATGAACACGAACAGAAACTGCTTGGCGACTTTGGTCCCGAGGCATGGTATCTACCATGCCTCGGGACTCTAGGATATCTATCCTCTACCGTGTCTATTCTTACTAGTACTAATATTTACTACGTTGATGAATTAATAGATACACCTATAAAATGATTTTTGGGCAACAAATACCCAAATATAGCATAAAGCCAAACCAGGTTATTCTGGCGATGCATCGTGTTAATTAAGTTGATTAACGCCCGCAGGTAAGCTCCCCGTCTGGTAACCCTAACATAGCTCAGAAGAGAGCAGCACAGTAGGTATTTCATAAATAAGAAGAGTGTTCGTTTTAAGGCGAAGACGAGAGCTAATGTACCTCTCGCTCGCACATTCCGACATGTTGAAAGATATAAAATCACTATTGTGATATAGTTGATTGCGATTTTTTGAAAATGGTTTAGTGATTATATCTTTCAACTTGTCGAAATGTGCATAGCTACTACCAACAGAGCCATGAGACATGACATGAGACATTGTCCTCATACTATAAAATGGTGTTTATATTTAAATAATGCTTAAAATTAGCTCTGTCTCTGTTTGCCATAACGCATTGGTAAGACCGTGTGTAGTAAGGCCGTGTGTGTTCATGAAGGCACTTGATAGTGCTTTTCTGTATAGCCTGTGGCTAAACTCCTTTCATCAGTCAACTATGCCAGATGTAGCACAATTAATATCCCAAATTATTAATGACCAATCAGCTTTTGAATTCTAGACCTTGTTGGCAATGAGGTCCCTATTCAGGGCTTCCTCACTTTATGTTTTGATAAATTTTAAGCAAAGTATTTTTATTTCAGTAGCCAATATTATTATATATTACTAGCGACCCGCCCCGGCTTCGCACGGTTATTGTGGGTTATCCCTAAGAGATTATGCTTGTATTATGCATATAAACCTTCCTCTTGAATCCCTCTTAAAAAAAACCGCATCAAAATCATCCGTCTCAGAAAGCGACTTTGTTTTATACTATGTAGTGATGATACTATGTAGTGATTTATCACAGTTGAGACCATCTTTAAAGTGTCTGACAACCGCCAAAGTACTTATCCCCACTTTTCAAAATTTTGAAATATATAAAATACAAGTTATAAAAGAGTGTCAGTGTTAAAAGAAATGCTGTTCCTGATGCGTTTTTTCAGTGGTCTCAAAGACATTCATGAAAGATGATAGAGGGGTTCGGTCCTATTTTATAGTCTAGTGGTTACCTGTATAATAACTTTCAGAAATTAAAAGATAACAGAATACTTCAAGCTGACTGTCGACTTAGAAGTATGAGTATACTATTTTTGAAGAAATGTATTAAATTTGAGCATTGTTAAAAAGATAATGAGTACATACCTACTAGTTTTAGTAAAATATTTGTTTTGTTAAACACTTGTTTGGTATTTAATTAAAAGTCTGTTCTAAGTATCATTATTCAAATTAATACTTCTACAAACAAGAAACAGTGATATCAAAATTATAAAATCTTTAAATGACTTATTAGTATTTTTATGACAGCCCTCATAGCTCAGTTGGTAGTAGCTCTGCCTTCTTTGCTGTAGGCCGTGAGTTCGATCCCCACTGAGAACAAACATTTGTATGATGAACATAGATTATATGGATATTCTCTATAAAATCTATGTAATCTCTATATTAAAGATATTCTCTGTGTGGGTGCTATTATTTAATAGGTATTTATTAGAAAATATAAAAATATATAAGTATTATCAGCTGTCTGTTTCCAATATCACAAACTTTTCTTAGTTAGGCTAGATAGTGGAGTTTGGATAGTCCAACAATTTTAATTGATTTATGTAACGCTTTATTGAATTAAACTAAAGGAGGCTTGGATTTTCAGTGCGGTTTTGCATAACAACATGTATATTCGATCATTTTATTGTCCTTGCAACATTTGCAAGGTCTTTGCCCTCGATCAGGACCATGTTTGAGGCACTCCCGTCTGTCAATATGGCGCCGCGCCCCGGTATTCATTTCGTGACCGTATTGTTGCTTTTGTGCACCAAGCTAGTATTGTGTCCATAGTTTGAAGTTTTATGTTACAACCTAGCTGCAAAAGCAATTTAGTACCATTCGTTTCTAAACAACTCAGGAAAAACTGGGAAAAATCAGGTACTCGTTAATTCAATAAAATTTCAATAATATTTCAATGAAACTGCATTAACTCCATTTATTTTATATTTAATATTTCAATAAAACTGCATTAACTATAATTATTTATTTAGAAATAATTTGGTCTAACAGCTAGCACCAAAGCTCCTAAACGCTAGGTAACAGTATCTCACGCTATCAAATACAATAAAAACTCTAATTATCAGTAAGAATACAACATAGCGTCAAGTTATAATAAAGGATACAATTAAATATTAAGATGTCTATGGTAAGAACCACGTAAGATTCTAGGAGGTAATCTCACAAGTTGGCCTAGAGCGGGCTTTTTTTTTTAATTTTAGGGTGTTTTTTGTACATACTTGTATTTGCGAATGAAAGTCATAAAATTTGGAAAATATAAGAGTCAGTCGTTATAATTACACATCATACTTGACTTTTCATCAAAGTACTAGACGTATGTAACCGTGAATAGAAAATGAGTACTTATTGACGTAAATACCTAGTTTACCTTCTATAATTTCCGATGTATGGAAAACTGGAAACAGGTGGAGCTGTGTGCTTCCGCACTGTAATGAGCTAGTTCCGATAGCACAGTCATTTGTGCGGTATTGTTCATTTATTATGACTTTAGGTTTAATATTCAACATAAAGTGATAGCATTCTATTTTAACAACAGTAGAGCTCTTTGTGAGTGGCTCGGCCGGGGAAGTACTACCACCATGCCTATTTCTGTCGCCAAGTAGCATTTCTTTGTATCGTTTGAAGGGTGCAGGTACTTCGTTATGGTCTAAACGATATCACTATGCTATTATGCAGCAAAACTGTGATAAAAAGCTTTATTTTTTTTCAAAAAAAAACATTAAAAGGTAACAGACTAAAAAGAACCGCGAAAATAAAATGCATCGCAGATAAAAACTTTTTTCTTCGTGTTCTCCGTTATTTTTTCTGAAAATAGTACAAACTTTTGCACGCTTACCTTCGTGACCGCGATAAAACTAAGTGTAACTACTGTAATCATATTAATTAGCTTTAGTTTAGACCTGTTCTAGGATACAGATTGAATCTAGACTCGGCAAATAAGTTGGATATACTTATTATTCCGAGCCTTTGTGAAATTTATTTCAAGCTAACATTTGTTTGGCTTTCCACTAATCCAACGCTTTTAGTGAAATAAAAAGGACCTAGAGCTCTTTTATTCTGATTGTCTTTTCAAGCAAGCATAGTTGTTTTAGTTTGACGGGCGCTGGAGAATTTGCAGGCACATGAAGCTTAACAACACTATGCTTCAAGTTGATGGATCGTAACTATGTGGACTATGCATCGTAAGGCACGTTCCTAACGTGCGTGACTTGCGACGCAGTGCTTAGTTATAGGTGATAGTCACCACTTAACATCGGGTAAACCAACTCCTTATTCCACCAGTAAGAAGTATAAAAAAGGAGAGTGTTAGCGACGCTCAGATACCTACCTAGATATATATTATATCTACGTTATTATTTAGCTATTGGATAACATTTTGTTATTTTTTTTTACTTCAGATATGAACTTACTATTTATAATCAGTGTCAAGGTCTGAAGGATTGTACCCTTGTGGGTAGATTCCCTACTTTAAAAAAAATATAAACTGTTAACTTAGGGTAGATAGTCTTAACTACATCCGTGCACAGTAGGTATGTGCCACGAAATATTAAAAATAAATGATTAAAGCAAATCGAAACTGCTTTCTGTTCTAAACATCATCCGCAACAGTAACAGAGGTTATATAATGAAGAAAGAGGTTTAAAACTCAGCTGTATTTTAAAGTAGCAAATTGATGTCGTGTATGTTAGGTTTTCTACGTATTAGTTCCGAGAAAAACTGGTAGCGAGAGACACAACACGACTCTGCTAAATTGAACTGCAGACACCACAAATGATCTTTCTCAATTGAGCTAATTCGCAGACTCAACGTTTCAACTTGACAAATGACTTTCACAAACAGTAAATGCTGAATACCTTAACCCCTTTACCTGCAAAGCGAACAGATATAAATAATTACTACTATCGTTGCTACGAAATGTCAAATTAAACGGTATGACGTAAACGTTCAAGGCCCTAGAGGACGCAAGTTTAGGGTTGTCGTTTTGTATAAATAAATTTAACAGTCTTGATACTACATTGGGTTTGCCTGTGTTGTATGTATAAGAAAATCATGGAATAGACTATCCAGTCTATAGTGTAAACTGAACGCCTCTCCATCGCGTTTTACTAACGGATACGCAAGGCCCAAGTATTTCAAAACTATCCCTTTAGTAAATTAACCCAGTACCAAGACTTGGAATAAACTTTTTCAGGTTTTGGTAGCATTTGTCCTACTGTGGAAGTCACAACTCTCGCCTATGAATGCTGCCCGCTGCGTATTTGTTGCGTAATTATTAAAACCTACATACATGTCTTTATTGATTCTTTGAGTAAAAGAAGAATAGTTATTCGTGAACGTTAACATGTCCTTGTAATTGTTCATTCATCATCATCATCATCAGCCCAAAGAAGTCCACTGCTGGACATAGGCCTCCCCTATACATTTCCAGGAAGAACGATTCCGAGCCCTCTCCATCCACCGACTTCCGGCGATCCTAACAATGTCGTCAGTCCATCGGGTGGGAGGGCATTAATCGTTCACTAAGCAAAGTTAAATTATTCGTGAAGTGGCACAAAAACATTTTTTTTCCGTAAAGCAAAACTGACAACCATGAAGATTAAGATAAGCACCAACCCTAATATTGACATTATGCAAGAACTCCGTAAACCCCGGACTGGAGGTAAGCTCACAAGGGCCACCTGCAACTGACAGGCCGACCCTAGTTTAGATTCGGAGAAAATGTTCACTAAACTAGGTTTTACTAAAAAGTATTCAGAGATTCTTTTGGTTTTAATACGACTGCTCATCTGTCGTCGCAGACATGCTTCTTACCCAGCAAGGTATAGTGTATAACTCGTTTGTTAGTCACGCTATGCCTTTAAAAGACCGCTTTAAAAACCAAAGTCTAAAATATGTGTAATCCTACTAATATTATAAACGCGAAAGTTTAAGTATGGATGGATGGATGTTTGTTACTCTTTCACGTAAAAACTACTGAATGGATTTTAATGAAACTTTACAATAATATAGCTTATACATCAGTATAACACATAGGCTACAATTTATAAAGGTATTGTGTGAATTATGCAAATATGACGATAAGTGTCAAGTAAGTAGGAAAAAATCAACCATCTAAAATAAAAATAAAAATAAATAATAACTTTATTGAGGACAGAATGGAGAAAGTTATAAACGTAAATGTACATTAGGTTTGTCCTACAATCTGCGAGCTATTCTGGCGTGCGCTGCCAAAACCGCTAGAGTTACACATATGTACTACGCCACGCTAATAATCCTGCGCAGACGAAGTCGCGGGCACCAGCTAGTTATTAATGTTTTTGCACTTTGGCTTACATTCGAAACTCCATTTGTCAAAGCACTTATTATAGAATGTAGACAGTCTATGCCTATGTCTACGTCGCATAGCCTAAATTTGGGAACTAATAAACTTGTAAATTCCAAACGGACAGTCGAAAATCGAGAGAGAATAATGTGCAGACTTATTTGGCACTCCAGTACTCCAAGTATGTTTTTTTTTTCTTTTTCTTATTTGCGATGGGCTTGCAACCTGTCACGTATGGAATACCAACTACTGCAAAATGTGGGTATATGCCAAATTTAATGTTCGGCGGTACCTCTGACTACCCTCCTTAGACATCCTCAAAAGAATCTGGAGTTAGTACTTGGTACTAAGAGATCTGAGTGGATATCTGCCGTGCCTGGGGATTGACGAAGTGAAGCTGTTTTTTTTTTTTTTTTTTTTCGTATTTTGTTTTTCGTAACGTTTGTGCCTAACGTTAGGCCCTAACGTTTTTATCTCGACTCGCGAGTTCTCAGCACTCCCGATAGATGCGCTTATTAAATCTCCAAACAAAAAGGCAAACCTTATACGAAAAACGAAAACAAAACTCAGACTTGAAGTACTGTTTCTACGTGACAAAACTACGTAGGTTCACACACCTAAAACCATTGGAATAAAGATTCTATAAACATGATTTTACGTTAACCTGTATGGTAATGTGGGAAGTAAAAATACACATTTCTTTTATGGTACAAGGTATCGTTATATCAGAGATCATTATTATCAATCAGGGTAATAGAGTCGATTGGTATGCGATGGGGAAATTGTCGGGGTTATTATGTTCCTTTTGATGTTAAAAGGCTTTTTATTCGAAATCAATTTAAAAAGATACTGAACTGTTATAATTACAAACTGAGAAAAATTGTCTATAAATACCGAGTACCTGCGCTAACTTAAGATTATTTGAAGATGTCTAAGGGGGGTAGTCAGAGGTACGTCCTAATATTACATTTGGCACATACTTTGCAGAAGTTTGGATATCTACCGCGCTTGGGATCAAAGTGAATTAATGAATTCAGTCAGCCAATTGCGTAACATTGTTACAATCAGTTTCAATAGATTTCTTTTTGGAACAGTCAGAGAATATAAAAAAACATAGTTTTTCGATTACCCATCTATCTAAACGCCATTTGGAATCAAACATTGTTAGCAACTTACGCTAATATTAACCGCAAGGCCGTCTTATTTACAATTCTTATTTCTTCTTATTTGTCAGCCTTCACAGCTCAGTTGGTAGTAGCTCTGCCTTCTTAGGCTGTGGGTTCGATCCCCACCGAGAACAAATATTTGTGTAATGAACATAGATGTTTGTTCTCTGTCTGGGTGTTCAATAATATTATAAGTATATATTTACAAAAAAAAAGTATGTAAGTAGTATGTCAGCTATCTGGTTCCCATATCACAAGCTTTGGCTTAGTTTGGGGCGAGATAGTGCAGAGTGGAATGTCCACCAATATTTATATTTATTATATTTATATTAATATTCGAATACAGAAATCGATTGAAACTGATTACAACAAAGTTATGTTATTGCTCTACAGAGCTCGTCATGCCCCAAAGCTGTAAATAATGCTTGCATTGCTGTGTTCTGCTTTGGATGTATTCCTTAAAGGCACATGTGACTAAGAACCTTCACGTCGCATGGGCACAATGCAATGCCACGAAGGGCACATATCGTGGACATTATCTTTGAGGTAAAGCAAAAGTCTCCTAACATCTAGCTCTTTGCTCCATATATTTTTCTCAAAAAATAAATAGGACACATAAGATGAAATATAAAAACGTGCCTCTGAATACCCCCATGGATCTGAGGGCAGAGCTACCGTGCCTGGTGGAGAGGGGAGACAGTTGTGAGTCCAGGTATTAAATTTTCGTTATCTTGGTAAATTTATATAACAGCGCCATCTATATTCGACTTTATGGTACTGTTTGGTAGACATAAATGTGAAAGTTAATAATTGAAATGCTGGTAGGTGGAGCTATAACATAGTTTCTAAATGGTGGATTTTACCTATTTAATTATTCATTCTGCAACAGCAGCATACCAAAAATAAAGTCTGATTTATACAACATTTTTAACGCCTTTTTCTGCCGCCAAGTAGCGTTGCTGTGTTTCGGTTTGAAGAGTATTTAGTTACAAGCATACATGAGGCTTAACATTTGTGTGCCTCAAGTTGATGGACGCAGGGCAGGGCACGTTCCTAATGTGCGTGACTTAGGAGGCAATGCTTTGTTATAGGTGATGGTTACCACTTAAGGGGCTGACAACTATCAAACAACTTCTCGCTCGCACGTTTCGACATGTTGAAAGATATAAAATCACTAAACTCATTCTCGAAAAATCGCAATCAACCATTTTGTGTGCAATCACATTGCACACAGTTTAGTAAAAGTTTCATTTTGATCGATACAAGTTTTCCTACTTAAAAGTTAGCTTATGTACGAAAACTAGTAAAGCAAAAACTAGTAAACTGTGTGTGTGATTGCACACAAAATGGTTGATTGCGATTTTTCGAAAATGAGTTATGCGATTTTATATCTTTCAAGATGTCGAAACGTGCGAGCGAGAGTCACATTAACTCTTGTCTTCGTCTTCCTTAACATCAGGTGGGCCATCAGCTTCACAGATCAGCTAGTTGTAAAAAAAAATGTTCAGTGATTTTATTTTTATCTTTCAAAATGTTGAAATGTGTCTTTATTATTGAATGTGTCATTTATTTTATTTTTATCTTTCAAAATGTTGAAATGTGTCTTTATCATACCAAGGCTTCGTTTTACGTTCTTCGTTTTTACGTAGGCACGCAAAATATAAACAACTCCTAAGTATTTGTAAACACAAGTAGCCACCGAAATAGTCTCAAGGATTTCTTCAAAACCTCTCATCAAGGACGTTGGTAGGTAATGAGTTCGGCTAGCTTTATTATAAGTAGGCCATACATATTTATGTAGAAAAGGTACTTGATCAATTACGTTATGAATTCAGATTGCGCTGTTAAAAAGAAATATTCAAGCTGATTGTGTAAGTATCAGATAATTGTGCTGAAAGAAAAGTTTTAAATACATAATGACAGCAATTAGAATTTGTACCAACTTTGAAGTTTCGCCGTCGTCGCGTCGTCGCCGAAATTGGTACGAGCAGAGTTATCATCATCTTGCATTTATTTGCGTAAAAAGATGGATGAAAGTCCGACAAAAAAGATCTTATCAAGCTCTTCTTCAAATTATAGATTTGTTACCTGAAACAATACGAAAAAACAACGTTAGAACTCATAGCAACATCGTAAATACATTATCTGAAAGGTTGAGAAGTAGATTTTTGAGGCTCTAAAAATAATGACACTGACAGATAGAGATCATTGATGTGTGCATATTTTTTTTTTTAGGTCTGTGAATTTAAAGTGCTTTGGTTGCCAGTTACACAAAAGTGGTGTGTGTAGTCCCGTCCCCTAAACAATTAGGTCCCAATCCCCCAAAAATGTCGCTAGCACTTGTTTTTAAGTTATAGCGTTACTAACAAAAATATGGTCTGAAATAAATTATATTCAATCAATTTAGTTAGAATAGTGGCCTTTATATTTTTTTTATTGTGTCTTATTATTTACAAATTGTAAAAAATATACATGAAGTACTTGAGCTATCTGCAAACCGTTGCGATCGATCTAGAGATAGCTGAACTGATCCAAATCAGTGCCAATCGGTCGCCAAGACGCTGGCTACACTATAATAGAGCGCAAAGTTGCCATAATAACATTCTAGGAGTATAGAGCAAACAATGCACACAATACTATTAGAATTGTCTATTCTCGTAAACCAACTTTGTAACTAACTGTACTTAACTGTACCCAAACAGTCGTAAGTACACTCACAAACAATCGAGTAAACGGACCAAAGACCCGATGGAATCCTATCACACTACATACCTCTTTGATCCAATTGTGCGGTGTTACACAACAAATCAGTAACTGAAGCAAAACATACTAGATATTTTGGCTTGCTTCATTGTTATGTATCGT
Source organism: Chloroclysta siterata (assembly GCA_932294275.1). Taxonomy (NCBI): domain Eukaryota; kingdom Metazoa; phylum Arthropoda; class Insecta; order Lepidoptera; family Geometridae; genus Chloroclysta; species Chloroclysta siterata. Next base: position 22,285,619 of record OW028589.1, read on the forward strand.
GCATTAATTAATAACACAACATTATAAGAAATACAATATAAAAATATATATTTTAAGGTAAATTAAAATATCAATAATAAATTGCCACCATTGTACCATTAGCCAGTAGCATTGATGGTACACTTGGCACCGATTTGTCCCAATTTTACCATGATAAATAAAACTAGGATGTCGCCCGGGTTTCTCGGATTTTGCCGGACCACTAGGCAGTACCATTGAGGGTACAATTTAAAGAAGAAAAAAAAATTGGATGAATTAAAGTAAGAATTTATAACAAAACATCTTTTATAATCAAATAAAAAAAAACAAACTATGGAAATCAAAATTGAAAAAAAATAACTTTCAAATTCAATATAACATTCATAGGAAAGTTAATTTGAGCTCGCCTTTGTACATGTTTTATATATAAATTTACTTATTGATGTATTTACACAGTGGTGTACAATAAAGAATACAGCAGAGCGAGCTGTCATTTAGATACTAAAGTTATTTTAGTGTAATTGAGCAAAAGGTGGGCATAAAACTTTAATTACAGCTCCGACATGATAATTCTAGTACGTAGTACGTAGTTATTGTATATTTATTCATTCTATTTTATTTCAAATAGAATTTTCAATAGCGACAGTTTAGTTTATTACCTCTATACTCGTAACATTTTTCATTAAAATACAAAACCGTGTACATGTGAAACAACGTGTATAAAATAATCTATCACCAGTATGCATAAAATTTATTCAGATAACGATGTTTTTTTTTTAGAAATTGACTTTGATTATTTTTATTGAAACGCAATATAGGCTCAAAAGAAAGATGTGTATAGACGAAAATCATCATCATAAATAAGTCCTCTGGATATGTCCAGTGACCGGAACCAGAGTGACCAGAACCTAAAAAGTTCTATAACATGTGTCAAGTGCTCGAAAGGAGCCTCTAGAGGCGCACATAAAATCCTTTCACCACACTGTTTCGAAGGAAACTAGTGATACGACAAGAGAGAGAGATTCCAGGAATAACAATTCAGAGCACTCTCCATCCAACGACTTCCCGCGATGCTCACAATGTTGTCGATCCATCGGTTGGAGGACGTCTCATGCGTCATATTCCAGTTCTTGGTCGCCATTCGAAAACCTTTATTCCCCAGCGCTTGTCAATTCTACCTGCCCATCGTCACTTTAGCTTGCTAATTCTACGAGCTATATCGGTTACTTTACTTCTTTTTTGGATATCCTAAATTCCTATTCCACCACGTGTGAAACTCCCAGCATAGGTCTCTCTATAGCTCGAGCTTGGGTATTATTCGTAGCCTCAAATATTCTAGATAGTATAGGTGCTGTCTCGTTTTCCACTAAAAATACTTGGAAAAAACGTGAACTAGAATTCACTTAGCGAGTTCAATCGAAGCCTGCTACAAAAATTGATCGAAAGATCAACGAACTAACAGGAAAATTTTCGAGTTTCTATCAAAAAATCACATTTCAGCGTGTCACGATAATCTAGAATACAAAATATTCTCTGGAATTCGTGTGCTCTTTTAACAAAGTGGCGCCAGTAAGGAGGAAGGGAGGCTAGTGGTAGGAGGAGGGGGTTCTAGGGCAGCCGGCGATCAGTCACTGTCAAGTTGCCGATAGCGCACGACGTCTCAGCATCGAGCAGAATTTTATCGATAACGATATCAATTCGTATTTTTAATCGAAACTTCTCCCTCCTTTGATAGGCTCGAAGACGGGAAAATTGACGAACTACCTACTTAATTTTCTGATAGCGAAGCTTTTATAACCAACAACTTGAGTTTTTTCGTATAACACTGATGGTATCCTTATCTATGCCAATTTGTTAGCTTCAGTCGAACCCTGTAGAAAACCGTTTGTAAAAATCTATAAGATGTATCTACGAAAGGTTTGAAAAGGATTGATATAGTTTTGGCCAACTATAACCTATTATGAGAAACTGCGAAAGGAACGAAAAAACATTGCAACTTCAGGGAATGCATTGAAGATCGCGTGAAGTCATTGAAAGCTGAAATTCTGAATGGATGCTATTGGGATGCTCAGAAAAAGGATTTATCCCTTTTTCAATTGCTCCGAATGCTACCGAGCGAGATTTATAAGGCATTCCGTAACAAAGAGTCACGTAATACTCGTCTTCGTTGGCCGGTGACCCGTGATCGAGATAACTCGGACGATGCGAAAAAAATTAAAAACGATGTCGACGACAACCTATGAAATCGAACAATCGGATTTTTTCTAAAGAGGACTCCGATTGCAGCTTTTCAATTTGTCGCAGTGATATTACAAAGTGTCTTTTGCAAAAAATTGTGCAGATTGAGATTCGCTATCACTATAAAAAAAATATCTTCGTACCGTTATTTATCAGATTACAATCATAGCTTCTGATGTGATTGATTCCCTATACTAAAGGAGCTTTTATTTGCTGAAAATGGAAAAAAAGCATGCACTTTTAAATATAGCTTGAATTTCTAATGAAAAAACTCAGAACAGACATAACATGACATAACAAAACAAGAATAATACAAAGATCTGAATCTAAAAGTACCAGGCGAACATAAAAACACAGCAACACATTATAATCATAAAGAGTGCTCGCCACATTGCAAAGGATGCGGGCTCTATAGTTTTACTTCCGTTTTAAAAGAGACTTTTGAGTGTCTTGTTTGTTAAAATAAATGTTAATATGACTTTTCTTACAACAATGGTACTACAAATAGACTGAATATACTTTGTTTGTGATATTTTCGCTAAAATGAGAATCAAAAAAAGTAAAAGAAATTCACTGTGAAATGCGCGTTTGTCACGCGCGATGAAGTAGTGATACACGTCTTCACAAATGCAAATCCTTCAGTACCTAGATTGTGGCGATTCTGTTATAACTGCTAACTAAATCTTGATCACTAGCTTCGCCTCACTCACGTTGGCATTTTCACCGCCAAAACACTAACGCAGGTGGCGCTAGTAATAAAATAAAAATAAATGTCATTTATTTCAGGCACGATTAGTATAAACTAGACCCATATCACAGGAATGTAGAATAAAAAATAAAAATAAAAACAATGGTCATAATAAAATTACTGTAAAGGGTGATGTAATGGGTGAATTTATTACAGAATGCCAAATTAAAAATTCACTGCAGATTCCGCAGTCACATAAGTGATTGTTGTAGACGAAATAGCACTACAGAGCGGATACAAATTCCAATTTTTAGTAACAATACAACCTAGAATTCGATAAACGCGCACTTATATATTCACTAATAGTCGCAGTGTGTAACCATTCAATGTTCAAATTGGTTTTATAAATTCACTTTTTCACTCAACTCGGAATCTTAAATCAGGTGTTGGAGACATTTTATGGCGGGGGAATAAATAAACTTGGGACGAACGCATGTTTTATAGAACCACTATAAAAATCTTAGTTAAGCCGTGAATTTGAAATTGATGAGTAAAATCTTTAGTAAAATAATTGAAAACCAATTAAGCTTAATTGTATAATTATAAAGCAATGATGAAAATCTCACAGTGAATGAGATAAACTTTCTAATTATAATGTTTAATCTATCAACTTGCTAATTAGGTACCTACTCGAAAGCATACACTAAAAATACCTGTGAAATTAAGTTATGTTAATAAAAAAGTAATTATAATTATGCGGCCACAAAGAGCTAGAAAATTAGCCATTAACTTTTAAATTAATCATTAGTGGTATCGGTGTTTGTATTTCTTCGGTACAGTTAGGGACAAAAGCAGTTTAAGAAATACTTTGGGACGGATTTTGGCTCAAGGTGTATCTTCAAATGAAGTTCAAAACTTAGATTGCAAAGACCCTCAAAGATATGTAGTTGTCGGTTGCCTGGAAGAGATCACTCTCAGCAAAATTAATAATAAATCTTTATTGCAGACACGTGGGTTCATAGATAAGGTCGCCCTTTGTTTTAGCTAAATGTATGCCTAAATCCTGTATTATATTTTTGAGTGGTGAACAATAAAAAGTTATCTATTTAATTATCTATATTTATCTACTTCTGTTGCTAACTGTACCTGCTTCTTAAAACTGTGACCAAGGTTATCTTGAATGGGTTATCTCATAATCAGTATTCTATCCGTAAAATAAGTGTTTCCGGACATATAATGGATGTATCCTGCTTCATCCTTTAGAATACATAAAAAAATATTATATTTAAACAGTATGATGGAGATTTATATTATAATGTAGATCTAAAACCTACACATTTTAGGATCTTAGATTTGGTTTTGCAATCTGTGAAAAGATTTGCTAACCTATAAAATGGGATAAACCTTTGAGAAAAATAAATTATTAGAAAGTGTTATTTAGCCCTTATTTTATCTTTATGGTAAATATGTGTGTGTAAAAGTGAATAGGTATGTCTTCTAGAACAGACTATCGTCGACTACAGTCTCACGTGATATTCTGTCGTATACCGAATATCACGTGAGACTGTAGCCTAAGGATAGTAAATAAAAAAATGTCTTTCTAGGCATAAGTACCATTTTACTCATTGGATTCTGATCCTATACTTTTTAATTTTTTTGCCCGTTTCAAATCAAACTAAGAAACGCGCGTAAACAGTAATGCTTTAGGTACAATGTAAAAACGCCGTGTTTGTAAATGCAAACAAGATTGCCATCTGAATATTCTTAAAGGAAAGGGGAAGGCTGCCAACGTCAGCGTCGGAGGCATCGAGGCATGAAGGCAGTCCACCGGACGGACGTGACCCGACTTCCCCCTCCACTCGCCATATTGACACTTCTTTGTCTGAACGAAACTATGCATACTAGTATAGCTACCACTTAACATTGCGTCTGGGATTAAGGGCCGGCGCACATGGATGTTACAGGTTTTATAATACAACAAACTAGACAAACAACCTACGGGCCCGCCTGATGGAAGGCGTTTTTTTTTTACTTTATATTTGTTGGTTTTTTTTCTTTAGCCATGTCATCCCACTACTGGGCAAAGGTCTCCCCTAAATACTTCCAGTTCTTTTTAACTTGAGCTTCCTCACACCTAAACTATTTCGAAAGGCATCAATTCTTATGTTATCTAACTTTTTTTTTATTTATATTGGTGGACTTTTCACACAGTACTATCTAGCCCCAAACTAAGCCAAAGCTTGTAATATGGGAACCAGATAGCTGATATAATACATATATATATACTTTTTTTTAAAATAAATACTTATTATTGTTATATAACACAAAGACAGAGAACAAACATCTATGTTTATCACACATTTTTTTGTTCTCGGTGGGGATCGAACCCACAGCCTACAGAGCAGAAGGCAGAGCTACTACCAACTGAGCTGTGAGGCTGGCTCTCTGAACTATAATAATTGTTGAGAGAGCTTCGATTGGCCCTGATTTGGATCAGTTAAGCTATCTCTAGATCGTTTGCAAGGGCCTGGCAGATAGATTCATAGCCTTTAATACCATTTCAGATCACGAACTATATTCGTTCCAAGTTTGATTAAATCGATCTTGTTGTTGCGACGTGGTGGAGTAACAAACGGTACGAGTAGAGTACCCATAAATTTATTTTCTTTGTTCGTAGGATTTCGATCACATTGACTAAAATCCTCTGCGGTACATACCGTCGTCTTATTTGCGCTGCTGGGGCCTTATGCTCACTTCGAGCGAGATTATCTCACGATGGAGATGACGTCATATCTCGTTCAATAACTCATTGACGTTGCGTCTCGCATGAACTTTGTATGAGAAAATTGAGGAATGAGATGGTGAGAATGGGGATAAATAGTTATCGAGCGAGATATGACGTCATCTCCACCGTGAGATAATCTCGCTCGAAGTGAGCATAAGGCCCCTGGCCCTAAGGTGCCTTCAAACAACCTAAGCACAGGCCGAAGTGATTCTGGGATTTAGATGCCTACAAAAAAAGTGGCGTAGATAATATACTTACTTTAAAACACAACTTATTTGGCAATCTTCTTTTTCCGTAAATCTTAATATATATAAATTACGCGTCACGTTGTTTGTCCGCTATGGACTCCTAAACTACTTAACCGATTTCAATCAAATTTGCGCACCGTGTGCAGTTTGATCTAACTTAAAAGATAGGATAGCCTTCATCTCAATTTATAGCCGGAATATTATTTTATTACAAATTTGACACCACCCAACAAAGTGGGCACGGGTCAGCTAGTAGATATATAAATACGGATAATACTCGTCGTTTTTTTGTTTAAAAATAACGTGGGTATATTCCAGAAATACAATTATTTTAGCCTTGTGCTTCGTATAACGCCCACAAGATTTACCAGGCTCTGCTCGTTTACAATAAGTAGGGATAAAAATCAAATCAAAGACACGACTATAATATTTCGATCCGATAAGTCTTCATTTCTTGACTCAATTAAAAAGTTCCGTTTGGAAAATATAATTTCCCCCAAATACCGCCTCCAGTCGAGCGGAAATTAAACTTTGCTTAAACTCTTTTTATTTCTTTGCTTTTTCCAACTGTAGCTGTGATCGGTAGCATTTGTTACAGAGCTCCGAATATGAACAATAAACAAGATGGCGTCGGAATAATTTCAGCATCTGCCTTTTTTTTGTACTACTCGTTGATGGAACAAGCCGATGGACCGTCTGATATTAAATGTATTATATATATGCACAAGTAACGCACCATAGGACGTGCCCTACCATGCAATACCCTGCGTCCATCAACTTGAGGCATACAGATGTTAAGCCTCATATGCCTTTAGTAACCTTCAAACCGAAGTACAGCAACAGAAATAGACATGGTGCAAATTTTGCGTTATAGAAGACTTAACGAAAACATATCTTTTGACTTTGACTTTGAAAAAAGTCAAAGTCAAAAGACCTATAAAAAAGTCTTTTCTTGTCTAGTTGAATAGATTTTATAAGAAATTTGCGGCAGGTATAGGCATGATGCAAATTTTGGGTAAGCCATTAAAAAAAAGAGTTTACTCTTGTCTATTTAAACAGTTTTATAAAAAAAATGCTAGCTATTCAAATACGTCAGACATAAATACTTAGGGCCAAAGTTGACAGCAGGCGGAAAAAGGCTCTGCCGAGAAATTTCTTTGTATCTTCGATCAATTTGCCGGGATATGCGTCTAAAGACGGCAAGCGACTCGGTCGTATCCTTTATGACCTTTTGAAACACTTTATTCACTCAAAATACAGTATTTATTAGCCGTATTAAAAAATAAGCCTTGTTTTTCAATCTTATTTTAGATAATTTAAATAAAATGGAGTAAGCAATAACTAGTTATGTAATGTTCCGTTCTTTACTGTTTACTGTTGATTTTATTATTGCCAATAAACATTTTTCATTTTCATTTTCATTTCTTTCTATATAGGATTTTTTAAAATGCTAGTACCTACTAGCTTTGAGGTACGAGTATTTCGATCCGGGTCAATGTTTAAACATTGGTAGAAGAAAGGATTTGAAAAAGGTTCAACAAGATTTTAGAATGTTAGACAACTAAGATGTCTAGACGCTAAGGAGTTAGTATTTAGTATTATTTTAGTTAGTATTTAGTATATTTAGAAACCAGTTAGATTCCAGTACTTGGAACTGTTTTATCTAACTAATCAAACAATACAATAAACTATCATAAATTTGTACATGTAAAATAATTAAGACAAAAAAAAAACAAATTATGTAAAAAAAAAAAATTCCATTTAGCTGATACATCTTAGTGCAAGGGACTGTTCTGGGAAGAGATAAAGATTATATTTTCGCAAGCAGATCAAACCTTCATTTCCTTACACTCAATCCCATGATCCGATTAAAGGTATCTGCAAGTATAGCGCAATTTTTAAGAGCAAAACCGCCAGACTGAAGGGTATTTGCCAAAGCGGCGTTTATGCCAAACAAGGGATTGGAATATACGATTGCATATTGTGCGAGTTACAGCTTACGAGACGCAGGCAAAACGCCAGCGGAACGTTACGGGTAAGCTTGCAATCTTCAGAAAGAAACAAGTCTTGTGGAAATGATTAAAGCAATGAATTTCAAGCTCACATATAACTTTCTTATAGTTTGTATTTAGCTGCGTTTTCAATAACTTAATTCACATGCAATAAATAAAAAACTACAAGGCAAAGTGTAAAAAAGGGAGGAAGATCTTGACCCTGCAATGTGACCGTACGCTAAAATAATAGAAAATAAAATCTCTAAACCGCCTTCAACTTTACAAACAGCAAGAGTATTTGAATCTTTACAGAAGTATATTTATTCTGGTTACCCTCTAGCAATTGCCAATTTATATGTGGTTCTGAAAATAAAATTTTAGAGACATCTTCTTTGCTAAATTCGATTGGCACCACACTGGAGCTTCAATATTACATTACATTACATTGTAACAAGGATCATACAAAAGAACGTAAGGAACTAAGCCGTAAATTTGTTGCCTGTTCTTCTAGGCTTTGGTCGCGTGGAACTGTTTCACCTAGTTTTAAGACGTTTCAAAGTGATCCTTGTGATTTTATTGAATAAATACCTTTTGACTTTGACTAAATGCGGGTTTGTGCCAAATGCAATATTTAGATGTATCTACCTCTGACTACCCCTCATAGACATATTTAAACAATTTTGAGTTGATTGAGATCTGAAGAAATATCTACCGTGCCATACCGTAATCCGTGGGGTTCCTTACAAAATGTTTTCGGAGTTTATCAAGTTTCACATAACAACAAACTCAGAACGAACATCCGTGTGTCGCCAAGGGGGGCACCATCCAAGCATGGCCGGCCCCGTCTGCCGTCCCTCTGTTTACCAGATCCACAATAACTCCATTGTATGACTAACTTTTCACATTGTAAGGGTTATTGCTATGAAACTGAGAAACTCTTAGCCGTGACTACTCGGCGGTATTTGCTTTACGGCGGCGCCGCGGTACTGTTCAGCGGAATTTGAAAAGCTGAAACTTTCGTAGTTACTTGCATTTTCTGTTTGCGATTTTTTTATCACCAAAAAGATTAATAAATATTGGACTTTCCACACAGCACTGCATAAACACTAAACTTAGCAAAGCTTGTACTACGGGAACCAGATAGCTAATATTGACTTATGTATATAAGTATACCTAGGGGTACGTCAAATATTCATCATCATCATCAGTCTTAAGAAGTCCACTGCTGGGCATAGGCCTCCCCTATACATTTCCAGGAAGAACGATTCCGAGCCCTCTCCATCCACCGACTTTCCGCGATCCTGACAATGTCGTCAGTCTAAATATTACAAGGGCACAAACCCACGATTTGCAGAATTGGTATTTGTATATAAATAAAATAAATATTGGTAGACTATCCACACCGCATATCTAGCCCCGAACTAAGCCAAAGCTTACTTAGCTTAAGACATACCTATATACTTTTTTTTGTAAAAACATACTTATAATATTATATAACATCAAGACAGAGAACAAATATCTATGTTCAGCACACAAATGTTTGTTCTCGGTGGGGATCGAACCCACGGCCTACGGCGCAGACGGCAGAGCTACTACCAACTGAGCTGTGAAGGCTGTCAAATATGTATATAATGTATCTTACTTACAGTATTTTACTGCATGAGAAAACTGAGACGGTTAGTGGTTTTGTTATTGATCCTATTGTGTCTAGTGGATTCAAAAAAAAACAGCACTCATTCGAATTAAATTCTTTGACATACGTTTATCATAGCACACTCTCTCTCTCTCTCTTGTCGTGTCACTAGTTTCATTCGAAACAGGGTGGTGAAAGGATTTTAAGTGCGCCTCAAGAGGCTCCTTTCGAGTACTTGACACACTAATTTAAATAGACGCACGTATCACTAAAGTGAATCACACTTGGTGTCTCCTATTTAGATTATCAGGGGCAAGAGCCACGGTCAATTCCTTTTACGGTACAATGCTCGACCCGTTTGAATGTAGTACGATCCTACTACGGCGTGTCTTAAGCTTTGGTTTTCAAGAAACGATGGCTGTTATACAGCCTTAGGAGCCTGACAACCGTCAAATAACTTCTCGCACTTTATATATTTTTTGCAGGAAAACTTGTTTCAATCAAAATTACATATTTCCTTCTTCTTGTCGTGTCACTAGTTTCTTTCGAAACAGTGTAGTGAAATTAAGTGCGCCTCAAGAGGCTCCTTTCAAGAAGGAGAAGAAGAACATATTTCCTGAACTTTGGAATGGTATTCTCCAAAATAATGTAGGTATTGCAATTTTTCATAACTTCGTTCAAGACTTTTAGATCTTCAAATTGAAATGTGCGAGAGAGATGTTTTTTTTGACGTTGTATGTGTTTGAGATATGTAAAGTTTTCCACACATTGTCCTACAACCGGTCACTAACCCTAGAGATACAATCTCATAATCATTCAATGGAGTAACGGGTCATGGCGAGACGCTTTTCGATGATACTCGAACGTAATATAACTTCATTGTTTTATTATCTAATATTGAAAGAAAGAAAGAAAGAAAGAAAGAAAACATATTTATTTGCAAATACTTAGCTACAGTTTAAAAATACTTAACGATAAAACTAAAAAAATAACATGCCAAGAGTTGCAAAATGGCCCCTGACTCAGCATAAAGTTAGTTGGCCAGCACCTAACGCTGGTCTTCCGTCAGGGCCGTGAAATTGAATATTGAAAGTGTTTCTATCAGCACGTTTATAAGAATAAACAGAAACAGCATCAAGTCTTTGATCCAAGCATGATAGATATTTCCTCAGATCTCTTAGGACCAAACTACCTACTATCTATATAATATCGTAAACGGCTGCAGTTATCGTAGAAAGTTAAACTGGCGTATAGTTTTATTTATAAACATAAATTTGTATTTGTAACTGTAGCTCATAAATTGCAAGACTACCTTGACCCACAGAAAAGAGGGGACTCTTCTAATACAGGTCTTAGAACTTTAAAGAAGAGATCCCAACCCATTTATTTGTTAAAACTTGTATTTTATGAATAAAATCTTTTGATTTTTGATTTGACTGACCTACTGTACTAAAGTACCGCTGTTAGAATACTACTCACGATTTTTTTCTTCACCGATTGATAGCACTGGCGTTGGCACATATCACTTCCTTTCTACGCACTGTTTCAAAAAAACAAGTGACACGACAAGAAAAACAAAAAGAGCTAGTATTTATTGCAAGAAAACATGTTCCACACGAACGAAGTCGCAAGTAATCGCTAGCATTCAATAAAGTAAAACAATGCTGGCTGGCCACCTTCAAACGAAGTATAAATAGAAAGATTAAAGGTTACCTTGAACTGATTGAAAGTCAGAAGGATCAACGTCAACCTGTCCTGCGGTTTACCAGCTTTCCATCCATCCATTTATTCCACCTCTATAATCAAATCTGTGCATATAGCACCATTTTCTATCGATCTAAATTCGGTCCAATTAGCTTGGCCACTTGATTCAATTGACAACTCGTCCGTTGACGATATAAACACAATGACCTAATACTTACTACTTACGAAATAGAAGAAATGAATTCTGCGCGACTACTGAGGCACTTATTGTAAACCTACTTGAACGAAAAGTATACTTTGCAGTGCTTGCTTACTTATCTACTTTATTTGTCTGATGCCCTTGGTTATTTTTCTTTGTTACTTCTTCTTCTTTTATTTGTGGCTGTTCAGTGGCCGATAGGGTTTGCCACGAATTTGCCAATGTCAAGTCGTTATTGACTTATGAGATCTGAGTATACCAAGGGAGACCCTTAAAGTTGATTCGTTAAAATGATAAAAAATAGAATTATTTATTTTTTATTACTTACAACAAAAGGAACTTAAACTAGAATACAAAAAATAATAAAAGATGTAGGTAGTTAGGTGATTTACAACAATTATTTTGTAGGTAGGTTTATATTTTTGTAGAGTAAAATATACTTTGAGGTATAGGAAATGTAGCTTAGCGGTGAGAAAAATTCGCTGCTTCTATTGGCCGTTCTCACACGCAGCGCGTAGGTGTCACGCTATTCTATCCTGTTGTAGACTTTTGAATTATACTCCGTGGGGAACGTTGCTTTGTTATCGCGTCGTGTAACTTCTTCTTCAGTCAATGTATCCGTGTCCATAATTTCGACAGACAGTCGTACCAGTGTCAAGTAATAAGTAAAGTATATTGAGAATTAGATAAAATAATTTTAGTCAAGTCAGTCCGTAGTAAAGTCGATTGTCATGGGTATAAGTATGATACGTTAATGCTAGGCCTTTAGAGTATAGCAATGTATTAAATATGCTTCGGTCATTTATTTTGAAAGTAGTGCTAAGGGCAGTGACAGGATTTTGTGACACATCTAATTGTTCTCCGACCAATGACAGGGCACTGTGATCCGTGACGCACTGATCTGAGGTTTCACTTTGGCGTAACATTGTATAGTTTTAAGGCTCGGAAAGATAGGCATCGTGGTGTGAGTGGTCCTTCGTCAGTCTTTATTAACCCGCCAGAATAATCTATTGGGTAGATTAACGTAGACATTCTTACTCCACACGTTTGAGTGGTCGAAACGATTTGTGTAAATTGGAGCGTTGATTAGATTCGCTCCCCAAAGCGCAGAAGGAATAAGAGTAATATCCTATAGAGGCTTCACTTCACATCGAAATCAAAAGGATAATTATTACTGTTATAGGCAAAACATTATTTTGAAACTTATTTCTAACATTTTACGGCTTAAATCTAATTGACCAGATGTTTCTTTTCTTTTTTATAATTTAGAATTTGAAGATTTGCATAGTCACATCATGATTTTGCTCTGAGTTTTACGGTCATCACTTATAAATCTCTACTAAAGATTGTCGACCAATCAAGGATATTGTTCTAATGAATCTTAATTCAGAGGAATAAGGCTCATTGTACATTAAATCCAATTTAGAGTGACCCGAGTCCCTGAAGCTCAGCGTCTTAATCTTTTCGATTCATTACTCGCTAAAACTGAGACGTACTAAGTGATAAATTGTCTTGTTTTCTCTGTTTGCTATTAAAGAATTTATTTCTAAATTGCTCTTAAACGATTTGTGGAATTCAATTGAGATTTTTAGGCAACAAGCTTTACAGAAATTTGTGCTTTTGCCTTTTATGTCATGCGTTCTAATTTGCTTGTTCTTTGTAGTCAAATAATATTCGAATGATTATAAAATGTTCATTGCCTACAAAAAATCACTTGTAAAAAATTATAATCTGAACAATTTACATTACCTACACAAAAATAGACTGTTAACAGAGTATGAGTATGAGCTAGTGATCCATTCTATAGGTAGTGTAATTTTAAGGCTGCCCTAAAATCGTTTATGAATTGGTCAGGAATGACCAATAGGACTACTCTAAAAACGCTTATTTTCCTAATAATCCTGAGTTTTCACTAGAACTTTTCTCTAGCATTTGTAAATTCCTTTCCATACGACAAAACTGTCAAGAAAAGCCCAGTGAAAATGTAGAAAATTCTTAAAATTGCTTCCTCAAAAGAAATTTCCGATAAAACAATACGAATATGCGAGGATTGCCAGGAAACTGAGAGAAAAATACAAAACGTTTTGCGTTCATGCATTTCAATGCAGTGCTCCGACAAATCTGAATCAGAACAAGAAAAAGTTCACCCAAATGAGATAGCATATTTTTTTTTATTATCGAACAGAATCATGACAGCTTGGACCTACCAAGAACACTTCTCCACAAAGCATTAAGTCCATGGGACCTTAATGGGTATTTTAAAACGATTACTACTTTTGAATGACAATTTCTTTCTTTTTTGTTCATAAGCAAACAAAGTAAGAGCAAGAGAAACAAATTGAACCGATCGAGAATGTTCTAAATTACCCCTTTGTGTTGTTCAGTCTGAGAGCATTTTTCAAAGTCTCTTAGTACCTAATACTTTCCGTTAAATAAAATATTTCCATCTTTGTTTTCGACTCAGTAAAGAAGGCAATGGCCTGAAAGGTCTACTACTGAAATAAATAAATAGAAGTGGCATGTATAGTTTTGAATATTTTTTTAAAACAAGTGTCAGAACAAGCAGATTACATGCCTGATGTTGAACAGTTAAACCTCTACGTGGAATTGCGTCCATCACTCTGACTACAATCACCATTCATACAATAGGTACTCCATCAATAATATCTATCTAAGATATCTTCAGAGCAGTGCTTACAAAACATCCATTAGGTTGTTGAACAAAATAGAAGATTAATTGTTGAGTAGGCAGTGAATGTTGGAAGCTGCTCAACCAATTTCAGTAAGAAGTATCAAATCACATTTCACATTGAGCATTTTGTAATGATGTAGTCAAATGAAACTATAGAAGTCAATAAAGTTACATTACTGAAGTTCTGTAAAGCAATTGCAATTATCATATACAAGGTGTTCCTTAAGTTGTGTATATAAACTTCAGGGGGCTAAAGTACCCATCAATATGAACAACTTTTTCTAAGGAACCAACACTGTGAACGCGAAAAAAAAACTGCTGTTTCATACATTTTAGCCTGGTAGGTATAGAACTTTTGTATGAAACAGCTGTTTTTTTTTTCGCGTTCACAGTGTTGGTTCCTTAGAAAAAGTTGTTCATATTGATGGGTACTTTACCCCCCTGAAGTTTATATACACAACTTATGGAACACCTTGTATAATTACAAGAGTCATCATAAATGAGCGAAGAATATAGTAAATCATTCAAAACAACTGGTATAGCGAGAAGCTTTCGCAAATAAAGTTGCTCAAAAACGTAGAAAATAGAATCACGAACTACCTACTGCCGTAATGATAATGTTGGGTCAAGCCTGTAAATTTGTAACAGAGCAGTCAAATGAAACTATAGAAGTCAAAAAGTTACATAACTGAAAAAGCGATTGAAATTTTTGTCCGTAATAACTATTGTTGACAGCCTTCACAGCTCAGTTGGTAGTAGCACTACCTTCTGCGCCGTAGGCCGTGGGTTCGTTCCCCACCGAGAACAAACATTTGTGTGATGAACATAGATGGTGATATTACAAGCTGGTGCCCGCGACTTCGTCTGCGCAGGATTAGTCACACAATATCTTTATAAATTGTTGCCTATGTGTTATTCTGATGTATAAGCTATATTATTGTAAAGTTTCATTAAAATCCATTCAGTAGTTTTTACGTGAAAGAGTAACAAACATCCATCCATCCATCCATCCATACTTACAAACTTTCGGGTTTATAATCCTATAGGATTATAATAAAAAAGTATTTATGTATTATATCAGCTATCTGGTTCTCATATTACAAGCTCTGGCTTAGTTTGGGGCTAGATAGTCTGTGTGGAAAGTCCACTAATATTTATTTATTTATTGTGTTTGTCGTTTCAGACAAGAGTCATATAAGAGAAAAGAATATAATAAATCATTAAAACAACTGGTATAGAAAGAAGCTTTCGCAAATAAAGTTGCTCAAAAACGTAGAGAATGGAGTCACGAACTACTGCCGTAATGATAATGTTGCCGATGTCGGCTGTCCGACTGTGACCCGATTAGGTACTAACATCGAATTCTAGCGAAATTGTTCGATCTGTCGACGGAAATTAAATTTTCTGAATAACATCGTCAGTCGATTCGATAGAGAAAGTGTCGGCACGATAAATAACCAAGCAGTAGCGACACTTATCGAAATTCCTGTGATCCGTCAGTTTCCTAGTGTCAACTCAATTTGATCATCGTTATCATCAGCCAAAATATGATAAATGATTGACAAAACGATGCTTTAAGACACAGACAACCATCAAATAGTATAAATAGCTATGACTCATCAAGACAGTAAGGTGTCAACTCTGGTATTGTAATATCTATGTTCATTTTCAGGAGATGACTGGGATAATCTACGTAACTTGCCTGCTATCAACATTTTCTTTACTTGCCTACCTCCAACAAGCCGCTTAAGAAATGTGTTGGTAAATTGTTGTACCTACCAAACTCATATTTACGTGTTTATTTAAATGTTTTTAAACGTTCGAAACTAATAAATTTATTATTCCAATATTATTATACTCAGCAAGTGAATTTATGTAATTATTTGAGAAATAAAGATCCTATACCTAAAATTTCATACATATGCACTAATTAATAATATTGTTGATTTGTTTGCCAGTAAAGAGTAATTTCAATGTTTCAAGGCACCTCAGCGTTCATGATTCTACACATCTTGATGAAGACCATTTCGTTTGGTCCTCGTTAAGAAACGACTGCTGCTGTCTGAAGATTTTACCAATGAGATGTCCATTTTATTAAGACGTGGTCCATCAGATGGGCAGTGATACGCTTGTTTGCTATTAATTTAATGTTACAAAAAAAATCCTAGAGTTTTTATCATATTTTTAACAAGTTCAGGAAATTTTTATTTCTCGCGGGTTACCTTACTGCATCTAGCTTTTGTGTTGTCGTCCAGTAAAACTCCATGAAGTCTTCATAAAGTCGTAACTTCATTCATGCTCGTAGCTCCAAGAAAACTTCGAAAGGATTATTAGATCCTTATTATTGGGATTGAATTTGACTCAATGGAAGTAATTCCAACAGCCCAAGTCTCCTTTCAATAGTTTAATTCCTTGAATAAGTTTGTCAGTGCCAAAGTTTTAGGATTACTTTGCTGTTGGCCATGGCAACGTAATACTGTTGAGTTTGACGGGAAAGTAGATACCTACACTTCTCTTTTATTTCACATAAATTCTGAGCTGTTTTTTCGGAAATGTCTGTTCTTTGATCGCGTCATCAATTTTTTGAGGGTGCGAAAACCGTGAAGCGTTGACCAATCGATGGAAGAAAAGCTTTTTTGAAGCGATATATCATTAGAGTTAGAGGCCAAGACGCACTGGTTACTGGTCACCGAGTATTTCCTCAATTCCTTTACTTTTAGGGTTCTGTATTCGAGAAGTAATTTACTTTTATTACAAAAACGTTTGCTTTGTTTTCCATTTGTTCATTTTACAATCTGAAATAGGATGCGAACTAAAAATTGTTGATTTTTTATTTTAAATTCTTGAATTTGGAATGTGTTTTAAAAAAGCCCGTGCACCGATTTTTAGAGCATTTTAGTGCGGTGTGCGGTGTTTTGTTCTAGCCTCGGTAGTCTAGTAGTCAGATAGCTACAAATTGTCCGACTCGCACTTGACTGTATTTATTAAAAGGTAGAGTGATCAGATCGCGACTGCTAGGGATGTATTGTCTGCCCAAGGGGCATTGTGTTTTTAAGCTGACGTCACTGAGTTTTCACGAAAATGTATCTTTTGTACGATACCCTCAGGGTTATTGAACGGTATGAAATGAACGCTCTTTTTATCAAACAGAAATTTTGTTATGTGTTTATTGGGTGAGTGTGCACAGCTTTTAAAATGAAACTTCGTTTTGAATTCGAATTATATTTTTCTGTTCCTATGTTCATTATTAAGACTAGATGGAGAAGGATGATGTGGTATAGTATCTTTATTTCTCAAAAGAATTACATAAATTTACTTGCTGCGAATAATAATATTGGAGTAACAAATTTATTAGTTTCGTACGTTTAAAAACATTTAAATTGAATAAACACGTTAATATAAGTTTGTTAGGTAGGTACAACAATTAACCAACACATTTTATTGTTGGAGGTAGGCAAGTAAAGCAAGGCAAGGTAGGCAAGATGATGATAGTTGATCAAGTTTCTCAAACTTTGGGGAGTGCTACACCGTGACAAAAAATAAATGCATTTTTATTTTAAACACGATTGTAGTGTCTCTTAGGGATTCGAAAGGAGCCCATTGAGGTGCACTTAAAATCCTTTCACCACACTGTTCATCACAACACGAGAGAGAGAACTAAGATTTTGAGAAACTAAGAAAGTTTGTATTTGATTGATAAACAGCCCGGGTGACCGAATGTTTTACGACGTTAAGCCATGGCTTAGCGTCTATGATAGAGCCGGGACCGACATCTTAAGAGGCTTATATCCAAACAAGTTTTCCTAGTTATAAGTTTGATTACGTAAACGTTACGTTAAAGTGATATTATTGCAGAATGAAAATGCTTTATCGTACACCTTACAAACGAACAAAACAGGAAACAAATAATAACAACTGTAGATATGTACAATGGGCGGTCTTATCGCTAAAAAGCGATCTCTTCCAGAAAACCTTTGGATGGATTGGGTGCACCAAAAAAAATAAAAAAATACCATGAAATAATAAAAATGATAAAGTAACACACCTACTCAAACTAGAAGTTATATTATTAATGCAGAATCTTTGCATTAATAATATAACTCTTTATTTCAGACTACATAGGTCCATAGTACATTACATACAATTTAACTTAATACATACAATAATAATTCATTAAAATAACACACACAAATAAAAATTAAATTGAAATTAAATCTATAGGTACCTACATTAGAATTTACATTTTTGCTTAAAAATATTATTTAGAAATTTCATACATACTTAATATTATTATTATTAGTCAAAATATGCATTATTGATGAATGCATAGGCAATGGTGTTCTCCAAAATTTAGCGGTTTGCTATTTTTTATAACAAAAAACGTTCAAGCAAAATGTTGTCAGCGTCTTAACTTACCCTCC
The DNA here is from genome assembly GCA_932294275.1 of Chloroclysta siterata. Classification (NCBI taxonomy): domain Eukaryota; kingdom Metazoa; phylum Arthropoda; class Insecta; order Lepidoptera; family Geometridae; genus Chloroclysta; species Chloroclysta siterata. The sequence goes on from OW028589.1 coordinate 22,304,200, forward strand.
AAAGCACGAACGCGCTCAGACGAATAATACCGCCCATCCGTTACCGTTTCCACCCAATGTTGAAACGCGCTAGCCATTTTATAATAAGACAAGTCTGGTATGAACAACCAAGTAAGAAAAGAAAAAGCGTGGCACAGCACCAACGCTTCAATACCAAATGCCTTGAAACTTCTACATTGAGACTTTCCATAGACAATTACTGAATTATATAGACGCGGTAATAGAGCAGTAATCGCTGTATATTACAGTACAGTCAACGATCAGTTCGGTGCATAGGATTGTATGCTCAATTGCACATAATAGGACTTTCACTCAATTGATAGCTGACATGGAATTTTCAACAGTATACCTCTAGAAAAGAGGAATGGGTGAGGAATTTGTAAGTCAGTTTGGTAGCATGTTTTTTTTTGCCTATTAGAGATTTGTTTTCGTATTTGTATTTATTTAAAATATTAAATATATCATTACATCAGATGCGAGAATATACAAGGTGTTCCTTAAGTTGTGTATAGAAACTTCAGGGGGCTAAAGTACCCATCAATATGAACAACTTTTTCTTAAGAACCAACACTGTGAACGCGAAAAAAAAAACAGCTGTTTCATACATTTTAGCCTGGTAGGTATTGAACTTTTGTATGAAACAGCTGTTTTTTTTTTTCGCGTTCACAGTGTTGGTTCTTTGGAAAAAGTTGTTCATATTGATGGGTACTTTAGCCCCCTGAAGTTTCTATACACAACTTAATGAACACCTTGTATATGTATTCTTTTTTATTTTTGTTAGGTTCGAGTCGTATTTAAATGTTTACTTTTAGGAAATTATGAAACTTATTGACAGCCTTCGCAGCTCAGTTGGTAGTAGCTCTGCCTTCTGCGCCGTAGGCCGTGGGTTCGATCCCCACCGAGAACAAACATTTGTGTGATGAACATAGATGTTTGTTCTCTGCCTGGGTATTATATAATATTGTAAGTATGTATTTACAAAAAAAAGTATATAAGTAGTATATCAGCTATCCGGTTCCCATATCACAAGCTTTGGCTTAGTTTGGGGCGAGATAGTGCTGTGTGGAATGTCCACCAATATTTATTTATTTATTTATTATTTATTTATATGTATACCGATTACCGATGCATCTCGACCTATGTTTAAAGTACCTCACTCATATTTTGGATTTCTCTGTAGACTAGCTAATAAATTATCTAATTTTAATATTGATTGATATTTTAGCCCTAATATAATTAAGCAAAGCTTGTATTATGGGAACCAGATAACTGATTTAGTATACAAAATACTAAAGTTTTTTTTTAAATATATTTTTATCAAGCTAGGTCAAATTACAATTGGGTTATTCTGAAAACGAATATTGCACGTCAAACAATTTTAATCAATTCATATCTGAGTATCGTATCATTATTATGATCATCGTTTATTCATATCGTGTTATTATCATGTAGTAGCAGGTGCCCGCGACTTCGTTTGCGCAGGATTAGTATTTCGAGTAGCTTATATTAGCGTGGCGTAGATATGTCTAACTCTAGCGGTTTTGGCAGCGCACGCCAATAGCTCACAGGCAGATAGCAGATTTTTTTCCTATACTTACTTGAATCTTATCGTCATATTTTGGACAATTCACACAATATCTTTATAAATTGTAGCCTATGTGTTATTCTGATGTATAAGCTATATTATTGTAAAGTTTCATTAAAATCTATTCAGAAGTTTTTACGTGAAAGAGTAACAAACATCCATCCATCCATACTTACAAACTTTCGCGTTTATAATATTAGTAGGATTCTGTGGTACCGTGAAAACAATTACATCGCAAACCAAGTCTAAAGTCAACAAGGTGTTAATAACCAGCCACATGCCCAACAGTCCTGCAGTTGCAATCGGCTCGGGTACAAACAATGTGGGGCCAATCAAACCCCGGATGGTCGTAATTAAGACCTTTCAAGTAATTACTGTGAGACAAATAGCTCTGACCAGAATGGACGCATGCGAAATGGACATAGGCAAAGCTTTCAATTGAATCAAACAGGAAGACACGCCTGAAGTGTGTTTCTTGAAACGTCATTGCAACGATTTCGTCATGTTCCAATTCCAAACGTAAATAGAAGATCAACCGCTGGGGAATAAAATACTCTACGACAGGAACCGGAAGAAGAAAAGTAGAATGGCCACTGATGGAGCAACTGCATCGAGGTTTTGGAGAAAGTCGGTGCAATATTGTATTATTTATAATGCACTAGCGACCCGCCCCGGCTTCGCACGGTTATTGTGGGTTATCCCTAAGAGATAGATATATACCATCGCGGACTTTTTTGTAGACCTTTTTAAGGTGTACAATACTGTAGTACATTATTTTGATCTATCTCGTAGGGTTCAGCCAGCGTTTGCAATGAAAGAGCAAAAAAATGTGTTTATTTACGACATCACATTAGAAACCTCTAAAGTTATCAGTGTTCCTCTACTATATTATGCATGTATTATACATATTAACCTTCCTCTTAAATCATTCTATCTATAAAAAAAAAACCGCATCAAAATCCATTGCGTAGTTTTAAAGATTTAAGCATACATAGGGATATAGGGACAGAGAAAGCGACTTTGTTTTATACTATGTAGTGATAGTGATGATTGTAACAAGGATCATACAAAAGAGCGGTAAGAACCGCAAGCCGTAAGTTTGTTGCCTGTTCTTCTAGGCTTTGGTCGCGTAGAGCTGGCACCTAGAGTCACCTAGCTTTAAGACGTTTCAAAGTGATCCGTGTGATTTTATTGAATAAATAAAAATAGTCAAAAATATAGTCAAAAACCTTTTTTCATAGTCAAAAACCTTTTGACTATGACTTTGACATAGAAAAGACTCGGAAATTGATGATGCTACTCATGATGATGATAAAATAAAATATAAAGTGAAATATATTTTAAAAGTCCACTAGAAAATAAAGATTAGATGCAAAATTAACAAAAATAAACACGTTTCAAAGTTATTGCAAAACATTGCACCGCTAATAAAGTTAACAAACTACCGTGAGAAAGTTCCACAACGTAAACCGAAATTCAAGCTGTGTAACTAAAAGTTAAACTTGTGTACCTAATTACCGATTCCTTTCGACAACCTTTCGGCCACTCTCGCAGAAGTTGTCGCTTAAACTTTTTTGCGAGCCCCAAATTCATCTAGCCCGTATTTTTGAGAATCATCCCGCGAAGAGGAAACACGTTACCGAAAATTGTAAAGAAGAGTGTTTTAAAACAATTCAGAAAGTTTTTCATCGTTTCCTTCCGGCTCGCGATTTATCAAGTGGACGGTTCGTTTTGAGAACACGCAACTTTTGGAAGCTGTGTAAACATCGCCCGAGTGTAATCGAAACGGAACTTCCCGTCGCTTTGTAAAGTGGGACAGATCTGCAGATACACCCAAAAGCGAAACTAAATTAGTATACTTATAATATGAAACTGAAACTGAAAAAAACTGAAAAAGCTTCACGACTTCAATCCCCATCATATCAAGTATCAAGAACAAACTCCAGATTATTTGAGGACGTCTAAGGGGGGTCGAAGGGTAGCTCTGACGGACGTCTAAGGGTAGTCAGAGGTACGTCCAAACATTATGTTTGGCACATACCCACATTTTGCAGTAGTTGGTATTCCATATAAATATACTTATAATATAACATAATAGTAATATAGTTTACTTATAACATAATAGTATAAATATTTGTCAACATTCCTAAATTAGGCCCAAACTAAACTAAATTTGTTGAACCTATGATATAATATTTATTTGGGGTTTTTGTATTATAACATTTTATAAAACCTTGGTAAAAGTTTGTTTGAGTACGATTTCATGTCTTCCCATCCTACTTTTTAATAAGCTGTAACCCAGTGATCATAATGTAACGACTGGACCGCGAATGCGCAAGGAAAACATCGTGAGGAAACCGGCAGAACATGTGTCAAATGCTTGAAAGGAGCCTCTTGAGGCGCACTTAAAAACCTTTCACCACACTGTTTCGAAAGAAACTAGTGTCACGACAAGAGAGAGACTACCAGTATTAAAGAACAAAGTTCAATTGCTTACATATTTCAACAGTATGTATGGTGTATTTTATATTCGTACAATGGATTTTAAACAGAGTAGGTACCATTGCTGGTGTACATTATTTTCAAATACCTACCTACTTATCATAATTATGTCTGTTAAACCCATGACAAATGAGGTGTAATATAACGTCATTACCAAGTCTTACATCAAAAACGACTCAATAACTCGCACACTGTAATTCCTTAAAATGACACAGACTAATTAATTTACTGCAATAATAATAGCACCCGCTTAAATTAGTTTCGCATTCCCCGAGGAAATTTCGACTTTCTTTCCTGTTGATTAGGTTTAAAATTGTGATGGGAGTTTTTCATAAAGCCCCATTCCCACATGAGTGATCGTAGCGAAGTGGGGTCAAAAGTTGGTGGTAAAAAAATGAGTAGCAGCTGTTTGGCACATGGCAGGGCGTCGACCGGGGTACAAACTACTTTATATTCTGGGAGCGTAGTTTGCTGTGCTTTGACATTGCGTGTGATATTTTTATGATTCGGTACTTCAAAATTGTTTTATTAAATATGCCCTAATATTTAGCTACGACCATTAGACCTCTTCAGGGAATCTAAGGAAGATCTGAGGGGAGATCTACCGTGTCTGAGTATCAAAGTCGAGAATCTTTTTCTGTTGTACTATGGATTGGTGTTTGGACCCGGTTTTTTGGTTATCGAAACTAAGTTTTTTTTTATACAACTTGCTGATGAAACAAGCAGACCACCTGAGTGGTACCCATCGCCTATAAGAAAGCATTGCCTCGTAAGTCACCCACAATAAGAAGGTGCCCTACGATGCACTGCCTTGCGTCCATCAACTTGTGGCATACAGATGTTAAGGCGAAGACAAGAGCTAATGTGACTCTCGCTCGCACGTTTCGACATGTTGAAAGATATAAAATCACTAAACTTATATTCGAAAAATCGCAATCAACCATTTTGTGTGCAATCATATTGCACACAGTTTAGTAAAAATTTCATTTTGATCGATACATGTTTTCCTACTTTAAAGTTTGCTTATTTATGAAAACTAGTAAAGTAAACTTTTGTGTAGGAAAACATGTATCGATCAAAATGAAATTTTTACTAAACTGTGTGCAATGTGATTGCACACAAAATGGTTGATTGCGATTTTTCGAAAATGAGTTTAATGATTTTATATCTTTCAACATGTCGAAACGTGAGAGCGAGAAGTTGTTTGATAGTTGTCAGCCCCTTAAACCTCATGTGCCTGTAATTTCACCGGCAACCACACTCTTCAAACTGAAAACAGCAACGCTGCTTGGCGGCAGCAAAAAACGTGCTGGTAGTACTTCCCCGGACGAGCCCTTCTCAAAGAGCTCTACCTACTAGTCTTGAACAAAAGTTGAAAGGTACTGTTTTAGGTTGCGTTTAAAATATGTAAAAGGTCAGCCGATGATAAATCTAGCGATAGGAATTGGCTACGGCAAGCGCTTTTCATCAGGTGGCCGTATCCCCGCTTGCTTACTCAGCAGCAAAAAAAGGTACCCCTCAGCTTCAGGCATACTGACTTTATAAGAATGGCAAATTGCAATTTTCTTTCTGATACTTGTAAATATCAGAAACTTAAGCTGGCCCTAAAGAAATATAACATGAAAATGTACTCACCAGCTGTATATGACTAATGTAGGTAATAAACAAAATTAACAAGGCCTCTTACATTTTCCACACCACTTCTTACCACCAATAAAACAGTATGCAACAACTCTACCCTCATAATAGTACGGGTCATAATCGCACAGCAGGAGTTTTGTAGCCTCGGAGCTAGCTTTCTTTTTCTGACATCGTAGTTTGTGGTGCTACAACATAATTTGAGATTTCTACTAGTGGTTTTCCGCTGGACACTTTGCTGTCGTACAAAGTATTTTATTTATCTAAATTTTAATTTTATAAATTTTATAAAGTATAAACATTTAAAACCCATTATGATTAATTAATTAATTATTGAAATGCAAAATATGAAGCCTTTTTTGTTTTTTTGACAGATCCAGATACAGATATTTGATTGATAAAATTTTGGAAGTCATTGTTTTATAAGTAGTCAAGTATCTTTAGCTGTAAATACTTATTTGCAAAATCTTATAACTCAGATAAAAAGTGCTAAAATGCTGTCCATTATTAAGAACAACTAAGCAAAAGCTACTTACTTAGAGAAGTCAGTCTCATAGAGCTTGCGGAAGTATATTTAAGAGATGTCGTTGTATCAAATATGACGACATTATTAGCATTATATATTTCTTTTTTGCTAACACCTGGCAACACACTGGAGCTTCATTATTATAAAATTTTCTAACATGAAGCATACAAAAGAACTTTTGGAACCAAGCCGTTAAATTGTTGCTGTTATTCTAGGCGCGGTCGCGTGTAATTGCACCTAGATTCACTTTAGATTTAGCTTTAAGTCGTTTCAAAGTGATACTTGTGATTCAATTGAATAATCTTTTGTCTTTGACTTTTACTAAGCAGTCAAAAATCCATCCGCAGTAGCATCTATTACGAGAGGTGTTCCTTTTTTTCGAATCTAGATCTTTTATTTTATGTTTTTTGGATAAGAGTGAATGTTCTAGATTGGCGTGGTAATCATCGTTGACCGCATCACTTCTACCATAGCGTGTAAATAAAGGCTGACAGTAAAACTCGTTCATTGGTTTCAGTTTCAGGTGAAGGTGTATTCAAGAAAACAGCCATCGGCTTCCGGTCTACAAGCAACCCTGGGGAGTCCCACCGCTCCTTGGCAATTATGTTGACATGTGTCGTAAAAAAACCGCATCGGTAACGATATGACAGCAGCGGGCACATACAATAACTTTAATAAACGCTGCTCTTTTGTTTTTGTGGAGTTTTTTCCAAGTATATTAGCACGTATTAGCTTCTTACGATCGCACTAGTATAGCTACGTGATACGTTGTTGACGTTGGTCAAAGAGAAATGGGGTCAATAATCTCTGTGACCATTTTAAGGGCAACAAACCAAGATTCGCCTTGTTCGTCTGTTTGTCTTTAGTCAGCCGTTTTACTCGCAGAATGTTAATAGCCATGAGCATGTTAAAATTCTACAAGATAATACGAATTGTACATGCCTGTAAGGTTATAATTTTTTTGTAAACTACGATCTAATTTACTCTTGTCGTGTGGGGTATCATTGAATAGATATTTTTTATATGCGATTTTTTCATTGCTATGATACTAAAAGTCTTAGTGTGACGTATGTTATTAACGTAACGTTATTTAAGTGTGCGTTACATAAGTAGTAGTTTTCATAAGAAGCTGCTCCTGGCAAATTACGGCCGTAATTTTTTGCAAAAGCGGCTTTGAACCTGAAATATTGAAAGCGTGTAGCAATGCTCTTCAGTACCTACTATAGTCTTACCTTTATCTATATCTTTCTCCTGTTATACAATTTTGGTCCACATTTGAAACGAATTTATGAACATGGATTGTCTGAGCCGTATTACACAGAGTTGCTGTGTCGCAGGCGCCCAAGGAAGCATCTGTGTAGACGACACCAAAACTCTGCTTCCATAAAGTCTTCTTCTTAATCTTCTTCTTTTTTTGTCGTGTAACTAGTTTATTTTCGTAACAGTGTGGTGAAAGGATTTTAAGTGCTCATTTCGAGCACTTGACATATGTTTTAGAACATTCTAGGATAAATGACATGCCGGTTTCCTAACGATGTTTTCCGTCACCGTTTGAGAGAACTGAAATTCTTAAAGCTCAAATTTTGATGAGATGCCAATTGCAAAACGTCACGGAAGACCAGCGTTGTAATAGTGCATCAAACACTATTACAGCATAAAGCTGAGTGACGACCGTTTTTGATGTCACAGTATTGTTCTTTAAATTTTATTTTCGCCTATGTTTTTGTGACACAAAATAAACATATTTTGATTTTTTTATTTTGATTTTGAAAAACCCTCATGGTGGGCCTTCCACTACAGTTACACTACTCCTTTAGTCAACGTGTTGAGAACTCACTAAAAATTGTGAGTCCAACTCAGAGTCAGGGAACTGTCAGTCCACTGTCAGTCAAGGGTACTGTTCAGTTGAGTAAAGAGGATATTGTCTCCATTCGATTTGACTTTGCTGTCAAATCCATTATTCCACTATGTTTGATAAACGTAACAGAAAACGAACATAAAAGTTGTCGGCGTAATGACGGTCGCCGTTTATTAGAAAACCATTTCTTAGGACCTTCGACTCAAGTTCCAAAGCATTCTAAGTTACTCCATTATCATTAATTATTACAAACATTAAATTATGGTGTTGTTACACCGCGGGCGATAGAAATTTATTGACCATGAAATTTTGTACAAGTAATTTATTACTGTTTTCGGTTAGTACAAAAGCAAAAATACAGAAAATATTATTAAATATACCAATATGATTTGAACATATATCAAACAGTGACGGAAAACGTCGAGAGGAAACCAGTTAGTCTTCTCAACGAGATTTTTTATTTTATCAGTTAATTCATGAGCAATTGATTAATTTCAAAAAAATACCTTTAGTGCCAAATCTATATTACATGAGGTTGACTATGATTATATAGGAGGATAGTTGACAATGATTTAGACATTATTCCTCTGAATTTATTTTCAAATCAATTGTGAAATCCTTTGTCTCCACTAACATCGGGAATAGTTCTTGAAGATATAACCCAGTTAGAATAGTTTTGTACGTGATACAACAGAGCTCCCGGAGCTTTGTGGATTCGAGGCTTGATGGCTGATTCTGATTGTGATAGCATTTGATGTTACATTTTGAATACTGTTTAATATTCAGTAGACTTAGTTCCGATTCCACGACTAGATGTCGCTAGTGAAAATGGCTATTCAAATGCATCATACATCATAATAATATGATGCATCTAGTTAGACTGTAAGGTGGTCTATGATGCATTTTATCAAACAACGTTTCATTATTATTGAAAACAAAACTTTTTTTTTCGTTTCATTCATTCATTACGAGTTTTTTTTTTATACTGAAATCTGTGATTTGTGAATTCCACTGCAGATAAATGAATTTGGATCAACAAAACTCCTTAAATCTCTAAACTAAATGTGCGAGTTCATTGAAATTTATAATGCTTCTTAAACCACATTACCAACGAAATAAATTCAGCATAACTTATCGAATGGTTTAAAGGCGAAGACAAGTTTACCTACTCAAAGTTTGCTTAAGTACGAAAACTAGTAAAGCAAACTTATGAGCAGGAAAACTTGTATCGATCAAAATGAAATTTTTACTAAACTGTGTGCAATGTGATTGCACACAAAATGGTTGTATGCGATTTAATGTAATTTTATATCTTTCAACTAGTCGAAACAAGAGCTAATGTACCTCTCGCTGTGCGAGCGAGAGGTACATTAGCTCTTGCCTTCGCCTCAACATCCAGCCTGAATTGTTGTTGAGTGTGAGACTAGATCAATAGTATTTGTTTTATGTACTCTTCTCAGTACCTACAGCAAAAGTAGCTTCCCCCCTTAATCTTTAAAATATCTTGCGTTGGTTACTTGGTTCTAAAAGATCTAAAGTGCAATGTCAAGTTGTTTTTTTTTCTTGTCGAAACTTTATGTCTACTGTAGAATAGCTTAGAAGAATACGACTTAGGACATCAGTCTTAACCCTCTAGTTTTACTTCTTAAAACATGGATCTATTTCCAAACAGACGACTCCTAAATTATTCCCCGGCTATTGATCGCAGTCCGTGCCAACTGCATTGAATGATTTATCAACACCATTTTGTAAAAGAAACTCGAAATACACCTTTGTAGGTGAAATATATTATTGAAGGATCATTTGTTACGTTCGGGTTGATGAAAGTTTTCCGATTCTTATTCGATTCGGTTACCTTAAATTCGATTGTGTTTGTAAAATGTAAGAATGAAATAAAATGTGTAAGAAACAAAACTATAAATAGTTTTTTTAAAAATCACAAAGTTATGAACCCGGTGGGATTCAAATTCACGACTCTCACTTTATTACGGCAATGTAATGATTTTTTTGGTATTTTACTTTATTATCCTACTGTTTAAGCTTTTTTTGGAAATAAATAATAGTTTCCCGAATCCTCACCGGAAGAGATTGTTTTTTTCCAAATGTTCACAGCAACTGCGCCTTCCGCAAGTAGTTAGTATACAAGCTTATAAATGTCTAATGGACTTAACCGATTGGACAGGAAGACATCGTTTTAACCGAGACAACGCAGACAGCCCGTTATAGAGTAATCGATACCTACCCGGGCAGTAGTTGCCGCGTTAGTGCTGGGAGCGTTTAGCCGAAATTCTTTGAAACCGAAATGTAAAACATCCGAAGCTTGGCCGAAAATAGAGCGTTTTGTAAGATCAGCCGTGTGTCGATGTCCTTTCAAAAGAAATAGCGTCACGACTTTTATTCCCAGGCACGGTAGTTATCCTCTCTTAGTACCAAGTATGAACTCAAGACTCTTTGAGGAAGTCTAGTCAGAGGTAGAGGTCGGTTTAAGAGTAGTAGAGCTCTTTGTGAAGGGCTCTTCCGGGGAAGTTCTACCACCACGCCTTTTTCTGTCACCAAACAGCGTTGCTGTTTCGGTTTGAAGAGTGCGGTTGCCGGTGTAATTACAGGAACATGAGGCTTAACATCTGTATGGCTCAAGTTGATGGACGCAGCGCAGTGCATCGTAGAGCAAGTTCCTATCGTGCGTGACTTACGAGGTATTGCTTTGCTATATAGGTGATGATTACCAATGAACATCAGGTGGGCCATCTGCTTGTTCCATCAGCTAGTTGTATAAAAAAAAGGTTCAAGGCAAAAGACTCATGTATCACATTTGGCACATACACACAGTGGTATTCTTTACGTGACAGGTTGCACGCGCAGTGCCTCTGTTAGAATACTACTGCCAATCCCACATGACGTGAGATAATATGCTCCTACCTGTAGGAGCATAAGGACATATTGGTCCTCGTGCTCCTACCAGTAGGAGCACCGAGTAGGAGCAAGTGGAAACGGTCAGATAAAGGCAGGTAGATCATGATGAAGATCATTGCGCACATAATTTTCTCGAATGGGTAAACAAACATGACCAGATTTAAACCCATTACCTTTCGATCGGAAGACCCTGCAGGACTACCACTAGACCAGCAAGAACAGCTCTGAAAGCTTTAGTACAAGTGCACTCATAATTTTGGCCAAAAACCGAATACGGCGTTTGTCTCAGCACTATAACTGCATGCTTCGGCACAGCACGCTTGTATTGCATTTACATAATCCCTGTTGTCGCCTGTAAATCCAATAAAATGGGCTCTAAGTACATTACAAGTTTATAACGATACCATGCCACTGAACAAAGGAGCGTAGAAAGCTTACCAACTTTTATTACATGACTTTTCCATACCAATTATTAGAATATTTTAAGCTACTTACCTACTTTATAGTTTATTTACAAAGAAAATTACAATAAATACGTTACTTGTTAACAAAATACACACGAGATAGAACTATCTAGCCCCAAACTAAGCAAAGCTTGTAATATGGGAACCAGATAGTTGATATAATACTTAAATACTTTTTTTTGTAAATACATACTTTTATTATATAATAACACCCAAACAGAGAACAAACACCTATATTCTCCACACAAAAGTTTGTTCTCGGTGGGAATCGAACCCACGGCCTACAGCGCAGAAGGCAGAGCTACTACCAAGTGAGCTGTGAAGGCTGTCAACTTACTTTTATAGCAAGTTAGATTCAAATGTTTTGTATGTATGACTATGGTATGACGCTTATTTATTGTAACTATGTCATACTGCGGTCAAACTTCAAAAATAAAGAACGAAATAGAAACCTTGTACACGTACCTTCATTTGGGAGAACTGAGATGCATTAGTCTCGACCTAGACCTCAGTCTCGATCGTGCGCTCGTAGCAGGCGCCCGCGCATGGTCTCTAATACAGGGCATTGTTAGCGAGTCAAAATGACGCAAACTACGATAATAATTAACGAATTCTTGACATTTTGTCAGAATAAAATTGATACTCTTGACGAAATTAGCATAGTGCAAATATGTGCAAATAACTTCACTGATAGTGAAATTGAAACCGGGAAATCAGTGCTATTTGAATCCATGCCTGGTGCTAACAGGAATGTTATTAGAAAAGGCGAGGATAAAAACAAGAAGAACATAAAAGATGTTATCAAGCTATTTAAAGAAATTGACCCGCTGCAGCAGCCGTCGTTTGTTGCCAAGGACTTAAATCGTCTTCCGGCTGTCTCAATGGACCATATTGATGTATGTCGATTATTAAAAGACCTGGCTTGTATGAAGTCGGAAATACAAAATCTACGTAACGATACTGTCACGAAGACAGAGATGAACTGCCTGCAGACAAAAATCAGCACTGATTTAACTAATTTACGCTCATGTTTGAAAACTCGTAATTATGTTTTGACCAAGGAGATAAGTACTTCTCAGCTGACTAAGGATCCAAAAGTTGTTGACACCTGTTCGATTTCTACGACTCCTAAGCGTCAGGTAAAGGAATGCAGTGATAAGCGGCCATTGTATGCGCCCGAGCCGCCTTTTGTTCCTGCCCGGCCAAGTTCAAGGTCAAACGACCCGGTACAAGTACATACACCGTCTTATCGAGATATTATTGCTAATAACTCTCAATCACCTAATAAAGGCGAGGATGGTTTCAAAGTCGTAATGTATAAGAAACGAAAGGTAAACAGTAACAGGTGCGGAACTGCTAAGCGCCCGACTAAAATACAAGTAGCCGAGTTATCATCAACGATTTATATATCGAGACTAAATAAATTGACTACGGTAAAGGACATTAAAGAACACATAATAGAAATGGGAGAATGTTGTTCTGACATTCAGCCGCTAACGCAACACAGAGAAACAGATTTTAACTCATTTAAAATAATTATATCCAGAAGTAAGTTGCCTGTATTCTTGAGCAGCGATTTTTGGCCTGAGGGTATCAAATTCCGGATGTTTCGGGAATTTGCACCACGGGCTGACAGCCGTATCAATACAACTCAATATGGATGTTAAGGATTCGAATATAACCATAATATCTTTTAACTGTAAAGGTGTTAAAAGATCAGTCAGCCAAATACGAGAGTTGTGCAAGTGTGCGGACATAATTGCCCTCCAGGAAACCTGGCTTTTTCCTCATGACTTAGACTTTGTTTGCCAGATTGACCCTGACTTTGACTGCATCGCGAAATCTTCGATGGACACATCAGCTGGAGTCATTAGAGGGAGGCCGTATGGTGGAATGGCACTTCTTTGGAACAAAACGAAACTCAGGAAAGTGTCTGTGATTGAGTGCTGTGAGGATAGGTTGCAAGCAGTGCAGGTTACCGTTGGTATGCGATCTTTTACATTATTTAATGTTTACATGCCGGTCAATGACCCTGACAACTTATCGGATTTTACAAATTGTCTCGCTAAAATAAATTCAGCCGTTGAAGAATCACAAGTACCAGCTGCATACATTCTAGGTGACTTTAATGCGCATCCCGGTACTATTTTTGGTAACGAGTTAAGTGACTTTTGTATGGAACAGTCGTGGGTATGCGCCGATATGAACATGTTAGGGCCGAATACCTACACATTTGTCAGTGAAGCGCACGGAACTTGCAGGTGGTTGGACCACTGTCTGACTACTATAGCTGCAAAAGATACTGTGAAATCTATTGGTGTTATGTACGATGTCATGTGGTCCGATCATTACCCATTATGTATAAAGTGCGACGTAGGTGTGGTATGCAAAAGTACAAAAATATCTAGTCACGTAAAGTCGGATGGAATAGTGTGGGGCGTTCGAAATACGAGTCAAATGAAATCCTATTTTAAATATTGCAATGAGCATTTGAATAGTTTAAAGACTGAGTTAAAATGTAAAAACTGTGATATTTTTTGTGATTTTAGAAATGAGCATTGTATTTTTATTAATGAATTGTATTTGAATCTAGTGAATATACTACAAGAAGCAGCTGTAATTAGTGCCGATTTACGCTCTGGTGTACGTAAGAACCATAAGCAAATAGTGGGGTGGAACTTTCATGTTAAAGATTGCCATGAAATAGCTCGTATGAAGTTTAAGCTTTGGGTACTCGCTGGTAGACCGGCATCGGGAAGAGTGTATGAAGAAATGCGGGCATCCCGCAAAATATTTAAGAATAAAATAAAATGGTGTCAAACAAACGTAGAAAATATTAAAATAGATATCTTGGCTACTCACACGCGTAATAAAAATTTTGTTAAGTTTTGGGAATCTACTAAAAAATTAAACCATAAAAATAAAAGTTTACCGGTGTCGGTAGAAGGCTTGCAGGACCCGAAGGATATTGCTGATTTGTTTGCGAAACGTTTTAAAATACAACCGGAACCGGTATCAGGGTGCATGAAAGATATACCTGCTAGAGAGATACCTAATAAAATTTGCTTTGAGCCAAAGCATGTATCTAGGGCTGTATATGCAATGAAAAAAGGGAAATCACCCGGTCATGACAGGTTAAGTATAGAGCATATTCTATGCGCCGGTGAGGACATTTTTGTAATACTGTGTGAATTATTTAATTTATGTGTTAAGTATTCATACATGCCAGATGATATGATGAAAGCCATTATTATACCAGTTGTCAAGAATAAGACCGGAGATTTAGGTAGTGCGGCCAATTATCGGCCCATTTCGTTAGGGACAATAATAGGCAAAGTTTTTGAGCGACTGCTGCAGCCTTTGCTGCTGAACAATGTAAGGATTGATGATGCACAGTTTGGTTTCCGTCCTGGTCTCTCAACAGATGCAGCAATATTCAGTCTTAAATATACCGTTAATTATTACGTGACCCGCGACACTTCTGTGTATGCGTGCTTCCTGGACCTGAGTCGGGCATTTGATCTGGTGAATTATAAAATTCTCTGGAACAAATTGCTCGACTCAGAAGTACCGATAGAAGTTGTTGAGCTGCTGAGATACTGGTACGGAAACCAAACCAACGCTGTTAGATGGGGCGACGCGACATCCAGCGACTATAAGCTGGAATGCGGGGTACGCCAAGGTGGGCTGACCTCTCCGGACCTTTTTAACATGTATGTCAATGGGTTAATCGAGGAGTTGAGAGGCGCCAGGACCGGATGCCATATTGGTGACGTATGTGTCAACAATTTAAGCTACGCCGACGACATGGTGCTTCTCAGCCCCTCGATTAATGGGCTTAGGAAACTCATGGCTCTGTGTGAGGCATATGCAAAGGCCCACGGTCTGAAATACAATGCTATGAAAACAGAGATGCTGGTGTTTAGAGCTGGAAAAGGCCCGGAGAGGGTGCCCGATGTTTATTTGAATGGTTCAGCGGTAAAGGTTGTGAAACAATTCAAATATCTTGGGCATATCATCACTGAAGACCTAAATGATGATCAAGATATTGAGCGAGAAAGACGGAACTTGTCCATCAGGTGTAACATGCTTGCGAGGAGATTTGCCAGATGCAGCAATGATGTAAAAATTACATTATTTAAAGCGTACTGCCTAGGCATGTATACCTGCCAACTCTGGTTCAAGTACAAAAGAAAATCGTTTAGTACCATAAGGGTGCAATACAATGACGCCTATCGCATCCTTATGAAAAAGCCTCGATTTTGTAGCGCGTCAAGCATGTTCGCTGATGCACGGGTCCCGGATTTCTTCGCCATTATTCGCTCGCGAGTAGCTTCCTTCTGGAGTGGCCTTAGGAATTCAAAAAATAGAATTTTACAGTGCATGGCTGATAATATATACAGCCCTATATACAGGTTTTGGCTCTCGGTACACCAGGGCAGAAACCGCAAATAAGTAGGTACCTATTGTTCGTTCTTATTTTATCTAAGTTGCTTTAATATTTTGTAATTTATGGGTTTTTTTTATGCCTGAAATAAAAGTATATTATTATTATTATTATTATTATTATTAGTGTTATGTTGTAAATTTCGAACTTGTGCCAAGGAAATAAGAGTTATCTTAGATTGTACTAAACTCTTAAACCGTCAAAAGGTTATGCATACAACCCACACACTTCGTACTACTTTTAGAAAATACTCAGAATAACAAAAGAGTTCTTTCTACCCAAAAATGTACATTTGGAATCTATGCAAGGGAGTGAATGGTATTTACTACAAATAAAGTACTATTTCCGTATCTATCTACAGCTTTTCTTGTCTCGGTTCAAAAACAAAATAAAATTCATAGGTGATAAATAATCTTTCCATTTTATCCTCAATAATTTAAACTTACACTATAGACAATAAAAAAACGTATTTATACTTACTTAATAATTAAAAAAACTTAAACAAATACATCCGTAAGACAAATCTATTCAATAAAACTTAAAAATATCTTAAAGCTTGAGAGACAGTAGCCCACTATCACACCATACCGGTCAACGAACTTCAAGCCAAGTTCAAGTGGAAAGGAAAGGGCCATATTTATTTTTAGACCACTGAACAATATTGTTGCCATCTTAGCCACTTTGTCCGTATATAGCCACAAAACATCTAGCTTTATGCTATTTGGAAAGTTGGCAATACTTTATAAAATAAAAAAACGGAAACATCTTCACGACATTGATCCTTAGGCACGGTAGATATCCTCTTTGATTTCTTAGCACCAAGTACCTACTCAAGATTCTGTAAGGATGTTTAAAGGAGTTGGTGACTCGAAACGTGACAGGTTGCAAGCCCATCGCCGCTGCTAGAAAACCTACTGGTTTCCTGTATTGAGCGCACTGGCAAGACAAGACCATAATGTAGGTACCTCTCGCTCGCACGTTACGACATGTTAAAAGATATAAAATCACTAAACCCATTTTCGAAAAATTGCTTTACTAGATTTTGTACATATGCAAACTTTTGAGTAGGAAAACTTGTATCGATTAAAATGTTTTTTTTTTCGAAAATGAGTTTAGTGATTTTATATCTTTCAACATGTCGAAACGTGCAAGCGAGAGTCACATTAGCTCTTGTCTTCGCCCTAAGCCAAAAATCATTGACACACGATCATTTAGTTCAATAGGAAGTTGGCAATACTGTGTAAATTTAATCAAGTTGCAAGTTTTATTGGAAGAGCTCGCGAAATTGTACAAGGAAGTAAAAACATCTCTAGATTGGTGGTTTAGATCAATGGGATTCCGAGGATGTCGTCTAATCCGATCGTAAACTTGCATTAGGACTGGCTGCTTAAAAAACGAATGGTGGAAGGAAACAGCGATGATTTTAAATTTAGAACGAGAATGTAAACAATGTTTTGCAGGAGTAGAAACTTTTTGTAGCTTACGAGTAACAAAACTCTTTGGAAACTGACTGGACTAGCCTCTTATTTTCTGCTAAAGCACTCTTTGTACTGCCGTGGTTGAACTATTTTATATTATTTCGAACTGGCCGTATACAGAGCATGTTAAGAAAAAAAAGAGTGTGGCATGAACATATTCAGTATTAACACTTTTTGTCTGTTAATTTCAAAGATTAACACAATTATAATGTCGCAAATAAAATAAATTATTTTATATAGGTAAATAAAAATTAAATCACTTCTGTCTAAACCGAATAATACAGATGCAATAAATAAACTAGACCCGTACGTGACTTTCTCCATTTTAAATAAATAAATTCCACATATTCCATCCCCTTTCACTCACCCCTCACCTATTGTTGGAATCGCATTGTGAAGCCACCTGGTTCATTAACGGGCTCTATACTAACTGCTGGTTATTCAATAGCATCAGCGAAGGTCTACTATTGCATATTCTGTGTATCAACCAAGATATACAGAACCTTGGTGAAAGAACGTAATGTATGCAGCATTTGACCAGTTATGTTATGGTGGCCGAAAAATAAAATGGCATATTTTTTTCCCGCATATTTTTTTATTTATCTGATGGAACAAGCAGATGTCCCACCTCATGTTAAGTGGTAACCATCACCTATAACGTTGCCTCGTTAGCATTACAGTAGCATAACAAATTAAATGCAATGAACTGCACCGGGTGAATTCTACTGAGAATGAAGCTATGTCTTTCTACTCGTAAAATTATAATTGTTAGTTGAAAAAAATCAAGGCAAAGCGTACTGGTATTCAAATATAATATACAGGGTGTCCCAGAAATCAACGTCAAGCCGAAAACGGGCGATGGGCCAAGTCATGACAGTTATGAGAAAAATATAAAAAAATATATTTGTCATGTACTTTTCGAATTATAGGTATTACAAAAAATACAGAAAAACTGACACCCTGTGATGATCTTTTAAGTCCTGTGAGTACAAATATTAACTATTCGTGAAACTTTTTTCTGTAATGTAACCATGAATAACCCTTCTATAAAATACAATTCAAAATTAAATCATAACTGCCTCAGTTTTAAATAAAATGTTGATTTTTGTTCAACATTTAATTTAAAATAATAACATCACCCAACTTTAACCGACTATACCGTAAAAAAAATGTACTACACTACTTTGGCAAGTAACTTTAAAAGATGGCGCATTTAGTCAGGATTCCAAAATGGTATGATACTTGCTAGAGTACTCCATAATTTTGGAAAAAAAATTGTTATCTTAACTAAACCCCGATTTCTTGACAATTTTATTTAATTAGATAACTTGTTTGTAACCTTTAAATTATGGACTTGAAAATGCCTACGCTGCGTTTTTAAGTCGCTCACAATTCACAGGTACAAGTACATACCATTTTGACAATGTAAGTGAAACAGATAGAGCCGCCACCTTGTCGAAAGAGTAATAACCATTTGTTAGTTTTAGGAGCAAGTTTGAAATAAAATTCAGTCATTGGATTTCTTCAGTCATGATTTTAATTTAATTACATCAAGGATTTACAGCAAATATTCAACCTGTTTGTCTTCAGCTGTAATGCAAGCTCTACATCTCCTTAAAAATGACCGTGTAATAAGACGGGCGTATCTTCTCGAGTTAATTTAGAGCTTGCAGTAAAGCTGAAGGCAAACAGTTTGAACATTTGCTGTAAATCCTTGATGTAATAAAATTAAAATCAATCAACTAACAAATTACTTGATAACCCATGGTTATTACTCTTTCGACAAGATGGTTGCTCTATCTGTTTCACTTACATTGTCGAAATGGTATGTACTTGTACCTGTGAATTGTGGGCGACTTAAAAACGCAGCGTAGGCATTTTTAAGTCCATAATTTAAAGGTTACAAACATTTTATCTTTTTAAATAAAATTGACATGAAATCCGGCTTAGTTAAGAAAACCAGTTTTTTTTTCCAAAATTAAAGAGTACTCTAGCAAGTGTTATACTATTTTGGAATCCTGACTAAATGCGCCATCTTTTAAAGTTACTTGCCAAAATAGTGTAGTACATTTTTTTAACGGTACAGTCGGTTAAATTTGGGTGATGTAATTATTTTAAAATAAATGTTGGCAAAAAATCAACATTTTATTTAAAACTGAGGCAGTTATGATTTAATTTTGAATTGTATTTTACAGAAGGGTTATTCATGGTTACATTACAGAAAAAAGTTTCACGAATAATTAATATTTGTAGTCACAGGACTTAAAAGATCATCACAGGGTGTCAGTTTTTCTGTATTTTTTGTAATACTCATAATTCGAAAAGTACATGACAAATATTTTTTTTTATATTTTTCTCATAACTGTCATGACTTGGCCCATCGCCCGTTTTCGGCTTGACGTTGATTTCTGGGACACCCTGTATACCTTATATTATAGAGTATAAGATAAGATGCAAGTCCGGAGGGCAAAAAGTAAACAAGAAGCAATATATGAAGTCGGTGTGGATCGACTGCGCAACAGCTTTAGGCAACAGCATCATAACATAAGCAGCAGAAAGCATATTTCACAGTTTCACCTTATATTATACAGCACGCGCTGCACCTGAGCTTCAAAGTAATCCCTCAGGGCTCACCTTACACTGGCGATGGAACGTTTCACTTGCCCGTGCCGCAGTGCGGTGGGGATATCTGGTTCACTCCAAGAGTGAACATCCTTCACAAAGAGAACAAAAACTGTTGAGGAATTTCTTGATTTGTTTTTAGTTTTTTTTTCATTTCTATGTTTCCCCTTTTTATTTTGTACTAAGCACAAAATACAGGTGTAGATTATTATTTAGTAAGTTTTTGGAGTTCCAAGGCATTTTTTGTTATGCACTCTGTTGGCGCAATTTGGGCAAGACAAATTTCCAGTTAGACGTGTGTGTTTGATGTACAATGTGATGCGTGACTCTTATGTACATAGGTACCTAGTACCTACTCATAATACCACCACTAACACTCATAGTTTTAGCGTCTGGTATAACCTCTGAATAACCCACAGAGATCAATAACCTTGTTGCGACGACTTAAAATCTGTTTCACAGTTTAGTCTTTTTTCGTGTATTTTATGTTAAGTTATGCTGAATACTTGTTTGTGTGTCATAAAACATCTCCTATTCTATTATATTTTTCCTGTTTTTTATCCCTCTCTCTTCTCTCTTGTCGTGTCACTGTCTCTTTCGAAACAGTGTGGTGAAAGGATTTAAAATGCGCCTCAAGAGGCTCCTTTCGAGCGTGTTTTTTTTGATAAGTTATGCTGTATACCTGTTTGTGTCAAAAAACATCATCTATTCATATTTCAGCCCACAAGCTTTAGGTCTTCATATCGAGTTGGGTGACCCAACTGTTTCGTGTTAATCTGTGCCGGTACCTCACGTCCTATTTCTTACGTCCCATTGACTCTTCGCCATTCATCGGTGCCTTTTCAAAGCGAAGGGGGTTTAAATGCTCCAGAGTGCAAATGAGTATAAATATCTCTATATGAAGATTTATAGGACTATCCTATTGTGTAACTGACACATTGTGGGCTTAATAGTAAGGTAATTTGAGTTGGCGAGATGAGATGTGCCTAACGAGTAGTTATAGACTTATCTCTCCGTATATATAATAATTTAAGCAATGGTTTGTAAAAGGTAAGTGTGAGTAGAAACAAGGGTTGGATTTGGATACCATAATCACAATCAGAATAGTCTTTATTGTAAACTGCTTAAAATATAAGGTGGTAGTTTAAAAGTAGTAAAAAAAGAAAAAAAAGTTGCCAGATAGAAGCAAAAAGTTTTATTTTTTATCTTTTCCGTACAACAAGTTCTTTAAATATTTGTAAATAATTAACACTTAAATTAATTATCCTTAATTAACTTATTGTAATGAGGAACTATACATTGTTTATACAATCTTCTAAATTATAAAACACTTTTGTTAAAATATACA
The DNA here is from genome assembly GCA_932294275.1 of Chloroclysta siterata. Classification (NCBI taxonomy): domain Eukaryota; kingdom Metazoa; phylum Arthropoda; class Insecta; order Lepidoptera; family Geometridae; genus Chloroclysta; species Chloroclysta siterata. The sequence continues at coordinate 22,325,581 of OW028589.1, forward strand.
TATACATGGTTGTATAATGGGTTGAACATTTCTATTGGTTGCACGAGGAAGCACCTATGGCAGATTAAAAAAATTTGACCTTCATTTATCAGTAATAGTTGCTACGTACAGTCAGAAATGAAAGCTTATAATCAGTATGAATTTTCCAAAGCACTTTTCTGTATAGGCAAATCTTCACCTATTAGACAAATTATCAACAAAATGGTAATCAGCTTCCGTTACTGATTATGCTTCTATCTAGCAATTGGGCATGTTTACTATAGCGGGTAATGCAGTTCAAATTATTTAGTCAATGATGGTGAATATTGTGTATTATTAGTGACTTAGTCTTCTTAGAGTGATACTGGCAACCTTCTTCTCATCGGGGTTTTCCCGTAGAAAGTAGAGTAGTAGAGCTCTTTGTGGAGGGCTCGTCCGGGGAAGTACAACCACCACGCCTTTTTCTGCCGCCAAGCAGCGTTGCTGTGTTTCGGTTTGAAGAGTGTGGTTGCCGGTGTAATTACAAGAAAATTAAGCTTAACATCTATATGCCTCAAGTTGATGGACGCAGGGCAGTGCATCGTCGGGGACGTTCCCATCGTGCGTGACTTATGAGGCAATGCTTTGTGATAGGTGATGGTTACCACTTAACATCAGGTGGGCCATATGCTAGTGGTATAAAAAAATACGTTTTAAATTAAATATTTTTTATCGTGATACAACCTACCAGCAAAATCGTTTTTAAATGTTTATACTTCCCACAAAAAATAACAAAAGTATCCAATCGTTACGAATCCACCCTTCTATGATTAGCTGCATTTAATCCTCGCTTAAAAAACTGTTCGACAATAGACAGCAAAAACCTTATAGCCGTCGATTTCAACAAATATTTTTATTACTGAACCAATGTTTGTTCTGCCCTCGTCAGCAAGGGTTGCTATCCGAGAGTGGTAAACAATGAGCTGTAGACACGTTTTCGTTTTGTTTTGTAGTGTTACTGTTATTTGCGTGCCGAGCGCTAGGTCAGTGACCATTACCTCAAGCACTATATTTGTTTTTTTTTTATTTTTCCGTATTGCGAGTCCGGATTTTGTATACAGACGCGATAGGCACACCTATTGGCCTATTGGCCGTGCTGACAACTCATCATCAACTGTCAGTAGACATTTTGTCACACAAAATCTGGGCTCGCAATACGGTAAAGAAATGGCCAAAACCGAAAAAAAACTCACTTAGAATAGATGTATTTCAATTTGTGTGCAATTCATATACGATAGCATTAAAAAGTTATTGTGATAAGGAAAAGAACTAGAATGGGGAACGGATCGACTGGAATTGAATCATTTTTTTTTTTTTTACAACTGATGGAACAAGCAGATGGCCCACCTGATGTTAAGTGGTAACCATCACCTATAACAAAGCATTGCCTCGTAAGTCACGCACGATAGGAACGTGCCCTACGATGCACAGCCCTGCGTCCATCAGCTTGAGGCATACAGATGTTAAGCCTCATGTGCCTGTAATTACACCGGCAACCACACTCTTCAAACCGAAACACAGCGTTGCTGCTTGGCGCCAGAAAAAGGCGTGGTGGTAGTACTTCCCCGGACGAGCCCTTCACAAAGAGCTCTACTACTCTTAAAATTAAATTAAATTAAATTAAAATAGACATCTTATTCATCTTAATCATAATTATGGAAATTGGGTTTATAAACGTGTTCTTGTCTTCTCAAGATTAATGTTGCGCTTTATTTTTATTATGTCTACAATAGATTTGATAATTTTTATATTCTTTAACATTTTCAAATACCTTTAATTAATAAATATTTCATTCAGAATCACGTTTTTTGTTTTTCTACAAAGCTGCTTTCGTTCAACGTTCGTACAGTGACTCGTATGTTGCCTATTGGTAGATGATGTTACTCCAAGGTTGCTACCATTCAGAACATCTTCCTTTCATTCCGATCTAAACCATTTTTCATGGGATTTGAATAGAACAGCTGAATTGAAAGCCGCTACTTTCTCTGTTGTTGAAACTTTTGTAAGTATCTACTTGTTATTATACGACTTAATTCGTAATACGTTGAGTATAGATATATTATTATATTGAATTTTCAACAGTTTTAGAATTTTTAGATTTCGGACGTGAAAATTAAAACATCAATAACATAATGACATAATTATTGTAACATAGTAAACGACAAAAACTACACAAAAATAATATAGCAATATGCAGTACCTTGCTTGGCCACTCTATTGTGTATTTATGAAAATAACTAAGTAAATAATATTCTAAGACATTTTTACACAGCCTCATCGAGCCCCAAGCTAAGCAAAGCTTATACTATGATAACCAGCCAATACCTCCCTATTTACCAATTTTTTAAATCAACTATGTTAATAAATAAAATCTATTTTTAATCCAGATTATATCGCGGCGCGCTGGCGGGTATCTAAAGTTAGTACGTATAGTATTCCTCTCTAACAATGAAATACCCAAGCACTATAATGAGTTTCTGCAAAAGTATTCAGTTCTCACATCCCACATAAACTTGTCTGCGAACATCCTAAGTTAGAAGTGCTTCTGCGAACTCCCGCAAAGGAAACGCAATGAAACAAATGCTATGCACATGGCACATGCTGCTGTATTATTTATAGTGAGAATTGCGATCCTGGTCAGTCCACCCTACAATTCATTATTTTAAAAATAAATCCTGAATACATGGAATAGTAAATGTATTGTTATGTTATATGTACGAGTTAGTCCTCGTATGCCGGTGTCCTGTTGTGCTCGGTTAAATTAATCAAATAACTACCAATCAAATAGTTTATCATGGGTCGGTATTTTTTATTGGTCAATATAATTGATTAAGAGGTTGATAGTTAGTATAGAAATAGAACTGTCCTTTATTACGCAATAGGACGCATCCCAAGTTATTTTATATTGTCCATAATATTGACAAATCTCAGTAGTATTTTGGTTATTGAACTAGAACGCTTAACAAGTTGAACTTATTGAACCTACAAGGAGATGTCCTTGTAGGTTTAATCGTTCTAGTTTAAAAACCCAAAAACACTGAGATTTGAGCTCACAATCGAATTATTCAAGCAGAGCTCCCTCCATTTTCCAAATCACAGCATCACGGGTGCCCAATTACAACTATAAAATGTGAAATCTTTGACTCCCGTCAAATCCACTCATATATACTCACAAAAAGAGGATTTTATTGAAGAACAGGCGACCCCAAACGGGCCTACTAAAATAAATTAATCGGCGTGTTCGAAAAACAAAACAAAAGAAACGGTAAATCCCACACTGGGCGAAGACAATACACAACGTCATGAAGTTGTTCTCCCGCCAGGCGGCGCCACTGCCCCTTCTCCCTCACCCACGTGCGTAACTACCCAGCCACACCATTCCATATCTTATCTCCCTCATCCCAAGATTGAAATTAGAGTCTACGTAACGCTGATGCAACAAAACGACACCAAAGGATATAACACCTTATCAGCCACCATATCGCGTTACCATTAAACACATTTTGATTCGTTCCGCAGCCGCATTCCTAATAACATTTTGCTGTCGGTGTTCGACCTTTGTGCTTTTATTTCTGACCGCTTCTGCTAACGAAAAAACTGTTTAAAATTGTACTGAACCAACACAGTAGCAAAGAATTTCATGAACAATGTTTTGAAAGTGAAAAGAATATAGTACCTACCTACAATGTTACAAAAACATAGTAATCCTCTAATCATCTTAGTGAAGCAAACCGAAACAAAATATTGATAGTTATATTGCTCAAGACCCCACAGCAGGCTAATAAATTGAAGGCAGGCAGGGCAGGCTTGAAATCATACAGCCAACGTCATTATGCACCCCAAACATAACCGCTCCCCAGAGTATTGGGTGGTATTGGTTCCTGATGAATGACCCAATAAATACCAATAAGGCATAACGTGACACGTACAAAACATTCCTCAGGCATAAAAGCATTATCCTGTTAAGTAATTTATTTCTTCTTCAGGTTAGTGAACAGTTATTTTATGGGGCCACTTAAACAGTCTATAATCCTACCGGTTATGGTACAAAAGAGGGTGTCGGAACCATAATGCCACACCATAAACCGTATAGCTGGAGTGGAACCTTCAAACGCAGACACCTGTTTCGAATTTGAGCACATAAATCTTATTTTTTAAAGGTATTTACGTGTTTAAGGGTCCCATATCTATGGGCACGAGGGTTTTTAAGATGTAGTGATTTAAAGCGTAAATATTGAAATCCACTTTCGTTTTCTTCTACTAAGAAAGCCCATGGAAATGCAATTAAATTAAACATCTTACTAATAATGCTCACGAAAGTCAGCATAATCCAAAGTTGCTAATGTTTGTTCATTTATTCTAAGTAGTACTAAAATTATTTCCTCTCCTTTTACTTTACCGTCATTTCCGAAAGCTCTTGCAACAACAAAGGAAATTTCACTCACAATTAGATCAGCTTAAACTTGTGAGCTTAAAATATTACCCATTCCTAATTCCAAGCTATAAGTGGTGAGTCATCGGCCCCTGACTCAGAGACTTCATCCCGTTCTGTACTCTCAGCACTAGTTTGAGAGAATTGCTACTCTTCAAATATTAGATCATGATCTTAGCGAGGAGAAATCTTTATTATTCGCCTGGCGTCACTTTGTAGTCTAGCTCACATTTGTTGCTAGCTCAAATATAAACATCAATGGAGCTAATTATAGTAATAACAACCACCATACCTATTTCTGCCACAAAGAACGTATGCATTGCTATAAGGATTGTTCTGATTTGTGTATGGAAGCAGTGTAATACCACATTGGACACGTTTTGGATGAACGTCATTTTAAGGTTATTTAATTTGTCATAGGGTTCATGACTTTTACTCTAAAAAAGAAAATTACATGCAACCTGACACGCAAGAAATAAGGCTTGTGTACTTGTGCTAAAGAAACTGCCTTCATTGAGTGCAACGATGGAGCAAAGCTTGTTTTTAACATCCCACGCGACCGGTCTAGGCTATCTAAACCTATATTTTACGTACCGACTATCTTTAACTAGTATAAACTATAAAGTGGCTAATTTACTGCAGGAGGAGGCTATAGTACCTTTAAAGAAGGATATAAAATTATTTGTAAGGCTATCAAGTACTAATTCCTAGACATCATTTGCTACCGATTAGTGGCTTGTGCTACTTATTGTAGAGCAGGTATTTAGCTAGCTAGATGTCTATTTAAAATACTTGCTAGCCTTTTCCAATTTCTGTCTTACCACACTGAAGCTTCATCAGTGCATACTAATATTTTGTAAAATGAATCCTACGAAAAAACGATAGGATCTAAATCACTTCTTGCCTATTAAGTTTATTGCCCTTGGTGTGGAATTGGCGCTTATAAATTTACCGACGTTTCATAGTGAGCCTTGTGAATTGAGTAAAAATCATTTAACTGACCGTAATTTATTTTTCAATAAAAAGAGTAAGTGAATCGTTCATATATTCTAGTAAATCAATAACATTGGAGTGACCATAATGACACTATAGGTATCAATTTCGAAAAGCTTTTCGTAGATTAAGATATTGTAGTGCGAGTATTGTGAGCAAGACCACCCGCGGCTTCGTTTACATATGACAGCACAATGTGGCATACAAATAAAGCCACGATACCACCGCCTATTAGGCAAGAGTAACATACTGTACAATACTTTAAAATTCATGATTTTTATTTGTAACTTCTTTATACGACATTGGTAGGTTCTTCTGAATTTCGATAAAAAAAAGAAACGGATCTCTTAGTAAAATCCAGTAAGGTGCGGCAAATGCCTGCTAAGTTAGAAGCATCTTCAAACATAACTTTGGAACATTTTTCAGTAGTCTGTGCTTCATACGTAACAGGTTGCAAGCTCATCGCCCATAGTATATTAGCTCTATCTATAGCAAAGGCCTCCCTCATAAATTCCCTAACATGTTTCTGAAACCTATATCTACTACCTACTTCCCGCGATCTTTATAATTCGTCGATCCATACGTTTCGTTACCGGTTCTGGAACGCCATTCGAGAACCTACATTCCCCAGTGGCTATAGGTTTCGCAATTAGCTCACATTGAAACTGACATGTCAATTTGTGTGATAATAATTTGTCTTGATTGCATTTCACTGTACTCTCATTGACATGGTTAGAGAATAATGTTATCAGTAGCGGACGCAGCAACATTACCCGCAAATTGGGTTAGATTGCAAACACTTATCTTGGCTGCATTTACGCAGAAACCCTGTTTCATCCACGCAATACATTTTGCCATGACAAACTAAAGTACACATACATAACTACACAGTTTCAACCTTAAAATAAATAAAAGCACAGTGATGAAATAGCTTGGCTCTTTCGCTAACAACAATCTGTAGCAGAACATAAAATACCTTCACAAAAAGAGCAAAACATAAAACGCAAATGTACAGGAAGTATACCTGGTATCAACATAATTGCAGCAACAGACACATAACGGGACTATGCACTTTGTAATACAAAGTTATAGAAAGCTTAATATAATGATAGAGCAGAAGTTTATAGTTGATGATAAGGCCATCGCAGAAGATAATAGAGTTAGTATTACTGGTATTGAATCGATAACGGCCATTTAACTGATTAATGACGCATTATTCATATTGAATCCAATGAAAGGTGTCTCATAAAAGTAAATCAGGATAACGTATGAGCTTTTGATCTCAAGTCAAACAAATAAGTATAAATAAGCACACACCTAAAACCATCGGCAAAAACAACATAATTATAAACGTAAAAAACGAAAAGAAGACAAAAAAGTCCTCATTGGCTGTACTCGTGTAAAGGGATGCTTCTTTTAAAGGAAGTAACTACACAGCTTCATTTTTCTGAAGTAGGGTTAAATCTATGAAAAACACAATAAAAACGTTCTAAATTCGGTAGATCAACTCTGAAACGTAATTCCATCCCCTGCTTAGTCAACCAAGCATCAGAGGACCGCTAACCACAAACTGCGGTCAGCTTGACCCCTCCAATTTCGATTGCTGGATCATATTACTAGAGGTGTTGACGCTCTCACTACGAATGTACAGTTGACACTCTTTACTCTTCACTATTAGCTTCCACTATTTTCTAACATAGTTATACGAACTAAGACCGCCAATAGTGGGACAATCTTATTTTACTTTTTCGCGTATCCTATACTCGTTACAGTATCGTTGTGCCCGTGGTGGGCCCAATGTGAAATGGACCCCAGCATCACCTCCCGTGAATGTCTTGAGGAGATAGGCATCTCCTGTCCTGAGTACTAACACTAACACTCACCAATCTCTCGACAAGTGACTACGGCAAACCCCTTAAAATATGGGGAGGCTTATGTCCAACAGTGGACTTATCCAGGTGATGATGATAATGATGATGACTATGCTATCAATAAATAATATTATGTCTTTATTTACTTGTTTATGTTGATCAATATAAAACATATTTCCCAAACGTTAAGAGTTCTAATGGAGCTGACTATACCATGCATCAAACACCATCACATTCTAATTAACTTTGCTTGTCCACTATCTATGAGTTGTTTACTCTATTACGTGCTATTGACATCTAATTGACGACCTCTATGGTGTGTTGGGTGACAAGCTTGAGGTATGGGTTCGATCCCCACGACAGTACACTGTCTACAATTGTTTGTTCTGGTATTGTGGATCCGAAATGTGATAGAAACTATGATGTTTTTCGCAATTTCTGAAACATATGGCAGGGAATTCTAGTGTTCACTTAGTTAAGAATGCCGTTCTGTTATTTTTTGCCTTTTAAAACTTGACGACTTTTGCATTACAACGTTCTTCTATACCAGTATTGAATTGCCAGTTTTACGATTTGTTTTATTCATTGTACTTAGTTGTACCTACAGTTATGTTGCTGTAATATTTATATAATAAAGAAGAGATCGATGTGATAAGGAGATCGCGTCGTAGAGAGCAAAATGAAAACTTATTTATTAAAGCACTGACAAAGACCAAAGCTCTTATATTTAAAACAAAGAACGAAGTTCTTTTTACATTTAATTAACTATCCTTTGGCTACGATATCACCTGATGGAAATTGACGATAAAACCAACTATTCAGCAGGACGGTCTAGAAAACACCTATTCACTCTTGCCTTGCCCTTTAAGTGATAAGAAAACTGACGATGGCAATGTGTTCCATTCATCAATGAATTCCAAATCACTTTGCCAGATCTGTAATAAAAATGTGGCACATATTATGGCCGCCACGATAAAACATTGACAAAGCGTGTCTTCCGCTCCCCCACTAACCCAAAGCTATTAGCATCTGCACGCGTTAACTAAAAGGCTAAAACAATGGGCGGATGTACGCCAGGATATGTGCCCGACACATTCGCATCTCACAGTGACGTCAGCTATTTCAATTTAGGAATTTCATGTCCATTAATCGACTGGTTTGCTAATTGTTTAGCTGGGGAAAATCAAACCATCAACTTCAGAGAGTTTCCACCAAAAACACTTTTAGATAACAATAAGAAGCTAATGAATTGACTGACTTATAAAAGCAGTAAAAACTAAGCTTTACGTAACGTACTTCGTTAGTTTCCAACAACACTGACGTTATCGATGTAGGTTGATAGCTAATACGGCCACAAACATCGAGTAAATCGTTATAGTTAGGCAGATATATTTCGTACAAAAACGTACAATCACGTATTAAACTATCGATTACACATGGGAATGCCACTTAATAGCCAGTTTCCATACTACTTGTATAATTTAAGTGCCTACATTAAGCCCATTTACGTATATCAAATACTCAAGTATCGGATGAGAACACGAAGTTCCCACAATCAAAAGAATCATTACAAATGCTTAAAACGTCTGATATTCGATTCTTATCAGATTTTGATTACCCATTTTCAATTCCATATTGTATAACTGTATCAATAAATCTCGGAATAAAATATCAATGCATTAATACGATTGCACAGGAAATGCTATAGAAGTTTTCCACAGATAAAGTCCCGTCCGCTACGTTAAACATCGCATGGATCGCTAATCCGAGCGGAACATTGCAAAACGTCGGGCAAACTGCTACTCTTTGTGTAACTCTAATGAGAGCCACGTGGCTGTCCCCTGCAATGCAGACTGCACAATAAAACAACGGAACAGTTTGTGCACTCAGCTTTATTCCTGCAGGACTAGCTGTCGCGTGACTCCGAATAGTTGCGGCTCGGGTGTACCGCAAGGCGCGCTGTTAGTCCCGCTGCTATTTATTCTATTTACTAGTGAATGGCAGTGGATGTTACCGAAATAAGCAACTTTGTCTGTAGTTCAAGCTATTTGTCTTATTTTATTTTTAACGAGAATTCGAAGTAAATAAGCGGAATTTGTTTCATGCTGAAGCTTTTCGTAACGTGAACTTTTGCAACAAATCAACCAACTAACTCAGTACCAATTTATTTTTAAGCCCACATCAATAAGTTTACCATTATGATTTATTAATTTGTCTTTATCACTAAAGCTTGGAAAGATAAGAAATCACGAAGGCTTATTTTAAAATTTTGATTATCTGTTACCAAATAGTGACGGTATGTTAGAAAGAAAGAAAGAAAACACGTTTATTCATCCACCACCGTAAAAAAATAAAATAAAATTAAAAACTAAAATAACATAATAAAACAAACCAGTAAGTATACAAACTAAAAAGATAAGAATATATATATGTATATATCTCTATTTATGTAACATTCAGTGGTGGTGAATGGGCCAACAGCTCAGCATATGCTACTATATAATGTTAAAAACTTTGAATACTACTAAACACAAGCCTTGGATCAAATTCTATAATTCCAACTTGACGGTTCCTAACAGCCGTCAGGCAAGCGAAGTCAGGTTATTCTCTCATCAACGATACATAGGCGCACTTTCCGACAACTTTCTCGATCTCTTTCGATCTTTTAAGCTTCACAAAATACAACTTCCCCAATGATGTTCATCGAAACGTTATTCAACATCTGTTTGAAGGCATCCACGACATAAGCACGAGATCTTTTGAATGGAGTGTTTGTTCGCGCGTTGTCGTCAAACAAAACAACGTAAACATTGGGCATTAGGGGCGTCGCTCGCGTCGCAGTCACAGCGCGGCGAGCTTTGTGTGGACCCACATGATCCACTCCGAGGGCTATTAAGTGTATTGTTGCATCGAGTTCACTAACACGGTCACGTTTCCATGGCATCCGACTCACCTAATTGCGCGAAGACCTTGGGCCTGACGTTCTCCTGCCAGGCGGCGGCGGCCACGGCGAGCAGTGCCGCGAGCACGGCACAGCGGAGCACGATCATGGCACTAGTCACAGGTCGACATCACTCGGTACACTCGCGACGCACGGGGTGGCGTGTCACAGACGGGCAGAAGGCGCAGCGGCCGGCGGCGGACTGGCGCGGCGGGCGCCGGGGTTCCTCCGCGCCTGCGCCGCCGGCGCCCCGCGGTCTCGCATGCGTGGGGCTGCGGAGTGCGGACGTCGCACGTGACGCAGCCCTCCTCGCCCCAGCGCACCCTCGAGAGCACACGACTCAAGTCCACCCGCTACCACGCGACTTCATAATCGCGTTAAAAAAGCGCCTGCATATCCTAATGAACGCCGACACTAAACCTGCAATTAAACCCGACAGGGTGCTGCCGGAGGCGATGCTTTTGTTTATAAGCGCATTTAGGTATATTAAAAATTCGTTAGTTGTAAGGGGAGCGACAGTTCAGCGAATCGCAAGATCGTAATTACAACTTTGATGATTTAACAACGGGGATTTGGCAGCAATGCGTCGCGCGATCATTAAGTTCCCCTTACGGGAAAAATCAGATCGTGCTCTTTCGACTAATTGAGGTAGGTACGCAGGTTTTACCTTCATCTCCTAATGACCTGCCTGTAGTTAAACTCATTATTTGCTTTGTTTAAAGTGGCAGTTACCTCCACAAATACGCTGGAGCATTGTTTAATTAATTAACCTGAAAGGCCTTATTCAGGCCCCACCATTACGACTCTATTAAGAAAATTGGAAAGCTAGTAACAAAGTAATAAACTGATGTTGAACGATCGTATATTCTAATTACACACATCGTAAAATTAATCGGTTGTTACTAAACCGAATGCAATCGCATCAGAAAGCATGGAAAACAAAACTTTTATAAATTAACTTTAGCAAAGTTCCAAGTCCCTTTCGACATCATTCAAATGGAACTCTGTCAAAATGAAAACTACTGTACTTACAACATTGGGGTGGTTTGAAAGCATACCTATTCATTATTATTAATTGGTAAAAGTTGCTCCCTAGTATTTTTAGTGGTACAGTTGGGCCTTTGTCATAGTTATTCGCGGAATTCATTCATACTGGCATTGTATGCTTACCCGTGTGAAAATGAATATAATACAATGACATATTCGGCATGATTTCAAACATTGATTTGCTGCTTAATTTCTGATGATAACCTTTAATTATGTTTCCGAAATAGCATCCCGTTTTCCAGAATCATCCAATTCAGTTACAGCAGAATATAAAACTTAAATATCTTTTACTTCACATTCGCAAAGAATTGACCAAATTAAGAACGCCAAGTTCGATTCTGAAACTACTCGTACCTAGACTTCCGAAATGGGTAGATAAAGTTAGATTTCTGCATAACTTGTTTTTTTCTGACCAAATTGTACAAAACAGACAGGTCAAAGTTTTTTATTAGTTTAAGGATCATAGATTAACGCTATTACACAGACTGACGGAAATATTTCAATCTACAGACCCCCCCAGTCATTAGCAAATCTATGGGGGGCCATATAGATATAGGCTGCAGTGTGTTTCATCAGGCTGATATGATGATGATTCGACCGCCCCTTGCCCTAATGAGATATTTATATATATCTGCAAGAAGACCTATCTATCCATGATTTCTTCACAGTTAACTAAAGTCGATACAGAACGTGGAATAGACACACGTTCGGGCTTCCCGTATAATAATCCAATTAGAAGGAAATTTAAGGCGCGCTCGAAGGCATTGCAATGAAACGAGATAATACAATAAAGGTTTCCTAGGAAAATTCTCTTGGATTCCGCTAATTCTACAAGGGGCTACGCTAGCACAAGTTTCATGAGAGTCAAGTTCATGGCGTGGGACACAACTTCAAAAGGCCTCAATCACGACTCTTTTCCAGCTAGATTAGCCTACCATAGAGCAAGGTCGAACATCAATATACCTTTAAAAATATACACAACTAGCCAAATCCATCTTACGAATTAAAGAAAATGAATGCGTGAGCACGATCCTCCTCCATCGCCATCACTGATGATTTTTTTTTAAATAACATTACCTTTTTAATTTGTACTCTAATTTTAAGTTCAATAATTTCAAAATATTGATTTATATTTTTTTTGTCTTTAGTATGAGGGTAAACATTTTTTCTTATTTTTTTTCCTTATTTGAAAAGTACAAATGTGCACGCACTTTTTAATCGCAAAATATTTTGTGTCATAAATAGTATTCGTACATACCAACTTACAACACCTGCAAAGGATAAAGGTCTACCTACCTAACTACTTGCATAGTACTCTTGTAACCAGGCAATAAATTTCAAAAGACTTTTTTTGGTGATGTTACTTGTCGTAAATTTTGGAATAAAATACACTATCAAAATTATCGGTCCATTTGACCAACTGAAATTTATTTTTTATTTTTGGGGTCCTCTGGACCGCATCGGTCCAGTTTGACGCGGTCCAGATGACCAACTACTCACTTTCTCAACTTAAGATGACTTGCTCTTTCTCCATGTGAATCATAAGTCTGTCTAGTTTTTCTGCTATTCACTTTGCACTTGTATCAAATACTTGATTTACTTGATCCTGATATAGCTATTTGCAACGTTATTAACTGAAAGCTCGATCAAACTTGTGACTTGACATCCGATTACGTCAAGTCACTCGCCATTTCAGCTATTACATCGAATTAGATAGAGATTCGTGACTTCACATGCGATTAGTTTTGATGGGACTTTCATAAACAGGCCGTTATTCTAATACACCCACATTATTGTAGATATACCTAGCTATTTTTCTATTACAAAAAACATTAAGAATGCCAGACATCGCCCCCGCGGTAACTGTATCTAGAAGAACTCGTTGTTTTGAACATCATAGTGATATAATAAGACAATACTGACTGCAATGCACCTTTTATGCGCAATATCATTATAGAATAGAAAATATTATTTTCGCCACAAAAACCTTTGAGTTTAGAGTTGAGTTTGGTTAACTTGGAGTTTCTGACTGGCATTTCATAGACATTTTATTTTTATTTATTTATTTAACAAAATCAATAATTACAGTATTCACTTTACAACATCGTGAAACCTAAGGTTTGTGTCATGTTGGCACTGACTCGAGCTGTTACACTTTTTAAACACAGAAATTAAAGTAGTATTAATTAGTAAGTAAATTTCTTAAAATTCAAATTACATAGACACATTGTATCCGCTGTATAAGTTTTTTGGAACTAAGTAATAGCCCCTTGGTATAACTGCTTGACAAGTTTTTTTAGGAATGGCTATAATAATCGAGTAACGGCTGATTTCTTAAAGCTCGATCAAAACTAATCGGATGTCAAGTCACTCGCCATTTCAGCTATTACATCGAATTAGATAGATATAGCAAGTGACTTGACATCCAATTAGTTTTGATCGGGCTTTCAGAAACCGGCCGTAAGCCTCTAAATTGTGGCAAGATAGATTTTATATTGTATTTTGAATCAATAAAAATAATACGTTTACAAGTAATGAAATAAAACCCCCTGAAGGTTTAAATACAAGTATTGGAACACCTAGTATATCACTATTATGCCACTGTGTACGTTCACACTTTCTGTAAAATATATTATTCTCGGAAAGTGAACTCTGAGAAATAAATATCTTTAACATGAGACTTGAGACGCAGCGAGCGAGAAGTTGTTTGACGGTTGTCCCCCTCTTAACTTTACATCTCAGAGTGATATCTTTGGACGTGCTCTTGGAGAATACAATTTGTTATAGAACAGAAAGAGCAGCTCAAGATCAGGGGGTATATTTCCCGTCAGTTAAAAAAAGTAGTATATTTACGAGCTTAAGATACCCAAGCCTGTATTTTATAGATCAAGGCCGACCTTCGAAGCCTTATTTAGGTTTTTATGGCGTCTCAGGCGGCTAGTACCTCATTCAAGATTATGTGTTCTTGATGTGCTGAAGACCTTACTAGAAATATCTTTGTAGTAAGTCAATAATATAGAAATGAAATAAAAATAGCCTCACACGAAAATAGACTCACAGCTTTGGAAGAAGAAAAAAAAGAAAATTTGTAAAGTTCCTAACTAGTTATTGTATAGTAACTAGTTATTGTATAGTAACTAGAAATAGTATAGTAACTAATTATTGTATAATAACTAGAAATAGTATAGTAACTAGTTAATGTATATTAACTAGAAATAGTATAGTAACTAGTTATTGTATAGTAACTAGAAATAGTATAGTAACTAGTTATTGTATAGTAACTAGAAATAGTATAGTAACTAGTAATTGTATAGTAACTAGAAATTGTATAGTAACTAGTTATTGTATAGTAACTAGAAATAGTATAGTAACTAGTAATTGTATAGTAACTAGTAATCGTATAGTAACTAGTAATCGTATAGTAATTAGTACCTAAATAACTAAAAAAAAAATACCCTAAAAAACCATCACCTAAGAAAACCATAACTAAGAAAACATTGCCACGTATTTAAGTCACGCAGATATAAACCTGTATTCTCTTATCTGTGGTAATAGGCATTCTCCAAACATTAATGTCAACATTAGGTAAGGTTTGAAAGAATAATTATATTTATGGTGTATTTTAAATCTTATAAAGTTTGTTTTGAATATATAATAATTTAAGGTACTTTCAGGACAAGAACAGGGTCTTCAAGATGTATTAATTAAAGGAATAAATTATAAATAACGAGCGTGGCTGCCCCCTATTGAGTTCACAGCCTTCAAACTCCTTCACGCACTGGGGTTTACTGACGCAGCCGCTTTTTTACTACACACCATTCTAGACAGAATATTTTTTCATTTAATTTCATTATTTTTCCAAATTACAACGCATAGATAAACACTTTTTCTTATCTTACCAGAAAAATTACTTAGTCGACAGCGATAGAAATAGTGGGACAATCAGTCTGAATCAGTCCCAGTATTTCTATCAATAGAAATACCTAATAGAAATAGTGGGATACACCCATATTATTTACTGTCAACATTGTTTTAGTCATATTTTATCAGGCTGATATAGGCATCCATCCTCTCAAGTAACCCAACGAACGTTCGTTGGGTTACTTACTACATAACAATTTAGTTGAGCCTAGGTACGTACCTAGGCTCAACTAAATCGTGATGGTTTCGAGAAAGTTTTCATAAAAAAAGGTATACTACTGTGACACACAAAAACATCTAAACCATAAACTAAAATTTTAAAAAAAATTGGATGGTCCCCCAATGGTGGCCCTCACACGAACTTTACATACACAGAAAACCTCAGCGTCTATAAATACCAGTGCGTAGATTAAGATGCTGTCATTTGTCCCTGGACCCCGCAATCCGCTGGACCAAATATCGAGTTCGAGGGTTCTCCCCTATTCGGAACATCCAAAACTTATTACCTCCTTGCACGATAATTAACTCACACATAAAACAGGTTGCTGCTTTTTACCAGTATCCTGGTTTTCTAAACCTCTTGCGTGTTAGATTTTCTTCATTAAAGTCTATTCATGTATTCGGAAATCAATCCGTTTTCGTTGGTGAAGGATATAATTACTGCAAAACAGTACACTAATAACAGAGATATTTAGAGGTATATTTACGCCTTATGTGTGACGACTTCTTGAGATTTATCTGGCGATTCAGGAGGAATGGATATGAATATCGATTCATATTCATCGATAAGAGATCGATTGAATTGAATTTCATTCTTCTCAAGACATCACTGTAGATGTCTATGAGAAATTGTTAGATACGTATCGAGTGATAAAGAGCGCTCGATATTGTTATCTAATGAATTATAGATTATTGAAACTATGACAGTTTTTACATATTATGGCTATAACACAATAAATGTTTTCGGTCTCTGACCCACAGCACAGAGCTACTACCAACGGAGCTGTGAGAGAGCTGTGTGTGAGGCCTTGGAAACTATTGAGAGACGAGCCAAAAGGCCCATAGGTATACACGTTGTTCGAGTCTAAGCTCCTGACTCTCGAGCATTTCCGTCTACCAAAGTTGCCTGTCTATCGATATTCTACAGGATACATTTCGGAGAGTGTGCGACGGAACTCCACAGCTTGATCCCCTCATCCCCGTTCTACCATCGGACCACCAGACGTACGGAGATGAGACATCCATTCATGGTTGGCATACCAACTGCCCGCACCAAACGCTTTGCTTCAAAATCCATCATGCCTTATACAGCCAAAGGATGGAATTCTTTACCGGCTTCCGGTTTTCCGAATGCCTATAATTTGGATGTCTTCTAGTGAAGAGTGAATAGGTATTTTCTAGGTAAACGTGCCACATCGTCGACCACATCTTCACTTAACATCAGGTGAGATTGCGGTCAAACGTTTTACCTAAAACTTGTAAAAAAACAGCTGTGAGAACTGTCTCTAGTATGAAACTGACAGCCTGTTTTCTACGTAAAATCATCCCTACTACCTCCCTGATCATAATTCATTCGTTTTATTGATGCCCAGCAATTAACTTATGACTTTTTTGAGATCGACTTTCCAAATTATGTTGAATACGTACAAATTTTAATTTAGGTTTGAGGGGGACTTTGAACTTGCTCTTTTATGAAAGTTAGAGAATGGCGTTTCAATTGATGTACCTATATTGAAAGAGTTCACTTCGAATGATTGCAAAATCTCGTGGAGCAGAAAAGTTACAAAAAATGCTTTTTCATTCATTTTAATGCTTTTTTGAAATAAAGTTGATTTATTTTTAATACACGCACCGAAAAAAGTAACAAAAGCTTTGATATTCTAAAAGTCTATCATAGACTAGTTTTTGTAATATTACAACTTGTAGTAGAGTGTTTTTTTGTAATTTACTACTGTAGCAAATCTAAAAGATCTGAAGAGATATTAATATCTTCAATGCCTGGAGATTCAGTAGGTAAGTAGTATTTTTTTCATGTCATTCGCATCAGAATTTTCATTCAGCATGGCTATGCAATCGTAAAGACGCTTCCAATTAGCACTGATTTGGATCAGCTGAGCTATCTCTAGATCGTTTGCAAGGGTCTGGTGATAGCTCAGCTGTTTCACGTGTATATTGTATATATTATGAATACTTGTATTCACTGTAATTTTCGTTGAATATAAGGTTATAATTTGCATAGAGTTTGTAGAAAGAAAGTAGGTAAGTAGACACTAAATAAAGGCCTGTTCAAAGAAAGTTGTATTATCATTATAGACACATAGTCACTTTATCTAGGTATATGATCACATAAGGTATATAAATACGAAATACTAGCTGCCACCCGCGTATTAGTAGTGATTGCTAACATGATATAAATATCAGTGCAGGGAAAACGGATTAAAATGGGTTTTCCCTGTATTCAATCAGTTTGTTCAATTTTTTTACCCCGTTCCCGGTAATTTTACGGGATAAAAAGTAATACTAATCTAGGTTTAAGAGTAGTAGAGCTCTTTGTGAAGAGCTCGTCCGGGGAAGTACTACCACCACGCCTTTTTCTGCCGCCAAGCAGCGTTGCTGTGTTTCGGTTTGAAGAGTGTGGTTGCCGGTGTAATTACAGGCACATGAGGCTTAACTGTAGGCCTCAAGTTGATGGACGCAAGGCAGTGCATCGTAGGGCACGTTCCTATCGTGCATGACTTACGAGGCAATGCTTTGTTATAGGTTAACACTTAACATTCGGTAGGCCATCTGCTTGTTCCATCAGCTAGTTGTATAAAAAAAAGGTTATGAAATACATTTGTTATAAGTTTCATCCCGATCTGTGGTTAGAGCGTGATTGAGCCACAAAAATCCATATCTAAACATCGTAACTTTCGCATATTCATATAAATGTGATAAAATGTCATGCGAGGGCGTGTAAGTACCATTATGACATCAATGTCAATTAAAAACTACAATAAGATATATTTCAGTATAAATCTTGATGTAGTGACATAAAAATCCTATTCAACAGCAACAACACAAAGAGTTAGTGCGATAGGACAAAGCGGCTCGTAACGTGGCATTACGTCCCACTTGATTTGTGGCGAAGCAAACATTCTACTGTCTCTTTAGACTGGCGCTCTTTGAAATGTACGCCAAGCTATTTGTTTTTTTATACGAAAATGTGATAGAATGAGCCAGTGTCAGGTGGGCCTGATATAGAGCGGCTGTTATTACCTCACGGAGCGGTCATTGAAGACGCGCCTGGAGAAGTACGACTACTGCTATTTCTGCCACCTAGCACCATTACTGTGTTTGAAGGGTGTGGTTGGACGCAGGGCAGTACATCGCAGGGCACGTACATACCGTGCGTGACTTGCAGGGCAATGCTTTTGTTATAGGTGATGGTTACCACTTAACACGAGATGGGCCTGCTTGTTCCATCAGCAGGTTGTATAAAATAAAACGCCTTTATGTGACATTTCACGGCGTCGATCAGTTAAAGACATGAGTGTAATTCTCTGCACTGGCACCCACACATCGGATATAGGAACATTACAATGCTACCACCCTTTGGCGGAAGATAAACGTACGTACTTCCCCAAACCAACTTTTGGGGTTTTTTTTCTAGTCAGAGGTATCCATTTCCAAAATCCATTAGTGAACAACCGGCTTCGAACCCACTTTACTATCTGAAGGCGGGGTCACTCTCACTACACCGCCGGTGCTCGCTTCTACGACGTTTCTTTTCAAACAGACAATACAGACCTTCTTACAATGGAAAAAATGGAGCCCTGACCACGTCCTGAGAAAAAAACAGACTGCCAGTGGAAATAGATATCAAATAGTAGTGATCCACAAGATTACCGTAGAAATACAAAAAATAATTAGGTTTGATAGTATTTTTTAAATCTATTGCTATATATTAAAGCTGTTAATAGTAAAAAAGTTGAAGAGTTTTTTATTACTTTTCAACTTTGTCGTCGAGCCGAGCTAAGTTATAAAATTCCACTTAGCTACTTCAATAACAGCGTGTTAGTACGTAGGTATTAAGATTTTATATTTAATTAAAAATACCTTGCTGTGCCCGAGCTGGTCGCACTGCGGCCAAGCTTTTAGTCTATTTTTCTAGATAATTGATCGAGTGAGCGAAGCGAACGAAGATCTTAGTTTCAACTTGGGCGATTTGGCATTTTATGTATGTATGTATGTATGTATGTATGTATGTTTGTCTGACGATAACTTGAACCGTTGATACGATCTGCATGAAATTTGATATGTCGATAGCTTGTACTTGAGAAATTTACTGGTAAGTATATGAGTAAAATCGGATGAAGGGTTTTTGAGATATGGGGTTTTTAAAGGGGGCAAAAATAAAAAAAGTTACATAAAAAAATCAAGTTACATGTCATATGAAAGGACTTTGTTTAGGTTGGACATCCCAAAACAATTTTTACTTTTTTTTGGGACACTCGGTTTTTGAGATAAAATAATAAAAGTTAAATTAAGATAACCAGCGATCCAAGAGCTCCCATCTCTAAGAGTTCCGTTGACATCAAGGTTTTTCTACTGGTCGGCCAGTTTCTTTGCTTTTTCTTATTTTTTTTTCTTGAAATATATTAAAGAGGTACTCAGTTCTCATAAAATGGTGACGACAACCAGGTTTGATGATGGAGCCAAGGTCTGTTCAACGGAACTCTTCAATAAAAAGGCCAATGGAGTTGAAACTTGGTTACCATACCAAGTTAGTAGGCGGTAGTCCAAAGATAATGTTTGGACTTGCCTCTGACTACTACCTACTCAAAGTTTTGATGCGTTCGTCGGGTCGCATCACGAGATCTCAGTTCGGGGCGAACTACTAGTTTTATGGCCTCAAAATTAGCTATTAAAAGACAGGGTCTACATAATAAATCAATAATTTTCAATATTTTTGCACACAGCGCTAACTATGTAATTAAAAAATCGATAATGTCTCTACCTTCGTTCTATATTTAATGTAGGTGTATTTCAAAAAAGTCTTAATTATTATTCTGATTTCTGGATCGCTCTTTCTCTTGTCGTGTCACTAGTTTCTTTCGAAACAGTGTGGAGAAAGGATGTGCAGTGCGCTTCAAGAGGCTCCTTTCCAGCACTTGACACATGTTATAGAACTTTTTAGGTTCTACGACATGCTGGTTTCCTCACGAGGTTTTCCTTCACCGTTTGAGAGTACTGGCATTGTGCACATACATTTTTGAACTGAAAAACTCATTGGTGCACGACCGGTTTCGAACCCAAGACCTTGGGATCGTAAGGCGAGACCGCTACCACTAGACCACCAGTACTATCTCTGGATCGCTATCTCAAGATTTTTCATCTATCTACCTTCCATCTGTTTACAGCTGGACTAAGTTTTCCCCCGTATTTTTTTCGTTCAAGAACTATTTTCAGGTTCACTGGATGGGGACAAAAAAATCGTCCGTCGAAACCGTCCTATGCTTCGTCTTCCGATTGGTAGTTGCCATTCGTGAACCATTAGAGTTTTTTGCTTTTCTATTTTTGTTTTCCTCTATTGTTCTTTTTTGTTGTTATTTTGGTATATGGGCAATTCGTCCCTCGCATTTTTGAAGTATGTTATTTATTGGTTGCATTTCGGCCATGACGTCAGCAAGCAAAACCTCTTGGTAGCATTTCGTCCTGTGTTCTCTGTGTCAAATAAATTTCGCTTTTTGATCGAGTGAGCGAAGCGAACGAAGATCTTAGTTTCAACTTGGGCGATTTGGCATTTTATGTATGTATTAGGTTGGGGAAAAAGTCTTTTCGCTTTATAGTATGTATAAACTTGTTATAAAATCTCTTTGGCTTATACTATTTGTATCTGGCTGGTTTTGATATCATTAAAAGTTTAAATTTTAAAGAACATAATTCCAAATTCAAATTAGGAAAATGTGTGATTTTTATTTGTTTTTCGTACTGTTAATGATGAGTGAATCTAATGAAGAAATTCGATACATTTTAAAATTTTACTACAAAAAAGGAAAAAATGCAACGCAAGCCGCGAAAAAAATTTGCGATATTTATGGACCTAGTGCAGTGTCTGTGAGAGTAGCACAAATTTGGTTTAGGCGTTTTCAATCCGGAAATTTTGATGTCAAAGATGCACGTCGCTCTGGTCGCCCTATTACGAATAAAATGGATGCCATTTTTGAAAAAGTGGAGCTAGATCGGCATATCAGTAGTTACGACGTAGCTGAAGAACTGGGAATTGACCACAAAACAGTTTTGGCACATTTGAAAAAAACTGGGTACACAAAAATACTCGATATTTGGGTACCTCACGAGCTCACAGAAAGAAACCTAATGAACCGTGTACTCATTTGTGATTCTTTATTACGACGTAATGAAACCGAACCATTTTTGAAGAAGCTGATAACTGGTGATGAAAAGTGGATCACGTACGACAAGAACGTGCGAAAAAGGTCGTGGTCAAAAGCCGGTCAGGCTTCACAGACTGTGGCGAAACCCGGGTTAACTCGCAACAAGGTGGTGCTGTGTGTGTGGTGGGATTGGAAGGGCATTATTCATTATGAGCTGTTACCACCAGGCAGGACCATCGATTCTGAACTCTACTGCGAACAACTGATGAGATTAAAGCAAGAAGTTGAGAGAAAGCGGCCGGAATTAATCAACAGAAGAGGTGTGGTTTTTCATCATGATAACGCTAGACCTCACACATCTTAAGCCACTCAGAAAAAATTAAGAGAGTTTGGCTGGGAGGTGTTAATGCATCCGCCGTATAGTCCTGACCTTGCACCTTCAGATTTCCACCTGTTTCGGTCTCTTCAGAATTCTTTAGGCAGTGTCAGGTTAACATCACGAGAGGACTGCCAAAACCACTTGTCGCGGTATTTTGATCAGAAGTCCCAAAATTTCTATATCAATGGGATCATGTCACTACCTACAAGATGGCAAAAAGTTATCGAACAAAATGGTACCTACATACTTTAGTTAAATGTAAATAAACTATATAAAAAAATGTTTTGAATTTTCTTAAAAAATGCGAAGAAACTTTTTCCCCAACCTATTATGTTTGTCTGGCCATAACTTTCGAACCGTTGCGTTAGTTCGATCTGCATGAAATTGCATAAGTGCAATTCTTCAATTAAGCATTAAATAGCTTGTACTTGAGAAATTTACTGGTAAGTATATGAGTAAAATCGGATGAGGGGTTATTAAGATATGGGGTTTTTTAAAGGGACAAAAATAAAAAATGTTACATAAAAAAATCTAGTTACATGTCATACGAAAGGGCTTTGTTTGAACATTCCTAAACAATTTTTACTTTTTTTCTGGGACGCTCGGTTTTTGAGATACAATAAAAAAGTTAAATTAAGATAACCAACGATCCAAGAGCTCCCATCTCTAGGAATTTCGTTGACATCAAGGTTTTTCTACTGGTCGCCCAGTTCCTTTACTTTTTCACATTTTTTTTCTTGAAATAAATTAAGAAGGTACTAGGTTCTCATAAAATGGTGACAACGACCAGGTCTGATGATGGAGCCAAGGTCTGTTCAACGGAAGTCTTCAATAAATAGGCCAATAGAGTTGAAACTTGGTTACCATACCAGTTAGTAGGCGGTAGTTAGAAAAAATATTAGGTTTGGACTTGCCTCTGACTACCACCTACTCAAAGTTTTCGTGCATTCGTCGGGTCGCATCACGAGATCTCAGTTCGGGGCGAACCACTATTCATAATTTATTTCCCAGTGTCAGCCAGTTCTTCGAGCTATATGGCCAGCTCATTGGTACCTACTCCAAACTTGATGATATACCTAGACAGATATCAGTGACACGAGTTCAAAACATGAATATTCCATTCGTCTCTATCAAAACCGTCTGGCTCCAGCGCTTGTTCTAATATCTGCAGTTTGCGCCAATTTGTATAGCCAGTATCACTACTACTTTTTTTTTATACAACTAGCTGATGGAGCAAGCAGATGGCAGATGTTAAGAGGTAACCATCACCTTGATGCATGATAGGAACGTGCCGTACCATGCACTGCCCTGCGTACATCAACTTGAGACATACAGATGTTAAGCCTCATGTGCCTGTAATTACACCGGCAACCACACTCTTCAAACCGAAACACAGCAACGCTGCTTGGCGGCAGAAAAAGGCATGGTGGTAGTACTTCCTCGGAAGAGCCCTTCACAAAGAGCTCTACTACTCTTACTCTACTTTTCCTGTGGGTAATGTAGCCAAAGTCGAAGATGGTATGAGTGCCTCTTGCTGGCCAAGCCTTAAATTCTGATCCAGGGTCTAACAGCATCCCATCAGTAATACACAACATCCCATCAGAAACACAGGTAGAAAAGTCTTGTTTGAGAAGTTTGAGATAAGTTAAGTAAGGTATGTTAATCCTAACAAATTTGTTTTATTGCAAAATTGATAGACCTCTACTAATTTATAGCTTCTAGGAACTTTAATATAAATGTTAAAAATAATTTAGAAAATAGTTGCAATAAATAAGTAAATAAAAAAAAAATATTAAAGCATTTTTTTTATAGTGGAGCTTTAGTAGAACTGGCTCCGCCTTCAGATCGGAAGGCCATGGGTACCTCTGACTACTCACCTTAGATCTATCTCTTACTGAATTTTTCAGAAAACAGCTTTTTTTTAGAATGATTTATTTAAAATTTATCTGAATCCCAAAGTTATCGCCTGGTATTTTATGATGAGCGTGGGAGTGAAACTTGCTATTCACAACTACCGATCCTTCTATGGCTGCAGTCTAAATTGACTAGTATAGTGTCGTAATGGAGACGGCAACGCGATGGGAAAAAGAAACGATAGATGCAGCCAATCAATCTACATTTACAATCGTATGAGTATCGACCCGGACATTTTAGAGGGGCCGGGAGTTCTTGATGCTTGACGGAGTCATGTTTAAGGGGCTGACAACTATCAAGCAACTTCTCGCTCGCACGTTTCGACATGTTGAAAGATATAAAATCACTAAACTCATTTTCGAAAAATCGCATACAACCATTTTGTGTGCAACTTTTGAGTAGGAAAACTTGTATCGATCAAAACGATTTTTTTACTAAACTGTGTGCAATCACATTGCACACAAAATGGTTGTATGCGATTTTTCGAAAATGAGTTTAGTGATTTTATATCTTTCAATATGTCGAAACGTGCGAGCGAGAGTCACATTAGCTCTTGCCTTCGCCTTAATGATTTTTCTTCTTTGTCAGGGTGGAGTTTCCTCAAAAAAAGCTGCACAGCTGAGGCCGGATCTGGCCTTAGGTTGTCAGTCGATGAAAATTGTATTTCTCGAGATCTTTTTTACATCGGTTATTTTGCCTCTGCTTTTTCTCTCTGCCAGGCATAGAGAGAGAGAGAGAGAGCAGAATTGCTTTCAAAATCATCATTATTGATCATAGGCTTTTTTTAATTATAAGCAGGTAAATAAAGAAATTATGAGCGGTTACTCACTATATTGTCTATATTGTCACTATATTGTCTTGCTAGCGACATTATCGCTAAAACAACACCTATTGGTATCGCTGCTAAAAATGCATTGTATAACAGCTCTATGACAAACAGAAAATATTGCTATTATTAGGATCAGTTGCAAAGTGTGCAAAACGGTCATAGTTATTTATGTCATCATCTTCCTGCCCTTATCCCACGCTAAGTGGGGTCGGCACAACAGGTTTTCTTCTTCCACTCTCCTCTATCATACGTCATCTCAGTGCTCACACCTTTCTTACTCATATCATCTTTCACACAGTCCATCCATCTTTTCTTTGGCCTGCCTCTCCTTCTAAAACCATCCACATCCATTTCCAACACTCTTCTCGTAATATGACTTTCTTCCCTCCTCATGACATGCCCATACCACGCTAACCTATTGCTCCTCAACTTATCCATAACAGGCGCTACTTTCAAACTTCCTCTAATATACTCATTCCTTATTTTATCCATCCTTGTCACACCGCACATCCATCTCAACATTCGCATTTCTGCTGCATGCACTCTTCTCTCATCCGTCCCTTTGGTAGCCCAACACTCAGATCCATACAGTACGACAGGTCTTATGATCGTCTTGTAAACTTTCCCCTTAAGTTTAAGGGGCATTCGTGGATCACATGTTGTTCCTGAGACCTGTCGCCATTTCATCCATCCCGCATTTATTCTATTTTTCACGTCTCGGTCGATCTCGCCGTCGTTCTGGATGGATGAACCGAGGTACCGAAAGTCGGAGCAGACTGGTAGGGATACACCGTCTAAGGCAATAGAGGTGAAACTGGAGGGACCACCAAAGTCGCAGAACAAATGCTCGGTTTTTGTCCTGCTGATCTTCAGTCCGACACTCTCCAATTTCTCCTGCCATTTTCCCAGCCTGCTCTGGACCTCAAGCGCATCTTCACCAACAAGAACAATGTCGTCGGCGAACAGCATACACCAGGGTGCTTCTTCCTGTATGTCCGATGTCAATGCATCCATAATCAGGAGAAACAAATATGGGCTTAATGCCGATCCCTGGTGCAAACCTACAGCCACACTGAACTTGTCGGTGACGCCAGCTTCCGACCGAACGTGAGTGCTGGCTCGGCTGTACATAGCTCGAACCAACTGCACATACTTCCCAGGCACACCTTTCTCATTCAACGCCCACCACAGAACCTCTCGGGGTACCTTATCGTATGCCTTTTCTAGGTCCACGAACACCATGTGCAAGTTTTTGTGTATACGTCTATATTTTTCGCACAATTGACGAACTGCAAAAATAGCGTCCGTGGTACCTCGTCCAGGCATAAACCCAAACTGGTTCTGTGATACCTCACTCTCCCCTCTCATTCGTCTCGCTATCACTTTCTCCCATATCTTCATACTATGCGACATTAGCTTTAT
Organism: Chloroclysta siterata; assembly: GCA_932294275.1. Lineage (NCBI taxonomy): Eukaryota > Metazoa > Arthropoda > Insecta > Lepidoptera > Geometridae > Chloroclysta > Chloroclysta siterata. The sequence continues at coordinate 22,351,725 of OW028589.1, forward strand.
TCCTCTATAGTTGTTGCAGTCCTGTACATCACCCTTGTTTTTGAAGATGGGAACCAGCGAACTGTTGCACCATTCATCAGGGATCGCCTCTTCATGCATCAACTTATTGAAGAATAAAGCCAACCACTTCCATCCATCCGCTTTCAAAAACTTCCACACTTCCGCCGGTATACCATCTGGTCCTACCGCTTTACCATTCTTCATACCTTGTACAGCTATTTTAACTTCATCCATCGTTATCTCATTTATCATACCCATGTTCACTGCTACTTTATCTAACACACCGCTCCATTTATTCTCTTCATTCATCAATCTTTCAAAATATCCCTTCCAACGTTCCTTTATCTCTTTGTCTTTCGTCAAAACCTTTCCTACTTCATCTTTTATACATCTAATGTGAGCAATATCTCTTGCATTCCTCTCTCTTTCTTTCGCTATTCGGTACAGATCTTTTTGTCCTTGAGGGCTCTCTAGGGACTTATACAGTTTGTCCTGTACCCTGGCCCGTGCCACCGCAACAGCTCTCTTAGCATTCTTCTTGCAATCCATATATACTTCCTTTTTAGTTTCTTTCACAACGTCATCACATGCTTCAACACTCTTCCAATCTTTAAATGCATCCTTCTTATCTTTCAAAATCTTTTGTACCTCTTCGTTCCACCACCAAGTATCCTTGTCTATTTTACCTTTCCCTTTCGTTTCTCCGAGAACATTCCTAGCCACACTTCTTATACAGACCGCCATTTCATTCCAACATTCATTCACTGATATCTCTGCCATATCCTTCATTTCAATCATCTTATCTACCACACCCTTTTGAAAATTCTTAGCATACTCATCCTTCTCAATCAAGTGCCATTTTATTTTGGGTGGGGGCTTAGGTTTGTTCTGCACTGGTTTAACCTTGACTTTAATTTCCAAAATGAGCAAACGGTGTTGGGAAACTACGGCCTCACCCGGGACTACTTTACAGTCTTTCACTGCTCTAACGTTACTTCTTCTAAGAAGGAAGTAGTCGATTTGGGTCGCGTGGCTCCCACTTTGATACGTGATTAGGTGTTGGTCACGTTTTTCAAAGTAAGTGTTAGCCACCGCAAGGTCAAACGCAGAAGCAGCCTGTAATAAGGCCTCTCCATCTGGATTCCTATTTCCAAAACCCCATCCTCCATGCACTCTTTCATACCCTCCATTCATTCTTCCCACATGTCCATTAAAATCACCTCCTATGTAAATATCTTCACTCTGTGGAATATTCATCATCACCGCATCAAAATCCTCCCAGAACTTCTCTTTCACAGCATCATCACAACCAGTCTGCGGTGCATACACACTTATTATGTTTAAAACAGAATCTCCTAGCATTACCTTTACAACTATCAATCTATCATTCATCCTCTTAACATCCGTCACACATTTTTTCAATTCACTATCCAACACAACTCCCACACCATTTTTCTTGCCATCACTTCCACAATAGTAGAATTTATATCCTACTCCAATCTCTCTCGCTTTCGTACCTTTCCATTTCGTTTCTTGCAAACAAGCTACATTTATTCTTCGCCTTTCTAAAACATCCGCTAACTCTCGTCCTCTTCCAGTCATCGTCCCTACATTCCAACTTCCAATCCGCAATCTTACATCATGGACTCGCGTCTTACGTTGCACCCGTCCCTGATGCAACAACCCTAATCCATTTCCCACAGGTGCCGGGTGCTGCCCCTGCGCGTCGCCTGGGGGGTACGCCCTAACATTATCGCAATATCCATTCAATCGTAAAACCATGTTGTAGGGGGGGGTTTGGCTTAATATTTTACAACCGGCCGCCTGCCTGACGTCAACCCTCCTTGGGAATACTTGTGTTTGCTACCTCGCCACCGAAGGTGGATTGCCAAATGGCCGAGGTAGACTTTGTGCACTATGCGGGGAGCTTTCGCCAGACTTAAGTGCCGGAACACTGTAAGCCCCCCTCACCAGGTTTAGCCCACGAGTCGACGTGGTTACCGGGGTGTGGCCGCTGCATGCAGGACAGCTACTTGGAGCCACTGGTGAGAGTTTGTAGGCTGTCAACGGTTTTAACTGTCATTCCACCGCTGTGAAAGCCGACTGGTAGAATGACACGCTGACAACCCACTACACCCCCATAGTTATTAGGTCATAGTTATTTATGTAATTTGTTAAATTTTTATACGTTTTTTTCTTTGTATTTGAACAATCCACTAGCTACTTATTATCAAGAAAACGTGTTTTTCTTTGTATTTGAACAATCTACTAGCTACCTAATATCAAGACCATTCGCCACACAAAGTTCGTCAATCGAATCGTTGCCCTGTCGAATAGTTTAGAAAAGGCTTCATTTAATAATCAAATATGCAGAGGGTAGTATTGAATAGGACGTATACGTATTTTAGAGGCAATTAACCGTTATATACTTGATTTTAACAATAAAAATTTAGGTTTGACATAGGTTTTTTTACATAGTCTGAAGAAGTGTATGTTTGAGTCTCACAATAGGACATCTTTATGCCAATCTTCTTAAAATAAAGTAAAATTCTATGTTTTTCATTCAATACAATCTCAAGGATCATTTTTCAATATCTTAAAAACTAGGTCTGTGGTGTGATGGAGCATACCGTTTCGACTTCTTGTGGTAATTAATATTTTGTTGAAATCTTTGTGACGTGATTTACAATCATATTATCTGCCAGCCTTTCGTGAATTCCTATATAAGTAAATGATTTTACTAGATAACAAAGATCCAAAAAATTCTAGAAAGATAATTGTGCGACATTATAAATAAGTAGAGTGTCCATGTCGTTATTGAAACTTGCAAAACCTACCGCAAATAACTAAGAAACCCTAGAGTTAAAGTCACCCCGGGAGCTCAAGTCGATCCTAGATAGTTACCGCTCAAATTTATGGCTTTAAAATTGAATTGACGGCAGTCGGCTGCATACTAAGGCTCTCTGAAAATTATCTGAGAAGTGCAACAGGGATTAACCCCGGTATTCCTAACCCAGTACCTTTTTTCTATTTGTGTATAGAAAAAGTCTGCTATATCTTTTATAGAACGTTTCATTGACCTCTTAACTTTGTAGCCAGACCACTAGTAGCCTGATTACTGTGCTAATCATTATGACATAGGTCGACCAAAACATTTGGACCACCTTTTATGAAATGACTATGGAGCTAATGCATCTTATGTAGAAAATCGTTTAAGTCATATTTATTTTTTCTCTTCTTAGTTGAAAAGTTAAATAAAATCTTTTTTGGTGTTAGTAGTGGATGGAAACTTCTATGGGAACCAGGTAGCTAATTTAATACCTACTAATATACCTATTTATTTCTCGTAAATACATACTTAAAATGTAATGGGTAAAAAATGATAAATTAAAAACATCCTATGTATCTCTTTGTTGGTAACAACATATGAAATTTGATATAGCTGTACAGATGAAGAGATTTCGCTAGAATTTCTAGATAGATTTAGGCCTAAGCCTCTTGAGTGAGGAAGTGAGAAAAGATGAAAGATACAAGTGTAAATTGTGCCTCACCTAAGCTATCGATCGGCCTAGTTCAAAGAAATAAACGATAGGTGTTTATCGGGTCAGAGTAACAGGGCTGTTTCTCTGTGTCAGTGGTGTTCTGTACTACTTCAGCTGATGGAACAAACAAATGGTAAACCTAATTAAGACAAAGCATTGTCTCGCAAGGCATGCACGACAGGAAATATATACCGTGCTGAGGATCAAAGTCATGACGCAGCTTTTTATTTATTAAACTAATTCAATATTTTTTGTATGTATTTAGAAAAATAAAGTATTTATGTATTATATCAGCTATCTAGTTCCCATGTTACACGCTTTGGCTTAGTTTGTGGCGAGATAGCGCTGTGTGGAATGTACACCAATATCTACACTAGTCTACACTAATATTATAAAGAGGAAACATTTGTATTTTTGTATTTTTGTATGTAACGAATAGGCTCAAAAACTACTGGTCCGATTTCAAAAATTCTTTCACCATTAGAATGCTACATTATCCTTGAGTAACATAGGCTATATTATATTTTCAAAAAAATCAGGGATCCTTACTAAAACATCAATAATGTAACCCAAGGTGAAAAACAAAAACCTTACATCGCGTGCGCTGCGAAAACTATTGAAGATAGAACAAAATAATGTACTACGATTTTGTAGAACACGTCATCATCTACAAAAAATGTCGCGACAGCATATGTCTAACTATTATAGTTATGTCACAATAAGTGTTCTTTTATTATAAAAAAAATATTGAAATGCCTCCGCTAGAAAAGGGTCTTTATTTGTACCTTGGTATTAATCCTTATCCAAATAAATCATTTCATAATTAAGACGGTTTCAATACCTTAGATTAGATTACTTACTTTGATTAGATTACTTCTTCAATTTTTCAAATCGGACATTCCATTCAAAAGATATGACGAAATTAAAAATGTTAACGGGTCCACGGGTCACACGCGGGGTGCGATTTCACTCACTCAAGGAGAAGCGCGTGCAAATGTATGAAATAAGTAGGCTCGAACCCATGGTCTAAATTTATCCTAAAATGTTCAAAAAATTTATGACCACCCCTGCGAAGCTGGGACAGGCCGCTAGTTTATTTATATTTATAGAATATGTTTTATATATATTTTATATTTAACGTTGTAACGTCCGTTTTTTTACTGAAAACCATTAATATAGAAGATATAAAATTTCATAGATTTTTCAACTTACGCGCCATTGTATTTTGAATCCTCCTTTCATTAAGATAGTTTTATTACCATAAGAACTCATCCGTGAACCTTGGCGCCTTAAACAGAAAATTCGTTTGACACATAACTCAGTCGCGAGCCATTGTAATTGTATACACACCATTTTATAACGTTATATCACCATTATAAAAACCATTTTGTCTAACGAGTTTGTCATAATTTTGTTGTGTACGAAACAGCTGATAGGCTGGTGTTGCCGTGTTACACGAGCGAGCGTCGAATATTGATTGTATCGATAATTAGATATGTTCTCTCAAGTTAAAGGGTAATACTAAGTAATCCCCTGCATTTTGTTCACGATCCTCTGTGGAAACTCAAGTCAGGCAGATATATCGTTTTTATTCATTCAAATCATTTTTTCCCTCGGTCGATCGATTATCGATCATCCGATTTGAGCGAATTACTGTTCAGTTGCTGGCAAGCCTAATTGAAAAAGTAGAGTGTAGAAAAATCTATGGTATGAGTGGTTTTTTTTAGATAGTGATCTTCGATTTCGAACGATTATATCGAGTCGATTAATCGCGTTTTGTTATTTTTCAGTTTTATTGGATAGATACAGTTTTAACTTGTTTTGGATTCCTCGGGATCATTCCTGGAGGATTATAGGGATTTTTAATTTGATTCATTAAGACCGAATTGACGTAATCTTGTTCGTTTGTTTCATCGGGTATCTCGATTGTCCGAATTATAGAATCGGTCATGTACGATCGAGTTGAGTGGAAGAATGGTCTATGTGGTCTATGGCGCAGACATGACACGACAAATGAACTGATATTTTTTGATAGATGGTCGATATATTCGAATCGTCAGAGAATAGTATTTAATTATCTGTTATTTACTAAATAAATAACCCGTCGTCGATTACGAGACGCACGAGACTTAATTGTCCGACAACGCGCCGTCGTTGTGTTATATTCAGTGATCATACTTCAAGGCCTGGTGAGTTCCGAAGAGAGATTGTGATATTTGGATTTTCCTCTCGTGTTTCTGTGAGTCAGTTCTAATTCAAGTTTTATGTTTGGTCGATCAGAAAAGGCTGTACCCTGGAGCTGAATTCCTGCCCAGTCGTGTGTCGGCGCATTTCGGTGCCAACCTCAGATACCTCAGACGCCGGCAGTTGCCTTTCGCCAAGCTGCTTCGGGATTGAAGTGGTTGCTCCCGCCAAGTTCTTACTATCTTCGTGGTAGACTACACATAGTTACCTCGTAGCTACATTCATTCCGAGGACCCATTTAATATTCCCCAAAAGGTTAGTCAGAGGCAATTCCGATGCCCGCGTGAAATTCGTCGACGTTCTACCTCGCCTGGTTGCGGTATATCATTCGTATAAGAGCCATCGATTCAGATAAATACTAGAGAGTAAATTTTAGCCTAGCTCTGACCAAACGCTTCACCAATCCATATCATATTTTGTATTTTACTGTATACACACACTATAATTATAAGTTTTGTGTTCCCCCAGGTATTTAGGATTTCAGAGCACTAATATTAATGTTAACATCATATGCATAATCTTTTCTTAACAAGAATTGTACATAAAAACACTTAGGAAATAAATAAAGTTTGTATTATTTTTAGTAAATATAGTTGTGTTTATTTACCCTAGGTTATAGGAAAATATGTTACAACTTATACTTACATACATAATAATATAGGTAATATACCAGCAGGTCATTGGAATTTTAGTACGAAACCAAACTCACTTTTCAAAACTGCGAAAATTCAATAGTGTTGAAACCTATGAATGAAACCATTAACTGGGCTGGTACTGGGTTGATATAGAATAAAATTAATTATGCTACAAGAGCTTTCATATATTTACTGTTTATTTACTATTTCATCAATTTTGCACAAATTTTGAAATGTGAACCAAATATGCATGATCCAATAATGTTAAAGTTGAAACTACAAATACAAGAGTGGACCGCGAGCGTATTTCAACGATTTGGTACACCTAGTTTCTACAGATCTCTAACAGTAAAGAAACCCATCGTGAGGAAACCTTAGTATTTTAACAGCGACGATGGGCTTGCAACCTGTTTACTAAATAAATAAATAAAAAACCTGCTTCTTATTAAATACCAACTACTGCAAGATGTATAGGACTAGGACGCACCTCTCACTATGAGTCGGCACTTGATACTAAGAGGTTTATAATAAGAGTCGTGAAGAAGTTTCTGTTTCCATTAAATGTATAATGCCATTGGCTTATTCATCGAGAAAAAATTATCCAGATTTTATTTATCATCAGTCAATGGATTTAAAACAATTGACTACTCGTAGACAACACATTTCATTTTATATTTTTTGCAAGTAAAGCTGAGATAATTTATTTACTGCCCAAAACGTCCCTCAGCAATCTTTATCTTGCCGAAATAAATGAGCATCAAATGACGCCATTACGGCCCAGACAATTAAGTTCACTGACTTGTCATCTATGATGAAGGTTAGCTATATAGGTCTTTGGGTGAACTTTCTCGTTGAGCGTGCTAAGGCAGCTAGATAGATGAAACTATTCATTCTCGTCTTCAAGATCAAACTAAATCAAATCAAAAAAAGTTTATTATGTGTCACAAAAACATAGGCGAAACACAGAGAACAATTATTGGTTAAGACATGAAAATCGGTGATCACTCAGTTTTGTGCTATAATAGTGTTTGATGCACTACTACAACGCTGGTCTTCCCGTGACGTCGAAGTACAATGGCAGCAACTGCGGTGTGCCCGAGATACCCAGTATACCCAGTTTGTAGAACATCTTCAACGGTTCTCGGTTCGGAAACGCTAGCAAGAAATGGCTGAACTGTATTTGTTAAATGTAAACTTCTTCCGAAATCTAGCAACTTCCAACTAACCGCAAATTCCAAATTCTGTGTCAATATTCCGATCACGAGTTGCTTCACGCCCGTAACCAGTTGTAATTCGACGGAATCAAATTAACGTGTCAGTCCTCTCGTTTTTCTTCGGAAACTTGTGTTTTAGCGAAGAGATAACTTTGTTAATTAAATTTTGCATTTTTTCCGCCCCCTCCGTCTCCATTTCATAGATTAATTTAGTAATGGTATAGAGACGCAACTCGCAAAAATGTCACAACGTAGAAAGATAATATGTCAAAATTAACTTTTTTCATCCCATCTTTTTACAATAGGTTAAGGTTAAAATCAGTTTTGACTCGCAACACACACCTGCCTGTGGTACTCGGAATCTCTCAAGAAATTATGGACTTAACGTTAAGACAAGAGCCAATGTGACTCTCGCTCGCACGTTTCGACTTTTTGAATGATATAAAATCACTAAACTCATTTTCGAAAAATCGCAATCAACCATTTTGTGTGTAATCACATTGCACACAGTTTAGTAAAAATTTCATTTTGATCGATACAAGTTTTCCTACTTAAAAGTTTGCTTATGTACGAAAACTAGTAAAGCATACTTTTGAAGACTTGAGAAGTTGTTTGATAGTTGTCAGCCCCTTAAGACGGCTATAAGAAATTAGATTTATATCTGCAGAGCACCGGTGGTCCAGTGGGAGTGGCCCCGCTTTCTGATCGAAGGTCATGGGTTCGAAACCCTAACCCAAAACGGACCCTAAAATAGTGGTAATACTCGTAGCAGCGATGGGCTTGCAACCTGTCACGTATGAAATACCAACTTCTGCAAAATGTGGGTAAGTGCCAAATGTACCGGACGTCCCTCTGACTACCCCCCTTAGAAATCCTCAAAGGATCTGAAGTCAGTACTTAGTATTAAGAGATCTCAGGGTATATGTACCATGCTTGGGGTTTTAAGTCTATACGTATACTATAATTTAATGGTGGAAACTTCGCTGGGTTTTGTAAAACTTAAATATAGTTATTTATAATTATTATTGTACTGCTTGTTTCCCAAATAAAATACTACTACTACTGTACGTATTATAATTTAAAACCTCGGCCTGATGTTGCCATAGCCTATGCAGGGTCCATGTGATACTTACTAACAACTAACAACAATGTATGTACCAAAATTAAACCATGTGTAAGCAATAAATGTATTGAGTATTGAATAAGTCGTGAACTTGTTTTTTATTCAGTTTCATATCTAATCGTAACTACTTTATCCAAGATCCGTCCAGCTCACCTGAGTTGAATTTATACTTTCTCATAGACTGCATTGCAAGAATTAAAAAATACAAGATACTGTGCAGTAGAAATGGAATCTAAAGTTTTAAATGAGCTGGTTTATTTTTATGAGATCAATTTTTCTCTTGAATTTTCAATTGGCTTTTGTATTTGCACAGCGTTAGTTTCTTGCCTCGACGGGTATTTAAAAGATATGTCCTCCCATACATAAATATAAATATCAGTGGACATTCCACATAACAACACAGCCTTCACAGCTCAGTTGGTAGTAGCTCTGCCTTCTGTGCCGTAGGCCGTGGACACCGAGAACCGACCGAGAACAAACATTTGTGTGATGAACATAGATGTTTGTTCTCTGTCTGGGTGTTATATAATATTATAAGTATGTATTTACAAAAAAAAAGTATATAAGTAGTATATCAGCTATCTGGTTCCCATATCACAAGCTTTGGCTTAGTTTGGGCGAGATAGTGCTGTGTGGAATGACCACCAATATTTATTATATTTATTATTTATTATTAACAACTGATAGCTGATATAATCCAATATAATTATAATACACAGAAGTCCGGGTACTAGTATAGAAGACTTCGATTATCACACGTTACATCTCAGCCGGACAATCGATTATAAATCTACGTAGGTATAGTACGTAATAGTAGTCGCGGTATGTTAATCTACTTAGGTATATGCATAGGTTGAATGTATTTCAGTTTAAAAGGCCGGTGAAATTACAGGCACAGGAGGCTTAACATCTTTTACGGCTAAAGTTAATGACGCATTACGTGGCAATGTTCTGATTCAGATAATGGTGGCTTAACATCAGGTGGGCTATATGCTTGTCCCATCATCATCATCATCATTTTTCTAAGAGTAGTAGAGCTCTTTGTGAAGGGCTCGTCCGGGGAAGTACTACCACCACGCCTTTTACTGCCGTCAAGTAGCGTTGCTGTGTGTTTGAAGATTGTGGTTGCCGGTGTAATTACAGGCACATGAGGTTTATCATCTGTATGCCTCAAATTGATGGACGCAGGGCAGTGCATCGTAGGGCACGTTCCTATCGTGCGTGACTTACGAAGCAATGCCTTATTATAGGTGAGGGTTACCACTTAACATCAGGTGGGCCATCTGCTTGTTCCATCAGCTAGTTGTGTAAAAAAAAGTAGTATAAGAAACTGCAATTAAAAAGCTAATGTTTAGTAGGTGATTTAGACTTTTCACCAGCTGATTAGCTGAATTTTCAGAGTATAGAAGATAATTAAACAGATAAAGCTGAATAAGTTGCAGGAATAGTTGCCGAATAGAGAGCTCGCTCCGAAGGGGTTAATAAGAGGGGATGCCGTTAATTTCACTCGGCTAAGAGGGCCTTACCTTCGCGATATCGCCTCGAGTTTCAGATTGCTAAAGGTGAGTGCTGAGTGAGAAAAAAGCTGGTTTTTTAATATAATTTGCTGATTTAATATCCAGATGGCCTATTTGATGTTACTAAACATCACCTATAACGAAGCATTGCCTCGTGATTTTCCATCAACTTTAGGCATACAGATGTTTAGCCTCATCTGCCTGCGTAATTTCACCGGGAACCACTCTTCAAACCGAAATACAGCAACTCTGCTTGGCGGCAGAAAAAGGCATGGTATAAAACTCTGACTAGACCTCTGGTGAGTAAATGAAACCTATTATTACTCCAACTGACTCTTGATCATCTTCATACTCTTGTTTTTTATGTATATTTTTATCAAATATACATAATAATATACCAACCCTTCTCTGAAAATAAAAAAATGCATGCCAATGTGTTTGGTGAACTTTATGAAAAATATAACAGATTCTAACCATATTTCCAACAAATAACAAATCAAATCAATTTATTGCTAGAAATAAATGTTGGTATTAAATAGGTGTTACAATTTTTATAGGATCAATGTATTTGCCGTGTCAGCCGTGCACAATTATTCACATACGCATGCAATTTAAATAGAAGTTTAAAAAATAACAATAGAAATTAAATAATTTAAAATATAAAGATTACAATAAAAATAATAACAATAATAGAATCAAAAATCATGTCATGAGTAAAAAAAATCATAATAATGAAAATCTTATACAAGGTGTTCCAATAATTGTGTATATAAACTCCAGGGGGCTGATGTACCCATCAATATGACAAAAGTTCAATACCTACCTGGCTAAAATGTATGAAACAGCTGTTTTTTTTTCGCGTTCACAGTGTTGGTTCCTTAGAAAAAGTTATTCATATTGATGGGTACTTTAGCCACCTGAAGTTTATTTACACAATTATTGGAACACCTTGTATAATAATAATACGAATTAATTAACTCAAGGAACATATAATGCTCATAAAGTAATTAATTAATTAATTTTAATTGCTTAATAAGTCTAAGTAACAAATATTTCTATTTCTGTTCACACAAATGTTGGTTCTCGGTGGAGATCTAACCCACAGCCTACAGCGTAGAAGGCAGAGCTACTACCAACTGAGCTGTGAGGGCTATCATGTAAATAGATACCTATCCCTATATCTACATATATAAAAATGTTATGTTGGTTTGTGTACGCTTCAAAAACTCAAAAAGTTCTGCACCGATCGAGCTGAAATTTTAGCATGATAATCCGCATATGTATAATCCGCATCAAGGATTGTTTTTATACCATTCAATCACAATGTGCCACAGCGAAGCGTGGCAGGGAACAGCTAGTATAATATAATAAACGCTCAAGAAAACGCTAGCGTAAACACTTTTACTGAATCCGCTACCTTAGTACCCAGTGGTAAACAAAAGACTAAACTACTTAACCTAATTAACGGGAAAAATCTAAGCAAAGGGATTGGGTTTTTTGGACGATTTGGATAAACACCACCTTCTATTATTAGAAATGCTCCAATTTTAGGTTAATATGAAACCTGTCAAAAAACAATGGCAAAGACACAGAAGCAAAAAAATCAGGTCACTAGTACTACTGGTAGTAATACTAGAGATACAAAGGTGTGTCATTTGTACTACCAATTGTACTTCTTAGTAGAACTACTGACAAGGAGGCAATGTACCTAGTGAATTATTATTTTATCTTTTCCGAGTGACCTTTTTTTTTATCCAAGCAGTTGGTCCACCTGATGTTAAGTAACATGTAAAATGTCAGGTAACCATCACAAAGCATTGCCTCACAAGTCACGCACAATAGGAACGTGTCCTACGATGCACTGCCCTGCGTCCATCAACTTGAGGCATACAGATGTTAAGTCTCATGTGCCTGTAATTACAGCGACAACCACACTCTTCAAACCGAAACACAGCGTTGCTGCTTGACGGCAGAAAAAGCCGTGGTGACAAAATCAAAGTCAAGGTCAAAAGGTATTTATTCAATAAAATCACAAGGATCACTTTGAAACGTCTTAAAGCTAGGTGACTCTAGGTGCCAGTTCCACGCGAAGCGTTAAGCCTAGAAGAACAGGCAACAAACTTACGGCTTGGTTCCTACCGTTCTTTTGTATGATCCTTTTATAATGTAATATAATACAATATTGTAGTACTTCCCCGGACGAGCCCAAAGAGATCTACTACTCTTTTGAACTACCATGTCACTGGTCATACACTACATCTTTACTGAAAAACAACTGAAACAGCTTAACTAGCTACCTACTTTAATCCCCAAGCACGGTAGATATCCCCTCAGATCTCTTAGTACCAAGTACGAACTCCGAATTTTGAGGATTTCTAAGGGGGGTAGTCAGAAGTACGTCCAAACATTTCATTTGGCACATAGGTACCCACATGTTACAGTAGTTGGTATGGAACACACCACATGTGTGCCATTATGTGTAATAAAATAAATAAATTATTGAAGGCAACAATTAAAAAACAAACAAATTTGCAAAAAAATTAAATTTCATACAATCTGAAAATAAATCTATGCGTATTTACATAAATTCCAGCTATCATAAATGGGCTAGCCTTTGTAGCAATTTCTAGCTGCAATTGTACAGCTCTCCCGGAGTGTATGTCTGTATTTTATAAAGGCATTGCAGCAAGAAATTACCACAAAACTATAGCCAGTTTACGAATGCATTAAATTAATAAAGCCACTTCTTTGACTACCCTCCTTTAAATCCAGAAAGCACTGAAGTTTCATTATTATATTATAACTAGTGGCTTCCCGCGGCTTCGCACGCGTTGAAGTGGTAAACCGTGATTGAGCCACAAACATCCAAACATCGTAACTTTCGCATTGATTTGTATATTATTAGGATAGGATTTTAAATACCTACGTAGGTATAAGGGATACCTATAGGCGTAGGTACATTACCTATGTTAGGTAGGTAGGTATAGGTACTGAGTTTAGCACAAACATGACAAATACAACAAAGACAACCTTACACGGAAAATATGTACTTATTTGTTCCTAGGCTCTACCCCAAAAACAAACGAAACGAAACAGCTTCACGACTCTGATCCCCAGGCACGGTAGATACCCTCAGATCTATTCGTACCGACTCAAGATTCCCGTTTTTACAATATCCCTTACAAACATTGACGCCTCGTTGTATCCTTTTTACTTGAGCTCAACGAAGGAGGGTAAGGTTTTAGGAGTTGTTTTCGAAAATCAAACTGTCTTTTTGTTATTTATCCACAGAACACATTTTCTTTTAATTTGAAGTTAATTACACTACGCGTTAAAAGTCTCCCATACAAACCTTGAAACTTTGGCAGTCTTTTGCACCCTTTGCAGGGGTAGTTTTAAATTATTGAAAACGTGATTTTAAACTATTTATTGTGGAGAATATTTACTTCAAGTTTGAAATCAATCGCAATCTGCGTTAAAAATCTCCCATACTAACTTTTACAGTCATTTGCACACTTTGCAGGGGTAATTATTAAAAGTTAAAAGTGACATTCTTAATTATTTCTTTTTTAGTATATTTACCTCAAGTTTTAAGTCAATCGCACCACGCGTTAAAAAACTCCCATACAAACTTTGACATCCCTTTGCACACTAATTAAGGGTAGTTTTAAAATACTAAAAATGCCGTTCCTATTTTTTTAACCTTGGAGTACCTATATCTACTTTAAATTTCAAGTTTGTAGATTCAAGGAATAAAATTTTTCATACCAACGTTTTTACACCTTAAGGGTTGAATTTCCAAAAATCCCTTCTTAGTACATCTCTACGCCATAAGACCTATATACTCTTCAAATTTCAAGTCTCTAGGACCAGCGGTCAAAAAACTCCCATACAAAGTTTTACATCCCTTTGCACACTTATTAAGGGTAGTTTTACAAAACTAAAAAATGCCTTTCATATTTTTTTGCCTTGAAGTATATGTACTCCAAGTTTCAAGTTTGTAGGTTCAAGGAATACTATTTTTCATACAAACGTTTTCTTCCCTTTTTACACCCTTAGGGGTTGAATTTCCAAAAATCCCTTCTTAGTACACCTCTTCGTCATAAGACCTATGTACTCTTCAAATTTCAAGTCTCTAGGACCAGCGGTCAAGAAACTCCCATACATACTTTTACATCCCTTAGCACACTTATTAAGGGTAGTTTTAAAAAACTAAAAATGTATTTCCTATTTTTTTGTCTTGAAGTATATGTACTCCAAGTTTCAAGTTTGTAGGTTCAAGGAATACAATTTTTCATACAAACGTTTTCATCCCTTTTTACACCCTTAGGGGTTGAATTTCCAAAAAATTCTTCTTATTATACTTCTACGTCATAAGACCTATGTACTCTTTAAATTTCAAGTCTCTAGGACCAGCGGTCAAAAAACTCCCATACAAAGTTTTACATCCTTTTGCACTCTTAATAAGGGTAGTTTTAAAAAACTAAAAATGCCTTTCCTATTTTTTTGCCTTGAAGTATATGTACTCCAAGTTTCAAGTTTGTAGGTTCAAGGAATACAATTTTTCATACAAACGTTTTCATCCCTTTTTACACCTTTAGGGGTTGAATTTCCAAAAATCCCTTCTTAGTACACCTCTACGCCATAAGACCTATGTACTCCTCAAATTTCAAGTCTCTAGGACCAGCGGTTTAGGCTGTGCGTTGTCTATATGTCAGTCAGTCAGTCAGTCAGTCAGTCAGGACTTTGAGTCTTATAGTATTAGAGATAGAGATAATATTATAACAAGGATCATACACAAAAACTACATAAATATACGTAGGAATTAAGCCTAAAGTTTGTTGCCTGTTCTAATAGGATTAGTCGCGTGGAACTGGTACCTAGATTCACCAACCCTTAAGACGTTCCAAAGTGATCCTTGTGTTTCAATTGAATAACTACCTTTTGACTTTGACAAAGAAGTCACTGGGTACTAAGAGATCTAAGTGGACATTCGTCGTGCCTGCGGGAATCAAAATGGTGAAACATTTTTCTTACAATCTGGATGCTGGTCTAGCCGATTCGGATCGATCATGTTCTAAAGAGTAGATTTATATCCCAAAAACCTACAAGAACAAATTATGTAATAAAGTTATGTTTATACCGATGAAAAATTCCTTGTCAGTCTCTCCTTTATAATGATACAAACTAAGCAACCCTGACCAACGAAACTCGCAACTTAAAGCTTGCTGCATACGTAACACAGCCCAACAAATATTTCAGTATCACTCCTGTGTGCGTGTGTATATGGTTTTCTTGACCATTGTTTTTGTTAAAAGGATCGTAGGTTTCATTCTTGTTCTTCTTGGCTTGGTCGCGTGGGACTGGCGCATGGATTCATCTAGCTAATAAGACATCTTAAAGGAATCATCTTAAACATTTTGATATTATTGACTTTACCTTTGTATTAGTGACGTTCGCGTAGCCTATGTGCGAATGCCATAAGTAAGTCTCTTTGTATACAGTAATATATTTAGTCTGTACCAGCATCAGGTCATCAACAAAAGAACCAGTAACACGAAAAGATTCTACGTTTATTTACTTTTAAAGTAGGTCAAGCAAGCTTCGCAAAAAATACTTCCGTAATGTTGACATTCTGCTTCCGCCCTCAGGATGTTACAGAAAATTGCTTCACAAAACACCAGGAAGTTATAATAAGATCCTCCAGACTCCAGATAAGAGATCTTTAATCAAATCCGAGCGGATCACAAAGGCCCAAGAAAGTCATTGAGAGCGAAACCACAGGTCAATGAACAGGAACCCTAAACCGTGTTACAGAGAACACAGTATGTAAGGTGGGTAAAAGCAGTGATTCATCTGCATACAAATGTTCCCGACCTAATTTCCGCACACATAGCTACGTCAACATTTCCCTATGATAAGGTTCTAATGGAGGCTATGCAATTTCACCGGCACACGGTAAGTTAATTCAGTCTGTAGGGTATTATGCCTCTTTACTTTACCGCTACCTAATAGACCGCTATTATAAAGCAGATTAGAATAATTTAATATGCATACCGATGCATGCTTATTCTAATCTGTTATCTAAATACAATTTATTTGTTTTAAAATAAAACACATTCCAATCAACAAGTAATACATAACATACATAATAATTTAGAATCACAAGGATCGCTTTGAAACGCCTAACAAACTAGGTGAATCAAGGTACCAGTTCCACGCGACCAATCCCAGAAGAACATGCAACAAAATGTGGGTAAATATAGTATTTTTTTATTATACCTAAAACAGGTTCTGTTGTAAGTGCGTTTTACAATTGACTTACTGCTATGCCTGTACATTGTGCGTAGAACAAGTTCAAAGTGACTCGTTTGCCGGCAAACAGCTAGATAGAGCGAAATAATGGTAGCTCATTTAGCATACATCAATTAACTCAAACTAGGTTTTAAATTGAGCTGTTTTTCTGCATTGCATCTGAGGTTAGTAACTAGACCCAAATATATAGTGAGATATTGAGATAGCTACTTTGTGAAGGCACTCACAATACTTACCTTTTGGTAGAAACGAGATAACTATGTCATAGATTTTTTTTTTTTTAGTTTCATAGTGTTTACTACAATTATGGAAATCACATCATAGATATTTAACTATTCTATTTCAAACACGACATCGCCTGACATGTTTGTGCCTGGACGCGGTCAATCGAGTCGAGATTTCAAAATATTGCAATGTGCTGTAGACTACGATGAATTTACTTTAAAAAATTCGGCAAGTGAAATTAGATAGGTAATACCTAAGATGAATAATATATTTTTTCTCACTCATATACTTAACGGCTGAATGGGGTCGGATGAAACTTGTTGTATTTATATTTAAGTTAGCTGTTCCCGCAGTAAGCGACGTAGATTTTATAAACAACTAGCTGGTGCCCGCGTCTTCGTCTGCGCAGGATTAGTAGATCGAGTAGCTTTTATTAGCGTGGTGTAGTACATATGTTTAACTCTAGCGGTTTTGGCAGCGCACACCAGAATAGCTCGCAGACGGTAGATTTTTTCCTACTTACTTGACACTTATCGTCATATTTTGGACAATTCACACAATATCTTTATAAATTGTAGCCTATGTGTTATTCTGATGTATAAGCTATATTATTGTAAAGTTTCATTAAAATCCATTCAGTAGTTTTTACGTGAACATCCATCCATCATAACATAAACATCCATCCATCCATATTAGTGGGATGCATTTTCTTCTTTGATGTTGATTAGTAATTCGTAGTTATCATATTTCTGTACCAATAACAAATATTTTGCCCAAAGTCATCAAATCCAGAACATCCAAAATCCAGACAAAATGTTTTTTACTCTCTAGAGAAAGGCTGACACAGATTTCTTTCCACGCCATTAAACTATGAAATATGACCCACTCCTTTACTATCTTGTAAGGTCCTTATAATAACATTTCCGCCATCTTCCCACTTGCCTATTGCTGGATAAACTTTTCCGTATTTCGCCAAAGTGTTCGTACATAAATTATCCCTTAAAACCGGTTTCATGTAGAATACCGGTTTGACCGGTTTTAAGCAGACTGAAATCCAGAAGCATTAAATGCCATTTTAATTTTTAAATGCCACTAGTGGAATTCCGCGCATCTTCGTTCGTGTGAGGATATTTCCATACAAACTTTATCACCCTTTTCATCCCCCTGGGCGAATACAAATAATTGTGAGCGCCTACACCCCTCAAAGAGTCCCTGTGCCAAAATTCATATCTCTAGGCCTGGTAGTTTCCGAGATATCGTAATGAATGAGTCAGTGAATGAGTGGACTTCTCGTTGCTAAAGAGATTCAATAATCAATATATTTTCTGAAATATATCCAACAAGAAGTTCTTATGATAATTTATTATACATCCTACTATATATAAATATTTGGATGGATGGATGTTTGTTACTCTTTCACGTAAAAATTACTGAATGGATTTTATGAAACTTTACAATAATATAGCTTATATATCAGAATAACACATAGGCTACAATTTATAGAGATGTTGTGTGAATTGTCTAAAATATGACGATAAGTCGTGTCAAGTAAGTAGGAAAAAATATAACATCTGCGAGCTATTCTGGCGTGCGCTGCCAAAACCGCTAGAGTTACACATATACTACGCCACGCTAATATATAAGACACTCGAAATACTAATCCTGCGCAGACGAAGTCGAACACCAGCTAGTAATATTATAAAGATGCTATACCTATATCTGCATGATTTGCAACTTATATAATAAGTACATTATGTAACTATACTATATTACTTTCTTTCTGACAACTACTATCGTAGACGCCACTACACCAAACCATATCCCCATGACTTTCGCTCCTCCACTGACATTTCAAACCTTCGCGATAGCCAAAAATGAGCTCTATTACCATCAGTATTTTATAAGATCCAAAATGGTCACAGTTGGTAGTAGCTCTGCCTTTTGCGCTGTAGGTCGTGTTCTGTCTGGGTGTTATATTATATAATAAGTATGTGTAAAAAAAGCGTATGAGTTATCACCACCAGCCATCTGGTTCCTTTTTTTATAAACTAGCTGATGGAACAAGCAGATGGCCCACTTGATGTTAAGTGGTAACCATCACCTATAACAAAGCATTGCCTCGCAAGCCACGCACGATAGGAACGTGCCCCACGATGCACTGCCCTGCATCCATCAACTTGAGGCATACAGATGTTAGGCCTCATGTGCCTGTAATTACACCGGCAACCACACTCTTCAAACCGAAACACAGCAACGCTGCTTGGCGGCAGAAAAAGGCGTGGTGGTAGTACTTCCCTGGACGAGCCCTTCACAAAGAGCTCTACAACTCTTAAATACAAATAGTGTCCTTTATTACAAATATTTTAAAGTCCACCCATATTTATTTATGATACCTGAATATACTTTGTGTGTTCTCGTGGCCAATACGTAATTGTATATGTCTACCTATTTCGTTTAAATCCTAACTGGGTCGAAATCAATTAGAGTTTCAGCACATGGTCAGCATAAACATGAGGAGTTAGGACTCTTCAAGACATAGAAGTAAGCACGTCAGAATGCCATTGGCCCCAGCTTTCATCATGAAGGCAGTTTTATTGCGATAAAACGTTAACGGCCCACATAATATATTATTTATCACCGAATTTTATTGTCAACTGCGTGCGTGTGGAATCGAAGCCTTTTGTCTATGAATAGGTAGGCATTAGGTACTTCGCTTTGTGATTCAGTTCTGAATAAGTTATGGAGAGGTGTGTGCTGACAAAGGTGAAGCTATTAAACCACTTCTCACCCTTACATTTAAACATTTTTCAAAATATAAGATCACTGAACTTAGTTATGAAAAATGGTAATGAAACAACTCAAAAATCACAACCAACATTGCGCTCAGTTCATCTAAAATATAATGTTTATTCAAACAAGTTTTGCTACCTAAAAGTTTGTTTTACTGGTTTTCTTACTTAGCATTTTTTTTATACAAGTTGCTGATGGAACAAGCAGATGGCCCACCTGATGTTAAGTGGTAACCATCACCAATAACAAAGCATTGCCTCGTAAGTCACGCACAATAGGAACGTGCCCTACGATGTGCTACCCTGCGTCCATCAACTTTAGGCTGACTCTTCAAACCGAAACACAGCAACGCTGCTTGGCGGCAGAAAGAGGCGTGGTGGTAGTACTTCCCTGGACGAGCCCTTCACAAAGAGCTCTACTATTCTTTACGCTAGCATTTTGTAGGAAAACTTGTTTACATCAAAATTACATATTATGTTGAAATATGTAATTTTGATCGAGGAGTTGTTTGACGGTTGTCAGCCCCTTAAACACAAAAGCCGAAGCGTACGTGGCGTATCAAAGTCATTTATCTAATTAAATCACAAGGATCACTTTGAAACGTCTAGATACGGGAATCTTAGGTGCCAGTTCCACGCGACCAAGCTTATAAGAACAGGTATGAAATTTCGAAAGAAGAAGATTTCTAGAAACTTACCTA
The DNA here is from genome assembly GCA_932294275.1 of Chloroclysta siterata. Taxonomy (NCBI): domain Eukaryota; kingdom Metazoa; phylum Arthropoda; class Insecta; order Lepidoptera; family Geometridae; genus Chloroclysta; species Chloroclysta siterata. The sequence goes on from OW028589.1 coordinate 22,372,030, forward strand.
CGACTTAATTTCGACCGGAAAACTTGTTGTTTTCCGAAACCGGATTATTTGTGATTTTTCAAAATTGCATTCAGTGATTTGATATCTTCAAAAATCGAAAATGTGCGAGTGAGAAATTGTTTGAAGGTTGCCCCTTAAGGGGCTGACAACCATCAAAGAACTTCTCGCTCGCACGCTTCGACATGTTGAAAGATATAAAATCACTAAACTCATTTTCGAAAAATCGCAATCGACCATTTTGTGTGCAATCACATTGCACACAGTTTCATCTCGGTGCTCACTCCTTTCTTACTCATGTCATCTTTCACACAGTCCATCCATCTTTTCTTTGGCCTACCTCTCTTTCTAAAACCATCCACATCCATGTCTCTGTCATCCATGTGACTCTTCTCGTAATATGACTTTCTTCCCTCCTCATGACATGACCAAACCACGCTAACATAGTGCTCCTCAACTTATCCGTCGCAGGCGCTACTTTCAAACTTCCTCTAACTCATTCCTTATTTTATCCATCCCTGTCACTCCGCACGTCCATCTCAACATTCGCATTTCTGCAGCATGCATTCTTCTCTCATCATATATTATGCACTTTAAATAGTGAAAGGGCATGGTGACTTTTTATACTGGTTTTAAAACTTTTCCAGACACCAGTATTTTGATTGTAGGTAAGTTTAGTTCCACAGTACATTATAAGTAGGTACTTTGTATACTTCTCTTACCCCAAAACTCCTATCGTTAATACTTTTGTATAAATATTCACTCAAACAAAATTTTTTCTAGTGTATTTTGTAAATAAACTAGCGACCCGCCCCGGCTTCGCACGGTTATTGTGGGTTATCCCTAAGAGATTATGCTTGTATTATGCATATAAACCTTCCTCTTGAATCACTCTTTCTTTAAAAAAAACCGCATCAAAATCCGTTGCGTAGTTTTAAAGATTTTAGCATACATAGGGATATAGGGACAGAGAAAGCGACTTTGTTTTATACTATGTAGTGATACCTACTTCCTGTGTAAAATCAAAATTGTTTTCTTTTAAAGAATTTTTTTAGCAGAGATTATATTATTTGTTTGTCTGTGCTCCGATTTCAAATAAAATCTTAATTATTGAAAGGCGATCGGATAGAACCTCCCGGAATGTAGGAAGGTTCGAAGGGTCTGCAATTAATTATTTGAGAGGTCTGGAGTATCAAATATATTATATAATATGTATTATATAATTTTGGTACCTACCGAGAGCACTGGTGGTCAAGTTGTAGCGGCCAGACCTTCCGATCCTAAGGTCGTGGGCTCAAACCCAGTCATGCACCAATCAGTTTTTTGTTGAAAAATGTATGTGCAAAGTGCCAGTACTCACAAACGATGAAGGAAAACATCATCCCAAGCAACATGATCACGTGAAAAGTGACGACAAACTGACGTCATCTTTGAAACAATGACGTCCTTCGCTATAGATGACGTGATAAAATGACGTGATTCGGAGCTATATGTCGTCGTTTGCTTTATATGACGTGATAAAATGACGTGATTCGGAGCTATATGTCGTCGTTTGCTTTATAAGACGTCATCAAATAACGTGATTCGGAGCTAGACATCGTCGTTCATTTTTTAAGACGTCATCAAATGACGTGATCCTACACTCTGTATCGTCATTCGCCTTTAATAACGTAATCAAATGACGTGACCCTGCGCTGGATATCGTCTTTCACCATACATAACGTCACCAAATGACGTGTCCTTGCGCTGTGTATCGTCATTCGCCTTAAATAACGTCATCAAATGACGTGACCCTGCGCTGGATATCGTTTTACGCCTTATATATCGTCACCAAATGACGTGACCCTGCGCTGTGTATCGTCATTCACCATAATGTACTGTATGTTTCACATTTATTATAGAGGTATTATAGTATAATATACTGTACTGTACTGTACTATACTGTAAATACTGTACTGTACTGTACTGTACTATACCGTACTATACTGTACTATACTGTACTATACTGTACTATACTGTACTATACTGTACTATACTGTACTGTACTATACTGTACTATACTGTACTATACTGTACTATACTGTACTATCCTGACCGTACCGTACCGTACCGTAACGTAACGTACCGTACCGTACCGTACCGTACCGTACCGTACCGTACCGTACCGTACCGTACCGTACCGTACCGTACCGTACCGTGCCGTACCGTACCGTACCGTGCCGTGCCGTACCGAACCGTACCGTACCGTACCGTTTCGTACCGTACCGTACCGTACCGTACCGTACCGTACTGTTATAGTATTGTACCGTACCGTACCGTACCGTACCGTACCGTACCGTACCGTGCCGTACCGTGCCGTACCGAACCGTACCGTACCGTACCGTACCGTACCGTACCGTACCGTACTGTACCGTACTGTTATAGTATTGTACAGTATTGGACAGTACAGTACAGTACTATACTATGCTATATTATACCATAATAAATGAGAAAGGTGATGTGAATGTTTGTTACCACGTATCTCCGTAACTTATTTTATTTAGATGAAATTTGGTATGAAGATAGTTTAGGTTCTAGAATAATACATAGGTTGATCTATATTTAAAATGAATCTCTGAGGGGGTTTAAGTTTACAGGAATATTATTATTCCTTGTTCGATTCACGCAAAACCCGGTATAAATAAAATACAAAGTAAATAATTTATCACGGGGGTGTGCAATTTTGCTTTTTTTTCTAGCCGTGCATGCTGTTTGGAAAGCAATGCCAAACTATTTACTACCTACTGAAGGAATACAACGAAAGACCAGGCGGTATACATAATTATGACGATAGCCTGTTGAAAAAAAAAAAGTACGGTTTATTGTTTGACATTTTTTATGGCGGGCATCGGGCATCACAACAGTAATTAATACATAATTTTGTGAAAAGTTTTCATTAAATTCCTAGGGGTTAGTAGGTATGTACGTGGTTGCTGAAGAAGAAACGAAGAATGAGGAGATTGCTGTAAACGTGGTCATAGTCTCATCAGTTAAGTTTATCTTTGTAAAATGGAATATCTTCACAACAATGATTCCAGTATTTTGTCCGTAGACTTTGTTAGTGTACAAAATGCACGTGATAGGCCTTGACTAACAGTTTTTAACTACAGTATGCCTGCATGTCCTTTCGTTTAATTATAATGATATAAGTACTTTAAAAATAAACATTACTATTTTACTTTTTTTTTTTGAAGGTTCAGTCCAACCATTTCTGTCTACTGATGGTGATACAACAAGTATCCTACGCATAGAGGTAAAGTATTATCTACCTATATTTTTTTTCATTATGTTTATATTGGATTAGTTACAATCTGATAGAGTTGTTTACTAATAACATTATAATTTTGTTTTTAGTGCCATAACAACCGTTCATGCCTACTGAAGAACTAGTAAGTGTATACTACACCTACACCATAAAATTGAGAGGTAAGTCTTTGTCTTCATATGACTTTTTTATCACATTGCCTGCCCAAAACATAGAAGATCTGAGAGAATAAAAGAGTTAAAATATGCACAAACCTATGGCTAATGATATGGCAGCTTCCATACAAAAATGTTGAAATGAATGTTGAAAAATGACTGCTGGGTTTTATTTACTTTAAAGAAAATTATTATGTGTTTTAGGGTCATCACAATCATCGTTGTATACTGAAGAATTAAGAGTTCCAACAACGCATCATACCAAATTAAAAGGTGCTATGCCTGCAGATGGCTTTTCTGCAACTACACAGCATTGGAAGTTTGAGTGGTAGAATGTACTTAATATAATTACTTAATTGGTTTAATTATAAGTAAGTATTTTAAGGTGTGGAAATGTAGTGAATTATCCATGATGATTTTGTTGTGAGCATTTTTTGTGTAATTTTACCCTATTAAAACTTATTGTCCTACTAACCTACCTATTGTGTTTGTTTTTAGATGAGGACTCAGGACGTAATATAAGGTTGTTTGAGAAGACGAATACGGCCGGCAACATACGTCAGGTTACGCATCGGGTTCCTCGATCAGGTTACCGAATACGGGCACCCGACGGGAAACCCGATGCAAAAACCTGACGTATCTTGCCACTCTACGACGACATTATGACGTTACAGGTGACGTCAAAATTGACGTAATTTAAGACGTGATTGTCACGATGAATACGACGACATTTTAGACGTTACAGTTCACGTCAAAATCACGTTAGTTAATCACGACAAATTTGACGCCATTTATGACGTGATTGTCACGACGTATACGACGACATTTTAGACGTCATCGTTGACGTCAAAATCACGTAAGCTAATCACGTCATTAATGACGCACTAATTTGTGACATCCTCACGTCAAAACTGACGTCTTAAATGACGTGATGCGACGTCTTTCGATGCCGTAAAATTCACGTCATTATTCACGTGACCATGTTGCTTGGGATGTCGTGGAACCTAAATAGTTCTAAAACATGGTCAAGTGCTCGAATGGAGCCTCTTGAGGCGTACTTACTTAAAATCCTTTCACCACACTGTTTCGAAAGAAATTAGTGACACGACAAGAAGAAGAAGGTACCTAGGTACCTACGTAAGCGTATACGTATAAACAACCTTACCAACATATAGGTTTTAATTTAAGTCACAGTCATTAAGGCGAAGACAAAAGCTAATGTGACTCTCGCTCGCACGTTTCGACATCTTGAAAGATATAAAATCACTAAACTCATTTTCGAAAAATCGCAATCAACCACTTTGTGTGCAATCACATTGCACACAGTTTAGTAAAAATTTAATTTTGATTGATACAGTTTTCCTTCTTAAAATGTTGCTTATGTACGAAAACTAGTAAAGCAACATGTGGAAACGCGCGAGCAAGAGTCACATTAGCTCTTGTTTCGCCTTAAATGTGGTACTGGATTTTGTTGGAAGTAATTTTAGTATTAGCCGCCGCCCGTGCCAGTACACTAATACACAAACAATTGTGTATTAGTGTTTATTTTTTCTAGCACTGGATATTTTTTCCAGCATTTGCCGATATATCAATGGTCAGGTCCAAGCAGCATGGAACTTTTACCAAAAACTACGCAAAAAGAAAAAAAAAATATTGGATTAATTCCTATTACCATCTAGGTAAATATTCAGCAAGACAAATTTACTTAAAAAAATTATCACATTTTCTTGTTTGAGCTTGTTTGTTTTCGTAAACAGGGAGAAAAATAGAGCAAAAATTGAAAGCTTTAACTAACAATCACAATTTAATACCCCTACCGCCATCTACCGGTGGCTATCGCAAGTAAAAACGCTCTTCGCTCAAAACAAACAAAGTTAACAGCAACTGTACCAACACAGATAAAGAGAAGCCACTTATAATTATTTTGTTCTCGATTCCCTAGACGAGATGCATCAACGGAGCCATAAAAATAAATTACAATGTTAAACGCACATTCGTAATGGTAGGGGTGATTTGTTCCGCTGCGTCGTTGTTTTTTATTACAGCTGATTTTATGCTAATTTATTGTTCAAATATCATGACTTTCTTTTGGGTTTTCAGTGTATGATGGTGGTGTGCTTAAGTATAGTATTACCCAAAAATTTTGTTTAATTTTTATTTTCTCACCTCGAACAAGTAAGAATCCCTGGGGGAATAAAAGTTTTCGAATGGTGACCACGAACTAGAAGCAGTGGCGCAGCTGGTGGACAAGGGCCTCGGAGCATAGAGAAAGAATCGGGATGAAAATTTAACTAAAAAGTTGACGGGTGGAATTGTCGAATTGATCTCACGACCGTCAAGCACGTGAGCTTATCACTGATGCAATGTGCTACGGGCGTACTCAGCCAAACTACCAAATAACAATAACAAACAGCACATGCTTATCGAGGACGCTTGGCGAATGTTTTGAAGTCTTAAGGCGAAGACAAGAGCTAATGTGACTCTCGCTCGCACGTTTCGACATGTTGAAAGATATAAAATCACTTAACTCATTTTCGAAAAATCGCGATCAACCATCTTGTGTGCAATCACATTGCACACAGTTTAGTAAAAATTTCATTTTGATCGATACATGTTTTCATTCTCAAAAGTTTTCTTTACTAGTTTTCGTACATAAGCAAACTTTTAAGTAGGAAAACTTGTATCGATACTCGTACGTTTCGACATGTTGCTTTACTATACTTAAAGCAACATGTCGAAACGTGCGAGCGAGAAGTTGTTTGATAGTTGTCAGCCCCTTAAGGCGAATGGCTACCCCGATACTAGCGCCACTACGTATTTTATTTTAACATTACGTTATACAAAGTAATTATCAAAAAATCGGACCGCGCGTACACGATACCTATCACAAGCTTTTTTTTAATGTATCTGTAATAGTTTTATATTGTACTAGTGGCTTCCCGCGGCTTCGCACGCGTTGAAGTGGTGAGCCGTGATTGAGCCATAAACATCCAAACATCGTAACTTTCGCATTGATTTGTATATTATTTGGGTAGGATTTTAAATACCTATGTAGGTATATATACCTAATGTACGCCTATAGGTATATCTTATCTATAAGAGATACCTATAGGCGTACATTAGGTACCTATATTAGGTAGGTAGGTAGGTGTAGGTACTGAGTTTAGCACAAACATGACAAAGACAACCTTACACGGAAAATATGTACTTATTTTTTCTTAGTTTCTACCCCAAAAACAAACGAAACAGCTTCACGACTTTGATTCCCAGGCACGGTAGATACCCTCAGATCTCTTCGTACCAACTCAAGATTCCCGTTTTTAGAATGTCCCTTACAAACATTAACGCCTCATTGTATCCTTTTTACTCGAGCGCAACGAAGGAGGGTAACGTTTTAAGGGTTGTTTTCGAAAATCTAAATCTTTTTGCTCAAAATTTATCTACAGAACACATTTTTTTAGTTTGAAGTTAATTACACTACGCGTTAAAAATCTCCCATACAAACCTTGAAACTTTGGCAGTCTTTTGCACCCTTTGCAGGGGTAGCTTTGAAATATTGATAATGTGATTTTAAATTATTTATTGTGGAGTATATTTACTTCAAGTTTGAAATCAATCGCACTATGCGTTAAAAATCTCCCATACTAACTTTTACAGCCATATGCACCCTTTGCAGGGGTAATTATCACAAGTTAAAAGCCTCATTCTTAATTATTTATTTCTTAGTATATTTACCCTAAGTTTTAAATCAATCGCAACACGCGTTTTAAAACTCCCATACAAACTTTGACATCCCTTTGCACACTTATTAAGGGTAGTTTTAAAAAACTAAAAATGCCTTTCCTATTTTTTAGCCTTGGAGTACATGTACTCCAAGTTTCAAGTTTGTAGGTTCAAGGAATACTATTTTTCATGCAAACGTTTTCAACCTTTTTACTCAGGGGTGGAATTTCCAAAAATCCCTTCTTAGTACACCTTTACGCCATAAAACCTACTTACTCTTCAAATTTCAAGTCTCTACGACCAGCGGTCAAAAAACTCCCATACAAACTTTGACACCCCTTTACACACGTATTAAGGGTAGTTTTAAAAAACTAAAAATGCCTTTCCTAATTTTTAGTCTTGGAGTACATCTACTCAAGTTTCAAGTTTGTAGATTCAAGGAATACAATTTTTCATACCAACGTTTTCAACCCTTTTTACACCCTTAGGGGTTGAATTTCCAAAAATCCCTTGTTAGTACACCTCTACGCCACAAGACCTATGTTCGATTCAAATTTCAAGTCTCTAGGACCAGCGGTCAAAAAACTGCCATACAAACTTTTACATCCCTTTGCACACTTATTAAGGGTAGTTTTAAAAAACTAAAAATGCTTTTCCTATTTTTTGCCTTGAAATATAAGTACTCCAAGTTTTAAGTTTGTAGGTTCAAGGAATACTATTTTTCATAAAAACGTTTCCATGCCTTTTTACATCCTTAGGGGTTGAGTTTCCAAAAATCTCTTCTTATTACAGCTCTACGGTATAAGACCTATGTACTCTTCAAATTTCAAGTCTCTAGGACCAGCGGTCAAAAAACTTTCATACAAACTCTTACATCCCTTTGCACACCTATCAAGGGTAGTTTTAAAAAACTAAAAATGCCTTTCCTATTTTTTAGCCTCGGAGTACATCTAATTCAAGTTTCAAGTTTGTAGGTTCAAGGAATAATTTTTTTCATACCAACGTTTTCAACCCTTTTTACACCCTTAGGGGATGAATTTCCAAAAATTCCTTTTTAGTACACCTCTACGCCATCAGACCTATGTACTCTTCAAATTTCAAGTCTCTACGACCAGCGGTCAAAAAACTTCCATACAAACTTTTACATCCCTTTGCACACTTATTAAGGGTAGTTTTAAAAAACTAAAAATGCCTTTCCTATTTTTTTGCCTTAAAGTATATGTACTCTAAGTTTCAAGTTTGTAGGTTCAAGGAATACTATTTTTCATACAAACGTTTTCATCCCTTTTTACACCCTTAGGGGTTGAATTTCCAAAAATCCCTTCTTAGTACACCTCTACGCCCTAAGACCTATGTACTCCTCAAATTTCAAGTCTCTAGGACCAGCGGTTTAGGCTGTGCGTTGTCTATATGTCAGTCAGTCAGTCAGTCAGTCAGTCAGTCAGGACTTTGATTCTTATAGTATTAGAGATTATTTAGGCAGATACTTGTTTCAAGAGTTTAGTTCCTATTGGTGGCCACCAAGCTCTCCAAACAAGGTATCAGACTGAGTAACACGAAACAAAACTATTACAGACACATTAAAAAAAAGCTTGTAATAGGTATCGTCTACGCGCGGTCCGAATTTTTGAAAATGCCTTTGTTTATCGTAATGATTAAATAAAATATGTAGTGGCGCTAGTAGTGCAGGGTAGCCATTCGCCTTAAATCGGGAGTTCTTTGCTTGTTGATGGTCATGATTTTATTATTAAAAAAAAAACAAATGTGAGCAGTCTCAAGGTTTTCTAGCTTGGCTGACCCTCTCTTTTCAAAGCTTAGGTTAGAAGGCCCCCTGAGCTTCGGGGCCCTGGTACACTGCACCACCTGGCACTACGATAGCAACGCCACTTACATCTGTATGCCTATATACAAGTTGATGGACCCAGGGCAGTGCATCGTAGGGCATGTTCCTAGCGTGCGTGATATACAAGGCAATGTTTTGTTATAGTTGATGGTTACCACTTAACATCAGGTGGGTCATCTGCTTGTTTCATCAGCCAGTAGTATAAAAAAAAAACATCCCAGAAATGTGTCGAGGAGACCTGTGCCCAACAGATGACTTCTTTAGACAGATTTTGAGCATAATTATACCTACCCAAAACATTGTTCCAGAATGTTCTCCCCCGTTCTTCCCCGGCTTTGTTTAAACCACTTTAGAGAAAGCTCTCTCAAATCGTTTAACACCTCATGCATTCCGAGACTTCATAATGTTATGCATTCTCGCAATAAATTCCCCCATTCCGCTGAAATGGTACCGAAGTGGTGTCACGAGACGAATTATTCGTGAAACTCAGCACTACATTTACACCTGGCGTGACCAGATACCACCGACCTATCCTGTACCTTTTAGCTATGCTGTAGGTATGTTGTATAGGGGTTAGGTTACGCTGGTCATGTTGTTCAGTTCAGACGGTTGTTAAGGACATGTCATTCGGTATCGTCTGCGCCCTTACGAACAAGACTTGGATTCCACTGAGGTTAAGCCTTTAGTATATCCAATACGAGGTCAGTTTAAGGTATTTCAGCACGTTATGTCTATGGCTTTGAGACGGGCGAGAATGCTGTGTTGTTCATTTGATGCGTTTTAGAACCAATAAGGCTACGATTTTGAGTGCGTTTAGCATTTCAGTATAAATATAACCATACTAACCTATTTGTAAAAAAATTGTAACTAGTTGTAAAACTATTTGTAAAAGAGTTCCAAACTGTAATATCTGACTAAGACATGCAACAGCAAGATATTTGAAGATATATCTACTGATTACAATCATGAGCACCTTTTTATTCCACTAAAATAGCAAGAGAATGGAATCTTAAGAGTAGTAGTAGATCTCTTTGTGAAGGGCTCGTCCGGGGAAGTACTACCACCACGCCTTTTTCTGCCGCCAAACAGCGTTGCTGTGTTTCGGTTTGAAGAGTGTGGTTGCCGGTGTAATTACAGGCATATGAGGCATAACATCTGTATGCTCAAGTTGATGGACGCAGGGCAGTGCATAGTGGTACACGATCGTATCGTGCGTGGCTTGCGAGGCAATGCTTAGGTGATGGTTACCACTTAACATCAGTTGGGCCATCTGATTGTTCCATCAGCTAGTTGAATAAAAAAAACACTCGAAAATGTTCATTGCAATTTGAGCTTAATGTCCTGACTTTCGTAAGAAATCTAGCACGTTGTTGGTTATATACGAACCTTCCACCAATAACATATTCTTTGTGTCGAGTCGAGTTGAATTATTCATTTAATAAAACCGTAGACGAACGACCCTGGTGACACATCGTCCGTATCTCATTGCTACGGTTTTCAGCTAATGCTATGGCACGTTGTAGAAAACGCCTTTTTTAGACCCTTGTTTTCTGTTCAAAAACGTGCACAGCCAGTACTCTCAAACGATGAAGGAAAACATCATGTGAACACCGACATGAATAAGAACCTAAAAAGTTCTAACACATGTGTCATGTGCTCTTTAATACCTTTTTATCACACTGTTTCGAAAGAAACTATAGACACGACACGAATTTCTGTTATACCTACGCTGCTTCACTAAATTCGATTGGCACCATTCTGGAGCTTCAATATTGCATTATAATACCTACATTGTAACAAGGATCATATAAAAGTGCGGTAGGAACCAAGCCGTAAGTTTGTTGCCTGTTCTTCTAGGCTTTGGTCGCGTGGAACCGGCACCTAGAGTCACCTAGCTTTAAGACGTTTCAAAGTGATCCTTGTGATTTTATTGAATAAATACCTTTTGACTTTGACTTTGAAGAAGAAACTGAAACAGCTTCACGACTTTAATCCCCAGGCACGGTAGGTATCCCCTCAGATCTCTTAGTACCAATTACTAACTCCAGATTCTTTTAGAGGATGTCTAAGGGGGGTAGTCAGAGGTACGTCCAAACATTAAATTTGGCACCTACCCACATTTTGCAGTAGTTGGTATTCCATACGTGACAGGTTGAAAGCCCATCACCGCTGTTGGAGTACTAACTGGTTTCCCCACGATGTTTTCCTTCACCGTTTAAGTAGATGATAAATAACAAAAAAAAATAGAAATGTGCCACACACATTGCTGCATGCAGTACGTTCACAACTTCTGAATTATATGGCAGGTTACATTGGATTAGTGAACTGTATGAATTTGTCTGCCTAATGTTGAAAGTGATCTTGAGAAGGTCGGATCCGTCGGCCAAACTAACTTTTTGATTTATATTGCATCAACTTAAAAATGTAACACTCTTGACAATGAAAGTAAAAAATACATAAGAAATGAGTTCGAATTTATCTACGAAGTGTCAATTAATTTGTCTGCGTTTATTTTATCTGGTTTTCGTAGGTACTTACAACTTTTTTAAAAAACTTTTTAGAATATTTACATCTAAGCAGCTTACTCGTATATAATATTATAATGATAAAAAAATAATCCCTTGCGACACCAACTAAATTTTTTACTCCGACTAAAAAAATCATAACTTTTGGGACCATCGTACGAGTAGGCCAGAAATTATGGAGTGCCCTAATCAGAGATTTTAGAGAATGTCTTTTGTGCTTAGGAATTCACAGTCGTCACCTTAGTTGCGTGGTGCCGTTTCTGACTTTTTAAGCCCGCTAAACCTTTATAAAGATGAATTTGTGAAATTTATTTTTATAAAGCATAAATTTGATTTTAGGCTCTTTAGTCTAGGCTGCGGGAATACAGATTCGAAATCCCGACGTTACTTGATAAAGCACAACGGACGGCCTTACCGCTAAAAGCGAGTTGTATACAGCAGAAATGGAAAAAGATGCATGAATATAGGTGCCACCTACAGAATCGTATCTACTAGAAACTCGTTAAAACATGATACATTTCTTAGAAATCCTATCATATTCGTGTAACGATCTACAACGCTCTCAAACCAACCGATATTTACAGCCAAAATTAACCTTATTTCATCTGACTTAAGTAAATTAGAATTTATGGATACTTTATTCGGAAACGCCTCTGTGCCGCAATATGCTAACTCACACACCGCTGAGTAATGAGTATAACGTCAAGGTTTTTACAAAATAGCGGCCGTTTTAGTACGTCTGCCTTAATACAGAGAGCACTTGGTGGTTTAGTAGTAGCAACCGGAGCATAGTCATGTACCAATGGATTTTGTTATTCAAAAATGAATGTGCGTGATGCTAGCTTAGTCAGAAAGAACAAATAGTAAGGAAACCCGCGGCTTAGTCAGTTCCAGTTCCAGTTTTTTAAAATACAATGAAAAATGTTTATTGGCAATAATAAAATCGACAGTAAAGTATGAGGCTCTGTCTCCTGGAATAGAGTGGCCCAAGAAACAGTACTCTCCCGAAATATCTATCTCCTTATTATTTAAGTTTTCCGAGAGAATGGTTAGTTGTTGAGCTAGCCGATTCCATCTAAACTTATGTTCCATGTCCTGTAGTTGAGGGTATATTTGATAAAATTGGCCCTGACACTTTTCTAATGATTTATAAATGTAAATGCTTGTTCACTGAAAATAATACAGTACAGACGAATGGCATCAATCATTTTTTAATACGTATTTTAGAAACATCGTTTTTTTGCCCTTGTGTAAATGACACCTGCTAAGTGAATATCTATAGGTTTAGAGCATTTATAAAGAACACGGAACTTTACATTTTGAAAAAAAAAATTGATCCATACATGTTTTCCTACTCAAAAGTTTGCTTTACTAGTTTTCGTACATAAGCAAACTTTTAAGTAGGAACCCTTGTAAATTTTTACTAAACTTTCGAAAATGAGCTTAGTGATTTCATATCTTTCAACACGTCGAAACGTGCGAGCGAGAGTCACATTAGCTCTTGTCGTCGCCTTAAGTCGAGTTCGTGCTATAGCATCGTTATAAAGCAAACGCCGCTTCTGAGAAAACCAGAGTTTAACAGGCCTCCAGCCTCAATCGACAAAGGGCCTATTATGTCAAAAACAAACCCGGCCATAACCAATTCCCTCCATGTTTGCCGAGGGCTGCTCTCTTATAAATATGCAAATGTTATCCTGCGTTTAGCGTGCCACTGCAATAATAATATTGAAATACTCGTCCTTGAACTCCGCTATTATTATACTGTTCAAACAACCCTTTTTAGAACATTCGACGTCTATTAGATTGATTTTGGTATCGATGTTTGACAACCCGGCTAATGGAATATTGATATTATCACCGGCTTCTCGACTTAAAACTCAATTTGAAATCAAATTGACTGTTTTTATCGAAAATATTCTATTCCACGCTTCCAATTTCGAACAATTTACCAACCTTGTTATACTTTCTTTCGCGCAACTTTCGTCAAGTTCCCCAAAAGAACCGCAATAACGTGGTTCATATAACAAAACGATAGCGAAAACTTTTTGTTTAACACGAACAGCATAACCCTCGTCCCACAAAGGACAAGTTATAAACCTGTCCACAGTTGTCCGCTTATAAAAGAAACAGGACATAGGACCATTCGCGGCAAAATGGCCGAGACGTCACTCCGACTTTCCCTAATAAAGTAGCGGTCGTAAAAAACCACTACAATCATAATAACTGGACACAGACTTTTAAACATTAACGTCGTGCACATAAACTCCGCGAAATGTCATAGGTTAGATACCATATAGCTTTACAAGATTGCAAATATTTCTAAGTGGTGAGGATTTACTGAGGAAATGTTATTGTTGATCTTCAGTGCTCTGCTGGAAGAACTAGCCAAAACTACCTCAGTTTATTTCGCTACAAAGATATAGTGTAACCGTAAATTTCGTGTTTGTATACTTTTCTAATAAATTAACAGAGACATGTTTGCAGAAAAATAAATTTCAAGTGTGCATTTTTTTTTTCCAAACTGTACACAGACAAAAGTGGTGTTCTATTTGAACGAAACGGGCTAGTCACCCACCTTAAGTAACCTTTTCATGTCATGTACCTTTTTGGTATGTGGGGCAGTGGTATGGCATTACGCACGGGGATTTGGTAAGTTAAAAAGCTCAAAAAAACAAACTACACACCGAGTATCGCCAACTAAAAATCTTTATCAGAATCATTTATTGGCAAAGATTTAACACATTAACAATATATTATTATGCATAATAAAACCTTGGCTAATAATTAATTGTAACAGCTCTTTTGTAAATTTAGATATTTAAGAGACAAAATAAAGTTTATTTCTGTTCTATATACTATATTCTAATATGAATAATCAAACTAAGTAGGTATTTAATTTTTCTAAATATTTAAAATTATATTTCTTACATGAATATGCCAGTATGGTGCCATTTCAAGTTTACGAATACTACTCTCAATACAAATCTTACCCACCAAAAGGTGTAGTCAAAGATGATCTTGGATGAAAGTAAGTATTCAAGATTTATATCCTCTCCCAATTTAAGGATACATGTAAATACTTTAATTGAAATATTTTGCTGTTCACGCGCCATAAAATTACATGTAGTTATGTGTACAGAGCAAGTCGAAACTACCCTCGTTCAACAATTAGTTTTGGCGCGGAGTTCACTGCCGCATGTATTACAAATTATAAGAATTGGCATGGGAAATAGGGTACAAAACTACTCTAGATGCAAAACAAACTTCGACTTATTTCAGCCGCGTGTCGGTGCTAATCTATACTCTTACGAGTGCGAGTGAAACGTAACTAGTGTCAACATTAGTGTATGAGTGAAAGGTGACGATTAGCACTACTATATTTTAAAATTCGTTTCTTTATTGATGCGGTCTATGCATCTCACTCGCACACTGTTGTTAACAGCTATGTATGAGTAGAGAGAGAGGTAATAATTATCGGGTTTTTACAATTTTTTGTCTTTATTGACATAATATTTTGTAATTATTTTTAGGGTTCCGTAGCCAAAGGGTAAAACGGGACCCTATTACTAAGACTCCGCTGCCCATCCGTCTGTCTGTCTGTCTGTCTCACATAAACACATCACAGGAAATTAAAAATGCAAAAAAAGAAAGTAAAAATATGAATTATCATTGTGTTAACGACTTCAGCAATGCGGTCCTAATGTGCTTTGGTGATTAGCAGGTGATCAAAGCTCAATTTCAAAGTGCTTTTATTTTACGAATCACTGTATTACTGTACTGAAACAGTAAAGTTTTGTATTAAGGGGCTGGCAACTCTTGCAACTTCTCGCTCGCACAGCTTGGAAAAATATAAAACTTCTCAAGTTATTTATGAAAAATTGCAATAGTTAAGGGGGTAGCCCCTTAACGAACTAAGGACAACCATTAACCCTTTAAATAATAAAATTAGACGCAGACCCAAATTATGTAAAATTCTAAACTTTTACTAAAATGTACAGTTATTCAATTTAAAATGTAATTAGTTTAAATTACATTATAATCATGTTTGTGTATTATACAATACAATAACAAAGATTTATACATTTTCCCAAAAAGTAGAAGAATTCAAAATCAGAAACACATTATCCAAATTTACCACTAGCTTCATACATACAACAGGTAAATGTCTTAACAGTAAAGTAGGTAACGTTACAGTTGAAAGCACTCCGCTACATTTGAAATGTGTAGTTTATTTCAATATAGTTTGATAAATACAAATGACCGCGCAATCTAAACAGGTGGGGCTAACAGACTGCCCACAAAATGTTACGTACATAATTGATGAGCTCATTAATAAGGCCCAGCTTAAAATATCCTGTTTGTGATACTCCCAGTATTTGATTCAGAATTCTACAATTTTACTCGTAGCTACTTACTTACTTGTTGAACAAAAACAACTCAACAAACGATAAAAGTATATTTTAAACCCTGTTCTTCCAGGCTTTGGTCGCGTGGAACTGGAACCTAGAGTCACCTAGCTTTAAGACGTTTCAAAGCGATCCTTGTGATTTTATTGAATAAATACATTTTGACTTTGACTAAATTGTTATATCTGATGGAAGTTGACTTTTACGACCAGTTTCCTTAACTTTGTCGGATTCTCTTTTCTCACTTGTCGTGTCACTAGTTTCGAAATAGTGTGGTGAAAGGATTTTAAATGCGCCTCAAGAGGCTCCTTTCGAGAACTTGACATAATTATGTTATAGAACTTTTTAGGTTCTACGACATGCCCGTTTCCTTACGATGTTTTCCTTCACCGTTTGAGAGTACTGGCATTGGGCACATACATTTTTTGAACAGAAAAACTCATTGGTGCATGACCTGTTTCGAACACACGACCTTAGGATCGGAAGACGGGGCCGCTAACACTAGACCACCAGTGCTCTCTAATTGTCGGAATAATTTGTCGGATTAATCATTAGTTATAGTTTGAAAATTATATGTAAGGGTTATTGTTCTGTTTGTTTCCCAAATACAAATATATAAATAAATTTATTTTGTGTTTTCCACGGTACGAGCATTAAATTTCAATATCTAACCGTAAAAATATGTCATATATTGAGACGTGTTTTAGACCCTCTTACTCCCTAAAAGTAATGTTTTATTGCCCTCCATAAAGGGGAGATTTTTATTGATAGAGCAAAATGGAAGCGAAACATTATATTAGTGATATTTTAAACATACAAAAACAGCGTCATGGTTTTTATCCCCAGGCATGGCAGATATTTCCTCAGATAGTAGTAGTAGTAATTTAAGAGTAGTAGAACTCTTTTGAAAAGTGTGGTTGCCGGTGTAATTACAGGCACATGAGCCTTAACGTCTGTATGCCTCAAGTTGACGCAAGTGGACGCAGTGCATTGTAGGGCACGTTCTTATCGTGCGTGACCTACGAGGTAATGCCATCTGCTTGTTCCACCAGCTAGTGGTATAAAATAAAATTGTACAAAGTACCAACCAAAGATTTTTTATGTTTTGAGGATGCCCACGGAAAAACCATGGCCACAGGGAAATTTTCCTACTCAAAAGTTTGCTTAAGTACGAAAACTAGTAAAGCAAACTTTTGAGCAGGAAAACATGTATCGGTCAAAATGAAATTTTTACTTAACTGTGTGTAATGTGATTGCACACAAAACTGTTGATTGCGATTTTTCGAAAATAAGTTTAGTGATTTTATATCTTTCAACATGTCGAAACGTGCGAGCGAGAGTCATGGTATTCGCCTTAAGCAACCTAGCCTAATGGGTTTGTTTTATAAAGTTTAATAACTATTTAAATGTTCTGTTTTGTGCTATATCTAATAAGTTTTATACTGATCGCTAAAATAGAATATATACAACCCAATTGAACCTATTTATGTGAAATAACTTACATTGTGTATCCATTGATTGTTCATTCAATATTCTAACGCTGCATGAGTTTACAAACAGCTCCGTGGACAGAGACTGTGAACTGTGAAATGTTCGCGAATTTCAATAACCAAACATCGAATAATATTGCTAATGATCCAGCATATTATGATGTCGTAAACAGTAATAATAACTACCTATAGGTATGTCTGCAATGTTTGTACTATTGGATTTTTTTCTATACTTTTATCGATTGTATGTATGCATTAGGTATTACTAGTTTGAAGCGTAGCGTATGCTGTCTTATAAATTTGATTACCTTTACCTTTTTCTGTTATATCTACCCCTCACTAAATTCGATTGGCACCACACTGGAGCTTCAATATTGTATTATAATACATTGTAACAAGGATTTTACAAAAAAATGGTAGGAACCAAGTCGTAAGTTTGTTGCCTGTTCTTCTAGGCTTTGGTCGCGTGAAACTGGCACACAGAGTCACCTAGCTTTAAGACGTTTCAAAGTTATCCTTGAGATTTTATTGAATAAATACCTATTGACTTTGACTTTATAAGATTTGCAATGGAAAATGGAATAATGATTTATGTTTTCGTTGAAATAAATTACAAATAGAGTACCAGTTTATTCCTGAAATACGACTTGGTTTAAAGATACCTCAAGCGATATCTACCGTGCCGGGGAATCAAAGTCGTAAAGTTGTTTATGTCTGAGTGAGCGAGAGTCTGAGACTGTCTCGTGTGGCTCATTTGGTATGATGCTATTTACACAAGAAGTGCGAAATTTCAATCATCTTTTCTTAGCCATTCACTACCTGCACTTCATCTCAGATCTCAAGGACATTTAAGTTAAAAGATCTTGTCGAGAAGAAGTGACTTGTTCTTCTTTAGAAAGATAGATATAGTGCCTCATTTAACAGGCCTCACAGCTCAGTTGGTATTAGCTCTGCCCACCGAGGGCAAACATTTGTGTGAAGAACGTAGATTTTTGTTCTATTTCATTTTAATAATGAATTGTGTATGTCTATCTGCTGTTTCCATAGTACAAGCAACTATATTGTGTGAAATGTCAACTTTTTTTCACTTATCTCAATTTTGAGCTACGACCTTCTTACACCTTTTACGACTCCTTTTACTAGACAAAAGGCCGAACAATTACATACTCGTACACGATACCGTATTTGTGTAGTCCAACGCCACAAAAGTAATTGTCTACGGCTATGGAGCGACCGCGACCGTAGTCAGCGATACGTAGCCTCGTAGCACTCACGTAGCACCTACGTAGCACCCCGTAGCGCTTAAACATTGATAACAAAACTAGTTTATAGAAATGAAACTAATTTGTTAGTG
Organism: Chloroclysta siterata; assembly: GCA_932294275.1. Classification (NCBI taxonomy): domain Eukaryota; kingdom Metazoa; phylum Arthropoda; class Insecta; order Lepidoptera; family Geometridae; genus Chloroclysta; species Chloroclysta siterata. The sequence goes on from OW028589.1 coordinate 22,390,827, forward strand.
CTATTAAAGTAATTGACTACAGCTAATAGCGCGTTTACATTTAGACATTCGCGCTGCCATTCGCGTGGACGGAAATGTTGCCGTCCCATTATCGCATTGCCCAAGTCCCTGCGCCTGTCTCTGCATGTCTCTGCACATTTCCACGGACATGAGCTGAGTGTAAACGGGGTTTTACATAGTCAGCAGTACATTACCTACGCAGTCTTTTAGTTTCACGGTTGTGTGATCAACAAATACGATATAGAATCACACAGCATACTACTGACTACTACTACTAGTACAACTTTTTTATGTAATGCGTAAGTTTCAGTTCTGTAAAGTTTCTATTGCCCGTTTATAGTAACGGCAACGAAATGAAAGTCACATTATCGCGTCACAAAATGTGAATGTGAACATTTGCAACTTAGATACCAACGAGCATGTGATACCTACTGAACTTTTGCGTCGTTTTTAGAGTTCTGTACTGAGCTCCGAAAAACGAACCACATTTTAGTACCTAAACTCGTGATTTTAGGACCTTTTCTTGGTTTCATTTTTGTCTCAAATTAATTCTGGTTAAAAATTTGTAGTGTGTGTTTTATAATTTAGATATCTATATATAATAATATTGATATCTATATACAGATATTATATAGAGAGGTAGGAATCCAAATGTCTTTTGGGATTCTCAGCAGTTTTTTCATGTCAATACTATAAAATAATGTTTGTTATTTTTAATAAAAGATTAGTGCTAGCCAATATTTAATTTATTTAAAAAACACTTTCATTCATTTTTTTGACCAAACTCGGGGTTTGCCAGCGAGCCATGAAGCGCAGTATTCTGGGAATCAAAATCACAGACCGCTTGCGCAACAGTTTACTTCGCTCCAAAACACTAATAGCAGATGTCGGAAAGCACGCGGGTAAATTAAAGTGGGATTGGGCAGGCCACGTCTGCCGCATGTTGGATGCGTTATGGGCTAAATCCACTACAGATTGGACGCCTAAAAACGGCGGAGATGGAGGGACGAAATAGACGCCTACTTAAAGAACTGGTCCACAGTAGCCCAAAGTAGAAGCGACTGGAGAGAAGGAAGGGAGGCCTTTGCCCTGCAGTGGGACACTAAGGCTCCAAATAATAATAAATAAAAAACACTTTAAGTAAAATTTAATTAATCTTGTTATTAATTTGAATACCATGTTCACCTTCTTCAAAGTTATATTCCAAGCCCCTCATTCATATCCGTACCTTAAATAGGTGGTTTCGTTACAATACATTTCACAGAACAGTTTAAAATCACGGACAAGATTATTAACAGATGATGTGGGCCGGTGGACCGCCATTAAAATAAAACCACGTTACAAACACATTTTGTTCTAAATGGGTTTTGTTGGTATTATACGGAAGGGTTTCAGGTAAGAGGGAGTTTTTAGGGACTTTCCTGGATAAAATTGTGCTTATAATGAATCATAACAAAGACTATAACCTCAGAGCTTAGTTGGTAGCAGCTCTGCCTTCTGCGCTGTAGGTCGTGAGTTTGATCCCCACCGAGATCAAACATTTGTGTGAGGATCATCGATGTTTGTTCTCTATCAGGGCGTTATAGTATTTACAATAAGGATGTAAGATTTATATCGGCTATCAGGTTACCATAGTACAAGCTTTGCTTAGTTTGGGGCTAAATTATGCGTGGAATGTCTACCAAAAATTATTAAAAACTTACGGCCGGTTTCTGAAAGCTCGATAAAAACTAATCGGAAGTCAAGTCACTCGCCATTTCAGCTATTACATCGAATTAGATAGAGATAGCAAGTGACTTGACATCCGATTAGTTTTGATCGGGCTTTCAGAAACCGGCCGTTAAACTTGTATAGTATAATCCGGAAAGTAGACAAGAAATTAGTTCACAGTCTAGTTTAAATGCATGGTTCTCGACAGCTAAAGTCACGGAAAGGCGAAGCGCTTTAACGCAGGACCTTGTTTTCGTCGTATTCGATTTCAAGTCGAATATCCCGACGTGGAATCACCGAGCGACGCGTTGTTTTGAATCGACAATCAGAATCATAATATTCTTTATAGAAACTGTTGAATGAATAAGATGGTAGGTATATAAAAAAGTACAAACAGTAACGGTAAAGAGTTGCTCTTTGAAGAGAAAAAGTTTAAAAATTATCGCAGATTGGTATTGAAATTATTTGAAATATTGACACTGGATTCTATATTATCTTAAGAAGAATTTATTTCTCTGCGTCAGTGTGGTAGAAGCCTGTCCAGTATCCGGCTTTTATCGTTTTTAGTTAGCAACTCTAGCGATGACACAGTGACGACCTTTCTATTAAAATTCAGCAGATAAAGGGACTTCGTTCCCCTGTCTGTTTACCTGGCCCGTGTTTAGAGAGGAATGTAATACAATCCGAGTTATTTTCATTGTTCAACGTTGCATTAGCGCTTTTACTTTGTACGTGGATTAAAAATAATAAAAATATTCTATACTTGTGCGCGACGTGGAATTTGTTAGAGTTTTATTATTATGTCGGTGTTCGCGAGAACAGGAAGTTTTTGAGAGGAATCCCTTGGTTTTTGGTTTGCGTCTCCGAAATGAAATTACCGACAATTCACTGACCTTTGATAGCGAACTTCAGCGTACCCAGCTCGCCTGTAGAGTCTTCTTCACCTGTGATGATGCTAATTATCCACCACTACAAAAAGCCAGTACATCCGACAGATCTGAAACACAACCACCAATATATTTTAATTATTCAAAGCTTTGACCGCACGCGCACGTTGTAACAAACCGAACAGAATCGCCATGTTTTTTCTTCTTAGTTCCGAGTAGTGTCGTGTGCTGGCGCCACTTTCAAGAAGATCCGAGCGGCATCCGTCCACGAATCACACAAGCAAATTGCCGCCAAATTCAAATCAAGAGACGCAAAGTCGTCAAGAAGTAAAGTCTGGAAATAGAGTAAAAATAATGATTTTTTTAAAGCACTCTTGTATGATTTAAAAATATAGTTAAGATCTCACTTTCAGTAAGCGAGATATGAATATTTTGAATCTTGAAAACGCCCCAATACTGAATTGTTTTGTATCATGTATCTTTTGCTAATAAAACGGATAAAAAGCACGATATGAAAGTCTTAATATTCAGATTAGATTTAGCAGCGTTGTTTCAACCAAACCTATACAAACTTGGTCGACAAAAATAATGTCAAACAATTTTGACCTTCTCCTCAACAGCTGATGAAACAAGCAGATGGCCCACCTGATGTTAAGTGGTAACCATCACCTACAACAAAGCATTGCCTTGTAAGTCACGCACAATAAGAACGTGCCCTGCGTCCATCAACTTGAGTCATACAGATGTTAAGCCTCATGTGCCTGTAGTTACACCGGCAACCACACTCTTCAGACCGAAACACAACAACGCTGCTTGGCGGCAGAAAAAGGCGTGGTGGTAGTACTTCCCCGGACGAGATCTTCACAAAGAGCTCTACACTCTTAAAATGTGAATCTTTTATGGTAAAATTTTGATTTGTCATTATTATTATTATTATTATTTATTACGCAAGATTTGGCAATCGATGTTCTATCTGTTTAGCCTGTGCACCCACTGAGTTTAGACCTCCTCTTCTTAAAACCCTACTTCCCCTGTGCTAGGTTTCAACTTTCAGTTTTTTTCCAGAAATAGTAAACAGATTCAAAATCTTCGACACTACAAAGGCTTGTTATGTGAAATTCTAGGTATGCGTTTTCTAACTATACGATCACTAACGATATTTGAGAAGGCGTGTCAGTCATGCAAATAGTATCACACGAACTAAGTCACATATTCCACTAGTTATTGAATATAGATTGAAATATTCAGAAGTTTACGGTCCATTTGATTGCTGGCATGATCTGAAGGTATTAATCCTTATTCAGAGTCTGGGTATTGTGGTGTAAGTTATTGGTATATAGGGTGTGTACCCTGATGTGTACAGTCGGCTACACATCAGGGTACACACCTTATATACTCATAACTTTACAACATATAATACAGATAATCGTAGGAAAGGGGCGCTACGATAACGGGATGGTGCGTCGGGCAAACGAAATACCATATAGCACCCTCTCATACGATTCACGGTGATCAAAGTCTAAACTGTTTAGCCTGATGCGTATCTGTGAGAACAAAATAAATAGCGTTTGTGATACAGACTACTCATAATACAGAGAATTCCAATGTAGACTTCGAATCAGAACTGTATCTAGGTAACTGTTACATTATTAACTATTTCAAACATAATTACCTTCGATAAGTATGGCTGGACAATATGTCTGATAAGTTTGTTTGTAGGTACACCTATTTCAAACCTTGAAATGGACAAACTACACGACAAAGTCATTTAGTATATTGTGTAATAAGTACCTTTGTATGTATGTTGCGGTCATTTAGTATAAGTATTACGTAATAAAAAAAAGAATTTGAGTATTCTATTAATTTTCTGGTTCTCATAGAACAAGTTTTGCTTAATTTGAGTTTTGAATAATGTTGTGTGAAATCTCCACAAAAATATTTACTATTATTATTTTTACTTTTACCTTATTTATTTCTTTAACGCTTATTTTTTAAGCAACTAACTGATGGAACAAGCAGATAGCCCACCTGATGTTAAGTAGTAACCATCACCTATAACAAAGCATTGCCTCGTAAGTCACGCACGATAAGAACGTGCCCTACGATGCCCTGCCCTGCGTCCATCAACTTGAGGCACACAGATGTTAAGCCTCATGTGCCTGTAATTACACCAGCAACCACACTCTTCAAACCGAAACACAGCAACTCTGCTTGGCAGCAGAAAAAGGCGGTTTATTGCACATTATTGTAAAATAACTGAACAAAAGGTGGGGGCTTAATGCTATGAGCATTTTCTACTTACCAATCTTAAAGTCAGATTATAATGACTTATAAGTGTTTTCGTTTAGTTTTGTCAGTGATTGTAATTAGCCCGTGAGTAACTGGGCGGGTCTACTAGTCCATAATAAAACGGAATCGAGAACAAATAAAATGGAAACAAATGATCACCAAACTGGAAGATAAAGTTTAGACCACTGTCTCTCAAACTACACTCAACCAACGCTTATAGAAACTAAGACAACGTATTTCTGCAGCATCAACTGTTCGAAACATCCTGTTTGACCAGAACTCCTACCAAACCTACGCTAGGATAGTTTAACTAGGTACCATTGAACCGCACGTAACTTTACCGATAATGATTATGTTGTGTTGATGAAGACAATTTCCCTTTTAGTATTGTGTACCAAAACTAAACAGTTTTAAAATAATACTTAGCCTTGTCTTTGGTACTGCGATGTCTGAGGCAATTATATTAGCAAGCATATAAGTATATGAATTTTAGGATAAAATAAAAACTTGCTTGCTTGACTGTCCCCTACCGCACCTGTACAAAGAATGACCTTATGAAGGTCACGGCTGGTGGAGTGAAGGTGACGTAGGGCATACAGATGTTAAGCCTTATAAGCCAGTAATTACACCGCAACCACACTCTTCAAACCGAAACACAGCAACGCTGCTTGGCGGCAGAAAAAGGCGTGGTCGTAGTACTTCCCCGGACGAGCCCTTCACAAAGAGCTCTACTACTCATAAAGTACTCTCAAGTGCTCGAAAGGAGCCTCTTTGAGGCGCACCTAAAATTCTTTCACCACACTATTTCGAAAGAACTAGTGACAGACAAGAAGAAGATGCGAAACTTCACTACAAGTCGCTTTCTCTGTCCTAATATCCCTATGTATGCTTAAATCTTTAAAACTACGCAACGGATTTTGATGCGGTTTTTTTTTATAGAAAGAGTGATTCAAGAGGAAGTTTTATATGCATAATACAAGCATAATCTCTCAGGGATAACCCACAATAACCGTGCGAAGCCGGGGCGGGTCGCTAGTATACTATATGTCGATGTTGTACTTTTGAATCGCAATAAGAAGTTAATGGACTCTTTCTAAGTAGCTCTGGTGTTATTATATCAATAGGTACTTAAACTTCGTTACGAAGATATTTCAATTTTAAGAAAATTCGATGTCTTTGTGTGAAGGACGCGAGAAAGTTTATTGCACCTCATTTTTTACAAGAGCTATTCTCTCAGGACTTTTTCTAGGACTACCTAATGTACGAACAGCTCCAGCCACTTGATTACTCAAGGATGAAATACCGTCACGTACGAAGTAAAAAGCTAACTAAGTTGGTAACTACGTCATCTTCAACTTACACGAATTGATGATTTTTATGCCTTCATAGCTGAGTTGGTAGTAGCTCTGCCTTCTGCGCCGTAGGCCGTAGGTTCGATCCCCACCGAGAACCAACATATGTATGAGGAAAATAGATGTTTGTTCTCTGTTTGGGTGTTATATAATATTATTAAAATGTATTTACAAAAAAATCGTATTTAAGTATCATATCAGCTATCTGGTTCGCATTGTAGCTTTGGCTTAGCTTGGGGCGAGATAGTGCTGTGTGAAAATCAATATTTATTTATTTATTTTATAAGAAGCTCATATTTTAAAGAATAATAACTTAATAAGGCGCTGGGTAACTAACAAGTCAAAATAAATTAGCTCTGGATCATATTCTCACGCACGGTAGGCATCCCCTCAGATTTTTTGCTGCTTAACATCTCTAATACTATAAGAATCAAAGTCCTGACTGACTGACTGACTGACTGACTGACTGACTGACTGACATATAGACAACGCACAGCCTAAACCTCTGGTCCTAGAGACTTGAAATTTGAGGAGTACATAGGTCTTATGGCGTAGAGGTGTACTAAGAAAGGATTTTTGGAAATTCAACCCCTAAGGGTGTAAAAAGGGATGAAAACGTTTGTATGAAAAATTGTATTCCTTGAACCTACAAACTTGAAACTTGGAATACATATACTTCAAGACAAAAAAATAGGAAATACATTTTTAGTTTTTTAAAACTACCCTTAATAAGTGTGCTAAGGGATGTAAAAGTATGTATGGGAGTTTTTTGACCGCTGGTCCTAGAGACTTGAAATTTGAAGAGTACATAGGTCTTATGGCGTAGAGGTGTACTAAGAAGGGATTTTTGGAAATTCAACCCCTAAGGGTGTAAAAAGGGATGAAAACGTTTGTATGAAAAATTGTATTCCTTGAACCTACAAACTTGAAACTTGGAGTACATATACTTCAAGACAAAAAAGTAGGAAATACATTTTTAGTTTTTTAAAACTACCCTTAATAAGTGTGCTAAGGGATGTAAAAGTATGTATGGGAGTTTTTTGACCGTTGGTCCTAGAGACTTGAAATTTGAAGAGTACATAGGTCTTATGGCGTATAGGTGTACTAAGAAGGGATTTTTGGAAATTCAACCCCTAAGGGTGTAAAAAGGGATGAAAACGTTTGTATGAAAAATTGTATTCCTTGAACCTACATACTTGAAACTTAGAGTACATATACTTCAAGACAAAAAAGTAGGAAATACATTTTTAGTTTTTTAAAACTACCCTTAATAAGTGTGCTAAGGGATGTAAAAGTATGTATGGGAGTTTTTTGACCGCTGGTCCTAGAGACTTAAAACTTGAAAAGTACATAGGTCTTATGGCGTAGAGGTGTACCATGAAGGTATTTTTGGAAATTCAACCCCTAAGGGTGTAAAAAGGGATGAAAACGTTTGTATGAGAAATAGTATTCCTTGAACCTACAAACTTGAAACTTGGAGTATTTATATTTCAAGGCAAAAAAATAGGAAAGGCATTTGAAATTTTTTAAAACTACCCTTGATAAGTGTGCAAAGGGATGTAAAAGTTTGTATGGGAGTTTTTTGACCGCTGGTCCTAGAGACTTGAAATTTGAAGAGTACATAGGTCTTATGGCGTAGAGATGTACTAAGAAGAGGTTTTTGGAAATTTAACCCCTAAGGGTGTAAAAGGGTTGAAACCGTTTGCATGAAAAATAGTATTCCTTGAACCTACAAACTTGAAACTTGGAGTACATGTACTCCAAGGCAAAAAATAGGAAAGGCATTTTTCGTTTTTTAGAACTACCCTTAATAAGTGTGCAAAGGTCTAGAGAGGTCAAACTGGTCCTAGAGACTTGAAATTTGAAGAGTACATAGGTCTTATGGCGTAGAGATGTACTAAGAAGAGGTTTTTGGAAATTCAACCCCTAAGGGTGTAAAAAGGTTGAAACCGTTTGCATGAAAAATAGTATTCCTTGAACCTACAAACTTGAAACTTGGAGTACATGTACTCCAAGGCAAAAAATAGGAAAGGCATTTTTCGTTTTTTAGAACTACCCTTAATAAGTGTGCAAAGGGATGTAAAAGTTTGTATGGGAGGTTTTTGACCGCTGGTCCTAGGGACTTGAAATATGAAGAGTATATAGGTCTTATGGCGTAGAGGTGTACTAAGAAGAGGTTTTTGGAAATTCAACCCCTATGGGTGTAAAAGGGTTGAAAACGTTTGCATGAAAAATAGTATTCCTTGAACCTACAAACTTGAAACTTAGAGTACATGTACTCCAAGGCTAAAAAACAGGAAAGGCATTTTTAGTTTTTTAAAACTACCCTTAATAAGTGTGCAAAGGGATGTCAATGTTTGTATGGGAGTTTTTTAACGCGTGGTGCGATTGATTTAAAACTTGAAGTAAAATAATTTAAAATCACGTTTTCAATATTTTAAAACCACCCCTGCAAAGGGTGCAAAAGACTGACAAAGTTTCAAGGTTTGTATGGGAGATTTTTAAAGCGTAGTGTAATTAACTTAAAACTTAAAGAAAATGTGTTCTGTGGATAAATAACAAAAAGACAGTTTGATTTTCGAAAACAACCCCTAAAACGTTACCCTCCTTCGTTGCGCTCAAGTAAAAAGGATACAACAAGGCGTCAATGTTTGTAAGGAACATTCTAAAACGGGAATCTTGAGTTGGTACGATGAAGAGATCTTAGGGTATCTACCGTGCCTGGGGATCAAAGTTGTGAAGCTGTTTCGTTTCGTTTGTTTTTGGGGTAGAAACTAGAAACAAATAAGTACATATTTTCCGTATAAGAATGTCTTTGTTGTATTTGTCATGTTTGTGCTAAACTCAGTACCTATACCTACCTACCTACCTAATATAGGTAATGTACGCCTATAGGTATCTATAGGTATATACCTGCGTAGGTATCCTACCCTAATAATATACAAATCAATGCGAAAGTTACGATGTTTGGATGTTTGTGGCTCAATTACGGCTCACCACTTCAACGCGTGCAAAGCCGCGGGAAGCCACTAGTAATGAAATAATAATATTAGATAAATAAATAACTAGATTTAGTGTTGCTTTATTAAGAGAAAAAATATCATTTCATACATCACTACATAGTATAAAACAAAGTCACTTTCTCTGTCCCCTATATCCCTATGTATGCTTAAATCTTTAAAACTACGCAACGGATTTTGATGCGGTTTTTTTTTGTAGAAAGAGTGATTCAAGACAAAGGTTTATATGCATAATACAAGCATAATCTCTTAGGGATAACTCACAATAACCGTGCGAAGCCGGGGCGCGTCGCTAGTTGTATTATAAAATACAATAATATCTAGGAGATTGTGATTTTATTTCTTCGGTATTTTCATAAAAAATATCACTTTGTTTAGCTCAGTTTTCCGTACAATCTTTTTAGTACGGCCGTTACATAAATACCACCGTTTTTAAGAAACCGCAGCCCCTTGTATCAAAGAAAAGGTTGTCCATCCAATACCCATTGGTAAGAAACAAAGAAGCAATTTCCATTTGAATTACAGCGAATCGATTTACAACAGTCCAGACTCTGAAAACTTGAGAATAGCACTCGGTATAAAAACCACAAAGTGTCTTAATGGCGACAAAGTTCAACTTTTATATCAAATGCGAAGAGAGAAAGCATCGAGCGTTTCCGCCGGCGATGCCATGGAGTAAGAAACGTGTTTACTATCTGGTGACCGTCGCGTCGTTTACACAATATACATAAACATCAAATGCGGTACCACTAAACTATACTACACTACGTTTAGAACGAACTTAAAGAACGGTAGGAACCAAGCCGTAAGTTTGTTGCCTGTTCTTCTAGGCTTGGTCGCGTGGAACTGGCACCTAGAGTCACCTAGCTTTAAGACGTTTCAAAGTGATCCTTGTGATTTTATTGAATAAATCATGGAGGTATATATACTTAGTCTAAGGATTAAATACCTTTTGACGTTGATTTTGACTTTGTTTATTAAATAATAATATTATTCAGTCTTAGTTCAGTCATATTATGAACTCCGAACAGTTCTTAATATGACCAAACCCACGACCTTAGGAACAACCGCTACCACTAGACCACCAGTAGGTACTCTATACATATACCTTTATAAAGGATATTGTCACCTTCACTCCACCAAAATATATTAAATAAAAATAAATATTGGTGGACATTCCACACATCACTATCTCGCCCCAAACTAAGCCAAAGCTTGTGATATGGGAACCAGATAGCTGATATACTACTTATACTTTTTTTTTTCTAAATACATACTTATAATATTATATAACACCCAGACAGAGAACGAACATCTATGTTCATCACACAAATTTTTGTTCTCGGTGGGGATCGAACCCACGGCCTACGGCGCAGGAGGCAGAGCTACTACCAACTGAGCTGTGAAGGCTGTCACAGCTCAGTTGGCAGTGTATTAATTTATTTATTTATTTTTAGCAACACTAGCAGCACTAAAAATAGAAAGGAGATAACAATATAGCATATGACACTTAACAGGTTTTCACGAAAATAAAATTATCTAATCAGTCTACGTTCAACCACTGCTTGGTATAGGCCCCCTCTCTTTACGATCCTGCGCCAACAACTCTTAGCTCCCACGGTCCTAGCGATATCATCAGACCCATCTGGCCGGTGGTCTACCTCGTGGTCAATGACTCTCGCGTGGCCACCACTCGGTCACTGTCTTTATCCATCTACCGTCTTCCCGCCTAGCCAAGTGTCCGGCGCATTTCCATTTCAACTGATTTGTTCTCCTACCCACGTCCACTTTTACAATCCTTTCCATACAAAGGCTGTCTGAAAGCGATCGCGTTCAGCGATAGGACAGCCCATTGTACATTTTTAGTTTTAAGTGTAGGTACTGTTGTTTTGTTGGGAGTACCTACGATAGAGTATTTTCATTCGTTCATATTAGATAAAAATAGTAGTTCTCGAATTGTAATTCAAAAACCGCTGACAACCGCTGGGGAATAAAGATTCTCAAGACTAAGTGGCGACCACGAACATGAAAACGAAGCGTAGGTCGCCCTACCTGATAGGCTGACGACATTGTGAAGATCGCAGAAAGTTGGTGGATGGAGAGGGCTCAGAATCGTTCTTCTTGAAAAGGTAGGGTAAGGACATGTCCAGCTGTGGACTTACTAAGGCTGATGATTATGATTATGATGATGATGGTGAATTGAAAACGCTCTTGCGCTAAAACTTCGCGAATCTCGTTCTCTATAAGCCACATCAAATGCTTACATAGTTCTATGGTTGCGTGCAATAAATGAATGGAAAACTTCAGCAAGTCGCAGATACAATTGATAACCCGCCTGAAGCTAACTTTCTTAGATATTGTCGGACTCGCAGTATCAAGTCGACAAAAGGTTGCTGTGGATGGCTCTTTTCTTATTAGTCAGTCTTGCGTTACGGAGCTACTAGCTCCAAGTAGTAATGGTGTACCTAATAGACATTGCGTTTACGCAGAGACAGACGCAGACGCAAACGCAAACGGGTAATGCTATGCTACACGTGTGTTTATAAAAAAAAACTGAACAGTTTTTAAACTGAAGCCCTATGTTCATCCATGTATATAGGTTTAAAAAAACGTTGTCAACTTCAGACATAAAAAAAACATAAAAGGCGAAGACTACCGCTAATGGTCTTCTCGCTGCCACCTTTCAACATTTTAACGCTTTGGATTATATCTGTAATATTATTTCTTATGTGAATAAATAATTTGTAATTTTAAAAGATATGAAATCCCTTAATTTTTTTATTTATAATAAACTAGCTCTTACCTGCGGCTTCGCTCGCGCACGTTTACTATAGAATACTTACAAATAGATATGATTGGCAACATCTACAATAAATAAATTGTATTTTCTTCCCCATGGAACAATCTTGAGCCACGTAATTTTGTGGGTCCGGTTAATTTACGACCAAGTATTACACAGCCCGAAAATGTACAACCCGGAAAGCACAGCCTGGAAAACACGGCCCGGATTCCATGTACAAAATGTACATGAAATCCGGGCCGTGTTTTCCAGGCTGTGCTTTCCCAGCACAGTCGGGATTGTACAGCCAGGATTGCACGACCATGGATTCTGTGACCATGCTCTGATTGGTCGAAAGCCTATGCTCTGTTTAGATGCACTACACAGTAAGTATAGGCAAGTAGCACAGATTAAAAATTATATAAAATAAGAGAATTATTCAGAGATTAATGTTAGAAAAAAATAAAATTCTGGCACTTCGGCGGCCGCTGCCGCGGCACGCTCGCTTTGCTCGCTCGCCTCGTGCGTAATTTATATGTTTTAACATAACCTAACCAATCCGAGTCGGATCAACAAGTGAGTGAGTAAGTAATTGACGAGTGTAAACAAAGCCTTAGTTTTGGCATCAAAATTTTGGCTGCGTTTTATCGGGTCGTGCTTTCCAAAGGTGTGCTGAATTTGTACGGCTTGGAATGTACAGCCTTGGATTACACAGCCATGGATTTCGCGACCAAATTGTACATCAATTCCGGGCTGTGTTTTCCTCGGCTGTACAATCCTTGGTTGTACATTATTGGCACCCTAATTTTGTCAGAAGAAACAGGTACTAACTGACAACTTGAAGTTCCTGCCTCTTCGATTGTTTGTATAAAATATACAAAAAAAGCAAAAAAACAAAAAAAGTCGGGATAAAAATTACCCTATGCCCGTCTCCTGGTTCTAAGCTACCTTCCCACCAATTTTCAGCCAAATTGGTTCAGCCGTTCTTGAGTTATAAATAGTGTGACTTTCTTTTATATATCATCATCAGCCCAAAGAAGTACACTGCTAGTAAACTTAAGGTTCTTCAAGGATGTGGATGTGAGTATGTGAGCATGTGAGCATGTGAGTATGTGAGCATGTGAGCATGTAAGCATGTGAGCATGTGAGCATGTGAGGATGTGAGCATGTGAGCATGTGAGGATGTGAGCATGTGAGCATGTGAGTATGTGAGCATGAGAGCATGTAAGCATGTGAGCATGAGAGCATGTGAGCGTGTGAGCATGTGAGCATGTGAGCATGTGAGTATGTGAGCGTGTGAGCATGTGAGCATGTGAGCATGTGAGGATGTAAGCATGTGAGCATGTGAGGATGTGAGCATGTGAGCATGTGAGCATGTGAGCATGTGAGCATGTGAGCATGTGAGCATGTGAGCATGTGAGCATGTGAGCATGTGAGCATGTGAGCATGTGAGCATGTGAGCATGTGAGCATGTGAGCATGTGAGCATGTGAGCATGTGAGCATGTGAGTATGTGAGGATGTGAGCATGTGAGCATGTGAGTATGTGAGCATGTGAGCATTGCTTGCAGTTCAGCAAATATATAATTTTGATACAAACTAGTTTTCCTACTAAAAGGTTTGCAAATGTACTTTTTAGTAAGAAAACTAGGTTATACATTGTATTTACTATAGTGTGGTAAAAAACCATGAAACGAATACAAAAACTGTGATGTCGCGGAAATGGGTCATCGACAACACTCCACGCCCGATATAACGAGACACTTATACTCACTAGTCACTATTAATATTATTGTATTTGATAGTATGCTGGACTATAGAGGAAACTTGCCAAAATGGTATGAATTTCATAGTTTTTCGAAGACACAATGCGTTTTTCTGCCGCCAAGCAGCTTTGCTGTGCTTCGGTTCGAAGAGTGAGGTTGCCGGTGAAACTGTATGCCTCAAGTTGATGGACGCAGGGCAAGACATGGTAGGGCAAGTTCTTGTCGTGCGTAACATACGAGGCAATGCTTTGTTTTAGGTGATGATTACCACTTAACAGTGGCGTAGCGTGCCTTGGCGTATAAAAAATTGTTTGGGGGCCCATATGAAGGGTAAAGATTTCTCACAAAAGAAGAAAAAATGTTTGCATAAAATTAAAAGAAATATTAATTCATCATAATTTCTTTTTTTGACTTTTGTAACTGCTGAAATAAAAAAAAATTGGGAAGTTTTTATTAATTTTTGCTTACACACGTCGATGCCGTATAATTGATACTGCAGATACGGCGGTAGCTACGCCCCTGCCACTTAACATCAGGTGGGCCAACTGCTTGTTCCGTAAGTTAGTTGAAATTAATAAAAAACGTCAATAAAAACTATTTAAACAGCGATAAAAAATGACAAGTGTCACGACGAAAAAATTCAAAATAGCCCGTCCATCATCCTCCCACTTCACAATATGACAGCATGAACAAAAAACCAACAAAAATACGTGGAAAATAGAAATGTGGCCAAATACTTTATAATGTGACTTTAACTAAACTAAAATCTATTCAAAATAATTGTGATATGCCGGGGCCAGATACCAGAGCCAACGACAATGTCCTCGGCGAGATGTCGACCGAGCCTGCGGCTACCGTGCATAGTGGTGTAGAGGCGAAGACCGATCGAAAGCTTACCGTACTTGAAACCCATGGCTATGTGCTAGGCAGAACTATTGGGTCTGGCTCCTATGCCACTGTCAAGGTACTTTCAATTTTAAAAGTAGTTTCGTAGGTACGGTACCTATATTTTCACAATTCAGCGTTGTGTCATCATGAATCATACCTACCGTAGAAGCTCTCAGCCTGAAACCTGCAATGCAATGTCTAAAACTTTCTGTCGACTACGAAGTCTAGAGACTAGAGACGATTTAACTTCTTGGGTGGGTTTTTTTTAATCAAATTTACTATAGACTTAGCAACTCCCTCAATACTCAATTCTAAAGCTTTCCTAAAATTTAAAATATAATTAAATACTCGTTCACTTTCTATTCATAGTAGGTATAGGTAGGATATAAATAAAAAAAGGAAAAAAAACGACATTGTGGATATTGCGGGAAGTCGGTGGATGGAAAGGGCTCTAAATCGTTCTTCCTGTATAATGCATAGGGAGGCCATAGGACATAGGTCCAGCTGTGGATTTCTTCAGGCTAATGCTAATGATGATGATGATAATTCAGAACATTGTAACACACGCAAGACTGTAAGATAATATAATATTATAAGTATGTACCTATATACAAAAAAAGTATATAATTAGTAGCAGTAGCTTGTATATCAGCTATCGGGTTCCCATAACACAAGCTTTGGCTTAGTTTAGGGCGAGATAGTGCTGTGTGGAATGTACCTACACCAATACTTATTTTATATATTTATTAACACTAGTTCTTTCGAAAGGATTTTAAGTGTGGCTCAAAGATACTCCTTTCGTGCACGTTACACATGCATGTTTTAGAGCTTTTTTTGTTCTACGTTTGATTTCGACTGCGTGTTTCCTCACGATGTTTCCCTTAACCGGTTTGCACTCCACTAATATTAAAATAATTGCTATAATTTTATTACAGGTAGCGACCAGTGACAGGCACAACTGTCAAGTGGCAATAAAAATTATAAGTAAATTCCAAGCACCTGGCGATTACCTAAAAAAATTCTTACCAAGGGAAATTGAAGTTGTAAAAGGTCTGAAACATGAAAACCTCATACGGTTTTTGCAAGCAATTGAAACAACCCACAGGTAATAAATTATATCCAACATACAAAAAAGTAAGAGAAATTAAAGTTGAAAACTCTTTTTTTACCAAAAAAAAAATGTAAGAATTATCCCAAACTTGCATGGGGATTGATTTGGTCTACCCACCACCGTCCTATTCTGCTTGACATATATTTATTTTACATTATAAATGAGTCTACTATAAAATATGTTAATGTTTTTAAAGTCTCGGTATTTTTTTTTCTAAGGTTTTAGAATGTTCAAACAAAGCCCTTTAATATGACACGTAACTTGATATATTTGTGTATTTTAAATTTATTTTTATTTAATTTTGTGCCCTTACAAACCCCCATATCTTCATAACCCCTTATCCGATTTTACTCAAATACTTACCAGTAATTTCCTCAAGTACAAGGTATCGACTAACCAAATATCATGCAAATTGAATCAACTGTTCGAAAGTTATGGCTCGACAAACATACATACATACACACATACAATGCCAAATCGATCAATTAAAATTCAGCCTTCACACCTCAGTTGGTAGTAGCTCTGCTTTCTGCGCTGTAGGCCGTGAGTTCGATACGCACCGAGAACAAACATTTGTGTGATTAACATAGTTATTTGTTCTCTGTCTGGGTGTTATAAAATATTATATGTATGTACCTATTTACAAAAAAACATCAGTATTATATCGGTGGACTTTTCACACAGCACTAAACAAAGCCCCCAACTAAACAAAGCTTGTTAAATGGTAACCAGATAGCTGATATATTACATACATACTTTTTTTGGAAATACATTTATTACTAGTAGTTCGCCCCGAACTGAGATCTCGTGATGCGACCCGACGAACGCACCAAAACTTTGAGTAGGTGGTAGTCAGAGGCAAGTCCAATTATTATGTTTGAACTTTTTTCTGACTACCGCCTACTAACTTGGTACGATAACCAAGTTTCAACTCTATTGGCCTATTTATTGAAGAGTTCCGTTGAACAGACCTTGGCTCCATCATCAGACCTGGTCATTGTCACCATTTTATGAGAACTGAGTACCTCCTTAATTAATTTCAAGAAAAAAAAATAAGAAAAAGCAAACGAACTGACTGACCAGTAGAAAAACCTTGATGCCAACGAAACTCTTAGAGATGGGAGCTCTTGGATCGCTGGTTATCTTCATTTAACTTTTTTGTTGTATCTCAAAAACCGAGCGTCCCAGAATAAAGTAAAAATTGTTTTGGAATGTCCAAACAAAGCCCTTTCATATGACATGTAACTTGATTTTTTAATGTAACTTTTTTTATTTTTGCCCCCTTAAAAAACCCCTTATCTTAATAACCCTTCATCCGATTTTACTCATATACTTACCAGTAAATTTCTCAAGTATAAGCTATCGACATATCAAATTTCATGGAGATCGGATCAACGGTTCGAAAGTTATGGCCAGACAAACATACATACATACATACATACATACATACATACATACATACATACATACATACATAAAATGCGAAATCGCCCAAGTTGAAAATAGATCTTCGTTCGCTTCGCTCACTCGATCAATTAAAATAATAATTAAAAGGGCGACTGGGCAAAGGCGTCCCCCCATTTCCCTCACACTGTGGTGCTCCACTCCGGCTGGTATTTGTCGAGCTCATCACGCTATATTGTAAATAGGTAGGTACATATTATTTATTGAATTCAGAGTGTACATTGTGATGGAATATGCCGAGAACGGCAGCCTCCTGGACATAATCCGCAAAGACCAGCACATCGATGAGCTGCGCGGCCGCCGCTGGTTCCGACAGCTGGTGGAGGCCGTTGACTACTGCCATGAGCGAGGAGTTGTGCACAGGTAGCACTGTGGCATTGGGCCCAGAACAATAATCTATTTATTGGTAATAGAAATCACTACAAGTCAGTTTTTCAGTCGTACATGACAATTGTACTTCATTAAAAAAAAACTAGTAAAGGAACACATTCATGAATTGTTATAATAAATAAATTGGATAACATTAAAACAAATTCGTTGTCGCCGTTTAGCTCAAAACCTTTATTCCTTAGAGCACCATGACTTTCTTAGTGGTGGAGCTCTTTGGAAGCTATTTGGAAGCCTTAATCCTACTACTGGAAAACACCGTACCTATTTCTGCCACCAAGCAATGTTGCTCAAATTCCTCCAATTTGAAAAGAAGGTGCAAATAATACATGGGAATTAACAATTTACCAACATCTCAGAGTGATGGACGCATTGCAATGCCACATGCGACTCATAATAAAGACATTTTAAACCTGAACTGTCCTTTAAAATTTCAGGGACATAAAATGCGAGAACCTGCTAATGGACCACGGGCTCAACATAAAGTTGTCTGACTTCGGTTTCGCGCGCGGCCACATGAAGCCTAAAAACGGCGTATTCTCCATATCCGAAACGTTTTGCGGGAGCTATGCGTACGCGTCCCCTGAGATCTTGAAGGGGGTACCGTACCGGCCACAGGACAGTGATATATGGAGCATGGGGGTGGTGCTGTACGCTATCGTGTACGGACGCCTGCCGTTTGACGATACTAATTACACGCAGTTGTTGAAGGTAAAGCTCGCGCCAATAAACAAATGAATCCTAAACGGCAGATATAATCATTACCTCTCACTCATACGCTATTGTTGATATTAGTTACCTTTCACTCGCACTCGTGAGAGGTATAGACAAGCGTCACCATTTAAGATTCGTTTCTTTATTGCCGCGTGTTATAGTTACTCTCCCACCACGTTACTTTAAAAAGATGATTTTGGCTTTCAGATATTTATTCAATTAAATATTATAACTAGATAAAGATACTTTAGCCATTTTCTTCTTTATAAAAACATAAAATAATTACAAACTAATTTAAATGACGAGGAAGCACCCTGAATACCATGTTCCTTAAAAAATCCTGCATAGCTTTACGAGCGTACCGAGTAGGAATATTTCGGCACTATGGTACCAATAGTATGAGAGTAAAACGACTGATTAAGGCCATACAGATGGTGAATGCAAAAAGCTTCCTTGTTGGACTTCGGAAAGCTGGAAACCTCACTTTTTTACTCCTATATTGTTCCAGCAAGTGCAAAACAAGGTGTCCTTCCCCCGAGAGCCAAAGGTTTCGGCGGAGTGTCGCAAGCTCATCACCAAGGTGCTGTCTCCTTTGAAGACCCGCGTCAAGATACCGCAGATACTAGCCGATGTCTGGCTGAACCCCAACCAACCGCCTTCTAAAGATGACGACGTATGTGCAAATTACAGTTTTAAGGGTAAATATGGGGGAGGCCTAAGTCCAGCAGTGACTTTTATAATTATTCGATAAAGTGCGCCCTAATTTAGTGCGCACGTAACGTTTTGCCACCGATCTTTTTTTTTCAGTATTAGTTCTGGTTTGACGCTACGGTGCTACGTCGTAGCTACTGCTACGACAGTGGTCTAAACAAGGTTTACCATAATATCATCATACCAGTCAAGAAATGCCAAATGAATTACTTAACTGGTGGATAATATGGTAAACCTTGTTTCTTTTAGGTTGGTCATGTCATGATTGGCACCACACTGGAGCTTCAATATTGTATTATAATACATTGTAAAGCCTATGATCGACGGGCGAGTAAGACCGTGGTTTTAAATACCGACGAAACTGGCTCGCGGCTTGTTGGTGCTGATCGATTAGCAAGCAAAACATGGTTTTGCATGGCGAGCCGATTAAAAAATATAGTACGACGACGAGCCGCGAGCCAGGCTCGGCGGTATTTAAAACCGTGGTTTTGCAATGATACACCGGCGAGCTTTACCGACGAGCCATAAAACCGCGGTCTTACTCGTCCGTCGATCAGGCCCTTAACAAGGATCATACAAAAAAACGGTAAGCCGTAAGTTTGTTGCCTGTTCTTCTAGGCTTTGGTCGCGTGGAACCGGAACCTAGAGTCACCTAGCTTTAAGACGTTTCAAAGTGATCCTTGTGATTATTGAATAAATACCTTTTGACTTTGCCTTTGACTTTGACATGACAGCATTTCGTGAGATGACCAACCTTAGTTCATCACGCCTCTACAGATTTTGAGATTTACCGATGAGAAGGTTACAGATTGTAGGATCAAATAATTTTTCCTAACTGGGTCAAATATACTTAATCCAGTCCACTTGTTCTAGGAAACGGCGCATGCCAGCAAAGAAGAAATTAAAGGCGTGAACATCGGAACGGTCACGTTCACACACGATAGGAAGCTGGAAGAAGTGAAGATTTAGAAACGAAGCAATGTTTAGAAAACTGATCAATAAAAACTGAATCACGTTATTTTGCTATCTTGTAGCTCCGCGTCTACAGCCGTAGCATTAGCCCAAAAGATTTTATAAACATTCTACCTATCAGTTATCTAATTTCCATATTAGGTTACAAGCTTTGCTATTCGAGGCCAGTAGCGCTGTTGTAATTTTATCCATAAATATGAAAAAAAAACTAGCTTCACAATTTTGATCCCGAGGCACGGTAGATATTCTATATTATAGGATTTTAAGTTAGTACCTACTTTACTAACTTAAGATTTTGTTAGTACTAACATAAGATTTTGATGTCTAAGGGGTAGGAAGGTACGTCCAAATATTAGATTTGGCATACCCTAATTTTGCATATGGAATATCCATATGTATTTACCTAATGGTTCCTCACGATGTTTTTCTTCACCAATTGAGAGCACTGACTTTGCGCGGATAATGTTTTGGAAGAAAATCTATTGCTCTATTGATGCACGACCAGATTTGAATCCACATCCTTTGATCACACCCACTAGACCACCTCCATAATATAAGTACCTCGTGTGTTCAGAAGTCTTGAGACACAGTAAAACTAAAATATTTTTGGATATTAAAATTAAAACTACTGACATCTAGATCTGTATTTAAAAATAAATCATTCAAAATGGCCGCCTTTGCATTCAATGCAGGCCTTCAAACGCGTGCGCCATTCATCTATGGCGGCACGAATCTTTTCAATGGGAATCCGTTTCGATTCTTTAATAAGGGCTCGCTTGAGAGAATCCAGGTTTGGGTGAGACTTTCTGCATGCCCTCAGCTCCAATTCCGTCCATAAAGAATAATCCAAAGGATTCAAGTCAGGGCTTGACGAGGGCCAATCTTCGCTCCGAATGAAGCCTGGCAAATTGGCCTCCAGCCAACGTTGGGTAGTCTTAGCTTTATGGGAGGGAGCAGAGTCCTGTTGGAAAACCCAGTATTTTCCAGCGAATAGCGTATCATTTAATGGTTTAACCACCGCTTCCAATATGTCGGTTTGGTAATTTTGTGCCTTCACCTTGTCGCCTTGCTGGCAAAAATGAAGCGAAGTGACCCCCTCGTAGGAAACACCCCACCAAACCATCACACTTGCTGGATGATGAGTACGCTGGACATTGCGTACAGATGGCTGGACGTCCTTTGAACTTCTGGCGTAAACCTTATTGTTCTGCCGGTTAAACTTTTCTTCCACCGTGAAGATCTTTTCATCGGTAAACAGGATATTTTTTGGATCGTGTCTCTTCAATAGGTTCCGACATCGTTCCAGTCGCAATTTACGAAGACGCTCGTTTAAATAATGCATTTTCCTTCGACTGTAGGCCTTTAGATTAAGATCATATTTAAGTATCCTGTTCACTGATATTCGCGAAATGTTGGTCTGCAGAGCTAATTTCTTTTGAGTCCGGCAAGGGTTGCGACGAATTCGCTCTCTGATTACTTTGATGTTGGCGGGCGTCCTTACAGACGGCGGGCGGCCACATCTTCCACGGTCTTCTCAAGAACCGGTCTCCTTGTACCTCTTTATGGTATAATACACCAAGTTCCGACTACATCCCAAACTTTGGATTTCACTAAAAACTTGCATTGGTTTTTTTCCTGCTTGAAACTGTGAAATTACAGTCGCACGCAAATCTTTTGTTGGCGCCATTTTCACGGAGAATGAAACAAATATTCAATTGTATATTTTTTCAGATTCAAAACATTCGAAATTTTAATTTTAAAAAAGGTTTTTTTAAAATTAAGGTTAATTTAAAAAGAAAGTAATTCATGCATTACTTTCTTTTTAAATTAATTAAATAAGTTCGTCTCAAAACTTATGAACACACGAGGTAATATTTAAAAACATATAGCTATCTAGAAAACACTTTTTTATTAATAACCTTCCCCTAAAGCTACAATTAATAAACCATACCATCCCCCTAACTGTCTATAGCAAACAGCGTCAGTGTTATTTCCCCTTCTGCGGTTGGCAGCTGTATTCGTCATCATCTCTTCTGACGGCCGCTTTCTTATCCGCTTTCTTAGCTAGCTGCAATCCAGCGCAGGATAGCCCAAGCGTCAGCACATATATACCAGCAACTATCCAGCAATTTATTGCTGTAAAATAATGACAAGGAAAATTATAGTGAATCCTACCTAAATTATCCTACCTAAATTATACCTACAGTATTTGCAAAGTGTACAAAGTGTCTGCAGACAAACTATCCAGGTTTAACGAAACCTGATAAAGAAATAAATTAACATTTAAGTATAGACAATTTTACACAGTAGGACGGCGGATCTGTAAGATCCGCCGTCGGTACATCGAGTAGAGACATCAAGCTTCGTCTTCCATGTGGCTTTATTAAAGGTCTTAGGTAAAAACGAAAAATCAGTCAATTCAGCACATACCCGTAGCTGCAAAATTTTCATGTGATATCTTGATAAAATCATCGTAATCCGTGTAAGTACCAGACCTGGGATCCACATCCTCAAACAGGCTAGTCGCTTCAAACTGGTAGAATAGTCCCATCAGGAACTAAAATATAGCGAGATTGTGATAGTACCTATTCTATTAATTCCTGTTGTTCGACTCTAATCCAGAGCCATCGTATGGTTAATCTATCCTCATATAATTAAAATTTGAAGGCAGGGTTCCAAGAGGCTTAGAGCTCTTTGTGAAGGGCTCGTCCGGGGAAGTATTACCATCATGCCTACCTATTTCTGCCGCCAATCGACGTTGCTGTGTTTCGGTTTTAATTCTATACACGAATATTTAGATCAGTAGTCTACTTAGTGATAGTTGTGATATGTACCTACGTACCTATCTAGAAGATAGCTAGGTACCTATTTGAATCCTTACCAGCTGAACTATAGCCCAGACACTCAGAACCATGCAACACGAGGAACAAATATATAAAACACTCATTACAAATGAAGTGTTTTCGAGTGTTATGTAAACCACTGAGCATATAATCACTGATGTAAACAAACTTAAGATTTATAGGTTATAATAATGTCAAAATGTACCTTCGTTCGTGTCAGTGACCAGTACCTAAGTCTGACTGACATGAAAGTGTGTAGGTACTAAATAAAAAGTATGCATGTAGATAAGTGCCAAAAGGTAACATGGGCATACACACCTAGTAAAACGAAAATATTCGGTTCAGTTTGTCCCTCAGAATTAAAGGTTTAAAGACTCCAAAGAGAAAACCTCAATATTTAAATATTTGAGAATGTATCAATAAGGTTTGACTAAAAATTAACACAAATGACGCAATCCCTTTTCACTTCGCTGTCGGCCACTTACTATTTGTTTCACAATTTTCGATATAAATAAAGTCCTTGGATGACGCTTAACTGGTTTATACTTAAATTCGCTTTAAGTAAATACTTAATTCTATTTTTAAACTAGGATGGTTGTTCATTTAAATTCATCAGTATGAAAGATGTCGAATTTTGTCTACAAAATTTTGGAGCAGTCTGTCAATATATTTTTCACATATCATATAAAATACAAATGAAACAGAATTTAAGTTAACATTAATAAATTTAATTCAAGAAGAATCTAATTATTTTACATTTTCTGTTTGAGAAAGAAGACTTGCTTTATATTTCAACTTAAAAAGTTAAAATCGCAAAAAAAGTTCTTTCCCAAAAGCACCTACATACAATATTGGTTATTTATGTACAGCTTAAAGTGACCTTTCACAGATTAATACTTTACACTCATTTAAACTCTTCACAAGCTATCCACAGATGGAATTAAACATCAAATTATCCTTAACAATGATCTTTCTACATGATAGGTAAAGCTTAGATATTCATCATGTTTAAATACAAAAATTGTTTCGATAAGAAAAAAAATACAATTTAAAAAGGTTTTTAGAGGTTGGACAGTTATTAAGATCAAGTTGAATCATTGGCAAACCAAAATGCTAAGTTCTGAAAACCTTGAGAAGTTATGTTTCTCTACAGTGCAAATAACTGGTTACAATCTCGGATTCGAACTATTCAATATAAATAAAATGGAATGGAATTAACAGTAACAACTTATACCCGGAACAGTAGAATCATTACTGGAGTAACACCATTTTACATGCTAACCGATGAACGGTTGTTCTCCCAAAATTGGTGAGCTGAGAGTACTAGTGTGATGACATATAGCAGGGCAGCAATCCAGCAGTTATAGGCATTCTGAAATACACAAATAATTATGAGTAGATAATTTTTATAAATTGTATGCACAAATAAGATGAATACCTATTTCTATATTTGAATTCAGTTTTAATTTGTTGAATTATTTTATGTAGCTCCATATTTTAATAAGTAAAGCAACTGCTTTACTTATATAAATTTGTCATCAAGAACAAGATATATGTAGTGTTTATCCTAATGCCATATTTTATCAATAATTTTATAATAACAAACAGTGACAGGGCGAACTGTTTTAACTGGTATATGGGTGATTTGGCCATATACGGAGATATATGCAATTTGTCCCTTACTAAACAACATTCTTAAGTTTTGTTTCACATTCACATTGGCCATGTTAAGAGATGGCAATAGCTTAAACATTGATTCTGTTTTTTTTTTTTCAGATTTTTTTATAGTAGCCGTTGTTTTAAATAATATAACTGCTGCATAGGGATTTCCACACTTAACCTAACACTATATCCAGGCATAAAGCTGAGCATTGGCATTTATTAGATGTAGGTACCAATTTTGTAAGAAATTTGGTAATTACCAATAAGTGGATTCGAAACCGGTTCAGCATAGTGTAATAGAGTATACCAAGAGCTTACCAGCTCACAAACTTTGTGACTCACCTGAGAATATCCAGCTTCAACAGCGCCAACGAAACTAGCAATGGCATCTTCACCAGTGTGGCCACCAGCCTCTTCAAGAGGGAGATCTTCCAACAAAGCGACGGCTTTGATATAGTAGAAGACGCCCATCAAGGTCTAAAATTTCGAGGAGAACATGAATAAAAAGACATTTTTGATAGGCGTTCTATCAGGAAACTCTGGAGTTTTACTCACCAATTGAATGATTCCCCAAACACTTAATACAAGCCCGCATAGCGACAGCTTGGGTCCACAGAATTTACAGGCCATTTTATCGTATTTCGTGAAATTTACGAATACCAAAATACGAAAGGATTTTCAATCGATCGACCATTAGCTGTCATCAGCTGGTGTCAAAAATGGAGACTCACATGATCTCCTCTTGTCTATGGTTGAATTGAGAAAATGATTTTGCTAGTTTTATACATTTTATGCCACGGATAGTATTTATTTGAATATTTACGGTAAACTCAGTTAAATTTTTCAAATTAATTAATTTACATTTCTAATTAAAAATTTTATTTAATCCTTTTTTATCTTTTTTTTTTTTTATCTATGTTATAAGTAATGAATGGAACGTAATTTTAGTGTTTCCAACTTAAATAAAAAAGTACAGTTCAACAAGTAGGCATTGGCGGGTGCCCCTGAAATTACCCGTCTTTATGTAAATGGCTTACGGCCGGTTTCTGAAAGCCCGATTAAATCCAATCGCTTGTCAAGTCACTTGCTATCTCTATCTAATTCGACGTAATAGCTGAAATGGCGAGTGACTTGACATTCGATCAGTTTGCTTTCAGAAATCGTCCGTTAATGTTGTTTGGATACTTAACAGAAATTCTTTATTGTAGAATAGTAGAACAAAAAAGATCTTATAGCTATAGATAAGTATGTACAGTTTATCCATTCCGGACGTACAACAAAACACTTGTTTTTTGTTATAGTTTGCACCCAAGAATCAAATAAAATATTTTGATACAAATACTTATAATATCCTATAGGTGTATGACCTACAAGAAACCAAGAGGTAGAATAATTAGAGCTTACAGTTAACGTTCAAAATATTTATTTACGTTATAAAATGCATTCGAGACTTACCATTTTCTCAAATGGTTTTTGAATATTTATAATTCAACGTTTTTCAAATAATCATATTTCCAAAATATAGATTTCTAACTTAACATTATATAAAAAAAAATATTGCAAAGAGATTGAGATTGGCTTAAGACGTAGACTTAGAAACTACCAAGGGTTTCTGTAGTAAATGGCCACTGGAGAATGGCAGATTAACTGAAGTGGCTAAGTGGCCCGCCAAGTAAAATTACTGTTTTTCAAACGATAATACCTAGATCGCGACTAGGCCGACGACGACGCAACGGGATACTCACCAAAATAACTAGGTATAGGTGGTATAGGTAGGTATTAGTAGTGTATTATTTATTATATAACGATTATTTGTTTATGATTAGGATAGGTAAATTCACCAATAGTATTATTTATTTATTTAGTTTATAATTTTTAAATAATAAAAAAATAACACACGACAAAATCAGATTAATGGGTTTATTAAAAATTCACTGCAGTTGTTATTATTTCAACCAAAAACTCAATTCAAGTTGGCAGCACTGTGCGTGACACATTTTTCTTGTCGTGTCGTACCGTATTTACAAAAGTTATAATTTCTAGAATGGTGGACCGTTTAGGTAAAAACAGTTTACTTTATCCGACAGAAACCTTTATTCAGCATCATGTGAAGTTAATTATCAACATGAGCCACCAGCATTAGTTACGTGGGTGATCGCTTTCATTGTTTGCTTGGTGGCTCACTTTCCTTTGACGTCAAACTTTGATTTAGTACTCTAATTTTATGTAATTATTTCCACCTTTCCAGTAAATAGTGAGGCAAATGCAAGGCGGATTGCTATGGTAGAGAATTGCTTCGGCAGTTCAGGACAGGTAAGTGTCAATTCACTGTAAGAAAAAACTACTTTATCTCTACAAGTTTTTGATTTACTATTTAGTTTATCAACCGACAAACTGGAAAGATATTATCTTCTGTCCGACGGGTGGGATTGCCTGGGGAAAGATATCGTTTTATCAGCGGGCGTATTTGATACTCATGTAATTGAAGTTATGTTTACATTGTCACTAGGTCTATACATTGTTTACACTGGACAAACTAGCTTTTACTTTTACTTTTTATTTTACTCACATCCTTGACTGTAGTTTTGTTTGTGTACATAACTATTCAAGAAGAACATTTGAACCATATTTATAATAGCTTAGTTCAGAAGTAAAATGGTGTCTAAATTAAGATGATATAGATATACAGCTAAGCCCCAGGTTTGATGCTTATTTTTTTCTACTTGGTTTCAATACACTTACGTAGATGATAACAGCATAATGAATTGTTGTAGAACGTCACAAAATATTTTTTTTTCAGCCTCTTGCTGAACAAGGCAGGGTCCTTGTAGGAGAGGGTGTCCTAACAAAAATGTGCCGCAAAAAGCCAAAGGCTCGACAATTCTTCCTCTTCAATGACATACTGGTGTACGGAAACATTATGATAAACAAGAAGAAATATAATAAACAGCATGTAATTCCACTGGAAGAAGTCAAATTGGAATCACTGAAAGATGAAGGACGTAAGTTTAATTGGTATATTCTTTTTATACAACAAAGTAGACAAACAAGCTTACGGCCCGCCTGATGGGAAGCAGTTACCGTAGCCGATGAACGCCTGCAATACCAAAAGAATCACTAGCATGTTAACCCTTA
Organism: Chloroclysta siterata; assembly: GCA_932294275.1. Lineage (NCBI taxonomy): Eukaryota > Metazoa > Arthropoda > Insecta > Lepidoptera > Geometridae > Chloroclysta > Chloroclysta siterata. Next base: position 22,418,515 of record OW028589.1, read on the forward strand.
AAAAATGTAAAACACCCATTTTGAAGAGCCCCATACTATAGTTTATCGGGAAAACCTCAGCAGGGAGATCATTCCACAGTCTAAGTGTTCGCAGGAGGAAGTTCCTCTGGAACCGAACCGTATATGCACGATTCGGCCCTTGAGATATTGAGGTGATGATTATGTTGGTAGTAAGAATATGGGCAGGATCATGATGACTGGACGTTCATAAAGCTAGTGTTTATACCACATGACTTAAAGATACAAAGCTCTACGGCTATTTTCAAGAACAATATAAAACACATACAACAACTTGCAACTTCCTTCATGTAGATGGACTTTGTTCTTATGTCTGATTTAGTTTGTTCAATGGAAAGTTTGTAAACTCCAGTAGTCCAGGGGTTTTGCAGTTAAAATTTAGTAGGTAAATGGTTTTATTATCAAAGTTTTCTGGTTTGATGAGTGGAATGAGCTAAAGGGTTGTAGATTGGGGTTCAAAAGCTAAAATTAATACAAATATATAGGCCAAAGAAAAGATAGATGGACTGTGTGAAAGATGACATGAGTAAGAAAGGAGTGACTGCTGTGATGACAGCTAATATAGAGGAGAGTGGAGGGAAAACACATGTTGTGCCGACACCACATGAAGTGGGATAAGGGCAGAAAAATGATGATGATGATGACAAATATATAGGTCTAATGTGTCTTAAGGACCTTTTTTGTACCTTCCGAAATGCTTTTTATTTTAATTTAGATTTTATTGTTTTTGAGATAGGTACATAAAAAATTGTCAGACTGGCAAAACACTATAACATGAAGTATTTTTTTAGAGTTTCTATGACTTCATAGTTAATGTAAGTTTTGTTATTAGCTAGTTTGCGAATTTTGCGAATCTCAGTTCGGGGCGAACCACTAGTATGTTTCAAATCTCAACAAATGACTCAGTAATGTAAATGCCCAATGAATCATAAAATATTATCATTTTCTAGTGGTGGTTGGCTTTGATTATTGAAAAGCTTGTTAGTCACTTTCAGAATACATGATTTGAATACTTACTTTATAGTTTAATAAAAATAGGAGATGGTATTTACATAGGTTCATATACTGCAAAAAAAAAATGTATTTATTGAGTACCTAATGATATTCAAATCCAGGATGTGCAATTAGAAATCAAATACCTACCAAAATGAAAAAAAAAATTGAACTGACTTGTGGTATTGTGCATTATAGTTATGGGTATCTCATAATCAGTTAGTTCTCCTTTATAAATTACTAGCTGCCGCCCGCGTCCTCGCTTGCAATGAATCACGCCTTAAAATGAATGTGCAATCAAGCACATTCATTTTAAGGCGTGATTCCTTTCCAGTTTTTGACCCCATTCCTACTGTGAACGCGAAAAAAAAACAGCTGTTTCATGCAAAAGTTTATTACCTATATGCCTGGCTAAAATGTATGAAACAGCTGTTTTTTATTTCGCGTTCACAGTGCTGGTTTCATAAAAAAAGTTATTCATATTGATAGGTACATTAGCCCCCTGAAGTTTTTGGGAGTGGTATTTTAACACCCTGTATATTATCTATCCTACTAATCTACACTAATAATATTATAAAGAGGAAACATTTGTATTTTTGTATGTAACGAATAGGCTCAAAAACTACTGGTCCGATTTCAAAATTTCTTTCACCATTAGAATGCTACATTATCCTTGAGTAACATAGGCTATATTATATTTTCAAAAAAATGAGGGATCCTTACTAAAACTTCAATAATGTAACCCAAGGTGGAAAACAAAAACCTTACATCGCGTGCGCTGCGAAAACCATTGAAGATAGAACAAAATAATGTACTACAATTTTGTAGAACACGTCAGCATCTACAAAAAATGTCGCGACAGCATATGACTAACTATTATAGTTACGTCACAATAAGTGTTCTTTTATTATAAAAATTTAATTAAAATGCCGCCCTTAGAAAAGGGTCTTTATTTGTACCTTGGTATTAATCCTTATCCAAATAAATCATTTTATAATTAAGACGGTTTCAATTCCTATAGATCACTTCTTAAATTTTTCAAATCGGACATTCCATTCAAAAGATATGACGAAATTAAAAATGTTTACGGGTCCACGGGTCACGCGCGGGGTGCGATTTCACTCACTCAAGGAGAAGCGCGTGCAAATGTATGAAAGAGGTAGACGCGAGGCTCGAACCCACGGTCTAAGTTTATCCTAAAATGTTCAAAAAATTTATGACCACCCATGCGAAGCTGGGACAGGCCGCTAGTTAATATTATAAACGCGAAAGTTTGTAAGTATGGATGGATGTTTGTTTGTTACTCTTTTACGTAAAAACTACTGAATGGATTTTAATGAAACTTTACAATAATATAGCTTATACATCAGAATTACACATAGGCTACAATTTATAAAGATATTGTGTGACTAATCCTGCGCAGACGAAGTCGCAAGCACCAGCTTGTATGTAATAAAACCGTTTTTGTAAACTGATATGCAATCCTTATTTTACTATTTTAGAGTACCGCAACGGGTGGCTAATTCGGACGGCATCTAAATCGTTCGCGGTGTATGCCGCCACGGCCACAGAGAAAGAAGAATGGATGGCGCATATAGAGAAATGCATAGAAGATTTGCTAAGAAAGAGTAAGTATGCCTCTAACGTGTTTTTATCCTACAGGGTAGAGTTACACTTGAGTCATGGAAGGCGAAAACTACCCAATAGAAGAGCTATCACTGATATTTTGTAGGAAATCCGCTGACGCGTTTCCCCAAAACCGCATGAATGTGTAGAGGACGAAAACTTTGTCAAAAATATTGTATTCACAATAAATAAAGTCATAAATTATAAATATTCGACTAGACGCTTTCTTAAATTGAGTTTTAGGTACCTACCAAGGTTTTTTTTAACTACTAGCTGATGGAACAACCAGATAGCCCACGTGATGCTAAGTGGTAACCATCACCTATGACAAAGCCGATAGCCTACGATGCATTGCCCTGCGTCCATCAACTTGAGGCATACAGATGTTTAACCTCATGTGCCTGTAATCTTTCTTTCTTTTAATTACACCGACAACCACACTCTTCAAACCGAAACACAGCAACGCTGCTTGGCGGCAGAAAAAGGCGTGGTGGTAGTACTTCCCCGGACGAGCCTTTCACAAAGAGCACTACTACTCTTGAAACGTACCTTACGTGGAAGTAGTAGTACCTAACCTATAGTTCATAAAAATGCGCATTTGTAATAATGACCCTCGACAGTCGGTATACGTACATTGCCCTTGTTGTTGTGTGTCTTAAGTTTTGAATTACATTAGTGCACGTGCGCATATCCAAAGCTATTTATTTCTATCGTATTTTTTCTTCTGTAGCTAGCCCAATACCTATAACCCTATAGTTTGATTACCTATGTAAAGTTAGTAAGTAAGCCCATTCAGATTTTTAGTGCGCCTCAAGAGGCTCCTTTCGAGCACTTGACACATGTTATAGAACTTTTCAGGTTCTACGACATGCCGGTTTCCTCACGATGTTTTCCTCCACCGTTTGAGAGCACTGGCATTGTGCACATAACTGTTTGAACAATAAAACTCATTGGCGCACGTCCTTTTTCGAACCCACGATCGAAAGGCGGAGCCGCTACCACTAGACCACCAGTGCTCCTACCACTAGACCACCAGTGCTCCTACCACTAGACCACAAGTGCTCATTATTAATATGACATTGCAGTGCCGAACAGGGTGAATGTACTTGACCTAAGCTAACATTAGAACTAAGCTATTTATTGATGTATATGTCAGCAATTAATAAATAAAATTTTGTTTTTCGGAGATAAAAATGTCTTTGAATTTAACTTTTAGGTGGAAAACAGCCACCGTCAGAGCACGCCGCAGTATGGGTGCCGGACAACGAAGCTTCAATATGCATGCACTGCAAGAAGACACAGTTCACTGTGCTCAACAGGAGGGTATGTTCATATTTTTTACCCAGAAACTTGTAAACAAGTCTCCACTGCGCGTCTAGGGAAAGCACCCTTTTAAGATGGGAGTGATTAGATACAATATGTCTTAAATGGATGAAGGTGCCGTTAACACACAGTAAAACAGACTTTGAGATGCCAGTGATCTCAAACAGTGAAGGAAAACATCGTGAGGAAACCAGTTAGTTAGCTTTAATGGGCTTGGAACTTATCACGTATAAAATACCAACTACTAAATAAATTAATAATTATTTATTGTAGGCCTATTATGGTTTATTAATAATAGTCTACAATAGGTGTTCTTATCGCTCACAGTCATTTCTTCCAGACGACCGTTTGCTCAACCTACGACTTAAACCTAGCTTGAACTACGGCTTAGTCGCTAGGCATCTAAGTAGTAGGACATAATTATAAGTGGTCATTTTAATTTGTGGCCTTAAACCGCCGAAAGGAAACAAAGCTCCTCTGCTGCCGACAACGGGTGATGAGCGGTCTGTAATATTGGGACGTACTTCTATGCCCCCTAAGACATCCCAAAAAATCTTGAGTTACTTGAGGTACTAAGAGATCTGAGGTAGGAACGGTAGGGTAGTAAGCCGTAAGTTTGTTGTATGTTCTTCAGTCAGCTTTAAGACGTTTCAAAGTGATCCTTGTGATTTTATTGAATAAATACCTTTTGACTTTAAGGGGATCGAAAGTCGTGAATCTATTTCAGTACTATATTTTCATTAAAGCATATTGTTTTCCAGCACCACTGCCGTAAATGCGGTTCGGTAGTGTGCGGCCCGTGCTCGTCCAAGAAGTGGCTGCTGCGCGGTCAGAGCGACAAGCCTCTGCGCGTGTGCCTGCAGTGCTTCGATGAACTGAACCGCGAGCGCGCGCGGCCGCCCAACCAGGCGGCGCTACCTGCCATACGTGAGTACATTCTTAGGCCCTTATTCATATTGGTCGCTGAGCGCTCCATTAACTTATCAGTAGAGATCGGAAAATCGGATGCATATTTACCTAAAGTAAATTTTTGGCTAACAAATTATGGAATTTTTAAAATTTTTTCTTAGGATACTTTTATTAAAATTAAAATCCCGGGATTGCATAAATAATCGGATGTATACAGGTTGCCACGTTACATGTGTAAGCCAAAAGTGGGTGATTCTGGGCCCCGAGGGGCATATTACGTTGTAACAGGGCAATAATTGCCCTGAATTACAATTACATGAATGACAATTATTGTCATTTGTGTCACTTAAATTTGAATTTCCTGGGATCCCGGGATTTTTAGACAAAAGCAAAATTTTAATTGCCCGAGACCCTGGGATTTTTCGATAAAAAGTGCTTTCCATAATAGCCAACATCTCAACTTTAGGTAAATATGCATTCGAATATCCGATCTCTACTTATCAGATAAGTATGTTGTTGTCTCTTTTCTTTGGCATGAAAGTGACAGTGACAAGTATACTCTATAGAGCCGCTATAAAATGGCATGGAATATGAATAAGAGGGTTACCCTCTTATTCGTATGGGTCGCTGAGCGCTCCATTAGCTTATCAGACAGGTAAGCCTGTTGCTGTTTTTTTTCTTTGGCATGAAAGTGACGGTGACAAGTATACTCTATAGAGCCGCTTTAAAATGGCAGGGAATATTAATAAGAGGGTTAGTAAATAAATAAATGATTATTATTATGAGCCCTTTAGGTACTACTAGTGGGCAAAGGTCTTCCCCCATTCCTGGCATATAGCGCAGTCCTGGGCTATGTTTGCCCAGTCCGTCAGGAAATCATTTCATCCCACCATCTCGGTTTTGGTGGGCCTCTCGACGCCTTCTCGTTGCGTCTATCATCTTTGCGCACAGATAAGAAAAATCGCAATCAATCAAGTTGTGTGCAATCACATTGCACACAGTTTAGCAGTTCAGAAATCTTCGTATAACAGCTTTTCGCTTGCACATTTCACATTGTTTGATGATATAAACATCGCAAACAACCAGGTTCTGGAAAATAATATTTTGATACAAAAAAGTTTTCCTATCAAACAAATTGTTTTACTAATTTTCGTACTTACAAACAGAATTAGGGGATGATATTCTCTGTTCATATTATTTATTATTTAAGTTTTATTTTACGTACAAGAAACGTTATGAAGATGTCATCATCATATTTTGTTTTGTGGCATTTTATGGTATAGTATCTCGATTTCATGAGTTCATAAATAAGGGAACTCTTCGTTTCCGGGAGCTGTCTTTTTACAACCTGTATATTTTGTTGAATGACCACTTATAGACGCCGCAAGATCGATAATCCTGAAGATAAGATAGCGTATCGATTTATGAGTTAAGCGACATTCAGTAACGTAGAAAATAATTATCTTATCTTATTTAAATACGAGTAGGTACGATATAGACCTACCCTATGGACCAATGTAATTGTAAAGCCCGGTCTCCACCGCGAAAGGGTAATGAACGAGAAATGGTTAGCGGAACGGACTCCTTTTTAATGAAAAAGGTTACATTTCCACCAACAAAGTGTTTTATCTTTTGATATCCACTGCAAAAGGAAAAAAAGCTGAGCGAGTTCATTTCAACACTTTCTGCTCGCTCAGTCCTTTCCGCTCGACTATTTGTTGGTGGAAATACAAGTATGCAGTTTATTCTTGCGAGTTATACGGAGTCCTTAATGGCTCCGCTCCGCTCGCGGTGGAGACCGGGCTTAAAGATCGCGGGAAGTCGGTGGATGTCGTGGGTTCAGAATCGTTCTTCCTGGATGTATGTAAGAGTAGTAGAGATCTTTGTGAAGGGCTCGTCGAAATAACATGCAAATGAGGCTTAACATTTAGTCCTGAAGGGTAAGATGATGATTTATAAATAAAATAATAAGTCATCATCATCTTCCTGCCCTTGTCCCACTTCACATGGGGTCGGCACAACAGGTTTTTTCCCTCCACTCTCCTCTATCAGCCGTCATCTCCGCAGTCACTCCTTTCTTACTCATGTCATCTTTCACACAGTCCATCCATTTTTTTTTGGCCTACCTCTACCCCTTAATCCATCCACAAATAAATAAATATAATAAATAATTCCAGCTAAAGCAGACGGCGTGGTATCGGGCGGCGAGTCTTCGGCGGACGAAGACAGTGATGATGATGATGACAGGGTTACAGCTGAGGAGAAACACGATGAGGTAACACAAAAAACTTATGATCTTATTTATATTGTTCGCTGAGGGCTCCATTAGCTTAAACAACCGATAAGTCTGTTGCTAGCTCTTTTTGCTGACATGATAAAGACAGTGACATGAATACTTTATAGAGCCGCTATAAAATGGCGGGGTATATAATATAAGTTTACATTTAGACATTCGCGCTGCCATTCGCGTGGACGGAAATGTTGCCGTCCCATTCTTGCATTGTCCAAGTCCCGCACATGTCTGCACATTTCCACGGACATGAGCCGAGTGTAAACGGGGTATAAGGGCTTTATTTTCTACCTACACAAAAGCTTCCAAAGCTTGAAAACTTGTGGGGCCAAGCTTATCAATTTTTTGGAAAATTCATGACACATTTTGAATATAACACGGGTATTATTTATAGCATATTACCTTTTTTATTTTCCCGATTTGACTATGTTGCAATCGCGTTTCGAATCGTTGTTTCGCGTTTTAAAATAGCTCTGTTGATAGTAGCTCTGAGATACTGCAAACATAGCTTAGTTCGGGGCTAGATAGTGCTGTGTGAGATGTCCAATAATATTTATTACTTGAAATTTAAGAATTACCTAATTTTTATGTCTATTTCTATTTGGTTTAGCGGTAAGGGGGCAGGCAGGCCTTGCTTGTTTAACGATTTGATAGAATAAAAAACGCTACAGGGTGGAGTTATTGATTACTTATATAAAAATAATTATAAATTACTACTTATAAATATTTTTCTTAAGATAAACAACATATTTTACACTGCTAAGTCGTGAGGCCAGTCAACAATACATCCGAATTATTTATTTCTAGGGTTTTACAAGTTATAATGGTGTGAAAAACGGATATCGGAGTAAAGTCACGACTGTGTAGTACAAAGTGGTGACTTAATATGTAAGTCGAGTGCGAGTTAGATAATCATGCTTGACAATTCACACATTTGGTGTTCGTTTGTGATTGTTTTTATAACCATGACCATTTTTAGCCTTTTTTTCTTTATTGAACTGCTCTTATCCATAATTGGTTTGCCCAGAATTATTATTTATTGGATTTTTTTTACCATTACACCATTGATACAAAAGGGTAGATTTAAATAAACGGCATTGTCACAGATTTTCCTAGATGTGAAAACATTTGGATCGAATTTCAAATATTTTTATTGCACAATACAAATTCCTGATGTTTATATCGAAAATAACTTAATTTTTGCACCTTTCTTTCGCCCAGTAAAATTCACTTTCGATCAACTAGTTTTGTTCCATTACATTGTTTTGTAAATTATTACGTACAGTTTTTTTTGGACTAATTTGTTTGTGGTTTTTTTACTTATCGTATTTCCCTCGTTTAGAATGGTTTTCGTATCTTAGTAATCCTAGAAATGCTGAAGGAAACGCATCTTAGGCTAGAAATAGCTAGCGAACGTGTACCAATTGTATGTACAGAAAAAGACCTCAAGCTAGAATATGGGTATGCGCCAAGTGGACTTACCTCTAACTACCCCCCTTAGACGTCCTCAAAGAATCTGGAGTTATTACTTGGTACTAAAAGATCTGAGGGGATATCTACCGTGCCTGGGGATCAAAGTCGTGAAGCTGTTTCTAGAATATTTCCCTGTAGAACAACATAGTCATGTATCTGTTCCTTTGAATCTAATATTTTTAATATTCATTTTTAAAATCCTTTTTTTTGTTTTTTAGACATGTCGATGCATCGGTTACGAAGTTATATAAACCGTTTTTTTCTGTTTCCACAGCCAAAGTTCTACGGTGACGCCGAAAAGACTGAAGAGACCAACAATCATTCGTCCAAGGAAGCTGCTTCCGCCAACTGAAACCCTGCTTGACCATTCTGTCCAGTTTCATATTCCAAATTGTACTATCTTAGCTCTTCTCTCACCTATATACGAGCAATCTAGCGGATAACCGTCAGTTTGCTTTCTGGTGAGAATGCCCTTATTGGCTTAAAGTTGGGGGCATTTGTATGGTTTTAAAATACACTGTGGCCTTCGACATTTTTACATTGGATAGAACAAGTAGGTTAAAATGAATTTTCTATCGCAACTATTTCGAAACGATTTGATGTTTTTATAGTTTTTTTATACTGTTACTCTCCGCCCATTACGCTATTAGAAAACTATTTAAATCGAAATAGAAAAACATATTAAAACTTTACTAATTTTTATGGAATATTTTCGGTTTTAATTCGAACTTCAGCGTAATGTTCGAAGGGCCTTTGATCGTCGGTTCACAACTCGCTCAAATGAGGAGGATATATTTTGTTTAGTTTTAAAGCTGTATTTATTACTCGACAGTAAGAAGACATTATCATGGTTCTAACAGAGGTTTTAACGTTAATTTTTAAGCCTAATTTTAATTATGTTAAAACCTATTTAATATTTTACATAGCGTTTATTTATAGTAAACTTTAGTTTTTGCTATTTAAAATGCGGATTTGTTTACAAGGGTTTGTTATGCGTGGCGATTTCGTTACTTTTGTCTTGGCTTATTTTAATGAGGCAGTTTAATACCAGTTTTTCTAAGCATCACACCCGAACGCATATTCTTTATACCTTTGTAAACGGATCCCCAATTATTTGTATATTAGATTTTTAGTTCTAAGAGGTGCACTATCAAGGTATTGTTTCTTTCAGGAACGATTTATCGTCGTTGCGAATTTAAAACCTTTTGTTTCTTTGGGTGAAAGTTTATTAATAAATAGTTTTGTAGATATTTGAATTAGTCGTCAATTATAAAAGGTTACCTAATATTCTTATTTGAACCAGTTATTTAACTTCGAGGCAGTTAAATATCGTCGGTCGGATTCATTACCGGAACATTTCCGAAATCACGTGATTTGACACTAAGTATGCAGAATGGTAGGAAATTGGGTACTCTTTCCAAATCACTAATGGTACAACTCAAATGTTGGTTCTAATTGACAGAAAACTACTTATTCCGGTAAAGAAAAATTGGATTTAGTAATCTCTTCGTTTCAGTATCAGTTTATTACTCAGAACAGTGTAATTTTGAGATGTTCCATTACTGTTTCCGACCGACGATATATCATATTTCAGCCTATCAACAAATTTCTCTCATGTTTCATGTACAAATGTAACTTTTTTACACTTGGGATGTTTTATATTCGCAACGACGCGACGTGATGTAAGTTGTTTGTGGAACGTGTTGGCAGATATCATTTGGATGGTTCAAAGAGGAGCTTATTTATTACGGTTTAATGTAGGCCTAATGTGGAAACGAAAGTGCTGTTTTTGTTAACTCTCCAAATATCGGTAAGCGGAATATGTTAAGATATTGTTTAATTTTCAGTTGACAAATATACAATAATATTTTTTACTTTAGTCTTTTATTAATTACTGCACATCAAGTTCAGGAACGAGAAAAATAAGATGAAGTGAGATGTGCACCGCGAATAGAACGCGGTTTTTTTTTTATTTATTTTAAGGGATTTGACGCTGGGCGACCACACTCCCCTTTAATAAAACATCAAATAAAAATATATCTCGTATCAAAACTTAATCTACCTAATTAACTAGAACGCGCTTCTTAAGCTAGCTGGCAAGTTAGCTGTCCCCACTCCACACAGCACTATCTCGCCCCAAACTAAGCCAAAGCTTGTGATATGGAAACAGATAGCTGATATAATACTTATATACTTTTTTTTTGTAAATATGTACATACTTTTAATAAAATATATAACACCCAGACAGAGAACAAACATCTATTTTCATCACACAAATGTTTGTTCTCGGCGGGGATCGAACCCACGGCCTACGGCGCAGAAGGCAGAGCTACTACCAACTGAGCTGTGAAGGCTGTCCAATACCAGTACTCTCAAACGTTGAAATATCGTAAGGAAACCGGCATGTAGAACCTAAAAAGATCTAAATCATTGCCAAAAGACTTGTATACTGTAGGTGGTACTCACTGGGCAGTTATCGTCTTAATGTCTTCTCTTTAACGAATAAATCATTATTATTATTTTAGTCTTTATTCGATCGTAACTTCATGCACCTAAATCTACGTTGTTGGTATATTTTATACACGATTTTATCGAGTTGATTATGTGTGATGTAAAAAAAACAGGATAATTGAAATAGACAATTTATTGTCCAAAATAATCTAAGTATACATACGTAATTCGGTATCCACTACATTTATATATCGCTTATGTTATATAATAAATTGATGTTGACTATTTAAGTAACTATCTCCATCGATAAAATCACAGAAAAATATGCATAGTTTGCTTAAAAATACATAGAATCATTCAAAATATTCATTCATTTCCATAATATGTTGATTTTGCACTTTATTCCGTTGATTTAAGGTAGTATTTAGCTCGTGTTAGCTGCTAATTCGAACCACTGCCTGAGGGCGTCTCCTAATACATTTGGCAAGGCGGACATATCCCGTAAGATTAAATAGAATGGGAACGGAAACGCGTCCAGATAAGATATGAAGCTCAGTTTGTCTGTCACCGTGTCCATCACTGGTTTCCTGATGTCCATTATAGAGTCCTGAAACAATAATTCCAAATAAATATTTGTTTCTGCCACAAAGCAGTGATTCTTGCATTGTGTTCAGTTTAGAAGAGTTGGCGCCGTTTCAATTATGGCATCATCATCATCAGCCTAAAGAAGTCCACTGCTGGACATAGGTCTCCCCTATACATTTCCAGGAAGAACGATTCCGAGCCCTCTCCATCCACCGACTTCCCGCGATCCTGACAATGTCGTCAGTCCATCGGGTAGGAGGGCGTCCCACGCTTCGTTTTCCTGTTCGTGGTCGCCATTCGAAAACCTTTATTCCCCATCGGTTATCAGTTATTAATTATGGCTTATGAGATTTAAAACCTTTACGTGCAATGTCAAAGAATGCACGGTCTAGCTCTGTGAGGAAATGCAAAGGAAATAAAAAAGGGGCATCCGTTTCGAAGTTTAGAGCTGATTTCACCGTGCTCTGTTAGTTACTAATCAAGGATTAACAGGCCGTTATATCTAACCTTAGATGTCAAACGCGTACATTTTGACATATTTAACAGCCCTTTAATCCTTTGTTAATCTGACACAGCATAGTGAAATCAGAGCTTAGGATTACAAAGCGGAGTCACTTCTACTAGACGGCCAATACGAGGAAGTCATAATAGGATTTAGGCTCAGAAACAAAAACCATTTTTCCCTTAAGAGTTCTAATCTGTTAACAATGTGTGTAAAAAAATTAGTAGAGCTCTTTGTGAAGGGCTCGTCCGGGGAAGTACAACAACCACGCCTTTTTCTGCCGCCAAGCAGCGTTGCTGGTGTTTCGATTTGAAGAGTGTGGTTGCCGGTGTAATTACAGGCACATGAGGCTTAATATCTGTATGCCTCAAGTTGATAACGCAGGGCAGTGCATCGTAGGGCACGTTCCTATCGTGCGTGACTTACGAGGTAATGTGTTAGGTGATGGTTACCATTTAACATCAGGTGGGCCATCTGCTTGTTTCATCAGCTAGTAGTAAAAAAAAAGAGTAGTGTTTAAGCTGGAGTAAAATGGTTTAACTTTACTCACCCTGTTGTCCGGATTGTCTATGATAACATAGACAAGGAATATCCCTTGTTGCCGCGCCCGCCTGACTGCCCGTACCATCGTAGTCTCTCCCTCCGCAAATATATTTCTCCCATCTCCCACAACGACTAGTAACTTCGCGTTAGGCGCATCACTCCTTACAGCTTGTTCCTCAAACATAACTGTGCAGAAGTCTAGAAGTTGAGCTATTTTCGTTTTGGTCTGTTCGAAGCGCAGTTGCTCGAGAATTTTTGCGCCGGAATGTTCTGAGAATTGCTCCGTGAACGGATGGAGAAGGTTCGGTTTCTCGCCGAAGCTGAGAACTGCTAGTTCTCCAGACTCGAGGAGGTTTAGAGCCTGTAATGAAACATCAGCGATTAATGCTTGAACGAGTGGGCAATAATCTAATTTAATAGTCTCAAACGCTCTGCTGTTATCCACGATACAGAGCTGGGCTGCTGATCATCACTTCGATACGCGAGAGGATAAGGCCAACTGTTGGCCCACACTACACTGAAATCATTCTCAATCTCTCACTCATTTGTAGTCACTCCTTTCTGAGGCTCCACGCGCGTATATTAATAAATATTGTGGGATGTCCACCAATCCACAGCACTTCTAGACCCAAAATAAACAAAGCTTGTACTGTAAACTTTTTTTAACAAACATCTATGTTCATTACACAGATGGGTATCAAACCCACGGCCTACAGCGCAGAAGGCGGCTACATTAAATAAGGCCTTGATAAATTACACCCTTACCTGAGAAACAAGAGCCAAACTTTCAAAGGCGAGCTCCTTGCTCCTATTATCTGCCATGGAACTGGAGTCATCTATGGCGATGGCGATCTTGTACTCCCGTTTGGCAGGCTTTGTGCGTCGCAGCCAGATCCGATCCTTGCGGAAGTGGGAAGCTATGTAGGGGATAACGCGACGCATGTTTATAGCGCGACCGGTGCGGAAGTCACCTGGGAGATAGATAATAGGTATATTAAAGCTGGTTCTAAGGAAGTGAGAAGTCACTTGGGAGATAGATAATAGGTATATTAAGGTAGGTTCTAAAGAGGTAGGAAGCCATATAGGGGATCACGCGTCGCGTGTTTATAGCGCGACCAGTGCGGAAGTCACCTGGGAGATAGATAATAGGTATATATTAAGGCTGGTTCTTAAGAGTAGGTAGTAGAGCTCACTGTGAAAGGCTCGTCCGGGGAAGTACTACTACCTTACCTATTTCTGCAGCCAAACAGCATTGCTGTGTTTTGGTTTGAAGGGTGTGGTTGCAAACATCAGTTGGGACATTTGCTTGTTCCATCAGCTAGTATTTAAAGATAAAGTGGGAAGCTATGTAGGGGATCATGCGACGCACGTTTAAAGCGATATCGGTGCGGAAGTCACCTGGGCAATAGATATTAGGTATGTTGAAACAGATGATAAATAACATTGATATTAGTATTACAGTGTTAAATTTGTCAAGCGTTAATGTTCCGGAGCAATGTTGACCATTAAAATGTGAAAAATACGATAAAACATTTAAATAAAATGCGTTTTATGCTTGACATCTATAAATATTAGAAAATTTGAAAATATTATTTTTATCACATCAATTCGAAAATAGATAGTTTGCTCTTCGAAAACAGGTAGCAAAATAGCACTTTGATCCCAAGGGCGGTAAAGTACTTTACCGCCCAAGGGCGGTAATGTGATTTGAATTTGGAATGTGCTTATTGAGTAAAAGTTCCAATCACCAAAGAGATCACGAACACTGTATGAACAAGCAGGCTTTATGATTAAAAAAAAAGCGCCTGAACTAAATAAAAATAAACAAAAACACGTGAAACGCGCATTCCACCTTTGTTCATAATTGTTTACTCAAATTCAGATTTTACTTAGTTTTATGAAAATAAATAAAATTACAATAAATACATGATTATGACTATGAGATTATGTGACATTGTGACAATGAGACTATGTGACTCCGTGACTTTGTGACTATGTGACTTTGTGACTTTGACTTTGTGACTTTGTGACTTTGTGACTTTGTGACTTTGTGACTTTGTGACTTTGTGACTTCGTGACTTCGTGAATTTGTGACTATGATTATGATTATTCATAAGTTGCACTAAGTTATTTTCTCATAGAGGGTGATAAAAAGTAGAGTGTCCACCTCGGGAGCAACACTATTTTAAGCTCGAGTGAAGTACTTTGAATCCCTCGCTACGCTTAGGATTCTACTTTAGAATCCCTCGCTACGCTCGGGATTCTACTCTAGAATCCTTCGCTCCGCTCTGGATTCAAAAAACACTCTCGCCATAAAAATAGTTGTTTGCTCCCTTGGTAAACAATCTACTATTATTTGACCGTTTGAGTAAAACTTAGTGAAAGTGAAGTACTTAGTTAGTTACCATAGCAACGCAATGTAAATAATGAAGATAGTTTGTTCGATCGAATCAACAGAAAACTACAAAATATTTCCTAAAAACTTTGGAGCGCAATTCATAAAATGCATAAAAACACTATCTGGTATAGATCACTAGTTGACGCTGAGAAAACTTGCCTCAAACAGGACAAACTTAAGAAGATCCACTATAAATTCGATGATGGCAGAGAAATGGTTGAAGAGTACAATGTGGACACCAATATTATGTGCCGGAGAGCTTGGAAAGTTAAAGCAAAGATTGGAGGGGAAGGCAAGTGGGATGTGGAGGTTGGATACCCAATACCTGATGCTACATCTAATAATGATGTTGATATTAAAGAAGCTAACGATCAACCTACTGTAACTAGGCGGAACACCCGCGTTAACCTAGAATGGCGAATCACAAACCTGCCATACCCTATACAAACTTATTCTATAAGTGCCGATAACGATGATAAGTGCATCATTATTCGCACAAGCAATAAGAAATATTTTAAGAAGCTACAGGTACCTGAACTTTTGAGACTGAACCTTCCCATAGAGCAAGCTAATATACAATGTAGTCACCAGTATAATACTTTGATGGTAGTGTATAAGAAGCCTCAACAACTTTTGGAAATGGATAAGGATTGGTTTGAGCAACTTAAGAATGTTAAACCTGTGAAAGATGTTCCTAATGAATGTAAAACGCAATAAAGTTTGAGTTTTAAATACTTTGATGATAATTCTGTAAGTTGAAACATTAGTGTTGCAGTAGGTCGCTTTATCAAGATCAAAAATGGTCTTTATTCAGTTCAATAATAACAAGGATATATTTGATACGTCTTATAAACTAGCCTTAACATGTGTATGCCTAAAGTTGTGCAGGGCAGTGCATCAAAGGGCGTGTTTTTTTTTATACACTAGCTGATGGAACAAGCAGATGGCCCACCTGATGTTAAGTGGTAACCATCACCTATAACAAAGCATTAATTCGTAAGTAACGCACGATAGGAACGTGCCCTACGATGC
The DNA here is from genome assembly GCA_932294275.1 of Chloroclysta siterata. Classification (NCBI taxonomy): domain Eukaryota; kingdom Metazoa; phylum Arthropoda; class Insecta; order Lepidoptera; family Geometridae; genus Chloroclysta; species Chloroclysta siterata. Next base: position 22,434,658 of record OW028589.1, read on the forward strand.
ACTGCCCTGCGTCCATCAACTTGAGGTATACAGATGTTAAGCCTCATGTGCTTGTAATTACATCGGCAACCACACTCTTCAAACCGAAACACAGCAACGCTGCTTGGTGGCAGAAAAAGGCGAGGTGATAGTACTTCCCCGGACGAGCCCTTGACAAAGAGCTCTACTACTCTTAAAATATCGTGCGTGACTTGCGAGGCACTTAACATCAGGTGAGCCGTCTTGATCCAAAGCAATTATTATTTAAAAAAAGGTGAATTATTTGTAAACTTACCCGCTCGTCGCGAACTAAGCGTAGGCTCTAGCACAAGACGCAGTCTCTCACACAGCGCCCGCGCCGCGCCGCCCGATTGCTGCCACAGGGAGCGCCACACGCCGCTGGAAACGTTGGCCTGCGTCGGCTTCGTAGTCAACCACTCGCGTATACTCATGTACTGTTCAACTGTCATATCTTCGCGAGAATGTGCCGTTTCATCTATTCTATAATGCGAATAAAATAAAGATAGGTTCAGTCAGTATGAGGAATTGATGACTTTTCAGAACAGTATTAAATATAAATATTGGTGGACATTCCACACAACACTATCTAGCCCCAAACTAAGCATATCTACAATGTATCGAATTAAATCAATTTCTTGTACAATGTATCAAATCAAAATCAAAAAGTATATTGTGTCATAAAAACATAGGCGAAATACAAGGAACAATATTGGTTAAAACAACAAAATCGGTCGTCACTCTGCTTTGTGCTATAATAGTGTTTGATACTACTATAGCGCTGGTCTTCCGTGACGCCGGAGACCAGCGCTACTATATTAATCTAAACCTTATCACGATCCTAACTACTGCGTAAAAAGTTGTCTGAAATAGATCGCTTTTTAGCGAAAGTTCAATCCATTATTTACATATTATACATTATTATGTCTGTTATTGTTATTAATATCTATACATATAAAAGGTGTTCCAATAGTTGTATTTAAAACTTCATGGGGCTAAAGAACCCATTAATATAACTTTTTCTAAGGAGCCAACACTGTGAACGCGAAAAAAAAAGTTTTAAAAACCCCTGAAGTTTTTAAACACAAGTATTAGAACATCTTGTATAGTTCTATATAACGTTGAAAGAGAGAATTATAAATCATTCATTTTGCGTATGATGTATCTTAAAAAGGAACTTACCTAGTATGATAGGTTGTCTCAGTCCCCCTCGGCACGTGCTCCGTATCTACTCTCTCCCCTTCTACCTCAACGCCCGTCTCACCCGTTGGCTCGTCATTCCCCTCTTTCTTATTCCCAGTCTTTTCTTTGTCTTTATCGACCCCGTCTTTTACTTTCTCTGGTTTCAGCTCGTCAGATTTTTCAACCTGAAAATAAAGAATTCATTATAATCCTGAAGAACTGACCTGACCTGACGTCTAACATAGGCCTGCCCTATAAATTTCCAAGAAGAACGATTCTCAGTAGTCTCCATCCACCAACTTTCTGCGATTGTCACAATGTCGTTGGTCCATCGGGTAGGAGAGCGACCCATGCTTCGTCGTGGTTGTCATTCGAGAACCTTCATTTCCCAGCTGTTTTCAGTTCTCCGAGAAAATAAATTAAGAATCAGATTAACTTTATCATATTTGTAAAAACACAATCCTTCAGCGTCCATTTTTCGTGACACGAAGAATACTTGTCTGTTTTTTCTGACAAAAAATGAGAGAGAGAAGAACACACCGGGTAAGTGTGTAAGTGTGAGCGAGAGAGGAAATCTCTTGTAACCTTACTTGTATATCATCGTCGTCAACATCCATCGGCACCTGTTCGTCCTCCTTCAACTCTTCAGCAGCTTCGTCTTCTTGTTGGATGGTTGGCTGTTGTTCTGCTTGCTCCTTAGTGGCTGCGTCAACCGCCTACAAATTACATTACATTTTAAATCATAGAGTTTATTTTATTTTTTATTTTTACAACGGAAAACAAACAACATTCTATAATTTAAATTACTTAAAATTCTAACTACCAATTAGATGTTTCAAGATTTTCAAGATGTTCTTAGCGCCAAACAAAATATAGTTAGAATCCCGCGCAACACTATGACGCCCCTGAAAACCAGCGCTGTATGAGCTTTTGACCCCATACAGCAAATGCTAAGCGGTGATTTAGTCATCATGTAAAATGTAATAGATCCTTTGCTAGAGATATTAGAGACAATAAAGATTTTTCATTGCTCATACTCTGAAAGTAGGTCTGAAGTTGCCTGAGGAGCGGGTTGAAAGTAATACTTCCAGCCCTAGGGAGAATCGTTTTCAACTGACAGCTGTCAAATTATTAAAAAAAAAACTAGTTCTATTTTTACATTTCCTAGGAAAATAAAAAAAGCCTCTTTGGTTTATGAATGTCAACAGTGTGACTTCTGTTGGCATTGTAAACAAAAGAGGTTTATTACCAAAGAGATAGGTACATAATCAACCAAGTTAGTGAAAACTGTAATGGATTTTTTTTAATAGGTTTTATAATTTATATTATAACCCTTTATTTTTCTCAAATATGTAATTTTAGCCTTTTTCGTAAATATAATAAGTAGCAACAAGTATCCATAACATCAAAATGTCATCGAACAAAAAAATTCTGGTTAGAATGCGGCATGGACTTTAACCTTTTTCGATCGAACATAAAAACTCTTTGGTTATAATGCAGCATGGATCTACTACAATTCACTAATTTTTTATTTAGCTAATTCATGTTTTAATTTTTACTTTCCTTGTATTCGTAATGAAAAGCACAGTGTTTACCACGGGTTAAAGACTTATTTAGTCCCTCGAACTATTGGCGCCCTCGCTATGCTCGGGCGCCAAACCCCGTCTCGGGACTAAATAAGTTACTTTCACCCCTAGGATAACAATGTACTATTTTCTATTCGATTCGATTTCTTTGGTGTAGTTATTTCAATAAAAAAATTGACACCATTCTTATCACCCTTTTACACTGATTGATTTCGGGCTTGTGTGTTTTAGTTATACTAAACAAACCTTTATTTTACTCTATTCTATTCTTTTACTAACGAATTGGTTGCGAATTTGCAAACTCGTTTTATTTGTGAATTAACGCTCATTGCCTTCATAGAGCTTATTCCCCCACTGTGTTAAATTTCAGAACCAGTACCCCAAGTATGAGATTTGCTTACGATATTTCGTTTTTCGTTTTACGTTTTTGTTCCGTGTTCATTGCGAGTTTTATATGAAGACGCGATATTGATACCGATACGGAACTTTACAAAACCCGCAATGAGCACGCAGCGAAAACGATTCGTTTTTGTTCCGTGTTCATTGCGGGTTCCGTATCGGTATCTCTATCGCGTCTTCATACAAAACCCGCAATAAACAAGGAACAAAAACGTAAAACGAAAAACGAAATATCGTAAGCAAATCTCATACTTGGGGTACTGTAGTTTCGGAGATTTCGAATTGGTGATTGAGTGAATGGAGTTTCCTTGTTTATAAAAATATAGATTCAAGTTTTGATAGAATAGACTAGAAAATATTTATTTTACGACATAAAATACATTGATAAAAAAAAGATACACAAGATTATGACATTAAAAAACATTATAAATATTTTTTTGTGTTGTAAAAAAGAATTCCACTCAGCATTTGCACTATGAGCCTAGTAGTTTTGTATGGTGCTGGTTTTCAATGACGCCGAAAGTATGTGGCGCAGCAACGTGTGCAACACGCGTTTATTAAAATAACTACAAATTTTATAACTTTGTTTAAAACAATAGGCCATCGTCATTTTACACGTAGTTTCAAGTTATGGTTAGATCGTCCCGTAGTGTAAAATGAACCTTAATCTAACCTGCACATCGTCGTTTTTAGCTTGCTTAACGTGTTGGAAAGCGTCGGCTTCCTTGTCCTGATTTTCAGGGTCGCCGCCATCTTCTGCATTATCGTCCTCTCGCTCCACGTTCAGTGTGCGAGTTTGTTTGTTTTTCTTTTCGTTTATGTCACCTGTATGAAAATATATTATAAACTAGTTCGTGGCTTCGCTCGCATATTAGTTGTCATTTCTGATAGTAGTAATATTGAAAGTAGTAATGACAATGAAATAGTAGATGACAATTTGCTCTCTGTTTAAATATTAATTTTTTGGGTATTAGTTTATAAGTTAATCTATTTTTATCCAATTACTATAAATCTATACACCGGTGCTCTAGTGGGAGTGACCCCGCCTTCCGATCGTAAGGTCGCAGGTTCGAATCCGGTCGTGCACCAATGGATTTTTCCTATCGAAAAATTTATGTGCGCAATGCCAGTGCTCTTAAGCGGTGAAGGAAAACATCGTGAGGAAACCAGTTAGTACTCTAACAGCGGCGATGGGCTTGCAACCTGCCACGTATGGAATACCAACTACTGCAAAATGTGGGTATGTGCCAAATTTAATGTTTGGACGTACCTCTGACTACCCCCCTTAGACATCCTCAAAAAAAAAAATCTGGAGTTAGTACTTGGTACTAAGAGATCTGAGGGGATATCTACCGTGCCTGGGGATTAAAGTCGTGAAGCTGTTTCTGTTTACTATAAATCTATAGCTTTCAAATCAAATCAACAAGTTTATTCATAGTTGCAAATAAACTTGTTGATTTGATTTGAAAGCTTTTTCCCTTTATTGGTTTCGTTCATGTTTTTTAAATCGTGACCTTCGGCATCGAGTATTGAATAAATTATATTTATTATTATTATTATCGATTAATTACGTGAGGTGTTTTTGTCAATTTTCGACCCCCCCCCCTCACCCCTTGGTGAGATGTCGTTAGATGTCTGATTAGTTATACTTGTTAAAGAAAAAAGATTTTTGAGTTTTAAGTAAAAAAATACCCAATTTTCTCACAATTTTACACTGTTACTCGCGAAAAAATAAATCACGTGATATTTGCCGAGACGCCCCCTCTCCCTCACGTGAGATCGGGTGAGGTTCTGGTCGACCCCCTCCCTCCCCCCTAAACGCCTCACGTAATTAATGGACGCCCCATTAGCCACCATAGTTTCACACTAATAAGCTAACTTAATTCACGCAGTATAAAGCCCAAAATCATTACTAATTTACCAAGAGTCCGTTCTTGATCAGTCATCCCAGGTCTGTTCTCGTGCTTCTTCTGCTTCTGCTGCGCGTCCGATCTGCTAGCTGCTTGCTTCTCTCCGCGGTGGCCTTTGTCGCTCTTATCTAATTCTGAGCGGCCGGTGGACTGCTTCTCTTCGCCTACTTGCTCTTGAGCTTGTTCCTAATTAGGTGATACATTGGTTAAAAATAAAAAAAATTGGTTGATAAATATACCGCATCCGCTGTGCGATGTGGAGATACTTAAATAAACAAAGCAATATTAGTAATAAAGAATATAATCACAGCCACGAGAACGGCTATTGTACTTTGCTGTAGCTATAGTTGTCATCCGTAGCGTAGCTAGGTGGACAAGGGCCCCGGTGCATAGAGAAAGAATCGGGCCCTCACCCCCTCTTTCCACATACCTTGAACTTATACTGGCCTATAAATAAATCTTTAAAAAAATTGTAAGCAGGCTCAAGGTTTTCTAGCTACGGGAGCTGGCTGACCTTCTCTTTTCAAAGCTTAGGTTAGAGGGCCCCCTGAACTCCGGGGCCCCGGTGCACTGCACCACCTGGCTCTACGATAGCTACGCCACTGGTTGTCATTTTATGTATAGTTATATTTTATATTTAGAGTTTTCCATCTATCTATCTAATAATATAATACAGAATTATTTATAATAGAATATACTTATACTAATATTCTATTTATATTAGAATATTACTCCTAAAATTGCCTGTTATTGCTCAAAATTTCTCGTGACGCACATGATTACTTCTATAATGACAACATAAAAAAATTACTATACATTATACAGCGTGATTAGTAAAATACTGAAGTAAAAAAATCATACGCAAACACTGCAGATTACTCCAAAATTTTCCAATGCTTGCGTAAAAATTGTCCATGTCTGCTAAGCGCACTTTGTTACTAAGAGCGGAAAAATTTACACCTATCAAACCTATGCATATTTGACATTACATATCATAATTAAAATATTGAATTAATAAAGCTTTTAATATGAAAACAACTAACGTATTAAGTTAGTGGTACTTACAAAAGGCGCAGCATCTTCGTCCTTCGCTTGTTCCGCATTAGTTTCCACATTATCGTTGGTCCCCTTATCCATTTCCGCAGTCTCTGCCTTATCATCAGCCGTTGGATCATCACTGGATGGATTCGATTTGGATTGAGGATTAGCTTCATGACTCTTCTCTTCTACCGTATCCTCTTCGGTAATATCCTCATTGTTTTTCGGAAGCTCTTCAGCCTTGGGTTCCTCAGTCTCCATTTCAGCAGTTTCAGAGTCGTCAGGTTTGACGCTTTCCTCTGGATTTTGGTCGTCGTCAGTTTTCTCGGGTTGGGTCGGGTCTTCTTCTTTGTTCTGTAAGATAAACGTTTCAAATTTAAGTTTAAAACGTTTGTTTTTTTTTTTTTTTTTTTAATTTAAAATAATAATACACACTTCAAATACACTGAAAAACCAAAAACAAAACTTGCTGAAGGGAACCTGAAACCAAAATCTCAGTGATCTGTGTATATGTATATTTTTGGTTTATGGTTGTATGTTGATTATTTCAAAAAGAGCTGGATCACTTTCGATGATGATGATGATTAAGTAAAATGTATATGTCCTTTTTTACCTCCGAAGTATGAACTATCAATCTACGACTAAATTCAATCTCACAAAAGAATATTCAAGGTTGCCTTAAAAAGAGGCCGCCCATTATATAACTATCATTTTTAAGTTTAGAGTGAAAGCTGTGTATACTTCCTTATTTTTAGTAGTAATCAGTAAGGACTTATATCTAAAGCTAACCTGTTCACCGCCATTCTCATTAGAGCCATCTTCCTTAGCACCTTCTTCTTTAGAGCCCTCTTCGTTACCGTCCTCTTCATCACTAGACAACTGTGCGTTATCATTCTTCTCTTCCTTCTTCTCTTCTTTTGGTTCCTCTTCCTCGGCCATCGTGTCTTTCATTACGTCTATTTCAAACGGATTCTCAGCTTCCGTTTCTCCATCCTGTATATATTTTGAATATTTAGTACAATCAGCAATGTAAGTTCTAAGATTATTAGTAACTAGCGGCCTGTCCCAGCTTCGCATGGGTGGTCATAAATTTTTTGAACATTTTAGGATAAACTTAAACCGTGGGTTCGAGCCTCGCGTCTACTTATTTCATACATTTGCACGCGCTTCTCCTTGAGTGAGTGAAATCGCACCCCGCGCGAGACCCGTGGACCCGTTAACATTTTTAATTTCGTCATATCTTTTGAATGGAATGTCCGATTTGAAAAATTTAAGAAGTAATCTATAGGTATTGAAACCATCTTAATTATGAAATGATTTATTTGGATAAGGATTAATACCAAGGTACAAATAAAGACCCTTTTCTAGCGGAGGCATTTCAATTAATTTTTTATAATAAAAGAACACTTTTTGTGACATAACTATAATAGTTAGACATATGCTGTCGCGACATTTTTTGTAGATGATAACGTGTTCTACAAAATCGTAGTACATTATTTTGTTCTATCTTCAATAGTTTTCGCAGCGCACGCGATGTAAGGTTTTTTGTTTTCCACCTTGGGTTACATTATTGAAGTTTTAGTAAGGATCCCTGATTATTTTGAAAATATAATATAGCCTATGTTACTCAGGGATAATGTAGCATTCTAATGGTGAAAGAATTTTTGAAATCGGACCAGTAGTTTTTGAGCCTATTCGTTACATACAAAAATACAAAAATACAAAAATACAAAGTTTACCTCTTTATAATATTAGTGTAGATAGTGTAGATAACGGTTATCTTGAAGATATCGCTACTTGCGATAAGACCGCCGATTGTAGGACAAACCCAATTTACTTTTACCGTGTGTAACCTTATCCATGCTGTCCTCAATAAAGTTCCTATTTATTATAGTTGGTAAAAAATTGAGATATCTTAATATAATATTGTTAGACATTCTACACTGCACTATCTAGACCCAAACTAAGCAAAGCTTGTACTATGGGAACTGGATAGCTGATATAAAAGTTATATACTTTTTTCAAATACATATGAACTTATACATTACTAGCGGCCTGTCCCAGCTTCGCATGGGTGGTCATAAATTTTTTGAACATTTTAGGATAAACTTAAACCGTGGGTTCGAGCCTCGCGTCTACTTATTTCATACATTTGCACGCGCTTCTCCTTGAGTGAGTGAAATCGCACCCCGCGCGAGACCCGTGGACCCGTTAACATTTTTAATTTCGTCATATCTTTTGAATGGAATGTCCGATTTGAAAAATTTAAGAAGTAATCTATAGGTATTGAAACCGTCTTAATTATGAAATGATTTATTTGGATAAGGATTAATACCAAGGTACAAATAAAGACCCTTTTCTAGAGGAGGCATTTCAATTAATTTTTTATAATAAAAGAACACTTATTGTGACATAACTATAATAGTTAGACATATGCTGTCGCGACATTTTTTGTAGATGATAACGTGTTCTACAAAATCGTAGTACATTATTTTGTTCTATCTTCAATAGTTTTCGCAGCGCACGCGATGTAAGGTTTTTTGTTTTCCACCTTGGGTTACATTACTGAAGTTTTAGTAAGGATCCCTGATTATTTTGAAAATATAATATAGCCTATGTTACTCAGGGATAATGTAGCATTCTAATGGTGAAAGAATTTTTGAAATCGGACCAGTAGTTTTTGAGCCTATTCGTTACATACAAAAATACAAAAATACAAAAATACAAAAATACAAAAATACAAAGTTTACCTCTTTATAATATTAGTGTAGATATCTCACCTAGACAGAGACTAAACATCTGTCTATCACACAAAATAAATGTTCTCAGTGGTGATCGAACCCACGCTCTACGGCATAAAAGGCAGAGCTGACTCACTGAGCTGTGAGGGCTATCAAGAATATTCCTCAAGCTGTCTTAAAATCATTTGATAAGTATTCCAAACCTTATCATCTCCTTCATCGCCGTCAATGTCCATATTGTCCGGTAGTTCGAAGTCCTCAGGCTCAGGCAAAGGTTGGTGGTTACCGTGATAGGGATCCACCTGAAGTCAAAATAAATAAATACTTAAATAAAAAAAAAACGGTTTTGTGTCACATAAATCAAAAACTAAAATTAAGCAACACTTTTATTTTATTAAAATTAAAAAATCGAACACTCAGATGGCCCCCCTGATGTTAAGTGGTAAGCATCTCCTATAACAAAGCATTGCCTCGTAAGTCACGCACGATAGGAACGTGCCCTACGATGCACTGCCCAGCGTCCATCAACTTGAGGCATACAGATGTTAAGCCTCATGTGCCTGTAAATTCACCGGCAACGACACTCTGCGAACTGAAACACAGCAACGCTGCTTGGCGGCAGAAAAAGGCATGGTGGTAGTACTCCCCGGACCAGCCCTTCACAAAGAGCTCTACTACTCTTAAAAATATTATTGTAATAAAATACTAATAAATAGTACCTTAGGGCACCACTAGATAAAATTTACGATAAGAATGAAACCTTCGTTGACATGAATGTGACAGTCTTCTTCTTGTCGTGTCACTTGTTTTTTTTTCAAAACACTGTGGTGAAAGGATTATTAAGTGCGCCTCAAAGGGGCTCCTTTTGAGCACTCAGGAGTGATTTTATGCTAAATTATGACCTCGACGTGTGCAATTCCAAATTACACACGTAAACTCGTTGAAACTTACGACAGCCGAAAAGCTGTATTTTCTTAAATTTTGTTTATTCGCTTTTCAACTTACATGATCGTCATCAATCTCTGGTTCTTCCATTTCATTGATATCCTTCTTCTCCTTCTTATCTTTGCCATCACTACCGTCATCAGTCCCCTGCTCCTTTTCCTTGGCAGCCATTTCTTTCTCTCCCGTGCTCTCGCCCGGTCCTTTTTCATCTTTATCTTTCTTCTCTGTCTGGTCGGGCTCTTCGTCTTCGTCGCCCCAGATTTGTTGGTCCAATCTGAAGAAATCAATTTATGGAATTCGAAGACTGATCTAAAACCATTTTGTATGTATCCAAACGCTAAAGGCTAAAGTCCGATTCCCGACTAGACTAATATTTTCAATATTACCGTGATCTGCAAAACATGTTAAGAGCTGATTTCATAATGCTCTGTTAGTTACTAATCAAGGATTAACAAGCCGTTAAATCTAACCTTAGATGTCAAACGCGAACATTTTGACATATTTAACAGCCCTTTAATTCTTTGTTAATCTAACAGAGCATGGTGAAATCAGCTCTTAGGTTACTATGTTTATTCGCGACAGGTTCGCAGTAAACATAAATTGTTATGTACAATTACGTCAAACGAAAAACATTGTATCAACAGCAAGTTAACGATTGGTCTGCTACCGGACAATCGACGTACTAAAAGTTTACACTAACCCGTATTTTTCTGACTGATCGCATATCGTAACCTATATATGATCAAACGAACTTCTAAGTGAAATTCGATCATTATTATATGAGTTGCTTCATTAGAATATGTAAATTATTACACCGTAGTTTCCTTATTTACAGGTAACTCCGCTTGTTGAAATATGCTCAAAACTGTTGTGTCTAGTTACTTATGCAGTAGAGTAGTGAATTCTTTCTCACATAACTTACTTTTCTGCGGCATTATCTATGTCTCCCATTTGCTTATCGGCATTATCTTCGTCATTTTCATCGTCGGAGTTCTCACCATCTACAAATGAAATGAATATGAAAACATGCTCGCCTTTAGCATATAGTTAATCTTCACACTTTAGAATCAGGGTCAGTTTTCACAATTTACAATTGAAATTGATATGAAGACATCCTTATAACTTGAAGCATCTTTCAAGCATCTTACTGCCCAGCTGACATTAAGTGGTACCCAAAACTTACAACAAAGCATTGCCTCGCAAGTCACGCACGATAAGAACGTGCCTACGATGTACTGCCCTGCGTCTGTCAACTTGAGGCAGAAGAAGCATCAAGTGCCTATAACTTTTGTGTTGTAATTTTCACAATTGAATTGCCGGTTCGAATGGTACACCATTCGAACCACACAGCAACGCACGTCAAACATAACGGCAGAAATAGGCATAATGGTAGTTCCTCCCCGGAAGGGTCACACACAAAGAGCTCTACTACTAACCTTACCTACTAAGGGTTAGGTTTTAACTTTAGTCAGATTATAATGTTGGCCTTTACCAATCATACCTTTTTTATCGACATCTTGCAAATGCGAGTCAAAGTCATCTGTCATGTTGACTCCCTTCTCCTCTTCCTTACAATCTCTCTCCTCTTCTTTCTTCTCTTCTCCGGGACGGCGAGCGTCGTCTAATTGATCCTGTTTGGAAAGAAATTAAAAAAAAATTGAATAAAGAAACGAACTAGAAAGAAACTAAATTATTCATCCAGATCAATAACAAAAACACTATCACCTATATTGAGAGTTTTGACAAGTTGTTCTCCAAGTATGTGTTAATTATAATAAATAAATAAAATAAAAATAAAAAAGCCTTTTTATTCCTAACTAACATATGTACATAATAATTTAAAAAAAAAAACTTAAAAAATAATTAAAATTAGTTTAGGACCCCTCTTGGGTATAGGCCTCCTCCAGACTTTTCCATGTGTCCCGGCATAAAGCAAGATTAAGCCAGTTCGCGGTTTTTGCTCCTCTTTGCACCTCATCTGCCCATCTGGCCTTTGGTCTGCCTGTCCTCCTTTTTCCGGTAGGACCTTTCCACTTGGTAAATATTATAGTCCATCTTTGTTTATTCATTCTGGCCACATGGCCTGCCCATTGCCATTTCATTTTAAGGCAGTGTTCTAGAGCATCTATGATCGTTGTTGATCATAACACATATTGAAGTATTATTAAACGGGTATTTAATACTTCAATAAGTTTTCAAAATCAGAATAGACTTACTCGTACAGGTAACTGAAATAATCCTTATTGAACGTTTGACGAACACCTGTATGAGTGAAGGTTTGAGTAATACCTATATTTTAGTCTATAAAAAAATCGTGTACTAAACTGATGGGAAACTATGCTGTGGCAATAAATAATTTCATTTCATGTCTACCAACTGAGCTGTGAAGCCAGCCCATCGAGCGGATAATTGATATGATTATGTTAGATTGACTGTATTAAGTAATTTTTTATTGTACCTGGTTCTCAATTTTCTCTGACACGTCTTTCTGCCCCTCTCCCTCGCCAAGGCCGGTTCCACTGGACAGCTTGCCAGGACCACCTTCTCCGTCGCCATCATCCATGTCCAAATCAGATGGCTTGCAGAATCTACAGCACAAAATAAGTTAAGAAAAAAAAATACTTCATTTTTATAGTTGTAGTATTTTTTTTACATATTATACCATTGGAGTTGGCCATTATACTAAATTTATCCGTCAGCTTTTTAAGCGAGACACCGCTTAACTCCACCAAAGGATTTTAAGTGCGCCTCAAGAAGTTCCTTTCGAGCACTTGACACATGTTATAGAACTTTTTATGTTCTACGACATGCCGGTTTCCTCACGATGTTTTCCTTCACCACCAGTGCTCTCCGTCACCTAAAATGATGACTTACCCTTTCACGGCTAGATCGGAGAATATCTTCAGTAGAATCGAGAGCATCTTGCAGGAAACCCTGTGCACGGCGACTTTTTGCGTCACAAAGTACTGAACGAACAACACCGTCTGTTCCAAAATCGGCACCAATCTCAAAACCACACTTCTCACTACCTCTATATCTTTGTTTTTAGCCAAATACTGCACATAGCTGACAAGTAAGTTACGTATTTTGGATATGATCGTATCAAGCTGTAAAGTTCTCGTGTCGCTGGTAATTTTATCGTGCAACAGCTCTTTTAGATGTTTGTCTTCCAAAATGTCTTTAGATTCTTCGGTAGGCTTCTCACCGTTATTTATAAAATCATCGATAGCGTTAAACACTTCCAAGTTTTCGTTTTCTTGAGTTAAATGTTTTTTGTAAACAGATTGAACCACCAATAGCATAGTCGCGATTAGATCTTCCGTTTTATCAATCAGCTCGTCGCTTGAAACTTCCATCGAAACGTCATTCTTTTCATCCAATTTTTCAATTTCCTTTACAGTGTCTTTCAAGTAGGCTGATAATTCGACTATGCTCCTTAGAAGAGGGTGTTTAGGTTCAAAATCGGTTATCAATGTTTTGAACTTAACTTGATACTCGTTTATTATTCTGTCAACATCAGCCACTATAAGTTCAAGGTCGCTTCTAGAATCTTCGACTGATTCAATATGAGTTTGTGATATGAACGGGAGATCTTGGTTTAGACCAATTTTCTGAGGCATTGTGCTTGCTGCTTTTTGTAATGCGTTTTTTTGTTTAGCTACATCCGATATAAGAGTCTTTATTTCTCTGTTCAGATCTTTCCAGTCATCGGTATTTTTGTAGCAGCGTACGATTTTCGAGTCGGATATCACAGCGTCAAAATCTGTCTCGAATTCCGCTCGTATACCTTTCTCTGGGCAAGATTTGAGAACAAGAGTAAACTGTTCTAGAACAATTCCGGCGTTTGCGTAGCATTCTGTAAGGATCTCGAATTTTTGTTGCACCGTAGATAAGTTTGAGTCAACGTCTTCGATTTCCAATGCGTTCATGAGGTTAGTGGTGAGAGTTCTCAGATCACAAAGACGCCGGGAATACTTAGATATCGATTTCTTTTGCGTGTTTGTCAGTTGCTGAAAAAAAGAACGATAATGGTTTTGGAACGATTTATACATACCCAGTAATGGTCGTCAGATTATACACGTTACTCGGTGTATATAGCTGGATGTTATCAGACACAGAACAAACATTTATATTCTTTACACAAATGTTTATTCTTGGTGAGGGTCGAACCCACTGCCTATGGCGCAGAAGGCAGATCTACTCATCCAGTAGTAGATCTGCCTTCTGCGCCATAGGCCATAGTGGGTGGCTGTGAGGTCTGTCAAGATGACTTTGCAATGGAAAAAACTCATTAAAAATCTTTTTTTTTTCATTCATATGTTTCAGTACATTCAATATTTCTGCATTTAACGCAAGAGAGGTCTATCTGAGGTTTTTCCAATGTACGAGATTTCTTTTATCCTTTACAAACTTACCAGCAACTGCGCCGCGAATCCCTTGCACCGTTCGATGTTATGAATGCCCAGGTCTTGGTGGGGAGACTGCAGAGCGGTAGAAAGCAAACGATGTCTCGCTATGTTCTTCTGGAAGTATTTCTCGCAGCCAGACCATAGAAGGGCTAGGGAGGCGTCACACCGTCTAGGAAGAAAAAAAGTCATAGAAATCAGAAAATGAAGGTAAAGTTCAGTAAGGATTAGTTGAGGAAGATATGTGTGAGCCCTCGAAAAAAGACTTTAAAAGCCATCGTAAGCCTTCGCTTTCTTTTGTAGATTTAGTATACCGACATACCAATGAGTTTTTCTGTTCAAAAATGTAAGTGCACAGTGCCAGAACTTCCAAACGGTGAAGGAAAAGGCATATCGTAGAACCTAAAAAGTTATATAACATGTGTCAAGTGCTCGAAAGGAGCCTCTTGAGGCGCACTTAAAATCCTTTCACCAAACTGTTTCGAAAGAAACTAGTGACACGACAAGAAGAAGTATACCAACATTAAGTTCAAGAATACTCATTCCTAGAATGCAAAATGTAGGCATGAACTAAATTAACTTGAAATGAAGATAACTTGAAAACTATGCAATTTTGGATGTTTTTTTGACTACCATTCAAAATGATTAAATAATAGATTTTATTAAGTTAAGGGCCGGTTTCAACATGCTCTGTTAGATTAACAAAGGATTAAAGGGCCGTTAAATATGTCAAAATGTACGCGTTTGACAGCTAAGGTTAGATTTAACGGTCTTTTTATCCTTGATTAGTAACTTGCATGAGCATGGTGAAACCGGCCCTAATACTTTTTAGGCTTCGAGAAATCTGAAGGGATATCTACCGTGCCTGTAGAAAACAGTCGTGATCAAATCTAATTTGACTCACCTAGATTTCAAATAGCTCATCGCAGCATCCAAATCTACCGGCGGTATAGTAAAGTCGTACAGATCGCCGTTCGTAGCCGCCAGTATAACCAGACCTGTGCGGTAGTTCAGACCCATCTTAGCGAGGTATCTGAATAGGTCGGCGAGGGCTTTGCGTTTCTGTTGCACTATATTCTTAGCTTGCGATGTTTGCTTCTCTTTGGGGAGGGCTGCGTCGACCTGAAATTTGATATAAATGTTACTAACTTAAGGGCACTAATTATATCATATGGATTAGAAGCTTTCGAGACTAAATTTGATTTGACTAAGATAGCAGTCAGAACTACATGGCTTTCTGACTAAATCTCGATATGACTACATCGCGTTAGGAGTGCATAGCTTTTGGATCGTCATAAGTAGAGATCGGATAATCGGATGCATATTTACCTAAAGTTATTTTTTAAGCTACTTGAATTAGACAACAAAAAAGCAGAAAGTTCAAATATTCTCCATAGCTGTACTTTAAAAAACAAACGACAACATAGTCGTTACGCTATCAGGCCTTATGACCAGAGATCAGATAATCGGATGCATATTTACCTAAAGTTATTTTTTTGGTAACAAATTATGAAAGCAGCTTCTTAGGATACTTTTATTAAACTAAAATCCCGGGATTGCATAAATTTTCGGACTTTATCGGACGTATGCAGGGTGCCACGTTACATGTCTACTAAAGGGGTTGATTCTGGGCCCCGAGGGGCATATTACGTTGTAACGGGGCAATTGTCATTCGTGTCTCTTAAATTTGAATTTCCTTTGATCCCGGGATTTTTAGACAAAAGGCAAAATTTTTATCTCCCGGGGTTTCGGGAATTTTCGATAAAAAGTGCTTTCCAAAATAGCCAACATATCAACTTTAGGTAAATATGCATCCGAATATCTGATCTCTGGTCATAAGGCCTGATAGCGTAACGACTATGTTGTCGTTTGTTTTTTAAAGTACAGCTATGGAGAATATTTGAACTTTCTGCTTTTTTGTTGTCGCCCTCCTTAAGGACAGCTATAGTTTTTTTAATTTTATTACTTGCTGATGGAACAAGCAGATATACAACACATTAACTTATACGTATTAACAATTTTTGTAAACCTATACAACGTGTTGATGAAGTTATGTAGGGAAACAAAGAGCGTGTATTTAGACCAAGCACTGGAATACTTTGACGTGTGCAACGGTTGAATACATCGTTTTCGAAATTCCCATAGAAAAGTAAAATTAATACTTCCTCAGAAATTTGCAACAGCCCTGCCTGTGTACGTGTCAAGGTCACACGCACGCGCGCTTCTATCTAGGAAAGAGAAAAACAACGATAACCTACGAGATAATTTGAAATACTTACCTTTCGGTAGGTAGGTAGGTACGCCGCCAATCCCCTGACACGATATTTTTACTGGTTCCTATGGATTTTTTCATTATTTACTGGCTATAATAACACTGGATAAAACTGGATTTTGGTAAGTTTGCGAGATTTCGCACGACACAGGCTTCAAACTTCACACTAAACCATTACCTCGTAGGCACTGCTCATACACACACTGACTGACGACGGCTTTTTACATAACAATCACCATTTTATCACGTTTGATGACATTTTCTCAACAAAACAATGTGCAACAACGCATGTAAACACAAACAGGGTGACCATCTCAAAAGTGGCGGTTCTACCACACACCTGCCAAAAAAGCTGTCAAAATCTACCAAGCTTGACGATAAAAATACCAAAAATATGACTTCATACCATCTCCTTCGTGGCTACGGAATAAATTAAATACCTACATTACATTCAGTTACTATCTTTTGATCGTTTGTAACGGTTTGCAGTTATCTAAAACGAGATAGAAGTTGTTTAGAAACCAAATCAATAAAGGTAAAAAAGAATAAGAAGTTTCCAGTTCGGTAAAAAATAAATAAATTATAAATATTATTTCATTAAAAATTCAAACTAATAAGATTTTTCTTGAAATATTTAAAATCTGCCAAATGGCAGAAATCTGCCACAAATGGTAACACTGATCGGCGGCCGTCGGCCGTCCTGATTGGATATGCGTTTTTAAATGCAACCAATGACAGACAGGTTAGTCAAAGATTAAATAGGACAGACTAGACACTTCCCAAAATTGCAGTTGAATAATTTTGTCGTGTCAATGAACCATGGTGGTAAAGTAACATGTTACAATTTAAAGAACTATGAATATCATAAACATTGGTTTACGACATCTAGTAATTAAACAAAAATAAATATTCTATTAAATATTGAGTACGTAGCCACGTAGGTACCTAGTTACTGAATAGGTATTAGTACCAAAGATCTCAGAGAATGTTTACCGTGACTAGGGATTACAGTCGCGAAAATATTTCTTTTACATACCAAGATCTTTAAAAACAGCAACATCATTATTAGGTAGGCACATTACTAGGTAATTGGTGGCAGTTCTGTTACCTATTTTATCTAAGGTTAACAACTAGAGGTCAAAGAACAGCTGTAAATAGGGCTGCCTCATGATGCGTTTAGATTCATTTTAGATAAAAGTTTAAGAGGCATTTCATGAATGAAAAACTTTGAAATTTTAAAAGTCGTAGAACAAAAGTTGTTCGTTATGACCGGTAGAATATCCTGCTTTCGGATCCCTACAATTCTTAATAAACACGTTGTATAGGTCTCCCGCGATACAGGCTTAGTCCTAGTGCCGGGTCCATTGCATATTTTGATCCTTGTTAAAATGAAGTCTCGAATAAATAATTTTTGTGGTAACCTTTACCTATGAAAAAGCATTGCCAGGTATGTGCAATATTGGTGACCCCGACGCGACACACTAGCAATTTTTACCTCCAAAGATCCAAGATGCGTGCTAGTCTCTATAACCATAGTCACGAAGTCGTCCAAGGCCTGGACAAGGGTCGGATACCCGGAGTTCGTGATAGTATCCTTACATAGCGTCTTCGCTTTGTTCAGCAAGCTGCTGACTTTGGATATTAGACATCCTTCGGTGATAATTGGGCATGGTTGATCCGCTTCGTCTATGTATTTCTGTTAAAATAATGATTAAAAGATATAGGTTCACTGACGCTGAGAACTTCCTGTTAAGAGGCTGACAACCGGCAAATAACTTCACGCTCGCACATTTCAAAATTATTGTGTCAATAGAATTTCTGAAGGTTGATTCAGTACGAATATTAATTATATAATATTTATTTATACAACTAGCTGATGGAACATAATTAACCATCCATTATAACAAAGCATTGCCTCATAAGTCACGCACGATAGGAACGTGCCCTACGATGCACTGCCCTGCGTCCATCAACTTGAGGCGTACAGATGCTAAACCTCCTGTGCCTGTAATTACACCGGCAACCACACTATTCAAAACGAAACACAGCAATGTTTCGCGGCAGAAAAAGGCGTGGCAATATTCAACAAATACGTTGGTAAGAAATCTTGTTTCGATCAAAATATTTATGTTATCCTTTGCAATAATATTCCTCGAAACTTTGCGAGCGAGAAGTTGTTAGACAGTTGTCTGCGTCTTAACAGATCTGATAGATTTATATATTTACTACTACTACATCTACTTAAATAATCTTGAAAATCTCTAGAATTATGTAACCTGTGTCAGGAACTTATATTGAGAGAGTGAAATTCCTATATTTCAAAAGTTAAATATACACAGTGGAACTATTCAAATATCTCGCAGAAGCTTATAAAAATGATGTGCATAAGTAAGAAAGAATAAAATAAAAATTGTGCTTTTGCGTTCCATTATCAACCCTTTAATACAACTGTAATTTTTTTTAAACGTTTGACGATTACGATTTGATTATGGGTTGTCAAACCCTATGTGGGTTTGACAATGACATAAGTGTTAATTCTAGAATACAAAATAAAATAGCGGCTTCGGTCAAAACTAAGCGCTACGTAAATAAAACTTTCTCATGCTACATACACATAAAATAAAAACGCTATTATTTATATCTATGACAGCACATATTTTTACCTTCTAATATTGAGTATTTCAAAATAATTATAATATAACACACAGATCTAAAACACTAACGCCCGGTTCAGCCATTCAGCCATAACGCCATTTCAGCTATTACATCGAATTCGATAGAGATAGCAAGTGACTTGACATCCGATAAGTTTTGATCGGGCTTTCAGACACCGGCCGAGAGTAATCTACTTTGAATAAAGTTGAAGCACTAATATACAAAAATAAAAAATGGTGTACTACCTGTAGTGGCTGTGGATTAAAATGAAAAAGAAAATTAGTTTCAAGAAGTAAAATTAAGGTTTGTAGATAGAATATAAATACAAGGTGTAAAAATAGCACTCCTGAAAACTTCAGGGGGCTAAAGTACCCCTCAATATGAATAACCTTTTCTAAGGAACCAACACTGTAGACGCGAAAAAAAACAGCTGTTTCATACAAAAGTTCAATACCTCCAGGCTAAAATGTATGAAACAGCTGTTTTTTTTCGCGTTCACAGTGTTGGTTCCTTAGAAAAAGTTAATCATATTGATGGGTACTTTGCCCCTGAAGTTGTCGGGAGTGGTATTTCAACACCCTGTATAAGTTACCCACCACCATAGAATTTCAATCTCAAATATCGTTTAAGGCGTAGGTACACATGGATACGCATCAGAACCTTATAGTCTTAGTTTTGTTTATCATATTTGTTATTTCGTTGTTTTTTTTGGACTAAATGCTGGTGATCGTCTGATGATTCTTACAGTGCTACCGAACAATGGCGAGCGCGGAAGGCTCTCAACCGGTAAAATTAGGTTGGGGCAACAAACGCAAGGGCACCGCTGGGGTACAACCTCGGCTTGGGCTGTTGCCAGGGTGGGGGTTTAAATCTAGTTTAGGCCCCGAGTGGGCGGGCGCTAAGGGACGTTTTTGACCTCACCGGCGGGGTCGGTGAATCCGTATAGTGTTTACTCTGTCAGAATCGGATGACTCGATCGCTTCCGCGTTAGCGGTTGCGATCTCATCATGGGGATCACCAAGGATATGCCTTGGTCTACGGAGGTATCGTTATTTCGTTTTTCGTAACGTAAGGCCTTTTTTGTATGGAGACTCTATGGAGTTTTCAGCACGCCCGATAGAGAAGCTTATCGAATCTCCATACAAAAAAGGCCTGACTTTACGAAAAACTAAATATGGTAAACAAAACGAATACATGGGGTAAAGGCTACAGGCTATAAACTGCTCGCTTTTATATCCTGTAGTAAGTATCATCATGAGTTTTTCTGTTTTAAAATTTATGTGCACAATGCCAGTATAACGAAACGGCAAACATCGTGAGGAAACCGGCATGTCGTAGAATCTATGACATGTGTTAAGTGCTCGA
This sequence comes from Chloroclysta siterata, assembly GCA_932294275.1. Taxonomy (NCBI): domain Eukaryota; kingdom Metazoa; phylum Arthropoda; class Insecta; order Lepidoptera; family Geometridae; genus Chloroclysta; species Chloroclysta siterata. The sequence goes on from OW028589.1 coordinate 22,455,154, forward strand.
AAGGAGCCTCCTGAGGCACACTTAAAATCCTTTCACCACACTGTTTCGATAGAAACTAGTGACACAAGAGAGAGAGAGAGCATCATTATGCTTTGGATCTGTGTAGCTTGATCTGTATCCGTGTGTACAGCATTATATGATAACAAAATCAGACGACTCTTATTACAATAGGGAGGACCACTACGACTAAATTAAATAACGTCACACTTCTCGCTCGCACATTTCCACATTTTTGAACATTTAAAATTACTGGAAATAGTTACGAAAAATCAGCGAAAATATAATTATGATACAAAAAAGTTTTCCTACCAAAAGTTTAATAAGAAAAAATACTTAAACAAGCTTTTTGGTAGGAAAAATTTTGTTTGGATCAAATTTTGCTTGATTGTGCTGTTATTCGAGATTTTTCATAACTACTTTCAAAAATGTTAAAATGTGCGAGCGAGAAGTTGTTCCACGATTGTCAGCCTCTTTTTTATGTTTGGATGTTCTTTTGACTACCATACAAAATGATTGCATAGATTTTATTAAGTTAATACATTTTTGGTTTCGAGAAATCTAAAGGCAGCTTCAATAAAGAATGTTGCAGTGACAAGGACATACCTTGACGTTTCGTGCCAGAACGATGTGATTGGTCGGATCGATCATATAGGCGCCGCCGGCGGGCGCGCTTGCCGTCGCACGCTTCGGCCGGTCCCAGATGCCGACATGTTCCGTGGACTCAGAACCGCTGTCTACCAAGCAGTTTGTTACCATTTCCTTTAGAACTTTCTACGGAGGAAAAAGGTAAATAAAATAAAAACATCTTAATTTTTTATACTTACACTATTTACACAAAAGAAACATTAACCTAAATCATCCTACTAAGAGCTGATTTCACCATGCTCTGTTAGATTAACAAAGGATTAAAGGGCCGTTAAATATGTCAAAATTTACGTGTTGGACATCTTAGGTTAGATTTAACGGCCTGTTAATCCTTAATTAGTAACTAACAGAGCATGGTGAAATCAGCTCTAAATTTAATAATAAATAAATTGTTTAAATTAAATAGTTTAAGGGCCGGTTTCACCATGCTCTGTTAGTTACTAATAAAGGATTAAAATACCGTTAAATCTAACCTTAGCTGTCAAACGCGTACATTTTCACATATTTAACGGCCCTTTAATCCTTTGTTAATCTAACAGAGCATGGTGAAACCGGCCCTAAGAATAATACAATTTAAAATATAACTTATTTCTAATTATAATATACATTAATTTAAGTTGGAAAAACTTACTATGAATTATTATTGATCTGGCTTTTTATTCTTTACCCACATATTTAAAAATGTTTATTATCAGCCATGTCACTGTTTGTCATTATGTATTTGTAAAAAATTGCAATATTTTAAGCATAATTTATCTTTTGACAGATTTGTAAGTCCGTTAGTTACGCCAACGTCACAAATAACAATAAAATACTTAGTGATATTCCATTACAAGCTCAAACAATAATTAAAAGCCAGAGCTCATATAATATGTCATGTCTTGTCAACCTAAGTTGATCATTCACCACGAACAATATTCGTGGTGTATGATCAACTTAGGCTTTTTATAACATAAACTAACCTCAAACTCCTTGGTATGCTTATGAAGCGCCTTATGCGCTTTATCGACTGTGTCCTTCACACTCCAGTAACTAAGGTCTCTATCCCACGAGCAGATCTTGACGAAATCGCGTAATTTCTTCTCAATCGGCGCGCGCTTCTCCTTTATGTGAGCGGCGACTTGGGCGCTGAATTGGGAATAGAAGTTGTATGTGTTCCATAGGATTGCCAGGAGCTCGTCTAAAACATAACGCTACCGTTTAATAATCATACTATTAAAAATAACTCTTATGAACGTGTAATGACTGTTGTATGGCGCAGTCGTTAAGCAATATTTACTGTTTTGTAAGACGAATAAATTTTGTCAAGTCGAGTAAAGGTCGAGCCTAAAAAAAACCTTGAAATACCTATTTTTGATCAGTATATTCTAGAAGGCATCAGCTTACTTTTGTTTGTTTATGAATGATTTATGTTTGATTAAGAAGTCAAAAAAATTGTAACTGGTTATTTTAGAATGCATAATCCCTCTGGCTGCGCCAGTACAAAAGTAAACAAAACAAACAAAAGTAAGCTGATGCCCTGATGTCTAGCTCAAAAACGACGCTTTTTTTCAACCTTTTGACAACTTGTTTTGTCAGATGGTTGACAACATACCTCGTCGATTGCTTGGTTCTAAGTGCACCATATGGCAATGGTACACATAAATGATGTCCAGTCTCACTTCATATTCAACCAAGTTGGATGTTTCCATGAAGTTCTTTAAAGCGCCGGCAAGAACTTTGGCGGGTTCGACTGCTTTAGCGTCTGTTTGGATGTCCGCTTGTAGGTGATCGTTTATTACGGAGTAAATAAAGAACCAGTATTTGTGGGCCTCGGATTGTTTTCTGGAAGTTATCATTATTGGTGAGATGAATAAAGGTTATCGCATAGACAACACGAACCAGAGAACGAAGCATAGGACAGGACGGTCAAACGATGGAATATTTCCGTCTTTGTTTTTCACAAGTCTAAAGTAGAGACAGAATTAGTTTTATCTGACGGAAGCGTCCCCAAAACATAGGCTTGCATTGCCTGAATGACAATGATGATACACCGAGCCAGATACTCAGCAGTCTTCGGGTCACGCGTCACCTTTATAAGACGCCCATATAACGTTCAGAAAACCCTGTAGGCTTCGGTACCCCACGGAGGTTTAATCTCAAAAATCAATAGGATCATTAAATCTAACGTAATTATACCTTTGATACAAATTATTCAGGCACTCCTTCCAATGAGCCATCTCCAGCTTCCTCCAATTGATGATCTGTTGTCCAACAGCCAACGACATATCAATCATGTTGTTCCCTTTGTGAGAGTTCTTGTTCCACTCCTCGATTTTATCCCTTAGCAGTTCCAAGCCGGTCAGGAACCGTGATACGGGACTTGTGACTGAGAAGCTAAGGATCCGGTTTATGATCACTATTATCTGAAAAGGATAGTGTATGTTGTTTTAGACAGCTGTCACAGCTCAGATGGAAGTAGATCTACCTTCTGCGCTGTTGGCCGTGGTTCGATCTCTCCGAGAACCAACATTTATGTGATGAACATAGATGTTTTGTATTTTGGTGTTTTTGTATATTATGAGTATGTATTTAAAAAAAGGATATAATTATATCCGCTTACAAGCTTTCTCATATTACAAGCTTTGCTTAAGTTTGAAGCTAGATAGTTCTGTGTAGAATGTCAAATAATATTACTAAAAGTAATCATATAATTTGTGGCTGTTCGCTTCTAAGCCCAAGAAACAAACAAAAGTTTTCAAGTATTATATCAGTTATCTGGTTCCTACAGTACAAATTAGTTTAATTGGGGGTTTGGGTGCAGTGCCCGCCAACTTTTCATTTGTTAGTAAATAAAATATTGCTGGACATTTGACATAGCGCCCTAGCAAACTAAGCTTAGCCTTTACTATGGGAACAGGCTAGTTGATGGTATATTTTTTAAATAAATCTGCAATGTTTGGACATCCTTGTGACGGTCCCCATTAGACATCTCCAAGGCCAGGATTACAATTTATTTTTCTTTCATTTCCACTTTAGTAAACCCTTTTTGTATTATGATAAGGTAAGATTAACCATAAAAAAGTTTCAATATAAAATCTTACCTCTTTCAAAGTGGGGAAGTCAGGCCATTGTTCCAACAGCACACTTGTGGCTTCTTTTACATTCTGTAGAAGTGGCACACATTGCTTTGTTTCAGTAATCCATGGCGATCTATAGAAGTCAACCTTACTTGTAGAATCTGAAATAGGACATTATTGAATCATTGAAAATTAAAATGTTTCTAAAAACTATTACCGTTTGAGACAGCCAATCACAAATCAATTTTAACAAAATGGCGGTTCAGTTGACCAATCACAGTGCTTGAGCTTTACCCGAGTGATATCAGTCTAAAGTATTAAATCCACGGTAACCTAATATAAACAAACATCCCATGGAATTTGAATAAATAACATTTCGAAATCAATCATATTATCAACATACCATTTCCATCAATTCTGGTTTTGATCTGCGAAATCAAAACCATCAAACTCGGCGAAATGGTTCCCTCTACTTCTGCATCCAGCGCTTCCCACCCATTCTGTATAACCCGACTAAATGTCGGATACCTTTGCAAGAACGAGCTTATAATATCGTTGCCGACCAACTTCTTTTTGCTGGGTAACCATTCCGCTGACGTCATTGTCTTTACGAAGTTCGAATGCCATTTGTAGACAAGAGAAACATCTTCATTGGATATGAATAGTTTTATTTTGTTTGTATCTGTGTTTTGTGTTTTTTTTACTGGTTTCTGTTCTAGGGTGGGAGGTTTGAATTCGCCGAAATCATTTTCGGAGTAAGAGGGGAACATTTCTTCGATTTCTTCGATAGCTATCGCTTCTTCGTCCTCATCCTCGCATTTTGATCTGAAAATAAAATAATAATATAATAAACTAGCGGCCAGCCCCGGCTTCACACGGTTATTGTGGGAGAACCCTAAGAGATAGACATTAAACTTTGTAGACCTTTTTAAGGTGTAGGTAGGTATACTGTGGTACATTATTTTGATCTATCTTGTAGGGTTCAGCTAGCGTTTGCAATGTAAGCGCAAAAAAATGTGTTTATTTACATCACATTAGAAACCTCTAAAATTATCAGTGTTTCTCTACTATATTATGTTGCGTAGTTTTAAAGATCTAAGCATACATAGGGACAGACAGACAGCGGCAAGCGACTTTGTTTTATACTATGTAGAGATAAATAAATAAACATAGGCGGACAATAGCGGTTTCCCCTATACAACGTGCAACATAATACCCCTATAACCCCGGAAGTAGGGTATTCTACAGGTCATGGCGAACATCTTTTGTTACACGGCATTTGAAATTTTGAAGTTCATTCATGAAATTTCAATTGAATGGCCCCTGTCGAAAATGTTGTTTATTTAATAAGCAAAATTGCAACTACTATCGCTATTGTTTCTTCATTTTGTTTGGGTGTTTTCGGAAGTAGTCATTTCACACACCAATGGCGGATAAATAAGAAATGCTATGGTTACTTACTTCGTGACATACAACGCATCATCGTCCTGCTTCTTTTTCTCAATATCCTGGTTTTGTTTCTCCCAGGTCTTGAAGATACTGGTGAGAGTTGTCAGCATTGCGCTTACGCAAGACTTGTCAACGTCGTGTCTAGCGGTGCAGTGCATTCCGAGTTCTGACAGATTCATTTTTAGGACTCTGAAACCAAAAAATAATTATTTTAGCATTTAGAAAAAGTAGAACAAAATTCAGTAGTAAATTAAGAGTAGTAGAGCTCTTTGTGAAGGGCTCGACCACGCCTTTTCCTGCCGCCAAGCAGCGTTGTTGTATTTCGATTTGATATGCATGCCTCAAGTTGATGGACACAACTATGCGTCCTAGGGTACGTTCCTATTGTGAGTGACTGTCGAGGCAATGTTTTGATAAAGGTGATGATTACCACTTAACATCAAGTGGCATTGTGCCATCAGCAAGTAGTATAAAATATGCTGGTCATTGCCCCCCCCCCTCATATATGGGAGGATCCAATATTTAGGGGGGAGAGAATATGGGAGGAGCCAAAGTCCAGCTGTACACTTATTTAGACCGACGACAATAAAACAAGTTATTTCATACAGTTATACTCACTCAATACACTCGACTTCAGCCGCAAATCCGTCTTCACATCCCACCATCACGTTCCTCTTCAACAGATTCGTGAACTTTGCATTCACAAACCGATTCAAGTGCTGCTCCCTATCGTTTCTCTTCGGTATCGCGATCGGATATTCAATAAGATCTTTCACTTCCTTCCAAATCGGTCCTTGCTCGATTTTTACTATCATCTCCTTTATCAAATCGATTGCTGATGTAAAGCTGTATATAATCTGTGATAGAGAGCTTTGTAGAGGTTTGGCTAAGTCAGGGAATGCTTCGGAATAGGTGCTTTCGATCTTTAAGGAAAATGCGTTGATGGAGTAAAGCCATGAAGACGTTTCTTTTACGACGGTGTAAGCATTTGATATTGCAGTTTTGTTGGTGACTTTATTTTTCACGTATTCGTAGAGGTTCATGCACGTTTTCACTATGTTCGTGGTGATATCATTTGTCGTTTTTGCAGACAGAACTGATTTTGTGAAGTGTTTGCAATCCTGTTAAAAGATATTTTATGAACATATATTTTATGCGCTCAAATTTTAAAATATAGCATTCAGACTGTTAAAAAAAGTTTAATTCAGATTCGGAATGAATCCTATCAAATATATGTATATCCTATATGGCGCCTATCAAAGTTCTAACTAACTGCACTATTCCGGCTTTTAATCTCACTCGTTGAATAACATAAATATTTTTTGCGTTGGTCACTAATAAACTTAGCACTTTTTAGCAGTGGTAGATCTTTGCGAAAGAGTTCGTTAGGGGAAGTACTAATACCGTCCGTACCATTACAAGCACATATGACTTTTAACCATTGCGTCTTAGTGTGACGGATGCGTCCTCTGTGGATTACCCTGTGAGCAAATGTGATAGTTATTGGCAGAGGTAACCGCTAAACATCAGATGGGCCAAGTGTTCCATAAAATTTCCCACTAAAAAACTTACCTTAGCAAAGCTACCGTAAGACGGCTCCACAGGTCGGTACGTATTCCCTAACGCATACTTCCGCACCCTTTCCGCCGTCTGCTCTTTCAAATCCAATAAAACACCACAATACGGATGCAACCTTTTCAAACCACCCCTAGCCTCCTCACTTCTATACATTTCACTGCATATCTCGGACGGTTTCTCGACATTCTTTGTATCTACCAAGCTTCCAGTTACGAGACCGTGGAAGTAATAGTTGTTGAGTAATGCTTCGAACATCTCGATGTCTTCTTCGATGTATTTTACTTTGAGACGGTAGCGTTCGACGTGGTCTACTGGATTTATTTCTGACATCACTCTACCGAATAACAGGCTCGTCAGTAGAGATAGTTCTGATAGCAGAATCTTAGCTTTCATTGTATTGAATTCTTCGTTACTCAATTCGGTTTGTAACTCGTTGAAGATTCCGTGCGCTTCTGATATACTTTTGACGAAATCGACGTTTTCTTTGAAGTGGTGTTTTAGTGATTCTAGGCTTTTCTCTGGGAGGTTTTTAGTGTCGGTGATCGCAAGGTTTTGCGTGGCTATAGAGTGAAGGCAGAAGATCAGTTTTTCATATTTCTTCATCTCAAAAAGAGCGTCATTTTTGCTGCAAAAAAAAACAAGGAGTTTTAAGAGTAGTAGAGCTCTTTGTGAAGGGCTCGTCCGGGGAAGTACTACCACCACGCCTTTTTCTGCTGCCAAGCAGCGTTGCTGTGTTTCGGTTTGAAGAGTGAGGTTGCCGGTGTAATTACAGGCACATGAGGCTTAACATCTGTATGCCTCAAGCTGGTGGACGCAAGGCAGTACATTGTAGGGCACGTTCCTATCGTGCGTGACTTACGAGTCAATGCTTTGTTATAGGTGATGGTTACCATTTATCATCAGGTGGGCCATCTGCTTGTTCCATCAGCTGGTTGTATAAAAAAAAAAACAATGTTTAGCGTTTTGTCTCGTTTCCATATCACAGAACCGAGACAAAAGTATACTAAAACGTTACTAAAGTCGCTTGGTTATGAAGAGAACAGCTTCGTTTGCAGAAGGTAACTATAGACATAGGTATACATATATCAATTAACTATGAGATATAATAGGAAGGTAATATAAAATATGTAATACATAGTTATAATCCTGTATATCCAAAAAGTTAGTTACTAAATTTCCTGTAACCTGGGTATCAGAAACTAAACAAATACCCTGGGGTTCACCTGTGGTGTAGATCCCAGAGAGTACTACTCAACAAAACCAGTATACCAGGATACATTAGCATAGTATATTTGAGTGGACAGTAGAAATACTCACATCTTCAGCACCGCAGAAGAATCAAGTATGACAATGTTCTTCCAGATTATATTCAAGATAGTTTCCAATTGCCTTGAATAGTTGGTCCTGTTTTCTAACGAGACTGTCTCATAAGCCAAGAGATGGCGGGACCCTGAAAAAGTACGTAAAAAATATATTTATTTATTTAGTTTTTAAGAGTAGTAGAGCTCTTTGTGAAGGGCTCGTCCGGGGAGGTACTACCACCATGCCTTTTTCTTCCGCCAAGCAACGTTGCTGTGTTTCGGTATGAAGAGAGTGGTTGCCGGTGAAATTTCAGGCATAGGCTTAACATCTGTGTACCTCAAGTTGATGGACTTACCACTTAACATCACGTGGGCCATCTGCTTCTTCCATCAGCTGATTGTATTAAAAAAAAGTAAGCAGACTGTTTACTTCAGTACACACTGATACGCATCAGGCTCGCTCGCTTTTATGTCGTTGTAGTAAGCGTATATTTTTTGGCTTTGCGTAGCTTGATATGAATCTGTGTGTACAAGGACAGTACAGTACCGAACACATAAAGATACAATTGGAAGAGGGTAAATTATGTATCTTACCTGCATTTTCGGCCGAGACAGTGAATTTCTGCACATAATACGGCAGCAACGGTAAATTCTTCGAGAACCTCTTGGTACTTGCTGGGATATCCTCAAACGAATTATCTTCCAAAGGTTTGCCCACCGATAGGAAAGGTAGTGGATGGAATGCTGGCGAGTTGACGAGAGCTTTGTAGAACTCGTCCCAGAACTTAGCTGGGACGGACGATATTCTGAAAACCAATGTATTTTAGCACTAATTTGTTTTTTTTAAATATTGTAACTAGGTAGGTACTAGGATTTTATAGACTAGTGAAAGCTCCCTCCTAAAATCTTCAAGGTTAGGCTGTGCGTTTATATACGGTTATTCAGTACCGTAAGTGTTTTATATATTTGGATTCAAAAGGGGAAAGTATTTCAAACTACCCGCAACTTTGTCATTCTTTTTTTTACGGAAAAAAACCGTCAATTACGTTTCGCGATAAAAAAAATAGCTAGATAAGATACGTGATATAGAAAAGAATAAAAAAAGAGGTTATATCTGAATTAAGGTACTAGAAAGTATTTCAAACTACCCGCAACTTTGTCATCCTTCCTATAAACAAAAGAAATAGTCGTCAAATTTGTTTCGCGATAATAAAAAAATGGTAGGTACGTGACATAGAATAGAATAAAAAAAGGAGTTATATCTGAATTGAGGTATTAGCACAGAAATATTTACCTTTGAATGTCTTGACCTTCCACGGACTTCAAGACCACTTCTAGCAAGTTCAGAAGTGCTGGAGGAAAGCCTTTGATCAGCCTACTTAGCTGCACCAAGCTTGTTAAAACCGTGATGTCTCCCGTAACTTGACTACCTGATGACAACTTGAATACAATATCATGGAGGCTCGTTTGCAATAAACTAAGCACTCTTTGCACAACGTACGAATTTATAGGTAAAAGCATAGCTTCTGACACAGTTTGCGAAGATTTTACTTGCGCCTTTGATATATTCTCCTGTATAAGAGATAGCTTTTCGGTGTCGGGAATATCTAGAGCTAAACTGACATCAGTTACTGAAGCGGCATCTGTAGAAATCTTGTCCAACTGTTTGGACAAAGGCTGGGCCATGTTCAATGTCAATTTCTTGTAAATGTTTGAACGTAGCACGTTTCGGTCATGCTCTTCCTTATTTTCATACAACTTCGGCTGTCCGTACATCTTTTTCAGCTTCTTGCTAACCTTTGTCATCTCTGTGTTGTCTTGATCGTACTGATTCGTTATGCTCGTTGCTTGACTATTGAAGCTGCCTATTAGTTTGTGGTCTGCGGGCAAGTGTTTAAATAACTCTCCCATCAAATTCTTTTGCAGCCATTTACTATGAACATATAGTAATGGGACAATATCTTCTCTCAAATGTTTTCGCTTTCTCGGTCCGGAGATTACGAAAATAGATTCTGAAGCAAGTTTTAGGAATCTATTTCGCCAGTTCAATAACTGCATAACTTTACAAGCAGTTGTGTCATCGAATTGTCTAGCTTTTGATATCGCTTGATTGATGTGACTGTCTATTGATACAATATATTGCTCACAGTGTTTAAGAATGGGATACTCGACGAAATCGTCGGTCAAGGTTCCTGATAGTACAGCTTTGGAGTATTGAAGCACAGAAAACTCGCTCTTAGGTACCGACTCTTTAGCGAGTATTTTCCCTAAATGGGCAAACATCAATATCTCTTCAATGTTCGTTGACGATTCTTCTTCGTTCGAATTGTACGACTCAGGATAAAACCGTTTGTACCCTTTCATATTCGCATTGTTTTTGCTTAAAAATGAATATGTTTGTTTGTGTAATTTGTCAGTAATTGTCCCCACACTATTCAAGGGTTGTGACTGCTCTAAATTAACGTTTATAACTTTGTAGCATACATCCAAAAGTTCTTTCGGGCATTTTTGGTAGGCGTTAAAAACGCTGAACAGAGTGTGCAAATAATTTCTTAGACATGGATTTGAATCTTTTTCCTGAACAGCAGAGAAAGCAATCTGTTTTGCGATTTCAAAGGAAGATTCCGAACATAATCCTTTAACAGTCAGCGTGTGCGACGCGCCTTTTTCTTCAGATACATCAATAGAAGCATCTTTGATTTTTTCTTCTAATAACTTAAGCATAGAGTTTTTATTTTCTGCCAGTGACATGTTTAAGTCTGAAGCGAAATCGGCGCCGGATCGCGGTTTGATGTAAACGTCAGAAAAGCTGTTGATCAAGGCCGTCTCTTTGGGTATGCCTCTTACTATTTGCTGCCAAAAGAGATGCGCGGCTTGCAATAAATGTGATAGTGTTGGTCTTTCTAGTCCTGAAACAAACAACACTAGTATAATAACTCTTTAGAGACAAAACAAATAATTTTATATCCTATTTTAGAACATTTATAACTTTAGAAGTTTGGATATATTTAGATGTTTTGGTCGTAATGGGTAGACTGATTTGGATGAAACCTGAAATAGTTTGTATACACTGCTTTGTAAGCGGGTATCAAACGAGCAATACGTTACATGTTATAGAGTCAAATTAGAATAGAACGCGCCGCGGGCGGTATATATTATTGAGTCACGTGACAACGACTAAAAAGGCAAGAGATAGATAAAAATCTTGTTCCAAATTATTCCAGTCTATTCAAGAACAAAACCTCAGTTTTAAGCGTATCACGGGAAGCGTAATTACTAAAGCACTGTACTAAATAACTAATTACCTTGAACAAAGCGCGTCATCAGCTCATGGCACGTCAAACACAAGTCATGGTATTCACAAGGCAGGCCACAGGAAGAAAGCAGCGCTTTCAAATCAAAACTAGTCACCGTCTCAGACAAAGTGGTGCTCCAATCATCCCTCAGCAAGTATATCTCCACACCCCGGTTCCTCATAGCCCTTGAAATCTCCCCATACTTCGGATCCATAATGAAGAACACTCTAAAGTTTGGATGCGGTTTTATATCGCACACGTCGCCTCTCTCTGGGATACTTAGTACTCCATTAGGTTCTAAAAGGGCGTTCAGCCTATCCAAAACTGCAGCTGAGGTTAAATTGACGTTGTCTAGTAGCAGCCAGGATCCTTCGATCAAGGTCTTTACAAGTAGTGAATCCACCCACTCGAATTTGCCACCGGCGTTCACAGATGTCGCCTGTGAGACTTTAGATTGTAACTTCTTTAGATTGGTGATAATTCCTTGAAGCTTGTTTCTGATGATGCTTAAGGGCTCGCTACTTTCAAGTAACTTCTCACAGTGCTGCGTGAGGAATATTATCTTTTCGGCGAACTTTCCCATATCGTTGCCCCCTGATTCAAGCGTCTTATACTCATACAGATGGCTCAAAAGTCTATTAGATCTCCAATCTTTGGACTCAGTTTTTATCCACAAGTTTCTGACGGTTTGGATCGTTAGCGTCTGAATTTTTTCGTACAGATTCTCCAGATTCCTATTGTAGTCGACTTGTTCGAAACCGCCTAGTAAGTCGGAGACGTCCATTGCCGAGGTTACTGGGACCACTTGGAGGTCATTCCCGGTCAAATCTGCGAGTACTTGCACGAGACTGCTCTTGCCTGTAGCTGTCGGTCCGACGAGAATAGTCAGCCAATTCATTTTGGTGCATTGCGCAATCGCTTTTAAACTCGGCAGCTGATTTCTAAGAACCAGTAAATTGGTTTCAGCTGAGCGACGGTTCTCGAATCTTTTTTCGATATTTCTTTCTATAATTACATCTCCTATCACTATGTTGGCGTCTTTAATTATGAATTGTGGAGTGCTGTCACTTCTGGGATAGTCGGGGTGGAATATTTCGTTATAAGTTTTGATCATTTTCTCTTTATCCTCCGTGGTTCTCATTCGGTTGACATACAACATGTCCACGAATTTGCCTGGTGATGGTTTTATTTGATTGTCGGTCTGGTCTAGTATGAGTGCCTCACACCATCTTTGAATATCTCTCAAGTTCATTTCCCATGGGGATCCTTTGTGGGCCCATGACTGTATCTCTGTAATCTCATGCGCTACTTTGCAGTTGAAACGCACGATTCTGTGTAGAATATCTTTGGGAATGCTTTGGTACTGCGACTCTACTATGTATATAAGGTCGTCTTTCGTAAGCGTATCGATGTACACTTGCGTGAATCTGTTCAGGAATGATAGAGGTAAGCCTCTGCGAGCTCCACCTTGCTTCAAAGGATTTTGACACGCAAACAATTTAGTCTGCTCTTTTACTTTGAAAGTTCTTCCTAGTTCTGGTATGTAGACTTCTCCTCGATGATCTAGGCATGCGTTAAGGCCTTCTAGAACCGGCTGCGGCGCCAAGTTTAACTCATCAAGAAGTATCCAATCACCATTTTGCAGAGCGTTGAGGAAAGCTCCCTCTTTGAATGTGAATGAGCCATCTTCTGTGGGCAGGTCTGTGCCGAACAAATCTGTAATATCCTGAAAGTTAATGTCGATAAGTAACATGTTATTCGATCATTTTTAATAGAAAGTTTACAAATTCATTAAATAAGTATACTTACGGTTTGATCGCTCAAATTGATTCGAACTACTTTGTGCCCGGAAGATTTTGCTAGTGCAGTAACCAAGCTCGTCTTTCCGACTCCAGGATTTCCTTCCAAAAGAATGGCTTTGTTCAACTGCAGTCCACGCAGTAGCCTCAAAGTGTTTGACCCAGTAGTGGGCGCAGTAAACGTGAAACGTTGTTCTTCTGTTTCTGAAATGTCTTTGTTTGACCCAACTTCTATGTAAAATGGTTTAATGCCAAACTTTGTTTCGTCACTTTCAGCTGTGAACATAGTCTGTTTATTACTCAGCATTTCTCGCAAGTTTTCTGTACACTCGTTTCCGTTTGCTTTGATTTGATCTAGAAGAAAGTTGATTGCGGTAGTGCGTAGTACCACAAGCGTGTGGGATTCTATATGACCGGTCAAGGCGGTGCCAAAACAATCTAAGAACGTCATACAAGCACCGTGTACGTAAGCTTCAGCTGTGTCTAAAAGACCTTTTGACACCGTGATATTTATAAAATGTACCCATGAAAGCAAATCTCGAATGCTGAAAGGGAATTTGTTTGTAACTTCAGAGTTCTTCAACCAAACTGTGAAGTCTAGTATTGAGCTTCCAATACCCGAGCTCCCATCTTCCTGGTTTCCCAAAGAAATTCCTTTACTAACACTCTTTTCTAAGACAAGTAAGAGGTCGTCTCTTGACGTCACACTATCGCACCATATCTCTGTGAATCTGTTTCGTAAAGCTGGCGAAAGTTCTTTCTTTCCGAAGTCTCCTCCAGGGTTCATTGTTCCGATGAAGTGAAAGTTACTTTCGGCTGTTATAACAACGATATCTGAGCTATCTTCCATGCCGCGTTCAGCTAAAACCAGCTGCCTTTCTGGTTCAAGCAAGGAGTTCAATCTTTCCAGTACGCTGTCATCTGCTAAAGAGATTTCATCAGCTAAAAACATATCTCCAGTCTCCATTGCCTTGATCAGTGGTCCATCAACCCATTCAAAAAGTCTTCCGTCATTCTTGTACTGCCGGACAGGTCTGAGCCCTCCTAGAAAGTCTGAGCTTTCAGTATGCATGTGACAGTTGACGGACATCAGTTGGCGTTTCTTCAACGCAGCTAAGACTTGGCATATCGTCGTTTTACCACAACCCGTTTCACCGACCAGTAAAACTGGTTCATTGAACGTAAAGGCTTTGGCGATTAGGACTGCGAGTCTTCTCATATTGTAAGTCCAAACAACGTGTGAGAATTCTTTAAGCTGGTTGTTCAGAATCACTTCGAGTATGTATTTAGTGACGGGAGATGTTGCTTGATGTAAACTGAATAGATTATTTGGATCAACACTTCTTTTGATGTTCTTTAGAATTACTTCTTCAATGATACCTCTCTCATCGGTCTTTCTGACTTTTCCGGCTAGAATCAGATACCCTTCATCAGCTATATGCTGATCCCAATCGTAGAATTTATCGTCTGTTAAAGATTCTTTTGACGCATGTTTGTATCGCTGTCCCCATCTGAAGAGATCTCTCAGGGTAATAAAGCCGTCTTTTCCTTGAACCGCTGCGGAGCCTCGCCTTCTAATCTGCAAGTCCGACATGACGTTGATCATTTTCTTGCTGTACGCGGGAGGCACATGACATCTTTGGTGCAAAATAGTTTCTAACTCGTTCTTTGGTATCTCGTCGAAATGTAGCTCCACAAATCGGTTCCTAAATGCTCTGGATAGCATTTTCCTACCACCGTACAACCCTGGAGGGTTTTGAGTTGCAAATAACATGAAGTTGGGGTCTGCTTTTACGACCTGTTGTGTTTCTGGGATGAACAGCTCACGATTATCATCAAGGACCCTGTTCAACGCTTCGAGCACATCACTCGGGGCTAAGTTCAGTTCGTCTAAAATAATCCAGTAACCTTTCCTCATAGCTTCGACCAAAACGCCTTCTTTGAAGACTAGTTTGCCGCTAGAATCAGTGGCGTATGATCCGATGTACTCCTGTAGATCGGTATGCTCGTGATTGTTTATTCGAACGCAGTAATTCCCTGATGTCTTCGCAATGTATGTTATGAGAGACGTTTTGCCTACAGACGTGTCTCCTTGTAGCAAAACCGGCAAACGCCCTAGTGATATAATTCTTGCTATATCTCGTAGGTTCTTTCTAACAGTCTGGGTAAGGATGTACCCTTCTGGAATGTTTATTTCTAACTTCCCTTGAGGGATCCAATGCCCTTCGAAAAGAAGGTAATTTTGCCCAGTGGCGTGGGGTTCGGGAATCATTTGATTCAACACTGCTTTTATGTTTTTCTTTCCAATTACGGCTCTAAAAACAAAGAAAATTTGCTGTTTAAATTAAATTACACGACAAGTTTGTGTTGCCTCAGCCTCAGTCATCACATCAGTCAGTAAGTGAGCAATAACAGTAGAATGCAGTAGATTGTTATATACAGTATCGTGAAGGGCTTTTAAACTTATCAGTAAATGCTTATGAAAGCGACACCAGTTTCAGAAACATATCTGAATCGAATGATATTTTTTACCACTGGGTTTTCTCTCTCTGAAAAAAGCACAAAAAAATATTACTTACTTGGCAATCATAGCTTCCACAACAGGATGCGAGGAGCTGTCCAGTTGCGTAAGGAACGATAAGCAGAAGGCTTCATACAAAGACCTGGCTACTGTCCCACACTTCGCTTTAGCTGCCGCTGTTAAAGCTCTGCATAAGGTTCTCAGGGAATAATGGGGAGTGTTCCCTAAAAAATATAGCAATATTTAATATGACGTTCATAGCTAGATTTCACTGATTACTAAATAAGTGTGTATGTGTGCAAGACGACGTCCCACGATGAAAGCTATTACTAATAGCCTGTCCTTTAGTCGGTGAGGGAAAACATCGTGTGAAAGCCAGTTGGTATTTCAACTGCGGTGATGGGCTCGAAACCTGTCATGTATGGAATACCAACTACTCCAAAATGTGGAAAACTACGGGATGGGCCAAATGGACGTAACTCTGGACTACGACTCTTTAGAAATCCTCAGAGTCAGTAATTAGTACTAAGAAATATGAGGGGATATCTACAGGGCCTGGGGATCAAAGTCGTGAAGCTGTTGCTGTTTTCTGTCTTTCACAGTATGCTATATCATTTATCCACCAACTTTTGAATAGTTCGAGTGACTATGTGTGTATATTGACAAATAGATTTGAAATCTTCCAACATATCTCGCGCCGCAGGTCATACAATAAAACAAAAACAATCAAATATAACAAAAACAGAAATTACCTGATCCATCAACAAGCGACAATTTTGCTTCTTTCCTGATGGTCGCGTAGAAACTATAAATAGCCTCCAAAGTAGCTCCACTAAGGTTCATGTGATACAAATAATCTCCAATCAACAGCATCAAATCGTTTCTCTCCGTAAGTTCATCAATAAAGAACTCAGTGAATCGATTTCTCAGACCAACTGGCAGATCTTTCTTTCCTACATCAGTCGCCGGATTCATACAAGCGAAGAGGGTGAAATTTGGGTGTCTTTTTATAGGGACTTTATCGCCCTTTTCAAGCAAGTCTATGCTCTCGTTTTTATCTTCTAACAAACCCGCTAAGCATTCGAGAATCTCAGCTGAAGCTAAGTTTATCTCATCGAGTAACACCCAGTGTCCTTCCTGCATAGCTTTTACTAGAGAACCTTCTATGAAAGCGAAGGTCAATCTTGACGCAGTCTTTACTTGCTGATCCAGCTTGGCTAGTTTATGCCCGAAGGCGAGCCATTGTCTAAGTTTCTTATCTTTCTTTTGTTCTGCCAGCCTCATTATGGCAGACTTGTGACTCTGCTTCATCAGAGCGACAAGAGCCGTCCAATTCTCAGTCTCATAGCAAGTTTCAATATGCCCCAAAAACTTCGCATTCTTTTCAACATTGTAGAACTCTTTGAACAGTGTCTCGAACTCGTTTTTCATTGGTCGAATCACGTATTTCATGTCCACAGGTTTGTAGCCGCCTAGCAAATCGGCTGAATCGGATTGTTGGTTCATGTTGATGACAATTAGCTTATGGCCAGTTTGTCTGGCTAAATACTGTACGGATGACGTTTTCCCTGTGCCTGTTTCTCCCACCAACAGGACGGGCTCACTGGATGTCACACAGCAAGCTATCCGTTCAAGCAAGCAAGCGGATTGTCGCGTGAAAGAGAACACTACTTGTTTAGTGTCGAAATCGATTGATTCTAAACTCTTTTCGACTCTAGGAACTCTGGCTCTGCCGACTTCTAAGTTAGCAGTATTCAATGCCACGTTCGGTTTGTAATGCTTGCAGTAAAACTCCGATTTCGTATCCACAATTCCCAAACACGTGCCAACTTTCTTAGCAAGCTCCAGCCTATCCTCAGGGGAGGATACTGAGCAAGTGAATATATCCAGTGCGTCTTGGAGTACTTTAAGAGCGGATTCAGGACTGGATACTCTAAATCCCACAACAGATCTTGAACACCACTTTATAAGGTCTCTAGTAGAAATTAACCTTGAACCTCTTATTATGTTTACTTGTTCTGTGATTGTTTCAGTTGCGTGCAAAGCCGTATCGTGGCTTCCTACAGAGAACATCATGAATACTTCGATCATTCTAGGGCTAATCGTGCTCAAGCTTGGATATACCTTTTGTATAATCTCAGCGAGTTCCGATCGTGATAATGGCTCTACGTTTATTTGCGTCAAATGCTTTTGCAGTAGTGTACTGGAGTTAGACATTTTCTTTTGAAAGCCATAGTTGGTAGTGAGGGTCCTAAAAATAAGATTTTTGTAATTTACCTTCAAATGGTGTACTTAAATATATATTTTACCTACATATTAGAAGATAATAAATTACGTTATATTTCTCCTTCTCTCAAGTTTGATAAGCTAGAGAGAGACGATTAGAATGGCGAATTATAGTAGGTACTCTCAGGGCCGGATTTAGGGGAGGGCAAACGGGGCGATGGCCCCGGGGCCTCCACAAACTGGGGGCCCCCACAATAGAGACTTCGGAATAAAAATTCTTTCAAATTCCAACTAGTAAACACTAGTAAACATTTTCTTTCCCTTTGATATTTTTTTTTTGCTAATTTACCTTACCTACAGCCTACAGTACTTTGTACATACATATATGATTATTTGATTATATTAATCTTAAATAACAGAAATCCAAAAACACCAAAAAAAAATAAGAGAATCTACTTGGTTTCACAATAAATTATTTATTGAAAAACTCGACTGAAAAAAATTTCACTTTATTTGGAAAATAATTTGGCGCGAGGGGGCCTCCGCTCCTTTGTTGCCCCGGGGCCTCTGGACCTCTAAATCCGGCCCTGGGTACTCTATTCTCATTTAGAATACGAAATGTATCATCATCATCCATAACCTGACTTCACCTGCTGCTGCTTAGTTTGTGCCATCTACCACGATCCTGTGCCGAAATGTATATCACAATAAATTAGTTACCTTTGGGTCACAAAGAGCTGAAATCCAGGTGTGACTGGAAGTGAATCGCTGTAACCCGGAACGCAAAGCGTGTTTCTTTCCAGTAGCGAACTGAGGGTAGACGCCACATCTAGCGCTGCGCTGTCAATGTCTTCTAATAGCAGCCAATGGCCGTTTTGGACTGCCTGAAATTTATACAGAACAATTTTATTCGATTTATAGTGTTTACTACACTTAAGAAAATGACATTGATCAAGGGGAAGGTCGTTGGTTTAAATCCCACTCGGATAATACAACTTTTGGGATATTATAAAAAATCTTTACACCTAAGTACCGAACAAGATCTTGTTAAAACCGATTTTTGAGATTATTAATTCTAACCAAACGCGCGATATGCAATTGCATGTGTTGCCATTTGAAATTGATAAGTTATTAACAATTTCATAAATTGATAATAAAAAAAGAACTGCTTATGTATTGATGAAACTAAATGTACCTCTAGGCTTTCTTCTTTAAAACTTCAGTTTTAAAGAAGAAAGAGTAAGAAAACAGCAAGTGTCTGTACTTGCGTGGTATTCATACCACGCAAGAAGAGAAAACTAGAAATTAATATTCAGTCAGGCCGTTTGAGCCAATCTGAATAACACTTGTACAAACAATTTTCAGAATAATAAAACTCATTTATTTTTTCAGCACATACAGAAGTAATGGGTTCATTTTTAGGGTATTATGAAAACCTGTTTTGTGTGGGACAGGTGCCCGAGATAGGTTAGAATTTTAGAAACCTGTATTACGGGTCACCAGTGCCCCACTCCCCCCTTAAACATATCGTGGGTATATACCTACCTCAGTGAGAACGCCCGCTCGCCACACGAATTCCCCCGGCACATCGGTACATTGGTGGCTACCGAGCAGCATACGAGAATCAGTCTGGTCTCCTAGCTGCACCTTCTTGAAGGCTATGTTTTTGCGACCAGTGACTGCAGCTAAGTGCTCTACTAGGGATGTCTTACCCGACCCAACAGGGCCCAGTAGGGATAGTGCTTGACCTGAAAAAAAGTTCATATGACAAGGGTGTTTTACTACCTTAACAAGAACCCAATAAGACTTTTTAGATCAGTTGCACTCTCTACATACTACCTACTAGTATGAGAGCACTAGTGGTCTAGTGGTATCGGCCCCACCTTCCGATATTAAGGTCGTGGGTTCAAAAATCTCACCTGATGCTACAGCTAACGCCAAGCTCCTCAAATTATTGACAGTAGATTTAACAGGAACAAGATTTCCATTGATCACATTATTCTTATCGTACAAGGGTAGTAAAATACCATCTACATTCACCACACTTTCCCTGTTCAGGTCTTCATCTTTGATGATTTCTATCATTGTGTGCACTTTGGTGGTTCTCGGAACTGTCAGGCATTTTAAGGAGTCTTCTTGCTTGATTTTAAGGTTTTCAGTCAAAGTTTTAGATTGGGCTTCAGTCATGTTTGTAAGAATGACCATACATTCTTTTACCATCCTGTAATAGTATGTAATTCTCTGAATAAAAGGCTATTATTATTAGAATACAATAAAACTTTTACATTAGCTACTTGGACCATTTCAGACAATTGACTTTGTTCCACGTCCAGATCTGTGCAAGTAGACTGATGGGTAATTTTCCACATGTGGTATGGTCATCCCTTTGAAAGCTCTCAGTGCTCTAAAGACGTTTGAGATGTCAAAGGTGGTAGTCAGAGGCACTCCCGAACATAATATTTAGACACTCACTTTTTGCAGGATTTAGTATTAAAATGTGACAGATTGCATTGCAGCCCATTGCGAATGCAAGAAGAATGTTCTTTTCTATTTAACCCAAAAAAGAAGAGCCCAATAAGAAAAGTCTAGCAAGTCCCAGACAGCATGACTTAAAAAACAAGAACCCAATAAGAGGTAGAAGTTTAAGTAGTAGAAGAAGCAGGAGTTTTAAGAGTAGTAGAGCTCTTTGTGAAGGGCTCGTCCGGGGAAGTATTACCACCACGCCTTTTTCTGCCGCCAAGCAGCGTTGCTGTGTTTCCGTTTGAAGAGTGTGGTTGCCAGTGTATTTACAGGCACATGAGGCTTAACATCTGTATGCTCTCGAGTTTATGGACTCAGGGCAGTGCATCGTAGGGCACGTTCCTATCGTGCGTGACATACAAGGCAATGCTTTGTTATAGGTGATGGTTACCACTTAACATGGTGGGCCATCTGCTTGTTCCATCAGCTAGTTGTATAAAAAAAAAGTTACACACTATACTGACTACCTACTGGTATTACTAACCATCTTATGTCAACATTTTCATGTCTGCTGAAGTTATTCACAAACTTGGTCCAGTCCCATTTGTTAGCTAGTTCATTTGGCAGTTTCTTGAGCAAAGTGTAACAGCACAGCACAATTTGATGATCAGTGACTTTGTGCTTGTAGCCAAGCAGTCGCCTTTTCTTAGGAGCCACATTATATGACTCTTCATGGTGTATGAATACTTCGAATGGCGGTACTTTGTTGATTTCAAAGTATTTTAGGGCATATCTGTAATTAAAGATCAGCAGGGCTATTCTTCTGTATTTATTGTTTATAAGCAAACAAAACAAGACTGACTTTCTGGCTGGACATGGTTTAAAAAAACCCTGCAGGAATGTATCAACATAGCCATAGACAGCTATCTATGAATAGAATAGAATTATTTATTACACTTATGTTGTTACTTATAGATCTTAAAGTAGGTAGGTACATTAATTGTTTCGAACATAAACCACTTAGGTCACAGCAATATTCCACTACAGGCTCTATATTATAATTAGCTTTACATATTATTCTTAGCCTTGTAATAAATAATAACAGTTTTCAGTTAGGTACCTCTTTCAATTATTTATACATTACATTAATGTTTAATGCTATCGGGAATTTTATTATATATTTTCACACACAATGCATACAGTACAGAATGTACCATTTGTAATGTTGAGGTAGGTTGAGCTAGCCTATTTTGTGGTCTAAGGTTTTGGGGTCATGAGTACTGCGGGAATAGGTTACAAACTAATAAAACTATCGGAAGTATAAAAAAATGGTTCTATTCCTAAATAACTGAAACAAAGACTTACTGCAATACATCGGGATGATCACTAAGAACAGCTAACACAATAGAATACTCCAGATGGCTTATTTTCTCGACATCACTACATGTGTCAAATTTAGTGTTTGAAAATACAGGTCTCAGTGGGATTCTGGCTGATACCAATGCTAGAAGTATGTTAGACAAATTCTGCTTGAAAATCTTTGCATCCTCAATAGTAAGAATGAACTCTGACAACTTTTTGACCACATTTTGAATTCCAATAGAATTAGAGTCTAATGATATCTGAAAAAAAATTGTGTACTTCGTAACATGAGACATTTAAATATTACATAGGTATAAAATGTAACCTCAGATGTGCAAATATTGTAAATTTTACGAAATTAATTAACACCTACTGATTAGGTGTGATATTGATAGGCAAAAATTCACACAGCATTCAATTCATGCATGAACAGCATGCATGAATTGTTTTGATAAATTAATGTGGAATTAGAATACAATGTGCTATTATTGCATGCATGATGAGGTTTATGTGCAGGCCGGAAATACTTCTAAGGCCAGAAATTAAAGCCAAAATACGATTATTTCCTTAGATTTATTTAATAAATATACTTTCCATTCTGGTCATATACTATTACTAATAAGAATTATGCCAATTGAAGAGCCAGATTCATAATAAACCCGTCTGAGATAGATTATTTTTTCTTTTGTTTACAATGGACACTCACCAGAAGCTCACTGCACGCTTTATTTAGGTCCGAAGTGGATGTTTCTTTCTGTATATTTTGTAAAGCTTTGTGTATATTCAAAACAGACATTTTGGAGTCCCATAGGTCAAGCAGTTTATGTTATTTATTTTAATTTAAAAATCTTAGGCACCGGCCGCGTGTTTAGTGAACCACACGCAAACTTTAATGGAGGGGAGGATTACAGAAATCGAATAAAACACGTGTGATAGACAGTGACAACTGTGACAGTTTGATTAGTTGACATTTGACAGAATGGCATGCTTACCAACCTTTTAGCACTAAGTAAAGACGGAGCATGGACGGAAGTCAACAAGAGTAAAGCTACTCGCCGAGAGATGACGCTTGTAAGCAAAAATAAACTATTACCAAGACTTGTGAAGTACCTATTTTTGTTGTAATACATTCTGCAAAGAGCAGAGTTATCTACAGATAGTCCGATCCTCAGACAAAATACCGATCAAAAACTATCATTGTTTGTATTTTGTTTGTATCCCAGACGAAATAGGATTGTTTAATTACTTTCTTGCATTTCGTTCTTAAAAGCAAGCCAAACAAAGTTAGTATGAGCACCATTGACTCAACGTGAGCAATAAGGAGGAGCTTTATCTAGTGCATTTGTTCAATTGAATTCCAAATAGTTTTTTTTTTTTTTCTATGTATTTTAATTATTGTGACGCATACGAACTACTACTAGTGGTTCGCGTCGAACTGAGATCTCGTGATGCGAACCGACAAACGCAACAAAATTTTGAGCAGGTGGTAGTCAGAGGCAAGTCCGAACATTAGGTTTGGACTTTTTTCTGACTACCGCCTACTAACTTGGTATGGTAATCAAGTTTCAACTCTATTGGCCTATATAATGAAGAGTTCCGCTGAACAGACCTTGGCTCCATCATCAGACCT
Source organism: Chloroclysta siterata (assembly GCA_932294275.1). Lineage (NCBI taxonomy): Eukaryota > Metazoa > Arthropoda > Insecta > Lepidoptera > Geometridae > Chloroclysta > Chloroclysta siterata. Next base: position 22,478,480 of record OW028589.1, read on the forward strand.
GGTCGTTGTCACCATTTTATGAGAACTGAGTACCTTCTTAATTTATTTCAAGAAAAAAAAATAAGAAAAAGCAAAGGAACTGGCCGACCAGTAGAAAAACCTTGATGTCAACGAAACTCTTACAGATGGAAGCTCTTGGATCGCTGGTTATCTTAATTTAACTTTTTTGTTGTATCTTAAAAACCGAGCGTCCCAGAAAAAAAGGATAAAATGTTTTGGAATGTCCAAACAAAGCCCTTTCATATGACTTGTAACTTGATTTTTTTATGTAATTTTTTTTATTTTTGCCCCCTTAAAAAACCCCTTATCTTAATAACCCTTCATCCGATTTTACTCATATACTTACCATTAAATTTCTTAAGTACACGCTAAATTTCATGCAGATCGGATCAACGGTTCGAAAGTTATGGCCATACAAACATACATACATACATACATAAAATGCCAAATCGCCCAAGTTGAAACTAAGATCTTCGTTCGCTTCGCTCACTCGATCAATTATTATAGTATCAAGAACATACATGAACGAAGTCAAAAAAAATTACTTACGTCAACATAATATATCTCAAAACTTGAAATCTTTCAAAAGTCTTTCAACTTTTAAAGTTTCATTTTAGGTACATTTGGACATGAAATCCTGGCTGCGTTTTCCTGCCCGTGCTTTCCTGGTTGTAAATTCTCGGGCTGTGTAATCCATGGTCGTACATTAACCGGGCCCAATAGGTATCAAAATAAAACGGCGGGTAAACAAAATGTTTTTAATGTTCTTTTTCGGACTTCATTCTACAAACTTCGTTTTGGATTTAGGAAGAACAAATAGATTAAATCAATAAATAATACTTGTGTTATTTTAATAATAATATAGTTTATAGTCACAGGTTTATGTGAATGTGAATATTGCAAATACACTGATGTGATGGATAATTCGCAAAGTTCGGATTTCTTTGATGTTGCTACCGATTCGCAGAATGAAAGCTTATCAAAAGTATCCTTTTATCTACCTACATAAAGTTGTGGTATAGTGATTACATGAGGCACAATCTAGTCTACTCAATTATCTCTTTACATAGGACGTGGGCACTTTTTATCAGCTGTTTGAGAAGACCAACACATGATGGTAAATCTCATAGCTGTTGATTCTTTATCTATTGATTTCCTTAACATTTATTTTATCGTTAGAAGGAACAAACTTCCCATGAATCATTACTGGCCGCTACTAAACGAGCATTTAGTGGTTACGAAAATGAAATCAACAAGTCCACCTTTCCTACATATTTTTATACACTTCTAGAAGATACTTGGAGTTGTATTACTCATGTAAGTATTGTTGGTTTTAAATTCTAACCTACCTATTTTAAGAGTAGTAGAGCTCTGTGAAGGGCTTGTCTGGGGAAGTACTACCATCATGCCTTTTTCTGCCCTCAAGCAGCGTTACTGTGTTTCAGTGAGTGTGGTTGCCGGTGTAATTACAGACACATGAGGCTTAACATCTGTATGCCGCAAGTTCATGGATGCAGGGCAGTGCCTCATAGGGCATGTTCCTATTGTGTGTGACTTATGAGGAAATGCTTTGTTATATGTGATGGCTACCACTTAACATCAGGTGGGCCATCTGCTTGGTCCTTCATCTAGTTGTAAAAAAAATACCTATAAGTACACACAGATATGCATCAGGATATACAGGTTGCTTTTATATCCTTGTAGTAAGCATCATTTTGCTTTGGCTTTGTGGACCTTGATTGGTATCTGTTAGGTATACAACCTATGTGTTAAAGAAAATGTAGGTGTCAATAAATAAATCATGTGGTCCTAATACAGGAGTACAGGCAGCATAGAACTGAATCAAAAGAACTTTATTGAATTAAAATCATCCCATTTATAAATCAAATACTTAAATTATTTTTATTTAAACACAAACATAAGGTTTGCAATAAAAATAATGCAAACATTGATAGCTGCAAAAATTATTACAAATATGGGTAACATGTGTATTTTTATAATGAGATTCACTATGAATCGGACTAGAAAATCTTAATGAAATATTATGAATTGAGTAATGTGTGTATGTGTATGTAAAGTATGAGGGTGTGTGTGTGTGAATTACCTACTATCAGTAGGTATATTGTTATAATAGACTAGCAGATACTTGTGTCTTCTGCTGTTTAGACTTTATTTCCCAAAATTATATATTATAATTAGATATTTGTTTGTGATTTCAGAGCCTGGAAGTCTTAATCAAGGGTTTATTATCAGACACAGCTGTACCAATAGACAAGATTGTTGAATATCTAGATGATTCTGTGTTTTTACTGCAAATGCTAACAAACTTGTGCAAAAGCATTATTGAAACTATACCCATATCATGTTGCTCCATGAAAACATTTCCGCGACAAACAGGCCTTATCCTCTTCTCTGTATTTGTTCACTGCAAGGACAGGTTAGTGTTCTCTTGTCTACTATTTTGTCTTTTAAAGACCTTAAGCCAACCATACAGTAGACTCTCACTAATCTGGCACTTCAATAGACCGACACGTCCAATAATCCGGCACCCTCCGCCGGCACCTCCCCAACCCTCTTCTAGGCCGAACACCGCACATTCACTCCGTCGCGTTCGTCAAGCAGTTGTCTAAGTTAATTTTGAAAAACGTGTAGAACAGGAACTCAAATACATCGTATTTTCTTTATAAAATGCTTTATTTTATTTATTATGAATTTTTCTATACAATCCAGTAATCCGAACATTCGGTTTTAATAGTGCCAGATTAGTGAGATTCTACTGTACTTGAATAGGTACTTGGTACTTAGAGAGCTGTGGAGATATCTACTACACTCATGCAAATAAGTTTTTAGGCAACATTTGATTTTAAATGGTCCTGTATGAAATTCTATTTTATTAAATAAATATAAATATTGGTGGTTAATATAATGAAATAAATATAAATATACAACACAGCACTATCTAGGACCAAACTAAGCTTGTTACAATGGGAACCAGATAGCTGATAATACTTCAATACTTATTTTGTAAATACATACATAAAATATAATATAACCTAGACAGAAAACAAACATCTATATTCTTTACACAAATTATGTTTGTTCTCTGTGAGAATCAAATCCCTGCCCTACACTGCAGAAGGCAGAGTTACTATCAACAGAATTATGAGGGCTGTCGAATACATGTTATGATTACAAAAATATTTACTATTTGTTTGTTACATTCAAAAGGTTGTTGTTTCAATATAAAAAGGACCTTTTCTTTTTTTCTGCAATTAGCTGATGGAACAAGCTAATGGCCCACCTGACGTTAAGTGGTAACCAACACCTGTAACAAAGCATTGTCTCGTAATTCACGCACGTTAGGAACGTGGCCTTCTATGCACTGCCTTGCGTCCATCAACTTGAGGCAAACAAATGTTAAGCCTCATGTGCCTGTAATTTCACCGGCCTCGTATACTTTCAGTGAATCTCTTTATGGGCATCACATAACAAAGGTGGAGAAGCAGCTAAAGGATCTGTTCAGAATCTGTCATGAACTGCAACTCACATACTTACTGATTCTAGAAAAGCATTTTAATTTCGATCTGACTGAGCCAGAAGACAAATCTGTATTGGTTGAGAGTAAGTTTAAAAACAGCTATTATATCCTAGCAGTAAGGCACATTTTTCTTTAGCTTTTGAAACCAATTTTTTTTATTTTATTATTTTTAAATTACGTCACACGTTAAGGAGTGGGAGGGGGTCGACGAAGTGTGACATTATGTGACATGGGGTGGGAAGGAGTCCCAAATTTCGAGACATCACATTGTTTCAAAATATAATATGCTATATCTAAGTAATACAACACTAAATTTTATTTTAATAGAATTTAAATGGAAATAAAAATTATTTCGGAACACTGTTGTTTTAATTTCGTAAACTAAATGTAAAATTGCAAAATATGTGACATCACACTAGGTAGGGGGGTCTGAAAAATGTGACCAGCTGTGACAAGGACGGGGAGGGGTCAAAAAACAAGAAATTCGTGTGACGTAATTTATGGATGGCCCTAAAGGTGTTACACATTTTGTAGCATCAATGTATTATGCCCTATCAGGCGTGCAATGTTTAGCTTGATCTGTATCAGTGTGTACATAATAGACTAGAGACCTCCTTTTGCTCGTTTGTAAATGTATAAAAAAAAAACAACATTAATTTTGCAGCTCTCAAAATCAACTCAAGAATTGGCAAAGTTGTACAATATCTCGATTTGAAAACGATGGCAGAGCAATGGAAGGCCTACATGATGATATGTAATAAATACTCGAGCAGTTTAGGAGATACAGATATATTTCAAGATTGCTCTCTTGTTCTCTGCACACTGACCAAGGACAATATGGAAACTGCTGTTGAGGTAATTAATTAAGTAAATATAAAGAGAACAAAACATTTCTATATTCTATGTCTGATTTAATGTAACATACATTTTCTGATTTTTTTAATGTAACATACATTCTGATACGCCCGTGGCTACGCTCGCATATAAGTAGTGAATGCTAACATTCATATTTTAAGGCGTTTTTTCTCTATAAAAATTCGTATTTTTTCTGGACAAAAAAGTTGCCGATATGATTTATTTTTATTTATTTACTAGCGGCCTGTCCCAGCTTCGCATGGGTGGATATACATTTTTTGAACATTTTAGGAATAAACTTAGAACGTAGGTTAGAGTTTCGCGTGTACTTATTTCGCACGCCCTTCTCCCTGAGTGAGTAAAAACGCGCCCCTTGCCTTGGAACCGCGCGTTCACTAATAATATTTTAATGCGAGCTAAAATTTTTAATTTCGTAATATCTTTTGAATGGAATGTCCGATTTGTAAAATTCAAAAAGTAATTATAGGTATTGAAACAGTCTTGAATACGAAATGATTTATTTGGATAAGGATTAATACCAAGGCACAAATAAAGACCCTTTTCTAGCGGCGGTATTTCAATTATTTTTTTATAATAAAATAACACTTATTGTAACATAACTATAATAGATAGACATATGCTGTCGCGACATTTTTTGTAGATGATGACGTGTTCTGCAAAGTCGTAGTACATTATTTTGTTGTATCATTTATTTATTTATTTATTTTAACAGTACGATACAAACTAACAGCCTGGGCCAAAACGTCTGTGTGTCATTTAACATATTAATCATAGGTTTAATTTGCATATATTATTACTTAAATTAACTAACTTAAAAAACTAATGCAAGCTACATCAAATAGATGGCGCTTCATGTGAAACACATCTATATCAGGGTTCTGAGTAATCAAAGTGTTGAGAAGTGTGAGTGCGCTGGTCGTAGGAGCATACCGCGCGGTGTCGGTGCGGAACGCGGGCGGCACAAACAAACGACGCGCGCGTGCACGCAAATACCGGTCGGGCACATAAAGTGCACACTGGGTCAGAGTGGACGGGCTATCAAAACTACCCTGTAATATCAGGTAGTAGTGGGTCATTAGGGCACATTTGCGTCGAAGCTCGAGCGTATCTAGTCCCACCATACCACCAACAAACAGGGATGGGTACAGATAGGGATAATACCCGTATAATTTCATATAAAGAAACCTACCAAATTTCTTTTGCACACGTTCCACCATAAGCTTATATTTTACCTCATGTGGGTCCCATATCAAAGCATTGTATTCCAGTTTTGATCTAACGAATGCATAAAAAAGAGTTACAATCGCGCTCCTGTCGTGGAACCTAGCGGATTGTCTCATTACAAACCCCAATGACTTGTAGGCTCTTTTACAAGTCTCAACTATGTGCGTATTAAAAGTGAGTTCGTGGTCCAAGGTTAGCCCTAAGTCTCGGATTTGTGTGACGCGCTCCAGCGGGACACCGGAGATGTTATATGTGTGCGTGAAGGGCGAGCAGGATCTCGTAAAAGTGACGGTCTTACATTTCGATGTATTGAATTGAAGCAAGTTTCTCTCACTCCACGCAACAACGCTATCAATGTCAAATCATCAATAGTTTTCGCAGCGCACGCGATGTAAGGTTTTTGTTTTCCACCTTGGGTTACATTATTGGAGTTTTAGTAAGGATCCCTGATTTTTTTGAAAATATTATATAGCCTATGTTACTCAGGGATAATGTAGCATTCTAATGGTGAAAGAATTTTTGAAATCGCTCCAGTAGTTTTTGAGCCTATTCGTTACATACAAAAATACAAAAATTGAAATGCCGCCGCTAGAAAAGGGTCTTTATTTGTACCTTGGTATTAATCCTTATCCAAATAAATCTTTTTATATTCAAGACTGGTTCAATACCTACACATTACTTCTTGAATTTTTCAAATCGGATATTCCATTCAAAAGATATGACGAAATTAAAAATGTTAAAGGGTCCACGGGCACGCACGGGGTGCGATTTCACTCACTCAGGGAGAAGGACGTGCAAATGTATGAAATAAGTAGACGCGAGGCTCGAACCCACGGTCTAAGTTTATCTTAAAATGTTCAAAAAATAAATGACCACCCATGCGAAGCTGGGACAGGCCGCTAGTATGAACTATGTTTGTTAGTTTCACCCCAACCAGCTCAGTGGTTATGGCGTGATTAAGCCACATCCAATCATCGTAAGGATTGGATATTCACAAGAAAAAAGTAACTAAAGGATTTTTGGGTCATTGAACCCAAAAAACATTAGCTGATAATGCTAGCATCTGACACGTCACTAGAATCAGATCCAAACCTCTTGCGTCTCAGTTTTCTGTTAAAAAAATTATGCGCACAATGCCAGTACTCAAACGGTGAAGGAAAACATCGTGAGGAAACCGGCATGTCGTAGAACCTAAAAGTTCTATAACATGTGTCAAGTGCTCGAAAGGAGCCTCTTGAGGCGCACTTAAAATCCTTTCACCACACTGTTTCGAAATGAAACTAGTGACACGAGAAGAGAGAGAGGTTAGTCATCCACTGCAGACAAAAAAATATTTAAAAACTTTTAAATATAGGTATTTTTAATTTTTCAGAAAAATCTAGATGCTAATGTCACTATGAGATCTCTCAAAGTAGCTACTTTTACAATAAAGGTATTGTCGAAAATATGCTACGTATTCAGGAAATCTTCTATCAAGAATTACAGTCATATTTTGGAATTACTACAATACACAAGAATGTAAGTTTTTTTCTACAAATATTGAATAACAATGAAATAAAATATTTATTGACAAGAAACTGATTTACAACTTTGACCCAGGCACGGTAGATACCCCCTCAGATCTATGAGAACGTAGTATCAACTCAATATTCTTTAATGGCGACACTTTTCATTGTAATTCAATGTATATTTTACGAGTAGTAGAGCTCTTTGTGAAGGGTTCGTCCGGGGAAGTACTACCACGACGCCTTTTTCTGCCGCCAAGAAGCGTTGCTGTGTTTCGGTTTGAAGAGTGTGGTTGCCGGTGTAATTACAGGCACATGAGGCTTAACATCCGTATGCCTCAAGTTGATGGACACGGGGCAGTGCATCGTAGGGCACGTTCCTATCGTGCGTGACTTACAAGGCAATGCTTTGTGATGGTTACCACTGGTGATCAGGTGGGCCATCTGCTTGTTCCATCAGCTAATTGAATAAAAAAAAAACGGTTTTTATTTGGTTGTGTATTTGCGTATTCGTCTTGTTCTTGAAAAATATAAGTGAATTGGGTCACTACACATCGTCGTATTTGGAAAAATTAGACAAAAGCAATGGTGAGGTACCACTATAAATATTTATTTTACTTGGCCATACATAAAATATAAATAAATAAATATAAATATTGATGGACTTTCCACACAGCACTAACTAGCTCCAAACTAAGCCAAAGCTTGTTATATGGGAACCAGATAGCTGATATAATACACTTTTTTTGTAAATACATACTTATAATATATAATAACACCCAGAAAGAGAACAAACATCTATGTTCATCACACAAATATTTGTTCTCGGTGGGAATCGAACCCACGGCCTACGGCGCAGAAGGCAGAGCTACTACCAACTGAGCTGTGAAGCCTGTCATATCATACTATAAAATGGTGTTTAAATTTAAATAATGCTTAAAGATTGCGCTGTCTCTGCTTGCCATTACGCATTGGTAAGAGATGGCAATAGTAAGGCCGTTAATGACTAATTTATGTTTTTGTATTAATATTTCAGAAACAATGTCCACTGCCTTGAAGTATCAGCTGAGAACTCATTAGCTACTCTAATGTATAATAATGTCGTGGAGCCTTCCGACTGCTTGCTCAAAGACCTGTTGTTGGATGTAGACTTTTTAAGTGTAAGTATTAAATAATGAGCTAAAATATAAAACTTTCGCGATCATGACACACATTGAATATTACTCGGATATGTGATTGTCAAGACAGAAAGGAAAGGAGAAGGCTGGCAGAAAATCTAAGATGCTTATTGATCGTCCCAAGTTCTATAACATGTGTCATGTGTCAAGAGTAGTAGAGCTCTTTGTGAAGGGCTCGTCCGCGGAAGTACTACCACCACGCCCTTTTCTGCCGCCAAGCAGCGTTGCTGTTTCGGTTTGAAGAATGTGGTTGTCGGTGTAATTGCAGGCACATGAGGCTTAACATCTGTATGCCTCTAGCTGATGGACGCAGGGCAGTGCATCGTTGGGCACGTTACTATCGAGCGTGACTTACAAAGCAATGGTTTTTTATAGGTGATGGATATCACTTATCATCAGCTGGACCATCTGCTCGTTCCATCATCACTATAAAACGAATGAAAAAATTGACGGTTTTCTGAGTCTTATTTTAATTTTAATAAAAAGAGCACCGGTGGTCTAGTGGGAGTGACCCCGTCTTCCGATCGTAAGGTCGCAGGTTCGAATCCGGTCGTGTACCAATGGATGTTTCCTATCGAAAAATGTATGTGCTCAATGCCAGTGCTCTTAAACGGTGAAGGGAAACATCGTGAGGAAACCAGTTAGTATTCTAACAGCGGCGATGGGCTTGCAACCTGTCTACTATGGAATACCAACTACTGCAAAATGTGGGTATGTGGCAAATGTAATGTTTGGACGTACCTTTGACTACCCCCCTTAGACATCCTCAAAGAATCTGGAGTTAGTACTTGGTACTAAGAGATCTGAGGGGATATCTACTGTGCCTGGGGATCAAAGTCGTGAAGCTGTTTCAGTTTCAGTAATTTAATTTTTATTATTATTTGGGTATTTATTTTCAGTATCTGTTCAATGCTGTGGCATCAGTGAGCTCTAATAACGGGAACAACGAGAACCTATTTGGATTGCTTCTCACAGTCACATCGGCCGTGAAATGTGAAATACAAGCGAACAGAAGACACCAACACAGTCTCAAGACTAAGCTTGTTACCTGTATATACACTCTGCTACCGTATTGTAAGTACGTTTGTTTAGTACAGCCAAGTGTGATCGTAGCGTGTGCTGTTTTATGAATTTGATTACCTTTACCTTTTTCTGTTATACCTACGCCTCACTAAATTCGATTGGCACCACACTGGAGCTTCAATATTGTATTATAATACACTAGCTGGTGTCCGCGACTTCTTCTGCGCAGGATCAGTATTTCGAGTAGCTTATTTTAGCGTGGCGTAGTACATAGGTATGTGTAACTTTAGTGGTTTTGGCAGCGCACGCCAGAATAGCTCGCAGATGGTAGATTTTTTCCTACTTACTTGACACTTATCGTCATATTTTGGACAATTCACATAATATCTTAATAAATTGTAGCCTATGTGTTATTCTGATGTATAAGCTATATTATTGTAAAGTTTCATTAAAATCCATTCAGTAGTGTTTACGTGAAAGAGTAACAAACATTCATCCATCCATCCATACTTACAAACTTTCACGTTTAGTAGGATTGTAACAAGGATCATACAAAAAAGCGGTAGGAACCATGCAAGCCGTAAGTTTGTTGCCTGTTCTTCTAGGCTTTGGTCGCGTGGAACTGGCACCTAGAGTCACCTAGCTTTAAGACGTTTTAAAGCGATCCTTGTGATTTTATTGAATAAATACCTTTTGACTTTGACTTTGAGTAGGACTCGCACACAGAAGAGTAGGTACCTCAACAAATCGGGAAGGAATAAAAAAAGTAAATTCATTTTTTATTGGCATGCATCGGTGGTATTTTGGAAGTGACCCCGCCTTATGCTAAGGTCGTGGGTTTTCATCCGGTGGTGCACATATGGATTTTTCTCTTAGAAAAATGTATGTGCGCCTGCGTACTGCCAGTGCTCTCAATCGGTGACGGAAAACATTGTCAGGAAACCAATTAGTATTGTTGGCGGCATACCAACTACAGCAAAATGTGGGTATGTGCCAAATTAAATATTTGGATGTACCTCTGACTACTCCCATTAGATATCCTCATAGAATCTTGAGTTGTTACTTGTTTTTTTTATGTTCCACTAGCTGATGGAACAAGCAGATAGCCCACCTGATGTTAAGTTGTAAGCATCACCTATAACAAAGCATTGTCTCGTAAGTCATGCACGATAGGAACATGCCCTACGATGCACTGCCCTACGTCCATCAACTTGAGGCATACATGTTAAGCCTCATGCTGCTGTAATTACACCGGCAACCACACCCATCAAACCGAAACACATCAACGCTGCTTGGTGTCAAGAGCTCTACTACTCTTAAAACTTTGGTACTCAAAGACCTAATCTGAGCTGACTAAAGCTGAGTCTGGGCCTTTATTGCATACCACTGCAACTGGACGGGACTGGCTATGACCAACTTTTAATGTATTTTCTTTTTTATTGTTATGTGTTTCTTAGTTGGTAGTTAGGCATCTGCTTATCTGTACCTGTCCGTTCTGTTTTATTTTATTTACTTTTTGTATGTATAGGTATGTCAAATAAATATATTTTTTTTCTTTTTCTTTCCCCAGGCACGGTAGATGTGCCTGGGGATGAAAGTCGTGAAGCTGTTTCTGATATACGAACTTGCCTTTTCAGCGCCCAGTTGGCTTCATCGCCCGGTATTTGACGAATCCAACCAAAGAACCCGTACATTAGAACACTTACTCACACACACCACAGCACTAGCGCTCACAATGTCCAACGAAGAGTTCAATGATTTGGAGAAGAAAATGATTGAAGCTATACTAGGCACAGAGTGTGTTGGTGCGATGTTCTCGTCTAATCTATGGGTGCTATTGGCAAAGTGAGTTAATAATTTAAATTAAAGAGCACCGGTGGTCTAGTGGGAGTGACCCTTCCTTTTTTTTATACTACTAGCTGATGGTACAAGCAGATGGCCCACCTGATGTTAAGTGGTAACCATCACCTATAACAAAGCATTGCCTCGTAAGTCACGCACGATAGGAACGTGCCCTACGATGCACTGCACCGCGTCCATCAACTTGAGGCATACAGATGTTAAGCCTCATGTGCCTGTAATTACACCGGCAACCACACTCTTCAAACCGAAACACAGCGTTGCTGCTTGGTGGCAGAAAAAGAGCTCTACTACTACTACGCCTTCCGATCGTAAGGTCGTAGGTTCGAATCCGGTCGTGCACTAATAGATTTTTCCTATCGAAAAATGTATGTGCGCAATGTCAGTGCTCTTAAACGGTGAAGGAAACCAGCGTGAGGATACCAGTTAGTATTCTAACAGCGGCGGTGGGCTTGCAACCTGTCACGTATGGAATACCAACTACTGCAAAATGTGGGTATGCCAAATGTAATGTTCGGACTTACCTCTGACTACCCTCCTTAGACGTCCTCAAAGAATCTGGAGTTAGTACTAAAAGATTTGAGGGTATATCTACCGTGCCTGGGGATCAAAGTCGTCAAGCTGTTTCAGTTTTTTACTTTAAATTACTACGTTTTCTCTGTTCGTTTATGTGTCTGTCACATAAAATAATTATTATTAATTTATTCATACTATTTCACAAGTAGGTAATGTATGAACTGACGTCATTGACAGTCAGGATTCACAGCTTTACATATTCACAGCAGTTGGTATTAAGTCTGCCTTCTGTGATGTAGGCCGTGGGTTCGATCCCCAGCGGGAACAAATATTTGTGTTATGAACATAGACTACATCGTCGCTTACCATCAGGTGAGATTGTAGTCAAAGGACGGTTTATTCATTATAAAAAAAAAGATGTTGGTTCTTTGTCTGGGTGTTATAATTTCTCTTTTTATAGTGAAAAATCTATTTGTGCACAACTGGTTTAGAACCCATGGCCTTACGATCAGAAGGCGGGGTCAGTGCCACTAAACCACTGGTGCTCGTGAGTAGTTATTTAATCCTTTTCTTATAATTACAGAAAGTGATCACTAGTAAATTAAAATCACTTATAATATTAGTTTTCCTAAGAATAATACACTATTGTCCTATCACTCACATTTATACTAATTATTATATATTCTTTATATATATAATTCTACTCTACGTGTGTACGTCACTGAACTCTTCCTAAACGGCTGGACCGATTTGTATGATTTTTTTGTATGCGTTTGGGGCCACCCAAACACATACAAAAAAACTAAACCTGGATGGTTTAGATTCACAAATCAGCCCGGCAGATGGCGCTGCAGTCGGCTTTCATTTCATACTTTGTTTAATATCCTAATCGCTTGAACTATCATGCAGGACAGCGTCTGTATATTATTATATATTTATGACATAATTCGTTTCAGTTACATCACTCCACAACTACTCTTCAATCAGTTAATATGGCTATGCACTATGTACAAGAAACTGGATGTACATAAAGGCTTCTACAGATCACCGCAAAGGGTTCACTTGGCGCACACGCTAAGCAGACTGTTCGAAGTCATGGAAGACGAAGACAAGACAAAGATTTGCAAACAGTTCCGGATCCACGACGAGGCTAATATGTCGCTGTGGAGCGCTCTGCGGATACGGAACTTGCCGGTCGAATCGCAGCAGAATGCGGAAGAGGCGATAGCGGAGAAGCTGAAAAGTATCTTTGGGAGATTGCATGATAGTGATTCTGCTGATTTATTGGTAATTTTTGTGATATTTTTCTATTTCTTACGGGTAAATAGGAATATTCGGTCCCCAGTTTTATAAATAACAGGAACGGAACTACTGCTAACAACTACTGCAAATGCTTCGGGATAATTTTTTTGCAGCTGTTTTTTTTACAAAATCCTAATTGTGTTAAAAAATATGCTCACAATTAATAAACACTACTGCTCTTACTTATATAAATTAAATATATATTGGTGGACTTTCCACACAGAACTATCTAGCCCCAAACTAAGCCAAAGCTTGTAATATTGGAACCAGATAGCTGATATAATACATATATACTTTTATGTAAATACATACTTATAATATTATACAACGTGTAAATGCTTGTACGACATTAAATTGAAACACGTACTCGGAATGGCATTTTTAGATTTTAGGAGTTGGTTTTATAAAAAAAGCCTTAATATTTAACGAGATATCGATACTTTTCCAATAAATCATTTCAAAACAACCTGTACCTATTATCAGTCGTGTTCAGGTCAACTTTCCGGGGTCACGAAATCATATGTCTATGAATCAAAAGAAAAAAAAGATAGAAATACCAAATTTACACGCGTTTGAGCAGAATAAACAATCAAAAAGTGCGATCTAGAACGACGTGACCAGGACAGATACATTTCACGTGCGTGTCGGAAAGAGACGAGAAGCGCGCCCCGTCCCGCGTCGCCCACGCCTAGCCACAGAGCGACTGACTGAGGAAGCGCGTATGATTTAGTAATTGTTTCGGTAGCAACCTTGACCCATCTAATTTTGAAAATTGCATATTTGTTGCATTGTTGCATTGCTAGATTTAGGTACCGCGAAATAGACGCTTTTTGTGTGTGTGTTTTTTTTCATAATAAACTAAATACGTTACGTACCTAGCTATCTAGTTACCGCGAAATTTTCGCTTGTCAATGTGTTTTTTTGTTATTAAACTAAGTGTAGTGGCCAGCACGATCGCCAGACCTCACTCCACTAGATTTCTTTTTGTGGGGCTTCATCAAAGAAGATGTAGGTACGCACAAGAAGTCGATACAGTGCAAGAACTGCGCAGACGGATTGTACCTAGGTGCTTTCGACAAACTGAAGGCAAGTGTCGAACAGCTGTGTTGGTGAAAGTACGGGCGAACGTTCCCCGTCAATTAAATTTGTGTGTGCAACGTGCGGGGGGGATATTGAAAACCTACGGATTTGAGGTAACCTAGGTACATTTATTATTTATTTTTAGTGTGCGGTACATTTTGTGTGTGTTCTGCCGCGCGCTCGACTTTCGGCTTTACCGGCCGGCGCGGCGGCGCCTTTGAGCGCCGCGCCGTGAGTGCGCGGCATATTCGCACTTATAGGCACCGACGACGACGAGTAATGAATGAACGTACGTTTCGTTGTTTGTGTACGTATACAGAGTGCTGTATAATTTTATGCTTTAACTGATGATTAGTTTGTTTGAAAATAAAAAAAAACTAATTATGAATGAATTTCAATAATTTTTTTTTTAAATCAATACTAGATAGTAGCACTACACGTGTATTAATTTAATGTCGTACAAGCGTTTACACCCTGTATAACACCCAGACAGAGAACAAACATCTATGTTCATCCCTCAAATGTTTGGTCTCGGTGGGGATCAACCCACGGCCTACGGCGCAGGAGGCAGAGCTACTATCAACTGAGCTGTGAAGGCTGTCAAAAAATTTAAAAAAAATTGATAGAAAAAAAAATGGATAAAAATTATGCAGCTGTTTTTTTTTTAAATTTAATGGTGTAAAAAAATATGGTCTCAAATTATACACTACAGCTCTTACTTATAAACGTTACTAAATATGAAACACTGCTCAGTGTTAGCACTGTCATTGTTTGTCATTACCCATTGGTAAGAAATGGCAATAGTTTGAACACTGATTATCTTTTGACACATGTCAGTATCATAAGTAAGGCCGTACTAGTCTAGTGGATTACTAAAATTTGTACTATACTTCAATGTCCACGTCACGAATAGTAAGTTTTTTTTTATACAACTAGTTGATGGAACAAGCAGACGGCCCACCTGATGTTAAGTGGTAACCATCACCTATAACAAAGCTTTGCCTCGGAAGTCACGCACGATAGGAACGTACCCTACGATGCACTGCACTGCGTCCATCAACTTGAGGCATACAGATGTTAAGCCTCATGTGCCTGTAATTACACCGGCAACTACACTCTTCAAACCGAAACACATCAACGCTGCTTGGCGGCAGAAAAAGGCGTGGTGGTAGTACTTCCGCGGACGAGCCCTTCACAAAGAGCTCTAAGTAAACTACACAACGACGAATATAGTTCGGCTATTGTTTATTTTCAGATACAAATCACAAATATAGCTGCTACGTGCTCGTTCAGAAACACTAGAGGTATCGACGACCAAGTCGTCAGAGCGTGGTCGAAAATGTGCCAGGAAAAGCAGACTATAGTACACGGACTTGACAATAACACGGTTTGGTTCTGCGACTATGTGGCAGCGTTGGTGGCGTTAACAAATTCTGTGATTTGGAGATTGAGAGAGAAAATTGTGAACTTTGTCAAGGTAAATAAAATTAAATGTATTTAGTCCCACGAAGTATGGTCAGATTACATTATTCTTAACTAGCTGGTGCCCGCGACTTCGTCTGCGCAGGATTAGTATTTCGAGTAGCTTATATCAGCGTGGCGTAGTACATGTGTGAAACTCTAGCGGTTTTGGCAGCGCACGCCAGAATAGCTAGCAGATGGTAGATTTTGTCCTACTTACTTGACATGACACTTATCGTCATATTTTGGACAATTCACACAATATCTTTATAAATTGTAGCCTATGTGTTATTCTAATGTATAAGCTATATTATTGTAAAGTTTCATTAAAATCCATTGAGTAGTTTTTATGTGAAAGAGGATTATATTAGTAGGATAATTTTGTTGTATTTTTACATACTTCATCGGAGACCGACATACAAAATGCTTGATATTAACTAAAAAGCGTGTAGATATAGATAGAAGAGAAATATTACAGAAAGAATAAATTACAAACGTCTAAATAAATTCAAGAAAATAATTAATATCATTAAATTAATTTAATTTATAATTGAAAATCTTTAAAACAATAAACCATTTATCTACTAGCCACAAGTAAAGCTTTGTCTTAAACTGCTTTATTGGCAGTGAAAACAAACGCATTTACGTATTTTTTTATATATTGGTGGACTTTTCTCACAACACTATCTAGCCCCAAACTAAGCCAAAGCTTGTTATATGGGAACCAGATAGCTGATATAACACACTTTTTTTGTAAATACATACTTATAATATATAATAACACCCAGACAGAGAACAAACATCTATATGTTCATCACACAAATGTTTGTTCTCGGTGGGGATCGCACCCACGGCCTCCGGCGCAGAAGTCAAAGCTACTGGCTTTATCTTAGGCCTATACCCAGTAGTGGGTCAACGTAGGTTGATTAGATAGATTTATCTTTGTTATGGTTGGCTAACCCAATAGTCACATAAAATCACAATGGACTACATACATAAGTATGTACAAATTATTAAATCCACTATTGAACTTCCTACAACATTCCGTACAAAAAGTTCCGTTGCGGAAAATAAATAAATAACTATTGGTGGACATTCCACCCAGCACTATCTCGCCCCAAACTAAGCAAAAGCTTGTGATATGAGAACCAGATAGCCGATATACTACTAATATACTTTTTTTTTGTAAATACATACTTATAATATTATAGAACACCCAGACAGAGAACAAACATCTATGTTCATCACTCAAATGTTTGTTCTCGGTGGGGATCGAACCCACGGCCTACGGCACAGAAGGCAGAGCTACTACCAACTGAGCTGTGAAGGCTGTCAAAAAAGTTCTCTTAGCTCTAATTTAAAAGAGTATTTAAGTATTATATCCATCTAGTGCCCATAGTACCAGCTTTGATACCAGCTGTGTAAAGATTGGTATACTTCAATAATATAATTATTCAAACTTTATTTTTTGTTTACAGGTGCTGCATATAATCTCTGGTCTTATAAGAACGGGCGGCACCGAAATGAAGCTCATACTAACAAACTTATTATGTAAACTCGCAACTTATGAAGTCAGTGAACACAAAACGCTTACAGATTCTCATTTCACCGTCGCTTTTGTATGTTTACTACAAGACGATGATAAAATCGTCAAGAATAACTTACTCAGAATATTAAATAGCATACAGAATAAAAATCTCGACAAAATGGTTACTAATATTGTAAGAGAGAATTCATTACAAGAAATTTGGCATAACTTGAAAAATGGAAGCTATGATATTGCTATGGAGTTCAAATCAAATAATTCTAAGTATACACACAAATGTCTTGATAACAATGCAAAGGAAAATCCTGCTATAAGCGTTCAGGAGTTAAAAGAAGCTAATCATTACGACTCAGGCGGTTCCGAAATTTTGGTCGTAACGGAAATTGAAGAGCCGTCCAGTAAAAGAGGGAAACCTAACACACACGAAGCTGATAGTATAATTCAAAAGTTAGAAGAAAATGTATCGTTGCTTGTTAGACAAACTGTTTATACAACTGATCAGATCATAAGAATTCAAAATGTGTGTGAAATGTTAAAAAATATACGTCATTGAGAAAATATTGTTTTTCTCTAGATCATATAATTGCTCAGGTGAGGCTTGATGGCCTGAAAAAGCCTTGCAGTTGAGTATTGGCCAAACAAACACAATTCAGGGCGTTTTGCCAAGGTTCCAATACGGTATGTTGCATGTTTACTCGTACTATTATTTTTTTTACAATTTATAGGCAAAACGTGTGACCGCAATCTCACCTGATGTTAAGTGATGACCATAAATATCATCGACGCAGGATATAAATAAGTCTACTTCTATAAAAAATATTTGTAAGTACATAACATTCCTACACGTTACATTATATGTAGGTAAGATGCGGTCGACGGTGTGGCACGTTTACCTAGAAAATACCTATTCACTCTTGAAAGCGTCTTGAAAACATCCAAATTATAGGCATTCAGAAAAACGAACGTACTACGTTCGCCTACACTAAAATACACGAACTCTTCACTTGGATTAATTCATCATCATAAGTAGCTCGTACGTAAACACTGCTGGGGAGTCTTATGCCCAGCAATGATTCACGGTTACACATCACTAAATTTTGGGATTTCAGGTGTCAATGGCCACAAGGTTATGACGTCATAACTTTCACAAATATTTTGTGTTACCGTCATACATAGATCTACTAGACATATAAATAAATTTCATATGCTAATTTGAGAATCTGCTAAACGTGAACAAAAATATGTAATAATGTTTTTGTGACTGTACTACCACAACATTGGTTCGGCTGACTAGGCATACATTTAATTGTTTTTTAAGGTAGGTCGCTAGTATAAATAAAACAAAACGATATTTCACATTATATTTATTGTTGTGTTAAAAAATCTATACAAATAAGTGAAATATGATAATAACTATCCATAACAGGCTGGTACTGACTGTCGTTATCAACTACATTTCCGAAAGAGTTTTCAAGACAAAAGAGTTATAATATGAAGTAGAGATCGATAGCATATAGTGGAATATGTATGAAAATGATTACCCGAAGACAACTAGCAAGGGATAGAGTTACCGGAGTACAATAATCAACACAAATAACATAAAAACAATGAGAAATCTTAGTCCAATGTTCACTAACACATTACCCAGCAAAGGTAAGGCTAGTAAATGCGTCAGTCCTTGGACATATTCTTTTCGGATTATTCACTCGAGTTTATCATATCCCATACCAGCCCCCCAGTAGTGGAATACCAGCCAGAGTGAAAATAAAAATAGATTAAAATGATACTCGGAGGTAATAAGACCTTAGTACACTTGTCAAACAGTATCATAACAACTAATATCAGTCGCTCTTGAATTTTAGTAATTCACATCAAACTGTACATTTCCGCTTGGTATACATGTACCTACAATAATGCAAACCATTCAGTAGTGTAACACAGCAACAATTACTAAAATAAACCCTAGTTATAATATCCTATCTATCCTAACACTCATCTTGCTGCATAGCTTACTCTAAGCATCATTTTTTTTCTCATAATTGTGATGGCGCCTTATAAAGATCTTAAATTGTCTAATAAAAATAATATGATGAATACAAACAATAATGATTCCATATCGGATAAACACTGCAAACTTAGCGATTACGTTAAGCAAAAAGCCTTTATATAATAAAGCGTTTTTATACAGCTACGACTTAAAATATAATAAAATACAAAATAAATTAAAATAGAGTACTTGAATAAGGGAGAGTAAAGGACATTGTAATATCTTACTGAGAATGAAATCAATCGACTTTGCAGGTATTATTAATACTTGCTATACAGATAGCCTTGAAAATATTCATTTTTATACAAAAAATATTACTTTATTTAGGTTTACTGTTTCTTTCTATACAACTTTAGTGCTATATCCACAGTGCATTGAGAAAGTACAGTTTGGTAACGAGTATTTGTTCATTTTTGGGGCGTGTGGGCGGGGAGGCATGATATATGAAACATCTGATAAAATGATAAATGTAGAATGCATCTTGCATACCAATACACATTACTCCACCCCCGAATATAACGGAACACAATTACTCGTTAGCAGATTGTATCGTATTTGTGACGTACAAAATGCAACGTCGAGACACCGTTGTAGACAATAATTCAAAAGTTTATTTTAGTTTGTGCGATACGTGTATCTTGTGATTTGAACATAAATTTAAGATGTCTACATTTTATAATTGAATTGGAATGATCGAGTCATTGAACTTTCCTGAAGCATTCTAATATGTGCCAACATTCTAATATCACTCAATAGTCAACATTCGATCTACATTCTGTTCTATTTACAAGTAAAAAATTGGGAAAGATCAATTTACAAAAACTTTGCACTGTTTCATGATTATTTTCATTTAAATAATCATCCACATTTAATATTAATTAAGCTTACATAACCAACTACTCATCTCTTTAAATGTTCTGAGGATGGGGTAATCTATACTTGATTAAAAAGCACCTGATTTGTATAATAGATATTGCACAATAAAACTGTGATATCGGTCATAATGCAACCTATATAATATAACAATTCTATGCATAATGTACGGATACAATTAGATAACTTAGGCCAACTATATTTTTCTTAACAGTAAAGAGTTAATACATTGTATACAGATAGCTACATTTTTATTATATTTTTCAGGTTTATAATTCCACTTAAACTTAAAGTATTGGCACTAAAATTAGATCAGTTTTGCGATTGAGTTGCATGAAAAATAGGTACTTTGTAAATTGAGCACGAGATAAGTAAAGAAAGAAGTCCAAATTATACGATACCTAACCAATATTGTAAGGATATATTAATAACGACTCGTTTTCATTCGCCTTTAGAAAAATCTAAGATATCGATTAAATAAATTCTAACGTCTCCTCAGAACAGTTAAAATGTATATAAATTCAGTTCTTTATTAGGATTATTTGGCATCTATCACCAATATCGTAAACTACTTTTAACATTGTATACGAAGGTGAAAATACCTAATTGATAACTGCGTCTTAAATCCCTACAAGTAATGCTCTTCGCATGTATATTTAGGATCCCTGCCGAGCCTAAAGTTCCTCCTGTCCACGCGTGGCACTGATCGCTAATCACTCGCCTTCTGACACACTACAATAACACCATAGCGCCACTCACATTCCGTCACAAAGTGTACAAATAATCTTACAAACACGGAATAGCCTCAACCTCAAAAATATAACAGGACACTGAAAAATAATGTTTGTGTATCGTTCGTACTCCATTACCTTATTTACTGCAAGATTATATACCGATTGAAGGGCGCGTTAAGATATGTCACTCATTCTGCTAAAAATAAACTAAAGGCGCTCTTTCACACGCAAGCTTCACTCACATCGACTAAACGATCACATACCGTCTAGATCACACTCACGGAGCTTATAATAGTTGAAAAACTGTAACAGTTAACCTATTGTACGCTAAATATATTTAGAAAAATTGTAGAAATTCTAACTAAACCTATTACCGATCGAAGAATGTTGCAACGTCAAAGTCGCTGTCAATAATGGGAAATGCTTGAACTCACCTTGATGATATAAAATAGGTAAGTTCTACTTGCAAACACCTAATGGAGGTAATACTCCTCTAATGGGAATGTAATCGAGGAGCGGCTATTAGAATTAGTTACGTAGGTTTTCTAATTGCCGACAAAATTGGGATGTTATAATAGCATCGATGATTCGTCAATGTCAAGAGCTACACAATCATTTCTTAGCGATAACCTTATTTTCAAGGTACCTATTATTATTTATTACATAACATGCTGGCCGGTCTTCCGGACCGCTTCAATGTAAAAGACAAAATAGAATGGGAATAAAAGGGATGAGGTGAGGACCATTTTTTGTGAGCG